>OX465295.1:246351300-249123129 GCA_949987735.1 Leucophora obtusa
TTCCAAAAAAAATACCTTTTTTAAAAAAAGTACCTTTTTCCAAAAAATGTACCTTTTTCTAAAAAAATGTACCTTTTCCAAAAAAAAAGTACCTTTTCCAAAAAAAAGTACGTTTTTCCAAAAAAAGTACCTTTTTCCAAAAAAAGTACCTTTTTCCAAAAAAAGTACCTTTTTCTAAAAAACGTACCTTTTTCCAAAAAAAGTACCTTTTTCAAAAAAAGTACCTTTTCCCAATAAAAGTACCTTTTTCTAAAAAAATGTTCCTTTTCCCAAGAAACATACATTTTTTCAAAAAAATACCTTTTTCAAAAAAATTACCTTTCCCAAAAAAAGTACCTTTTTCTAAAAAATGTTCCTTTTTCCAAAAAATGTACCTTTTTCTAAAAAAATGAACCTTTTCCAAAAAAAAAAGTACCTTTTCCAAAAAAAAGTACCTTTTCCCAAAAAAACTAAAATTTTTCCAAAAAAAATACGTTTTCCAAAAAAAAGTACCTTTTCCCAAAAAAAGTACCTTTTTCTAAAGAAATTTTCCTTTTCCCAAAAAACATACATTTTTTCAAAAAAATACCTTTTTCAAAAAAAGTACCTTTTCCAAAAAAAGTACCTTTTCCCAAAAAAAAGTACCTTTTTCTAAAAAAATGTTCCTTTTCCAAAAGAAGTAGCTTTTCCAAAAAAAGTACCTTTTTCCAAAAAACATACATTTTTCCAAAAAAAAACACCTTATTAAAAAAAATACCTTTTCCAAAAAAAGTACAAATAAAGTACTTTGTAAAAACAAAGTATCTTTTTCCAAAAAATTTCGTTTTTCCAAAAAGTACCATTTAAAATAATATATAATTTCAAAAAAACTACTTTTTTCCCTCCCCCACGGATATCTCCACTAAAACAAGGTTTCTTGATATTCGGCATAGACGTGCGCTAAGACGGGATTTTTGGAAATTCCTACCGGAACGGGCAAAAAGGGGAAAAGTCTCCACATAAACAGTCTCACAAATTGGAAAAGTGCCTGCCCAAACCACTGGAGGTAAGAAGTTGGAATTTGGTATAAAGGTTCCTCCACTGTAGTAGACATCGACTAAGTTTGTATTTTTGGAATTCCCTACAGGATATCCCAAAAGGAAACTCGGTATGTGAGTTCCTCCTTCTGTGTAGGCGTCCGCGTAGACGGAATTTTGAAATTCCTATCGGGAGGGGAAATAAGGTAAAAGTCTCCTCCTGACGGCTTGCCCAATCCCTTTTGGCCAACCTAAAATTTTAAATATGTATTCCTTGGAGTAGGACTAACTCACCGGCAACGTAATTTTTCTATTTTGGAACAGCAACATAGTAAAAATGGTGGTTGAAAGGGAAAAATGTCCCCACTAACGGCCTGCCCAAACCGCTTAGGCAATGCAGTTGAAATTTGGTATGAATGTTCCTCATCCATCGCAGGGGCAAAAAGAAGAAAAGCCTCACCTTGGGGGCCGGTAAAAACCCCTTCGGCTAGAAACCTGAAGATTAAAATGTGGGTCCCTGGAGTAAGGGCTAACTTATTAGAAAGATATTTTTTTGAATTTGGACAGGGTTGTTATAAAATGGGGGCTCAAAAAGGGAAAGTTGCCCCTTAACGACCTGTCCAAACTGCTGCAACTAGGAAGCTGAAATTCGGTACTTAGGTTCCTCTTCCAGCCTAATTCCAACCGGGAGGAACAAAAAAAGAAAAAGTGTCCCCCTTGACAGCCTGCTCAAACTGCTGGAACTAGGAAGCTGAAATTCCCTGTCGATGGATTTCGGAAATTCCTACCGAGAGGGGCAAAAATTGTAAAAGTTGGCTAGAAACCTGAATGTAAAACATATGTTACTTGGAGTATGGCCTTTTTGGACCGGAAAGGTGCTTTTTGGACAGGGACATTGCAAAAATGGGGATTAATGAAGCGAAAAGTGCCGCCTAAAGGCCTGCCCAAACCGCTGGAGTTCCTCCTCTATTGTAGACATCCGCTAAGATGAGATTTTTGGAAATTTCTACAGGTAGGGTCAAAAACAGGAAAAGTCTCCCCCTTAACGGCCTGGCCAAACTGCTGGAACAAGGGAGCTTAAATTCGGTATATGGGTTCCTTCTCCAATGTTGACGTCCCCTAAGATGGTATTTTTGGAAATTCATACCGGGAGGGGTAAAAAGGGAAAAAACTTCCCCCTTGACGGCCTGGCCAAACTGCTGGATATAGAGACCTAAAATTATGTATGTAGTAGGTTCCTCCTCCAACGCAGACGTCCTCTAAGACGGAATTTTGGAAATTCCTACCGGGAGGGGTAAAAACGGAATAATTCTCCCCCTTGATGGCCTAACCGAACCCTTCGGCTAGAAACCTGTAATATATAATATGTTTTCCTTGGAGTATGGGCTAACTTATCGACAAGGCATTTCTAGGACTTTGGACAGGAACGTGGTAAAAATGGTGGTTCAAAAGGGGAAAATTGCCCCCCCCCCCCTTAACGTCTGCGTCTTTAGCTAGAAACCTAAAACTTAAAGAACTAGTGTATATGAAACACTAAAATTAAGAAACTAAATAGGAAATGAGTGGAATGAAACACTACACAAGTGGAATGAAATGGATATAAACGTTGAACGAGTAGAATTGAAATTATAGAGAATGCAAATGGATTGGAAGAGGGAATTACCTGTTCAAACACTATCCACGGAATATGAAACTTATGTAGCATTGAAACTTACTCTCCAAAAAGTTAAACAAATTTTCTAAAAGAGAAAAAACCTTAGAAAAGGAATGGAACTTATATATTCCGATATTTAAACTTCATGTAATGAAGCACCGGTGGAAGAAACCGACGCAGTAAATTTTCCAACTGAATTTGTGAATTTACTTGAATTGCCAGGTCTACCTTTACATAAACTGGAATTTAAAAAAAAAACTTTAAGACATGCTAACAACGTAGCGGGCTTTGCCCGCTATTTTTAATATTATAAAATGTTTTCCAACCCTGCTTTATTTTCATTCAAAACACAAATGAACAAAACTACTTACGGGTCTATCTACCTAAGTTCGCACTTTACCAAATTATCTTAACATACACACGTATATTGCAATTTATTATGGATTCATTACTAACAATCCACTTTCATGAGAAAAAGTGATCAAATATTTATTTATTTTAAACCCATTGTTGTGCAGAATTATTTATTTGTGGTGGCTGGGTGAAGGCTTTAAATAAAAAACTTTAAATAAAAAAACGAATTTAATAAAAATTGTGGGGGGCGCAGCCCCCCCCCCCTTAACCTTTAAGGCACGCTAACAACGTAGCGGGCTGCGCCCGCTAGTATTAAATAAAATACTTAGTATATATCTTGTTATAAGTGTTACTACACACTATAAATTGAGTATTAAGTTTTTTGTTAAGGAAATTTGAAGATATTTATGGGAAAATGCATGGTGATAATAATAAAAAAAACATATGGAAAGATCGTACGTTCGCGACCCGTACGTTCGCGACCGGTACTTAAGCCAATTAAACAAAAACCAATAGAGATATTTTATTATGTAAATACTGGATAGAGACCTACATTAATACACTTTTGAAATAAATTAATCGCTTTTGAATATTCCGTTCCATTTCGCAGATTTTTACATTTCACTACTGTCAGCCAAAGTTGACTTCTATTTTGCTTACGTTCGTGACCACATGTTTATAACTATCATTATGAAAACTTAAACTCCATGAAATACATCTTTTGCACTACACATAGAGCTATCAAAATGCTATCGAATCGCAAAAAAAATGCTAGGAAAAGTTTTGTTTTATATATTCTTTGTACATCAAAAGCGTACGAACGTACGTTCGTGACCCCAGGAAATGCCCATATATGAAAGTTATAAAATACAAATATTGAATTGCATAAGCACACTTACGAATTCAAATTATAATAATTTTTTTTATTAAGAATAACAAATCCACCGCACAAGCAATTAAAATCTGACAAATTTTTTTTAAATTCGTAAGATTTTATTTAAGGAGGAAGGTGTAATGGATTTGTAATACATTGTGAAGTATTAAATACGTTATGCTGGGAAAGCAGAAATTAGAAAACAATGTCACACATTTGGTGAATGACATGGTAGAATAGAAACAAAAGTAAACAAAATAAACACACGCCCATACAAACACTTGACTCATATGAAAATGAAAGAAAGTAAAGAAGATTACTGATTGGTCAAAGTCAATGAATTGTTTTTAGTTGTGACACTTTCAATTTTTAAATGTAGAACAAGGGTTTAAAATTTTCTTTTAAGAATTTGAAAAGAAACTCAAATGAAGTTTTGAGTTGTACTCAAAATTTATTCTACTTTATTTTTAAACAGAAAATCAGCTTACTAAAATTGCTGATGATCTAATGCAATCATGCATTTTTGTACACCAGAATACGTAACGTATTATATGAAGCAAATTATTAGAAAATCTAGAAATAACAAATATCCAATAACTATAAAATAAGTTATTGAGTTATTTTAGAAAGTAACTCATTCTTAGGCTAAGCTTTATTCTCATAAGTTATTTATAAGAACCAAAATTGGTGAATAAAACCAGAGTTAATCTAAACTCGGAAAAGAAAGAACACTTCTTTTCATTTCAAGGCGTTCCATCCGCACCTAATCCCAAACACACCATAATTACTACCTACCCAATGCTACCAGGGATACAAAAATCAATTCATTGGTAGACCAACGATTTTATAAAAATACTCACACTTCGTTAAAAAAAGGTTTGTAGTGAGAAAGTTCCGAGTTCAAATCCAGTTGCAAGCAAAAGATTTTTTTTTGGATTTTTTTTAATTTAAAATTTTTTTTGTTTTATAAAATCAATTTTTTTGTTTGTGGGAAAGCTCCTTCAATACCAACTTTTTTTGCCCTCCCGACGCTGGCATACTAGTTATAAAAAATTGTTTGCCATTACTAGCATTTTGGCACAGCCAGTAGTTGTCCAGCTATTATCACTCATTTATGTCCCAGCAAAAACTTTCATTACCATGTAATGAGTTTTAGGCATTAAAATCTTAAGTGTTCACTAGTTACCTTTTAATTACTAAACTACTTATTTTAACATGGTGATGTCATTTGAGGAAAGTCATTACACCGATGTTACCTGTAAGTAGTTTATCAACTGTTCTATAAATAGATGTTAAATATAAATTTAAAAAAGTTTAAAAATTTAAAAACCAATAGGAGCTGACAAGAATTGATCAGCGTACCTCACGATTGTAAGGCAAACACTCTAACCATTAGACTACGACATCGCTATGATTTTTAATGCTTTAACGTGTGTACTAGGGATGCCAAACGGGAAATCCCGAATTCCCGGGATTTTCGGGATTGGCAAAATCCCGAATCCCGGGATTATTTCTCAAAAATCCCGGGATTTTCTTATTTTTTTAATATTAATATAAACGCAAATAAACAAAGTAAGCAATTACAGATTCCCTACGTTTTTTCTTGAATTTTCTCATATTGACAAGAAATTGATGCCAAGATATTGGTAAAATTATAAATTAAGTAGATTATTCAAGTAAACTATGCAAAGACTTTGCAGAAAAATTTGAAATTTTGGTAAACATTATAAAGTTTTTGAGGAATACATGCGAAAAATCAAGTTTGTTTGTTATTTTACCGATTTATTCTTCCAAGCGAAATTCGATTTCTAAAACCTAATTTTGGCTGGGACTGTAAGTTTGAATTCTTCCATGAAAACATTTGATAACGATAACCAAATAACTTTGTTGCTGTAATTACACGATTGAGTGGGCAAGGTTATCGCAACGAATCTGTTTTAAAATCTGCTTACACAATACTGGGCGCAAGTGTACTTAATGACATGCCTTCATATATTATCCCAGACAGAAAAAAACAAACGGGAAAGCGATGGCAAGGTATTTTAACAGGTGGAACAAGTACTAACAAAAATTGCTTTCCCAATTCCAATATGATAATGTCAATAGACAAAAGGACCGGCAGTTCAAAAAGCGCCGGAAAAGTACTTGAGAAACAAAATTTTTAACTTTGGCAAAACGCTGCCGAAACCAATTAATAGGTGGTTTGGAATTATATTTTCCAAAATAAAATTTAAAAAAAGTTCATATGTATCTTTTGTTTGGCCCTGCCGTGATGTTTTGTAAAACAAATACTGGCAAAACGATTTTTGCAAACGCTGGCAAAGCGTCCCAAATGAGTGTTCTGTCAGTCATTTATTTTTAACGTCGCGGTTACCAAGTGGTATGCAGGTACTTGATTTTTTGTACCACTGTCAATTTCTGACTGAGATGTTTCAATATTCATAAAATGTACCACATTATTAATTAACAACTATTAAATAATTATAAAACGCTTTATTCTATAAAAAATTAGTTACATAACATAAAAATTTTTACAAATAAAGGAAAATTTAAATCCCAAATCCCGTAAAATCCCGGGATCCCGAAAAATCCCGTAGTCCCGAAAATCCCGGATCCATACAAATTCATACAATTCATACAAAATCCCGAATCCTGGGATTTTCAAATATCAATCCCGATTGGCATCCCTAGTGTGTACACATTTATTGTGAAAGCTGTTATACATGTCTATTTTTCACAAAACTTGTTGTTATTAAATACTGCTTAATGAGCATCAACGTTTCTATAAATAGATGTTTAATATAAATTACAAAAAAAAAAAAAAAACAATGGAAGCCAACACGAGTTGATCACCGATCCTCATGTCTGTCAGGCAAAAACGCTAAACACTAGGCTACGCCATAGTTTTGGTTTTTAATGATTTAGAACATATATTATTTATTTCAGCTATTGTGAAATAGTAATGTGTGAGGTATAATTATCGGTAACTCATTACATTCAGTTTAAAAGTAATTCAAAGGGTAATGAGATATGAGATCTAAGTAATGCATGTAGTAATGACCAGTCATTACCAAGTTTTTGCTGGGGTATTTAGCCATCAAATATTATATGTCTCTTTAGCTCAGTGGGTAGAGCAATCGTCTGCCAATCTGACGGCCTGGGTTCAAATCACGGCAGGACCAAAAAAATACATATGAACTTTTTTTAAATTTTATTTTGGAAAATATATTTCTAGACCACCTATTTATTGGTTTTGCCAACGTTCAAAAATTTTGTTCCTCCAGTGCTTTTCCGGCGCTTTTTGAACAGCCGGTCCTTTGTCTAATGATGTTATCATTTTGGGAATGGGAAATCACTTTTTACCAGAACCTGCACCACCTGTTAAAGTGCTTTGCCACCGCTTTCCCGTTTGTATTTTTCTGCCTGGGTATTCACAAATGATTTATGGAGATAAAATAGGTTTATTAAACAAATTTTGTATGGAAAATTTGTTTATTAAATCTATTTTTACTTTATTAATACAAGCCTTAATAATTCAATACAAAATTAAAAAGTTGAGCTTATATGTTGCATCTAGGGTTTCTAATGACCCTCCGAGTAAAAAAAAATTATATGATGTCATATGTAATGATATCTAATTTAATATAATTGGAGATATGCTATGATCCGAAAAATAGTGGATAAAATTATATCGGATAATATCTAAATACATTAAATCATATAGTGTTGCGGCCGTCAGTTGAGACAACGGACGAATCTGAGTTTTTAATAAAAACAACTTTTAAGAGTAAACGTTATAATTCATATATTTTATTTCAAAATTATTCTTTTAATATATTTGTTCACTTTAAAACAATTTGTAATTATACCGTGTTCGGTCAAGCTCAGACTAACTTCTCTACTTCTAATACAATTCTATCAATTTTTAGTTATGACCTTCAATTGACATTAAATTGATGAGAGTTTTAAGAAAATATAAACAATGTAGATAAAATAAAGATCGTAAGAAGTAACGAAAAGGATAAATAAACGGATTGATAAATTTCATTCTAAACTACAGTAGTGGCGGTAACATTCCCCCCCTTGTAAGCGAATAAGGAAATGTTGAGCTTGCCTTTTGTCCCATTACCGACATCTAAAACAGCAATCTTGGATACTGGTCTCTCAAGAATGGTTGTGATAGTTTTAACTTTGACCCTGCGCACTTGTCCGTCTTTAGCTAGGACGGTGTCGACTACTATTCCTTTAGGCCAGGTATTTCTAGGAAAGTTATCATCTACTATGATTACGACATCTCCTACCGATACAGGTGGTCGTTTAGCAAACCATTTTCCTCTTCGTATTAGGGTTGGGGCGTACTCACGTACCCATCTCTGCCAAAATTGATTTGCAAATTTTTGTGTTTGGTGCCAACGATAACGTAAATCGTAATCCTGTTCATATAACGGTTTGTACCCAGATGGAGAGCCTAATAGTAAATGATTTGGGGTTAAGGCATCATCCTCCGGTGTATCAAGGGCTACAAACGTCAATGGGCGAGAATTTATTATGAATTCAATTTCTCAAAGAGCACATCTTAACGTTTCATCATTAAAGTTGTAAGCTGGACACATGGCGTAAAGTATTGTTTTAACAGAACGTATAAGCCTTTCCCATGCACCACCCATATGGGGTGCAGCAGGTGGATTAAACCGCCACTTAATTTCATCGTAGTGGTTGGCAATGAGACTCAAATTAGATTTTTTTTTGTTCTCCACGAAACATTTTTTCCACGGATTTAAAGTTAGTCCCGTTGTCCGTATAGATTTCTCGAGGTGTTCCTCGACGGCTAATAAAATTCTGAATGCACATAATACACGAGCTGGTGTCGAGGCTATGAGCGATTTCGATATGGATGGCACGTACAGTAAGACATGTGAACAGGACTCCCCATCTTTTTTCTTTACGTCTTCCTACAGTAACGTATAGGGGTCCAAAGAAATCGATTCCCACATAGGTAAATAAACGTTCAAAACTCCCAAGTCTGGCTGGTGGTAAAACTGCCATTTGAGGTACTTGGGGTAATGCTGAGTTATTCTTGCACCGTTGACATTCCCTTCTTACTTGTTTATACAATACTCTTAATTTTGGGATGTAGTAAAAAGATTTTATTTGGTTGATTGTTGATTCATGTAGACAATGGTGTGAATTTTCGTGGTAGAATCGTACGATCAAAAACGAAATGTAGTGACTACTTGACAATATAATTGGATTATTACAATTTAGCATTTCGGCTCTTCCACGGGCTCGTAATATGCCAAATTCATCCAAGTAAATATTTAAAGATTTTAGTTTGCTAGATTTTGCGATTGCTTCGTTGTTTTTTAAGCAGAAAATCTCATCCGAAAAGTCGCATTGTTGTGCATGTTTTATAAGGGCGTATTTAGCCGTTTGTATCATCTTAAAAGTTAAACATGGTCTTTTAGTTTTACGAACAATGGCTTGTAGTATTTTTACGTATAAAATAAATTGAGACGTGGCTCTATACAGAGCCCTCCAGCATGAAAAATATTTTATATTTATTTTAAAATCTTTAGGGGTTGTATCCATATGTAAAACATGATTCCGTACCTCGCTGTTGTCGTTTACATTCAAATCTAAACATTCAGGCCAGTTAGTTTCATCGGTTTTAAGAAATGACGGTCCATAGAACAACATACTTTCATCGGCTGTGGCAATTTTAGTGGCTAAATCAGCAGGATTAGATTTTGACGGGACCCACTTCCACTGTGTAACGTTTGTTGTTTCTAATATTTCTCCCACTCGATGCATAACGAAGGGCTTAAGGTTACGTGGATCCAGCGAAAGCCACTTTAAAACGGTTTTCGAGTCGGTCCAATAAAAACAGGAATTGCAAGATATGCTGGTTGCTTTTATGATTTTGGTTGCAAGCCGTACGCCAACTAATTCAGCTAGAAGTTTCAGGCGGGGTATTGATACTGGTTTTAGAGGTGCCACCTTTGATTTTGCGGCTACAATACTGATATCAATTTCTTGAAAGCGTTGGATCCTAAAATAGCATACGGCAGAGTATGCGTTCTCTCCTGCATCAACGAAAGTATGTAGCTGAATATTTGATGATGACTTCAGGAGAGGTGAATAACAACGCGGAATGATGATTGACGATATTTTGGTTATATTAAAAAGCCATGAACGCCAATTTTTGTACAGCTCTTCTGTTAATTCGTCATCCCATTTTATGCCAGATCGCCAGACGTCTTGTAATAAAATCTTCAGCCCAATTGTGTGAGAAGAGAGATATCCAAGTGGATCAAATATTGCCATTAGAACCTGTAGGACCTCTCTTTTAGTGGGCACCACTTGGTCTTGAAAAACGTCTCTACGGAGTCTAGTGAATCTGAACTCATATTGAAAAACATCATTATTGGATTCCCAATACATACCAAGTATTTTTTCGATTGACCCAAAGGAACTTCGAATAGCAGGACCCTCTTCGCATAGTTGTTCTCTGACAAATTTGGAGTTCGTAGCCCGATTTCGCATGTGAAATCCGGCTGCAGAATGTATATTTTTTACCTGTACAGCCAGTTCTAGCGCCTCTGCCTCAGAATCCACGCTGTCGATAAAATCATCCATATAATGATATTGTTTAATTGCCTTGACAGCTCGTGGGTGTGTGTTGGAAAATTCGTCTGCGTTTTTGTTTCGAATAAAATGAGCTATGCAAGGAGCGCAACACATACCAAAGGTTAAAGCTCTCATAACGTAAACGCTGGGCTGTTGTGAGATGCCATTATCATACCACAGGAATCTTTGCACGTGCATGTCATTGTTCTTGACATTAATGCGGTGGAGCATTTCGGCAATGTCGCCGCAAATGGCGATTTGGCCCACACGAAACTCGATCAAAATATCAAACAGTGAAGTAAGTAAGTCTGGCCCACTCATTAAAAAATCATTTAGGGATTTGCCATGCGATTTTGACGCGGCGTCCCATACCAGTCTTACCTTATTAGGCTTATTTGGGTTAATAGCTACAAAAATTGGCAAGTACCACACACGCCCATAGTTTGAATTTACCTTATTTGCATCCATTATCTGCATAACCTTTAGATACTAATTTATCAATTTCAGCCTGCATGAGTTTTTGCAATTCTGGATCATTTTTAACCCTCGAAGTGGCACATATTTTGAGCCCTTAGTTCTGGCACATGGTGTCTGGCCAGACCCCTATACATTTACATGCATTTGTATGGAAATAAGGGCTGTTTGCCGTTAAATTTTTTACTAAGATAGGAAAATATTTGTTATGTTTTGTGTTTCTATTTCTTTTTACTATGTTATTAGCTACCTGAGGAAGAAAAAATAGATCTGAAAAAATCTTTGGAATGAAAAGGGCAACAATTTTTTTGTTCTATATATATTTCTCTTTATTATGGGTAAAGTAATAAATGTTTATGACAAAATAGAAAATTATTATGAAGAATACATTGATTTTTTTATTCAGAATTTTGCGGAAGGCAACAAAAACATAAATAATCTACTTTTGAATGTTGCTGACAAACAGGATTGTTGCATTTGCAGCAAAAAAAAGCGTGTCTTACGGCGTATTTTGTCACCTTGCTGCAGGCAAATTCTGCAACCTTTTTTGGCAGCTAATGTGTCTGGACCACTGCGTGAAGCCACATTAAGGTTTACTATATTGAGAGGTCTCCCAAAGAACGCTTCAAATGCTATACGAGTTGTTGGTTGAGCCACAATGTGCGGATTATTGATGCGATTTTCAACGTTGGCCAGTACCAATTGCTTTGCAAGTTTATATAAAAATATGCATCTTCTTTCTTTTCTTGTATTTTCATCATTTAGCTTACATATAATGTAACTTGCCAATGCCATCACATCAATCATGTTGCAGAAAAACGCGTATGTCCAGCGTCTGGTTGACCGTTTTGTTGTGTAATGAGTTAGCATTTGATCCATCGTATCGACTCCGGCTTTAGTTGAATTATAAAATAAAATTGCTTCCGGTTTCATGGCTACGCCTTCAACATGTTTCGTGTAATGCACGGTTGAAATTAAATTGACTGCCTTATTTTTTTTGGGCACGTAGCTGCAAAGTGCAACAAGATTTTCATGAAAACCAAACACACTTGAAAGAATTGGTCGTCTGGTGCTCTTCATAACTTCCTTAGGAAGACATCTTTTGTTTGCTCGAATGGTGCCAACAAATGCCAGTCCCATAGCAGCAAGTCGTTTAGCGCCGTTCAATGAGGTGAAAAAATTATCAGAAATAATTGTTCTGCCGCTGTTTGCGTAACAATTTGCGAAATACATTAGAACGTTTTCACCTTGATTTATTTCCCGATTGTCTCCTTCCTTTCCAGTGTATAGTTTTCCTTTCAATGGAAATTTAGTCTTAGCATCGCATGCCCACCAAACTTTGATCCCATACCTTGCAGGTTTTGATGGGATATATTGGGTGAACTTTGTGCGCCCACGATACGGAAACAACTGCTCATCGATGGTGATATTTTCATAAGGTTCATAATAATTTTGCAGATTTTCATTGAGAAAATTCCAAAGGTCCCGGATAGGAGCTGCTTTATCTGTTTGCTGTCGGAATGCCCGCGTACGACTATTATCGAAACGAATATATCTGGACAGAGTAATGAATCGTTTGTGCGACATAGCCGCACGGAATATGGGCAGCGAATCAGAACGCCACAATATACTGGAGTCTTGCATATTATTATGGCTGAGACCAGAAGCCAACAAAATCCCAATGAATGCATCTAGCTCAGAGCTTGTCAAATCAATCCATTTTCTTTGGGTAGACTCTGGATGTTCTTCATTCCATTTTCTAATTGATTCTCGCCCATGCCGATTTGTTTCACTAATGATGACGAACGTAATATTGGTTGAGAAAAATAGCTTGAATACCTCAACTGGATTGGTGAGCCTTGTTTTTGTTCCAGATTGAAAACGCATGATATTATGCTGGCGCAAACGAGATGCAGGGGGTTCAGTTTCTTTCCATTTAGTACCGTCTTTACCATAAAAACAGCCTGAGTCGACTTCATTTGCTGCTTCAACATCATTTCCACTTTCTTCTTCTTCATCTACGTCTTCATCACTATCATAAAGTTCGTTAGGTTCAATTTCCAAATCATTTTCTATGTCTGATGCATCATCTTCTGGCACATAATCAGCAGTGTCGTCACCATCGTTTTCAAAAACATCATCATTTTCATCAGCTTCTACCTGACTTTGAAAATCACGCACTAATGCCTCTGACAATTGGGGTTGCAAATTCGCGCTACGCAAGCGTGTATTATAAATAAATTCCAGTTCATCAGCCATAATATACTAACAACGCAACAAATCTACCTGCGTAAAATTATTCACAAGTTCAAAATTACCGCACAAAAACTAGATTACTTCTTCACTGTTCAACGTTCAATGAATAACTAACTCACAAACAAAATCAGAAGAAAGAAAGAAGCATAAAAGAATAAAGTAAATACAAATTTCCAACTCGTGCCATGTGCTTTGCCTATGCGTTCATACAAAATACATAGGGGTCTGACCAGACACCATGTACCAAAAGTAAGGTGAAGATTTTTTATTTGGCTTTTTTGTCCTGTTCCAAGGACTTTTTTTCAATTATTAATTTATACATCGAAAGCCAACAATATTTTGGGAGATTACCTGAAATTACAGCCATGTACCTAAAATAGAAGTATGCTAAATTGAAACATGAAAATGAAATATGTCTGGCCAGAACCATGTGCCACTTCGAGGGTTAAACTTTTTTTGGAGGCACTTCATGCGGTGATTGGCAGCTTCGTAACTTTCTGGTAATTGTTGATTTTCATTTTTCCAAAGTAGTCGTACCTCGAATTGACCATCCCTTTTCACACTGGTAGTTTGGAGAATTTGTATTGCTCTTTCATTATCAGCTGACAATATTGTTTTGGCTGGGGGTGATTCGAGACCGAAATACTCTTTGACTTCCTCATGCAGTTTTTTGCATTCACATCTGTGAATATTAAGAGATACTGGCCCGGTTCCAATGCCGTAACC
Organism: Leucophora obtusa; assembly: GCA_949987735.1. Classification (NCBI taxonomy): domain Eukaryota; kingdom Metazoa; phylum Arthropoda; class Insecta; order Diptera; family Anthomyiidae; genus Leucophora; species Leucophora obtusa. The sequence goes on from OX465295.1 coordinate 246,365,261, forward strand.
ATAAAGAGCCCATCCGAGTCGGGTTTTTGTGGCGATCGGTTGGTGCCATCGACCTTCACGAATTTTCAGGGGCACCGCTACTCTTACATTATTTAAACCGATAAGTATAGTGGGTTTCACATTTTTATACGATTTTATGGGCAATCCTTTTAGGTGGGGATTTTGCTTCACAATTTCGGTTATGTTTAAGGATTGAGGTGCAAGATCAAGGTTACTTACAGTTTGTACGTTATAGAGAGTGTATCGATTATCGTTTTGAATATTAGATACATCTATGTTTAGTTTCACAGATGCATTCTCTGATCGGGTGATATCGCCAGTCCATCGCAACTCCAGATGTTCTTTTTTCCCTTTTAAGTTCATCTCATCACAAACATGTTGTTCTATTAGAGTTACTGATGAACCTTCATCCAAAAGGGCAAACGTGTCCAACGACTTATCTTCAGAATAAATACGTATTGGCAAAATTCTAAAACATGGCTTATTTTGTTTGTTGTCATTATGTGTGTTAATATTTTCACTTTGTTCATCACCTGAATAAACAGCTGTCGTTGAATTGCTTAGTGTCGTATATTTATGCAACAATTGGTGATGTTTTGTCGTACACCCATCGATATCGCAGTTTTTGTTGACATAACATTTACGGCGATGTACATTTAGGCATTGACGGCATATTTTGTTTTCTTTGACTGCAGACCATTTACGATCAAGACTTGCATTTTTAAATTCATCACAATTTTGAATTTTGTGGTTACTGCTTTTACACAAAACACACGATATTTCTGTTTTGTTGTTTTCTTGGTGTGTGTTTAATGATGCTGCTTTTTTATTACTGCATATTGGTGACACAACTTGACTAGCGGCAGCGGCCATGGCGTATATCCAATCGCTAAACGCTTTAACAACGGGCACCTTTTCATCTTTTGGGTGCCTAGCCCAACTTAGTTTATGATTGTTCGGCAACTTATCAAGTAGCGTTTTGACCAACATCGGATTATTTAAATGAGCAATCATGTTTCATGCTTCCATGGTGGAGCAAATATTGCGAACAATGAGTGCGTATTCAATGAGACTGTCAAGCTTGTCTTTTAAATGTGGTATTTTTACGGCTTTTTCTATCATACTATCAAGTATATATTCAGGTCTGCCGAAACACATCTCAAGCGTTTGAATTATCTCGTTAACCATTGATGGAAGCAATAATTTACTTCTGACCAACTCTTTTGCTCTACCACGAAGGCACGATTGCAGGCGCATTAAATTTTCACCATCGGTGTAACCGGCTATTTGTGTGCTGTTTCTGAAGTTACTAATGAACAGCGGTCAATCCTCTGGGTTACCGTCAAACCCTGGTAGGTCCTTTGGTATAACTTGCCTGGCTGCAATCTGAGAAGCTGTTGGTTGATATGTAGAAAACGTATTAGAAAATGAATTGGCACTTAACCCACTGTTTACGTCGCTTTGGGAAAGAATTTTATATTTCTTCTCCAAGTATTGCCTTTGCAATTCTTTTTCTTCTTCTAAATATTGTAACTGTAGTTCTATTTGATTTGTTACTATCAAGTCCACCTGTGTTGCATTTGAACAAGCTTGTTCTTGTTGTAAATTATTTTTAGGGCAAATATGAACAATCGCGTCGGGTGTTGATGTTTTTAGCTGCAACTTATCGACATGTGGTTGTTTATTTAAATGATCCATGCCATCTAATGTTTTAGCTGGCGCTTTTTTATATGCACCTGTTGCAGCCCCTTGATTGGTAGATTATTTTTATGGGTCATTTATTCGTTGGGAAGTGTTTACACCTAAACCATCCATAAACTCGGTGGTTACGTTGTTAACTGGTGGTGTCGGAATTGTAGTTGTGTTTTTTAATATTACTGGCTGCTGGTTTCCACAACTTTCACAGCTCCAACTTACATCAGCAACATCGCTGTTTACTTCTGAACACTCAAAATGGTACCATTTATCACACCCGTCACATTGTACCATACGATCGGTGTCTTTTAAAGTACATTTAATGCAATTATATTCCGAATCGTTTACCATTGTTTTATTGTAATAAAATTGTTTTAAAGAATTGTTGCGGCCGTCAGTTGAGACAACGGACGAATCTGAGTTTTTAATAAAAACAACTTTTAAGAGTAAACGTTATAATTCATATATTTTATTTCAAAATTATTCTTTTAATATATTTGTTCACTTTAAAACAATTTGTTATTATACCGCGTGTTCGGTCAAGCTCAGAGTAACTTCTCTACTTCTAATACAATTCTATCAATTTTTAGTTATGACCTTCAATTGACATTAAGTTGATGAGAGTTTTAAGAAAATGTAAACAATGTAGATAAAATAAAGATCGTAAGAAGTAAAGAAAAGGATAAATAAACGGATTGATAAATTTCATTCTAAACTACAGTGGTGGCGGTAACATATAGAATCTTATCCAGATTTTGACCCGATATAATCATATCTAATTTGATGTAGAAAGACATAATTATATAACGCATTATATTTCAGGATCAAAACAAAAACTATTAAAAAGTACTAACACCCTTATGTTAAGAATTCAAAATTAAAATAAAACTTTAATGTGTAAATTCATAAATGTTTTATAAAATTATAGGAGGTTCACAAAACAAATTTTCAATACAGAATTTGTTTCATAAGTAGGGTGACCATTCGTACTGATTTGATCAGTACATGTACAGATTTTTGGTCACGTGTACTGATGAAAACGTCGTGTACTGATTTGTACTGATTTTTTAAAATTTGTACTGATTGTACTGATTTTTGGCATTTAAAAAAATATTACATTTTTTTAGTAAAAAACAAGCCAAAATGCAAGTACAATGTAGTTTTTTTATAGGATAAATTTTTGGGAATGTGAGAGGTTTTCTATACTAGAAAGCATTCAAAATGATTTTTCTACATGTAAATTTCTTAATCTAATATGTAGTTTTATACACAGAGAAGATTCGTGGTGACAACCGAATTTATCAAATGGTTCCATTGCGATAATAGAAAAAAGATTTGTTCTGACAGCTAAATTTGTAGCCAATCGATTAGTTAGATTGTATCTACAGAAAATTGGTTTAGACAATGCAAGTTGCTCGTGACAACAGAAATTCTTTGGCCTGAACAAACATTGACGTTCATACTATTCTGGGGTCATATTTGACTCCATTCGTAGCATAGCTATGAATATTTCATCAATCAGCTACAAAAAAAAATAGAAAAGGAAAAGTAACAGATCATTGAAATTTCTAAATAATGGGTCCGTTTCCTGTACTTAAAAAAACTGGATTTTTTCATGCGAAAAAAATTTTTGTTTTGGGTTCTGCATAGGGAAAAATGTGTAAGGCTTTTTTGGATGGTATGATGGTTAACCAAAAAAGTTTGTTGCCTCAACCAAACCATTCCATTGACAACAAATTAGGTTGGCTGCAAAATCATTTTTTTTGGATGATAATATTTTTTAAAATTTGTACTGATTTGAAGTCAGAAAAAAAATGGTCACCCTATTCATAAGCTTCCTATAACTTTACAAAGAATTTATGAATTTACACATACAGTAGTGGATACATTAATTCAACATTTTTCGAAATTTGTTATAATTTTTATTTTATTATAGAAACTTAAATGATTTTTTTTAAGCATAAAATTAAAACATTCTTCTTCAAAAAAAACCTAAATACAGTAGACAATATCACTAAGAAGTTAATAAAAAAATAATTGCAAATTGTGACCGCTTTTATCCAGTATTGTTCATATTTGAAATTTTCGGCTAGTTCGTTCTTTAATATTTTGTCCAAAGTCCTTTGTGCTTTAAAACAGATTTTATGCGGGAAGGCATGCTTTCCGCGAGATTTTTAATAGTTTGAGGTGGAATATTAGTCCATTCCGCTGAAACTATTGACCAAAGATCATCTAAGTTGGTCGGTGCTCGTTCGCATTGGGAGAGTCTCCTTTTGACAATTGCCAACCAATTCTCGATGGGATTCAAATCGGGGCTCTGACCTGGCCACTTCAAAAACTGGAAAAACTACACTTGGATATCACAAATTGAACAAAAGTTATTAATACAGATTTAAAAATATTCAAATATGTATCCACTTTAGTCCAGTACTGTAAGTATGTAGAAGTAGTTGTACATAATTGTAACCAATCATTTTAAGACTTTAAAAACTTGTATTCTACCAGTAAACTGTTTAAACCTGGTATGTTTATGAGTATTTTTTTTTAAGAGAAGCAACACTCAGGAAATTCTTCCTATTAATTAACGTGTTGGTTCATTCGGAAAGGTAATAGAGAAGTGAAAGGTGGTGAAAGATGAAGGGCTTCAAATATGGCAACATTGTATTTGCGCGAGATGTTGAATTTTAGAACAGTTGCGCGCCATCTGATGGTAAGTTGGCGAACTTTGTTGAAGCTTTTTATTTCATAGGCCTGTTATATTATTTTACTTCGGGGTTAAGTGCCATGGGAACACCGAAGGAGGACGCTGGGATATGCATGAGGGATAGAACAAACTCATACATATTATTATCTCTATATATAAAAGAATAACGTGACTGACTGACTGACTCAACATCGCCCAGCCCAAACCGCTGAAGCTAGGAAGTTGAAATTTTTTTGGAAATTCCTACCGGAACGGGCAAAAAGGGGGAAAGTCTCACCCTTGACGGCCTGCCAAAACCCCTTTGGCTAGAAAGCTGAAATTTAAGATATGTGTTCCTTGGAGTAGGGGCTAACTTTTCTGGGAAGTACTTTCTAGAATTTTGGACAGGGACGTTGTAAAAATGGGGGTTAAAAAGGGGAAAAAGACCCCCCTTGACGGCCTGCCAAACCGCTGGAGGTAGGAAGTTGAAATTAGTTATAAAGGTTCCTCCACTATTGTAGACATCCACCAAGACTGGATTTTTGGAAATTTTTACAGGGAGGGGCAAAAAGTGGAAAAACTCTCCCCCTTGACGGCCTGCTCAAACTGCTGGAGCTATGAAGTTGAAATTTGGTATGAAGGTTCCTCGACCGGTGTAGACGTCCGTTGTGACGGCATTCTACACCGGTCGAATTCTTATCGGGAGGGGCAAAAAGGGGACAAAAAAAGTACCTTTTTCCAAAAAAAGTACCTTTTGCCAAAAAAAGTACCTTTTTCCAAAAAAAGTACCTTTTCCCAAAAAAGTACCTTTTTCAGAAAAAAGTACATTTTTCCAAGAAAAAAGTACCTTTTTCCAAAAAAAGTACCATTTCCCAAAAAAGTACCTTTTCCCAAAAAAAGTACCTTTTTCAAAAAAGTACTTTTTTCCAAAAAAAAGTACCTTTTCCCAAAAAAAGTACCTTTTTCTATAGTACATTTTTCCAAAAAAAAGTACCTTTTTCCAAAAACGTACCTTTTTCCAAAAAAGTACCTTTTTCCAAAAAAAGTACCTTTTCCAAAAAAGTGCCCTTTTCCAAAAAAAGTACCTTTTTCCAAAAAAAAGTACCTTTTTCCAAAAAAAGTACCTTTTTCTAAAAAAAGTACATTTTTCCAAAAAAAAGGACCTTTTTCCAAAAAAGTACCTTTTTCCAAAAAAGTACCTTTTTCAAAAAAAGTACCTTTTTCAAAAAAATACCTTTTCCAAAAAAATTACCTTTTTCCAAAAAAAAATACGTTTTTCAAAAAAAGTACTTTGTAAAAACATAGTATCTTTTTCCAAAAAATTTCGCTTTTTCCAAAAAGTACAATTTAAAAAAATAGCATTTAGAAAAATATAATTTCAAAAAAAGTACTTGTTTGGTCAGAATAGCAGCTACTTTTTTGTAATTTGTATTATACCGTTTTCTTTTATATTTGTAAATTAACGCCTTTAAAGTACTGGACCATTCAAGTACTTTTAATTGTAATCGATTACTTTTTTTGTTGATCTACACTACTTGTTTTCTTCTTCTTTTTAAATTATAACTGCAAACATCCAAATCCAAAATATGTACATATTTAGCTTTAGTTTTTACAAATAAAAACCTAAAACATGAGTGCTTTTAGAATACTGAAACAATAAACAAGAAACCACTGCGTTTTATTTTCGTCATCGAACATTATGGCGACCGTGACAGGACAATTATACAATGATTTAAATAAAAAGTGTTAGTTCTGTGTGTCTATAAAAAACTAAATTTTAAACGGTATTTAAAAAAAAAAATTAAAGTCGGTTTTCGTGAGTGCATGTCTAAAAAACTAAGGTTGAAATGTAAAATTTTTGTAAATTTATAAGCAAAATATTAAGTTTTTGGACATTTTTATCATAATATACCCAAACATTATCGTCATCGTTAATCAATTCATCATCAAAAAAAGGGATCATATTGTTCTTCGCCATCGTAAGCATCATCATCGCATTTATTGTCATCGAAAACACTGTTAGAAACTTCATCATCGTTTTAATTGTCTTTGTCGCTTCGAATACATCATCTTCGCATTTTCATCATTATTGTGTTGAACTCATCGTCGTAGTTACACAAAAAAAAAGCAAAACTTCATTATTGTCATCTTCAAATGCATCAATTTGTTTGGGTTGCTAGCTACCTCTGCCTTACCTCATCATAACTTCAGGATTCTAATTTCCCCCCTTAAGTTGGTCATTTTGGGCATCAAAATGAAAGCAGATCAACACAAAATTCAATTCATTGTCGTTCATTATCATCGTTATAATTGCAAAACCAGCATCATCTACAACTAATATCATTATTTCCATCGTTAGAATAAATTCAAATTTGCTGCTTTGGTCGACATATAACTACGCTTCAGTTTATTAGACGCAAAAACTACGTCACCGCATATTGGAAAACACATAAGCTAGACCAAACTTTAGTTAATCGTCGTTCCCTTCATAACAACTTCATTAGAGCTGTACATCTTCAAGACAATATTTCACGTAAGTAAGAGAAATTATTATTCTTTTACTTTTACGCTCATCAATTTTCAATTTTGTTTCATGATTGTTACAACAAAAACAACGAGACATAAATACTTTGTCACTGCATAAGCATACAAAAGATGAGCCCAAACACAAACTGAAGCTTGTACTATTTAATCAGTGTTGGGCAACACTAGTTACTTTTTCGAGTTATGGTACTTTTGAAATCTTTTGGTACTTTTTGGAAATTTGCATTATATTTTTGGTTTTTTGCTCACAAAACAAGTGAAAATTATCAGAAAAAGAAATGAAAGCCCAAAATAAAATAAAATTAATTTGACTTTTCATCACAACTGCACCCAACTTACTTCAAATAAAACTTTTCTTGCATGATGAAGGTTTAGTAAAAGTTCGTCCAAATATACAATTCTCGTGTCGTTTTGCAACTAACTTGGATAATTTGAAACAAACATGTAAGAAGCACTTCAATGTCAATCAAACTTTAGCTCTATTTTTTTCGAGTGTTACGACATACAACCATTCACAGTGCATATTTAAAACCAAAAAGTTAATTTTCGAAGCCTTCGAGTACAACTTTTTATTCCCAAGTTGTTTGCTTCAACGGTAGTTAGTCATCGAGTTTACCATAATCTATTGTCATCGAGTTCATTGCTACATCACCATCATCAAATATTATCGTAGATATCATTCATCATCGCTTTCAACTCTTCGTTTTCGAGGTTGTATCAACTAATCAACAAAAAAATCCCCAAAATTCATCGTTATCGAGATTATCGCCTAATCAACCATTCATGACAACATTCGCCATCGAATTCTTCGCTAAATCAGTCTTCGTCATCGAATTTATCGCCATCAACACTTCAATTTCGAGTTTGTATCAACTTAAATTTAGCAGCAATCATCGTAATGTAAATTTATCTTTTCTCGATATTCAGCAACTTTAGAACATCAACAACTTTTCGATTTATTTAAACAACAACAATTTTTCAGAATAAAAAGAAAAAAGATTTAGGTAAAATTCGCTTTACAAATCAAAATTATTGTTCAAATTTAAATCAAACATTTAAACATAACAATATTAATTATCGCTGAAATGGAAGCTTAAAATTTGTTAATCAACAAAATATTAAGGGGGTTATTTGGTAATACGCAACGCCTTGCGTTGCGTTGTTTTCCATACAAATTGTTTTTGTAACAATAACAATTTACAAAATAACCCACTAAAATTTTCGCTTAAATAACAACACACAAAAAAAAAAATCTTTGCCAAACTGACAAGGTTTCTTGATATTCGGCATAGACGTGAGCTAAGAAAAGATTTTTGGAAATTCCTACCGGAACGGGCAAAAAGGCCAAAAGTCTCCCCATAAACAGTATCACAAATTGGAAAAGTGCCTGCCCAAACCACTGGCGGTAAGAAGTTGAAATTTGGTATAAAGGTTCCTCTACTGTAGTAGACATCGACTAAGTTTGTATTTTTGGAATTCCCTACAGGATATCCCAAAAGGAAATTCGGTATGTGAGTTCCTCCTTCTGTGTAGGCGTCCGCTTAGACGGAATTTTTGAAATTCATATCGGGAGGGGTAATAAGGGAAAAGTCTCCTCCTTGACGGCCTGCCCAATCCCTTTTGGCCATCCTAAAATTTTAAATATGTATTTCTTGGAGTAGGACTAACTCACCGGCAACGTAATTTTCTATTTTGGAACAGGAACATAGTAAAAATGGTGGTTGAAAGGAAAAATGTCCCCAATAACGGCCTGCCCAAACCGCTGAGGCAATGAAGTTGAAATTTGGTATGAATGTTCCTCATCCATCGCAGATAGCCGCGAAGATGGAATTTTTGTAATTTCCTAAAGGGAGGGCCAAAAAGAAGAAAAGCCTACCCTTGGTGGCTTGTAAAAACCACTTCGGCTAGAAACCTGAAATTTAAAATGTGGGTCCCTGGAGTAAGAGTAACTTATTAGAAAGATACTTTTTTGAATTTTGGACAGCGTCGTTATAAAATGGGGGCTCAAAAAGGGAAAAAGGGCCCCTTAGCGACCTGTCCAAACTGCTGGAACTAGGAAGCTGAAATTCGGTACTTAGGTTCCTCTTCCAGCCTAATTCCAACTGGTAGGGACAAAAAAAGACAGCCTGCTCAAACTGCTGGAACTAGGAAGCTGAAATTCCCTGTCGATGGATTTTCGGAAATTCCTACCGAGAGGGGCACAAATAGCAAAAATTGGCTAGAAACCTGAAATGTAAAACATATGTTCCTTGGAGTATGGGCTCACTTATCGGGAAGGTGCTTTTTGGAATTTTGGACAGAGACATTGCAAAAATGAGTATTAATGAAGCGAAAAGTGCCGCTTAAAGGCAAGTAAGTAAAGTCAATATGATTTAAGGTAAACTTTTCCATATTTAAGTGAATGTGATTTCCGATTTTTAAAAAAAGCAGAAAATTTTTTATATAAAAACAAAACAAACCTGAGCTGTTTCTATTTTAGTAAACGTTGTGTGCTTTTACCAGACGCTCAACTGTTGCTAATCCGCTACTCAACAATCTGGTGAATGATTTGATTAGCTACCGCTAAGTCAACATGTTGTGGTAGCGCTACCTTGTTTTGGCAGCTGTCGTTTGCTTTTTGTATATTTTTTTAAAGAATAATAAACATATATAAATATAATTGTAAAGGAATAAAAAATTTTGAAAAAATCAACGAAACATCTACAAATATTTTTATTTTAAAACAAAAACAAAAGTAGCATCGTTCACCAGATTAAGATAATCATAAAGCTCTACATATCAATTGAAGCGGGTTTCTCTGGTAAACCTGCCCGTTGTTTCTGCATGCCCGGTGAAAAATGTTCATATACACTCAAACATGTTCATATATGGTTTATGTATGGACACATATGAACAAATATGGATTTTTTATGAACATATATGGATTTTATATGAACATATATGGAAGTATATGTGATTCCATATATGGAAAAAATTTCATATGCAGACATATATGGAAGCATCTGTTATTTCATATATGGAAATGGCACTCATATATGGACAAATATGAAAATATATGTTATTCAATTTATGCAAAAGGGACTTGTATATGAACATATTTCGAAGAATACATTTTTCCATATACATATGTAAAATGAACTCATATTTGGATAACTATGGAATTATATTTAATGCCATGAATAAAAAAAGGAACATATGTAGCGCCTAATTTGAATGTCATACATAAATTTATATCTATCGTACAACCTTATAATAAAGGACAGCAACGTTCGCATGTATTCGCATATATTTAATAAATGTATATGTTTATATATGTCCATATATGAAAATATACTTAGGTGTTACCTCATTTTTCGGATCCATACATATATGGTTGAACCATAAATGTTTATATATGGACATTTTTCACCGGGTGATTTTAATTTTTTTCTGGGGAGTTGCTATTAACTGATAACAAAGGCCTTGCAACTCTCTCAATATTTTTTATTTGAAAAAATATTAGGCGGCTTGGAACAGGAACGAACTCCGACTGGTTAATCAGGGATGGAAAAGGCTCACTTAATCGGGCTCTTATACCAAAAAATGTTCGATCGCTCTTACATATTTAAAAATGTAAGTAACTAAAAAATAGCTTTCTCTTTGGCTCGTTAAAAAACATAAAAATTAAATATTTAGATATTAGCAAATATTAGCACAAATTGCGAAAAAAACACATTTGCAAAAAGCGAAATTTTTGCAACAATATATTCGCTTGCAGAATGTCGATCGCTGATTACCTATTTTAATTCATTTTCTGTACCATAAAGCCTTTTTCGAATTCCGCCGTTATTTTGCAATTTTTAAGTGCGGTTTTTTTTAAATATATAACCTAGGGATTAAATTTTTGTACCATAAAGTCTTTTTTCAAATTCCGCTATTATTTTGCAATTCTTTACGTACGTTTGTTTTTAATTTATAATCTAGGGGCTAAATACACATTTCCAGTGTTGCCAACTCTTGAAGGCAGGAAAGCACCGTGAGCATTGTGAAAACGGGTAAAAAGGGTAAAAATTTACCAAAAATGGGATAAAAAAGCACGATATTAATTTTTTCAAAAATTTAAGTCAAGTATTTAAAAACACATTTTAGCTTTGTATAATCGTGTCAAAAATGTTCAAAAAATAACCAAAAAGGGGAAAAAAAGCACCAAACTAATATTTAAAAAATTTGAAGTTTAAATATATCGAAGTTGCTAAAAGTGTACTACAAACATTTGGAAAAAATGTATTTTTTGTTTAGTTCGTATTATTTTTTCAACTTTGACAGAAAATTGGAGAAAAATTTTAAAAAACGAGAACAAATACTAAAAATATAAACTGTACAAAAAGCACTGCCAGAAATCTGAAAAAGCACTGTAAATACCCGCATTTTTTAAACGGGTATTTGTAAAAAGTCACCGGGTACGGGAAGGAAAAAAGTACCAAAAAATACCCGAAAAGCACTGAAATGGCAACACTGCACATTTCAGACAACAAAGTTTGGTGGCTAGTTGCAAAAAAAATCGCGAAAAATAAAATTTGCAAAAAGGAAAATTTTTGCATCAATATATTTGTTTGTAGAATCTAAATCGCTGATTACGTTTCCTAATTAATTTTTTGTACCACAAAGTCTTTTTCCGCGTTCCGCTTTTATTTTGCAATTTTTTAAGTACGTTTCTTTTTAATTTATAATCTAGGGACTATAATACACATTTCATACAACAAAGTTTGGTGGCTAGTTGCAAAAAATATCGCGAAAAATAAAATTTGCAAAAAGGATAAATTTTTTCATCAATATATTTGTTTGCAGAATGTAAATCGCTGATTAAGTTTTTTAATTAATTTTTTGTACCATAAAGCCTTTTTTCGCTTTCCGCGATTATTTTGCAATTTTTTAAGTGTGATTTTTTTAAATTTATAATCTAGGGTCTATAGTACCAATTTTATATTCAAAAGTTTGGTGCTTAGTTTGCAAAAAAAAAAACTAAATCGCGAAAAAAATATTTGCAAAAAGGAAAATTTTTGCGTCATTGTATTCATTTGCAGACTGTTGATCGCTGATTGAGTTTTTTAATTATTTTTTTCTACCACAAAGTCTTTTTTCGCGTTCCTCTATTATTTTGCAATCTTTTAAGTGCGGTTTTTTAAATTTATAATCTACGGAGTTTAATGCCCATTCCATAAAACAAAGTTTGGTGGTTAGTTGCAAAAAAAGAAAATTTTGGCATCGTTTGCAGAATGTAAATCTTTTAATTAATTTTTTGAACCCCAAAGCTTTTTTTCGCATTCCGGTATTATTTTGCAATTTTTTACGTATGGTTGTTTAAAATTTATAATCTAGGGCTATATACTGTTGGAATAGTATAATTCCATAGTATAGTTCCATTCTTGATTTTTATAACTAAATTATTATTTTCCATTCCTGGTTACAATCGATGTTTTGAGTCATACAAAGAGCGCACATAATGACCCTGCAAACATTTAAAAAGTACCTTCCAAGAAGATATTTCATTTGAATGAAAATAATCAAGTAGTATTTACTTTGAAATTGTCTTCCTTTTATCACTTGGAAGATAATTCGACGATATTTCGAAAAAGTAATTCAAAAATTTTATCTTTTGTCATAACTTTTTATGACAATATTTCGGCAATATCATCTTTGTATCATTTGGAAGATAAAGCAAATTTGTTTGAAATCTTTTATCAATTTGGAAAAAATTAAAACTAAATTTTTACAAAAACAATCAATCAAGATATATAGGAAATAATCTCGTGAAAAGTTAAGATTAATTGCGCGAGAAAAATCGGCTAAGATGAAATCAAAATAATTTATAAGTTGGTCAATTGATTATGTATGCAGATATTGTTTTTCAGGCTTAAATTTAATAATGAAAAAATTAAATTGTTTTTTTTATTGTACTGGGAGTTTATTTAGCGATATCCCTTTTATCTTCCATATGAGTTATTGCTTCCATATTGCCTGGAAGTATTGTTTTAGTGTAACAGTTGTTTCCGAGGGAGGAAACTTCCGGAATACGAAATTGATATTGCCGGCAATAAATGTTTTCTTCCTGGCGATATGTTCGGAGAATATTCTTCGTGTTGCCATGTTTGTTGGGTGATATTGGTTTGAGTATGTTCCTGTTCCAAGGCACATAATAGAACAAATGCTTTCTCAGTGATAGAGAGTCCCCCAATCTCTTTATTATGTATACTCTTTGCTGATAATGGGTTATATAACCCACACAGAGAGAAATTTGCTGCACCAGTTTTAATGAAATTTTTTAGTAAAATAATAAAGTTTTCTTCACAAGGTAAATGAAAAATTTTCTTAGATGAAAAACTTATTATAATTTATGAATCTAGTTTTAATGAAACTTTTTCATTAAGTGTATGAAACTTTTTATAAATAAAATTAATATTTTCACAACATTTTATGAAAAATTCCATTAATTCAAAAAAAGTTTCATTGGACGAGGCCCAGAGGAAAATTATCGGTTTTATGCAAAAATTTATTAATATCATTCAGATAATTCTCTCAGTTAATTTTTCTACATTATACATATTCATATAAACAAACAAAATTTAATGCAATTGAATAAGACCAAAACTCCGATAAAATTGGACAAAATTATATCAATTCAAATATCTTTTTTATTCGTTTATATGCGATCTGATTAATCCATTTTCCGGATCAAATTTTATATAAATTAGTATTTTTTTAAGGGCCCGTGAAAAAAAATTTATTCAATAGCATATGTTTTTATTTGACATCATACTAAATTATATAAAATTTTATCCGGAAAATGGATTAATCAAATTGTATATAAACGAATAAAAAATATATTTGAATTGATATAATTTCATCCAATTTTATCGGAGTTTTGTTCTTATTCAATTGCATTAAATTTTGTTTGTTTATATGAATATGTATAGTATAGGAAAACAACCAATTAATTAACTGAGAGAATTATCTGAATGATATTAATAAATTTTTGCACAAAACCGATGAATTTCACTAGGCCTCGTGCATTGAAACTTTTTACTAAATTAATGGAATTTTTGATAAAATGTCAAAATATTAATTTTATTTATTAAAAGTTTCATACACTTAATGAAAAAACTTCGTTAAAACTAAATTCATAAAATATATGAAGCGTTTTCATCAAATTTAAGAAATTTTTCATTTACCTTGTGTAGAAAACTTTATTATGAATAGAGGGAATGTTTTAGTTGATCTATTATTTAAGTAAATGAATGTTCTTAAGTTTGACTCTAGATCATAATTTAATATTACTTTTATTTTTTTTTTTATATTTATTTAATTGATTCCATTTGCTGTAAAACAAGACTGAGTCTTATATTTATAGTACAGGAGCGTATTACATTACAAAAAATTATTTTCATATTATTAATTAATTTTAAATTATTAACATAACAAACTTATTATAAATATAACAATATTGATAATCAAAAAGAGAAAAAAATAAAAATTATTTGAAAAAATTAAATAAAAATGTTTTGAAACTATTAGCATTGCTATTTACTTGTTGAATTAGTGGAAGATTATTCCAAAGACGAGCGGCATGTACATAAAATTGCCATTCAGACATTAGGAATTGATGTCGAGGTATTACAATATTTCGGTTTCGTGGCGATTGGGAAAAACGTATTTTGTCAAATAAATACCTGGGGGTTTGACTGTTTATTAATTTATGCAAGAACATCAGGGTGCGAATTTTTAGCAGATTTTCGAAAGAGACTCCGTAAAGGTTATTTGAAATAGAGGAAACATGATCAAACCTTTTCAATCCATACACATATCTAATAATATTGTTAAATAAGACATTTAGTTTTTTATAGCTAACTGAATCACAGCTTCCAAATAATTCACAACTATACATCAGGGAGGGAGTCAAGTACGTCTTGGCAAGTAATGCCCTAATTCTTAACGGGGTGAAATATTGTGTTGACCAGACAGCTCGTAGCTTTACATAGGTTTGACTAACCAGTGAATTGACATGATCAGTCCATGTAAAATTGCTATTGAAAATTATCCCAAAATTCTTCGCTGTGTTAACAGTTTCAATCTTCTCACCATTTAAAACAATATCCTCAGAAATCGAGGGAATTAAAATTTTCTTACGTATTACAATGCATTTAGATTTACGCGGGTTCAGACAGAGTCCATTTGTTTAAATTATTTTCAAATCAAAGAAAGATGATACAATTTTCCAAGTAAATTACAGAGAACAAAAATACAGCAATACAGAATACACATTTTCGGCTTTCGCTACAAAGCCATCATCAGTGTCTTTCGCCTTGAGTGGGTTAATATTTGATAATTGTCTACTTATGTGACCGTTGAAAGCAAATCGAATTTGTTATCAACAACTCAACTTAGACTAACATCAACGAAATGTAACAATGCTATTTTATCCTTTGTTATTTGTCTTTTTTGCTTTGAACCTTAATTCTTAAGATATCTCAGCTGATTCTATTCAACTCTGTGTATGATAACCACAGATTTTTAAATTACAACGAACCGTTAAATTTAAATTTATGTTATTTAAATTATATTCATGCACCATGTTTATCATACACATAGTTGAATAGAATCAGCTGAGATATCTTAAGAATTAAGGTTCAAAGCAAAAAAGAGTAATAATGTAAAATTGAGTTGTTGACAACAAATTCGATTTGCTTTCAACTGTCATATAAGTAGACAATTATCAAATATTAACCCACTCAAGGCGAAAGACACTGATGATGGCTTTGTAGCGAAAGCCGAAAATGCGTATTCTCTCTTGCTGGTCTTATCGAATTCTTTCAAAAATTTTTATTCTTTGTAATTTACTTGTAAAAATTGTATCATCTTTCTTTGATTTGAAAATAATTTAAACAGAAAGTGATATTAATTTATGATCTAGAGTCAAACTAAAGAACATTCATAAAACTTTATTATTTTACTAAAAAATTTCATTAAAACTGGTCCAGCAAATTTCTCTCTGTGTAGGTTATACTCTAAAAAGTACCTTTAAATATAATAGCATATTGTGTGTAACTTTTTATTTAAAATAACACAGAATGCTTATTTTTGAGCACAATATGTTTGAAAAACCATTTTACACATTTTGTATATAAAACTGAACTCATTTAATTGTAAAATGCTTAATAATTGTAGTAAATATCTATCATGTTTTAAATTTACACATTTGTGCCTAATTATAATACAATTCGTGTGTGACTAAAAGTTGTCAAAAAAATTGTTTTTATTAAGAAAATAAATACAGACACCAATGGAATATAAAAGGATTTAAAAATAGGAATATGTAGCAACTATTTTAATATTCGGCGCTAATTTTGCATTGGGATTTATAGCTGAAGATATCAGTTGCGCGGTAAGTAATTTTTTGGTTCTTTGAAAAGAATGTAACGAAGTTCTAATCGTGTCTTTGTATCAGTTTTTGCAGTGAAGATACCAAAAAACATGATGGTTGAAATAATGAATTACATGTGCACTCTAAAAACTGCTTGTAAATTCACTACTATCAAGCATGTACTTTTTTGGGTAATATAACGCATAATGCCTAAATTTAGACACCAAATGTGTAAAATCCATTTTTACATATTTTATTCTACAAAATTAGGCATAAAATGTGTTAATAGGCATTTTTCTTTTATAATTACACATTTTGTGTGCACAATTAGTAATTTGTGCGTAAAAACAAATATTAGGCATAATGTGTGTAAATGTACAAATATTTAAAGTAAAACTGGATTTGTCATTTAAATATTTGTGAATAACAAAAATATATTTCAAGGAAAAAATAAGGAATAAAAACATAAAAAAGCGACAAAAATCTATTTTCAACAGTTGGGAATAGTTGATTTCGGACGGAATCGATATATTTATTTAAGGGTTTGTATATGAAATTACTATTAACAAAAAGGGGTTGATCTTATGTCTTTTAATATTTGTAAAAATTGTTATTGTATACAGATGTATGCGCAGCAAGACCAACACTTGGTGGATCCAGTGTACTTTGTTCTAAAATATGCTTTTTAAGTGGCTTTCATCAAAGGGCTCTCATCTTGGCGGAAATTAGTTGATCGGATTGATTGATGGCAGACTACCGACCACACAGCAGCCACACTTACAAAATCTATTGGAACGTTAGTAAGGTTGCGTTTATACTTGCATCGAAATCTCGAGATGTCGATATTCACCACGGTGAAAAAAACACTGAAGGAAAGCATTTAGATGATCAATTTCGAGTAAAGCACACATAGTTAGCTTCAATGAAAACACTTTCAAAAAATTTAACGTCTATAAGCTCTTCTTCATTGTTTTTTTAAAGTGTCTCGAGATTTCGATGCAAGTGTAAACGCAACCTAAGTAGCTATTTTTGTAATTAATTTTAATACTGAAACTGTAATGTTTAATCTCAAATTTAGGCCCTTGTTTAAGAAAAGAACACATTTTTTGAATTCATTATTAAACTCGAATGCAATCACGTCCAAAGTGATAATGGTTTCAGTTCAGCACCAATGAGATGTTGGTATGTATGGCATTATTCAAGTCTAGTTGCAAAAACTGTGAATATAAGATAGTAAGTAATTGTCAATTTTTACAACACTGGTGACTACCAAAATCAACGCGGTAAAAAATAATTGAACTCGAAAGGTTTCCGGCATACAATTTTGGGTCAAATACCGATTGAAAATTAAAAAATCATCGCTAAACTCAGAGAAAGTTGGAATACACTTCCAAAATGTCGATTTTTTAAGTTTCAATTGCGATTTGCTTTGCGTCATTGAAAAATTTGGAAAACAGATTAGAAATCAGGAAACCAAATTTTTTCAAGTTTAACTATTTTGATTCCGGGACACCAACTGTTTCTACCTATTATAAATACTTTATAGAAAAAGCTTATTCTATCAAACTTTTTAACAACTTTTTGTTGGAAAAATCAAGAAAAATTAATTACGTTATCTAGGATTTAAAGCACAGTTATTTTTCTTACAACGCCAATCTCGTTCAAGTTTAGCTCAACCGGCATCACTCATTGTTATTTGAAAGAATTGTATTATAAATAATTTTTATCCCCTGAAAAGGACTCACAACCAAGGATAGTTTAAGCTGACTCTCAGATCTTAATAAATTTTGGATATATTTTAGTCGAGATAAATATATCGTCGACCGGCCTGCAAAATATCACATGTGTTTTTTAATAGATTTTCAGGCGAGCGAAAAAACTGTTACAAAATCTAATTTTAAGATACTTTATTGGCATCATAGGCTTTAATGATGATTTTGCCAATAAAATATCTTAAAAGTAGATTTTGTAACAGTTTTTTCGCTCTCTTGAAAATCTATTAAAAAACACATGTGACATTTTGCAGGCCGGTCAACGATATGGGACAACTAAGAAAATATGTTTATCTTAATTTCTTGTGCTCTACCACATAGGTACCTAAGTTTCATTATAATCTGATAGTCTATGAAAGGAGGCCTCCTCGTAAGTATTTTGCAAAGCTCAAAAAAGGTGTTAATGGAGCATAATTATTTGTAACAACATTAATTCAAATAATAATGAGTGGAGCTGGGTTCAAATTCAACGAGAGACATTCATTTTTAAAAATATGCTCCAAATTTGTTTTAATTATTTATTTCTATTTCTCAGGTTGCCAATATTAATTAATATTAATAAATTGTATTAATTTGATTAATACAAGTTCCACCGTTTCAAGAGGATAAATTTTATTGGAACATTCCCTTTTATTGGATTTATTGATACCTGCATTGGTAAAAACCGGAGAGCCCTTAATATTAGTAACGTGAAATTGCGATAGAAATAATGATTTTGATATTTTTTTTTATAATAAAAGCATTATAAATGCATTCTTTTAAAGTCCTTTAATTCCAAATAAAAACTTTTAGATAAATTACAATTACTTGATGCGTAAACATGCGCATTTTGCTAGTAATTTCAAGCATTTATATATGCGTTATCAAGCATTTTGTGCTTAAGTTTACACACATTGTGTGTATGAATATTACACACAATGTGTGTATAATTTGATATTTACACACATTGAGTAATTTTACTGATATTATAGTAGGTAAAAAGTTACCTACTATAAATAGGGTAAATTTAAACGAAATTTTATTAGAGTGTGGATAAAAGCTCTCAACCATGACATTGTCCTTGTCGCGCAATGGCTCATAATAAATTTGTCCATTTAAATATTTTTTGATTTATGTTTCAATTTGTTTTATAATGATCTGTGAAGATCCCTAATGTCCAATTTAAAGTAACGTTTTGTTCTGTGCATACTGTTGTTGGTTATAATTGCATATTCCCTTTTGATGTTGATCTTACTGCAGTGGTTTTTATATTCGTCAAGTTTTTTATATTAAAGGACAGTTACTTCTTATGTGTTATACAAATAAGAATTTAGTTCTTTGCTTTTTTAATATTGTTAGTAAAGTCAGTTTGTGAGGGAAAAACACTGCGGTAAGTTCAACATAAAATATTTTTATTGTACTTTTTGTAACATTTATTATTTTATAGAAATAAACGCACTTATATATATATTAATACACACAAATTAGACAACATTGTGGTTCTTTTTTGGAAACGTATTTTGTTTGGTGTTGTTAAATTCGCTCCTCGCAAACGACCGTCACAGTAAGTTTGACAAATTTTATTTCGCAATTTTCGTGCGAAAATTTGTGTGTTACAAATGGAACGATCGCCTGTAAGAAGAAGTCCACGTAACCAACCAACCGTACAACAATCGATGATGCAACAACCAAATGGTTCCACGTCGGCCGGAACAAAAAGTGTCTTACAACACACTGCTCCCTCTGCTGCCGGAGTGCCTTCATTGCCTGCTGGTTCCACTGCCGTTGGAACAACTTTGAAAAAAAATGTTGCTGCCTCTGCCGCCGGAGTGCCAATGAGTTTCACTTCTGCCGGAAGTACCTCTGCCATAGCCACCGCCACTACTGCTACAACCACAACAACTGCAAATCTACAGAGCATAAATGAAATTAATGCTTTGTTGCAGCCGTTGGCATCATCGAGTGCAGCTACTGGTACAGAGTTGGAAGGCCTTCAAAACCAAATTAATATTCTTCAGGCCCAACTGGTAAGTGCCCAAAGAGCCTTGAAAGCTGCTTTAAGCAACAATTCGTCCGCTGCTTCGAATTATTCTGCTGCCCTGCCACAGCCATCAAATATCACGCCGCCAGCATCAGGGGTAAGTGAAATTGAAAACAATTTACCCACAGTCAACGCCAATGCTGCCGCTGTCAACGCCAATGCCCCCACTGGCAACGCCAATTCTGCCAACGCCAATTCTGCCGCCGCGAACGTTGATTTCGGTGAACGCCATATTCAGACGCCATTTTCTGGCACGAGTTATTCTGATGCAAATCATGTTTACGATATTTATGCTAGGCAACCGCCATTATCAAACATGATGCCGCCAAATGCCCAGAATTTGTTTCAAAATGGCGGTTCAATGCCAATGCATAGGAAAATTTATGATTTGCCGGATTTTAATGGCGCTCCCGAAGATTGGCCCATGTTTTCAACAGCGTTTAATCATTCGACTGCTGTGTATAAATACAATAATTTTGAAAATTGTTTAAGGCTCCAAAAGGCATTAAAGGGTGCGGCCCGTGACAGCGTGAAATCATTGCTCATCCACCCAGACAATGTGAATATGGTTATGGAGCAATTAAATTTCCAATATGGTCGCCCAGAAATTCTTATTCGTTGCCAGCTACAAAAAGTGAAGGAAATTTCAGCCATCGGAGAAAACTCTATAGATAAAATTATACCATTTGCTATTATGGTGCAGAATCTTACCGCCTTTTTAGAAACTGCCAATGGGCAACAACATTTGGCAAATCCTACTTTATTAGAAGAGTTAGTTGGAAAGCTTCCAATGAGCAAACGAATGGAATGGGCCCGCTGTGCATCAACAATAAAGCCGTATGCAACCCTATTGGATTTTAACATTTGGCTCAAAGGTGTCGCAGATTTGGTAAGAATTGTGCTAAATACCACTGTACCTCAAAATAGTGAACCAAAACGAAAGGTTGTCCTTCATGCCGATGATGGGCAACGTAAACAATCAGAATGCCCTGTGTGCCAAGCAGGGCATACAATTTTTGAGTGCAAAAAATTTCTTTCATTGAGTGTGCCAAGTAGATGGAATGAAGTGAAAAAATTAAGGTTATGTTTTGCTTGTCTTCGTGTGGGGCATTCAAGTAGAATGTGCCATCGCCGAAAGCAATGCCCAGTCGACGATTGCCAATTTAAACATAACAAATTATTGCACGATACAAAGAAAAATACTGAGGCAACTGCTCTGAGTGGTTCTGTAAATAGCAACGAGTCGGTTCTTAACTGTGTATCTAGTAATGCTGACAAAGGTGTTGTGCTATTTCGTGTGGTTCCAATCGTTTTATATGGGCCCAATAGTCAAATTGAAACTTATGCTATATTGGATGATGGTTCTTCGGTGACTATGGTGGACAGTTCGCTGGTGCGACAGCTGGGTCTTCAAGGTCATCAAAGTAAATTAAAACTTCATTGGTACGCTGGCAACGCAACTAAAGAAACGGCATCAGTTGTTAATCTGCACGTAAGTGGTATCGGCAGGCAAAGAAAATATGCGCTGCGAAATGTATATGGTGTTGCAAATTTGAAGCTGCCGGCTCAAAGTTTTAATATGGATTTAAGTGAGCATCGCGGTCTGCCCGTAAGATTATACAACAATGTGGTTCCCAAGATCCTTATTGGGTTAGACCATTGCCATCTTGGTCTTCCAGATGAAATAGTGCCGCTGGAAGAAAATGGTCCTTATGCGGCCAGCACCCCTTTAGGCTGGGTTGTGTTTGGCCCAATGAAAGGTAGCTCATCAACAGATTCGTGTTTGTTCACGGTTCACCCAGACCACAATCTTTATGACTTGGTGGCAAATTATTTCGAGACTGAAAATTTTGGTGTAAAAGTTTTGCCAGTCATAGAGTCCCAAGATGATTTGCGTGCTCGTGAAATTTTGAAAAATACCAAAATGCTTGATGGGAGGTTCCAAACTCGGCTTTTGTGGCGCTATGATGACATTGTGTTGCCAGATAGCTATTCCATGGCCCTCAATAGACTTCGAGGAATCGAGCGTAAAATGAAAAGGAACCCCGAATTTGGTGCTGCTTATAAAAATATTATCAACAATTATGTTTCTAAAAGGTATGTACGTAAATTGTCAGCTGATGAAGCATCTGTTGTCCGTCCTAGAACCTGGTATCTTCCCCATTTCGGAGTGGTCAACCCCAATAAGCCGGGGAAAATTCGTTTGGTATTTGATGCTGCCGCATCCGTTGAAGGAGTCTCTTTAAAATCAAATTTGCTAAAAGGCCCTCAACAATATAAGCCTTTACCATCTGTGTTATTTAATTTTCGTGTTGGTGCTGTGGCAGTTTGCGGGGACATCAAAGAAATGTTTCACCAAATACTTGTGGCTCCTGAAGGCAGATGTTCCCAAAGATTTCTTTGGCGCGATGATGAAACCCATGCCCCAGATGTTTATGAAATGCTTGTGATGACCTTTGGAGCTGCTTGTTCGCCTTGTGTGGCCCAATACGTCAAAGAAAACAACGCTTTACAGTTTCGAAGTGAATATCCTCGTGCCGTCAAATCTATTGTGGATCACCATTATGTTGATGACTTTGTAGATAGTTTTCCAACGCCATCAAGTGCCATACAAATTGCTAAACAAGTGCGGGACATCCATAAATCTGCTGGGTTTGAGTTGCGTAATTTTTCATCGAATTCTCCTGAAGTGGTTGTTGCTCTTAAGGGTAATGTGGACCAGCCGGTTAATTTTTCAAGTGATGTCAGTGAGTTACAATCAGAAAAGGTGCTCGGTATGTATTGGCAACCTAAAGATGATACATTCAGGTTCAATTTAAAGTTCCATAATGTAAAAGCTGACGTTATAGAAGGGAGAAGGTATCCTACAAAACGTGAGTTACTAAGTGTGGTTATGTCAGTTTTTGATCCTCTTGGCTTATTGAGCAATTATATGGTTACGGCTAAATTATTGATGCGTGAAGTATGGAGACACAATATACGTTGGGATGAAGTGCTGCCTGATGAAATTTGCGACGTATGGAATAATTGGCGTCAGGAGCTAAAAAATGTTGTAAATGTTAATGTACCACGGTATTATTTTAAAAATGGTGCTCCCAGTCACCTGGAGCTACATGTGTTTGTCGACGCCAGTGAAGATGCCTTTGGGGCCGTGGCATATTGGAGGTCAATAAACGCTGATGGGAAAATAGAACTGTCCTTTGTTGCTGCCAAGACAAAATGTGCACCTTTAAAATCGATGACAATTCCACGACTTGAACTATAGGCAGCCGTTTTGGGAACTCGTTTAATGTCTACAATTTTGAAAGAACATTCGCTAAAAATATCACGTTTTATTTGCTGGAGTGATTCTACAACTGTCATAAGTTAGATTGGTTCTGAAAGCCGCAGATACAAACCATTTGTTGCTCACAGAATTACAGAAATTTTGGATTCTACCAGTCCAGCCGATTGGAGGTGGCTGCCAACGAGTCTTAATGTTGCCGATGAAACTACAAGAATGAAAAGCCAGGTACAATTTTTAAATGATTTTCGTTGGTTTAAGGGTCCCAGTTTTCTATATGCTGATGAACAAGAATGGCCACAGTCAGTTTCTGCAAGCAATTGTGATCCAAATGATGAAGAACTTCGTCCAAAGTTTACTCTATTCATAAACACGCCTACAATTTTTGAATACGGAAGATTTTCGTCATTTCTAAAATTAAAACGTACTGTTGCTTGGGTGTTTCGGTTTATAAATCGCTGTCAAAAGAAATCACCACTTGGAGAAGAAAATGGTTTAACTATCGCCGAACTAAAAACTTCTGAAGTATTCCTTTGCCGCCAAGCACAAAAGTATAATTTTTCATCTGAAATAGAAATAATAAGAAATGCCGGTAATTTACAAAAGGGAAGTGAATTGTATACATTGTCGCCCTACATTGATGAAGATTCATTACTTCGAGTTTATGGACGTGTTGATGCAGCTAGTTGGTTACCTTTGGACGCCAGACGCCCGATAATTTTGCCCTCTCTTCATCCAGTCACCCAGTTATTTGTGACGCATATTCATGAAAAAATGAAGCATCAAAATTTTGAAGCCACAATTTGTGAAATTAGAAGATCATTTTGGATTCCGCGCCTTAGAAGAATTTTACGTAAGTGTATTTCTAATTGCTATATTTGTAAATTTCGCCGTTCAATGCCGGTGCCACCACTTATGGGTTCATTGCCAGAAGACCGATTAACACCATATATTCGTCCTTTTTCCTACACTGGTTTGGATTATTTTGGGCCCGTCACAATAACAATTGGCCGTCGCCATGAAAAACGCTGGGTGGCACTATTCACTTGTCTCACCATTAGAGCCATTCACTTAGAGGTGGCGTTTGATTTATCTGCAGATGCATGCATCCTTGCCATACGAAATTTTATTAATCGACGTGGTACGCCAACTAAACTTAGGAGTGACAACGGGAAAAATTTTGTTGGTGCTGACCAGGTTTCCAAACAGTTTCATGAAGTTTTTGATATGGCTCGAATACAAGATGAGCTGTCTACTAAAGGTATTGATTGGCAGTTTAATTGCCCGCATAATCCGGCTGAAGGTGGTGCATGGGAGCGCATGGTCCAATGTGTGAAGCGGGTGCTGCGATCTACTTTAAAGGAATCCAGCCCACGTGAGCATACTCTACAAAGCTTCTTAATTGAAGCAGAAAATATTGTAAATTCACGCCCATTGACACATTTACCTTTAAGCCACGAAGATGAAGAGCCACTAACTCCTAATCATTTTTTGCTGGGAGCAGCAAACACTTCTCAAACTCCTGCCGGCGTCATATCGGATAAACCGGCTGTATTGAGAAAACAATGGCGCATATCCCGTCAATTGCGTGACCATTTTTGGAATCGGTGGATAAACGAATACTTGCCCACTTTGACCAGGCGTTCCAAATGGTGTCAATTCACAAAGCCAATTGCCATCGGTGATTTAGTTCTCATCTGTGACCCGGCGGTTTCTCGTAGAGATTGGAGGCGAGGTCGGGTTGAGCAGGTGTACCAAGGCAGTGATGGTGTTATCCGTCGGGCCGATGTTAGAACGAGTACAGGTGTTCTTAAGCGTCCAGTTTCCAAGCTTGCTGTCCTTGATTTGATGTAGTGAATCGTGACCGATCCACGGGGGTGAGGATGTCGCGCAATGGCTCATAATAAATTTGTCCATTTAAATATTTTTTGATTTATGTTTCAATTTGTTTTATAATGATCTGTGAAGATCCCTAATGTCCAATTTAAAGTAACGTTTTGTTCTGTGCATACTGTTGTTGGTTATAATTGCATATTCCCTTTTGATGTTGATCTTACTGCAGTGGTTTTTATATTCGTCAAGTTTTTTATATTAAAGGACAGTTACTTCTTATGTGTTATACAAATAAGAATTTAGTTCTTTGCTTTTTTAATATTGTTAGTAAAGTCAGTTTGTGAGGGAAAAACACTGCGGTAAGTTCAACATAAAATATTTTTATTGTACTTTTTGTAACATTTATTATTTTATAGAAATAAACGCACTTATATATATATTAATACACACAAATTAGACAACATTGTGGTTCTTTTTTGGAAACGTATTTTGTTTGGTGTTGTTAAATTCGCTCCTCGCAAACGACCGTCACAGTAAGTTTGACAGTCCTCAAGACGAATCAAAGAAGAAGACTAATTTTCATGTGCAGCCTTATTAAGAAGATTTTAATTGTAAAAGGTACCAATATTGATGTGTATTAGAATCTATTACAATATGTGACCTTCTCCGAGAAAAGGGACCTAGTGTGTCAAAAAACGGGAACTTGGGAAAATCGATAAAAATGAGAAAAACATTAAAATTTTTAAATGCGTTCTTCTCAAAACTTCATTTTCACACACTAGGTCCCTTTTCTCGGAGAAGGTCACATATGTGACAGCGCATAGAGAAAGGGACCTAAGGGTAAAAAAATCAATTTTTTTTTTTTGATGTGGACAACATCTGAGCATTGAATGAGACCGATCCCATGCCCCAAAAGTGTTCCCTCCCAGAGATAATTCGTCCACCATTTCATCCTAAAACAAACAGTAAGAATGTTATCAGTTTAAAATTATTTTCGCGAATAACATAATAAGGTTATGTGAAAAAATTTTCGTACTAACAGAGTGATATTCATGATTTAAAAGAATTATAAATGAGTATTTATTATAATTCACAATTAATAATTTCAGAAAATAAAGCTGGATTCGAAAAACCGCGAGCAAAATTGATATCAAACTCATGGAAACAGCGCGCTAGGTAGAAAACAGTAAAAACCAACTACACAAAACAAGAGGTAGGGACGACCTACGTGCGTTTTCAAGGTTGACCAACACGTTCCTGACGTCATGAGATCTGTCGCTTTCAAATGAGACCAATACCAACACGCTCAGTGATGGTACACCAAAGATACACGTATTTAAATCTTTAAAATGGCTCTTCTTACCCTTAGATCCCTTTCTATTTTGCGCGTCACATATGTTGAAATAAAATATTAAAAGAATTTTATGGTGGTTTTCTTTAAAAACCGTAGTTTTAACTAAAAGCGCAGATAAAAGCATTTCTAGCATCCTAATGTAGCTATTTCTATTTATTTGTATTTTTTCAGGCACATGTATTTTAAATCTACACACATTTAGTGTATTGAACACAAAATTCTCAAACATTAAATTTACACACTTTTAGTACTTTTAGAGCCAATAAGGTAGGCATTCAGTTACCTACCATTATGGTAGTAAATTTCAATAAATATTTATAAGAGTGTATATAATCCATTATCAGTTAGTAGTAACTACACAGAAGAACAAAAATTAAAATCATACACAAACAATGTTTACTAAGATAGAAACAGCTTTGAAATCACACAAATCTCAGGTTTTATCCTTTTTATATAAAAATTGTCTGCTTATATTTAAAATCGGAAAACACATTAACTTAAATATGAAAAAGTTTAACTAGTATCATATTTACTTTAACAAGGATAAGTATTATAGCCACCAATTATAAAATTTCGTTTTAAAGTTTCTTACTTAAATAAAATATCCTAGTAAGTGATGACTATAACACTGGCCCTAATATTCATGCTTTATTTATAAAGTGTTCGTCAAAAATCAAATGTTAATTCAAATCTGATATAGTAATTGATTTAACTATAATTTTTTCTCTGTGTAGTCACTTTTATTATTTCTTTCATTAGATTTAAGATTAGATATAATTAAAAAAGTGCGACATTGGTATGTCTCATGTATCCCAGAAATGAAAAAATTCTGGGTCATTAGCAGAGAAGACAGAAAAAAGCAAATTTCGATATGTTTAAAGCAAAAAAAATTTGTAAAAAAAGCAAGAAAAAGCAAAGGTAAAAAAACTTGGAAAAACAACAGTTTTCAAAAAAAAAAAATTCAAACTTAACAGAAAAAATATTTTTTTGTGAGCAAAAAACAGAATTTTTTGGCAAAAAGTTTTAAAAAAAGCAATTCAAAGCTCAAAAATCTTAAGAAAAAGCTATTTTAAAGTTAAAAAACAAAAAATCCAAAAAAGCAAAAACAAGCAAATATGAGTTAAACAAGCAATAAAAAGCATAAAAAGCAAAAACAGCAATTTTGTCTTATCTGGTCATTAGAAACCCTAGATGTAACATAACATGTAAGCTCAGCTTTTTAATTTTGTATTGAATTATTAAGTATATAATTCTATTTAAATCCACAAACATTTTGTTCGATTCGAGATAGTAAATAATTTTATCTAAAATATTTTTGGGTCACATTTAGTTTTATAAAGTTTTGTTTGAAGCAATATACAAATTTATCTTCAACGAGATATAATTTGATCAAGTATATGTATTTGTATATGGCATATAAAATAATATAAGAGAGAAGATATGATTACATAAGGCAACGAATAAGAAAATTTTGAAAATCGGAATCGCAGATAAACTCATATTTAATTTTATACGTTGTTATTCACTCTCTAATATGAATAGATACAATTGGATCAAACCTAACTTAATCAAATCTAATCGTTTTTTCAAGGGGGGAAAAATTATTAAAATGTTGCTGAATTTTAGAGAAATGTAAATCAAACCCGACTTTTTAAAATTAATAAAACTTTTGCTAAATGAGCAATTCCTAAAAACTTTTAATATTTGGGGTAAAAAAAGTGATTTTCGTTTTGATGGCACATTAATGGTGTTTTGTGTACACATCTCTATATATAAAAGAATAACGTGACTGACTGACTGACTGACTGACTGACTGACTCAACATCGCCCAGCCCAAACCGCTGAAGCTAGGAAGTTGAAATTTGGTATGTAGGTTCCTCTTTCGGGGTAGACGTCCACTAAGACGGGATTTTTGGAAATTCCTACCGGAACGGGCAAAAAGGGGGAAAGTGTCCCCCTTGACGGCCTGCCAAAACCCCTTTGGCTAGAAAGCTGAAATTTAAGATATGTGTTCCTTGGAGTAGGGGCTAACTTTTCTGGAAAGTACTTTCTAGAATTTTGGACAGGGACGTTGTAAAAATGGGGGGAAAAAGGCCCCCCTTGACGGCCTGCCCAAACCGCTGGAGGTAGGAAGTTGAAATTTGGTATAAAGGTTCCTCCACTATCGTAGACATCCGCCAAGACGGGAGTTTTGGAAATTTTTACAGGGACGGGCAAAAAGGGGAAAAAGTCTCCCCCTTGAGGGCCTGCTCAAACTGCTGGAGCTATGAAGTTGAAATTTGGTATGTAGATTCCTCGACCGGTGTAGACGTCCGTTGAGACGGCATTTTTGGAAATTCTTATCGGGAGGGGCAAAAAGGGGACAAAAAAAGTACCTTTTTCCAAAAAAGTACCTTTTCCCAAAAAAAGTACCTTTTCCCAAAAAAAGTACCATTTTCCCAAAAAAGTACCTTTTTCCAAAAAAAGTACCTTTTTCAAAAAAAAGTACCTTTTTCCAAAAAAAGTACCTTTTTCCAAAAAAAAGTACCTTTTTCCAAAAAAAGTACCTTTTTCCAAAAAAAGTACCTTTTTCCGAAAAAAGTCCTTTTTCCAAAAAAAAGTACCTTTTTCCAAAAAAAGTACCTTATTCCAAAAAAAGTACCTCTTTCCAAAAAAAGTACCTTTTTCCAAAAAAAGTACCTTTTTCCAAAAAAAATTCCTTTTTCCAAAAAAAGTACCTTTTTCCAAAAAAAGTACCTTTTTCCAAAAAAAGTACCTTTTTCCAAAAAAAGTACCTTTTTCCAAAAAAAGTACCTTTTTCCAAAAAAAAGTACCTTTTTCCAAAAAAAGTACCTTTTCCAAAAAAAGTACCTTTTTCCAAAAAAAGTACCTTTTTCCAAAAAAAGTACCTTTTTTCAAAAAAAGTACCTTCTTCCAAAAAAAGTACCTTTTTCCAAAAAAAAGTACCTTTTTCCAAAAAAAGTACCTTTTTCCAAAAAAAGTACCTTTTTCCAAAAAAAGTACCTTTTTCCAAAAAAAGTACCTTTTTCCAAAAAAAGTACCTTTTTCCAAAAAAAGTACCTTTTTCCAAAAAAAAATTCCTTTTTCCAAAAAATGTACCTTTTTCCAAAAAAAGTACCTTTTTTAAAAAAAGTACATTTTTTAAAAAAGTACCTTTTTCCAAAAAATGTACCTTTTTCTAAAAAAATGTACCTTTTTAAAAAAAAGTACCGTTTCCCAAAAAACATACATTTTTCCAAAAAAATAACTTTTTCAAAAAAAGTAAATTTTCCAAAAAAAGTACCTTTTCCCAAAAAAAGTACCTTTTTCTAAAAAAATGTTCCTTTTCCCAAAAAACATACATTTTTTCAAAAAAATACCTTTTTCAAAAAAAAGTACCTTTTCGAAAAAAAAGTACCTTTTCCCCAAAAAAAAAGTACCAAAAGAAGTACCTTTTCCAAAAAAGTACCTTTTTCCAAAAAACATACATTTTTCCAAAAAAAAAACACCTTTTTAAAAAAAATACCTTTTCCAAAAAAAGTACAAATAAAGTACTTTGTAAAAACAAAGTATCTTTTTCCAAAAAATTTCGTTTTTCCAAAAAGTACCATTTAAAATAGTATATAATTTCAAAAAAACTACTTTTTTTCCTCCCCCCACGGATATCTCCACTAAAACAAGGTTTCTTGATATTCGGCATAGACGTGCGCTAAGACGGGATTTTTGGAAATTCCAACCGGAACGGGCAAAAAGGGGAAAAGTCTCCCCATAAACAGTCTCACAAATTGGAAAAGTGCCTGCCCAAACCACTAGAGGTAAGAAGTTGAAATTTGGTATAAAGGTTCCTCCACTGTAGTAGACATCGACTAAGTTTGTATTTTTGGAATTCCCTACAGGATATCCCAAAAGGAAACTCGGTATGTGAGTTCCTCCTTCTGTGTAGGCGTCCGCTTAGACGGAATTTTTGAAATTCCTATCGGGAGGGGAAATAAGGTAAAAGTCTCCTCCTCACGGCTTGCCCAATCCCTTTTGGCCAACCTAAAATTTTAAATATGTATTCCTTGGAGTAGGACTAACTCACCGGCAACGTAATTTTTCTATTTTGGAACAGGAACATAGTAAAAATGGTGGTTGAAAGGGAAAAATGTCCCCACTAACGGCCTGCCCAAACCGCTAAGGCAATGCAGTTGAAATTTGGTATGAATGTTCCTCATCCATCGCAGATAGCCGCGAAGATGGAATTTTTGTAAATTCCTAAAGGGAGGGGCAAAAAGAAGAAAAGCCTCACCTTGGGGGCCGGTAAAAACCCCTTCGGCTAGAAACCTGAAGCTTAAAATGTGGGTCCCTGGAGTGAGGGCTAACTTATTAGAAAGATACTTTTTTGAATTTTGGACAGGGTCGTTATAAAATGGGGGCTCAAAAAGGGAAAGTTGCCCCTTAACGACCTGTCCAAACTACTGGAACTAGGAAGCCGAAATTCGGTACTTAAGTTCCTCTCAGCCTGCTCAAACTGCTGGAACTAGGAAGCTGGAATTCCCTGTCGATGGATTTTCGGAAATTCCTACCGAGAGGGGCACAAATAGTAAAAGTTGGCTAGAAACCTGAAATGTAAAACATATGTTACTTGGAGTATGTGCTCACTTACCGAGAAGGTGCTTTTTGGACAGGGACATTGCAAAAATGGGGATTAATGAAGCGAAAAGTGCCGCTTAAAGGCCTGCCCAAACCGCTGGAGGTAGGAAGTTGAAATTTGGTATTAAAGTTCCTCCTCTATTGTAGACATCCGCTGAGATGAGATTTTTGGAAATTTCTACAGGTAGGGTCAAAAACAGGAAAAGTCTCCCCCTTAACGGCCTGGCCAAACTGCTGGAACAAGGGATCTTAAATTCGGTATTTGGGTTCCTTCTCCAACGTTGACGTCCCCTAAGATGGTATTTTTGTAAATTCATACCGGGAGAGGTAAAAAGGGAAAAAACTTCCCCCTTGACGGCCTGGCCAAACTGCTGGATATAGAGACCTAAAATTATGTATGTAGTAGGTTCCTCCTCCAACGCAGACGTCCTCTAGGACAGAATTTTTGGAAATTCCTACCGGGAGGGGTAAAAACGGAATAATTCTCCCCCTTGATGGCCTAACCGAACCCTTCGGCTAGAAACCTGTAATATATAATATGTTTTCCTTGGAGTATGGGCTAACTTATCGACAAGGCATTTCTAGGACTTTGGACAGGAACGTGGTAAAAATGGTGGTTCAAACGGGGAAAATTGCCCCCCCCCCCCTTAACGTCTGCGTCTTTAGCTAGAAACCTAAAACTTAAAGAACAAGTGTATATGAAACACTAAAATTAAGAAACTAAATAGGAAACGAGTGGGATTGAAACACTACACAAGTGGAATGAAATGGATATAAACGTTGAACGAGTGGAATTGAAATTATAGACATTGCAAATGGATTGGAAGAGGGAATTACCTGTTCAAACACTATCAACGGAATATGAAACTTATGTAGCATTGAAACATACTCTCCAAAAAGTTAAACAAATTTTCTGAAAGAGAAAAAACCTTAGAAAAGGAATGGAACTTATATATTCCGATATTTAAACTTCATGTAACGAAGCACCGGTGGAAGAAACCGACGCAGTAAATTTTCCAACTGAATTTGTGAATTTACTTGAATTGCTTTACATAAACTGGAATTAAAAAAAAAACTTTAAGACACGCTAACAACGTAGCTTTGCCCGCTATTTTTAATATTATAAAATGCTTTTCAACCCTGCTTTACGTTATTTATTTTCATTCAAAACACAAATGAACAAAACTACTTACGGGTCTATCTACCTAAGTTCGCACTTTACCAAATTATCTTGACATACACACGTATATTGCAAATTATTATGGATTCATTACTAACAATCCACTCTCATGAGCAAAAGTGATCAAATATTTATTTTAAACCCATTGTTGTGCAGAATTATTTATTTGTGGTGGCTGGGTGAAGGCTTTAAATAAAAAAACGAATTTAATAAAAATTGTGGGGGGCGTAGCCCTCCCCCCCTCCCTTAACCTTTAAGGCACGCTAACAACGTAGCGGGCTGCGCCCGCTAGTAACCTCATATTTGAGCTGTTAGAATTCGTTCGCGTGAATGACTTTATGGAGGGGCGTTGAAGATATGGCGGTAAAAAGAACCAAAAGTGCATTTCTTAATCTTTTGAAAAATTTATTTTATATATGAGGCATTCCGCACCAAATGTTCAGCTTGTATCAATGTCAAGTTTTCGAGATATATATATAGGCCTGTGTACCAGAAAAAAGAATCCGAGCTTGTTTTTTATTTTTTTACAAAGTGGGCTAGGTAGGCGTGGTAAAATGTTGAAAAATTAAAAGCGTTTTTAGTAAACAATTTGTTAAAATTTTTTGAAATATGCCAAGAACCTAAAATTAAACGCAATCTATAGAGTTTTTCACGTGCTATTTTCTGAATGCAAAAAAACTTTAAATTTTCAGAACAAGTTCTGAATTTAGATTTTTTGTGTTTTTATGAAAAACTCAATTTATCAAAAAACACCCTACTTTTTTATTTTTTTAAATATTTAAAAAAAATCTACAGATAATTTTCTATTGGTAAGAAAAAAATTAGAAATGAATGTTGCATTGAATATCCCTGCTGGAAATGGATCAGTCATAGAGCTGGTCACTTGACTGGAACTTTGTGGGAGTTACCGGTCCTCGATTCGGTTTTAATATATGGAAGTAACCGGCAACTTTAACATGGGCTTGTAATAGGACGTGGCAATTTCCACCTTTTGAGCTACTTGTGACTTGTCGCAAAGCTTGTCGATTATAATATATCACTCTACTGGTTTAAGAGAGTATGCACAAGTTAAAATTATCTTATATGGAAGTAGTCTCATATTAGACATTATGTGATATGTACCGAAACTAGTGCGGTAGTGGTAATGGTAACTAGTTACTTTTGTTATTACATTTCTTATTACCTTTATATGGCGATGTCGCGAAAAATAATGAGTTGTCGTGGCACACCAGCATACGAAAAATCAAAAAATATATCGCTACCTATGTGCTTACCAGTACTGACAAAAATAATGAGTCTAAAAATAGATTTTCAAAAAAATAAATTATATAAAAAAAAATATTTTTTATTGTATTTTTTTTTAAATAAAATTTGCTGGTGCGGGAATCGAACCTGGGACTACAGATTGCCAGTCAACTGCTCTACCATCTGAGCTATATCGACATGTAATATTTAATAGATAAAAACACCCAGTGTAGAAAATCATTACCAGATATGTGGTTATGTAACTACATACTTAGTAATGGTAACTAGTTACTTTTGTTATTACATTTCTTATTACCTTTATATGGCGATGTCGCGAAAAATAATGAGTTGTCGTTACACACCAGCATACGAAAAATCAAAAAATATATCGTTACCTATAAATTCAAAAAAATAAATTATATAAAAAAAAATATTTTTTATTGTATTTTTTTTTTTAATAAAATTTGCTGGTGCGGGAATCGAACCTGCGTCTACAGATTGCCAGTCAACAGCTCTACCATCTGAGCTATATCGACATGTAATATTTAATAGATAAAAACATAATTGACCTGCTGCACACAAGTAAAAAAATATGTGGTTACATATATCCTTACCAGTGTTTAAAAAATATTGAGTCTAAAAATAGATTTCAAAAAAATCTAAAAAATTATTTTCTTATTGAAATAATGATAAAAATAAGTCATTATCAGTAACTCATTATTATATGTTTTAAAATAATGCAGAAGGTAAGTGGGTGTCATTACTTTTACTCCAAAAAATAATGATATGTCATTACCGTTTCTACACTGGGATGTGTTATAATTAGTCCAGGTGCTGGAAGAACCCAGAAGGATCTAGTTACTGAAACTTACGTAACACAACAATTCACCGAATCTGTTTTTATAACATCGCAAAGTCACAAAAAATTATTTAAAAAAAATAAATTTTTTCAACTAATTACCCAAAAACATTAATAGTATCATTCATACAAAAATAGAAGATTTTGGACATGACCCGTTTCGATTATTTCAAAACTTGGTACACACATTCTGCTAAGTGTCACGATGTTAAACGTAAAATTTTTTTCAACATTCATTTTCGTACGCGTTTTATCGCTGTTTTAAGTTGATTTTTTTCAGTAAATTTGTGAAAAATACATTATATTCAAATGATTACAACTTTTTAACGCATTATTCGATTATTATAAAATTTTCACCTAGCAATGCTTATATAATATACTTTCAAAATAAATTGCAAAAATAAAATGTGTAGTAGAACAAGGATAATACAATTTGAAACATATCCTTAATTTGCAAATACCTCAAAAACCCCATCTTTGATTTTCTTTAAATTATTGAAGAAGATAACTCAATATTTCAGCTACAGAATGCGAAAATTTCAAATTGGAACGCCAAATGGTTCGAAAGAAAAACGTTATTTTTAACAAAGTTTTTTGAATTTTCACAAATAAACATAACACTGCATGACAAAATCTTGACTTTTAAAAATAAATAGAGCTCTGACCATCAATTCTATATATTTTGGACATGCTGATTACAATGGCGTACTTTATTTTTCGGTCTAAGGTACATATTTTCCGCGAAATGCCTTTAAAGTTTAGCGGTTTTCCATTTAGTTTTTTATATACAAAAATTTTCAAATGCAATCAATATAGATTTTTTATGCTGAAATGTAGGCACAGGACCTGTATTCATATTTAGGCTTAAAATCTGATGTATAAGACTTGATATTAAAACCACTGATCTCGTTTTATATGGATTTTTAAGGTTTTTTAAGGTTTTAGCCAATTGAATCGCTGAAAGAAAATGGGCCTTAATAAATGATATGGCTTACACTCTAAAAATTGCGTGTAAAATTACTGCTCTAAATAGAGTCAGATTTCATGTAAAACTGCACAGAATGCATAATGTTAGGCACAAAATGTGTACAAAATTTAATTAGACACTTTTGTGTATAAAAAAACACACAAATATAGTATTTTGAATGTTTGTATACATGTTTCTAAATTAATAAGCATTTGTTCGTTATAATTACACACATTGTGCCTAAATTTTCATATCAGTCATAATATGCGTAACTATACATACTTAAAATAGTAACAGAAAAATTGTCAAAATATAAAAAAGGAAATAAAAATTAACCAAATTTAATAATTTAAAGAAGAATTGACGGTTTTTTAAGTTAAAATCAAGAAAACTAATCCCAAATATGAATTCAAACAAAGACTAAATAAAAACATGACGAAGTGAATTAAAACTGAGTAATCTAATCGACAATTTTACAAATGCTATCTAAATAATTTGTAAAATATCTTTGCAGATAATAATACGGTTAAAAATCATTTATTGCATGCAGCAGTGAGGCTTAACATTTGGCATAATGAAACGGAGGGCGTAATATTGGGTAGATCCGCATGACTTCCAACATGTTTCTTAACCGTTTGTTTCGTTTACCAACTGTGCTTCATTCCATATGTCGCAGGTTTTCAACCGGTGGTATCTTTTCAAAATTTAGTAGAACATTATTCATTTATAGAGAATATTATCTAAAAAGGACTTTTTCCTGCAAAAACGGTTAAAATAAAATAAAATCTTAAACCACCATCGATTCTGAGAACATTTTCCTTTACAAAAATCATCGTATTAAGATTTTTTTTTGTAGAAAAACTTTTACGTTTACATCATTTTTCTACATGAAAAATTTGTTAGAATTTCAAGACGATTCTATTGAAGATTCCTTAGAATCCAAGAAGCCAAGAGTTTCGTACGTAAGAAAAAAATTTTAAAATATAAAAATTTTTTGTTAGGAAAAGATCTTTATAATCTAAGTCTTTTCCTTTTGTAAAAATTTCTTGCTTTTCGGAAAAAGTGCACAGAATCTGAGAGTTTTTATAAAAAATCCATCAAAATCAAAGTGGTTTTCTTTTCCAAAAAAAACCTCAGACTGTATTAGTTTTCTTCAGAAGAAACTCCATTTGAAGGAATTTTCCTTAGAAAAAAGTATTCAGAATCTGAGGGGGTTTCTATAGGAAAAATTTTTCTAAGTCTAATATGTTTTCTTTAAGAAATCTTCCTGAAAAAGGTCTTAGGAACTGAGATTTTTCTGGGAAAAATCGCTTTGAGTCTGAGTTTTTTTCTATAGAAAAAGGTTCTCAGAATCTGAGAGTTTTTCATGTGGTATTTTTTATTTTTCTACATAAAAAAGTTCATAAGATCTGAATTGGACTTTTCCTGTAGTTTCTGAAAACAATTTCCAAAAGCCAAACCCTCCGATTAAAATGTATTTTTCTTACAGAAAGCCCTTAGTTTCTGAGGTCTTTTTCCAAACCCCCAGGTGTATAATATTTTTTCATATATCTCATATTTTTCATATTTTTTCACTGAAACTTTTTCAGTAGGAACATTAAGAAAAGAAAAATGTCTTCTGTAGAAACATCCTTGATTTTTTATATATAAAAAAGTTCTTATAATATCGGCGTTTTTTATAGGGAATTTAAATTTAAAGTTTTAAAATGGCTTATTATAATTTAGAGAAAAAATTTGCGGTTTTCTATAAAAAAAAACTAAAATTTAATCCATTTTGGTGTGGATTAAAATTTTTTGTTGTAATTAAGAGTATTTATGATAATTGTTTATGTTGTTATTCAGTATTTTATTTTAATTGTTATTGTTTTCTTTCATTAATAAACTGATTAGTAATTACCTTCGAAAACGCATTTTGTTTTATTTTGAGGAACAATATGGTACAGTATTAAAAAAAACATTTTCGTTGTATATGTACTAAAGGGCTGCGTGAGTGCAATCGGTTTGTTGTAGTCATTAAATCACATGGTGCTAGTATGTGTGCATTACGATTTAAACCACCCTGTTACGATTAGAAGACAAATCAAAACGTAAGCGTAGTGACACACGATTGTTCGCTACCATAACATAGCAATTAGTACTTTGAACTAGTGTTTAAGTATCGCAATTAGGGTTTGGGATTTCCCGGACTTTTTTATTTCCCGGGAAACGGGAATGAAAAAATTTGATTCCCGGGAATCCCGGGAAATAGTTTTGAACATAATTGTTAATGAAAACCACCTATATAAGTAATTTTTGTTAAAAAAAACACTATTTCAGTACAAATTCAGTCTGTGTAGTGAGAATTCAAAGTAAAAATATCAGAATGTTGAACATTTGATTTCAAATAAATTACTCGCAGCACTGCCAAATGAATTGCATGATTCCAGCAGAAAGCACCTACTTCTGGACTGTCGGAAACAAACCGTTTCAGCACACTTGGCCCATTAGATATGGTGGCCACAATGTTATTTTCCAAAGACAAATAAAACTCTTCTAATCTTATTTCTACAATTCTTCTTATTTCATCAGCATTACATCTTCCTGATATATAAACCAACCCCAGGTTATAAAATAAATTATTTCCGTTTATAGATATGTTCAAATATCTCTTTTGTGATATTCTTGTCCATTCATCTAAGATTATAGTAAATCTCCTATTGTTAGAAATATTGCTCGATATTTCTTTTATCATGATATCTTTTACATGATTGTAGTAATTTAATATAATGTTCTTTACATCGGTTTCATTTTTTTGCAATGCCAGGTTTTTAT
Organism: Leucophora obtusa; assembly: GCA_949987735.1. Classification (NCBI taxonomy): domain Eukaryota; kingdom Metazoa; phylum Arthropoda; class Insecta; order Diptera; family Anthomyiidae; genus Leucophora; species Leucophora obtusa. The sequence goes on from OX465295.1 coordinate 246,403,515, forward strand.
TATAAAAACTTTCTCGAATAAACGAAGATCTAGTTATGGTGCGGATTGACTGCGGCTAATTTGGATACCATTTCAGGAAATGTTTGCCCTACCATAAAAACTTTAATGCCTATTCAGCTTACACCTTTTTCTTCTGGTACTTTGCTAATTTTAGCTGAAACGTTATTCTTGTTGTTGTTTTCTTCAAGAGAAGTTGTATGACAATCAATTTTTTTTTTTTTGTGAACCAAATTTAGATGTCGGATTTTCTTTTCTTTTCGCATTTATTAATGAAAACGTTACTTATAAAATTATTGCCCCTTAATATAAAGGAGTATTTTAAATTTAAAGTCGACTTTATTTTTAATCAAACGGTTTTGTTCATTTTGTGTATGAAAACCTTACAAAAATATTTATATTTTCAAATATTTTGATTGGTTGAAAATAAATTAACCAATCAGAATGCTTCAAAAATAAACCAAGTCAAGGTACACTGCCACCCAATATTTTAACTAAAGTCGACTTTACCTAAATTATACATTTGAATAATTTAGATAGTAAGGGCGATTATTTGTAAGAAACAAAGCTTTTTTTCATAATTCTTTTAAACATTTTACCAAGTTTTTAGGTTTTACTATTTAAATTTTGAATAAGTTATGCGAAAAATCTTTATTGGTTGAAATGCTCCTAATTACTTGGCAAAGATTTTATTTGTGTGTCAAATAAGTGTTTTCCCTTTTAAAAGATTTTAACAATGACATTTTTGTTTTGGTATTTAAAATGTTTTTTATGACTAAAATTAAAAAATCCTATTCGAAGCAAAAACAACTTAAAAAATTTAATAGTTTTAAAATTTCCCGTTTTCCCGGGAAAAATATATTATTTTCCCAGGAATTCCCGACAAACTTTTCCCGGGTTTTCCCGGGAATTCCCGCCCGGGAATTCCCGAACCCCAAACCCTAATCGCAATGAATGCTATGGATGCGATGGTGTGTTGTGTTATAATATGTAGGTTTTATAAAACGAAAAAGTATAAATGTAAATTAGATAAAAAAGTTAGTAGTTAGTTAGTTGTTCTTTATTTTCAATTCAATGTTTGTTTTACAATTTTTATATCATTATATAAAAAAGTTAGTAAAAAAAAAAATTAATAATGTTTTTAATGCATAATAAATTATAAAAACAAAAAAAAATAATTTATATTAATTCTTATTAATATAAATATATATAACTTTTTGGCGATTTTTTTAATGTCGATGATTTTTTAATTTTGATGATTTTTTTCTAATTTTCGACGATTTCTTTAATTTTGCCGATTTTTCTAAATTTTGCTATTTTCAAGATTTTGGCGGTTTTTTATGATTTTTTCAAATTTTGACAATTTTTAAATTTAAACGATTTTTTTAATTTTGGCAATTTTTAAAATTTTTAACTTGGTTGGGAAACACTAACCGTAAAATACCGTTAACGATTCGAAACCCTTTCAACGAACTATTTTTAACCCTAAAATACCACTAACGAAGTAACTTAAAATACCGTTAACCTTAAAATAACCTAACGAAATAAAATAAAATACCGTTAACCCTAAAATAACTTAACGATATAACTTAAAATACCGATACCCTTAAAATAACCTAACGAAATTCTATAAAATAAAATTTACCAAATTCATCCAAAAAAAAAAACATTTAAAAACAATCGGTGGTATAATTAAACAATATTGAAAAATAAAATTAAAAATAAATAATGTAATAAAACCAATACGTAGTAGAGTTTGCTAAAAACCCTACTCAATGTTCCTTAATGTATTCGTCGCTTTGGAGTTTTTTTTGGTATCATTAGAGTATTTCACATATTAAATAGTTGAAATATTCATTACGATCAACTAAAGAATTTTTTGGGGGTAGACATTTGTCTATTTTAATTTTTTCATTATACCATTGGCCGATCATAATCGGCTTTTCATACCTACACAACACGAATGAAAACAAAACTCTCAACTAAAAGCATAACAAAAAAAAAATACTCCATTCATTAGCATGATAGCTTTCAATAGAGTAGGTACGTATTTCGGTTACATACATCAGTGTTGCCCGTCTTTTCATACCTTATCCCCAATTTTTAAGTTGCCATCCCAAAAGATTTCCAATTTTTATTTTATATAAAAATTTGTTTTCGTTAATTTTTTCTAAAAATTAGTGGAAAAATAAACGAACATTTTTTGCGGTAAGTTGTACACTCAGACTCAATAAATTTGTGCTTACAACAAATTATAAAAAAGAACAAATAAATTTAAATAACAGCAAAGAAAATTTGAACCAAATTTTTTCATTTTAAATATTTAATAATAAACAGACATTTAATAAATAACAGACATTTTGTTGTGTATGGTACTGCATTAAAAAGTTTTAGCATTTCAGCAGATGGATTAACTTTTGACAATTGAGTAACTTGTAAAGTATACATTTAATTTAGGAATAACTTCTTATAACTCTTATTAAATAACTTTAAAAATTTTAGAACCAAAACGAATTTGAATTTTCACCAAGAGGAATTATAGTTTCTAGGAACATTACCTTGCCAGACTCAAATTTTTGTAGCTAAAAATCATTCACTATTATCATCATTCTTAGAAAAAAATATAAATATTTAGAATTATCAGGATTAAATTCATAAAAATATGAAAAAGCAATAATATATTTTATCCCCAAATGATCCCCTAAAATTTCGTATCATCCCCAATAAATCCCCAGTTCTACAAACGGAAGTTTTTATCCCCATTGATGATACAATTCCCAATTTTGGGATAAATCCCCCAAACTGGCAACACTGTTATACATAAGTTTTCAGTAACACTAAAACGATGGTGTTGATATTGTGTTGGTTGCTTAGTTCACAATAATATGATGTGGTAATGTACTGTTGTCATCCGTGATAAACGATTCATGATGGGATTCGTCTCACTATCCATATGCTTTTTTGCCATCGTGTTTTTTTTTGTTGTTTGTACTGATTCAATCGTTATAAAAAGTAAAACCATACAACTTGTTATGGCTTGTAGGCTATCATGTGTCTTGAAATCTCATCTAAGATGAATCGTTCAGCCCCTTAATATGTACGCATTATTAAGCTTGTTTCTAAACATTTTTAGTGTCAGTTCACGCATCTAATATAGCCTTTATAGACACTTAAAATTTAAATTCAAACAAAATTCAAATTTGATACAATTAAAAACATACTTTTAAACACATTGTGTCTATTTATTTCAAACACATTGTGTCTATATATTTTAATTTTAAACATTGTGCCTATTTTTGCCCAATTAAAAGGAAATATTTCAACAAATTCATCTATAGCGGCCTATACGTTAATTTTATATTATACTAAAAGTTGGACTTTGGGGAGAACTTGGAAAGCTATGCTGCCATATAAAATTTTTGAAAAGTCGCGATTTTAACGCATAGGCCGCTATAGATGAATGCATTTTTTTTGTTTAAATATTTCCTTTTAATTGCTTCTTTATTAAGGCCGATTTTGCTTTCAGCGATATAATTGGCTAAAACCTTAAAAAACGATATAAAACGCGAACAGTGGTTTTAATATCAAGTTTTATGCATCCGATTTTAAGCCTAAATATGAATACAGGTCCTGTGTCTATATTTAACCACAAAAAATTTATATTGATTGCATTTGAAAATTTTTGTATATAAAAAACTAAATGAAAAACCGCTAAACTTTAAAGGCATTTCGCGGAAAATATGTACCTTAGATCGAAAAATAAAGTACGCCATTGTAAACAGCATGTCCAAAATACATAAAATTGATGGTCAGAGCTCTATTAAGTCAGATTGTGCCATGCAGTGTTATGTTAATTTGTGAAAATTCAAAAAACTTTGTTAAAAAATAACGTTTTTCTTACGAACCCATTGGCGTTCCAATTTGAAATTTTCTCAGTCTGTAGCTGAAATATTGAGTTATCTGCTTCAACAATTTAAAGAAAATCAAAGATGGGGTTTTAGAGATATTTGCAAATTAAGGATATTTTTCAAATTGTATTATCCTTTTTCAACTACACATTTTATTCTTGCAATTTATTTTGAAAGTAGATTATATAAGCATTGCTAGCTGAAAATTTTATAACAATCGGATAAAAGTTGTAATCATTTGAACATCATGAATTTTTCACAAATTTACTGAAAAATTCAGCTAAAAACAGCGAAAAAAAAGCGAAATGAGACGAATTTTACAAAAATTTAAAAACAGTAAATTTCGTGATAGTCATGAGAATCCACAAACCGAATTTTGTCCAAAGCCAGAGACCTTCTTCCGATGACTGTACCGGTTCCCTTTGGACTGATTCAAAATTAATTCATGATTACAAATTAAATTTAGTTAAGTTTATAAACTATAAATATAAATTATTTTAATTTTTGGATTAAAAATACAAAAATTTTTTCGGACTTTCTAAACATATTTAGTTAGAATATTGTTCTACCTTTAATATTAGATTTTATTAGTTGTTTCAAAATATCATATTCGAATTTGGACTTGAGGTAAAACAATATTCTAACAAATATATAAAAGTATGCATATAAGCTTTAATTTAAAAGTTAAGGTATACTACACTAATAGAAAAAAGTCCGTAAAAAATTTTGTTAAAACTACTAAAAATTATGCTGCAGAAAAAACTGCTAAATTAGCAGATTACTTTTGCTATATATTAGTAATATAGGAACAGCAAAAATAAAACTGTTAAATATAAAGAATTTTAGTTATATTTGAGCTAAATTTTTGTAAATGGACAATAGCAAATTAACCTGCTAAAATCAGCCTAAAAAATCACCAAAAAATTTAAAATTTTCTAAGTGTTTTTTTCGACTAACATCAACCGTGCTTTACAAATAGCGTGAAAAATAGCGATGCACTTCTAGGGTTAAATACAAATAAAAATCGAGCCTTTTGAAATCACAGTTTACAATTTTTTAGCAAATATTTCTTCTCATTTTAGAAGAATAGACTGTTATTTGCATTCAACTAAATTTAGCTTAAAAATAGCAAAATTTTTGTAGATATAACAGTTTATTTTTGTCATTTTTGGTCTACAAATATTTAGCAAAATTTTCTGCAAATTTTACAGTACAATTTGCTATTTTCAATTAACTAAAAGTTAGCCTAAATATAACTAAAATTCTGTAAATTTAACAGTTTTAATTTTGCTGTTTTCATTTTACTAGTATTTAATAAAAACATTTTTCTGCAGCGAATCTTGACGTAAATAAGTCAACGGGCCCGGATGGTATACCAGCGCTGGTACTGAAACAGTGCTCTTCGACGCTGTCGCGTCCATTGGCAACCCTCTTTAGCACGTCGTACCGCATGGGTATCTTTCCATCGTGTTGGAAGGTTGCCAATGTCCAGCCAATCCACAAAAAGAGTGCGGCTACTAACTCTGATAATTACCGTCCAATCGCAATCTGCTCTGCGCTCTCGAAGGTCATGGAGAGCATGGTTAACTAGCATCTTGTTAATTACCTTGAGTCCAATTTGCTTCTTAATGATCGACAGTATTGCTTTCGTAGAAGTCGTTCTACGGGAGACCTGATGGCATTCCTTTCGGAGCGTTGGAGTAGGTCCATTCACAGATTTGGTGAAAGCAAAGTGGTTGCGCTGGATATTTCCAAGGCGTTTGATCGTGTGTGGCATAAAGCACTCGTCTCAAAGGTTATTGCTTTTGGTGTCGGTGATGACTTCTCTCGATTCTTATCGAGTTTTCTCAGGGATCGCACTATAAGAGTTGTTATAGATGGGGTCTCATCTAATGAGTTTCAGTTAAGTGCAGGGGTGCCACGAGGCTCTGTTTCTTTCTGCTTCTCTCTTTCTTATCTTTCTGAATGACTTTCTCTGTCAGACTTCCAATCCTATCTACTCTTTTGCAGATGACGGCAACATTTGCCATTCATATTCCTTTGATCATAGGCCACGCCTTGTGGAGGTTGAAGGCAAGAGGCAGATTATGAATGACACACTCAATCAGGACCTAATTACAATCTCCGAGTGGGGTCGCGTGAATAGGGTCGATTTTAATCCACGCAAGACCCAATGTTGTTTGCTGACTCATAGGACCGCTGAGCCACCAATGTCATCTGTGTACATGGGTGGTATCAGTATTGAGGAATATGAAGCTCTTGATGTTCTGGGAATGAGAATACAGTGTGATGTCCGTTAGAAGGATCACGTCATTCAAGTGTCGAAAGAGGCATTCAAGTGTTTTGGCTTTCTTAACCGGTGTAAGAACTACTTCACTTCTTTTGATCTTCTCACTATTTATGCCACCTATATCCGGCCGAAGATGGAATACGACTCCCAAATATGGGCAGGGGCTTCAAAGTCTATTTTGGAGCTCTTGGACCGTATACAAAGGAGGGCGTCGGCGCTCATTAATGACAGTAGGGTATCCAGCTCTATTGACTCATTGGAGCATCGTCGGAATGTGGGTTGTGTAACACTGTTCTATCGTTACTACCATGGGAGGTGTTCTGCTGAGATAAGTGTAGTTATCCCGAGGTCCCGTGTTTTTGGCCGTAACACGCGCTTGTCTAGTAGATCGCATCCGTGTGTGGTCGATTGTCCAGTTAGTCGCACAACGCATTATAGAGAGAATTCGGTCATTAGTCGAACCGCCCGTATGTGGAATAAACTCCCCGCAGATGTCTGTTAGGGCCTTTCTATATTAAGGTAGCGATATACAGCACTGATTCAGCCTATTCAGTCATTAAAAGGAACAATTTAAAATTCTGGCCTTTTATATATTACAAAAACTAAAAAACATGCTGTGTATGTCATTTAAACGATTCAAGGTAAATGTTATAACTTTTGAAAAATAGGGAAATTCCAGTACAACTTCTTTGTTTCTTACAACACGGAGTTAGGTGAGACAAGTGGCCGCGATCGTTAAAATAATTAGTGTTGCATGTTACGTTGTAGAGTGCTGTTATTTATTTGTTTTTCATCACCTGAGAAATGGAGCGTACCAGAAATAGTTGGAAGTCTCCTTATTTGGTGTTTTATGTGATTTGAAAGGTAATATATTAACAATATACGAAGATGTGATGAAATTTTATGAATGGACCCGTCATAGCTTAAAATATGAGAGGGAAACTAAAAAGGAGCCAACATATAAAGAAACAGAAGCCATTGTAGTTGTAAAATTGAAGGAAATATGGGAGAAATCGTCTATACCTATAGTAGAGGGTAAACGAATGAAGGTAATGCTACGAACATATCATTTAAAATAAAATCTTTTGAAGTCTCACCCAAAAATACCTAAAAACAAGTTGGAAAAGTTTCTTTCTGAAAGTAAGACTTTGTTTGATATTTCGGCATGTAAGTGCAGAGATTTTCTTAAATGTCCTTGCACTAAAAACAAAAAAATACCTGGAAGAGAACGATGTTTCATAACAGACCAAAGAATGGTTAGACAAATGGCTATAAGTAGCGTAGATGTTGGCACAACAAAACAGATTAGAAAAACATTAAAAAGAAAGTTGTTACGAGAAAAGTCTACTTTAAAACACCAAAAATTGGCCGATTTGCCTACAGATATATTGAGCAGTGCATCTGAATCCGAATGTGTTCAGTCGGAATGTGAAGAAACAGGTCAACTTCAATTGCGTACTTCAAAAACTGAAACAAAGAAAGAGGCAATTGATTTTAGTTTATTATTTATCAAACACATGCGATCTGTTTGGAGTATCAGACAGAACAGGAGCTGCTATCGCATCTGCAGTTCTGCACGCTTCGAGTTCAGTAGTTATAGACAAAAATAAGCTTCGTTGAGAAAGAAAAAAAACTGGGAAAATATAACTTTACAACAAAGTGTTTCACAAATACCCGCTTTATATTTATTTATTTATTTTATTTATTTTATTTATTTTATTTATTTTATTTATTTTATTTTATTTATTTTATTTATTTTATTTATTTTATTTATTTTATTTTATTTATTTTATTTATTTTATTTATTTTATTTATTTTATTTTATTTATTTTATTTATTTTATTTATTTTATTTATTTTATTTATTTTATTTATTTTATTTATTTTATTTATTTTATTTATTTTATTTATTTTATTTATTTTATTTATTTTATTTATTTTATTTATTTTATTTATTTTATTTATTTTATTTATTTTATTTATTTTATTTATTTTATTTATTTTATTTATTTTATTTATTTTATTTATTTTATTTATTTTATTTATTTTATTTATTTTATTTATTTTATTTATTTTATTTATTTTATTTATTTTATTTATTTTATTTATTTTATTTATTTTATTTATTTTATTTATTTTATTTATTTTATTTATTTTATTTATTTTATTTATTTTATTTATTTTATTTATTTTATTTATTTTATTTATTTTATTTATTTTATTTATTTTATTTATTTTATTTATTTTATTTATTTTATTTATTTTATTTATTTTATTTATTTTATTTATTTTATTTATTTTATTTATTTTATTTATTTTATTTATTTTATTTATTTTATTTATTTTATTTATTTTATTTATTTTATTTATTTTATTTATTTTATTTATTTTATTTATTTTATTTATTTTATTTATTTTATTTATTTTATTTATTTTATTTATTTTATTTATTTTATTTATTTTATTTATTTTATTTATTTCATTTATTTTATTTATTTTATTTATTTTATTTATTTTATTTATTTTATTTATTTTATTTATTTTATTTATTTTATTTATTTTATTTATTTTATTTATTTTATTTATTTTATTTATTTTATTTATTTTATTTATTTTATTTATTTTATTTATTTTATTTATTTTATTTATTTTATTTATTTTATTTATTTTATTTATTTTATTTATTTTATTTATTTTATTTATTTTATTTATTTTATTTATTTTATTTATTTTATTTATTTTATTTATTTTATTTATTTTATTTATTTTATTTGATTTGATTTTCTGTACAACAAGATTTAAAATACTTTGTAAATATTATCTTATGTTACAGTAATAGTGATCTTATCCTTAGAAAGACATTAAGAGTCACACCATAAAGACGTTTTTCATATACAGATATGCGATCATATTTTCTTAAATTAAAGACATATCTTAAAATGTTGTTAAACGTAACTGTAAGTTTTCGAGTACTTATCGTATCAGATTTGGCAAATAGTTCACATCCATACAGCAAGGTTGGGATAAGATATGTTTTAGCAAGTAATACTCGAATTTTCAAAGGTGTAAAATATTGGGTATTCCACAGTGTACGTATCATTGAATATGTTCGTCCAGAAGCCGCATTTATGTGATCAGACCAAGTTAGTGTATCATTAAAAATGATTCCTAGATTCTTGGTAGAACATACTATATCAATTTTTTTATTATTGATAGTAACCAGCGGTTCGAAAGATAAATGCAATGTTCTCTTTTTCACTATTAGACATTTAGATTTAGAAGGGTTAATACACAATCCATTTGCAGTTGCCCATGCATGAATGCGTTTAAGATCATCATTCAATTTATCTACACAGGTACTAATATTAATCCTTTCACTACTTATGTAGATTTGCACGTCATCGGCATAAATATGAGACTTGCAGTATAATAACTGGTTTGTAATATCGTTAACATAAATAGTAAATAGCAGTGGTCGAAGGATTGAGCCCTGAGGTACGACTTTTGATAATGGTAAAGCACAAGATGTTCTGTTATTTGCATACACTGATTGATAACGGTCCGAAAGTCAGAAGAGTGGACGATGAAGAAAAATTGAAAAAATTACTCAGTTTCATACAAAGAATATTATGGTCAACCGTATCAAACGCTTTGGAATGGTCTAAGAGTACAAGAAACGATATCTCACCACTATCCATACTTTGACGTATATCCTCTGATACATCAATAAGTGCGGTAACACAACTGTGTTTAGGGCGAAAACCTGACTGTTTCTCAGTCAACAGGCCATTTTCATTAATATACGTATACATTTGTTGGTGCAGTAATTTCTCGTATACTTTCGATAAGTATGGGAGAATAGCAATTGGGCGGTATTCATTATTGGACTTAAGTATGGGTATAACTTTTGCGTACTTCCACTTTTTCGGAAAAACACTTTTAGTTATTATCGTGTTAAATATGTGTGTTATATACGGTATCAGAAACGGGATGGTTGCCTTCAGAAATCTGGGATGTATATTGTCAAAACCAACAGCATTTGATTTTATAGTCAAGCAGCTAGAGAGCACGTCTGTTTGGCTTACACATTCAAAAGAAACGAGTTTTCCTGAATATTGGGGTTGTGGATTTGGTCATAAAAATTATTTCCCAAAAGTACATTTGGGAGGCTGGTGAAGGATTCATTTAGCATATCCACATCAATTTCAGAAGTATCAATTGACTTGGATTTACCAACACCAATATCATGTATAATTTTCCACGTTTTTGTTGATCCCACAGCAGACGAAAAACGATCAGAGTAATATCTGATTTTGCCTTTTTAATTGACTTGTTGACTTGTCTTCTCATACCACAATATTCCTGATGAAGTTCAGTAGTTTTAAAACGTTTCCAACGTTTGTATGCGAAATCTCGGCGAGCAATTAAGATATTAATCTGAGCACTAAACCATGGTTTTTTCTTATAGTTATGGCTAATAGTTTTGACAGGAACGGACTTGTTAAAAACGTTGGACAAATGATGCTCAAAAAAGTTTAATTGGTTTTCGACAGAGGGCATATAATATATTGAGTCCCAATCTATTTCGATGGAAGAAAAGACCGAACTTCAATTATATCTGAAAAATATGGAAAAAAAGTGCAAGCAACGCATACTCGAGGAGCATATTTCTTTGATTAAAGAAAATAACTCGATGTTTTTAGGATATGTTTCACGTTCGTCAGGCACTGCAAAGTGCATAGAACAAGAAATATTCAACTTTTTCTTGAATGCGGATATATGAATGGAGTTTTTAATTGCAATTGGTTGTGATGGCACAAATATAAATGTTGGAAAATGTGGTGGTATTGTACGTATACTAGAAAAAAGATTGGGTAGACCCTTACAGTGGATAATTTGCATGTTGCATATGAATGAACTGCCATTCAGATACCTGTTTCAACATATTGATGGTGATACATCAGGACCACAGACATTTTTGGGGAAAATTGGCAAGGAACTTGAAAACGGTGAAAAAAGACCTATAGTGAAGTTTCAACCAATTCCCACGAACTTACCAGAGCTTTGTGTTGAAGGTACAAGTGAAAATCAAAAGTATTTGTACAAAATAGTTGAAACAGTTTCAACGGGTATAGCTACAAATAATTTGGCAAACAAATCACCACGAAAAATGTCTCATGCTCGATGGCTAACATGTTCTAACAGAATTCTTCGTCTATATATTTCAGTTGAGAACCCTTCTGCAAATCTTACCACTCTTGCAATATATATTGTCAAAGTTTACGCTCCAGTGTTGTTTTCCATAAAAACTCTCCCCAGCTGTAAAGACGGACCTCGACACCTTTTTAAGTTAATCGAACTAAGCAGATATTTACCACCAACTTTGAAAGCCGTTGTCGACCGAGTAATTCAAAGAAACAGTTATTTTGCACACCCTGAAAACTTATTACTTGTAATGCTGTCAGATCCCCGGCAACACATTCGTGAATTACCTGTCCATCGAATTTTAAAAAGTAGATCAGCAACGTCAAAGGAATTACGGCTTTTTCAGATACCAAAAATAAACGTTAATGCATCATCATATTATGACCATTTGAATTGGGAAGAAACTATCACTGAATATTTATTAAAATCTGTAAATTAAGAAAATCTTCGACTATTTATTGAAGATGGAAAAAATGGAGGAATTGAGCTATTACACCTTCCCTGTCACACCCAAGCGGTAGAAAGAGCAGTCAAAGCTGTGAGTGAAGCATCGTCAACTTACTGCAACAAAACAACAAGAGGGATTTATCAAAGCACAGATAGAATCAAGAAAATCAATGCTGAAATTCGATAGGAAAAAGGATTTTGTCAGAAGATAAAATCTTTATTATATTCATTATTATTGTACATATATATTCATTATTACTGTGATTACCCTTTCTTGCACTTTTGTAAAAATTTTTTGTCATGCTTTTTTTTTCTCTATATAAATATAATGACAATTGATTTCCAGCTTTTACAAATAAATAAACTTAATTATACTCTAATAAAAATTCATGTAACTTTACCCCATTAATAGTAGGTATTTTTTCTCCTACTATAATTTCAGTAAAAATACATTTTTGTGCCTAAATTCAAATATTTACATATATTGTGTGTACATTAATTAGGCATACAGTATGTAATCCTACCTATTTATGTGCTTAAAAAATGTTTAGGAACATACGAATTTCATGTAAAATTACAGAGTTTGTGCTTAAAATAGCATTCAAAAATATGTAACGATACAGATAAAATGCTTACAACCACACGTAAAATCCCAGTGTAGAAAATCATTACCAGATATGTGGTTATGTAACTACATACTTGGTAATGGTAACTAGTTACTTTTGTTATTACATTTCTTATTACCTTTATATGGCGATGTCGCGAAAAATAATGAGTTGTCGTTACACACCAGCATACGAAAAATCAAAAAGTATATCGTTACCTATGTGCTTACCAGTACTGACAAAAATAATGAGTCTAAAAATAGATTTTCAATAGATTTACGCCCTCCCCCCCGGGGGGCTGCGCCCCCCACAATTTTTATTAAATTCGTTTTTTTATTTAAAGCCTTCACCCAGCCACCACAAATAAATAATTCTGCACAACAATGGGTTTAAAATAAATAAATATTTGATCACTTTTGCTCATGAGAGTGGATTGTTAGTAATGAATCCATAATAATTTGCAATATACGTGTGTATGTCAAGATAATTTGGTAAAGTGCGAACTTAGGTAGATAGACCCGTAAGTAGTTTTGTTCATTTGTGTTTTGAATGAAAATAAATAACGTAAAGCAGGGTTGGATAGCATTTTATAATATTAAAAATAGCGGGCAAAGCCTGCTACGTTGTTAGCGTGTCTTAAAGTTTTTTTTTTAATTCCAGTTTATGTAAAGGTAGACCTGGCAATTCAAGTAAATTCACAAATTCAGTTGGAAAATTTACTGCGTCGGTTTCTTCCACCGGTGCTTCGTTACATGAAGTTTAAATATCGAAATATATAAGTTCCATTCCTTTTCTAAGGTTTTTTCTCTTTTAGAAAATTTGTTTAACTTTTTGGAGAGTAAGTTTCAATGCTACATAATTTTCATATTCCGTGGATAGTGTTTGAACAGGTAATTCCCTCTTCCAATCCATTTGCATTGTCTATAATTTCAATTCCACTCGTTTAACGTTTATATCCATTTCATTCCACTTGTGTAGTGTTTCAATTCCACTCGTTTCCTATTTAGTTTCTTAATTTTAGTGTTTCATATACACTTTTTCTTTAAGTTTTAGGTTTCTAGCTAAAGACGCAGACGTTAAGGGGGGGGGGGGCAATTTTCCCCTTTTGTACCACCATTTTTACCACGTTCCTGTCCAAAGTCCTAGAAATGCCTTGTCGATAAGTTAGCCCATACTCCAAGGAAAACATATTATATATTACAGGTTTCTAGCCGAAGGGTTCGGTTAGGCCATCAAGGGGGAGAATTATTCCGTTTTTACCCCTCCCGGTAGGAATTTCCAAAAGTTCCGTCTTAGAGGACGTCTGCGTTGGAGGAGGAACCTACTACATACATAATTTTAGGTCTCTATATCCAGCAGTTTGGCCAGGCCGTCAAGGGGGAAGTTTTTTCCCTTTTTACCTCTCCCGGTATGAATTTACAAAAATACCATCTTAGGGGACGTCAACGTTGGAGAAGGAACCCAAATACCGAATTTAAGATCCCTTGTTCCAGCAGTTTGGTCAGGCCGTTAAGGGGGAGACTTTTCCTGTTTTTGACCCTACCTGTAGAAATTTCCAAAAATCTCATCTTAGCGGATGTCTTCAATAGAGGAGGAACTTTAATACCAAATTTCAACTTCCTACCTCCAGCGGTTTGGGCAGGCCTTTAAGCGGCACTTTTCGCTTCATTAATCCCCATTTTTGCAATGTCCCTGTCCAAAAAGCACCTTCTCGGTAAGTGAGCACATACTCCAAGTAACATATGTTTTACATTTCAGATTTCTAGCCAACTTTTACTATTTGTGCCCCTCTCGGTAGGAATTTCCGAAAATCCATCGACAGGGAATTCCAGCTTCCTAGTTCCAGCAGTTTGAGCAGGCTGAGAGGAACTTAAGTACCGAATTTCGGCTTCCTAGTTCCAGCAGTTTGGACAGGTCGTTAAGGGGCAACTTTCCCTTTTTGAGCCCCCATTTTATAACGACCCTGTCCAAAATTCAAAAAAGTATCTTTCTAATAAGTTAGTCCTCACTCCAGGGACCCACATTTTAAGCTTCAGGTTTCTAGCCGAAGGGGTTTTTACCGGCCCCCAAGGTGAGGCTTTTCTTCTTTTTGCCCCTCCCTTTAGGAATTTACAAAAATTCCATCTTCGCGGCTATCTGCGATGGATGAGGAACATTCATACCAAATTTCAACTGCATTGCCTAAGCGGTTTGGGCAGGCCGTTAGTGGGGACATTTTTCCCTTTCAACCACCATTTTTACTATGTTCCTGTTCCAAAATAGAAAAATTACGTTGCCGGTGAGTTAGTCCTACTCCAAGGAATACATATTTAAAATTTTAGGTTGGCCAAAAGGGATTGGGCAAGCCGTGAGGAGGAGACTTTTACCTTATTTCCCCTCCCGATAGGAATTTCAAAAATTCCGTCTAAGCGGACGCCTACACAGAAGGAGGAACTCACATACCGAGTTTCCTTTTGGGATATCCTGTAGGGAATTCCAAAAATACAAACTTAGTCGATGTCTACTACAGTGGAGGAACCTTTATACCAAATTTCAACTTCTTACCTCCAGTGGTTTGGGCAGGCACTTTTCCAATTTGTGAGACTGTTTATGGGGAGACTTTTCCCCTTTTTGCCCGTTCCGGTTGGAATTTCCAAAAATCCCGTCTTAGCGCACGTCTATGCCGAATATCAAGAAACCTTGTTTTAGTGGAGATATCCGTGGGGGGAGGAAAAAAAGTAGTTTTTTTGAAATTATATACTATTTTAAATGGTACTTTTTTGGAAAAACGAAATTTTTTGGAAAAAGATACTTTGTTTTTACAAAGTACTTTATTTGTACTTTTTTTGGAAAAGGTATTTTTTTTTAAAAAGGTGTTTTTTTTTTGAAAAATGTATGTTTTTTGGAAAAAGGTACTTTTTTGGAAAAGGTACTTCTTTTGGTACTTTTTTTTTGGGGAAAAGGTACTTTTTTTTAGAAAAGGTACTTTTTTTTGAAAAAGTTATTTTTTTGAAAAAGTGTATGTTTTTTGGGAAAAGGAACATTTTTTTTGAAAAAGGTACTTTTTTTGGGAAAAGGTACTTTTTTTTAGAAAATTTACTTTTTTTGAAAAAGTTATTTTTTTGGAAAAATGTATGTTTTTTGGGAAACGGTACTTTTTTTTAAAAAGGTAAATTTTTTTATAAAAAGGTACATTTTTTGGAAAAAGGTACTTTTTTTTAAAAAAGGTACTTTTTTTTTAAAAAAGGTACTTTTTTTGGAAAAAGGTACATTTTTTGGAAAAAGGAATTTTTTTTGGAAAAAGGTACTTTTTTTGGAAAAAGATACTTTTTTTGGAAAAAGGTACTTTTTTGGAAAAAGGTACTTTTTTTGGAAAAAGGTACTTTTTTTTGGAAAAAGGTACTTTTTTTTGGAAAAAGGTACTTTTTTTGAAAAAAGGTACTTTTTTTGAAAAAAGGTACTTTTTTTGGAAAAAGGTACTTTTTTTTTGGAAAAGGGTACTTTTTTTTGGAAAAAGGTACTTTTTTTGGAAAAAGGTACTTTTTTTTGGAATAAGGTACTTTTTTTGGAAAAAGGTACTTTTTTTTGGAAAAAGGTACTTTTTTCGGAAAAAGGTACTTTTTTTGGAAAAAGGTACTTTTTTTGGAAAAAGGTACTTTTTTTGGAAAAAGGTACTTTTTTTGGAAAAAGGTACTTTTTTTGGAAAAAGGTACTTTTTTTGGAAAAAGGTACTTTTTTTGGAAAAAGGTACTTTTTTTGGAAAAAGGTACTTTTTTTGGAAAAAGGTACTTTTTTTGGAAAAAGGTACTTTTTTTTGGAAAAAGGTACTTTTTTTGGAAAAAGGAATTTTTTTGGAAAAAGGTACTTTTTTTGGAAAAAGGTACTTTTTTTGGAAAGAGGTACTTTTTTTGGAATAAGGTACTTTTTTTGGAAAAAGGTACTTTTTTTTGGAAAAAGGTACTTTTTTTGGAAAAAGGTACTTTTTTTGGAAAAAGGTACTTTTTTTGGAAAAAGGTACTTTTTTTGGAAAAAGGTACTTTTTTTGGAAAAAGGTACTTTTTTTGGAAAAAGGTACTTTTTTTTGAAAAAGGTACTTTTTTTGGAAAAAGGTACTTTTTTGGGAAAATGGTACTTTTTTTGGGAAAAGGTACTTTTTTGGAAAAAGGTACTTTTTTTGTCCCCTTTTTGCCCCTCCCGATAAGAATTTCCAAAAATGCCGTCTCAACGGACGTCTACACCGGTCGAGGAATCTACATACCAAATTTCAACTTCATAGCTCCAGCAGTTTGAGCAGGCCCTCAAGGGGGAGACTTTTTCCCCTTTTTGCCCGTCCCTGTAAAAATTTCCAAAACTCCCGTCTTGGCGGATGTCTACGATAGTGGAGGAACCTTTATACCAAATTTCAACTTCCTACCTCCAGCGGTTTGGGCAGGCCGTCAAGGGGGGCCTTTTTCCCCCCATTTTTACAACGTCCCTGTCCAAAATTCTAGAAAGTACTTTCCAGAAAAGTTAGCCCCTACTCCAAGGAACACATATCTTAAATTTCAGCTTTCTAGCCAAAGGGGTTTTGGCAGGCCGTCAAGGGGGACACTTTCCCCCTTTTTGCGCGTTCCGATAGGAATTTCCAAAAATCCCGTCTTAGTGGACGTCTACCCCGAAAGAGGAACCTACATACCAAATTTCAACTTCCTAGCTTCAGCGGTTTGGGCTGGGCGATGTTGAGTCAGTCAGTCAGTCAGTCAGTCACGTTATTCTTTTATATATAGAGATAATTGACCTGCTGCACACAAGTAAGCTTACTGAACTCTCATAAAAAACAAAGTTCAGGGACCTGTCCTGCGATTTGTCTTGTGACATGTCAAAGGGGTCAATTTCCACCTCCTATGACAACGCCATGTAAAAGTGACCAGTCTACTTCATATAAAGGGGCCAGTTCGGTGACAGTTTGTTAAAATTTCCCGTAGGGTATGTATATTGCATAGTTATTGTAGATCATTTTCTTTGTCTTTCACACTATCCAATTTTTACCATAAAATCCGTTTTTGCTCACAAATAAAATCCTAAAAACAAACATAATATTCAGAAAGGAATTGGTTTTGCAATAATTCAGGTATATTTACGTACGATCACAGTTTAATTGAAATTTTATCAATAGTGGTCTGCATAAGAATTTTCTAGTGGTTAATTTTCGGCGTCTTAATCATATTTTTATGGATACCATTTTTAACGTATTTTCTGCACTAATTACATAGGATTTTGTTTAGTTTCTTTCGAGCCAATTTAAATGCAACATTTTCTATATTTTTAATGGTTTTAAATCGGCAAATTGGCCAAAATTTGTCCAATTAGTAAATCTGTGTGTTTCTCTTTTGTTTTTATATTTTAAAGAACAATTTATTGACAAGTAATAATAAAACACATAAATATGAATAATTACATACAATGTACGTAAAATTTGAAGTAACAAAACTTTACTGTAATAAATGTTTAATTATAAAGAGAAAATATGTATAACCTTATATACATTTCTATCAACATACTTATTCCTATATTTTGTGTGTTTTCTTGCACACAAAATTATGTAAGTTAGCTTTTTAAACATATTGTGCCTAAACTTACGCATTTTCGGTAACTTTACATGAAAATTTACCGACTTAATAGCAGTGATTTTACATGCATGTTTTAGAGTGTAGATTAATTTTGTATATCATACTTTTAGTGTATTTTTTTTAAGTACCGGAGTCAGAAAATTAACTCTGATTGCTACCAAACTTCGTAACCTGTGCACACTTATAATTTGGCAACTTTTTGTCACCGTGCCCATAAAAAACCTTCAAATTTTTTTTTTTTCATACATATGTGACCTACCCTAATATACATACGAACCAAATTTCAGCAAAATGGAATAACGTTTATAGGTCCCTTAAAAATTTAAAGTTTTTTTTTAGGATTTCTGCATAAATTCTGAACAATTTTATATACGTTACGAATATGAAATACAATTTTTTTAAAGTTAATTTTGTGTAGAGAAGTTTATGTGTCAATTGATCAAAGCATTTTTGATTGTTAAATTGTCTCTATATGAAATACTTTTTGTTTATGTCATGACCGGGTATCAAACCGCCATCCCTCTACACAGGCTGCGACCAGGGCTGCCAGATGATTTTGATAGAAAATCGGCACTTTTTCCCAGAAAAATCGGCATTGTCGGCACTTTGATTTTAAAAAATCGGCAAAAAAAACTGGCACAATAAAAAATACACATTTAAGTAGTATTTCTTAAAGAAATATATGAAAATATCAATTCAGTTTCAGTATCTTTGTCTTTAAAAGTAGATTAAACATTGACGTTATTAATTGATATTTCTGATATTTTCTTCATAATAAAGAAAAAAATAAAAATAAATTAGTATAAAAACTTTCTAATTTATTTCTACTTTTAAATTGTTTTTTATACAAGATATAGGCAATAACACAGTTATTAGGTAAACATCAAGAAGTATGTTTAAAACATGCATTTTTATCAAATAATGCAAAAAATATGCATTTGTACCAAAACATGCAACAAAATATTCATTTGCAGCAAAATATTTAAAAATACTTGTTTACAGCAAAATATGAAAAATACGCATTAACAAATTGATGCCATTTTATTGCAAGTTTCTAGATTCGCAAGATATTTGGTTAGTATTACCTTTCAACTATTAACGACAACAAGCATGTAAGGAGTGTAATCTTTCAAATCTGGAAATTTTAAAGTAGGCTATGCTCCAAATCATTAAAACTAAAATGAAAAATTTCAGGAAAACTAAAGGAAAATATTCAGTAACTTCATAAAATTGTGTCAACATAACATTTTGATTCCTTTGAGTGATACTTTTTCAGCAATTATGAATCAATTGGAACGACGAAAATTAATTATCGACAAATGGAATGAAAATCCATACCGAGCAGTACATTTTGTTTCAAAAGATTTGAAAATGGCAAGAAGTACGGTAGATCCAGTCCTGAAACGTTATTTTGAAACATCTATCGGCATTGAAAAGTTGGGTTTGAAGTATCTCGTTTGGCATGGAATTTGCCAATGCCGCGAAAAGACATCTTCATATATAACAACAGGTACAATTAACGGAGATGTGTACAGGGAAGAGCGCCTAAAAATAAGATTAATACCTTTTCTAAAAGAACACGGTAGATCTACTCTATTCTGGCCTGATTTGGCTCAGCTCACTATGCTTCAAATACCTTAAATCTGCTCAGAGCTAATAATATTAAATTTGTTGAAAAAGACATGCACCCACCAAATGTTCCACAATGTCGACCCATTGAAAGGTATTGGACTCTAATAAAAGCGAAGTTAAAGAAGACCAAACACACAAAAGATATAAAAGATTTTGAAAAAAAGTGGAAAGTTGTATCCAAAGCAATAACAAACAGCACTGTCAAAAACATTATGATTAATTAAGGCATTCGGAAAAAAGCTAAGATCGGAGTGGACCACAAAATGAAATGGATATTTTTTTGTTCTTATATACTTTTAATACTCTTCCCAGTGTAGAAACGGTAATGACATATCATTATTTTTTGGAGTACCAGTAATAACACCCACTTACCTTCTGCATTATTTTAAAACATATAATAATGAGTTACTGGTAATGACTTATTTTTATCATTATTTCAAATAGAAAATAAATTTTTAGATTTTTTTGAAAATTTTTTGAAATCTATTTTTAGACTCAATAATTTTTAAACACTGGTAAGGATATATGTAACCACATATTTTTTGATTTTTTGTATGTTGGCGAGTAAGCTTACTTGTGTGCAGCAGGTCAATTATGTTTTCATCTATTAAATATTACATGTCGATATAGCTCAGATGGTAGAGCTGTTGACTGGCAATCTGTAGACCCAGGTTCGATTCCCGCACCAGCAAATTTTATTAAAAAAAAAAATACAATAAAAAGTAAATGAGATAAGAGAGTCGGTCGTGTTTTTGTTAGCTCCTATAAAATTTATAAATAATCCTTAAAATATCGATGAAAAGATTACCTTTAAATAACTAAATTGATCTTAAAATACATATAATTATTTGACTGTGCATTTAAATAATAAAAATTAAAAACATTAAAGCACAAAAGGTAATAGAAAATAAAACAATAATAAACTACTTCAATAATATAAAAGTGACATTACTAGTGGAAAAACAAACAAACCAGAACATTTATAGCAACAACTACATATATATTTACATAAACAAAACGAAATAAACAAAAACCAAACAATAACAACAACATATTCAAAACAACTGAGTTCATCGTTTCTGTTTAAGCACCTAATTTTGAGTTTAACTAATAATAAAAATGACTGGCAATAAGCGCACTAAGAGAACTGCAAGTGATGCTAATTTGAGCTCTTCATCAAGTAATCCGTTATCGGACCTTGTTTTTTCTAACTCAAACTTCTCCGTCACTCGTTTGTATAACTGGCGGGATACTCAATTTTCGAAACAAACCGAATATATAAGCGAGCGTTCAGATTTAATACAAAAAATGTTACAAGAAACCAAGGCTAGTATATTTAGTGAGATTGAAAAGAGATTCAATGATTTGAAAACAGAAATTATAAATGATGTGCGAAAGGAAATTTGCGAACTAAATGACAGAGTTAATGGCATGGAAACAGTGAACACTGAAATTGTTCAGTTAAAATCTGAAGTTAAAAACTTGAATGCTAAAATTCTTAAACAAGATAACTCTGTCGTTGCTTCTGATTTACGCATAACCAATATACCTTGTTATGATGGTGAAGATTTACAGGGGATTTTTGAAAACATATGCCGTTCGATTAATATTGCGATGCCATTTTTTAAATCAATTTTTCGCGTTAAACATTTCAAAAACAATCGAGATGTTGATAATCCTCCTATTGTTGTTAAACTTAACTCACCATATGAAAAAAATTTTTTCCTTAAAACTGTAACAGCTTTCCGTCGTAAACACAAAACATCGCTTCTATTGCACCATGCCGGTTTTAATAGCAATGAACCTTTTTATGTTAACGAGAACTTAACACCGCACAATTACCAAATATTTAAAAGAGCACTTGGTCTAAAGAAGGGTAACCGTTTAACAACAGCTTATACACAGCGAGGGATTGTATATGTAAAGCAAACTGATAATGATGAACCCTTAAAAATAGAATTCCTTGATGAATTAAACCAGTTTTTTCAGTCTTCAAGCTAAACGCCTTACTTTTCTGAGGTCGTGCACTCTATTTAATTTCTGCCTGATGGATCAATTGCCAACATTACATATATTTATTTTATATTTATTATATTTGAGTTTAAAAACTTATCAAATGTTTACTTTTAAATTAATCATATTTTTCTTTCATTTTGTTTTATTCAATATGTTATATTTCTACTTATGCCTTGTATTTAGAACACTTAAAAAGCAAACGTACTTTACTGCAAATATTTTTTGCGTTGTTGTTGGATGTGCTTGCTTCGAAGGAATATATTATTATGGAGGATGATGAAAATTACACTGGAATCTCCAAAGACTTAACAATAAACATGGTGAAAATATTTGCAAAGCATAGAAATGGTATTAAAATCACACATATAAACGCCCAAAGCTTAAACAACAAGGTCGATGAGTTTAGATTAGTTTTTGAAAACTCGAACGTTGATATCGTTTGCGTCTCTGAGACCTGGCTTTCTGAAGAAACTCCCAACAGTCTTATTAATTTAAACAGATACAAAACATTTAGAAACGACAGAGATGGTCACGCTGGTGGAGTTGCCATTTTCGTCAAAGATAACATATCTTGTAAACTTTGCCTAAACTCGTCCAAGGAAGATAAAGTTGAATTTATTTTTGTCGAAATCGTATCTTTTGGAAGGAAAATGCTTGTTGGCTGCGTTTACAGGCCACATAAAAGAATATCTTTTACTAACTTTTTACTAAAATTGGAAACTCTAACTGTTGCCTATGACGATATTGTAATATCTGGCGATTTCAATTCCAATATTCTAAGCGAATCTATTTTTTTGGATGAAATGTCATCGCTCGGACTCATGCCTGTCAACCTAACTATTCCAACACACTACACAACTACAAGTAGCACATTGCTTGATCTCTTCTTTGTTACTAACAAATCAAATGTTATATTGTATGACCAGGTTTCAGCACCATGTTTTTCAAAGCACGATTTGATATTTTTAACATATGACTTCCGAATTCAACAAATAGATCAGACCTGTTACTATCGAGACTTTAAGCGTATGAACCATAATTTGTTACGTCATAATGTTTTTCAAATTGACTGGAGTAATATTTATCTTATGTCTAATGTTGATCAACAATTGTCATTTCTTGAGAATAATATTCAGCGACTCTACGATGATGCTGTCCCATTAAAATCTAAAAACATTACGGGAAATAGTAAACCCTGGTTTTCAGCAGATATAAAACTATTTATTGAAAAAAGAGATGTGGCGTACTCACGATGGAAAAGATTCAAAACTCCCGAACTGAAAGCTGAATATCGTGTTGCTAGAAGCAAGCTCAATAATAAAATTAGAATAGCAAAAAGAGAATATTACTCAAACCGCTTTGAACAGGCTATTGATTCGAAAAAAACTTGGAAAACTATCCGTGAAATCGGCATTGGAAAGGTTGAAAAAACTAACAACTTCTATATTGATGCTAATGATTTAAACCGTGCCTTTACTAATTTACCAGTGGTTCAAATTAACTATAACTTCTACAATTTCATGTCAACTACAAACAACTCCGGTCTCGATTATGATATGTTTGAATTTTCTTGTGTCACCCAGTTTGATATTATGACAACTCTTTCATTAATAAAATCCGAAGCAGTAGGATACGATAATATGCACCCAAAATTTTTAAAGATAATTATGCCATTTCTTCTGCCGTATATTACACATTTTTTTAATACCATCATTACCACAAGCACTTTTCCGCTGAAATGGAAGCACGCTAAAATTATACCAATCCCGAAAACAAATACTGAGTTTCGACCAATTGCCATTTTATGCTTTCTTTCAAAAGTATTAGAGAAGATTTTACATTTGCAAATCAGTAAATATATAGAGAATAAAGGTCTGATGTTCGATAAACAATCTGGCTTTCGCCCAAATCATAGCTGTGTCACAGCTTTGATCGATGTATCGGAAAATATTCGACGTGAACTAGATGATGGTAAAGTAAATTTCCTAGTACTGCTCGACCACTCTAAAGCCTTTGATATGGTGGACCACTTCATTTTATGTATGAAATTAAGAAATTTTTTCAAATTTTCTTCTACAGCAACTCAGCTTTTATTTTCATATCTATCTGAACGTACGCAATCTGTATTTGTAAATGATATTTGGTCCAATTCGTTAACCCTTACTAGAGGAGTGCCACAAGGGTCGATTCTTGGCCCTCTCCTTTTTTCGTTGTATGTGAATGATTTGCCTAATCAGCTATCATATTGTAAACTGCACATGTATGCAGATGACGCCCAATTGTATTTGAGTAGCCCAATGCAATCGATTGAGGAAAACATTAAGAACATTAATTATGATCTGGATAAAATACATTCATGGGCTTCAGCAAATGGGCTTTGTCTAAATCCACAAAAATCTAAGTGTATATTAGTTCATAGACAACGTAGTGTACCGGTTTTGGAGAGTGAAATAGTTTTAAATGGAGGAAGAATTGAGATCGTTGAAGTAGCTAAAAATCTCGGAATACTGTTTAACAAACATTTAACTTGGACAAACCATATAAACTCACTTGTTGGTCAAAGCTATGCTAAATTAAGGTCCCTCTGGTCAACACAGTTTTTCACCCCATTAAAAATTAGAATACTACTCGCAAAATCGTATCTAATTCCTGGCTTAATATATGGTTGTGAGCTTTTTGAAAATTGTGATGCTGTTAGTAAGCGCAAGTTAACTGTGTTGTACAACAATATTGTCAGATATGTCTATGGATTAAGGAGGCTTGAACGTATTTCATCATTTGCGACTAAACTCTATGGCGTATCTTTTGAAAATCTTCTAAAAATTCGGGTACTTTTATTTTACCATAAAATTATTTACAAGAAAAACCCTCTATATCTGTATACTGTTATAGAATTTGCCTTATCCCCTAGGGGTAAAAAGACTATAATACCAAATCATCGATATCATGTGTCTGAATGGCATTTTTATATAAATGCTGCACGTCTTTGGAGATACCTTCCAGCAAACCAACAACTCAACAGCAACGCATACAACTTTAAACAATTTCTTTTCAATTTGTTTGCCGATATTTAGTTTTGTTTCTATCTTTGTTGACATTTTGACGAAATTACCAAATTATTTTATATTTGTTTTTAACAATTTGTGATAATAAAATAAATTATGATACTTATATGTTAAAATGTAGTTTTAAGTTTTATAAAATTTGCAATGTCTAATTTCCACAAACCGCTTTCCTGTACTTTAATTATAAGATTTAATCTTGTTGTGCAGGATATGTGAAAAAAAAAAAAATTAAATAAATAAATAAAATAAATAAAAAATATCCTCTTTTTATATAATTTATTTTTTTGAAAATCTATTTTTAGACTCATTATTTTTGTCAGTACTGGTAAGCACATAGGTAACGATATATTTTTTGATTTTTCGTATGCTGGTGTGTAACAACAACTCATTATTTTTCTCGACATCGCCATATAAAGGTAATAAGAAATGTAATAACAAAAGTAACTAGTTACCATTACCAAGTATGTAGTTACATAACCACATATCTGGTAATGATTTTCTACACTGGGTCTCTATATAAAAGAACTAGCGGGCAAAGCCCGCTACGTTGTTAGCGTGCCTTAAAGTTTAGAATTAAATTTCTTTTAGGTAAAATAAAACACAATATTTGTTGTTAAGGTAAAATAATTGTTAATGTAAATTTATTGTAATGTTTAAATACAAACACTATTTTTGTCCTCTTTATTTTTTATAAATAAATCATTTAGTTTACCAACACGTGAGCATTTAACAACTAATTGTCTGTTGTTCAAGCCATCGGCGTAGATAGGTCGTATTCGTGGTTGGATAGGGGGGGGTACAGTTTTTATAATAAAAGCCTTCACACAAATAAATAATTCTGACACAACAATGGGTTTAAAATAAATAAATATTTGATTACTTTTTCTCATGAAAGTGGATTGCTAGTAATGAATCTATTACAAATTGTCAAAATAATTTGGTAAAGTGCGAACTTAGGTAGATAGACCCGTAAGTAGTTTTGTTCATTTGTGTTTTGAATGAAAATAAATAACGTAAAGCAAGGTTGGCAAGCGATTTATAATATTAAAGTTTTTTTTAATTCCAGTTTATGTAAAGGTAGACCTGGCAATTCAAGTAAATTCACAAATTCAGTTGGAAAATTTACTGCGTCGGTTTCTTCCACCGGTGGTTCATTACCTGCAGTTTAAATATCAGAATATATAAGTTCCATTATTTTTCTAAGGTTTTTTCTCTTTTAGAAAATTTGTTTGACTTTTTGGAGAGTGTTACGGGAATTTGCCCGAGCGCCGAGTTTCCACTAGATGTTGAACGACACATACAAAACTAAACGATTTGGTTTTTTTTTAGGTTTTATATTTGAACATTGTTGAACCCAGTTCAACAGTAAGGGTTAAATAAGCGATTGGCAAAATAACTCATTAATTCAGTTTGTATGCTCTTTAAATCTTTTCTCATAAAACAGTATTTTTTTCTGTATATAATTTCTATTATTTATAACTCAACCCAGTGTAGAAACGGTAATGACATATCATTATTTTTTGGACTACCAGTAATGACACCCACTTACATTCTGCATTATTTTAAAACATATAATAATGAGTTACTAATACTGAATTATTTTTATCATTATTTCAAATAGAAAATAATTTTCTAGATTTTTTTGAAAATTTTTTGAAATCTATTTTTAGACTCAATATTTTTTAAACACTGGTAAGGATATATATAACCACATATTTTTTGATTTTTTGTATGTTGGAGAGTAAGCTGACTTGTGCGCAGCAAGTCAATTATGTTTTTATCTATCAAATATTACATGTCGAGATAGCTCAGATGGTACAGCAATAGACTGGCAGTCTGGAGTACCAGGTTCGATTCCCGCACCAGCAAATTTCATTAAAAAAAATACAATAGGGAATATTTTTTTTAATATAATCTATTTTTTTGAAAATCTATTTTTAGACTCATTATTTTTGTCAATACTGGTAAGCACATAGGTAACGATATATTTTTTGATTTTTCGTATGCTGGTGTGTAACCAAAACTCATTATTTTTCGCGACATCGCCATATAAAGGTAATAACAAAAGTAACTAGTTACCATTACCAAGTATGTAGTTACATAACCACATATCTGGTAATGATTTTGTACACTGGGAAGGAGAGTATTTTTTCTAATTTGAGTTCTCCTAGAACTAATTTGTTATTGGCTACTATTATAGCGCCTTTTTTGTACATAATGCTTTAAATTAGTTAGAGAACTTTAAATTCCATTTTAGTTTTTATATATAAAATTAGTCTAAGAATTGCCCTCAATAAAGCAAAACGCTTTTATTAAAAAACCCTCGGAGTTTTTTTTACTTATCCTCATCAGTGGAAAGGGAGTTACTAGACTCAACATTTGGTCCTTCGAAGAAGTCCTAGAACAAGCTAGGCTAGGACAGGAAAGAATTAGTGACATTGTGGTCCACTAATTAGCTACAACATTGGCAGTTGTCTCCCCCAGCAGCAACTCCAACAGCAGCAAAAGCAGACGAGGGAGTCTGTAGTAATATAAAAGGTACTTCATTGTGCATTCCGGCAGAAGGAAGTCGTAATATCTACAAACTGGCAGTTGTCTCCCCCAGCAGCAACTCCAACAACAACAAAAACAGACAAGGGAGTCTGTATAAAAAAGGCAAAGACGTATGCATTAGATGTGCATATCAACTAAAAACAAGAAGTTTTAACACAACGCAACATACAAGGCAAGCTATACATGAACGAATAGTGGCTAAAAAGAATTTCAAAGGGAAAAAGTATGTACTGTGTGTTAGATTTTTTTTTGTGTGCGACATTTGTTTCTCTATAAATAAAGTTGAGTGCATCGAAAAATTCAAACTTACAAGAAAAAAAAAGAACAACAAATATAAGTGGTCATCACAATAACAAAACTACACAAATAGCAATCTAATTAAAAAAAAAACAAAAGAAAATACCACAAAAAAGTTTTATTTCAAATCCCACTAAACTCAATTTCATATACCACTAATAAAAATTTCCGTCACTAATAAAATACTTAAACTCTACATATTCACCACCAATAAGGAAAAAAAAATAGAAGGTAAAAGACAAATGTCAAACTGAAAAGTGATCGCAAATAAGAAAAGATACAAGGAGAAAAAGTTGTGGAAAAAAAAACAATGAGAATAAAATAAATTGTGTAGAAAAGCATTACCAGATATGTTGTTATGTAACTACATACTTGGAAATGGTAACTATTTACTTTTGTTATTACATTTCTTATTACCTTTATATGGCGATGTCGCGAAAAATAATGAGTTGTCGTTACACACCAGCATACGAAAAATCAAAAAATATATCGTTACCTGTGTGCTTACCAGTATTGACAAAAATAATGAGTCTAAAAATAAATTTTCAAAAAAATAAATTAAATAAAAAAAAATATTTTTTATTGTATTTTTTTTTAAAATAAAATTTTCTGGAATCGAACCTGGGTCTACAGATTGCCAGTCAACAGCTCTACCAACTGAGCTATATCGACGTGTAATATTTAATAGATAAAAACATAATTGACCTGCTGCGCACAAGTAAGCTTACTCTCCAACATACAAAAAATATGTGGTTA
Source organism: Leucophora obtusa (assembly GCA_949987735.1). Classification (NCBI taxonomy): domain Eukaryota; kingdom Metazoa; phylum Arthropoda; class Insecta; order Diptera; family Anthomyiidae; genus Leucophora; species Leucophora obtusa. Next base: position 246,431,873 of record OX465295.1, read on the forward strand.
CATATATCCTTACCAGTGTTTAAAAAATATTGAGTCTAAAAATAGATTTCAAAAAATTTAAAAAAAATCTAGAAAATTATTTTTTATTTGAAATAATGATAAAAGTAAGTCATTATCAGTAATTCATTATTATATGTTTTAAAATAATGCAGAAGGTAAGTGGGTGTCATTACTGGTAGTCCAAAAAATAATGATATGTCATTACCGTTTCTACACTGGGATATAATATAGAAGACAAACAACAACAAGTGTATGCCAAAAAAAAAAAAACAACCGCAACAGTGTTTTGTATTTATCACATAAAAAATGGTTTTAAAAAACAAACAACAACATAGAGTGACGTCATAAAATAAAGAAGCAAAACAGCAAGGGTTTTCCACACGGAAAAAATTTAGTTTCAACGGGGAAAGAAATGTTTTGTGGAAATTGGTGAGTGACAATTGTATATTTTATTAATTAATCATTCTTAATAAATCTGGTGAATATTGCTTGGGAAAATATAACATTTATTAGAAAACGATTTCCTTGCAGAAGATTTTTACAAATAGAGTGGTGCGGTTTTTATAATTATCAAAATTGTGTGGTTCGAATTAACAATCATCAACAATATTTCTTGGATGAAAAATTTTGAAAATAAGAGTGGTTGAAAATTACAAATGTTGAAAGGAAACTATCTTGGGGAAAAATTTTACAAATTAGGGTGGAGCAAAATTTACAAAAGTAGAAAAAAAACGACATTTGCTTGAAAAGAAAATTTTTCACAAGTAGAGTGGATCGATTGCTCAATTATCAACACTTTTTATGGGAAACATTTTTACAATTTAGAGTGGCGCGATTTTACAAATAATCAAAAACTTTCGTGGAGAAAATTTTTATAAAATAGGGTCACTCCAATTGACAATTATTGAAAAATAAATTTTTCTTGGAGAAAAATTTCATAATTAGTGTGGTGCGGTTTTGGATTTATCAACATTTTTTAAATTGAAGAAAAATTTGTTTTTACTTTTACCAATTTTTCGTGGCGAAATTTATTGAAATAAAATCTTTGGTGAGATTTTTTGAACAGTAAGGTTGTACGATTTAACGATTTATAAAGTAATTTCTTGGAGAAATTTATTCAAGTTAAATCTTTCGCGTTTCTAAATTTAGAACGCGAGGAATTGGAAAGAAGATGGCTAAGGCTAGTGGAATCGTGTGAAGAATACGTTTTAGGAGAAGAAGAGGCTAAGGAAAAAGAATTTAAAGACGAACTGTATGTACGTTATGAAGAGGCAGGTAAGGTGTTTCGGACAGTGAAGGCGAACATTTTAGTCAAGTTACAAGCGACTGAAACTAAACCGAATGAGCCGGTTGTTTATAAATCGTCTTTCAAGCTTCCAGCTTGGGACATTCAAACCTTTGAGGGGGGTTATGCGAAATGGCCAGCCTTTAGAGACATGTTTCAGGCTATTGTGGGAAGAAAAACGTCACAGAAACTTAATTATTTGAAAACCAAATTAAGAGGGGATGCTTTTAATGTCATAAAAGATTACGATTCGGTAGATGGGAACTTTAACTTGGCCTGGGAGGCTTTAAAGAACAGGTTTGAAAATAAAAGGCTTTTGGTAAACGATCAAATGAAAAAAGTGCATGCAATACAGGCATCGCAAGCTGAAACACTAAAATCTATAAGATTTATTAAGAACACAATCACCGATTGCTTATCAATTTTGAAAACCTTCAAGGTAGAAGTGGCGGATGATGATCCCTTTTTACTACATTTAGTAACTACAAAGCTTCCTGAGGAAACTTTACGAGCCTGGGAAGTTACAATAGAAAACCATAGGGAGCTACCCTCATGGTGTCGACTTAGCGAATTTCTCTCCTCTAGAATTGAGTTTTTAGAAACGATGACGGAAGTGAGGAAGGTAAGGAAAATCATACTTCAAAGTCTCAATCATTTTATGCACAGGATGAAGCAGATAAACAAAATTATAGCTGCAAAAAGTGCAAGCAAAATCATCCTTTAAGAATTTGCAGCAATTTTAAAGCGTTACCCCCAAATGAGCGTTTAAACTTCGTTTACGCAAATAAATACTGTGTCAATTGTGTGTCAAATAACCATTTTAAATCAAAATGTCCCAGTACTAACACTTGTAGCATATGCAATAAAAGGCATCATACAATGTTGCACCTGGGAAAACGCGAAAATACAGGCAACTACAAGTATTCAAAACCGCAATCACAGCCTAAAGTTCAAGATAAGGAAAATCCTTCTTCCTCAGGAACTCAACCACAAGTTCAAACGTATACAACGCATGTTAGCAACTCGGCCAAATCTAATGAAAGTACCATAGAAGAAGTTCAGGCCCATTTTGCTCAAAATGAAGGAACCACAGTTTTGCCCACTGTACTAGCACAAATTGAAAGTGCAGGCGAATTATTTACGATTCGGGTTTTAATTGATACCGGGTCCGAAAAAAGTTTTATAACAACACGCATTCAACAAAAATTTTCTTAACCACTTGAGACCAGGAACTCGAAAATTTCTGGGTTAGGCGGAGCGGTAGTAGGAAAATCAAAAGGGCGGTGTTATGTTACCTTAAAATCTAGAATTTCAGATTTTAAAATTAAAATCAATGCCGTGGTGGTGCCAACTTTATCAAATCACGGCCTTTTAAGATTAGAAAACTAGAAGAGATCAAAGATTTGACTCTTGCCGATCCATATTTCAATCAACCAGCCGGAATCGATATGATTATTAGAAGTAATTATCTACCCTTTATCAACCTTAAGGGGGTTCGATTGAATATATTGAATACGTTTGAGGCCAGGGAATCTCATTTTGGTTGGTACATATCGGGGCTAGAGCCCAATAGCAATATAAATGTATTTTCGACTTCAGTTTCGGATTCAGATGATTTTCTTCTTCACGAACAGATGAAAAAGTTCTGGGAACTTGAAGAGGTCGAAAGGGACTATACGGTAACCGAGGCCGATAAATATTGCGAAAAATTTTATGAAACGTCAACTATTCGACAATTAGACGGTCGCTATATTGTGCGACTACACTTTAAAGAAGAATTTCCCAATGATATTTTTTGGGTCCCTCTAGCGCAGTATCATCGAATGGAAAAAACGCTAGGAAAGTTGCCAGACTTGAAGGATCAATATCAACAGGTTCTCCAAGAATATATAGACTTGGATCATATGGAACCAGTTTTACACAACGAATCAAATGTTGAAAAACATTTTTAATTTTTTCTACCCCACCATGCGGTTATTCGACCAGAAAGTAAATCAACAAAGGTACGAGTGGTGTTCAACGCATCCAAGAAAACTAGCAGCGGTTTTTCCTTGAATGACGTGCTTCATCAAGGCCCAACTTTACAAACAGACTTAATGCAAATAGTGCTGAATTTGCGTTATTATAAATATGTGTTTACAGGCGATATTCAAAAAATGTACCGCCAGATTTTAGTGCATGAGGCAGACCGTCCATACCAAACTATTTGGTTTAGGGACAAAGCGGACAGTTATGTGAAATCGTTTCAATTAAAAACTGTCACCTTCGGAGTAAATTGTGCGCCTTTTTTGGCCATTAGAACGCTTCTGAAATTAAGTGAGGACTGCAAAAATTTATACCCAAAGGCGTCCGCGATTTTGAAAAGCGAAATTTACGTAGACGATATTTTGTCAGGCGGACATACTCTTGAAGAGGCAAAAGTGAAACAAATTCAGCTCAACGAGGCTTTAAATTCAGCTGGCTTCCCGATGAAAAAGAGTACGGCCAACAATAATTATCTAATGGAACACTTGGCCAGGGAGGATCTTCTGGATGCAGATTTTTTGGAGCTTGACGACTCAAGCACAATAAAAACCTTGGGGATTCACTGGAATGCGATATCTGACTCATTCTATTACGTTGTAGAACCGATACCAATTTCACCCTCCGTAACGAAAAGGCAGATATTATCGGTTATAGCTAAATTGTTTGACCCTCTGGGGTGGTTAGGTCCAATTATCGTGGTTGCCAAACTGTTGATGCAAGAGTTGTGGGAACGAAAATTAGACTGGGACGAAGGTGTACCACCAATTATTTTAATAAAATGGAACGCATTTCTAAATAATTTACCACTAATTTCTACACTGAAAATTCTAGATGAAAGGGCGTATTGCGTATTGGGCGTATTGCGGCACGGTCTACATGCGAACCATGACATTAGAAGGAGATATAATGTGTCATTTGCTCGTGGCAAAAACCAAAGTTGCTCCTATAAAAAAGACAACCATTCCTAAACTTGAATTGTGTGGGGCTTTATTACTGGCGAGACTAGTAAAAAGCTTGATGGTAAACTGCAAGTTCCCCTATGAACTGTATTTGTGGACAGATTCCTCAATCGTCCTCGGATGGCTGCAAACAAACATTAAAAACTTTCGTTGCAAATCGTGTAACGGAAATCACCAGTATTGCCAGCAAAAATCACTGGAAACATATAAAAACTGAAGACAACCCGGCCGATCTGGGATCCCGCGGTTGCTCCGCTCAAGAACTCATTGGGAGTAATTTATGGTGGCATGGGCCCACCTGGCTTAAACAGCCTGTTGATCTTTGGCTAAGACCACGCACTTTTGACCCAACAGATTTGGAGACAAAAAAGAGTTCAAATTTTCATGTAATGGCTACCCAGGTAAACGATAAATCTGAAAATAACTCAAACCCTGAAGAGGGTACAAAACTGGAAGATTTTTTTGAAAAATTTTCATCGCTAGCACGAGCTTTAACCGAGCTGTTACCAGTTTCGTTTCATCAACCGCGTTTTAAAACGCCCATTTAAAACCGAATCATTTATCACAACAGATGAAATAGGATTTGTGAAAAACCGGCTTATACTAATAGCCCAGAAGAACCACTTCTACAAGGAGTATGAATGCCTGCAAGACAAACGGCCCATAAATCGAAAAAGCACAATACTTACTTTAAACCCATTCATTGACAAAGATGGTCTACTGCGTGTAGGTGGTAGGCTAAATAATTGAGGGTTAAGTTACGAAGAACGGCATCCTATAATAATTCCTGAAAAATCCCATTTTGCGGTATTCTTTGTGGAATATATATAAACATAAATTTCAGCACCAAATAATGGCTGCCCTTCCCCCCGAACGAGTCAATTTTTCGTTACCGTTTACATACACGGGTGTTGATTTCGCCGGTCCTTTTATCATAAAGGCATCTAATTTACGTAGCGCTAAACTTCTAAAAGGATATGCAGCGATATTTGTATGCTTCTCTACAAGAGCAGTACATCTAGAGGTCTGTTCAGATCTATCAACCGATGCTTTTCTTGCCTGTTTTTCGAGATTTACAGGACGTAGAGGTCTTCCAAAAACAATGTTTTCGGATAATGGTCGAAATTTCCTTGGTGCCAGCATAGCCTTACTTAAAAGCCACAACGAATTCCTCAAAAATGCCGAAAAAGCCTTAATAGAAAAGTACGGCGCTCACGGATTTACCTGGTCTTTCATACCGCCTTATGTACCCCACATGGGTGGCCTCTGGGAGGCTGCCGTCAAAAGCATGAAATCACATTTGAAAAAAGTCGCTAATAATCTCTACTTCACTTTTGAAGAATTTGCTACGTTACTTACTCAAATTGAAGCTGTACTGAATTCGCGTCCAATGTCACCGTTGACCGAAAATCCGTCCGAATTACTTCCCTTAACCCGAGGTCATCTTCTTAGAGGTGCACCGCTTACAGCTCCTCCTGAAGCCCCTGAAGAACCTCCTTTAAAAACCCTAAGTTTCATCAAACGCTGGGATCGTCTAAGAATTGCCCTTAATAAAGCAAGAAGCTTTGTTCAAATAGAAAAGAAAAAAACCCTCTAGGTTTTTATTAATCCTGATAAGATCAGTGGAAAGGGAGTTAATAGACTCAACAAACATTAAAATTCCTAAATAATACAAAATATAAATTTAGTTAAAGCGAACATATAAAAAATGTTTTAATTTTACGTACTTTTTTAGTATGAACACAAAGCACGACAAATTTTATTAGACTAAACTTAGATCGGTGTTTGATCTTTTTCCTTTAACTTACGAATGCCGAAAAGTTACGATTTATATAAAAATGAGCTTTAATATCGCTTGGAAAATTATTAAATTTTGACATTTACAATTACTTGACAATTAGAGATAACAGATAACAAATCGATAATTATATTAACTAATCTAACCGATTAACAAATAAACGACAGTGGCGGTAACACCCCCCACAGTATGGCTAGAAGGATGTTCGCCGCCCTACTCCATATGTTGAGCCACGTCGAGTAAAGCAAGTTTTGCTACAGGCCTTTGTAATACACCACATGTCGTTATAATCTTGGCACTGCGAACTTGACCACCATTAGCAATTGTAGTCTCCAACACCTTTCCTTTAGGCCACACATTACGTGGACTTGAAGGGCCAACCACAACTACCAAATCGCCTACACTCAACGGTTTAGATTTTTCAAACCATTTGTTTCTACATGTGAGCGAAGGTAAATATTCAGCCAACCACTTTTTCCAAAACTGTTGGGCGTATTGCTGAGAACACAACCAGTTATTTTTAAGAACCAGACCACTATCATTATAATCACCTAGCGGCTTCATTCCATTTGAACATCCTAACAACAAATGATTTGGTGTAAGTGCTTCTTGGTTTTCATCATCTATTGATTCTAGAAAATCATCCACATAATGATTCTGTTTAATAGCTGCTGCTGCAATAGGGTATTTTTCTGCGTTCATATTTTTTACATACTATGAAATGCATGGTGCACAAGAGGCTCCAAATATCATTACATTCATAACATACACATCAGTTATTGCGCCATAAAAATCGCTGAACATTACGATCCTCTTTTCTTATATAGATTTGATGGAACATCTGTTCAATGTTACCGCAAATTGCCACGGCTTTCTGTCGAAAACGAATACGAGTAGAAGGCAGCGAGCACAGCAAATCAGGTCCTTTCATTAGCATAGAATTTAGAGACACCCCATGGGATTTTGCAGCTGCATCCCATACAATTCTGGACTTTCCAGGCTTATTTCTATTAAAAACGGGAAATATCGGTAAATACCACACCCTTTCTTTTGTAGTTGGTACTATATCATGAATATCAACCTTTGTTATATATCCTTTCGAAACGTATTCAGCAATGGTTTTTATCAAAAACATCGTTCAAATTACTATCGTTTTTCAACTTTTTTCTAAACACAAAAATCTTTTTTTGGCCATATCATAACTATTTGGCATTTCTGCATCTTCATTACGCCACAATAATGATATTTCATAATGTCCATCTGATCGTTGCTTAGTGTATTTTTTTAAAATAGACACAGCCTTCTCATCGTCTTTACTCATATGCGCTGTTGTATTATTTATGCCAGAAGTTTCTAAGCAGTAGAATGTTTTCATTAAATCATATAATTTTGTATCACTATATTCGCTTGCATGGCAGTGGGGATGCTCTATAAGTGAGCTTCCTTTAATAGCACCATATACTAACCAACGTGTACAAATTGCAGTGGGTTCATTAATTTTACCTTCTCTGATACGTTTATAAACGCAAAACCTTGAATTATTTAAACTAATAAGTAGTCGAGGGGTCGCATCAATATAGCTTTCTAAAGGCAGACCTTTCAAGTACGGAAAATGTTGAGTGAGTTCCTCAATATTTATAGTTTGTTTTGACAGCGTAAGCTCTTTTACTGTACGAACATCAGCTGTATATATTTTTTTATTAGGCCCGGACACATAAATACAAAATCGATGAGAATTTTCTTCATTTCGCTCTACGTTTCCAGTCCATTTAAGGCATAAGGGCTCAGCAGTACCTGAAAGATTTAGATCATGGATAATTTGTTCATCTATTAAACTATTTGAAGAACCGGCATCTATAAATGCAAACGTTTTTATAAATTTATTTTCGTTACCATAAATTGTTATTGGAATAATTTTAAATAAATTTGTACAACAACAAATTTGTACGGCTGTGCGTTTGATTGTTTTCTATTGTGTTTCCCTTATTCGATTCTGCTAAAGTTGACGTTTCCCTTTTAGTAACTTCTTCATCTGCTCTATGCAAAAGATAATGATAATTAAATTGACAATTATCAATACCACAAACATTGTTGTTATTGCACACGCCAAAATGTTTACGAAGACATTGATTACAAAGTTTAAATTCTCTTACCATATTCCATGTCTCTGTTCTATCAGCTTTTTTAAATTTATGACAATTCTCCAACATTGTTGCAGTCACCACCACACACTACGCAATTCTTTCTGCCTTGTTCAGTGTGTGTGTGTGTGTGTGTATAAAAGCATTTTTCTGCTTGCTGCGTGAGAGAGCCTCTGCAGCAGATAGTAAATGACTGTCAATATTGACACTACTTGCAGAAACGCCAATGTCAAAAATCCAGTCAGAAAATACAGACAAATTTACTTTTTTATTTTGTTTTGTTAAATTCATTTTGTATGTACCCCAATTAATTTGAAAATAAGAAGGCAATTTCGATATTAATTCTTGTAATAATGACGAGTTATTCAATTCATCAAAAAGACCACAGGCCTCTATTGTTGCTTGGAGATCTTTTACTTGTACAGCAAATGAGGTAATTGTATCCAGTTTGTTTGGATTAATTGTTGGTAATGAATGTATTTTAATTTTTAGTGAATGCAGAATTTTTTCTGGCTGTCCGTACAAAAGTTTTAGAGTTGAAACTGCAGCTGGAACGCAAGACAGGTGAAGTAAAATGTGTTGTGTTGATTGAATACCATCTCCCCGCAAAGCCTTTTGCAAACGAATTAAATTTTCAGCATCTGTTAAGCCACAAACTGTTGTGGACCAATCGTAGGTGGAACTGAAAAGTGGCCACTCTTCTGTATTTCCCGTGAATGTCGGTAAATCTATGGGTACTGTTTGCCTTGCATTTATTTGATGATGTGTGAGATTGATGCTGTTGCTTGGAATAGTTGAAAATGATGGTAAAAAAGTATCATTAGCAGGTGCTTGTAAAGAAACATTTGTTCGTGCTGTTGTTACTGGTGGCGCAGCAGCGGAATTAATAAAAGTGGCTGTGTTATTATGAGATGTTGAATTAAAAGAAACATGTGGTGTTTTACTTTGAAAATTATCTTGTATTGAATCTTTTGGGAAATTATTTGGTGCGGTTTGAGATGTAATTGAACATTCATTTCTATGGTTAGTTGTGAATACTGAATGGTGATTGTCTATAGAGATTTTTGGTTGATTTGCTTGGCTATTAGCTGGAATAGCAACGTATGTGGATTCATATAAATTTGAGCGGTCAGATTCCAAATTAGCATTGCTGATAGAAGGATCTGGTTGATTATCTAACCATTCATGCACAGAATTGACACTAAGAAAACTGTTGTTATCTATTTCTTCCTCAGCTTGTTGCAATAGCTGATATTTTTGTTTCAAAAATTCACGATCTCGTTGCATAGCAAGCTGTCTTTCCTCTTCAAGACGTTGGAATTCTAAATTTCTTCTGCGAACAATTGAATTGATGGACGAATTAGAGGCATTGCTACGGTGACTAGATATAGATCTTGGTGAATCTGGAATTTGAATTTCCTTGGAGCAATCATTACACATAAATTTGGCATTTTCGGCTTTCGCTACAAAGCCATCGTCAGTGCCTTTCGCCTTTGAGTGGATTAATATTTTGATAATCGTCTACTTATGTGACTGTTGAAAGCAAATCGAGTTTGTTATCAACAACTCAACTTAGACTAACATCAACGAAATTTAACAATGCTATTTTTATCCTTTTGTTATTATTACTCTTTTAAATTTGTTACGGGAATTTGCCCGAGCGCCGAGTTTCCACGAGATGTTAAACGACAAATACAAAACTAAACGATTTGGTTTTTTTTAGGTTTTATATTTGAACATTAAAATTCCTAAATAATATAAATTTAGTTAAAGCGAACATATAAAAAATGTTTTAATTTTACGCACTTTTTTAGTATGAAAACAAAGCGCGACAAATTTTATTAGACTAAACTTAGATCGGTGTTTGATCTTTTTCCTTTAACTTACGAATGCCGAAAAGTTACGATTTATAGAAAAATGCGCTTTAATATCGCTTGGGAAATTATTAAATTTTGACATTTACAATTACTTGACAATTAGAGATAACAGATAACAAATCGATAATTATATTAACTAATCTAACCGATTAACAAATAAACGACAGTGGCGGTAACAGAGAGTATGTTTCAATGCTACATAAGTTTCATATTCCGTGGATAGTGTTTGAACAGGTAATTAAAAGGGGTTCTTCACCCCTTTTTGTTCTTCCAAGTAAAAATCCCAAATATATATAATCGTGCCTTAATCGCATGCGAAATTTCAAGTACCAAACTCCGGCAGTTTGAGTCATTCAAATTCCATTCCATTTTGTTTAACAATTTTAGTGTCCCAATGCAACTCCTTCCAAGATTCCATTTCTTTCACCATTCCATTGCATTTCGTTCCCATTATCTGTTATTCCAATTCCACTCGTTCCCCGTTTCATTCCATTTCATTCCTACTGTCTTGTGTACACCCAGAAAACAGATTCAGTTCTGACCAATTGAAAACCAATTGAGACAGGACTAATTTGACTGTGACAACGGAACTTCAGTTGTATCAAGAAATAGCCGCAACCGAAAAATTCATTTGATGCAACGAACTATTCGATTGGCAACAAATGAGGTTGTCAGCACCGAATCTGTTTTCTGGGTGTATCGATATTGATATCAGTCGCTTCTCTTTCCGTTCCATTTCTTTGCACTTGCTCCGTTCCATTCCTTTTTTAACTGCAGTGTTTCAATTCCACTCGTTCCCCATTCTGTGCCATCTCGCTCCTCATTCCATTTCGTTATATAGTCCATTCCATTTCGTTCCCTCTTCCAATCCATTTCCATTGTCTATAATTTCAATTCCACTCGTTCCACGTTAATATCTATTTCGTTCCAGTTGTGTAGTGTGTCAATTCCATTCGTTTCCTATTTAGTTTCTTAATTTTAGTGTTCCATATACACTTGTTCTTTAAGTTTTAGGTTTCTAGCTAAAGACGCAGACGTTAAGGGGGGGGGGGCAATTTTCCCCTTTTAAACCACCATTTTTTACTACGTTCCTGTCCAAAGTTCTAAAAATGCCTTGTCGATAAGTTTTCCCATACTCCAAGGAAAACATATTATAGATTACATGTTTCTAGCCGATGGGTTCGGTTAGGCCATCAAGAGGGAGAATTATTCCGTTGTTACCCCTCCCGGTAGGAATTTTCAAAAATTCCGTCTTAGAGGACGTCTGCGTTGGAGGAGGAACCTACTATATACAGAATTTTAGGTCTTTATATCCACCAATTTGACCAGGCCGTGGAGGGGTAAGTTTTTTACATTTTTACCCCTCCCTGTATGAATTTCCAAAAATACCATCTTAGGGGACGTCTACGTTGGAGCAGGAACCCAAATACCGAATTTAAGCTCCCTACTTCCAGCAGTTTGGCCAGGCCGTTAAGGGGGAGACTTTTTTGACCCTACCTGTGGAAATTTCCAAAAATCTCATCTTAGCGGATGACTACAATAGAGGAGGAACTTTAATACCAAATTTCAACTTCCTACCTGCAGCGATTTGCGCAGACCTTTAAGCGGCACTTTTCGCTTCATTAATCCCCATTTTTGCAATGTCCCTGTCCAAAATTCCATAAACCACCTTCCCGATAAGTGAGCCCATACTGCAAGGAACATATGTTTTTCATTTCAGGTTTCTAGCCAACTTTTACTATTTGTGCCCCTCTCGGTAGGAATTTCCGAAAATCCATCGACAAGGAATTTCAGCTTCTTAGTTCTAGCAGTTTGAGCAGGCTGTCAAGGGGGACACTTTTCCAATTTGTGAGACCGTCTATGGGGACGTCTATGCCGACGTCCGGTCTTAGCGGACGTCTATGCCGAATATCAAGAAACCTAGTTTTAGTGGATATATCCGTGGGGGGGAGGAAAAAAGGTACTTTTTTTGAAATAATATTTTTTTAAATGGTACTTTTTGGAAAAAGCGAAATTTTTTGGAAAAAGATACTTTGTTTTTACAAAGTACTTTATTTGTACTTTTTTTGAAAGAGGTATTTTTTGGAAAAATGTATTTTTTTTGGAAAAAGGTACATTTTTTTGGAATAGGTACTTTTTTGAAAAAGGTAAATTTTTTGTAAAAATGTATGTGTTTAGGAAAAAGGTACGTTTTGGAAAAGGTACTTTTTTTGGAAAAGGTAAATTTTTTTAGAAAAAGGTACTTTTTTGGAAAAGGTACTTTTTTTTGCAAAAAGGTACTTTTTTTTGGAAAAAGGTACTTTTTTGGAAAAAGGTACTTTTTTTTGGAAAGAAGTACTTTTTTGAAAGGTAAAAAAGGTACTTTTTTTTGGAAAACAGTACCTTTTTTGGAAAACGGTATTTTTTTTGGAAAAAGTACTTTTTTTTTGGAAAAATGTACTTTTTTGGAAAAAGGTACTTTTTTTGGAAAAGGGTACTTTTTTGGAAAAGGTACTTTTTTGGAAAAAGGTACCCTTTTGTCCCCTTTTTGCCCCTCCCGATAAGAATTTCCACAAATGCCGTCTCAACGGACGTCTACACCGTTCGAGGAACCTACGTACCAAATTTCAACTTCATAGCTCCAGCAGTATGAGTAGGCCGTCAAGGGGAAGACTTTTTCCCCTTTTTGCCTCTCCCTGTAAAAATTTACAAAAATCCCGTCTTGGTGGATGTTTACGATAGTGGAGGAACCTTTATACCAAATTTCAACTTCCTACCTTGGGCAGGCCGTCAAGGGGGCCCTTTACCCTTTACCTTTTTCCAAAAAAAGTAACTTTTTCCAAAAAAACAGTACCTTTTTCCAAAAAAAGGAATTTTTTCAAAAGAAGTACCGTTTTCCAAAAAAGGTACCGTTTTCCAAAAAAAGTACCTTTTGCAAAAAAAAAAGTACCTTTTTCAGAAAAAAGTACCTGTTTCCAAAAATGGTACCTTTTTCAAAAAAAGTACCTTTTCCAAAAAAAGTACCTTTTTCCAAAAAAAAAATACATTGTTCCAAAAACTACCTTTTTCAAAAAAACTACAAATAAAGAACTTTGTAAAAACAAAATATCTTTTTCCAAAAAATTGCGCTTTTTCCAAAATGTACCATTTAAAAAAATACCATTTAAAAAAATATAATTACAAAAAAAGGACTTTTTTTCCTCTCCCCACGGATATCTCCGCTAAAACAAGGTTTCTTGATATTCGGCATAGACGTCCGGTAAGACGGGATTTTTGAAAATTCCTACCGGAACGGGCAAAAAGGGGAAAAGTTTCCCCATAAACAGTCTCACAAATTGGAAAAGTGCCTGCCCAAACCACTGGAGGTAAGAAGTTGAAATTTGGTATAAAGGTTCCTGCACTGTAGTAGATATCGACTAAGTTTGTATTTTTGGAATTCCCTACAGGATATCACAAAAGGAAATTCGGTATGTGAGTTCCTCCTTCTGTGTAGGCGTCCGCTTAGACGGAATTTTTGAAATTCCTATCGGGAGTGGAAATAAGGGGAAAAGTCTCCTCCTTGACGGGCTGCCTAATCCCTTTTGGACAACCTAAAATTCTAAATATGTATTCCTTGGAGTAGGACTAACTCACCGGCAACGTAATTTTTCTATTTTGGAACAGGAACATAGTAAAAATGGTGGTTGAAAGGGAAAAATGTCCCCATAACGGCCTGCCCAAACCGCTGAGGCAATGAAGTTGAAATTTGGTATGAATGTTCCTCATCCATCGCAGATAGCCGCGAAGATGGAATTTTTGTAAGTTCCTAAAGGGAGGGGCAAAAAGAAGAAAAGCTTCCCCTTGGTGGCCTGTAAAAACCCCTTCGGCTAGAAACCTGAAATTTAAAATGTGGGTCCCTGGAGTAAGGGCTAACTTATTAGAAAGATACGTTTTTGAATTTTGGACAGGGTCGTTATAAAATGGGGGCTCAAAGAAGGAAAGTGGCCCCTTAACGACCTGTCCAAACTGCTGGAACTAGAAAGCTGAAATTCGGTACTTAGGTTCCTCTTCCAGCCTACTTCCAAATGGGAGTTGCTTTTTTGAATTTTGGATAGGGACATTGCAAAAATGAGGATTAATGAAGCGAAAAGTGCCGCTTAAAGGCCTGCCCAAACCGCTGGAGGTAGGAAGTTGAAAATTGGTATAAAAGTTCCTCCTCTATTGTAGACATCCGCTAAGATGAGATTTTTGGAAATTTCCACAGGTAGGGTCAAAAACAGGAAAAGCCTCCCCTTTAACGCCCTGGCCAAACTTCTGGAACTAGGGAGCTTAAATTCGTTGGAGAAGGAACCCAAATGGGGTAAAAAGGGAAAAAAAACTTCCCCCATGAAGGCCTGGCCAAACTGCTGGATATAGAAACCTAAAATTATGTATGTAGTAGGTTCCTCCTGCAACGCAAACGTCCTCTAAGACGCAATTTTTTGAAATTCCGACCGGGAGGAGTAAAAGCGGAATAATTCTCCCCCTTGATGGCCTAACCGAACCCTTCGGCTAGAAACCTGTAATGTATAATATGTTTTCCTTGGAGTATGGGCTAACTTATCGACAAGGAATTTTTTGGGCCTTGGACAGGAACGTGGTACAAATGGTGGTTCAACGAGGGAAAATTGCCCCCCCCCCCCCTTAACGTCTGCGTCTTTAGCTAGAAACCTAAAACTTAAAGAACATGTATATGGACCACTAAAATTAAGAAACTAAATAGGAAACGAGTGGAATTGAAAAACTACACAAGTGGAACGAAATGGATATAAACATTGAACGAGTGGAATTGAAATTATAGACAATGGAAATGGATTGGAAGAGGGAACGAAATGTAATGGACTATAGAACGAAATGGAATGAGGAGCGAGATGACATCGAATGGGGAACGAGTGGAATTGAAACACTGCAGTTAAAAGAGGAATGGAACGGAGCAAGTGCAAAGAAATTGAATGGAAATAGAAGCGACTGATATCAATATCGATACACAGGACAGTAGGAACGAAATCGAATGAAACGAGGAACGAGTAGAATTGGATAAACAGATAATGGGAACGAAATGCAATGGAATGGTGAACGAAACGGAATCTTGGAAGGAGTTGCATTGGAACACTAAATTTGTTAAACAAAATGTAATGGAATTTGAATGACTCAAACTGCCGGAGTTTGGTACTTGAAAAGGGGTGAAGGACCCCTTTTAATTACCTGTTCAAACACTATCCACGGAATATGAAACATTGAAACATACTCTCCAAAAAGTTAGACAAATTTTCTAAAAGAGAAAAAACCTTAGAAAAGGAATGGAACTTACATATTCTGATATTTAAACTGCAGGTAACGAAGCACCGGTGGAAGAAACCGACGCAGTAAATTTTCCAACTGAATTTGTGAATTTACTTGAATTGCTAGGCCTAACTTTACATAAACTGGAATTAAAAAGAAAACGTTAAGATACGCTAACATCATAGCGGGCTTTGCCCGCTATCTTTAATATTATAAAATGATTTCCAACCCTGCTTTACGTTATTTATTTTCATTCAAAACACAAATGAACAAAACTACTTACGGGTCTATCTACCTAAGTTCGCACTTTACCAAATTATATTGACATACACACGTATATTGCAATTTATAATGGATTCATTACTAACAATCCACTTTCATGAGAAAAAGTGATCAAATATTTATTTATTTTAAACCCATTGTTGTGTCAGAATTATTTATTTGTGGTGGCTGGGTGAAGGCTTTTATTATAAAAACTGTACTTTAAATAAAAAATACGAATACGACCTATCTACGCCGATGGCTTGAACAACAGACAATTAGTTGTTACATGCTCACGTGTTGGTAAACTAAATGATTTATTTATATAAAAATGAAGAGGCAAAAAATAGTGGTTGTATTGAAATATTACAATAAATGTACCTTCCAGAGTAAAAAAATTGATCTCGCGCAATATCTAATCATATCCAAATTGATATTGTTTAAGATCTGCTGTAATATCTAGCTGATCCAATTAGATACCAAAATTGGGTGTATCCAATCATATCGTATTAGATCCCATTGTATATATGGGGATAAACAACGATCAAGTTATATCTCAAAATTGGGAGGTTCAATGATATCTTTGGGGATAAACCTAGATCTAATTTGATCCGGAAAATGGCGGATCGAATTAGATCTAGTTGTATATTTGTGGATAAACTTAGATCTAATTTGATCCGAAAAATGGCGGAACGAATTAGACAGAGCTATATATTTGTGGATAAACTTAGATCTAATTTGATCTCAATTTTGGCAGATCGAATTAGATCTAGCTATATATTTGTGGATAAACTTAGATCTAATTTGATCCGAAAAAGTGGCAGATCGAATTAGATCCAGCAATATATTTGGGGATAAACTTAGATCTAAATTGATCCGAAAAATGGCAGATGGAATTAGATCCAGCAATATATTTGTGGATAAACTTAGATCTAATTTGATCCGAAAAATGGCAGATCGAATTAGATCCAGCAATATATTTGGGGATTAAGTAAGATCTAAATTTATCCAAAAAATGACAGACCAAATTAGATCCAGTAATATAAATTGCAGATCGAATTAAATCCAGTGATATATTTGGGGATTAGGTAAGATCTTAATTTATCCCATAAATTGCAGATCGAATTAGATCCAGCAATTCAATTCGGTATTAAAATGGCAGATCGAATTATAAACAGCAATATATATGGGGATTCACATCTAAAACTATCCAGAAAAATGACAGATAAAATTAGATCCCGCATTATATTTGGGTACTACGTAAGATCTCCATTTAGGATTATATAAGATCCCAGACAGATTTGACAACAGTTCAAAAAATAATACACTGGCAGAGCACTGATTTTATAAAAATTTTGTTAAAATAAGGCTTAAACTCAGAAGGTCTCGAGTTCGTTACCGTTCACGGCTATGCATTTTTTTTATAAAATGAATTTCTTTTTATAAAATTATAATTTTATTTTCTATAAATGTTTTTATAAAATTATATTTTTTTTATTAAATTGAATTTTTTTAAAAAAATAATTTTATTTACATCTTTTTGACGCTCTACACTATTTCCAATTGTATCAAGTTTTTAAAATTTATCAATTGTGTTTCAGAAATAATAAATTGAATTTCAGTTTTATCAATTGTATTTCAGAACTTATCAATTATTTTTCAGATTTATGAATTGTATTTCAGAACTAGTCAATTGAGTTTCAGTTTTATCAATTGTATTTCAGAAATTATGAATTTTGTTTCCGAAATTCACAACTGTATTTCAGAAATTATCAATTGTATTTCAGAAATTGTGAAATGTAATTTAGAAATTTTTCTCTATTAACTATGATAAACAATGAACAAGTTCCGAAATAGATTTGATTTTTTCTGAAATACAATTAATAATTTCTGAAATACATTCCATTATTTCTGAAATACATTTAAAATTTCTGAAATACAATTAATAGCTTCTGAAATACAGTTAATATTGTAGTTGAGTTACCATGTATGACCATATATTGTTTAAACGGCATAATATATGACAATATATTGTTTAACTGACACCATATATGGTATGTTCCCTATTAAAAAAAAAAATAATATAGAGCTTTATATGGTAATACATAACTTAGAGTCATACATATACCATTTGATCCGAAAAATGGCCCGATAAAATTGTATCAATTGTTTATCAATTTTTATCTAATTGTATCAGTTTAGATCTGACCTGATTAAATTATGTGTTAATCAGATAAAATTGTATCTGATTTATGACCTGATACATATCACATGGTATCAGTTTAGTTCCAAATAGATATATTTTTATACAAAATTATATAGTTATATCCCAATTTTTACCTGATATCAGTTTAAAATTTTAATACAATTGTATAAGGTAAATGTCGGATACAATTATATTTTATTCATATAAAAGTGAACCAATTACGATCAAACATGACACCATTACATATAAACCGATAAAATTGTATCAGGTCAAAAATCGGATATAATTTCATTTGATTAACACATAATGTAATCAGGTCAGATCTAAACTGATATAATTAGAAAAAAATTGATAAACAATTGATAAAAATATATTGGGCCATTCTTCGGATGAAACTGTCTATTTATTTATATTGAGGACAGTCCCCAAACTAACCAAATGTCTCCATAATAAACACTTGATCGAAAAAATGTCCCCATACCATGCGCTATGCATACATATGACTATATGTAACTATTTTTTATCGGGTTGTTTAAGTGATACGATATATCAAAGTATATGGTAGCATATATTATCATATCTCGAACTGTATTAAAAATGTTGTTCATGTGGTGCCATATATGAGCATATATTGTTGAAATGGCACCATATATGATAATATATGGTTTAAATGGCACCATATATAGTAATATATTACTTAGATACCATATATAAATATATATGGCACTATATATAGTATCATATATTATCATATCTGCAACTGTATTAAAGATTTTGTTCATGAGGTGCCATATATGACCATATATTGTTTAATATATAGTTTAAATGGCACTATATATAGTTATATATTGTTTGACTGATACCATATATAATTATATATTCCTAAAATGCCGCCATATATATTGAGATATAGCTCTATATACAACTATATATGCAATAAGATCAGCCATGCTATGTAATATATAATCATATATACCATATCTAATAATTTAAAGGCCGATATCTAATTAGATGAAATTATATATGGCATAATATAAGGAAAACTTTTGGAAAAAGGAGTCATATATAATTATACATAACGACATGTCTAATTATATATTGTAATATATGCCACATATGATTATAAATAATTTTTTTTACTCGGGTTAACAATTATTTTACCTTAACAACAAATATTGTGTTTTATTTTATCTAAAAGAAATTTAATTCTAAACTTTAAGGCACGCTAGTTCTTTTTATGTATAGAGATAACGTGACTGACTGACTGATTCACTGACTCAACATCGCCCAGCCCAAACCGCTGAAGCTAGGAACTTGAAATTTGGTACGTAGGTTCCTCCTACAGCGTAGACGTCCGCTAAGGCGGGATTTTTGGAAATTCCTGCCGGAACGGGCAAAAAAGGGAAAAGTCTACCCTTAGCGGCCTGCAAAAACCCCTTTGGCTAGAAAGCTGAAATTTAAGATATGTGTTCCTTGGAGTATAGGCTAACTTTTCTGGAAAGTAATTTCTGGATTTTTGGACAGGGGGATCTTGTAAAACTGGGGGATATCTTATTTGATATAATTAGACACATGTAGATGACCCATTTTTCGGATCAAGTTGTATGACTTTGTATATGGGGATTTATTAAAAAAGATATAATTCTGTATGACATCATATTAAGATTTTTACCCGGGTAACTAAAAGTTTTTAAAAACGTCAGTTATCTTCGATTAATGGTATTACATTTTTTATATCTTAGAATTAACAAATTTTTTTTAATGTATCAAAATTTTTCTACGGTATGAAGAGTTTCTTCGGAAAAAGTTTTAGAATTTGAGAATTTACATACACCACTTAAATAAAAGCAAAGCGCTTAAGTGAAATTTTGTTCCGAGATTTTAAGGTGTGTCTTACGGGTGAGATGGTCATCCTAAGATAATTAAAACATTATTTAAGGAATTCAATTAACATAAGAGGTTTTAATAGTAGTGCACTTAAGTTAAAAAAAAATAAAGTTGTAGTACTCGCTTTAAAATATAAACGCCAGTTTTATAGTCGGAACTAAGCACGATTAGTTTCTTAAATACATCTTAAATAAGTAATTTCGTTTGAAACCGGTCTTTGTTCTGACAATAAAACTGGCTCCAAATATTAATTTTTCAGTAAAATGCCTTAAAACATTTGTTTAATTGCAAAAAAAATAGTTAATGGTTTCATACTAATTCTGTAAAAAAAGCTCATGACAACAAAATTTTTAGAATTATGTCTTGAAAAAATGTAGTATCTGTCAGGTTTCCTGAACAATAGAAATTCTTGAATTCAAGAATCTACACAAAATCTCAAAACTAAAAATATATTTAATGTCAAATTCTAAAATGTCTGTTTACAAAACTAATCATGTTTTCCATTACAGCATTATTTGTAAAAAAAATTTTTTGGTACTCAAGGCGGGGGGCTTCAGCCTCCATAGCCCCCACCCCCTTGTATCCGCGCCTGGTTGAAAAAAATTCAGAAAGCTTATGATTTCTCTTGCGTAAAAATGAAAAATGTCTTATAATGTTTTGCAACATTTAATATAGAATAAAAACAATCTCTATATATAAAAGAACTAGCGGGCAAAGCCTACTACGTTGTTAGCGTGCCTTAAAGTTTATTTAATTCCAGGTTTTATAAGTAGACCTGGCAATTTAAGTAAATTCACAAATTTAGTTGGAAAGTTTTTTGTGTCGGTTTCTTGCACCGATGCATCTTAACTGGCAGTTGTTTAAATATCCGAATATATAAAGGTTTTTTTTCTCTTTTAATAAATTTGTTCAACCTTTTTGTAGAGCATGTTTCAATGCCAAGTATCATATTCATTGCTTAAAGTATTTGCACAGGTAATTAAAAGGGGTTTTTACCCCTTTTTGTTTCCCATCCCCCCGAAAAATTAACCAAATATATATAATTCTGGCTCAGTGGATGAATGTCTGAGTTAAAGGTAGTCAAATTCGAAATTTCAAGTGCCAACCTCCAGTAGTTAATTGAAATTCCATTCCATTTCCCTCCAGTTATCTAATGTTTTAATTTCACTCGTTCCCCGTTCCATTCTATTTCGTTTCACAATTTTAGTGTTCCAATGCAACTCGTTCCCAGATCCCATTTCGTACACCATTACATTCCATTTCGTTCCCACTGTCTTGTGTTTCAATATCAGTCGTTCCTCTTTCCATTCCATTTCTTTGCACTTGCTCCGTTCTATTCCTTTTTTTAAATGTAGTGTTGCAATTCCACTCGTTCCCCATTCCATTCCATCTCGCTCCCTATTCCATTTTGTTCCATATTCCATTCCATTTCCATTGTCTATTGTTTCAATTCCACTCGTTCCAAGTTCATTTAAATTTCATTCAACTTGTGTTGTGTTTCAATTCCACTCGTTTCCCATATCGATTCTTGATTTTTGAGTTCCAAATAAACTCGTTCTTTAAATATTGGGTTTCTAGCCAAAGAGTCAGGCCTTAAGGGAGGAAATTTTCCCCTTTTTAACCCCATTTTTACCACGTCCCTGTCCAAAGTTCAAGTTCAAAGTTTTTTTGAATTTTCGAAAACCGCGAATAATTCATAAACTAATTTTTTTAAAATTTCGATTGTTGATTCATAATCTTCGTTAACATAAAGATCAGATTTGAGAAATTTGCGCATACAAGGCAAAAACAAGTTGAATTTTTAATTACATCTTTTCGGAAAATTTGGAAATTTTAACTAAAATACCCGTGAAAAAACGATTAGATTTGATCAAGTTAGGTTTGATCCAATTTGGAAAAAGACGTCATATATAATTATATATGGATATACATAACGACTTGTCTAATTATATATTGTAATTAGGGTTTGGGATTTCCCGGACTTTTTTATTTCCCGGGAAACGGGAATGAAAAAATTTGATTCCCGGGATTCCCGGGAATCCCGGGAAATATTTTTGAACGAAATTGTTAATGAAAACCACCTATATAAGTAATTTTTGTTAAACAAAACACTATTTCAGTACAAATTCATTCTGTCTAGTGAGAATTCAAAGTAAAAATATCAGAATGTTGAACATTTGATTTCACATAAATTACTCTAAGCACTGCCAAATGAATTGCATGATTCCAGCAGAAAGCACCCACTACTGTACTGTCGGAAACAAACCGTTTCATCACACTTGAACCATTAGATATGGTGGCCACAATGTTATTTTCCAAAGACAAATAAAACTCTTCTAGTCTTATTTCTACAATTCTTCTTATTTTATCAGCATTACATCTTCCTGATATATAAACCAACCCCAGGTTATAAAATGAATTATTTCCGTTTATACATATGTTCAAATATCTCTTTTGTGATATTCTTGTCCATTCATCTAAGAATATAGTAAATCTCCTATTGTTAGAAATATTGCTCGATATTTCTTTTATCAGGATATCTTTTACATGATTGTAGTAATTTAATATAATGTTCTTTACATCGGTTTAATTTTTTTGCAATGCCAGGTTTTTATTATAAAAACTTTCTCGAATAAAGGAAGATCTAGTTATGGCGCGGATTGACTGCGGCTAATTTGGATACCATTTCAGGAAATGTTTGCCCTACCATAAAACCTTTAATGCCTATTCAGCTTACACTTTTTTCTTCGGGTACTTTGCTAATTTTAGCTGAAACGTTATTCTTGTTGTTGTTTTCTTCAAGAGAAGTTGCATGACCATCAATTTTTTTTTTTTTTGGTGAACCAAATTTAGATGTAGGATAACCAAATTTAGATACCACCGTTAACCATTAGTCTTTTCTTTTCATATTTATTAATGAAAACGTGACTTATAAAATTATTGACCCTTAATATAAAGGAGTATTTTAAATTTAAAGTCGACTTTATTTTTAATCAAACGGTTTTGTTCATTTTGTGTATGAAAACCTTACAAAAATATTTATATTTTCAAATATTTTGATTGGTTAAAAATAAATTAACCAATCAGAATGCTCCAAAAATAAACCAAGTCAAGGTATACTGCCACCCAATATTTTAACTAAAGTCGACTTTACCTAAATTATACATTTTTTTTTTTTTTTTTTTTTTTTGATGGACCAACACTCAGGGGATGCCCCCCTATTAACGCAGTGCGTTGTGTTGGTATTAGGAAAATAGGTTATGAGGAGGAGGAAAGAGGGAGTAGTGTTTGTGAATTTTTGAAAAATTTAGATAGTATGGACGATTATTTGTAAGAAACAAAGCTATTTTTTCATATTTCTTTTAAAAATTTTACCAAGTTTTTGGGTTTTACTACTTAAATTTTGAATAAGTTATGCGAAAAATCTTTATTATTTGAAATGCTCCTAATTACTTGGCAAAGATTTTATTTCTGTGTCAAATAAATGTATTCCCTTTTAAAAGAATTTAACAATGGCATTTTTGTTTTGGTAATTAAAATGTTTTTTATGACTAAAATTAAAAAATCCTATTCGAAACAAAAAGAATTTAAAAAATTTAATATTTTTAAAATTTCCCGTTTTCCCGGGAAAAATGTATTATTTTCCCGGGAATTCCCGGCAAACTTTTCCCGGGATTTCCCGGGAATTCTCGCCCGGGAATTCCCGAACCCCAAACCCTAATTGTAATATATACTACATATGATTATATATAATTTTTTTTACTCGGGAAGATAAGAAAAAAATAACTTTTTTTGAAATATTATTTTTTTTTGGATAATTA
Organism: Leucophora obtusa; assembly: GCA_949987735.1. Classification (NCBI taxonomy): domain Eukaryota; kingdom Metazoa; phylum Arthropoda; class Insecta; order Diptera; family Anthomyiidae; genus Leucophora; species Leucophora obtusa. Next base: position 246,455,413 of record OX465295.1, read on the forward strand.
ACTTTTTTGGCCGAATGCATAACAACAATGAATTTTCATTCAGTTAATGAATTTTTTCATTAAATCAAAGAATCCATTTTAATGAAATCGATTCATTAATGATATGAACGAAAATTATATCAGTGTAACAACAGAATTTTAAGGGGAATATTTAAACGGTTGTCAAAAATTCAAATAACAACATTTTTACTATATTATTTCTTTATTTAAAATATTAATTTTAAATTTCTCCCACCAAACTCGCCAGGGTTGCCACTTCATTATTAGCCTTTTAAAAAAAAAGGCAAAATCGGCTGCCACTGTAGAGCCTGCACTAATTATTGGAAAATAAAAATGTAAAGTGATTCTTAATACCATATAAATACTCTAGCCCTTATCGTGGCCCGATTTTTATTTTAAAAAATTTTTTTTAACAAAGTTACCACACAAACTTGAAAATTCCAAAAAGGCAAGAAAAAACAATTTTACTTGGGAATATAAAATTTATTTGAATGAAATTCAAAAAAAGGGCCACGGTAAGGACTACAGTTATTTGTTGTCTACGAAAGAAAAAAACCTGATCGAAATCGGTTAACTCACCTTGGCTGTACAGTGGCAGCCGATTTTGAATTCATTGTTGTGAGAAAAACGCGTTTGAAGTCTAAAGTTAATTTTAAGCTAAGAAAACAGCAAAATTTAAAAAAATTGTGAATGAAGAGAAGTTATATCTCCTAGCTAACTACATGTCCACCAAACTTGGGACAAATTCGTTAATGGGTGTTTGATATATTAAACCTAATAATCTTAAAACCGATGGTAGATATATTATTCTCTATATATAAAAGAATAACGTGACTGACTGACTGACTGACTCAACATCGCCCAGCCCAAACCGCTGAAGCTAGGAAGTTGAAATTTGGTATGTAGGTTCCTCTTTCGGCGTAGACGTCCGCTAAGACGGGATTTTTGGAAATTCCTACCGGAACGGGCAAAAAGGGGAAAAGTCTCCCCCTTGGCGGCCTGCCAAAACCCCTTTGGCTAGAAAGCTGAAATTTAAGATATGTGTTCCTTGGAGTATGGGCTAACTTTTCTGGAAAGTACTTTCTGGAATTTTGGACAGGGACGTTGTAAAAATGGGGGTTAAAAAGGCGAAAAAGGCCCCCCTTGACGGCCTGCCCAAACCGCTGGAGGTAGGAAGTTGAAATTTGGTATAAAGCTTCCTCCACTATCGTAGACATCCACCAAGACGGGAGTTTTGGAAATTTTTACAGGGACGGGCAAAAAGGGGAAAAAGTCTCCCCCTTTACGGCCTGCTCAAACTGCTGGAGCTATGAAGTTGAAATTTGGTATGTAGGTTCCTCGACCGGTGTAGACGTCCGTTGAGACGGCATTTTTGGAATTTCTTATCGGGAGGGGCAAAAAGGGGACAAAAAAAGCACCTTTTTCCAAAAAAGTACCTTTTTCCAAAAAAAGTACCTTTTTCCAAAAAAAGTACCTTTTCCCAAAAAAAGTACCTTTTCCCAAAAAAAGTACCTTTTTCCAAAAAAAGTACCTTTTTCCAAAAAAAGTACCTTTTTCCAAAAAAAAGTACCTTTTTCCAAAAAAAGTACTTTTTTCCAAAAAAAGTACGTTTTTCCAAAAAAGTACGTTTTTCCAAAAAGAGTACGTTTTTCCAAAAAAAGTACCTTTTTCCAAAAAAAGTACCTTTTTCCAAAAAAAGTACCTTTTTCCAAAAAAAGTATATTTTTCCAAAAAAGTACCTTTTTCCAAAAAAGTACCTTTTTCCAAAAAAAGTACCTTTTTCCAAAAAAAATTCCTTTTTCCAAAAAAAGTAACTTTTCCCAAAAAACATACATTTTTCCAAAAAAATACCTTTTTCAAAAAAAGTACCTTTTCCAAAAAAAGTACCTTTTCCCAAAAAAATACCTTTTTCTAAAAAAATGTTCCTTTTCCCAAAAAACATACATTTTTCCAAAAAAAATACCTTTTTCAAAAAAAGTACCTTTTCCACAAAAAAGTACCTTTTTCCAAAAAAAATGTTCTTTTTCCAAAAGAAGTACCTTTTCCAAAAAAAGTACCTTTTTCCAAAAAACAAATTTTTCCAAAAAAAATACATTTTTACAAAAAAAATACCTTTTTAAAAAAAATACCTTTTCTAAAAAAAGTACAAATAAAGTGTTTTGTAAAAACAAAGTATCTTTTTCCAAAAAATTTCGTTTTTCCAAAAAGTACCATTTAAAATAATATATGTATAATTTCAAAAAAACTACTTTTTTTCCTCCCCCCACGGATATCTCCACTAGAACAAAGTTTCTTGATATTCGGCATAGACGTGCGCTAAGACGGGATTTTTGGAAATTCCTACCGGAACGGGCAAAAAGGGGAAAAGTCTCCCAATAAACAGTCTCACAAATTGGAAAAGAACCTGCCCAAACCCCTGGAGGTAAGAAGTTGAAATTTGGTATAAAGGTTCCTCCACTGTAGTAGAAATCGACGCATTCCCTATAGGATATCCCAAAAGCAAATTCGGAATGTGAGTTCTTCCTTCTGTGTAGGCGTCCGCTTAGGCGGCATTTTTGAAATTCCTATCGGGAAATAAGGGGAAAAGTCTCCTCCTTGACGACCTGCCCAATCCCTTTTGGCCAACCTAAAATTTTAAATATGTATTCCTTGGAGTAGGACTAACTCCCCGGTAACGTAGTTTTTCTATTTTGGAACAGGAACATAGTAAAAATGGTGGTTGAAAGGGAAAAATGTCCCCACTAACGGCCTGCCCAAACCGCTTAGGCAATGCAGTTGAAATTTGGTATGAATGTTCCTCATCCATCGCAGATAGCCGCGAAGATGGAATTTTTGTAAATTCCTAAAGGGAGGGGCAAAAAGAAGAAAAGCCTCACCTTGGGGGCCTGTAAAAACCCCTTCGGCTAGAAACCTGAAACTTAAAATGTGGCTTGTTGGAGTAAGGGCTAACTTATTAGAAAGATACTTTTTTGAATTTTGGACAGGGTGGTTATAAAAAGGGAAAGTGGCCCCTTAACGACCTGTCCAAACTGCTGGAACTAGGAAGCTGAAATTCGGTACTTAGGTTCCTCTTCCAGCCTAATTCCAACCGGGAGGCACAAAAAAAGAAAAAGTGTCCCCCTTGACAGCCTGCTCAAACTGCTGGAACTAGGAAGCTGAAATTCCCTGTCGATGGATTTTCGGAAATTCCTACCGAGAGGGGCACAAATAGTAAAAGTTGGCTAGAAACCTGAAATGTAAAACATATGTTACTGGGAATATGGGCTCACTTACCGGGAAGGTGCTTTTTGGACAGGGACATTGCAAAAATGGGGATTAATGAAGTGAAAAGTGCCGCTTAAAGGCCTGCCCAAACCGCTGGAGGTAGGAAGTTGAAATTTGGTATTAAAGTTCCTCCTCTATTATAGACATCCGCTAAGATGAGATTTTTGGAAATTTCCACAGGTAGGGTCAAAAACAGGAAAAGTCTCCCCCTTAACGGCCTGGATCTAGGTTTGCTGGATCTAGGTATTTGGGTTCCTTCTCCAACGTAGGCGTCCCCTATGACGGTATTTTTGGAAATTCATACCGGGAGGGGTAAAAAGGGAAAAAACTTCCCCCTTGATAGCCTGGCCAAACTGCTGGATATAGAGACCTAAAATTATGTATGTAGTAGGTTCCTCCTCCAACGCATACGTCCTCTAAGACGGAATTTTTGGAAATTCCTACCGGGAGGGGTAAAAACGGAATGATTCTCCCCCTTGATGGCCTAACCGAACCCTTCGGCTAGAAACCTGTAATATATAATATGTTTTCCTTGGAGTATGGGCTAACTTATCGACAAGGCATCTCTAGGACTTTGGACAGGAACGTGGTAAAAATGGTGGTTCAAAAGGGGAAAATTGCCCCCCTCTTAACGTCTGCGACTTTAGCTAGAAACCTAAAACTTAAAGAACAAGTGTATATGGAACACTAAAATTAAGAAACTAAATAGGAAACGAGTGGAATTGAAACACTACATAAGTGGAACGAAATGGATATAAACGTTGAACGAGTGGAATTGAAATTATAGACAATTGCAACGATATTGAAAAGTTAATGGAGACGATAGGGTTAACCTATAAAAAAGATGATTGGCGTTTATTCATCGATAGTACACTAATCAGCTTAAAAGTTGTGCTTTTGCACAAGACAAATAGAATGCCTTCTGTTCCGATTGCGTATAGCACTGACACTAGTGAAAAGTCAAATATAACGAACACCAGTGGCGCATTTGCTGCGACCTCAAAATAGTTTCATTGATTACAGGCTTAACAGCATCTGGGCGTCCAAAATATCCGTGTTTTTTTGTGCTATTGGGATTCACGATACGGAGAAGGTATTAAAGGAAGAAACCAGTATAAACAGCATAACTGGAATAGTCGCATTGGACGGAAATTGCCTAAAGACAATAGGCTATACGAAAGTCTTGTTCCTGAAATGAAAATTTTGTTGCCGTTGCTCCAGATTAAACTTGGCATTGCTAAAAAATTTTTGAAATGTATCGCAAAAAGACCAGCAGTATTCAACCGCTTAAAAGACATTTTCCCAACGCCAAAATTCAGGAAGGCGTCCCGACATACGGAAACTAATGAGTCGTCAAGATTTTGACCAAGTTCTGACAGACCGAGAATTAAATGCATGGCTCGCATTGAAAGCAGACATTTAAGGACTTTTGAGTAAAGAACGCAAAGACAACTACAGGCAATCTGTTGTAAACATGTTGGCAGCTTTCGATGAAATTGGGGTTAATATGTCCTACAAAATTCATCTCTTGCATCAGCATCTTGATCAACTCGCTCAACAGTTGCCAACTGAATCTGATGAGCAAGGCGAACGTTATCACCAAACTGCGCTCCCATTTGAAATTAGGTAACTATAGAGTGTGCCTATTTTAAATTCCTAGATTTTTCTAATATCTTTGTCAGAGTGCACGATTTAAACATGTTAACGATTGAAAACTATTTTCGTTTCAGGTACAGAGGAAAGAAATCTCCACATGCAATACTCTCTGAAATTTGTTGGTGGTATAAAAACACCTTTGAAGAAGAGGAAGACGAGGAAAAAGAGGAAGAAGGGGAAAACAAAGGTCAAATTCCAGAATATCTGTTGGACGAAATTATCGACCTTTCTGATGATGATGACGATGACCAAGATATTAGAGAGCAACGGCAACTGGCCAAATCATTAATTTAATTTATTTAATTTTTTTACTTAAAACTTTTCCTAACTAACATTTCAAAATTATATTTTTTTGGAACAGAAAGCAAAAAAGACTTAGTTTTGTGGAAAATATTTTCAAAAAGCATGAAAAAAAAAATAATTTTTCCCACATTTTGCTTCATAAGCACCACAAAAATTTTCTAAATCAATTTTTTTAAAAATTTTAATTGTTGCACAGGTCTGTAGCAATAATTTGGCTTTTACAGATTTAAAAAATATCAATTAGTCGACGAGTTATAGCCAAAAAAACCATATAAACAATATGCTGAAAATCGGCATTTGACTGCAAAGTTCGAAGGTCGATTAAAAAAAAATTCGAACTAACATAAACAAACGCCGTGATACGGGTCTTCTAATTTAGCCTCTATTTTCACCCCTCACTCTCAGAATCGACCTAACTTTTGCTAACATGAATTTGTTGCACAGTGTAATGCTACTGAAAATTACACATATCCCTCATACTATGGTACTTGAAGCATGATTTTTGTTTATCTTATAACATAGATTAAAATCAGCAAAATCGGTTCACATTTGCAAAAGTTGCACAACAATAAATTTTTGTATACCCGCGATGGCCAACTTTGACACCCTGCAGCATACCCTGTGATAAAACAGGGTGGCTACAGTACTAATTTTCTAAAAGCCTAGATCTGTCTCTTCAGTTCTTGTGAAGATTTTTTTTCGATTGGGTCAGTAGTTTAGAAGATCCATAATTATTACCATTTTTTTTTGTTTGGAACCACTTCGCACCGTGTCATGTGTTTTTAATATGAAAATATAATTAATAATATAATTATTATTCAAAATTAAAGAAATTCTTTTTTAACTGAACAAATTATATTTTAACTGGTAACTCAACAAGATCCAAAATAACTGGACAATGCAGGCCATTCCAGGCCATCTGGCAACCCTAAGTTATGCCCAAATAGTATTTTTCTGTAAAACCTTTACTTTAAGAGTTATAGCGCAAAGAAGCTTTGAATTAATTTTATTCTATTTTTAGGGTTTAAAGCCGAGGGTGACTGTCCTGTTTTAATCCGAAAGCACCAATTTTTGCGGGGATATTATTTTTTACGCCAAATCTACTGGAAAAGGCACGGGGAGGTGAAAAAATAACACTTTTGCAAATTCCATATATTTCATGGGTGCTCTAATGGGCATGTGCAATTACCAAAACCTAAAAATTAAAAATAACGTTATCGGTATTTTAATGATAATTGTATTTCAGTTTTTTTTCGGTAACGGTATTTTAAGAATAAGTGTATTTCAGTTGTTTTGGTAACGGTATGTTAAGTGTTGCGGTAGTCAGTTTAAGGAGTTTGAATTTATAAGGGTGTTTTAGCGGTATTGCCTGCCAACCCTGCCTGTTTTACTTTTATCCATCCGAAAATGTTGGGAATTTGATAGAATAACATTTTCAAATTATGTGTATATTATTTATAAATTTTACCTTTCGCAGTCCTCCAAAGCTTCATTTGTTTCGCTATTAGATAATGACTCTTGCAGCGTTTTTTCTCTCTTTTTCATTTCCTCGTCCACTCTACGCATTTCGCGTAATGCAGCAGCAACCTGTAATTGAATAAAGTGATAAAACAATTAGAAAAAAAGAAAGGTTAGTTTTATTTTTGTTGGATTCAAAAGTTTTTAATAAAAAAGATACATATGCCACTGATGGATTTTTGCTGGCACCTAGTGGTGCCAGATGTGACGATTTTACGTCATTTTGACGATCATTTTAGTCAAAATTTTCCAAATGATGATTGATGATTTTTGAATAAAAACTCCATATGTTTTGACAATTTAGGAAAATTACTGACTTTTTCAGGAAAATTTAATAAAATTTTAAATTTTTTTTTGCTTAATTTTTCTAGTGTTTCTTTTTGTATACTGGGGAAACTTACAAAACTATGTGCACAAAAAAGTTTATAACCATTACAAAAAATTCATTATTTTAAAATAAGTGTGCTCCATTACTTTTTGTGTAAAGTTCAGTTAAATGAGAGTAAGCACAAAATCCTTTCTCTAAATGACAAAATTTCCCAAAACGCACAAAATCACTTTTCTAGCCCAAAAAATGAAAATGCGTCCAGTTTTAGCCTGAGAAATCGCTCAGATACACATATTTTTTGCATTTAAATTTTTTGACTTTGTTCAGTTAATTTTTATACAAAGAAGTTTTATTTTACTATTTCTTTGCTTAATTAAAATTTTGTTCATAATGGTGTTATTTGTTTACCATTCCAGCAGCTGTCCCTTTTACAATTTTACGAAGTTAATAGTAAAAAGAGAAACACAAATACAAATACGGGAACGCTTTTTGGTAAAAATGGTTCCCGCAGTAACATAAAGGATCAAACCTTTTATGTGATAATAAAGCAGAAAAATTAAAAGACAAATTTTAAAATAGTCAAATGCAGAACTTTTTAAATATTACAATTAAGAATGGCTAATAACAATAAAAGAAAATTTAATTTTTAACGCATTTTCTAAGTTCTAAACTAAATTATATATTTGAAGGGCAATTTGATATCTCAGTGATTTCAGTTTCAAAAATTTTAGTTTTTTGTCAATATTTAAAATATTTGCGATCCGCTTCTGGTATGGAGTATGTTGTTTTACCCATTTTTGTGCGAATTTTCTGACAAAACTTGGTTTTGCAGTAAGCATTTTTTGTATTTTTTATATCTTGGTATATTTTAAAATTAAACCTTTGTACTCTCTTAAAGCGTTAATATTTGATAAGAAAAACTTAATTTTTATATTTTCATAATATAAACTTCTGTGAAAAAATTGCAACTAATCTGAATAATTTCACAGAAAAAATTATTGCCAATAAAATTTCAATTAAAATTTTATTGGGTTTCAAATTAATTTTCAAATCATATCAATTAAATTTTTAAATGAAAATTAATATGGTGTCGAAAAAATTAAAAAAAAAAAAACTCTTAGGTCCGATTACTGAATGTCCAAGTTAGCTACTAACTGCACACAGAGAACAGATTCGTTGTGGTAACCGAATTTGTTGCCAACCGAATTTTGGTAGTTGCACGTACTATCACATTATTCAGTTGCAGTTCTAATTTTATTTTATTACCCAGCTAAAAATCGACATATATGGATCCACACATGTGCATTAACGAAATATGAGGTAATATCTACATGTGTGTACACATGAGCAGGCATGAACATGCATGATCATACATGTAGATATTACCTCATATTTCGTTAATGCACACGTTTAGTCATATATGATTCATGTATGGAGATTTATGTAACCATGTATGGTCATAAACGTATGTTTCTAGCCATGCATGAACATATCGTCGACCGGCCTGCAAAATGTCACATGTGTTTTTTAATAGATTTTCAGGAGAGCGAAAAAACTGTTACAAAATCGACTTTTAAGATATTTTATTGGCATCACATGCGAACATGCATCATTCACGACCTCATTTAGTAAAATCATCATTAAGGCATATGATGCCAATAAAATATCTTAAAGGTAGATTTTGTAACAGTTTTTTCGCTCTCCTGAAAATCTATTAAAAAACACATGTGACATTTTGCAGGCCGGTCGACGATATGTTCATTTAACCTGTATGTATGCATTAGACTGTCCCTTAAATTGACGATTTGTCGATTTTCGTTCATTACACTACCCCAGTTTTATTGGAAATGGTCCCAAATGGAAGAAATCGATTTTTTTTTTTGGAAAACGTTAACCCGTGCTGAAAGTTAGACGAAAATGGCCCCTTTTGGAAAAAAAGTGTATTACTATTAAAAATTCACAAAATTCGAAATTTCGAAAAAAATTATTTTTTATTCCATTTATTTATTTAATATAGTCAAAATGGAATTTTGACTTCATCGGATATCATTAACCCACTTTAGCATGGAATCCAAAATGACCCACGAATTTGATAAAAATGCAAAAACGTGTTTTTTTTAAATTTATTTTACAGATTTTTTAAAATGCATAATTTGGAGATGTCGATTGCTATTTGTACCACATAATAGTTGATATTAAAGAAAAAAAAATAAATTGGAAAAATGATAATTCGAGTTTGTGTTTGGAGCGACTGCTTTCCAGGACATTTTACAAAAATTGCTCATTTTGTATAAATTTTAAAAATTTCATTGTTTTCATCAAATTTTACACGGTTTTCGGAAAAACAGCACTCAAATTTGGTAAGATTATAATTATATTTTCTTTTGTTTCAAAAAAATGTAACCCTTAGTCGCCTGGGGTCAGAAAAGACCCATTGGACTTAATATTAATTATGACTACGAGATTCTAAAGCCATTAAATTGTTAAAAAAAAATCTCAACTGGATGAAGATAATTATTTTATGTCACGTGATCCATGTGGGGTTCATTTTAATACTTTTGGCCAAAAACGCCAGAATAACACCTTTCGCATATGTCAATTTAATAAAAATCTGATAAATGTTATTCTGTAAATTTCCTAGTGGGTGTTTTTTACGAAAAGTGGGAACATTAACCCTATATGGATCAATTTAATCAAAATAATTATTTTTATCAAGTGGAAAATTTTTTTTTTATTCATTCTAAGTGATATTTTTCATAAAATTATGAAAGGTGTTATTCTGTAAATTTCTTAGTGGGGCGTTTTTGGCCAAAAGTATAAAACTTATCCCCATGTGGATCACGTTACTCAAAATAATTATTTTTATCCAGTTGAGATTTTTTTTATAAATTTAATGGCTTTACAATCTCGTACTCATAATTAATATTAAGTTCCATAGGTCTTTTCTGACCCTAGGCTACTAAGGGTTAATTTTTTTTAAAGAAATGAAAAGATAATTATAACCTAACCAAATTTGAGTGCTGTCTTTCCGAAATTTGATGAAAAAATTTAAATTTTTTAAATTTTTGACAAAATGAGCAATTTTTGTAAAATGTCCTGGAAAGCAGTCGCTCCAAACACAAACTCGAATTATCATTTTTCCAATTTATTTTTTTCTTTAATATCAACTATTATGTGGTACAATTAGCAATCGACATCTCCAAGTTAGGCATTTTAAAAAATCTTTAAAATTAATTAAAAAAAAAACACGTATTTGCATCAGTGTTAGAATTGCTACGGCAATTGTAGCAGTAGCAACGATATTTAACTATAAACTCTAGTTTAAAATCGAAGAGTTTTTATTTTCAAACAAAACTACCACTACTGCTACATGCAAGTTTTATTTTTAGAGCAGTAGCAATAGTTTTGTTTTGAAAAAAAGCAAAAACTACAACGAGAGCTTTTGTGAAATAGCAATAGCTCAAAAAAATCATAATTAAAAACTCTGTAGTCGAGTTATTGACATAAAAGAAAAGCTACACACACAAGTCAATAACAACATAGCACAACAGAAAAAAAGTGGTAGTTATTGTGAGAGTTATTGAGCGAGTTTTATGGGAGTCATTAAAATCAAATATAAGAAAAACTACTTAATGCCTACATAATAAAAAATGTGCAATATACATACATGATAAGCAAGCTGGCCAGACTTGTTGTTTTGTCTCTAAATTTGGGAATTTTTTGTTGGTCTTGGGGACAGAGAATCTTTTTGGGCATTTAAAAAATGTTTTGGGGATATTTAAAATCTTTCTTAAATTTTGAAGATTATACTAATTTTGTATAGTTTTCAAAAAAATTTAGTAAAGTTTTTTGCACGTAATTTCGAAGGTAAAAATTTACCCTTTTATACATTTTCTGTAACACTTCAAAGCTTTTTGACGTGCTTTAATTTGGTTTGTTTTTAAAATCTACAAAATATTTTGTAGGGTATTCAAATACAAAAAAAACAAACCGTATGGTTAAAAATAAAGACGATTTTAAATTAAAAATATTATTGCATATTTAGAACCATTTTACCGTTCAGTGATTTAAAATCTTCTCCGTTCAGAATTTTTGTTTTATTACTTATGCACTGAGCTTGAAGTAAGAATTTATTCATTTTAAGAATCAGTGAATAATTTAAAATAATTTTAAGTCAATGATTTGATATTGAATAAAGTGAGATAATTAGCGTTTTTTTAATCAGCTGGATTTAGAATTTTTCATACAAAAAGTGGATTTATTAAATCCAAAAAAAAGCTGGATTTAATAAATCCATAATAAAAGCACAAATATATGAAACAGCCTATTAATTTAATGACAGAAAAAAATAAGAACGAAAATTAAAAGAGAAACAAAAAAATTTAAAAACTAACAAATAAAAGGTTTTTATTAATTTTTTTTTTATGAAATATATTTAGAAAAAAAAACTACACCGCACTAAATACATATTTTCGATCTTGGACATGGAGAAATAGCTCGAATAGAAATGGCAATTTTTCACTCTACAGTAAGTAATTTAATTAAATCCAATTAGTGAATATTAAATATTGCAATGGAATTTTTCAATTGTGTAAAAATATAAATTGAAGTGATAAAACTGAAAAAGCAGACTGTTTATCGCTGTTTTATATAAAATATAATTAAAAATTAAAAGTTAAAGTAAAATCCTTCATCATCGAATTCGTTATTAAAAATTAGGGTGAAAGAAGTGTCGGACAGAAAATTTTTTTAAAATAGGGAGAATCTAACCCCATCTGTTGAGCACTTTTAGAAATACTTTTTGGATTTATTAAATCCAAGTGATTAGAAAAAACGGCTAATGATTTGGTCTAATTTATATTGATTCGATTTTGATTCGATTGAATAATTTATAAATCAAATGGTTTTGACATTTCATATCATATAATTTATTGCATTTGAAGACACCGGGTTAACTGTGAATTTCTTCATTATTTAATACAATTCCCGGGTGAAAATGTTCATATATGATAAAAATATATTGGTTCCATACATGCACTCAATAAATACGTCTGTTTTTAATAGAATTGTTTCCAATTTTAGGCTTAAAATAAAATTTGTTGAAATTAATATATTGTGCCAGTAAAACTACAAATAATTTTTCTTCAATTACTAAACTTGATTTAATATCTGAGCAGTTCTACCAATATTTCACAAAAAGATTTTGTTAGTTTCAACAAAATTTACAAATATTAGAAATAATTCTGTTAAAATACAGACGTTTTATTTTTTGACAACCTTAATGGTTCGTATATAAATATAACTTTTTTGTTGTATTTTTCAACAGAAATTAGTTTTTTCTTAAATGTGCATATATTTGTAACTTATTGCAGGTTTCTGTCGAACGTGCATTTTCCGCACTAAAACTAATACTTGCCGATAATCGAAACCGTCTTAGTGCCGAAACCTTGGAAAATATTCTATTGGTAAAACTTAACCCAAGCTTTTTAGATGAAGGCATATCAGATTTAGAGCTGTTTGCACACAATGATGAAGTGATATAACTTTAACAAACTTTCAACAGTCAGCGTATCTTAGCAATATAATTATGTACATTAAACTAGCTCTTTAAAACCCGATTTCTGGGTTTTCGCTGCAACAACATGCTTCATTTTTTATACGTCATCTGGCGAAAATTTAAGCCAAAATCGGTAAGCATTCAACCGGCAAAAACTGCTGAAGGTTTGGAACTCTCGGTCAAAATTAGCAAATTAAAAAAAATTATTTGAAATTTGTCATAAAAATAATTTTTGTCCTATGTTTTAACATAGTTAATCAAATTGAAACAAGTCGTATTTTTTTGGTTTCATACACTAATAGAAAAAAGCCTGTAAAAATTTAGCTAAAACTACTAAAAATTTGTTGAAAATGATGCTGCGGAAAAAAAATACTTAATTAGGAGATTATTTTTTTCTTAAATGCAAATAAAAATCGAGCTTTTTAAAAACAGCGGTTCACAATTTTTTCTTTTTTCACAAAATATTTCTGTTACTTTAACAGGATAGACCGCTATTTACATTCAATTTTTACTGTTCTTATCTTAGAGTATTTAGCATATCAAAATCTGCTTATTTCAGCAGTTTTTTCTGCAAGATTATTTTTAACTAATTTTCAGTAGCCTTTCCTAAGGAGCGCGCACTTGAATTTTTATTTATTTAAATAATATATAAATATAATATATAATATAAATTCTTTTCTTTTATTATCTTAAGGACTAAAATTTTGTGTTTAATGTTTTGATTCAAATGTTATGTTAAAATAAACTTTTAATTTATTTAATAAAAAATCTGTTGAAAATGAATTTAATTGGTATAATTATTATTATTTCTTAAAATATTTAATATGCAAAAAAAAACTTAATACAAATCTTAGTAATCAGACAACAGAAAAGTTCAAAATACTTTTTTGATAATACTCTACAAGTATTTTTTTGAAAAAAATACTTCATAACTTTTAAATAAAACTCTTTATGATAGAGTAAAGATTCTAAAGTTACAACTCTCTATTGAAAAAATCTACAATGAATAGTATTTTGAATTTTATGGAGTTTTATTTTCCTACAAAAAAATATACATAAATGTATTTAAAATTGGTAAAATTTTAAATTTTTGATAAAGATTAACATGTAAATAACAAAATTTTATATTAAGAATATTTCTGAACATTTGGTTCCCTCATACAATAATATCACAACATACTTTTTCGCATTTAGCCATTATTTTTTGTAATTAGTTTGGAAAAAAAATTGTGCATCAATATATAAGCTTCCAGAATGAAAATCGCTGACTGAGCTTTGTAATAAATATTTTGTACCATAAAGACTTTTTTTGCGTTCCGCTATTATTTTGCAATTTTTAAAGTGCGGTTATTTTAAATTCATAATCTAGAAACTACAATATAATACCCATTTCTTATAAAAAAGTTAGTGGTTAGTTTGCAAAAATAATTCGCAAAAAAATATATGTATTTTGCAAAAAGGAATATTTTTGCATCAATATATTCGTTTGCGGAATGTAAATCGCTGATTAAGTTTTTTAATTAATTTTTTTAAAGCATATACAATTTTCCACGATTGCTCGTTTTGAATATAAGGTATTAATATATCGATCAAATTTGCGTACACCATAAAAACTAAAGAACGCGAAATAGCGGATTTAGTTATAAAGTTTGTATTTTTGTTTTTTATTGTACGTTATTTTTTATTCAGTTAATCCATCACAAAATTATTGAGAGAGTTATTTTTGACAAATTGCGAATTTTGCATATAAGACGCCATATAAAATATTAATTTATTAATAAAATTTGCAAACACCTAAAAATTTGAAGAAAAAAAAAATGCGAAATTGCTCATTTGATTTCAAGTTTAGTGTATTTAATATTTTTTGTTGTAGGTATTTAGGTTTTTATTTCTTTTTTATTTTGAATTGATCAAATAACTATTCAAATACTTGTTAAAAACAAAATTCCCTAAATTTTGATTTTCATTTTAGAAATTTAAAATTCGCAAATTTTTGGAATTTTTATTTTAAAAGTTTTAGTGTATTTAAAATTAAAAAGCCCCCCCACTCCCCCCGAAAGAAATTCCTAGCTACGTGCCTGTCGTAAACATTTTCTTAAAAATTTTTAAGAGTTTAAATTTACCAGCACTATTTTAAAACACGGGAGATTTTTTTTTTAAATATGATCCAAATTTTTATTTTTGTGTTTGTTTTATATATAAGATTTTATCAATTTAATTTACAAAAACTTATAACATTTTCTACATATTTGCATTGCGTTTTATATAATTGAACTCAATTGTACAAAGATGTACAATCAATGATTATAACATTACTTCCTTTTTTCCATTAGCACCTTTGTATTTTACTTGTCTACCTATCTTTTAACAAAAAACACAAGAACGAAAAACTCGCAAAAAACTACACCAAAACTACCAGAAAGACTCCCAAAAAGCTACCAGAAAAACTCTCACAAAGACTCGCATGGTTTTATTTAATAACTACATACATACAACAAGTAAACAAAACTCGATTGTGGGTTTTTGTTTTTTAGCTACAACTATGACTCTGTGTGTTGTTTCTTTTTGTTTTTTAGCTATAACTACAACTGCGTTTGTGTTTACTGGTTGTAGCAGTAAGAAAAGCTCGCAGAAGAAAAACAAAACTATTCAAAAACAATGAATCGCTTTTTTGTTAAAAACAAAACTATACAGTTATGTTTGCTACTGCTATCGAAATGTTTTGTAATTGTAGCAGTAGCTAAAAACAAAACTATGATTTCAATTAGAGTTTTACTAAGCCTGATTTGCATTTGTATAAAATTCGTGGGTTATTTTCGATTCCAGGCTAAAGTGGGTTAATGATATCCGATGAAGTCAAAATTTCTTGTCTGAATAATTTTGACTATATTAAATGAATAAATGGAATAAAAAATATTTTTTTTTCGAAATTTCGAATTTTGTGATTTTTTAATAGTAATACACTTTTTTCCAAAAGGGGCCATTTTCGTCCAACTTTCGGCACGGGTTAACGTTTTCCAAAAAAAAAAATCGATTTCTTCCATTTGGGACCATTTCCAATAAAACTGGGGGTGTAATGAAGAATCTATTTTTAAGGGACACTCTAGTATGCATATATGTCGATTTTTAGCTGGGTACGAATACAACATTTTCAGTTATACCTACTGAATTAGAAAACATTATATTGGTAAATCCGACCAAATTGACATTTTCGGTAGATACAACCGAATTTATTTATGAATTCCTACAGAATTAAATACAATCAAATATTTTTTTTTCGGTTTTTTATTTTCAATAATTTTAAACATATTAACATGAATAAGTAAAAATACATACATACCACTTACATATCTTCATAAATAAAACGCAGTTGATGGAAGTTCCTATAATTTTAAGCTACATATTCAATATCCCAATCTGATATTCATCCTGAGCTGTTTGTTTTACATAACTTGGATGATCATTGTTCATCTACTAATCTGAAAAAATTTAAGAAGTTAATTCAGTCCCGTAATTTCTTAAAAAAAAGTTAACTTACCATTTTTTTAATCTATTTTTTTGTACACAAATTAAATATTGAGCCATTATACTGATTGATTTATATTTTAATATTTATTGTATTGATTTTTTTATAAACATTTTCAAATTTCCAATTATTTTTTTTTATTTTTCTCGTTTGAAAATCTATATTTTTTTAATAACCAACAAATCGGTTACAATTTCCAAAATTGTTTAAATTTGTATTTTTTTCGGTTGTGGTCACCAATGTTGTTTCAGCAATTTTGTTTTGGGTGTTATAACTGAAAATTGAGGAAGATACTTCCGATGTATTATAAACATTGGTTAATGTGACCAATGGCCTTGCAACTCTCTCAATATTTTTTTTTTTGAAAAAATAGTATGCGGCTTGGAACAGGAACGAACTCCGACTGGTTAATCAGGGATGGAAAAGGCTCACTTAATCGGGCTCTTATACCAAAAAATGTTGATCGCTCTTACATATTTAGAAATGTAAGTAACTAAAAAATAGCTTCCTCTTTGGCTCGATAAAAAAAATTAAAATTAAATATTTAGATATTAGCAAATACTAGCACAAATTGCGAAAAAAAACATTTGCAAAAAGCGAAATTTTTGCAACAATATATTCGTTTGCAGAATGTCGATCGCTGATTACCTCTTTTAATTCATTTTCTGTACCATAAAGCCTTTTTCGAATTCCGACGTTATTTTGCAACTTTTTAAGTGCGGTTTTTTTAAATATATAACCCAGGGATTAAATTTTTGTACCATAGTCTTTTTTCAAATTCCGCTATTATTTTGCAATTCTTTACGTGCGTTTTTTTTTTAATTTAATATAATAGCCTTTTTTTCGCTTTCTTCGATTATTTTGCGATTTTTTAAGTGAGGTTTTTTTTAAATTTATAATCTAGGGTCTATAGTACCAATTTTATACACAAAAGTTTGGTGGTTAGTTGCAACAAAAAAAAATGTTGGCATCGTTTGCAGAATGTAAATCTTTTAATTAATTTTTTGAACCCCAAAGCCTTTTTTCGCATTCAGTTATTTTGCAATTTTTTACATATGGTTTTTTAAAATTCATAATCTAGGGCTATAATACTGTTGGAATAGTATAATTTCATTCTTAATTTTTATAAGTAAATTATTATTTTCCATCCCTGGTTACAATCGATGTTTTGAGTCATACAAAGAGCGCACATAATGACCCTGCAAACATTTAAAAGATAACTTCCAAGAAGATATTAAAGCGATAACTTCTATTTGTCATTTGAATGAAAATAATCAAGTAGTATTTACTTTGAAATTGTCTTCCTTTTATCACTTGGAAGATAATTCGGCAATATTTGGAAAAAAATAATTCAAAAATTTTATCTTTTGTCATAACTTTTTATGACAATATTGCGGCAATATCACATTTCTATCATTTGGAAGATAAAGCAAATTTGTTTTAAATATTTTATCATTTTGGAAAAAATTAAAACTAAATTTGTACAAAAACAATCAAAAGATATATAGGAAATAAACTCGTGAAAAGTTAAGATTAATTGCGCGGGAAAAATCGGCTTAGATTAAATCAAGATAATTTATAAGTTGGTCAATGGATTATGTATACAGATATTGTTTTTCAGGCTTAAATTTAATAATGAAAAAAATTAAATCGTTTTTTTATTGTATCGGGAGTTTATTTAGCGATATCCCTTTTATCTTCCATATGAGTTATTGCTTTCATATTGCCTGGAAGTATTGTTTTAGTGTAACAGTTGTTTCCGACGGAGGAAACTTCCGGAATAGGAAATTGATATTGCCGGCAATAAATGTTTTCTTCCTGGCGATATGTTCGGAAAATCTTCTTCGTATTGCCATGATTGCTGGGTGATATTGGTTTGAGTATGTTCCTGTTCCAAGGCACATAATAGAACAAATGTTTTCTCAGTGATAGAGAGTCCCCCAATATCTTTATTATGTATACTCTTTGATGTGACCATCATTCAATATAAAATTGCTAGTAAAGTACTAATAAAAATAAATATGTTGCAATTTGGTTATTACAACCAAGTTTTAATTGCAAAAGCTAACTGATGGCAAAGAGTGAACTAAAAAGAATTCTCCAAGTAATTGGCACTATCGAATAGATGAAAAACATTTTACTTTTGCTTTAATTGGTTGGAAGGCCCGAAGTTTGTAGAAAAAATAATAACTACCCGAGTAAAAAAATTATATATAATCATATGTGGCATATATTACAATATATAATTAGACATGTCGTTATGTATATCCATATATAATTATATATGACGTCTTTTTCCAAAATGTTTCCTTATATTATGCCATATATAATTTCATCTAATTAGATATCGGCCTTTATAATATTAGATATGGTATATATGATTATATATTACATAGCACGGCTGATCTTATTGCATATGTAGTTGTATATAGAGCTATATTTTAATATATATGGCGGCATTTTAGGAATATATAATTGTATATGGTATCATTTAAACAATATATAACTATATATGGTGCCAGTTAAACTATATATTATCATATATGGTGGCATTTAACCAATATATGGTCATATATGGTACCTCATGAACAAAATCTTTAATACACTTCCAGATATGATAATATATGATACTAATTTATATATGGTGTTATTTAAGCAATATATTATCATATATGGTGCCATTTCAACCATATAGGCTCATATATGGGACCTCATGAACAACAATTTTAATACAGTTCCAGATATGATAATATATGCTACTATATATACTGCAATATATATTGATATATGGTATCATTTAAACAATATATGACCATATGTGGTGACATTTAAACAATACATTATGATATATGGTGCCATTTCAACAATATATGGTCATATATGGCTGTTTATGAACAACATTTTTAACAGAGTTCCAGATATGATAATATATGCTACTATATATAGTACCATATACTTTGATATATCTATATATATTGCTTTGTATGGCACTATATATAATAAGACGTAATTTTCGTCTTCCCGTGAAAAAAAATTTATTCGGTAGCATATCTTTTTTTATTTGGCATCATACTGAATTATATAAAATTTAATCCGGAAAATGGATTAATCAAATTGTATATAAATGAATAAAAAAGATATTTGAATTGATATAATTTCATCCGATTTTATCGGAGTTTTGGTCTTATTCAATTGCATTAAATTTTGTTTGTTTATATTGTTACGAAAATGGCTTGGCCTAGTATAGAAAACTCTGGACTTTTCTAGAAGAAAATAGCCTAAGAGACGGGATGGACAAAATACATCAATCTGGCAACATAGTACTACATTTAGTTATACACCTAAGAATATGCTATGATTAATTACGCATTAGAATTGTATAGTTGGTTAATAATAAGTGTTTGTGTGGATGTATAATGTCAAGCTTAATGTAGAGTTATATTGTATAGTTGGTTAATGATAAATGTTTGTGTGTCTGTATAGTCTCTAAGCGTGATGTAGACTTATTATAAGTTTTTGTGTGTTTGTATAGCGTTGAGTCTAATGTAGAGTTATATTGTATAGTTGCCCTGCAGGAAATGTCAATAGTGAAACAGTACTAATTCACTATCGACTTTGTCACCAGTACTACTGACCAAGTATTCCCCAGACAATGTAATTTGCTATAGACATTTAACATATGCTCGTCATTGCGAATCAATAGTGACATTGGAACTAGTGAGTAGGTAGTGACTAGGTAGTTCTCATGAGACCATGTGTAGACATCGGAACCAGAGATTCACTACTGACTAGGTAGTTCTCATGGGACCATATGTAGACATTGGAACCATAAATTCACTAGCGAATCTACTAGCAAATCGGATTGTTCTTTCACTTTTCTTTTATAGTCTCGTTTACTCATTATGTTTCGAATTTATTAATAATAAATAAAATATTTTTATTCACCTTTTTAATCACTTTTTTATTTTTTTAATTTTAAAACTTAAGTTTTTCGTTCAACCACGTGTATTTAAAACAAAACTATAAAAATATCAAGAAGAAGCATTACTACACTCATCTCTCAAAAAATTTCTCTACCTATCAAAAGAAGAGTAAAAAAATTTCTCTACCCATCAAAAGCAGAGTAAAAAAGTGTAGACTCTTAGTTGACAATGTCAACAAAATAGTAGACAAAAGTGGTGACATGGAGACACTTGGCCCTAGGCTTCCTGCAGGGTGGTTAATGATAAGTGTTTATTATAACAGATTGTGTTTGTGTATAGTGTTAAGCCTAATGTAGAGTAATACTGTATGTATAAATGGTTGTATGTATAGTCTGTAAGCGTATGTAGAGTTAAGTATAGCATGCTAGAATTATCCAGTGTGTTGTAGAAATATGGCTGTTACTATATAAGGCGCGCGTTAACATTAGTGAGGAGAAGTTGATAATTAACAGTTGTGCTGTTAAGACCGCGAGTTAATATCGTGTTAAAGTTAGTAGCGCTCTAGTAATGGTCATAATAGAGAGAGTTTGTAAATAAGTAATAGTGTGTAAATAAATAAGAGCGTCTAAGCTATTTCAAACTTAAGTGTATTCGTGTTTTGGTTATTGGCTAATTGGTTGTTATTATCGCTGCGACAGCACCAGGACTGTTTATCTAAGGGAGATAAACGAACGTTTTGTAAGGTAAAACGTAATAATTGGTGTCAGCGTTGGAACTGGTTATTTTGATTGCAATAGAAAAGAATCCGGTTTATTTAAGGGAAATAAACCAACGTTTTTAAAAAGTAAAAACGTAACAATATGAATATGTATAGTGTAGGAAAACGACCAATTATTTAACTGAGAGAATTATCTGAATGATATTAATAAATTTTTGCACATAACCGATGAAATTTCACTGGGCCCTCGTGTATTGAAACATTTTATTGAATTAATGGAATTTTTGATAAAATGTTGTGAAAATATTCATTTTATTTATTAAAAGTTTCATACAATTAATGAAAAAGTTTCATTAAAACCAAATTCATAAAATATATGAAGAATTTTCAACCAATTTAAGAAATTTTTCATTTACCTTTTGAAGAAAACTTTATTATTTTATTAAAAAAATTTCATTAAAACTGGTCCAGCAAACTTCTCTCTATGTGGGTTATATAATCCAGTATCAGTTAGTAGTAACTACGCAGAAGAAAAAAATTTAAATCATACAGAAACACCGTTTATTAAGATAGAAATAGCTTTAAAATCACACAAATCTCAGGTTTTTTTCTTTTTATATAAAAAATTGTCTGCTTATTTTAAAAATCGAAAAACGCACTAACTTAATTATGAAAAAGTTTAACTATAATTTACTTTAATAAGGATCAGTATTATAGCCAACAATTAGAAAATTTAGTTTCAAAGTTTTTTACTTAAATAAAATATCCTACTAAGAATGACAATAACGCTAGCTCTAGTATTCATACTTTATTTACAAAGTGTTCGTAAAAAATCAAATGTTAATTAAAATCTGATATCGTAATTGATTTAACTATAATTTTTTCTCTGTGTAATTACCTTTCTTATTATTTCTTTCATTAGATTTAAGATTAGATATTGTAAAAGTGTGACATTGGTATGTCTCATTTATCCCAGAAATGAAAAAATCCTGGGTCATTAGACACCCTAGATGCAAGATAACAGATAAGCTCAGCTTTTTAATTTTGTATTGAATTATTAAGTATATAATTGTATTTAAATCAACATACATTTTGTTCGATTCGAGATAGTAAATAATTTTATCTAAAATTTTCTTGGGTCACATTTAGTTTTATAAAGTGTTGTTCGAAGCAATATAAAAATTTGTCTTCAACGAGATATAATTTGATCAAGTATATGTATTTGTATATGGCATATAAAATGATATAAAAGAAAAGATTTTTTAGGATATGATTATATAAGGCAACGAATAAGAAAATTTTGAAAATCGGAATCGCAGATAATCTCAAATTTAATTTTATACGTTGTTATTCACTCTTTAATATGAATAGATACAATTGGATCAAACCTAACTTGATCAAATCTAATCGTTTTTTCAAGGGTTTCGAAAAATTTTTATATAACCCAATATCTAAATATATCTTTTTACATATGTTGTCATATTTAATCAGGTCTCGACCATGGAATTTAAATTGTAAGACCAAATATAGCCCAGTTGCATGTTCAATTTAAATTTCATTTAAGATTTTATCGAAATCAATTACAATCCATATTTAATTGGAAAATGTTATTTTACAAAAACAAATTTTGTTATAAAGTTCATGTGATTTAAAAAATAATAACATGAAAACGAAAAACCGGTAAAATATTTTTGAATAGAATCTGAGTGATATTATCTGACAGATGACCCATACATTATCGACGTTGAAAATATTATGTTAAAAGAGTTAATACTTAACATAAGAGACTTTGAATAGGTTTTCGTACCAGATATGTATAGCACTCAGCAAAAACATGGTAATGACATGTCATTACCATACGGATTACCAAGTAATGATAGGTCATTACTTTTCGCATTACTTTAAAATATAAAATAATGACTTACCTATAATAAGTTATAGAAGTACTTATATATTCGTGCAAAGTAATCATTTACTGGTAATTGATTAAATAAGTACCGATTAAGTATTTTTTTTATATTAAAATTTTATTTATAAATTTGTTTTGAACTAAATAGGAAATTTTCCAAGGTAAAAAGTTTTTTTGCCAATATGACCAACTATTTTACAATGTAGGGTAACCACTTATTTCCTAACTTCTGAGTAACCACTTATTCTATCTTTGTGAGTAACTACTTATTCTTTCACTATGCGTAACTCATCATTCGCAGTTTTTTTGTAAGCGAGAGGGTAATGACCACCCATGAATTTTTGGACATCGCGAACAAAAGTAATGTTGCGAGTAAATAGCCTGGTAAGTAGTGAATTCCTTTTTGTGCTACTTACTCGCTTAATTACTCGGTAATGTCTGTTTTTGCTGGGGCAACAAAACAAGCCTATTGATTTAAAAAAAAAAAAAACATTTCTTTCCCTATATAATCTATGGTATATTCTTGTTTTAAATGAACTCTTAATATCTTAGTAAATTCAAATTGAAATTCATTTTCATTTAAAATATTATAAATTTACATCTAAACAACAGATTATTTTATTTTGAAATTGACCCAGCAAAAACATGGTAATGACAGGTCATTATTTATTTATTTATTTATTTAAATCATTTACTTTATTAAAAATCATGTCAAATTTGTTATCACAATTTTAAGGTATTTTTCTCATTTTAAAATGAGTAGCACAAAAATTAAAGCTTCATTTGAACTTTTCTCACTTTCAAAATAAAAATTTCACCTTCAGTGAAAAATCCAGTAATGTTTTATGGAAAATTATTTGAAATTTTATTTTATTTAGAATATTTTTATGGATTATTCTTGAACTATACACTCTAAAAAATGCTTGTAAATTTACTACTATGAAGTATGCAAAATTTTGTGTAATATTAGGTTAAATGCGCAAATTTAGACATCAAATGTGTAAATTTTATGTTTACACATTTTCATATGCAAAAATACATAAAGGTTGTATTAATAGGCGTTTTTAATTTATAGTTACACACGTTGTGTGTACAAATAGTATTATATGCTTAAAATAAAATTTTAGACACAAAGTGCGTAAATGTGCTAACATTTTAAAGTAAATCAAAATATGCCAATTAAAATTTTCTTTATAAATAAAAATTAACTTCTAAATAAAATAATGAATGAAAAACGCCTAAATTTTAAATAACGCGAATTTATGTATTTAAATTTAAGGAATTTGATGTGTGTGTGACGAGTTTATGGTGCAGTATCGTATAGTTGAAAGGTATGTAAGAAACATAAATATTTAAGCAATGGAAGACGCATGCAATCAATGTCTGGAACCTCCGAATATATTTATTTTTCCCTTTCAGATAATTTTGCGCGGAAGCGGAATCAATAATAATGAATTAAACATTGTTTAGCTGTTAATATCAGAATTCATATCACGACTAACATTAGGTTTTCCTCGTAAGTATTTTTTCAAAACAGAACTTCTCAACATGTCTTTGCAAATATTTCTTCGAATTTATTTTTTAAGCCACATCCAGATAACAAATAAAAAAAAATCACACCTTGAATAATTCGGATTTTTAGGAGGATTTTTGCTATATCTCAATGCATGGCTTTAGATTTTAAATGTTTTCAGTAGAAAACTATAAGACGATGAAAATTTTTCCCAGTTCAGTTCCCTGTAGTTTCCAAATAGTTTTTCCGATTAAAAAATCCTACTGCTATTTACTTGTACCTACCATTATTAGTCCTTTACTGTTGTTCTTTAGCAAGACATAAAATATATAAAATAAAAAAAAGACTTGCAAATTTGGTAGTGGTCATGACTGCAAACTACACATATATTATTTCTTATAAAGGTTTAGCAAACACGCATTTTTTTCGATATTCGTCCGAGCTGTGATTTTATAGAATTTTTGTCGAACCTTTTTTACTACCTTTTCGAGAAAACATGTGTATTATTTTTATGAAGGTTCCTGTTTTACCCAATACATTATTACGGAGTAGTTTTTCTTTCAAATTTGGTTGGTTTTCAAGAAACCCGTAATGCAAAGTTTTCCGACAAATTAAAAATTTTCTTCTTATTAAATCGCCATTGCGGCCGATAGACAGAACCCAGCAAAATATTTCATTACCAAATAAGTGGTTATATAATAGAAATTCATAGCTCCGCACAACTTATTTTTTGGCGTCTAAACTCATTATTTTTGTTTGGCGTGGTCGTTTCTATAAGTAGTCACGCTTACCCGCTCGCTTACGAAAAAATGAGAAGTAAGTAGTTATGAGATTCTGAATAATAAGTGGTTACAAACATGCTTACAAAAATTTGAATTATAAGTGGTTATCCGACTGTTTATTTAATTCTTAAAAATAAGGGGTTACACAAATACTATTAACTTCAGGAAATACATTCAGAGAAATTAAAGTTTTTGCTAGTGTGTAACTTTAGAACTCGTCATAAAAATTTGAACACAAAACATATTTACAAGTAATAAATATAAATGTATAAAATTTAACTTTGTAAAAAGTACTTATTTAAACTATTGTGAGTAAGTCATTATTTTATATTTAAAAACAATGACTACAATAGGCCGTTATTAGGAAGTCATTATTTTATATTACAAAATAATGCAAAAGGTAATGATATATCATTATTGGTAATGCAGACAGCAATGAGGTGACATTACCAATATTTTGCTGGGAAGTTGACAATAGATTTTTTTCTCTGTAATGTGAAGCTCTTAATTCGAAAAATATAACGAACATTATTTTAGAGTACCTATCACACCCGCGATTTAAATTGTCAAAAATTATATGTTTTGTGAAAAAAAGTTGTCTTACTTTTTGTCGAAAAAGGACCGACAAGTTCGTTTCGTAGATATTACATAAGAAAAAAATTAATATATATTTATAGTTTTGGTCGCCGCAGCATTTTTTAGCTTTTAGTGAGTACATAGTAATTATAATTTTCTTTTATCTTTTTAATATTACATTAATATTTAAACATTAATGTCTTATTAGGTAAATAAGTAAAATCTTAATTTTTTGACAAAATTTGGCTTACAAGTTCTGCAATGTGAAGCTTATTTAGAAAATAATATTTAAAAATTTCGGGAAATATGTATTTCGCGAACAACGAATCAAAAATTTCTTTTAAAATTTTCAACTCGTCGTTTTAGTTTTTTTTTTATAAAAAACTTAAAAAAGAGCTAAAAAATGCTTCGGTGGACCAAACCTGTTTAAAAAAATTTATATTTCATAAAAGCTCTACATAAAGAAGCTTTTGAGCCCTTTTTCGACAAAAGAAAAATATATTTTTTTTTTACAAAACATACAATTATTGATAATTGCCTGCTATATTTTCCATATTCAGCGCTTCAGTAAGCATGCTTTAAGTGCCATTACTTGAGATAATATCTAAGGTCACCTTTTGTCGGGACACCCTAATATACCTCAAAGTATTTAACTAAAATTAAGAATTCAAAACAATTTTCTTTCCAGAATTTGACTTCATGGAATGGAAGCAACATTTAAGAAAATAATTGAAATTTGTGGAGCAGCTTAATAAAGTACTCTTACTCCCATAAAATTCAACTTAAGGACAATTTTCCAGCATTCAACATAGACCTTATTTCAATGTTAAATAACTGAAATATTAATTAAACTAAATTTGTTACTATTTTATTATATTGTAATTTCTTTTCTTTGTAATAAAAATTATAAAAATTAACAATGAAGGTCTTTACTTTGAAAAACTATGTGTTTTAATTACACTATGGAACATTTTTTTAACAACAGCCAATCTGGGGGGTGAGAAATTCCAAGTCAGGGTGATGGTACTAGGTCAGTATAGTAAAACCCTCAAAGGGTTTGGCGTTCGTATGTGTCATTTTTTTTTATGACCTTTTAAATTTTTTCCTTATCTTGATGTTTTTTCGCTTAGTTGTAACTCGAGAACCACTTGTCCGATTTTGATGAAACAAATTTAGAAAAAATAAATTTGTGGAGAAAAAAAAATATTTTTTTGCCTAAAAATTAAAATTTTTTATGAATTTAAAAAAAAAAATTTTAATATTTGGCCAAAAAAATATTTTTTTTTCTCCACAAATTTATTTTTACCGGCAAAACTGTTGATTATAAAGAAAAATGTTATATGAACGGATTAAAGAAATTGTAATTCTAAATTTTTCTAAATTTGTTTCATCAAAATCGGACAAGTGGTTCTCGAGTTACAACTAAGCGAAAAAACATCAAGATAAGGAAAAAATTTAAAAGGTCATAAAAAAAATGACACATACGAACGCCAAACCCTTTGAGGGTTTTACTATACTGACCTAGTACCATCACCCTGACTTGGAATTTCTCACCCCCCAGATTGGCTGTTGTACTGTGTTATTAACACTTTAAATGTATACATACGCACTTTATTTGTACTTTCACACATTTAAACAAACAATTCTAGGCATTTAAATATACAAATTTAGGCATTTTTATTATAAAATCACTCACGTTGTGTGTATGAATATTACACACAATGTGTGTATTATTTGAGATTTACGCACATGGAGTAAATTTACCCTATTTATAGTAGGTAAAAAGTTACCTACTATAAATAGCTGTGTTTTCGACTTAACTATATCCGTTGACTCATAAAAAACTTCAAAGTGCATAAAAACGATTTTAAGAAAAACTAACACATTACTTTTCGTATGCACGTTAACTTTCAACACGGATAATTATCAACGTTGAAAACTCAACGTTTATACATTTTCACATCTAACGTAACTTATTCGCGTTACTTCCTAGGAAGTTTTGCTGACGTAGGTTCGATTATAACGGAAAAATTATAAACATAACCTTTTAAAAATTGTTTATACTACAATCGGTTTATCGTAGATTTGCTTTAAAGACTTAACGTTGATAGGCATGGGACAAAATACAGCTTATAGCTCCTATAAGTACTCATTAATAAGTAGATACTTTTTATACCCTACACCACTATGTGGTCACAGTTTGTGCTGATGTTTGTAACACCAAAAAATATTGGTCCTAGACCCACCTTATAGTATACCGATCGGCTCAGAATTTTTTTTTATTTCGATTTAACGACGTCCGTCTGTCCGTCCGTCCGTCTGTCCATGCATTCTTGTGCGCACTCTACAGGTCGCAAATATTAAGATATTTTGATGAAACTTGGTACCACAACGAAACAACGGTGGAGAACAAGAGGCAAAATGAAATAGCGGCGGCGGGTCTAATGCAGGCGGAAATAATGCGCAATCTGGAAAAGCGCTTATCTGAGGTAATACCCGGTATAGTCCAACAAAGTTTAACAAATATTTCACAGCATACCTGTTTAAATTACGCTCCTCCTACGACACGAGTTTTACAAACGGCCGTTCCGCGACAGCAACATAATACACTTAATGCAAGCCAACAACAATTGCCTATTATAGGGGAACCACAGCTGCAACAACTAAATTTCCAAAATAGCAGCCGACGACGACCTCTGGCGAATGGAAAACAACCTCGGTATGACAGTCTTCGACAGTTGCAGGGCCCGAACATGACCCAACAACAAGGTCTTCCGAATCGTAGTCAGCAAGCACTAAACCTTAATCAACCTCCAGCAGGTAATTTTAATCACCAATTGCCACCAGATCCCAATCAACAGGTACCATCGAATGTAAATCGGCAGCAACAATTTTATTATGGGAACCACCAACATCCTCAAATGCGTCAAGCTGGTTTTAACCAGTGGTCGGCGAATCGCTATGTGCCACAGGGTTATAATTTTCCTCCACAGCTAGACCAACCACCTCCCATGTACATGTCAAATCAGAATGAAGATCATTCGGATGCGGCGAAGTGGATTCATAAATGGAATTTAAGGTTCGACGGGACGTTAAAGACTTCAAGCGTGGAAGATTTTATTTTTCGCGTTGATACTTTACGGGTGGATTTTAATTGCTCTGAAGATGATGTTGTACGTAACTTGCATCACTTTCTGCAAAGTCCAGCATTAGATTGGTTTTGGAATTATAGAAGACTTCTGAACCGAGTACCTCTGTGGAAAGATCTCAAGGAGGCATTAATTATACAATATCATCGGTATGAAAACGATTTCGAAATTCAAAAGAAAATATTAGATAGGCGTCAACTTCAGAACGAGTCGTTCCACGAGTTCTGTAACACGGTGCTAGCTCTAAGGAATCAACAAAATAATCCTATAAGTGAGCAGGATTTAGTGGACATAATGAAAGGAAACTTAAGACTAGTAATGTCACAGTTACTGTTTTCCATTCGAGTATCTGATTTATCAGCTTTTTAACAAGAAGGTAGGAGAGCCGGAAATCTTTTAAACAATCAGCGACAGTTTAATACTAAATATCAGGTAAGACAAGTGAATGAAGTAGCCTTTGAACCAGTTTATGCCGATGAACCAATAGAGGTAAACGCAATTAGCAATGAGAGAAAATTAATCTGCTGGAATTGCAAAGCTGAGGGTCACACTTTCATGGATTGTTTTGAAGAAAAGATACGGGTATTTTGCTACAAATGTGGGTTAGATGACGTTGTAACTCCTAAATGCCCCACATGTCAGGGAAACAGGAAGGCGAACGGACCTCGAAATGGGGTGGAGGATCGTTCTCAGAATCTGGTGAACAACTTCCCGAAACCCCTACAGCAGTAAACCAAATCGCGACAATCCCTTTACTCGTAAACGACCATAACGACAACAAAGCAACCAACTATGAAAATAGGAAAAGCAATCTTTCAGCCGAAATAAGCGAAAATTTAGCAGAAATTTGTTTGGATTTTCTTAAGTCTGTTTCTGATGGTTCTCGCAACCATACGCCCAATTTTGATAGGGGTGTTGGGAACACACCCAACGTCTCAACACAAGTTGCAACTCTTAAAAAGAGTAAAGCTGATAAAGATGCCGGAACAGGGAAGATTTCAGAAGACCCAGATCCGGAGGATTTCCACGCAAATCTTAAGCCATGGCACTTAAGGATGAAAGAATATAATGAAGTGCGACAAAGAATCTTCGGGGAAACAACAACTAAAATTCAGAAAGCAAGACAAAGGTTTCAGAAAAGGAAACAGTTACGAAAAGAGATCACGGCGTCTACCATATACGAGGGGCCGGATGGCCGAATCTACACAACAATTACAATTAATAATTTGCCAATTGAGGGTTTGCTCGACAGTGGAGCTTCGGTTTCATGTTTGGGAAAATATTGTCTGGAGTTCGTGGAAGAAGTTAAGCTGATTGTATACCCTTTCCGAATGGTCATTAGTACGGCTAATGGCAATCCGAATAATGAAAATAGGTCGCGTTAGGTCTTTGATAGAGTTTAATGGCATACCAGGGTATGTAGATTTTTATTTGGTTCCAACTTTGAAGAATAAATTGTATTTAGGCGCAGAGTTTATGAAGCTTTTCAACCTGACACGTTTTGAGGTGCACGGTTTATCTACCAATGATATTTTCTTGGATGAGGACGCAGATTGCAGTTATCCTCGAATGCATTCTCTTGATAATGGTCAGCAGGGCATCTTGAACAACATTATTTCTTTGTTTCCATGCTTTACTAAGAAAGGTTTAGGCGGAACTTCGCTTGAAACCCACACAATTGAGACAGGTAATGCGGTACCTTTCAAGGAGCGTCACTATTCCGTTTCGCCGGCGGTTCAGAGCCTGATGTATGCGGAATTGGATAGGATGCTGTCACTTGGCGTCATTGAGCCGAGCGAAAGCCCTTGGAATAGTCGAGTTACATTTGTGCAGAAAGGGGACAAGGTTAGAATTTGTTTAGACGCTCGTCGACTCAATGATGTCACCGTGAAGGACGCTTATCCTCTTCCGCATATAGAGGGACTTCTGAGCCGGTTGGGGGATACCCATTTTATCTCGAGCATTGATTTAAAAGACGCATTTTGGCAGATACCGCTTGCGGTTCCAAGTAGGGAAAAGACTGCGTTCACGGTAACTGGAAGGCCTTTGTACCATTTCACCGTCATGCCTTTTGGGCTGTGTAATGCTGCTCAGAGGTTATGCCGGTTGATGGACAAAGTCATTCCAGGCCGCCTTCGCGAGAACGTTTTTGTCTACTTGGATGACTTGTTGGTGGTGTCTTCCAATTTCGCCGAACACGTCGAGCTGTTGAGAGAAGTCGCGGGTTGTCTTGAAGGGGCTGGATTGACCATAAATGTCTCAAAATCGAAATTCTGCTGTCGAGAACTGAAGTATCTAGGGTACATAATAGGAGAAGGCAAAGTTAGACCAGATCCGGAGAAGATTCAGTCGATAGTCAACTTTAAATATCCGACTACACCGAAACAAGTGCGGAGCTTCTGGGGTACCACCGGTTGGTACCGACGTTTTATAAACGACTATGCTACTATAACGGCACCGATTTGCGACGTACTCAAAAAAGGAAAGCAATTTGATTTCACTGAGGATGCTAAAAAGGCATTTGATAGATTAAAAATTTGCTTGAGCTCGAGTCCGGTTTTAAAGCATCCGGATTTTAGCAGGACATTCTTCGTCCAGTGTGACGCGTCTGAAGTGGGAATAGGAGCGGTCTTGTTTCAGGAGGATGAAAGCGGGGGCGAACACCCAATAGCCTATTTCTCCAAGAAACTCACGTCTGCGCAAAAGAATTACTCGGTCACAGAACGCGAATGCCAGGCCGTCGTGTCCGCTATTAAGCGTTTTCGCCCGTACATCGAGTTGATGCAATTTGTCGTTATTACCGACCATTCCAGCCTTAAGTGGTTAATGTCGCAACGTGATTTAAGCGGTCGATTGGCACTATGGAGCTTGCAGCTTCAGGCGTACGCGTTCGAAATTAAACATGGAAAAGGATCGCAAAACGTGGTCCCAGATGCGTTGTCAAGGTACGCAGTAGATGCTGTAGAGATTAAGTCGCTAGTAAATCTGTCCTCCAAGGAGTTCGAATCAGTAGACTATAAGGAACTTATCAGGACTATCCAGAAAGAGAAGGCAAACCTGCCAGATCTACGGGTCATGGACAATTTGGCGTACAAGCGCACCATTTTTTATAACGGTGATGCCTTAAACGAGGACCATGCCTGGAAGTTATGGGTGCCAGCCGCGCTTACCGAAGAAATCATTGAAAACGCGCATAAACCTCCAAACGCAGCTCACGGCGGCATCGCTAAGACCATTCGGAGAATCAGAGAGTATCTATACTGGCCACATATGAATGTTCAGGTTCGGGACTACGTAAACCGGTGTGGCATTTGTAAAGAATGTAAGCCTTCAAATATGATACTTAAACCGCCGATGGGGAAGGAAACCGACGCGACAAGGCCGTTTCAAAGAATATTTGTTGATTTTCTTGGCCCATACACTCGCTCCAAGCGCGGCAACAGTTATATTTTTATTGTGCTCGATTATAGTACCAAATTTGTTTTACTCAAGGCCATGTCTAAGGCTAATTCGAAAAATGTTGTACATTTCCTCGTTCGAGAAGTATTTTATAAATTCGGTTGTCCCAAAACACTTGTCTCCGATAACGGACCGCAATTCGTCGGCAAAGATTTTGCGCAACTCATAGACAATTTTGGAATAGAACATTTTCGAACGGACGTCTATGCACCGCAAACCAGTCAATTTTGGCAGCAATACGATCATATTTAGACCAAAACCATAACGAGTGGGATTTGCACTTGTGCGAAATTGAATGCGCGCTAAGCTCCTCAGTGCATTCAGCTATTGGTATGACTCCATATTTGCATTGTTTGGTACCAATATGATCACGCACGCATCAATGTATAAACTGGTGAGAAAGTTGAATCTAATGGAAGACCCGGAAAATCGTTTCGAAAACCGCCATGAATTTTTGGAGGTTGTTCGAGCTAGTGTGCGGAAAAGTCTGCATAAGAATTACGAGAACAATGCCAAGCGGTATAATCAAAGGTGCCGTGAGACACGTTTTAAGGTTGGCCAAGAAGTTTTTAGGAGAAATTTCCAGCTGTCCGATTTCTCAAAACAGGTTTCGGCGAAACTTTGTAAATAAGTTTTTTTAAAAGTATTTCCCACCACTCTGCAGGATTGCCAGAGTGGTGGGAAATAGTTTGTATGAGGTTGAAACGTTGCAGGGGAAGCTACTGGTAGTTTTTCATGCGACAGATCTGAGGGCGTAGGGGAAAGCTTAGAATTAACCCTTTATCATATTAGCAAATTGCAATTTGCTAATATGATAAACTGAACGCATCCAGGAAAGGGTGTGTGTAACGTTCCATGGCGGCATTAAAAACTTTTGGTAAAAATACCCTCCCATGTAAAAAAAAATGATATGGAGCTATATGAAGTTATATTTAATTATATATAATCTTTTATGTAATTAGATCTAATTATATCCGAAAAATGAGAACGTCTTATTGTATCGAATTGTATACAATTGTATACAATTTGGTACAATTTGATACAATTTTATGCAATTCGATACAATTTTATCCGAATTTTGTCATCCAATTACATCAAATTATATCTTTTTGTATAAAATTATATAAAATGTTATAAAAGTGGACATAGTTTGATACAATTATATCTAAATATTAACCTTATACTTTTTATCATATTATATAGGACCATATCTAACAATATACATACAAAAATAATTTTTTTAAATAAAAAAAAATTTTCAATTACTTGTAAATGTAATTGTTCTTTTTTGAATTGCAATTACAAATAACACTATGCGACAGTCAAAATCGGGATGGGATGAAACCAACGGGAAATGTTATATCGGTCAAAAACAAGTTATACGTGTCCCGGCGTTTCGCTGGGTCACCCCTAGGAATCGATATATATCTTTTTTTGACATAACTCGAGAACCACTAGTCCGATTTTGCTCAAACAATTTTAAAAAAATTAAAAATTACAATTCCTTTAATCTGTTCATATAACGTTTTCCTATATACTCAACAGTTTTGCTGGTAAAAATAAATGTTTGTTACCGCTACCATAAAAATCAATAACCTTTTGTTTATTACACTTTTTAATATTTTAGGCAAAAAATATTTTTTTCTTCATACATTTATTTTTACTGGCAAAACTGTTGAGTATATAGAAAAACGTTATATGAACAGATTAAAGGAATTGTAATTTTTAATTTTTTTAAAATTGTTTGAGCAAAATCGGACTAGTGGTTCTCGAGTTATGTCAAAAAAAAAACCAACAAAGGTCAAATCGATATATCTCGATTCCTAGGGGTGACCCAGAGAAACGCCGGGACACGTATAACTTCTTTTTTATCGATATAACTTTCCCCGGTAGTTTGAACCCTTCCCGATCACTGACCCCTACCATTTGTCTCACAGTGTAATCGGCCTGATTACGAGTGTCGAATTTGTAGTCGAAATTTTCGACTCCATATAAAAAGATTTTGTATATAATGGAAATTATAAAGAAATGTAACTCTGATGCTGGATTTTTTTAAATCTGAGTACTATATATGGTAAATCCAATTGAAAAATTGTTCAAAAGTTGCGTTTTTAGTGAATTTTCAGCAAATTCGACTTAGTTTCGACTACGACTACGACACTCGTAATAAGGCCGAATATGTAATTATAGATGAGTTTTTTTTCAATTACAATTACATGTAATTGCATGTGTAATTAATTACAAAATGTAATAATTAACCCCAGGCCTGCTGGAGATCTTATAATTTCGATAAATCGTCCATTACTTTTATCCAGATTTATCATGACAGTGCAATAAACATGAAAAAGATTTCTTTTAATTTAGTAATTTTAAAATAAAGTTAACAACACTGAAATTTTAAAGTTAATAGAATTATGATATACAACCAAGATATAAGAAATCAGTCAAGTGTACGTTATAGTATAGAGAATTTCGTATTAAAGCTTCAGTGTTGTTAATGTTATGGGTGCGGGACGTAAGCCATTTTTGACTCATGCTCAAAAAAAAAAAACAAAACAAAAAAAAAAACAAATTACTCACGCACGAGCATTTCGTTTTTTACTCAGCACACATGATTATATTAACTTACTTATTAAACTTACAATCAGAAAATTCTCACGCAAAACAGTAAAAATTACTAAAAACATATGATGCAAAAAATAAACTCACACACGAATCAATCACGGGTAATTCTTACTCACGCTCACGTACGAATCACTTAAGTATAGTAATTATTACTCACGATCACGTGTGAATAACGTGATTCACGAACATTGCGTGTCACGCGCCAATCCCTAGTAATTACTAAATCTAAAACTAGTTCAAAATCATTGATAACATGGAACCAAATATAATACAATACGGTTTTATATGGACCTTACCTTACCTTACTTACATATGTCTCCATATTAAAACCTTTGAGGAAAAAATATCTAACATATGACTATATAAAAGTATATCTGATTGAATTTAAAAGCATATGGGCCATATGTAACTATAAGTTACTATATGCAATTACATAAAATAATATATGATTATATCAAAACTTTTTTACTCG
This sequence comes from Leucophora obtusa, assembly GCA_949987735.1. Classification (NCBI taxonomy): domain Eukaryota; kingdom Metazoa; phylum Arthropoda; class Insecta; order Diptera; family Anthomyiidae; genus Leucophora; species Leucophora obtusa. The sequence continues at coordinate 246,490,691 of OX465295.1, forward strand.
GGCTACATTTTTCTCACCGGGTAGAAAATCATGCGAGGCAATGCCATTGATTGCAACATGAACGATACAACCCTGCATATAATGTCACTTCAGTATCATGAATTGGGCTGCTGTTTGGCGAAAAATCTGCCGTGGCAACACTAACGCATCGAAAATGGTAACCATTTTGGTAAACATCGGTCCATGTTTAGACCTAGTGCCCATATAAGGGTCCTACCAAAATTATATTGTTTATACGCTGCAGGTCGCAACTATTAAGATATTTTGATGAAATATGGTACACCGACTTATGTCGGCCCAACGACGAAGCCTATTGATTTTGGTGAACATCGGTCCATGTTTAGACCTAGTGCCCATATAAGGGTCCTACCAAAATTATACTGTTTATACGCTTCGGTCGCAAATATTAAGATATTTTGATGAAATTTGGTACACAGAGCTATATTGGTCCAATAACGCAGCGTATTGACTTTGGTGAACATCGGTCCATGTTTAGACCTAGTGCCCATATAAGGGTCCTACCAAAATTATACTGTTTATACGCTGCAGGTCGCAAATATTAAGATATTTTAATGAAATTAGGTACACAGACCTATATTGGCCCAATAACGCAGCCTATTGCTTTTGGTGAACATCGGTCCATGTTTAGACCTAGTGCCCATATAAGGGTCCTACCAAAATTATACTGTTTATACGCTGCAGGTCGCAAATATTGAGATATTTTGATGACATTTGGTACACCGACCTATGCTGGCCTAAAGACGAAGCCTATTGATTTTGGTGAACATCGGTCCATGTTTAGACCTAGTGCCCATATAAGGGTCCCCCCAAAATTGGCTTGGTTACAAACTGCAGGTCGCAAATATTAAGATATTTTAATGAAATTTGGTGCGCTGACTCACATTATAGAAAATTTTTACACAAGCCCCATTTTAACCCATTCGAATTTCGGATCCAAACATTAGTTGGCTTTTAACCAGACTGGTGTAGGGTATTGTATAGTCGGCATGCCCGACTTTAACCTTTTTACTCGTTATGTATGCAGTTTCACATAAAGACTCTAAAAGTTACAAGATTTGCTTAGTTTACACGATACCCGAAACTTTACGTGAATCCCCCATTGTTTTTCAGTGCAATATTTAATAAAAACAAAAATTCAAAAATTTTGATCAACACCGAAAAAATTGTTTCCCAAATATTAGGTCATTTGAACTAAATTTAAAGAAATTTTGGGAATGATTTGGCTCCAAGGAAATTTTAACTTATATCGAGTTCACAATTTTCTTAAAAAAAAGTTAAAACAATTAACTTAAATTAAGTACATTTTTTCTGAGATTTAGTAAATACTGTTTTAATTTTTCTGAAAATTTTATTAGAATTTAGTATTTGTTTTACTTAAATTTAGTATAAACTTGTTCTTAAATTTAGTATACATGTCTTAAAATCAAGTCAATTGTTCTTAAATTTAAAGATGCTTTGAACTTGTGCTAACGCAGAATAAACTTATTTTTAGTTCATATGTTATGCTCGTATTAAGAATATCCAAAAAAAAAGCCATGCAAAAAATTGCAGGTATTATTTATTAATTTTTAATTCTCATTAGATATAAATATTCAAATATATAAGTATTTTAGTTTCACTACCAAAAATCTAAGTAATCAATTTCATATATTTTTTTTTACGAAAGTATTGACGAAAATAATTTTAATATTTTTTTCGTTAATATAAATTTGTGTGAAATTTATTACTTAAATTTTCTTCACAACACTAAAATACTTATATGTATAATACAAACTACAAACCAAATAAGAATTCCATAGGTTATAAAATATTTTCAGGAAAACGAAAGAAAATCTTTACTAGAATTTAAGAAGTTTATACTTGGTTTAAAGAAGTTAAAATGTTTAAACTAAATTTAAGGAAGTTCATTATTTGAATTTAGTTTTTCATACAATTTTAAATTTCATAATTTTTAGTTCAACCAAATTCTTAACATTTAAGATTTTTAACTAAAAATAAATACATTTTTCAACAGTTTTAAGAAATTTTAACCTAATTCAAGAAAATGAATTTAAGGAAAACGTTTTATTATTTTTGAGTTAATACGAATTTTGGATAAACTAAAATCAAATAAAATTTGCATTATTTGAAAGCAATTTTACTTATTGGAAAGAAATTTAACTCATTTTTATTAATAACTCATATACATTGTTTTAATAAAGTGAAACCTTAATTTTAGTTCATACAATTTTTTGAGTGAAATTGGACCTAATTGCATCAAATTTTAACTATTAAGATATTATTTAATACAGTAATGTCTGGTCAAAATTCGGATTAAATTGTATATAATTTAAAGTAATTAAATCCAATTTGATCCACGTAGATAAAATTGTATTCACCATTTTTTGGATTAAATTGTATCTGATTAGTTATTGTATTTCATCAAATTAGATATGTCACCATATCATCGTTTTTAATCGGGTGTATACAATCGGTTTATGCACTATAAATTTCACTGAAATCCTAACGGTGGGTCTAATACTGTAGGTTTAACTTAACTATAAACAAAAAAAAGTCAAAAAATTTACACAAAACAACAACAAATTTGTTGTTTTAGAAAAGGAAGTTTTAAATTTGAACATCGGTCCATGTTTAGACCTAGTGCCCATATAAGGGTCCTACCAAAATTATACTGTTTATACGCTTCGGTCGCAAATATTAAGATATTTTGATGAAATTTGGTACACAGAGCTATATTGGTCCAATAACGCAGCGTATTGACTTTGGTGAACATCGGTCCATGTTTAGACCTAGTGCCCATATAAGGGTCCTACCAAAATTATACTGTTTATACGCTGCAGGTCGCAAATATTAAGATATTTTAATGAAATTAGGTACACAGACCTATATTGGCCCAATAACGCAGCCTATTGCTTTTGGTGAACATCGGTCCATGTTTAGACCTAGTGCCCATATAAGGGTCCTACCAAAATTATACTGTTTATACGCTGCAGGTCGCAAATATTGAGATATTTTGATGACATTTGGTACACCGACCTATGCTGGCCTAAAGACGAAGCCTATTGATTTTGGTGAACATCGGTCCATGTTTAGACCTAGTGCCCATATAAGGGTCCCCCCAAAATTGGCTTGGTTACAAACTGCAGGTCGCAAATATTAAGATATTTTAATGAAATTTGGTGCGCTGACTCACATTATAGAAAATTTTTACACAAGCCCCATTTTAACCCATTCGAATTTCGGATCCAAACATTAGTTGGCTTTTAACCAGACTGGTGTAGGGTATTGTATAGTCGGCATGCCCGACTTTAACCTTTTTACTCGTTATGTATGCAGTTTCACATAAAGACTCTAAAAGTTACAAGATTTGCTTAGTTTACACGATACCCGAAACTTTACGTGAATCCCCCATTGTTTTTCAGTGCAATATTTAATAAAAACAAAAATTCAAAAATTTTGATCAACACCGAAAAAATTGTTTCCCAAATATTAGGTCATTTGAACTAAATTTAAAGAAATTTTGGGAATGATTTGGCTCCAAGGAAATTTTAACTTATATCGAGTTCACAATTTTATTAAAAAAAAGTTAAAACAATTAACTTAAATTAAGTACATTTTTTCTGAGATTTAGTAAATACTGTTTTAATTTTTCTGAAAATTTTATTAGAATTTAGTATTTGTTTTACTTAAATTTAGTATAAACTTGTTCTTAAATTTAGTATACATGTCTTAAAATCAAGTCAATTGTTCTTAAATTTAAAAATGCTTTGAACTTGTGCTAACGCAGAATAAACTTATTTTTAGTTCATATGTTATGCTCGTATTAAGAATATCCAAAAAAAAAGCCATGCAAAAAATTGCAGGTATTATTTATTAATTTTTAATTCTCATTAGATATAAATATTCAAATATATAAGTATTTTAGTTTCACTACCAAAAATCTAAGTAATCAATTTCATATATTTTTTTTTACGAAAGTATTGACGAAAATAATTTTAATATTTTTTTCGTTAATATAAATTTGTGTGAAATTTATTACTTAAATTTTCTTCACAACACTAAAATACTTATATGTATAATACAAACTACAAACCAAATAAGAATTCCATAGGTTATAAAATATTTTCAGGAAAACGAAAGAAAATCTTTACTAGAATTTAAGAAGTTTATACTTGGTTTAAAGAAGTTAAAATGTTTAAACTAAATTTAAGGAAGTTCATTATTTGAATTTAGTTTTTCATACAATTTTAAATTTCATAATTTTTAGTTCAACCAAATTCTTAACATTTAAGATTTTTAACTAAAAATAAATACATTTTTCAACAGTTTTAAGAAATTTTAACCTAATTCAAGAAAATGAATTTAAGGAAAACGTTTTATTATTTTTGAGTTAATACGAATTTTGGATAAACTAAAATCAAATAAAATTTGCATTATTTGAAAGCAATTTTACTTATTGGAAAGAAATTTAACTCATTTTTATTAATAACTCATATACATTGTTTTAATAAAGTGAAACCTTAATTTTAGTTCATACAATTTTTTGAGTGAAATTGGACCTAATTGCATCAAATTTTAACTATTAAGATATTATTTAATACAGTAATGTCTGGTCAAAATTCGGATTAAATTGTATATAATTTAAAGTAATTAAATCCAATTTGATCCACGTAGATAAAATTGTATTCACCATTTTTTGGATTAAATTGTATCTGATTAGTTATTGTATTTCATCAAATTAGATATGTCACCATATCATCGTTTTTAATCGGGTGTATACAATCGGTTTATGCACTATAAATTTCACTGAAATCCTAACGGTGGGTCTAATACTGTAGGTTTAACTTAACTATAAACAAAAAAAAGTCAAAAAATTTACACAAAACAACAACAAATTTGTTGTTTTAGAAAAGGAAGTTTTAAATTTTAAAGAAATTTAACATCTTAAGGAGAAATAATTAGTTTCGTCAAAATGATTTAATAATTCACTTATCCTTACAACAGTGATTGCCAATACAGAAAATAAATCTTAAAATTTATTACTTTCTTTTTAAAATTGTGCGCGCAAACATACACTATAGTGAAAACTCCTAATGCTGCAAATGAAATAAGTTCTTTTGTCAAACGGACATTAATAATATTTCGAGAAGAAAAGGTGATTTTAGAGGTTTCACATATTTTAGTATTGATGCGTGATTAGCTGTTGCAGATGCTTTGCTACTGCTCAACAACTGCACAGAGTTTGCTTTTTAGAACGTTTTGCAAAAAATTAAAAACAAATATTATTGAAAATGCTGATGGTAAAAATGACAATTTTTTGTTAAGTTATAATAAAAAGAGAATTAAAAGAAAGATGAAACGACTTTTGATTATTAAAAATCCAAAAAATGCTAAAAAAAAATAAACATTATTTAAATTTGTATTAAGAATTTTTATATAATGCACTACTTACTCCTCCATTATGCACCAACGTTTAGTTTTCTTTTTGTATTAAATGATTTTAATATACAAATTTAGAACGCGCACTATTGCATCACAAATTAAAATGATGCGATAGTTGCAAAAATTTGCAGCAGCACTGTTAATTGCTTGTATAAAAAAACATTTGACGTAAATCAGTGCTGTCAAGTGTTGCTTTTTTGAACGTTTTCCTTTTATTATGCCGCAGTGATGCCTAACTACTGCATTTACGAACGTACCCATAATGTCGACAAAAATCTTGGAAAATAATCTTAAGTCGATTTAAATTGTTTTGCTAAAAGTCCTTAAATATGATTACATACAAAATGAGACAGAAAATGTGTCTAGTGTTTGATGTAATATAAAATTATGTATATCCAAAAGACGACTGTGGCTCTGAATGGGGTATATATTTCTTCCATGTAGATATTCATAGAACTGATTATGCTTTGAATGAACCAATTACTAAGTCAATGAGGTTATTCAATAATCTTTGTGAAAATATAGATTTAAGTATTTCTAATTTTAAGTTTAAAACTCTTTTAAATAAATTGTTATAAATAATTAGTTTTAGATATAAGTTGCTAGTCTGTAAGGATAATATTGTATCCATAGACTGAAATAAAGAATAATAATAATAATATATAATTTCATCCAAAACGAAATCGTGTTTGTTTAAAAAATTATATCATATAAAAATATATATTATTTTGGATTATGTACTAAACAGGTATATATAACGTCATATAAAATTGGATTAACCGTATGTAATTGTAAATGCAATATACAATTATATACTGATCGATATGTAATAAGATGCAATTAAATATGACATCATATTACAATTTTTTGAGAAAGAAAAAATTATATATATATATACAAAAACATTATTATACACAAACGTTTTTACTCGGGTAAATAAACAGTTTCATCCGAAGAATGGTCCGATATATTTTTATCAATTGTTTATCAATTTGTATCTAATTGTATCAGTTTAGATCTGACCTGATTAAATTATGTGTTAATCAGATGTGTAATATTAAAAAGTCGAAGTAGTTTGCTTCTTGTCTACGATGAGACTGCTTTATTTATTTATTAAAATACTTAAAGCTACTTAATATTATCAAATGTACAATAGTGGAATATGCTTCCTACGCATATTCCCACACTACAAGTTTAGTTCAGTATGGACATATAAAAGAGTATCGTATTGCATGCTTTTGGTATGCAATACAGAGTAGTCAAACATACTACACCTCCCTTTTACAGAAAAAGAATGATCAATTGGGTATGATCAATATTCATTGATCATTCTTTTGTATATTAGATTTTAAAATTTAAATTTGTTTTTTTTTTTTCTTAATTTTATAAATATTATTCTTATTATTATTATTATTTTTTCTTGTTTATAAAATTTCAATTTTACGTGGAAGCTAGGGCGTACCTTTTCCTCCCCTTTTTTAAAAAAATAATTATTTATTTTTATTCTTATTATTTTTTTCACTTATGTGTGAAGAACAAAAAAATGATTTATTCTATTTATCATAATGGGGGGAAAAAAAATTATTCATCTCCATTCTCCTTTTCCCCTACTTAGTATAATGGGTGGCCATCCCTTAATAAATTTAAATATTAACCTTCTTATAGTATAACTTAATCCTGTTCCTATGTACTAAGGTGGGCTTATTGCCATCGCTTAAAAGTACATTATTTCTATTATCTATATCTATAACCTCGAAAGGTTTTTTGAATTTTTCATCCAATTTGTGGCCGGATTCGTTCCGAACCAAAACTAAATCGCCTATTTCAATACCTATTTTATTCAAGTTTCTATCACAGAGGATCTTTTGTGCTCTCTTAGCTTTATCAAGCAATTTCCGAGCTCTCTGATTCGAAACTTGTAACCTATACTTTACTTCTAGGTTATAGGAATCCACATTATATATGGGATCTACCTGGCCTTGGTTCATGACGCCAATGTCAGTAGGTATTTTTCCAAATACTAGTTCAAATGGGCAATAACCATGATCTGTTAATGGCGAAGTGTTGTAGCAATATGTAAAAAATTTTAGCCATTCGTCCCAGTCGGATTTGTCAGAGGACAAATATGATCTGAGATACTCGTTAAGTGTTCTGTAAGATCTTTCAATTGTACCCATGGATTTATGGTGTATGCTATAGATGTTGATTTCTCTATATTTAAGAGATCGCAAAGTTCCTGAAGAACTTGATTTACATATTCAGTACCCATGTCCGTTAGAATTTTTCCCATTGGACCATATAATAGTACAGTGTTCCATAATAGCTTTGGCTACACTTTTCGCACTTTTGTTGGGTATTGGCACCGTTACAAGATACAAATCATAGTTACAGCGTATTCGTTTCCACTATTAGATCTCGGTAATGGACCAATTGTGTCTATAAGAACAACATCGAATGGTTTCACTGGCGTTGGAGTAATTATCATTTCCTCCTTAACGTTTCTCAGTGCTTTATTTCTTTACATTGATCGCAGGACTTGACATATCTTTTGATGTCCTTAGTCATTTTGTCCCAGCGAAAGAATTTTCTTATTTTATTAGTCAACCGTGTTATACGTGAGTGTCCTCCAAAAATTGGATCATCATGATATTTTCTCAGTATATTGCGCTTCTCTATTTCGTCTGTTATTTTCCTTAATTTAGGTGTGAGGGCTATTTTTACATTATTGAGGGAAGTGTTTCCCCTCTCTTTAAATTCCGCGATTCCTATGTATTTAAATAATTTGGAATAACTTTATCCCGTTATTACCAGCTATCTTTTCAAGCTGTGAGAAGAATTGATCTAAATCGATTTTCTTATTAGCAACAAGGTTAGGTATATTCATTTTGAGAATTATCTTTTTCCCTTTTCTAATATTTATTGCGGTATCTTTAGTGTATAATCTTACACTTTTCTTTAATTCGCTATTATTGAGCACCTCATAGACGTTGAACTAAAATTTTATCTTTTTGATTGAAGTCTCGTGGTTACCTTCAATATCTTATCAGTCTCAGTATTCATTACGTCTGAGAATTCTATGCGAGACAGCGCATCAGCTGCATAATTGTCTCCGCCCCTAATATACTCGACTGTAAAGTCGTATTCCTCAAGATCTAATCTCATTCTCGTCAGTTTTGATGACGTATTTTTCATTGAAAATAAATAGGTTAGAGGTCTATGATCACTTCGGACCAAAAATTTTCTACCATAAATATATGGTCTGAAATATTTAATTACCCAATGAATGGCAGCTAGCTCCTGTTCAATCGTGGATTTGTTACTTTCACGTTTTGTGAATGTTCTTGATGCATAAGCCACAGGTAGTTGAATACCTTGATATTCCTGGCTTAAAACAGCGCCGCAAGCATGTTTACTTGCATCTATTGTTATACAAAATTCCTTTGTAAAATCAGGATATTGCAGTATTTTCGGACTTAATAATTGACTCTTGAGGTATTTAAAAAGAGTTTTTACATTCCTCAGTCCAATCAAAAGAAACATTTTTCCTAGATAATCTAGTCAAATGTCTCGATGATTCAGCAAAATTAGGTATAAACCTTCTATAATAATTGCAAAATGCAACAAAGCGTTTAGCTTCATGACCATTTTTAGGTGTTGGATAATTTTCAATTATCGAAAATTTGCTGTCATCAGGCAGAATGCTTTTGTCCGTGCATTTGCGTCCCAAGAATGTCACTTCACGACAGAAAAATTAATACTTATCTGGATGCAATTTGAGATCATATTTTCGACACATGCCAAATACATCTCTTAAGTTCTGCAACATATGCTCCTCTGAGCAACCGATTACTACCAGATCATCCATATACAAAAATGCTTGGGTTGGCGACAGCCCGGAAAAAGCCAAAGACATCATTCTTTGGAATGAATTCGGTGCAATTTTATACCATATGGAAGTCTTTTAAATCTAAAGGAATCTTTTTCCGTTGAAAAAGATGTAATATCCCTGGAATTTTCTTCCAGTTCTATCTGATGAAAACCAGATACAAAATCTAAACAGGAGAAAAATTTAGCTCTACCTAATTGATCTAAAATATCATCTATGCGAGGAAGAGGGAATTTATCAGATATAAGCCTCTTATTTATTCCTCGATAATCAACGACAAGTCTCCATCTTTTAAGGTCAGTCCCTGGTAATGATTTTTTCGGTACTAATTAAATTGGACTGTTATATTCGGAAACTGATGATTCGACTATGTCATCATTAATTAACTTATCCACTTTTTTATTAACCTCCTCTTTATGGGAGTGAGGTATGCGATAGTTTTTCATGTATAGGGACTCATTATGTTTCAATCTGAGTTTTTGTTTATAAAATTATTAACAGTTATCCTCTCAGATTCTAATGCAAATATGTCAACAAATTCAGAGCATATATTCCTTAATTTGTCCTCGACAAATTTAGGAAAATTTCTGGATAATCTTTCCAGTTTTTCACGATCTTTTTGAGAATCTCGGCTCTGTTGGACAATGTCGTAGTCGTTTAGACTTTCTGTTAGTATTTGAGGATTCGAAATAATAATATCCTCGTTTGTTGTGTTAACAATTCTAACGAGTGGCATTGATTTCAAAGTTATCGTACTCGCAATATAAACACGATTCTGTAACATTTGGTGTGGAATCAATACTTCATCTTTACTACTCTGAACATTGATAAGTCTTATCACTTCAGATCTTGCAGGAAGAGATATGGAGTTGATTTGCGGTGCATTTCGCAGCTCCAAAGCGATATCATATGGACATTCTTTAGATCTTAAAATAATCAAGTCCTTGTCGCTCTGATAATCGAGTACACAATTATATTTCCGTATGAAATCCATACCTATTATTCCGTCAGATGGAATTGGGAAGTCATCCTGAACAACATGAAATTCATGTGCTATAAGGCGATCTTTAGCCTTCAAATCAGTTTCGACTTTTCCAAGTGTAGTTATCAAACTGTCCTACACCACTAATAGTTGTCGTTATATTCGCAACAATCTGTTCGTTAAGAACTTTACCGATTTTAATTATAGAAATATCGGCCCCGTCTCGGTCTCGTGTGATTCCTTAATAGAATCAACAAGATCAAGGGCATCTAGAAAACTCTGTAGGTTTTCTGCCCTGCCATCAGAGTCTGGAAGGAGCTTTGAGGCTAAATTTAAAAATTCTACCCCTGGTTGTGGCATTTGAAATTGTATTTAATGAAGGAAAGAAAAAAAAAATCTTCAAATTTTCGACTAACCTACCTTATGTAGGCCAATGTTAGTATAGAGAATTAAAAAAAAACATGTGTATATGTGTCATTACATCCGCTATCCGTTTCCTTTTAGCAACAGATCTCGGTTGTAATGGCAGATATCGGTCATCTGGTTGTTTGGTGACCGTGTAAATTTTATCACACTGTGGGAGTGTCACGTATGAATCACCACAGTTGAAAAAATTATTTTAAAAAATTATTGTTAGTAAAATTTTCTTCTATTTCCACACATATATTTTCATAAATCTTCAATTTTATATAAATTTTTGTTTATTTACATTAAAGCATTTTTTTTTCAAATTTCAGTTTTCCTTTCCTTTTCTTTTATTTTTTTTAAATGATATAAAAAAAATGTTCACTCTTGCAAAAAGATTATTTTGTTTTTTTTTTTGCTCTTAATAAAAGAATTTATAAATTTTTCAAAAAAACTATTTCCTTTCTTAACAAAAAAATTTATATAATTGTAATTTTTAATTTTGCAAAAAAATAATTTTTTTGTCAAAATTTAAATTTTATGTTTTATTAGAATTTTTTTTTATATATATATAAATAATATTCTTAATTTTAACTTACTCGTAAGGTATTCCTTAATGTCTGGAAGAGTGTCATCTCCTTCTTTTAAAGTTCTGATGGCAATTTGTTGAGTTGGTGGATTTTAGGTGTGTTTTGGTGGTGGGGGGATGATATTATTCAACGCGGTTGTTGTTATTGTAGCATTTAGCATTGTTAATGTTTCTGTTGTTGTTGTTGTGGTGCAGATGAGGAAAAAGTATCCATACAGCAGTTGTTGAGCTTGAGAATATTTTTTAGATGTATATTGACAGTGGTGTTTTTGTTGTTGTCGGTGGTGGGTGAATGATATTATTCATCGCTGCTTTTGTTATTGTAGCATTTGTTAATTTAGCACAATATATAACTGGATCTAATTCGATCCGCCATTTTTCGGATCAAATTAGATCTAGGTTTATCCCCAAAGATATCATTGGACCTCCCAATTTTGAGATATAACTTGATCTTAGTTGATCCCCATATATACAATGGGATCTAATACGATATCATTGGATACACCCAATTTTGAGATCTAATTGGATCAGCTAGATATTACAGCAGATCTTAAACAATATCAAATTGGATATGATTAGATATTGCGCGAGATCAATTTTTTTTACTCGGGCTGATACAATTTTATTGGTTTATATCACATGGTATCACTTTAGGTCCAAATAGATATATTTGTATACAAAATTATATAGTTATATCGCAATTTTGACCTGATATCAGTTCAAAACTTTGATACAATTTTATGAGGTAAATGTCGGTTACAATTATATTTTATTTATATAAAATTGAACCAATTACGATCAAACCTGACACCATTACGTATAAACCGATAATATTGTATCAGGTCAAAATCGGATACAATTTCATCTGATTTACACATAATTTAATCAGATCAGATCTAAACTGATACAATTAGATAAATATTGATAAACAATTGATAAAAATATATCCGCCCGGTGAAAAATGTCCATATATGAACATTTATGGTTCAACCATATATGTATGGATCCGAAAAATGAGGTAACACCTAAGTATATGTTCATATATGGACATACACATTTAATGAATATATGCGAGTACATGCGAAAGTTGCTGTCCTTTATTATAAGGTTGTATTATAGATATAAATCTATGTATGACATTCAAATTAGGCGCTACATATGTTCTTTTTTGTATTCATGGCATTAAATATAATTCAATATTTATCCATAAGAGCTCCTATATGTAACTATTTTTATTCGGGTTGTTTAAATGATACGATATATCAAAGTATATGGTATTATATATTTTTTTTTTATTTTTTTTTTTTTTTTTATTTATTTTAGTCAATAGATTTAAATCCTTACAGACTATTATATAAAATATATTTATTACATAAGTTAACATAAATCACAAAAGGTTACGTGTTTAGAAATAGAATTATGTTACGTTTAATTACATCAGTTTTTAGAAAAAAATCAATCAATTGATATAGGTTATTATAATCGCAGCAAATTCTTCTAAAAGCATCGGCAAGAGCATAGTTGTTTCTAAAAAATTTAACTTGTAATGGCTTGAAGTAACGTGAAACTCGTTGAGGAACGTTAAAGAAAAGATTGTTTATAAGAAACGCAGAGCAAACTTCGCCGTTGATGAGGTTGATTATAAAAGCTACCTTAAGCATGGTTCTACGACTTTTTAAAGTTGGCAATTTTATTAAAGCAAGTCTATTTGTGTATGGCGGAAGACCAAGTGCTGGATTCCAAAGCAAACTACGTAAACAAAAAAGTAGAAATTGTTTTTGCACTGATTCAATGCGTTGATTATGAATGTTGTAATATGGATCCCATATTATACAACCATATTCCAAAATAGGTCTTGCAAGGGACATATATAGTTGTTTCGTGATATAGGGATCAGTAAATTCTTTAGCCCATCGTTTTATAAATGAAAGTACACCTCTGGCTTTATTCACAGTCATGGTAATATGAGAAACAAAATTCAATCTATGATCTAGTAGAATTCCAAGATCTAGAAAATTATCAACTGATTCGAGCTGGTATCCACCCAAAGAATAGTTAACGGAAATAATATTGTTCCTAGAAAAATGCATACATTTACATTTTTTCAAATTAAGGTCCATTAAATTATGGTTGCACCACAAGTAGAAATTGTTAAGATCAGATTGTAAGTAGGCGTGTTCTACATATTGATTGTAGCTGTAAAAAATTTTAACGTCATGTTAGAAAAATTAATAACTTTTGGAAGATCGTTGATAAATAGGGAGAAAAGAATTGGCCCAAGATGACTGCCTTGAGGGACACCAGAAGTAACTGCAATAAATTTAGATGAATTACTTTTATATCTAACACATTGTTTTCTATCCATAAGATAAGTCCTGACCCAATTTAAGCTGCATGGTGTAAACCCCAATAAATCAAGTTTGATAAGTAGAAGTTTGTGGTTTACTTTATCGAAAGCTTTGCTAAAATCAGTATATACGACGTCAGTTTGCTTTCTTCGATTAAAACCATCATTTATTAAAGTTGTAAGATGGAGCACATTTGTCGTAGTTGAACATCCTTTTCGAAAACCATGTTGAAAAGGTGACAGTAAAGAAGATAAATGATGGAATATATAATCGGTAATACATTTTTCAAAGAACTTAGGAATTGCACTTAATTTAGCAATACCTCGGTAATTAGAAACATTTGATTTATTTCCAGCTTTAAATAAAGGTATTATATATGAATCTCTCCAGAATCTAGGAAAATATCCGTCTCTGATTGAAGCATTAAACAAAATAGTTAGAGGACTTGCCAAAGAGGCTGCACAATGGTTTAAAATACAGCTAGGTATTTTGTCCGGTCCGTGGTTAAATGAGATTTTAAGTTTTTTCAAATTATTAATTAAATCACAAGTATTGATACTGGGGAAAGATACATCATGATTCGAGTTTAGTAAATAGGGATATTTATTTGAATCATCATAATGATGATCAGAATACGTGCTAGCGAAAACATCTGCAAACATATTACAAATGACATTGTCAGCGTGAGATTCGCAATTATTAAATTTCATTACAGTTGGAAATCCAATAGTTTTCCTTTTTGAGTTAACAAAGTTATAAAATGCTTTAGGATCACTATTAAAATTGTTCTTCATTTGAATTAGGTAATTATTATATAAAGTATTGTTGAGAATATTATATTCCCAGCGACTAATAGAGTATTTTCCATAGTCTACAAGAGAACCAGATTTTTTATATTTTTTATAATGTTTATTCTGTAAGTTTTTAAGTCTGGACAACTGTTTGGTATTCCAGGGAGGACCAGTGTTCTTGTTAGGAGTGTGCTTTGATACATTCTTCCATAAAACAATACATTTTTTTATAAAAAATTTCAATTTTGTCATCAATCGAATCACTATTAGCAGGATCAGTATACAGTCGGTGTTTGAAATTAAATTGTTCAATTTATTGTAATTCGTTTGTTTGAAACAGTAAACCATTTCGCTTTCTGAATGTTTATCGGGTTTATAAACAGGAGGCAATGAACAGCTTATTTCAATGGTAGGATGGAAGCGATCTTCGGGCAGAGTGATAGGATCAGAACGAATTATTTCACAATCACTTGCATCGTTTACGAATACCAGATCCAATAATTTACCGTATTCATTATGAATACAATTCATTTGGTAAAGACAACTATCAAATATATCATTTAAAATTTCATCATCACAGTTATTAGTTTTCAGCGGGATAAAATCAGGAGCATCGTGTAAATTAGTCCATGTTATAGATGGCAAATTGAAATCTCCAACAACAAAAATGGAATCATCAGGTTCCATAAGTTGTGCAATTGATTTTATGGCTTCAACGTGTTTAAAATAAATGCTTTCATCAGATTTTGGAGGAATATACGAACAGGATAAGTAAATCTTTTTACATTTAAGTTTTATCATCACTCTGATAAACTCAATATTCAAAGAGTTATCAACTTGAATAATTTCGGAAGCAAAAACACATGAGACAGCAATTAAAACACCACCACCGTTCCACTCATTTCTATTACATCTATATATCTGATATTTATTGCACAGCAATTCTGCGTTAAAAACATTATCTTTCAGCCAAGTTTCAGTAAAGATAATAACGTGATGATCGAAGTCATAACTTTCAGCTAGCAATTTAGACATTTTTGTATTTAGTCCACGAACGTTTTGGTACATAATGATTAATCGATCGACAGGAATTGTATTCAGTTTTTTGGTTTAGGAGTAGAAATAGTTTTTCCAGTTATTGGACGTCGTAGTGGGAGTTGAACGATGTTATTTTTACGTGGGTTTTCTTTAAATTCATATTCACGAACTAAAGTATTTTCAGGCCAGAAATCAGGATCAACGATTTGTTCATAAAGATCAAAAGGAGCAGATGTAACCCCTCTGGGTTGTGAATAAGAAAATTTGTAGGCTTGAATATTGGCTTCAAACTTTAGTTTATAATTTATATAATAGTTAATGTCAACAGCAGTGGTATCAGCAGCCAGACGAGATATAAATATTGATTTATTTGGCGGACTAATTTTTAGTTGTTTAGGATAAATTTGTTTGAAGGTATGTGGAGCAAAAGTATCGGGATCAGCAACGATTTCGGCATCAATAATTTCCGCCTCGCTTTGAGTACTGATATTTTTAAAAGTAGACATTTTTAACGTGGATACAGATGGATTAGATGAAGTATGTAATGACGTACAAAGAGTTTTTACACCAGAATCAATACTACTGGAAGCAGAGGTACAAAGACTTTGTGTAGATTGATTAATTTTTACTTGTTTAGGAAAAACTTGTTTAGAAGTATGTGGAACAAAATTAGAGGGATCGGGAATATTTTCGGTGTCGACAACTTCAGCCTCACTTTGTGCACTAACATTTTTAACAGTAAGTATTTTATTTGTGGATACAGATGTTTTAGATGATGTGCAAGCAGTTTTTAAACCAGAATCATTACTGTTGGAAGCAGAAGTACCAGGACTTTGCGAAGAATTATCTTTATTTTTTCTAGATGACTTACGGCGTTTCGGAGAGGATTGCAGAGGAGAATTAAGAATACCTAATTGTTTGAATTCATCGAAAAGATTTCCATAGGAAGATATCTCATTCGAAAGCAGAGTAACTTTGTTTTGAATGTTTTTAAAAGTGTTCTTTGTGCTTTGAAAAAATCGATAGTATTCAACACCAATTTTTTGACACCCAATACAGCACCAGTGTAAGCCTTTGGTTTTATTTACCGCTTCAGCAACTAGCCCAGACATTCCGGTACACTTGAAATGACACAGGCCATGACAAAGCCAACAAGTCACCATTCTTTCATCATCACTGGTTAAGGTACAGCCTTTTTTGAGACAATTAATATTATCTGCCATTTTTATTTTCCAGTTAATATCGATAAATTAGGCTTTAAAATTTGTTATTGATTTTTTATTTTTGTAAGATAGGCAGTGTATTATTATATGGTAGGATATATTATCATATCTGGAACAGTATTAAAAATGTTGTTCATAAGGTACCATATGATAATATATGGTTTAAATGGCACCATATATAGTAATATATTACTTAAATAACACCATATAAAGGGTTTTTCAATAAGAGCGCTACAAAAGTAAAAAAAGTTTAAATAAAACAAAAACTGTTTTGGATATCAATGAAATTCTTTATTCCTGTGAAAGTACGTTCGATGCCATTATGTATGGAAATCGATCTCTTTTGCATGGCCACCACGGGCACGCTTGCAGAAGTCCAGACGCAGAACCCAATTTTCGACGCTTTTCAAGCATACATCGGCCGATACTGCTGCAATTTCACTTTCGATATTCGTACGAAGTTCATCAATCGTCGCTGGCTTGTTGGCATAGACCACAGATTTGACGTAGCCCCACGCTCAATTGTTGATCTGCTAGGACGATTATGACGACCATAAATTGGACGTGGCGTTCTTAAAGGCTCAATTAGACGTGCCATAACCATAACCATATAAAACAGCTGTTCAAACCAATCTTATGGGCTACAATGTATTCGATTATAGGTGACATGCCATAACGCCATAACCGTAACCGTAGATACCAATTGAATTTTGGTTGTCTGCTATGGCGTTATGGTTACGGCTATGGCGTTATGGCACGTCTAATTGAACCTTAACGTTGAGGCCACTGACTCCGAATTTCGGTAGTAAATTTTAATAATTTCGACTCGTTGTTGGCTCGTATATCTTTCCATCATGAAATGGCAAACATTACTGAAGAGGAATGTCAAAAGAGCGGCAAGAAATATGGCGTCGTTTGCTGTCCCTGTCTTTCTACTTTTGTAGCGTCCCTGTTGAACAACCCTTTATAAATATATATGGCACTATATATAGTAGACCACCCAAATTTGCAAAAGTATTTTTTTGTTCGCTCCACCGGCAGTTTCCGATAGATTGGGCATAAAAAATAATATGTGTACAAAAATTTAATCTCTCGGACGCATATAGGCCAGTCAGTTTGAACTTTTGACCCTAAAAATTACCTAAAAACAGTTCAAAGCTTTTTTGCGCCATAACTCCTAAATTTGCGGTTTTCCGCAAATTTTTATGCAGAATGAGAGGACAAACACTCTCTTCATACTAATCTTTGGTCTACGTATTACTTCTCGTGGCATTTTAAGCGGATAAAATCAAAATTTGTGTTAAGACTTCATTTTAAACGGCCCTCGTTAAAATTTTGACAGAGACAGTTAGGAGCAGTTATCATTTTTTTGTAGAGTAAGATATGTTGTTTTTAAAAGCCAATTACATTTCTAACATAAATCTCTTATTCACGAAAGAAAGACCAAAATCGGACTTAAGTACCTATTTATTATACGTTGTGCACATGCAAATGTAGTGCTATGGAGCAGCATATTCGATTAATTCCCTATATTTCTTGGTTTATCAATGGACTAAATATCCAGCCAGAAAAATACAAACGGAAAAGCGCTAGCGTGGCACTTTAACAAGTCCTGGCAAAAAATCCCTCCTCGATTTCATAAAAAAAATTTATAAAAACTAAAAAATTTGTATGGGGACCACCTTAAGGGTTGAAAATAAAGGGTAGATATGTTCCGAAAAAATGTTAAGGTTGAAAAATATTGGAGGTCAGTTATGCATTTGATTCCTCTAGGGCCACCCTTGGGACAGTTAGAGCGGTAGGAGCAAATTTGAAAAAATGTAATTTTTGTATGGGAGCGCCCTTAGAGAGTGGAGACAGAGGGTAGGTATGTTCGGAAACAATAATAGGAGGGAAAATTAATGGGGATCGGTCTAACATGCCACCCCTCTAGGAGGCTCCATGGGGCGGTAAGAGCTGATATCATAAAAAAAAATTATAAAAATATAAAAAATTTGTATGGGGACCGCTTTAAGGGTTGAAGATATAGGGTAGATATATTCCGAGAAAATATTGTGGTTCAAAATATATTGGGGTCACTCATACATTTGACTCCTCTAGGAGCACCCTTGGGACAGTTAGAGCGGTGGGAGGAAATTTTATAAAAATGTCATATTTGTATGGGAGCCCTCTTACGGATTAGAGATAGGGGCTAGGTATGTTCTGAAGAAATGTTTGAGGGGAAAATTTAATGGGGGTCGATTTTACATTCCACCCCTCTAGGAGGCACCATGGGACTGGTAAGAGCTGATTTCATAAAAAAAAATTATAAAAAAATAAAAAAATTGTATGGGGACCGCCTTAAGGGTTAAAGATAGAGGGTAGATATGTTCCCAGTAAATGTTGAAACTAAAAAAATATTGGGGGTCTGCCATAGATTTAACTTCTCTAGGGGCACCCTTAGGATAGTTAAAGTGGTGAGAGTAAATTTTATAAAAATGTCATTTGTATGGGAGCCCTCTTACAAAGTGGAGATAGGGGATAGGTATGTTCGGAAAAATGCTCAAAAAGACAAATATATGGGGGCAGTCTTACATTTTACCGCTCTAGGGGAGACTCCGGGGAAGTTGTGGTGCTTTTTGTGGATTTTTAACCCTTCACCACCACATTTGACCCCGATGAGGAGCCATTTGTCCCCACCTCACCTCCCCCATTTTTTGCTTATGCTTTTTTTTCAAACCTCACAAAATTAGGGGATCTAGCGTATCCAAATCTTGTTACTAAGGGTTTCCATACAACATATATGTATAACAAACCGATACTTCAAAGTCAAATTTTGGTCAATTTGTCACGGAAAAACCGATATTTGTTAAAAATGTAATTATTTTATGAAAATTATATATATTACTACACACTATAATGAAAACCAATCTTAAGTGGCTCTGTCGAAATTTTTACGAGGGTCGTTTAAAATGAAGTCTTCACACAAATTTTGACTTTTTCCCCTTAAAACTTTACTATACATCATACTTAGGTAGAAGTATAGTATGAAGGAAATGTTTGCCTTCTTATTCTACATAAAAATGCCTATATAGTATATTTTAAACAAACGTCAAATTTAGAAGTTATGGCGCAAAAAAGCTTTGAAGTGTTTTTAGATAATTTTTAGGGTCAAAAGTTCAAACTGACTGGCCTGTATGCCCCCGAGAGATCCAATTTTGATACACATATTATTTTTTATGCCCAATCTATCGGAAACTGCCGGTGGAGCGAACAAAAAAAGCACTTTTGAAAATCTCATACATTTCATGGGTGGTCTAATATATACATAGTATCATATATTATCATATCTGGAACTGTATTTAAAATTTTGATCATGAGATACCATATAAGGCCATATATTGTTTAAATGGCACCATATATAATAATATATGGTTTAAATGGCAAAATATATTCTAATATATTGCTTAAATAACACCATATATAAATATATATGGCACTATATTTAGTAGCATATATTATCATATCTGCAACTATATTAAAGATTTTGTTCATGAGGTACCATATATGACCACCATATATGATAATATATAGTTTAACTGTCACCACATATAGTTATATATTGTTTAAATGATACCATATATAATGATATATTCCTAAAATGCCACAATATATATTAAGATATAGCTCTATATACAACTATATATACCATATCTAATATTATAAAGGCCGATATCTATTTAGATGAAATTATATATGGCATAATATAAGGAAAATTTTTGGAAAAAGACGTCATATATAATTATATATGGATATACATAACGACTTGTCTAATTATATATTGTAATATATGCCACATATGATTATATAAATTTTTTTTTACTCGGGATGACATATTATTTTTTTTTAATAGGGAACATACCATATATGGTGCCATTTAAACAATATATTGTCATATATGGTGCCATTTAAACAATATATGGTCATATATGGTAACTCATCAGCAACTACAATATTAACTGTATTTCAGAAGCTATTAATTGTATTTCAGAAATTTTAAATGTGTTTCAGAAATTATCGAATGTATTTCAGAAATTATTAATTGTATTTCAGAAATAATCAAATCTAATTCAGAACTTGTTGATTGTATTTCATATTTAATAGAGAAAAATTTCTGAAATACATTTTATAATTTTTGAAATACAATTGATAATTTCTGAAATACAGTTCGATAATTTCTGAAATACAGGTTTGAATTTCGGAAATACAATTAATAATTTCTGAAATACAATTGATAAAACTGAAATTCAATTGACTAGTTCTGAAATACAATTCATAAATCTAAAAAATAATTGATAAGTTCAGAAATACAATTGATAAAACTGAAATTCAATTGATTATTTCTGAAATACAATTGATAAATACTAAAAACAATTGATACAACTGGAAATGGTTTAGAGCGTTAAAAAGATGTAAATAAAATTATTTTATTAAAAAAATTCAATTTAATAAAAAAAAATATAATTTCCCGATTAAAATAGATGATATGGTGACATATCTAATATGATGAAATACAATTACTAATGACATACAATTTAATCCGAAAAATGGTGTTTACAATTGTATCTACGTGGATCAAATTGGATTTAATTACTTTAAATTATATACACTTTAATCCGAATTTTGACCGGACATTACTGTATTAAATAATATTTTAATATTTAAAATTTGATGCAATGAGGTCCAGTTGGATAAAAATTTTCGTATTTCTGTTTTTATTAAATATTGTACTGAAAAACAATGGAAGATTCACGTAAGGTTTCTTGTATCGTGTGACCTAAGCAAATCTAGTAAGTTTGCGAGTCTTGATGTGAAACTGCATACATAAAAAGTATCTACACATTAATCAGTACTTATACGAGCTATAGTATAGTTTAGGAATAATCCATACAAATAAATAAAATAAAATGAAATTTCAAATAATTTTCCATAAATCATTACTGGATTTTTCACTAAAGGTGAGATTTTCATTTTAAAAGTGATGAAACTTTTATTTTTGGGCTTTCACTTAAAAAAAAAATGGGAAAATTGCATTAAAATTGTAATCACAAATTTGGCATGAAACAGTTTTTAATAAAATTAAATGTCATGAAATAATCGTTTAAAAGTGTTTTAAATTTGTAAATAGTGAATAAAAAACTAGATTTCACTAATGGGGGAATTATTTATTAGGTTTTTAAGTTATTTATTACACAATTTTAGTCTTTCTATTTGCATTTATAATCTGCTTGCGGGTAGACAATTTTATTGTTTTAATTTTCATTTATATTTTATGGTATCCTTCAATCCTATGGATAAATTTGGTGGTACGTCATTCCTAAACCAAAATAATTACTTCCAAGAATTGGCTAACTGTTATTAATATTACCCAATATTCAATTTAAAAATAAAAGAATCTGTTGTTTCGATGTAAATTTATAACGTTTTAAATGACATTAGACGGAAATATTTCGGCCTACAATTTTTAAGAGATCGTAGATCTTCATATGCAATATTTTTCATATATAATATATTATCCAATTATATTAGATGTAAAGAGTTATCTGATGTAGTAAAAATACATGTCCCTCCACGTGATTTACGTCATGAACGTCTTTTTTATGAGGAATTTCACAGGACAAATTATGGCAATAATGAGCCAATTACTAGATGTTTAAAACTTTGTAATAGTTTTTCATCATTATTGGATTTTAGTTGAAATAGGGATAAATTCAAACTAAATTTATTTCAGATTTTTAATTAGTGTAAGCACCCATATTTTTTATTTTAAAATAATAAATATTGTACATTAGTCTGTAAGATATAAATCAGTAGACCTAAATAATAAATAAATAAATAAAATGAATTTAAATTTCAATTTAATACTAAGATATTAAGAGTTCATTTCAAACAAGACTATAACATAAATTATACAGGAAAAATAAATGTTTCTTTTTAAATCAATAGACTTGTTTTGTTGCTATACATATGTGGTACGAAATCCCATATAAAGTCTGAGTGCGTGTGTTAAGTGTTAGCTCTCTTAACATAATATTTTCAATGTCGATAATGTATGGGTAACTGTCAGATAATTTCAGTCAGACTGTATACAAAAATATTTTGCCGATTTTTTATGTTCATGTTATTTTTTAAATCACTTGAACTTTTTATCAAAATTTGTTTTTGTAAAAGAATATTTTCCAATTAAAAATGGATTGTAATTGACTTCGATAAAATCTTAAATTAAATTTAAATTAAACATGAAACTAGGCTATTTTTGGTCTTACAATTTCAATTCCATGGGCGAGATCTTATTAAATATGACAACATATGTAAAATGATATATTTGGATATTGGGTCATATAAAATTTGTTCGAAAGACCAAATTTATGTCTTATTATATATAGTGCCATAGAAAGCAATATATAACGAGACATAATTGTATTAAATAATATAAAATAATATATAACCCGTTTTACTCGGGTTTATAAAAACATTTATAGAAAATAAAATTATTATTTTATAAAAAGAAATTCATTTTATAACAAAAAAAAATGCATAGCCGCGACCTTCTGAGTTTAAACCTTACAAAATATTGTAATTTTTATAAAATCAGTGCTCTGCCAGTGTATTATTTTTTGGATGTTGTCAATATCTGTCTGGGATCTTATTTTATTACATATTCCCAAATCTGACTCCATATATTACTACATAAGCCATATAAAACTAATCAAAATATATGTAGTGACCAATATGATTATATATGGTTCGATACTAAGTTATATAACACTGTATATATCGTCATACTAAAAATATATTCTTGTAATTTCCCTGCGGGAAATGAAGGGTCGATTGATCCAAAGTGACAAATCTGAGAAAGGTACATAGGGGACAGGTTACAAAACTGATGTAAACCCAAATTTCGGTGTATCAAAAAGTTATAATTCCAGCAAAATATTCAACCTCGTGACTATTGAAATGGAGGCCAAACATTAACTGGTTCATTTTGGATATATCCTATAACTGGAGAAAAAATATCATAACATCAAATTGACAAAAGTAACTAGTACCTTTGCAGTTGAAGTAGTGATATAACACAGAACAGGTGCAGTATAATTAGATGTGTATGAAAAAATGGCGATCGGTACCGTAAAACCCTTTAACAAAGTTTACATAATACTTAACTTTGTGGCCACAGAAATAGGGTTTGGGGTTCGGGAATTCCCGGGCGGGAACTCCCGGGAAAAATTTGTCGAGAATTCCCGGGAAAATAATATATTTTTCCCGGGAAAACGGGAAATTTTAAAAATATTAAATTTTTTAAATTGTTTTTGTTTCGAATAGGATTTTTTAATTTTAGTCATAAAAACATTTTAAGGGTGGGTGCGAACTGGCTAAATAAAATCTAAACTAAATTCAGGTTTCCAAATTTGTTCGAAATTTTAAAAAGTTTTCAAAAAGATTTCAAAGAAATTTGAAACCCTTTTATCAATTTGTGTTTAGTTTAGAATTTTTTTCGCCACCTCGTACAGGGCCTAAATACCAAAACAAAAATGTCATTGTTAAAATCTTTTAAAAGGGAATACATTTATTTGACACACAAATAGAATCTTTGCCAAGTAATTAGGAGCATTTCAACTAATAAAGATTTTTCGCATGAATTATTCAAAATTTAAGTAGTAAGACCTAAGAAATATGAAAAAAAAGCTTTGTTTCTTACAAATAATCGCCCTTACCATCTAAATTATTCAAATGTATAATTTAGGTAAAGTCGACTTTAGTTAAAATATTGGGTGGCAGTATACCTTGACTTGGTTTATTTTTGGAGCATTCTGATTGGTTAATTTATTTTCAACCAATCAAAATATTTGAAAATATAAATATTTTTGTAAGGTTTTCATACACAAAATGAACAAAACCGTTTGATTAAAAATAAAGTCGACTTTAAATTTAAAATACTCCTTTATATTAAGGGTCAATAATTTTATAAGTAACGTTTTCATTAATAAATATGAAAAGAAAAGACTAATGGTTAACGGTGGTATCTAAATTTGGTTATCCGACATCTAAATTTGGTTCACAAAAAAAAAAAAATTGATGGTCATGCTGAATAGGCATTAAAGGTTTTATGGTAGGGCAAACATTTCCTGAAATGGTATCCAAATTAGCTACAGTTAATCCGCACCATAACTAGATCTTCGTTTATTCGAGAAAGTTTTTATAATAAAAACCTGGCATTGCAAAAAAATGAAACCGATGTAAAGAACATTATATTAAATTACTACAATCATGTAAAAGATGTCAGGATAAAAGAAGATATCGAGCAATATTTCTAACAATAGGAGATTTACTATAATCTTAGATGAATGGACAAGAATATCACAGAAGAGATATTTGAACATATGTATAAACGGAAATAATTCATTTTATAACCTGGGGTTGGTTTATATATCAGGAAGATGTAATGCTGATGAAATAAGAAGAATTGTAGAAATAAGACTAGAAGAGTTTTATTTGTCTTTGGAAAATAACATTGTGGCCACGATTTCTAATGGGCCAAGTGTGATGAAACGGTTTGTTTCCGACAGTCCAGAAGTAGGTGCTTTCTGCTGGAATCATGCAATTCATTTGGCAGTGCTGCGAGTAATTTATGTGAAATCAAATGTTCAACATTCTGATATTTTTTACTTTGAATTCTCACTACACAGACTGCATTTGTACTGAAATAGTGTTTTTTTTTAACAAAAATTACTTATATAGGTGGTTTTCATTAACAATTTTGTTCAAAAATATTTTCCGGGATTCCCGGGAATCCCGGGAATCAATATTTTTCATTCCCGTTTCCCGGGAAATAAAAAAGCCCGGGAAATCCCAAACCCTACACAGAAATGATGACATAATAATAAACTACGAGTAGTTCAAAAATAGTGTTCGGATACGAGTATGCATAATAGAGTGTCAATGACAAGTAAAACAAACTGTTCAGTGACTGACTGAAAGGCTGTACAACCCTTTTGGATTTATTCACAAACACTGAGGATGTTATATCCAAAGTCAGAATTTTTTATTGGATATTTTAATTACCGATTCTTTTCTCTAATCGTTGGTGAAAATGTTTTATAATACCGATATTACCATTATGAAATAGAGGAAAGTATTCCAAAAAAAATCACTAGGGAAGCTAAATCACTAAGGGGTCGAAATGACCCATAGAACTAAAATAGGTAGATCACATCTGTATTTGCAAAAATTAATAAGAGAAGATAAATTTATGTTAATAACTAAAAACTAGCTCAAAAAGCCCAAAATGACCCGAAAACCAGTTTAGTGCTGAATTTAGGAATGATCTTTGTAAATTACGCTCATATTTTTTTATATGTAAACTTAACAGGGTTTTACTTAAAATATGTGCCCATATTGTATAATACGATAGACGATTATCATACACTTTTCGAAGTTTAATAACTATCATATTACATACAATTTTTAATTGACTTAAGCATATATGACACTTGCTAGTTTCTAGACTCTAGTTTTTGCACCATCAATGCAAATCATATGAAGGGTACTGCATTACCAACATCAATTTGACAGTTTGATAGTTTTTCGATACAGTTGTTCTCTTCACATACATTATTTCTCACATAAGGAAATTCGTGCTCTCTTCTATTTTGGATTATTAATACTGAAACTAGCAAGTGTCATACGGGCTATATTCGCATAGACAAGCAACTTGATGGAAACTCACAAGAACAAGTCTAAAGCGGTCAAACAGCACGATTTCGGTGACTATTGCCCATGCCCTCAAATCGGTCATGCAGTATGTCTAGGTCGCATCAGCTATGTGGCACGTAGCGCCGCCTGTTGGAACCACATATCGTTCACATCCATATCATCCAATTTTGGCCAAAGAAATCATCATAATGTGATAATTACCAGTGAAAAGGAAATAACGATAGGAATTTTCTTCCGATTACAAAACATTAATAGTGTAGGTTATGATTGACAAGATTGATTGTCGAAGTAGTGGTGTATGGTGTAACTAGTATTTCTTAACTTACGTTAAAATTTATATGTATACTTTCATATATGTATTTGTTAGAATATTGTTCTACCTCAAGTCCAAATTCGAATATGATATTTTGAAGCAACAAATAAAATCTAATGTTACAATATTATCGTATCCGAATTTGGACTTGAGGTAGAACAATATTCTAAGTAAATATATGGAAATCTATTTAGAAAATCCGAAAAAACTATTTTTGAATTTTTAATGCAAAAATTAAAATAATTTATATGTATAGCTTATAAACTTAACTAAATTGAATTGTAATCATGAGTTAATAGAGGTTTTCATATAAACGCGTATTCTACTCGTAAACGGTGTAAACTTGGTATGTTTATGAGTTTAATACCAAACTCCATACATGAAAAATATGTTTATATTTATACAAGGTTTACATGGAATTTACGAGTTTATATGAAAAACCCCTAATACTTATTTTGGTATTTATTTAAAAAAAACTATTTTTTAAAATAATTTTTTGTGACTTTGTGATGTTTTAAAAACAGATTCGGTGACTTGTCGTTTTACGTAAGTTCAGTGACTGGATCCTTCTGGGTTCTTCCAGCACCCATACTTATTATGACACATGGTGAATAATAAGTGACATATTACACGTCAATTAGTTTCAGTTAGTCCTGTGACTCGTTAACTTAGAGCAGTATAGTGATATGTCATGAAACTATTATTTTGTACTAGTTCAGCAACAACACACATATTGATTAATGTGTGACTAGTTTCTTAACAAATATTTTTCTTTAGTTCTGTGATATATGTTCTTAAACCAGTCACGTGATGTTTTATTTCGCACTAGTTTCGGTACATATCACATAATGTCTAATATGAGACTACTTCCGTATTAGATAATTTTAACTTGTTCTATTGCATACTCTCTTAAACCAGTAGTGTGATATGTTATAAACGACAAGCTTTGCGACAAGTCACAAGTAGCTCAAAAGGAGGAAATTGTCACCTCCTATGACAAGCCCATGTTAAAGTTGCCGGTTACTTTGATATAAAAAAACCGAATCGAGGACCGGTGACTCCCACAAAGTTCCGGTCACGTGACCAGCTCTGTGACTGATCCATTTCCCGTAGGGTTTATATAACTTTCTATATGAACTAAAACAAATTAATATAAATTAAGAGTTAATTTCTCCACAACCAAATAATTTTTACGTGATTTTTTTGCACATATCAAAATTATATTAAAAAATGATGCGTTCGATTTAGAAGACAAAAGCCTTGAAATTTTTATTTTATGTTATAAAATTTGGGCCTTTAAAATTGTTCAAGCTATAGAAATTTCAATATCAATTTAATAGCCGGTATGCATAAAAGGTATACTTACTATCCCTACGGGGAATGAGGAGTCAATTGCCCTCCAAGGACCTATCCCGTGACCGGTCAACCAAAGGCATATTACTAAATTAGTATGAACAAAAGGGAATGAATTAATTTTCTAAGTATTTTCTGACCCGTTATTTTGACTGTTGCTTTTAAAAAACATGACCGATACTGAAATAAGAAACAAAATTCCCGACATATTTTTAAAAATATTTTTTACTTATTTTACACTTTTATTTATTTTTAAATTTATTTTTTTATGATTTGCTTATTTTAGCTCTAATTTTATATTTCTATAATTTTTTGCTAAGAAATTTTAAGTTTTGTATTTTCAAAGTTTTTTAATGTTAAAGCTGTTTTAGTTTTAACAATTGGTATTTCATTAAATTTTCTTTTTAACTTAAGGGGAATTTTAAAATTTTTATTTATATTATCAGAGTTTTTGAGTTAATTGTCTAATTTTTAATTGATTTTTTAAATTTAATTATGACCAACTTAAAAAACTAGTCAACTGCCATTAAAGGACCTATCCCATGACCGGTCAATCGGGGGCATATTCAGGGCACTTCCACTATATTTGTGTGTGTGTTAATGTTGTTTTCTTTTCTATTTTTTTCTTTTCCATTTTTTTTATTTGCTTGTAGTGTTTGTTTTTTTATTTTCTTTTTTATTCCCTACGGGGAATGAGGAGTCAATTGCCCTTCAAGGACCTATCCCATGACCGGTCCACCGAAGGCATATTACTTAATTAGTACAAATATGAACAAAAGAGAATGAATTAATTTTCTAATTATTTTCTGATCCGTTTTTTTCACTGTTGCTTCTAAAAAACTTGACCGATACCGAAATAAAAAACAAAATCAGCGGCATATTTTTAAAAATATTTTTTTATTTATTTTACTCTTTTAATTATTTTTAACTTTATTTTTTATCTCTTATTTTAAATTTCTATAATTTTTTGCTAAGAAATTTTAAGTTTTGTATTTTCAAAATTTTTTTGTGTTAAAGCTGTTTTAGTTTTAACAATTGGTATTTCATTTAACTTTTCTTTTTAACTTAAAATGTATTTTTAAAATTTTTATTTATATTATCAGAGTTTTTGAGGTAATTTTCAAATTTTTAATCGATTTTTTTATTTTAATTAT
This sequence comes from Leucophora obtusa, assembly GCA_949987735.1. Lineage (NCBI taxonomy): Eukaryota > Metazoa > Arthropoda > Insecta > Diptera > Anthomyiidae > Leucophora > Leucophora obtusa. The sequence goes on from OX465295.1 coordinate 246,519,989, forward strand.
GCCCAATGCAAAAAACGAGTCAACTGCCATTAAAGGACCTATCCCATGACCGGTCAATCGGGGCATATTCAAGGCACTTCCACTATATTTGTGTGTGTGTTAATGTTGTTTTATTTTCTACTTTTTTCTTTTCCATTTTTTTATTTGGTTGTAGTGTTTGTTTTTATTTTTTATTTGGACAGAAACCGTATAGGAAATCCTCCTGATTCTTAAAATAGATATTCCTATATAGAAATCCTCTATGAATTTCTACATTTAAAAAAATTTTAAAGTTTCCGAGGGTCCAAGGCCCCGCCAAGGTCCATTTTTGGATAGAGATAACCCCTTTCTAAGAGGTATTGCACTGTTAGGGGTAGTCGAAATTTACATCAATATTAATCTATCTCTCTTAGTTTAAAAAATCGGGAGGGAAAGAAATGCCGCCATCTACCGGGTAATAACAGAAACATGAAAATATTATATTTTAACAATACATTTTGTAAAATTTAAGGAATGGGGTCTTAAAAATTTGTTATAAATAGTTTTGAAAATTAACACTCAAAACTAGTGAAAGTACTGAGGATTTTTAGTATAGTGTTAAATGAAGATAACCAAAATCTTTGCTTAAATAAGTGTTTCAACTAAAAATTTGTTAAAAATTAGTCAAATCGATTTAAAACCGGTTTGACAGATTTTTCTACTGACGTACTATTTTAAGTGTACAAATACATTATTATACTCAAATGAAAACTTAATCTCCGTAGATTTCAAAACCATAAATAATTTTTAATATTTTATATTTAAATTTTACTTCATTGCGTTTTAGCGAAAATATCGTTAAAATGTTGGTTATCAATTTTTGTTTAAAAATAAAAATTGGTTTTTCGACTTTTTTAATTGATAAATTGGAAATTTATTAATTCTAGTTCGAGGCCAATTTCCTTTTTTTAAGCAGAAACTCTGTGAAGTATTTGTCAGGAGAATATCCTGATGAAGACAGATAGCAGTTTTTGGAAAAAGTGTTTATTAGTTATATTATTTCATAATAAGGAAATTGGCCCCGAACTAGAATTAATAAATTTCCAATTTGAAAATATAGTTTATTTAAATTTCTTGTGCGAAGAAAATCCTCAGATATCAATCAAATTCTCATTTAAAAAATTTATTATCATATTTTGAGGTTTTGGTATACACTCGACAGTTTTAAAAGAGAAACAATTGTAGAGTCTGCGGAGTAAGAAAAAAATTGATTTGCAAAAACGTTTCCTCAATAAATTTTTAAAAATTTGTTATTTTAAGCTCAGTAAGTTGTTTCGATTTTTCATACAAGCAAAATGCTTTTCACGATAAGTGTTATGTGTGAAAATTCTTTATCATTTATTTTTCAGCAAATTTAGTATTATTTATATGGTGAAAAATTAACGTTTTGTGTTTGTTGTAACAACATCTTTTCTATAAAATACATAATGATTTTATTCACAATTTAAATAACCATTTGAGGACTTTAGAGTTCAAGTTCGGGTGAATTTTTTTCAAGGGAAAAGGGAAAAAAATTCCTAAGGTTAAGCACCATAAGTTGTTTGAGTTTCACGTGAAAAAACTGTTATACTCCATATAAAAAAAACTAATTTTTCACGACAATGAGTTTCACGTGAAAATCGTGTAGACTTTGTTTTCACGCAAATTTAGTATACAAGACTATTATTTTTCTTGTGAAAAAGTGATATTTTTTGTATATTGTGATTGTGTCTTTCTAATAAAATAAAAAAAATTGCACATTTTCAGAACTTAAATTACGATTTGAGGCCTTTAAAGTTTGAGTGTAATTTTTCCACGTGAAAAACAACTTACTTGTAAAAATGTAGTTTTTAAAGCCTTTGACCTAAATATAGATTCTTTGATTTTTACTATTATATATTTTTACATAAAAAAATTTTTCTTACGAAAAACAGTATCACAATTGATTTTTAATTAAATTTAATTCTTAAAAAAATATTTTTATAGTTTGACAAACTTTTAATAAAAAGAGTTCTCAAACGAAAAATATCCCAAATATTCTTTAGGAAAATATTGAAAGATTGCCAGAAATAAAAATTTACTTAAGTATTTGGTAATTTGTGTATTTTTTTCTCGTAATTGATTAAATATTTTGTGATTTTTTCAGAATCTAAAACGTTTGAGTATAGGGGTGAGTTTTTGTTAAATTGCTTTAGCACAGTTTTTCACTTTGGAAAAACTTTTGTTTCTATATTGCTTTCTGTTTTAATTTTTTTCTTTTTCTCTCTTTTCTTTTTTCTTTTCCCTTTTTTCTTTCCCTTTTTTTCCTTTCCCTTTTTTCCTTCCCTTTTTTCTTTTCTTTCCTTTTTCTCTTTTCTTTCCTTTTTTTTCGTTTTCGAATTCGGTTTGGGGGGGGGGGGGAATTTCCCATTCCCCCCCCCTTGAAACCGCGCATGGTTCGTTACAAACCATTTATTTATTCCCAAGAGAGAAAGAGAGAAAACACCAAATTTTGTTATGTTAATTAATTACGTAAAATATGATAAAATTCTTTATTTAAAATAATTTTTTTTATACATTATTTACAAAACTAAGGACACGATTACCGATATAATATATGCGACACGGAGGTTATCCACGTTGTTGGCGAAGAGTAAGACAGTCTGAGGGAGAATAAAAACAAACCTACACACAGGGAAAAGATTAGTTGGAAAATTGTTGCAATTACAATAACTTGACGACGATAGCATAACTTTAGTTAAAACTGTAGAATATCAATTATAATAGTAAAAAGTTTATATAAGTGACTAATTCTTTGTATCAACAACTGAATTAAAACGCTTTTTTGATAAAAATTAGGCATCCCAACCAATTTAGACAAAAAAGCAATTTATTTAAATTAATTCGATTGCGGCAACTGTTTTAAAAACCAAAAATTTTTCAATTTTCCCAATGAATTAGCAATAGCAATTACATGAAAGTTGAAACAATCAAATTTTAAAAATTAATGTTATCTAATGTGATACTAAATATTGTAGAAGATGAAATAAATAAAGAACTAGAAATAGTTTTTCATAAAGTAAAAAATAAATTAGATATAAGAATAGTAGCTTACAATGTACATGGTTTAGAAAATAAAAATCTTCACCATAGTTTTTATGAATACTTGAATCAAACCGAAATCTTTATGCTGTTAGAAACTCACGTAGAGGAAAAAAATATTCCAACATTTGAAAAGCGTTTCAAAAATTTTTATTTAATATGGAAAGCTGCCTATAGAAATAGTAAACATGGAAGAGGTATTGGAGGGTATGTTTGTGGTGTTCGTAACGATTTGGCTAAAAGTGGAGTGAAGCATGTTTTTGGATCCTAGGGTAATATAGATACTATTAAAATCAAAGTGAATAGTTTTGAATTTACAATAATACCAGCGTATATTCGAGGAGCAGATTGGAGTCTGGAGTTTGGTAATCTATGTAGCTTTTTTGAGAAAAATTATATCGCCAATCCAATCATAATGGGTGATTTTAACGTCAGAATTGGTGAAGAACAACAAGAGTTAGATGAAATCTTAGATGAAATGTTTCCCCCTGGCCTTGAAATAAGAAAATCTAAGGACAAAAAAACAACGAAAAAGCATACTAAAAAATTTTTAGAAATGTGTTCTGACTATGGCATGGTGTTGGCAAATGGAAAGACCAGAGGTGATGAAGATGGCAGTTATACGTATGTAAGCAACTCTGGAAATTCGGTAATTGATTTTTGTGCCATATCCATTAGTGTATTAAATATGGTTGCAAGCTTTGTAGTGGAAGATAAAATATGGTCCGATCATCTGCCAATTAAACTTCACATGAAAATAAACGTTGCTCAAACAGTGTCTGATAAAATGCTTTTAATGCCTAAACTGAAATGGAAAGTAACCAATAAAGATAGTTATGCCCGTAGATTAAGCTCTAATTTAAAAAATTTAGTGGAACAAAATACACATATAGACTTACAGGATATGAGTAATATAATTGTTGAGTCTTACGCAGTACAAATGAAAAACTACAATATAACTAAGAACGAAAACAAATGGTTTGACAAAGAGTGCAGTAAAGCTAGAGACGAATCAATGAAACTTTTGAAAGCATTTCAGAAATCCCAGAATATTCAGGATAAGCAAATATATTATGAAAACAAAAAACAATATCAGAAGCTTTGTAAGCAAAAAAAGAAAAACTATTTTGAAAATATAGAACAATATACGGTGAATGATAGCAAACAATGGTGGTCGCTAGCAAGAGAGTTAAGGCAACATGAAAATTTCATAATTGGTCGTATAGATGCAAATAAGTTTGAGGACTATTTTAAAAAATTATTGAATCCCACAGTAGCGGCAATGAAGATGATGTACGCATCAAATTTTGTAACAGATGAGCTTTTAGATAAAAATTTTACTTTAGATGAAATAAAAAGGCAACTTAAAAAAGTCAAATTAAACAAAGCGCCTGGTGAAGATATAATTTCATTTCATTTCATTTATTCAGTCTATGGATACAAAATTCCTTACAGACTATGATGTTACAGTTTTAGAATAATCTAAATATTAATTTATACATTATTTTATTAATTTACAAATTTAAACCCATCAAAATGGAATATAAATATTGCTTAAATGCAGATTTTGATGCACAAAACTCTATTTGCGGTTTTAAATGAATTTGTTGATAATGATTAATGTCATTCAGTTGAATAAACATGCGGGTCAAAATGCTATTAAGACCATAATTGGTACGATGTAGTGGTACATTAAAAATATTGTTATACCTAACACTTCTAGGTGGAACATTTTTTTTTTTTTTTTTTTTTTTCGTGTTTTATTTATTTATTGAATCTTCACTAAATATGTGTGAACTAACAATAAGTATTCAAATCTTAAGACTAAATAAAAGTATTAAGTCCAGCCAGTGCCAGACAAAAATTTTGTGCTTTCATTCTAATTCCTTCTCTATAAGTGGACCAAGTCAGCAGTATGTCTCCTTCTTAGTCGCAGGTGACCACTGCTATTTAGAAGATTCCGGGCTAGTGTATTCGGATGTGTTTCTAGTTTCTTTAAATAGTTTTCGCTATGTCTTCTGATTTCATCTCTAACAAGGTTTACGTTGAGATCCTTATGTATGTTGGAGTTTCTTATATACCAGGGTGCACACGTGATCATTCTAAGAAGCCTGTTTTGACGTCTTTGCAATTTTTCTATGTTAGATGCTGAGGCGGTACCCCAGAGTTGAATTCCATAGCACCATATGGGTTTAATTATCGAGTTATAAAGCAACAGTTTACAATCTAAGGCAAGTAAAGAGTTCCTACTCATAAGCCACGTAAGCTCAACCGTTTTTAACTTTATCTGGGTAAGTTTCGCATCTATGTGATTTTTCCATGTAAGGCGACGGTCAAGGTGTATACCGAGATATTTCACATTTGATTGTTGGGGTATATTATTATTATTTATTTGAATCGCTGGACACGATTCTCTTCTTAAAGTAAAAGTTATGTGTATACATTTCTGTTCATTCACTTTAATTTTCCATTTATCTAGCCAAGTTTCCAATTGTGATATATGATTTTGTAACAATCTTGACGCTACTAATGGGTCATTGTGGACACTAAGGATTGCTGTATCATCAGCAAAAGTGGACGTATGGGTATTCAAGTTTAATGGCATATCAGATGTATATAGGATATACAGAAGTGGTCCCAAAATACTACCTTGCGGTACTCCAGCACAAATGTCCTGGGGAGAGCTGAAGAAACTTTTTTCCGCGAGAACGAATTTACGATTTGTTATATAGCTTTCTAGGAGCTTATGGGTGTTTGACGGTAACAAAAGTTTTATTTTAAAAAGAAGTCCCTCATGCCAAACTTTATCAAAGGCTTGTGAGACATCAATAAAGAGAGCAGAGCAGTATTTTTTTTCCTCAAATGCCTTTCTTATTACAGTGATTAGCCTATGTACTTGTTCGATGGTTTTATGTTTTCTCCTGAAGCCAAATTGATGTGCTGGTATAGTATTGTTTTCGTCTACATACAAGGTCAACTTATTCATGAGTAGCTTTTCGAACAGTTTTGATATATTCGGTAAAAGACTAATTGGTCTATAGGATTCAACTTTGGTGTGGTCTTTGCCTGGTTTGGGTATCATTTTAACAAGTGATACTTTCCATTCCGCGGGATAGTACTCAAGGCGTAAAATAGCATTAAAAATAAAAAGAATAATTCTTAATGCTATACGGGGTAATTCTACAAGCATTTTATTACTTATCTTATCGATGCCAGGTGCTTTTTTTGGGTCTAATTCAATAATAGCTTTTTCAACCTCTCGCATTTCAAACATAAGCGGGGGACATACTATGTGCTGGGATGTAGTAGGAGGCGGCTCTATTATAGTACTAGATAAGTTTGGCGTAAAAACTTCCTTCAAATGATCCACGAACAGATTTCCTTTTTCCGTGTCGTTTCTGGCCCAATTTCCATTTGGTTTTCTCAAAGGAGGCTTACATGTAACGGGTCTTTTAAGATTTTTTGTAGCACGCCACAAAGAGTAATCAGTTTTAGCTGATGGATCTAAGTTTTCGAGATATCTGCTAAGCGATTCAATTCTTTTTTCTTCAAGAAGTCTTCGCAAATTCTTCGTGCATTCTTTAAATCGTTCCTTTAGTTGTGGAGATCTGTGCTGTTGCCATTCTCTTCGTGCAATTCTTTTATCATTTAGGAGTCTTTCGACATCTATAGAAAAAATTCTGTTTGGTCTTTTGTGTCGGCGGGGCTTTGTAGCCAGTTGAGCAGCAAGTTTGATTTGTAATTCTAGATTTTTAACAGCGAGGTCAATATCGTCTGTTGTTCTTAACCGTATATTTTCCGAACAATGAGAACTAATAAACATTCTGTATTTTAGCCAATCTGTATTTTTTCCCGTAAGCGCTGAGTCACCATATGGGTTTACAATTTCTCGGGGGCCCTGGATACAAACAATGGTGGGTGTGTGATCTGACGACAAATCTAATGATGATTCTACCTGTACTAATTCCCTTGAAATAGCCTTTGTCACTCCAAAATCTATCAAATCTGGTATTTTTTGCCTATCTGTTGGCCAGTAAGTGGGTTCTCCGCTTGATATAACATCCATACCCATTTTTGAAATTGTATTAAATAAAACACGGCCCTTGGGAGTAATCAGTCGTGACCCCCAGAATGTGTGTTTGGCATTGTAGTCACCAGCTGCCAGAAAGCGGGGACCTAACGATTTAAAGAAGTCCGTGTACTGAATTTCTGTTATCGGAAATCTAGGAGGGGAGTAAATTGATGAAATAACAAGGTTCATGTTAAATTCTTCGAGGCATATAGTGCTGGCTTGAAGATAGTTTTCACGAAATTCGGGCATTGGAAAGTGTTTTAAACGAGACTTTATGATAACCGCTGCACCACCGCATCCTCTGTCTCTGGGGTCTTTTGTGTCATAAATTGTGTATCCTTGTATTGAAAAAGAACTTCTTGGGGTTAAATGCGTCTCAGAAACAAGCATAACGTCAATTTGCTTGTTTCCGAGGAAATAATTTAGTTCGTTTTTGTGTAAGCTTAAGCCGTTTGCGTTCCAATAACATATTTTTAAAACGTTCATTTTTTATCTAAGAAAGCCTGCATAAGCATGCCTTGGTTGCGGAGTAATTCTTGCATCATTCCTTGCATATTGGCCATGAAGTTGTTAATGGTTTGAACTAAAGTTTCAATTGAGTTTTCCAGCGAGCTTTTCTGGGGAGGAGAAGGCGTTTCCAGCGAGGGCAGTGGGTATGAATTGGTTTGCGTAGAACCAACGCTTTGGGAAGCGGCGATTTGTGCATACGAAAAATTGTTTGTACTGGCACTATGAGAAGTAGTGTGTTGGGCATTTGAAGGAGTACGATCAGTCGATCGAGAACATGAAATCTAATAAGACAAAGCAACTCTGAATAGTCAATACCACCACTAATAATATCGAAAACAAATAAAGCAGATTGCAATAACCTACGAAACTCAAGGGTTTCCAAACCTATTAATAAGCTTTTAGATCTGTAGGATGGTATAGGATCAACAAACGTAAAAGATGAGATTGCAAATTTAACAAATTTTCTTTGCACTCTCTCAATACGCGAGATATGAGTTCCACAATGGGGAGCCCATATAATAGCTGCATACTCTAATTTAGATCTGACAAAGGCAGTATAAATTAACTTCAATGTCATAGGATCAGAAAACTCAGCACAATTTCTCTTTAAGAAAGCTAACATAGAATAAGCTTTCGGAACAATATAGTCCACATGCTGTTTAAAGGACATCACTGAGTCAAAAACAACACCCAGATCCACTGTGGAATCCACAGAAACCAGATTATAGTCACCTATATTAAAGGTAGTATAAATAGGATTTAAAGACCTAGAAAACGAGATGTGGAAACATTTGTTGAGATTTAAATGGAGCTTGTTTAAATTACACCATGCAAGAAGATTGTTTAAATCTACTTGCAAATCTAAAACATCACGAACTGAGTCGATTCTATGAAATATTTTCAAGTCATCAGCATACAACAGAAATTTAGCTTTATGAAAACAAGACGAAATGTCATTTATAAATAAATTAAATAGAAGTGGACCTAAGATGCTGCCTTGAGGTACACCGGAAGTTTGAATGTACGGATCAGAAAAGTAGTTTTCTATGCTAACTTTACAAACTCTATTGTATAGATATGATTTAATCCAAATTAAAAAAATAGAATGAAATCCCATTTGATGTAACTTGGCAAGAAGAATGCCATGAGATACCTTATCAAAGGCTTTAGAAAAATCTGCATAAACTGTCTCAACTTGGCTACCTTGTTCTAAGGCTGATATACAGTATTCATTAAAAATTGCTAAATTTGTTGTAGATGATCTACCAGAAAAGAAACCGTGTTGATAAGGAGAAATCCATGATTTAGTAATAAAAAAAAGTCTTTTATAGAGAACATGTTCAAATATCTTAGACACACAGGACAACTTAGAAATAGGTCGGTAACAAGTTACATCATCCCTCTTTCCGTCTTTGAAAACCGGTGTAATTGTTGCCAACTTCCATCGGTCAATAAAAACACCTTCCTTAAGAGACAAATTAAAAAATGTATGTCAATGCTAAAGTAATAGAAGATGCACACTTCTTTAATAAGTGAGCACATAAGCCATCAGCATCCGATTTGTAACTATCCTTGATTAGCAAAATGCCATTAAAAACCTCATCCTCAGAAATAACCATATAACCAATGTCTAACATAGACATGGAACTAGAAAAGCCAAAAATATTACCATTTGAAGGCTCAAAATTAGATTTAAAAAAGTCTGCAAACATATTCACAGATTCAGTGCAAGATTGGGATATTTTATCAGCGTATTTAACAGTAGATGGTATATCAGATACTTGTTTTCTAGATTTTACGAATGACCAAAAAGATTTAGGATTATTTTTAATATCATCTTCCTTTTCAAAAAGATACTGTTTGTACAAAAACTTATTTAAACAATTAAACTCACGTTGATAATGAATAAATTTATCTTTACAATCAGTAGATCCTGATTCCCTAAAACGTTTATGAAACTTATTACGAAGATTTTTAAGTTTCTTAAGACCACTAGTGTACCATGGCAACTTGTAAGGCTTAGCCCTTTTAAGAGAAATATTTTCATTACATATACTCAAAACTTTAACCAAAAATTGAGCATAACATGTTGATGTTGATAGCCCGGAAAAGATTTCCAACCAGTCAACTCGATTAAAAATAGAGTTAAGTACATCAAAATTACAAAAATTAAAATTGAAATTCAAAGAATTTAAAGATTGAGAGCATTTAAAAAATTCATATGATTCTATTTCAATGACTAGTGGCAGGTGATGAATATTAGATTGCGATATTGGCAGTAAACTCTCGTATAGTTTAAACTTACAATCCTGAGGAACAAAAATTAGATCCAAAAATCGGTTTAATTGATTAGCAATATGATTAATTTGGATTAACTTCAAACCAATCAAACTATCAATAACCTGAATTTCATGAAATTTATTTACATTAGTCGGTGATAAAATAGCATTATCATAAAGTTGTGACCAAAGAACATCTTTAAGATTAAAATCGCCCATAATACAAAAGCGAGAATTTACTGACAAGTTCTCTTCCAATGATAAAATATTGGAAACATGTGCGGAATAAATTAAGTCTGAGCTATTAGGAGGAATATATGATACACACAAATGCAGTATAATATTAAAGCCGGAAATTGATACTATAAGTTGATCAAGCAAACCATTATTATCATCAATATTAACAAGAAAATATTTATAATGACTTCTAACGGCCACTAAAACACCACCACCTTTAGAATGACCAGTACGCTCAGCATTCCTATCCTTACGATATATATTGTACAGCTTAGTATCAAAATATTCGGCATTACAAAAATCAGCATTCAACCAAGTTTCCACCAAGACAATGACATCATGTTGACATTGAGAAGAAAAATCATATATACTTTTAGATTTTGTTCGCATTCCAGATAAGTTCTGGTAATAAATTTGAAAGCCAGTTTTCACCGAGTCTAAAGTTTTTCCGCAGGCGCTGGTTTCCTTGGAAAATTTACAAATTGGCGAACCTTAATATTTGATGGCCAAAGATCAGGTTTTAATATTTCATTATAAGCACTGGGAGAAACACCGAGCTTAAAGTTGACTCTTTTGAGTTGCTTAAGATCAGTATCTTTTTTAACTAATAAATAGCACTCAATATGCTGTTTACCAATACCAGCATTTTTTTCCACATAACTTATTATTTGATCAGTCGTAACAGTTGGCTTAAATGATGAAAGATGCACCCATTTCTTTTTGATTACAACTTCCAGATCGTTAGAAGTATTAACCCCAAATACTACAGGCCCCTTTCGTCGTCTACGCCTATGCACTTCAACCCAATCATGTGTTTTCTGTGATTGTTGTATGTTGTCATCAAACATGGCATTATTCATTTGAGCATCAGACTCAGTAGGTAATGAAGCTACAGATGAAGCAGCAGACAAAAGAGGTTGGCTGTTTGTTATAGCAGCAGCAGCTCGTGCACTTGTACTTGGCTTAACAACAACACTAGTAGCATCAATTGCATTAGTATTAAGTACATTAATGTTGTTTTTTCCTTTTTGTTTATTTTTTGGCGGTTTCACTTTATCTTTATTTTTTGAGAACTCACTAAACTGTTTCTTTAAACCACGTAGTTCAAGATTTAAAGAGTTTTTAAGCTCTCTTACTTCATTAGAGAGAGATGAGATCTGTGCAATTAAATTTGATGAAACACCCAAACAATCATTACAATTATACACAATGTTTTTATTATTATTGAAGTATTCAATTAAATTATGACTAATATTGGCACAAATTAAATGGTATTTGGCCCTGCAAATATGGCAGACGATGAAGTTTCTTTTTGCCGAATTGAAACATTTAGCACAAAGCGATTTTGATGCGGTATTCATTGTAACACGTCTAAACAAATTAACTATCAGGCGTAGACTGAGTCCCGTACGAGTTTTTCATTAATGCAACTAATGATTATTTGATAGTTTTAGCAGATGTCCCCAGCAAAACCTTGGTAATATGTTGGTATTACAGAATACATTACCTGGTAATACCATACCCCTTACCATTGCATTATTTCATAACTAAAATGTAATGTCTTACATATAATGTGCTGCATAACTACTGGGTAGTAATATCAACTTATTACTAATGATATATTTAAACACCTCAAAGAAAAGAGTTACTTGTAATGCACAACATGAGTTTTAAATAATAGCAGCGACTTATTACAGATGGGATATTTTAAAATCGTAAAATAAGGAGTTACTTAATAGAAATAGCCACTTATTACCGATGGTGTATTCAAATACCTCAAAATAAGGAGTTATTTGTAATGCGATACATGAGTGTTATTTTCTATTTAAAATATTTGATACAAATAATTTATATGTATTATACATATTGACTGAAATATCTTTTATGTTTTTTGTTAACTTTATATTAATCTGAGTAAATATTAATTAAATATGAATATGCTTCGTTTTAGCATTTATAAAAAACCAACACGATAACGTCTTATTTTAATTTTTTTTGTAAGAAGTAAGTATATATTTTTATACAGTAAGTAAGCGCATAATTTTAATGTATTATTTCAGACCTGTTTGTAACACATTTTTTTGGCCTTACTTTAAGCTGTTATGTAAGTAGTATTGTGCTCATTATCGGTTATGTAAGTGGTTACGTAACTCCTAACATGTAACATTAAAGTAACATGTTCTTATGTTGTTACCTAGCCCTCTTTTGGAAAGTACATACCTCCAATGACATGCCCTTGTTAAAATAATAGCTGTTGGAATAGCAAAGTAAGAGGTTACATACCTTAATTTCTTCTTACAAACCTTATTACCAGGTAATAGAAAGTTTTGCTGGGTCTTTTCAAACCTGTTTAATGGTTGTGGTTCTTTTGAAACTTTTAAAACCAGTATTATTTTTCCTATTTACAAGAAAGGTGATATAAACGACGAAGGTAATTACAGAGGGATATCATTCATTAACTGTATAGCTAAAATAATGATGGGAGCGTTAAACGAAAGAATCACAGAATGGGTTAATAAACATCGGGTTTTAAATGAATTTCAAGCTGGTTTCCGTAAAGGGTATTCCACTGCGGACAATATATATAATTTGGCAACAATTGTAAATATTAAATTTGCAGAAAAGAAAAAAGTTTATGCGTTTTTTGTTGACTTTAAAGCGGCGTTCGATCGTGTCCAAGGGATCTCTTAATATACAAGCTTAAACAAATCGGCTTGTCCTCGAAACTGGTAAACTTTTTGGAAAATATATATACAAAAACCAAATCCGCTGTATGGACTGGATCTGAATTATCTGATTATTTTGAAACTTGCTCAGGAGTAAAGCAAGGGTGTTTGCTTTCGCCACTACTCTTCGCGCTATATTTAAACGATATTCATGATCACCTGGAAGGTGGTATATTTATTGATGAAATGAACATAAGAGTACTTATGTACGCTGATGACATTGTGATATTATCGGAAAGTATTGATATTTTCAAGATGATAGGAAATTTAGAAAGCTATTGTTCTTTATGGGGTATGGAAGTAAACCTCGCTAAATCCGAAGTCATGGTCTTCAGAAAAGGAGGTAGACTTGCAGCAAATAAAAGTGGAAGTTTAAGGGGGAGGCTGTCAGAATTGTATCAGAGTACAAATACTTAAGGGTCATATTAACCCCGCAAATGTCTTTTTCGAAACATGTATCGACTAAAAACTACGCAGCAAAAAACTGTTTAAATGCATCATGGAAAAGTTTCATAGGAAAAAATGAAATTTCTCTAAGAGCCAAATGGAAAATGTTTTTAGCAGTTTGTAGAGATATTCAGTCTTACGCATCCCAAGTATGGGGAAATCTCTGGTTTGAAGATATTGACAAGCTACAAAGATATTTTACTAAGAGAATTTTAAGACTTAGCGATAACACCCCAAATTATGTGATTATGTTGGAGACAAGCCAAGAAGAGGGTCATTTTTATACTTACAGTCTACATCTGCTATACATAGCTAAAACCATTTTTAACTACGGTAATTTCAGACTACCCCATAAATTATCAAAAAAAGTAAAAGAGAAAAATATCTACTGGTATAGTGATCTGAAAAATAGACTGTTGGAGTATAATTTTGATTTAGAAAATTTAGAACAAGGAGAAATGGGTTGGAAAAATACATGTGTGAACCTAATCGATGCTATGAAATCGAGAAAATATCAAGAGCACATTACAAAAGCTCACGGGAGTGACCAAAGGGTTTACCGATTACTTGACTATGCCAAAGGCGTAACATATTGTAATGAGCGGTACAACCAACATCCGATAAGCTATATAATGAAAGCTCGAGGTGATTTATTATGGCTAAATGGCAATAAATATAGAGAAGGCCCTAGACGATTATGTTCCATGTGCAATTTAAACGAAGACGAAACATTACAACATTTTCTAGGTAGATGTCCTGTGCTCAAAATAATCCGTAGAAGATATCTTGGCCGATTTGTGCTAAATGATGATGAAATTATAAATGAGTTGAACGGTGGTGAAGATGTTAATTGGCTAAATCTTTTTTATTTTGTTAAGTATGCTCTAAATTACAGATAGATTCTTGTAAATGAATTTAATTTTTGATTTTTTTTAAACAAAATTTGTACAAACCAAATATCCGGCGAACGGTTTCTTATAAACAAACCATACCGTACTTTTCTTTTAATATTTAATTTAGTTATTTAGTACTAAGAACAATCATGGTAATGAATTTGAAAAAATAAAGAAAAATATCTATCTATCTATCTACTAAATATTTTCTACCAATTAGTGGTTGCATAAACCGATTTCTAGCAAAAATTCTGATAGATTTTCAATTACTATAACAAATGTGAAAAACAAATAAATGTTTTCAAATAATTTTAGTCATCATAACCGATAGATGTTTGTATTAAAATACTCATATTCCTTTTAAATGTCAAATATAAAACTATAAATAAAAAAAAAGTTGAATAAAAAAATAAAAACTAAATAAAAACCAAAAATACTTTCGCCATTATATGGACAATAATATAATATATTCGCAATTAATGATAAAATTAAGCTGTGTAATTTAAAGGTAATTTTATATGTTAACAACTTCGTAGCCAATTTTATTAATACTATCAACTTCAATAAGGCCATAGAGTACCATTCATTGGTTATAATAAAAAATTATTCAAAATTATTGCAGAATTCGTACTGCAACCGGTCTATTAGGAGAGAAGTAGTTCAACAACACTAAAACTAAGATATGGTTGAAAGGATAATCTTATGTCCAAAAAAAACTTCGACAGTCCTGAGGATGCTGAAACAGTAATCAGAATATGAAGCTTTTTATACATGAAAAAGTTATTAGAATTCAATAGTTTTTCTTCAGAAAAATTCCTCAGAATCTTAGAGGTTTCCACAGATTTTGAAGATTTTTTTATAAAAAACGATTAGTTCAAAGGAACTTTTCCCGTAAAAAATCGGCAGATTCTGAGAACTTTTATATTTTTATTTAGTAATTTTTTAAGTTGTTATAATAAGTATGTATGTATCTATTTTATTTTTTATTACGCTAATAAATAAAAATATTGGAAACGGTGTTTTATTTAAATCAATAGAAATGTCTACCAAAATTCGGTTGGGTCTACTGAATATTAAATTCGGTCGGATTTACCAAAATAATTCGGTCATACCAACCATTTATAAAGTAGGTATAACGGAAGATATCGATAGCTGCAACAGAATAATGTGATAGTACATGTAACTACCAAAATTCGGTTGGCGACAAATTCGGTTGTCACAACGAATCTCTTCTCTGTGTGTACATGCGACGACCAATGTTTTCCCGTATTACAATAAATTTGACAGCTAAGGGGTGCGTGGTTGTGGGGAGTGACCGAAAGAGACCGAAATCCAATCGCAATCTCCTGGCTTCTAAATTATATGAATGGGCGCGGACAGTCAAACCATCCACCCACAGTATTTATCGCCCACACCACAGCCTGTCTCTGGGGTCAAGTGTAATGAGAATAATGCAGTCCAACCACAATTTCTCAGAACAGACCACTAATTAGACAAGTCGATATAGGCAGTCCAACCACCAATTTCAGATTATTTTTTCTGACAGACCATCCATCAGTTTAATATTGGCAGTCCAACCACCTATTTAAGACTATTTAATATAGGCAGTCCAAACACCTATTTAAGATTATTTTATCTGACAGTCCAACCATCAGTTTAATATTGGCAGTCCAACCACCAATCTAAGACTATTTAGTATAGGCAGTCCAACCACCTATTTAAGAATATTTTATCTGACAGTCCAACCATAAGACTATTGACAGTCCAACCTCCAAAGTAAAGACTGTTTAATATATTGGCAGTCCAACCACCAATATAAGACAGCTTTAATATAGACAGTCCAACCACCTACATATATAAGACAGCAGACAGGTTTTGTCCCCAAATTTGGGGATTTTTTGTTGGTCTTGGGGACAAAAATTTTCATTTGGGGACAGGGGAATTTTTTGGGGATTTTAAAAATATTTTGGGGATATTTAAAATTTTGAAGATTATATTAACTTTGTATAGTTTTCAGAAAACATCAGTCAAGTTTGTTCGCATAATTTCAAAAAAAGTTACAAATTCACCCTTTTATGGATTTTCGATATTACTTTAAAGCTTTTTAACACAAATAAATGCTTTTTGTCTGAGAGTTTTATATGATTAATGTCCCAGAATCTAAAATATTGTTTATACAAAAAAAAAAACATCGATTATGGATAATGGTCTATTGTATTAAACATACAAAATTTAAAAATTTAAATCTAAAAATTCTTTAAAAAATGCCTTAAATTCTTGAAATCTTCAAAATAAAATACATATGTTTAGGGTTCGATTGTTTTTTTTAAATAATTTAATAAAAATTAAACAATTTCTCCGTAAAAGTCCCTAAATTCTGAGAATTTTTCTAGATATTTATACAAAAGCAATCCAAGAATTTTTAAAAACAATTATTGTTAGTGCTTTTTTTATATGTAATTGTAGTTTTTATGCGGATAATGTTCAATTTGAGCTAATTAAAAAGGCTGTACTACCTTTTTCAACATTTTTTTAAGTTGGGGATTTTTTGGGGATATTTTTAGATTTATTTGGGGACAACGAAAAAAAGTATCTGGCAAGCCTGGATTTTATCGCTAGATTGTCGAAAAATGGTACTTAAAGGAGTTTTTTACTCAAAAATTTCTTTAATATGTTCATAAGAAGTGTTTAAAACTTATAAATAATAAAAAAAAAATTACGACTAAGCTGCAAATAATGAATCCCGATTTTCATTGAATTAATATTAGTATTGAAAATATTCAAAAGAGTGCATTCTACGGTGAAAAACTACATACCCTTATTTTATTTTTTTTTTAAATAAAAGAATATCAATAAGCGAATTTTAAAATATTTTTCAACATAAAACTGATTTTTATAAATTACTAGCCGCCAAGCCCGCTAGATTTAGCGGCGTGCCTTAGGCCTAGTTTTTGGGATGTCATTTAAACCGAAAACGTTTCGTATCGGGCAAGCCCGCTATGTTGTTAGCGTACCTTAAAGTTTAAAATGTAATTTGTTTTGTATAGCAATTAAATATTTTTTATGAAAATAAAATATAATGTTTTTTGTTAATGTAAAAATCTTCAAAATAAAAGCCCTCTTCGATGAGAATGCTTATTAGGAGCTTATATAAAAATAAATAATTGTAAAAATTATTATTCAGAGGTAGCTTAGGTTAAAACAAATTTTCTACTTTTTAAGTAAAAATAAAATAAATAAAAGACGATGTGAGAGATGTGGTGTAATGGTTAGCGCGTTGAACTGTTACACATGTGGTTGCGGGTTCGATCCCCACCGACCGCAACATCAATTTGGAAAAATAATGTGTATGATTTTTTTATCCCTAATACAGTGTCATCCTTCACTATTCCCAGAGCACTTAACCACACCGAAGTAAAATAATATAACAGGGCTATGAAATAAACAGCCTCAACAAAAGTTCGCCAACTCACCATCAAATGGCGCGCAACAACTGTTCTAAAATTCAACATCTCGCGCAATTATAGTGTTGCCATATTTGAAGCATCTCATCTTTCACCACCTCCTTTTTCTCTTCTTTATCCCCTTTCCAAATAAAGCAACACGTTAATTAATAGGAAGAATTTAATGAGTGTTGCTTCTATAAAAAAAAAAATAAAAAATTCGAATTCGAAGTCCAAATTTAAAATTGCTCAAAAGCTTTTGCGACATTGTTAAAATAAAATAGATGTTTTTTCCTTAAAAGATTTCCAGGTTTAACTTTCAATATTGAAATTTTTACATTGCATATTTTTGCTTTATTCAAAATCATATATCCCTATAAATTCTACTTTCGAATAACACTGCTCTATAAAAAAAATGTGAAAGTTATTGCTGTGGTTTTAGGATAACTAGGGGGTGCTGATTTCGAATCTGCAACCAGTTTGTTCAAATTGGCTCTAGGTTTTGCGCAATTCGCGATTTCATTTTTTTAAATTTTCAGCCGACTAAAATTTATAATTTAGTAACTATAGCCTCGGAAAGAAAAAGCTTTATACAGTTTAAGCTTAATTCTGTGCCCTATTTTTCAAACTTATGTGTGTATCAATATCTCAGATTTAAAATTTTTTTAAGGTTTTTTTAAAAAAAAATTTTAAATATAAGTCGAAAGAAAAAGGTCCAAAATTTTTGTGTATGTCATATTCCGTTAACAAATTTTTCAACCAAAATTTTAGGATACGTTGAGGATGGTCTGTAAATTAAACAGCAGGTGTTACCGTCATAAAGCGATTTTAAAAATTCGTATAGTAAATAGTGTAAGACTTAGTACTTTTGGTATCTTCTAAGCAAATGTAACTATATAAAAGCATGAAATTTGGTACGCTTAAAAAATACTTGGTTCTAAATGACTTTTATTTATGTTCCGATTGACATTTTTTCTCGTTTCAGTTTTAAGCAATTCTTGGTTTAATCTTTGTAAAAACTCTATTTACTATCACGAATTGTTATGAAATGATATGTAATATTAACATTTAAAAACAGATATGGAAGGAGGAAATGGAAATTTGCTAGAAACAAAAATTTTATATTTTTTGAGAGGTGATATGTGACACCTCATTCTCCTACGATTTAATACTTTTCATTTACTAATTGCAGGAGGAAACAAATTCAAGTCCGCAGGACCAAGTGATAAGTCAAGCCGTTTAAAGGAACTTTCTACCTTCTTTCTCTCCGAAGTTTTTAAAAGACCCTTCTCTGGGCGCTTGTTTATAGCACGAAAATACTTGTATTTAAAATGTTATGCCTCTAGGAACAAAATAATGGACAGATATAAGGAGACATTTTAAACCCCGTTTATTTCTCCATTGGTACTTATACCAATATTTTACCGATCTGTCCATATTGAAAACAACCTATATCTTAAGAATCAAATCTTTAGCTCAGAAAAGTTTTGCAGTTAATTAAGAAGAACACTTAACGCCTTCTAAAGCACCTACTTCAAATGAAAATTTTGAAAAGTATATTTTCAGCGAATTACCCCACATCGCAAAGTACATACATTTGGATTTCTAGGTCATAAAAGCCAGGTCTAAGCTTCTACGTTAAAATGTCAAAAAAATCCCGTCTTATAGATGTCCAAAAAAAGTGTTTCCACAAAAAAAAGTCTCCACAAAAAAACAAAATTTCCGCAAAAAAAAAACAAAATTTCCACAAAAAAAATGTTTCCACAAAAAAAAGGTGCTTCCACAAAAAAAAAGTGTTTGCACAAAAAAAATTTTTTGCACAAAAAAATGTTTGCACAAAAAAATGTTTGCACAAAAAAAGTTTCCACAAAAAAAAAGTTTTCACAACAAAAAAAAACAACTTTTCCCACAAAAAAAAAATTTTCCCACAAAAAAACTCCATAAAAAAAGTGTTTCAAAAAAAAAAAAACTATTTCACAAAAAAAAAAAAAGTTTCCACAAAAAAATGTTGACACAAAAAGTGTTTCCACAAATAAAAAACAAAAGTTCCACAAAAAAAAGTTTCCACAAAAAAAGTGTTCCCTAAAAAAAAACTTTTTCCACAAAAAAAAAACGGTAGAGCGTTTGCCTTACTAGTAGGGGGTTGTATTATCGAGCCCTACTTCGTCGCCAAGTAGATTATTTTTAGTTCTTAATTTTTTAATAGTTTATTTGAAAAGCTATTTTTAGACACACCACCTTATTGTCACGAGGTGTCTAAACAGTGGCAATTGGTCATTTCGAATGACAACGCCATGTTAAAGTGATTGTCTCTTTCAAACAAAAAGACCGATCAACGACCGGTCTCCACCCCCTTGGGACCTATCCTGCGTGTCATCTGGGACCGGTCCCTTTCCCCGTAGGGTATAATCAAAATGATTCAGACATGGAATTTTGACTTCATCGGATATCATTAACCCAATTTAGACTGGACCAAAATGACACACGCATTTTATAAAAATGCAAATACGTGTTTCTTTTTTTAAATTAATTTTAAAGATTTTTTTTAAAATGTCTAATTTGGAGATATCGATTGCTATTTGTACCACATAATAGTTGATATTAAAGAAAAAAAATAAACTGGAAAAATGATAATTCGAGTTTGTGTTTGGAGCTACTGCTTTCCAGGACATTTTACAAAAATTGCTAATTTTTCACAAATTAAACAAAATTTGAATGTTTTCATGAAATTTTACACATTTTTCGGAAAAACATTACTTAAATTTGGTTAGACTATAGTTATCTTTACATTTGTTTAAAAAATATTTAACCCTTAGTGGCCTGGGGTCAGAAAAGACTCATTAAACTTAATATTAATTATGATTGAGTAACTTGATCCATATAGGGTTAATGTTCTCACTTTTCACAAAAAAAGACCCACTAGGAATTTATATAATGCCTTCGGACTCTTTCTACAATTATTTATCGACAAACTCATTTTGAATGTGTACAAAAATATTGTGCTTTAGATATAAACTTTGCAAATCGCATTAATTTCGCAAAAAAATCAATAGTGAATGAAATCTGATATTTTTAGAAAAAAAATTCTGAAATACGAGTAGTACAGAAGATTTTTTGCACAGTGAAATATTTTTTTCTTCATTTTAAGTCTAAATTTAATTACAAAAGGCTCTAAAAGTGCATATAATTTATTAGAGCAATGTGATATATACAAAAATGTTGTACCTTTTTCTTTCCAAATTGGCTTTGATATTTAAAATCGGAATTCGTCTTATATTTAAATTTTTTTTTAAAAAAACCTTAAAAAATTTTTAGATTTTGATTTTAAGCGAATATACTCGTGTAAAAAAGTTTAGATCTGATCAGCTATTTTTGGATCTAAATAGATATGATTGAATCTAATTAGATCCTGTACCATATCTCAACAAATATGATCAGATATGGCATATGTGATAATACCTTATGGCAAGATCTGATCAGATCTAGTGCCAAATCTGTACAAATCTAAAGTGATCTGGACAATTGCGCCAGATATGCCTAGATCTGATCAGATCTAATTAGATCTGGTAAGATCTAATAATATCTGACCAGATATGCCTAGATCTTATCAGATCTAATTAGATCTCAAATTTGTCCCCAATTTTGAGATCTAATTAGATTTGGTAAGATCTACTGAGATCTGGCCAGATCTGATCTTTTTTACACTGGTATTTAGAAAATTTATTGAGATGTTGATACACACTTAAATTTGAAAAATAGGGCACGGAATTAAGCTTAAACTGTGTAAAGCGTTTTCTTTCCGAAGCTGTGGTTCCTAAATTATTGAAAAAATTTAAATCGCGAATTGCGCAAAACCAAGAGTCAATTTGAACAAACTGGTTGCAGATTCGAAATCAGCACCCCCTAGTTATCCTAAAACAACTGCAATAACATTCACCTTTTTTGTAGAGCGGTGTTATCGCCAAAAATACATTTACGATCTGACATACATTATTGATAATAACAAAGCTACACTAAAAAAAAAAAGTTAGTATAAAAATTAGTAAAACGGTTTTCAATTTTATTATACTAGTATTATACTAATTTTTAGTATAAAGTTGTTTTTTAGTAAAATAATTTGGTATTCTCATTTTACAAATTACAGAATTTTTTACTAATTTGAGTTGCTAAATCTACAAATTTAATTTTACTAAATTTTGAAACCCGATTAGCTAAAATTAGCAAAAAAAATTACTAATCTTTTTTATTTTGGAAGTTTAAAATTTTTTTTTTTTTTGAAAATATACACAACCTGATAGAAATTTTTGTTGCAATATGATTACCAGAAAACCAAGTTGTTTTTAAGCGTTTTTTTTCCATTTATAATAAAAATAGAATTGTTCTCTAAATTTTTTTTGTTGTTTTTTAATGTTTATATTTCTACGTTTTTTTTTTGCTTTTTTCGAATATTTCTTTGCTATAAATACAAATTAGTTTGCAATTTTTTCAATATGTATTTTTATCATCCATATTCGTACACTCGGAGAAAAAAAGAGTTATCATATTGATGAAACTGCTTCATAAATCAATCATCGGCAATAAATATGACGAAGCGTTTCATAAAGCAGATGATCTTTTTTATACGAAAATAGCTCGTATTAACCGATAATTCGTCTTTAACCAAGTTTAGCTTAAAAGCATTTTACTGTAAATGGTACAATTGTTTTCTATTCTAAAGCTGCCTACACACGAAGGAACATTCGTCACAAAATGCCCTTCGTGTATAGCGACCTATAGAAAATCAAGCATGCTGTACAGCATGCTGGACGGCTGTATGAATTTGATCATGTAGTGTCTAATTTGACAGCTTGTCCAACATGTTGGACGAAAAACAAAATTTTTTGATTTTTCGGCAGGTTTGACAAACACGCTTTACAGTGTAATGGAAAATATCATCAAACATTAGGGAATTTTACATTTTTAATAAGTTATTTTGTGACAAGAAAGGGATAACGTTAATAAAAAAACTAAAAAATGGAAAAACAGAAGAAAAAAATTTTAAATTCAAAGAAAAAAAATTAAAAAAATAATTTCGTCATTATCATCCGCTGTGTTAATTTTGTGCTTTTGAAGGTACATTTTACAGCATGCTTGACCGTGTATTTGATCGTATAAAGTCCGCTTATGTCAATAGCGGCCTATATACGAGCAAGCATGCTGTCCAGCTTGTTTGACAAACAAAAAATGGTTTTTGCAATACACGGACAAGCATGCTGTAAAACTTTACTTCAAAACCACAAAATCAACACAGCGGATGATAATGACGAAATTATTTTTATTAATTTTTTTCTTGGAATTTCAGTTTTGAATTTCTGTTTTTGCATTTTTTAGTTTATTTTAGGGATGTGCGATTAATCGATTAATCAAACTTCCTGATTAATCAATTAATCGATTATTCAATAATTTTGATTATACTGCATTTAGACTAAGTAAAAACTACCTAGTTTTTGGCCGTTGTTAGTTTTTACTTGTCAAAACGCATACATAAAAAACAAACAAAACCCAGTTTTGTACAAAAACTAGGTAGTTTTTGCTCAGTTTAAATTCAGTATTAATCAAAAACATAATTAATCGATTAATCAATTATTTCGATTATTCAAAATAATGATTAATTGATTAATCATGATTTTGATTAATCTAATTTATGAATAATTGAATAATATCTTGTTTTTCTCCATTGACGACGCTTTTTAACGCCAGTTCAAAATAGAGACTTTAAATTTAGGAACGGAGATGGTCAAGTCTGACCAGTGAGCAAACAACCTTTGTTATTCTCTTTATTTGGAGCTATATAAAGTATCGCCACAAAACAAGGATAAAATTTCCGTATTTTTCTATTTTAAATATTAATTGAAATTATTCAAATTTTGATTAATCAAAATTCAAATTAATCGATTAATCATAATTCTGATTAATCAAATTTTCAACTAATCAATTAATTGACTAATCAAAGTTCTGATTAATCATACTGTTTGATTAATCGATTAATCGCACATCCCTAGTTTATTTATTAACGTTATCCCTTTCTTGTCACAAAATAACTTATTAAAAATGTAAAATTCTCCAATGTTTGATGATTTTTTTCAATATACGGTAAAGCGTGTTTGTCAAACCGAAAAATCAAAAAATTTTGTTTTTCGTCTAACATGCTTGACAAACCGTCAAATTATACATTACATGGTCAAATTCATACAGCCGGCCAGCATGCTCTACAGCATACTTGGAAGCCTATATGGCCGCTAATGTATCGTGTTGACATTCGTGTTATCAAAATTTTTTGATATTTTGTGTTTCCTAACTCAATTTTCCATCGTGTGTATCGATGTTACTGTTTTTGCTGTTTTAGTTCATTAAGAGCAGTCGTACTGGGAGGTGCTTTTGTAATTGCGCATTATGGCGACAATTACAAATAATGAAAACTGCATTAATTTTTATAAATGAATATAAAAATTTATAGACAATTAAGAAAAAAATCCTTAAATATAAATTGTAACAAAATATTGACCAGTTTTCCTTTAAACATATATAATATAAACAACTGTAAATTGCACGCGTACTAACCCGGTGTCTTCAAATGCAATAAATTATATGATATGAAATGTGAAAACCATTGCAGCGAAACGTCAAAATGATATCAATTGCAAAGGAGAACACTTGACCATTTCATGGATAAGAAATATCATAAATTTTTTTAGAAAAACAACAAATTTTATGAAACATTAATATTTACCGACAAATAATAAAAAAACTAAACACTTTTCCATTCTTTTTTATCAAATTTTTTGTTGTTTTTCTATTACAAAATTAAAATGAAAACTAAAAGTGACATTTGATCTCTGGCATCACTGCAAGAGCCGATTGCATGTCAGCGATATGATGTTTGTATTAATTTTATTGTGCATAGACTAATAGCGTCAGAAAATTACAATTTTATTAAAAATTTTAAATTATTAAGAAAAACATTAAATTCTGTAATAAAATTAATAAGAAAGGGATACAAATTTTCTATGACAAAAAAAAAATAACGAAATAAACGATTGAACGAAATGAACGATTGAACGAAAAGAACGAATAATTGTGAACGATGTCATATCGTTCAATGAACTGAACCGTTCAAATGAACTAGTTCGTTCATGAACGACACAACTCTAAGCACGAGGGTTTTCAACAAAAACATTCGGTAGTGTTTTGATAGTTAAAAAAATAAAGTGAATTAAAATAATAACTTGTAAAAATCAATAACAATGGTACATATTGGACCAGTACATGGTGGTCATCCTGGGGTACTTGCTCCACAACATATGCCCACCGCACCCAGTGGTCCTAATACTCTTCAAACATCATCTTCGACCGGAACAACATCCTTATCTTCAAATAAATCGTCTTTATCCGTAAAACCCAATTATACTTTAAAGTTTACTTTGGCTGGTCATACCAAGGCAGTATCAGCTGTTTTCACCCAATGGGGAATGGTTGGCGAGTTCATGTGAGTACCAGAAGTGGGAAAAGAAATAATTTCGAAATTTTATGAATTGACCTGTCTCGGCCGTTCATTTTAATCGTGATGGTTCGTTAATTGTCTCTTCTAGCTATGTTGGCTTATGTCGTATTTGGGATACAGCCAGTGGTCAGTGTTTGAAGACTTTAATAGATGATGGCAAGTATATATTGGCGGCTACTTTGGATAATACTTTGAAATTATGGGACTATTCAAAAGGAAAATGTTTAAAAACCTACACTGGACATAAAAATGAAAAATATTGTATTTTTGCAAATTTTTCAGTAACTGGAGGAAATGTTAGTTAAAGGCAAGAATTTTTTTATCTATAAATTTGTTTTAAATGTTTGTAATATTTTTTTGTGGGTTGTTTCTGGCAGTTAATATGGTTTACATCTGGAATCTACAATCGGAAGAGGTGGTCCAGAAATGACAGGGTCACACCGACACTGTGTTGTATACTGCTTGTCATCCAACAGAGAATATTATTGCTTCGGCGGCTTTGGAAAATGACAAAACCATAAAATTATGGAAAAGCGATACATAATTTTACAATTACATATGGTTATCCCAATATTGGTTCCATACGTGAATTGGTATTTAAAAAGGTTTTGCTCGTATCAATGGCAAGAAATCACCCATTATTTGTTTGGAAGATATTATTCATGAGATATTTACAGTGGGTACAAAGGTTCAAGCTGTTAGTGAATTTATGTGTTCATTTTTAGTAAGTTTATTGTCTTTATATTAATTTATATGTAGCAAAAATTAACTTCTATTTTTTTATCTACAGTTTTGTAGCCCACGTGAAGCTTGGAAGAATAAAGTGTCGGTATCCTTTAAGCGTGGAGGCGAATACGCCGATCGTGGTAATGGTATCAATGATTTAATAGCACGCAGATTATAAATATATTTTTGTAAAATTTGACACTGTTACTTATAAACTAGAAAGTATTTTAGGAACTTTGACATGTCTTTTTCATATTTATGTGGTTTTTCATTTTAAATATCCGATTGAATGTAAACATGTATGGCTCTTCAATCACATTTTTTTGGAATCAATTTTCCTAAAGACAAGTTATCAACAGCAATCCTTAGCCTGACAACTTATCTAAAAAATATAAATAAAGAGAAAAATTTATAAATTTTACTCCTATGTTAGTTAATTTGATAATTTCACATTTTAAGTCGTTTAAAACATGTTATTTTTCGCTGTTTTCGCATCAACTTATTAATTAAAGGAAATAACAATTGCCTACTTTTGTTAACTTTGAAACTCTTAATTTCTAATTATAATCTTTACAGCTGAGTTTCATACTGAAGTCTTTAACTTCACTATTAAACAAAAGAAAATGCCAAGAAATTTGTGTACGAAACAACAAAAAATTATGGATTAATAAAAGTAAACTCAAAAACCTACACGGTGGTTTTCATACTGAAGGTTTTTGAGTTAAGCATTAGTTATTTAATTTGTTATTTCGTATACAATTTTTTACATTTTATCTTTCAATATCGTTAAGTTCAAGTTAACTTTAAATATGAAACCGAGCGTAAGGTTGCGTTTACACTTGCATTGAAATCCCGAGATTTCGCTATTCACCACTCTCAAAAAACAATGAAGGAAAGCATATAAACGTTAAATTTTTATAAAATGTATTTACTAGAGCTAACTATGTGTGCTTTTTTAAAATTTGTACATTTATATGCTTTTCTTCATTGTTTTTTCAGAGTGGTGAATAGCGAAATCTCGGGATTTCGATGCAAGTGTAAACGCAACCTAATAGATAAATAATAAAATGTACCTACATTAATTTGGAATAAATGTGGGCATTTTTTTTATACTTTTAAAAGTGAATACTTATGAAAATTTGCATTAAATGAATGTGTGACTTTCTTTTAAATACTTATATATATTAATACTCTAAAAATTAATTTAAATGTGAATATCAATTTGATATTGATCTCAAAAGCCTATTATTTAGTACATATATTTATAATAAATCTTTTTATCTTTTTATATATGTACATACATTCAATGTATCATTCATCTAAAAGTTATTTAAATTTTAAAACTTTACTTGTAATTAAATCGTATTTAAAATTACATTTCATTTTATAACTAAAAAGAAATAAATTTTACTATTCGTAAGCATTTTTTATGGATTTTATTTTAGATTTTTTGGAAATAAAATACAGTATGCATACTAATATTTGGTATAAGTACTATTTTATTTCCATTTTGAATTTACAGAAATTTTACTAATATATAGTAAAATTACTAATTTTTGCTTCTAAATGAATTTCACTAATATTTAGTAAGAAATTTGGCTAATTTTAGCAAATTGATTTCCATTATGAATATACTAAAATTATACTAAACTTTAGTAACTATTACAAATTTTTTCCACAACTTTGACTTTACTAATAATTACAGACACATTTTGCTAAAATTAGCTAATCGGTCTGCTGGCCTAATATTAGTTAATTTTTCTGTAATATTACAGTTTTTTCTGTAACTTTTACAGACTTTTTTATTTGAGTGTAGTTTAGAGTCTCTACTTGTAAAATGAGTTACAATTTCTTCTCCAGTACTCACAGGATAACGTCGAGACACGTTTTAGGAATATCTCTCTACCCGAGTAAAAATACTTATATATTGTTATATATAATGTGATTGGGTTATATCTGACAGTGAATGGAGTCACATTAAGACACATATCATTATATACAACTACATCTGATATTATTTTTTCAATGAATTTTTTGTACGGTAATTGATGTTATTACATATCCCCACATCTGACTCCATATATAACTACATAAGCCATATAAAACTAATCAAAATATATGTAGTGACCGATATGATTATATATGGTTCGATACTAAGTTATATAACACTGTATGTATCGTCATACTAAAAATATATTCTTGTAATTTTATATAACTTTCTATATGATCTCATACAAATTAATATAAATTCAGAGCTAATTTCTCCACAGCTAAATAATTTTCACGTGATTTTTTTGCATATAAAATTTATATTAAAAAATGATGGGTACGATTTAGAAGACAAAAGCATTAAAATTTTTATTTTATGTTATAAAATTTGGGAATTTAAAATTGTTCAAGCTATAGAAATTTCAATATCAATTTAATAGCAGGTATGCATAAAAAGTATACTTACTATTAGACAATGTTATATAAAATCAGATATTTTTATATCGAATTAGATGTTATTTGATGTGCTGCATATGGACAAATCTCGGATCAAACTGTATCAAATTATATCTTATTTGATATAATTAGACACAAGTAGATGACCCATTTTTCGGATCAAGTTGTATGTCGTTGTATATGGGGACTTATCAAATAAGATATAATTATATATGACATCATATTAAGATTTTTACCCGGGTAGTTTAAAAACTAGCTGACAGATTTTTTTGAAATTAAATACAGATTATATACTCAGAGCTAGTAGTAAGCAAAACTAATTTCCAGAAAAGTTATTTATATTTAGTGCCAAATTCGCCAAACTACGTAATTTTCAAAAAGCGAAAATCGCCATAGCTTCTGAAATAACAACACCAGATCAACAATTTTTGGTATGTGATTTTATTTTACTCATAGTGTTATTTATAGTAAAAACCGAAGTTATTTGACTATTGTTTTTCTTGATTCGTCTTTAAACTTTATTATGCTTTATCTCCTAAAGAAAGCGATAATCTAAAATTTTAATATTTGATTCATAGTGGATTTTCAATGCCATATGTATAGTTTAGAATAGTTTCAATTTCCATTTACAATTTAATTTATATTTTTGGAACCTGTAATACTTCCACTTTGAAATTTGGCAGAACTGTGTAGAAGGAAACCATTTTTAACATTTTTTTTTTTAATTTTTCAATAAGCCGCTTTCAGAGACTTATAGGCCAAGAAAAATTACTTTTGACATTTCCAAAAGAAAAAAATAATGTTGTAACCAAAACAAAGGTAATTTAATAACCTTTCAAATGCGAACTTGATGAGTTGCGTAACTATAACATTTTTTAAGCAAATGACAAATAAGTAGGTACAACTTGTACATTCTTATAGTCCGATTTTCAAGATCTCATATTTCCGTATCCAGATGCGTCAGTGCCCTCAAACTTTGTATTTTTCTTAGTTCTCTGATATACTTTAAACCTAGCAAAAATTAACAAATTTGGAAACAGTGATATCAAAAACAGCAATATTTTAAGTTGAATTGAGATGGTTTGACCAATATTTGTTTTAGGAAGACTTCTAAATTAAAACTTGGCTTTAATTAAACCGCAGTGCTATTTCGACCGATTCGAATGGTAGAAAATTGGTTGTGGAAACAAAAATTGTTCAAGGTGTTCAACTGTCCAGACCATACCACTAGAGACCGCTATTAAAGTACAAAAACTTAACAAAATACTTATTGAGAAACCAGTGGGTACGTTAGAAAATGGGTTAAAACGGAAACACATACCTCCCTGGCATAAACGCCTCGCAAATGACTCTGTATTACAATTGCTGAGCGCCGCATTCTTAAAAACTGTATGCGTAATTTCCATCCTCTGTAAGCATGTTGAATCTTCAAGGCTGCACTTCGGGTATGTTTGTAATATTTGACCTGCAGGTAACATTTCCAATTTTTTTGAATAATTAAAGCTTTTGAGTTTATGACATGCTTCCTTGTGTCTTTTAATGGCTCGTATGCTTTTGATCGAAGAAACACTTTTGATTTGCCAATTTGCCATTCAGATTGTGGCACATTTAATTGGTTCATAACATTAGCTACATGTTGTTTTGTCAATTCGGTCCTTTTGTCTTTCAGCAAACACTTATATTTTGAAATAAATTCGGCAAATGCAAAATGAATGGGAAAGCCCTCTCTTCGTATCCGGATTATATCCAACATACCCAAATATTTTAACTGATCTAGAACTAGCTCTTCATTGTACATATTTGGCATTTTTTCAGCGTTTGGTTTAATACATCTTACATACCTAAAAATACAAAAATAATTACATTAAAATAACTAATAAACGTGGTAAAACGGCTTTCGGATATATGTCTATTGACATCGTTCAGTTTAATTAAAACGGTGCACAGTGCTTCGTCCCTATATAACGATTGGACAAAAATAGAAGGAGTGGAGACCGACTTTTGAAATTTGGTATACTGACATAGAACCCCATAGTTAAGAAAAATTTACATTTTTGGAAATATCGGGCCAAGGACACACCCACCTTCCATAGGCCCTGAAATTTAAAAATAATATATTAGCTACATAAATGGACGTAAAATTACAAAACGTATCCATTGAGATGCACATAAAACTGGAAACGTTTGTCTCAATTTTTATCAAAATCGAACCAAGGACTCTTAGTCCTGCCATATATCCTTTATTTTAAAATCTTTATAAAACCTGCAAAAATTATCCGATTGCGATGAAATTTAGCACGTGAATTGATATAAGGTCAAGCCATATTTGTGCCAAATTTGGGTAAAATCGATTCATTAATAAATAATAAAAATGCCTTCCCGTGTAAAATCAGATCTGGCCAGATCTTACCAGATGCAATTATATCTGAAAATTGGGGACAAATTTGAGATCTAATTAGATCTTATCAGATCTAGGCATATCTGGCCAGATCACTTTAGATTTGAACAGATTTGGCACTAGATCTGATATTATCACATATGCCATATCTTATCATATTTGATGAGATCTGGTACAGGATCTAATTAGATTCAATCATATCTATTTAGATCCAAAAAGATCTGATCAGATCTAAACTTTTTTACACGGGTTTCACAAAAAATGGGTTTTAAACGCTTAAAATGATTTTTCTAAAAAAAATAATTAAATATATTTAATTTTTTAATATAGGAAACCATGTGAATCCTCCATTTTAGACATACGGTATGTTCAGCGAACTTATGTAAAACACTACGAGGAATATTTTTGTGGAACATTTTAAGAGATAGAAGGTTAAAATGTTCCGCAAAAATATTTGTCATGAAATTCTACTATAAGTCTCTGAAGATATCAGCATTGAAAATTTAACTTAAAGGCCAGTAATAAGTAAAAACTTAAAATGTGTTTAAGGGTTATTTTAGTATTTATTCAGAATTGGCGCTCAAATGTCCAACAAACCTGGATTTTAGGGAGAAACCATGGGAATCTTCCATTTTAGGTATAAAATGTGTTCAGCGAACTTATGTAAAATACTACGAGGAACATTTTTGTGGAACATTTTAACCCTCTAACTCTTCAACTTACGGGTCTTTTTAGAAAGGGCCCAAAAATACCCTTTCATTGAAGAGTTAGAGGGTTAGAATGTTCGACAAAAATGTTTCTCGTAGTGTTTTACAAAAGTCCGCTCAACACATCCTATACCTAAAATGGAAGGTTCAAATGGTTTGAATACTCTTAAATGCGTGAAATTACTGTAAAAATCATGAATTTAGGCATTTAAAAAAATCCATTTTTTTTAATTTGTGGTAAAAAATAGTAATTAATTTTTTAATGATCTATTATATAACAGTATAAACTTACAAAAAACATGAAGAAAAAAAATATATAATTTTATATAATTCTTTTTATACTCCATCAAACTTAAGGGGGGACATTACATTCGCTGCAGAGAAAACAGACCTTTTTTTAAAAATACATAACTGAGTCAAAAACAAACATTTTTCCAAAAATTTGTTTTATTATTGTAGAGAATTGAACAAGTTACAATAAAAAAATTTTAAAAAAATATATTTTTCACTCCAACATGGTTTTATAGAGCTCCAAACTGGCGGCTGAGAAAAAAACGGGGCCTCGTGGTTGCAGCGCTGGGAGTCGCAAAAATTGTCCGCTCTGGAAAAAAATGACTTTTTTAAATCTTAACAAAATTGGTTATCGTATGACATGAGCTTTGTTAGTTAGTGATCACCCTATGATTAACATTCTCTTATACAACCCAAACACTGAATTGTTTATGTTAAACATAAATGTCATTTTGTAAGTTAGTTTTATATTCCTTTTGTATTATTCATTTACTCTTTAAATAAACGTTGTCAAGTAAAGTTCTGTGGTCTCGTGTACTTAATTCTGAAGAATATTTAATTCCACTAAAATATTAACAAAGGTTATGGGCCCAGTGAGCCAAATAAATTTTCAAAATTAAGTGGGTCGAGCATTTGTAAAAGTTACGTGATTTGTTAAAATCGTTTTGTATTATTTTTGTTAAAAATGTCGAATACCATGCAAATTGAAAAATTAAGTGGTGACAACTATCCAAGTTGGTCGATACACATGAAGAGTCTTTTAATCACGTTGGATTATTGGATAGTTCTAGATGGTGTTTGTCCAACAACAGCAACAGCAGAGGAAAAACCCATTGGAAGGCTTTAGATCAAAAAGCATTGGCTACCATCACATTGAGTGTTAAACCATCTGAACTTATACATATAAAAAAGTGGCGAACTGCTAGAGAAGCGTGGGAAAATCTAAGTACAGTTTACATTGCTAGAGGGCCCGCTAGAAAAGTCCATTTATTTAAAAGGCTGGTACGTTTTAAAATTCAAGAATCAATTGGTTATACTTAACAAATAAATGAATTTAGTAATTTGGTTGAATCACTTAAAGAAATTGATGTTTCTGTCCCTGAAGATTTTATTAGTATTGTGTTGCTATGTAGTCTCCCCGAAGATTATGAAAGTTTTATTGTTGCCATGGAAAGTAGAGACAAATTAGCTCCAATAGATCAATTGAAGGTCAAAATATTGGAAGAACATCAACGTCGTGGAGAAAAAGTCAACATGAATGAAGACCAAGTATTTGCGGTGAATTCAAAACGCAATACAAATTTTAAGTATAAATGGCACACAAAATACAGCAACAACAATAAACAAGATAATCATTATAGTTCCCGTTTAAAAAACTTAAAGTGTTATGCTTGTGGGAAGAGGGGGCATATTCCAATCGCAATGTAACAACAAAGAAATGGTGATGAATGTTAATGAAGAAAATTTTAACTCAAATGATAATTTGTGGATAGTTGATAGTGGAGCATCATCTCATATGAGTAATAAAAAAAATTTGTTCTCTTCATTTAAAGAGCATAAACAAAAGGTAATTCTGGCTTCGGACGATTGCGTGTATGCAGAAGGCATAGGTAATGTAAAATTAAAACCGGAATTTACCGACATTACACTATGCAATGTTCTCTTCGTGCCAAAGTCAAATGCAAATTTTTTATTAGTTAAAAAAATAATAAAGCATGGAAACAAAGTACAGTTTAACGAAGAAACTGTCACTGCAAAAACAAAATTTGGTGAAATGATTTTTGAAGCTAAATCAAAAGGCAGCATATCTACAGCAACGTTGAATTTAAAAGAACAACAAGAAAATGTGATGATGGCAAATTGTAAAAACAACTGTGACGTATGGCATAAAAGGTTTAGCCATATAAATATTACAGATTTGATAAAGATGTCAAAAAATGAAATCGTACGTGGATTAAAAATAAATGAAACTGAAAAGTTTTCTTGCGTTACATGTGCTATGTGTAAGATTACCGTGCAACCATTTACTACATATGGTGAACGTTTTACAAAAAATCAATTGAAGTTAGTGCACACTGATATATGCGGCCCAATGAGGATTACCAGTGAAGGAGGTTCACGTTATTTTATATCATTTATAGGTTTATCACCATATATTTTTTAAAGAAGAAATCTGATGCTTTAAAGGAGTTCAAAGATTTTCGAACAAATGCGGAAAAGCAGACGGTTTAAAGCTTAAAATCTTACGTAGTGACAACGGTTGTGAGTATACAAATAATGATTTTCAAAGTGTTATGCATCAAACAAGGTGTTATGCATCAAACAACTCTGTGTTATACCCCGCGGCAAAATGGTATTGCTGAAAGGGCAAACAGAACATTGATAGAGATGACGCGTTGTATGCTGCTAGATTCTGGTTTGTCCAGTCATTGTGGTCTGAAGCATTAAATACGGCCACATACATCAGAAATCGGTGTCCTACGAAAGTTTTAAACAATAGCACGCCGTATGAATCCTGGTTTGGTCGTAAACCTTCTGTGTTTCATTTAAGTACTTTTGGTTGCCTGGCAGTAGCTTTAAACAAAAAACCTGGTCGCTCCAAACTTCAACCAAAAGGTAAAAAGTATACGTTTGTGGGTTACTCGCATCAATCAAAAGCTTATCGTTTGTATGACAATGGTAGCATTCGGCAGAGAAACCTTAAACTGATACCGGTGACTTGTAGCGCTTTGTGATTACTTACTCTGCTGAACGATGTTTTCTTTGTTTTGTTTTTAAATACATTTTTTTTATATTTTCCTTTGATTTTTTAAATTTTTTGTTTTTGAATTATATTTGTATGTTTTTATTTGTCAATCATACAAAACAAAAAGTTTTTAAAAACAACAACAACAAATGTATCACTATTTCATCAAAAGTAGCAAACATTTTTTACGCTACCAAAATATGACAGCGCTACCTGAGCGCTCAGACTGAGCGGTTAGTGATGAGGTCGTTCAGCAGATAGTTGCACAACTGTTGTAGAACTGTTGACTGTCAAATTGTATCTGCCGAACGCACCCAATGAGTGTAAAACAATTTCCATTGCTCGTGACGTTATATTTTTTGAAGATTCCCTCCCAGAGTCAGCTGTTTATAATGAAAAAAGAGACAAACCAAACAATGAAAATAATAATAATGACGATTGGTCTGATGTTGATATAAATGTAAATAATGATGTTGTGAGTCCACAAACCCCTCATCAAATACAAAATGAAGAACAGAGAGCTTCCACTCTTGATGAAAGCTCTAAAGATGATTGTGCCGATAATGAGGGTGGTGTTAAACGTAAGAGAGGAAGACCACGAATAGAAAAAACTGGACAGAGGGGCCGTCCAAGAAAGGTATATGTTGTTAAACGTTCTGATGCACTAAATGAATTAGTAGAAATAAATGACGATCCAAATACAGTGCAAGAAGCAATGGATAGCAAAAATGCAAGAAAGTGGAAAAATGAATGCCGAATTTGAATCTTTACAAATTAACGGCACGTGGGAACTGGTTGAAAAGCCAAATGATAAAAATATAATTGGTTGTAAATGGGTGTTTGCGCCAAAAGAAACCCTATGGGAAACGTAGAAAAATATAAAGCCCGACTCGTGGCACAAGGATTTTCCCAAAAATACAACATCGATTATACTGAGACTTACTCCACTGTTGTAAGATATTCTTCAATTAGAATGCTGTTAGCTATAGCTGCTCAGAAAAAGTTTTTAGTAAACCATATAGATGTGGTTGCAGCTTATCTAAATGGAGAGCTACAAGAAGATGTGTATATGCGCCAACCACAAATGTTTGTTGATAAAAAATATCCAGATCGTGTATGTAAATTAAAAAAGTCACTTTATGGGCTAAAACAAGCGGGTAGAGATTGGTACCGTAAAATCAACCAAATACTTATTGATCTCAATTTTGTTCGATGCAAAACCGACAATTGTTTGTACGTGATGAATTTAAATGAAGAGATAGTTTTAATAGCTATTTACGTTGACGATATACTGTTGGCATGCTCATCTGAAAAAACAATGAACGACGTTGTGGCGAACTTAAATCAACATGTTGATGCTGTAAATAGAGGTCCAGTCAAATATTATTTGGGCATGGAAATAGAAAGAGAGGGGCTGAGAGGAGCCATTTCAATACATCAAGCTAATAGTGTATTTAGACTGGGCGAAAACTAGTAGTTTTTGGAAATTTTTAGTTTTTGAGCCGAAAACTACAAAATTAATTTAATTTTTCCATATAATTCATATAATTTTCATACAAACTGAAAACCAGATTCTACCTGGTTTTTGCCAAAAACCAAATAAAAATATCTGAAATGTGCATTCTTGATACACCCGGTATCATTTATAATTAATTTTCGATACACCCTGTTGCAACGAATATAGAAGTAAAGCAAGTGTCAAGAAAATATTTTTTAATTTTTTAAAAATATTACTGTTTTAATTTGCAATTGTGTGTTGTTATTATTTTTTAAATGTATTAATAATTTTTTTACATTAATTTGATAATAAAAAAAGAAAGAAAAGTGTGTAATAAAAAAATGTTGTAACAAAGAAAAACTAAATAACCAGTGTAAATGACTTGGCTTTTGCAGTTTAGTTTTGTACAAAAACCAACTGGTTTTCGCTCAGTCTAAATTTAGCATAACTATACAAAGGAGTTGCTGGAACAATGGCAGATGACAGACCGTAAATCTTCAAATACACCTTTTGTTGCTGGTACGATTTTAGAAAAGTGTACAAAGGAAAATTGCCCTGGATATGAAACAAAAAATTATCAGTCATTGGTCGGTTGGTTGATGTATTTAGCAGTAATATCGCGTCCTGACATCGCCCATATTGTGTCAAAGCTGTCCCAATTCAACACTCATCCCGAAAAGGAACACTTTTTAGCTGCCAAACATGTGTTAAGATACCTCAAACACAAACCTAAAGGTACGTTAACTTATAACTCTACTAATGGTTTAGTTTGCTATACAGATGCTGAATGGGGGTCCGATATGAACGATCGTAAGTCGTACAGTGGGTACGTTTTGTTTTTGGCCGGTGGACCAATTTCCTGGGAATCCAGGAAACAGAAAATTGTGTCGTTGAGTTCAATGGAGGCAGAGTACGTGTTAATGTGCCAAGGCACCAAAGATGTTCTGTTCCATAGAAGTATACTGTCCGAAATTGGTTTTTATGAGTATTTAGGTTCAGCAACAACAATCAAATGTGACAATCAGAGTGCGATGTTTCTTGTACAAAATCCAGTGGCTGATAAAAGGAGCAAACATATCGACATTCGCTACCATTATATTCGTGAGAAGTTTGAGGCCAAAGAAATTGTTATTCAATATGTTAGCACAAATGAAAATATTGCAGATTTATTTACAAAATGTTTAGGTAAAGAAAAACATGTAAAATTTTGTAATATAATGAACATTTAATTTTGAATTTGTTTTGTGCGAACATTAAATTTTTGTATTATTTAAATAACGTTATTCCAAATATTTGGGTTGAGGTGGCGTATGTTAGTTAATGATCACCCTATGATTAACATTCTCTTATACAACCCAAACGCTGAATTGTTTATGTTAAACATAAATGTCATTTTGTAAGTTAGTTTTATATTCCTTTTGTATTATTCATTTACTCTTTAAATAAACGTTGTCAAGTAAAGTTCTGTGGTCTCGTGTACTTAATTCTGAAGAATATTTAATTCTACTAAAATATTAACAAGCTTATTTTTTTAAATTTTTGGTGATGTTCCAAATTTGAAAGTGTGTTTTTTATAAAAAAATATTGACTTTAAAAATTCATAAAAAATCTAAAAAAAAATTTAAAAAAAGCTCGTGTCATACGATAGCGAATCAAGTTTAAAAAATACAAAAAAAAAAAAAAAAAAAAATCGTCAAAAAATTAACCCGCTAGTGCCGCAACCAGTACGAAAAACATGGTTTTGAGATAAACGCGTCAAAGACAAAAGATGCCAAATAACTGAGCATATAAAATAAAAATTCCACTATATGAGGTATAAACATGCCTTTTTTTCAAGAAATTCAAAAACACATAAAAAACTCACCCTTCAAGTAGGTACGAAATAACAACCACCAAAAGTCAGGTAGCAAGTAAAACAAGTATGTACCACCTGCCGTACGTAGGTAGCGCTCTCAATAATCTGGCTGTAACTTTTGAACCCGTAGGAATTTTTCCATGAAATTTTTTTTCTTAGAATCTTAAGAATATTTACTAA
The DNA here is from genome assembly GCA_949987735.1 of Leucophora obtusa. NCBI lineage: Eukaryota > Metazoa > Arthropoda > Insecta > Diptera > Anthomyiidae > Leucophora > Leucophora obtusa. The sequence continues at coordinate 246,558,060 of OX465295.1, forward strand.
AATACAAAATTATAAAAAAAGTCGACTTCAAAAAACGGCCAATGTCATGTCCCCCTTAAATAATTTTTGGATTTTCAACAAAAAAAATGTGTTTTTCGGAGCAATAAAAAATAATTGTTTTGTAAACAATGTTTACACAACATATACTAAAACCCATATTTTAATTTAACTGCAAATATATTGAAGTAAAAATCTTCGAACAAGTTTTTAAAAAATGGATTTTTGAGAATTATTTTCGTGAAACAATTAAAACCCATTTTTCTGTTAAGTCATTTTTGCATAAAATTCTCTGAGTTTAGCGCCCTCTCTGGCGGCAAAAGCAATCACACCAAATATTTTTTTCACATTTGTTTGAGTTACTTTCTTATGTTTAAAAAAATCCTTCTGAAATTGTGATTAAAATTTCACAAGGCAACAAAATCGAAAAAATTTTAAAGGCTTTAAAAGCCACTATACAAATTTTATGTGTTGTGGTTCCAGTAGTACAAATATGGTCCAAATTTAAAATTCTATGGAGACGTTTTTTTTTAAACAATTTTTTAGTAAATTTATAAATTTTCTCCACATAATTAATGATAACTCAAAAAGGGTTAGTCCGATCTTATTAAAATAAACTTAGAAAAATTGAGATTTACATAACCTTCATCATAATCCGATTATATATTGCGTTTCTATCGGCTCAGTAGTTTTGGAGTTATAATCAAAAATTTAAGCAAAAAATATATTTTTTACGTGAAAATAGCTAATTTTTTTGTTTTAAAAAAATCATGAAAAATCCAAAAGGCAAAAATTGTTCAGATTTATTGCTTTATCGGAAAGCACATGTAATAGCAACAAAATGAGATATCAATCATAAAAATCTATTGTGTCTTTTCGAATTTATTCACAATTTAAGTGAATTCCCTCATTTTCATAAAATTTTAGTTTATTGTTTGATATAGTTAATGTTCTTCTTTCGATTTATTGAATTTTGAAAACATTTTCCACATGCTATGTAAAAATTTTCACATCGAAAATTCATTACATAGTAACATTTCTGTATTTTTGGCAAACCGCTACCTACAATACTGATTCTATTCTTCGGAAAAACATTTGAATTGGATGAGTTTAAGTGTATTAAACAGTAGAAAATTTATATTTTATTATTTACATTTATTATAAGAAATAAAATAAGAAAATAAATAATTATTATAAACTACAAACTCTGGAATTCTCCGTTATTCGATTTTGTATTGTTGAATAACGAAGTGTTACTCTGAATACTCCAGCAAAAATCAGCCATCATGTGTGCATCCCAGCGACCATGGTATCGTTCCTCCATTGTCCGGATATCTTGGTGGAATCGTTCGCCCTATTCATCACTCAAGTCTCCTAGATTTTCAGGAAAACGATCTAAGTGACTGTGCAGGTAGTGTACTTTGATGCTCATGTTGCATCCAAGATTCTGGAAGTGAGTTAAAATATCTTCAACGTAATCATCCCCCTTGTTATTTCCTAAGAAATTTTTAATAACCCATACAAACGAATCCCATGTATTCTTCTCAATTTCTGACATTGAATTGCCCAAATCAGTATCTTTCACCAATTTGCGAATTTGTGGGCCATTAAATATGCCTGCTTTCAGCTTTTCCATACTCAGATTAGGAAACTTCCTTGAAATATACTGGAAACATTCACTTTCTTTGTTAAGTGCTTTAACATATTGTTTCATCAGACCAAGTTTAATGTGAAGAGGGGCTAATATGATGCGATCTCGGGGCACTAGAGCCACATTTATAACATTTGGCATACCTGGAACCAGTGTTTCCCTAGAAGGCCATTGTCTTCTCTTCCAATGTTCTGCTTTAGCCCTGCTGTCCCAAAAACATAAAAAGCAAGGATATTTTGTAAAGCCACTTTGTTAACCTAAGAGGAAATTTACCATCTTATATTATGTTCAGCAAACTTTATCTTCTTCATGACCAATGCAATTATAGAGTATTCTTCTTTTACTTTGGTTGAATGTGCGATCGGCAAAGAGTGAAATTTATTTCCATTATGCAAAAGGACACACTTCAAGCTGCGTTTTGATGAGTCGATAAATAAACGCCATTCGTTTGAATCATATATATGTAAGCCCATGGCAGTCATCAAACCAGAAATATCTGTGCAGTACATAAAATCATCCTCTTCAACAAAATAATGAAGTAAGCCTTCTTCTCGAGTACGGTAATACTAAACTTTAGTTTCTTTAGGTATGAGATCTGTTTCTTTCATCCGGGACGCAAGTAATTCCGACGATCTCTTCGACATTCCAAGGTCTCTAATTACATAATTAAGCTGGTCTTGATTCCATGGTCTCGGCGAGAAATTTTTGTGTGGGATGAACTCGTCATTTTCAGGTGTAGATGGTAGTGCTGGATGTGAACTATCTGATCGGTAACACATACTTGAGGTTGAGTGTCCTGGTGAAGATGAAAGCACTTGACTACAGCTTGGACCCCGCCCTTGAGCATATTTAATTTCTGGTGAATGTAGAACTGCAAGTGTAAACCCATCAGCAGACCTCGTGGGGTAAGACCATCGCATATGTTTTTCCGGTGTTTGAACTTAAACAAAAATAACAATCGAATTCGTGGCTCGCTGTTTCTCTCCATAGCATAGGCTTCGAAATTTGCAAGTGTCGTCTGTAAAATTAAAAAAAATTGAAATAACGAATATGAAGAATTCAAAATTTAATTAAGAAATACTTTAAGTATAAAATATTCCAAATGTATTAACCTATACTTACTTTACATTAGAAGACCTCATAGATAAATTCAATCGACATAAAATGCATATAGTACTCGGTGTCCAATACTGGTTCAAATTGTGCGGATATATATTATAGCAATCTTCATATGACTTTTGCAATGAAGCTAAGAAGCAGGTACGATTTTTCTCGGTGATATATTGGCCGCACATATAACAAAATGAATCCTGATTGTTTTTACATAAGAATGTTCTGGCTTTCTTGCTCATTTTTATTAACACTTGTAAATTGTTTTTAACTTGTAAGCTGAATGACTCTTTTATAGGGATTAAATGATGTTTCCGTTATCGCAAACACTTCTTGAATAAAATAAAATGGCTCAAGGAGCTCTTATAAATACTGCACGCTGAAAAAAACGGCATGTGCCAAACATATTTTTCCTGGTAATATATTTATATTTGGGGAAATTATTAAACATATTCGCCGTGTTTTTACTAGAAACAATATATATTTGCATGCAAATATATTATGTTTGCCTGTAAATTATTAAATGTTTGGATGAAATGAAATGACGCTATCGCCATATGTATGTTTGGCATAAACAAATTATGTTTCCATGCAAATACTATTTATAAATAATATATTTAAGTAAATGAATGTTCTTTTTTAGTTTGACTTTAGATCATAAATTAATATCACTTTCTGTTTAAATTATTTTCCCCATTCCCCCATTCATCTTAAACACATTGACACGGTGCAAAACTATAATTTAAATAATATACATTTAAATTTAACGGTTCGTTGTAATTCAAAGGTCTGTGGTTATCATACACAGAGTTGAATAGAATCAGCTGATATATCTTAAGAATTAATGTTCAAATCAAAATAGAGTAATAATAACAAAGGATAAAAATAGCATTGTTAAAATTTCGTTGATGTTAGTCTAAGTTGAGTTGTTGATAAGAAATTCGATTTTCTTTCAGCGGTCACATAAGTAGACAATCATTAAAATATTAGCCCACTAAACACGAAATACACTGACGATGGCTCTGTAGCGAAAGCCGAAAATACGTATTCTGTATTGCTGGTCTTATCGAATTCTTTCAAATATATTTTTATTCTTTGTAATTTACTTGTAAAAATTGTATCATCTTTCTTTGATTTGAAAATAATTTAAACAGAAAGTGATATTAATTTATGATCTAGAGTCAAATTAAAAAAGAACATTCATTTACTTAAAAATAAGAGATCAACTAAATATTCCCCCATTTATCAATAATATATTTAGTTATAAAGAAATTATTAATATATGCCAAACAATAGGCGTATTTATTCTACTCTCCAAATTTCTCTATATTTTAATGGAAAAACATAAAGAGTAAAATTAATACATCTAGTTTTTGGCGGTTATTTAATAACTAAATATATTATAAATCACATTGAACTTTATATCTAATACAAATCTTTCATTGAAAAACAATAACTACAATCTCTTCATTTATTTTTTATTTATTTTTATTAACAAATATTAATTAAAAACTCTTATAATAAGTTAATACTTTAATATACACATTTAAATATTTTTTTTTTCTTTTTAACAAAATTTTATGTTTTATTTATATTAATTTATTTTATTTTTTCACATCTTTCACAATAAAATTAATAAATAAAGGAAAAATATCACTAAATTTTCTAACTAGATGCAGTCTAGTTAAACTAAATGATTATTACCAACTACAAATGTTATAATAATTACATACAAATTTGTATGTATCAAGAATGGAAATTCGCCGTTTTTCAAAATATATGTTAATTGTATCCCACAAATATAATTATTATAAAGTCAAAAATGCAAAAATATGTATTCTTAGATGACAAAATATGACTAATTTACAAACAAACCCATGTTTAACGGGAAATATATGTATAGTAACTATAAAAACAATATAATTGGAAGCATACTCCAAATACATATATGCACACAGAAAACAGATTCGTAGTTCCAACCGAATTTTTGTAGTTCCAGGTACAATCACTTTTATTTATTTTTAATACCATTGTAACTACCGAAATTTATTACTTTAATGTTTGTGGATTATAAATTCTATAAATAGAAAAACACGTTCCACAAAATTTATTTAAAAATTAAAATATTTTTTTTGTCGCTAACTGGGATCGAACCCCCGACCCTCCGCTTGTCAGCCCATTGCTTTCCCTCTAAGCTAAGCTCTATTTAAATTTTTTTAGTCAAATTTGAATTTCTTCAGGTTTGAATATTTTATCTATAAATAAAATTATATCAACAACAGAAAATCAGTTGTGTCTTTTAATTTGAATAAAAAAAAAATTAAAAAAAATTTATATCGCGAACTGGGATTGAACCGGCGACCTTCCGTTTGTCAGCCCATTGCTTTTCCTCTAGGCTAAACTCGACATAAATTTTTTTTTGTCAAATTTAAAATTTGAATTTCTTGAGGTTGAAAATTTGAATATATTGTTTTTGAATAAAATTATATTCACAACAGAAAATCAATTGTGACATTTAATTTGAATCAATAAAAAAATTATTTAAAAAAAAAGTAATGCCTTGGTTGAGGTTTGAACTCAAATCTCTAAGGCTGTGGCTCTAACTCCTGCGCCACAGATACTTACGTTTAGTTGTTGTCTAACTTAGAATTTGAACACGCATATGTACGAAAAAATATAATAGATTCCAAAATTTTATTATGATAAATAAAATTTCTGTTCCTTGTCTCAATATATTATTACAATTACCAAAATAATGGAATAATAGAAAAACTAATACTTTGGACAGAGCGATCGATTTTATTGAAACACAACTGATACTAAATTGTTGCTGCCGATATTTTAATAAAATGACTAAATCTTCCATAAATTGGTGGTTGTTGGTATTGAAGGTAATGTGGAAGTTAGTAATTTTTCAATATTGGTTAGAAAAGCCAATATTTTGGATAATGTGACAGTGTTTTGGTTCATCATATATATTTTGTGTTCACAAATAAATATAACTTTGCTGATGATGAATTTTAAATAACTGCAATTAAAATTATTGAATGATGAATATATTTCGTTGGTTCCGATATAATTCCAACCAATTTATTTTCTGTTTGTGGTAGTTTGTAAACATACATATAATTACCTCCAAACATATGCAAAACGTCTTTTTCCTCCTTGTGATACTATAACTTGGATAACCCTTTATGTGGGTACAGTTTGTGTGTTCTGCAAATTTTTTTCTTATTCCCAAGAATCATTAAGGAATTTTATGAAAAAAATCATCCGTTACAGGTAGCAAACGGAAAAAAGAGCAATTCAGCGTGCACGCACTTTTATGAGCGTTTATTACTTTGCTACCGTAATCGTAATGTTTATTACTTATTTTTTTTAATTCTGAGATCTGGAATCAGGTATTTTTGGTAGAACGCCTTGCCAATTGGATTACCAACTTGTTTCTTTTAACAAGGCGTGAGACTAAATGCAATCGATCCTTTGGAATCGCAATGGTAGCTAGTTACTAATTTTCTTACAAAACACCTTTGATTTTTAGTAAAAGAAGGTGTTCTAATAATAAAAACATTAAGCGAGTTTCTAAAAATAAATATTCTTAAAATTTCAAAATAAATAAAAAAAAACTTACACATGTGTTTCGTTGGGATTTGATCCCTGGCTTTATGCGTGTCAGGCGGATACTCTTCCACTGAGCCACCGTCTTGCGTGATAATTTATAGCTTAAATCAGATTTTATTTTTTTATAAATACTTTATACCTTTTAGCACAAGCTTGTTTTTTAATGAAAGAGGTAGTTCTTTAGAATTTATATATAAGGCCTTACAATACACCTTGCAAATTACATAAAAAGGAAGCGAATATTTAAAATCGCTTTATGGTTATGGATAAACTAATAGAATTCGACTTATACTAAATTAGACAAATACTTAATAGCATATCAGGTGTGGTGTATATTTATTATATTAGCTGTACTTCCACTCTTACTTATCAACATTAAATAAATAAAATAAAATATAATAAATTATAATAAAATAAAATATAATAAAATAAAATAAATTAAATAAATTAAACTAAATAAAATGAAATAAATTAAATAAATCAAATAAATCAAATAAAATAAATAAATTAAATAAATTTTAACGAATTAAATAAATTAAATAAATGAAATAAATTAAATAAATCAAATAAATTAGATGAATTAAATAAATTAAATGAAAAAAATAAATTAAATAAATTATATAAATTAAATAAATTAAATTCAATAAATCTGATTTATTTGATAAATCAAATAAGTTAAATAAATTAAACAAATTAAATAAATTAAATAAGTTAATAAATTAAATAAATTATTAAAAAAATTATTAAATAAATTACTAAATAAATTATTAAATAAATTATTAAATAAAAAATTAAATAAATTACTAAATTAATTATTAAATAAATTATTAAATAAATTATTAAATAAAATATTAAATAATTTATTAAATAAATTATTAAATTAATTATTAAATAAATTATTAAATAAATTATTAAATAATTTATTAAATAAATTATTAAATTAATTATTAAATACATTAAATAAATAAATAGATTTAATAAATTAAATAAATGAATAAATAAATAACAACAAAATTTCAATTGTCCTAACAACAATATCTGAATGTTTTTATGTGGAAATTTCGAAAGGAAAAGTTCCCAGAATCAGAGGGTTTTTCGATAGAAAAGGTTCCCAAAACCTTAAAATTGTATATAAATTATTTTTAGTGGAAAAAGTAGTCAGAATGTGAACATTTTTCTATGGCAGAAATCAATCATATATTAGCAAAGAGAAAACATATTTGTTCTGACGGCACAATTTGTACACTCACTAAAGTTTGTCGGTAGAATCTATTGAAAATGTCAGTTAAAACAAAGATATATGCAGTTAAAAAGGCGACAAATGTATTTATATTTAAAATAAATTAACTATAAATTAAATAAACTAAAATAAATAAAAATTTTGTTATTTTTAACTGTTGAAAAATAATTAACAAATGCATCAAAGATAACTACCAATGTCGTAAATTAACTGATAAATTTTTACTACAAAAATTTCAAAACAACTGACAAAATCGGTAAAAACTACTATTTTTTACAGTCAGTTCTTTTTGTTTATAAAAGTATATTTTAATAAAAAAAAAATTTTTTTTTTTTTCGATTACAAAAATATGTGTTATTACTTCAGCCTATTTAAAATTCTAAGTAAAAATTCTAAACCGTTCTCCAGTTTTTATGCTTTTATGCATTGGAGATACAATACAAGTTTCTGATTTTTATTTGCAAACTAGAAATATATCATATATATAATAACAAATATAAACTAAACAAGAATTTTTAAATAAAAAAAAATCAACGACATTTTTTATTTTTTAATTAACTACCAAAAATAACTGTTTGCTGTAAAATTACTGTTTTGGTAGTTGTTTATTATGATATTAAAAATAACTACTTTAAACAACTGTTACAAAATTACAGTACTTTTCGTTAGTTGTTATCTTAAATAACCGTCATAAAAGTTGGTTTGAATTTTTCTATAGAAAAACAACTGTAGTTTCCGTTAAAAATAACAACTACTGATTACTACACAAACAACTGTCAAACTTTTTTGAGTGTAGCCAATCGATTGTACTGGTGCAATATATCGTTTGTATCTATCAGAAAATTAGTTTTTACAATGTAATTTATTTCCGAGAACGGAAATTCGCTGTCCTAAACAAAAATTCGGTAGTATTATCCGAAAAAATTTGTTGCAGCAAATGAACCATTATATTGGCATTATAATTGTTTTTTTTTGGTTATATTTTAAAAAATTTGTACTGATTTCAAGTCAGAAAAAAATGGTATGTATAAAATGAAAAATATAGGGTTTTGTTGGCCTTTTTAAACTACTTTGCCAAAAGATTTGTTTTGGACGTTTTGCAAAATAAAAAGCAATAAATTAAAATTAATAAATTAACTGACAAAATCGCAAAAGACAATAGATTTTCCTTTTATTTTAATTCTCAATTTAATAACTTGAAAGAAATTTTAGTAATTTTTTATATTTTGTTTTGAATTATGGAGACATTTGGTTAGTTTGGGGACTGTCTTCAAACTCTTCCTAGGTCTAGCGCATAGTATCAAGACATTTCTGACTCATACACAGCATAGTTTGGGCACATTTTTGGCCATGTCTCCGAATTATGCGCACCACATACATATATATATATTAGGGCGGGTCGATTTAATAATCGCCCATGGCTCAGTGAAAATCGTATTCTAGGGATCAAAATAAGAAACTTTGCCGAAGGAACCATACCTCTAAAACGAATTCTACTACCCCCCAACTGTTGACTTTTGTCCCGTAGGGTCAAGTTTTGAAAAATCCCACTTTAACCCATTTAGAGTGCCCCAATCGAGTCCAAATGTATAACCGACCCCCACTAACTTTGGAGGGACGATCCACCCATGCCAGTGGCACACCCCCTGGAACTCCCCTGGGGGGTTCCCCATACAAACATTTTAAAAAATCACCATTTTTGGCACTTTATTTTATTATTTTATTTATTTTTTCTCTTTAGAAATTTATTTAGTCAGAACATATGTAAATGAAAAAATTAATTTAACTTAGTAATAGAAAAGAAAATAAAAAAAATTACTGTTTGAAGTATTTTTTGCTTTCAAGTCTGGGCAATTTCGCACGGCTCTCTAATGTCGTCACCATAACAGCCTCTACATTTTCCGGTATAACTCGTTTGGAAACGCTAGCTAGCAATTGAACGTGTCGTTCTGTTGCAGGTCGTAAAATAGGTTGTGTGGGTTTTTTAAGCCACCACAAGACACAGCTGCATGTCGTAAACTTACTTAAGCTAAATCGGTTACAGGTAGAATTGAGCATAAAATTATCATAAAGGATTTTCCAGAAGTAATAAAAGGCGCACTTGCTTAACAGAATTTGTGGTCAGATTAACGTTTAATTTACATGTAAGTACTTTATGGGCAGTTTTGACAACAAAATCGGTTACAGGTAGAATTGAGCATAAAATTATCATAAAGGATTTTCCAGAAGTAATAAAAGGCGCACTTGCTTAACAGAATTTGAAGTCAGATTAACGTTTAATTTACATGTAAGTACTTTATGGGCAGTTTTGACAACAAAATCGGTTACAGGTAGAATTGAAATTACCATTTCATTCTTATTACCTCGTCTCCTAGACCATATATAACGCAACAGTATTTGTGAATGCATTAAGTCGTTGTGAAGAACTCGAAGTGTGAAGTGCTAATTTGAGATAAAAAAATATTTAAAAAAAAATCATTCCAAATCAAGAAGTTTACAATGAATCCACCATCCTCTACACCGCAAGATGAAGCAATAACAACATCAACAACTATCGAAAACCCAATGAGTCATATACCCAGGCATGATGTTACTGTTTTTGGTGTGTCTACTGATTTGACTGATCTTAATTTACCAACCCATCTGGATATCTTGAGATATTATTTTTACTTGAGCGAACAAAAATAGTTGTCCTATAAAGCATTCACTATTCAAGTACAAGATAAGTTGATTGGAATTTGGGAAAAACTTGGTATGGAAATAATACTGAAAAAAAGTGTATGTAATAAATTGAATAGATTGCTTGACAAATATCAAGAGCAAATCAAGAGAAGAAACAAACCCCAACAATTTACAGAGTATGTAAAATCTCTGGAAACAATTTTTTTCATTGGAACATGTAAATGCGATTTGAAGGCAGCTCCATGTGCATGCGGTTTGGTTCCCGAACGCCTCAAAGAGTTTATGCACGATCAACATAATCAGAGAAGTCTAACAATGGATGGATTTGCGATGGAAATTGAAGAGCAAGGAGCAACGTCTATGTCATCAATGCCAACATACCAAGATCCCGATGATTCAACATACGCACCGCCACCGGTTCAAGAAGATTTGGATATAAGCACAAGTTCACAATACACACAGAGATACGATTGTTTTAACTTTGCCTTGGTATGTGACAGATTTGGCGTGCCTGATAGAGTAGCATCAGCAATGGGAACAGCTCTTTTCCAAGATTTTAAAATGCAAGATATCCATGGCAAACCTCTCATCATGGATAAATCGAAAGTTCGCCGAGAAAAAGAGAAATGCAGACAAGAAGTGCTTCGCAAACGGTTAGATGATACCAATTTGTTAGCATTTTCATTCGATGGCAGAAAAGATGATACTTTAACGAGAGATACAATTGATGAGAAGTATCATACTAGAATGGTAAAAGAACCTCATCTTGTTATTTTGAGAGAACCGAATTCTGAATTGATTGGTTACGTAAGACTGGAACATGAAACCGCTGAATATAAAACAACCAAATTAAATGATTTTTTCAACGATAAAAATATATCACTGGATGCATTAATTGGCATATGCACTGACGGTGAGCCAACAAACACAGGCCCAAACGGTGGAATTATACGACGATTCGAATTGCTGTTAAAAAGACCATTGCATTGGTTCGTTTGCCTTCTACACTTCAACGAACTTCCGTTTCGGCATTTGTTTGAAGCTTTGGATAAATCAACCAGCACTGGACCAAGATCGGCAACCGGAAAATTGAGCCGTCAAATCGAAACTTGTGAAACTCTTCCGGTAAGTTATTGCTATCACTCATTTATTATAATTGTCAACCGTTTTTAATTGTTTTATTTTTATATATTTTCAGGTGGTGGACGGCTTTTAGAAAATTGAGTTGAAAAATATGCCCCCTGCTCCAGAAAAAATTGAATTTTCCACCGATTCCAAGTACTTATACGACATGGCCCATGCAATTTCTAGCGGCGTGGTTTCAGTGGATCTGGCAAACATCAAACCAGGGAAAATTGTACATTCTCGGTGGCTCACCAAGGCCGCTAGACTATTACGATTATATGTGACAACGGAAAATCCAGATGCAAATTTAAGAATACTGGTTGAATTTATAATTACATGTTATGTGCCAATGTACTTCAATATCAAGTATTACAGCTCTGTTGTGTACGGTAGTAGATTATTTTTCAAATTCATTAGTTGGTCAAGATTTCTAGAACCTCGTTTACGCAAAATTGTCAATAAAGTAATTACAGATAATTCATATTATGCGCATTCGGAAAATATCTTGTTATCAATGTTGTTTGATGATAGCAAAGAAAAGCGCGACTGTGCTATCAAGATAATTCTACGCTATCGAACCGATGTTGGCGACCCAACGGGACTTAGAGCTTATAAAAAACCAGATATAAACTTTTATTGCACAAGTTACACGGAAATGATCAATATGAATGACATAAATGACGTATTTGAACCACCATTCACGCGAAGCATTCCATACGATACTTTGAAAGAATATTTAAATCAAGATGATCCACCGTTTAATGATCCAAAAATTCCATCACACATAAAAGAAACAGAACGACACGTTCAATTGCTAGCTAGCGTTTCCAAACGAGTTATACCGGAAAATGTAGAGGCTGTTATGGCGACGACATTAGAGAGCCGTGCGAAATTGCCCAGACTTGAAAGCAAAAAAGACTTCAAACAGTAATTTTTTATTTTTTCTTTTCTATTACTAAGTTAAATTAATTTTTTCATTTACATATGTTCTGACTAAATAAATTTCTAAGGAGAAAAAATAAATAAAATAATAAAAATAAATAAAATAAATAAAAAATAATAAAATAAAGTGCCAAAAATGGTGATTTTTTAAAATGTTTGTATGGGGAACCCCCCAGGGGAGTTCCAGGGGGTGTGCCACTGGCATGGGTGGATCGGCCCTCCAAAGTTAGTGGGGGTCGGTCATACATTTGGACTCGATTGGGGCACTCTAAATGGGTCAAAGTGTGATTTTTCAAAACTTGACCCTACGGGACAAAAGTCAACAGTTGGGGGGTAGTAGAATTCGTTTTAGAGGTATGGTTCCTTCGGCAAAGTTTCTTATTTTGATCCCTAGAATACGATTTTCCCTGAGCCATAGGCGATTTTTTTGCCTCCCCACAAATCGACCCGGCCTAATATATATACATATTTACAATTTTAAATAAAATAAATGGTTATATGGTGAAATATATATACACAAGAGCGATAATATTAATGTAATAGATATATATATAATTTGAAAATCTTATAACACGTTTATAGAATGAATTTTGTATGAAAAATTTGTTTTATAAACCATTTAGAAATTTAAAAAGTGATTGTGCATATGACCCATAATATATATGTATATTTATCTTTCATAATAACAAAATTAGTTTATGAACGGCAAGTCCAGTATATGAGTTCGTTTTAAACGCCTTGTTTCATTACTGTCATCAAGGAGCGATATAGCCAAAGGGTTAGTATGATCACTCAGTCTCTGCAGATATTTTTCACTATACGCTTGAATTTCTTGCTTTACCGTTGACATCTTCAAATCAAGACGGATATGTTTATTGGTTATAAACCAGGGTGCATTCGTAATTAACCTAAGTGTTTTGGATTGGAACCTTTCAAAGATATCTGTATTGGATTTGCTTGCAGTACCCCATATTTGTATACCATAGGTCCAAACCGGTTTTAGTATAGCTTTGTAGATGCGCAATTTGTTATTTAAATTGAGTTGGGATCTTGGTCCTAGTAGCCAATAAAGTTTCTTGCATTTTAATTTTAGATGTTCATGCTTTGCTTTGATGTGCGGTTTCCATGTAAGACGCCTATCTATTGTCATTCCCAAATATTTGACTGTTTCTCTTCTAGGTATTTCTTCTTGATAAATGGTAACAGCAGGGCAGTCTTTTCGTCTTAACGTAAATGTAGTATGGATTGATTTTTCTGAATTCACTTTAATATTCCATTTTAAGAACCATTTTTCTAACAAATTGAGTGCATTTTGAACAAATAAAGATGCTTCGGTTTCTGAGTCACTGGTAGCAATAATAGCCGTATCGTCCGCGTAAGTGGCTACCATAGTATTCGGGGTTGTTGGCATATCAACTGTATATATTGTGTATAATACTGGACCGAGTATGCTACCCTGTGGAATTCCAGCATTGATTTGGAAGATATTTGACCTTTCATCTCTACTTTTGACGTAGAAATGTCGACTAGTTAGATAATTTTTGAAAAATAAAAGTACGGTGCAGGTAACGTTTTTTTGATTTTGTATAGTAAACCTTGATGCCATACTCTATCAAAGGCTTGCTGTACGTCCAGAAAAACCGCAGAACAATAATGTTTTTTCTCACGACATTCTGTTATAACACTCACGAGACGATGACACTGCTCTGGCGTTCCATGTTTGTGCCTAAAACCAAACTGGTGGTCTGGAATTATATTGTATACATCTAGTAATGGTTGTAGTCTCTTTAGAAATAGTTTTTCAAATATTTTGGAAAATGTTGCCAGTAGACTTATCGGCCTATATGACGACAACTGCTTTTCAGGTTTGTTTGGTTTTGGGATCATTATAATTTCGGCGCATTTCCACTGTGATGGAAAATGATTAAGTCTTAATATTGAGTTGTATATAAGAGTTAAAAATATTATGCTTTTTCTAGTAAGATTTTTAACAACATTTCCGCTTATCAAGTCATAACCGGGAGACTTTTTGGCGTTCAATAATTTAATTTCAGTTTTGACTTCATTAGGTGTAATATGTCTTATAGGAAAGTCCATTTGACACGGTGATTCCAAAAAATTACAAATTTCATCCTGATCAGCAATAGTGTTAAGTTCTAAAGGTTGAAATATATTCTCTAAATGTTTAGCAAATGCTTCAGATAAATCATTGTCCGAACGACACCAAGACCCGTCCGTATTTTTGACACAAATATTGCGCCTAGTTGGCCTTTTTAAAATTTTAGTTGCTTTCCACAAAAGATGCTCATCGTACTTAGAGTTGTTTATTTCATCAATAAATTTTGCTGTTGACTGATTTCTTTGTTGGTTAAGAAAGTCTTTGAGATCTTTACATGCTTTGTTAAATAATCTTCTATCACCTGGATTTCTATTTTGCTGCCACCTTTTTCTCAACCTTCTCTTTTGTTTAACCCTCTAACCGGCAAGCCCGCCTCCAGGCGGGGTATATTAAATTGACCAGAAATGCGCCAAAGGGGTATTTTATAATAAGAAATTATGCTTTTTCAACAGAAAACAAAATTTGTAAAATTTTTTGTGAAGAATTTTTTTGTATACAATGCACGGTTTGGAAGCGAGAAAGTGTCAAAGATAAAATTTCGTAAAATTTCAAAAATTAAATATTTTAAAACAACCAAAAGTTTCAAAAATCTTAAAAACGTATTTAAATTGACTAAAACAATTGATAGTGACCGTGAAGTAAGATTGGAGCTTAAGCTATTCAAAAAGTTCCTTACTTTGGTCCAAGGACGCACAGGATTCCATAAGGATACCTTTAAAGGACATCGCCTTAACTTCAAAACGAATGGACGGATTTTTCTGAAATTTGGTAAAAAGAATATATTTGGTATAGGTAGCAAAGCTTATAAGTTTGAATTATATATATTGAAGTTTTGGTGCGTTTTCGCTCAATTTCGCATTTTTCGAAAAACGAAAATCGCTACAACTTCTTAAGTAACAGCACAAAAAATGTAATTTTTTTATTGTAATTACATCTTGGTAAGAGAAATAATTTGTGCCTAAATCTAGTAATTTTTATGCGCTAGTTTTCGAGATTCACCCTTAAACTATTTTGGCCCATATCGCCTAAAGTAGGCAACGAAAAAAAATTTTGTAGAAGAACTTATTGTTTATTTTTCGTGAGAAACACATGGTATAAATTTCATTGCAAAAAAGCTTAGGCCGGTTAGAGGGTTAATAAGCTCTCTTATTTCTGTCGAAATTTTTAATTGGTTGGTTTTAATAATGTTGTGCATAGGCGTAGACAAATAGCCTGCTTCATGTATAAGTGTAGTAAAACTTTCTACTGCTTCATCAACTTCATTTCCGGTTTTTATTCTTATATTTAAGTTTAAATTTTGATCAAGCCAAGATTGAAAGCTTTTTATATCAGAATGTGATGTCAGAATATGGTGATTAGGTGTTTTAATATTAGCTGTTGTACTAAAATTAATTATAAGCGGTGTGTGATCGGAAGTCAATTCGTTACAGTGATGTATTTCTAGACAGTGGTTTGAAATCCCAGAATAGACAGCGAAATCCAAAACGTCAGGCAGCCTTCTGGGATCTGTTGGCCAGTACGTTGGTGTACCTGTAGATAATGTTGCATAATCGTTTTTCCTTACACACTTATAAAGTTCGTTTCCTTTTGGGTTTGACAGTCTAGAGCCCCACCACGGATGTTTCTCGTTATAGTCACCCCCTACAATGAATTTATGACCCAGTGATTGATTGAAAAATTGTTCGTAATCATTAAGTACTAATTTGTGCCTCGGAGGAAAGTATATAGAGGACAGAACAAAGTCACCATCATTGGATTTTATCTTTACAATCGCCGCTTGTATATTTGGTTTTTGAAATGGAGATAATACTTCGTATTTTATATTATTTTTTTATTAGTATACATGATCCAGCATGAGCTCTATTGTCCGGATGATTAGCGCTTATCGTATCATAGCCATTTATACAAAAATAGGATTTATCTGTAAAGTGTGTTTCGGATATTAAGATTATATCAATGTAATGTATTTTTAAAAATAATTCTATTTCTATTTCTCGTGTATGGGCTCTCCCATTGGCGTTCCATATTGCTATTCGGAGATTTAGATGCATAATTTAGTAATTAGAATATTCATCATATTTACTAAATTACTTAAAATCGTTTCGATTCTTTGAAGGGTATTTGTATCTCCTTGTTGATTGTTATTATTCCTAATAGCATCAGCATACGAAAACTGTGTTGAATTATAGTTCTTGTCATTTTTATTATTGAGAAATGAAGAGCGACTATTAATGTTTGGAAAATGAGAATTATTCACATTAAACTCTGGATGTTCGTTATTATTGGTTTACTGTCTTCTAGGAAGATTTTTTCTTTGCAACAATTCTTTATAAATTTTACAACCTTTGTAACTGGCAGTATGTTCCTTCAAACAATTTGAACATTGAGGGGGTACATTAGTTGGTTTGGTACATAGGGCTGTGGAATGGCTTAAACCACATTTAACGCATTTGTAACGGTTCCTACAATATGCCTTGGTATGGCCAAATTGTTGACACCTAAAGCATTGAACAATGTCATCTGATTTTAATGGAGCTTCTATTTTAACTACTGCGTTATATAAATTTCTAATATTTCCATGTTATTTTTGTTTGGCTCAAGATCGACAAAGAACATTGACAGTGGTTCTTTTGAAACTCTACTTTTTACATTAATAATATTTCTGACTTTGTGGCCTCTTTTTTCAATTTCATCCTTAAGCAAAGCAGTTGGGGGGAAAAGTGTAAATTTTTGACGACTACCCTGTATGCCCTTTCTTGTTTTAGTTAATATGTATGAAAATTAATACATTTATCATCTAAATATATAACCAATGCTCGATATGAGTCAATTGATTTTACCATTACTCTTACATTGCCATCCCTCATTGATTTATAGGAAAATTCATTTGGATTAATTACTTTTGAAAAATTATTCACCATGGTTTTAATATCAGAAACATTAGGAATCATGATGGGAGGAGGTTTAGGTTCCGATTTTTTGTTATCTTCATCACTATTGTTTTCTTTTTCATTATTTTCACTATTGTTGATTACATTATCATCATTGATTTGATCAAGTACTGAAAAAGTGTTGTTGCTTGTAGAGGGACCATCATCTAAAGCTATGCGTTTATGTACATGCATTTTTGGTGATCGTATTTGATGTCTTTTTTTTGGCATTGCTAACTGCCACGCAGTCGCATCGCTGTCGTCATCACTTATTTCGCTGTCACTACCCATTCTGCTTAATGAGCAGTGGATTAGTGGGACAGCTAAGGTTTGTTGTTGTTAACAAGAATTTGCTGACTTTGTTGTTGATTTTAAAACAGTATTTTATAGAAAGTAATTTTGTTAAAAAAAAAAACAAAGGGATTATGTTGTGTTTGCTAAGTTGTTTTTAAATATTAATCACTATACGTCTTTACACAATCACGACCGATGAGAGACTGTTGAAAACTGGCATTTAAATTTTAAAAAATCAAATAATTTTTATTGGATTGTTATTATAATCACAAAACATGGAATAAAATTCAAAAATGTTGCGAAAGTTATTCGTTTTTATTTTTGTTTTACCCCCGGTCGACGAATTTACTGATGTAGGTCGTACGCTTATATTACAATTTTATTTGTTTTTAATTAAATTACGTATGTATGTGAAACACGACAATATTTTTTAAAATTCGTAAAAAAAAGATTTAGTGCTTTTTTACCAGTTTTTAGTTAGAAATTTGCGCGTTTTTACCCTTTTTTGTATATATTTTTGCGCTTTTTGATATTAAAAAGTTGGCATCTATGGTATATACGTGTGTATTTATATATTTTTTCTTACAAAGAGATGGTATATGCATGTGCGTGAGTTCTTGTTTATGTCCTCTCTTGTATATTTGTTGATCATCAGTGTTGCCATTTCAGTGCTTTTCGGGTATTTTTTGGTGCTTTTTCCTTCCCGTACCCGGTGATTTTTTACAAATACCCGTTTATAAAAAGCGGGTATTTACAGTGCTTTTTCAGATTTCTGGCAGTGCTTATAGTGCTTTTTGTACAGTTTATATTTTTGGTATTTGTTCTCCTTTTTTTCAATTTCTCTTGAATTTTCTGTCAAAGTTGAAAAAATAATACGAACTACACAAAAAATACATTTTTTCACAATTTTAAATAGCAACTTCGTTATATTTAAACTTCAAAATTTTGAAATATTAGTTTGGAGCTTTTTTACCCCTTTTCTGGTTATTTTTTGAACCTTTTTTACACGATTTTACAAAGCTAAAATGTGTTTTTAAAATCTTGACTTAAATTTTTCAAAAAATTATTATCGTGCTTTTTTACCCCATTTTTGGTAAATTTTTACCCTTTTTACCCGTTTTCACAATGCTCACGGTGCTTTCCTGCCTTCAAGAGTTGGCAACACTGTTGATCATACATTGCATGCAGTGTTGCCAACAAATTCTAAAAATAAATGGCTAGATCAGACCCAAAAATCGTAAGAAAATCACTAGATTTATAAGCAGTATAAAATTTAGCGATTTTATCGCTAGATTGTTGAAAAATGGTACTTAAAGGAGTTTTTTACTCAAAAATTTATTTAATATGTTCAAAAGAAGTGATATAGACTCCGAAATAATGAAAAATTTTATTACTAAACTTCAAATAATGAGTCTCGATTTTCTATCAATTAATATTAGTATTGAAAATACTCAATAGAGGGCGTTGTATAGTGAAAATCTACATACCCCTATTTTATCGAAATGTGTATTTTTATAAAATTTTTTCAATAAAATCGATTAAGAAGTTGTTTTTTTATAATAAAAGGATGTCAGTATACG
This sequence comes from Leucophora obtusa, assembly GCA_949987735.1. NCBI lineage: Eukaryota > Metazoa > Arthropoda > Insecta > Diptera > Anthomyiidae > Leucophora > Leucophora obtusa. Next base: position 246,577,351 of record OX465295.1, read on the forward strand.
AATTTTATAATATTTTTCAACATAAAACCGACTTTTAAGAATTATATTGCGGCTGATAAAAAATCGCTAGAATTTTGGCTAATAGCTACAGGACAACTTTTCCCGCTAGAGGTGAAATAAAATCGCTAGATCTGACGAGAAAATCGCCGTTATGGCAACACTGATTGCATGCCATTGGATGACAACATATCGAGGTAAAGAGTTGTTACCAAATTCTCTTTTAGGAGATCTATATTAATATCTCCTACCAGCAGTATTGCCAGTTTTGACGATTTTTACTATCAAAAACAGCCAAATGACGATTTTTTCCTTCAAAATGACGATTTTTTAATACGAAATACAGCAAGAAATGTGCAAAAATACGATACTTTTCCAATCTATAATTCTAAATTTAAAATTTTTAGTTTTTAGAATTATGCTGAATTGCAAGCAAATTAATGTGGGAACAAACTAAAAAACCGCTGCAAAATCAGATAATTTTCATTCAACAAAGCTATACGATTTTCGAAAAATATTTTAGAATTTTGGATTAAAAGTGTTGATATTGAAATCCTAATTAAAATTATATCTAGAAAAAATGTAAAAATCCGTTCAAGTACATTATAATTTTTTATTTATTGCGAAACTGCCAATTTTTCTTTAAGATGCGTATTTTGAAATGTAAAAAACTTGCAGGAAAAATATAAAAAAATATGATAATTTTTGTGTAAAGCTTCTGTTCTAAAACTGTAAAGAATCTCAATTTTTGGAAGAATGTCTGTGAAATACATAATAAATATTTTAAAATCTGAAATTTTTGAATGGTATTTCTTTTTGTTTAAAGCAACTACTTCAGGATATGCAAATCTCGATGATGTTTATAACATTTTAGTAAATATGTTAAATCGAACAAGCACGAAATGATTAAAAAAGGATAATTTTTAAAATGCTAATTAATAGGGCAACCAAAAAAAAGCTCTAAAAGCAATGTTTTAAGCTCTTAAAAAAAGCTCGAGAAAACAGTAAAATAAGCAGTTAAAATGCAAAAATAAGCCCTTAAGCTTCATCACTTCTTCATTAAAATCCTCATAAAATTTAAATTTTTTATTTAATACAATGCTACATTCCTTGGAACTTCAGGAATCAGACAAAGTTGTGACATTCTTAAATTTATTTTCATCGGGAAATGCATTAAAGAATTAAATGTGCTAAAATCATTCTTGCCTAAGGAAATCGTCATTGTCATATTTTTACTATTACAATTCAGATTGGAAAAATAAAAAGTTTATTTTAACAAGAGATTTTTTAATTTAAAATAAATTTAAAAAAACAAATGTTAAATAAAAAAATTTATGTCGACTTAAAATAATTTAAAAAATGACTGATTTTATGAAAAAAAAGCAAAAATATGCTCTATTTTCACATAAAAAAGCTAAAATAAGCTTATTTTTCAAAGAAAATAGCAAAAATAAGCCAATATTTACAAAATAAGCAAGAACAAGCAAAATTAGATAAAATAAGCAAAAAAAAAGCTCTAACAAATATAGCTTAAAATTCTTATATTTTTAAGATCAGAACTTGTATTTAATCTAAGCTGTTCTATCTCTTAAAATAAAACACATGCCGTGGCTTCTTTTTGGTTGGCCTACTAATTAAGTTTTTAGGGTCTTTATAACACCAATAGTGTTATTTTGACGATTTTGAACTATTTTTTGACGATTTTTTAAAAGTTATGACGGTTTTGACGATATTTTCCAGAATTTTTGACGATTTTATGCCTAAGAAACCTGGCAACACTGCCTACTAGTATAACACAGTGTTGCCATTTTAGCATATTTTCTGCTAGATTTAGCAGATTGAGTTGGGCAATTGTATATTTTTTTTTGTAAAAATATGCTAACTGCTATTTAGCATATTCTGTTGGACAAAAGCCGATTTTTTAGCATATTTTGTTTTATTTAATAAAAGCATATTTTTAGCATATTTTTTAACAAAATAATTTTTTCTGTAACAATATTTATAACAATAGCTGTATTTTCGCTCATGCCTATACACGTTAAGTATTTATAGTAAATCTACGTTAAATTATTGTAGTATAAAAATTTAAGCTAGGTGTGAAAATTTATAAACGTTGAGTCTTCAACGTTGAGAATTATCCACGTTGTAAGTTAACGTGCATACGAAAAGTAATATGTTAGTTTTCGTCTAAAAAACGTTTTTATGCCCTTTCAGATTTTTTAAAAGTTAACGGATATAATTAAGTAGAAAACACAGCTAATAACAATGTTTTCATAACTTTTTATTTCATGCGTAATTATTTAATTCTTTTTTCAGTGTAAACTTTTTTAGTAGTATTGATAGGTATAGTACTATAATTTGAAAATGCTACAAAAACCATAAAAAAAATCTTGGAAAAATTTAAAATCAGTTATGTTTATTGTGAAAAAATTAAATGAGAAAGTTTATTTTTTTAGTCTCAAAGAAAGATTAAACAGTATTTACAAAAAATGATCTTTTCATACGTTTTTAAAGTATCTTAGAATAAATATAAAAGTTTACCTCTCAATTCATAAACACTTTGCAAAGTTCTAGGAGGTTTACAAAGCAAATTCTTCACATAAAATTTGTTCGATAAACCTCCTATAACTTTTGAAAGCATTTATGAATTAAGGGGTAAACTTTTATATTTATACTAAGATAGTTAAAAAAAGTATGAAAATATAATTTTTTATAAACATGGTTTAAAAAAATGTATTTTTTCATTAATAAGATTTTATTAAATAATACTAAAAAAATTATTTAGCAGATTTTCAGCAGATTGTTTGTATTAAATTTAGCAGATCTTTAGCATAATGAATATAATAAAAAAATTGCGACTTTTTAATTTAGCATATTCTAATCATATATTTTTTATTTTAGGATTTAGCAGATTTTAGCAGAAATTTTTTAGGAATCTAGCACATTTCCATCTAAGAGTTCTGGCAACACTGGTATAACATTCTGTTGTTTTCTTACTTTGTTTAGCAAGTCTTCGAGTTCTGCAATAAACGTACTTACACTAAGGGAAGGAGGGCGATATATTGCAAATAGTGATATACACTCAGTTGTTTGTATATTTATGTGCAGCACTTCAAAAGAGTTTGTGTTTATAGATATATTTGTATGTAGTATGGTTTTCTTAATGTATACAGCAATATAGAGTTTGCTAAAAACCGAAAAATTTGAAAACCGCGGTTTCGGTTTTTCAAAATTATAAAAAACGCGGTTTCGGTTATTTTTCGGTTTTCTTGTGATATTAATAGAATTGTTTTAAAATAATTTAATATGTATGTATAACAATTAAATATTTTAATACATTCAAGATATTTATTAAAATTCGATTGAATTTCTCACTCGAATAAAGGCAATAACACCATTGCCGAGGAAAAAAACGCGGAAACCGTTATAAGTTAAAAATGTTTATTCTTTTTTCGGCAGATTAAACTGTATTTAAAGAGTTTAAATTTGGAATTTAGCAATTTGTTTAAAACAATATAAAGTTGAAATTTTATACAATAAGTTTCGCGGACTACGAAATAAAACTTTTTGAAAAATAAGCGGTGAAAATCTGGACTGAATGCGTGAAACTCAATACCTCTTAAACAACATTACTTTTGGTGAAATTTTTTACTAAAATTATAATCCTCAGCTTATATTATCTGTAGTAGTAAAAAGAAAAAAATTTTAAAGTAATATTTAATGGGGAAATTGTTCATTATAATTAAATACAGAATTTTGTAAAATAAGAGATGAACCCTTTTCGAAATTCTAGCCTCAATAATATGTAATTTAATTAATTATTTTAATTGCTTTAAGTATTTGCTAAAAACCGACTTATTTTTGTCGGTTTCCGGTTTCGGGTTTGAGGCCTCGAAAACCGCGGTTTCGGTTTCGGTTAAAACCGAACAGCAAACTCTACAGCAATACCTCCACCTCTTCTCCCTGCTCTGTTAACAAACGTTGCATTAAACCCGTGTATACTATAAAAGGGAATTTCCTCGTCACTTATATTTGTTTCCACTAGCACTATGATTTTTATATGGTTTATTATGTTATTTATTGTAGCCAAAAATTAATTAAAGTTTGTACGAAAGGAACGAATATTTAAAAATACTACCGAGATGGGATAACTTAAGGGTTCTTTAGAGATTAGATTAAAACTATTAAGTGTTTCACACAGTATGTTATTCATTTTCATTTAGTTATTTTTTTATATTTATTTGCAAAAGTACGTTTTATTTTCTTTAATTTTCAAATTTATCATTAAAGTAAGCGGATTTATTTATTTTTTTTCTTTTTCAAGCAATAAGTTCTATATCACTAGAGTTTTGAATTAAAATAGCTGCAGAATTTTCGTTTTTCTTCGCAAACAGGTGCCCATTGCGGACCTACACAAATTTCCATGAAGATTGTTTAGCCTTTGTTTTCGCTAACCAAAGCAGTCGATGGTTATATGCAGTTAAATGGTCGTTTACGAACACGTTGTTGTTGTTACTAGTGCTGCTGCTGTTGGCTCCAGAGTTAAATTCATTGGTAGTTTTGTCGAATATGTCTGTCTTTACCCTATGACTACTAATTTTTGACATTAGCTCTTTTTTCTTATTTAAAGAACAGAACTCCACTATAATCTTTTCATGCTTTTTCATTCTGTATGCCTTGCTAATATCAGATTCCTGAATGTTAACATCAACAGAGGCGGCGATCGTTTTTATTACTTGTGTAGCAGTTAGGTTGTTGTCTTGTACATTTTTTATTTCTACGTTCCTGTTTATTAATTGTTGCTCTAGTTGATTAATTTTGTCTTCCATATTTTTTATGCGTATGTCTCTCTCCACATTTTGCTTTGTGAGTTCATTGACCTGGATAGCTAAGTTCGTCATTGTTTCAGTCAGTTTAACAAATGCATTAGTCATCTCTTCCCTCAATGCGTTATGAGTTGATGTTACGCTACAATTTAGTTCTTTAATACTGGTAAATATGTTCATTAGACCGTACCTCAAAAAAAAGTTCGCGGTACACCCTCTAAAATGAAGTATTTTTGAAAGGCGATTTCAAAAAAAAATTTTTTTTTTGCCGAACGTAGGGGTCGCCTTTTTTAATTTTTTGTTATAGCTTTGGCATTTAAAATCGGATTTTAAAGTGTGATATATCGATTTTTTTGCCTCGAGGAGACCAATGTTTTGCTATATAGTAAAAATCCAATTAAAAAAAATTTTAAAAGGCGACCCCTACGTTCGGCAAAAAAAAAATTGTAAAAAATTTCTACTGGGTTTAGCGAAAAACTTCCTTAGCAAAAGTTTAATGATTTTTTGCGAGCTTTAATTTTCTGACATTAGGGTGGTGGATTAGGGTAGTAGCAACTGAGAACGGGATACTTGAGCGGGATACTTGAGCTCAAAATGCCCTTAGAGCAAAACAATGGTCTCCTCGAGAGAAAAACATCGATGTTTCATACTTTAAGATCCGCCTGTAAATGCCAAAGATATAACGAAAAATGTAAAATGGCGACCCTACGTTCGGCAAAAAAAAAATAAAAAAATTTTTTTTGAAACATCCTTGCAAAAATATTTCATATTGGAGGGAGTACGGCGCACTTTTTTTTTTTGCCTGTAAGGTGGTACGCTCTAATGTTCATCAAACTGTTTGATACCGTAGTTTTAAATGAAGTTAGATCAGTTTTCATCTCCGATAGGTTTGAGTTGACGGTGTTTAGAGACAGTTCTTTAAACTTTTTATTGGTTCCATCATCTCGTTTATCATCATCATTATCGGCATCTCGCTGTTGCTTGTTAGATTGTTAGTGTTACAGTGTTACACTTAAAACATTTAATATGATCTCCTGTTAAAGGCAAAGCTTTATTAAGGCTCCATTAGTCTTTGCGTTCCGTGACGGTTCTGTAATGTGCCGTGCCGGATGGCTCTTTTGTGTAGTTAGTCTTTTCCGTAACAACGTATCAGCTGTTTAATGTTGTTTTTCTTAGCAGAGATCTGCGCCAACCAGATAAATCGGTTGCGGTGGCTAAATAAAAAAATTGCAGCGGCAGCTTAAAGCTGGCTGTGAGCTAAAAGCTTATCGGCTAGCCAAATTTAAGTTGACACATACAAAACATCGGCTTAACGGTAAAAAAAGAAAATTTAAAAAAATATATACTATTTTTAGAGTTTTATCGTGTAAAAAAATTTTCGACGGCGGCGGTGACAAAAATTAGATGGCGGCTCGGCTTAACCGGTTTAAGCCATTCGTCGCAGATCTCAAAATAGCAGCTGTCAACTCACTGTCACTTAACGGATAACAAAAATGTTGAATTTTTGTATATATATTTTTCTTATTTTTTAATATATTTTATTTAAACAAACACTTTGCTGTATTATTAATATTTCACTTTGGATTTAATTGTTAATATTTTTCATTGAAACTATGAAGAAATTCATTACTGAAGTCATGATAATTCTCTCAGTGTATCTTTTGCTTGTGGAAATGTAAACTCCGTCACCACAAAAAAATTAAAATTGTGCAAAAAAGTTATTGCGACAACTTGTAGAAGAAATTTTTTGCAATTAGGTTTATAACGACCAGAGAAGACAGAAAAAAAGCAAAATCCGGTATGTTTAAAGCAAAAAAATATTGTAAAAAAAGCAATAAAAAAGCAAAAGTAAAAAAACTTGCAAAAAGAACAGTTTTTAAATCAAAAAAATTCAAAGTTAAGAGAAAAAATAAATTTTTGTCAGCAAAAAATTTTTCGTGGGCAAAAAGTCTTAAAAAAAGCAATTCGAAGCTCAAAAATCTTAAGGAAAAGCTATTTTAAAGCTAAAAAACGGAAAATCCAAAAAAAGCAAAAATAAGAAAATATGAGTAAAACAAGCAATAAAAACCATAAAAAGAAAAATAGCATTTTTTTCTTCTCTGATAATGACTAAACTTACTGATTCCATTAAGAAAAACCGAAATATTAACACTTTTTGCATCTCACAAATTTGGCCCAAAAACTTAACACATTTTTTGATTTCACCCATATGTCTGTTTATTAGACCGACTCACCTTATATGGACAGAAAAAAAGTAAAAAAAAGTGCCCCCCTCAAAATAAGCCTTGGTTTGTTTTATGATGATTCCCAAAATATTTCGGGTCTAGGAATGAGATCTCATGAGCTGGACCATTTTTAAAAAAGGTCTTTTTTAGTTTTTGTAATAAATTTGCATCTTAGCTGAAGAAAATATACTCAATGTGGGTTTTTTAGAGGCGCGTCCAGCGGTATATATAACATGTTCAAGCATATCCTGACATCCCGATAAAAAAAATTTATATATAGTCGTATAAAGTACTATCTTGTTTTATCTTATAATATGTGAGTAGATATGTTGTCAAGAATAGCCATATATAATTATATGTTTGTTATGTGGTACCTTATACAACCATATATTTTTATATATTGTCTTTTATAAAATTAGATATCAATCACATATGCTATACATAATAGGATATGACAGATCTGTTGTCATATATAATTATAAATGATAATATATAACATAATATATGATCACATATGGTGGCATATAAGCCATATATTTTGAGATATAGTAATATATGCCCTCTTATAAAAATTTTTTGGGTGTATGATGTAAGATATTTTTATATATGATTATATATTACATTAAATGCTATAAGATATGATTATATGATTCCATATATGGTGCAAGATTAACAATATAATTTTAGATATGATTATATATGGTCCCACGTCAGTAATATTTTCTATGTGATTAATATATAATTATATATAGTCACATATTACCTGAGAGACCCTACTATCAAATCCCAGCTCGGGAAAAAAAAAAAATTTTTTTTTTTTACTTTTTTAACTCAATTTAATTGTAAATATTCTTTTTACAGATCTTAAAAAAAATTAACCCATTTACTGCCAACAGCACCTAATAATATAATATATAAAGTTTCTTCTAGGTTAAGCTTATTTTTTGTTATTGAATTAGTATTTGATGAAAAATTTTCAATTTTTGTGTTATTTACGGAGCTATGAAACTTACGCCTTTGAGGATTAGTTTTTTGTGAAACCGAAAAGGGCGTAAGTCAAATTAAAAAAATGGTTTTGGTAATTTTTAATAAAAGGAAATCATATCATAAAAAGACAGAAATATTAAAATATTACAATATATTTATTGCTAATTTTCGTAGGGTAAATTAGTGTAAAAAGCATAGCAATCTTTTGGTATAAAGGATTTAAGATCATTAAGATGTTCCCACTTTTTTTTCGAAATTTTTAATCTCTGAGTATGTAATGGAGCAGGTTCGTTTTCATGACTATTTTTTGCACTTCGGTGTGGAAGAATTGCATATTCCTCTTTGATGTTTGTTTTAAAATAAATAGTTCCAGACGGATCATATCCCAGTGCTCGAATCATGTTGACGGTGGGATCTCCAGCTTTTTTTCCTGTAAAGTATTTTTGATTATGTTGGCAGGTCATACATATTATAATAATTTTACCTGGACGAATAGATTAGTAAAGCTTAGGAAGAGAATCATAATTAAGAAAAAACGGATGAGTAAGATGATGGGTGTTGAGTGGAAATGGAGACTTTCGGGAAACCTTAACATACTCAACAAATTCAGAAGGAAGATTAATTTTTTTATTATTAATTTTTCTTTGGATAAGCGAATGTGTTGAATCACATTCCATTTGGGTGTGTCCAACTATTAAATATTTATGCTCTATTGTTATGTTTTTCTCAATACATAAGGATATCAATGCGTTGGACAATGTGACATTGCGATTTTGATAAAAACAGCCATCAGAATACATTATAATATGGTGAATATCTGGGGACTTAAGCACACATTTTTTTAAGTGTTCTACAATACAAGTGGTGAAAAGTGGTGAAAGTAGACGCTACAAGATTCCCTTCAGATTCATCCCAGATATAATTATCAGATTCATGAGTAAGGATATTGTAAATAGTGAAGTTATGTACTTGCAATTTCATTTTATAATATGAGGCACTTGCATTTGTTTGGGGAATCAGTTTTACTGCCTGCATATCCATGCATAATAATAAATACAATCCAGACTTGGCATTTTCGACATCGTTTGCCTTTTCTTTTCTCATGTCATCAATTTCTGATCTATGACTGTTATATTGATCCTCAGTTATGTTTTTTGCTTCGTATGATACACAAATATCACACATATCATTCCTTAGTTTAAATTTCATCATCATTATTATTATTAACGCATTCTTCACAATATAATTTATAAATTTGGCTGTATGATTTAAAATCTGTTTGAAAATAAAGTTTGTTGGTGTATTGTCTTCGGTAATGGGATTCAAGTTTCGGGATATCGTTTAACCAGTTTTTTAAAAAGTTAAGACGCTTCTCGTATTTTTTTTCATTAATCGAGTTATTTCTTTTAGGCAGAACTTTATTCGATTGTGCGTTATTTAAAATGTTTGCATCTACCCAATTTCTCACCATTTTTTTCATTTATTCCAAGAGTTAACATAAACATTTGCTGGCAAACTTGGATACGTGTTGTCTTAGATTTCAAATAATAACGTTTAGATATCGATCGCCGCGAAACTATTTTACGATTTCGTGCTTTTTCAAAAACTTCTACTTGACTTGTTACATAAACCTTTTTTCTCCCCACGTCATATTCCAAAATCGATCAAATATTCCTTGGTATATTTTCAGCAAAGTGGGAGCAATGTCGCAATGAGCTCTTTTCACAATATTCAGATTGACATCTTAAGTCCATTTTTCGAGGATTTTATTCCGATTTAATTCCTTTATGGAGGCCTGTATATATTTTGCCAGTCATTCGGTCATTGTCAATTAAATGTTTTGTATTAACTTTTTTTTATTCACTGACTGACTTATTTAAATTAGTTTCACTATCCATTTTTAACTAATGCACTTTAATCTGCTTCAAGAAAGATATTTTATTAGTAACACAACAAAAGAAAAACTAACTATTTATAAAAAAACAAAAAATATGACATTCTTCTCTTGTGTTTTTTTTTTTTTTTTTTTTTAAATACGTAAGTAACCTTTTTGGTTTATAATTTTTTTACGCTTGTACTTAGGGCTTTTAGAATTTTACTAATAAAATCATCGTTTTTAGTCGCAGGAGTGTAAAATTTTGCAGGAACATGTATTTTGATACGGTGCATCATAATCAATCAAAAAGTCGATTTTGAATTTTTTGTAACTTACGGCTTTTTTGATTTTTTATGACGATATGCTCATGTGTTTTAATATATGTTTTGATTTGTGTTTACATATGCAAACGAGTATATATGAACCATATATTAATATACGTAACATGTATGCAGTCATATATGGGTCCATGCAGGCAAAAAAGAAACACCTATATGTAAGTTTATGGTATCATACTTGTAAATGTATTCAATATATTGTCCCATTAATGCTCATATATGATTTTGTTATTTATTCTATAAATCATATATGCCCGAGTAAAACAAATTGATCTCGCGCAATATCTAATCATATCCAATTTGATATTGTTTAAGATCTGCTGTAATATCTAGCTGATCCAATTAGATCTCAAAATTGAGTGTATCCAATGATATCGTATTAGATCCCATTGTATATATGGGGATAAACTAAGATCAAGTTATATCTCAAAATTGGGAGGTCCAATGATATCTTTGGGGATAAACCTAGATCTAATTTGATCCGAAAAATGGCGGATCGAATTAGATCCAGATATATTTGTGGATAAACTTAGATCTAATTTGATCCGAAAAACGGCGGATCGAATTAGATAGAGCTATATATTTGTGGATAAACTTAGATCTAATTTGATCTCAATTTTGGCAGATCGTTTTAGATCTAGCAATATATTTGTGGATAAACTTAGACCTAATTTGATCCAAAAAAGTGGCAGATCGAATTAGATCCAGCAATATATTTGGGGATAAACTTAGATCTAAACTGATACGAAAAATGGTAGATGGAATTAGATCCAGCAATATATTTGTGGATAAACTTAGATCTAATTTGATCCGAAAAATGGCAGATCGAATTAGATCCAGCAATATATTTGGAGGTTAAGTAAGATCTAAATATATCCAAAAAATGACAGATCAAAAATTAGATCCAGTAATACATTTCGGGATTGCGTAAGATCTTACCTTTTCCGATAAATTGCAGATCGAATTAAATCCAGTTATATATTTGGGAATTTGGTAAGATCTTAATTTATCTCATAAATTGCAGATCGAATTAGATCTAGCAAATTATTTCAGTATTAAAATGGCAGATCGAATTAGAAACAGCAATATAATTGGGGATTGACATCTAAAACTATCCAGAAAAATGACAGATAAAATTAGATCCCGCATTATATTTGGGTACTACGTAAGATCTCCATTTATTTGGGATTAAATAAAATCCCAGACAGATATTGACAACAGTTCAAAATCAGAGCACTGATTTTATAAAAATTACAATATTTTGTTAAAATAAGGTTTAAACTCAGAAGGTCTCGAATTCGATACCGTTCACGGCTATGCATTTTTTTTTATAAAAAGATTTTCTTTTTATAAAATTAAAATTTTATTTTCTATAAATGTTTTTATAAAATTATATTTTTAAACCCTCCATCCCACTGTGCAGGAGGGTATATATCATTTTGTCATTCCGTTTGTAACTCATCGAAAAAAAAATCTGGGACATAAAAAAAAAAAATATATATTCTTGATCGTTATCAATAGCGAAACCGATATACCCGTGTCCGTCTGTCTGTCTGTTGAAATCACGATCACGCTCAAAATAGTTGTGCTAGGATGTTAATTTTTAGTCAAAATTTTTGTCCAATTTCTTAAGCAGTTTGGTATTGGAAAGGGGCATATTTGGTCCAGACGTTTAAAAGTTATGAATGAAAATGTAAAAGCGCCTCTAGAATTTTCCATATTAACATGAAAAAATATATTAACTGTGTGTTGTTGTTGTTGTTACTGAATAAGCAAAATATACATACATACACACCCAGACCTTGAAAGAGATAATTCTTTTTTTGAATTTATATGCATAAAATTGGATTCATTTTATAAATTACTGAATAATTCATAATGCCTTTAAATCAATGATTGGACATTGAATAAAGTGAGATAAGATTTGTTCCTATTTGTGTTGATTCAATTTTGATTTGATTGAATATGTTGGCTTTAGAGGCACCTCACCGATTGATTCTAAATTTTTACTTCTGATATAACTCTCTTTTGGGGGCCCGGTTTAAAGTTTAAAAATGAACTTAACTATATTTTCTTCATTTATGATAGGGTTGGAACAATATGTACACCATTGGAAAGGTAATAAAAATAGCTTTAGGATAGCATTTTTTTGTTGACCCATTATGATTCGGCGTAGGAATTTTAATTTTTTTGTTTTTTAATGTTTTTATTCCATATAAAACCTATATATGAACAAAAATTGCGCTTATAAGTATGTTATCAAGACGAAAAGCTTTCATTTGATATACAAATCACGTTTTTATCACTTCAAACACCGAAGATATTAGAGGTCAAAATCGTGAGATTTTTTTTCTTTCAAAGCATGGCTAACTTTTGACAAATGAAAAATCTCAATACCGACAATACCCTACGGGAAATTTTAACAAACTGTCACCGAACTGGCCTCTTTATATGAAATAGACTGGTCACTTTTACATGGGGTTGTCATAAGAGGTGGAAATTGACCCCTTGTGACAAGACAAATCCTAGGACAGGTTACTGAACTCTCATAAAAAACAAAGTTCAGGGACCTGTCCTGGGATTTGTCTTGTGACAAGTCACAAGGGGTCAATTTCCCCCTCCTATGATAACGCCATGTAAAAGTGACCAGTCTATTTCATATAAAGGGGCCAGTTCGATGACAGTTTGTTAAAATTTTCCGTAGGGTAGGTTTACAATGTGTTTACTCCCAAAATATGTTCGATTGCCGATGAGTTAATTCAGTATAATTGTTGGTTAGAGTCAAGGTTGTATCTTATGTACCATCTGCAAAAAAAAATAGGTTTGACTTCTAATATCTTAGGTGTTTGAAGTGATAAAATTTGAACTACATCTCAAAAATTTTTAATCTTGAGAATATATTAATAAGTAAAAAATTATGTGGTAGTATACGGTGGTTTTTATAAAAACGGTTTATTTTAAAAAATCTTAAAAATAAATCTCATTCGACGGTAATGGGTAAGCAAACAAAAAAAAATGTCGTCCATAAGATATTTTTACTATCTTTCCAATGGTATATATATTGTTACGTTTTTACTTTTTAAAAACGTTGGTTTATTTCCCTTAAATAAACCGGATTCTTTTCTATTGCAATCAGTCCCAACGCTGACACCAATTATTACGTTTTACCTTACGAAACGTTCGTTTATCTCCCTTAGATAAACCGTCCAGGTGCTGTCACAGCGATATTAACAACCAAGTAGCCAATAACCAAAACACGAACACACTTAAGTTTGAAATAGCTTAGACTCTCGTATTTATTTACACACTATTACTTATTTACAAACTCTCTCTATTATGACGATTACTAAAGCGCTACTAACTTTAACACGATACTTACTCGCGGTCTTAACAACACAAATGTTAATAATCAACTTCTTTTTACTAATGTTAACTCGCGCCTTATATAATAACAGCCATACTTCTACAACACACTGGATAATTCTAGCATGCTATACTTAACTCTACATACGCTTAAAGACATTATACATACACACAAACACTTATTATTAACCAACTATACAATATTACTCTACATTAGACTTAACGCTATACAAACACACAAACACTTATAATAAGTCTACATCACGCTTAGAGACTATACAGACACACAAACATTTATAATTAACCAACTATACAATATAACTCTACATTAGGCTTGACATTATACATACACACAAACACTTATTATTAACCAGCTATACAATTCTAATGCGTAATTAACCATATCATATTCTTAGGTGTATAATTAAATGTAGTAATATGTTGCCAGATTGATGTATTTTGTCCATCCCGTGTCTTGGGCTATTTTCTTCTAGAAAAGTCCAGAGTTTTCTATACTAGGCCAAGCCATTTTCGTAACACTGCCGCCCACTTAAACCTATTCGTCCCGAATAGGCACAGATGTTCCCTTTCCGTAATTGGCTAGTCTCTCCAGGTGTACCACCTTCATTTTAGATCTTGGGCTGTTGTACTTTTGGATTCTATAAACCACGTCATTTAGCCTCTTGACTACTTTATAGGGGCCGTCCCAATGGGTTTGCAGTTTCGGTGACAATCCTTTCTTTCGTTGTGGGTTATAAAGTAGAACCAATTGCCCTTCGTTGAAACCTTCAGAGTTTGCAGCTCGGTCGTATCTGGCTTTCATTTTATCACTGGTCATTTTGATTCGGTTACGCACGAATTCATGAAGTTCTTCAAGGTCATTCATGGAGGGGTCTCCACCGTTTTCCTCTGTTGGTGTAGGCTTAACGCCAAACTCTAAGTCTCCAGGCAGTCTTAACTCAGTTCCAAATATAATCTTTGCAGGTGCTCGTGAGGTGGAGTCGTGCACGACTGACCTATATGCCAACAGAAATTTTGGTATGTGCTCATCCCAGTCCTTTTGATGTCTGCTGACCACTTTTCTCAAATGTTCCTCCAGGGTGCGATTGAATCTTTCAACCATGCCATCAGATTGCGGATGTAGTGGCGTTGTTCTTGTCTTTCTTATTCCATATTTTTCACACATTTCCTTAAATATTGCAGACTCAAAATTCCTACCTTGGTCGGAATGCAGTTCTAAAGGAGCTCCATAACGGCACACCCAATTGTTAACAAATACGTCTGCTACCGTTCCAGCTTCCTGGTTCGGTATCGGATACACTTCTGGCCATTTGCTGAAATAATCTATGACCACTAGTATATATCGGTTTCCAGCCTCACTGACAGGAAAAGGACCGGCTATATCCATTGCTACGCGCTCAAATGGGGCACCCGAATTGTATTGCTGAAGCTGCCCGCGGCTTCTTCTTATTGGACCTTTGGCTATAATGCATTGCGGGCAGTTGGCTATCCAATCGGCCACAGCTTGTCGACATCCAACCCAATAAAACCTTAGTTTCAACTTTTCTAGCGTTTTTGTCACACCAAGATGACCGCCACTAGGACCATTATGAAATTCTTTTATTACTTCGTTTATTTTGGAGGATGGTACAACAATTAAATCAGTTTCCGCTTTTCCGTCTGCATCTTCCCATGTCCGGTATAAGCAGCCATTTATCAGCCTAAGACTGTCCCATTGTGTCCAATATGATTTCATTATTGGGCTTTCTGAAGATATTTCGAGCCGAGCTGGTCTTCTGTCCCGTTCTTTAGCAGATATTATTTTTGACAATATGGGATCATTTCTCTGCGCCGTTGCCCAGTCCACACTGGAGTCTATATGCGTTAGCCGAATATCAATAACGCATTCTTTCCTCTCCGCCCTGCTACAATGTTTGCACTCCAGGTTGCAGGGCCGTCTTGAGAGAGCATCTGCATTATTATGCTTACCACCTATCCTGTGCTCAATGCTGAAGTCGTAGCTTTGAAGGCGTTCAATCCAACGAGCAAGTTGTCCTTCAGGGTTCCCGTCGAGTTACGCAGTAGTTCCTCTCAGGCTTTGAGAGTGTTCGGCTATAGTAGCCTATGACTTTTTCTGCCCCATTGACTATCTGCGAGAGCACACCTCCTATTCCGTAACCGCTCGCATCACTATCTATTACAAATTTCTCTCCAGAAATTGGATATGCCAGGACTGGTGCTGTACATAATAACCCTTTTAGCTCCTGGAATGCATGTTCTTGTGATTCACCCCATTGGTATGGCCGGGACTTTTGGGTCAGCTCATGTAAACTTGCAGCAACTCTGGCAAAATTCGGTACAAATCGTCTATAGTATGTGCAAAGACCTAAAAAACTGCGCAATTCATGAAGATTTTTCGGACGAGGCCAGTCTTTTACTGCTACTATTTTATCTTCATCGGTCGATACACCCTCTGTTGTTACGCGATGTCCTAAGTACTTAACTTCTTTCTGGAATAGTACACATTTCTTAGCATTTAGCTTTAGCCCAGCCGCTGATATACGATTAAGCACGTCTTCTAGGTTTTTCAGATGTTCGTCAAAAGTCTTTCCCGTGACTATAATGTCATCAAGGTACATCAAACAAGTCTTCCAGTGAAGTCCTTTTAACATCCGTTCCATCAAGCGCTCGAATGTAGCCGGAGCGTTGCAAAGCCCAAATGGCATCACGTTAAACTACCATAAACCATCGCCCGCACTAAAGGCAGTTTTCTCTTTGTCTTTGTCTGCTATTTCAATCTGCCAGTATCCGTTTTGCAAATCTAATGTGGAGAACCATTTTGTTCCGGCTAGCGTGTCCAAAGTGTCAATTCTGGGTAGCGGATAACTGTCTTTCTTGGTGACGTCGTTTAGCTTTCTACAATCGACACAAAATCTGGTGCTGCCATCTTTCTTCTTAACTAAAACCACTGGCGAGCTCCACGGACTTGTAGATGGTTCTATTATCCCATTTTGCTCCATTTCATTGATTAGATCTTTTACCTCACCTCGCTTTGCTAAGGGGATACTTCTAGGTGCTTGTGTAATTGGCCTCGCTTCGCCAGTATTTATTTCGTGTTTAACAATAGCCGTTCTCCCATGGCTTTGGCTCTTAAAGGCGAAGACGGAGGCATATTTCTTAAGCAGCTGTTTGGCTTTATTTCTATCAGGCGCCGCTAATCCTTCTACCCATTTCCTTGCATGTTCGTTTAACAACTCATATTCTTTTGCTAACATATTAGCAGGTTCCGGTCTTCGCTCACAATTTATTATTGCCTCTGCTGGAGCACATTGACCTATGTCGGTGTTTTGTTTAACTAATTTTTCGCTGCTGGATAGATTTAATACTCTTACCGGGACTCTTCCATCGTTACAGGCTCTTACGAGGGCTTTTGCTGTTATAAGGTCACTCTTTACTTCTATGGGTTCTACTACCCACAGCCGATTGTCCACACAATTTCCCTCCATACGTGCCCACACTACGGTTTCTGACTGTGGTGGTAGTTTCTGGCGTCCAACAGTAGCTAGCTTTCTTATTTGAGCCTTACTTTCTTAACCAACATCAAGAGGTATTTCAACGTTGTGCCAAATCATTATTTGTTGCCCCATATGCAGTTTAACGTTATGGCTAATCATACAATCTGCACCGATTATTACTTCGTCCACAATATCAGCAACAATAAATACATGATCTACGTTGATTTTGGCTATAGTTAATTTAGTTTTAACTTTACCGTAGACAGTAGCAGGATCCCCAGTAGCTGTTCGCAGACTTACGTGGCTTAATGGTTCAATTGCCCCCTTCACTACATCGGGCCTAATAATTGACTGTGACGCCCCTGTGTCTATCGTAAAAATGTGCTTTTTGCCGTAGACGAACCCACAAATTATAAGATTGCTATTTTTCTGCTGTATCACTGATATGGAAATTGTGGGGCCCTCGTTTGTGGGAGCTAGCTCACGCCCCGTAGTGCTGGCCCGTTTTAGTTTAACGGTGACTCCTGTGATGATTGTTGGTGGACTCTCTTATTGTTCCGCGGTGGCGAAGAAGATCTAGATCGTTTTCTTGGTGCTTTACAATTTCGTTGAAAATGGGCGGCTCTACCGCAGTTATAACATTTAGCTTGTGGCTTGTTTTGTTTCTCTTCTAGTGCTTGCATAACTGCCTCTCTTAAGTCGTTAACTATGTCTCTCTCTTTTTCAGCGATAACCTCCAAATTTCGCACCTTGTATGTTTGCGGCTTAGAAATTACTTTAGCCGTCTCCTGTGCCAGAGCAAATGAAACAGTTTCTGCAAAAGTTAATTTCTGTCTAGCGCATACCGCATATTTCACATCGGGATCACGAATGCCATTTACAAACGCCTCAATTTTGAATGAATGGATGGTTTTCACCGGGGTATGTCATCTGCACCAATCTTTCAACCTCCATCGCGAAATCTTGCAGTGTTTCATTGACCTTCTGCACTCTGCCTCGCAATTCCATTCTGTAGATTTCCTTTTTATGTTCACCACCATACTTTCGTTGCAGTGCAGCCATAATGTCGTCATAATTATTCCTGCAGCTCATTAGTATGCTTTCAAGGACTTCTGCTGCGGTTCCTTTTAAGGCCAAAATCAACTCAATGGCTTTTTCTTCATTTGTCCACAAATTTCTGCCAGCCACAGTTTCAAACTGGAATTTGAATACGTTAAACGGTGTACTGCCATCGAAACATGGTGTCTTTATTCTACTAGAGACTTCTGGAATGACACGAACTGGCCCACCTTGGCATTGAAGATTGTTAATTTTCGCCTCCATGTCAATTTCCAGATTATTCATCTTACTCTCCAAATTGACAAGCTTCTCATCAAATTTGCTGACTTGTACCTCAACGCGATCCATTCTTTGGTTTATGAATTCTGTGACTTCATTCAATTTCTCATTCATGGCTCTAGTAGTTTCCCGAACTTCCTCTAGATATTTCTCACTTGTAGCTCTAACCTCATCTAGGAGTTTCTCATTATTTGTTCTAGAGTTTTCTTCTATCATTCTAGAATTCTCTTCCATTTTTCTAGAATTCTCTTCCATCATTTTTCTAGAATTTTCTTCCATAAGTTGTTCATTGGTGGCTCTGCAATCGGCTTTAATTTCTTTGACACTCTCCTTCAGAGCGAAAAGTATCGCGTTGATGTCCATATTAGCTGTAGCCGTACGTGTACTTACTTCTGTTTCTCTCTTTTCTCTTTCTTCTTCTTTGTCTTCAAACTTGTAAGTATCGATGTCCACGCCACGTCTCTTGAATTCTTCTATAAGTCTTCTCTGAAGTTCTGCCTTATTACCTGTTGTCGGCAGCTCCAACTTACTCAATTCCTGCTTGAGCTGTTCCACTTTAAGCTCTTCAAACTTCATTGCTTTTAGTTATATTTATTTGGCAATCTCCTGGTTACTTGTATTTCGCAATCCCACTTCTGACACCAATTGTTACGTTTTTACTTTTTAAAAACGTTGGTTTATTTCCCTTAAATAAACCGGATTCTTTTCTATTGCAATCAGTCCCAACGCTGACACCAATTATTACGTTTTACCTTACGA
The DNA here is from genome assembly GCA_949987735.1 of Leucophora obtusa. Classification (NCBI taxonomy): domain Eukaryota; kingdom Metazoa; phylum Arthropoda; class Insecta; order Diptera; family Anthomyiidae; genus Leucophora; species Leucophora obtusa. The sequence continues at coordinate 246,596,575 of OX465295.1, forward strand.
AACGTTCGTTTATCTCCCTTAGATAAACCGTCCAGGTGCTGTCACAGCGATATTAACAACCAAGTAGCCAATAACCAAAACACGAACACACTTAAGTTTGAAATAGCTTAGACTCTCGTATTTATTTACACACTATTACTTATTTACAAACTCTCTCTATTATGACGATTACTAAAGCGCTACTAACTTTAACACGATACTAACTCGCGGTCTTAACAACACAAATGTTAATAATCAACTTCTTTTTACTAATGTTAACTCGCGCCTATATAGTAACAGCCATACTTCTACAACACACTGGATAATTCTAGCATGCTATACTTAACTCTACATACGCTTAAAGACATTATACATACACACAAACACTTATTATTAACCAACTATACAATATTACTCTACATTAGACTTAACGCTATACAAACACACAAACACTTATAATAAGTCTACATCACGCTTAGAGACTATACAGTCACACAAACATTTATAATTAACCAACTATACAATATAACTCTACATTAGGCTTGACATTATACATACACACAAACACTTATTATTAACCAGCTATACAATTCTAATGCGTAATTAACCATATCATATTCTTAGGTGTATAATTAAATGTAGTACTATGTTGCCAGATTGATGTATTTTGTCCATCCCGTCTCTTGGGCTATTTTCTTCTAGAAAAGTCCAGAGTTTTCTATACTAGGCCAAGCCATTTTCGTAACAATATATTGTTCCAATACGACTATAAATGACTTAGATATATGTAGCTAAGTCCATTTCCAAACTTTTCACAGAAATAAACTCCCTACAGAGGTCTTTCCGCGGATTTTTTTTTTAACAGCTTGAAAAGTACTACATCGGGGTAAAAAAAATTCACTGAGGTCAACTTATTGCAAAATTGAGATTTAAAATACAAGTTAAGGAATTATATTTTTAAAGGTCTGCACACATCTGTATGAATAACATATGCAGTGTTGCCACTTTATGGGTAGGGCATGGATGACAGCAATTATTAAATTGTTTAGTTTTTCACTTAAATTTCAATTCAAATGAATGAATTGAGAAAGTTATCAAATTTGTAAATAAAAAAATATATTATACATAAAAAAATAATTTAATTAATAAACTAGCCAATAGATAGTGGGTCTATGAATACAACTTAGCAATTACTTCAAAGCATTGTTGGTAGGAGAAACGGTGCGATTATCGGTGAGGGTAAGTAACGCTATCATAGATTATTTCGGTTACAGTATTTTAAGGATAATTGTATTTCGATAACGGTATTTTAAGGTTAAATGTATTGCAATTATTTCGATAATGGTATTTTAAGATAAGCGGTATTCAGTTATTTCGGAGCATTTCGCAAATTTTTTTTTTATGAAAAAACAAAGTAAAGTAAAATAAATTTATTAACTAAGTGTATGTAAAATTCACAATTACGACGTGGAATTACAAAAAGTTTAGACGAAAAAATAATGGTGTTGTAAGGATAATGGGATAATGGTATTTTATTAATTTCGGTACTCGTATTTTAAATGTATCGATATTTGAATATATAACAGTATTTTAGCGATAGAGCCCACCAACCCTGCCTCAATGCATGTAATTGGCTTATGAATGACTTAACATCTAATTGTGAAGTTTGCATAAAAATTCCAATATCTATTTTTTATTCATACGAGTTAATGAATTGATTCACAGCGACTGATCATCCACGAATTAAACCGATACATCAGGAAAGTGTATTAATCTATACATGCTTTGAAATTCTTTCCTTATACAAATAAGCTATTAACGTACACAAAAAAATCGTTACCATGTAATTAAGCAAATTTCAACTAATAAAGTTTTATCGAATAATTTATTATATTGTGTATGCCAGAAAAATATTATTTTAGTTGAAGTGCTCCCAATTGCTTGCCAAAGATTTTTTTGTGTGTATTTAAAAACGCAAATAAAACTTGATTTTTGAAAGAATCTAATATAAGATTATTTTTAAATCGTTCACATGTGATCATAACTGACTCTTTTTAACAAGATTTTTAAGTGTTTTGTTCCAAAGTTAATTTTTTCTCTAAATTTTATGAAGATTCATATAAGACTCAAAAGTTCATCATAAATGCTGCATATTTAAGGAACTTTTCTTTGTAATAATATAACGCCCAGAACGATGGGACTATTGAAATGGCCAAATCACTTTTTCTTAAGTTTACTGATGAGGTTATTACCTTTTTTCGGAGTTCAAATTGTAATAATATGTTAATTTAAGTCATTTATAATTTCATATTTTTTGGGTAATTTTGTCTACACTTTTGGGAATTTTGAATCTTGCTTGTGACAGCACTGAGATTAAACAAGATTAAACTGAAATATTTACTTCTAGTGGTGGAAAAAATCATACACATTTGTTGCACAGTGGATTGACCGAATACAAAATGGGTAATAATTCATACTTGTTTGTACTTAGTAGAATCCCCGAATAAAAACACCAGGATGAAGGGTATCTAAAGACTCGGCACAGCCGAATTTAATCTTTGGTTTGTATAAGTTCCCAGTCACCTGGGGACTTATACAAACCATCGAGCGGGCTTTAGCCCGCTTGTTTTTTATTAAATTGAATTTAAAAAAAAAAAAATTTTATTTGCATCTTTTTAACGCTCTACACCATTTCCAATTGTATCAATTGTTTTTAAGATTTATCAATTGTATTTCAGAAATAATCAATTGAATTTCAGTTTTATCAATTATATTTCAGAACTTATCAATTATTTTTCAGATTTATGAATTGTATTTCAGAACTAGTCAATTGAATTTCAGTTTTATCAATTGTATTTCAGAAATTATTAATTGTATTTCCGAAATTCACAACTGTACTTCAGAAATTATCAAACTGTATTCCAGAAACTATCAATTGTATTTCAGAAGTTATGAAATGTAATTTAGAAATTTTTCTCTATTAACTATGATAAACAATCAACAAGTTCTGAAATAGATTTGATTATTTCTGAAATACAATTAATAAATTTCTGAAATACATTCCATAATTTCTGAAATACATTTAAAATTTCTGAAATACAATTAATAGCTTCTGAAATACAGTTAATATTGTAGTTGCTGGTGACTTACCATATACGACCATATATTGTTTTAATGGCACCCTATATGATATAATCATATATTATTTTATGTAATTGCTTATTGTAACTTATAGTTACATATGGCCACATATGCTTTTAAATTCAAGCAGATATACCTTTATATAGTCATATGTTAGATATTTTTTCCTCAAAGGTTTTAATATGGAGACATACGTGATTTTATATTATTACATACTGGCCTACATATAATTGCATATGCTATATATAAGTACATAAATTAACATATTACAGATATAATTACATATACGTTTATATATAATATAGTATGACACTATAACAATACAACGTTCTTTATAAAATCATCTATAATTATATATCATCCCACATAAGCAATTATTTCAAAGTGATTTGATATAAAAATATATAAGGTCCATATAAAACCGTATAACATGTGGTTCTATGTTAACAATGATTTTGAACTAGTTTTAGATTTAGTAATTACTAGGGATTGGCGCGTGACTAGAAATGTAATTATTACTCACGATCACGTTATTCACACGTGATCGTGAGTAATAATTACTATAGTCAAGTGATTCGTGCGTGAGTCTGAGAATATATAATTCATACTTGATTCGTGCGTGAGCGTGAATAAGAATATATAACCCGTGCATGATTCGTGTGTGAGTTTATTTTTTGCATCATATATTTTTAGTAATTTTTACTATTTTGTAATATTTTACTATTTTTCTTATATCTTGGTTGTATAACATAATCCTATTAACTTTAAAATTTCAGTCTTGTTAACTTTATTTTAAAAAAAATTACTAAAAATAAAGAAAATTTTGTTCATGATTAATGCACTGTCATGGTAAATCTGGATAAAAGTAATGGAAGATTTATCGAAATTATAGGATCTCCAGAAAATCTTTGGGTTAATCATTATATTTGGAAATTAATTACTTATGCAATTACACAATTACATGTAATTGTAATTGAAAAAATTCAATTTCTATTACATATTATTTGTAATCGTAATTCAAAAAAAACACAATACAAGTAATTTGTAATTGAAAATTTTCAATTATACATTACATATAGGGAATGCATCCCGGGATTACCCGTCCCGGGATCCCCGGGAAATTAAGCATTTTTCAGTTCCCGCATTCCCGGGAATTTGGACCGGGAATCCCGGGATTTCAAAAAATGCAATTTAAAATAATCAAGTTAATTATTTTAAATTTTCTTACGCAAAATTTTCCAACCTTTTGAAAATAGTAAACATTTTACATTAGGCTTGCTCGTTTACTTACTACAATTTGTTACTTTTACCACAACTGGAAAAATTCAAAGAGTAACCAAAACAATGATTGAGTAAAAGTAGTAAGATTTTCGAGTTAACGAACACATTAATTAATTTGTGTACTTGATCAAACTTTTTAAGTTCCTTTCAGTGCCTCTTAAAACCACTCAAATAGTGTTTGTATAAAAAATTTTGAATCGCACTTATTCTGTACAGAACTAAAGACAAATTTGTCCATTGATTTTTAAAAATTTTCAAGTAAGTTAAAACTTATTACCATAATTTTTAAAATTTTTTCCAATTTTCCAAAATTATTTTCTGTATTTATTTTTTTTGACGGGCAAGCTTTTTAGTCTAAAAACTAGTTTTAGTTTATTAAATTTTTAAAAATATATAATTAGACTTTTATAATTTCTAATATAAAATTAATTCTTTCTCACTACGAAAATTGCAAGAAAAACCACCTGAGCTTTTTCACAATCATGAAAATTTGAGATCTTTAAGATGTTTTATGTATAAAAATTTTTAAATTATTATAAAATATTTTTTAATTTATTTCCCTTGCGGGATCCCGGGAATTCAATATAAATTTCCCGCTTTCCCGGGAAATCAAAAAGTGCGGGATTTTGCATTCCCTAATTACATATAATTGTAATTGAAAAAATGTCAATTACAATTACATTTTTTCGGAAAAGAAATAGTGACAAAAAGCACAAGTGAGGGGTCAGCCCAATATGACGTATTCTTTTTATACTTATCCACGCCTATCCAACCTATCCCAGTCAGTTTTTTCTACAAAATTTTAACAAAAAACACTTTAATTCTAAATGTAATTGAAATTTGTAATCGAAATCACTTTCAATTACAATTACATGAAATGTAATTGAGTTTTTTTTTAATATCAATTATATTTATTTGCAACTGTAATTGAAATCCCCCAGGTCTGATCACCAGATATTGCATATCTTTTTTATTTAAAAAAATAATTTTTGTATATTGTTAGATGTGGTCATATATAATATGATCAAAAGTATAAGGTCAATATTTAGATATAATTGTATCCAACTATGTCCACTTTTATAACATTTTATATAATTTTATACAAAAAGATATAATTTGATGTAATTGGATGAGGACAAAATTCGGATACATTTGTATCGAATTGCATAAAATTGTATCAAATTGTACCAAATTGTATACAATTGTATACAATTCGATACAATAAGATAAAATAAGATGTTCTCATTTTTCGGATATAATTATATCTAATTACATAAAAGATTATATAATTAAATATAACTTCATATGGCTCCATATAATTTTTTTTACTTGGGTATTAAAAAAAACAATATGGAGCTTTATATGGTAATATATAACTTAGAGTCATACATGTACCCTTTGATCCAAAAAATGGCACGATAAAATTGTATCAGTTGTTTATCAGTTTTTATATAATTGCATCATTTTAGATCTGACCTGATTAAATTATGTGTTAATCAGATGAAATTATATCAGATTTTTGACCTAATACAATTTTATTGGTTTATATCACATGGTATCAGTTTAGGTCCAAATAGATATATTTGTATACAAAATTATACAGTTATATCCCAATTTTGACCTGATATCAGTTTAAAACTTTGATACAATTGTATAAGGTAAATGTCGGATACAATTATATTTTATTTATATAAAATTTAACCAATTACGATCAAACCGATAAAATTGTATCAGGTCAAAAACACATAATTTATTAAACACATAATTTAATCAGGTCAGATCTAAACTGATACGTTTAAATAAAAATTGATAAAAAACATATCGGGCCATTCTTCGGATGAAACTGTATATTTATACAGATATAACTTAATCACATATATGACTAAATGTAACTATTTTTACTCGGGTTGTTTAAATGATGATGGTAGCATATATTATCATAACTGGAACTGTATTAAAAATGTTGTTTATAAGGTACCATATATGAGCATATATTGTTGAAATTGCACCATATATGATAATATATGGTTTAAATGGCACCATATATAGTAATATATGACTTAAATAACACCATATATAAATATATATGGCACTATATATAGAATCATATATTATCATATCTGGAACTGTATTAAAATCTTTGATCATGAGGTACCATATATGGCTATTAGAGTGGTCCAAAAAAAAAAAGAGTTGGAATTTTCATGCTCCACAACCCTACAAATATGCCACTTTGAAAAAAAATGTAGTCTGATCAAAAAAATCACCAAAAAAGTTTTGTTTTGTTAAGAGGTAGCACATCGCAATTGGAGTTTCGAGGTAGTACTTGTTCAATTATTTTTAATTAATTAAAAATAATGAAAAAATGAGAAAAATTAAATATAATTATTATGATCGCGACATATCAAATCTAATATATTTTTAGGTGTACATTACGAATATGAAATCAAAATTGAAATCGGAGTCGCGGATTTCGCGAAATTTTAAAATTTCATACAAAAAAGGATCAACTTCGATCAGGATGTTTTCTTATATTTACCAATATGAAAATTTCGTTTTTGGATTAATATATATTTGCTAAATGTCCTATTATGTGGGATAGGGTTTTTGGTAGCAATAAAATTATAGCAATCTAAATAATAGCGAAATATTAAAAAATGTCAAATTTTAACTTAATTTGCAAGGATATCTGTTATCCTTTTTAAAATTAAAATCAGTGTTATATATAATGAAGGTCCTTGTTAAGTAAATTGCAAAAGTATAACAAATTGCATTTTTCGATAACACCGTTTACAGGTAATTGGGAAAATATCTCAAAAAACTTGAGTTTTTTTGAATTTTCAAAAACCGCGAATAATTCATAAACCACACATTTTTTTTAAGTTTCGATTGCTGATTCATAATCTGCGTTAAAATAAAGATCAGATTTGAGAAATTTGCGCATACAAGGCAAAAACAAGTTGAATTTTTAATTACATTTTTTCGGAAAATTTCGAAAATTTGACTAAAATATGTATTTTTTTGTATAAATTTAAAAAAAACCGCGAATTACTTAAAAGTTACTTAATTTTTTTAAGTTTTGATTTCAAATTCCTTATATTCACATTAATTAAGACGAGATAAAAAAAAATTGTTAAATAATAGCGTACAGGTTAAGAAATAATTAAATTTAAAGTCAACCCTACTTTTTGTATAAATTACTCTAGAGATAAATTACTAATTCTTAAAAGACAACTTTTTGTGCTACCTCTAAATAATAGCGGATTTAGCTGAAACTTGGCACAGAGAGTTTTTAGACATTAAGGAATAGGGGCAACATTGTGGAGATCGCGAATTCCAACTTTCATGTTTTTTTGGACCACTCTAATGGCCATATATTGTTTAAATGGCACCATATATAATAATGTATGGTTTAAATGGCACCATATATGCTAATATATTTCTTAAATAACACCATATATAAATATATATGGCACTATATTTAATAGCATATATTATCATATCTGCAAGTGTATTAAAGATTTTGTTCATGAGGTACCATATATGACCATATATTGTTTAAATGCCACAATATATGATAATATATAGTTTAACTGGCACCATATATAGTTATATATTGTTTAAATGATACCATATATAATTATATATTCCTAAAATGCCGCCATATATATTAAGATATAGCTCTATATACAACTATATATGCAATAAGATCAGCCATGCTATGTAATATATAATCTTATATACCATATACTAATATTATAAAGGTCGATATCTAATTAGATGAAATTATATATGGCATAATATAAGGAACAATTTTGGAAAAAGACGTCATATATAATTATATATGGATATACATAACGACATGTCGAATTATATAGTGTAATATATGCCACATATGATTATATATAATTTTTTTTACTCGGGTGGTCATATTTGTACCTGTCCATATATGTTTGATTTTAATTTATCGACTGACAAACTGAAATTTTATGAATATTATTTAAATTAGTCGACAGATTTTGTATAACGGGGTGGCAAAATTTCGTGCCACTTCTTCTTTAGACAATAATAAAAACAATTTTCATTGAAAATAGTACGAGGTTTTGTCATCGTTTTTTACAAAAACAACACCAAACTAATAGTTTAAGTGAATTTATCACAATAATATATTTAATCTTTTCTAAAATTGCAAAACAAACATGTTAAATTGTAAATAAACTCTTTATTTTGACATTTTATTTTATTTTTGTCAGTTTTAATAAGTTTCATCTTTATCGCATACAAACATAGTAATGTATTTTCCCAACAAACATGGCAATACGAAAAAGATTCCTCGATCATATTGCCAGGAAGGAAACATTTATTGCCGGCAATATCAATTTCATATTGAGGAAGTTTCCTCCTTCGGGAACAACTGTTACCCGAAAGCAATACCTCCAGGCAATACACCAGGAAGATAAGTCGGCGGTATCGCTAATTTATCACCTGGAGGATAAAAAGGTGATATCGCCAAATAAACTCCCTGGTACAAAAAAAAAAAAAAAAACATTTAGTTATTTCATTATTAAATTTAAGCCTGAATGTCGGTCAATGGATTATTTATGCAGATATTATTTATCTGCATAAATAATCCATTGACCAACCATATTTATTATTTTGATTTCGTCCGATTTTTTCCGCACATTAAATCTTGATATTTCAACGATTATGTTTCCGATATATCTTTTGATTGTATTTGTACAAATTTGGTTTTAATTTTTTCCAAAATGACAAAAAATTTTAAACAAATTTTCTTTATCTTCCAGATGATACAAAGGTGATTTTGCCGCAATATTTTCATAAAAAATTATGACAAAAATTACAATTTTTCAAATATTTTTTTGCAAATATCGCCGAATAATCTTCCAAATGATAAAAGGAAAACAATTTCAAAATACTACTTGATTATATTCATTCAAATGGAAAATAAGGTATGCTGCCAAGATGATATAGCGGCAATATTTTCTTCTTATCGTAATAATAAATGTTTTAAAGTGTAGCGGGTTTACTTTCACGGCGATAATTTAACGAAAATAAATGTATCAGTAAATCGCAGACTTATCTTCTGGAGAATTGTTTGAGTATTGTCTGGAAGTGTTACTTTCGGGTAATAGTTGGTCCCGACATAGCAAAATTCTGCTGTACGAAATTGCCGAAAATAAATGTATTCTTTTTCATATTGCCATGATCGCTAGGTTGTGTTTTCAATTGATTGAATTCGTTGATTCAAGCTTCAAATGTACTATGTCAAAAATTTTATATTTATTTTGTATTTTTTTTTTTATTCGTTTATAAAATATTTTAAGGGACATATTTTATTATTATTGCACATAGCAGCTAGGGGATTTATATTCCCAAGATTCGGTAAGTGTTTTCGCAGAAATACTTAAGTTCTTTATCGAAATTATGTTTATTGTGATCTCTTTTATTACTCTTTTAGTTATGGAAGGTTTTATCAAAATCCATTTAAAGGAAAACAATAACCAAATGGTGTTTTTAAAAACGGACTTTGGCGTCTTCTGGAACGTGAATTAATGCTAGGGCCACAGACTGTGGCCATTTACATGAACTTCCTAGAAACGTTTTTACGCATACAAATTTTGGCCAATTGGAACGTTTGTCAAGCAGCCTGCAAAACAAAGCTTAAAGAAGCCTAAACTCTGAGGAAGACCTGTTTTACATCCGAAAAGTATGAAAATTTACTATGTAAAGTATGTAAATGTAAAATATGGTCTTTTATTTCCGCCAACGATTGTTTGTTTCAAATTTTGAACTTTTAATTTTTAATTTTTTTTTTAAAGAAGATGAGCAAAATTTTGAAGTTTCAAAAAAAAAATCAGGTATTTTTATATTATATAAAAATTTGTATGTAATAAATAAAATAGTTTATATATAAAACAAAATACATATAATAAAAGCCAATTTTATTACTGAAAATAAAAGTTTATTTTTCAATGACAAAAATATATAAAAACAAGCAATATATAGACACGCATGAAAGAAAATATGTCATCATATGTGACGCGCAAAATAGAAAGGGACCTAAGGTAAGGAGAGCATGGGATCGGTCTCATTCGATGCTCAGATGTTGTCCACAAAACAAAAAAAAATTGATTTTTTACCCTTAGGTCCCTTTCTCTATGCGCTGTCACATATATGTTCATATGATATCATAAATCTACATATTACATCAATTTTCGTTAATGTTCATTAATGGAACCATATATGGTCATCCATACACATACATATATGATCATATATGATTATTTTTAACCGGGATGTTACTATATATTGTCATATACAACCCCACACATAATTATATATGTGAGTGAGGTACTATTATCGAATCCCAGCTCGGGCACAAAAAAAATATTTTTCTTTACTTTTTTTAACTCAATTTGATTTTCTTATAAATATTTTTTTACAGCTCTTAAAAAGGTTAAACCATTTTGTGTCAACAGCAACTGCAAATTATGTTTTCAATTAATAGTATTTTAAATATATAATTAGATATCGTAATATATAATAATTTCGTTAAAGTGCTGAATTTGAGCTCTTCTCGAGCAAAATGATTTTTTTTTGTAATATTTCTACATAGAATTTTGGCAATATTTTTATTTTTGTACTTCTACTTTTAATACAAACAAAACAATTTGTAGAAAAGTATTGGATAAGAGTATTTTTTCCAAAGGACTGCTAAGCTTATATATATCATACCTTATTTAAAAGACATTTATATTAACTTTTAAATAACATGTATATTGCTCTTATCCTATTATTAATTTCGCAAATACAGACTGTTGATATTTAGACTTTTGAGCCATATAAATAGGTGCTGACCCTTCAACAAACATTTTTTTTTTATCTTATTCACCAAAAAAATTCCGTCAGTGGAAATCATTTAAGATTTTTAATTTTTATTTTTTTGAAAGAATGTCATTAATTTATTTTTTCTAAGGCATCTATATATATAAATTTGTATAATTATATATAACTCAGTAACACGAACAGTGTTACTGAGTAATTGTATTGTAATTGTATAGCAGTGTTTGGCTGAGTGAGTTAAGTGGCCGACTACAACGCCAGCACCTTGGGTTCAAATCCTGTCGACGCCATTTTTTTTTGTTTTTTTTTTAATGAAATAAATATTTTTTTAATAATAAATATTTTTTTTTAATTTTTTAAAATTTAAATAATTCCAAATATATCATAGGATAAATTTTGATCTCAAATTATCCAATTATCTGCCAAAATTAGCTTATCCGTTTGCATCTAATTAGATGTAAATTAATCCCATGGGATATTTTGGGATCTATCAGGATCTCAATTTGATATTATTGGACCTCCCAATTTTGAGATCTATTTGGATGTAATTTAATCCTGTAATATATTTGGGGGATCTGATTGGATATTACTGGATACCCCAATTTTGAGATGAACTTGGATAAGATCATATGTCGATCTGTATCAAATGAGATATGACTACATATGCTAGATATTATGTTTTTTTGATCGGGATGTCCTATTTTCAAGAATATTCTATAAAAAACACAAATTTTTGATTCTATTGTACAGAGATATTTGTGATTGTAATATCAAACTTACATATCATAATCTATAGACGAAGGCGTGAAGGCGTGTTTCAGATTTTTTTGAAATTCGCGATTTTTCGCGTTTTATCAGTAATTCAATGTGGTGGAAACAATATGTTCTAAATAGGGCAATATGGATACCAAAACATTTCTTTTGACAAGTAATTCATCGGTGAGTGTATATAGTATTGAATTTTGCAAATTTCGGACATTTTGCACGATGCTCTGGACCAAATTTTGTTAAAATTTTTGAGTTACTGCAATTTGCATTTGAAGTTGATGTAAGATAAAAATGCAACTTAACAGAAAAAAAATCCATCATGCGTTTTTTTGGCGGATTACCTTTTTTTCGCGCAAACAAAATTTTTATAAATTTTTAATAATAATTTAAATTCAGTTTCTAGTAGATGTAAGGATAAAAATGCAACTTAACAGAAAAAACCATCACTCGCTTTTTTTTGGCGGAATTTTTTTTTTTTCGCGAAAAAACGTATTATAAAATTTTATTTAGGGTCAGCCTATATTTAGACTATTATTAAAAAAATTACAGACACGCGTATTTCGATAAAATATTTTATTTAATAATAAACCTAAAAAAAATTTCATAAATTTTTTTTATTAAATTGGGGTAGCTCTAAATTTTTATCAAAACTTGTTCCAGAGCACCGTGAAAAATGTATTAAATTTGCAAAATTCTAAAATATATCCACTCAGCGATAATTTACTGTCAACCCGAGTAAAAAAAATTGATCTCGCGCAATATCTAATCATATCCAATTTTATATTGTCTAAGATCTGCTGTAATATCTGGCTGATCCAATTAGATCTCAAAATTGGGTGTATCCAATGATATCGTATTAGATCCCATTGTATATATGGGGATAAACTAAGATCAAGTTATATCTCAAAATTGGGAGGTCCAATGATATCTTTGGGGTTAAATCTAGATATAATTTGATCCGAAAAATTGCGGATCGAATTAGATCCAGCTATATATTTGTGGATAAACTTAGATCTAATTTGATCCGAAAAATGGCGGATTGAATTAGATCCAGCTATATATTTGTGGATAAACTTAGATCTAATTTGATCTCAATTTTGGCAGATCGAATTAGATCCAGCAATATATTTGTGGATAAAATTAGATCTAATTTGATCCGAAAAAGTGGCAGATCGAATTAGATCCAGCAATATATTTGGGGATAAACTTAGATCTAAATTGATCCGAAAAATGGCAGATGGCATTAGATCCAGCAATATGTTTGTGGATAAAATGAGATCTAATTTGATCCGAAAAATTGCAGATGGAATTAGATCCAGCAATATATTTGGGGATTAAGTAAGATCTAAATTTATCCAAAAAATGACAGATCAAATTAGATCCAGTAATATATTTCGGGATTGCGTAAGATCTTAACTTTTCCGATAAATTGCAGATGGAATTAATACCAGTGATATATTTGGGGATTTGGTAGGATCTTAATTTATCCTATAAATTGCAGATCGAATTAGATCCAGCAATTTATTTCGGTATTAAAATGGCAGATCGAATTAGAAACAGCAATATATTTGGGGATTGACATCTAAAACTATCCAGAAAAATGACAGATAAAATTACATCCCGCATTATATTTGGGTACTACGTAAGATCTCCATTTATTTGGGATTAAATAATATCCCAGACAGATATTGACAACAGTTCAAAAAATAATACACTGACAGAAAACTGATTTTATAAAAATTACAATTAGGTTGTTCGTAAGGGGTGTGCTATCTGTTGTATCGTTGTATCGTCCTAACAAAAAACAGAGTTGTTAAAATTTTTATTTGTGTTTAACAACGATTTTCTAATCAGTTTTCTATCTGTTAGCACACTCAAACATAGGACACTAAACATACGTTAAAATTTTGTAGCGTGCTATTCTCAAATGTTGAATTTTTCAATTTAATTTTTAACGACTCTGTTTTTTGTTAGAACGATACAACAAATAGCACACCCTTTGTGAAAACCCTTAATATTTTGTTAAAATAACGTTTAAACTCAGAAGGTCTCGAGTTCGATACCGTTCACGGCTATGCATTTTTTTATAAAATGAATCTCTTTTTATAAAATTATAATTTTATTTTCTATAAATGTTTTTATAAAATTATATTTTTTTTATTAAACCCGATTAAAAAAGATGATATGGTGATATATCTAATTTGATAGAATTGTATTCACCATTTTTCGGATTAAATTGTATCTGATAATTTAATCCGAAAAATGGTGAATACAAACAATTGTATCTACGTGGATCACATTGGATTTAATAACTTTAAATTATATACAATTTAATCCGAATTTTGACCAGAGATTATTGTATTAAATAATATCTTTATATTTAAAATTTGATGCAATTAGGTCCAATTTGATAAAAAAAAAAGTTCGAATTTCTGTTTTTATTAAATAATGTACTGAAAAACAATGAGGGATTCACGTAAGGTTTCTTGTATGGTGTAAACTAAGTAAACCTAGTAAGTTTGCGAGTCTTTATGTGAAACTGCATACATAAAAAGTATCTACACGTTAATCAGTACTTATACGAGCTATAGTATAGGTCAAAAATAATCCATAACATAAAAAAATCTAAAAATGAAATTTCAAATAATTTTCCATAAATCATTACTGGATTTTTCTTTAAAGGTGAGATTTTCATTTTGAAAGTGAGAAAAGTTCAAATGAACCTTTAATTTTTGGGCTATTCATTTTAAAAAGAAAAAAATACATTAAAATTATGATAACAAATTTGACATGAAACAGTTTTTAATAAAATTAAATGACATGAAATAATCGTTTAAAAATATTTTAAATTTGTAAATAATGTATCGTATGAATAAAAAAACTAGATTTCACTAATATTGGGAATTATTTATTAGGGTTTTAAGTTATTATTACACAATTTTAGTATGCTTGCGGGTAGACAATTTTGAAACAAGAATATACCATAGATTATATACGGAAAATAATTATTTCTTTTTTAAATCAATAGGCTTGTTTTGTTGCTATACATATCTGGTACGAAATCCTATGCAAAGTCTGACAGCGTATGCTAAGTATTAACTCTTTTAACACAATATTTTCAACGTCGATAATGTATGGGTAAATGTCACATAATCCATTCATATTCTATACAAAAATATTTTACTGGTTTTTCGTTTTCATGTTATTTTTTAAATCACTTGAACTTTATATCAAAATTTGTTTTTCTAAAAAAATATTTCAAAATTAAAAATGGATTGTAATTGATTTCAATAAAATCTTTTTTAAATTTAAACTTGAAACTGAGATATATTTGGCAGGGGTATGGCATCACCAAAAAAATAAGTTATAAAAACATCGTTATCACTAGATGGCACTTTATTCAAAAAATTTACAATTTTCTTTTTTTATTTAAATTTAAATAATAATAAACAAGAAAGCAAAAAAAAATCAAACGGATATCTTAAATTTTATTATTTAAATATATTCCGCGCTGGTTTTTTCCTTATTTTCAGCAGTTTTTGAGTTTTTAAATATAGGCTCAGCTGATACTAACCTGATACTAAATAGTTGTTCAGGCAATACTAAATTGTAGTGCCCTCTATCGGTTGGTAGTGTAAGTTTTGATTTCCTATCTCTATAATTAATAGTCTCTGATATTCGGTCTTACAACTTAAATTCCATGGGCGAGATCTGATTAAATTGGACAACATAT
Organism: Leucophora obtusa; assembly: GCA_949987735.1. Classification (NCBI taxonomy): domain Eukaryota; kingdom Metazoa; phylum Arthropoda; class Insecta; order Diptera; family Anthomyiidae; genus Leucophora; species Leucophora obtusa. The sequence continues at coordinate 246,612,341 of OX465295.1, forward strand.
GTAAAAAGATATACTTATATTGGGTCATATAAAATTTGAACGAAAGACGAAAATTATGTCTTATTATATATAGTGCCATACAAAGCAATATATAACGAGACATAATTGTATTAAATAATATAAAATAATGTATAACCCGTTTTACTCGGGAATTGAATTTTTTAAAAAAAAATTGTAATCAATTGTTTTTAAGATTTATCAATTGTATTTCAGAAATAATCAATTGAAATTCAGTTTTATCAATTGTATTTCAGAACTTATCAATTATTTTTCAGATTTATGAATTGTATTTCAGAACTAGTCAATTGAATTTCAGTTTTATCAATTGTATTTCATAAATTATTAACTGTATTTCCGAAATTCACAACTGTGTTTCAGAGATTATCAAACTGTATTTCAGAAATTATCAATTATGTAATATATTTCAGAAATTTTTCTCTATTAATTATGAAATACAATCAACAAGTTTTGAAATAGATTTGATTATTTCTGAAATACAATTAATAATTTCTGTAATACATTTGATAAATTTCTGAAATACATTTAAAATTTCTGAAATACACTTAATAGCTTCTGAAATACCGTCAATATTGTAGTTGCTGATGAGTTACCATATATTGTTGAAATGGCACCATATATGACAATATATTGTTTAAATGGCACCATATATGGTATATTTTCCCTATTAAAAAAAATAATATGGAGCTTTATATGGTAATATATAACTTACAGTGATCAATGTACCACTTGATCCGGAAAATGGCCCGATAAAATTGTATCAGTTGTTTATCAGTTTTTATCGAATTGCATTAGTTTATATCTGACCTGATTAAATTATGTGTTAATCAGATGAAATCGTATCTGATTTTTGACCTCCCGACTAAAAAAGTTTTCATATAATTTTATATGATTTGATATAATTATAAATGTTTATATGTGTGGCTTTATATGACCATATACATTTATATCAACACTTTGGTTTTATAAATATGTTTGATATGACGTTATATATTAAGAGATATTAAGAGATCTGCATATATAGTTTATACATAATTATATATAAAGGCGTATAAGCTTCTCTAAACAACCTTATATCAAAATATATAACAAAGTTAATATAAAATTGTATTAATTTCATGTATAAATTTATCTGACATGATTTCTAATTATACAAAATTTTATAAAGCTTAATTGCACTATAAAAATTAAAAAAAACTCCGAAATTGTGGATGTGGTTTTGAATTTTGCACTTTGACATATACATAAATAAATTTTTATAATTGAATTTAACGTACATTTTTCAAATAGTTGGCAAAATAATCTTTATTAAACTAAAAATATTTTTAACCCTTAAATGCATGGTGTAGCCATTTTTGCTCTGTAACATATATTTGTGAAAAATTTAAAACACGCGTGTTTTTTTTTCAAAAAGTGTAATATTCAAAAATATTTGTTTAACAACAAATGTATAAATTATAGTTTATTGATTTTTTTTTTGTTTTTTTTTCATTAAAATAATCACAATTTAGCTATTTGGCAAAAGAACATATTTTTCAATAAAAATCACCTTTTTTTAAAAATAATTTTTTTCTTGGTATTTTTCTTGAAATGTACATTCATATATAGAAATGTACCTTTAGAAAGCATATATAAAAAAATGGTTAAAATCGAAGAGATCATGCATTTAGGGGTTAAAAATATAAATAAGGGAAAATTTTTTTTTTTTTCATTGCGGAATTAAAGGCCGAAATAAATATTTTTACTTTAAATTTAAAAATAAAAATTAGACGAACATATGTTGAAATTAATATGATTTAAGTTCATTTATTTTTCCGTGAAAAAAAAAATTAATTGTGAAAGTTAATTTTTTATTTTACATTTTGTACGAAAGACCAAAACTCTAACCTAGAAAAAGTTTTTCCGACAAATTTTTAATTTGTAATGTTTTATTTTGTCAGCTATTTCCAAGTTTATTAGCAAAAATTTATCTAAACATTAAGCATTATATTAAATCCCCCTGATTATGTAAGTCGTTGCCGTATTTTGTAAAAACGTTTCCATACAAATCGAATTTTTCAAAATCGAAATTAACAAAAAGTGAAATTTTCCTGTCGAATCTAATACAATTTTGATAAAATATAAGTCTTACTTGACTGTTAAATATTGCACAAATATTTGTTATAACGACTTTCCGGTAAAAACGCCTAAAAACGTCTACGCCTTACATAATCAGGGGGAATATGAATGAAATAAGTGATCTCAACAATATTTACCAAAATTTTCTTTGCAAATCTTCATCCAATTATATGTATTTATATATAATTTGATGCAGTTAGATAGACCCATTTTTCGGATCAAATTGTATCAGGTGAGATAACATGCTTATCTCGCTTGATATAATTATATATTCCAATATTCGGATCAAATTAGATATGGACGTGTATATGGGTTTATATATAGTGATATATGATTATATAACATCTTTTTTAGTCGGGCTGATACAATTTTATTGGTTTATATCACATGTTATCAGTTTAGGTGCAAATAGATTTATTTGTATATATATCCCAATTTTGACCTAAAATATTGTATCAGTTTAAAACTTTGATACAATTTTTTAAGGTAAATGTCGGATACAATTATATTTTATTTATATAAAATTGAACCAATTACGATCAAACCTGACACCATTACATATAAACCTATCAAATTGTATCAGGGCAAAAATCGGATACAATTTCATCTGATCAATACATAATTTAATCAGGTCAGATCTAAACTGATGCAATTAGATAAAAATTGATAAAAATATATCGGGCCATTCTTCGGATGAAACTGTATATTTATACAGATATAACTTAATCACTAACTATATGTAACTATTTTTACTCGGGTTGTTTAAATGATACGATATATCAAAGTATATGGTACTATATATAGTAGCATATATTATCATATCTGGAACTGTATTGAAAATGTTTATGTTGTTGGCTCGTATATCTTTCCATCATGAAATGGCAAACCTTACTGAAGAGAAATGTCGAAAGAGCGGCAAGAAATATGGCGTCGTTTGCTGTCCCTGTCTTTCTACTTTTGTAGCGTCCCTGTTGAAGAACCCTTTATATAAAATTAAATCGAAAATATTTTTCGTATCTCTTTATATATAAAATTTTTAGCCATTTTATCAATTGAGATCCACAAGGGGTCAATTTCCCCCTCATATGACAACACCATGTAAAAGTGACCACTCTATTTCATATAAAGGGGCCAGTTCTTTCAATCGCAATAATTATTAATTACTTGAAAATTGTAACTTAGACAACTGAATTTTAAATTAAAAAGACGTACACCTCATTTAAAAAAAGAGGGAAAAAAGTAAAGTAAAATTAACTAACTAGTTAAACTTTATACGCTGGTACTCAGCTATAAACTATATACCTTGACAAATTTTGTTCTTGTTTTTTTCAAAAAAGTTTAGGACACCGCATTATCCATCTTATGTATATACAATTAAAACTATAAATTTTACATGCTTACGTGATCAGCTGACGTATAAAGCAACAGGACCCAAGCAGGTGACTATCATATTAGAAAACGTTATATGTACAGCTCCTTGCAAGTAATTAGGAACAGTAGAAACGAATATTTGAAAGCTCATATAAAAATGTATGCATAAAATAGAAATCAAAGATGGAACATCGATTAGATGATACATCTCTGTTCATTTCAAATTCACAAAAGTCAACACTTATTTTACCGTTATTTTTTCTTTGTGGAGTTATTTTATAATTTGTGAAATAAATTGATCGTGTACTAAACTCGGGACAGTAATAAGTTTTTCTGTATTTGCAAATTCATTGGTTGTTATTACGCAGTGTCTTGCAGTGTCTGAAAAGCTCTAAACAATTGTTTGCCATGGGTAAAAACAAATCCTGTGACGTTAGTACTCGGAAGATTATTGTACAAATGCATCAAGATGGAAGTACTTATCGGCAAATCGCAGCAGCCTTAAAAGTTTCTAAATCCATGGTTAGCAACGCGGTTCAATATTTCAAGAAGCATTCGACTACAGAAAAAGTGGTCCGTAAACAAAGGAGCCGAATTACAACAGTTCGAGAAGACGCTCAGATTGTCCGCGAGTCAAACAAAAAATCCGCAAAAGTCAGCAAATGAGATTCGGGTGGCCATGTTTGGTGAAAATGAAGCAACACCATCTGTAGATACAGTAAAACGGCGATTGCGAGAAGTTGGACTATTTGGAAGAATTTTCCGGAAGAAGCCTTACTGTCTGAACGTAACCGAAAGGTGAGACTAGAGTTTGCAAGAAAGTACCGCCAGTGGACATCTGTGGAATGGAGCAGAATATTATTTTCGGACGAAACAAAAATTAATCGAGTCTTCCCCGATGCGAGAATCCCAATATGCGAGAATCCTCAACAATACAATGATGCCTTATGCTGATGAAAATATGCCTGTAGCATGGATATTTCAGCAAGAAAATGATCCGAAGCACACCGCTCTACACGTCAAGCAATGGTTTATAAACAATTCGGTTACTGTTCTCGACTGGCCTTCATGTAGTCCTGATCTCAACCCAATTGTGAACTTATGGCAAGTTGTAAAAACCAGTCTAAGCTTGTTAAAGATAACCAATTTTAAAGATCTCAATACCGAAAAAAAGGCTTGGGAAGCCATTCCAAACAGTGTATGTGAAAATTTTGTGGCCTCGATGCCTCGCAGATGTCAAGCAGTTATCGATAACAACGGTTTCGCAACAAAATATTAATCTGTTTTAAATAAATATGTTTTTTTTATAAAAGTTATGATGTGTCCTTAATTATGTGAACGACAGATATCAAGCGTATTTAAACATTTAGGTCACAGCTCTATCATTATTAATTTATTTAATAAAGTAACAAGCTATTTTTCATTGTATAGAGCGAAATATGACACAAAATTGAAAATTTGATCAATATTTTTTGCCTAAGATTCACTTGTTGGTACTGTGTCCCTAATTAGTAGCACGGAGCTGTATGCCACTATACAAATGTTACCTTAAAGTAGCCTTACTGAAATATAAAAGTAAAATTTTTTTAACATGTTTACACGATCAGCTGACGATTAAAGCAACAGCACCCAAACAGCTGACTATCATTTTTGAAAACTTTGTGAGGCTCTCTGTTACTATAAAAATTTTCAGCATTACTAAAATAAAAAAAATTTTGGTTTTTTGGAACAAGTTTACACCACCAGCTGACGTATAAAGCAATGGTAGCATTCGGCAGAGAAATCTTAAACTGATACCGGTGACTTGTAGCGCTTTGTGATCTGCTGAACGATGTTTTTTCTTTGTTCTGTTTTTAAATACATATTTTCTATATTTTCCTTTGATTTTTTAAATTTTTTGTTTTTGAATTATATTTGTATGTTTTTATTTGTCATTCATACAAAACAAAAACTTTTTTAAATCAACAACAACAAATGTATCACTATTTGATCAAAAGTAGCAAACATTTTTTACGATACCAAAATATGACAGCGCTACCTGAGCGCTCAGACTGAGCGGTTAGTGACCAGGTCGTTCAGCAGATAGTTGCACAATTGTTGTAGAACTGTTGACTGTCAAATTGTATCTGCCGAACGCACCCAATAACACCCAAGCAGCTAACTATCATTTTTGAAAAATTCATGATGGTGTCTGTTACTATAAAAATTTTCAGCCTTACTAAAATAAAAAAAATTTAGTATTTTTTAACAAGTTTACACCATCAGCTGACGTATAAAGCAACAGCATCCAAGCGCCTGACTATCATTTTTAACAACTTTATGATGGTATCTGTTACTATAAAAATTTTCAGCCTTACTAAAACAAAAAAAATTTTGTTTTTTAACAAGATTACACCATCAGCTGACGGCAACAACACCCAAGCAGCTGACTATCATTTTTGAAAACTTTATAATGCTATCTGGTTACAATACCTGTTGACGATGTTTGCTGGGGGTTATAGATTTGATGGCGGTGCGTGGCTCAGCAACAGGTTGCTTTCCTTTCTTTCTTCTCTTAGTAAAAACACTTTTCTTTTAATTTGTTCAATTATACGTTCTTTTTTCTTTATTTGTTTTTATTTTTATATGTTTCCTCTCTTTTCTTTACAAAATTAACAAAGTTAAAGTCTTTTTCTCTTTCTTCGTTTAATAATTCAGATTTTCTTTCTTTGATTCTATAGTTTACACACTTAAATTTTTCTTATAGGTTTAAGGATCTTATTCTTCTCTTTTTGTTTATTTAACTTTTCATTTTTTGTCTTTTAGTTTATTTAAAAATTAAAGCTGCACTTTGTCTTTTTAACTTTTCACTTTGTCTTTTTAACTTTTCAATTTGTCCTTTTAAATTTTCAATTTTAAGTTTCTTTTTCTTTTTGCTTGTTGCTGCCGGCTCTGTGTAAAGATCACGAATAATATTTCGCAAAAAAGTTGCAACGAATGTTGATGTGAAGTACTCTTGAGAGCACTCGTCGATGAGTAACCATCGACGAGCACCCCCCCATGAGTACTCGATGGATATTTCGGCCGGCGGCGTTTTGGTGCCGGCGTGAACATACCGCCCCCCTTGCACTAATAGTGCAACGAGGCAGCATTTTCACCCACAGCAACCACAAAAAGAAGAAAAGTATATATAAAAAAGAGAAAAATACTACCAGAAAAAAAAGTAAAATATATTACAAAACAAAAAATAAAATATAGAAAGAAAAAAAAAAATAAAATATATTACAAAAAAAAAAATGTATTGCAAAAAACAAAACGTAAACAATGTTGCCAATAAATTTTCAGAATAAGTGGCCAGATCAAATACAAAATCGCTAGATTGTTTAAAAAAGTACTTAAAGGAAGTTTTTTCTTTATTCAAAAAATTTCCTTAATATGTTCCTAAGGAGCGTTATAAACCTTAGCGTTATGAATATTACGGTAGATAAATAAAAATCGCGAGATTTTTGGTTAAAAGCTGCAGGACAATTTTTCCCACTAGGGGTGCCATAAATTCACTAGATCTGACGAAAAAGTCGTCGTTATGCCAACACTGATTATTCTATATTGTTACAATATGGTATAAAATCTAATTATATGTACAAAAAATAATTTAACAATTCATTAAAAACGCGCTCTTTGAGCAAAAGAGAATGATTATCTAATTAAAAAATACGTGCTCTTTGAGCAAAAATAGGCATGATCATTAGTAATAAATTCAAGAATAAAGCAAATTAATTCAAATATACGTGCTCCTTTGAGCAAAGCACACAAAAACAACAATTGAATATCAAATTCACCCATAACAGTGTTGGGTTTCACCTTCGGGCCACACAGCTTCCTCTTCGCTCTAGTCAGCTAGGTAGTCTGGATTAGTTTCCTCTTCCCCTTCGCCGAAATAGACAGCGCCAAAGAACGTCTTTTGGATATAAATCTTGCCCGGTCTGCCATCCGCAGGACCGTCAAGAACTCTGGGGACCACGTCAGCTCCCAGGACCATGTCGTAGGTGTCGCGTGAGTACCACATCGGGTCAGTATTTACCGCGTCCTTGCATCGGCGGCGCACGTCATCAATTTTCACCTCATATAATGGTGTATACCGAATGGGCGGGTTCTCGACCGCGCAACGTATAATCATTGTCTTATGATCAAAACGCCGGTGGCCTAATTTAGCAGTGACCTGACCAGCTGACACCCGCAACCCCAGTTTTTTCGCCTTTTCCGCATTGATGGATGACCGGGTGGCGTTTGGGTCAATGAGAATCCGGATGATCGCATGGCGATCAGAATTCTCATGCGGGTAAATTCTTACCAACGCGGTCATGGCAAACCACACTGATCCTTGGGCCACGGGATGCAATAGTGTATTGTGCTGCTGATGGCAACGCTTGCAGCGATCAATGCTTCGGCAAGATTGGAGCGAGTGTGATTGAGCTAAGCAGCTCACACAGATCCCCTTTTCGGCGACCACCCGCAATTTACGCTCTACGTCCAGTACCAAAAAACGCGTACATTGGCGTATGGCATGTAGCCGATTACATACCGGACAGCCGTAGTTGGTGTTGAACCAAGCCATTTTGCTCATCTTGGGCTGCAAGCAAATAACAAAGAAAAAAAACAGTTACAGTGAGGAAAAGTGCGGGGAAATTACGGGGGCAAAGAGAAGCATAACATTTCGAGTTATCGCGGCAAGAGGACCAATTTATGAATTGGCCGTTTAATAACTCCATTTTGAGTTCTAATGTCAACTACTCGAACTCTTTTGTCCGAGCCCTGATAAATTTTAATAATTCGACCTAAGCGCCAGTCAGTTGGACAAAGTGGTTCATTTCTAAGGGCAACTAAGTCGTTTTCCTGCAGATCTATTTGGGGCGTTTTCCATTTGTTGCGTTTATGCAATTCCTTTAAATATTCATCCTTCCAGCGCCGACATATTTCGTGCTGCATCGCCTTAATTTTTCGCCAACGATTCAGAAGACTAACAACGGATGTGAGTTTTTCGGGTTCAGCCGGAGTAAGCATCGCCGAACGAATTAAAAAATGATCTGGAGTAAGCGCAGACAAATCTTCGACGTTTTCAGACAAAGGGCCAAGTGGACGAGAGTTAAGGCACGATTCTATCGTAGCTAACAAGGTAGAAAACTCCTCAAAGGTATATTTTAGTTGACCAGCCATTTTTTTGAAATGCTTCTTAAAACTTTTGACTCCTGCCTCCCAGAGTCCGCCCATATGCGGAGCTGCAGCGGGAATAAAGTGCCACAACAAACGCTGAGGTTCGTATTTTAAAACGGCGTGATCGCGAAGTTCTTTTACGCATTTTTCGAAGTTTAAATCATTCTCCTTTGCTGCGCCAACAAAATTTCTGCCGTTGTCGGAGTAAACACAATTTGGGCAACCGCGACGGGCTAAAAAACGAGCGAAAGCTGCTAAAAATGCTGGAGTTGATAAATCGCTGACTGCTTCGAGGTGGATCGCCTTCGTAGCGAAGCAAACAAAGAGACACACATAACCTTTACTTATTCTGGAGTAACGACCGGTGAAACTTTTTATTTCGAAGGGGCCAGCGAAATCGACGCCCGTGTTGGCAAATGGGCGACTCAAAGTCGTTCTTTCGTCGGGCAAAGCAGCCATAATTTGACCTTGACGCGTTTTTTAGTGTAAAATGCATTCCTTGCAGTTATTTACGCAGGTTTTAATCAGATTTTTTTACTTTAAAAATCCAGCACTCGTGTCGAATCACACTATGGACTAACCGTAAGCCGCCATGATGAGTCATTTTGTGGGCAAAATCGACGTACAGGCGAGCTAATCTGCTGCGATAGGCCAAAATGATGGGATATTTTTCTGAGTACGAGAGACTGGATGCTGAAGTAAGACGACCATTGGCACGAATAATTTTATTTTCATCTAAAAAGGGCGTAAGCGTCAACAAAGGGCTACTAGAATCAATTTTCCTATTTTCAGCCAAACAACTAAAATCCTTAGGGAAATATATCTGCTGAGACAACGAAAAAAGACGATTCCGAGCATTATTAAAAAAACGAAAAATGTACGCAATCACGTGAATAGCTTTGGGCAAACTGGAAAAGCGATCTAGAATATCTTCATTTTCAGACGATCTAGAAACATGAACCTGTATACTTTTCATTTCCTCTGTCGTTTCAGGGCAACGCCGGCCATGCAGATTTTTGTAATTTGAGCCACTCAGAATTACCAACTTTTTCCAAAATTGTGGCAACTCTGTTAGCCACAAAAGTTTTCCAACTACATGGAGGTTTTTTCAGCCAGGCTAAAACAATCGTTGAATCAGACCAAAAATAGAGCGAAGATTCTTTCAAATTGAATTGGGGCATAATACTATCAACCAATTTTGCTAAAAGTACAGCACCACATAATTCTAAGCCTTTAAATTTTGTCCACAATTTAGTTAACTCTGTTTTCTCAAACTTTAGGGCCTCTATTGTGTATGAGGAAAAATCTTCATCCTTGAGCCGAGACTGGAATCTGACCATTTCATCGGCTGCCTCGTTAAATTTGTCCACATTCGACATTTTGTTGGCCTTTTATTTAAGTTGTAGTGAAATTGTAGTTGAAATTGATAAAAAAATAGCCCAAATTTACAAACTTGGTAAAACTGTGCAAGTTTTGTCGAAGAAAAACAATCTGTAGTAAAAGGGCCAACAAACTTTGTAAAGTAACGAAAGTGTTATTAAGCGAACGAGGTTTTCATTTACGATGCAAAAACTTGGTAAAATGGTGCAAGTTTTAATCAGTTTAGTGTAAAAGATAAAAAAAACTTGGTAAATTGGCAAAAATTTAACTTTAAAAACGAAGTTGTAGTTAAAAAACCAAAAAAAACTTAGTAAAATGTCGAAAGGTGTAGTAAAATTTTATTGTGCAATTGAAAATTGGTAAAATTGTGGAAAACCCAGCAGACTTGATGCAAAATAAATTCCAAGCACAAAATTGCACCGAAAATGAATCCAAGAACCACAAATCCAATAATAAATTTCCAGAAAAAACTAGTAGAAATTTGTAAAAAAAATCGACGAGTTGCTTTAAATGGCGTTAAATTCGTGCAAACGTTGATAATTCTCATAAAAAAAAAATTTAAAAAGTTTTATAAAAAACAATAGAAAACAGCTTCCACCTTAAGTATTTCCAGTAAATATAATCTCCAAGCAGCAACAAATCAAAATAAACTGGGACATTAAAAAACTGGAGCCAAAGTACAGCAGTTTAAGACTCGCTGACGAATTTTGTATTCCAAAATATCTAAAGAGCAACAAAAATTCCAAAGTATTCACTACAAATTTGATGAATTGTTTCAATATTCTCAAAAACCAATGCGTTGAAACGAGAATTTTCGACTTTCATATATTCCTATCAAGAGTCGCAATAAATCCAATAAAATTCCTAATTTTTATTCCAAAGACTCAATCAGAGCAACAAATCTTGATGGATGGGCAAAATTTTACCAAAAAAAAGGCGAAGATCCAATTTGAATTTTAAAGGATTGTAAAAATTTTAACTGGGCAAAAAAAAATTTGAAACAACATAAACAATTGAAAATGTCGTAAATATGGCTGCAATTATTTTGTTGAATTTTGAAGAAAACATAAAAAAAGATGGCTCCTTGATATTTGCACCAGTAGAATCGAGGAGAAAAAAAGATGGCTACTAAAGAGCAAAAATGGCGCGAATTTTTATAAAAAGGGCGACAAAAAAATGGCGGTGGAGTTTAAAATGTCGTGGATCAAAATTAAGCCACAAATGTTGTAGACACTTTGCCAAATATAAAATTTTCGCGTACGTACCTTTTACTGGTTTCTTTTGGAGAAGGACCAAATGTTGAAGTGGTTACAATACCTGTTGACGATGTTTGCTGGGGGTTATAGATTTGATGGCGGTGCGTGGCTCAGCAACAAGTTGCTTTCCTTTCTTTCTTCTCTTAGTAAAAACACTTTTTTTTTAATTTGTTCAATTATACGTTCTTTTTCCTTTATTTGTTTTTAATTTTATATGTTTCCTCTCTTTTCTTTACAAAATTAACAAAGTTAAAGTCTTTTTCTCTTTCTTCGTTTAATAATTCAGATTTTCTTTCTTTGATTCTATAGTTTACACACTTAAATTTTTCTTATATGTTTAAGGATTTTATTCTTCTCTTTTTGTTTATTTAACTTTTCATTTTTTGTCTTTTAGTTTATTTAAAAATTAAAGCTGCACTTTGTCTTTTTAACTTTTCACTTTGTCTTTTTAACTTTTCAATTTGTCCTTTTAAATTTTCAATTTTAAGTTTCTTTTTCTTTTTGCTTGTTGCTGCCGGCTCTGTGTAAAGATCACGAATAATATTTCGCAAAAAAGTTGCAACGAATGTTGATGTGAAGTACTCATGAGAGCACTTGTCGATGAGTAACCATCGACGAGCACCCCCCATAAGTATTATTTCCCGGGAAACGGGAATAAAGAAATTTGATTCCCGGGAATTCGCGGAATCAAATTGCCAAATGAATTGCATGATTCCAGCAGAAAGCATCCACTACTGGACTGTCGGAAACAAACCGCTTCATCACATTTGGCCCATTAGATATGGTGGCCACAATGTTATTTTCCAAAGACAAATAAAACTCTTCTAGTCTTATTTCTACAATTTTTCTTATTTCAACCGCATTACATTTTCCTGATATTTAAACCAACCCCAGGTTATAAAATAAATTATTTCCGTTTATACATATGTTCAAATTAATTTTTTATTATTTATTTATTTATTTTATTTTATTTTAGTGCAAATAAAACTTAAAGTCTCTTAAAACACATCGAACAATTGTACATTAACATAATTAAATTTATAATTTAACACAATTTAATTGCAATAATAGCTTATTAAAAATATATAAATATAAATCGGCTTCAAATAACATAATCAAAGAAATAAAAATATCTCTTTTGTGATATTCTTGTCCATTCATCTAAGATTATAGTAAATCTCCTACTGTAAGAAATATTCCTCGATATTTCTTTTATCATGATATCTTTTAATAAGTACCCGAGTAAAAAAAATTATATATAATCATATGTGGCATATATTACAATATATAATTAGACATGTGGTTATGTATATCCATATATAATTATATATGAGGTTTTTTCCGAAAAATTTTCCTTATATTATGCCATATATAATTTGATATAATTAGATATCGGCCTTCATAATATTAGATATGGCATATATAATTATATATTACATAACATGGTTGATCTTATTGCATATATAGTTATATATAGAACTATATCTTAATATATATGGTGGAATTTTAGCAATATATAATTATATATGGTATCATTTAAACAATATATAATTATATATGGTGACAGTTAAGCTAGATATTATCATATATGGTGCCATTTAAACAATATATGGTCATATATGGTACCTCATAAACCAAATCTTTAATTCAGTTCCAGATATGATAATATATGGTACTATATATAGTGCGATATATATTTATATATGCCAGTGTAAAAAAGTTTAGATCTGACCAGATCATTTTGGTTCTCAATAGATATGATTCAATCTAATAAGATCCTGTACCAGATCACATCAAATATGATCAGATATGGCATATGTGATAATACCTTATGGCAAGATCTGATAAGATCTAGTGCCAAATTTGTTCAAATCTAAAGTGATCTGGACAAATGCGCAAGATATGCCTAGATCTGATCAGATCTAATTAGATCTCAAATTTGTCCCCAATTTTGAGATCTGATTAGATCTGGTAAGATCTAAGAAGATCTGGCCAAATATGCCTAGATCTGATCAGATCTAATTAGATCTCAAATTTGTCCCCAATTTTGAGATCTAATTAGATCTGGTAAGATGTGCTGAGATCTGGCCAGATTTGATCTTTTTTACACGGGTGGTGTTATTTAAGCTACCCGAGTAAAAAAAATTATATATAATCATATGTGGCATATATTACAATATGTAATTAGACATGTCGTTATGTATATCCATATATAATTATATATGACGTCCCGTGTAAAAAAGTTTAGATCTGAACAGATCTTTTTGGTTCTCAATAGATATGATTGAATCTAATTAGATCCTGTACCAGATCACATCAAATATGATCAGATATGGCATATGTGATAATACCTTATGGCAAGATCTGATCAGATCTAGTGCCAAATTTGTTCAAATCTAAAGTGATCTGGACAAATGCGCCAGATATGCCTAGATCTGATCAGATCTCAAATTTGTCCCCAATTTTGAGATCTAACTAGATCTGGTAAGATCTACAAAGATCTGGCCAGATATGCCTAGATCTGATCAGATCTAATTAGATCTCAAATTTGTCCCCAATTTTGAGATCTAATTAGATCTGGTAAGATGTGCTGAGATCTGGCCAGATCTGATCTTTTTTACACGGGGTCTTTCTCCATAATTTTTCTTTATATTATGCCATATATAATTTCATCTAATCACATATCGGCCTTTATAATATTAGATATGGTATATATGATTATATATTACATAGCATGGCTGATCTTATTGCATATATAGAGCTATATCTTAATATATATGGCGGCATTTTAGGAATATATAATTATATATGCCCTAGTAAAAACAGTTACATATAGTCGTATAAAATGCGATTAAGTTATATCTGTATAAATATACTCTTTCATCCGAAAAATGGCCCGATGTAATTGTATCAGTTGTTTATTAGTTTTTATCTAATTGTATTAGTTTAGATCTCAACTAATAAAATTATACATTATTCAAATGAAATTATATCCAACTTTTGACCTGATACAATTTTACCGGTTTATATCTAATGGTATCTGTTTAGATCGTAGTTGGTACAATTTTATATAAATAAAATATATTTGTATCCAACATTTGCCTTATATAATTGTATCAAAGTATTAAAGCAGATATAATTGCATCAGGTCAAAATTCAGATATAACTATATAAGTCTGTATAGTAATGTATCTATTTGGATCTAAACTAATACCATTCGACATAAACCCATAAAATTGTATCAGGTCAAAAATCAGATAAAATTTCATCTGCTTAATATATAATCTAATCAGTTACGATCTAAACTGATACAATTGGATAAAATGTGATAACCAACTGACACAATTATATCGGGTCATTTTTCGGATGAAATGGGATATGGATCACATTATGTTATATATTACCATATAAAGCTCCATATTAATTTTTTTTAATAGGGTGGTATCATTTAAACAATATATAACTATATATGGTAACAGTTAAACTATATATTATGATATATGTTGCCATTTCAACAATATATGGTCATATATAGTACCTCAAGAACAAAACCCGAGTAAAAACAGTTACATATAGTCGTATAAAATTCGATTAAGTTATATCTGTATAAATATACTGTTTCATCCGAAAAATGGCCCGGTGTAATTGTATCAGTTGTTTATCAGTTTTTATCTAATTGTATTAGTTTAGATCTCAACAAATAAAACTATACATTAATCAGATGAAATTATATCCAATTTTTGACCTGATACAATTTTAACGTTTTAAATCTAATGCTATCTGTTTAGATCGTAGTTGATACAATTTTATATAAATAAAATATATTTGTATCCGACATTTGCCTTATATAATTGTATCAAAGTTTTAAAGCAGATATAATTGCATCAGGTCAAAATTCAGATATAACTATATAAGTTTGTATAGAAATGTATCTATTTGGATCTAAACTAATACCATGCGACTTAAACCCATAAAATTGTATCAGGTCAAAAATCAGATAAAATTTCATCTGTTTAATATATAATCTAATCAGTTAAGATCTAAACTGATGCAATTAGATAAAAAGTGATAACCAACTGACACAATTATATCGGGCCATTTTTCGGATGAAATGGTATATGGATCACATTAAATTATATATTACCATATAAAGCTCCATATTAATTTTTTTTAATAGGGAATCTTTAATACAGTTGCAGATATGATAATATATGCTACTATATATGGTGCAATATATATTTATATATGGTGTTATATAAGCAATATATTACCATATATGATGCCACTTAAACCATATATTATCATATATGGTGCCATTTCAACAATATATGCTCATATATGGGACCTCATGAACTACATTTTTAATACAGTTCCAGATATGATAATATATGCTACTATATATAGTGCAATATATATTGATATATGATATCATTTAAACAATATATTACCACATATGGTGACATTTAAACCATATATTATGATATATGTTGCCATTTCAACAATATATGGTCATATATGGTACCTCATGAACAACATTTTTTATACAGTTCCAGATATGATAATATATGCTACTATATATTGTATAGTACCATATACTTTGATATATCGATCATATAAACAACATACCA
Organism: Leucophora obtusa; assembly: GCA_949987735.1. NCBI lineage: Eukaryota > Metazoa > Arthropoda > Insecta > Diptera > Anthomyiidae > Leucophora > Leucophora obtusa. The sequence continues at coordinate 246,628,302 of OX465295.1, forward strand.
TGTATGCCCTATTAAAAAAAATTAATATGGAGCTTTATATGGTAATATATAATTTAATGTGATCCATATACCATTTCATCCGAAAAATGGCCCGATATAATTGTGTCAGTTGGTTATCACTTTTTATCTAATTGCATCAGTTTAGATCTTGACTTATTAGATTATATATTAAACAGTTAAAATTTTATCTGATTTTTGACCTGATACAATTTTATGGGTTTATGTCGCATGGTATTAGTTTAGATCCAAATAGATACATTTCTATACAAACTTATATAGTTATATCTGTATTTTGACCTGATGCAATTATATCTGCTTTAAAACTTTGATACAATTATGTAAGGCAAATGTCGGCTACAAATATATTTTATTTATATAAAATTGTATCAACTACGATCTATACAGATACCATTAGATTTAAAACGTTAAAATTGTATCAGGTCAAAAATTGGATATAATTTCATCTGATTAATGTATAGTTTTATTTTTTGAGATCTAAACTAATACAATTAGATAAAAACTGATAAACAACTGATACAATTACATCGGGCCATTTTTCGGATGAAACAGTATATTTATACAGATATAACTTAATCGAATTTTATACGACTATATGTAACTGTTTTTACTCGGGTGGTACCATTTAAACAATATATTTTCATATATGTTACCATTTAAACAATGTATTGTCATATCTCATCAGCAACTACAATATTAACTGTATTTCAGAATCTATTAATTGTATTTCAGAAATTATAATTGTATTTCAGAAATTATCGAATGTATTTCAGAAATTATTAATTGCATTTCAGAAATAATCAAATCTATTTCAGAATTAGTTGATTGTATTTCATAGTTAATAGAGGAAAATTTCTGAAAGACATTTCATAATTTCTGAAATACAATTGATAATTTCTGAAATACATTTTGAGAATTTCTGAAATACAGTTGTGAATTTCAGAAATACAATTAATAATTTCTGAAATACAATTGATAAAACTGAAATTCAATTGACTAGTTCTGAAAAGCAATTCATAAATCTGAAAAATAATTGATAAGTTCTGAAATACAATTGATTATTTCTGAAACACAATTGATAAATCTTGATACAATTGGAAATGGAGTAGAGCGTCAAAAAGATGTAAATAAAATTATTTTATTAAAAACATTCAATTTAATAAAAAAAATATAATTTTATAAAAAAATGTATAGAAAAAAATTATAATTTTATAAAAAGAAATTCATATTGCAAAAAAAAAAAAAAATTTTATCCTAAAAATGGTGGATCGTACTGCAGTAATTTAAATCCACCTTGGATCTAATATGATGAAATACGATCCGAAAAGCGAGTTTATCTAATTATATAAAATTGGATGTGACATAATGATAATCAAGAAGTAATTTCAATAGAATGGACAATTTAATGCAATCTGAATGAATTATTTTTGTCTAATGGTATCAAATAAAATGTAACTTTTTGTATTAAATCTAATTTTATATAATTAGATTAACCCATTTTTTCGATCTGCCATTTTTCGGATCAAATTAGATCTAAGTTTATCCCCAAATATATTGCTGGATCTAATTCGATCTGCCACTTTTTCGGATCAAATTAGATCTACGTTTATCCACAAATATATTGCTGGATATAATTTGATCTGCCAAAATTGAGATCAAATTAGATCTAAGTTTATCCCCAAATTTATAGCTGGATTTAATTGGATCCGCCATTTTTCGGATCAAATTAGATCTAAAAATATCCGCAAATATATAGCTGGATCCGCCAATTTTCGGATCAAAATAGATCTAAGTTTATCCACAAATATATAGCTGTATCTAATTCGATCTGCCATTTTTCGGATCAAACTAGGTCTTACTAAATCCCAAAATATATTGCTGGATCTAATTTGATCTGCCAATTTTCTATTCAATTTATATCCAAGTTTATCCACAAATATATTGCTAGTTCTAATTCGATTTGCCATTTTTCGGATAAATTTAGATCTAAGTTAATCCACAAATATATTGCTGGATCTAATTTGATCTGCCATTTTTCAGATCAATTTATATCTAAGTTTATCCACAAATATATTGCTGGATCTAATTCGATGTGCCATTTTTCGGATCAAATTAGATCTAAGTTTATCCACAAATATATAGCTACATCTAATTCGATCTGCCACTTTTTCGGATCGAATTAGATATACGTTTATCCACAAATATATTGCGGGATCTAATTTGATCTGCCAAAATTGAGATCAAATTAGATCTAAGTTTATCCCCAAATATATAGCTGGATCTAATTGGATCCGCCATTTTTCGGATCAAATTAGATCTAAAAATATCCGCAAATATATAGCTGGATCCGCCAATTTTCGGATCAAAATAGATCTAGCTTTATCCCCAAAAATATCACTGGACCTCCCAATTTTGAGATATAACTTGATCTTAGTTTATCCCCATATATACAATGGGATCTAATACGATATGATTGGATACACCCAATTTTGAGATCTAATTGGATCAGCTAGATATTACAGCAGATCTTAAACAATATCAAATTGGATATGATTAGATATTGCGCGAGATCAATTTTTTTTACTCGGGTATATATTATCATATATTTATTTTTAATTAATAATTAATTTAATTAATAATTAATTTAATTAATAATTTAATTAATAATTTATTTATTTTAATGTAACAGTACATCATGAAAATGAGATGTGTAATGTAAAAGAAGTGAACATAAATAAGAAAGAAACATATTCGTAGTTTTTCTTTCGTGTGCGTTGATACAAGAAAGAATAAAAATGAATAATTCGTGGTGTGCAAATACGAACTCTGTTTTAAAGTTTCTATGAAAAATTAAGCTATTAAATACTATATACATTAGACCGTACCTCAAAAAAAAAGCTCGCCGTACACCCTCCAATATGATGTATTTTTGGAAGGCGATTTCAAAAAAAATTTTTTTTTGTCGACCGTAGGGGTCGCCTTTTTTAATTTTTTGTTATAGCTTTTGCATTTAAAATCGGATTTTTAAGTGTGATATATCGATTTTTTTGCCTCGAGGAGACCAGTGTTTTGCTATATAGTAAAAATCCAACTAAAAAAAATTTAAAAAGGCGACCCCTACGTTCGGCAACCAATATATAAATAAAATTTCTACTGGGTTTAGCGAAAAACTTCCTTAGCAAAAGTTTAATGATTTTTTGCGAGCTTTAATTTTCTGACATTAGGGTAGTACATTAGGGTAGTAGTAACTGAGATCTAGTGGGTAACTACTAGTTCGGAATACTTGAGGTCAAAATGTCATTAGACCAAAACACTGGTCTCCTCGAGAGAAAAACATCGATGTATCATACTTTAAGATCCGACTGTAAATACAAAAGATATAACGAAAAATGAAAAATGGCGACCCCTACGTTCGGCTAAAAAAATAAAACTTTTTTTTTGAAACCTCCTTGCAAAAATACTTCATATTGGAGGGTTGGCGCACTTTTTTTTTTGCCTGTAAGATGGTACGCTCTAATATATGTACATAATACTTTTATTTTAATTGTATTAATTTGATATGTATATTAATCTTAGTCTGTAAGGAAATAATGTTCCATTGACTAATAAAGAATAAACTAAAAAAATACACTAAAATTCCGCAAGAAACAACAATGTTTTCATACACTTTCAGGAAAAATAGAAAATTTTCAAAAATTTCACATTTGACCTCAGTATAGATAGTGTTGACGGTGTCAAAGTTTCACAAAATTTTTAGAAAATAATATCCTTTAACAGAATTAGTAAAAAATTTAAAGAGATTTTGTTAGATCAAGCTAAAAAAACAAAAATCAATGCTATTACCCAAATTATTAGCCAAAATCACACTTTTCTCTAAAATTTTCAAATTTAAAACGCCGCACACGGGGGATTTTGCGGAAAAAGTCAAATTGTCAACATGCTATTAATGCAATATGCAATGGTATTCTTAAATTTTAGAATAACTGCTACGATCAAATCAAAAAGAATTACTTTGATCTGACTACTAGTTTTTTTTAGCCATTTCAAAGTCATTAGGTGTGTTTCTTTACTTTTTGGGTAAAGTTCGGTAAAATGAGAGTAAGCACAAAATCCTCTCACAAAATGACAAAATTACCCAATAGTACAGGAACGCAAAAAACCACTTTTCTAGCCCAAAAACTTATTTCAAAGAATAATGTTAAACAGTGGTGGGACTTGAAAAATTTTGTTTTGTGCCAAGTGTGTGACTAAAATGTGCCAAATGGGCCTTTATTGTGCCAAAACTCAATTTTCACTTAGAAACCTTGTTTTCAACTTTCATTTTGTAAATGCATTCTTATGGAATTATTTTGAATTCTTATGGAATTAATTATATTTGAATGAATTAAAATTTTCTTTCAATTAAAAGGTGAATGATAAATTAAATTCATCCGATACTTATTAAAGATTTGGGAATGCAGCCAATGAATGAATTCTTTAGGAATGGTTGCACGGAATGGTATACATATAAACATTTTCTAAAACTGAATTAATTTTTTTATGAATTAAACTTAAATTAATTCTTTCGAAGCTCTGAGATAAATTTATAGCATTTGAATTTTTAAAATTCTATGGATTAAGCACCGTAAGTTGTTCAGTTTTCACGTGAAAAAAACTGTTATACTCCATATAAAAAAAAAATTATTTTTCACGACAATGAGTTTCATGTGAAAATTGTGCAAACTTAGTTTTCACGCATATTTAATGTACAAGACTATTATTTTTCTGTTGAAAAAGTGACATTTTGTGTTAATTGTGATTGTGGCTTTGTTATAAAATTAAAATATTGTTAATTTTTTTAACTTAAATTGCAATTTAAAGCATTTAAAGTCTGAGAGAAATTTTTTCACATGAAAAACAACTTACGGTGCTTTATTCGGTAATATCTTCGATGCCATTTTTTAGTTTTGCTTTATTCGAAAAGGTATTTTAATACCAATAAATGCTTAGAAACTAAAAATTAAAGAATTGTTATTTTTTAAATTCATTTTGTATTAAATTTTGTAGATAACCAAAATGTGCCAAAATAGTTTCGGTTGTGCCATTGTACCAATCAATCTTAGATTGTGCCAAAAATCCCATCACTGATGTGAAAATACGTATAATTTCAGTTTGCAAATCGCCACAAAAAGACATGTTTATTCACATTTAAAAGTTGTTTATGATTTTATTCAATTAATTTTAACAAAAAACAAAGTTTCTTTTGCTTATTTCTTTATTTAATTACAATTTTTAATTTAATTTCACAATTGTTTTTTGTTTATATTTGCATCAGCTGTTTTACCAAAGTTTACCCGAAGAAAAAGTCTGGGTAAATTTTGGTAAAAAGAGAAGCACTAATACACTCTCATTAGCGCTCTCATTTACACAATTCTCGAGTACGGGAACGCTTTTGGGTAAATTTCGGTAACTTTGGGTAAATTTCGGTAACATTGGGAACGTACGGGAACACACTGATTACTTGTATATTTTATTGAACTGACTGAAATTAAGCCGAAGTATTTCAAGACGAATATTATTTTATTGCTTGAGCCAAAGAGTATACATAATAAAGAGATTGGGGGACTCTTTATCACTGAGAAAGCATTTGTTCTATTATGTGCCTTGGAACAGGAACATACTCAAACCAATATCACCCAGCAAACATGGCAATACGAAGAAGATTATCCGAACATATCGCCAGGAAGAAAACATTTATTGCCGGCAATATCAATTTCATATTTCGGAAGTTTCCTCCGTCGGAAACAATTGTTACACTAAAACAATACTTCCAGCCAATATGAAAGCAATAACTCATATGGAAGATAAAAGGGATATCGCTAAATAAACTCCCGGTACAATTTTTTCATTATTAAATTTAAGCCTGAAAAACAATATCTGTATACATAATCCATTGACCAACTTATAAATTATCTTGAATTCATCTTAGCCGATTTTCCCGCGCAATTAATCTTCACTTTTCACGAGTTTATTTCCTATATATCTTTTGATTGTTTTTGTACAAATTTAGTTTTAATTTTTTCCAAATTGATAAAAGATTTCAAATAAATTTGCTTTATCTTCCAAATGATACAAAGGTGATATTGCCGCAATATTCTCATAAAAAGTTATGACAAAATATAAAATTGAATTATTTTTTTTTCCAAATATCGCCGAATTATCTTCCAAGTTATAAAAGGAAGACAATTTCAAAGTAAATACTACTTGATTATTTTCATTCAAATGACAAATAGAAGATATCGCTTTAATATCTTCTTGGAAGGTATCTTTATGTGCGCGCTTTGTATGACTCAAAACATCGATTGTAACCAGGGATGGAAAATAATAATTTAGTTATAAAAATCAAGACTATACTATGGAATTATACTATTCCAACAGTATTATTGCCCTAGATTATGAATTTTAAAAAACCATACGTAAAAAATTGCAAAATAATATCCGAATGCGAAGAAAGGCTTTGGGGTTCAAAAAATTAATTAAAAGATTTACATTCTGCAAACGATGCCAAAATTTTCTTTTTTTTGCAACTAACCACCAAATTTTGTTTTATGAAATGGGCATTATACTCCGTAGATTATAAATTTAAAAAACCGCACGTAAAAAATTGCAAAATAATAGAGGAACGCGAAAAAAGACTTTGTGGTAGAAAAAAATAATTAAAAAACTCAATCAGCGATTAACAATCTGCAAATGAATACAATGACGCAAACATTTTAATTTTTGCAAATATTTTTTTCGCGATTTATTTATTTATTTTTTTTTTTGCAAACTAAGCACCAAACTTTTGTGTATAAAATTGGTACTATAGACCCTAGATTATAAATTTAAAAAAACCACACTTAAAAAATTGCAAAATAATCGCAGAAAGCGAAAAAAGGCTTTATGGTACAAAAAATTAATTAAAAAACTTAATCAGCGATTTACATTCTGCAAATAAATATATTGATGAAAAAATTTATCCTTTTTGCAAATTTTATTTTTCGCGATTTTTTTTTGCAACCAGCCACCAAACTTTGTTGTATGAAATGTGTATTATAGTCCCTAGATTATAAATAAAAAAAAAACGTACTTAAAAAATTGCAAAATAAAAGCGGAACGCGAAAAAAGACTTTGTGGTACAAAATATTAATTAGGAATCGTAATCAGCGATTTAGATTCTGCAAACAAATATATTGATGCAAAATTTTCCTTTTTGCAAATTTTATTTTTCGCGATTTTTTTTGCAAGTAGCCACCAAACTTTGTTGTCTGAAATGTGTATTATAGCCCCTAGATGATAAATTAAAAAAAAAAAAACGCACGTAGAGAATTGCAAAATAATAGCGGAATTTGAAAAAAGACTTTATGGTACAAAAATTTAATCCCTAGGTTATATAGGGTGTTTTTTTAAGCCCGATAGATTTCAATAAGTCGATGGTTGCGTTCGCCGTATGGCACGTAGCGCCATCCTGTTGAAACCACATCTCCTCCGGATCAATGTCATCCATATTTTCAAACAAAAAATCATTGATCATGGTGCGGTAACGATCTCCATTGACCGTAACGCGAGCTCCGGCCTCATTTTTGAAGAAATAAGGTCCGATGATGCCACCAGCGTGAAAACCGCACCAAACGGTGCATTTTTCTGGATGTAATGGAGTCTGTAGGGTCTGTTGTGGATTTATTTCACTCCATTTGCAGCAATTTTGTTTATTAACAAACCCGTTACGCCAAAAATGAGCCTCATCGCTGAACACAATTTTGAGTCTATAAGTTGCGCGATTTGATAAATGTTTCTCAGAGTAAATCTGGATAATTTGGTAGCGTTGTTCAAGCGTCAATCTATTCATGATGATTTGCCAGAGTATACTAATCATAAATGTCAAAAAGTGAGCTCAGTATGATAATTCGTTTGACAGTTAACCCTTTCGTAAGTTCTATCGGGCTTAAAAAAACACCCTATATATTTAAAAAAAACGCACTTAAAAATTGCAAAATAACGGCGGAATTCGAAAAAGGCTTTATGGTACAGAAAATGAATTAAAAGAGGTAATTAGCGATCGACATTCTGCAAGCGAATATATTGTTGCAAAAATTTCGCTTTTTGTAAATGTTTTTTTTTCACAATTTGTGCTAATATTTGCTAATATCTAAATATTTAATTTTTATGTTTTTTTAACGAGCCAAAGAGGAATCTATTTTTTAGTTACTTACATTTTTAAATATGTAAGAGCGATCCAACATTTTTGGTATAAGAGCCCGATTAAGTGAGCCTTTTCCATCCCTGATTAACCAGTCGGAGTTCGTTCCTGTTCCAAGCCGCCAAATATTTTTTCAAATAAAAAATATTGAGAGAGTTGCAAGGCCATTGCTTGAGCTGACGTCTTTCTTTTTATTTTTTGTTTGAAAAAGGATATTTCAACAAGCTAAGGTTGAAAAAATAAACACTGCAGATACTTTTATTTTCTGTTTAAAAATATTTTTATGAACATAGAATAAAAAAGCAATATTTCTCCAAACTCTTGGACCTTTGTGTAAACACTTACTAGTAGCCATTATGTGATTATTATTATAGTGAGTTCTATACACGATAACGGAAAGTTTTTGTATTTCATACGCGGTTTTATGCTCGAAGCTTATGGAATGTGACAAAGGCAGAACAAGAAGGTCGACTGTAATACCCGTCCGATAAAGGAAGCCCGAAAGGAATTGATAAAACGTGAACTTAAATATAAAATTCTGTGCTTCTAAACTTTAATTTTTATTTGTATTGCTCAAAATTACATAATTAGATATTTGTTTAATGTTATTGTATTAAGATTCAACTTAAAAAACGAATAGAAAAATTTTAAAATTCGTCTTTTTTTGTTTGAAAACCCCTCTTGAAAATTTCAGGATCTTTTAAGATCAGTAAGAGGTTTTATTTAAAATATTCTAACTAAATATATAAAAAAATTAAGCAAAAAAAGATAGGTTTTTGAGTTTTTTGATTTTTAAAATTGTAAAATTGCAAAATTTTAAATTTTGTTTTAATTTTTCAAATATTTTTTTAGCATATGTGTGAAAACATCTCAATTCAACACAAAAACGTGGCATTTTCGGGTTCACCATCTCCGATTACAATGAAATTTACCACAAATATCGTACATGATAACAGCTAATTAAAGCACTCTTTTGGTTGCGAAATATGACGTCACGAAAATTGAAAAAACGGTAAAATTTGACTAAAGTATGATTACAAAATCGACAATAACTTAAAAACGATTCAAGGTATAAAATTCGTTTTGGTATTATTTATTAGGTAAGAATGTACCCTTTAAAATGGTATGTCTTGAGTTCAAATTCCCATTGCTCGAAATGCGCATTTTTTAAATTCTTAAAAACATATATGATTATTGCGAAACTCTCTTCTACATTTGTATGAAAAATTTAAGGTGGTATCTCGACTTGTTTCTGAGTTATAGCCGAAAACATTGTCATAGGTATGGATTTTTGTAAATTAATACATATATATACCACAATAGCATGTACCACATTTTTTGGTATTATTATAAATTAATTAAAAAAACTACTAAAAAAGTTAAAGTCGGGCAAACCGACTTTATAATGTTTGGATCCGAAAATCGAATGGGTTAATACGGACGTGTGCCAAAATTTTATATAAAATGGTAAAAGAAGAGAAAATCGGAAATATAGCCCATATGGGCGGTAGGTCTAAATATGGACCGATCCTATCTAGAATCAATAGTCTCTGTCCTTGGGACCATGTGAGTGAGTAAGCGAAGCAATTTTCATTGAAATATTTTCGTATTTGCGACCTGCAGCGTGTAAACAAGACAATTTTGGGGGGACCCTTATATGGGCAATAGGTCTAAACGTGGGCCGATTTTAACCAAAATCTGTAGGCTTCCAAATTTCATCAATATATCTTAATATTTGCGACCTGTAGAGTGAGCACAATAAAATGCTTTAATATCGATTTTCATGTTAAATGACACTTTTTTACATTTACATTAAAAAAAAATTGGGGTAATTTTGACCACAAGAGCCTATAAAGGTTAACTTATAATTTTTTATTACTATGTATAAAATTTGGTGTTAACAGAGTTATTTTGACAACTTTCATCAAATTCCGCAAGAAACAACATTGTTTTGATATACTTCCAGGAAAATCGAAAAATTTCACTTTTGACCTTGGTAAAGAAAGGGCTACCGTTGTCGGCGTTTAACAACATTTTCGGAAAACAATCTCCTGTATCAGAGTTAAAAGAAATCGGAAGTGATTTTGTTACAGCTAGCTAAAAACACAAAAATTAAAACTATTATCTAAATTATTGGCCAAAATCACACTTTTCTCTAAAATTTTCAAATTTAAAACTCCGTCACTATTAAGTTAAAAGAAGGATATATGTATTTTCCAGTAGAATAATTCTCTCCTATGCGTTGAACACTTTTTTATATTTTGTTGAAAAAAATTTTAAAAAACTTAAAACTAGAGATTTGCAAATTTATAAAAAAAATCCCATCTTTGGCCACACCTGGGACTAGGTTATCATAACCCAAGAAAGACTAAAATTTATATCTGAATATTTGTGGATCTTAGAAATGAAACTAGAGTACAACATTGTAAATTTGTTGAAAAGATATTTTATTTTTTACGATTTTCAAAATTTATCTCATTTTAACCCTACAATGGTCTGAGGAAATTGCAATTATTAAAATATTTTCCAACCGATTTTGAAATTTTATACATTACCAGAAAGGTAATTAAGTCTAGATTATGATTCTATTTACATTTTCTAAAAATATGGTTACTAAAGAGCCAATCTTTTGAAAGAAAACCAAAAAAGTGATTTTTTCGCCTCGTAAATCGTATTTCAACCTTCAGTGCTGATGCGGCAGGTGTTCTCGTTATCCGGTCACCTTAATTTTTTGCATGGTGTATTTTTATACCCAATGGCACATTTCTAGGGGGGGGGGGGGGGCCTTAAATCGCAAGTTGAAAAATAAGATCCACCCTAAGGTACATACATTAGGGCAACAAATGATACTTAGGGACACGGTTTTGGCTATATCTCAGAGACGAATCGAGATACCACCTTAAATTTTTCAAACAAATTTATAAGAGTTTAAAAATAATTATATATTTTTTTAAAAATTTTAAAAAATGCGCATTTCGAGCAACGGGAATTTGCACGGAAGACCCCAAAAAATTACCTTTAACCCTTCCATGAAAAAATCGATATGCATACCATTTAAAAGGATATATTCTTACCTAATAAATAATACCAAAACGATTTTTATATCTTGAATTTTTTTAAGCAATTGTCGATTTTGTAATCAGTCAAATTTTACCGTTTTTTTCAATATTCGTGACGTCATATTTCGGAAACCGAAAAGGTCCGGGCCCCAAAATTTATGGATCGTTGATCTCTTGTAGTGTACCATGGTTATGGCGAATTTCATTCAAATCGGAGATGGTAAGTCCGAATGCTGAGTTGATATGTTTTCACCCATTTTATAGGCCTAAATGTCTTTAAAACGAACTAAGAACCATTGTTGTAGCTATTATAGTTTTCGAGATATTCAAAAAATGATCTCGTAACAAAAAATTATGACATTTTTTGAAATTTTAAATATTGCATAACTTTGAAAAAAAAAATTTTTTTTCCTTCGTCAAAACTTTGTTATATGATGAAAGAAAAGTTCTGACCAAAATTCATCCAAATCGAAAGGAGTCGCTTCCAACCATTGGTCGATTTGACATGGAATGACCCATATGTTTTTTAAATCTCAATTATTTTATGTTCTACTACCCAGAAGAAAAAGAGATGCCGAAGCAGTAGAAAAAGCACTACAATTGATGATCTAGATGTACTTCTTTTTTAACATAAACACTAATGATTTTAACATTTAGTTGTTATAGGAGAGGAGTAATCCCACTTCAACATTTTTTCATTACTTTTTGAACGAGTGCAAAGGAAGCTCTTTTTCGCCAATTAAAAGTTAAAAAAAATTCTTTGCAAAAAAAATTATATTTTTTTCATTTTACAAAAGTTTTTTTATTGCCGCCACCGGGGATCGAACTTGCGACCTCACGATTGCAGTCTAGCTCTCCCGCTGAGCTATTCTTTGATATGAAAGTTGACTGGCATAAAAACACCACTTTGTTAATGCGAGATATTGTCCCTTATTCTATTCAATAAAAGTACTTATTAAACAAGTGTAAAAGGTACACTCCAATTCAATATTGTTTTCAGTACTATTTGTACAGGTGCATAAAACGCAATTTCTCAGCATTATTTTATATATACATATTTTTAAAAATTTTTAAATTAAAAAATATAGAATTTAAATAAATTAATTATAAATATTAAAAAAAAAATTAATAAAGTAAAAAAAAAATTTTAAAAAATAAAAAAATATTGGTCCCGCCGGGAATTGAATCCGGGACCCTCTGTTTGGAAATGCCAAATGATACCAAAATCAATTTTTACGATCACTTTTGAAGCAACTACTCTTTAGAAGCAATACTTATGTGATTTTTTGGAAGTGGTTCAGAAGTAATTTTTAAAGAGCTGTAAAAATGTAATAAAGGATACTTTGGAAGCAATGAAAGAAGTGATTTTTTGAAGTTGTTCAGAATAACTTCTAAAATAGCAGTAAAAATACACTAACCGATACTTGTGAAGCATTGAAAGAAGAAGTTTGTAAAGCATTACTTTCAGTTTTTTTTTTGCTGGGATGTTATATTCTAATTTCATTTCTGAGATTTATAAGTACCCGAGTAACAAAAATTTATCTCGTGCAATATCTAATCATATCCAATTTGATAATTTGATCCGAAAAATGGCAGATCGAATTAGATCCAGCAATATATTTGTTGATAAACTTAGATCTAATTTGATCCGAAAAATGGCAGATCGAATTAGATCCAGCAATATGTTTGTGGATTAACTAAGATCTAATTTGGTCCGAAAAATGGCAGATGGAATTAGATCCAGCAATATATTTCTAGAAAAACTTAGATCTAAATTTATCCGAAAAATGGCAGATCGAATTAGATACAGCAATATATTTGGGGATAAACTTGGATATAAATTAATCCGAAAATTGGCAGATCAAATTAGATCCAGCAATATATTTTGGGATTTGGTAAGATCTAATTTGATCCGAAAAATGGAATTAGATCCAGCAATATATTTTGGGATTTAGTAAGATCTAATTTGATCCAAAAAATGGCAGATCGAATTAGATCCAGCAATGTATTTGGGGATAAACCTAGATCTAAATTGATCCGAAAAATGGCAGATCGAATTAGATCCAGCAATATATTTTGGGATTTGGTAAGATCTAGATTTATCCGAAAAATGGCAGATCAAATTAGATCAAACAATATAATTAGGGATTAAATACATATAGGAATATATTGTAGGATTAATTTGTATCTAACTTTATCTGGAAAATGGCAGATCGAATTAGATCCAGCAATATATTTGGGGATTAAGTAAGATCTAAATTTATCCAAAAAATTACAGATCAAATTAGATCCAGTAGGGTAGAGGGAGGATCCTTCGCCAGTGGGGCACATACACTAATCCCATTTTTCTCCGATGTTAAGGGAGATAAAAAATTGGAAAAAATATATTTTGTGCATTTTTCAATTACCTTTCCTTGACATCCACTTTAATGAATTTACATCACATGTGTTAGCAGATATACATGTTTCTGTGTTTTTTGGGGTGCCAAAAAAATAATTGAAAGCAACTAGATTTTGCAATAACTTCCTCAAATCGTGTGATAAAAACATAATTTTTCATTAGACCTAAACCCTAAGCTTTCGAAAAATATTAATTTGATTTTTATGAATGCTTAAAAAGTGTGAAAAAATATTAATTTTATGTTAGTGGTTGGCTCTGGGGCACAATCACCAGATGTCCGCTGGGGCTACAAAGTGTTGGTGCATCACTGCCAAAAATACTCTTTAAGACTCTTCTATATACATAAAATATTGTTAACAGTAAATTAGGACTACCGATTTCATTTTTAATTTATAACTAATATTTAAGATTTTTGTAATTTTGAAGAGACATTTTATCATAGTTTTAAATTATTTTTTTTAATATAGTGGAGATTTATTGGTTAAGAGGAAGCACACACCTTAAAGAGCTTATTCTAAATTATTTATTTCAATCATAAATTATTGACTTTGCTTATTAACAATTTTTTTTTTAATTATATATAGTTCTTTTGGCGAATGTCCACCATGTTTGGGGCAGTTTCGCCGATTTGGGTTACTTTGAAAATCATTAAAAAAATAATAGAAGTTATGAAAATAAATAAAATAAGAATCATAAAAATTAAAGCTAGGATATGTCGATCTGCGATTTGAGATTAATTTTTGAAAAATAATTAGTGGTTAAGGAATGACAGTGCTTTGAAAAAAAAGTGGCGAAGGGTCCCCCCTTTACCCTAATATATTTCGAGATTGCGTATGATCTTAACTTTTCCAATAAATTGCAGATCGAATTAAATCCAGTGATATATTTGGGGATTTGGTAAGATCTTAATTTATCCCATAAATTGCAGATCGAATTAGATGCAGCAATTTATTTCGGTATGAAAATGGCAGATTGAATTATAAACAGCAATATATTTGGGAATTGACATCTAAAACTATCCACAAAAAAAGACAGATAAAATTAGACCCCGTATTATATTTGGGTACTACGTAAGATCTCCACAAAAAGTACCTTTTTCCACAAAAAGTACCTTTTTCCAAAAAAAGTACCTTTTTCCAAAATAAGTACCTTTTTCCAAAAAAAGTACCTTTTTCCATAAAAAGTACCTTTTTCCAAAAGAAGTACCTTTTTCCAAAAAAGTACCTTTTTCCAAAAAAAGGCACCTTTTTCCAAAAAAAGTACCTTTTTCCAAAAAAAGTACCTTTTTCCAAAAAAGTACTTTATCCAAAAAAAGGACCTTTTTCCAAAAATATATTCGGCATAGACGTCCCCATAGACGGTCTCACAAATTGGAAAAGTGTCCCCCTTAACTGCCTGCCCAAACCACTGGAGATAAGAAGTCTAAATTTGGCATAAATGTTCCTCCCCTGTAGTAGACATCGACTAAGTTTGTATTTTTGGAATTCACTACAGGATATCCCAAAAGGGGGATGTTTCCCCCTTGACGGCCTGCCCAAACTGCTGAAACTATGTAGCCAAAATTCGGTATGTGAGTTCCTCCTCCTGTGTAGGCGTCCGCTTAGACGGAATTTTTGCAATTCCTATCGGGAGGGAGATAAGGGGAAAAGTATTCTCCTTGACGGCCTGCCCAATTCCTTCTGGCCAACCTAAAATTTTAAATATGTATTCCCTGGAGTAGGACTAACTCACCGGCAACGTAATTTTTCGATTTTGGAACAGAAACATAGTAAAAATGTGGGTTGAAAGGGAAAAATGTCCCCAATAACGGCCTGCCCAAACCGCTGAGGCAATGAAGTTGAAATTTGGTAAGAATGTTCCTCATTTATCGCAGACAGCCGCGAAGATCGAATTTTTGTAAATTCCTAAAGGGAGGTGCAAAAAGAAGAAAGCCTCACATTGGTGGCCTGTAAAAACCCCTTCGGTTAGAAACCTGAAATTTAAAATGTGGGTCCCTGGAGTAAGGGCTAACTTATTAGAAAGATACTATTTTGAATTTTGGACAGGGTCGCTATAAAATAGGGGCTCAAGAATGGAAAGTGGCCCCTTAAGGACCTGTCCACACTGCTGGAACTAGGAAGCTGAAATTCGGTACTTAGGTTCCTCTTCCAGCCTAATTCCAACCGGGAGGGACAAAAAAAGAAAAAGTGTCCCACTTGACAGCCTGCTCAAACTGCTGGAACTAAAAAGCTGAAATTCCATGTCGATGGATTTTCAGAAATTCCTACCCAGAGGGGCACAAATAGTAAAAGTTGGCTAGAAACCTGAAATGTAAAACATCCCAGTGTAGAAAATCATTACCAGACATGTGGTTATGTAACTACATACTTGGTAATGGTAACTAGTTACTTTTGTTATTACATTTCTTATTACCTTTATATGGCGATGTCGCGAAAAATAATGAGTTATGCTTACACACCAGCATACGAAAAATCTCAAAATATGTCATTACCTATATGCTTACCAGTACTGACAAAAATAAAGAGTCTAAAAATAAATTTTAATAAAAATAAATTATATAAAAAAAAATATTTTTTATTGTATTTTTTTTTTTAATAAAATTTGCTGGTGCGGGAATCGAACCTTGGTCTACAGATTGCCAGTCAACAGCTCTACCATCTGAGCTATATCGACATATAATATTTAATAGATAAAAACATAATTGACCTGCTGCACACAAGTAAGCTTACTCGCCAACATACAAAAAATCAAAAAATATGTGGTTACATATATCCTTACCAGTGTTTAAAAAATATTGAGTCTAAAAATAGATTTAAAAAAATTAAAAAAATAATATAGAAAATTATTTTCTATTTGAAATAATGATAAAAATAAGTCATTATCAGTAACTCATTACTATATGTTTTAAAATAATGCAGAAGGTAAGTCGGTGTCATTACTGGTAGCCCAAAAAATAATGATATGTCATTACCGTTTCTACACTGGGATGTTCTTTGGAGTATGGACTCAATTATCGGGAAGGTGCTTTGTGGAATTTTGGACAAGGACATTGCAAAAATGGGGATTAATGAAGCGAAAAGTGCCGCTTAAAGGCCTGCCCAAACTGCTGGAGGTAGGAAGTTGAAATTTGGTACTAAAGTTCCTCCTCTATTGTAGACATCCGCTAAGATGAGATTTTTGGAAATTTCCACAGGTATGGTCAAAAACAGGAAAAGTCTCCCCCTTAACGACCTGTCCAAACTGCTGGAACTAGGGAGCTTAAATTCGGTATTTGGGTTCCTTCTCCAACGTAGACGTCCCCTAACACGGTATTTTTGGAAACTCATACCGGGAGGGGTAAAAAGTGAAAAAACTTCCCCCTTGCCGAGTTGGGCAAACTACTGGATATAGAGACCCAAAATTATGTATGTTGTAGGTTCCTCCTCCAACGCAGACGTTCTCGGAATTTTTGGAAATTCCTACCGGGAGGGGTAAAAACGTAATAATTCTCCCCCTTGATGACCTAACCGAACCCTTCGGCTAGAAACCCGTAATCTATAATATCCCTACGGGAAATTTTAACAAACTGTCACCGAACTGGCCCCTTTATATGAAATAGACTGGTCACTTTTACATGGCGTTGTCATAGGAG
Source organism: Leucophora obtusa (assembly GCA_949987735.1). Taxonomy (NCBI): domain Eukaryota; kingdom Metazoa; phylum Arthropoda; class Insecta; order Diptera; family Anthomyiidae; genus Leucophora; species Leucophora obtusa. Next base: position 246,645,629 of record OX465295.1, read on the forward strand.
GGGGAAATTGACCCAATGTGACATGTCACAAGACAAATCCCAAGACAGGTCCCTGAAATTTGTTTTTTATGAGAGTTCAGTAACCTGTCCTAGGATTTGTCTTGTGACATGTCACAAGGGGTCAATTTCCCCCTCCTATGACAACGCCATGTAAAAGTGACCAGTCTATTTCATATAAAGGGGCCAGTTCGGTGACAGTTTGTTAAAATTTCCCGTAGGGATGTTTTCCTTGGAGTATGGGCTAACTTATCGACAAGGCATTTTTAGGACTTTGGACAGGAACGTGGTAAAAATGGTGGCTCAAGGGGAAATTTGCCCCCCTCCCCCTGAACGTCTTTAGCTAGAAACCTAAAATTTAAAGAACGAGTGTATATGGAACACTAAAATTAAGAAACTAAATAGGAAACGAGTGGAATTGAAAAACTACACAAGTGGAACGAAATGGATATAAACGTTGAACGAGTGGAATTGAAATTATAGACAATGGAAATGGATTGGAAGAGGGAACGAAAAGGAATGGACTATAGAACGAAATGGAATGAGGAGCGAGATGGCATAGAATGGGGAACGAGTGGAATTGAAACACTGCAGTTGAAAGAGGAATGGAACGTAGCAAGTGCAAAGAAATGGAATGGAAAGAGGTATTTTTTTAGAAAAAGATCCTTTTTTTGGAAAAAGGTACTTTTTTCGGAAAAAGGTACTTTTTTTGGAAAAAGGTACTTTTTTTGGAAAAAGGTACTTTTTTTTGGAAAAAGGTACTTTTTTGGAAAAAGGTACTTTTTGTGGAAAAAGGTACTTTTTGTGGAAAAAGGTACTTTTTTTTTGAAAAAGGTACTTTTTTTGGAAAAAGGTACTTTTTTTTGGAAAAAGGTACTTTTTTTGGAAAAGGGTACTTTTTTTTGGAAAAAGGTACTTTTTTTAGAAAAAGGTACTTTTTTTGTAAAAAGGTACTTTTTTGGAAAACGCTACTTCTTTTGGAAAAAGATACTTTTTTTGGAAAAAGGTACTTATTTTTTGAAAAAGGTACTTTTTTCCAGAAAAAGTACCTTTTTCCAAAACAGTACGTTTTTGGAAAAAGGTACTTTTTTTGTCCCCTTTTTGCCCCTCGCGATAAGAATTTCCAAAAATTCCGTCTCAACGGTCGTCTACACCGGTCGAGGAACCTATATACCAAATTTCAACTTTATAGCTCCAGCAGTTTGAGCAGGCCGTCAAGGGGAAGACTTTTCCCCTTTTTGCCCCTCCCTGTAAAAATTTCAAAAAAATCCCGTCTTGGTGGATATCTACGATAGTGGAGGAACCTTTATACCAAATTTCAACTTCCTACCTCCAGCGGTTTGGGCAGGCCGTCAAGGGGGGCTCTTTTCCCCTTTTTAACCCCCATTTTTACAACGTCCCTGTCCAAAATTCTTGAAAGTACTTTCTAGAAAAGTTAGCCCCTACTCCAAGGAACACATATCTAAAATTTCAGCTTTCTAGCCAAAGGGGTTTTGGCAGGCCGTCAAGGGGGAGCATTTCCCCCTTTTTGCCCGTTCCGGTAGGAATTTCCAAAAATCCCGTCTTAGCGGACGTCTACACCGAAAGAGGAACCTACATACCAAATTTCAACTTCCTAGCTTCAGCGGTTTGGGCTGGGCGATGTTGAGTCAGTCAGTCAGTCACCCCGAGTAAAAAAGTTTTGATATAATCATATATTATTTTATGTAATTGCATATAGTAACTTATAGTTACATATGGCCACATATGCTTTTAAATTCAAGCAGATATACTTTTATATAGTCATATGTTAGATATTTTTTCCTCAAAGGTTTTAATATGGAGACATATGTGATTTTATATTATTACATATTGGCCTACATATATATGTATGTGCTATATATAAGTACAAAAAGTAACATATAAAAGATATAATTACATGTACGTTTATATATAATTTAGTATGACACTATACATAATAATATAAAACTATGTGGATCCATATAAGAAATATTTTATAATTTGTGTTAGTTATTATTATATATTGACGAATATGAACCCATATATAACTTATAACATTCTTTATAAAATCATCTATAATGATATATCATCCCACATAGGCAATTTTTTCAAAGTGATTTTATATAAAAATATATAAGGTCCATATAAAACCGTATTGTATTATATTTGGTTCCATGTTATCAATGATTTTGAACTAGTTTTAGATTTAGTAATTACTAGGGATTGGCGCGTGACACGAAATGTTCGTGAGTCACGTTATTCACACGTGATCGTGAGTAATAATTACTATACTTAAGTGATTCGTGCGTGAGCGTGAGTAAGAATAACCCGTGATTGATTCGAGTGTGAGTTAATTTTTGCATCATATGTTTTTAGTAATTTTTACTGTTTTGTGTGAGAATTTTCTGATTGTAAGTTTAATAAATAAGTTAATATAATCATGTGTGCTGAGTAAAAAACGAAATGCTCGTGCGTGAGTAATTTGTTTTTTTTTTTTGGTTTTTTTTTTTGAGCATGAGTCAAAAATGGCTTTAATACGAAATTCTCTATACTCTAACGTACACTTGACTGATTTCTTATATCTTGGTTGTATATCATAATCCTATTAACTTTAAAATTTCAGTGTTGTTAACTTTATTTTAAAATTACTAAATTAAAAGAAATTTTTTTTCATGTTTATTGCACTGTCATGATAAATCTGGATAAAAGTAATGGAAGATTTATCGAAATTATAAGATCTCCAGCAGGCCTGAGGTTAATCATTACATTTTGTAATTAATTACACATGCAATTACACAATTACATGTAATTGTAATTGAAAAAAAAAACTCATCTATCGAAACTAAGTCGAATTTGCTGAAAATTCACTAAAAACGCAACTTTTGAACAATTTTTCAATTGGATTTACCATTGCACTCAGATTTAAAAAAATCCAGCATCAGAGTTTCATTTCTTTATAATTTCCATTATATACAAAATCATTTTATATGGAGTGGAAAATTTCGACTACAAATTCGACACTTGTAATCAGGCCGATTATTTGTAATTGCAATTCAAAAAAGAACAATTACAATTACAAGCAATTGAAAATTTTTTTTTATTTAAAAAAATTATTTTTGTATGTATATTGTAAGATATGGTCCTATGTAAAGTATAAGGTTAATATTTAGATATAATTGTATCAAACTATGTCCACTTTTATAACATTTTATATAATTTTATACAAAAAGATATAATTTGAGGTAATTGGATGAGGACAAAATTCGGATACAATTGTATCGAATTGCATTAAATTGTATCAAATTGTACCAAATTGTATACAATTGTATACAATTCGATACAATATGATACAATAAGACGTTCTCATTTTTCGGATATAATTATATCTAATTACATAAAAGACTATATATAATTAAATATAATTTCATATGGCTCCATATCAATTTTTTTTACTTGGGACGTTATTCTTTTATATATAGAGAAAAACCAGATTACCATCGAATAAGTAACAAAATAATTTTATAAAACTGGAATATAACAGGCAATATAATGCTTAATATAATTAATAAATCGCTTGAGTCTGGAATTTTCCCGGACAACTGGAAGGAATCGATGATTACAGCTATAGAGAAGATAAAAAAAATGCAGTAAATTGTGAAGAATACCGACCAATTAACAGCTTAAAGACATGCGAAAAAATTATTGAAAAGATAGTTAAAAATCAATTAGAAACGTATATGGAAGGAAACAAACTATTGTCAAAGTATCAATCTGGTTTTAGAAAAAAATAAATATAAATATTGAAACAGCAGTTAACTACGTTATAAATAGGTGGAAATGTAAGAAGAAAAATAATAAAATAGCGGCTATTTTTCTAGATTTCAAAAGAGCATTCGAAACAATAGATCGAGATATTCTGCTACAAAAACTACAAAAATACGGTATTCAAGACAATGAATTAAAATGGTTTCAGTCCTACATAACCAATCGCAGACAAATGACAAAAGTTAATAACGTAAAATCAAAAGCGATAGAAAATGACTTTGGAGTACCACAAGGATCAATTTCTATTCATTATATACATCAATGATATGGAAAAGGTGTTAAAAAAATGTGAAATAGTAATGTATGCAGATGATACTCTAATATTCACAGAAGCATCAACGGATGAAATGTGCTATGCAAATTTAACAATAGATATGGATAATATCAATAAATGGTTAAAAATCAACAAATTAAAATTAAATGAAAAGAAAACAAAACTAATGGAAATAAATATGGACAATAACATAACATTTAAAATAAATAATGTAATAATAGAGAAAGTTAATAATATAAAATATCTGGGTTTTATAATAGATAAAGACTTAAATTTCAAAGAACATATAGAATACATTTGTTAAAAAATTGGAAAGAAAATCGGGTTTTTTAAACGAATAAGAAATAAATTATCACTTATCACAGCAATAAATATATATAACACAATCTTAGAACCACATTTTGAATATGGATCAACCGTGCTATACACATGCTGCTCAGATCAACAAATAATGAGACTACAAAAATTGCAAAATAAGGCGATGTGGTCAATACTACAATACAATCGATTTACCTCAATAAAGCTTATGCTGGATACGCTACAATGGATGAACATTAGAGTGGTCCAAAAAAAAAAAGTTGGAATTTTCACGCTCCACAACCCTACAAATATGCCACTTTGAAAAAAAATGTGGTCTGATCAAAAAAATCACCAAAAAAGTTTTGTTTCGAGGTAGCACATCGCAATTGAAGTTTCGAGGTTGTACTTGTTCTATTATTTTTAATTAATTAAAAATAATGGAAAAAATGAGAAAAATTGAATATAATTATTATGATCGCGACATATCAAATCTAATATATTTTTAGGTGTACATTACGAATATGAAATCAAAACTGAAATCGGAGTCGCGGATTTCGCGAAATTTGAAAATTACACACAAAAAGTGATCAACTTCGATCAGGATGTTTTCTTATATTTACCAATATGAAAATTTCGTTTTTGCATTAATATATATCTGTGAAATGTCCTATTATGTGAGATAGGGTTTTTGGTAGCAATAAAACTATAGCAATCTAAATAATAGCGAAATATTAAAAAATGTCAAATTTTAAGTTAATTTGCAAGGATATCTGTTATCCTTTTTAAAATTAAAATCAGTGTTATATATAATGAAGGTCCTTGGTAAGTTAATTGCAACAGTATACCAAATTGCATTTTTCGATAACACCGTTTACAGGTAATTAGGAAAATATCTCAAAAAACTTGAGTTTTTTTGAATTTCCAAAAACCGCGAATAATTCATAAACCACAAATTTTTTTTAAATTTCGATTGCTGATTCATAATCTTCGTTAAAATAAAGATCAGATTTGAGAAATTTGCGCATACAAGGCAAAAACAAGTTGAATTTTTAATTACATCTTTTCGGAAAATTTCGAAAATTTTATTAAAATATGTATTTTTTTGTATAAATTAAAAAAAAAAACCGCGAATTACTTAAAAGCTACTTAATTTTTTTAAGTTTTGGATTTAAATTCATTATATTCACATTAGTGGAGTAGTGTTTTGTCCGTCGTGCTATCAAGTTCTTTAATTTGTCGTCGCTGTGTTAGACAGTTTTCTTGTCCTTTTAATTGTTTAATATTTAAAAATAATTATGTCGTCCGTGCTCATTGTTAAAAAAAAAAAAATAAATAAATAAAATAGTGCAATAAAAACTTACAAAACAAAAAAATACAACAAAAATAATTACAATATACATAAAAATTAACTTAAACTAATAATAAACAAGCAAATAAGCACAAAACAAAATAGAAAAACAACACTAACAACAAATACCATAAAATAATAAACATACATACATCCATGAAAAATCAACACACATTACAACAACCATTGCTGAATGCATTTTTTTTTTTAAATACATTTTTTTTTCTGAATAATGACAAAACAAAGGGCTTTTATGCTTGCCTTTGCTAGTGTCATTGTTGTTGTTTCCCTCTCCTTTTTTTCAAAAAATTTGTATATAGTGCAAGTAGCCTGGTGTTTTGTTTGTTGTCGGTTAGTTAGTGATGAAGGTATAGCACTGGTCACTGATTAACCGAATCAACAACAAACCGAATACCCGGCACTTGTACTTGCGCAAGGAAGATTTGATTTGTAATTTCAATTCATGGTAATGACAGGAAAATTCCGAATTGGTTTCTGCAATATACGTGGACTTAGGGCGAATTTCTTCTCGGTATATACCCACATTCGTTTTCATCGGCCGGATGTTTTCGCCTTATGTGAGACCCAGGTGTGCGGATTGCTGATCCACAGGATTTCTACATACCTGGTTATCAACTCCTATCCCTTTTTATTTTTCATCGGCGCCTTGCAATTTACATCCGCAACGATGTTGTGTATCAGTATCAGCAACATTTAGACTGTAATGATGCGGAATTTAACACACTTTGGGTTAAGTTCAAAATCAGGTCACACATCTTACATTTCGGGTTTTTATACAGAAGCCCAAACATGGAGAGGACGAATACCCTAAATGGCTTCGACGTCCTTTCTGATTCCATTTCTAGAATTCTGGAGAGTTGCCCGAGTAGTGAAATCGTCGTTGCTGGCGATTTTAATATTCACAACTCTTCCTGGCTTCGCCATTCAAGCCATACAACTCCCGAGGGCCTTTATGTTGAGCTGTTTGCCGCGCACAACCACCTGGCGCAATTAGTGAATGAACCAACGCACATTCCGTGCGTTGAAGGTGAACACCAGAATACTCTTGACCTTTTCCTTACTTCTCATCCTGACAAGTATGAAGTAAGAACACTTGCACCTCTCGGCAATTCGGATCATTGTACCATTTCCGCATCTTTTTCGTTCTCCGGACTTCGAAACGTTTCGACAACAGCTGCGAAGCGCTCAATTTTTATTTATGAAAAAGCGCGTTGGGCTGAGCTCAACGATTTTTCCGGCATTTTAATTGGAAACTCTGTTTCCTCGACAACAACGTCGATGCCGCGGCGAAAATGGTTGAACAAGTTATATTGCTTGGAATGAAAAATTTCATTCCCTCGAAGCAAATTTCGGTTAAACCAAATGATAAATGTTGGTTTAACCAGACTTGCAGAAATGCAGTCAGATCAAGAGAGTTAGCGTTCAATAATTGGCGGGATAACAAAAACGCCAATACTGATATGCTTCGCAAACGGGCGAGATACGAGTGTTCCAAAGTACTTAGACGTGAAAAGTTTCTTTACGAACGACGTCTTCGTACTAAAGTTCTTTCTGCTCCTAGGGGTAGTAAGAGCTTTTCGTCATTCGTTAAAAAGAGTAAAGGATAATGCTAGTTCAGCTATCCCAACTCTTATAAAGGATGACCAAATATTCAATGAACCGGTTGATAAAGCTAACCTTTTAGCTGAGATGTTTGCAAGAAATTCATTCCTGCCGGAAAGCGATCAACCACTGCCCGAGCTTGAAAGAGTATCGAGTACTATGCCTAAGATATTCTTTCGAGCTCGAGCAGTCAAAAGGGTTCTTGCCGACCTCAACGTAAATAAGTCAACGGGGCCGGATGGCATACCAGCACTGGTGCTGAAACAGTGCCCTTCGACGCTAGCTCGTCCATTGGCTAACCTTTTTGGCGCTTCTTACCATGCGGGAGTTTTCCCCTCGTGCTGGAAGGTTGCCAATGTACAGCCAATCCCTAAAAAGGGTGCAGCTAACAACCCTGAAAATTACCGCCCGATCGCAATATGCTCTGCGCTCTCTAAGGCGATGGAGAGTATGATTAATTACCATCTTGTGAATTATCTAGAGTCTAACTCACTTCTTAATGACCGACAGTATGGCTTCCGTAGAAATCGTTCTACGGGAGACCTGTTAGCGTTCCTCTCGGAGCGTTGGAGCCGGTCCATCCACCGTTTCGGTGAGAGTAAAGTGGTTGCTCTGGATATTTCAAAGGCCTTTGATCGTGTATGGCACGGGGCGCTTGTATCAAAGCTTATTGCTTTTGGTGTGGGTAATGACTTCGCTCGTTTTATTTCGAGCTTTCTCAGAGATCGCACTATTCGTGTTGTTATAGATGGGATCTCATCCGACGAGTTTCAGCTGAATTCAGGGGTACCGCAGGGTTCTGTTCTTTCTCCTTCCCTATTTCTTATCTTTCTCAACGACCTTCTTGGTCAAACTTTCAACCCTATCTACTCTTAGATGACAGCAACATTTGTCATTCATTTTCCTTCAATAGTAGGCCAAGCCTTGAGGAGATTGGGGGCAAAAGGCAAATTATGAATGACCTTTCTACAATCTTAGAGTGGGGTCGTGTGAATAAGGTCGACTTTAATGCACGCAAGACCCAATGTTGTATGTTGACCCATAGGGCTGTGGGGTCAACACTGCCATCTGTAAATATCGGTGATATCGATATTGAGGAATCGGATACTCTTGATGTTCTGGGCATGAAGATTCAATGTGACGTCCGTTGGAATAAGCAAGTTTTCCAAGTGTCGAAAGAAGCATTCAAGTGTCTAGGTTTTTTACGTCGGTGCAAGAAGTACTTCACTCCATCCGATTTACTCCATATTTATACCACCTATATCCGACAGAAAATGGAATACAACTCCCATATATGGGCAGGAGCTTCGAATTCTATTTTGGAGCTTCTGGACCGTGTGCAAGGGAAGGCGTCGGCGCTTATCAATGACAGTAGAGTATCCAGCTCTATTGACTCATTGGAGCATCGTCGGAATGTGGGTTGTGTGACTTTGTTCTATCGATATTACCATGGGAAGTGTTCTGCTGAGATAAGTGAACTTATCCCCAGAGTTTTTAATCGTAATACTCGCCTATCAAGTAGAGCACATCCGTTTGTAGTCGATTGTCCAGTGGATCGCACAACGCATTACAGAGAGAATTCGTTTATCAGTCGCACCAGCCGTATGTGGAATAAACTCCCCGCAGAAGTCTTCCCTGTTACTTGCAATGCAGAGAAATTCAAATCAAATATTCACAAACACTACTCCCTCTTTCCTCCTCCCCATAACCTATTTTCCTAATACCTACACAATGCACTGCGTTAATAGGGGGCATCCGCTGAGTATTGGTCCAACAAAAAAAAAAAAAAAAGACCAGATTTAAAAAAAAATTGTTAAATAATAGCGTACAGGTTAAGAAATAATTAAATTTAAAGTCAACCCTACTTTTTGTATAAATTACTCTAGAGGTAAATTACTAATTCTTAAAAGACAACTTTTTGTGCTACCTCTAAATAACAGCGGATTTAGCTGAAACTTGGCACAGAGAGTTTTTAGACATTAAGGAATAGGGGCAACATTGTGGAGATCGCGAATTCCAACTTTCATGTTTTTTTGGACCACTCTAATGAACATACACCAAAGACTAGAATTCAATACGATTTTACAAAGGACTGCAAATATACAACATGTTGCCAAATAACGTTCAAAATGAAAGAAAACAAAATATTTTCAGAAGAAGTATTGTAACTTTTATAAAAAATCATAATATAAATAGAGCTTAATGATAATGTATTTGATAATTTTGTAAATTGCTATTTAACAAGTATTAATAATACTACTAATAAATAAATAAAAAAAAAAAATGTCGGATTATAATAAGGTACTTTTCGTTTTTAAAGAAAAAGACTTTTTTTTAAGATTATTTTTTTCTTTGTTTTGACAAAGGGTCTTTTTTAAAGTCAAAGGTACTTTTTTGGAAAAGATAGTTTTTCTTTGGAAAAGATCGGACTTTTCCCTGTTGAAAATGTCCCGTTCTAGTGGAGATCTCCTGCGTAGGAGGAATCTATATTCTTTATTTTTTTTTTATTTTTTTTGGAAAAAGTACTTTGATTCTGGAAAAGTACTTTTCGTTAGAAAACGTACTTCTTGAAAAAAGGCTATTTGTGAAAAAGAAAGTTTTTGTAAAGTTAATTTTCTTTTGTAAAACGATTTGTTTTTGAAAAAAGTACTTTCAAAAAAAGAGTTTTGTTTTTGCAAAAAGGAAAATCCACAAATCCTATCTTAGTGGAGGTATTTTTTTTTTAAAAACATACTTTTTTGGGTAAACATACCTTTTTGGGAAAAAGGTCCGGTTTTTGGAAAAGGTACTTTTTATTGAAAAAAGTACTTTTTTTTTGTAAAATGGTACTTTTTTCGTAAAAAATACTTTTTTTGGAAAAAGGTATGTTTTTTGCAAAAAGTTACTTTTTTTGGAGAGATACTATTTAGAAAAAGTACTTTTTTTGCCCCTCCCGGTAGGAATTTCCAAAAAATAACTTCTTAGCGGTTGTCTAAGCTGAAGGAGGAATCTAGTTACCGAATTTCAACTTCCTAGTTCCAGTAGTTTGGGCAGACTTCTCCCCTTTTTGCCCCTCCCTGTAGGAATTTCCAAAAATCTAGCCTTAGTGGATGTCTACTACAGAGGAGGAACCATCATATCTACTTTCAACTTCCTAGCTCCAGCGGTTTGGGCAGGCCGTTAAGAGGGGCACTTTTCCCCTTTTGAGCCCAATATTTTTTTTTGGGCTCTACAAATTAAGGAATGTATACAGACATGACAACCTTTTCTCTGGAGAGGGGCGCACCGCCAAGTTTTAAAACGTCCCTGTCCAAAATTCCAGAAAGTACTTTCCAGAAAAGTTAGCCGATACTCCAAGGAACACATATCTTAAATATCAGCTTTCTAACCAAAGGGGTTTTGGCAGGCCGCCAAGGGGGAGACTATTCCCCTTTTTGCCCGTTGCGGTAGGAATTTCCAAAAATCCAGTCTTAGCGGACGTCTACGCCGGAGGAGGAACCTACATACCAAATTTCAAATTCCTAGCTTGAGCGGTTTGGGCTGGGCGATGTTGAGTCAGTCAGTCACGTTATTCTTTTATATATGTGACGCGCAAAATAGAAAGGGACCTAAGGGTAAAAAAAAGAGCATGGGATCGGTCTCATTCGATGCTCAGATGGTGTCCACATCAAAAAAAAAAATTGATTTTTTTACCCTTAGGTCCCTTTCTCTATGCGCTGTCACATATAGAGATTGTTACACGAAACTTTAATTTTTTACTGGGATACGTTCTAAAAATTATTAGCATTAAAATATTGTTAAACAGCTATACTTACCAAGGTTTTGTGTTTTGTAAAACATCAATCAAATTTTGCAGTTGTTGTCTGAAGTTGTCACTAACAGTAATTTTGGCCTTTGAAGTTCCTCTCTGAATAGTTGTAGAGCAAGCATTACATTGCATATCCTAAAAATTTAAATATATTCAAATACAGTTGTCGTAAATAATAAAGAAAATTAGCTTCAATTCTTTAACGATATTTTTTATTATTTCTTATAAATGGATTATATATTGTTGACCTTTTAATGTTTATCTGAATCAGAGAAACAAGCCGATCAAAATAATCGGCGGCGGCGAAGAGGGATGAGCCGGAAAAAAAAAGGCGGTCAAAAATCTATAACTTTTGAAGGAGTTGACGTATTTTAATGTGTTTGTTTTTTGTTGGAAAGCCTAAACCTTTAGCTTTAATATCGATCGTAAAAATCGAGTAGTAAAAAAATCATATATTAACGGTGGGTCTCATGCTGCAGGTTTAAACTTTACTTAATAGTTAACCCAAAAATTTGTTGTTGTTTTGTGTACATTTATTTGACATTTTCTTTTTTTTATAGTTAAGTTACATAGGGGTTACACGATCAATTTTTGGCTTTCAAGTTTCAATACACTCACATTTTTTTACTAACACACTCACATTTTAAAAATTGAACAGCAACTTGATATCAATTTTTGCTTTCAAGTTTTGAGAAAACTTGACGGTCAAGTTTTAAACAGCTGATCAAGTTTCTTGTAAATTTGTTTTTCTTTTTACAAATATTGTGCCGCAATAAAACACGATTGATAAAATACGGAATGTGAATATTTCGGTATATCGACGAAATGATTTAAAAATAAATAAAAAATCAATTTCTGCTGACATGAAAATGTCTGTGGAATATGTGAAGAAAAAAATAAAGTCTTTTCGAACAGCCTACAGTGCGGAAACAGCTCACAGAGGCGAGCATTTTTAGTTCTTTCCTTGACGATGGCATCTTGAAAGCAAAATTGACTATCAAGTTGCATGCAGCCTACGTCACAGCTTCAATTTCAACTGAATTTGACAAGCTATGTGTTATCAACTTGAAAGCAAAATCTTGATCATGTAACCTCACTGTTAAAGTTAAACCTACAGCATGAGACTCACTGTTCACTTTGGTGAACAATGTGAAAGTCGCAGCTCTGACTCATTTTATTAACGCCCCATGCAATCTGTCAACTGCATCCAACTTCACTATTTGTTGTCAAACAAACGTCATCTCTTCGGCTGCCAAATTTACTTACTTGTGTTTTGATCTATCAACCGAAAACAACATAGAAGTTTCTTGTGTGCAAACTGGAGAAATCCACCATTTATTTTAATATCAATTTAATATAGAAAAAAAATTGATTTGTTCTATGAACTGAATTTTAGAATTTTTACCCTAATCCAACAAGTGCGGTACATTGGAATTAAAATTAAAAGTGTTAAATTTAATTGTAATTTAACCTGTTTGTGAAAAAGGAAAGAAATAATAAATTGTTAAAACCCTAACTCGAAGTTATTGGAATATTAAAACCCTAACCTTAAATCTGAAGTTAAACTGTATAAATTAAACTTTATATAATATTTCAATAATTATTTATAACGTTGTACTGAAATTTATATATTCTTTTATTTAAAAGGATTTACATACAATATACGCGGTAAAGTTCACTAACCCTAACCACTCTAACCCTCTCCCTCTAACCCGTTTTTTCATGGTCCTTCGAACCGGAGAAAGGGCAGCGTTTTTCTCAATGTGACTCAACAGCCTAAAAAAGACACCCGTTTTGAAAAAACCCCTAGACACGACAAGCCAGCCTTCCCCCTTACTACCCAGAAACCCAGAGCAGACAAACCCGATGGCTCAGTTTGCAAATTATGCAGAGCTAACCATACGTTAAGGGATTGTTCGTCGTTCAATTCTATGAGAGTAAACGAAAGAATTGAATTCATTAAAAAGAGCGGCTTCTGTTACAATAGTCTGGCTGTTGGTCATACGTTAAAAGATTGCCGAAGTGCTTTCACATGCAAGCATTGTGGAGGTCGGCATAATTCTCTCCTACACAAACCCAAGTCCAATTCAGAACCCCAAAATACCCAAGACGATTTAAACCAACAATTAACTTCACGCAATGCATCGCAGTCTTTCGCAATATGTACGCGGTCAGAGATATTAGATGACCGTAAAAGGCTAGTGGGAACAGCCATGGTAAATGTTGAATACCAAGGCTCTCTGATACCCGTTAGAGCGCTAATTGATCCAGCGTCAGACTACACTTTTGTCTCAGATACCCTCGGAAAGAAACTGCAGTTACCCACCACACCCATACGCGCTGAAATCTCAGGAGTGAATGAAAGTCATTCCGCAAATCCCGATAAAATGTGTGACATAACATTACGGTCGGACAGATGTGACGATTTCAGGCTGACGATTCAAGCAATTGTTTTAAAAGTCATTGCGAAAAATATACCCACTCGAAGTTTGAACCCAGTTATTTTAAAGGAGTTGAATAATATTCAACTTGCTGATGAAAGGTTTTCCGAAAGTCGGCCAGTTGATGTATTAATTGGCGGCGATTATTACCCACAAATTATGATTATGAGCAAAATCGTTAAGACACTTCTTGCTCAAGAGTCCCACTTTGGCTGGATATTAACAGGACCGCTAGGTGATTTGAAAAAACCCCAACCCATAGTGTCACACTTCAGCACGGTTACACTTGACGAGTGTATTACCAAGTTCTGGGAGATTGAAGAAATTGTTAGAAAACCCATTAAGTCTATTGAAGATTCCTGTTGTGAAGAGTAATATTCGAAATTAACATAACCCTAGAAACTGTTTATAAATTTTAATACATATATAATAAATATACATACGTACGGATTATAATGTTTAAATTGAATTTATACCCCTTTATTTGTAAGACACTATTTACGCGGTAAAGTATTTACACTAACCCCAAAATCTAACCCTCTTCCTCTAACCCGTCTCTTCACTCACCATAAGGGTTTAATAATACAGGATGGCAAAATCTTAACTTTTAAGAATTAATAGAGTTCTGACCATCAACTCTATATATTTCGGACATGCTGGCGTACTTTATTTTTCGATGTAAGGTACAGATTTTCCGAGAAATTTCTTTAAAGTTTAGCGGTTTTCCATTAGGTTTTTATACACAAAAATTTTCAAATGCAATCAATATCAATTTTTTCTGGTGAAATGTAGGCACAGGACCGGTATTCATATTTAGGGTAACATTAACCAGTGTTTGAGTTTTGTATGGATTTTTACGGTTTTACCCAATTGCAAAAGCAAAATCGACTTTAAAAAATGTTACGGCTTAGTAAAGAAGCATTAAAAAGGATATTATTTCAACTAAAAATAAATATTTTTTAGTACAGTGTTGTTTTAACGTCATATAGACCAACAGAAATTAATATTGCAATTAATATGCATTTCATGAATTTTAATTTTAGTAGGTTTGAGGTTAAGAAGAAGAACCTTTTTCTCTAAAAATTTTAAACCCGAGTAAAAAAAATTATATATAATCATATGTAGCATATATTCCAATACATAATTAGACAAGTCGTTGTGTATATCCATATATAATTATATATGACGTCTTTTTCCAAAAATTTTCCTTATATTATGCCATATATTATTTCATCTAAGTAGATATCGGCCTTTATAATATTAGATATGGTATATATGATTATATATTACATAGCATGGTTGATCTTATTGCATATATAGTTGTATATAGAGCTATATCTTAATATATATGGCGGCATTTTAGGAATATATCATTATATATATGGTATCATTTAAACAACCCGACTAAAAAAGATGTTATATAACCATATCTCCCCTTATATAAACCCATATATACGTCCATATCTAATTTGATCCGAATATTGGAATATATAATTATATCAAGTGAGATACGCATGTTATCTAACCTGATACAATTTGATCCTAACTGCATCAAATTATATATAAATACATATAATTTGATGAAGATTTTCAAAGAAAATTTTAGTACATATTGTTGAGATCACTTATTTCATTCGTATTAAATACTAATGCTTAATGTTTAGAAAAATTTTCCTAATAAACTTGGAAATAGCTGACAAAATAAAACATTACAAAAATTTGTCGGAACAACTTTTTCTAGGTTAGAGTGTTAGTCTTCCTTATAAAATGTGTCTTTCTTATAAAATAAAAAAAATTAACTTCCACAATTATTTTTTTTTTCACAGAAAAATAAATGAACTTAAACCATATTTATTTTAACATATGTTTGTCTAATTTTTATTTTTAAATTTAAAAGGAAAAATAATTATTTCGACCTTTAATTCCACAATGAAAAAACAAAATTATTTCTTTTTTATTTCTCTAAAATTATTTTTACTTTAATAAAGAGTATGTTGTCAATTATTTGAAAAATATATGTTAAATTCAATTATAAACTTCACAATTTCCTTGAGCTTAAGGTTTGTTTTTTTAATATAAAAAGTTTTTTATTTTCGATATTTCGCTACTCCATTGTGTAGCATCTTCAGGATGATCCAGATCCACAATTTGTGAGTTTTTTTTTTTTTTAATTTTTATAGTGCAATTAAACTTTATAAAATTTTGTATAATTAGATATCATGTCAGATATAATTACATATAAAATTAATACAATTTTCTATTAACTTTGTTATATATTTTGATATAAGATTGCCCAGGTAGAAAATTACAAAGGGGCCAGCACTGACAAAGCACCGAAATGGGTGGTATTAGTGCTTGTTAACACTGCTTTCCCAACGCCCAAATGATAACACCGTTCCACGGTGGTGCCAATGCTTTACAAAGCCCTGAGAAAGCACCCAGAAACATAAAAATCAAATGCTTTCCCAACGCCCAAATAAAAAAATTAAAGTGCTTTCCTGGCACCCAAATGATAACACTGATCTATTTAATTCTTTGCAAAGTACTGAGATGGCACCAAGAAACACAAAAATCAAGTGTTTTCTCTGACACCAAATTATGAGCCCTCATCACTGAAGAATTTCAAATTACACTAAAAATAGATGATTATTGGAGTTATTGTATTGTGAAGTCACAAATTATTTAAATATTCACTCCCCGAGTAAAAAAGTTTTGATATAATCATATATTATTTTATGTAATTGCATATAGTAACTTATAGTTACATATGGCCCATATGCTTTTAAATTCAATCAGATATACTTTTATATAGTCATATGTTAGATATTTTTTCCTCAAAGGTTTTAATATGGAGACATATGCAATTTTATATTATTACATATTGGCCTACATATATATGTATGTGCTATATATAAGTAAATAAACTAACATATAAAAGATATAATTACATGTACGTTTATATATAATTTAGTATAACACTATACATAACTAGCGGGCGCAGCCCGCTACGTTGTTAGCGTGCCTTAAAGGTTGAGGGGGGGGGGGGGGCTGCGCCCCCCATAATTTTTATTAAGTTCGTTTTTTTATTTAAAGTTTTTTTTATTTAAAGCCTTCACCCAGCCACCACAAATAAATAATTCTGCACAACAATGGGTTTAAAATAAATAAATATTTGATCACTTTTTCTCATGAAAGTGGATTGTTAGTAATGAATCCATAATAAATTGCAATATACGTGTGTATGTTAAGATAATTTGGTAAAGTGCGAACTTAGGTAGATAGACCCGTAAGTAGTTTTGTTCATTTGTGTTTTGAATGAAAATAAATAACGTAAAGCAGGGTTGGATAGCATTTTATAATATTAAAAATAGCGGGCAAAGCCCGCTACGTTGTTAGCGTGTCTTAAAGTTTTTTTTTTAATTCCAGTTTATGTAAAGGTAGACCTGGCAATTCAAGTACATTCACAAATTCAGTTGGAAAATTTACTGCGTCGGTTTCTTCCACCGGTGCTTCGTTACATGAAGTTTAAATATCGAAATATATAAGTTCCATTCCTTTTCTAGGGTTTTTTCTCTTTTAGAAAATTTGTTTAACTTTTTGGAGAGTAAGTTTCAATGCTACATAAGTTTCATATTCCGTGGATAGTGTTTGAACAGGTGATTCCCTCTTCCAATCCATTTGCATTCTCTATAATTTCAATTCTACTCGTTCAACGTTTATATCCATTTCATTCCACTTGTGTAGTGTTTCATTCCACTCGTTTCCTATTTAGTTTCTTAATTTTAGTGTTTCATATACACTTGTTCTTTAAGTTTTAGGTTTCTAGCTAAAGACGCAGACGTTAAGGGGGGGGGGGGGGCAATTTTCCCCTTTTGTACCACCATTTTTACCACGTTCCTGTCCAAAGTCCTAGAAATGCCTTGTCGATAAGTTAGCCCATACTCCAAGGAAAACATATTATATATTACAGGTTTCTAGCCGAAGGGTTCGGTTAGGCCATCAAGGGGGAGAATTATTCCGTTTTTACCCCTCCCGGTAGGAATTTCCAAAAATTCCGTCTTAGAGGACGTCTGCGTTGGAGGAGGAACCTACTACATACTTAATTTTAGGTCTCTATATCCAGCAGTTTGGCCAGGCCGTCAAGGGGGAAGTTTTTTCCCTTTTTACCCCTCCCGGTATGAATTTCCAAAAATACCATCTTAGGGTACGTCAACGTTGGAGAAGGAACCCAAATACCGAATTTAAGCTCCCTTGTTCCAGCAGTTTGGCCAGGCCGTTAAGGGGGAGACTTTTCCTGTTTTTGACCCTACCTGTATAAATTTCCAAAAATCTCATCTTAGCGGATGTCTACAATAGAGGAGGAACTTTAATACCAAATTTCAACTTCCTACCTCCAGCGGTTTGCGCAGGCCTTTAAGCGGCACTTTTCGCTTCATTAATCCCCATTTTTGCAATGTCCCTGTCCAAAAAGCACCTTCCCGGTCCAAAAAGCCCATACTCCAAGTAACATATGTTTTACATTTCAGGTTTATAGCCAACTTTTACTATTTGTGCCCCTCTCGGTAGGAATTTCCGAAAATCCATCGACAGGGAATTTCAGCTTCCTAGTTCCAGCAGTTTGAGCAGGCTGTCAAGGGGGACACTTTTTCTTTTTTTGTCCCTCCCGGTTGGAATTAGGCTGGAAGACGAACCTAAGTACCGAATTTCAGCTTCCTAGTTGCAGCAGTTTGGACAGGTCGTTAAGGGGCAACTTTCCCTTTTTGAGCCCCCATTTTATAACGACCCTGTCCAAAATTCAAAAAAGTATCTTTCTAATAAGTTAGCTCTCACTCCAGGGACCCACATTTTAATCTTCAGGTTTCTAGCCGAAGGGGTTTTTACCGGCCCCCAAGGTGAGGCTTTTCTTCTTTTTGCCCCTCCCTTTAGGAATTTACAAAAATTCCATCTTCGCGGCTATCTGCGATGGATGAGGAACATTCATACCAAATTTCAACTGCATTGCCTAAGCGGTTTGGGCAGGCCGTTATTGGGGACATTTTTCCCTTTCAACCACCATTTTTACTATGTTGCTGTTCCAAAATAGAAAAATTACGTTGCCGGTGAGTTAGTCCTACTCCAAGGAATACATATTTAAAATTTTAGGTTGACCAAAAGGGATTGGGCAAGCCGTCAGGAGGAGACTTTTACCTGTTTTCCCCTCCCGATAGGAATTTCAAAAATTCCGTCTAAGCGGACGCCTACACAGAAGGAGGAACTCACATACCGAGTTTCCTTTTGGGATATCCTGTAGGGAATTCCAAAAATACTAACTTAGTCGATGTCTACTACAGTGGAGGAACCTTTATACCAAATTTCAACTTCTTACCTCCAGTGGTTTGGGCAGGCACTTTTCCAATTTGTGAGACTGTTTATGTGGAGACTTTTCCCCTTTTTGCCCGTTCCGGTAGGAATTTCCAAAAATCCCGTCTTAGCGCACGTCTATGCCGAATATCAAGAAACCTTGTTTTAGTGGAGATATCCGTGGGGGAGGGAAAAAAGTAGTTTTTTTGAAATTATATATTATTTTAAATGGTACTTTTTTGAAAAACTAAATTTTTTGGAAAAAGATACTTTGTTTTTACAAAGTACTTTATTTGTACTTTTTTTGGAAAAGGTATTTTTTTTTTAATAAGGTGTTTTTTTTTTGGAAAAATGTATGTTTTTTGAAAAAAGGTACTTTTTTTGGAAAAGGTACTTCTTTTGGAAAAGGAACATTTTTTTAGAATAAGGTACTTTTTTTTGGGAGAAGGTACTTTTTTTTGGAAAAGGTACTTTTTTTGAAAAAGGTATTTTTTTGAAAAAATGTATGTTTTTTGGGAAAAGGAAAATTTTTTTAGAAAAAGGTACTTTTTTTGGGAAAAGGTACTTTTTTTTGAAAAAGGTATTTTTTTTGGAAAAATGTATGTTTTTTGGGAAAAGGTATTTTTTTTGGAAAAGGTACTTTTTTTTTGGAAAAGGTTAATTTTTTTAGAAAAAGGTACATTTTTTGGAAAAAGGTACTTTTTTTAAAAAAGGTACTTTTTTGGAAAAAGGAATTTTTTTTGGAAAAAGGTACTTTTTTTTGGAAAAATGAACTTTTTGGGGAAAAATGTACTTTTTTCGGGAAAAGGTACTTTTTTTGGAAAAGGTATTTTTTTTGGAAAAGGTATTTTTTTTGGAAAAGGTATTTTTTTTGGAAAAGGTATTTTTTTTGGAAAAGGTATTTTTTTTTAATAAGGTGTTTTTTTTGGAAAAATGTATGTTTTTTGGAAAAAGGTACTTTTTTTGGAAAAGGTACTTCTTTTGGAAAAGGAACATTTTTTTAGAAAAAGGTACTTTTTTTGGGAAAAGGTACTTTTTTTTGGAAAAGGTACTTTTTTTTGGAAAAGGTACTTTTTTTGAAAAAGGTATTTTTTTGAAAAAATGTATGTTTTTTGGGAAAAGGAAAATTTTTTTAGAAAAATGTACTTTTTTTTGGAAAAGGTACTTTTTTTTGGAAAAGGTACTTTTTTTGGAAAAAGGTACTTTTTTTTGAAAAAGGTACTTTTTTTTGGAAAAAGGTACTTTTTTTGGAAAAGGTACTTTTTTTGGAAAAGGTACTTTTTTTGGAAAAAGGTACTTTTTTCGGGAAAAGGTACTTTTTTTGGAAAAAGGTACTTTTTTTGAAAAAAGGTACTTTTTTTGGAAAAAGGTACTTTTTTGGAAAAAGGTACTTTTTTGGAAAAAGGAATTTTTTTTGGAAAAAGGTACTTTTTTCGGGAAAAGGGACTTTTTTTGGAAAAAGGTACTTTTTTTGGAAAAAGGTACTTTTTTTGGAAAAAGGTACTTTTTTTGGAAAAAGGTACTTTTTTTGGAAAAAGGTACTTTTTTTGGAAAACGGTACTTTTTTTGGAAAAAGGTACTTTTTTTGGAAAAAGGTACGTTTTTTTGGAAAAGGGTACTTTTTTTTGGAAAAAGGTACTTTTTTGGAAAAAGGAATTTGTTTTGGAAAAAGGTACTTTTTTTGGAAAAAGGTACTTTTTTTGGAAAAAGGTACTTTTTTCGGGAAAAGGTACTTTTTTTGGAAAAAGGTACTTTTTTTGAAAAAAGGTACTTTTTTTGGAAAAAGGTACTTTTTTGGAAAAAGGTACTTTTTTTGGAAAAAGGTACTTTTTTTGGAAAAAGGTACTTTTTTTGGAAAAAGGTACGTTTTTTTGGAAAAGGGTACTTTTTTTTTGGAAAAAGGTACTTTTTTGGAAAAAGGAATTTTTTTTGGAAAAAGGTACTTTTTTTGGAAAAAGGTACTTTTTTTGGAAAAAGGTACTTTTTTCGGGAAAAGGTACATTTTTTGGAAAAAGGTACTTTTTTTGAAAAAAGGTACTTTTTTTGGAAAAAGGTACTTTTTTTGGAAAAAGGTACTTTTTTTGAAAAAAGGTACTTTTTTTGGAAAAAGGTACTTTTTTTGGAAAAAGGTACTTTTTTTGGAAAAAGGTACTTTTTTTGGAAAAAGGTACTTTTTTTGGAAAAAGGTACTTTTTTTGGAAAAAGGTACTTTTTTGGAAAAAGGTACTTTTTTGGAAAAAGGTACTTTTTTTTGGAAAAAGGTACTTTTTTCGGAAAAAGGTACTTTTTTGTAAAAAGGTACTTTTTTTTGGAAAAAGGTACTTTTTTTGGAAAAAAGGTACTTTTTTTGGGAAAAGGTACTTTTTTTGGGAAAAGGTACTTTTTTGAAAAAAGGTACTTTTTTTGTCCCCTTTTTGCCCCTCCCGATAAGAATTTCCAAAAATGCCGTCTCAACGGAATTCTACACCGGTCGAGGAACCTACATACCAAATTTCAACTTCATAGCTCCAGCAGTTTGAGCAGGCCGTCAAGGGGGAGACTTTTTCCCCTTTTTGCCCGTCCCTGTAAAAATTTCCAAAACTCCCGTCTTGGTGGATGTCTACGATAGTGGAGGAACCTTTATACCAAATTTCAACTTCCTACCTCCAGCGGTTTGGGCAGGCCGTCAAGGGGGGCCTTTTCCCCCATTTTTACAACGTCCCTGTCCAAAATTCCAGAAAAGTTAGCCCATACTCCAAGGAACACATATCTTAAATTTCAGCTTTCTAGCCAAAGGGGTTTTGGCAGGCCTCCAAGGGGGAGACTTTTCCTCTTTTTGCCCGTTCCGGTAGGAATTTCCAAAAATCCCGTCTTAGTGGACGTCTACGCCGAAAGAGGAACCTACATACCAAATTTCAACTTCCTAGCTTCAGCGGTTTGGGCTGGGCGATGTTGAGTCAGTCAGTCAGTCAGTCACGTTATTCTTTTATATATAGAGATAATATAAAACTATGTGGATCCATATAAGAAATCTTTTATAATTTGTGTTAGTTATGATTATATATTGACGAATATGAACCCATATATAACTTATAACGTTCTTTATAAAATCATCTATAATTATATATCATCCCACTAGGCCATTTTTTTAAAGTGATTTTATATAAAAATATATAAGGTCCATATAAAACCGTATTGTATTATATTTGGTTCCATGTTATCAATGATTTTGATATTACTAATTAATTTAGATTTATGGCGTTTTCTTTTCTGGAAAAAAATGTTGCCTTGTTAAAAGGCAACATTTTAAAAATGTTGCCCTCACCCCATTAAAATGTTACATTTTTTCAATCAGAATAGAACACAATAAAATCACTGTTGCATTTTTCTAAACATATGTATGTGTATTGTATACTCGTATGCAATATTGTTTACGCAAACTATTACTAATTGTAGCCTAGTGGTTGTGATGCCTGCCTTTGACATGGGCTGGACGGGTTCAAATTCCAGACAAAGTGAAAAATAAATTTTTTTATGTATTTTCTTTTTTCAATTAAATTTTTTTTTTTTTCATATTTAAAGCAAATTGTATAATTTTTTATTTATTTTTAGCCTAAAAAATTTTTAAATACTAAATAACAGCAAAACTATAAAAATCTAATTAAAATTTTATAAAAACAAAAAAAAAAACAAAAAAAAATATTGTGCTCCAACCGGGGTTTGAACCTGCGACCTACTGCATCAGAAGCCATGATAGTACCCCCTAGGCCACCAAGTTGTGAGTTAGCTGGCAAAAAACATTACAGTATATACACATGGCGTTGACATAAAGAAAAAAACAGGGCAACACTCTACCCCGTAAATTTTTTGAGGGCGAAAAATGTTGCACTTTTGCCCTTTATTTAGGCAACATTTTTAGAAAAGAACACTTAGCCCTCTTAGAATGTTACCCTTAATTTAGAAAAGAACACAAAAAAGGCAATTCAAAGGCAAAGTGCAAAAAAAAGGCAACATTTTTTTCAGAAAAGAAAACGCCATTAGTAATTACTAGGGATTGGCGCGTGACACGAAATGTTCGTGAGTCACGTTATTCACACGTGATCGTGAGTAATAATTACTATACTTAAGTGATTCGTGTGTGAGCGTGAGTAAGAATAACCCGTGATTGATTCGTGTGTGAGTTTATTTTTTGCATCATATGTTTTTAGTAATTTTTACTGTTTTGCGTGAGAATTTTCTGTTTTTTTTTTGGTTTTTTTTTTTTGAGCATGAGTCAAAAATGGCTTACGCACCGCACCCATAACATTAACAACACTGAAGCTTTAATACGAAATTCTCTATACTATAACGTACACTTGACTGATTTCTTATATCTTGGTTGTATATCATAATCCTATTAACTTTAAAATTTCAGTGTTGTTAACTTTATTTTAAAATTACTAAATTAAAAGAAATTTTTTTTCATGTTTATTGCACTGTCATGATAAATCTGGATAAAAGTAATGGAAGATTTATCGAAATTATAAGATCTCCAGCAGGCCTTATAATTAATTAATTACACATGCACCCAGGTGGAAATTTTTTGTGGTAACAAAAAAGAAGCACTGGCAAAGCGCAAGTGGACCGTGGTCTTACAAAAAGAAGTACTGGCAAAGCACTAAATTTGGACGCCTTCCCAACGCTTTAAAAGGGTGAATTCCCAGCACTTGTTTTCCTATAACATTATCTTGTTTTTGAAAAAGAAACTCCAAAAGAGTGAATACTTAAATAATTTTTGACTCCAATACACAATAACTCCAAGAATCGTCGATTTTTAGAGAAATTTAAAATTCTTCAGTGATGACTCATAATTTGGTGGCAGGGAAAATACTTGATTTTTATGTTTCTTGGTGCTATCTCAATACTTTGCAAAGCATTAAATAGATCGGTGTTATCATTTGAGTGTCAGGAAAGCACTTTAATTTTTTTATTTGAGCGTTGGCAAAGCATTTGATTTTTATGTTTATGGGTGCTTTCTCAGGGCTTGGTAAAGCATTGGCACCACCGTGGAACGGTGTTATCATTTGCGCGTTGGGTAAGCGCTGTTAACAAGCACTCATACCATCCATTTCGGTGCTTTGCCAGTGCTGGCCCCTTTGTAATTTTCTACCTGGGCAATTACACAATTACATGTAATTGTAATTGAAAAAAAAAACTCATCTACAATTACATATTCGGCCTTATTACGAGTGTCGTAGTCGTAATCGAAACTAAGTCGAATTTGCTGAAAATTCACTAAAAACGCAACTTTTGAAAAATTTTTCAATTGGATTTACCGTATATAGCAATCAGATTTAAAAAAAAATCCAGCATCAGAGTTTCATTTCTTTATAATTTTCATTATATGTATACAAAATCATTTTATATGGAGTCGAAAATTTCGACTACAAATTCGACACTCGTAATCAGGCCGATTATTTGTAATTGCAATTCAAAAAAAGAACAATTACAAGTAATTGAAAATTTTATTTTTATTTAAAAAAATTATTTTTGTATGTATATTGTTAGATATGGTCCTATATAATATGATAAAAAGTATAAGGTTAATATTTAGATATAATTGTATCAAAGTATGTCCACTTTTATAACATGTTATATAATTTTATACAAAAAGATATAATTTGATGTAATTGGATGAGGACAAAATTCGGATACAATTGTATCGAATTGCATAAAATTGTATCAAATTGTACCAAATTGTACCAAATTGTATACAATTGTATACAATTCGATACAATATGATACAATAAGACGTTCTCATTTTTCGGATATAATTAATTACATAAAAGATTATATATAATTAAATATAACTTCATATGGCTCCATATCAATTTTTTTTACTTGGGTCGCTTCTTTTTCAAAAATAAAATAATGTTTTAGGAAAAAAAGCGTGGAAAGTCACAATTTTAAGTGTTGATAAAGTGTCCAAATTTAGTGGTTTGCCAGTACTTCTTTTTGTTAGACCGCGGTCCGCCAGTGCTTCTTTTTTGTTACCCCTATTAAAAAAAATTAATATGGAGCTTTATATGGTAATATATAACATAATGTGATCCATATACCATTTCATCCGAAAAATGGCCGATATAATTGTGTCAGTTGGTTATCACATTTTATCTAATTGCATCAGTTTAGATCTTAACTGATTAGATTATATATTAAGCAGATGAAATTTTATCTGATTTTTGACCTGATACAATTTTATGGGTTTATGTCACACGGTATTAGTTTAGATCCAAATAGATACATTACTATACAGACTTATATAGTTATATCTGAATTTTGACCTGATGCAATTATATCTGCTTTAATACTTTGATACAATTATATAAGGCAAATGTTGGATACAAATATATTTTATTTATATAAAATTGTACCAACTACGATCTAAACAGATACCATTAGATATAAACCGGTAAAATTGTATCAGGTCAAAAATTGGATATAATTTCATCTGAATAATGTATAATTTAATTAGTTGAGATCTAAACTAATACAATTATATAAAAACTGATAAACAACGGATACAATTACATCGGGCCATTTTTCGGATGAAAGAGTATATTTACACAGATATAACTTCATCGCATTTTATACCACTATATGTAACTGTTTTTACTCGGGACCACACATAATTTCTACCTGTGTATCCATTATATATAATTATGTATAAACTATATTTGCAGAACTCTTAATATATGGCTGGAGACCAAATCGCATATGATTATATATAATGTCATATCAAACATATTTATAAAACCAAAGTGTTAACCAAATATAGTGCCATATATATTTATATATGGTGTTATTTAAGCAATATATTAGCATATATGGTGCCATTTAAACCATATATTATTATATATGGTGCCATTTAAACAATATATGGCCATATATGGTACCTCATGATCAAAATTTTTAATACAGTTCCAGATATGATAATATATGATACTATATATATTTATATATGGTGTTATTTAAGTAATATATTACTATATATGGTGCAATTTAAACCATATATTATCATATATGCTGCCATTTCAACAATATATACTCATATATGGGACCTCTTGAACAACATTTTTAATACAGTTCCAGATATAATAATATCTGCTACTATATATGGTGCAACATATATTGATATATGGTATCATTTAAACAATATATTACCATATGTGGTGATATTTAAACCATATATTATGATATATGGTGCCATTTCAACAATATATGGTCATATATGGTGCCTTATGAACAACATTTTTAATACACTACCATATATAGTACCATATACTTTGATATATCGTATCATTTAAACAACCCGAATAAAAATAGTTACATATAGTCATATCTGTGATTAAGTTATATCTGTATAAATATACAGTTTCATCCGAGGAATGGCCCGATATATTTTTATCAATTGCTTATCAATTTTTATCTAATTGTATCAGTTTAGATCTGACCTGATTAAATTATGTGTTAATCAACTGAAATTGTATCCGATTTTTGACCTGATACAATTTTATCGGTTTATATGTAATGGTGCCAGGTTTGATCGTAATTGGTTCAATTTTATATTAATAAAATATAATTGTATCCGACATTTACCTTATACAATTGTATCAAAATTTTAAACTGATATCAGGTCAAAATTGGGATATAACTACATAATTTTGTATACAAATATATCTATTTGGACCTAAACTGTTAATATGTGATATAAACCAATAAAATTGTATCAGGTTAAAAATCAGATACAATTTCATCTGATTAACACATAATTTAATCAGGTCAGATCTAAACTGATACAATTTTATCGGGACATTTTTCGGATCAAATGGTACATGGATCACTCTAACATATATATTACTATATAAAGCTCCATATTATTTTTTCTTAATAGGGAACATACCATGTATGGAGCCATTTAAACAGTATATTGTCATATATGGTGCCATTTAAACAATATATGGTCATATATGGTAACTCAACTACAATATTAACTGTATTTCAGAAGCTATTAATTGTATTTCAGAAATTTTAAATGTATTTCAGAAATTATGGAATATATTTCAGAAATTATTAATTGTATTTCAGAAATAATCAAATCTATTTCAAAACTTGTTGATTGTTTATCATAGTTAATAGAGAAAAATTTCTAAATTACATTTCATAATTTCTGAAATACAATTGATAATTTCTGAAATACAGTTTGATAACTTCTGAAATACAGTTGTCAATTTTGGAAATACAATTAATAATTTCTGAAATACAATTGATAAAACTGAAACTCAATTGACTAGTTCTGAAATACAATTTATAAATCTGAAAAATAATTGATACAATTGGAAATGGTGTAGAACGTTAAAAAGATGCTAATAAAATTATTTTTTTTAAAAAATAACTCGAGACCTTCTGAGTTTAAACCTTATTTTAACAAAATATTGTAATTTTTATAAAATCAGTGCTCTGCCAGTGTATTATTTTTTGAACTGTTGTCAATATCTGTCTGGGATTTTATTTAATCCCAAATAAATGGAAATCTTACGTAGTACCCAAATATAATGCGGGATCTAATTTTATCTGTCAATTTTCTGGATAGTTTTAGATGTCAATCCCCAAATATATTGCTGTTTCTAATTCGATCTGCCATTTTAATACCGAAATAAATTGCTGGATCTAATTCGATCTGCAATTTATGGGATAAATTAAGATCCTACCAAATCTCCAAATATATCACTGGATTTAATTCGATCTGCAATTTATCGGAAAAGTTAAGATCTTACGCAATCCCGGAATATATTACTGGATCTAATTTTTGATCTGTCATTTTTTGGACATATTTAGATCTTACTTAATCCCCAAATATATTGCTGGATCTAATTCGATCTGCCATTTTTCGGATCAAATTAGATCTAAGTTTATCCACAAATATATTGCTGGATCTAATTCGATCTGCCACTTTTTCGGATCAAATTAGATATAAGTTTATCCACAAATATATTGCTAGATCTAATTCCATCTGCCAAAATTGAGATCAAATTAGATCTAAGTTTATCCACAAATATATAGCTCTATCTAATTCGATCCGCCATTTTTGGGATCAAATTAGATCTAGGTTTATCCCCAAAGATATCATTGGACCTCCCAATTTTGAGATATAACTTGATCTTAGTTTATCCCCATATATAAAATGGGATCTAATACGATATCATTGGATACACCCAATTTTGAGATCTAATTGGATCAGCTAGATATTACAGCAGATCTCAAACAATATCAAATTGGATATGATTAGATATTGCGCGAGATACATTTTTTTTACTCGGATATAAATCGCACTATATTTAGTAGCATATATTATCATATCTGCATCTGTATTAAAGATTTTGTTCATGAGGTACCATATATGACCATATATTGTTTAAATGCCACCATATATGATAATATATAGTTTAACTGATACCATATATAGTTATATATTGTTTAAATGATACCATATATAATGATATATTCCTAAAATGCCGCCATATGTATTTAGATATAGCTCTATATACAAATATATATGCAATAAGATCAGCAATGCTATGTAATATATAATCATATATACCATATCTAATATTATAAAGGCCGATATCTATTTAGATGAAATTATATATGGCATAATATAAGGAAACATTTTGGAAAAAGACGTCATATATAATTATATATGGATATACATAACGACTTGTCTAATTATATATTGTAATATATGCTACATATGATAATATATAATTTTTTTTACTCGGGATATTACTATTGGGAGAATATCACTAAAAATGTGACAAAATACGTCAAATCATGCCAAAAGTGTCAAACAGCCAAAACTACGAGGCACATAAAAAGTCCTATGATAATGACGCCAACGCCGGCAAAGCCATTTGATATTGTATTAGTGGATATTATAGGTCCATTACCAAAATCCTACAATGGCAATGAATATGCAGTTACTATAATATGTGATATGAGAAAATATCTAGTACACTCAGATAAAAAAGCTTGTAAAAAAATTTGTAAACAGTTTTCAAACGCATTATACTATTTTTATACTGATTATTAGTATAATTTTTATTTTTAGTAATCAATTTTGCTATTCTCTTATTACAAATTACGGATTTTTTTACTAATTTTCGCTACTGACTTCAGAAAAACATTTTACTAATTTTTCAAAACCGAGTGCTAAATTTAGCATAAAAATATACTAATTTAAAAACATTTTTTTTTTGATTTTTTACAATTCTTGTTTAGTTTATATTTGTTACTATTGATATATTCTTAGTTTAGAAATAACACCAAGAAAATTTTATTGCATCTCCAATGCATAAAACGCCAATAACTGGAGAACCGTTTGCAATTTTGACTTCAAATTTCAAGTACGATGAATTATATATATTATACGCTTGTTGCAATCGAAAGAAAAAAAATTTTTTTTAGATTTTACAGTTTTTTTATTTTTTAGTACAATTTTTTGCTAATTTCAGCAGATTGATTTTAAATTACAGTTTACAGCAATTTACTGAAATTTAGTAGCTGCAACTAATTATTTATACTAATTTCATTGTACTAAAGTTATGATATTTAGTAAGTTTTTTAACTGATTTTAGCAAATCGATTTTGAATTGCATTTTACATAAATTTTACTAAAATTTAGTAGCGGCTACTAATTTTTTATACTAATTTTATTGTACTACAGATCAGCAGACATGTGTTGCTAAAATTAGCAACAAATACCGCTGGCCTCAAAACAGTTAATTTTCCCGTAATAACAGCAAAATTTTCAGTAGCCATTACAAACTTTTTTGGTTGAGTGTAACAATACCACTACCAGACAAAAACGCAAAAACAATTGCAAAAGCAATTTTCGAACATTTTGTTCTTACCTATGGTCCAATGAAGACGTTCATTTCAGATATGGGTACAGAATACAAGAATTCTTTACTGGCGGAACTATGCAGTCTTCGTAAGGTGAAGAAACTCACCTCAACTGCTTATCACCATCAGACAATGGGTACGATAGAAAGAAGTCATAGAACTTTCAACGAGTATGTGAGATCTTACATATCCGTTGACAAAGACGATTGGGATTAATGGCTTAGGTACTTCACGTACTGCTTTAACACCACACCATCGTCTGTTCACGACTACACTTAACCAAAAAAGTCTGTAATGGCTACTGAAACTTTTACTGTTACTATGTGAAATTTAACTGTTTTGAGGCCAGCGGTATTATTTGCTAATTTTAGCAACACATGTCCGCTGATCTGTAGTACAATAAAATTAGTAGAAAAAATTAGTAGCCGCTACTAAATTTTAGTAAAAGTTATTTAAAATGCAATTCAAAATCGATTTGCTAAAATCAGTTAAAAAACTTACTAATACCATAATTTTAGAACAATGAAATTAGTATAAATAATTAGTTGCACTACTAAATTTCAGTAAATTGCTGTAAACTGTAATTTAAAATCAATTTGCTGAAATTAGCAAAAAATTGTACAAAAAAATAAAAAGGCTGTAAAATCTAAAAAAAAAAAATTTTTCTTTCGATTGTAACAAGAGTATAATTACTTCAGCGTACTTGAAATTTGGAGTCAAAATTGCAAACGGTTCTCCAGTTATTGCCGTTTTATGCATTGGAGATGCAATAAAATTTTCTGGGTGTTATTTCTAAACTAAGAACCCAGCAAAACCTTGGTAATATATGGGTACTACTATGCATATTACCTGGTAATATATCAAACCGCTTACCCTTGCATTACTTTGGACCCTTATACCTTACCCTTGCATTACTTGTAAATACCAAATTCATATGTTTGTATGTTTTATTGGTATAAATAATTCGTTTTTCTAGAAAATTTTTGAAATTCTATTTTTTGTTAAAAACCCGTGAATTTAAAATTGATATTCGGTTTAGAAAATTAAAATTTAAACAAAATGTTTTTAAAAACTCCTTACCTGTAAGTTCAGAATAACATATTACTCGATAAGGAGTTACATCGATGGACATGCCCTTGTTAAAATAATAGCTTTGGTAATAAAAAAGTAAGAGGTTACCTACGGTTATTTCTTCTTACCAAAGTCATTACCTGCCCTACGGAGAAAGGGACCGGTCCCAGATGACACGCAGGATAGGTCCCAAGGGGGCGGAGACCGGTCGTTGATCGGTCTTTTTGTTTGAAAGAGACATATCACTTTAACATGGCGTTGTCATTGGAAATGACCAATTGCCACAGTTTAGAGACCTTGTGACAGTAAGGTGGTGTGTCTAAAAATAGCTTTTCAAATAAACTACATAATGAAAAATTAAGAATGAAAAATAATCTACTTCGCGTTGGAGTAAGGCTCGATAACACAACCTCCTGCTTGTAAGGCAAACGCTCTACCATCTGAGCTAATGTTGCTTATGCGTGATGGCTGGCTGATGGTAAAGTTATATATTTTTCGTTTCTGTTAATTCAAGCAAATAAAAAAATGGAAAAGAAAAAAAAATAGAAAAGAAAACAACACTAACACACTCACAAATATAGTGGAAGTGCCTTCAGTATGCCCCCGATTGACCGGTCACGGGATATGTCCTTTAATGGCAGTTGACTCGTTTTTTGCGTTGGCCATAATTAAATTAAAAAATCAATTAAAAATTAGAAAATTACCTCAAAAACTCTGCTAATATAACTAAGAATTTTAAAAATTGTCCTTAAGTTAAAAAGAAAATTAAATGAAATACCAATTGTTAAAACTAAAACAGCTTTAACATTAAAAAATGTTGAAAATACAAAACTTAAAATTTTTTAGCAAAAAATTATAAAAATTTAAAATAAGAGCTAAAATAAGCCAATCGTAAAAAATAAAGTTCAAAATAAATAAAAGAGTAAAATATTTTAAAAAATATGCCGCGAATTTTGTTTTTTATTTCGGTATCGGTCAAGTTTTTTAAAAGCAAAAGTGAAAGTAACGAATCAGAAAATACTTAGAAAATTAATTCATTCTCTTTGGTTCATATTTGTACTAATTTAGTAATATGCCTTCGGTTGACCGGTCACGGGATAGGTCCTTGGAGGGCAATTGACTCCTTATTCCCCGTAGGGTGGTAATAGAAAGTTTTGCTGGGAATATATCAATAGTAACAAATATAAACTAAACAAGAATTGTAAAAAATTAAAAAAAAAATATTATTAAATTAGTATATTTTTCTGCTAAATTTAGCACTCGGTTTTGAAAAATTAGTAAAATGTTTTTTTTTTATTAAAAATTTTTATTAATGACATAAAAAGTATTAAATTTAATGGAAAACTCTTTATGTTTGCTGACGATATCTATGCTATGACAGTTCACATAGATGGTGTTCCAATCGAAGAGTCAGAAACAATTAAGTACTTGGGAATGATTTTTCCCAGTAATTTACACTGGGATACTCACATTGATTTTATTAAGAAGAAAATATCTTCTGCCACTGGTATCTTATACAAGTTTAAAAGCAAACTTAATAGTAACACAAATATAATGATTTATCAAAGCTTGGTTCATAGCCATTTATCTTACGTTCCAATAAAAAATGAATGTAAAAATAGTATTTCATTGAGATCGCTGCAGTCCGTATAAAATAAAGCCTTGAAAATGTTTTTTTACCTTCCAGTTAGAAGTCATACACTGGATCTTTTCACTCACTATATAGAAAATGTTCCGCCTGTGCTTGGATTATACAAAATGCACAATTCACGAATCAAAATACAAGACAAAGTCAAAATTTATCTGTGACACGTTGTCGTATAGAGTTATCAAAACAGCAGATATATTTCTCTGGTCCGAATGAGTTTAATTTCTTTGAGTATTTTGGTTTTTTCGACATTTAAGAGAGAACTAAAACATTTTTTATAGAAACACTTCTTACATAAAGCATATTTAATTTTTCCTTTTATAAATCCATATAAATTATGTATATTTCATTTGTATATAATCTATATTTCATTGCAAGTAATGTATATTAGTTCCCTTATAGCCTCTATAATGCCAATTGTGGCATTATAGAGGCTATAATTGAAAGTTTTTGCAAATCGAAGAGAAAGCATGCATTAAAAGGTCGAAAAAACAATTTTTAATTTTTTAAATAAAAATTAAAAACCAAAAAATCTTTGATTATGGATTTAAATATACCGCAATGAAAAATTCCAAATAAGGGAGGAGTGTGAATAAAAGGATTTATGCCGCAGAAAATTAATTAAGAAACTTAATCCGAGATTAACATTTTGCAAACGAATATAATGATGCAAACTTTTTCGGTTTTGATTTTTTTTTTCCAAACTAACCATTAATTTTTGGAATAAGATATGGATAAAATAGTTCTTGGATTATTAATTTGACGATTGACCTGCTGCACACAAGTAAGCTTACTCGCCAACATACAAAAAATCAAAAAATATGTGGTTACATATATCCTTACCAGTGTTTAAAAAATATTGAGTCTAAAAATAGATTCCAAAAAATCTTAAAAATTATTTTCTATTTGAAATAATGATAAAAATAAGTCATTATCAGTAACTCATTATTATATGTTTTAAAATAATACAGAAGGTAAGTGGGTGTCATTACTGGTAGTCCAAAAAATAATGATATGTCATTACCATTTCTACACTGGGATTTGTTCCTAATAATGCATATTTTTTATATTTATCAAAACTACATATCTGCCAGTATTATCATAAAATTATATAAACATTTTATTTCAGAACTCTATATCTGCATTAGCGACGTAAATAACGCAAATAATTTCAAAATAAATATATATAGGAATAAGTTGCCATTTTTAAATAATATTCTAGAAGACAGATTGATTCAAAAAAATCTTATAAGCAAGTGAATTAGTTTTATTGCTCTCCTGAACAATTGTATTTTTGCAGATATAGAGTATTGAATCTAGGGTATCGATATATTTTTATAATATACCATTTTTGAAATAGTAACGTACTGAGAATAATAAAATGTACTTCGTAATACCATTAGAAATATATTTTGTAATGAAGCCAGCATCAAAAATTTATTTTTTAGCCTCAAAAAAAGTAAAAACACCGTTTTTTCTATAAAAATCTACAAGAAAGAGCACAATTTGTATGATAGCGCCATCTAGCATGAGTTTTAGGTAAAAATAAAGATCAGAAATGGATTCCTCGACCCCAAAACACAACTTTTCAGGATAATAAAAATAAATAAGTATTATTTTATTAAATTTTGATTTGAATGACCAATTTCAAAAGCGTGTAAAAAAAATCTCGCACTAAACTAAAAAAAAACCTTGAGGGTTTGTTATGGAAAATGTAAACTTTCATTTGCTTTTGGATTCATCCCATTCCGATTTTGGTTGTTGCACTGTGCAATTAAAATATATTTTTTTAAAAACTTTTCAAAATGCTCATTTCTACGAATGAGAATTTGAACTGAAGATCCCAAAAATTGACCTTTGACCCTTTCATTTAGGGTTGCCATTTCCATTTTGAGAAAAAGAGGACGTCAACCTCAAAAAAGGAGGAAATTTGTCTTAAAAAAGAGGAAAATTTAATAAATTAATTTTACAAAAGTCAACAACGCGATAAAATATACAAATAAAAATTTATTTTATAAATAAAACAATTTTTTTCCCACTAAAAAAAATTCACAAAAAATAAAAAATCATTCTGAGCTTTAAATTAGTGGTACATAAATAAACAAAAAAAAAAAACAACGATTAATCAATTCATTGCATACATTTTCAGGAATGTACATTTCTACAATTTCTTGATACGAATTGTAAAGGGTTTCAGGAATGTTTTTCAACGCTTCCAATTTGAATCAATATATTACTATCGCATTTCTTCAAATATTCATAAAACTCTTGAAAATTCATATCAAAACTTTATTTGACTTTAATAATATCAGAAATATAACTAGAAATAGTTTCTGGATTCAATTTTTTCTGTCGTCCACTGGGCCTTGATTAAAAAAAACCTTCACAAAAAAGATAAAAAATAATTCTGAACTTAAAATTACTAGTACTCAAATAAACAAAAAAAAAACAACGATTAACAAATATTTTGCATACATTTTCGGGAATGTGCATTTTTATAATTTTTTGATACGAATTCTCAAGAGTTTTATGAATATTTTTCAACGTGGCATTTCTTCAAATATTCATAAAAGTCTTGACAATTCATATCAAAATTATATTTGACTCTAATAATTTCAGAAATAATTTCTGGATTCCATTTATTTCTTTTTTGGGGTCCACTGCGCATTAATAAAAGAAAATATAAGTTCTACGCAGAGTTTTGAAAAATTAATTCCTTAATTCAATTTTTCAATTCTGAATTAAAAATTAATTCACAAAGCACCATATATTGAATAGAATTAATTCATATTTGTTTTCGTTCGTTTTATTTTGTTACGAATAAATGCAAATGCTATAGTTCTTTTTGTGATCGCCTTCAATTTTATAAATTGAACGGAAAAAAGGTGAATTAATTCCTTACTGAATTAATTCACCACTGATTTTTTTTTTAATTCTGCGAACGTAATTTTTTTGCAATTCAGTGAACGTATTTTTTTTTTAGTTCACTGAACGTAATTTTATTTTTTTTAATTCACTGAACGAAAGTGAAATTAAGCATTCACCACTGAATTAATTCATTTGATTTAATAAACGCAACCACAGCAATTGAATTAATTCTTTGAATTTGTTGTTTGATGAACGCGTTCTGTTGAACGAATTAAGTGAATTACTTAAGAAAATGAATTCATTTAAATAATTCTAGAGAAAATTGAATTCGATTGGTAGTGAATTCATTCAAAAAGGAATTAATTCTTCAAAGCTCTGGTTTTACGTTGGCCTTATGTGCTGGTAAGCAAAAATAAAACTCAAAAAGCTTCATTTCATAGAAAACATAATTTTTAATATAAAAAAAATCGCAACAAAATTTTTTTTAAAATTCAACAGTTGGGTCACTGCTGATAAGCTTCACATATTGGCAATCAAATTAAGTGATGCCAAGTAAATTGAAATAACAGCGACAAAGTAGCAATGCCAGCAATTGAAAAGTTTAGAAGCAATTAAAAAAGTTATGGAGAAAAGTGCAAAAAGTAGGACACTTACTTACTTACTGAAAAAGAAGGAGGACTGCCCCGGACGCCCTAAAAAAGAGGACGGTGTCCGGGGAAAAGAGGACGGATAGCAATTAAAAAATCAGTATGCATATTCTTCTATTAGGGTACATTCTTACCAAAAATTTAAGACCAAAATGAACTTTGGAACTTGCATAGTTTGAAAGATACATATATTCGATTTTGTAATTATACTTTAGTCAAATTTTAAACCCTTTTCCAATTTTCGTGACAATTTTTCTAACAAAGAAAACACAACAAATTTGGGAAAAGCTTTCTTTATTTCTCAATATAGTCTCCTTTCAGATCGATACATTTTCCCCAGCTTTTTTCAATAGCTTCGATACCCTGTTTATGGTACGACATGTCTTGTCTAGCTCCTCAAAATATCCATCGATCAGATTATTTGCCAAAAAATAATAAAAAAAAAAAAAATACTAAAAAAACGTGGCGCCTACAAACTTAAAACATAAACAGTGGTCCAACCATAATGCATGATGTTAATTGTGAGTCACACCTTAACGTCAAGTTTCTTACTTAACTTAATTTGTCATTTCTCTGTTTCAGTGTTTGACAAATTCAACCATGGAGAGGTATACAATTGAGTAGCGCGTTAAGATTGTTGAAGCCTTTCGAAAATGCATTTCGTGCACTTCGCGATTTCTTTGGTCAGCATAATCTACCAAATGTGTCCACAATCGGGAGAATTGTGCGCAAATTTCAGCAAACCGGGTCTGTAGGAATTGTGAGAACAACTGTGCATGCTCGGCCAGTTCGTTCTGCGGAAAACATTGCTGTTGTTCGCGTGTTGTTGTTGTTGTTCGTAGTTACCGTGAATGGTGTTCGCTATCGCGAGATGATAAAGGACTTTTCGTGGTCAGAAATTGAGGATATGGACCTGGACGATATGTTCTTCCAA
Source organism: Leucophora obtusa (assembly GCA_949987735.1). Lineage (NCBI taxonomy): Eukaryota > Metazoa > Arthropoda > Insecta > Diptera > Anthomyiidae > Leucophora > Leucophora obtusa. Next base: position 246,682,652 of record OX465295.1, read on the forward strand.
CAGGATGGTGCCACTTGCCACACAGCCAACGAAACAATGGCTCTTTTGCGCGAGAAATTCAATGGCCGTATTATCTCACGTCGTGGCGATGTTAATTGGCCGCCAGATCATGTGATCTGACACCGTTGGACTTCTTTCTTTGGGGATATTTAAAAGAAAATGTGTACGTCAATAAGCCAAGAACAATTCAAGAGCTAAAGGATGAGATAATTCGGCACATTAACGACATTGAACCTCAATTATGTCTCAGAGTCATTGAAAATGTGGACCATCGGATAGAGATATGTCACCAAAGCCGTGGCGAGCATTTGGCCGATATTTTGTTTCACACATAATTGTCATAGATCCTTCTATCATAATAAAAAATATTCAGATAATTCTCTGAAAACTTTTGGTTTTAATTACAATTAATATCGTGCGTTTTGGTTGGACCATAAAGGGTGGTCTTATAACATTGCCACTTTTCACTAAAGTTATTTTTTTCAAAATACTGCCGCCATCTTTACGTCAGGTCGGGTACTTCTGCGACCGCCTTCGTATTTCAGTAAACAAAAAAATTCTTGGCTCTGAAATTTATGCTTTAATGAGCTGTTATCATGTACGACAACTATGGTAAATTTCATTGAAGTCGGAGATGGTAAATCCGAAAGTGCCACTTATTTACCTTGAGGCTTGCATAGATACCTAATATTTAGCGTATTTTTTAATCACCTGGATTTAGAATTGTTCATACAAAAAAAAAGCTGGATTTAATAAATCCACAATAAAAGCACAAATATATCGAGACACTATATTCAATACTCTATATCTGCAATTTTGGCCAAAATGAGTTTTTGATGGCAAAATCATTGTTGATATTATATCCATCTATGATATCAATTTGGAAGCGAAATACCCATTCTTTTCCACTTTTTTGAACATTTTACATTTTCCCATATCTACAAACAAATTAATTTTCAAATACAGAAGTCTATATCTGCATATAAATTTAAATTATTTGAATTCTATAAGGTATACATTAAAGTTTTTTGAGAATATCTTTTTTCGGAAATTTTGTTTTTGCAACTAACCACCAAACTTTATTTTAATAATCTGCAAACGGATATATTGACGCAATTTTCCTTTTTGCAAAATATTTTTGCGATTTCTTTTCTGCAAACTAAGAACCAAACTTTGGTGTGGAAAATGGTATTATATTCCCAAGATTAAAGATTTAAAAATCCACACTGAAAAAATTGCAAAATAATCGCAGAAAAGGGCTAAAAAGGCTTTATGTTACAAAAAACTAATAAAAAAAATTAATCAGCGATTTACATTCTGCAAACAAATATATTGATGCAAAAATTTTATTTTTCGCGATTTTTTATTTTTTGCAACTAACCACCAAACTTTGTTTTATGAAATGTGTATTGTAGTCCCTAGAATATACAGGCCTGTTCTGAAAACGGTGTGATTTCAAAACACGGACCGTTTTAAAATCACACGGGTGATTTGTTGCTGTTCTACAAATCACCAGATTTTATTTTTTTCGGCGTGATTTCAGTTTTTCGATATCACGAGGAAACAGCTGATTTCTTTACTTTGTTTTGATTTATATTTTTAATAAAAATATTAAGTGGAAAATTATACTATATTGGCAGTAATTGGGAGCTACTATATTGGCAGTAATTGATTTAAAAAGAAAGCAGTTAAGGGATGATCGTGTTAAAAAGCGTTATTTGGGTGATGTATCAAATCCTATGGATACAAACGAAACATTGTAAGTAAACAACGATTAAATTAATGTAATGATTTAAGGCATATTGGTTTTCAGTTTCATTTCATTTTACCGTCTAAACAAGAGGGCTTTTCAAATGGTATTGGAAGAAATAGCACCACAGCTACCAAACTCCTCCATTCCGGCAAGTATTCAGCTAGCAGATGTGCTTAGATTTTTAGCAGTCCGATAGTGTCAAGGGGTCATAGCGAACGATGTGAACATAAGTATGGGACGCTCCACCTTCTGCAAGATCTTATGGAACGTAATGAATTTATTAGAAGAAACCTTGTGTCCAACTTGGATACAAATCTCATTAGATCAGCAAACACAAAGTGCATCAAAATCTCATTTCTATCAACAGTTTGGTATACCCGGCGTAGTTGGATGTGTTGATGGAACGCTTATTAGAATAATGAAGCCACCGTCCGATCATTCTGCATATTTTAGCAGAAAGGGTAATTACAGTCTTAATGCTATGATTACTTGTTGTTGCCATTTGTTACATTTAATACATATGTTTCTTTATATTTTCTTAATAAAAAACCATAATTATTGGCTATTTTCAGTTTTACTTAAGAAAAATAATAAAGTCTGGTATTAAAAGGTTATTTTTATAAAATATTTTAGTTAATTTGTTCGGTACTGTAACATTGTGTGACTCTGGCATCTACACATGTATTTTCGAAAAGCCAAATCAGCTGACAACTAAATTTGATTGCAAAATCACGAAGAATGTCATACAAAAAAAAAATACAATTTTTTTGCAAACAAGCAGTTACTTTGAAAACTTGTTCATTTTTAAGTTTTTTATGTATAAAAGCCTAATCTTACTACTAGAATCCATAAAAAACACATAAAATTACATTTTCAAGATAGTTATTATTAAGTTCATAACAAAGTACGTACAGAAAAACAGCAAGTGATTTCAAATAACCTTAACTTATCTGACCGGTTTAAAATCACGTGATTTTCAAAATATTTCCGTTCAGAACACCTTTTAAGTGATTTCAAATCACTTCGGCGTTAAGTGATATCCAGAACAGGCCTGATAGATTTAAAAAACCGCACTCCAAAATTTGCAAAATAATAGCGGAACGCGAAAAATAAGTCTTTATGGTACAAAAATTGTATTAAAAATCTTAGTCAGCGATTTACATTCTGTAAAGAAATATATTAATGCAAAAAATTTCCTCTTTGTAATTTTTTTTCGTTATTTTTTTTTTTGCAATCCCTAGTTTATAAATTTTAAGAAATCACACTTAAAAAATTGCTAAATAACGGCGGAATGCGAAAAAGTGTAGAAAATGACTTAGAAAAGCTAATCAACTTGACATTCTGCAAAGGAATATATTGGTGTAAAATTATCCTTTTCGCATTTTTTTTTTTTTTTTTGCAAACTAACCACCAAACTTTGGGCCAGATATGAGTGTAATAGTCTTGGATTATGGATTAAAATACACTGCATTGAAAAAAATTCAAAATAATGGCGGATTGTGAATAAACTTAATTAGCGATTAGCATTTTTCAAACGAATATAATAATGCAAACTTTTTCGTTTTTGTAAAATTTTTTTTTCCATTTTTTTTCCAAACTACCCATTAATTTTTGGAATAAGATATGGATATAATAGTTCTTGGATTATTAATTTCAATAAAACGAGACTTTTCCATCCCTGATTAACAATTCTGTGTTCGTTGATCTTTGGAGGCACATAATATTGTTTTCCATAAAAAGTATAGAGAGATTTACATGGCCATTTGTTTCCAATAATGCATATTTTTTATATTTATCAAAACTACATATCTGCTAGTATTATCATAAAATTATATAAAAATTTTATTTCAGAACTCTATATCTGCATTAGCGACGTAAATAACGCAAATAATTTCAAAATAAGTATATATAGGAATAAGTTACCATTTTTAAATAAAATTCTAGAAGACAGATTGATTCAAAAAAATCTTATAAGCAAGTGAATTAGTTTTATTGCTCTCCTGAACAATTGTATTTTTGCAGATATAGAGTATTGAATCTATGGTATCGATATGAAACAGCCTATTAATTTAATGTCAGAAAAAAATACGAATGAAAATTAAAAGAGAAACAAAAAAATTGAAAAACTAACAAATAAAAACTACACCTCACCAAATACATATTTTCCATCTTGGACATAGCTCAAAATAGAAATGGCAATTTTTCACTATACTGTAAGTAATTTCATTAAATCCAATTAGTGAATATTAAATATTGCAATGGAATTTTTCAATTGTGTAAAAATATAAATTGAAGTGATAAAACTGAAAAGGCAGACTGTCTATCGCTGTTTCATATAAAATATAATTAAAACTTAAAGCCACATTCACAATGATAGAGTACTCCACTCTGCAGAGTGGATGTTGTTCCGTTCTTTTTCGCACTTACATATTTTTTGTATCATGCCATCTCTATTTTAGTACACTCCACTCTGCAAAGTGGAGTAATCCATCATTGTGAATGTGGCTTAAAAGTTAAAGTAAAATCCCTCATCATCGAATTCGGTATTAAAAATTAGGGTGAAAGAAGTGTCGGACAGAAAATTCTTTTTAAAATAGGGAAAATCTAACCCCATCTGTTGATCACTTTCAGAACTACTTTTTGGATTTATTAAATCCAAGTGATTAGAAAATACGGCTACTGGTTCAACAACGTGTTTTACATCGTAAATGCGAAAAAAGTGTGTATAATTCTTTCCCATTACTAATTAGAGAATCTACATTTTTTTTTGTCAACACCTTAATACATATCTTTGATTTACCTGGTAAGATGAAAGTTCCTTCACAAACACGTAGCTGCTTCGACTCATATAATCGAATAAAACATCTTGTTGAACATCTCGATTTTTATCAACAAACCCCTCAGCAGTATATATAACACAGCCTGCATAATGCTTTACGCCGAATTCAGTTTCCCAGTGTCTTCGATCTACACCCTTGACGTAGTATGGGTTGTACTCGAATTCAACATGCATATTATTAAGATACGCCGTGTCGGAACCTTTAGGCATATGACACTGTTCAGTTAATAATTTAAAAATACATCGTGGCGGCCTTTCAAGAAGCTCTAAACACATCGAGTTATCAATAAATTCGACATGAGAATAAACAATTTCTTCTTGTTTGTACTGAAAATATAAAATAAATGACGTTAAGATTATATTTATCTTTATTAAAATCTATAGATGCCCGATCAAAAAAATTCATATATAGTCATATATGGTAATATCTTGTTTAATCTTATAATATGTGAATATATATGTTGTCATGAATAGCCATATATAATTATATGTTTCTTATGTTGTACCTTTTATAACCATATATTTCTGTATATTGTCTTTTATAAAATTAGATACCGACCATATATGCTATACATAATGAGATGTGACAGATCTATTGTCATATATAATAATAAATGATAATATATGATCACATATGGTGGCATATAAGCCATATATTTTGAGATATAATGATATATGTCCTCCTATAAAAATTTTTTGGTTGTATGATGTAAGATATTTTTATATATGATTATATATTATATTAAATGCTCTAAGATATAGTTATATATGATTCCATATATGGTGCAAGATTAACAATATAATTTGAGATATGATTATATATGGTCCCACATCAATAATATTTTCTATGTGTTTATATATAGTCACATATAACCTGAGAGACCCTACTATCGACTCCCAGCTCGGGCACAAAACATTTTTTTTTTTTACTTTTTTAACTCAATTACTTGTAAATATTTTTTTACAAATCTTAAAAAAATTAACCAATTTTCTGCCAACAGTACCTCAAAGTTATGTTTATTGCAACTTGGGATTAATAATATTTTAATATGTAATTATATATTGTCATATATAACCCCACACATAATTTTATATGTGACTGAGATCCTATTATCAAATCCCAGCTCGGGCATAAAAAAAATTTTTTTTTTTTTACTTTTTTTAACTTAATTTGATTTACTTATAAATATTTTTTTAACAGATCTTAAAAAGATTATACCATTTTGTTGCTGTTGACACAAATTATGTTTTCAATTAATAGTATTTTAAATATATAATTACATAGATATCGTAATGTGTAATAATTTCGTTAAAGTTATGAATTTGAGTTCTTCCAGAATGAAAATGTTTTTTTTTTGTAATATTTCTACATAAAATTTTGGCAATATTCTTATTTTTTTAATACTACTTTTAATACAAAACAACTTGTGAAAAAGTGTTGGATAAGAGCATTTTTTCCAAAGGATTGCTAAGTTTATACATGTCATACCTTATTTAAAAGACATTTATATTACATTTTCAACAACATGTATATTGTTCTTATCCCATTATTAATTTCGCAAATACAGACTGTTCATATTTAGACTTTTTCGCGGCCAAGACCCTCCAACATACATTTTTTATCTTCTTCGCCAAAAATATTCCTTGAGTGAAGAACATTTAAGATTTTTAATTTTTGTTTTATTGCATAATGTTATTAATTTATTTTTTCTAAGTCACGTATATATATGTATATAAATTTATTCAACTATATATAACGCAATAACACGAACAATATGTGGCTGAGTGAGTTAAGTGGCCGACTACAGCTCCGGAAATCTGGGTTCGAATCCTGCCGACGGAGTTTTTTTTATGAAATAAATATTTTTTAATAAATGAATATTTTTTTTTTAATTTTTTGTGTTATTTTTATAATTTTATTAAAATTTAAATAATTCCAAATATATAATAGGATAAATTTTGATCTCAAATTATCCAATTCGATCTGCCAAAATTAGCCTATCCATTTGTACCTAATTGGGTGTAAATTAATCCTATGGGATATTTTGGGATCTATCAGGATCTCAATTTTACATTATTGGATATTATTGGATACCCCAATTTTGAGATCTATTTGGATCTAAGTTAATCCTGTAATATATTTGAGGGATCTAATTGGATATTACCGGATACTCCAATTTTGAGATGAACTTGGATAAGATTACATGTCGACCTATATCAAATGGGATATGGCTATATATGCTAGATATAATGTTTTTTTGATCGGGTGTAGAAAAGTCCTTACAAACTAATCGCATTAATTCCTCTGAACCAAAATTTGTTCTAGAAATATCAGTATAAAAATATTCGTCCTGACATAATGATCTGGTTTTTGTGTTCCATCTAACCACCCAGGAAAAAATTACCCATTACCTTAACAAGGCATTGCCATATAACCGCTTACAAATCTCATTGCCAAATTTCTTTACTGCATTACCAAACACATTCTAACAAGATCGTAAAAAAAGCAAGAGGTATTGTAATCAATTCTAAATATCAAACAAACAATGCATGAAAATCATTCAAATATAATTGTTTACTAACAAAAGTTTTCAAAAATTAATGGTTTACTTTTTAAATTATTTTATCTTAAAAAGTAACCCTTTACATTTTGGTAGTAAAAGAACAAATTAAAAAGTGGTTCCACATTTTGAAAAGAGAAGTTATTTAGTTTTAAACATAACAATAAAAAAATTATTTAAAAAATTTTGTGCTAATACGGCATTTTAATTTTTAAAGGACTATTTCCCATTTCTTTGCAATAAATTTGCGCTTTATCACAAATAGTATTTTTAATATACACAATCACTGTATGAAGAGTAAATAAATGTTCAATGGTAATTAAAAAAGTAAACCAGAAAAGTTGTTTTCGATTAAATAAATAGTAACATTACAAAGAAATATATTTTTTAATTTTTCTTAGCAGTTATTCAAAACAAAATATAAAAAATTACTAAAATTTCTTTTAAGTTATTATATTGAGAATTAAAATAAAAGTAAAATCTATTGTCTTTTGCGATTTTGTCAGTTAATTTATTAATTTTAATTTATTGCTTTGTATTTTGCAAAACGTCCAAAACAAATCTTTTGGCAAAGTAGTTTAAAAATGCCAACAAAACCCTATATTTTTTCATTTCATACATACCATTTTTTTGACTTCAAATCAGTTAAAATTTTTTAAAATATAACCAAAAAAAAAACAATTATAATGCCAATATAATGGTTCAGATGCTGCAACAAATTGTTTCTGATAATACTACCGAATTTTTGTTTAGGTCCGTTCTCGGAAATAAATTACATTGTAAAATCAAATTTTCCGATAGATACAAACGATATATTCCACTAGTACAACGAACCAATCGATTGGCTATACTCAAAAAAGTTTGACAGTTGCTTGTGTAGTAATTAGAAGTTGTTATTTTTAACGGAAATTACAGTTATTTTTTATAGAAAATTTCAAAACAACTTTTATGACGTTTATTTAAGAAAAATACTGTAATTTTGTAACAGTTGTTTAAAGCAGTTATTTTTAATATCATAATAAACAACTACCAAAACAGTAGTTAATTAAAAAATAAAAAATGTCGTTGATTTTTTTTTATTTGAAAATTCTTGTTTAGTTTATGTTTGTTATTATTATTTCTAGTTTGCAAATAAAAATCAGAAACTTGTATTGTATCTCCAATGCATAAAAGCATGACAACGGGAGAACGGTTTGAAATTTTTACTTCGAGTTTTAAATAGGCTGAAGTAATAACACATATTTTTGTAATCGAAAGAAACAAAATATTTTTTTTTTATTAAAATATAACTTTTATAAACAAAAAGAATTGACTATAAAAAACAGCAGTTTTTACCGATTTCGTCAGTTGTTTTGAAATTTTTTCAGTTAATTTTACGACATTGGTAGTTATTTTTAATGCATTTGTTAATTATTTTTCAACAGTTAAAAATAACAAAATTTTTAGTTATTTTAAACGCAAATACCTTTGTCGCCTTTTTAACTGCATATATCTTTGTTTTAACTGACATTTTCAGTAGATTCTACCGACAAACTTTAGTGAGTGTACAAATTGTGCCGTCAGAACAAATATGTTTTCTCTTTGCTAATATATGATTGATTTCTGCCACAGAAAAACGTTACATTCACACTACTTTTTCCATTAAAAATGGTTTATATACAATTTTAAGGTTTTGGGAACCTTTTCTATCGAAAACCCCTCTGATTCTGGGAACTTTTTCTTTCGAAATTTCCACATAAAAACATTCAGATATTGTTGTTAGGACAATTGAAATTTTGTTGTTATTTATTTATTTATTCATTTATTTAATTTATTCATTTATTTAATTTATTCATTTATTCAATCTATTTATTTAATGTATTTGATTTATTTAATAATTTATTTAATTTATTTAATAATTTATTTAATAATTTATTTAATAATTTATTTAATAATTTATTTAATAATTTATTTAGTAATTTATTTAATAATTTATTTAATAATTTATTTAGTAATTTATTTAATAATTTATTTAATTTTATTAACTTATTTAATTTATTTAATTTGTTTAATTTATTTAATTTATTTGATTTATTTGATCTATTTAATTTATTTAATTTATATAATTTAATTTATTTTATTGATTTAATTTATTTTATTGATTTAATTTATTTAATTTATTTTTTTCATTCAATTTATTTAATTTATCTAATTTATTTAATTTATTTGATTAATTTTATTAAAATTTATTTTATTTATTTTATTTGATTTATTTAATTTATTTATTTTTATTTATTTCATTTATTTAATTTTATTTAGTTTAATTTATTTAATTTATTATATTTTATTTTCTTATATTTTATTTTATTTTCATTTCATTTCATTTCATTTCATTTTATTTTATTTTATTTTATTTTATTTTATTTTATTTTATTTTATTTTAATTTATTTTATTTTATTTTATTTATTTAATGTTGATAAGTAAGAGTGGAAGTACAGCTAATATAATAAATATACACCAAACCTGATATGCTATTTAGTATTTGTCTAATTTAATATATGTAAGTCAAATTCTATTAGTTTAACCATAACCATAAAGCGTTTTTATATATTCGCTTCCCTTTTCTGTAATTTGCAATGTGTATTGTAAGGCTTTATATATAAATTCTAAAGAACTACCACTTTTATCAAAAAAAAACAAGCTTCCCAGCTAAAAATCGACATATATGAATACATACAGGTTAAATGTATGTTCATGCATGCTCATAAACATGCATTCATGTCCATACATGGATACATAAATCTCCATACATGCATCATATATGTCCACACATGTACATTAACGAAATTTGAGGTAATATCTACATGCATGATCATGCATGTTCATGCGTGGTCATGTGTGTTCATGTGTGGGGGAAATTTAAAAATTTTGTTTATTACTCATACGTCACGTATAATCAACATGGTTGCTATATCAGTCGAAACATTTATAATTAACCACCTGTTAACCCATTTTTGCCCACTAATTGTTCCATCGATAATTTTGTGATTACCATTGTACTGACTACCTTTGTGTGAAAAAAAAATGTTACATTTTACAAAATTCGAAATTCGGTTTAGACAGAAATTGAGTAATTTTTCGGAAGTAACGAAAACCTTTTGTAATTGTTTTAGAACAAACTATTATTGAGCGAAAACTAAGAATTAATTTTTTATAAAATTTGCCTTAATTAAAAAATGTTTGAACAAAATTTCTTATATAAGTTGCATTTAAGACAAAAATCGTTTTTAAGGAGTGAGATCATAAAAATGTTAACACACATAAAGTTAAATAAAAGACAAACCACTGAATTTTAAGACTTCAAACTAAATTTTTATTAAATGAAATTTAATACAAAATCTAACAACCGCATGGAATTCTAACCACTACGAACAAAGTTATCCACTTTTTCCGGAAACCCTCCCATTAAGGCTTTTATGATAGTTTCTGTCACCTTTTTAGAGCAAGTGGTCCATCTACGTTTGAAATCTTGCATGTCCTGGGAGACCTTTTTTGTGCCCTTTAATTTTCTTTTAACAAGAGCCCAATATCTCTCCACTGGCCTGAGCTCCTGGCAGTTTGGTGAATATGCCTCTCTCGGTACAAGAACCACATTATTGTCATTATACCACTCCAGCGCTTTCTTGCTGTAGTGACAAGATGCAAAATCGGGCCAAAAGTAAGTGGATACATTGTGCTGTCTCAAAAATGGAAGAAGTCTCTTCTGCAAACACTCCTTGATATTAATTTCGCTGTTTATAGTGCTGGATGTCACAAATAACTGGCTTCTTTGGCCGCAGCTACATATGGCTTGCCATACGAGGAATTTGTTAGGGAATTTCGTTTGCTTTTTCGACCTAAATATTTCCGCAACATTTCCTCGCATATCGGAAACATAAAATTCTTGACCAGGGAGCTGCAAAAAATTAGCTAGGACATAAGTTTCGTCGTCCATTACACAACAGTTGTATTTTTGTGTAAAATTTGATTTCAATCTTCGAGCTCTAGTTTTGGCCTCCAAATTTTTAAAAGCTTTTCTATCTGGATCTTTTTGAACTTTGTAGGACTTTAGTCCTGCCTTACGTTTCATTTACGTACAAAGAAGTCCGAGCATTGGGCTAACCGAGCTGTTTTTCTGCCAGATGTGTTAGGAGCTCTCTTAAGTATGGTTTTAACTTTATATGCCTTACCAATGTTACGATAACCAGTCGTTGTTACTGTTCCCGGCTTCCTTTCAATTGTTAGGTGTTCCAGATACCTTTTTACCACTTTTGAAACTGTTTGGCGGCATACATTAGTTTCTTTGGCAATTTTTTTGTATGTCCATGTTTGGTTTTGTTGAAAATATTTAATTATTTTTGAACGCACTTTTCTTTCGTCGTCCATTCTGTAAAAAATTGTTAATTAAAAATATAAATTTAAAATATATAAATTTAATAAATTTTTAATTTACTTTGTGAATAAAACTTCATTGGCTTTTTTCAAAAACAAAAAATTGGTCCAGTAAAATTCCCTCTGTGTATTTTTTTTAGTATATATATTTGGAGATTATTTGCCGAATAGTATCTTATAACGTGTGTAATTTGAAGATTATAGGAATTTACTTTTAGAAAAATATATCGGATTCTGAGTACTATTTCATAATAACATCTCTTACAATTTCTTTATTTTAGGATTCTAACAGCTATTTATTACGATAACTGTAAGATTTTGAAAAATTCATCCCTAACATTTAAAAGACTCTTTTTTAGAAATATTACTCGAATAGTGAGGACTCTTCCGTAGAAAACAACTTAGATTTCCAGGATATTTATTTTACAGAACTTATTTAATTCTGGGAACTTTGCCGTACAGAAAATCCCCCTGATTCTTAAAATAGATATTCCTATATAAAAATCCTTTATAAATTTCTACATTTAATTAATGGAGTTTCGCTAGAATTTGACCATTAAAACTTTTAATTTATTTAGGGCGAGTAACTTATTTCCAACATAGCTAAGGTTAAACATTTGAAATTCATAACTTTGGTTAAGAACTAAAGTTAGTTTATTTTAAGATAAGTTAGCAGGTCTTAATGCAGTTTTTATAGTGTTTTAAGAGAAATTTCATATTATTTATTAAAAATATCATACACCCAAGAAAAAGTTTCATTAAAAAGAGTTTCATAACAATCATGAACCTTTCAATAAAATTTAAGAAAGTTTTCCTTCACTTCGTGAGAAAAACTTCGAGAAAGTGTTTCGTGTTTAGAAAGTGTTTCGTGTTTCATGTGAAACAACTATTACGCTCTATAAAAGGAAAATTATTTTTCACAGTAATCAATGGTTTATATTTTGTTTTTAGTGAACAATATTTTGTATTAAAATTGTGTACCTAAATGCTGGATATGCTCGAAAATATTTGAATAACAACTCGAAATTTTAACATAAATTTTAATGATTCTTTTATATGAAAAACTGTTTTAACTGTTTAAAAAAACACTGTTTTTCATCTAAGTGGGCGCTGTGGTGTAGTGGTTAGCGCGTTGGACTGTTACACGTGAGGTTGCGGGTTCGAGCCCCACCCAAGGCAACTTCAATTAATGAAAAATAATAATATGTATGAGTTTTTTCTATCCCTCATGCATATCGCAGCGTCCTCCTTCGGTGTTCCCATAGCACTTAACCCCCCCGAAGTAAAATAATATAACAGGGCTATGAACTACAAGTTTCAACAAAGTTCGCCAACTCAACATCAGATGGCGCGCAACAAATGTTATAAAAATTCAACATCTCGCGCAATTACAGTGTTGCCATATTTGAAGCCCTTCATCTTTCACCACCTTTCACTTCTTCTCTATCCCCTTTCCAAAGGAAGCAACACGTTAATTAATAGGAAGAATTTCGTGAGTGTTGCTTCTCTTTAAAAAAAAAAAAAAAAAAAAAAAATTTTATGCTAAATATTAGCTGTGTTTGTGCGGCATTCCTATCAATGATATCTCTGATATCAATTTTGACAGTAGAAAGCCGGAATACGTTGAAAAATTGTCAAAATCGTTCTTGATAACACTGATAGAGAGTCACACAAATACAGCTAATGTTTATTAAATTATCTACACGCAGAAAGAAACAGGTGGAACTTTATCTAAGTGCTTTGTAATTATACAACTACATAAGATCGAAGTAAGTTTTACAATTTTCTAGCAAAATATATGTAATTTTTCGGATATTTTCCGCTACACATGTATATATTTTGCAACACTCACAGTATTTTATCATTAAAAACAACCTAAAATACATATTAAATTAATTGAAAACATAATTAAAAAAGGACTACTGATTTTTCATTATATTCAAACCATTTTGCTATTTATTTTCAAACATTGTTTAAACACTCCATAAAAGAAATAAAAATAATTGAAAAGTCTATTAAAACTATCATATTTAATAGTTTTTTTTTTTTTTTGTTTAATTTGCAAAACACTAAACCATACATACGTTCATATTTTTATTGGCTATGTTTCTGTGTATGAATGAGTAAAGAATTTCTTGTACCTAATTTGAATTGAAATAATTTTGTATATAAAGAAACTATTTTAACGAAAAAGAAACGCGAAAATATTTGAATTTTTTGTTTCAAAACAGAAAACAACGAAATTATTTAAACTATTTTTTTATAAAAATAGAAATCTAAAAATAGAATATTTGTGGTTGTATATTTCAAGGTTGGTTACCGTTATCGTTATAATACCGTTATCGCTAAAATACCGTTTCAAATTGAATACCGTTACCGTTACCAATACCTTTAAAATTTTTTTCAAATACCGTTATCGTTACCGATAACGATACCGTTATTTTACCGGTATTTATTAATATATATAAAAATGCAAGTTTTTTTGACTTTTTGTAATAATTTTCAGTTTTTTTTTCTACAAAAAAATTTATCGATAATAATTTTAGTTATTAAAACTACCAGCATTGAATTTAAAGCTTATAATATGTATTTTTAACACGTAAAATTAAATATATGTGAACCGGCATATGAAAGTTTTCGCTCTTTCACGTGGTGAAAACTAGAAAGTCCTAACTTGCTTAGAAGTGTACTAAAAATGTAGAGAAAGAAGAGCACAAATGAAAGAAAAACAGAATTTTATTGAAAATCCAGAATCAAGATAATAAATGAAATTGAAAAATTTTAAAACAGGATTGAACGCTGCAAAAACGATTTTACCAAAAAAAAGCTGTTTTGCACAAAAAATATTTTTTTAGCAGTATTAAGTAGTTTTCTTCGTCGCTATCCTTGTTGAAACCTTTGAAGTTGCTCGTTTTTTCGAATCTCCTTCTGGAGATGAGGCCTTACGTTTTCTTGATTTTTTTATTGCAGTTGAAGTCGCAGGTTTCTTCAGTTCTTTCTTTTTTGGATCTTGATTTGAAGATGAAGCTACAGACTTCTTCGGTTTAGGTTTTGACGATGAAGCGTTTGGTTCCTTCGATGCCACTTTGGTGGCTGGTGAAGCATCCTCAGATTTTTTTAATGGCATTTTTTTCGATGGCAATGAAATCATCATTCTCTTCGTTTTCACAGAAATATGTTTGAAAAACCTCGCTAAATTCTTCTTCAACAGACATTATTCACAAGCGACACACGTCCTACTCGTTCAGCATTGCTTTTAAATCTGAGCACTCACACGAATTTTTTTCGGTCAGAAACTGGTTTGTGCTTTGCATTGAAAAAAACATCGCTCTTTATATACACACACGAACTTATCTCATTTATGCTCTTTTGCCTTTTTTGGTTGCCTTTTAGGCATGACTGTTCATAATGCAAAAGAAAAACTACTAAGAAACTGAAGAAATGCATTGTTTATCTTTAACAGCTGTTTCTCGCAATTTCTTTTTTGAGTCATAAGCCACCTTTTCATAGGCCGGGTCACATATGTTAAGTTTTTACTTGTTTTTATATGTTTTTAACATAATTTATAATACCGGTACGTACCGGTATTGCTGTTTCGATAACGGTATACCGTTATCGAAACAAATGAAATTAAATACCGTTACCCTTACCGTTATTCGTTTCGGTAACCAACCTTGGTATATTTACATAGCATTATGTAGTTGTATAATTACTAGGGTTTTTCTTTTCCCGGACTTTTTCATTTCCCGGGACAGCGGGATTTTTTCAAAATTTCCCGGGATCCCGGGAATTCCTGCTGTTTAGAAAATATATAAATTTGACATATGTTGCACTTGAAAAACTCGATTATTGTTCAAACACCGTCCGACAAAGTTCATCTTTTGGTTGTACCCATGAGAAAATGCACTTAATATATTCTGAAAGGATGGCTAAATATAAAATATCCATGTCTTCCACTTTTTCTGGATCAATTCGTTTAACAATTTAAATCGTGAATTAATATTTAGGTAATATATTTATATGGAAGGCCGTCTTAATTTTAAAAAACTCTTAGAAAGATATTAATTAAATATTAATTCGCCGTTTAAACGGTTAAACCAATTGATATAGAAAAAAAACTCATCCCCTTTTTCAGAATATATTGGAATTGTTAATGGGTGCAAAATTGTGTCGGACCAGTTTTATAGTCAGAAATAAGATCGATTTGTTGCTAAAATATTTCTTAAATATGAAATCAAAAAATTTCTATTTGTAGATATTTTATATATACCTTTCTATGCAGATTTTCAAAAGTATCCGTCTAGAATTACTTTTATAAAAAAGTTTAAAAGTGAGTATTTTTCACATAAATTTTTAGGCAAATTCGCCTAAATCGTTTTATAAAAAAAGACACTACAACATTATTAAATAGTTTCTTAACTTTAATTGGTTTTCTTGAATAGACATTTTTTATGCCACAGCTACTTAAAAATAAATTATTTAATTTTCGTATTTAGTTGCATTTTAAATTAACATATAAAAAATCCAAAATAATTTTAAAAAGCATCTGATGGATTATTTTGAAAACAAATAATATTTAAAAAATACAATTGAAATAAAGGAATAACAATTGAACTTAAAATTAAATTAGTTTAAATAAAAGAAACTCAAAATACTTGTCAATTGAAAATATGAAAACATCACAAATTTTTTTAATTTTAATGTCTAGTTTTTTGGAGGTATTTGGAACTGAAATAATGATGTTGCAATGTTGAATAAGGCTGGTTTACACTATAAGATTTTCGGTACGATTTTACTTTAGTACACATGCAAAACATATAGGCAAGGTTGCAGAATTTTTCTGAAAATATAGTGCAAACCAGCCTATACAAATATTTCTTTATTTGAACAAAGATCACTTTAAAGAAAAAAAATGTCCGAAGTACATACAAGAATTTTTGTTGGTAAACTTGGTAATGGCTGATAAAGTTTTTTCGGTTTAACTAAACCAAATTCAACTGGCATCTAAAAACAATTTGGCCTAATTCAGTTTATTAAATTTTAAAACGTATTTTTTTAATTTTAAATATTTTTTGATCAAATTAATTTCAAAAAAACAATGCTTTAAATTTAAATAAAGCTTCCAAAATTGCAATAATATAAGCTAAAACTTCTGTAAAAGAATAAAAAAAATCCTGGGAAATCCCGCACAAAATTCCCGGGATTGCGGGATCCGAAAAAGAGCGGGATTCCCGGGAATCCTGTCCTGGGAATTCCCGGGACATAAACCCTAACAATTACATAGCTCTTAGGTAATATTCCCCCCGTTTTACTGTGTGTAGTTTTGTAAAAATTAAAATTCTAAAAATGATAACTGAACTAAAAAATGAAAATTTTTTATTCTTGGAAAATCCTCGTACTTACAAATACATTATTATACTCAAATGAAAACTTAATCTCCCTAGATTTCAAGACCATAAATAATCTTTAACATTTTATACTTATATTCTATGTCATTAAGTTTTTTAACGAAAATAAAGTTAAAATGTTGGTTTTAAATTTTTAAATTGATAAATTGGAAATTTTTTAATTCTAGTTTCAGGCCAATTTCCTTTTTATGAATTAATATAATAAGTACTTTTTTTTAAGCAAAACTCTGTGAAGTTTTTGTCAGGAGAATATCCTGATGAAGACAAATAGTAGTTTTTGGAGAAAGTGCTTATTATATTAATTCATAATAAGGAAATTGGCCTCGAACTAGAACTAATAAATTTCCAATTTGAAAATATAGTTTATTTAAATTTCTTGCGTGTAGAAAACAGTGTTGCCAACTCTTGAAGACAGGAAAGCACCGTGAGCATTTTGAAAACGGGTAAAAAAGGTAAAAATTTACCCAAAATGGGGTAAAAAAGTACGATAATAATTTCTTGAAAAATTTAAGTCAAGATTTTATAAACACATTTTAGCTTTGTAAAATCGTGTAAAAAAGGTTCAAAAAATGACTAAAAAAGGGGTAAAAAAGCACCAAACTAATATTTCAAAATTTTGAAGTTTAAATATAACGAAGTTGTTATTTAAAATTGTACTACAAACATTGTGAAAAAATGTATTTTTTGTATATTTCGTATTATTTTTTCAACTTTGACAGAAAATTCAAGAAAAATTGAAAAAAGGAGAACAAATACCAAAAATATAAACTGTACAAAAAGCACTAAAAGCACTGCCAGAAATCTGAAAAAGCACTGTAAATACCCGCTTTTTATAAACGGGTATTTGTAAAAAATCACCGGGTACGGGAAGGAAAAAAGCACCAAAAAATACCCGAAAAGCACTGAAATGGCAACACTGGTGTAGAAAATCCTCAGATCTCAACCAAATTCTCATTAAAAAAATTTTATCTATTCTATTATTGCATACCGAAGGGAAAAAATTAAAATTTATTATCATATTTTGAAGTTTTAATATACATTCGATATTTTCAAAAGAGAAACAATTGTAGAGCCTGCGGAATAAGAAAAAAATTGGTTTGCAAAAACGTTTCCTAAATAAATTTTTAAAAATTTTTTATTTTAAGTTTAATTCTTAAAAAAAAATTTTATAGTTTGACAAACTTTTCATAAAAAAGTCCTCAAACGAAAAATATTTCAAATGTTCTTTAGGAAAATTTACATAAACGTATTCATTTGTAGTTGTTTTTTCTAAATGAAAGATTGCAAGAAAGAAAAATTTACTTAAGTATTTGTTCATTTGTGGATTTTTTTCTGATAATTGATTAAATATTTTGTGATTTTTTCAGAATCTGAAAAGTTTGAGTATAGGGGTAACTTTTTGTTAAATTGTTTTTGAACAGTTTTTCAGTTTGGAAAAACTTTTGTTTCTATATTGCTTTCTGTTTTAATTTTTTCCTTTTTCTTTCTTTTTCCTTTTTTCCTTTCCCTTTTTTCTTTTTCTATTTTTCTTTTCTTTCCCCGTTTTTTTTGTTTTCGATTTCGGTTGGGGGGGGGGGGGGGGGGGGAATTTCCCATTCCCCCAAGATATGTCTCTGGAAGTGTAGGTAGTGGAACCATTATTTGAGGTCATTGTAAAAATTGTAAGAGTTAGGTAGGCAACGCTAGCATTATAGGTTTGTCGGAAACTAAGGTTAATAAAATATTCATATTTCAAATACAAATCGCTAAGCAAGAATAAATGAAATAAACAAAAATATTTTCTCACAGGGTAAGACAGGAAATACATGAACATCAGATATATATTATTAGACTTATTAAGTTTGATCATCATCACGAAAAAAATCATCCAGCTCTTCAATATTTTCGATTCACACTGCTTGTTTGCATCAACTCTTACATGCACAATTCCACTCATAGTGAAAACAGACATTATTCGACCTGCTTTCTTAAGTTTGGTAGCTAACTGTAATATCTTGTAATTGACCGTAGTTAAGTTTTCATTGATATAAAACGGGCGGTCAGAATTGTATCCAATATTGTCCAAATACAATGATTTTATTATATTTACTTTTCGAAAGTTGGCTATGGACTTTAAAACGAAGTTTTTGTCATAAGGCGAAAATAGCTTAACCATTATAACTGCATCACATGAGACATCTTGGTCCTTATTGTTTTGATTTTGAAGTCGGTATATTGATTTCACAGCTGGAGTTGAAATGTTAAGTGCATAGCATATGGAATCAAATACATCATATAAAGTTTCATCTCTTCTATACGGAATGCCATTTATGCGCAGATCAGAAGCAACCAACGAATAGAAATAGCTCTTTTCATTTCATTAAAACGTTTGTCTAACTCTCTTAACATTCTATCTTCACTCTCTTGTATTATCGTTTTCATATGTGCCTCACTTTCCTGTGCTATTGTTTTTATTGAATCAGTTATTTTTTCAAACCTTTTATCACGAGGTTGATGAGCTTGAAGGGGGAATCATTTGTTGAGAGGCGTGGTGTTTTCATAACATTTTCAAAGAAAGAGCTTTGAAATGCATCGAGAGCTCTCTTCGGTGCAGCAGTTATATCTGGCACATTGCTGTTGTTGTTCTTGTTGGTGCCGCTCATATTTTCAAACACTAATTTAATTGTTTCCTTGTTTATTTTCTTATTTTTATTTTGAATGTTTATTTTCGACTTGCTGTTGTTTCTATTGTTTGGCTTTACTTTATGCATTATATTTGTTGTTTTAGGAGCAATATATTTATACTTAATAAAAACAAAAACACAACACGAAAACTAGCCTTTGCTGTGTTATATATTTTGTTTAAATATTCTTCTTTGATTATAAGATAAATGTTTTTTTTTTTTTCCAATTGACACTAGTTTATTTTTTTTACGTTTTGCCAAAGTATTTAAATGTTGCTTTAATATTCCACTATTTTTATAAATACAGAGTTTAATTGAAATTAACGAATTTACAGAGCTTAGTAAAAACACGTCCGTTCTCACGACAGTTTGTTGTTATTGATAAAAATTTAAGAAAATACATTAATTTTGCATTAAACGATTAATCGATTAATCGCCAATGTTCTCGATAACCGGTTAATTAATTTTAGTGATTTGTCGATTAATGAATTAACCGATTAACCGCCTATGTCGAATAATTGGAAACACTAATCGCAACGCAATAAGATTATGAAGAACATAATAAAAAAATTAAAAATTTTAAATTTAAATTATAAAATAAACAATTTTTTTTTTCTTTAATATCAACTATTATGTGGTACAAATAGCAATCGACATCTCCAAATTTTTAATAGTACAGTAGACGCTCGCAAATTAGAGCTTTCAGTAATTCGAACGTCCAGAAATTAGAATCAATGTTTGCAATACATTAAACGCTCTGAAATTCGAATTTAAAATTCTAACTTCTGAGCGTTTTTTTTTTGGTTATTTGAATACACAGGTAATCCCCAATTTATTTTTATTCTGTTTGAATAAAGTAAAACTAAAAAGGGGAATCACCAAATTATATATGTTTTTCCCTATTTGTTTTTTTTTGTCGCATTTATGTACATTTATGGCTAGTTTATTTGTGAAATTTGATACGCGTGTACATATTATTTGGCAGTCTCTATTAAATAGTGAAAGTGTATCATTTAAAATATTAAATAAACGTAAAAAAAACACTTTATCATTGGAAACTAAAGTCAAAATATTAGAAAAGCTTGACAAAGGCGTTCAAGGGAACCGGTTAGCCCTAGATTTTAATGTGACAACATCTTCAATCAGCTACATCAAATCACATAGAACAGCAATATTAAACGCTGTTTCAAACACATATCAGGAGGCAAACAATAAATCTTTGCACAGCGCTGAATATCCAAAAATGGAAAGTCGTCTGTATGAGTGGTTTTTAAATCAACGAGAAAAAAAGTGTACATTGACTGGGCCAATATTAAAAGAGAAAGCTAAACAAATATTTAGAGAGGAATATCCCGATAAAGATGAAAATGCATTCCGGGCAAGTGATGGATGGTTTACCAAATTTAAGAAGCGACACGGTATCCGTTTTTTAAAAATTTGTGGCGAGATTCTTTCCAGTGATATTGCTTCAGTCACTCCTTTTATTCATCGATATCGTGCAAAGATCGCTGAGATGGGTTTAATGGAGTCACAAATATATAATGTCGACGAAACCGGATTTTTTTTTCGTTGCCTACCAGACAGAACCTATGTCTCTGCTTTTGAAAAAAACGCCCCTGGACATAAAATTCAAAAAGACAGAATTTCAGTCCTACTTGGTGCAAACTCTGATGGATCACACAAATTAGTTCCATTGGTAATTGGAAAAGCAAAAAAACCCAGGTGTTTTAAAAATTTCAATAATCCTCTGCATTACAACTTTTCAAAAAATGCTTGGATGACTTCTCGGATTTTTCACGAATGGTTTCACGGAATATTTATTAAAGAGGTAAACAAAAATATTGATTTCAGGTTCTGTACATAATTTTAAAATTTTTTTCAATTCACAGGTGATCCGCTTTTCTCAGGAAAATAATTTGCCTCCGAAATCCATTTTGCTTATAGATAATTGCTCCGCTCATACACCCATTGAGAAACTTAAAAGTGACGATGGAATCATAGTTGCATTATTCTTTCCACCAAATGTGACAGCAGCTTTACAACCAATGGATCAAAACCCTATTAAGTTAACAAAGCTCAATTACAGAAGTATGTTTCTTTCTCAATTAATTGCTGAAGGTGGTGAACTGAAGAATCATTTGAAATCCCATTCGATCCGCAATGCTATATTATTACTGAAACAAGCTTGGGATGCGGTACCACAAAGTGTTATGAAGAAATCTTGGTCAAAGTTGTCCAATTGGGACTCTAACCAATATGACAGCGAAGATGACGTGCCAATAGCACAATTGTTGCAAATAGATCAGGACTGCAACGAAGTTATTCAGATAACTCAAGCTCTTTTAAAAGAAATAGCTCCCAACGATTGCATCGGTATAGAAGACATCGGCAGATGGAATGAAGATATGTTTGATGACGGATCTGTTTATGTTTTCAGTAGCGATGGTGAGTCTTCAGATAGCAGCGAAGACGACGTTGTTGCAGTATCATCAGTTGTCTCTAATACTACAGCCATTGAAAGCGTAAATAATTTAATAAAATGGTGCAATAACAGTGAATTGTTTTCAACTAAGCACATAAGTAATCATTTGGCTCTCCGTAATGATATTTCGGATTTAAAGAAACCAAAAAAACAAACAAATATAACTGATTATATGTCAAACAAAGATTAGTTGTTAACTTGGCCATTGTTTAATTTTAATTGTTTAATTTTAATTGTTTAATTTTTTTTAAATACAGTTTTTTAGTTTTTAATTAAAAAAAATACATGTGATGTAATTGGACTGCATTGCTATGTTTTGTTGCCATTCGTTTTTTTTTTTTATATTCATATTTTTAATTTAAAAAAATACATTTAATGTATTGGACTGAATTGTTGTGTTTTGTTTTCTTGTTTTTATCAAATAAAATTGAATTAAAAAATATTAAAAAGAGTTTTATTTAAGTTTTTGGAAGTAAATTTACTCAATTTTTTTTTTTGAAAAAAAAACGTACAGAAATTAGAATAATTCAGAAATTAGAATTGCCTCAAAAACAAAGCGGTTCTAATTTGCGAGCGTCTACTGTACCTGACTAAAAAAGATATTATATAATCATATATCACCATATATAAACCCATATATACGTCCATATCTAATTTGATCCGAATATTGGAATATATAATTAAAGAAGCAGGCGTACATTTATATTATCTATTACTAAACCACCTCCTAAATGATCGTGCAGGTCATTTAAGTATAGTGTAAAAAGCAGTGGTGACAGAAGACATCCTTGCTTAACACCTGTGTAAGTTTCAAAGTATTCAGATAGCTCATCACTGGTCCAAACTGCAGATTTCGTATTTTTATAAATATTTTCAATTAAATTGACAACTTTCGTAGACATGCCTGTTGTATGTAGCTTATATATTAAAGGTTTTCTTGGGACTTTATCAAATTCCGCTTTAAAGTCCACAAAGAAAGCATATATCTTCTTTTTTTCTTTAAACTTCGAATAAACTATAGCCGACAAGTTATAAATATTATCCACAGTTGAATAATGTGGTCAAAACCAGCTTGAAATTCATTTAAAATTTTATAGTCTTCAATCCATTTTGCAAGTCTGGTGTTTATAATTCCCATTAATAGTTTTGCCGAGCAGTTCATAAAAGAAATTCCTCTATAGTTGTTGGTACAGTTAACATCTCCCTTTTGTGAATCGGGAAAATTATGCTGCTCTCAAATTCTTTATCTAATATATATATATATATATATTAGAGTGGCCATAGTGGACATTTTTTTTGAAAAGTTCAATTTTTCGCACTGAAAAATATGAGGCTTGGGATAAAAATAATTATGCATATTTTAAATTTTTTTGTTTTTAGTTCCGAGTACCTCCGGGTTGAGCCCAAACTTTTATTACATTACCTATTCATCACTAT
Organism: Leucophora obtusa; assembly: GCA_949987735.1. Taxonomy (NCBI): domain Eukaryota; kingdom Metazoa; phylum Arthropoda; class Insecta; order Diptera; family Anthomyiidae; genus Leucophora; species Leucophora obtusa. The sequence goes on from OX465295.1 coordinate 246,706,206, forward strand.
TTTTGTTCCTGTTTATATTTGAATAACAACAAAATCTGACTGTATGTTCCCAACTGAATTTCTTCGATACCTATAATAATTAGCCGCAATAGTCTGCAGATAAACTTGCCCGGAATACCCTAAAACCAAAGTTCCAAAAAATAGGTGAATTTTTTAATTTTTTTTTATTGTTGATAATATGCTACTAATGAAAATTTTTTGTGAAAAGTGAAAAGTTTTTTCTGTAGTGCTCCACAACTTGAAGCAAATACTGCTTATCCTCTTCGTCGTATGTCAATGCCCGATTGAAATCTGTAATTAGTTTTATTGCTCTTTCTGCCGGGTTATTTACAACGATTAAGTGTTGGCATATTCGTTTTGCGGTGCAGTATTCTTCTTGATCCTTCCTAATTGATGGATCCAATTCAAAAAATGTCACATCGATTTGTAAATGATGATGAATGATCGCTTGGTGCGAGGAGTGACGAAAGAACTTACAGCCTTATTTTCAAACGATTTCACTTGTTCCAGCGTTAAGTTTAATCTTTTCGGAATAACTTCGTCATTTTCGACATCATGATTGCCAAGAGCTTCAGCCATTTTCCGATTCACTTCAATAGATATCATTTCATCGAAAAATCCAAGAGCAACCGCCTCTTCGGATAAATACCATAAATGGTTTTTGATTTTTGACAATAAGGCATTTGAAACATTTAGATCGAAATATGAAATAGCGTCTTTAATGAATTGTAAATCTTGGCGCGGTGCGGATACAGCGTTAACGCATCCGAACTAATACGAAACATAAATACGCGTCAAGAAAATGCAAATGTTTAGAATGCCTTTCAGTTCGGAGGATGTCATCTTGAATTGTTCGCGAAGCAAAAAAATCTTATAGCAGTATATAGCTTTGGACATAAACCTTGCATGAAGTGTTGCGCCAGGCAAACGCAACTGCGTAAAATTTGCTACTTCCTTACCAAGCAAAATGAGGAAAGTTGCAACAACTCCTTATAATCGGCTCGCAAATAATGAGATTTCAACGCCTCAAGGCAAAAGTTCTTGTGCGTCTCTATTTCGGCTGCTGTTAAGTTTTTTGCACTGCTTCATCCAATACTCCACTCTTGAAAGTATTGATATTCATATTTTCCAGTTTTTTGAAAAACGATTAAAGAGAGTGACTTCTGGTGCTGATGTTTTTCCGAAATTTAACTCAAACACAGCTTTAATAAGCAATTCGCTGATATGATGGCGACACGGTAGAAAAAGTAAATCGCGACCCAATTTACTTTCAAGCAAATATGCTGAGCCTTTTTCAATACCAGTGTTTGTAGATGTTGTGTCAAAAGCCAAAATTTACACTAAATTATCAATCTTCCATTTGCGTAGGAATTTTTCAATGCCTTCAGCAATATTTTAACCACGAGATTCTTCAAGTTTCGCAATGCCAAGGAGCTTTTCTTCGTTCTCTGCGGTTATAACGAGAGCCAATCGATCAACTTTGTCCTTGCCTTTCATATCTGGAACATTTTACCGTCCCAATGCAAGACAAATACTTCAGGAATCTATATTGAAATTAAATATTATTTTAATTACCTTCAAGATATTTATATTTAATTATTAATTATGTACATTGAATTCATCTATGATCTGTTTCGCTTGTCTGCGGCGATATTCCTTTCGCATTGTTTGAAACGATGTTCGGTTAAAGACGAAATCTTCCACTTTTATGTTGTTCAAGTCAGGTTTCATATCTTGCAACTTCCGCAAGACGGCTGTAATTGTAGCAGATGTTAAATGCATTGCATCGCGATCACTGATGCGGCATTTATCCATGCTTGCTAACATTCAATCATCAACGAAATGGATTTTTCCGCGAGATCCCTGGATTTCTTGATGTTGGTCCTTCAGAAAATCAACTTCCGGAGCTGAATTGTCCATTTCTACGCCTTCGTATACAATACTTTCTGAGGTATCTGTATCAGACGCAACCTCATCTTTGAACAACAAGCAATAATTAAAAATAACAATAAAAAAAGACATTATATTGACCAATACTTTGAACTTCTTGTGACTCTTCTTGATATTTTCGCTTGCGCTTTTCTGCTTCTTCCAGTAGCTTCGCTTTGCGTTCTTGTTTTCGTGACAGCTTTAAATCCTGGCCTGACATACAACCTGGCCGACCCTTTTCTCTTTGCAACAGAAGGAAATCTTTGTCCTCTTCAATAGTCATCGATTCAAGTGCATCCGCAGCTGCGATATCAAATATATAATTTTCGATCTTTTCACATTCAGATTCATAAAACTCCTTCTTCCTAGTCTACTTCCTTTCATTACATTAATTTTTAATAACATTCTTACCTCCAGCCTATATCCTATCAAATGGAAAAAGATAGATAATTCCTATTCCTAAAACGAAATCTGAATACCGTCCAATCGCGATTTTGCCATACCTCTCTAAAGTTTTTGAAAGTCTTATTCATATCCAAATAAATACGTACTTAGACAATAATAATTTGTTAACTGATCGACAATCCGGCTTTCGTAAAAAACATAGTTGCACAACTGCTCTAGTAGATGTTGCTGAGGAATTTAGAAAAGAGATTGATAGTAAGAATATCACTCTATTAGTACTTTTGGATCATTCAAAAGCATTCGATACCGTTGATCATAACATTTTATGCTTCAAATGAAGAAGAATGTTTAATTTCTCCCGGGCCGCTATGTACTTAATTTTAACTTATCTTGGAGGTAGATCTCAATATGTCGAGTCATTCAATGTTAAATCTAACCCTCTCCCGGTAATTCGGGGTGTGCCTCAAGGGTCGATTCTTGGACCTCTTCTGTTCTCAGTCTACTCAAATGATCTTCCGGATACACTTGAGATATGTAAGTCTAGGATGTATGCGGATGATGTCCAACTTCACGTTAGTTGTAAGGTCACTTCCATTGATTTATGTGTGAACAATCTGAATCGTGAATTGCATCGAATTTTTATATGGGCCTCGGCAAATGGTCTTAGTATAAATCCGAAGAAATCTAAATGCCTAGTTATTAGAAAGCGTTCAACAACAATTAATGTTGTACCTGTCATAACCCTTAATGATCAACCAATTGAAATAGTTGACTCCGTGAAGAATCTTGGAGTATATTTCAACAATACTCTCACGTGGTCTGACCATATTAATTATGCTTGTGGTCGTACCTATTCTATGTTAAGAACACTTTGGCAAACACAACACTGCACACCAATAAATATTAGGATACTTCTTGCCAAAACCTATTTAATACCTATTCTCTTATATGGGTGTGAAATTTTTGCTAGTTGTGACACACATAGTAAAAGGAAACTTAACGTCGTTTTTAATAATATCGCTCGATATGTTTATGGTTTGAAACGATTTGATAGGGTTTCAGCGTTTTCAATAAGATTGTATGGCATAAGTTTTGATAATCTCCTTAAAACTAGAATTTTAATATTCTTACATAAGATTATTTACACTCAACAACCACAGCATTTATACGAACGATTGGGATTTTCGAGATCCAATAGGGGGAAAAGATTGATACTCTTTAGACATCATAGTTTGATATCCGAATGGCAGTTCTTTTTATACGCCACCCGTCTCTGGAATAATCTTCCATATGAATCTCAAGTTATAAGTAATGCACTTCAGTTCAAAAATAAAATTATGAGCTTAATCGAATTAGGAAACTATATTTGATTTTTGGTCTGTTAAATTAATTATATGAGTATATACTTTGAATGTTTAATTAATTTTTTATGATATTTTTTTATGTTTTTAATTTGACTATAACCCTTTTAGACCCAGTATACACGATTGTGTGATGTGATGTTTTCTCTTAAAGTTGCAAATATTTTCAATATTGATAGGTTTACTTAGACAAAAATTACAATTATACTTTACCTAAATTATATTTCATAAAATATGAATTGACATCAAAAAATTTTAATAGTTTTAATACCATTTTACCTTAAAATTACAAAAACAATAAATTTTTGCATCTGGATGGGTCTGAAAGGGTTAATTTGATACATGTTATAAATTTATTATAGAGCAATTCCATATGAAAACGATGAAAATTGGCAAATTTTTGGACGACCCCTCTCCGATTTTAAAATAAATAGTCTCAATCGATTGCCCAGCAAAAAATAATGTACCTACATATTTTTTTTTTTTTTTTATAGTGACTGGTTTAGTGGTGGTGTACACCACTGTCATGTGACAAAATTGAAGAATTCTTCATAAGGGACCTCATTGAAAGTTGTTTTAAAAAAAAACTACTAAAGCGATCGCAACGAGTGATAGCTCGTTGGAAAGGTATTGAATCAGGCTTTAATCGAAAAATAAAATTTTCCTAATTTTTATCAGAAATTTACCTTTTTTCCCATGAAAATTAAATTTTCCGATTTTCCACAGAAGCTCCTAAATTTTCCGGCTAATTTTTTTTTTTTTTGGATTCCTCATAATTTTTGCTTTAAGAATCAGCAATAAAAAAATGGGCCCCGACTCCTTGTTTGGACAGGAGAGGAGCATTTAAGAGACCACCTTGTTCTCATTGTTTTTATATTTTTTATAATTGAATTATTTGTAATTATTTAACATTATTTTATTTTATTATTAAAAATACATTTTAAAAATTATTTTACAGTTGAAAATACATTTATGAAGTAAAAACCAATTTTTTTTAAGAGCCCCAAGTTGAGTGTGTAGTGAATATGGTCTGACTGCCTTCACAAGATCGGCCATAAATCCATGGATAATAGCAGCAGTGGCATGTAATGGCACACCAAACCCGACTGAGGCTACAGGTCATAAAATGTTTTGTAAATTTTTTAAATTACCAGGTAATAAATATTTCGCCTAAAATGACACGTGCAGAAACAAGTCATAAAACACGGATTTTCCATAAATATGGCGAAATATTTATTACCTGGTAATTTAAAAAATTTACAAAACATTTTATGACCTGTGGTCGGCTTATTGGCAGTAACCAATTAAGTCCCTCTTTAAAAAACATTTTATGACCAGTAGTTCACGCAAATTTTCCTATTAAAGAAAAGCAAATATCGCTTATTTTTTTTACCTATTTTTTACCAAAAAATAAATATAAATACTAAACACACTCTGAGTCAAATTTTAGTTGAATACTAAACGTGAAAGTGTTAAAGTGTTTTTTTTTGTAAAGTAAAGAGTGAAGCTGTAAAGACAATTTAAAGTAAAATGAATAAATTTTGCTGCAATCCGTTTAACAAGAGTGGACATCGTTCGAAAAAGATAAAAGTATTAAAATTAACTGGTGTTTCGAAGCGATACATGAATGAATTAAGTATACAATACGGTGAAGAAGCAGAATTCATTTGCCCCAAGTGTAAAATTGATTTGTCTCAACAAGCAAATGCATTGAAACAAATGCAACCACAATCCGAGAGTGAAATGACAATTGAACAAAATGTTTCATCTGATAGTGAGGCAGACATTCCGATGGTCAATATGTCTTTGAGTCCTTTGAATGAGGCTATTACCACTTTAGGTGAATCGCCTATTACAAAAAGAAAGTTGCGAAGTGAAAAATACAGGAAAGAGAAAAAAGGCAAGGTTATGAGTGCAATCGCGACAATATTTGATGAAGGCTCTGATAACGAATGCAGTCAAGCAGATGGCGTTGATGACGGCAAACAAATGATTGAGCAGTTGAAAAGAAAATTCAATTTAGCGACCACTTTTCCGGAGAAATATCTCATTTTATCTGTGCTGCCTCAATCATGGTCTATACGCAAGATTTCTGAACAGTTTCAAACATCTTTTTACATCGCGAGAAGAAGCAAAGAATTAGTTCGACAGAAGGGCATATTGGCGACTCCCACCAAGAAATTTGGCTCAAGGACCCTCAGCGAAGCAACGGTGAAATTGATTCAAGATTTTTACTGCAATGATGACAACAGCCGCGCCTGCCCAGGTACACGTGACTATGTTATCACACGTGAAGATGGAGAAAAAGTACACAAGCAGCGCAGATTATTATTATGTAATCTATCCGAAGCATACCATCAGTTCAAAGAGAAATACCCAGCAGAAAAAGTGGGATTTTCTAAGTTTGCCATCCTACGACCAAAAGAATGCGTGCTGGCATTAGACAGGCACGGAACGCATTCACTCTGCGTTTGCATGTTTCATCAAAACATCAAATTAATGTTCTTTCCATGCAAGAAATTGAAAGTATTTCACGGTGAAATTGAAACATATAGGGACCTCCTGTCGAAGTCGTTGTGCGCATACCCCACGGAAAATTGTCATCTGTCCAAATGCGACGATTGTCCGAAGATTGACGAGCTAGAGCAATATTTGGCGGAAAAGTTTGAACAGCTGTTAATTCAGGAGGTGCATTTCAAACAGTGGATAATTAGCAGCGGCAGATGTTCCCTTGAGACCGTGGTAAAGCAGATTCCGGAATTCATCGAGGAATTCGGATTCAAGTTGAATGAACTGAAGGCGCACCATTTCATATCCGAGATGCAATCGAAATTTCTAAAGGAAAGTAAGGAGAAATTAGCCCAAAATGAATTCATTGTGATAAGCGACTTTGCCGAGAATTACACTTTTCTCGTTCAGGATGAAATTCAGGCTTATCACTGGGCAAACGACCAGTGCACGGTGCATCCTTTTTGCATTTATTTCAAAAACGAAGATAACGAACTACAGACCGTAAGCCTTGTTGTTGTCGCGGAGAGTTTAGCTCATAATTATGTGTCCGTTTATTTATTTCAAATGAAACTCTTTGAATTCTTAAGATCAAAATTCGATGCAATCGACAAAGTAACGTTTTTCTCAGACGGCGCGGCTTCTCAGTATAAGAATAAAAAAAATTTTTACAATCTTTGCATAATTGAAGAAGAACAAAACTGCAAGGTCGAGTGGCACTTTTTTGCGACGTCCCACGGTAAGGGCCCATGCGATGCGTTAGGGGGAACCCTAAAACGCATGGCGACTAAGGCAAGTTTGCAAAGTCCATATACTGACCAGATCTTAAATGTACAACATTTGTTTTCGTGGATTCAAAGCAAGGAAATTGCCATTAATACAGTTTTATGCACTCAAAAAGAACACGATGCCATGGAGCGACGAATTCAAAACAGATATAATAATGTCAAAACTATACCTGGAACGCAAAAGTTTCATTGCTTCATACCAAATATTTCTGATATGTCAATTAATGTAAAGCGGTACTCTTCGTCTGCCGACGTGCTAAATTTAAAGTTACTTTAATTTTATAATGATGCCAAGACAATTGAAATTTTTAATAAATATTGTAATTAAGTATAAGTAGCAAAATAAGAAAGATTTTTTCTTCATAAATGTATTTTTAACTGTAAAATAATTTTTAAAATGTATTTTTAATAATAAAATAAAACAATGTTAAATAATTACAAATAATTCAATTATAAAAAATATAAAAACAATGAGAACAAGGTGGTCTCTTAAATGCTCCTCTCCTGTCCAAACAAGGAGTCGGGGCCCATTTTTTTATTGCTGATTCTTAAAGCAAAAATTATTAGGAATCCAAAAAAAAAAAAATTAGCCGGAAAATTTAGGAGCTTCTGTGGAAAATCGGAAAATTTAATTTTCATGGGAAAATTTAATTTTCATGGGAAAAAAGGTAAATTTCTGAGAAAAATTAGGAAAATTTTATTTTTCAATTAAAGCCTGATTCAATACCTATCCTATAATATGATATTGTCATATTAGATTTTTATTTGTTGTTTAAAAAATTCTCGTCCCGGTGATTTTTTGTACCTTATGTAATGTCTCGGTTTGAGTAAGAAAGTTATCATTTTCTTATTGCGGACAACTGAAGAGTAGAGTGATGTCTACGAAACAATTGTATTGTCTATCATGAAAATGATCAACCCCTTTTTGAAACAACAAATAAAAATCTAATATGACAATATCATATTATAATTTGGACTTGAGGTGGAAGAATATTCTAACTAAATATATGAAAATATAGAAAGTCCGAATAAAACAATTTTTGTATTTTTTAATGCAAAAATTAAAATAATTGTTTAATTAAAATAGTTTAAAAAAATAATAAATTAAAAGTACCACTTTTAACATATTATCATAAAACTATAAAAATTCCAGTTCAATTGTTATACGAGAACCCTGGAAAAATGTTGATTTAATACTGTTTGTTGCGTTTTTATATCGAAAACAACATCAATAATATTTTTATAGCAAAAATTATAGATACATTTTTTCCATGCTAAATGATTTAAAAAAATGCTAAATCTAGCATTAAATATGCTAAATTGGCAACACTGACCTCAGGGCTCAATCCTTGGACCACTGCTATTTACTATTTATGTTAACGATATTGCAAACCAGTTATTATACTGCAAGGCTCATATTTATGACGACGACGTGCAAATTTATATAAGTACATTCCATATTAAATGGGTACAAAAATAGAAGATTTTGGACATGGCCCCTTTCGATTTTTACAAAACTTGGTACATACATTCTGCTAAGTGTCACGATATTAAACGTAAATTTTTTTTACCCAATTCATTTTGGTACGCGTTCTATCGCTGTTTTAAGTTGATTTTTTTCAGTAAATTTGTGAAAAATACATGCTGTTCAAATGATTACAACTTTTGAACGCGTTATCCGATTGTTATAAAATTTTAATCTAGCAATGCTTATATAATCTACTTTCAAAATAAGTTGCAATAATAAAATCTGTAGTGGAAAAGGATAATACAATTTGAAAAATATCATTAATTTGCAAATATCTCAAAAAACCCATCTTTAATTTTCTTTAAATTATTGAAGGAGATAACTCAATATTTCAGCTGCAGACCGTGCAAATTTCAAATTGGAACGCCAATGGGTTCAAAAGAAAAACGCTATTTTTTAACAAAGTTTTTTGAATTTTCACAAATAAACATAACACTACATGACAAAATCTTGACTTTTAAAAACTAATAGAGCTGTGACCATCAATCCTATATATTTTGGACATGCTGATTACAATGGCGTGCGTACTTTATTTTTCGATCTAAGGTACATATTTTCCGCGAAATGCCTTTAAAGTTTAGCGGTTTTCCATTTAGTTTTTTTATATACAAAATTTTCAAATGCAATCAATATAAATTTTTTGTGGTGAAATGTAGGCACAGGACCTGTATTCATATTTAGGCTTAAAATCTGATGCATAAAACTTAATATTAAAACCACTGTTCGCGTTTTATATTGATTTTTACGGGTTTTTAAGGTTTTAGCCAATTAAATCGCTGAAAGCAAAATAGGCCTTAATAAATGATATTGCTTAGTAAAGAAGCAGTTAAAAGGAAATATTTCAACAAAAAAATGTATTCATCTGTAGCGGCCTATACGTTAAAATCGCGACTTTTGAAAAATTTTATATGGCAGCATACCTTTCCAAGTTGTCCCCAAAGTCCAATTTTTAGTATAATATGGGGTGACCTCCAAAAACTGTTTTTGCAAAATTTCAAGCAAAACAGTTTCCATTTGCAAAAGTTATCGCAATAAATACATTTTTTACTAAGGTTAGTATCGTACTAAAGCCATTTTGTCATGTTTATTTGTGAAAATTCAAAAAACTTTGTTAAAAAATAGCGTTTTTCTTTTGAACCCATTGGCGTCCAATTTGAAATTTGCACGGTCTGTAGCTGAAATATTGAGTTATCTGCTTCAATAATTTAAAGAAAATTAACGATGGGTTTTTTGAGATATTTGCAAATTAAGGATATTTTTCAAATTGTATTATCCTTTTTCCACTACAGATTTAATTATTGCAATTTATTTTGAAAGTAGGTTATATAAGCATTGCTAGGTGAAAATCGGATAACGCGTTCAAAAGTTGTAATCATTTGAACATCATGTATTTTTCAAAAATTTACTGAAAAAAATCAACTAAAAACAGCGAAAAAAGCGAAATAAGACGAATTTTACAAAAATTTAAAAACAGTAAATTTCGTGATAGTCATGAGGATCTAAAAACAGAATTTTGTCCAAATCCAGAGACCTTCTTCCGATAAGTGTCCCGGTTGCCTTTGGAAAAATTCATAAGTAGTGGGAGAATTGGTATTAGCACTTGTGTTGATAAATTGAATGATGACCTTAAACGAATTCATGCATGGGCAACTGCAAATGGATTGTGTATTAACCCTTCTAAATCTAAATGTCTAATAGTGAAAAAGAGAACATTGCAATTACCTTTTGAACCCTTGATTACTATCAATGATAAAAAATTTATATAGTTTGTTCTACCAAGAATCTAGGAATAATTTTTAATGATACACTAACTTGGTCTGATCAGATAAATGCTGCTGCCGGACGAACATATTCAATGATACGAACACTGTGGAATATCCAGTATTTTACTCCTTTAAAAATTCCAGTTTTACTTGCTAAAACATATCTCATCCCAACCTTGCTGTATGGATGTGAACTATTTGCCAAATCTGATGCAATAAGTACACGAAAACTTACAGTTACGTTTAACAACATTTTAAGATATGTCTTCAATTTGAGAAAATATGATCGCATTTCTCTGTATGAAAACCGTCTTTATGGGGTGACTTTAAATGACTTCCTATAAATAAGATCACTACCACTGTTACAAAAGATAATATTTACAAAGGAACCTGCATACTTATTTAATAGATTAACTCCAACTCGATCTAGTCGTACTCGAGATCTGGTACCGTTCAGTCGAAGAACTCTAGTCTCTGATTGGCAATTTTATATCAATGTAATTAGTCTCTGGAACAGTCTACCTACAAATATTCAAATCATAGGCAACGCTTTGCAATTCAAAAAAGCTCTTTTGCAATTTTATAATTAGCAACATTTTAATTTTTTGTAAGATCAAAAAATCTTGTCTTTTTTCTTTTTTTATTATATTATTGTATTTTATATTTGTGAAATTTAATTTAACTTAATTTAATTTTTATATATTTATATTTAAATTTTACTTAGTTTTTATATTAAATGCTTCAATACTCGTAATTCTGTACTATAATTATAAGATCTAAATCTTGTTGTACGGAAAACCAAATTAAAATAAATAAAAAAAAACACAAAGGGCTGACTTTTTTTAATATTAAAAACTAGAAGAGCCTTTTACATTGAGCCATTAATATAAAAAATGTTAAGCTCTATTTAAAAATACCAATTTACTCTGCAAAAATCAGCAAAAAATTTTACTGATTATTTGTAGTCTGAGAATATCATAAATAATTGTTAAATTCTCAGTCTTTTCGGTTTTTAAGGGCCATTAACAATAAACAAATTTTGAGCTAATTTACGCAGAGAGAATTTAATTGGACGAGTTTTAATGAAAATTTTCACTAAAATAATGAATTTTCTTCACAAAGTTAATGCAAAATAAATTTTACGAAAAAGGTTGTGCATTGGGTGTATGCTATTTTCAATAAATAATACGAAATATCTCATAAAACTATTCAATGAAAAGTTTAGTACTGTGTTGTTTTAACGTCATATAGACAGCTGCAATTAATATTGTAATTATTATGCAATTTAATCAATTTTAATATATTGGAGGTTGAGAAGAAGAATACACCTTTTTCTCTAAAAATTGTAATCAGTTTATAATTTTCAAATCAGACTAGATCTAGTTTTTGATTTTCGATTAAATTGTATTAATTATTTATATGTTTTTATTGTCAGATTGTCTCTATATGAAAATTTTTTTCAACAACCCGTCGAACACATGCTCCCACATTACAAACCTAAATATACTAAAGTGCGACAGCTTAGCCATTTCAGCCAAGTAAGCCCTTGAATGCAATGTAACTAATTCGTTGTTTTCTTTCCTATTCAGCTCTCTATTATAGTTTTTACTCAGAAGTGATCAACGCAGACACATACAAACATTAAATTTTTAGATTTTTATTTATCTTCCAATCTCCTCCGTGTTTCAGTAGACGAATTCCAGCGGAATTTCATTGAATCAATATAAAAGTTCATAAAAATCATGTAGAAAATTGCCTCAGTGTGCAGTAACAGATGTCAAATCCCAAACAGATTTGTTTGTTCGAACTTTATCACAGATTTTCGAAAGTGAGAGCAGTTTACCAGCTTTTCAAAATTCTATGTTTGCAATAATACATATCATTATTTTTTGGACTACCAGTAATGACACCCACTTACCTTCTACATTATTTTAAAACATATAATAATGAGTTACTGATAATGACTTATTTTTATCATTATTTCAAATAGATTCCAGATTTTTTTGAATATTTTTTGAAATCTATTTTTAGACTCAATATTTTTTAAACACTGGTAAGGATATATGTAACCACATATTTTTTGATTTTTTGTATGTTGGCGAGTAAGCTTACTTGTGTGCAGCAGGTCAATTATGTGTTTATCTATTAAATATTACATGTCGATATAGCTCAGATGGTAGAGCTATTGACTGGCAATCTGGGTCTACAGGGTCGATTCCCGCACCAGCAACTTTTAATAAAATAAAAAAAATATTTTTTTAATATAATTTATTTTTTTGAAAATCTATTTTTAGACTCATTATTTTTGTCAGTACTGGTAAGCACATAGGTAACGATATATTTTTTGATTTTTAGTATGCCAGTGTGTAACCATAACTCATTATTTTTCACGACATCGCCATATAAAGGTAATAAGAAATGTAATAACAAAAGTAACTAGTTACCATTACCAAGTATGTAGTTACATAACCACATATCTGGTAATGATTTTCTACACTGGGATTAATACGCACTTTTTTTGTTAAAATAAATAAAAATAAAAACATCAAGTACAGGCTGAAAAATTGCTCTCACTTTTGAAAATTAATTTTACATTTTAAAGAATTAAAATAGAAACAAAAAAATTGTCTATTGTATTTCCTAAAGCCTTCTCAAGTGTTAAAGCATTTTTTTTTAGAAATTTTCAAAAAATTTTATTAAAAATTAATTGCGATAATGTAAAACAAATCCGTTTTAAGGGTCTCTTAAAACCCATTACATGTCTCGCTGGTTCAATTTCGACTTAATTGGAGTTGCTCAAAAAATTGTATTTAAAGGCTTCTCTTTCAATCGACTTTAAAACAATTTGATCGTATTTTAGTTAGTATTAGTTTTTTTTTTCTAAGCGTTTCTTGCAATTTTTCAGCCAAAGTTAAGAAAATTATAAAGTTTTGGGAAAAATAAAGCAACAAATTACATATTAAAAATGTAACCGGTTAATCGCCAATTTTAACCGATTGTTCGGGTCGAATAATTATTTGAGTTTTAAATTATTTTGTTCGACATTAACCGAAATAGAGGCGATTAATCGAGGAATCGGTTAATCGATTAACCGAGTTGGAAACACTAGTTGCGATATATAATAAAGATGACAAATTTATCGCTTGATCAAATTGGTTCTAGAGATGGAAATTTTAACATGATTCGTATATTAGCTAAACAGCAACAGGGTTTTAATATTTGTCATATAAATTCACAAAGTTTATTGCCAAAAATTGATGAATTTCGTTTTCTGCTAGAATTTTCTGGTATTGATGTAATATGCGTTTCAGAAACATGGTTTCTACAAGGAATATGTGACAATATTTACAAACTAGATGGTTATCGTATCTTTCGATCTGATAGAGTTAACAACGCTGGAGGTGTTGCAATATATATAAGAAATAATATTTCATGTAAACTAGTTTGTTCGTATAATGAACCTAATGATATTGAGTGTGTCTATATTGACATAAATTATCACGGTGATAAAATGCTGCTTGGGTGTGTTTATAGACCAAATAGATATATAAAATTTGATGCTCTCATTGAGGAATTGGAACTTTTTTCAGTAACATACTCTGAAGTAGTTATTACTGGAGATTTTAATTGTAACCTACTCGTAAATGAAAATCTTACCAATATAATGTCGGCTTTTAACTTATCTGCTGTCAATACTTCACGTCCTACACATTTTCATCCACAAATAGCGCATTACTTGATTTATTTTTTGTAAGCAATGGGCAAAAAGTATTACATTATGAACAGTTAGCTATTCCTTCGTTCTCCAAACATGATTTAATTTTTATTTCTTATAATTTTGCAGTAACAAATCATTTTGAAACGTACAGTTTTCGTGACTTCAATAATATTAATACTTTAGAATTGGCGCGAGATCTTGAGAACATCATGTGGAATCAAATCTTTTACTTACCAACGGTTAATGAGCAACTCAATTTTTTAAATGCTTCAATATTGGAAACTTATAACAATCATGTTCCAATTAAAAATAGGACAATTAGAAAGAGGGCAAAGCCATGGTTTACGGATGCAACTAAACTGTTAATAGAATACCGAGATAGGATGTACCATAGGTAGAGACGTTATAGAACACCGGAATTACAAAATGAATATCATTTGGCTAGGAAGTATGTTGTTTCTAAAATTAAACACGATAAATCAGCTTATTATTTTGATAAATTTAATGCAGCAGTTGACAGTAAGAAAACTTGGAAGCAAGTACGTGATATTGGCATTGGTAAGACAGCTGGTCAAGCAGTGGTTGATAATGTCGATTTGCTTAATAAGAATTTCATCAATATTTCTATGCCAACGGTTCACCCTGAGTTTTACGACTATCTTTCACCTTGTGACACTATTGAATTTAATTTCCACTGCGTAAATGTAGTTGATGTTGTTGAAGGTTTTAGGGCAGTGAAATCAGATGCAATAGGCCTCAATGACATAAACCCCAAATTTGTCAAAATGATATTACCATGGACAATTCGATTTGTTACATACCTTTTTAATTCAACATGCCAAAATTGTTCCGGTGCCAAAGGCAGGAAATGAATATCGTCCGATTGCAATTCTTCCTTATTTTTCCAAAGTTTTTGAACTTTTATTACACATGCAAATATACAAGTACATATGTAAATGAAAACAATCTGCTAACTGATCGTCAATCAGGGTTTAGACCGCAACGTAGTTGGATTACGGCACTGACCGATGAGATAGAAGATATTCGAAGTAACTTAGATGAGAATAGATTATCGTTTTTGGTATTATTGGACCATTCTAAGGCTTTTGATACAGTGCACCATTTGATCCTGTGCTTGAAACTATCAAAATGTTTAAATTTTTGTTCGTTAGCCGTTAGATTGATGTCCTCGTACCTTTCAAATAGATCTCAATCTGTTATTGGTTGTGCATCTATTTCACGTCCCTTAGAATTATCAAGGGGTGTTCCACAGGGTTCCATCCTCGGACCACTGTTATACTTAGTGTTGCCAATTTAGCATATTTAATACTAGATTTAGCATATTTTTAAAGCTTTTAGCATGAAAAAAAATCATCTAGCATATAATAATTTTTTAGCATTTTTTCAAAAAATTTTAGCATATTTTTAGCATATTTAAAACTTTTTTTTGTTTTTTTTTTATAATATTTTGCATTAATTTGGAGTTTTATGCTATAAAAATATTATTATCAAATGAACTGGGATTTTTAGAGTTTATAATAAAATGCTAAAATTGTGTTAATAGTGGTACTTTTAATTAATTATTTTAGATTTTTTAAACGATTTTAATTAAATTTTAAGTTTTCTTTGTGCTGTTTCTTATATTCTAAATATGCATTAAAATATCACTACAGTTTCAAAATCCCAGTTGTCTATTACAATTTGGAGACCTTTTAAAAAGGGTTGAGTGTAGTAAATCCTCCTTATTCTAATCCTCATTGCTTGAATCATTAAACATCTTATTTTACGATTTAATTTTGAATGTAACCGAACATAAAACAATTTATTTTTTTATCTTCAAAAAACTTTTAGAATTGCGGTTAATGTAAATACCTCCTACACTGAAAGAATTATCCTTCATGATATTAATGATATAATTTCATAGAATTTTTTTCGTAGAATCAATGAAGAATTTCATAATGTATATAATATTTAGTAATCGTTTAATGTATTGCAAACATTGATTCTAATTTCTGGACGTTCGAATTACTGAAAGCTCTAATTTGCGAGCATCTACTGTATAGAGTTGGTGAATACCTACAAATATCTTGGGATATATGTCGACCAGAACTTTAAATGGTTGACGCACATACAAGAACTTGGAAAAAAACTGCAGAAAACGGCATATAGTTTGTACCACCTAAGTTATTCCGCTCCTTTCGAGGTCTTAAAGCAAGCATACTTTTCTTTAACAGAATCCTATATTCGACATGGTATTACTGCTTGGGGAAGCGCAACGTATTGTGGTTCACTTCAACAAAGCCAAAATCAAATACTCAAAATCTTGTGGAAAAGCAAACTACGTAAAAATAATTACAGCAACTTACACAACAACCTCACTGGTAACATCAACCATAACGATATTGTTACTATCAACAACAACAATCGAATAAACAACAACACTTCTTCAACAAACAACAATGTCATCCACAACAACAATTATACATTCAACAATACCAACATGGTCAATGAGAACAACGTTAACGCCAATAACATCAACAACAACAATCTGACTAACATCAACAATACAACGTCAACAATACCAACTTTATAAGCAACAATCACGTCCACATCAATGGCTCAACAAACAACAATGTTATCCGCAACAACAACAGTTATACGACTAACAACGCCGACGTCGCCAATGACAACAACGCTAACGCAAATACCAATAACAACAACAATCTCACCAACCGTACCAACAACATTTTCATCCAAAACAACAGCAACAACATTCGTATCAACAACCATACCCCTCACAACATTGCAAGCGAGTTAAACGTTATGAATGTTCATAGTATTTATTGTTCAACTCTAATAAATGAATTCTATAACGACTCTCGCTTTCTGCAACCAATAGATAACCAACACAACACAAGACGACGAGCACAAGGCCGCTTCACAGTTAAGCGCTATAAGAATAATTATGGAAAAAATACACTTGAAGTTACACTACCAACAATTCTCAATGATTTGCCCGTAAACTTATTTAATATTAATAATAAGTTTAAAAGAAAAACATTAATACGAAAATATTTAATAGATTCGCAATGAATTCAAAATTAAGAGAAATTGTTAATTAACCCACCTTAGAAAAACGCAAAATATATGACATAAATAGTTTTAATTTCCGCAGATAAGCCTAAAGGCATCGCGTGAATAGATTTACGAATAAATGTCAATAAAATTGTGAAATAAATAAAGAGGAAAAAAAAAAAATTACAAAGGAGCCAAAATATCTCTATGATCGTTTACAATTCTTTATATCTTCACGAGGCAAGGGCATAACCCAATTTCGTCATCGTGACCATGCTTCCGAATGTCAGTTTTTTATATTCACCATACATCTCTGGAATCAACGTCCAAATAATTTGCAGACCACAGTCAACGCAATAAGATTTCGAAAATTACTTGTCGAATATTTTTCATAAATCTTTTTTATTTCATTTGATTTTCATTTTCATTTCCTGTATTATTTATTATGTAAATCAATTTTTTTTATTTAATAACTGTTTTTTATTTTATTATTTTTTTATACATTTATTTTTATATTTATATTTTTAAAATCTTTTTTATTTTTTAATTCTTTTAACCACAATTTAATTTATTATTATTGTATAACTTGTCTGATTCTAATGCTGTCATTTATAAGAGATTATGTCTCGTTGTATTAGAAAGCCAAAGTAAATTAAATAAATACAAATACAAAAATGATAATTCGAGTTTGTGTTTGGAGAGACTGTTTTCCAGGGCATTTTACAAAAATTGCTCATTTTGTCAAAAATTAAAAAAAAATTTGAATGTTTTCATCAAATTTTCCACAGTTTTCGGAAAAACATCACTTAAATTTGGTTAGACTATAATTATCTTTACATTTGTTTAAAAAATATTTAACCCTTAGTGGCCTGGGGTCAGAAAAGACCCATGAAACTTAATATTAAATATGACTACGAGATTGTAAAGATAAAAATAATTATATTATGTAACGTGATCCATATGGGGTTAATTTTTATACTTTTGGCCAAAAACGCCCCACTAGGAAGTTTACAGAATAACACCTTTCATAACATTCGGAAAAATATCACATTGAATGAATAAAAAAAAATTTTTTTCCACTTGATGAAAATTTTTATTTTGAGTAACTTAATCCATATAGGGATAATGTTCTCACTTTTCGGCAAAAAAAAAAGACCCACTAGGAAATTTACAGAATAACATTTATTAGATTTTTATTAAATTGGGATATGCGATAAAAAAATGTTCACTTGATAAAAATAATTATTTTATGTAACTTGATCCATATAGGGTTAATGTTTTTACTTTTCGACAAAAAAAAACGCACTTGGAAATTTTCAGAATAACGTCTTTCGATATGGGCATTTCCACCGAAAGGTCCGCCGAGACTAAAATATTAAAAGTTCTTGAAAACACTTTGTTTTATCATATTTTCATAGGGAAACAATCAAATTTCAATAACGTAAAAAGATTTTGCATTTATTCATAACCCATTTCGAGGTATTCGAATGCAAAGTCGCACAAGCGCATCTTTTCTTATTTGGATATTTCTATTGCACATTTTGTTTTGATAAAAGTTTTTAAACAGAGACGTTATGCCTTGACTTTTGCTTTCTAAAATATTTCTATAGGTACAAAGAGTCATACAAACATGCATAAAAAACAATGCGATTGAAAATAACTGTAAGTTTTTGATTTGCATTGTCGCATATTTCGATGTCCCGTGCGACATTGAAAAACAACATTTATTATCAGTGCGTCGAAAGTACACGCAGAAAGCTCATCAAATATTGATTACAAGCAGAGATTTTTTATACAATTAAAATAAAAAAAAACCTACCTGAAAAATAAGAAGAATTGTGATCTTGGTACTTGTACACAGTTGGTCACGTGCGACTTCGTAAGTGTGAAACTTAAAAATTTGAAATTTTTTTTTTCATATGTAAATGATTTATTTATGTAAATACATACTTTTAAATTTTTTTAAAATTGGCATGCACCATGGTCAAGAAGTAAAAGCAGCTAGGACTGCCTATTCTAAAAAAAACTGTGTTTTATATTTTCATATAAATAAATACTTTGAACTGGTTGCCTCTGAATCTGTTCTAGAACAGGTGTTTTTACCACCGGTTACGTGGAACAGGTTCTAGATCTGATTCCTGGGAGTCAAAATGGAAGGTTTCACTGTCGCGGAACCAGTTCTATAACTGGTTCTAGAACCGGTTCCAAAGTAACCTGTTCTAGTTTGTAGGAAAAGAACCTGTTGCTTTTGGGACAAACTGAAATAAAAATCACCGATGATAGAACATAAATTAGAACAGGTTGCATGCACGTACAAGTTGTTCTACAGTGGGTTCTTTCCATCCGACAATTTTGCTGGGTTAATTCATACTACATATTTCGTAAAAAGAGCAACAGAAACAACATAAATCTCAGGTGAAAAAAATGTCCCGTGCGACATGTCACGTGCGACAGTGAATAAAATTAAATCAAAAAAATAATATGAATCGTTTTTGGGTAAAATTACAACCATTTTTAAAAGACATCAATGCACAACAGTGTAAAATTAGTCACATTGAAATATTGCTTCAGGTTTCGCTGAAATCGGCATTTTAATTGTTAGCCGCGAAAACCACTTCTGTTTTTGTCCCGTGCGAATGCCTTGTTTTTTTACAATTATCTTGAAAACGAAAAATTGCTAAATATCAAACTCAGCACCAATTGTAGGGCTAATAAAAAGATATAAGTAAAGCCTATTGTCAAAATAAAAATCCGTTTTATTTTGACTTTTTTCCACTCTAAAGGTGTTCGACGGTCCCGTTCGATATGATGGAAATGCCCATATAGAAAGCAATAAATGCATAATAAACAAAAGCTTTTAATTAGAATCTAATACGATTACAAAACTAAAATTGCTATTAACATACGGACACTTTTGACCCCACCTTTTTAGCCCTTAAAAATAAGATTGGAGCTATAGAGAATTGCGCTTGTTCGTTAGTTTTGTACCCTCTACCGCATATCATAATTAAATAAAAAATTCGATAAATGTTATTCTGTAAATTTCCTAGTGGGTCTTTTTTTGTGGAAAGTGAGAAAATTAACACTATATGGATCAAGTTACTCAAAATAATAATTTTTATCAAGTGGAAAAAATTTTTTTATTCACTCAAAGTGACATTTTTCCGAAAATTATGAAAGGTGTTATTCTGTAATTTTCCTAGTGGGGCGTTTTTGGCCAAAAGTATAAAAATTAACCCCATATGGATCACGTTATATAAAATAAGTATTTTTATCCAGTAGAGATTTTTTTTAATCAATTTAATGGCTCTACAATCTCGTAGTCATATTTAATATTAAGTTTCATGGGTATTTTCTGACCCCAGGCCACTAAGAGTTAAAGATTTTTTAAACAAATGTGAAGATAATTATAGTCTAACCAAATTTAAGTGATGCTTTTCCGAAAACTGTGTAAAATTTGATGAAAACTTTCAAATTTTGTTTAATTTTTGACAAAATGACCAATTTTTATAAAATGTCCTGGAAAGCAGTCGCTCCAAACACAAACTCGAATTATCATTTTTCCAATTTATTGTTTTTCTTTAATACCAACTATTATGTGGTACAAATAGCAATCGACATCTCCAAATTAGGCATTTTAAAAAAACACGTATTTGGATTTTTATAAAATTCGTGGGTTATTTTGGATTCCAGGCTAAAGTGGGTTAATGATATCCGATGAAGTCAAAATTCCATGTCTGAATCATTTTGACTATATTAAATTAATAAATGGAATAAAAAATAATTTTTTTTCGAAATTTCGAATTCTGAGAATTTTTAATAGTAATACACTTTTTTCCAAAATGGGCCATTTTCGTCCAACTTTCGGCACGAATTAACGTTTTCCAAAAAAAAAAATCCATTTCTATATATATGTATGCACAGCGTATGGTACGGGGACAGTGTTTCGATCTATGGTTTAGTATGGAGACATTTGTTTAGTTTGGGGACTGTCCTCAAACTCTTCCTAGGTCTAGTGCATACCCAGGAAAAAAAGTGAGGAAAAAGAAGTAGTAAAAACATAATAACAGATGAATAGGGAGTTATGATAATTTGTGGTTTTCACTGATGAATTTAACATTGGTTTGTCATAGGAGGGAAGTTGTTCTTTTTTTAAACAAATTATGTATATTTGAACCGATGAAAAGGAAGTTCATTTTCACTTGTTTGTATTTTAATTTAATAAAAAAAAAAAACATCATACATCGTGTGGGGTTTGAACCCACACTCGTTGGCATTTCAAGCATTCGTTGGCATTGATTCCTCAGTTCACCACCTTCAGCAATTAACTGAGAAAGAAACATACTTCTGTAATTGAGCTTTGTTAACTTAATAGGGTTTTGATCCATTGATTGTAAAGCTGCTGTCACATTTGGTGGAAAGAATAATGCAACTATGTTTCCATCGTCACTTTTAAGTTTCTCAATGGGTGTATGAGCGGAGCAATTATCTATAAGCAAAATGGCTTTCGGAGGCAAATTATTTTCCTGAGAAAAGCGGATCACCTGTGAATTGAAAAAAATTTTAAAATTATGTACTGAACCTGAAATCAATATTTTTGTTTACCTCTTTAATAAATATTCCGTGAAACCATTCGTGAAAAATCCGAGAAGTCATCCAAGCATTTTTTGAAAAGTTGTAATGCAGAGGATTATTGAAATTTTTAAAACACCTGGGTTTTTTTGCTTTTCCAATTACCAATGGAACAAATTTGTGTGATCCATCAGAGTTTGCACCAAGTAGGACTGAAATTCTGTCTTTTTGAATTTTATGTCCAGGGGCGTTTTTTCAAAAGCAGAGACATAGGTTCTGTCTGGTAGGCAACGAAAAAATAATCCGGTTTCGTCGACATTATATATTTGTGACTCCATTAAACCCATCTCAGCGATCTTTGCACGATATCGATGAATAAAAGGAGTGACTGAAGCAACATCACTGGAAAGAATCTCGCCACAAATTTTTAAAAAACGGATACCGTGTCGCTTCTTAAATTTGGTAAACCATCTATCACTTGCATAAATGCGACAAAAAAAAAACAAATAGGGAAAAACATATATAATTTGGTGATTCCCCTTTTTAGTTTTACTTTATTCCAACAGAATAAAAATAAATTAGGGATTTCCTGTGTATTCAAATAACAAAAAAAAAAAAAAAAAACGCTCAGAAATTAGAATTTTAAATTCGAATTTCAGAGCGTTTAATGTATTGCAAACATTGATTCTAATTTCTGGACGTTCGAATTACTGAAAGCTCTAATTTGCGAGCGTCTACTGTATATGTTATTCAATTTATGCAAAAGGGACTTGTATATGAACATATTTCGAAGAATACATTTTTCCATATATGTAAAAGGAACTCATATTTGGATAAATATGGAATTATATTTAATGCCATGAATAAAAACTGGAACATATGTAGCGCCTAATTTGAATGTCATACATAAATTTATATCTATCGTACAACCTTATAATAAAGGACAGCAACGTTCGCATGTATTCGCATATATTTAATAAATGTATATGTTCATATATGTCCATATATGAACATATACTTAGGTGTTACCTCATTTTTCGGATCCATACATATATGGTTGAACCATAAATGTTCATATATGGACATTTTTCACCGGGTATACATACAAAATTATGGACGTATCATCTAGGTACAAATAAACATAAACAAAGTTGTATAAAAATTTTGGATGAACGCAACAATATAAAGTTCTTCAATGCTTGTTTTAAAAATCGTATCAATACATTTCGGTTTGAAAACAACAATAAAGATAATTTAATTCCTAAAATTATTTTTCAATACGATTAAGGATAAGGTGACGTTATAAAAGATCTTCTACAAAAACATACGTTGCTGAAAGACGATGAAATAAGTAAGATAGATACCATATTACATCAAACAAAAATGCATATTTTAACTTCATCCAACCATTTCAATGATATTTCTCAACATTATACAAATAAATGTCATATCCTTATGAAACAAATTAGCGAATTTCAAGAACGTGACAGTGGATGGGCGTTGATAGAAATTATACATCTTGATGTTAACATTAATAAATATGTATGTATAAAGGGATCGCAGTATATTTGTTTGCCATCGTATATATCAAAAAAAAAGGAATGTATTAATATACAAAACAATGATGTCTACTGCTTTAAGTGGGCACTAATATCAGCACTATATCCAATGGAAATTCATAGTGTAAGATGCGCATCATATAAAATAAATAACATTCAGGATGATATTACAATACTAGATAATAATGTATCATTAAATTTTAAAAATTTAAATTTTCCACTATCTGTTAACCAAATAAAACAGTTTGAAGATAACAACCCAGATTTAAGTGTAAATGTCTTTGCTCTGGAAAAAACATTTAAAAAAGGGGAGAAAGACTCTGATTCGGAAAATTATAATATTGTGGGTCCATACTACTTCACTCAACAGGAAAAAGAAAAGCATATAAATTTGTTGCTGTTAGAGGATGAAGAACGATTTCATTATGTCTGGATAAAAAATATATCAAGGTATATTACTCGTTTTTTTCTTTTTTTTTATATTAATGCATATGGTTAAAATATATACTAATTAAAAAATGTTTTCTTCTTTTTTTCTCCATTTAATTGTAGATTGACAAAACACAAAAGCCAGGTTTATATTTGCAACACATGTCTCATCCACGTTCACTATGATGAGACTTTAAGAAACATAAGGAGGACCGTAACAGAATGGTAGGTGTAATGGTAAAGGCTGAGTTACCCAACCGTAAACGTATATGTAACGAATCAGCTGTTCCGATACCACAAGAAGAAATGTATACGAATGGTTACTAACACGTAAATGTAAACGAACTTGCCGGATCATTCTGTTGAAATCAGAATTTTCTATCCGGCATCGAAACAGCTGAATGATTTTAGTCGGAAAAAATATGAAATGAATAAAGAAAATTGATTCAAACAACAAATAAGGAATAAGAATTAACAAATAAATGGAAAAATTTAGAATAAAATATAAAACCACAAGAAATGGATGCTAAATAGTACTGTCGTTTACGGTAATCTATAAGTGTACTTTTTAGCTACGGTACAGTTACATCACATTTACGTTTACGGTCCCATAATCCGCCCTTAAGTGTAGAATCTTTTCCTAGTGGAATAGATTCTACACTTAGCTTTAAGAATTTTAAAAAACAAATGGATGTATCGTTTGTAGTTTACGCTGATTTCGAATGTATTCCGGAATCAATTAATATTCAGAACTCAACTAACGTGAATTCGGTACAAAAGCATATTCCATTTGCTTATAGTTACTACATTAAATGTTCTTACAATTCTAGTTTAAATATCTATAGAATATATAGTGGAGAAAATTCATCAAAAATTTTTTTATAAAAATTACCCAGTGTAGAGACGGTAATGACATATCATTATTTCTTGGACTACCAGTAATGACACCCACTTACCTTCTGCATTATTTTAAAACATACTATAATGAGTTACTGATAATGACTTATTTTGATCATTATTTCAAATAGAAAATAATTTTCTAGATTTTTTTGAAAATTTTTTGAAATCTATTTTTAGACTCAATATTTTTTAAACACTGGTAAGGTAATATGTAACCACATATTTTTTGATTTTTTGTATGTTGGCGAGTAAGCTTACTTGTGTGCAGCAGGTCAATTATGTTTTTATCTATTAAATATTACATGTCGATATAGCGCAGATAGTAGAGCTGTTGACTGGCAATCTGTAGACCCAGGTTCGATTCCCGCACCAGCAAATTTTATTTTAAAAAAAATATAATAAAATATATTTTTTTTTATATAATTTATTTTTTTGAAAATCTATATTTAGACTCATTATTTTTGTCAGTACTGGTAAGCACATAGGTAACGATATATTTTTTGATTTTTCGTATGCTGGTGTGTAACCATAACTCATTATTTTTCGCGACATCGCCATATGAAGGTAATAAGAAATGTAATAACAAAAGTAACTAGTTACCATTACCAAGTATGTAGTTACATAACCACATATCTGGTAATGATTTTCTACACTTGGTAGTTAAGGATGTTTTAGATATTTATAATAACTATTTGAGTGTAGTAATACCAATGAAACCCTTAACGTTTCTTCGACAGAAAAGACAAATTGAAGATACAAATTGTCATATTTGTAGTAAATTTATATCTAATGGCAATAAAGTAGCTGACCATTGTAATCTAACAGGTGAGTATAGAGGACCCACTCATAGAAAATGTAATATCCCAGCAAAAATGTGTGTAAGTCATTCAAAACAAACAACTTTTAAATTGGTTACAATGGAGCGATAAGTGCTCTATTTCTGTTTCGAATGTATGTGCTTTAAAACAACTTTCAAAAATGTGTATATAATGTTGTTTTTTTCTTTTTAAATCCATTTGTTTGTGAATTACGAATTTATTAGAGATTCCATTTTTTTATCTCGAAAAAAACAAAATAGTTAATTTTATTCACGTACTTTATTAATTTACGATTAGTTACATATTTTTTAATGATTCGTACATATTTTAAAAAATACTTGAATTACAGTTCCCATTGAAAAAGGGAAGGAAATAAAGAATTGGATCCCATTGAATCTCCTGGACTATGACCCAAATATGAATTCTTTTTTTCACTAAATGCAAATATATAAAACTTAACAATTAAAATGTATTGTTAAGGATCTATGTAATTCGCTCGCGTACACCAAAGAAATATGCTAATAAAATTTGTTCCAATGTTAACACATTTTATCGTTTAAAACAGACCCATCAAGAGGTTGGTTAACAGATGTTACAATTCCTTACTCGTTGCTTATACACAAAAAGATCTATAAATATCACCTGCTTTAAATGTCGATATGCTTTAATTGCCACTACGCCTTGAAAGTCGTAAAATCAAACGAAATAAATAATTCTATAGTGACAAAAAATATATTTCAACTAAAAAATAGATCTTAAAAAAAATTACTGCCGTCAACTTTAAAATGTCAAGAGGAGTTTGCCAATTTAAGTTCCAAATTTTAATTAAAGTTAAAATTTGGTAAATAATCTTCTTCAACATAAATTTAACTAAATAATCACGTATTGCAAATTATAGAATTGGAACTTAATGCATCGTTTAATAAAAACGTTATTTTCAGCTAACGATGGAAGCCTTGCAAAATTCAAATGACGACATGGTATTCGCTTTCGAAATATGTCTGGGGAAAAACTGTCCTCCAACGGTTCTCCGATTCTTTAATGAATTTAAAGCTAAAATTTCAATCATAGATCTGCGGCTTGAGCAAATTTATAATGATGGCCTTATTACTGTAGAGTTGTAAAATGAAAAAATAGTTTCCTAGTACGCTTTAATATTCTGAAAATTCCTTGAGTAATGTTTTAAAAAAAAATAATCAATCAGAGGGTTACATATAACTTTTAGGCAAAGCTTTTAGGATGTAGATTATATTTAAACTTAGTTTAACGCAGTTTATAACTGGAATACTGCTTCTAAAATGGATCTATTTTATTTTCTTTCAATGAAGACCGAAATTCTAAAAGAGGAAAAGTTGTTCAGCCAATTTTTGTTAATAAAATTGAAGTGGCTGATATAATTCGTTGAACTGACATCCCAAACACTCGGCCTTATCTTATCTTTAATTCAATATCGTATCTTTTTTTAATTTAAAGACTGAAGTATACATGTTACAAACTTATTTAAAAAAAACTGTTAAACCAAAATTAAAAAAAATTTTGGTTTTGTCTGATTTTGACTTAATCGAATTGATTCAGATGCAAAAGAACCGTTTCCTTAATATTGTCCCACAAATAATAATAAATTGAAGCTTTTTTTACACAATAGGTTCAGAAATGGGTTCTGTAAAGGCTAAACATTAAAATTGCCTATAAAATATGCTATTTCATACATTATAAAAACCAAATTTAAATCACTTTTAAAAATCGATTATATTATATATTAAAAATAGTACTTCTAAATACTCTAAAAATGCAAACAAAATGTACTTGTATTGATGTGATGAAAATGTATACTTAAAAACCATACTTTATTAACATCATGTAATCACTTTTAAATTACTAACAAAATGCTTAAATTGAACTACTGACAACATGGGACATCACGTGTAAAATAAATCAGTGTTAGAGCTAAATTTTAACTACTCCACAATTAGTTGATGCTATTCGGAGTGCTTTTAAAATAACTTTTTTGTAATGACTTTTCACCCCTATATTTTTTCACAACCTTTCAGCATACGATTGCCATTTGTTTGTAAGGGAACTTTCATCTATCGAAGGTGGAATAAACATCATACCCTTAAATAAAGAATTATATGTATCTATATCCAAGAGAATTGCGGTAAATGATAAAAATACTATTGAGTTACGTTTTCTCGATTCATGTCGTTTTATGGCATCAAGTTTAGAACAACTTGCAGGTTTCTTATCTGATGATGATTTGAAAACTATAAAATCAGTTTGTTTGAATGACAATGAATTCGAAATTATGAAACGTAAAGGTGTCTTTCCCTATGATTGTTTAGATGAGTTGAATCGTCTGGAAGAAACACAATTACCACCTCGTTCTTACTTCTTCAATACATTAACTAATGAATTGTGTAGTGTAGAGGAATACGAATATGCTGAAAAAGTATGGAATGTATTTAAATGTAGAACTCTCATGGAGTTTTTACTTCTATATTTAAAAGTATATGTTCTTTTACTTTGCGATATTTTTGAGAATTTCCGAAAAGTTTGCAAAAACATTTATAATTTAGATATCTGTCAATATTATACGACACCTAGATTATCTTGGGAAGCAATGTGGAAAACAACAGAAGTAGAGTGGGTATTGTTGACTGACATTAATATGTATAATTTTATTGTACGTGGTATTAGAGGGGGAATTGTGCAATGTAGCAAACGACACTCAATGGCTAATAATAAATTTGTTAGCGATTATGATCCTACTAAGGAATCAAATTATATAATTTATTTAGATGTTAACAATTTATATGGTTATGCCATGTCACAATATCTTCCGTGTAGTGATTTTGAATGGGTTGGGAACTTTGAAGATTTCAATGTTAATGATATAGAAGATGATTTATCAGTAGGTTATATATTGGAAGTAGATTTAGAATATCCATCAACACTACACGATCGACACAATGATTTACCATTTAGAGTATGAAACAACCCAAATTAATAACGGATTTAAATTTTAAAACAAAATATGTAATACACTATCAAAATCTTAAATAATGTCTTAAAAATGGGTTTGTTTTGAAGAAAATTCATAGAGTTCTTACATTCAAACAATAGGATTGGTTAAAGAAGTACATTGATGTGAATAATCGTCATAGGACGTTAGCTAAAAATTCATTTGAACAAAATTTTTTCAAATTACAAAATAATGCCGTATATGGTAAGACTATGGAAAATGTCGATAAAAGAAAAGATATTAAAATAGTGTGTGCATGGGAGAATAGAGGTAAGAGGTTGGGGGCTAGAGCTCTTATAGCTAAACCCAATTTTCATAGTTTGCTGAAGATTCATGATGAAATGATTGCAATTGAAATGAGAGGAATGAAAACTGAATATAATAAACCAATTTATATTGGTTTTTCAGGTTTAAAGATCTCAAAATGGAAAATGTATGATTTCCATTATGATTATATGAAATCTAAATATGAGGAAAATATTAGTCTAAATTATATGGATACCGATTCATTTATTTATGATACTAAAACAGATGGCTTGTACGATGATATTCGAAATGATCTTAATACTTATTTCGATACATCTGCATATCCATTTCAAAATGTATTTAATTTTCCCCTTATAAACAAAAAGGTATTATTGGGTATGATGAAAGATGAGTGCAATGGTAAAATAATTTAGGAATTTTTTGGTTTAAGAGCTAAAATGTATTCGATTAAAATTGATGGAGAGGAGAAACAAATTAAAAAAATTAAAGGAGTTAAAAAATGTGTAACCAGTAGCGATTTATTAGACATGATAATGTTGCTACATATGCGTGAGGACATTATAGAATAAACGATCCTCAATCATCATCATCAACAAAAACAACAACAACAACGTCATCCCCTTCAAATGAAAACAACATTAATATCCATTTTATTGATAAGTAAATAAAATGGAAAAAAATAAATAAAGAAACAGCCCAGTGTAGAAAAGGTAATGACATATCATTATTTTTTGGACTACCAGTAATGACACCCACTTACCTTCTTCATTATTTTAAAACATATAATAATGAGTTACTGATAATGACTTATTTTTATCATTATTTCAAATAGAAAATAATTTTATAGATTTTTTTGAAAATTTTTTGGAATCTATTTTTAGACTCCATATTTTTTAAACACTGGTAAGGATATATGTAACCACATATTTTTTGTATGTTGCCGAGTAAGCTTACTTGTGTGCAGCAGGTCAATTATGTTTTTATCTATTAAATATTACATGTCGATATAGCTCAGATAGTAGAGCTGTTGACTGGCAATCTGTAGACCCAGGTTCGATTCCCGCACCAGCAAATTTTATTTAAAAAAAAATATAATAAAATACATTTTTTTTTTATATAATTTATTTTTTTGAAAATCTATATTTAGACTCATTATTTTTGTCAGTACTGGTAAGCACATAGGTAACGATATATTTTTTGATTTTTCGTATGCTGGTGTGTAACGACAACTCATTATTTTTCGCGACATCGCCATATAAACATAATAAGAAATGTAATAACAAAAGTAAGTATTTACCATTACCAAGAATGTAGTTACATAACCACATATCTGCTAATGATTTTCTATTTCAAACTATATTTATTAAATACACTCAAAAAAAAAAGTCAGTAAAGTCAGCAAAAAATGTGGCTGTGTCAGCAAATTTTTAGTCAGGAGCGTGCTTGCAAAAAAGTTGGTAATTTCAGCAAAAGGTTAGCTGAAAATCAGCGAGCTTATTTTTACCAAAAAAAATAGTAATCTTCAGCAAAAGTTTTGCTAACACTTAGTCGAAAGCAAATGAAAAAATCCTTGCTAAAATCACTAAACTTTTTGCTGAATATTAGTAGACTGAAAAAACTCAATAAACTTGTAGCGAAATTGTACTTTAGTTAATTTATTTGCTGAAAATTTAAATATAGAAATTGTGTAGAGTTGTTTTTCTTTTTAATCATTTCATACTGAAGGTTTTTGAGTTAAGCATCAGTTATTTAATTTGTTATTTCATATACAATTTTTTACATTTTATCTTTCAATATCGTTAAGTTCAAGTTAACTTTAAATATGAAACCGAGCGTAATAGATAAATAATAAAATGTACCTACATTAATTTGGAATAAATGTGGGCATTTTTTTATACTTTTAAAAGTGAATAATTATAAAAATTTGCATTAAATGAATGTGTGACTTTCTTTTAAATACTTATATATATTAATACTCCAAAATTTAATTTAAATGTGAATATCCATTTTATATTGATCTCAAAAGCCTATTATTTAGTATATATATTTATAATAAATCTTTTTACATACATACATTCAATGTATCATTCATCTAAAAGTTATTTAAATTTTAAAACTTTACTTATAATTAAATCGTATTTAAAATTACATTTCATTTTATAACTAAAAAGAAATAAATTTGACTATTCGTAAGCATTTTTTATGGATTTTATTTTAGATTTTTCGGAAATAAAATACAGTATGCATACTAATATTTAGTATAAGTACTATTTTATTTCCATTTTAAATTTACAGAAATTTTACTAATATATAGCAAAATTACTAATTTTTGCTTCTAAATGAATTTCACTAATATTTAGTAAGAAATTTGGCTAATTTTAGCAAATTGATTTCCATTATGAATATACTAAAATTATACTAAATTTTAGTAACTATTACAAATTTTTTCAACAACTTTGACTTTACTAATAATTACAGACACATTTTGCTAAAATTAGCTAATCGGTCTGCTGGCCTAATATTAGTTAATTTTTCTGTAATATTACAGTTTTTTCTGTAACTTTTACAGACTTTTTTATTTGAGTGTATGTCATCAAACTATGTTTCTGCCAAAAAGATTCAATGCTATAACAGAGGAAGAGGTAAAGGAGTTTTCATCAGACAAATACTGCATCAAAAAAGTACCTGCAGTAGGTGACCAACCCTTCCGATTAGTGTTGGAGGTTTTTGATCTTAATGCGTTTATTATTCCCAAAATTGGAGAATATCCGCAATGGAATTGAAATTGTTAAAATGTATAAACTATTGCATTAAATAAATCGAAAAAATAAATAAAATATATTAAAATATAAATAATTGTTTTTATTTATCATAAATTTCATATAAAAATTTTAGGCAAAAGTGACCACAATTAAATGAATTATATTTTTGATGTTGTCTATAATTGTACTCTATATTAGAGCCTAAATATAAAAGTCAATGGTATGGCCATAGTGTAAATAGATGTGTGCCACTTAAGAAACATTGTCGGTGATATGTTTTGATTTAAGGAAAAATAAAAAATGTAATACTAAATATACTGTATGTGTGATACACTCAACCAAAAAAGTATTTAATGGCTACTGAAAATTTTGCTGTTATTACGGGAAATTTAACTGTTTTGAGGCCAGCGGTATTTTTTGCTAATTTTAGCAACACATGTCTGCTGATCTGTAGTACAATAAAATTAGTAGAAAAAATTAGTAGCCGCTACTAAATTTTAGTAAAATTTATGTAAAATGCAATTCAAAATCGATTTGCTAAAATCAGTTAAAAAACTTACTAAATATCATAATTTTAGTACAATGAAATTAGTATAAATAATTAGTTGCAGCTACTAAATTTCATAAAAAATTTCGTTGCGAGTGGTTGTGTTTTTCCAAATCGTCTACAAAGTATCAACTTTTCTATCTAAAAAAGTGTTTTTAAAAAATCTTAAAGATAACCATCTGAAAGCTTGGCAAAAAATCTATACAGTGGTGATAAAAAAATCAAAGAAAAGTTACTTTAAAGCGACTTTTTTTAACAAAAACAAAATTGAATAAATTTCATATAAAAAAAATCTGTATACATATATAAAACAAACGAAAGCATCATAGAAAAAGCAGTAAACAAAACTCAGAAATAAATAGAAAATATAACAACAAAATGGGCTTAACCAATGAGAATATTATTTGCAAACAATGCAACTCAAACATTACAAATACAAAATATATAAAATGTAACAAGTGCGATTCCAAATACCATCTCTCTCAATTTTGTTCCATGACTGAAAAAGCGTATAACACAGTGTATTGGGATAAGAAAAACGAGTGGAGATGCCATCAATGCAAGGGACGAAGCAAATCTGAATCGAACAACACCTATCAAACCATCGTGTTTGATGACATATCCCAACATAAAAAGCAAAGACAATACGATGATGAAGATAATGAAAGTAATAGTTCCTGCAAAAAGTTTAAGGACGCGATTACACTTGGCTCACTTAACTCTGGGTTGTGTACAGTGCAATCTGAATTAAAAGAAATCAAAACATCAATCGAATTGCTAAATATTACCGTCAGTGCAAATAATTCACAAAATTCAAACATTATAGATGAACTAAAGAACTCCATAACAGCGATGGCCTCATCAATAACAACATTAGCTACGCAAGTTAGAGATTTGTACGAAAGAGAAGCTAAACAAGATCAAAAAATCAATGAAATAGATAAAACAGTTAACAGAATCGATCAACATTTAATAAAAAATAATATAGAAATAAAAAACGTTGCTAATCCAGACATGAGTGCAAGCGACATAATAAAAACAATTGCTGCCTCCGTAGATGTCGAAATCAATAATTTTGATATAAATAATGCTTATCGTGTTAAAAAAGCCGATAATAAGGCAATAATTGAATTTACAACGCTACACAAAAAAAAGAGTTTATGAGCAAGATTCGACGCCACAGAATCAACGCAAATATTGTAAACTAGCGGGCGCAGCCCGCTACGTTGTTAGCGTGCCTTAAAGGTTAAGGGGGGGGGCTGCGCCCTCCCCCCCGGGGGGCTGCGCCCCCCACAATTTTTATTAAATTCGTTTTTTTATTTAAAGTTTTTTTATTCCAGCCACCACAAATAAATAATTCTGCACAACAATGGGTTTAAAATAAATAAATATTTGATCACTTTTTCTCATGAAAGTGGATTGTTAGTAATGAATCCATAATAAATTGCAATATACGTGTGTATGTTAAGATAATTTGGTAAAGTGCGAACTTAGGTAGATAGACCCGTAAGTAGTTTTGTTCATTTGTGTTTTGAATGAAAATAAATAACTTAAAGCAGGGTTGGAAAGCATTTTATAATATTAAAAATAGCGGGCAAAGCCCGCTACGTTGTTAGCGTGTCTTAAAGTTTTTTTTTTAATTCCAGTTTATGTAAAGGTAGACCTGGCAATTCAAGTAAATTCACAAATTCAGTTGGAAAATTTACTGCGTCGGTTTCTTCCACCGGTGCTTCGTTACATGAAGTTTAAATATCGGAATATATAAGTTCCATTCCGTTTCTAAGGTTTTTTCTCTTTTAGAAAATTTGTTTAACTTTTTCGAGAGTAAGTTTCAATGCTACATAAGTTTCATATTCCGTGGATAGTGTTTGAACAGGTCATTCCCTCTTCCAATCCATTTGCATTCTCTATAATTTCAATTCTACTCGTTCAACGTTTATATCCATTTCATTCCACTTGTGTAGTGTTTCATTCCACTCGTTTCCTATTTAGTTTCTTAATTTTAGTGTTTCATATACACTTGTTCTTTAAGTTTTAGGTTTCTAGCTAAAGACGCAGACGTTAAGGGGGGGGGGGCAATTTTCCCCTTTTGAACCACCATTTTTACCACGTTCCTGTCCAAAGTCCTAGAAATGCCTTGTCGATAAGTTAGCCCATACTCCAAGGAAAACATATTATATATTACAGGTTTCTAGCCGAAGGGTTCGGTTAGGCCATCAAGGGGGAAAATTATTCCGTTTTTACCCCTCCCGGTAGGAATTTCCAAAAATTCCGTCTTAGAGGACGTCTGCGTTGGAGGAGGAACCTACTACATACATAATTTTAGGTCTCTATATCCAGCAGTTTGGCCAGGCGTCAAGGGGGAAGTTTTTTCCCTTTTTACCCCTCCCGGTATGAATTTCCAAAAATCTCATCTTAGCGGATGTATACAATAGAGGAGGAACTTTAATACCAAATTTCAACTTCCTACCTCCAGCGGTTTGGGCAGGCCTTTAAGCCGCACTTTTCGCTTCATTAATCCCCATTTTTGCAATGTCCCTGTCCAAAAACCACCTTCCCGGTCCAAAAAGCCCATACTCCAAGTAACATATGTTTTACATTTCAGGTTTCTAGCCAACTTTTACTATTTGTGCCCCTCTCGGTAGGAATTTCCGAAAATCCATCGACAGGGAATTTCAGCTTCCTTGTTCCAGCAGTTTGAGCAGGCTGTCAAGGGGGACACTTTTTCTTTTTTTGTCCCTCCCGGTTGGAATTAGGCTGGAAGAGGAACCTAAGTACCGAATTGCAGCTTCCTAGTTGCAGCAGTTTGGACAGGTCGTTAAGGGGCAACTTTCCCTTTTTGAGCCCCCATTTTATAACGACCCTGTCCAAATTCAAAAAAGTATCTTTCTTATAAGTTAGCCCTTACTCCAGGGACCCACATTTTAATCTTCAGATTTCTAGCCGAAGGGGTTTTTACCGGCCCCCAAGGTGAGGCTTTTCTTCTTTTTGCCCCTCCCTTCAGGAATTTACAAAAATTCCATCTTCGCGGCTATCTGCGATGGATGAGGAACATTCATACCAAATTTCAACTGCATTGCCTAAGCGGTTTGGGCAGGCCGTTATTGGGGACATTTTTCCCTTTCAACCACCATTTTTACTATGTTGCTGTTCCAAAATAGAAAAATTACGTTGCCGGTGAGTTAGTCCTACTCCAAGGAATACATATTTAAAATTTTAGGTTGACCAAAAGGGATTGGGCAAGCCGTCAGGAGGAGACTTTTACCTTATTTCCCCTCCCGATAGGAATTTCAAAAATTCCGTCTAAGCGGACGCCTACACAGAGGGAGGAACTCACATACCGAGTTTCCTTTTGGGATATCCTGTAGGGAATTCCAAAAATACAAACTTAGTCGATGTCTACTACAGTGGAGGAACCTTTATACCGAATTTCAACTTCTTACCTCCAGTGGTTTGGGCAGGCACTTTTCCAATTTGTGAGACTGTTTATGTGGAGACTTTTCACCTTTTTGCCCGTTCCGGTAGGCACTTCTATGCCGAATATCAAGAAACCTTGTTTTAGTGGAGATATCCGTGGGGGGAGGAAAAAAAGTAGTTTTTTGAAATTATATATTATTTTAAATGGTACTTTTTGGAAAAACGAAATTTTTTGGAAAAAGATACTTTGTTTTTACAAAGTACTTTATTTGTACTTTTTTTGGAAAAGGTATTTTTTTAATAAGGTGTTTTTTTTTTGGAAAAATGTATGTTTTTTGGAAAAAGGTACTTTTTTTGGAAAAGGTACTTCTTTTGGAAAAGGAAAATTTTTTTAGAAAAATGTACTTTTTTTTGGGAAAAGGTACTTTTTTTTTGAAAAGGTACTTTTTTTGAAAAAGGTATTTTTTTGAAAAAATGTATGTTTTTTGGGAAAAGGAAAATTTTTTAGAAAAAGGTACTTTTTTGGGAAAAGGTACTTTTTCTTGGAAGAGGTACTTTTTTTTGAAAAATGTATTTTTTTTGGAAAAATGTATGTTTTTTGGGAAAAGGTTCATTTTTTTAGAAAAAGGTAAATTTTTTGGAAAAAGGTACTTTTTTAAAAAAGGTACTTTTTTTGGAAAAATGTACTTTTTTTGGAAAAAGGTACTTTTTTGGAAAAAGGAATTTTTTTTGGAAAAAGGTACTTTTTACGGGAAAAGGTACTTTTTTTGCAAAAAGGTACTTTTTTTTTAATAAGGTGTTTTTTTTGGAAAAAGGTACTTTTTTTTGAAAAAGGTACTTTTTTTGGAAAAAGGTACTTTTTTTGGAAAAAGGTACTTTTTTTGGAAAAAGGTACTTTTTTTTGGAAAAGGGTACTTTTTTCGAAATAGGTACTTTTTTGGAAAAAGGTACTTTTTTTGGAAAAAGGTACTTTTTTTGGAAAAGGAAAATTTTTTTAGAAAAAGGTACTTTTTTTTGGGAAAAGGTACTTTTTTTTGGAAAAGGTACTTTTTTTGAAAAAGGTATTTTTTTGAAAAAATGTATGTTTTTTGGGAAAAGGAAAATTTTTTAGAAAAAGGTACTTTTTTGGGAAAAGGTACTTTTTCTTGGAAGAGGTACTTTTTTTTGAAAAATGTATTTTTTTTGGAAAAATGTATGTTTTTTGGGAAAAGGTTCATTTTTTTAGAAAAAGGTAAATTTTTTGGAAAAAGGTACTTTTTTAAAAAAGGTACTTTTTTTGGAAAAATGTACTTTTTTTGGAAAAAGGTACTTTTTTGGAAAAAGGAATTTTTTTTGGAAAAAGGTACTTTTTACGGGAAAAGGTACTTTTTTTGGAAAAAGGTACTTTTTTTGGAAAAGGTTTTTTTTAATAAGGTGTTTTTTTTGGAAAAAGGTACTTTTTTTGAAAAAGGTACTTTTTTTGTAAAAAGGTACTTTTTTTGGAAAAAGGTCCTTTTTTTGGAAAAAGGTACTTTTTTTTGGAAAAAGGTACTTTTTTTTGAAAAAGGTCCTTTTTTTGGAAAAAGGTACTTTTTTTGGAAAAAGGTACTTTTTTGGAAAAAGGTACTTTTTTCGAAATAGGTACTTTTTTTGGAAAAAGGTACTTTTTTTGGAAAAAGGTACTTTTTTTTGGAAAAAGGTACTTTTTTTTGAAAAAGGTCCTTTTTTTGGAAAAAGGTACTTTTTTTGGAAAAAGGTACTTTTTTGGAAAAAGGTACTTTTTTTGGAAAAGGTACTTTTTTTTTTGGAAAAGGTACATTTTTTTAGAAAAAGGTACGTTTTTTTTGGAGAAAGGTGCTTTTTTTGGAAAAAGGTACTTTTTTGGAAAAAGGAATTTTTTTTGAAAAAAGGTACTTTTTTCGGGAAAAGGTACTTTTTTTGGAAAAAGGTAATTTTTTTGGAAAAAGTACTTTTTTTGAAAAAAGGTACTTTTTTTGGAAAAATGTAATTTTTTTGGAAAAAGGTACTTTTTTTGGAAAAAGGTACTTTTTTTGGAAAAGGGTACTTTTTTTTGGAAATAGGTACTTTTTTTGGAAAAAGGTACTTTTTTTGGAAAAAGGTACTTTTTTTGGAAAAAGGTACTTTTTTTGGAAAAAGGTACTTTTTTTTGGAAAAGGGTACTTTTTTTCGAAATAGGTACTTTTTTTGGAAAAAGGTACTTTTTTTGGAAAAAGGTACTTTTTTTGGAAAAAGGTACTTTTTTTGGAAAAAGGTACTTTTTTTGGAAAAAGGAATTTTTTTTGGAAAAAGGTACTTTTTTTTGAAAAAGGTACTTTTTTTTGAAAAAGGTACTTTTTTTGGAAAAAGGTACTTTTTTTGGAAAAAGGTACTTTTTTTGGAAAAAGGTACTTTTTTGGAAAAAGGTACTTTTTTTTTGGAAGAAGGTACTTTTTTCGGAAAAAGGTACTTTTTTGGAAAAAGGTACTTTTTTTGGGAAAAGGTACTTTTTTTGGGAAAAGGTACTTTTTTTTGGAAAAGGTACTTTTTTGGAAAAAGGTACTTTTTTTCCCCTTTTTGCCCCTCCCGATAAGAATTTCCAAAAATGCCGTCTCAACTGACGTCTACACCGGTCGAGGAACCTACATACCAAATTTCAACTTCATAGCTCCAGCAGTTTGAGCAGGCCGTCAAGGTGGAGACTTTTTCCCCTTTTTGCACGTCCCTGTAAAAATTTCCAAAACTCCCGTCTTGGTGGATGTCTACGATAGTGGAGGAACCTTTATACCAAATTTCAACTTCCTACCTCCAGCGGTTTGGGCAGGCCGTCAAGGGGGAGACTTTTTCCCCTTTTTGCCCGTCCCTGTAAAAATTTCCAAAATTTCCCGTCTTGGTGGATGTCTACGATAGTGGAGGAACCTTTATACCAAATTTCAACTTCCTACCTCCAGCGGTTTGGGCAGGCCGTCAAGGGGGGCCTTTTTCCCCTTTTTGCCCGTCCCTGTAAAAATTTCCAAAACTCCCGTCTTGGTGGATGTCTACGATAGTGGAGGAACCTACATACCAAATTTCAACTTCATAGCTCCAGCAGTTTGAGCAGGCCGTCAAGGGGGAGACTTTTTCCCCTTTTTGCCCGTTCCTGTAAAAATTTCCAAAAATCCCGTCTTGGTGGATGTCTACGATAGTGGAGGAACCTTTATACCAAATTTCAACTTCCTACCTCCAGCGGTTTGGGCAGGCCGTCAAGGGGGGCCTTTTTCCCCCCATTTTGACAACGTCCCTGTCCAAAATTCTAGAAAGTACTTTCCAGAAAAGTTAGCCCCTACTCCAAGGAACACATATCTTAAATTTCAGCTTTCTAGCCAAAGGGGTTTTGGCAGGCCGTCAAGGGGGACACTTTCCCCCTTTTTGCCCGTTCCGGTAGGAATTTCCAAAAATCCCGTCTTAGTGGACGTCTACCCCGAAAGAGGAACCTACATAACAAATTTCAACTTCCTAGCTTCAGCGGTTTGGGCTGGGCGATGTTGAGTGAGTCAGTCAGTCAGTCAGTCAGTCACGTTATTCTTTTATATATAAAGATAAAGATACCAGTGATGTTGACAAATTTATTTACATCAATGATCAGCTCACTGCATACAACCGTCGTTTGCTGTGGTCTGCTAAAACTAAAGCTAAAGAGTGTAGTTGGAAATTCGTATGGGTTCGCAGTGGCTCTATATGTGCCAGAAAAAATGAAAACTCTCCCTTAATAATGATAACAAACACAGCTGATATTGAGTTAATAAATAACGAAATTTAAACTCACATTGTAAAAGTACAGAAAAAAAAAATGAATACAATTAAATCTGTTACATATGATCATTTTAATCAAATTGATAATGAACTCTTAAGTTATCCCTTTTCACTAATATTTATGAATATCCGTTCACTAAGAAAAAACTTTCAAACATTTTTAACAACAATAGACAAAATAATAGATAAAATATAATTTATAGTGCTGGTCGAAACTAACATAACTAATGACGAGAACTGTCTGTATAATATTCGTGGTTTTAACTCAACGTTTTTAAATAGAGAAAAAGGTAAAGGTGGGGGTATACCCAGCAAAAAACGTGGAAGTGATCTTAAGGAATCAATTTTTCATTGATTCCAAAGTATCATTAAGTTCTGATTTTCCGCTTCTAAAGCAGTTCTGTTTCACACCTTCCGAAAATGTGATTTTGAAGGAAATTAAGTCTTTCCAAATCTATCTAACTACAGATATTTCCATATAAATTTAACATTTATAACTGTGGTTAAGCACTTAACTTTAATTATTTTGAGACAAGTTGTCAGGTCCAAGTGATTTGCTTAAATTTTTTACGAACAAAAATTAATTCCTTTTCACCAATTAAAAAGAACATCAAAAGGATCATAAAAGAAAACTTCCACCCTATGACAACCCTATGTAAAATTCATTGGTTCCGATCCAAATTTTCACAATATCGAATCCAAATCACTGCTTCTTTTTCTCTTCTTTTGACGATTTTTTTTTTGCTGGGTAGTAGTGTATGCAAAGGAAAATATTAACTACACACAAAATGAAATAAACACCAAATCTTTCGAACTGATACAATTAGAAATTGAAATAAGCAACAAACCTCTTTCCCTTCTTTCGATATACCGATAACCGAAACAAAATAAGAATGTGTTTATAAAAGAACTTGAGCAAGTAATCAAACAAATTCGTATCAAACGAAATATAGTTATCGTGGGTGATATGAACATGGACATTATGTGCGAAAATAATACAATAACAAATTATGTTGATATGCTTATGTCAAACGGGTTGCAGAGCACAATCAACGAACCAACACGCATAGATATAAAAAGAAACACACAAACATGTATCGACCACTGTTTTGTTAAAAATGTACAAACTCAAACATTAGTTAATGCAGCAGTAATTAGAACAACAATATCCGATCATTTTTCTACTTTCTGTTGTTTCGAACATAATGAAGTAACCAATGTAACAAACAATCAGAGATCGCCAAACTGTTTTTGTGAAGAGACTTATACAAGTACTTTTAAAATAAATAAATTCATAAAGGAAACAAATTGGAATAATTTAATCGTACCAAATAATGTAAATGATTCATACAATAATATACATAAAAAGTTTAGTGAAATATATGAAAAATCAAAAGTTAATAAAAAACCAATCAAAAAAAGATCTACAAATCCATGGATCAGTGATGAAATAGTGAATTGCTGTGAGCAAAGGGATAAACTTTATAAAAAATGGATTAATAATAAAGGAAATAAAAGTTATGAAAAAGAATATAAACAATTTAGAAATAATTTAAATAAAAAAATTTTTTATGCAAAAAATAATTATTACCGCCAAAAATTTATTGAAAATCGTAATAACGCTCGGGTTACTTGGCAATTGATAAATGAGATCAAAGGTAAGACTATAAATAACATTGATGATGTAATTTTAAAAAATTTTAAAAACAATAACATTGAAAATACTCTGCAAAATTTTGCCATAAACTTCAATGAAAATGTATGCAAAATAATTCACACGTGTAATGTAAAAATAATTAACTACTCAGAAATAACCTTACCAAACTCAATGTATATTGAACAAACAACAGAAGATGAAATCTTCAATATATTAACAAGATTAAATGTAAAAAAAGGTGCAGGGATCGATGGAATTAGGCCCAGAGATATGAGATATAATGCTTCAATCTTTACACCAATAATAACTAATCTCATAAACCAAAGTATCTGTTATTCAACTATTCCAAAATTATTAAAAACGTCGATTATAAGGCCCATTTAGAAAAGCGGTAAGAAAGATGATGTCAACAACTACAGGCCAATAGCCATACTATCAGTCATGGAAAAAGTATTGGAAGAAGTTATCGTAAAAAGATTAAATATATTCTTAAAGAAATTCAAAATAATAAACCCAAATCAATATGGTTTTCAAAAGGAAAAGAACATTAATCAACTGCTTGGTAAATTTGCAAATACTATAAATAATGCTCTT
This sequence comes from Leucophora obtusa, assembly GCA_949987735.1. Lineage (NCBI taxonomy): Eukaryota > Metazoa > Arthropoda > Insecta > Diptera > Anthomyiidae > Leucophora > Leucophora obtusa. The sequence goes on from OX465295.1 coordinate 246,747,593, forward strand.
AGTAAAGGTGAACAATGTCTAGTATTATTTATAGACTTCAGCAAGGCATTCGATACACTGTCACACTCAAAACTTCTCTCAACTCTTGCTAGAAATGGAATACGCGGAAATGTTTTATTATGGTTTGCGGACTATCTAAATCTCCGAAGTTATCAAGTAAAAATTAACAACAAAATTAGCAATGAAATCAGATCAAGCAACGGAGTTCCACAAGGATCCAAACTTGGCCCACTCCTGTATTTAATATACGCAAACGATATGCTCAACACCCTAGAAGACTGCTTCACATACGCATATGCTGATGATACTGCAATCGTTGTGACGAATAAAAATATAGAAAGTGCCACAAAAACTATGCAACTTCAGCTCGATGTCGTATCTAAATGGTGCCATGATAATGGTTTAGTAATAAACGCTTCAAAAACGAAAATAATGCACATCAGACAACCGAATGTTAAGCCAATCAACATCAAAATTAAGTACCACAGCATAGAATGCATACACAACAAAACCAATGTTACAAATGATTCTTGTAATACTACAATTGAACTAGTAAATAGCTACAAATATTTAGGAGTACATGTAGATAATACCTTTAAATGGAAAACGCACATAAAAGAACTGCAAAAGAAATTACGTAAAGCTGCTTATTCGCTGTACCACCTCAGTTATGCCGCAACTTACAGAGTACTTCGTCAGGCATACTTCTCGTTAGCTGAATCATATATACGACACGGTATATCTGCTTGGGGTAACTCTGCCCACTGTAAGAGCCTACAACAAACTCAACATCGGGTACTCAAAATTCTTTGGAATAGTCAACACCATTTACACCACAACAATACCAACGTAGGCAATATCAGTAGCAGCAACATCAACAATAGCATCAACAACATTAGCAGCAACAACAATATTAACAACAACATTACCAACAACCACAATATCAACAATAATAACAACAACATTAACAATAACAACAACAATAACAGCAACATCAACAATGGCATCAACAAAAACATTAACAGCAACAACAATATTAACAACAACATTACCAACAACCACAATATCAACAATAATAACAACATTAACAATAATAACAACAATAACAACAACAACATGGCTATTACCAACAAAAACAACGAACAATCAAAAAATCTGCCAAGTGCATTAAAAGTCCGTAATATCAAAAACATATATCGTCTAACAATCTTGACAGAATTAAATGACTCCCACTGCAGATTTTCTAACGAAACTTTTTGATTAACTAATCATACTTTTGGTTTCATTTAGAAAATTAAGTTCAGTATCTTTTACTAGATCGTATAGAGTAAAAGCTACAATTTTTAGCAATTCTTTGTGGAAAATAATTTAAATACTTAAAAATTTTAAATTTCTTATAAAACTCAATTCTAAAAAAATATAAAAAATTTTAAAAAATCAACTGTGAAAAAGACTCTAAATAAATTTAAAATTTATTAAAAATCAACTTTGAAGAAGGCTCTAAATAAATTTTTAATTTATTAAAAAAAGATTAAATAAAATTTAAAAAAAAAGAAATATAAAATTATTTAATTAACAAAAAATTTTATTTAAATTCTAAAAATAAATAAGCCAAAATGTTCTCCTGTTTAATATGCCAAACCGCTGTCAACAGCAAACGTAATATGCTTCAACATAAGAAGAAACATTGTGTTGAATGTGGAAAGTTTTTCCTTAACCACTCTTCGATGAAGGAGCATGAAAGGACTCATGTAACCTCTTCAATGAAATTTTGTGTTCCTTGCAATGTAGCGGTTGCCAGCATAAACTATGCACAAGACTTACGTACACTTCAACATCGCAATAATTGTGGGGTGAGGACAATTAACCCTCGACTCACTGTAAGAAGCAGTGATTATAATGAAAGGTTAGCAATTTATGTGTTAGAAAATGAGAAGGAGGAAATTATTATGCCGGAGGAATTTTTTAAAAAAGAGGAAGTAATTTTGATTGAATTGCTTAAGGATTGCCAACCCGTGAAAAAACTATTAGATTTGATCAAGTTAGGTTTGATCCAATTGTATCTATTCATATTAAAGAGTGAATAACAACGTATAAAATTAAATATGTGTTTGTTTCCGATTTTCAAAATTTTCTTATTCGTTGCCTTATATAATCATATCCTAAAAAATCTTTTCTCTTATATCATTTTATATGCCATATACAAATACATATACTTGATCAAATTATATCTCGTTGAAGATAAATTTTTATATTGCTTCGAACAACACTTTATAAAACTAAATGTGACCCAAGAAAATTTTAGATAAAATTATTTACTAACTCGAATCGAACAAAATGTATGTTGATTTAAATACAATTATATACTTAATAATTCAATACAAAATTAAAAAGCTGAGCTTATCTGTTATGTTGCATCTAGGGTGTCTAATGACCAAATACCAATGTCACACTTTTACAATATCTAATATTAAATCTAATGAAAGAAATAATAAGAACGGTAACTACACAGAGAAAAAATTATAGTTAAATAAATTACTATATCAGATTTTAATTAATATTTGATTTTTTACGAACACTTTATAAAATAAAGTATGAATACTAGAGCTAGTGTTATTGTCATTACTTAGTAGGATATTTTATTTAAGTAAGAAACTTTGAAACAAAATTTTCTAATTGGTGGCTATAATACTGATCCTTATTAAAGTAAATTAAAGTTAAACTTTTTCATAATTAAGTTAATGTGTTTTTTGATTTAAAAAATAAGCAGACAATTTTTTATATAAAAAGAAAAAAACCTGAGGTTTGTGTGATTTTAAAACTATTTCTATCTTAATAAACGGTGTTTCTGTATGATTTAAATTTTTTTCTTCTGCGTAGTTACTACTAACTGATACTGGATTATATAACCCACATAGAGAGAAGTTTGCTGGACCAGTTTTAATGAAATTTTTTTAATAAAATAATAAAGTTTTCTTCAAAAGGTAAATGAAAAATTTCTTAAATTTGGTGAAAATTCTTCATATATTTTATGAATTTGGTTTTAATGAAACTTTTTCATTAAGTGTATGAAACTTTTAATAAATAAAATGAATATTTTCACAACATTTTATCAAAAATTCCATTAATTCAATAAAATGTTTCAATACACGACGGCCCAGTGAAATTTCATCGGTTATGTGCAAAAATTTATTAATATCATTCAGATCATTCTCTCAGTTAATTTATTGGTCGTTTTTCTACACTATAAATATTCACATAAACAAAAAAAATTTAATGCAATTGAATAAGACCAAAACTCCGACAAAATTGGATGAAATTATATTAATTCAAATATATTTTTTATTCATTTATACAATTTGATTAATCCATTTTCCGGATTAAATTTTATATAATTCATTATGATGCCAAATAAAAAAAGATATGCTACCGAATAAATTTTTTTTCACGGGAAGTCAAACACATAACATACAAGTTTAATATGAAGCTTGTATGTGATTATGTGAAAATAACTGAGCATGAAGTGTTGGGAGCTACAATAGCTCACATAACAAAAATGATAATGGTCACTCTAAGCGATGACTTGAGAGGTATCTATAATATGCAAACTAATGAAATCCGGAACAAAATGTCTGAGTTCCAAGAAAGATATAGTGGCTGGTCTCTTATAAATATAAAATGTCTAAATATTAATGTGAATGAAGCTAGCATTATAAGAGGATCACAATATATTACACTTCCAAAGGAATTAGCAATGAAAAAAGCATTTACGAATATCCATAATGAAGATGTTTATTGTTTCAAATGGAGTCTTATTGCTGCATTGTATTGTGCAAGAGGATTATCTCATGATGAACAAACACAATGTTCATCACACAACATAAACTGTAGTATAGCGGTAGACAAAATAATAGTTAACAACATCGAATTAAATTTTGTCAACCTCACATTTCCACTACCTCTAAAGAACTTGAGAGATTTTGAAAAACGAAATGAAGATATCAGTGTCAACGTCTTTGAATATGAAGAGAAAAGGATAGTCGGACCAGATAGATGTATTAATAAAAGATATTTCGAGGTTAATAACAAAATTTTAAAAATTTATTTTTAATATTGATTAAAATGTATTTCGATTTTTTTTAATTTTTGTTATTTACTCTTTTTATTTATTTACAGATTTATTCGTAGCAGTTTGACAGGACATCACGGAAAAATATTTATATGTAGTGCATGCCTCACTTACAAAGAAAGTGAGGCATGCAATTTTGTTTATTAGAACATAAACAAAATTGCAATAAAATATGCACAAGAATGCCAGATGAAAGTGATGCTACCATAAAGTATTCGAATGTTCATAAGGAACTGGATTTACCATTCACGGTGTATGCTGATTTGGAATCGGTATTAAGTAGTATAAATGAAGAGGTTAGTGTTAAAACTAGGAAAATACAACAGCACATTCCATGTGCATTTAGTTATTTTATAAAATGTAGCTTTAACGAAAATTTAAATAAGTTTAAAATTTATGTTGGTGAAGATGCACCCACAGTTTTCGTCAAAGATTTAGTTGAAGATTTAAAAAATATTTATAAGAATTATATTTATAAAGAAGTTGAAATTAATATGACGGCAGAAGATATCAATTTTCATAATTCTTCTAATATGTGTCATATTTGTGAAGAAGAGGAGATTTATTTCTCAAAAGTGAAAGACCACTGTCATTTCACTGGCAAGTATAGAGGAGCTGCACACAATGATTGTAAATTAAAATATAGGAAACCCAAGTTAATTCCAGTATTTTTCCACAATTTGTCATCATATGATTGTCATATGTTCTTTAAATATCTTAATAATATTCCAAATAGTGATATAAATATTCTTCCTTTCAACAAGGAATTATACATAGCTTTGTCTGTGCATCTACCATTTCTTGAAAATTCTACTAAAGAAAAATTCGAAATAAGATTTCTAGATTCATTCAGATTAATGGCTTCAAGTTTGGATTATCTAGCAAAAAATTTACATGTTGAGGATTTATATATTGTCCGCAAAAATTTCATTGATGAAAATCATTTTAATTTAATAAGAAGAAAGGGTGTTTTTCCATACTCTTATATAGATTCATTGGAAAGATTCAATGAGACTGAACTCCCCAGTCGAGATAAATTTTTAAATATTTTAAATGATGCCGAATGTTCCGAAGAAGATTATGAACACGCGAAAAATGTTTGGAATGAGTTTAGATGTGAGAATCTGTTGGATTATGTAAAATTATATTTGAAAACAGATGTTGGCAGACATATTTAAAAACTTTAGGAAAATTTGTAAATCTATATATAAATTAGATCCAGCTCATTATTATACAGCCCCCGGTCTTTCATGGGACGCCATGCGTAAAACGACAAAGAAAGTTATTTTGAGAACTTGTTTTGTAGTTACTAGTCAAAAAAACTAGTACTTTTTAGAACAAATGGCCGAACATTTGTTACGGGATACTAATGAAATCGCAATAATACCTTAAAATCTAATTACAATTGAGCAAAAAGCATTTGTTTACTAAAAAAAGGGGATGGTTATTTTTTTGCTTTACATTGGCTGTTTTATAAAAATGGATCCCTCGGGATCGCTCCCGGACCTGGCCTATTTGTATTATCGGAGTGTGTTAATATACCAATGAAGAAAAATTTGTGTCCATTTTGCGCTATCTCGCTTAGTTTTTGATATACGGGCCATTTTTGCAAGCTTCAATTCAATATTTTGGCCCTCATCATGTCCCGAATCAGATTTTACTTTAGATCTGCCTCGTGCCGAGCAGTTACGTATAAAAATGGAAAAAGAAAAGAAATTCCGCCAAAGATGTCGTGTTATACCAACATTTTTAAGTTTAGTTTTTTTCCTAACCTAACCCGAGGTAAACGCATGTTTGGTAGTATGATTTGAAGTCAAAAATTATTTTAAAATAATACCACTAAATTATTTAACCGAATATTTTGAACATAGATAGTCCTTCTTTAACTTTCTTTAAGAGTCTCCGAAATGGTTTAAAATGTTCATAGATTAATTTAGAATTTTTAAGTAGAATTATAAATTATATGTTAATAAATATTTTGTAGAACAAGTGCCGTAATTATGTGTATTTTAATTTTAGTTTCAAATCAAATAATTTTTTAATAAAACAACGAATAATAATTTTGTATTAAATAAGTTTCCTTTTTCTAGCAACATGTGTCTGAAACATTGTAAATGCATATATAATTTTAGCAAATGTTTATATGACAGCAGTATTGTTAATAAATTATTTTGTGATCTTAGTTTTTTAAGTTTCCTTTTATAAATTGTTTAAAATACTTTTATAAATTTTAATATCTATTTATGTTTTATAAATGTTATATTTTTCTGATGTAAATGTAGTACGTATGTATGTATATAAATTGTTATAAAAAAAAAAAAAAAAAAAAAAAGAATTAGAATTATTCACAGATAAAGATATGTATCTCTTTATACAAAAGGGAAAAAGGGGGTGGGGGAGGTCTCGTACAATGTTCCCAGAGACATACCAAAGCCAATAATAAGTATATAGATGATTATGATAGTAGTAAACCACCTGAATATTTAGCTTATTTAGATGCAAATAACTTATATGGATGGGCAATGTGTCAGTATCTTCCAACTGGAGAATTTGAGTGGCTTGACGAGAACTCTTTAAACGAATTTGATCCAAATAAAACATCCGATACTTCTCCTATCGGTTACATTTTAGAAGTTGATTTAACATATCCTCACACTCTTCATAAACTTCATAATGATCTGTCTTTTGCTCCGGAAAGCAAAGTAGTGGGAGAGTCCAAATATAAAAAACTTATTGCAGACTTGACTAATAAAAGTAATTATCAGATTCATTATCGAAATCTTAACCCTCTAACCGGCATGCCCGCCTCCAGGCGGGGTATATTAAATTGACCAGAAATGCGCCAAAGGAGTATTTTATAATAAGAAATTATGCTTTTTCAACAGAAAACAAAATTTATTAAATTTTTTGTGAAGAATTTTTTTGTATACAATGCACGGTTTGGAAGCGAGAAAGTGTCAAAGATAAAATTTCGTAAAATTTCAAAAATTAAATATTTTAAAACAACCAAAATTTTCAAAATCTTAAAAACATATTTAAATTGACTAAAACAATTGATAGTGACCATGAAGTAAGATTGGAGCTTAAGGTATTCAAAAAGTTCCTTACTTTGGTCCAAGGACGCACAGGATTCCATAAGGATACCTTTAAAGGACATCGCTTTAACTTTAAAACGAATGAACGGATTTTTCTGAAATTTGGCAAAAAGAATATATTTAGTATAGGTAGCAAAGTTTATAAGTTTGAATAATATATATTGAAGTTTTGGTGCGTTTTCGCTCAATTTCGCGTTTTTCTAAAAACGAAAATCGTTATATCCTCTTAAGTAACAGCACAAAAAATGTAATTTTTTTATTGCAATTACATCTTGGTAAGAGAAAGAATTTGTGCCTAAACCTAATAATTTTTATGCGCTAGATTTCGAGATTCACCCTTAAACTATTTTGGCCCATATCGCTTAAAGTAGGCAACGAAAAAAAATTTTGTAGAAGAACTTATTGTTTATTTTTCATGAGGAACACATGGTATAAATTTCATTGCAAAAAAGCTTAGGCCGGTTAGAGGGTTAAGCAATTTCTTGCAAATGGTTTAATTTGTACAAAATATCATACGGGGGTAAAATTTAATCAGTCTCCATGGCTTCAGAAATATATAAACTTAAATACAGACCATAGAGCAAAAGCCCAAAATACATTTGAAAAAGATTTTTTCAAACTTCTGAATAACGCTGTCTATGGGAAAACCATGGAAAATGTTGAGAAGAGGGTAGATGTTAAAATCGCTAAAAGTTGGGAGAGTGAAAATAGAAATAGTCGAGGGGTAAGATATTTTGTTTCTCGCCCAAATTTTAAAAGCATTGCCAAGTTTTGCGATGACTTGTTTGCAGTTCAGATGGGGAGAGTGAATGTATTATATGACAAACCCATATATATAGGTTTTGCCGTGCTTGAACTATCTAAATGGAAAATGTATGATTTCCATTGTAGGATAATGCAGGCAAAATATGGGGAAAATATTATCCTCAATTATATAGACACAGATTCATTTATTGATTCAATCAAAACGGAAGATTTCTACAAGGATATACTTAATGATTTTTTGTCTGAATTTGATACCTCAGATTATCGCGTTGACAATCCTTATGGTATACCATTATTGAATAAAAATGTTTTGGGTAAAATAAAGGATGAGAATAATGGTATAATTATGACTGAAATTGTCGGTCTCAGATCGAAAATGTATTCCATTAAAACTATTGACAATAAAGAAATTAAAAAATCAAAGGGGGTTTAAAAAATTTTTGTAGTAAGAGCATTTTTCAGAGCACAAGTTCCATGATTGTGAGAACTACAACGGATGCAATCGGGATATTTTTCATCGAGTTGTTTCAAATTACAGCAATTGATATTTTCTATATTAAATACATTTTTCTGCAACATATCCTCCAGCCATTTTTTCTTTTCCTTAACAAAAATGCACAAATTCATTGTATTTGCTTTGAGAAATTTACGAACAGACTTGAATGATACGGATCCATCTTCCCACTGTAGATGATGATGGTTTTTTGTTAACCAATTGACTTGTCTTTGGTTCGCTGCTGACAAATTAATGTAATCGAAGGGTGGTTTTACGATGAAATTTATATACTCCTTAGCGTGTCGAACACCAATGCAATTTCCTTTACAATAAAACTATTTGAATCTCCTCTAAAGCCTTGAAAATCAATAAAAACCATTTTTGACATTTCTATTGTTTAAACAATTTTATGAACCTGCCCTGTCAGAGGAGTAATACTACAAAATTTTTTTAAACTTCAAAAGAAGTGAACCCCAATTTACCATTTGAATAAAAAAACAAATTACAAATGCTTTATTTCTCAAAAAAATATTTATTTGTTTTTAAAAATCTTTATTTATATTTAATACATGCGGCCCTATGCTCCTTGCAGGAGTAAAAGGAACAAATATATAATATTAACTTGCATCCCTAGCAACTGTGTTAACATGATTGCTCATAATTATTCGTTTTTCGTCTTGATAACTTAACCCTCTAACCGGCCTAAGCTTTTTTGCAATGAAATTTATACCATGTGTTCCTCATGAAAAATAAACAATAAGTTCTTCTACAAAATTTTTTTTCGTTGCCTACTTTAAGCGATATGGGCCAAAATAGTTTAAGGGTGAATCTCGAAATCTAGCGCATAAAAATTATTAGGTTTAGGCACAAATTCTTTCTCTTACCAAGATGTAATTGCAATAAAAAAATTACATTTTTTGTGCTGTTACTTAAGAGGATATAACGATTTTCGTTTTTAGAAAAACGCGAAATTGAGCGAAAACGCACCAAAACTTCAATATATATTATTCAAACTTATAAACTTTGCTACCTATACTAAATATATTCTTTTTGCCAAATTTCAGAAAAATCCGTTCATTCGTTTTAAAGTTAAAGCGATGTCCTTTAAAGGTATCCTTATGGAATCCTGTGCGTCCTTGGACCAAAGTAAGGAACTTTATGAATACCTTAAGCTCCAATCTTACTTCATGGTCACTATCAATTGTTTTAGTCAATTTAAATATGTTTTTAAGATTTTGAAAATTTTGGTTGTTTTAAAATATTTAATTTTTGAAATTTTACGAAATTTTATCTTTGACACTTTCTCGCTTCCAAACCGTGCATTGTATACAAAAAAATTCTTCACAAAAAATTTAATAAATTTTGTTTTCTGTTGAAAAAGCATAATTTCTTATTATAAAATACTCCTTTGGCGCATTTCTGGTCAATTTAATATACCCCGCCTGGAGGCGGGCATGCCGGTTAGAGGGTTAAGATTTCGATAATGAATCTGATAATTACTTTTATTAGTCAAGTCTGCAATAAGTTTTTTATATTTGGACTCTCCCACTACTTTGCTTTCCGGAGCAAAAGACAGATCATTATGAAGTTTATGAAGAGTGTGAGGATATGTTAAATCAACTTCTAAAATGTAACCGATAGGAGAAGTATCGGATGTTTTATTTGGATCAAATTCGTTTAAAGAGTTCTCGTCAAGCCACTCAAATTCTCCAGTTGGAAGATACTGACACATTGCCCATCCATATAAGTTATTTGCATCTAAATAAGCTAAATATTCAGGTGGTTTACTACTATCATAATCATCTATATACTTATTATTGGCTTTGGTATGTCTCTGGGAACATTGTACGAGACCTCCCCCACCCCCTTTTTCCCTTTTGTATAAAGAGATACATATCTTTATCTGTGAATAATTCTAATTCTTTTTTTTTTTTTTTTTTTTTTTTTATAACAATTTATATACATACATACGTACTACATTTACATCAGAAAAATATAACATTTATAAAACATAAATAGATATTAAAATTTATAAAAGTATTTTAAACAATTTATAAAAGGAAACTTAAAAAACTAAGATCACAAAATAATTTATTAACAATACTGCTGTCATATAAACATTTGCTAAAATTATATATGCATTTACAATGTTTCAGACACATGTTGCTAGAAAAAGGAAACTTATTTAATACAAAATTATTATTCGTTGTTTTATTAAAAAATTATTTGATTTGAAACTAAAATTAAAATACACATAATTACGGCACTTGTTCTACAAAATATTTATTAACATATAATTTATAATTCTACTTAAAAATTCTAAATTAATCTATGAACATTTTAAACCATTTCGGAGACTCTTAAAGAAAGTTAAAGAAGGACTATCTATGTTCAAAATATTCGGTTAAATAATTTAGTGGTATTATTTTAAAATAATTTTTGACTTCAAATCATACTACCAAACATGCGTTTACCTCGGGTTAGGTTAGGAAAAAAACTAAACTTAAAAATGTTGGTATAACACGACATCTTTGGCGGAATTTCTTTTCTTTTTCCATTTTTATACGTAACTGCTCGGCACGAGGCAGATCTAAAGTAAAATCTGATTCGGGACATGATGAGGGCCAAAATATTGAATTGAAGCTTGCAAAAATGGCCCGTATATCAAAAACTAAGCGAGATAGCGCAAAATGGACACAAATTTTTCTTCATTGGTATATTAACACACTCCGATAATACAAATAGGCCAGGTCCGGGAGCGATCCCGAGGGATCCATTTTTATAAAACAGCCAATGTAAAGCAAAAAAATAACCATCCCCTTTTTTTAGTAAACAAATGCTTTTTGCTCAATTGTAATTAGATTTTAAGGTATTATTGCGATTTCATTAGTATCCCGTAACAAATGTTCGGCCATTTGTTCTAAAAAGTACTAGTTTTTTTGACTAGTAACTACAAAACAAGTTCTCAAAATAACTTTCTTTGTCGTTTTACGCATGGCGTCCCATGAAAGACCGGGGGCTGTATAATAATGAGCTGGATCTAATTTATATATAGATTTACAAATTTTCCTAAAGTTTTCAAATATGTCTGCCAACATCTGTTTTCAAATATAATTTTACATAATCCAACAGATTCTCACATCTAAACTCATTCCAAACATTTTTCGCGTGTTCATAATATTCTTCGGAACATTCGGCATCATTTAAAATATTTAAAAATTTATCTCGACTGGGGAGTTCAGTCTCATTGAATCTTTCCAATGAATCTATATAAGAGTATGGAAAAACACCCTTTCTTCTTATTAAATTAAAATGATTTTCATCAATGAAATTTTTGCGGACAATATATAAATCCTCAACATGTAAATTTTTTGCTAGATAATCCAAACTTGAAGCCATTAATCTGAATGAATCTAGAAATCTTATTTCGAATTTTTCTTTAGTAGAATTTTCAAGAAATGGTAGATGCACAGACAAAGCTATGTATAATTCCTTGTTGAAAGGAAGAATATTTATATCACTATTTGGAATATTATTAAGATATTTAAAGAACATATGACAATCATATGATGACAAATTGTGGAAAAATACTGGAATTAACTTGGGTTTCCTATATTTTAATTTACAATCATTGTGTGCAGCTCCTCTATACTTGCCAGTGAAATGACAGTGGTCTTTCACTTTTGAGAAATAAATCTCCTCTTCTTCACAAATATGACACATATTAGAAGAATTATGAAAATTGATATCTTCTGCCGTCATATTAATTTCAACTTCTTTATAAATATAATTCTTATAAATATTTTTTAAATCTTCAACTAAATCTTTGACGAAAACTGTGGGTGCATCTTCACCAACATAAATTTTAAACTTATTTAAATTTTCGTTAAAGCTACATTTTATAAAATAACTAAATGCACATGGAATGTGCTGTTGTATTTTCCTAGTTTTAACACTAACCTCTTCATTTATACTACTTAATACCGATTCCAAATCAGCATACACCGTGAATGGTAAATCCAGTTCCTTATGAACATTCGAATACTTTATGGTAGCATCACTTTCATCTGGCATTCTTGTGCATATTTTATTGCAATTTTGTTTATGTTCTAATAAACAAAATTGCATGCCTCACTTTCTTTGTAAGTGAGGCATGCACTACATATAAATATTTTTCCGTGATGTCCTGTCAAACTGCTACGAATAAATCTGTAAATAAATAAAAAGAGTAAATAACAAAAATTAAAAAAAATCGAAATACATTTTAATCAATATTAAAAATAAATTTTTAAAATTTTGTTATTAACCTCGAAATATCTTTTATTAATACATCTATCTGGTCCGAATATCCTTTTCTCTTCATATTCAAAGACGTTGACACTGATATCTTCATTTCGTTTTTCAAAATCTCTCAAGTTCTTTAGAGGTAGTGGAAATGTGAGGTTGACAAAATTTAATTCGATGTTGTTAACTATTATTTTGTCTACCGCTATACTACAGTTTATGTTGTGTGATGAACATTGTGTTTGTTCATCATGAGATAATCCTCTTGCACAATACAATGCAGCAATAAGACTCCATTTGAAACAATAAACATCTTCATTATGGATATTCGTAAATGCTTTTTTCATTGCTAATTCCTTTGGAAGTGTAATATATTGTGATCCTCTTATAATGCTAGCTTCATTCACATTAATATTTAGACATTTTATATTTATAAGAGACCAGCCACTATATCTTTCTTGGAACTCAGACATTTTGTTCCGGATTTCATTAGTTTGCATATTATAGATACCTCTCAAGTCATCGCTTAGAGTGACCATTATCATTTTTGTTATGTGAGCTATTGTAGCTCCCAACACTTCATGCTCAGTTATTTTCACATAATCACATACAAGCTTCATATTAAACTTGTATGTTATGTGTTTGACTTCCCGTGAAAAAAAATTTATTCGGTAGCATATCTTTTTTTATTTGGCATCATAATGAATTATATAAAATTTAATCCGGAAAATGGATTAATCAAATTGTATAAATGAATAAAAAATATATTTGAATTAATATAATTTCATCCAATTTTTTCGGAGTTTTGGTCTTATTCAATTGCATTAAATTTTTTTTGTTTATGTGAATATTTATAGTGTAGAAAAACGACCAATAAATTAACTGAGAGAATGATCTGAATGATATTAATAAATTTTTGCACATAACCGATGAAATTTCACTGGGCCGTCGTGTATTGAAACATTTTATTGAATTAATGGAATTTTTGATAAAATGTTGTGAAAATATTCATTTTATTTATTAAAAGTTTCATACACTTAATGAAAAAGTTTCATTAAAACCAAATTCATAAAATATATGAAGAATTTTCACCAAATTTAAGAAATTTTTCATTTACCTTTTGAAGAAAACTTTATTATTTTATTAAAAAAATTTCATTAAAACTGGTCCAGCAAACTTCTCTCTATGTGGGTTATATAATCCAGTATCAGTTAGTAGTAACTACGCAGAAGAAAAAAATTTAAATCATACAGAAACACCGTTTATTAAGATAGAAATAGTTTTAAAATCACACAAACCTCAGGTTTTTTTCTTTTTATATAAAAAATTGTCTGCTTATTTTTTAAATCAAAAAACACATTAACTTAATTATGAAAAAGTTTAACTTTAATTTACTTTAATAAGGATCAGTATTATAGCCACCAATTAGAAAATTTTGTTTCAAAGTTTCTTACTTAAATAAAATATCCTACTAAGTAATGACAATAACACTAGCTCTAGTATTCATACTTTATTTTATAAAGTGTTCGTAAAAAATCAAATATTAATTAAAATCTGATATAGTAATTTATTTAACTATAATTTTTTCTCTGTGTAGTTACCGTTCTTATTATTTCTTTCATTAGATTTAATATTAGATATTGTAAAAGTGTGACATTGGTATTTGGTCATTAGACACCCTAGATGCAACATAACAGATAAGCTCAGCTTTTTAATTTTGTATTGAATTATTAAGTATATAATTGTATTTAAATCAACATACATTTTGTTCGATTCGAGTTAGTAAATAATTTTATCTAAAATTTTCTTGGGTCACATTTAGTTTTATAAAGTGTTGTTCGAAGCAATATAAAAATTTATCTTCAACGAGATATAATTTGATCAAGTATATGTATTTGTATATGGCATATAAAATGATATAAGAGAAAAGATTTTTTAGGATATGATTATATAAGGCAACGAATAAGAAAATTTTGAAAATCGGAAACAAACACATATTTAATTTTATACGTTGTTATTCACTCTTTAATATGAATAGATACAATTGGATCAAACCTAACTTGATCAAATCTAATCGTTTTTTCACGGGTTGGCAATCCTTAAGCAATTCAATCAAAATTACTTCCTCTTTTTTAAAAAATTCCTCCGGCATAATAATTTCCTCCTTCTCATTTTCTAACACATAAATTGCTAACCTTTCAATCACTGCTTCTTACAGTGAGTCGAGGGTTAATTGTCCTCACCCCACAATTATTGCGATGTTGAAGTGTACGCAAGTCTTGTGCATAGTTTATGCTGGCAACCGCTACATTGCAAGGAACACAAAATTTCATTGAAGAGGTTACATGAGTCCTTTCATGCTCCTTCATCGAAGAGTGGTTAAGGAAAAACTTTCCACATTCAACACAATGTTTCTTCTTATGTTGCAGCATATTACGTTTGCTGTTGACAGCGGTTTGGCATATTAAACAGGAGAACATTTTGGCTTATTTATTTTTAGAATTTAAATAAAATTTTTTGTTAATTAAATAATTTTATATTTCTTTTTTTTTAAATTTTATTTAATCTTTTTTTAATAAATTAAAAATTTATTTAGAGCCTTCTTCACAGTTGATTTTTAATAAATTTTAAATTTATTTAGAGTCTTTTTCACAGTTGATTTTTTAAAATTTTTTATATTTTTTTAGAATTGAGTTTTATAAGAAATTTAAAATTTTTAAGTATTTAAATTATTTTCCACAAAGAATTGCTAAAAATTGTAGTAGCCCTACGGGAAATTTTAACAGACTGTCACCAAACTGGCCCCTTTATATGAAATAGATTGGTCACTTTTACATGGCGTTGTCATAGGAGGTGGAAATTGACCCCTTGTTATGAGAGTTCAGTAACCTGTCCTAGGATTTGTCTCGTGACATGTCACAAGGGGTCAATTTCCACCTCCTATGACAACGCCATGTAAAAGTGACCAGTCTATTTCATATAAAGGGGCCAGTTCGGTGACAGTTTGTTAAAATTTCCCGTAGGGAGTACTCTATACGATGTAGTATAAAATACTGAACTTAATTTCCTAAATGAAACCAAAAGTATGATCAGTTAATCAAAAAGTTTCGTTACAAAATCTGCAGCGGTTCAAGTTCGGATGTCAAAAGGTCAATCCAAAACAAAATAAATATAAAATAATTACAAGAGGCAAAACTAAACACAACACTTATATAACCTATATCTACATCTTTAAAACGAGTAAAAAGGTTAAAGTCGGGCATGCCGACTATACAATACCCTACACCAGTCTGGGTAAAAGCCAACTAATGTTTGGATCCGAAATTCGAATGGGTTAAAATGAGGCTCGTGTCAAAATTTTCTATAATGTGAGTCAGCGAATCAGATTTCATTAAAATATCTTAATATTTGCGACCTGCGCGTATAAACAGTATAATTTTGGTAGGACCCTTATATGGGCACTAGGTCTAAACATGGACCGATGTTCACCAAAATCAATAGGCTGCGTTATTGGGCCAATATAGGTCTGTGTACCAAATTTCATCAAAATATCTTAATATTTGCGACCTGCAGCGTATAAACAGTATAATTTTGGTAGGACCCTTATATGGGCACTAGGTCAAAACATGGACCGATGTTCACCAAAATCAATAGGCTGCGTTATTGGGCCAATATAGGTCTGTGTACCAAATTCCATCAAAATATCTTAATATTTGCGACCTGCAGCGTATAAACAGTATAATTTTGGTAGGACCCTTATATGGGCACTAGGTCTAAACATGGACCGCTGTTCACCAAAATCAATAGGCTGCGTTATTGGGCTAACATAGGTCTGTGTACCAAATTTCGTCGAAATATCTTAATATTTACGACCTGCAGCGTATAAACAATATAATTTTGGTAGGACCCTTATATGGGCACTAGGTCTAAACATGGACCGATGTTCACCAAAATCAAACTTGTTCGTCCTTGGGCCAACATAGGTCTGCGTACCAAATTTCATCAAAATATCTTAATATTTGCGACCTGTAGAGTGCGCACAAGATTACATGGACAGACAGACAGACGGACGGACGGACGGACAGACGGACATCGTTAAATCGAAATAAAAAAAATTCTGAACCGATCGGTATACTATAAGGTGGGTCTACGACCAATATTTTTTGGTGTTGCAAACATCAGCACAAACTTATAATACCCTGACCACATAGTGGTGTAGGGTATAATGACCACATAGTGGTGTAGGGTATAAAAATAAAGCATTTGTAGTATTCAAAACGATCCTCTGAACAACTCATTTACCACACATACAGTATTATTTATGATGTTTTTATTTAGGAATTATTATATAAATTAAAATTCTAATAAACTCAAATATATGAAACTTATTTTTAATATTACGTTTTTTATTTTTCCTTAAATCAAAACACATAACGGACAATTGTTTCTTAAGTGGCACACATCTATTTACACTATGGCCACACCATTGACTTTTATATTTAGGCTCTAATATAGAGTACAATTATAGACAACATCAAAAATATAATTCATTTAATTGTGGTCACTTATGCCTAAAATTTTTGTATGAAATTAATGATAAATAAAAAAAATTATTATTTATAAACAATAAAACCACATTTAGTTCTCAGCGAAAAACAATTAACCAAAACTAGAAGACTTAATAAGCGATTTACATTCTGCAAACGATGCCAAAATTTTCTTTTTTTGCAACTAACCACAAAACTTTGTTTTATGAAATGGGCATTATACTCCCTAGATTATAAATTTAAAAAACCGCACTTAAAAAAACTGCAAAATAATAGCGGCCCGCGAAAAAAGACTTTGTGGTAGAAAACAATAAATAAAAAACTCAATCAGAGATTAACAATCTGCAAATGAATATAATGATGCAAAAATTTTCCTTTTTGCAAATTTTTTTTCGCTATTTTTTTTTTGCAAATTAAGCACCAAACTTAAGTGTATAAAATTGGTACTATAGTCTCTAGATTATAAATTTTAAAAAACCGTGCTTAAAAAATTGAAAAATAATCGCGGAAAGCGCAAAAGGCTTTATGGTACAAAAAATTAATTAAAAAACTTAATCAGCGATTTACATTCTGAAAATAAATATATTGATGCAAAAATTTTCCTTTTTGCAAATTTTATTTTTCTAGATTTTTTTTTTTTGCAACTATCCACCAAACTTTGTTGTATGAAATGTGTATTATGGTCCCTATATTATAAATTAAAAAGAAACGTACTTAAAAAATTGCAAAATAATAGCGGAACGCGAAAAAATACTTTGTGGTACAAAAAATTTATTAGAAAACGTAATCAGTGATTTAGATTCTGCAAACAAATATATTGATACAAAAATTTTCCTTATTGCAAATTTTATTTTTCGCGATTTTTTTGCAATTAGCCACCAAACTTTGTTGTATGAAATGTGTATTAAAATCCCTAGATTATAAATTAAAAAAACGCACGTAAAGAATTGCAAAATAATAGCGGAATGGGAAAAAAGACTTTATGGTACATAAATTTAATTAAAAAACTTAATCAGCGATTCACATTCGGTAAACAAGTACATTGATGCTAAAAATTTCCTTTTTACTATTTCTTTTCGCGTTTTTTTTTGCAATCAACCAGCAAACTTTATTGTATAAATGGGTATTGTAGTCCCTAGGTTATATATTTAAAAAAAACCGCACTTAAAAAGTTGCAAAATAACGCCGGAATTCTAAAAAGGCTTTATGGTGCAGAAAATGAATTAAGAGCTAATCTGCGTTTGACATTCTGCAAACGAATATATTGTTGCCAAAATTTCTCTTTTTGCAAATGTTTTTCCGCAATTTTTGCTAATATTTGCTGATATCTAAATATTTATATTTAACACACATGAGCATGCATGATCATGCATGTAGATATTACCTCAAATTTCGTTAATGCACATATGTGGACATTAGAGTGGTCCAAAAAAAAAAAAAAGTTGGAATTTTCACGCTCCACAACCCTACAAATATGCCACTTTGAAAAAAATGTAGTCTGATCAAAAAAATCACCAAAAAAGTTTTGTTTAGAGGTAGCACATCGCAATTGAAGTTTCGAGGTTGTACTTGTTCTATTATTTTTAATTAATTAAAAATAATGGAAAAAATGAGAAAAATTAAATATAATTATTATGATCGCGACATATCAAATCTAATATACTTTAAGGTGTACATTACGAATATGAAATCAAAATTGAAATCGGAGTCGCGGATTTCGCGAAATTTTAATATTTCATCCAAAAAAGGATCAACTTCGATCAGGATGTTTTCTTATATTTACCAATATGAAAATTTCGTTTTTGCATTAATATATATCTGTGAAATGTCCTATTATGTGAGATAGGGTTTTTGGTAGCAATAAAACTATAGCAATCTAAATAATAGCGAAATATTAAAAAATGTCAAATTTTAAGTTAATTTGCAAGGATATCTGTTATCCTTTTTAAAATTAAAATCAGTGTTATATATAATGAAGGTCCTTGGTAAGTTAATTGCAAAAGTATACCAAATTGCATTTTTCGATAACACCGTTTACAGGTAATTGGGAAAATATCTCAAAAAACTTGAGTTTTTTTGAATTTCCAAAAACCGCGAATAATTCATAAACCACAAATTTTTTTTAAATTTCGATTGCTGATTCATAATCTTCGTTAAAATAAAGATCAGATTTGAGAAATTTGCGCATACAAGGCAAAAACAAGTTGAATTTTTAATTACATCTTTTCGGAAAATTTCGAAAATTTTATTAAAATATGTATTTTTTTGTATAAATTAAAAAAAAAAAACCGCGAATTACTTAAAAGCTACTTAATTTTTTTAAGTTTTGATTTCAAATTCCTTATATTCACATTAATTAAGACCAGATTTAAAAAAAATTGTTAAATAATAGCGTACAGGTTAAGAAATAATTAAATTTAAAGTCAACCCTACTTTTTGTATAAATTACTCTAGAGATAAATTACTAATTCTTAAAAGACAACTTTTTGTGCTACCTCTAAATAACAGCGGATTTAGCTGAAACTTGGCACAGAGAGTTTTTAGACATTAAGGAATAGGGGCAACATTGTGGAGATCGGGAATTCCAACTTTCATGTTTTTTTGGACCACTCTAGTGGACATATATGATGCATGTATGGAGATTTATGTATCCATGTATGGACATGAATGCATGTTTATGAGCATGCATGAACATACATTTAACCTGTATGTATTCATATATGTCGATTTTTAGCTGGGTACTTACATTTTTACATATGTACGTATGTACACTAAAAAAAAAGTTAGTATAAAAAATAGTAAAACGTTTCCAATTTTATTATACTAGATTATTAGTATAGTTGTTTTTTAGTAAAATAATTTGGTATTCTCATTTTACAAATTACAGAATTTTTTACCAATTTGAGTTGCTAAATCTACAAATTTAATTTTACTAAATTTTGAAACCCGATTTGCTAAAATTAGCAAAAAAAAAATTACTAATCTTTTTTATTTTGGAAGATTAAAAAAAAATATTTTTTCCAAATATACACAACCCAATAGAAATTTTTCTTACAATATGATTACCAGAAAGACCAAATTGTTTTTAACCCATATTCTCCTGAATTAAGAAATAATTGTGCCACTTGTTTGAAATTTACATGATATGCTACTGAGGGCCCTAGGAACACGAAACTGAAGTTGAAATTATTTTGTGCTATTTAGATCCGTAGTTATTGCCTGTCATCATATGATGATGACGCTAGGAGAATATGTGTACAATTGTTACAAAAAAAATCTAAAAAAATTTTAAGAATAACAGGGATATTTATTAAAAACTACATTTTTCCATTAAAGGTATAAAAAATTAGCATTATTTTCCAAAATAAATTCAAATATACTTCAATTTCTTGAATAAACTAACATTATTTCATGGAATAGCGAGAGAAAATAAAAATTATAACTCTCGTAAGTGGCATATATAAAAAGGAGATCCAGCATCGCATTTGGAACACTCTGCCCGACCTGTCGATTTGATATCGAGGCCTCGACATTGTCTTTGCTTATCGTTGTGGCTTCTTTTTAGGAAGTGTTCTATTCGACCATAACGTAAAGTAACTAATACTGGAAGTTTTAGGCTATTTTCCTGCCGATCTTGGTAGATTCCATACTGATGTAAGGTATGAAGCTCCAGACCTAGTCAAAGACAACCCATTTTTCTAAATTGCGATGAGGACATTGTAGTTTTACCAATTTGGAGCAAATTTAGTTGGTTTTTAGAAAATCCAATTAAGAAAAATATATTAATATAATAAATTTCAATATTGTCCTTCTTTATTGAAAGAAATCATAATTTTTGCAGTTTTGGAATTTTTGTGATTTTCGGTCATTTACTGTGTCCAGAAAAAATAACCAAAGTGGATAAAATAAACACAGAATGAATATTTGACATTTTTTGTTTACAAAACTCTTACCAGAAGTCCTTCCATGTTTAAAGTAACGGTATTATGCACATTTTCAAAGAGGCTTTTTCATGTCGTCATATGACGACGCTAGGATAATATGGGTTAAGGGTTTTTTCCATTTATAATAAAAATAGATTTATTCTATAAATTTTTTTTGTTGCTTTTTTCGAATATTTCTTTGCTATAAATACAATTAGTTTTGCAATTTTTTCAATATGTATTTTTATCATCCATATTCGTACACTCGGTGAAAAAAAGAGTTATCGTATTGATGACGAAATATCACGAAGCGTTTCATAAAGCGGGTGTTGTTTTTTATACGAAAATTGATACCAAAACGTCTTCCAAATTAGTTCGTATTAACCGATAATTCGTCTTAACCAAGTTCAGCTTAAGAGTTTTACTTTAAATGGTACAAATGTTTTCTATGCTAAGGCTGCCTACACACGGAGGAACATTCGTCACAAAATGCCCTTCGTGTATGGCAATGTATCGTGTTGACATTCGTGTTATCAACATTTTTTGATAGTTTGTGTTTCCAAACTAAATTTTTCATCGTGTGTACCGATGTTACGGTTTTTGCTGTGTTAGTTCATTGAGAGCAGTCGTAATGTGAGGTGCTTTTGTTATTGCGCATTATGGGGACAATTACAAATATTGAAAACTGCATTAATTTTATAAATTTATATAAAAATTTTCGACAATTATGGGACACAAAATGTAACAAACAAACAGAAATGATGTTTCGTTTGAGATTTTGTTGTGTGGCATCGTCTGTAATAAAAAAAGTAAAAAAAATTAAACACATGCTCTGTGACGAATGTTCGTTCGTGTGTAGGCAGCTTAAAAAGTATAAGTATATCATTTTGATGACCGCTCTTTCTAGTTTAATTTTTTGTTAAGATCTAGTTCGCTCTTCTAGTTCAATCGCTTGACAATTTCGTTCAATCGTTCATAAAACAATTTTTCCGATCGCTCATTTGGCTATTTTGTTAGCTACCTATTCATTTTGCTCGGCTTTTAGTTATCAAAGATATAAAATTCAGACAAATTAAGAATTTTAAGAAAAAAAAAGAAAAATATTTAGTGTAAAATACGTTTTTCAATTAATTAAAAAATAATAAATTTACCCGACCAAAGGTAATAAAATTAATGATTGAACTAAAAGAGCGATTAGTAGTGAACTTGGTGTTTCGATCAATTGACTAGTTCAATTGAACTGGTTCGTTCACGAACGACATAAGCTGTGCAACGCTGTTTTTATTTTTTGTGTTGCATTATGTCTGTTCCCGTACTTTACCGAAGTTACACAAACTAGCCCAAAGGCGTTCCCGTACTCAAAATTGCGTGTAAATTGTTGTTGTTTGGGATGTTCTGGGTTCCCGCGGGTACCCGCGGTAACGTACGGGAATGCACATATTAAGTATAAAAGCACAAGTCGCTAGTGTTCCTACTCCAAAGTAAATTTAGTGAATATTTGTAAGTTAAATAAAAAAAATATGGAAAAGTAAGTATTAATTGTAATTGCACGAATGAAGTGTATAATCAGAGTATTCCCCTGCTTTCACAGATATGCAGTACCCCATAAATTATCTGGCAAAACAGTATCAGTACTGGCTCATCGTAAACGCTGCATCTTGTAGGATAAGGCCACTTTGGAACAAAAGAAAAATCTTTAAACTGAACGTGTAGCTAAAGCAAAAAGGCATCATAAATTCCTTAGAGCCGAACCTTTGTTATGAACTACATTAAGGCAGAACACACAGCCAATCGTATTATACGTACATACTGGCTGGGCATGCTGGCAAGAAAATCTTTGATGAAACCAACGAGCATATAATTTAAAAGAGGTACCAACTCTCCATACCTCTGTTAAGTTACTCTCTTCTTAATTTGTATCGAAAAATGTTGCCATAAGAATTACACATGTCTACATATGCTAACACTTTTCGATACAAACTGTTATCAGGCGGATAAAAACCGCCTGATGAAACTACCAACAAGATAATGAAGGCTTTAAAATTAAGTTTGCGACATAATGCGGTATTATATGGAGAATAATAAAATCAAAAACTACTAAAGGTGATAGAACCATTTGTTGTCTATGGTTATCCCAATATTGGTACCATACGTGAATTGGTATTTAAAAAAGGTTTTGCTCGTATCAATGGAAAAATATCACCCATACAATAGAATACGATGATTGAAGAGCAATTAGGCGATAAGGGGATTATTTGTTTGGAAGATATTATTCATGAATTATTTACAGTGGGAAAAATATTTCAAGCTGTTAGTGAATTTATGTGTGCATTTTTAGTAAGTTTATTGTCTTTATATTAATTTATATGTACACTAAAAAAAAAGTTAGTATAAAAATTAGTAAAACGGTTTCCAATTTTATTATACTAGTATTATACTAATTTTTAGTATAAAGTTGTTTTTAGTAAAATAATTTGGTATTCTCATTTTACAAATTGCAGAATTTTTTACTAATTTGAGTTGCTAAACCTACAAATTTAATTTTACTAAATTTTGAAACCCGATTAGCTAAAATTAGCAAAAAAAATTACTAATCTCTTTTATTTTGGAAGTTTAAAATTTTTTATTTTTTGAAAATATACACAAGCTGATAGAAATTTTTGTTGCAATATGATTACCAGAAAGACCAAAATGTTTTTTCCATTTATAATAAAAATAGATTTGTTCTCTAAATTTTTTTGTTGTTTTTTAATGTTTATATTTCCAGGTTTTTTTTTTGCTTTTTTCGAATATTTTTTTGCAATTAGTTTTGCAATTTTTTCAATATGTATTTTCATCATCCATATTCGTACACTCGGTGAAAAAAAGAGTTATCATATTGATGAAACTGCTTCATAAATCAATCATCGGCAATAAATATGACGAAGCGTTTCATAAAGCGGATGATCTTTTTATACGAAAATTGATGCCAAAACGTCTTTCAAATTAGTTCGTATTAACCGATAATTCGTCTTAAACGGCATTCACACCTAAATCTTAAAAACGTGTTTAGCTAAAACGAGTGTAAAAGAATAAAGAACAGTTGTAATAGAATAAAGAGCTAAAATACGTGTTTTGGCTAAACACGTGTTTAAGAATTAGGTGTGAACCCAGCCTTAACCAAGTTTAGCTTAAAAGAATTTTACTGTAATGCGGCCTATAGACTACTCAAGTTACTTGTACAATAATGAGTTTGTGCAGCCTGGTTTGTGTACTTGTACAAGTATATTTTAAGACTTGCGTAAAAATCAAAATCGTTTGGACTTGACTTGTGCAAGTCATTTGCGTAGTGTATGCTGAAATTAGCACAGTTCAGCAGTAATTTTTGAAGAGTGAACATCATAAATACAGATAAAAAAAATTAAAAGTATGAATAAACGTAAACTAAAAAATGTTAATATAAATTTATTAACATCGCCAACGAATTTCAGGTATTTTGGCCTGCGCAAAGTGTAAAATAAAGCTTTTAAAGACTAATATTTCCTCATAGCAATAACAATCCGCTACATGTTTCTGCTGCTATGTATGTGTAAATTAAAATTAATATTGCACAGTTTACTTGAATGGTGTGTGGCGAATAAGGTGACTTGAACAAACTCGTTATTGTGCAAGTGACTTGCATGGTCTATTTGCCGCATAAATGGTACAATTGTTTTCTATTCTAAAGCTGCCTACACACGAAGGAACATTCGTCACAAATGTCCTTCGTGTATAGCGACCTATAGAAAATCAAGCATGCTGTACAGCATGCTGGACGGCTGTATGAATTTGATCATGTAGTGTCTAATTTGACAGCTTGTCGAACATGTTGGACGAAAAACAAAATTTTTTGAGTTTTCGGCAGGTTTGACAAAAACGCTTTAATGGAAAAATTCATCAAACATAAGGGAATTTTACATTTTTAATTAGTTTTTTTGTAACAAAAAAAGGGATAACGTTAATAAATAAACCTAAAAATTCAAAAACAGAAAAAAAAATTAAATTCAAAGAAAAAAAATTTATAAAAATAATTTCGTCATTATCAGGCCGCTTATGTCAATAGCGGCCTATATACGTGCAAGCATGCTGTCCGGCTTGTTTGACAAACAAAAAATGGTTTTTGGAATACACACACAAGCATGCTGTAAAACTTTACTTCAAAACCACAAAATCAACACAGCGGATGATAATGACGAAATTATTTTTATTAATTTTTTTCTTGGAATTTCATTTTTGAATTTCTGTTTTTGCATTTTTTAGTTTATTTATTAAGGTTATCCCTTTCTTGTCACAAAACAACTTATTAAAAATGTAAAATTCTACAATGCTTGATGATTTTTTTCAATAGACGGTAAAGCGTGTTTGTCAAACTTGCCGAAAAATCAAAAACATTTTTTTTCGTCCAACATGCTCGACAAACCGTCAAATTAGACATTACATGGTCAAATTCATACAGCCGGCCAGCATGCTGTACAGCAACACATTCGTGTTATCAAAACTTTTTGATATTTTGTGTTTCCAAACTCAATTTTCCATCGTGTGTATCGATGTTACTGTTTTTGCTGTTTTAGTTCATTGAGAGCAATCGTACTGGGAGGTGCTTGTGTAATTGCGCATTATGGCGGCAATTACAAATAATGAAAACTGCATTTATTTTATAAATGAATATAAAAATTTATAGACAATTAAGAAAAAAATCCTTAAATATAAAGCGGGCCATACATTTGCAATATTATGGTACAACTTTCCAAGTGGTGCAAGCATATTGGCCTTGTATGTATTAAATTGAAGGTTGAGCAATATTATGTAGTGAATCAAAACACTTTTGATTTTTATTGGACAACTTGAAATATTGCATCTATTGGCACACTGTACAATTTTAATTTTACGCTGTTTATGCTTGTGTGCGTTTTGAGGTTATGTTGAATTCATATATTGCATAAAATATTGTAGCGATCTTTTGTAACATATATACGAAAAAATACTGTGCCATTATATTGTACATAATATTGCAAATGTAAGGGGGGCTTTAATTGTAACAAAATATTGACCAGTTTTCCTTTAAACATATATAATATAAACAACTGTAAATTGCACGCGTGCTAACCCGGTGTCTTCAAATGCAATAAATTATATGATATGAAATGTCAAAATCATTGCAGCGAAACGTCAAAATGATATCAATTGCAAAGTGGTGGAGAACTCTTGACCATTTCATGGATAAGAAATATAGATTTTTCTTCGAAAAACACCAAATTTTATGAAACATTATTTTTACCGACAAATAATAAAAAACTAAACACTTTTGCATTCTTTTTAACCAAATTTTTTGTTGTTTTTCTATTACAAAATTAAAATGAAAACTAAAAGTGACATTTGATCTCTGGCATCACTGCAAGAGCCGATTGCATGTCAGCGATACGTTTATATTAATTTTATTGTGCATAGACTAATAGCGTCAGAAAATTACAGTTTTACTAAAAATTTTAAATTATTAAGAAAAACATTTAATTCTGTAATAAAATTAATAAGAAAGGGATACAAATTTTCTGACTAAAAAAAAATAACGAAATGAACGATTGAACGAATAAAGCTGCCTACACACTAGGGAACATTCCATTCCACATGTCCATTTTTTTACGAATGTTGAAATGTGTATAGCATTGTGTCATGTTGGCCTTCGTGTTTACAAAATTTTTTGATATTTTTTATTTCCAAACTCAATTTTTAATCGTGTGTATCGATGTTATTGTTTTTGCTGTATTTAGTTCATTGATAGCAGTCACGCTATCAGGAGTTTTGTAATTACGCATTTGAGAAAATGAAAATGACGACAATTATAAATAATGAAAACTGCATTAATTTTATAAATGAATATATTTGCGAGAATTATGGGACATAAAATGTGATAACTACAAAAAGTACACCAAAAAAACAGCACCATATGGAAAACTAACAATTAACAAATTAATTAATTTGATTTTCTTCCGCCCATATTTCATGTGATCAGTTCTACAAACAAACAAAAATGATGTTTCGTTTGACGTTTTATTGTCGTGTGTGCATCGTCTGTATAAAAAATGAAAAAAAGTAGAAACACATGTTCTGTCACGAATGTTCCCCAGTGTGAACTGAACCGTTCAAATGAACTAGTTCGTTCATGAACGACACAACTATAAGCACGAGGTTTTAATAACAAAAACAATCGGTAGTGTTTTGATAGTTAAAAAATAAAGTGAATTAAAATAATAACTTGTAAAAATCAACAACAATGGTACCTATTGGACCAGTACATGGTGGTTATCCTGGGGTACATGCTCCACAACCTATGCCCACCGTACCCAGTGGTCTTAATACTCTTTAAACATCATCTTCGACCGGAACAACATCCTCATCTTCAAATAAATTGTCTTTATCCGTAAAACCCAATTATACTTTAAAGTTTACTTTGGCTGGTCATACAAAGGCAGTATCAGCTGTTTTCACCCAATGGGGAATGGTTGGCGAGTTCATGTGAGTACCAGAAGTGGGAAAAGAAATAATTTCGAAATTTTGTGAATTGACCTGTCTCTGCCGTTCATTTCCATCGTGATGGTTCGTTACTTGTCTCTTCTAGATATGATGGCTTATGTCGTATTTGGGATACAGCCAGTGGTCAGTGTTTGAAGACTTTAATAGATGATGACAACCCGCCTGTAAGTTTTGTAAAATTCTCCCCCAATGGAAAGTATATATTGGCGGCTACTTTCGATAATATTTGAAATTATGGGACTATTCAAAAGGAAAATGTTTAAAAGCCTTCACTGGACATAAAAATGAAAAATATTGCATTTTTGCAAATTTTTCAGTGACTGGAGGAAATGTTAGTTAAAGGCAAGAATTTTTTTATCTATAAATTTGTTTTAAATGTTTGTAATATTTTTTAGTGGATTCTTTCCGGCAGTAAAGATAATATGGTTTACATCTGGAATCTACAATCGAAAGAGGTGGTCCAGAAATTACAGGGTCACACCGACACTGTGTTGTGTACTGCTTGTCATCCAACCGAGAAAAATATTGCTTCGGCGGCTTTGGAAAATGACAAAACCATAAAATTATGGAAAAGCGATACATAATTTTATAATTACATATGGTTATCCCAATATTGGTACCTTACGTGAATTGGTATTTAAAATTTAATTTGCTCGTATCAATGGCAAGCAATCACCCATTATTTGTTTGGAAGATATTTACAGTGGGTACAAATGTTCAAGCTGTAAGTGAATTTATGTGTGCATTTTTAGTAAGTTTATTGTCTTTATATTAATTTATATGTAGCAAAAATTAACTTCTATTTTGTTATCTACACTCAAATAAAAAAGTCTGTAAAAGTTACAGAAAAAACTGTAATATTACAGAAAAATTAACTAATATTAGGCCAGCAGACCGATTAGCTAATTTTATCAAAATGTGTCTGTAATTATTAGTAAAGTCAAAGTTGTGGAAAAAATTTGTAATAATTACTAAAATTTAGTATAATTTTAGTATATTCATAATGGAAATCAATTTGCTAAAATTAGCCAAATTTCTTACTAAATATTAGTGAAATTCATTTAGAAGCAAAAATTAGTAATTTTACTATATATTAGTAAAATTTCTGTAAATTTAAAATGGAAATAAAATAGTACTTATACTAAGTATTAGTATGCATACTGTATTTTATTTCCAAAAAATCTAAAATAAAATCCATAAACAATGCTTACGAATAGTAAAATGTATTTCTTTTATTAATATATATACGTATTTAAAAGAAAGTCACACATTCATTTAATGCAAATTTTTATAAGTATTCACTTTTAAAAGTATAAAAAAAATTCCCACATTTATTCCAAATTAATGTAGGTACATTTTATTATTTATCTATTACGCTCGGTTTCATATTTAAAGTTAACTTGAACTTAACGATATTGAAAGATAAAATGTAAAAAATTGTATACGAAATAACAAATTAAATAACTGATGCTTAACTCAAAAACCTTCAGTATGAAAACCACCGTGTAGGTTTTTCAGTTTAGTTTTATTAATCCATAATTTTGTGTTGTTTCGTACACAAATTTCTTGGCATTTTCTTTTGTTTAATAGTGAAGTTAAAGACTTCAGTATGAAACTCAGATGTAAAGATTATAATTAGAAATTAAGAGTTTCAAAGTTAACAAAAGTAGGCAATTGTTATTTCCTTTAATTAATAAATTGATGCGAAAACAGCGAAAAATTACATGTTTTAAACGACTTAAAATGTGAAATTATCAAATTAACTAACATAGGAGTAAAATTTATAAATTTTTCTCTTCATTTATATTTTTTAGATAAGTTGTCAGGCTAAGGATTGCTGTTGATAACTTGTCTTTAGGAAAATTGATTCCAAAAAAATGTGATTGAAGAGCCATACATGTTTACATTCAATCGGATATTTAAAATGAAAAACCACATAAATATGAAAAAGACATGTCAAAGCCCCTAAAATACTTTCTAGTTTATAAGTAACAGTGTCAAATTTTACAAAAATATATTTATAAACTTGCGTGCTATTAAATCATTGATACCGTTACCACGATCGCCGTATTCGCCTCCACGCTTAAAGGATACCGACACTTTATTCTTCCAAGCTACACGTGGGTTACAAAACTGTAGATAAAAAAAAGGAAGTTAATTTTTGATACATATAAATTAATATAAAGACAATAAACTTACTAAAAATGCACACATAAATTCACTAACAGCTTGAACCTTTGTACCCACTGTAAATATCTTATGAATAATATCTTCCAAACAAATAATGGGTGATTTTTTGCCATTGATACGAGCAAAACCTTTTTAAATACCAATTCACGTATGGTACCAATATTGGGATAACCATATGTAATTGTAAAATTATGTATCACTTTTCCATAATTTTATGGTTTTGTCATTTTCCAAAGCCGCCGAAGCAATAATATTCTCTGTTGGATGACAAGCAGTATACAACACAGTGTCGGTGTGACCCTGTCATTTCTGGACCACCTCTTTCGATTGTAGATTCCAGATGTAAACCATATTAACTGCCGGAAACAACCCATAAAAAAATATTACAAACATTTAAAAAAAATTTATAGATAAAAAAAAATTCTTGCCTTTAACTAACATTTCCTCCAGTTACTGAAAAATTTGCAAAAATACAATATTTTTCATTTTTATGTCCAGTGTAGGTTTTTAAACATTTTCCTTTTGAATAGTCCCATAATTTCAAAGTATTATCCAAAGTAGCCGCCAATATATACTTGCCATCATCTATTAAAGTCTTCAAACACTGACCACTGGCTGTATCCCAAATACGACATAAGCCAACATAGCTAGAAGAGACAATTAACGAACCATCACGATTAAAATGAACAGCCGAGACAGGTCAATTCATAAAATTTCGAAATTATTTCTTTTTCCACTTCTGGTACTCACATGAACTCGCCAACCATTCCCATTGGGTAAAAACAGCTGATACTGCCTTGGTATGACCAGCCAAAGTAAACTTTAAAGTATAATTGGGTTTTACGGATAAAGACGATTTATTTGAAGATGAGGATGTTGTTCCGGTCGAAGATGATGTTTGAAGAGTATTAGGACCACTGGGTGCGGTGGGCATATGTTGTGGAGCAAGTACCCCAGGATGACCACCATGTACTGGTCCAATATAAGTTATTATTTTAATTCACTTTATTTTTTTAACTATCAAAACACTACCGAATGTTTTTGTTGAAAAACCTCGTGGTTAGAGTTGTGTCGTTCATGAACGAACTAGTTCATTTGAACGGTTCAGTTCATTGAACGATATGACATCGTTCACCATTATTCGTTCTTTTCGTTCAATCGTTTATTTCGTTATTTTTTTTTTGTCATAGAAAATTTGTATCCCTTTCTTATTAATTTTATTACAGAATTTAATGTTTTTCTTAATAATTTAAAATTTTTAATAAAATTGTAATTTTCTGACGCTATTAGTCTATGCACAATAAAATTAATACAAACATCATATCGCTGACATGCAATCGGCTCTTCCAGTGATGCCAGAGATCAAATGTCACTTTTAGTTTTCATTTTAATTTTGTAATAGAAAAACAACAAAAAATTTGGTAAAAAAGAATGGAAAAGTGTTTAGTTTTTTTATTATTTGTCGGTAAATATTAATGTTTCATAAAATTTGTTGTTTTTCGAAAAAAATCTATGATATTTCTTATCCATAAAATGGTCAAGTGTTCTCCTTTGCAATTGATATCATTTTGACGTTTCGCTGCAATGGTTTTGACATTTCATATCATATAATTTATTGCATTTGAAGACACCGGGTTAGCACGCGTGTAATTTACAGTTGTTTATATTATATATGTTTAAAGGAAAACTGGTCAATATTTTGTTACAATTTATATTTAAGGATTTTTTTCTTAATTGTTTATAAATTTTTATATTCATTTATAAAATTAATGCAGTTTTCATTATTTGTAATTGTCGCCATAATGCGCAATTACAAAAGCGCCTCCCAGTACGACTGCTCTTAATGAACTAAAACAGCAAAAACAGTAACATCGATACACACGATGGAAAATTGAGTTAGGAAACACAAAATATCAAAAAATTTTGATAACACGAATGTCAACACGATACATTAGCGGCCATATAGACTTCCAAGTATGCTGTACAGCATGCTGGCCGGCTGTATGAATTTGACCATGTAATGTCTAATTTGACGGTTTGTCAAGCATGTTGGACGAAAAACAAAATTTTTTGATTTTTCGGCAAGTTTGACAAACCGCTTTACCGTATATTGAAAAAAATCATCAAACATTGGAGAATTTTACATTTTTAATAAGTTATTTTGTGACAAGAAAGGGATAACGTTAATAAATAAACTAGGGATGTGCGATTAATCGATTAATCAAACAGTATGATTAATCAGAACTTTGATTAGTCAATTAATTGATTAGTTGAAAATTTGATTTATCAGAATTATGATTAATCGATTAATTTGAATTTTGATTAATCAAAACTTGAATAATTTCAATTAAAATTTAAAATAGAAAAATACGGAAATTTTATCCTTGTTTTGTGGCGATACTTTATATCAGAGACCCAAAATAACTGTTATATTTCTAAAAAAGTCACCACCCAAATTTATTTAATTATAATATTTCAATAATGCACTATATTTTATAAATCATATTGCACAAAAAAATCACAAAGTTTGGCAAAGATTTTAAATTTTTCAATTTTTATATTTTACTCTATAAATTTCTGTTGTTTTTTGATTTTTATTTTAAAACTTTTTATAAAAGTTACAGAATGATTTTTTAAAAAAATTAAGCAGTAACTTTTTTTATTTGATAATAAAATAAAAATTAAAAATTGACTTATATTGAATGCCGGAATGGTGATGGAATATACAAATTTACTCACTTTAAATCACTGTTCAATCTTTTATTAACACTAGTTGACATCATCAGGATATTATAATTGTTGAAGTCATTGGTTCTATGGCTTTTGATTTGTATTCTTAATTGTTATTTTTTGATAAAGAAAAAAAATCACAAAATAACTTTTATTATTTTTGAAAAAATAAAAATCATGTTTGGATTGTTTTTGTTTGTTAAAAAATAAAAATCAAACAAAGCAAATAAAAAGAAAATTAAAAATACTCAAACAAGAAATAATTGTAAAACAATCACTTTTTTGAATAAAAGTTATAACTGTTACGTCCCTGCTTTATATAGCTCCAAATAAAGAGAATAACAAAGGTTGTTTGCTCACTGGTCAGACTTGACCAACTCCGTTCCTAAATTTAAAGTCTCTATTTTGAACTGGCGTTAAAAAGCGTCGTCAATGGAGAAAAACAAGATATTATTCAATTATTCATAAATTTGATTAATCAAAATCATGATTACTCAATTAATCATTATTTTGAATAATCGAAATAACTGATTAATCGATTAATTATGTTTTTGATTAATCAAAATTATTGAATAATCGATTAATAGATTAACCAGAATTTTGATCAATCAGGAAGTTTGATTAATCGATTAATCGCACATCCCTAAAATAAACTAAAAAATGCAAAAACAGAAATTCAAAACTGAAATTCCAAGAAAAAAATTAATAAAAATAATTTCGTCATTATCATCCGCTGTGTTGATTTTGTGGTTTTGAAGTAAAGTTTTACAGCATGCTTGTCCGTGTATTCCAAAAACCATTTTTTGTTTGTTTTTCGTCCAACATGTTTGACAAGCTGTCAAATTAGACACTACATGATC
The DNA here is from genome assembly GCA_949987735.1 of Leucophora obtusa. Classification (NCBI taxonomy): domain Eukaryota; kingdom Metazoa; phylum Arthropoda; class Insecta; order Diptera; family Anthomyiidae; genus Leucophora; species Leucophora obtusa. Next base: position 246,781,161 of record OX465295.1, read on the forward strand.
AAATTCATACAGCCGTCCAGCATGCTGTACAGCATGCTTGATTTTCTATAGGTCGCTATACACGAAGGGCATTTTGTGACGAATGTTTCTTCGTGTGTAGGCAGCTTTAGAATAGAAATTGTACCATTTACAGTAAAATTCTTTTAAGCTAAACTTGGTTAAAGATGAATTATCGGTTAATACGAACTAATTTGAAAGACGTTTTGGCATCAATTTTCGTATTAAAAATATCATCTGCTTTATGAAACGCTTCGTCATATTTATTGCCGATGATTGATTTATGAAGCAGTTTCATCAATATGATAACTCTTTTTTTCACCGAGTGTACGAATATGGATGATAAAAATACATATTGAAAAAATTGCATACTAATTTGTATTTATAGCAAAGAAATATTCGAAAAAAGCAAAAAAAAAAAAAAAAAAACGTGGAAATATAAACATTAAAAAACAACAAAAAAAATTAGAGAACAAATCTATTTTTATTATAAATGGAAAAAAACGCTTAAAAACAACTTGGTTTTCTGGTATGTAATCATATTGCAACAAAAATTTCTATCAGGTTGTGTATATTTTCAAAAAAAAAAAAAAATTTAAACTTCCAAAATAAAAAAGATTAGTAATTTTTTTTGCTAATTTTAGCTAATCGGGTTTCAAAATTTAGTAAAATTAAATTTGTAGATTTAGCAACTCAAATTAGTAAAAAATTCTGTAATTTGTAAAATGAGAATACCAAATTATTTTACTAAAAAACAACTTTATACTAAAAATTAGTATAATACTAGTATAATAAAATTGGAAACCGTTTTACTAATTTTTATACTAACTTTTTTTTTTTAGTGTACAGTTTTGTAGCCCACGTGAAGCTTGGAAGAATAAAGTGTCGGTATCCTTTAAGCGTGGAGGCGAATACGGCGATCGTGGTAATGGTATCAATGATTTAATAGCACGCAGTTCATAAATATATTTTTGTAAAATTTGACACTGTTACTTATAAACTAGAAAGTATTTTAGAGGCTTTGACATGTCTTTTTCATATTTATGTGGTTTTCTTCAATCACATATTTTTCGAATCAATTTTCCTAAAGACAAGTTATCAACAGCAATCATTAGCCTGACATCTAAAAAATTAAATGAAGAGAAAAATTTATAAATTTTACTCCTATGTTAGTTAGTTTGATAATTTCACATCTTAAGTCGTTTAAAACATGTTATTTTTCGCTGTTTTCGCATCAATGTATTAATTAAAGGAAATAACAATTGCCTACTTTTGTTAACTTTGAAACTCTAAATTTCTAATTATAATCTTTACAGCTGAGTTTCATACTGAAGACTTTAACTTCAATATTAAACAAAAGAAAATATCAATAAATTTGTGTACGAAACAACAAAAAATTATGGATTAACTAAAAGTAAACTCAAAAACCTACACGGTGGTTTTCATACTGAAGGTTTTTGAGTTAACCATTAGTTATTTAATTTGTTATTTCGTATATAATTTTTGACATTTTATCTTTCAATATCGTTAAGTTCAAGTTAACTTTAAATATGAAACCGAGCGTAATGGATAAATAATAAAATGTACCTACATTAATTTGGAATAAATGTGGGCACTTTTTTAATACTTTTAAAAGTGAATACTTATAAAAATTTGCATTAAATAAATGTGTGACTTTCTTTTAAATACTTATATATATTAATACTCCAAAAATTAATTTAAATGTGAATATCAATTTGATATTGATCTCAAAAGCCTATTATTTAGTACATATATTTATAATAAATCTTTTTATCTTTTTATATACATACATTCAATGTTATCATTCATCTAAAAGTTATTTAAATTTTAAAACTTTACTTATAATTGTAATTAAAATTACATTTCATTTTATAACTAAAATGAAATAAATGTTTGTTTAAAAAATTTTACTATTCGTAAGCATTTTTTATGGATTTTATTTTAGATTTTTTGGAAATAAAATACAGTATGCCTACTAATATTTAGTATAAGTACTATTTTATTTCCATTTTAAATTTACAGAAATTTTACTAATATATAGTAAAATTACAAATTTTTGCTTCTAAAAGAATTTCACTAATATTTAGTAAGAAATTTGGCTAATTTTAGCAAATTGATTTCCATTATGAATATACTAAAATTATACTAAATTTTAGTAACTATTACAAATTTTTTCCACAACTTTGACTTTACTAATAATTACAGACACATTTTGCTAAAATTAGCTAATCGGTCTGCTGGCCTAATATTAGTTAACTTTTCTGTAATATTACAGTTTTTTCTGTAACTTTTACAGACTTTTTTATTTAGGTGTAGCAAAAGTTAACTTATATTTTGTTATCTACAGATTTGTAGCCCACGTGAAGCTTGGAAGAATAAAGTGTCGGTATCCTTTAAGCGTGGAGGCGAATACGGCGATCGTGGTAATGGTATCAATGATTTAATATCACGCAGTTTATAAATATATTTTGTTTTTATTTATATAAATGCTTTACTATATTTTTTAAATAAATTGAGATTTTTAAGGATATTAAGGCATTATTCCTGTTATTTCAATATTAAACCAACCCAGCAAAAAAAGTCATTACAAAAAAGTTATTTTAAAAGCACTCCGAATAGCATCAACTGATTGTGGAGTAGTTACAATTTAGCTCTAACACTGATTTATTTTACACGTGATGTCCCATGTTGTCAGTAGTTCAATTTAAGCATTTTGTTAGTAATTTAAGAGTAATTACATGATGTTAATAATGTATGGTTTTTAGGTATACATTTTCATCACTTCAATACGAGTACATTTTGTTTGCATTTTTAGAGTGATTTAGAAGTACTCTTTATAATATATAATATAATACATTCTTAAAAGTAATTTAAATGTGATTTTTATAATGTCTGTAATAGCATATTTTAGAGGCAATTTTAATGTTTAGCCTTTACAGAACCCATTTCTGAACCTATTATGTAACAAAAGCTTCAATTTATTATTATTTGTAGGACAATATTAAGGAAACACTTCTTTTGCAATTAAATCAATTCGATTAAGTAAAAAAATTTTTTTAAGTTTTATTCAACAGTTTTTTTTTTGAATAAGTTTGTAACATGTTTACTTCAGTCTTTAAATTCAAAAAAGATACGATATTGAATTAAATAAGATTAATACACTAAGGCCGAGTTTTTGCGATGTCAGTTAAACTTGATTTAGTTAAACCGAAAACGAATTATATCAGCCATTTCAAGTTTATTAACAAAAATTTGCCCGAACAACTTTTTATCGTTTAAAATTTATGTCTTCATTGAAAGAAAATAAAATAGATTTTAGAAGCAGTATTTGAGTTATAAAATATGTTTAAAGATTATCTACATCCTAAAAGCTGGGCCTAAAAGTTATATGTAACCCTCTGATTAATTTTCTTAAAAACATTACTCAAGGAATTTTCAGAATATTAAAGCTTACCTACTAGAAAAGTATTTTTTCATATACTTTTTTTTTCATTTTAACAAATAAAGGAAAGAAAAGCATCGACAGTTTACAACTCTACAATAATAAGGCCATCATTATAAATTTGCTGAAGCCGCAGATCTATGATTGAAATTTTAATTTTAAATTCATTAAAGAATCCGAGAACCGTTCGAGGAGAGTTTTTCCCCAGACATATTTCGAAGACGAATACCATGTCGTCATTTGAATTTTGCAAGTCAACCATCGTTAGCTTAAAATCAACGTGTTCATTAAACGATGCATTCCAATACTATAATTTGCAATCGTGATTAGTTGAATTTTTATGTTGAAGAAGTTCATTTAGCAAAATTTTAACTTTAATTAAAATTTGGAACTTTAATGGACATTTTTAAGTTGACGGCAGTTATTTTTTTAAATCTATTTTTGAGTTGAAGAAATAATATATTTTTTGTCACTATAGAATTTATTTAGTTTTGCCGACTTTTAAGGCGTAATAGTAATTACAGCATATCGACATTTAAAGCAGGTGACATTTATAGAACTTTTTGTGTATAAACAAAGGTAAGGGACCAACGTTAACGAACCTCTTGATTGGTCTATTTTAAACGATAAAATATGTTAACATTGCAACAAATTTTATTAACATATTTCTTTGGTGCACGGTGCAAAAGCACGCAAGCGACTTCATAGAGCCTTAACAATACATTTTAATTGTTAGCTTTTATATATTTGCATTTTATGAAAAGAAGAATTCATATTTGGGTCATAGTCCAGGAGATTCAATCGGATCCAATTCTATATTTCCTTCCCTTTTTCAATGGAAACTGTAATTGCAATATTTTTTTAAAATATGTACGAATAATTTAAAAATATGTAAATAATCGTAAATTAATAAAGTAAAAATTAAAATAGTAATTGCAATATTTTTTTAAAATATGTACGAATAATTTAAAAATATGTAAATAATCGTAAATTAATAAAGTAAAAATTAATAGTTAACTATTTTGTTTTTTTAGAAATAAAAAATGGAATCTCTAATAAATTCGTAATTTACAAACAAATGCATTTACAAAGAAAAAAAAAAAAACAACATTATATATACATTTTTGAAAGTCCTTTTAAAGCACATACATTCGAAACAGAAAAAGAGCTCTTATCGCTCCATTGTAACCAATTTAAAAGCTGTTCGTTTCGAATGACTTACACATATTTTTGCTGGGAACCTAAAAATTAATTTTACTAAAAAAATAAATTTTAGTAAAATTTGACAGATTTTAGCAAATTGATTTCCAATATGAGTTTACTAAAACTTTACTAAATTTTAGTAAATATTACAAATTTTTTCTACTTCTTTCATTTTACTAATAATTACAGGCACGATTTGGTAAAATTAACTAAACTGTAATATTACAGTTTTTTTTTTTTTTGTAACTTTTACAGACTTTTTTATTTGAGTGTAAGAGCGATCTAACATCCGTTTGCAATTTCAAGTACGCTGAAGTACGCTTGTTACAATCGAAAGAAAAAAGTTTTTTTTATAAATTTTCTATTTTTTTAGATTTTACAGTTTTTTTTATTTTTAGTACACTTTTTTGCTAATTTCAGCAGATCGATTTTAAATTACAGTTCACAAAAATTTACTGAAATTTAGTAGCTGCAACTAATTATTTACACTAATTTCATTGTACAAAAATTATTGATATTTAGAAGGTTTTTTAACTGATTTTAGCAAATCGATTTTGAATTGCAGTTTACACAAATTTTGCTAAAATTTAGTAGCGACCAGGCACGTAGTTAGGGGGGGGGGCCTGGGGGCTCGAGCCCCCCCGAAATTATTTGACAAATTTTGAAACGTAAAAAAAAATGTCGAAAGCAACAACATTTTTTAAAAAAAGTAATAAAATATATTTATTTTTTGTTGAAATCAAATACCAAATTGCCAAGTTTCTCTCTTTTACTGAGAAAAAATTTATAAAATGTAGCTGCAAATAGGAAACAGAAATTTTTTTCGCAACTTTTAATTGATAAGTTGCTATTTTTTATTGTTACTACTAATAGTTTTCGTCATATTTATTATAAGATAAACATAAAATTGATAAATTAACCTTTGGTTTTCCTTAAAAATTACAGGTTTCCTGCTTGCAGGCACAAGCTATTACTATAGGGTGATAATTTGGCGTAATTCGACATTTGACAATTTTTTTCCACCCTAGTTACGCATTATAATGTTGGCTTTTCATAATTTTTTTTTTTAATTAAAATTATTAACTGTCCATGAAAAAGCGTACTTCAGGAGAAACAAGAAATTTATTCTGGAAGTGACTGTAAATTAAATACATATATAAATTCGGATTTGTCCCAAGAAGCTCCTTGCAGTATATTTAACAAAATTATTGTAGATTCTGCTGTTTTAGAAGATATTGCAAAATCTTCATCGCTGACAGAATCAATGTTTCAAACGCGGAATGAAAGTACACTGTTGCTAAAATAAAACCCTCAAAGTGTTTTGGAAATCTAGCTCGGTTTTTAATTTGAAACATGTGTATATTTTAATCACGTTCATAAAGACGCACTATCAGTTACTTTTTAATCATATTGTTTGTTCTTAGCAGTATGGTGTTAAAAATTTTCGAAATCTATTCTATTTTCCTAATTCTAACACAATGCACTAGCATAAGTAGGGGGCATCGCTTATCGTAAAAAAAATTAGAAATAGTGAGTAAAAATGTGAGGACACCCGGAAATTTTCACACAAAATAAAACATTTTTTACAAACAAACGGAATAAATATGACTAGAATTGGGCATTATAGTTCACAATTCATTTCAATCAATTTTATTTTTGAACTAGTGTGTTCTTCTAGTTCACCCGTTCATTCGAGAAATTTTTTCAGTTGTTCATACACTAATATAAAAGTCTTTAAAAATTCTTGCTGAAAAAACAGCTGAATCCAGCAGAATCTGTTTGCTAAATAGAAATTTACAAACAGAAAGAAAAAATCTGTTAAATTTACAAAATTTCAGCTATATTTTAGTTAATAGAAACTGACAATTAACCCTGCTAAAATCAACAAAAAATTTCCTGGATATTAGTCGACTAAACCATCACAATTTTAAATTTTTAGTTTTTTTTTATTTTCTTAATGCGAATAAAAATCTATACTGCATAAGCAGTCTACTATTTTCCAGCAAATATTCCTGTTTATTGTAACAGGAGAGACTGTTATTTGTAATTAACTCAATTAAATTTAAAGATAAATTAACTATTGAATATATAACAATTTCTTTACCCACTGCTTTTGTCTACTTATATTCAGCAGTATTTTTTTAGCCAATATTAGCAAGGTAAATTTGCAATTCAATTAAAGAAAACTTAACTCAAATATTACTAAAACGGTTGCATTTTTGCTGTACTTATCTTACTAATATTTAGCAAAAAGGATTTACTAATTTCAAAAGCTTTCTGTGCAGGGCCTATTTTAACTAATTTTGGGTACCTTTTATTACTATTTTTTCTATCAGTATAAGATTATATTATGTCAGTGGATTGTTTGAGAATTCCGAATAAAATAAAAGAACCGAGAAGAAGAGTTGAAATTTAAGTTGTTCGTGAACGCAAGAGAGTTCCTAACTCTAAAAATGTGCAAGATTTTTGGGCTTTCGCGTCACACAGATATGTAAAGAGGTCATAAAATAAAAAACCGAGCTAACTTTGCAAAATCCTCTGGAATTTTACTTTAATTTCACGTTGGAACCATCGGACTTGAAATTATTGTTGCGCTTTCAAATTAGTCTAAGATCATATTAGATTGGCGCACTCCATTGGAAATTAAAATAATAATGATGTAATTTACTTTTAATTTTTTAATTTTTAATTTAATTTATTTATTTCAATCATTGGTACAAATAAGACTTAGAGTCTCTTAAAGCACCTCAAACATTTTAAGTCACAGTGATTAAATGCTTAAATAAGATACATAAAATCTTAAAAATAGACAGTAATAATAACAACAAAACTAAAAAAAAAAAAAAAAAAAAAAACGGAACAACATAAACGATTAATCTTTGAACAAATTCATAATTGCCATTTTAAAAAACAATACACGGGGTTCGGATTTAATTTGATTAGGTAAAGAGTTCCACAATTTCACAGCACTAACAAAGAACAATCTTGAGGATGATAAGTAATTATAAGCAGGCGTAATAATATTGCTTGTTCGACTTGATCTGGACATATTAATTTTCCGGTACAAATAATCAGGTTCCTTCGTATATATAATTTTGTGTAAAAATATTAAATTTCGAATGTTTAGATATGAAGTTAGATTACATCCCAAGATTTGAAGGGAGTATTGAGATATTCTATCATATTTTCTCTTGTTGAATACAAATCTAGCACAATTATTAATAACCATTTGTAATTTAGTATTAGATGTGGCATCGAGATTTCCAAAAACAATTGCTCCATAAGTCAAAATTGGTATAAGTAACGTTTTCACCAATTTGAGCTTAGTGTGACTCGGAACAAACGCTGATGCATACCAGAGTTTCCGTAGAGCACAATACATTTTAGTAATTGTATAATTAATATGATCCTTGCAATTAAGCTCAGAATTAATTAAAAATCCAAGATTTTTTACCACTCTCACATATTCAACTACTTCATTCTGCATTGTGATATCTGGCAATATTTCAGAAGAGCAACTGCCAATTAATAGGGCTTGAGTTTTCGAAGCATTAATTAACAGATTATTTTCCAACGACCAACGGCAAATTTCGTGCAAATTTTAATATTTAACCTTTCCGATAATATATAAAATTGTAATAAAATCCCAACAAAAAAAGAGATGCCGAAACAGTAGAAAAATCACTATAACTGATGATCTCTATGTACTTCTTTTTTCACATAAACACTAATGCTTTTAACATTGAGTTGTCATAGGAGAGGAGTACTCTAACATCAACATTTTTTCAATACTTTTTGAACGAGTGTAAAAACAGCTCTTTTTCACCAATTAAAAGTAAAAAAAATTCTTCGGAAAAAAAATTATATATTTTTATTTTACAAAAGTTTTTTATTGCCGCCTTCGGGTTCGAACTTGCGACCTCACGATTGCTAGTCTAGCGCTCTACCGCTGAGCTATTCTTTGATATGAAAGTTGAGTAACATAAGAACACCACTTTGTTACTGCGAGATATTAGCCGTTTTTTGTAATCACTTGGATTTAATAAACCCAAAAAGTATTTCTAAAAGTGCTCAACAGATGGGGTTAGATTCTTCCTATTTTAAAAAAATTTTCTGTCCGACACTTCTTTCACCCTAATTATTAATACCGAATTCGATGATGAAGGATTCTACTTTAACTTTTAATTTATAATTATATTTTACATAAAACAGCGATAAACAGTCTGCCTTTTCAGTTCTATCACTTCAATTTATATTTTTACACAATTGAAAAATTCCATTGCAATATTTAATATTCACTAATTGGATTTAATTAAATTACTTACTGTAGAGTGAAAAATTGCCATTTCTATTTGAGCTATTTCTCCATGTCCAAGATGAAAAATATGTATTTGGTGAGGTGTAGTTTTTTTTCTAAACATATTTCATAAAAAAAAATTTAAGAAAAAGCTTTTATTTGTTAGTTTTTAAATTTTTTTGTTTCTCTTTTAATTTTCATTCGTATTTTTTTCTGACATTAAATTAATAGGCTGTTTCATATATTTGTGCTTTTATTGTGGATTTATTAATTCCAGTTTTTTTTTTGGATTTAGTAAATCCATTTTTTGTATGAAAAATTCTAAATCCAGGTGATTAAAAAACACACTAATGTTTCCTTATTCTCTTTAATAAAAGTACTTATTAAACATGTGTGAAAGGTGCACTCCAATTTAATATTGTTTTCAGTACTATTTTTATAGGTGCATAAGAAGCAAATTCGCACCATCTTTTTTATATATACATATTTTTAAAAATTAAAAAAATATTGAATTTAAACAAATTAAATTCAATATTTATTAATTAATTAAAGTTTGAAAGCGTAGGGGTTTTTGAAAGCAAAAAATCTGTGAAGTATTTGTCAGGAGAGTATCCTGATGAAGAAAAATAGCAGTTTTTGAAAAAAGTACTTATTATGTTAATTCATAATAAGGAAATTAGCCTCGAACTGAATTAATAAATTTTTAATTAATCAATTAAAAAGGTCGAAAAAACTATTTTTATTTTTTAAATAAAAATTGAAAACCAACACTTTAATTATAAATATTAAAAAAAAAATTAATAGAATAAGAAAAAAATGGAAAAAATAAAAAAATATTGGTCCCGCCGGGAATCGAACCCGCGACCCTCTGTTTGGAAATGCCAAATGATACGAAAATCACTTTTAGAGCAATTACTCTTTAGAAGCAATACTTAAATGATTTTTTAGATGTTGTTCAGAAGTAATTCTAAAAAAGCTGTAAAAATATACTAACGGATACTTTAGAAGCAATGAAAGAAGTGATTTTTTGATGTTGTTCAAAATAACTTCTAAAAAAGCAGTCAAAATACACTAATGGATACTTGTGAAGTAGTGAAAGAAGTAGTTTGTAAAGCATTACATCCAATTTTTTTCCTGGGACCTTTTAAAACTAATATCGAACAAGGAAACCGCACAAATAAATTAAAAATTTGTCCAAAAAGTATTAAAATATAATTTCACTGTTAAAATCAAGTAACAAAACTATGAGATACAGTAGTTAAATTGTTTAACCCATTTTTAGCAATATATCTTTAAAGACCTATCTTCTACGAAGTTTTATAGAAAATTCGCACGGAATCCATGCTTGGCAGAAAATGGGTAAAACAATATACTCCATATCACAAACTGATTGCAGAAAATTTAAATATTGTCAAAAAATTAAAATTTTTGAAAATCTAAATCACCTAGAAATCAAATTACAATTGAAATATACATATAATTTAGTTTAGAACTTAGAAAATGTGTTACAAATAGGGTTTGGGATTCGGGAATTCCCGGGCGGGAATTCCCGGGAAATCCCGGGAAAAGTTTGTCGGGAATTCCCGGGAAAATAACATATTTTTCCCGGGAAAACGGGAAATTTTAAAAATATTAAATTTTTTTAATTGTTTTTGTTTCGAATAGGATTTTTTAATTTTAGTCATAAGAACATTTTAAATACCAAAACAAAAATGTCATTGTTAAAATCTTTTAAAAGGGAATACACTTATTTGACACACAAATAAAATCTTTGCCAAGTAATTAGGAGCATTTCAACTAATAAAGATTTTTCGCATAACTTATTCAAAATTTAAGTAGTAAAACCTAAAAACTTGGTAAAATGTTCAAAAGAAATATGAAAAAAAGCTTTGTTTCTTACAAATAATCGTCCTTACTATCTAAATTATTCAAATGTATAATTTAGGTAAAGTCGACTTTAGTTAAAATATTGGGTGGCAGTATACCTTGACTTGGTTTATTTTTGAGGCATTCTGATTGGTTAATTTATTTTCAACCAATCAAAATATTTTAAAATATAAATATTTTTGTAAGGTTTTCATACACAAAATGAACAAAACCGTTTGATTAAAAATAAAGTCGACTTTAAATTTAAAATACTCCTTTATATTAAGGGGCAATAATTTTATAAGTAACGTTTTCATTAATAAATGTGAAAAGAAAAGACTAATGGTCAACGGTGGTACCCAGCAAAATATTGGTAATGACACCTCATTACTGTCCGCATTACCAAAAATGATATATCATTACCTTTTGCATTATTGTATAATATAAAATAATGAATTCCTAATAACGGCCTATTGTATTCATTGTTTCTAAATATAAAATAATGACTTACTCGTAATAGTTTAAATATGTACTTTTTACACAATTAAATTTTATACATTTTTTTTTATTATATGTAATGTAATGTAAAAATGCCCTTTTGGCTGTCCGTCTCCAATATACACAAATTGCCTGCACTTGTACGTACAAACCATACGTCAATGTGGCAATATTTGTGAAAAGGTGACATGGAAATAAGAAGATAAACAGAGAAAATCTGAAGTAGAATTTTTGTATATGTCTTTTTGATCACTTCTGAAATTATTCATATAGAGACAATCTGACAATAAAAAAAATATAAACAATAATACAATTTAATGGAAGATCACTGATGAAGCCTGTCCATAAAAAGGCAGAAACTAGATCTAGTCTGATTTGCAAATTTAATGTGTTTATAACTTTTGAGGAAGGTTTATTCTTCTTTTAACCTCAAACCTACTAAATTAGAATTAATAAAAATACATATTAATGACAATATTAATTGTATTTGGTCTATACGACGCGTTTGAAAAAACAACACTTTACTATAAATATGTTTTATGTTTACATTTTTATGAAGAGTCCTAAAATTACACACTAGAGAAAACTTAAATTTTTCTGAATGTATTTCCTTAAGCTAATAGTATTTGTTTAACTCCTTATTTTTAAGAATCAAGTAAGCAATCGGATAACCACTTATAATTCAACTTTTTGTAAGCATGTGTGTAACCACTTATTATTCAAAATCTCATAACTACTTATTTCTCATTTTTTCGTAAGCGAGCGGGTAAGCGTGGCTACTTATAAAAACGACCACGCCAAACAAAAATAATGAGTTTATGCGCCAAAAAATAAGTTGTGCAGAGCTATGAATTTCTATTATATAACCACTTATTTGGTAATGAAAGATTTTGCTGGGTATCTAAATTTGGTTATCCGACATCTAAATTTGGATCACAAAAAAAAAAAAAAAAATTAATGGTCATGCAACTTCTCTTGAAGAAAACAACAACAAGAATAACGTTTCAACTAAAATTAGCAAAGTACCCGAAGAAAAAAGTGTAAGCTGAATAGGCATTAAAGGTTTTATGGTAGGACAAACATTTCCTGAAATGGTATCCAAATTAACCGCAGTCAGTCCGCACCATAACTAGATCTTCGTTTATTCGAGAAAGTTTTTATAATAAAAACCTGGATTTGCAAAAAAATGAAACCGATGTAAAGAACATTATATTAAAGTACTACAATCATGTAAAAGGTATCATGATAAAAGAAATATCGAGCAATATTTCTAACAATAGGAGATTTACTATAATCTTAGATGAATGGACAAGAATATCACAAAAGAGATATTTGAACATATGTATAAACGGAAATAATTCATTTTATAACCTGGGGTTGGTTTATATATCAGGAAGATGTAATGCTGATGAAATAAGAAGAATTGTAGAAATAAGACTAGAAGAGTTTTATTTGTCTTTGGAAAATAACATTGTGGCCACCATATATAATGGGCCAAGTGTGCTGAAACGGATTGTTTCCGACAGTCCAGCAGTAGGTGCTTTCTGCTGGAATCATGCAATGCATTTGGCAGTGCTGCGAGTAATTTATGTGAAATCAAATGTTCAACATTCTGATATTTTTTACGTTGAATTCTCACTACACAGACTGCATTTGTACTGAAATAGTGTTTTTTTTAACAAAAATTACTTATATAGGTGGTTTTCATTAACAATTATGTTCAAAAATATTTACCGGGATTCCCGGGAATAAAATTTTTTCATTCCCGTTTCCCGGGAAATAAAAAAGTCCGGGAAATCCCAAACCCTAGTTACAAATTAAATTATCCTTTATGGTTATTAGTAGGGCAACCAAAAAAAAAGCTCTAAAAGCAATGTTTTAAGCTCTTAAAAAAAGCACGAAAAAACAGCAAAATAAGCAGTTTAAATGCAAAAATAAGCCCTTAAACTTCATTATTTCTTCATTAAAGCCCTCATAAAAATTATATTTTTTATTTAATACAATGCTATATTCCTTGGAATCTCAGGAATCCGACAATGTTGTGACATTCTAAAATTTATTTTCATCGGGAAATACATTAATTGCATTAAAGGAATTAAATGTGCCAAAATCCCAAAACTTATTTAACAAATTGTGAAAAATAATCTGTTGAAGGCATGGCCCTATCCGGATTTTATTCTTGCCTAAGGAAATCGTCATTGTCATATTTGTACTATTACAATTCACGTTGGAAAAATAAAAATTTATTTTGACAAAAGAGATTTTTTAATTTAAAATAAATTAATTAGCATATTTTAAATAAATTTATGGCGACTTAAAATAATGTTTAAAATATGCTGATTTTATGAAAAATAAGCAAAAATATGCTCTATTTTCGCATAAAAAGCTAAAATAAGCTTAATTTTTAAAGAAAATAGCCAAAACAAGCCAATATTTGCAAAATATGCAAAAACAAACAAAATTAAATAAAATATGCAAAAAAAAGCTCTAACAAATATAGCTTAAAATTCTTATAATTGTAAGAGCAGAACTTGTATTTAATCTAAATTGTTCTATTTTTTCAAATAAAAAACATGCTCTGGCTTCTTTTTGGTTGGCCTAGTTATTAGCCACTCTTAGTTGCAATATTAAACAGGTTTTAAAAACCTTTAGTCCCTTACAGATATTTTTGCGTTCTTACAGATATTTTTATAACATTTTGTGCCTCTGTCTACTATTAACTTCTCTTTTTACTATTAAAAAAAATTGCAAAAGGGACAGCTGGTGCAATGATAAACAAATAACACCATTGTGAAAATTCTAAATTTTAATTAAGCACAGTAATACACAAAATGAAACTTCTATATATAAAAATTAACTGAACGAAGTCAAAAAAAAACTTTTAAATGCAAAAAAATATGTGTTTCTGTGCGATTTTTGAGACTAAAACTATACGCATTTTAATTTTTTTTTTTTTCTTCTAAATAGTTTTGGGTTAGAAAAGTCATTTTGTGAGTTCCCGTACTTTTGGGTAAGTTTGTAATTTAGATAGAGGATTTTGTGCTTACTCTCATGTTATTGAACTTTACACAAAAAGTAAAGGAGCACACTTATCTTAAAATAACGAGTTTTTTTAAGTTTTATAAGCTTCCCCAGTAAGCCAAAAAAAAAACGGAAAAAATTAAACAAACAATTTTTGAAAAGCCCACCGAAATAAATTCCTAGCTACCTGCCTGCTTGGTGCTATCATTTGGGTGTCAGTAAAGTACTTTAATTTTTTTATTTGGGCGTTGGGAAAGCATTTGATTTTTATGTTTCTGTGTGCTTTCCCAGGGCTTTGTAAAGCATTGGCAGCGCAGTGGAACCGTGTTATCATTTGGGCGTTGGGAAAGCACTGTTAACAAGCACTTATACCACCCATTTCAGTGCTTTGCCAGTGCTGGCCCCTTTGTAATTTTCTACCTGGGTAGTTACATAACCACATATCTGGTAATGAGTTTCTATACTGGGTACTTGGCTCGTATGATAAGAAATTTCTGTGATTTATTAGTGAATCACGCTTGAGCTGAAGTGAAGCGTATTCACGTCACAATCATTTGAGCTAACTCCAATACCTACATATATCACACAAACATTAAATATTGTCTATACCTACAATTTCTTGTTCCAGTGCAAAAACGTAGTGATTGAAAAACTTGTGTAGTTTTTCATTTGTGTAATTGATGCACAATTGTTCAAATGAATTTTTTGAAAAGTTTTCGAATCCAAATATGTCCAAAACTCCAAGGAATCGTTTTCCATCTTGCCCTGGGTTAGTGCAACTATTAATTTTCGATACTAGCCATGCAAATGTTTTCGAATATAGAGCTTTAGCCATAGCATGTCGATTTTCTCGAGCCTAAAATTAAACAAACATAATATATTAATGGCGAACGATAAATCGTACAATTAAAATCTAACCTCTTGCAGTCGATGTGGTATTTCAGTTATATTCCCTCTAACATTAATTTGACGTCTTAGCAATACTTGCGAGACGTCGTCATATTTAATACCCAACAACTCGGATATGGTTTTACATATTTCTTTGTCTTGGTCTAGTAGTTCGCAGCGTTCACCATCCACATCGAAAAATTCCAGATTTCCTAACCATAATATTGCACTTAAAATCTTTAATACACCATCGATTGATTGCTGAGAAATTTGTAATACAGTGAAAGCCATTGTAAGTGCCTCAAACTTTTTTGATTCATTTTTAATATCTATTACATTACTGCCAGATGTGTTCAAATACCGATAAAATATTGGTGGATTAAGATGAAATTCTTTCATCATTTCTGGATTATTTTGGCCTTGAGCTACAAGCTGATACAATACATGATAGTTTCTCTCCCCATCGCTTTGAAATGTTATTCGTGATTGCTCTAATAGATAATCCTGTATCACACACCCCTTAATACAATGTTTTGAGTCAAAACAAACTTGCATAAATTTCCCGAAACGGGAACTGTTATCATTGCGAACGGTTTTTGCATTGCCTGAAAAAGAAAAATATATACTGTTTATACTCTTAAATACAAAAAGTAGCCAAAAAATATCCAGCGGATGACCCATAACTTTTTTGACTAAAATTTGGTACGTCCACTTTTTGATTGTATTCCGTATTTTAAAGTAAAACAAGCTTGTAAGGTATCCCCAGGTGACTGGGGAATTATAGAAACAAAATATTAAATTCGGCTGTGCCAAATCTTTAGATACCTTCCATCCCGGTGTTTTTGTTAAAAAGGAAAAATCCAAAGAATAGGTATACCATAAAGATAATAGTTTTTTCAAATTACTCAATTTGTAAATCAAAAAATTATACAGACTAATAAAAAAAAAAATTAAAGGAATATTTAAAAGCATTATATTCCGATGTTTGCAGAATTTTTATTTTCATACTTGTAAAATTCACGAAGCCAGAGTTATTAAAAATAAAATAATAAAATTGAATTGGAATGAACTATTTCAACATACCTACCTTATAATTTACCTTCATCTGTATTTCGTGACTGAACAAATATTAATAATCAGTCTGTTTTTTCTTTTTTTGGCGTTTGCCATTAAATACCATTTTTGGCATTTTTCTAATTATTTTGTAAAAATGCAATTTTTACGGATCCTTGCTAAAAAAAAAAGATTTTTTAGACTTCTAATTAAAAAAATGCTATAAAGTAGAGTTAATCTGGCATATGATGGAAAACGATTTTGATCGATTTGGTTAAAAATCAACAATTAAATGACAAATAGAAAAGGCAAAGAGGTTAAAATTGTTTTTAACCGCTTTAGCTGAATCAGGTATATCAATTTACGTATTCTTAAATTAAAAACAATACAAAATATTCAGAAATTACAAAAACGATTGATTTGAAACCTAAAGATTTTCATCACATGCCAGGATACCTAGCTAGATAATATTTAGAAAAATCTCCAAAAAAAATTTTTTAATGTTGGTAAAAACGAAATTCCAGTATTTTTTACAGCAACGGAAATTTTCAGATCTAAAAAAATTTAATAAGAATGATTTTAGCTACCCGATCAAAAAAACATTATATCTAGCATATGTAGTCATATCTCATTTGATATAGATCGACATTTAATCTTATGCAAGTTCATCTTAAAATTGCGGTATCCAGTTATATCCAATCAGATCCCTCAAATATATTACAGGATTAAATTAGATCCAAATAGATCTCAAAATTGGGGGATCTAATAATATCCAATAATATAAAATTGAGATCCTGATAGATCCCAAAATATCCTATGGGATTAATTTAGATCCAATTAAATGCAAACGAATAAGCTAATTTTGGCAGATCGAATTGAATAATTTGAGATCATAATTTACCCTCCCAACAAACAAAGATGATCATTAATGACTCAGAAATGAGCTTCAAAAACATAAACATTTTTCCACTTTTTCCTATGAAAGTGGTCCGTCCAAAAGAGCCCCCTGTGTACTCAGAAATGACTCAGAAAAAAGAACGAATGAAATCGAAATTTTCTTCATAAATTTAAATAATTTTGGAATCTTCTTTGAGTCCGAAAAATGAACCCTCGTTTTGAGACAGCTTTTCAGATTGTAGAGGCAACTTTTTGGATTGTTTTCTGAGGGTTCATATTTTTACCAAAAAAAAGAGTGTTTTCAAAAAAACAATAATCATTTCTATGAGCCATTTAAAAATATTATTTATGAGTGCTCCGAAATTGCTGGCTGGGCTATGATATATTTGGAATTATTTAAATTTTAATAAAATTTAAAAAGTAATACAAAAAATTAAAAAAAAATATTTATTCCATAAAAAAAAAACGCCGTCAGCTGGATTTGAACCAAGATTGCTGTCGTTATAGTCGATCACTTAACTCACTCATCCACACACTGCTATACAAAATGACTGACTATATGAGACAACATTGTTCATGTTACTGAGTTATATATAATTATAGAAATTACAGAAAAAGTAAATTAATAACATTCTTGCAAAAAAAAAAAAAAATTAAAAATCTTAAATTTTTTTCACTTACGGATTTTTTTTGGTGAAGCAGATAAAAAAAATGTTTGTTGAAGAGTCTAGGCACCGATTTATATGGTTCAAAAGTCTAAATATCAACAGTCTGTATTTGCGAAATTAATGGGATAAGAACAATTTACATGTTGTTGAAAAGGTAATATAAATGTTTTAAATAAGGTATGACATGTATAAGCTTAGCAATCCTTTGGAAAAAATACTCTTATCCAACACTTTTTCACAAGTTGTTTTGTTGGTATTCAAAAAAAGTAGGAGTAAAAAATAAGAATATTGCCAAATTGTATGTAGAAATATTAAAAAAAAAATCATTTTCGCTCTGAAAGAACTCAAATTCAGAACTTTGTCGAAATTATTATATATTACGATATCTAATTATATATTTAAAATACTATTAATTGAAAACATAATTTGCAGATGCTGTTCACAAAAAATAGTTTAATCTTTTTAAGATCTGTAAAAAAATATTTATAAGTACCATAAATCAAATTGAGTATAAAAAATGAAAAAAAAAATTTTTTGTGCCCGACCTGGGATTCGATAATAGTGCCTCAGTTACATTTATAATTATATTGTCCATATCCAGGACAGATATGGACAATATAATTGACAAATTTTGAAACGTAACAAAATACGTCAAAAGCAACAACATTTTTTAAAAAATGTAATAAAAATACCAATTGTTGAAATCAAATACCAATTGGCCAAGTTTCCGAAGCTTTCATAAATAAAATAGACTCAAGACCCAATTGCGAAAAAACTGTTTTCTAAAAAAAATTTTTAAGGTTTTTGGTGGCCATTTAAACTGTTATTTATGGGTTTTTTTGTAAAAATCTTGAATAGTTATGTGTGCTAGGCATAATCAAAGAGGTTAGAAAATAAATAGAATACAATCCCCTCTTTTACTGAGAAAAAATTTATAAAATGTGACTGCAAATAGGAAACAGACATTTTTTTTGCAACTTTTAATTGATACAGGTTTCCTACTTGCAGGCACTAGCTGTTACTATAGGGTGATAATTTGGCATAATTCGACATTTTACAATTTTTGTTCCACCCTAAGTTAAGCATTATAATACTGGCTTTTCATAATTTTTTTTTTTAATTAAAATTATTAACTGTCCATGAAAGAGCGTACTTTAGGAGAAACAAGAAATTTATTCTGGAAGTGACTGTAAATTAAATACATAATATGTATTTAATTTATCCGAATTTATATATTACTAGCGGGCAAGCCCGCTAGATTTAGCGGCGTGCCTTAGGCCTAGTTTTTGGGATGTCAGTTAAACCGAAAACGAATTTTGCCGTATCGGGTTAGCGTACCTTAAAGTTTAAAATGTAATTTGTTTTGTATAGGAATTAAATATTTTTATGAAAATAAAATACAATGAGGAGAAATTGTGAAAATTGTATCATCTTTCTTTAATTTGAAAATAATTTAAACAGAAAGTGATATTAATTTATGATCTATAGTGAAACTAAAGAACATTCATTTAATAAAATACAATGTTTTTTATTAATGTAAAAATCTTCAAAATAAAAGCCCCCTTCGATGAGATTGCTTATTAGGAGCTTATATAAAAAATAAATAATTTCAAAAATTATTATTCAGAGGAAGCTTAGGTTAAAACAAATGTCCTACTTTTTAAGTAAAAATAAAATCAAATAGGCACACTTAATAATTAACAATAAATAACGATGACGATGTGAGAGCTGTGGTATAATGGTTAGCGCGTTGAACTGTTACACATGTGGTTGCGGGTTCGATCCCCAGTGACCGCAACAATAATTTAGAAAATTAATGTGTATGATTTTTGTATCCCTAATACAGTGTCCTCCTTCACTATTCCCATAGCACTTAACCCCACCGAAGTAAAATAATATAACAGGGCTATGAAATAAACAGCCTCAGCAAAAGTTCGCCAACTCACAATCAAATGGCGCGCAACAACTGTTCTAAAATTCAGCATCTCGCGCATATAAAGTGTTGCCATATTTTAAGCCTCTCATCATTCACCACCTCCTATCTCTTCTTTATCCCCTTTCCAAATAAAGCAACACGTTAATTTATACGAAGAATTTAGTGAGTGTTGCTTCTCTAAAAAAAAATAAAAAACTTGAATATAAAGTCCAAATTTAAAATTGTTTAAAAGCTATTGAGACATTGTTAAAAGATTTCCAGTTTTAACTTTCAATATTGAAATTTTTACATTGCATATTTTTGTTTTATTCAAAATCATATATCCCTATAAATTCTACTTTCGAATAACAACCCAGTCAGAAATCGCCAGTGGTACAAAAAATCAAGCACTGGCATACCACTGGGTAACCACGGTGTTAAAAATAAATGATTGGCAGAACACTCATTTGGGACGCTTTGCCAGCGCATGTAAAAAGCGTTTTTCCAGCATTTGTTTTACAAAAATTTCGGCGGTTTATAAAAAAAACCACTGGCAAAGAATTGGCTTAGAGTGATATGCCAAGGTTTGCAACCAGTGGTTATCCAGTGCTACCTAGCCAATGCTACCAGGCGTAGAAAAATCAATTCACTGGTAGACCAATGATTTTATAAAAATGCTGATGCTTCGTTAAAAAATGTTTGTAGTCAGAAGGTTCCGAGTTCAAATCCGGTTGCAAGCAAAAAGTTTTTTTTTGGATTTTTATTAGTTTAAAATTTTTTTGTTTTATAAAATCAATTTTTTTGTTTGTGGGAAAGCTCCTTCAAGACCAACTTTTTTTTTGCCCTCCCAACACTGGCATACTAGTTACAAAAAATTGTTTGCCAGTACTAGCATTTTGGCACAGCCAGTAGTTGTCCAGCTATTATCACTCATTTATGTGTTTACCCATCAAATATTATATGTCTCGTTAGCTCAGTGGGTAGAGCAATCGTCTGCCAATCTGATGGCCTGGGTTCAAATCACGGCAGGACCAAAAAAATACATATGAACTTTTTTTAAATTTTATTTTGGAAAATATATTTCCAGACCACCTATTTATTGGTTTTGCCAGCGTTTTGCCAACGTTTAAAAATTTTGTTCCTCCAGTGCTTCTCCGGCGCTTTTTGAACAACCGGTCCTTTTGTCTAATGATGTTATCATTTTGGGAATGGGAAAGCACTTTTTGCCAGTACTTGTACCACCTGCTAAAGTGCTTTGCCACCGCTTTCCCGTTTGTATTTTTCTGACTGGGACTGCTCTACAAAAAAAAATGTGAAAGTTATTGCTGTGGTTTTAGGATAACTAGGGGGTGCTGATTTCGAATCTGCAACCAGTTTGTTCAAATTGGCTCTAGGTTTTGCGCAATTCCCGATTTAACTTTTTTCAATTTTTTGCCGATTTTTTCAATAAAAAATATATAATTTAGTAACTATAGCCTTGGAAAGAAAACGCTTTACACAGTTTAAGCTTAATTATGTGCCCTATTTTCAAACTTATATGTATGTGTATCAATATCTCAATAACTTTTCTAAATGTAGTCGCTTAAAGTCAAGATTTAAAAACTTTTTAAGGTTTTTTTAAAAAAAAAATTTAAATATAAGTCGATGTCCGATTTTGAATATCAAAGCCAATTTGAAAAGAAAAAGTTACAAAATTTTTGTGCATGTCATATTCTGTTAACAAATTATGTGCACTTTTAGAGCCTTTTGTAATTAAATTTAGACTTAAACAAAATTTCCACAAAAAAAAAATGTTTCCAAAAAAAAAAGTGTTTACAAAAAAGTGTTTGCGCAAAAAAAATGTTTCCACAAAAAAAAGTTTCCACAAAAAAAGAATTTTCACAAAAACAAAAAATGTGTCAACAAAAAAAAAAAGTTTCCACAAAAAAGTGTTTCCAAAAAAAAAACGGTGTTTCCACAAAAAAAAAAGTGTTTGCACAAAAAAAATTTTTCCACAAAACAAAAAGTTTCCACAAAAAAAAAATTTACACAAAAAAAAGTTTCCCAACAAAAAAAAAAAAAAAAAGTTCTCTCAAAAGAAAAAGTTTCCACAAAAAAAAATGTTTACAAAAAAAAAAACTTTTTCGAGAGAAAAAAAAAAATATTTCACAAAAAAAAAAAGTTTCCACAAAAAAAAAGTTTCTAAAAAAAAATTTTTTTCCAAAAAAAAAATATTTCACAAAAAAAAAATTTACACAAAAAAAAAGTTTCCACAAAAAAAAAATGTTTCCATAAAAAAAAATGTTTCCACAAAAAAAAGTATTTCCACAAAAAAAAAAAAAAATTGAGATGAGATAAATGGGATGAGCTGAGATTAGATTAGGTTAATACTTAAGTGCAGCCTGGTTATCATAGTAACGCCAGGCCTGGTTGTCATAGCAACACGAAAATTTTGTATGGGAATATATAGGAAAATCTAAATACCATATCTCCGGAACCACTGGACGAATTTCGTGCAAACTTCACGTAAACCATCTACAAACCGTACTCAACATACCCTGAAATTTTGGTTGAAATCGGTTGACCCGTTTCCGCAGTTAGTGGTGACATCAAAATGTACACTTGTTTTTATATATATAGATATAAATTCGGATTTGTTCCAAGAAGCCTCTTGCAGTATATTTAACAAAACTAGATTCTGCTGTTTCAGAAGATCCTGCAAAATGATCATCGCGGTCAGAATCAATGTTTCAAACACGAAATGAAAGTACACTGTTGCTAAAACAAAACCCGCAAAGTGTTTTGCAAATCCAGCTCGGTTTTTAATTTGATGGCCTCTTGAAACATGTGTCTGTTTTAATCACGTTCTCGTCACAAAGACGCACTATCAGTTACTTTTTATTCATATTGTTTGTTATTAGCAGTTTGGTGTTAAAAATTGTCGAAATCTATTCTATTTTCCTAATTCCAACATAATGCACTAGCATAAGTAGGGGGCATCGCCTGAGTGTTAGTCTATCGTAAAAAAATATAAGTCGATGTCCGATTTTGAATATCAAAGCCAATTTGAAAAGAAAAAGTTACAAAATTTTTGTGCATGTCATATTCTGTTAACAAATTATGTGCACTTTTAGAGCCTTTTGTAATTAAATTTAGACTTAAACAAAATTTCCACAAAAAAAAAATGTTTCCAAAAAAAAAAGTGTTTACAAAAAAGTGTTTGCGCAAAAAAAAATGTTTCCACAAAAAAAAGTTTCCACAAAAAAAGAGTTTTCACAAAAACAAAAAATGTGTCAACAAAAAAAAAAAAGTTTCCACAAAAAAGTGTTTCCAAAAAAAAAACGGTGTTTCCACAAAAAAAAAAGTGTTTGCACAAAAAAAATTTTTCCACAAAACAAAAAGTTTCCACAAAAAAAAAATTTACACAAAAAAAAGTTTCCCAACAAAAAAAAAAAAAAAAAGTTCTCTCAAAAGAAAAAGTTTCCACAAAAAAAAATGTTTACAAAAAAAAAAACTTCTTCGAGAGAAAAAAAAAATATTTCACAAAAAAAAAAAGTTTCCACAAAAAAAAAGTTTCTAAAAAAAAATTTTTTTCCAAAAAAAAAATATTTCACAAAAAAAAAAATTTACACAAAAAAAAAGTTTCCACAAAAAAAAAATGTTTCCATAAAAAAAAATGTTTCCACAAAAAAAAAGTATTTCCACAAAAAAAAAAAAATTGAGATGAGATAAATGGGATGAGCTGAGATTAGATTAGGTTAATACTTAAGTGCAGCCTGGTTATCATAGTAACGCCAGGCCTGGTTGTCATAGCAACACGAAAATTTTGTATGGGAATATATAGGAAAATCTAAATACCATATCTCCGGAACCACTGGACCAATTTCGTGCAAACTTCACGTAAACCATCTACAAACCGTACTCAACGTACCCTGAAATTTTGGTTGAAATCGGTTGACCCGTTTCCGCAGTTAGTGGTGACATCAAAATGTACACTTGTTTTTATATATATAGATATAAATTCGGATTTGTTCCAAGAAGCCTCTTGCAGTATATTTAACAAAACTAGATTCTGCTGTTTCAGAAGATCCTGCAAAATGATCATCGCGGTCAGAATCAATGTTTCAAACACGAAATGAAAGTACACTGTTGCTAAAACAAAACCCGCAAAGTGTTTTGCAAATCCAGCTCGGTTTTTAATTTGATGGCCTCTTGAAACATGTGTCTGTTTTAATCACGTTCTCGTCACAAAGACGCACTATCAGTTACTTTTTATTCATATTGTTTGTTATTAGCAGTTTGGTGTTAAAAATTGTCGAAATCTATTCTATTTTCCTAATTCCAACATAATGCACTAGCATAAGTAGGGGGCATCGCCTGAGTGTTAGTCTATCGTAAAAAAATAGAAATAGTGAGTAAAAATGTGAGGACAACCGGCAATTTTCATACAAAATAAAACATTTTGTACAAACAATCAGAATAAAATTGACTAGAATTGGGCATTATAGTTCACAATTCATTTCAATCAATTTTGTTTTTCAACTAGTGTGTTCTTCTAGTTCACTCGTTCATTCGAGAAATTTTTTAGTTGTTCATATACTAACATAAAAGTCTTTAAAAATTCTTGCTGAAAAAACAGCTGAATCCAGCAGAAGCTGTTTGCTAAACATTAGAAAGATACAAACAGCAAGAAAAAATCTTTTAAATTTACAAAATTTCAGCTATATTTTAGTTAATCGAAAATGAAAATTTACCCTGCTAAAATCAGCAAAACATTTTCTGGAAATTAGTCTACTTAACCATCACAAAGAATTTTAAATTTTTATTTATTTTTTTTTTTCTTAATGCGAATAAAATCTACACTGCAGAAAGAAGTCTACAATTTTCTAGCAAATAGTTCTGTTTATTGTAGCAGGAGAGTTCATTATTTGTATTCAATTCAATTAAATTTAAACAAATTAACTTTTGAATATACAACAATTTCTTTACTGCCTTTTTCTACTAATATTCAGCAATAAAGCAAGGTAAATTTTCAATTCAATTAAATGAAATTTAACTCAAATATTACTAAAACAGTTGCATTTTTGCTGTACTTATCTTACTAATATTTAGCAAAAAGTATTTACTAATTTCAAAAGCTTTTTATGCAGGGCCCTTTTAACTAATTTTGAGTACCTTTTTGTGCTATTTTTTCAGGATTTTTCTATCAGTATATGATTATTGTATGTCAGTGGCGTGTATGATAATTCCGAATAAAATAAAAGACAGAAAAGAACAGTTGAAATTTAACTTATTCGTAAACGCGAGAGAGCTCCTAACTCTAAAAATGTGCAACATTTTTGGGCATTCGCGCCACACAGATATGCCAACAGCATAGTATAATATAGTAGCTTTACTCATTTTCTGTCATTTGAAAAAATGAAGCAGTGTTCGTAATTTTACTTGTACATATGGTTCTTAATACCACTACAACTACATGAAATACGGACAAGCTCTCAATTTTTTAATGAGTGGGGCTACTATAGTATACTATGGCCAACAGGTCATAAAATAAAAATCCGAGCTAACTTTGCAAAATCCTCTGGAATTTTACTTTCATTTCGCGTTGGAACCATCGGGCTTGAAATTATTGTTGCGCTTTGAAATTAGTCTAAGATCATATTGGAATGGCGCACTCCATTGCAAATCAAAATAATAATGATGTAATTTACTTTTAATATTTAACTTTTCCGATAATCTATAAAATTGTAATAAAACCCCAGCAAAAAAAAGAGATGCCGAAGCAGTAGAAAAAGCACTATACTTGATGATCTAGATGTACATACTTTTTTTTTAACATAAACATTGAGTTGTCATAGGAGAGGAGTACTCCAACTTCAACATTTTTTCAGTACTTTTTGAACGATATATTTTTTATTTTACAAAAGTTTTTTATTGCCGCCATCGGGTATCGAACTTGAGACCTCACGATTGCTAGTCTAGCGCTCTACCGCTGAGCTATTCTTTGATATGAAAGTTGAGTGACATAAAAACACTTTGTTACTGCAAGATATTGTTCCTTATTCTCTTCAATAAAAGTACTTATTAAACAAGTGTAAAAGGTGCACTCCAATTCAATATTGTTTTCAGTACTATTTTTACAGGTGTATAAAAAGCAAATTCGCACCATTTTTTTATATATACATATTTTTAAAAATTAAAAAAATATTGAGTTTAAACAAATTAATTATAAATATTAAAAAAAAATAATATAAAAAAATAGAATAGGAAAAAATGGAAAAAATAAAAAAAAAATGGTCCCGCCAGGAATCGAACCCGCGACCCTCTGTTTGGAAATGCCAAATGATACGAAGATCACTTTTTACGATCACTTTTAGAGGAATTACTCAGAAGTAATTCTAAAAAAGCTGTAAAATTATACTAACGGATACTTTAGAAGCAATGAAAGAAGTGATTTGTTGATGTTGTTCAGAATAACTTCTAAAAAAGCAGTGAAAATACACTAACAGATACTTGTGAAGCAGTGGGAGAAGTAGTTTGTAAAGCATTACATCCAAGTTTTTTTGCTGGGACCTTTTAAAACTAATATCGAACAAGGAAACCGCACAAATAAATACAAATTTGTCCAAAAAGTATTAAAATATAATTTCAGTGTTAAAATCAAGTAACAAAACTATGAGATACAGTATTTAAATTGTTTAATCCATTTTTTACCAACATATTTCTAAAGACACGTCTACCTCTCCTTCTACGAAGTTTTGTCAGAAAATTCGCTCGGAATCCATCCATTGGCAGAAAATGGGTAAAACAATATACTCCATATCACAAACGGATTGCAGAAAATTTTAAATATTGATAAAAAAATTGGCATTTTTTCACGAATGTTCCTTAATGCATTGGCCGCTATATAGTTCGTGTTTTAGTTAACAAAGATATAAAGCGGAGAATACACGAGAGAACATTCGTGAAAAATTCCCATCTTTTTGCGAATGTGTGAGTGCGTTTGTGTGTGTGTGCGTGTTGACATCGTGCAATTCATGTTTACAAAATTTTTTGATATTTTTTGTTCACTTCTCAATGTTCCTTCGTGTATTCTCCGTATAAAATATGAGACAATTAAGGTGATAAAATGAACGATTGAACTAGAAGAACGGTTAGAAGTGAACTAGGTCTTTCGATCAATTGAGTGAATAGTTCAATTGAACTAGTTCGTTCTAAGCACACTTAACTTAAAATAAAGAGTTTTTTTAAGTTTTATAAGCTTCCCCAGTAAACAAAAAAAAAAAAATGGGAAAAATTAAACAAAAAATTTTTGAAAAGATCTAAAGATCGATTTCATTAAAATGGATTCGTCTACATACAAGGTCAACTTATTCATGAGTATCTAAGTCTATAGAAGATTGGTCTATAGGATTCAACTTTTGTGTGGTCTTTGCCTGGTTTGGGTATCATTTTAACAAGTGATACTTTCCATTCCGGGGGATTACTCAAGGCGTAAAATAGCATTAAAAATAAAGAGAATAATTCTTAATGCTATACGGGGTAATTCTACAAGCATTTTATTACCTATCTTATCGATGCCAGCGGCTTTTTTGGGTCTAATTCAATAATAGCTTTTTCAACCTCTCGCATTTCAAACATAAGCGGGGGACATACTATGTGCTGGGATGTAGTTGGAGGCGGCTCTATTATAGTACTAGATAAGTTTGGCGTAAAAACTTCCTTCAAATGATCCACGAACAGATTTCCTTTTTCCGTGTCGTTTCTGGCCCAATTTCCATTTGGTTTTCGCAAAGGAGGCTTACATGTAACGGGTCTTTTAAGATTTTTTGTAGCACGCCACAAAGAGTAATCAGTTTTAGCTGATGGATCTAAGTTTTCGAGATATCTGCTAAGCAATTCAATTCTTTTTTCTTCAAGAAGTCTTCGCAAATTCTTCATGGAACGATTCCTTTAGTTGTTGTCATTCTCTTCGTGCAATTCTTTTATCATTTAGGAGTCTTTCGACATCTATAGAAAAAATTCTGTTTGGTCTTTTGTGTCGGCGGGGCTTTATAGCCAGTTGAGCAGCAAGTTTGATTTGTAATTCCAGATTTTTAACAGAGAGGTTAATATCGTCTGTTGTTCTTAACGGTATATTTTCCGAACAATGAGAATTAATAAACATTCTGTATTTTAGCCAATCTGTATTTTTTCCTGTAAGCGCTGAGTCACCATATGGGTTTACAATTTCTCGGTGGCCCTGGATACAAACAATGGTGGGTGTGTGATCTGACGACAAATCCAATGACGATTCTACCTGTACTA
Source organism: Leucophora obtusa (assembly GCA_949987735.1). Taxonomy (NCBI): domain Eukaryota; kingdom Metazoa; phylum Arthropoda; class Insecta; order Diptera; family Anthomyiidae; genus Leucophora; species Leucophora obtusa. Next base: position 246,809,213 of record OX465295.1, read on the forward strand.
ATTCCCTTGAAATAGCCTTTGTCACTCCAAAATCTATCAAATCTGGTATTTTTTGCCTATCTGTTGGCCAGTAAGTGGGTTCTCCGCTTGATATAACATCCATACCCATTTTTGAAATTGTATTAAATAAAACACGGCCCTTGGGAGTAATCAGCCGTGACCCCCAGAATGTGTGTTTGGCATTGTAGTCACCAGCTGCCAGAAAGCGGGGATCAACGATTTAAAGAAGTCCGTGTACTGAATTTCTGTTATCGGAAATCTAGGAGGGGAGTAAATTGATGAAATAACAAGGTTCATCTTAAATTCTTCGAGGCATATAGTGCTGGCTTGAAGATAGTTTTCACGAAAGTCGGGCATTGGAAAGTGTTTTAAACGAGACTTTATGATAACCGCTGCACCACCGCATCTTCTGTCTCTGGGGTCTTTTGTGTCATAAATTGTGTATCCTTGTATTGAAAAAAAACTTCTTGGGGTTAAATGCGTCTCAGAAACAAGCATAACGTCAATTTGCTTGTTTCCGAGGAAATAATTTAGTTCGTTTTTGTGTAAGCTTAAGCCGTTTGCGTTCCAATAACATATTTTTAAAACGTTCATTTTTTATCTAAGAAAGCCTGCATAAGCATGCCTTGGTTGCGAAGTAATTCTTGCATCATTCCTTGCATATTGGCAATGAAGTTGTTAATGGTTTGAACTAAAGTTTCAATTGAGTTTTCCAGCGAGCTTTTCTGGGGAGGAGAAGGCGTGTCCAGCGAGGGCAGTGGGTATGAATTGGTTTGCGTAGAACCAACGCTTTGGGAAGTGGCGATTTGTGCATACGAAAAATTGCTTGTACTCGCACTATGAGAAGTAGTGTGTTGGGCATTTGAAGGAGTACGATCAGTCGATCGAGAATTATTGGGCAGATTTGGGAATTCTGTTGGCTGGTATTGTGGTCTATGAGGTATTTTCATTGTCGTTTGTCTAATATGTATGTATACTGGACAGCCTCTGTAATTCGCAGTGTGGTTTCCACCGCAATTGCTACATTTTTAACGTTTGGGTCAGATCTAGAAGATGTACATTCCGACGATTTGTGAATATCACCGCATATTACACATACAGGTGGTAATTGGCAATACCCCCGTGTGTGGCCAAATTCTTGGCAATTTACGCATTGGGGTAATCCATTGCGTTTACGAGGCTCTTCAACACTTATTCTTCTATGCAGAAGATATCGAAGGCTATAGATCGGGTGTGTTTCGTTCTTTTTAAGTTTTTTAGAATCATAGTTTAATTCTACTCTGAACAGGGGTTGAGGAATTTTATTTTTATTGATAATGTTGTTTATAGACTTAATTTCATAGCCCTCCTTTTCTAGAGCCTCCTGAATTTCCTTGGTTGGAACGTTGCTTTCTATACCTTTTAAAACAACCATCAGGCCTTGAGCACTTTTTAATTGAAAAGTATAATAGTTTTTCTTTTTGGTATCAAGATATTGAGTAATGGATCTATAATGATTTTCAGTGAATGTTTTAATTTTAGTTTCCTGAACATTTCCCACTCGTGTTGATACTACATAAAAATTATTTGTTCCTACAAGCTCGGCTAAATCATTAACAAGATCGTTAGAGTTCGGTTCACGGAGATGAATAGGGGGAGGTGTAAATTCTTTTACAGATTTCACTGGGGTTTCTTCATTATCATCTGTGTTTAAAATGGAAAAGCGATTTTGACTTACCATATTTTGACTTACCATATTGTGTAGTTACTGTAGAGAATGATGCTGATGTTACACTTGTTAGAGGAAGAGCAGCTAAAGACAGGGGATGGGGTAAAAAACTTTTATTTGATGATGTTGTAGTTGGTGTAGAACACTATATAGACCAAGGGAGTACTTTTTTTTGCGCATGCGCAGTGAGAGAAGAGTGATCGTATTCATTTATACTGGATGTGGATGCATTTTGCGCGGGAGAGCTTTTATTATTTATTGCTGGAATTAGCAAGGAATTCGGAGTAGGCGGAGAGCGCCTAACAGGCATATTATTTGTTATTATTTTTCTTTTTCTGCACTATTGGTTCTTGATCTTTTAGAAATTTTTATTATTTGCTTGTTCAATTCTCTTTTGATTATATTTAAAATCTTTATTTATCTTAACGTACATTTATAAAGCGTCTGTTCGCGATTTTTCTACTGTTTTTTGTTATTTTTTCAACCACAATACAAGTTTATTTAACGATTTTTGTAGAGCAAAACAAAAACACGTCCGCATAATATTATGCCTTTTTTGTAACAGACGAAAACAATACTATTCCAGCACATCAATTTGGCTTCAGGAGAAAACATAAAACCATCGAACAAGTACATAGGCTAATCACTGTAATAAGAAAGGCATTTGAGGGACTTCTTTTTAAAATAAAACTTTTGTTACCGTCAAATACCCATAAGCTCCTAGAAAGCTATATAACAAATCGTAAATTCGTTCTCGCGGAAAAAAGTTTCTTCAGCTCCCCCCAGGACTTTTGTGCTGGAGTACCGCAAGGTAGTATTTTGGGACCACTTCTGTATATCCTATATACATCTGATATGCCATTAAACTTGAATACCCATACGTCCACTTTTGCTGATGATACAGCAATCCTTAGTGTCCACAATGACCCATTAGTAGCGTCAAGATTGTTACAAAATCATATATCACAATTGGAAACTTGGTTAGATAAATGGAAAATTAAAGTGAATGAACAGAAATGTATACACGTAACTTTTGCTGTAAGAAGACAATCGTGTCCACCGATTCAAATAAATAATAATAATATACCCCAACAATCAAATGTGAAATATCTCGGTATACACCTTGACCGTCGCCTTACATGGAAAAATCACATAGATGCGAAACTTACCCAGATAAAGTTAAAAACTGTTGAGCTTACGTGGCTTATGAGTAGGAACTCTTTACTTGCCTTAGATTGTAAACTGTTGCTTTATAACTCGATAATTAAACCCATATGGTGCTATGGAATTCAACTCTGGGGTACCGCCTCAGCATCTAACATAGAAAAATTGCAAAGACGTCAAAATAGGCTTCTTAGAATGATCACGTGTGCACCTTGGTATATAAGAAAATCAAACATACATAAGGATCTCAACGTAAACCTTGTTAGAGATGAAATCAGAAGACATAGCGAAAACTACTTAAAGAAACTGGAAACACATCCGAATACACTAGCCCGGAATCTACTAAATAGCAGTGGTCACCTGCGACTAAGAAGGAGACATACTGCTGACTTGGTCCACTTATAGAGAATAACTTAAAATGAAACCACAAAATTTTGTCTGGCACTGGCTGGACTTAATACTTTTATTAAGTCTTAAGATTTGAATACTTATTGTTAGTTCACACATATTTAGTGAAGATTCAATAAATAAATAAAACACGAAAAAAAAAAAATTAAAATGGATTCATTGATTTAATGAAAAAATGCATTAACTGAATGAAAATTCATTGTTGTTATGAATTTTTTCATTAGATTTTTTTTTATTTTTTCATAATTTCATTAAAAAAATTCATTAAATTAATGAAAATTTCATAAAGAAAAATTTAACTTAAAAAATTGGTTTCAGGTACAATTTCACCTCTTTTTGGTTTTCCCTATATATTGTGTTATTTTTGGGCTAAACAAAGAGACCCTCATCTCGGGAGTTATAACGGCTTTAAGGGAACAAGTTGATTTTAGGGGCACAGCCACGATTTTTCCCCCAGATAATCCTTTTTGGGCTGAATAGGAAAAAAAATTTTTTTGTCGGAGACCCCTATTTTGGGGCAAAGTTAAAACATGGACTTGCCCGTATCTCCGGTATTTATTATCGGTTCAATATGACAATATGAGCATTATTGGAAAGGTAATTTAAATGGGTTTAATCCCAGGAAAAAAAAGTGAGGAAAAAGAAGTAGTAAAAACATAACAACAGTTGAATAGGGAGTTGTGAAAATTTGTGGTTTTCACTGATGAATTTAACATTGGTTTCTCATAGGAGGGAAGTTGATCTTTTTTGAAACAAATTATGTATATTTGAGCCAATGAAAAGGAAGTTCTTTTTCACTTGTTTTTATTTTAATTTAATTAAAAAAAAAAAATCGTTATGCATCGTGTGGGGTTTGAACCCACACTCGTTGGCATTTCAAGCAGACGCTCTACCCTCTATACTATGGCTTGTTATAACTGATAGCTGACTTTTAGCAGTCTTGTTCAGTAAATTGTTATCTTTATTTCTTTCTATTTTTATTAACAAAAATATATAACATATTGGAAAATATATAAAGTTGTTTTTTTAAAGTGTTTTTTTTTTATAAAAATAATACACTCAGAAATAAAGCTGTAAAAATAGGAGAAAAAGCTACTAAAAATTATGTAATTAAAAATGACCTTGCAAAAAACTGCTGATATTAGCAGATTGTGTTTTGCTAAATACTAGTAAGAGATGAAGGAAAAATAAAACTGTTAAATTTACAAAATTTTGGTTACATTTAAGTTAACTTTTAATACGAATAACCTTGCTAAAATCCGGAAAAAATTTTGCAGCATATTAGTAGATAAAAAATTGTTTTTTCTGCAAGGTAATTTTTAACTATGCAACCTCCATACAAAATATTAACTTCTTATCACCTATGAAAAAGGACTTCTGACTAGCATATATTTATTGCAGCATTAGATGTTGTTTAAAACCCATTCCTAAGGGAGTAAACCTTTGTGATGTAATGAAGGAAGTGATTCATTTAGAAGTCATTCCATTTATTTTTGCTGGGATATAACATATTTACTAACCCATTACGAGCCGATTCCAGTTTTTTTATTTTAAAGCGAGTTTTTTGTGAAAAGCCTTTGAATATCAAAAAAGTGCTTACATAATGGTATGATTTGTTTACACATAATTGCATCTTAGATCAACTTTTGCTTTTAACCCTTAAGCCCGGTATTTTGTTCATACTTTTGCGAAAAAAGCTGTCCAACTCAATATAAAAAAAATTATTTTTCACTTACGTGGAATTGTTGCGAAATCTATAAAACGCTTCATTAAAAATATGAACAAATCATTATACTAATAATAACTTTATGTCTTATTGAAATAATTTCATTAATATTTTTCATTTATGAAAATGAATTTATGAATAATGAAATAATTTCGTTTTTTTCCACCGGTGCTTCGTTACCTGCAGTTTAAATATCAGAATATATAAGTTCCATCTCTTTTCTAAGGTTTTTTCTCTTTTAGAAAATTTGTTTAACTTTTTGGAGAGTATGTTTCAATGCTTCATATTCCGTGGATAGTGTTTGAACAGGTAATTAAAAGGGGTTCTTCACCCCTTTTTGTTCCTCCCAGTAAAAATCCCAAATATATATAATCTTGCCTCAATCGCATGCGAAATTTCAAGTACCAAACTACGGCAATTTGAGTCATTCAAAGTCCATTCCATTTTGTTTAACAATTTTAGTGTTCCAATTCAACTCCTACCAAGATTCCATTTCGTTCACCATTCCATTGCATTTCGTTCCCATTATCTGTTATTCCAATTCCACTCGTTCCCCGTTTCATTCCATTTCGTTCCTACTGTCTTGTGTATCGATATTGATATCAGTCGCTTCTATTTCCATTCCATTTCTTTGCACTTGCTCCGTTCCATTCCTCTTTTAACTGCAGTGTTTCAATTCCACTCGTTTCCCATTCTATGCCATCTCGCTCCTCATTCCATTTCGTTCTATAGTCCATTCCATTTCGTTCCCTCTTCCAATCCATTTCCATTGTCTATAATTTCAATTCCACTCGTTCAACGTTTATATCCATTTCGTTCCACTTGTGTAGTGTTTCAATTCCACTCGTTTCCTATTTAGTTTCTTAATTTTAGTGTTCCATATACACTTGTTCTTTAAGTTTTAGATTTCTAGCTAAAGATGCAGACGTTAAGAGGGGGGGGGGGGCAATTTTCCCCTTTTGAACCACCATTTTTACCACGTTCCTGTCCAAAGTCCTAGAGATGCCTTGTCGATAAGTTAGCCCATACTCGAAGGAAAACATATTATATATTACAGGTTTCTAGCCGAAGGGTTCGGTTAGGCCATCAAGGGGGAGAATTATTCCGTTTTTACCCCTCCCGGTAGGAATTTCCAAAAATTCCGTCTTAGAGGACGTCTGCGTTGGAGGAGGAACCTACTACATACATAATTTTAGGTCTCTATATCCAGCAGTTTGGCCAGGCTATTAAGGGGGAAGTTTTTTCCCTTTTTACCCCTCCCGGTATGAATTTCCAAAAATACCGTCTTAGGGGACGTCTACGTTGGAGAAGGAACCCAAATACCGAATTTAAGCTCCCTAGATCCAGCAGTTTGACCAGGCCGTTAAGGGGGAGACTTTTCCTGTTTTTGACCCTACCTGTAGAAATTTCCAAAATTCTCATCTTAGCGGATGTCTACAATAGAGGAGGAACTTTAATACCAAATTTCAACTTCCTACCTCCAGCGGTTTGGGCAGGCCTTTAAGCGGCACTTTTCGCTTCATTAATCCCCATTTTTGCAATGTCCCTGTCCAAAATTCCAAAAAGCACCTTTCCGATAAGCTAGCCCATACTCCAAGGAACATACGTTTTACATTTCAGGTTTCTAGCCAACTTTTACTATTTGTGCCCCTCTCGGTAGGAATTTCAGAAAATCCATCGACACGGAATTTCAACTTCCTAGTTCCAGCAGTTTGAGCAGGCTGACAAGGGGAACACTTTTTCCTTTTTTATCCCTCCCGGTTGGAATTGGGCTCGAAGAGGAACCTAAGTACCGAATTTCAGCTTCCTAGTTTCAGCAGTTTGGACAGGTCGTTAAGGGACCACTTTCCCTTTTTGAGCCCCCATTTTATAACGACGCTGTCCAAAAATCAAAAAAGTATCTTTCTAATAAGTTAGCCCTTAATCCAGGGACCAACATTTTAAATTTCAGGTTTCTAGGCGAAGGGGTTTTTACAGGCCACCAAGGGGAGGCTTTTCTTCTTTTTGTCCTCCCTTTAGGAATTTCAAAAATTCCATCTTCGCGGCTATCTGCGATGGATGAGGAACATTCATACCAAATTTCAACTTCATTGCCTCAGCGGTTTGGGCAGGCCGTTGGGGACATTTTTTCCTTTCAACCACCATTTTTACTATGTTCCTGTTCCAAAATAGAAAAATTACGTTGCCGGTGAGTTAGTCCTACTCCAAGAAATACATATATAAAATTTTAGGTTGGCCAAATTTAGTTGGGCAGACCGTCAAGGCGGAGACTTTTCTCCTTATTGCCCCTTCCGATAGGAATTTCAAAAATACCGTCTAAGCGGACGCCTACACAGAAGGAGGAACTCACATACCGAATTTGCTTTTGGGATATCCTGTAGGGAATTCCAAAAATACAAACTCAGTCGATGTCTACTACAGTGGAGGAACCTTTATACCAAATTTCAACTTCTTACCTTCAGTGGTTTGGGCAGGCACTTTTCCAATTTGTGAGACTGTTTATGGGGAGACTTTCCCCTTTTTGTCCGTTCCGGTAGGAATTTCCAAAAATCCCGTCTTAGCGCACGTCTATGCCGAATATCAACAAACCTTGTTTTAGTGGAGATATCCGTGGGGGGAGGAAAAAAGTACTTTTTTTGAAATTATATTTTTTAAATAGTATTTTTTCAAATGGTACTTTTTGGAAAAAGCGAAATTTTTTGGAAAAAGATACTTTGTTTTTACAAAGTACTTTATTTGTACTTTTTGGAAAAAGGTAATTTTTTTGAAAAAGGTATTTTTTTAGAAAAATGTATGTTTTTTAGAAAAATGTATGTTTTTTGGAAAAAGGTACTTTTTTTGGAAAAGGTACTTTTTTTTGGAAAAGGTAAATTTTTTTAGAAAAAGGTACTTTTTTTAGAAAAAGGTCCTTTTTTTGGGAAAAGGTACTTTTTTCGAAAAAGGGACTTTTTTTTGAAAAAGGTTCTTTTTTGGAAAACGATACCTTTTTTGGAAAACGGTACTTTTTTTATGAAAAAGGTACTTTTTTTGGAAAAAGGTACTTTTTTATGGAAAAAGGTACTTTTATATGGAAAAAGGTACTTTTTTATGGAAAAAGGTACTTTTTTGGAAAAAAGTACTGTTTTTTGGAAAAATGTACTTTTTTGGGAAAAGGTACGATTTTGTCCCCTTTTTGCCCCTCTCGATAAGAATTTCCAAAAATGCCGTCTCAACGGACGTCTACACCAGTCGAGGAACCTACATACCAAATTTCAAATTCATAGCTCCAGCAGTTTGAGCAGGCCGTCAAGGGGAAGACTTTTTCCCCTTTTTGCCCCTCCCTGTAAAAATTTCCAAAAATCCCATCTTGGTGGATGTCTACGATAGTGGAGGAACCTTTATACCAAATTTCAACTTCCTACCTTCAGCGGTTTGGGCAAGCCGTCAAGGGGGGCCTTTTTAACCCCCATTTTTACAACGTCCCTGTCCAAAATTCTAGAAAGTACTTTCCAGTTTTATTTATTTATTTTTACCGGCAAAACTGTTGAGTATATAGAAAAACGTTATATGAACAGATTAAAGGAATTGTAATTTTTAATTTTTTTAAAATTGTTTGAGCAAAATCGGACTAGTGTTTCTCGAGTTATGTCAAAAAAAAGACCACCAAAGGCCAAATCGATATATCTCGATTCCTAGGGGTGACCCAGCGAAACGTCGGGACACGTATAACTTCTTTTTTACCGATATAACTTTCCCCGGTAGTTTGAACCCTTCCCGATCACTGACCCCTACCATTTGTCTCACAGTGTAATTACTATACTCAGATGATTCGTGCGTGAGTCTGAGAATATATAATTCGTACAGCTATGGAAATATAAATGGCACATTTTACCATGAATTCTTTCTAATGCTACTATATTGCAAATATATATCAAAAACTATTGGTTGTTAATACAACCAACAAGTTTTTGATTTTTCCAAATGTTTATTATGCACATTTAATATTGCTATAAACTTTTATTGAAATTCATTAATGTAAATAAAAACTTATCATTATGAAAAAAAACCCATTGAAATGAGCTGGACACATAAATGGCACAATCTTAAAAAAAGAGAAGAAATGATTTTAATATTGCATTTGTTAAATTTTTTGGTATGTATAAATATTTTACCGTTAATATTTAGTGCTGTGGCCTTTGTTTCTGATGACAGCTTCGCACCTGCGACTCATACTTTCCACTAGTTTTTGGCATTTTGTTTTGGGGATGGCGTACCAAGCTTCCTTTGCGGCCGACCACAGTTCGTCCATATTTTTGTAATTTTTCTTGGCGATTTCAACCTTGACTTCATTCCACAGGTTCTCTATTGGATTTAAGTCAGGGCTCTGGGCTAAACACGTGCACAGATAGAACTGCTTGTACAAGTTTCGGTATGTCTACTGATTTGAATACGTATTGATAAGTAGTTTAGTGTTTCTGGTATAGTTGATATTGTTATTCTTTCTAGTAGATTGTGTGTAAATGAATAAAGAGAGAATGAGCGTAATATATTTGTTTTACTATAGTATGCTCAAACAAATAAAACAGATAATGAAGATTGTACAATAGATACTTATTGTACGCTGCCAATAAATATATTGTGAAAATTTTGACCATGTATTCCTTCGACCTCTTTTTCACTAATTTTATTTTAATTATATACAATTTTTTGTTTTAATTGAATTTTATTAATTTTTAAATGCAAATTTCACAACAAATTTAATCTTTAGTCACTTGATTATTTGTTTCCACAACAATTACTTGAAAATATTTGTGGTACAATAAGTATTTGAGAACAAGAAACAAATAAATGCTTCACTCAATACAAAACAAGAAATAACTGGTATTGTGTTTATGAATAAAGTGAGTGCGTTGAAACAAAACATAACAATATCAGTTACACTTCTTCTCTTATTTATACCAATAGTAACAGTTATGTATATGGTATATTTGTTTTGGAAATACTTTAAGATATACAAGTGCACGTCTTTACTCTGGGCTGGCCAATCCAAAACATCAATCTTCTCCGCACAAAACAATTTTTTTTACTAGTTTGGAGGAGTGTTTGGGGTCATTATCTTGCATGAATTTCCATTTTATTGGCATGGAGTTGAAGGCATATGGCTCCACATGGTTTTTTAAAATATCTTAATACTGAAACTTGTCCATTTTTCGATTGATTTTTATAAGCGGACCTATGCCATGCCAAGAAAATGCACCCCAAACCATAATACTGCCACCTCCATGTTTTACCGTCTTCTGAGGGAACCGAGGATTAAACTCTTGGCCTTCAGGATGACGAACAAAGATTGTGCCATCTGGTCCCATCCTGTTAATTTTTATTTCGTCACTCCATAACACGTTTTTCCAAAAACTAATGGGATTTTCCTTATGGGATCTGGCTAGAGTTTGCTGTTCGGTTTTAATCGAAACCGAAACCGCGGTTTTCCAAGCCTGAAAACCGAAAACCGACAAAAATAAGTCGGTTTTTAACAAATACTTTAAACAATTAAAATAAACAACTAAACTGCATATTATTGAATCTTGAATTTCGAAAAGTCTCAGCTCCTATTTGACAAAATTTTGTACTTAATTCTAAAATTAAAATCGCTTTAAAGAATTTTTTGTTTTTGTTATTACGGAGGCTTATAATTTTATAAAAAAATTGCGCCAAAAAGTCAAGTGGTTTAAGAGATGAGTTTCACATATGCAGTTACGATTTTCACCACGTATTTTTCAAAAAGCCTTATTTCGTATTCCGCGAAATTTATAAAATTTTAACTTTATATTGTTTTAAACAAATTGCTAAAATTTAAACTCTTTAAAAAACAGCTTCAATTGCCGAAAAAAGAAAAAAAATTAATTTAAACCGGGTTTCCCCGTTTATTTCTTCTCCCGGAAAGGTTTCGAAATGGCGTTATTGCCTTTAAATATTCGAGTGAGAAATTCAACCGAATTTTTAAAGATATCTTGGACGTACCCAATAAACCATAAAACGATAATGTATCATTAACGATTTCATATTAAGTATCATAATTGCTATCGTTTATGATACAAAAATATGCACTCGTAATGATATCATAATTTTTCAAAAGAACGATAAAGTTACTGAAAAAATCATTTGTTTGTTCTAATTTAATCGTTAAAGATATCGTATATATTTGTTTATTTCGATATCGTTAATGATATCATATTTTCATGGAATAGTGATAAAATAAAGACAAACATTTTTAAACAATTATTTTAATTTTTGCATTAAAAATACAAAAATAGTTTTTTCGGACTTTCTGTATTTTCATATATTTAGTTGGAATATTCTTCTACCTCAAGTCCAAATTCTAATACGATATTGTCATATTAGATTTTTTTGTTGTTTCAAAAAAGGTTGATTTATTTTTCGATATCATAACGATATCGTTATTTCATGAAAAAACGATATCAATTAATATACATTTTTCTTCACAGTACCTATCACAATATGAATCGTTAAGGACAAACTTATCATCGAAATGATATCGTCACGAATTCGAAACGATATCGTTTGGTTGTTGGGTATTAAACTATTTAATTTTTATGCATATTTAATTATCATATATTTAGTTAGAATATTGTTATATTTAATTATTTTAAAACAATTCTATTAATATCAGAAGAAAACCGAAAAATAACCGAAACCGCGGTTTTTATAATTTTGAAAAACCGAAACCGCGGTTTCCAAATTTTTCGGTTTTTAGCAAACTCTAGTTCTGGCGAAGGTTAGTCGTTTTGAAATATTTTTTTTTTAGAGTAGGGGCTTTTTTCTAAAAATGCGCCCAAACAAATTTGCCTCGTTTAGTCTTCTTCTGACAAGTCTGCTTGATATTTCCATGTTAAAATTTTCATTAATATCCGATGCTATCTGCCTTGATGACTTGAATGGATCAATTTGCACCATTCGTACTATAGCTGCATCCGTACGCTCATCTGTTTTTCGTGGCCTTGGCTTCCGAATTTTACCCTTGGTCAATATATCGGGATCCTCAACACAAGAATTAATTGCATTGTAGACTTTTTTGCGAGAAATTTGACTAGACTTTTTATCTCAGCAATTTCCGCTACTTTTTTTCCATCTTCATACATTTTCCATATGATCCGCCTTTCCTCACCTGTGGTATGTTTTCCTGATCCCATTTTAAAAAATTTTTAACTTTCTATATTTATTTTTGAACTACGAAAAATATTTATTGCTTTGAATTAACCCTCTAACCGGCAAGCCCGCCTCCAGGCGGGGTATATTAAATTGACCAGAAATGCGCCAAATGAGTACTTTAAAATAAGAAATTATGCTTTTTCAACAGAAAACAAAATTTATAAAATTTTTTGTGAAGAATTTTTTTGTATACAGTGCACGGTTTTGAAGCGAGAAAGTGTCAAAAATAAAATTACGGAAAATTTCGAAAATTAAATATTTTAAAACAATCGCAATTTTAAAATATCTTAAAAACATATTTAAATCGACTAAAATAATTGATAATGACCACAAAGTAAGATTGAAGCTTCGGCTATTCAAAAAATTCCTTACTTTGGTCCAAGGATACACAGGATTCCATAAGGATATCTTTAAAGGACATCGCCTTAACTTGAAAACCAATGGACGGATTTTTCTGAAATTTGGTAAAAAGAATATATTTGGTATAAGTAGCAAAGCTTATAACTTTGAATAATATATATTGAAGTTGTGGTGCGTTTTCGCTCAATTTCGCATTTCTCTAAAAACGAAAATCGCTACATCCGCTTAAGTAACAGCACAAGAAATGTAATTTTTTTATTGCAATTACATCTTGGTAAGAGGAATAATTTATGCTTAATCCTATTAACTTTTATGCGCTGGTTTTCGAGATTCATCCTTAAGCTATTTTGGCCCATATCGCCTAAAGTAGGCAACGAAAGAAACTATTGTAGAAGAACTTATTGTTTATTTTTCGTGTGAAAAACATGGTATAAATTTCTTTGCAAAAAAGCTTAGGCCGGTTAGAGGGTTAAATCTACACGACTACTGCCTATTTTAAATAAATTGTGCCATTTATATGTCCACTTTAAATCAGCATTGTTAACGCAAAAATCATAACGGTAAATATTAAGCAAAACATAACGGAACATTTGAGCACTATTAAGACAAACATTTTTTTCAACAATAACACTGTGAGACAAATGGTAGGGGTCAGTGATCGGGAAGGGTTCAAACTACCGGGGAAAGTTATATCGGTAAAAAAGAAGTTATACGTGTCCCGGCGTTTCGCTGGGTCACCCCTAGGAATCGAGATATATCGATTTGACCTTTGGTGGTCTTTTTTTTTACATAAATCGAGAACCAATAGTCCGATTTTGCTCAAACAATTTTAAAAAAATTAAAAATTACAATTCCTTTAATCTGTTCATATAACGTTTTTCTATATACTCAACAGTTTTGCCGGTAAAAATAAATGTATGAAGAAAAAAATATTTTTTGCCTAAAATATTAAAAAAAAGTAATAAACAAAAGGTTATTGATTTTTATGGTAGCGGTAACAAACATTATAGTAACTTAGTATATAATCGTATCGATCACTACATATAATTTGATTAGTTTTATAAGGCTTATGTAGTTATATATGGAGTCAGATTTGGGGATATGTAATAATATCAATTACCATACAAAAAATTCGTTGAAAAAATAATATCAGATGTAGTTGTATATAATGATATGTGTCTTAATGTTACTGCATTCATTGTCAGATATAGCCCAATCACATTATATATGACAATATATATCTATTTTTACTCGGGTGATTTTACATGCAAAAAAAATCACGTGAAAATTATTTGGCTACTCCATAGCTCTTAATTTGCAGACTACTAAATTTGATGTTGAACTGTATATTAATTTCTAAGGGATTATATAGAAAGTTATATAAAATTCAGTGTTGCCACCAGTAAAACAAAAAAATACACAGCCGTAGGTCAAAAATTATCCAAAACCGTATGAAATTACACAAAAAATTAATATTTTTTTATAAGTTTAAAATAATAATTAAAAAAAAAATTTAAATATGTCCTTTGGACTCTCCTGCATACAGTGGGCAGAATCGAAATAATTTGGAAATAATGTAGCTACTTCTTACCGGCTGGTGGGATTGCTATGAAATTTTACACTGTCAGTTTTACTTAAGTTTTGAGGTCCGAACACACGGACCCAACGGGAGCTGTGTCATTCAGCTCCAAAGAAAGACACCTCTAAAACGTAAAATTTTTAAAGCTTTTCGATTTATCAACAGATTTTTAACAAAAAATTACATTTAGTAGAAGGTTGGCAAATGGTGTTTGAATTCCATTCTTCTAAGATGCCCTAAATCAATTATAGGGTGCCATTTAACAAAGACTGAATTAACAAATTACTTAAAAGATATTTTGGTCTGCCCCACTGTGTTGCTATAAGAAAATTTTGTCTGTTAAAACTGTTATAAAACCTATGAAAATTATTAGTTTTTATCAAGTATGAAAAAGTCATAATCATAACAAGCCCAAATTTCTTTTGCTTACTTTCAAATTTCTTTTGCCACCCAAGATAAAAATATTTATTTTGCATGCAATTTGAGAAATATTCTCTCAAAAAGTTAACAAACTACGGGGTTACTATACAAAAAAAAGTGTTAAACAACATTTTCGACTTCCTCTAACTAAGTTGGGCTTCGTGTTGAACAAATTTACAAAAATAATTCACCAGAAACTGGAAATTTGTGGTAGATGTTACACAAACAAACTGGTTTTATCTGCTATGGGACTTAGAAGCATGGAATTTAGTAAAATTTGAAGTTTAAACTGAAATTATACAAAAACTACACAAAAATGTCATTATTCAAAAATTATCCAAGGAATGTGTAAACAGTCCCGTTTTTGAATAATTATCCAAAAAGTGGCAACACTGATAAAATTACAAGAAAATATTTTTTTAGTATGACGACACATACAGTCATCGGTCACTACATATATTTTGATTAGTTTTATATGGCTTATGTAGTTATATATGGAGTCAGATTTGGGGATATGTAATAACATCATTTACCATACAAAAAATTCGTTGAAAAAATAATATCAGATGTACAGTGAGGAGCAAAAATGTAACAGGGTGCACATTGTTCAGATATTCTGCTTTATATTTTTAACTTCGAAACCAAATCAAATAATTTTTTATAAATTTATTTGATTATTAACCTGTTCTAATTATAAATCAATAAAAATATTTAGAGTATTTTAATTAACGAAGAAGATGAAGATATTTTTCTATATTATATATTATTAATATTCCTATTGTTCAGGTCGCAAGCCCTTTTTAAGGGCTGGCTATGTTTGTCATACTGAAAATTTTCTTAAATCCAAAATTATTAATAGCCTAATATCTTAAAATACTACACTTCACTTCACCTAGTTTTTTAAAATTTCGTATTTTGTAAATCCCGGTGATGAACGCGGTGATCGTCCGTGCTGACTTACGTAGTTTTTAAACAAAATTATATGAAAAAGCTAATTTTGTAAATCACCAGACTGTTATTTTGATCACTTGAATTGTCAAATATTATCACTTGCATTTTTTAGGTGTTGAATGAAAAATAATGCAATAAACCACCAAAAACTTAAGAAAAAAACACTAGAAAAAAGTAATTAACGATAATTACGCTGAAAAACATATGGATAAGATAATCCAGTGGAATTAAAACAATTATAACAATTATAACACGAATTTATTTTTCAAAAATTTTATTTCAAAAGTACAGTGCAGAAAATGAAGTAAGAAACCTAATCAGCGATTAACATTCTGCAACCGAATATATTACTTCAAAAATTTTTCTTTTTTGACAATTTTTTTCCTGAATTCTTTTTGCAACTCACCGCCAAACTTTGTTATATGAAATGGGTATTATAGTCCCTAGATTATAAATTTAAAAAAACGCACATAAAATATTGCAAAATAATCTCGCAACGCGAAAAATGGCTTTATGGTACAAAAAATGAATTAAAAAACTTAACCAGCGAATTACATTCCGCAAACAAATATATTGGTAGAAAAATTTCCGTTTTTTCGTTGATTAAGTTTTTTAATTAATTTTTTGCACCATAAAGCCTTTTCTCGCGTTCCGCGATTATTTTGCAAATTTTTAAGTATGGTTTTTTTAAATTCATGGTCTAGGGACTA
This sequence comes from Leucophora obtusa, assembly GCA_949987735.1. Lineage (NCBI taxonomy): Eukaryota > Metazoa > Arthropoda > Insecta > Diptera > Anthomyiidae > Leucophora > Leucophora obtusa. The sequence continues at coordinate 246,825,445 of OX465295.1, forward strand.
TAATACCGATTTAATAGACGAAATTGTGGTGCTTAGTTTGCAAAAAAAAAGTAGCGGAAAAAAAATTTGCGAAAAATGAAAATTCTTACTTCAGTATATTTGTTTGCAGAATAAAAATCGCTGATAAGGTTTTTCAATGCAATTTTTGTACCGTAAAATCTTTTTTCGCGTTCCGCCAAAATTTCACTATTTTTTAGGTGCGGTTTTGTTAAATATGTAATCTAGAGACTATAATACCCATTTCATATAACAAAGTTTGGTGCATAATTGCAAAAAAATCGCGAAAAAAAAAAGTCGCGGAAAAAAATTAGCAAAAAGGAAAATTCTTACATCAGTATATTTGTTTGCAGAATGAAAATAGCTGATAAGGTTTTTCAATGCAATTTTTTTACCATAAAGTCTTTTTTCGCGTTCCGTCAAAATTTCGCTATTTTTTAGGTGCGGTTTTGTTAAATATGTATTCTAGAGACTATAATACCCATTTTATATAACAAAGTTTGGTGCATAATTGCAAAAAAATCGCGAAAAAAAGTCGCGGGAAAAAATTTGCAAAAAGGAAAATTCTTACATCAGTGTATTTGTTTGCAGAATGAAAATCGCTGATAAGGTTTTTCAGTACAATTTTTGTACCATAAAGTCTTTTTTCGCGTTCCGCTATTATTTTGCAATTTTTTAAGTGCGGTTTTTTTAAATTTATTATCTAGGGACTATAATACCCATTTCATACAACAAACTTCATCGGCTAGTGACAAAAAAAGAAAAAAATTTGCAAAAAGGAAAATTTTTCTATCAATATATTTGTTTGCAGAATGTAAATCGCTGATTAAGTTTTTTAATTAATTTTTTGTAGCTTTTTTCGCGTTCTGCGATTATTTTACAATTTTTAAGTGTGGTTTTTTTAAATTCATAATATAGGGACTATAATACCAATTTCATGCACCAAAGTTTGATGCTTAGTTTGCAAAAAAAAAACCAAAAACAATCGGGAAAAAAAATTTTGGAAAATGTAAATTTTTTGCATCATTAAATTGGTTTGTTAGTCGCTGATTGAATTTTTGATAAATTTTTTATACCATTTTTTTAAGATATTTTGTATATTTTTCTTTTTTGTTTAGATTTTTATTCTATTTTAAGGGATACCAATAATAAATTATATGAATTCCAACAAAAAACGGTTAAAATTTGTCTATTTTTGCAGAAAGATGGCAACTCTTAAATGTATGTATTTGACAATTCAAGTGATAACGTAAAATTCAATCACGAATACGTAGTGATTTATAAAATAACATTTTTTATTCCCCGCGTTAGGTGAGTGAAGTGAAGTGTAGGTGATGTGATGAACGCAGGTGATTTACAAAATTAGGCCATAAATATATTTCATGTCGGGTAATAGCACGGACTATTTTTCATTGAGAAATGTGCTGTTTGGGTTGCTTTTCCTACTAAAAAAAAAATTTTTATGACTTTAGAATTTTTTAATTTGGGCACAGTTCTACACATTTCGCAAAACATGTGATAGTTTTCTATGATAGCTAGTAAGTTCGGTTACTAAATTTTGTGGCATTCATTTTCCTTTGATATACAGTCAATATAGAACATCAGATGAAACCCATTTTACTAGGTAGCCTCATATCCTGAAATAGATTGCTACAAGTTTCTATGTTTTAAGTAGAGATGGGTACGTGAGTTAATTTTCACTCACACTCACTCACGCTCACGAAAAAAAATTCTAATCACGCACAATCACTCACGACAAAAATTTTACTACTCACACTCACTCACTCACGCTCACGTGAGTAAATTGAACTTTCAGTCACACTCACGCGTGATTCACGTGAATCACGCAAATTCACGAAACAAAAGAATATACAAAAATTAAGAAAAATTAAACTTGAAAATGTCCCTAGGGGTTCGGAAATTCCCGCACGGTATTTCCCGAAAAAAGTTTGACGGGAATCCCCAGAAAAAAAAACATTTTTTTTGTGGAAACTTTTTTTTTGAGGAACATTTTTTTTTGTGGGAACTTTTTTTTTGGAAATATTTTTTTTGTGAAATTTTTGTTTTGTGTAAACTTTTTTTTTTTGAGCAAATTTTTTTTTGTGCAAACTTTTTATTTGTGCAAACACTTTTTTTGTGGAAACATTTTTTTTGTTGAAACACTTTTTTTTGTGCAAACATTTTCTTTTGTGCAAACACTTTTTTTGTGCAAACACTTTTTTTTGTGGAAACACCTTTTTTTTGGGAACAGTTTTTTTTTAAACACTTTTTTTTTGTGCAAACATTTTTTTTTTGTGCAAACTTTTTTTTTTGTGGAAACACTGTTTTTTTTTGTGGAAACACTTTTTTTTGTGAAAACTTTTTTTTTGTGTAAACTTTTTTTTGGTGGAAACACTTTTTGTTTGGGGAAACAGTTTTTTTTTTTTGAAAACTCTTGATTTTGTGGAAACACTTTTTTTTTTTATTTGTGAAAACGCTTTTTTTTGTGGAAACACTTTTTTGTGGAAACTTTTTTTTTGTGGCAACACAGTTTTTTTTTAGGAAACTTTTTTCTGTGAAAATAGCTTTTGAGCAATTTGAAATTTGGACTTCATATTCTAATTTTTTTATTTTTTTTACAGAAGCAACACTCATTAAATTCTTCCTATTAATTAACGTGTTGGGGATAAAGAAGAGATAGGAGGTGATGAAAGATGAGAGGCTTAAAATATGGCAACAATATAATTGCGCGAGATGTTGAATTTTAGAACAGTTGTTGCGCGCCATTTGATGGTGATTTGGCGAACTTTTGTTGAGGCTGTTTATTTCATAGCCCTGTTATATTATTTTACTTCGGTGAGGTTAAGTGCTATGGGAATAGTGAAGGAGGACACTGTATTAGTGATACAAAAATCATACACATTATTTTTCCACATTGATGTTGCGGTCGCTGGGGATCGAACCCGCAACCAAATGTGTAACAGTTCAACGCGCTAACCATTACACCACAGCTCTCACATCGTCATCGTTAGTTATTGTTAATTATAAGGTGTGTCTATTTGATTTTATTTTTTTTTACTATAGACCAACACTCAGGGGATGCCCCCTACTAATGCAATGCATTGTGTTGATATCAGGAAAATACGTTATGGGAAGGAGGGAGTAGTGTTTGTGAACGTTTGACTTGGATTTCCCTAAATTGTAAGTATCAGGAAAGACATCTGCGGGGAGTTCATTCCACATACGACTAATGAACGAATTCTCTCTATAATGCGTTGTGCGACTAACTGGACAATCGACCACAAACAGATGAGATCTGCTGTACAAGCGCGTGTTAAGGAAAAACACGGGGGCCCGGGATAAGTGCACTTATCTTAGCAGAGCACTACCCATGGTAGTAACGATAGAACAGTTTTACACAACCAACATTCCGACGATGCTCCAACGAGTCAATAGAGCTGGAAACCCTACTGTCATTAATGAGCCCCGACGCCCTCCTTTTAACACGGTCCAAAAGCTCCAAAATAGACTTTGAAGCCCCTGCCCATATATGGGAGTTGTATTCCATCTTCGGCCGGATATAGGTGGTATAAATAGTAAGGAGATCAGAAGAAGTGAAGTAGTTCTTACACCGTTTAAGAAAGCCAAGACACTTGAATGCCTCTTTCGACACTTGAATGACGTGATCTTTCCAACGGACATCACACTGGATTATCATGCCCAGAACATAAAGAGCTACTGATTCCTCAATATTTGATACTTAAAAAGTAGAAAATTTATTTTAACCTAAGCTTCCTCTAAATAAGAATTTTTGAAATTATTTATTTTGTATATTCTCATCGAAGGGGGCTTTTATTTTGAAGATTTTTACATTAATAAAAATCATTGTATTTTATTTTCATAAAAATATTTAATTCCTATACAAAACAAATTACATTTTAAACTTTAAGGTAGGCTAACAACGTAGCGGGCTTGCCCGATACGACAAAACTCGTTTTCGGTTTAACTGACATCCCAAAAACTAGGCCTAAGGCACGCCGCTAAGTTAATTATAATTAATTCTCAGTGTATTAAAGCCTGTTTAGTGAGCACTCTGAATAATAAAAAAATAAATAAAATAAAGGGATGGAGGTACGGAAACGTAGAGGGAAAATCAATTCTCAACAGAATTCGTCTCTACATTTACGTTTTTTATGCATTCAATGCATACGAAAGAGATTCAAATTAATGTACGGGGTCTTATATTCTTCTTTAACTCATTACGGTTGGTTCTCCCCGATTTGGATAAAATTTTAATAATTGAAAAAGGGGACAGAAAAAGTAAAAATATTGACAAAATCTGATCTCAATTATTAATTTTTTTTTATTTTTATGAATTTCAGAAGAGTTACTGAATTTATTTTTGTTCCTTTTTTAAATAAAATTAATAAAAATCCAACAAGTGTATGTAATTCTTTTACATAAAATTTTTTCGAATAATCGATTAATTTTAAAATTTTGTTCGATTAACCGGTTAAGAAAAAAACCCGAATAATTATTTGCACGATTAATCGATTAAAATAAAAAGCCGATTAATTAAATACCCTACTTGCCACGCAACCTTCAAATCATACCTTATGCATTTGATTGTATTGCAATCGCCTCTCCACGCATGAAAAGTAATGTAGCACCACGCAAGGTGTACAACTTCTTTGTAATGTATAAAAGCATATATTCTCAGTGCCATGCATTGTCTATTTTTTGTTGGGCTAGTTTAAAAAAAGAAACCAAAAATCGCGAAAACTAAAATTTACAAAAAGAAAAGTTTTTGCATCAGAATATTTGTTTGCAGAATATATATCGCTGACTAAGTCTTCTAATTAATTTTTTTGTATTATAAAGCCTGTTTTCACGCTCCGCCATTATTTTGCAATTTTTAAGTTTGGTTTTTTAATTTCATAGTCCCCAAAGTTTGGTGCTTAGTTTGTAAAACAAAAAATTGATAAAAATTTGTAATATTTGTATTTTAAAGAAGCTAGTCAAAATTATGGCTCAGAGCCAGACTTAGAAAATTAAACGCAAAATTTTAATTATTTTTTTTGTGAATCTCTACCAAAATCTAAGGCCAAATATAGCTATTTAGAAATTATAGAAGTGCCCATATATTTTATATGTGTTTTCTTTTTTTAAAAAAATTGATTCCTGTAGGTGGCATTTTTAGAATGTTCAGAGTATTTCAAATATTTCAAAAATTTCAAATATATCAAATAATTCAAATATTTCAAATATTTCAAAAATTTTTAAATATTTTAAAATATTTCAAAAATTTAGTTACATAAGTATTTTACTTAACTACATATTTCATTTATTTCAAAATATATTTCAGCTTTGAAATATTAATACCTTTGAAAATATTTATATTTCAGCTTTGAAATATTAATATTTATTTACTTACTCCAAATTATTTGAAGTAAATAAAAAAATATTAATATTTCAAAACTCAAATATAAATATTTGTTTACTTAAAAACTTTTTTAAGTAAGTAATAAAATACTTATACTTGAACTTTCAAAAATAATTACGAAAAATATTTCAAATTGTTAATTTAAGTAAATATTTTTAAGTAACTATACAGCTTTGAATAGGATCTAATACGATATCATTGGATACACCCAATTTTGATTTCTAAATGGATCAGCAAGATATTACAATAGATCTTAAAGAATATCAAACTGGATATGATTAGTTATTGCGCCAGATAATTTTTTTACTCGGGTGGTGTTTTTTCCGAGTGAAACATAGCGTTATTTTGCACAATTTCTTAAACAAGCTTTGTGATTTTAGCATATTTAATTACTTTTAAGCTAAAATTTTTTTTTTTTATTAAGTACCAAACTAGCAATTATAGGTGCTATAGCTCAGCAAAAAAGTTATAGATCTAGTGGCAAGCCTGGGCAGAATCCTGGGCAGAAGCATTAAATTTTTTTTATTTAATTTAACTTAATAAATTTAACCGTCTATTTATTTGTTTATAAAAATTTTTGTAAACATGTTTAAAAAAAAAACAAAAATTCACACCATTTTAGAATTAAAATAATTTGCATTATCTTCCTTGATAAAATGTAGTGATTTCCATACGACTTACCAAAAGCTTCTAAAATTGTATTTGCTTCCAATATTTGTTGCTGTATCCAAGTCGAAACGTCAGAGGTGACTGCGCATAAGTATTGAAGAATAAACTTCGTAGTTTCTGTTTTTCCCGCACCTGATTCTCCAGATATTACAACTGACTAAAACATAAATAAAAAAAAAATGAATATTATTGTCATTTAAAATGAATATTATTGTGTATTTAGTTTAATTGAAAAATAAAAAGAAAAAATATATGGGTCATTCCATCTCAAATCGACCAATGGTTGGAATCGACTCCTTTCGATTTGGATGAATTTTGGTCAAAACTTTTCTTTCATCATATAACGAAATTTTACCAAAATTAAAATAACTTCGAAAAATTCAAAAATTCATATCTTTTTTAAAAAAAAAGACGCCATCTTGAAAATTTCAGGATTTTTTTTTTTTTTTTTTTTAAAGGGAAGCAACACTCAGGAAATTCTTCCTATGAATTAACGTGGTGCTTCCTTTGGAAAGGGGATAGAGAAGAAGTGAAAGGTGGTGAAAGATGAAGGGCTTCAAATATGGCAACACTGTAATTGCGCGAGATGTTGAATTTTAGAACAGTTGTTGCGCGCCATCTAATGGTGAGTTGGCGAACTTTGTTGAAGCTTTTTAGTTCATAGCCCTGTTATATTATTTTACTTCGGTGGGGTTAAGTGCTATGGGAACACCAAAGGAGGACGCTGCGATATGTATGACGGATAGAAAAAACTCATACATATTACCATATTTCATAAATTTATGTTGCCTTGGTTGGGGCTCGAACCCGCAACCTCACGTGTAACAGTCCAACGCGCTAACCATTACACCACAGCGTAGGTTTTATTTAAAAGAAAAATGAGCAAAAAAAACAGGTTTTTTGAGTTTTTCGATTTTTAAAATTGCAAAATTAAAATTTTTTTAATATTTTTTTAATACGCCTAAATATATAAAAAAAGCCCTCTTGAAAATTTCAGGATCTTTTAAGATCAGTTAGAGGTTTCATTTAACAAAAAGAAATGGGTTTTTGAGTTTTTGAATTTTTAAAGTTGTAAAATTTTTATTTTTCAATATATTATTTTTTTAAATATTTTTTTGATAGGGCTAAATATCATCTTTAAAACGAGCTAAGAACCATTTTTGTAGCTATTGTAGTTTTCGAGATATTCAAAAAATAACCTTGTAACAACACAAAAAATTTGAAAAATTATGACATTTTTTGAAATTTTAAATGTTGCATAACTTTGGAAAAAAAATTTTGTAATTTTTTTCCTTTGGCAGAACTTCGTTATATGCTGAAAGAAAAGTTGTGACCAAAATTCATCCAAATCGAAAGGGGTGGATTCCAACCATTAGTCGATTTGAGATGGAATGACCCATATATTGATTCAGTTCTTCCACAATAAAAACAAGTAAAAAACTATAGTCGACCAAGAACATATGATCACTACACTAGGTCGGTTGAAAATAAACCACAGTTTTGAACCTAAGTTTTAATGGGTCGAAAGTTAAATTAAGTTAAATTTAATATGTGGATTATAGTGGTCCAAAAAAACATGAAAGTCGTACCATAATTAATATTACGACTATACCTTAATATCTAAAAACTCTCTGTGTCAAGTTTCAGCTAAATTTGCTTTTGCACAGGTTCGATTCCTACAGCCGACGGGTTGTTGAAAAATTATCATATAGAGACAATCTAACAATAAAGTCGTTATCTATAATCGTTATCGAACTTCTACACTGACCGGTCGCTTTTCTCTGCATTGGTCTTTTATTATGTCTGATAGTTTTAATTGCAATAAGTGCTCTGAACGCGTTTCGGGCGAGGATTTGCTGAAATGTCGAGGATGTCAGCTTTATTTTCACCCAAAAATGTGTGAAAGTTGATAATAAATTACAAAATATTTTAGTTATTTCTTCTAACATATTTTGGTTTTGCAACTCATGTTCAAGTGTCTCGTATTTGGGTGTAATATCAAAAATAAATAAATTGGACGAAGATGTAAAAACAATTTCAAAAATGTTATCTGATGTGCAGTCAAAATTAATGAGTGTGATCTCTTGTAATGAGAATAATAACAATGGTAAAAGTAGAAGTGAAGAGTTGTCGACAAATTCAAAAACCTCTTCTCGAAATAAAAATAAAAAAAATATAAGAAAAAGCATTGTAATAATACAAATAATGCAAATAATTCTACCGCTACTCAACAAAAACAGGGTCTTTGTCAAGATAATGATCTAAATGGGAGTAATAGTCATAATGATTTTATAAACATTTCTAAGCATGGAAGTAAATGTAATAATAGCTCTCCCCGTGCAGCTGAAAGTAAAGTAAGCTTAGGGTAGAGGTGGGATCCTTCGCCACTTTTTTTTCAAAGCACTGTCATTTCTTAACCCCTAATTATTTTTCAAAAATTACTTTCAAATTGAAAACCTACATATCTTAGCTTTAATTTCTATGATTTTTGTTCTCATTATTTGCATATTTCTATTATTTTTTAATGATTTTCAAAGTAACTCAATTCGGCGTAACTGGGGTATATTCGCCAAAAAAGAGCTAGATACAATTTCTTGAATATTTTGAATGTTTAATAACGCTCCTAGACGAGAACAAGAAATTCTCATCGAATTTGTAATTTAACTTAACAAATATTTCCAGAAGTTCTAAAAACATCGTCCCCTGATGAGTTCCTTAGGCAAGAATGAAATCCGGATAGGGACATGCCTCCAACAGATTATTTTTCACAATTTGTAAAATACGTTTGGGATTTTAGCATATTTAATTCCTTTAATGCAATTAATGTATGTCCCGATAAAAATAAAAAAACTAATATGCAAGTGCTTGTGCAAATTTGAATGTTACTGACCCTTTAGAAAACATTGTTTTCTATTGGCGTTTATACATGAATGGATGTAACTACATTGCTAGATCTGTCAAAACAACAGAGTAGTATATTGGAAGATGACAAAGAAAATTGTGGTAAATTCTTTGTTGTTGTTTTGTTTTTTCTTTGATATTTTGAATGTTTAATAACGCTCCTAGACGAAAACAAGAAATTCTCATAGAGTTTGTAATTTAACTTAACAAATATTTCCAGACGTTCTAAAAACATCGTCCCCTGACGAGTTCCTTAGGCAAGAATGAAATCCGGAAATGGACATGCCTACAACAGATTATTTTTCACAATTTGTAAAATACGTTTGGGATTTTAGCATATTTAATTCCTTTAATGCAAAAAATTTGTTAATACAGCAAAATCAATCTTTTAATGACTGAAATAAATAATTTATAATAAGTTCTTTAAGATATGTGATTCTTTTTAATCAACAAATGTCCACTACATTAAAAAAATTATTTAAAGCTATAATATAATGATTCTTCAAAATTACAAAACACTGAATAATTAATATAAATTTAAGAATGAACACGATTGTTCTGATTTACTATTAAACATATTTTAAACATATAGAAAAGTCTTATGGCGTTTTCTTTTCTGAAAAAAATGTTGCCTTTTTTTGCACTTTGCCTTTGAATTGCCTTTTTTGTGTTCTTTTCTAAATTAAGGGTAACATTCTAAGAGGACTAGGTGTTCTTTTCTAAAAATGTTGCCTAAATAAAGGGCAAAAGTGCAACATTTTTCGCCCTCAAAAAATTTACGGGGTAGAGTGTTGCCCTGTTTTTTTCTTTATGTCAACGCCATGTGTATATACTGTAATGTTTTTTGCTAGCTAACTCGCAACTTGGTGGCCTAGGGGGTACTATCATGGCTTCTGATGCAGTAGGCCGCAGGTTCAAACCCCGGTTGGAGCACAATATTTTTTTTCGTTTTTTTTTTTTGTTTTTATAAAATTTTAATTAAATTTTTATTATTTTGCTGTTACTTAGTATTTAACAATTTTTTAGGCCAAAAATAAATAAAAAATTGTACAATTTGTTTTAAATATGAAAAAAAATTTTTTTATTTGAATAAAGAATATACATAAAAAAATTTATTTTTTACTTTGGCTTGAATTTCAACCCGTATAGCCCATGTCAAAGGCAGGCATCACAACCACTAGGCTACAATTAGTAATAGTTTGCGTAAACAATATTGCATACGAGTAAACAATACACATACATATGTTTAGAAAAATGCAATAGTGATTTTATTGTGTTCTATTCTGATTGGAAAAATGTAACATTTTAATGGGGTGAGGGCAACATTTTTAAAATGTTGCCTTTTAACAAGGCAACATTATTTTCCAGAAAAGAAAACGCCATTATAGAGCATTTTAGGCAGGGATGCACAAACTCTATGTAGATCCAGGGGCCATCTGGTGATTGTACCCAGAGACCGGCACTAACATAAAATTAATATTTTTCACACTTTTTAAGCATTTATTAAAATTAAATTATTATTTTCGAAACCTTAGAGATGCTATCATTGCGACACTACGATCAGTTTTTTAATGATCATTCCATCAATGTTCTACAGGAAAGTAATGAAGGTAGATAACTAGCCGAGGGGTGTAAGGGTAAAAAAATTCCACCATAAACAAAAAAACGATGGTGTTACTCTTCCTCCAGGAGAGCAATAATCAACAATTGTAATTCTCTTCGTCGCTCACTTTCACATCATGACATACCTACTAATATTACATATTCAACTAACTCACACTTTCATCCATATTATTCTTCAAATATTTCATCTAATCAAACATCTTAAGGTATCGTAATAACTTAAAATATAATTATTCCATTTATTATCAGTAGTGCGATTCTCTAACTTTCTTAACGATTTTATCGATTTCGTTAACGATAATTGTCGGTTGAGTTACCGAAAAAGTGATTCGCTATATTTTAGTTAACGATATTATTCGCTAGAAAAAGTTACCGACAAATTTCGGTAGAAATAAAAAAGGCCGCACAAAAAGTATTTGTAAATAAAAAACAAAATGAAAAACAACATTTGTGTGAATTATTCTTTTTTTTTCAAAACCGGCGAATTAGAATGTTTTTTTGTGGTTTTTTGCTTGCTATCGGACTTAAAAAATATGGAATACCGTTCCATGTAGTGTTTTTTTAAATCGCGAAAGCCTAAATGTGTTAAATTTAAAGTGTATTTTTTCACCCTATAGCAATATTATAATATAATCCATAAGGTAAGTGTATGTAATAAAAGCGATTTAAAAATTAATTAAGTGTCTTCAAAGGCGTTACGCGCCCCACCGCGGTTCTTGTTTTTCTTTTGTAATTGTGAAACTGTTGGATGGTTAGTGAAACTAAGGCTATTCAAGTGAGTTGTAAGTGTTCGAGTTTGAAATAATCGCCGTTAATCAGTTACAAAGTCAGTGGCACATTTTTGCGATTACCGTGATTTCCCCTGCTCTTCCATTTTGAATTTGTTCATTCAGCGACTAAATTTCATAAAGTTGAGTGATACGAAACTTTCACAGTTTGCATAGGTGAGATTGTTCACAAATCTTCTATTGATTACGCGTTGAACCAAAAAGTTAAATAAGTTATTTTCAAATTGTAAAAGCACAAAGAAATCGCGTTAATCGCAAAAATGTGTCATTAACTTTGTGGCTGATTCACAGTTATTTTTTCAATTACGTATACGCACGACTTACTTGAATAACTTGAATTTCACTAAGAATCACACAGTTTATCAATTAAGAAAGTAAAAAACCGCGGTAGAGCGCGTAAAGTATAACTTCTCAAAGAAATTAAAAATAAAAATGTTCAGTCGCATTTATAACATACTCCTAATGGAATTAATTCTAATAATTCTATAGTTTAAAAAATATACCTTAAATTTAACGCTTTGGGCGTTCCGCGATTCGAAAAAAATATGTCATTCGGTTTGCTATATATTTATTTTCTGGTTATTTTGAAATAGGTTATTTTATTTTATATCCCAGCAAAAAATATACATGGTTTTAGCAGCACTGCAGAACTAGAAGATCATTTTTAGTGCTACTTTTATCCAGAGATGGGCCAAAATTATTACCATTACATTTTCATTACAATTTCTTTATGTGATGGTAATGAAAGTTTTATCTTCATTCCTATTATATAAAGTAATGGTTTGATTTTCTTTTCCATTACTTTTTTGTAATATAATTTAAAAAAAATTCATTAATTGTAATGAAATGAAAAAAAAAATCATAACTTTACTAAAAGCGAAATACGTTTGATTTTTCTATAGTCGCGCCTTTATTGGCAAAGTTACAAATTTTCATATAAAATATTGTGGTTGAGGAGCGCTTATGGGGCATTTTATACTATGAGTCCTCAAAATTTAAGCTTATTCGTTATTTGAGTTTTAAGCGACGAATCAGCATACCATGAATTCAAATTAAAGCACACGAAAAAAGAAAAATATTTACCTTTGTATAAAAGTAACGGCAATAAAAATCCATGTCTAATTTTGTAATTATTAAAATTAATTTCATTGCAATTACTTGAATGTAATGGAAATGAAAAATATTTCATTACAATTACGTATATGTAATGGTAATGAAAGTAGTATCGTTCGCTTACAAGCAGAGCCACAAAAATTTATATTTTTGCTGGATTGATATTAATTATCACTACAAACAAATTCAAAAGCACAAAAAAAATTAATAAAGTGCGAAAAACAGTCATTCATATATGTTAATTAATGTTAAAATTAATCCAATTGAATTAGTTTGATGCAATTGAATTAATACGATATAATTGGATTAATTTTATTTCCACATTATATGGTAAAAAATTATGTAATTAATTTTAAGCACTAAGCCGTTGTAAATATTGGCAAATTTTATTTTTAAGAATATAGAATGGTATTCTATTTATATTCTATGAAAAGAAAATCCACTAAAATCCTTGTTTTCGCGATTTATAAAAATTTTAGTCGAAAAAACCAGTATTTATTATTATTATATTATTATTTATTTAGTAGTATGTATCAAAGCACTCTGTTAATTCACAGATTCACTGTTAAACGAGAGCCAATATACACAAATTGCCTGCATTTGTACGTACAAACCATACGTCAATGTGGCAATATTTGTGAAAAGGTGACACGGAGGAAATAAGAAGATAAACAGAGAGAATCTGAAGTAGAATGTTTGTATATGTCTGTTTGATCACTTCTGAAATTATTCATATAGAGACAATCTGACAATAAAAATATAAACAATAATACAATTTAATGGAAGATCACTGATGAAGCCTGTCCATAAAAAGGCAGAAACTAGATCTAGTCTGATTTGCAAATTTAATGTGTTTATAACTTTTGAGGAAGGTTTATTCTTCTTCTTAACCTCAAACCTACTAAATTAGAATTAATAAAAATACATATTAATGACAATATTAATTGTATTTGGTCTATACGACGCGTTTGAAAAAACAACACTATACTATAAAAAATAAACAATGCCCTGTTGGCTGTCCGTCTCCAATATACACGAATTGCCTGCATTTGTACGTACAAACCATACGTCAATGTGGCAATATTTTTGAAAAGGTGACACGGAGGAAATAAGAAGATAAACAGAGAGAATCTGAAGTAGAATGTTTGTATATGTCTGTTTGATCACTTCTGAAATTATTCATATAGAGGCAATCTGACAATAAAAATATAAACAATAATACAATTTAATGGAAGATCACTGATGAAGCCTGTCCATAAAAAGGCAGAAACTAGATCTAGTCTGATTTGCAAATTTAATGTGTTTATAACTTTTGAGGAAGGTTTATTCTTCTTCTTAACCTCAAACCTACTAAATTAGAATTAATAAAATACATATTAATGACAATATTAATTGTATTTGGTCTATACGACGCGTTTGAAAAAACAACACTATACTATAAAAAATAAACAATGCCCTGTTGGCTGTCCGTCTCCAATATACACAAATTGCCTGCATTTGTACGTACAAACCATACGTCAATGTGGCAATATTTGTGAAAAGGTGACACGGAGGAAATAAGAAGATAAACAGAGAGAATCTGAAGTAGAATGTTTGTATATGTCTGTTTGATCACTTCTGAAATTATTCATATAGAGGCAATCTGACAATAAAAATATAAACAATAATACAATTTAATGGAAGATCACTGATGAAGCCTGTCCATAAAAAGGCAGAAACTAGATCTAGTCTGATTTGCAAATTTAATGTGTTTATAACTTTTGAGGAAGGTTTATTCTTCTTCTTAACCTCAAACCTACTAAATTAGAATTAATAAAAATACATATTAATGACAATATTAATTGTATTTGGTCTATACGACGCGTTTGAAAAAACAACACTATACTATAAAAAATAAACAATGCCCTGTTGGCTGTCCGTCTCCAATATACACAAATTGCCTGCATTTGTACGTACAAACCATACGTCAATGTGGCAATATTTGTGAAAAGGTGACACGGAGGAAATAAGAAGATAAACAGAGAGAATCTGAAGTAGAATGTTTGTATATGTCTGTTTGATCACTTCTGAAATTATTCATATAGAGACAATCTGACAATAAAAATATAAACAATAATACAATTTAATGGAAGATCACTGATGAAGCCTGTCCATAAAAAGGCAGAAACTAGATCTAGTCTGATTTGCAAATTTAATGTGTTTATAACTTTTGAGGAAGGTTTATTCTTCTTCTTAACCTCAAACCTACTAAATTAGAATTAATAAAAATACATATTAATGACAATATTAATTGTATTTGGTCTATAGGACGCGTTTGAAAAAACAACACTATACTATAAAAAATAAACAATGCCCTGTTGGCTGTCCGTCTCCAATATACACAAATTGCCTGCATTTGTACGTACAAACCATACGTCAATGTGGCAATATTTGTGAAAAGGTGACACGGAGGAAATAAGAAGATAAACAGAGAGAATCTGAAGTAGAATGTTTGTATATGTCTGTTTGATCACTTCTGAAATTATTCATATAGAGACAATCTGACAATAAAAATATAAACAATAATACAATTTAATGGAAGATCACTGATGAAGCCTGTCCATAAAAAGGCAGAAACTAGATCTAGTCTGATTTGCAAATTTAATGTGTTTATAACTTTTGAGGAAGGTTTATTCTTCTTCTTAACCTCAAACCTACTAAATTAGAATTAATAAAAATACATATTAATGACAATATTAATTGTATTTGGTCTATAGGACGCGTTTGAAAAAACAACACTATACTATAAAAAATAAACAATGCCCTGTTGGCTGTCCGTCTCCAATATACACAAATTGCCTGCATTTGTACGTACAAACCATACGTCAATGTGGCAATATTTGTGAAAAGGTGACACGGAGGAAATAAGAAGATAAACAGAGAGAATCTGAAGTAGAATGTTTGTATATGTCTGTTTGATCACTTCTGAAATTATTCATATAGAGACAATCTGACAATAAAAATATAAACAATAATACAATTTAATGGAAGATCACTGATGAAGCCTGTCCATAAAAAGGCAGAAACTAGATCTAGCCTGATTTGCAAATTTAATGTGTTTATAACTTTTGAGGAAGGTTTATTCTTCTTCTTAACCTCAAACCTACTAAAAGAGAGCCATTGAATTTAATGCAAACACCAGTTCCTTATTCTTAATGTAAATTGTTAAGAAATTTGCAATAAAATACATTTCTTGAGCGCATTTTGAAATTGTTTTACTCATATTTTACCTTATCTAAAACTTTTTTCTGTTGTTAACTTAACAATAATTGTCGGAAGTTAACGATATTATTTAACGAAAAAATTCGGTAGAAAAAGTTACGGAATCAGTTTTAACGACAATTGTAGTTAATTATCGAATTTTGACAATCTAACTGACGATTTTTGTCGTTAAAAGGTTAGAGAATCGCACTACAGAATGTGAATGGAATGAGGACTAAATCCACTCAATTTTCTCTTGCTACATCGTTAAGAGAATATAATATAATTGCTGTAACAGAATCTTCGTTATCTAGTAATTTTAACAATTCCGAGTATTTTGATGACTACTACAATGTTTTTCGCTGCGACAATGCGCTATTTACCAGGTGGCGTTCAAAGGGGTGGTGGAGTTTTGTTAGCACTGAGAGGCGACATGTTTTGTGGTATGGTACCCTTGAATAATGTTGAAATTATTGACCAACTATGTGTTGAAGTTTTATTTTCAAATAATAAATCAATGTTTATAATACAGTAGTTTTGATTTAAATGCCTTTTTCTTAAGTGCACATTTACTATAACTGCACAAAATTTTGGTTTCGTTTCTACTTTACAAAATTATGTACGCAATTGTCTTCTTTAAGTGCACTTTTTGTACCTGCACATTTAAGATAACTGCCTCATATTTTTGGCAGTTTGACATTATTTTCATAAAAAAGATCACCGTTAGCTGCCTCTTGTTTTGCTTTGTTTTTCAATTCTTTTTGGGACAAAAATATCCTACTTTAGTCGTTTTTTAACCATAAAAATCGCAAGATCTGTTGCAAAGCACAAAGTTGTCATCATTAGCTTCATTTGTTTTCAGTCTGTATTGGTATACCTGCACATTAAGGCAGGTAAACAATTTGATTTAGCTGCGTTTTTGGCTTACCTGCACAAAAATTCTTGCAAAAGTTGGTTGTGAAGCTAAGTCAAAATTACTGTAGTATCTTACATACCTCCAGAAAGTGGCGTTGACACTTATCATAAACATTTAGACAATATTGATTATATTTTGGATATATCTTCTAACAATCAAGAAATAATTGTGGTAGGTGAGTTTAACCTTAGCAACTTAACTTGGTTTTTGGAAGATAATTCTTTGATATCATTTAACATTAATTCTGATGATGAAGCTGTTGCCAGTTTTTTCTTTTCTCATGATTTTAAAAAGATAAACAAATTTAAAAATGATATTGGTAGAATTCTTGATTTGGTTTTTATCTCTAGTGGCATTATAATATTTTGTAATTTATGTCTCGGTCCAATTTCTAGGAATACTATTCACCACAAAGCGATTGTTATTTCTTTTGAATTTTATTCTTTTGATACTGAGACTGCTTCTACCTCAAGATCATATAATTTTTTTAAGGGTAACTATTCTAAGCTAAATGAATTCTTTCATTATGTGATAGTGACGACCCATTATGGATAGTGACGACCCGGACCAAATTTATAGATTCATATCTGATAAGGTTGATTATGGCATTTCTATAAATGTACCTTCTGTTCGGAGGGTCGTAAGCCTCCGTGGTTTAATAGAAAGCATCTTAACTTGAAGAATGTTAAAACTAAGGCTTTTAAGAAGTATAGAAAATCCAAGGATGATGTTGATTTAATATATTTTCAGCAAATTCGTAGGGAATTTGATTTTTTACACAACTTTTTGTATAAACAATATATTTTCAGCATTGAAAATAAATGAACAATAGACTCTTCTGCATTTGGGCAATATATTTATTAATAACAAAAGAAAAAATACTGGTTACCCCACTAGTATGGTTTATGATGGAGTGATTTCAAAAAATAGTTTATAATCTTGGATTCTATTTGTATCATTTTTTCAATCCACTTTTTCTAACCCCAACAATTTTGACGGTCAGTTCGATGAACACGCGCTTGGCAATATTTCTTTTGATACTCCTAAGGAAGATCTTATCATATCTATTATGGATTTAAAGGATAATCCTCACTGTATTTTTGCAGAATCTGTTCCGCCATTATTTTTTAAACGTTGTGTTCAGTCGATAGTTGAACCTATTCATACACTCTTTAGAGCTTGTTTAGAATAAGGTAAATTTCTGGAATGTTGGAAAAATTGCTGTATGGTTCCAATATTTAAATCTGGTGATAAAACCCAGGTTACTAATTACAGGCCCATTGTAAAACAATGTGCTTTGCCTAAGATATTTGACAAAATTCTTAAAGATAAACTTTCTGAAAAATGTTATCACTGTATTTCAGATTTTCAGCACGGTTTTTTACCAGGCCGTTCTACTTGTACAAATGTGGTTGTATTGACTAATCATATCATTGCTTCAATGGGAAAAGGGTTGCAATTGGATGTTATCTATACTGATTTTTCAAAAGCCTTCGATTCAGTCGATCATTTTATTTTATTATCGAAACTTCAGAAATTTAGCATTAATGGCATATTACTAAAGTTTTTTAAAAGGTTTTTGACCAATACCCAGCAAAACCTTGGTAATGACTGGTCATTACTACATGCATTACTTAGATCTCATATCTCATTACCCGTTGAATTACTTTTAAACTGAATGTAATGAGTTACCGATAATTATACCCCACACATTACTATTTCACAATAGCTGAAACCAATAATATATGTTCTAAATCATTAAAAACCATAACTATGGCGTAGCCTAGTGGTTATCGTTTTTGCCTGACAGACATGAGGATCGCTGCTCAACTCGTGTTAGCTTCCATTGTTGTTTTTTTTTGTAATTTATATTAAACATCTATTTATAGAAAAGTTGATGTTCATTAAGCAGTATTTAATAACAACAAGTTTTGTGAAAAATAGACATGTATAACAGCTGCCTCAATAAATGTGTACACACGTTAAAGCATTAAAAATCATAGTGATGTCGTAGTCTAATGGTTAGAGTGTTTGCCTGACAATCGTGGGGTACGCTGATCAATACGTGTCAGCTCCTATTGGTTTTTAAATTTTTATATTTTTTTAAATCTATATTCAACATCTATTTATAGAACAGCTGATAAACTAATTACAGGTAACATCAGTGTAATGACTTTCCTCCAATGACATCACCATGTTAAAATAAGTAGTTTAGTAATTAAAAGGTAACTAGTGAATACTTAAGATTTCAATACCTAAAACTCATTACATGGTAATGAAAGGTTTTGCTGGGTAGGTCAATTATAGTCAAAATGGGCTCTACTTATTCTACTAATGTTATTAATACATTTTCAGGCAATCCACAAGGAACTCATTTAGGGCCTTTGTTATTTTTAATTCTCATAAATGATTTGCCTGATTGTTTAAAATTTTGAAAACCATTAATGTTTGTAGATGATTTGAAATTTTATGCGAGTGTTGAGAACATATCCCACTCTATTTTGGTTCAAAATGATCTAATCTCATTGGTAGAATGGTGTGCATTACACAAATTAGTTTTTAATATTGCAAAGTGTTGTACTATTTCCTGCACTCATTCCCAGACCCCGTGATATACTGCTATACTATAGAGGAGGTTACGGATCTGGGGGTTATTTTTGATTCTGGGTTGCATTTTAATCATCACATTGATTATGTCACTTCCAAATTACCTGCTCTTGAACGTAAAAACCATACGTCAGTGTGGCAACATTTGCGAACAAAGGAGACATGGAGAATATTAGAAGATATACAAAAAATCTAAAAGTAGGATGTTTGCATGCGTCTGTTTGAAAGAAAACTATGAATTAACTACACCACATTCAGGGCCTTACTTGGGTTAGATGGCTAAGCTGTCGAACGTTTGCAGTGTAGGAATCTGCACAGGTTGGATTCTTACAGGACGGGTTGTTGAAAAATAATCATATAGAGACAATCTAACCATAAAGTATAAACTCTAATGGAATGTAATAATGAAAAATCACTGATGAAGCCTGTCCATAGAAAAGGCAGAAACTAGATCTAGTCTGATTTGCAAACTAATGTGTTCCCGATTAAAAATATGATATGGTGACATATCTAATTTGATGAAATACAATAACTAATCACATACAATTTAATCCGAAAAATGGTGAATACAATTGTATCTACGTGGATCAAATTGGATTGAATTACTTTAAATTATATACAATTTAATCCGAATTTTGACCAGACATTATTGTATGAAATAATATCTTAATATTTAAAATTTGATGCAATTAGGTCCAGTTGGATAAAAATTTTCGTATTTCTGTTTTTATTAAATATTGTACTGAAAAACAATGGGGGATTCACGTAAGGTTTCGTGTATCATGTGAACTAAGCAAATCTAGTAAGTTTGCGAGTCTTGATGTGAAACTGCATACATAAAAAGTATCTACACATTAATCAGTACTTAAACGAGGAATAATCCATAAAAAAATTCTGAACAAAATGAAATTTCAAATAATTTTCCATAAATCATTACTGGATTTTTCACTAAAGGTGAGATTTTCATTTTGAAAGTGAGCTTTTATTTTTGGGCTTTCACTTAAAAAAAAATGGGAAAAATGCATTAAAATTGTGATAACAGATTTGACATGAAACAGTTTTTAATAAAATTAAATGTCATGAAATAATCGTTTACAAGTGTTTTAAATTTCTAAATATTGAATAAAAAACTAGATTTCACTAATGGGGGAATTATTTATTAGGTTTTTAAGTTATTTATTACACAATTTTAGTCTTTCTATTTGCATTTATAATCTGCTTGCGGGTAGACAATTTTATTGTTTTAATTTTCATTTATATTTTATGGTATCCTTCAATCCTATGGATAAATTTGGTGGTACGTCATTCCTAAACCAAAATAATTACTTCCAAGAATTGGCTAACTTTTATTAATATTACCCAATATTCAATTTAAAAATAAAAGAATCTGTTGTTTCGATGTAAATTTATAACGTTTTAAATGAAATTGAATTTAAATTTCAATTTAATACTAAGATATTAAGAGTTCATTTGAAACAAGACTATAACATAAATTATACAGGGAAAATAAATGTTTCTTTTTAACCCTCTAACCGGCCTAAGCTTTTTTGCAATGAAATTTATACCATGTTGTTCCTCACGAAAAATAAACAATAAGTTCTTCTACAAAATTTTTTTTCGTTGCCTACTTTAGGCGATACGGGCCAAAATATTTTAAGAGTGAATCTTGAAAACTAGCGCATAAAAATTACTAGGTTTAGGAACAAATTATTTCTCTTACCAAGAAATAATTGCAATAAAAAAATTACATTTTTTGTGCTGTTACTTAAGAGGATGTAGCGATTTTCGTTTTTCGAAAAATGCTAAATTGAGCGAAAACGCACCAAAACTTCAATATATATTATTCAAACTTATGAGCTTTGCTACCTATTAAAGGGCTGCGTGAGTGCAATTGGTTTGTTGTAGTCATTAAATCACATGGTGCTAGTATGTGTGCATGACGATTTAAACCACCCTGTTACGACTAGAAGAATAATCAAAACGTAAGCGAGCTTAAGCATTAACCATGGCAACGAAAAAAACAATAAGTGATTGTTGTGACACACGGTTGTTCGCTACCATAACAAAGCAATTAGTACTTTGAACTTGTGTTTAAGTATCGCAATGAATGCTATGGATGCGATGGTGTGTTGTGTTATAATATGTAGGTTTTATAAAACGAAAAAGTATAAATGTACACTCAGATAAAAAAGTTAGTAGTTAGTTAGTTGTTCTTTATTTTCAATTCAATGTTTGTTTTACAATTTTTATATTATTATATAAAAAAGTTAGTAAAAAAATAAATTAATAATGTTATTAATGCATAATAAATTATAAAAACAAAAAAAATAATTTATATTAACCCGGGTAAAAATCTTAATATGGTGTCATACATAATTATATCTTTTTTGATAAATCCCCATATACAACGACATACTAATTGATCCGAAAAATGGGTCATCTACATGTGTCAAATTATATCAAATTAGATATAATTTGATACAGTTTGATCCGAGATTTGTCCATATCCAGGACATCAAATTATATCTAATTCGATATAAAAATATCTGATTTTATAAAATTTTGTTTGATAGTAGGCATACTTTTTATGCATACCAGCTATTAAATTGAGATTGAAATGTCTATGGTTTTAACAATTTTGAAGACCCAAATTTTAACACATAAAATAAAAATTTATTTGAATACTTTTGTCTTCTAAATCGTACGCATCATTTTTTAATATGATTTTACATGCAAAAACATCACGTGGAAATTATTTGGCTATGGAGTAATTAACTCTGAATTTGCAGATAACTAAATTTGATGTTAAACTATATATTAATTTGTATGCGATTATATAGTTATATAAAATTAAAATATATTTTTAGTACGACGACACATACAGTGTTATAAAACTTAGTATCAAAGCATATATAATCATATCGATCACTACATATAATTTGATTAGTTTTATAAGGCTTATGTAGTTATATATGGAGTCAGATTTGGGGATATGTAATAATATCAATTACCGTACAAAAAATTCGTTGAAAAAATAATATCAGATGTAGTTGTATATAATGATATGTGTCTTAATGTTACTCCATTCATTGTCAGATATAGCCCAATCACATTATATGTGATAATATATAACTATTTTTACTCGGGTTCTTATTAAATACAAGAAAGTTAAAAATCTCTGCGTTGTAATTGTTTTTAATATAAACAATTATAATGCAGAGATTTTTAAGTTTCCCGGGTAAAAATCTTAATATGATGTCATATATAATTATATCTTATTTGATAAGTCCCCATCTACAACTTGATCCGAAAAATGGGTCATCTACTTGTGTCTAATTATATCAAATAAGATATAATTTGATACAGTTTGATCCGAGATTTGTCCATATGCAGCACATCAAATTACATCTAATTCGATATAAAAATATCTGATTTTATATAACATTGTCTAATAGTAAGTATATTTTTTATGCATTCCGGCTATTAAATTGATATTGAAATTTCTATAGCTTGAACAATTTTAAAGTCCCAAATTTTATAACATAAAATAAAAATTTTAATGCTTTTGTCTTCTAAATCGTACCCATCATTTTTTAATATAAATTTTATATGCAAAAAAATCACGTGAAAATTATTTAGCTGTGGAGAAATTAACTCTTAATTTATATTAATTTGTATGAGATCATATAGAAAGTTATATAAAATTACAAGAATATATTTTTAGTATGACGATACATACAGTGTTATATAACTTAGTATGGAACCATATATAATCATATCGGTCACTACATATATTTTGATTAGTTTTATATGGCTTATGTAGTTATATATGGAGTCAGATGTGGGGATATGTAATAACATCAATTACCGTACAAAAAATTCTTTGAAAAAATAATATCAGATGTAGTTATATATAATGATATGTGTCTTAATGTGACTCCATTCACTGTCAGATATAACCCAATCACATTATATATAACAATATATAAGTATTTTTACTCGGGTTTATACACCCGGTGAAAAATGCTCATATACACTCGAACATGTTCATATATGGTTTATGTGGACACATATGAACAAATATGGATTTTTTATGAACATATATGGATTTTATATGAACATATATGGAAGTATATGTGATTCCATATATGGAAAAAGATTTCATATACAGACATATATTGAAGCATCTGTTATTTCATATATTGAAATGGCACTAATATATGGACAAATATGGAAGTATATGTTATTCAATTTATGCAAAAGGGACTTGTATATATGAACATATTTGGAAGAATACATTTTTCCATATGTGTAAAAGGAACTCATATTTGGTAAGTATGGAATTATATTTAATGCAATGAAAAAAAAGGAACATGTATCGACTAATTTGAATGTCATACATAAATTTATACCTATAGTACAACCTTATAATAAAGAACAGCAAAGTTCGCATGTATTCGCATATATTAAATAAATGTATATGTTCATATATGTCCATATATTAACATATACTTAGGTGTTACCTCATTTTTCGGATCCATACATATATGGTTGAACCATAAATGTTCATATATGGACATACCGGGCATACATATATTTTAATTTCATTGGTTGTTGCAAAATATTATCTGTGTATTTATTTTGTCAAACAAAGCGACATAGACCTATTTTGTTGACAGCAGACGTGCAACTAAAGGTTTTTTTTTGTTATTTTTACCCTTTCTGTTTTTTGTTTCGTTGACATTCGGGTTGTGTACGTGTAAAAACCCGATTGATCTTCGTCGTTCAACAAGTGTTTGGGCGTCACTGCTTGTGATCTTTAGTTGATCGTCAAAGTTGAAAGTGTCAAGGTCAAAAATAATAACTGAGGTTATAAAATTCAAATATTTATAAAATGTAAGTTAAATTAATTTTTTTAGTTATTATATTTATCAGGGTCATTAACAATAAACAAATTAACCTAAAGTTTTGGCTAACTTTAGGTTATTGTATTTGTTAATTACGCATTTGCCGATTTTTCTAAATTTTGCTATTTTCAAAATTTTGGCGGTTTTTTATGATTTTTTCAAATTTTGGCAATTTTTAAATTTAAACGATTTTTTCAATTTTGGCAATTTTTAAAATTTTTAACTTGGTTGGGAAACACTAACCGTAAAATACCGTTAACGATTCGAAACCCTTTCAACGAACTATTTTTAACCCTAAAATACCACTAACGAAGTAACTTAAAATACCGTTAACCTTAAAATAACCTAACGAAATGAATTAAAATACCGTTAACCCTAGAATAACTTAACGATATAACTTAAAATACCGATACCCTTAAAATAACCTAACGAAATTCTATAAAATAAAATTTACCAAATTCATTCCAAAAAAAACATTTAAAAAAAATCGGTGGTATAATTAAACAATATTGAAAAATAAAATTAAAAATAAATAATATAATAAAACCAATACGTAGTAGAGTTTGCTAAAAACCCTACTTAATGTTCCTTAATGTATTCGTCGCTTTAGAGCTTTTTTTTGGTATGATTAGAGTATTTCACATATTAAATAGTTGAAATATTCATTACGATCAACTAAAGAATTTTTTGGTGGTAGACACATTTGTCTATTTTAATTTTTTCATTATACCATTGGCCGATCATAATCGGCTTTTCATACCTACACACAGTGTTGCCATTTCAGTGCTTTTCGGGTATTTTTTGGTGCTTTTTTCCTTCCCGTACCCGGTGATTTTTTACAAATACCCGTTTATAAAAAGCGGGTATTTACAGTGCTTTTTCAGATTTCTGGCAGTGCTTTTAGTGCTTTTTGCACAGTTTATATTTTTGGTATTTGTTCTCCTTTTTTCAATTTTTCTTGAATTTTCTGTCAAAGTTGAAAAAATAATACGAAATATACAAAAAGTACATTTTTTCACAATGTTTGTAGTACAATTTTAAATAACAACTTCGTTATATTTAAACCTCAAAATTTTGAAATATTAGTTTGGTGCTTTTTTACCCCTTTTTTGGTAATTTTTTGAACCTTTTTTACACGATTTTACAAAGCTAAAATGTGTTTTTAAAATCTTGACTTGAATTTTTCAAAAAATTATTTCGTGCTTTTTTACCCCATTTTTGGTAACTTTTTACCCTTTTATTTATTTATTTATTTATTTATTTATTTATTATTCAAATAAACCAACTGAGCCCTTAGGGCCATATATAGTTGGTAGACTAACAAAAACAGGTTATTTTATAATATTTCTTAAAACTATAGTCTTAAAAATTAATTAAATTTGTATATAAGAACATTTGAAAGAGACTACAAGATAAAACAATTTGTAATAAAAATTTGTTTTACTTACAAAAAATATAAAAGTAACAATAATGTGGCAAAAATATATATGACAAAAAATATTGCGTTATAAAATTAATTAAAAAATAGAAATAATATGGCAGAAATAAAAAAAATATATGATAAAATGTATTGCGCTCTAAACTTAGAGGAATTTAAACACCCCATTAGTTGAACAAAACAAGAAATGATGTAAATATGCAAGAGTAAAATCAAATTAAAGAAAAACAAAGATTTGGCCACTTAAATGTCATGGACAGAAGCATATTCTACAAGTTTACTCTTGAATGTTTTCAAAGATAGATCAAAGGATCTAAGGGGACGGGGTAAATGGTTCCAAACCTTTGCAACACGAACATGAAAAGATCGTTCATGAATAACGTAATTTCTGGTCGGATACAGAAGTTGAGGGTTCCTGTCAGCGTTCAATAATACAAAGTGTCTGTGTATATATTCGGGACAATCAGTGAGCATTACCTTATGATAGAATAATAGCAATCGGATTTGCACAAAACTTTTAAAACTGCATCCCAAAAAATCGGAAATATACCTCGACACATGATCATGTGGTTTCAAATTGTAAACAAAGCGTATTATTTTATTAAAAAGCAATCTACACCTATTGAAGTCTTCAAGACTACATCCAGAGTAAACTTCAATACAGTATAACAAGTTGGACATTAATAATGCATGTGCTATACGTTTTTTAATAGAAAGAGGTAAATAAAGATTCAAGGAATATAGCCTACGCAAAGTAAAACTTATTTTAGAACTTAACCAGCTTATATGTTGACCGAATTCTAGCTTATTATCTATTACAACACCTAAGCATTTAATATCTTCAACGAATTCAATATGCTCGCCATTAATAGTAACAGATACATTAACTTCAGAGTTATGAGGTTTAAAAAGCATAGCTTTTGTCTTGGCAGAGTTTATACGCAAATTGCAATTTCTCATCCACGTAGAAACATTAGATAATAGAAAATTCATGTCATATTCAAAAACGTCAATGAGCTGAAGATGACCAGTAAATAGAAGTTGTATATCGTCCGCAAAGACAAAAGCATCACATTCAAATCCATTAAGTAAGGTAAAAAAGTCGTTCATATAAAGCATAAATAATAAAGGTCCTATAACTGAACCTTGAGGTACGCCACTGGTTACAGCTAAACACTTCGAATCTGAGTTGTTACAATGCACAAATTGACGTCGTCCAGACAAATAAGAAAAAATTAATCTACAAGAAGAATATGAAAAACCGAAATTATTACATAATTTTTGTATCAAAATCGCGTGGCTTATGTTATCAAAAGCCTTAGACAAGTCTAAAGATAACAACACTCCAACATCATTCTTATCAACTATACGCCTAATAGAGTCCGTTAGGCCAATTAAAAGCGAAGATGTGCTATAACCTGTACGAAAACCTGATTGGAAAGGATTTAACAAATTATTCTCGTTCAAAAACATCATAATCTGATCTTTAATAGTGTGCTCAATGATTTTAGATAGGACAGGAACCAACGAAATTGGCCTAAACTCGCCACGGGAATCTTTCTTCCTAATAGGAATTACTTTTGCAACTTTCCAATCAGAAGGAAAATGCGAACTAGTAATAATATTATTTATTAAATACAAAAGTTGTTCATGAATAAAAGGAAAAATTATCCTTATAAATTTAAGAGGCAGATCATCAGGACCAGAAGCGTTAGACTTAATATTGGAAAGAGCAGTACGCAGATCTCCAAAATCAATATTACGAAAAGAGAAACCACTATCATGAAAATTTAAATTGGCATCGAAGGGGTTGAATAAATCAACTGATCTGTAAGTCGAAAACTCCATATTTAAATCATCAGGATCCAAATCATCTACATGATCGACGGTATCCAAACACCCATTAGATCTTAAAATTTTCCACATCCCGTTCGTATCTAGATCCCTAAATCTGCCAGCATGAGCCTTGCGTTTAGCGTTTCTAATAACTGTTTTAGATCTATTACGAGCCCTACAATAAGCTCTCCAATTTTCCCGTGAGGTTACCCTGAGATATTCTCCGAATGCCAAATCTCTAATTGAGAGGTGATAATTTATTAGTGGCGTATTAAACCAATTTTCGTTAGTCGGTGAAATTCTGTATCTTTTTAAAGGAACTAAAGAGTGCAAATGATTTATGCAATTCATTAGACTAGAAAGTTGATATTCTATATCAGGGTTATCATAAAAGTCTGTAAAATCGAAATTTACTACATGCTGCTCCAGCAAAGTCAAATCTAGATTATTGTAATCCTTGAATTCAGCAAACCCTTCACTTGATATCAAAGGTATACTAATACTAATAAATATAAATGAATGATGGGATATAGATGGACACTGCATTTGACTCGATATTTTAACAGAAACTGAAGGACTCAAAATAAAAAAATCAAGTAAAGATGTAGACGACGCAGATGCGAAATGGGTAGGCAAGTTGTTATGATGATACGTTAAACCCAAACGCTGACATGTCGAAAGTACAAGATGCGATTTACGTATATCAAATAAATTCAAGTTAAAATCTCCCATAATCACAATATGCTGGTATTTCACCAATAAATCACCCAAGCGATCCTCCATAACGTCGATATCACCATATGGAAGATACACCACTCCTAACAACCATTTAGACTTAGAGCAACTAATCTCAATGAAAATTGATTCAAAAATACCAAAATCAGTAGATTTATATACTACCCTGCTTTTAAATTTATTTGAAACATATAGCCCAACACCACCGCCCCTCCACCCATAGTAAGGCGTAGGTACAGTTATATTGCGCCCAGGTCTATCGCACCTATGAAAGGTGTAACCAGGGATAGCCACAACATTAGATGACATATAAGACTTGAGCCATGTTTCACTCACACCCACTACATCAAGTACGCAATCATTTAGAATATGTCGAATTTCATCTAGTTTCGATGACCTGGATGATGTACAAAAACTTTGGCAGTTAAAGTGACCAATCTTTAAATCATTTAAGGAATTACCTAAACTAGAGCGCAAATACATATTATCGTGTGCCACAGGACCTAAATTGAGGTCAAATGCCATTTTATAATTAATATAAAAATAAAAGCTATAAAAACAAAATACTAAAATGAAAAAAGAAAAAAAACTTGCTTTCAGCTGGTACAAACTACAAATTAAATTTACCGAAAATCACTATCTTACTACTTCAAGTAATTTCTCGCACCCGTAAAAATCCTTGGTAGCAGATGATCCATCTTCATAAAAAATTGTCACCTTCGGTTTATCGGCATTGTAAATTTTGTATTTTTTTATCTTCTTTTTAATTAACATCTGCTTACATATAAAATTCATCTTAGCTGCCATAGGCGCAAAATGATCGTTAAGATAGACCCTTGAATGCACACCAACATCAATCAGATCACTAAGTTTTAACGAACGAGTCTTGTGGTATTCTGCCATTAAGTTGTCACGAATACGTACACGTTTAAATTTCACCAATATAGATTTGCTTTTATTCATAAAGCAAACATGTTGCATGTCGTTTGCATTAATTGATATTTTATATAAAGCGCACAGATCCACTACAATTTGTTCCAGATTAGGAATGGCCGTAGGTAGACCATTTATTACTATATCCGTTCTATTTGCTCTATGATAAACTACATTGTTATCGGCTTCTTGCTTTTTCATCTTTATGTCTACAGTGGTATCCAACCCTTTGACTTGCCTGTAGCAGGAAACAATTTCTGACTCAATCCTCTCAAATCTGGATACAAATTCA
Organism: Leucophora obtusa; assembly: GCA_949987735.1. Taxonomy (NCBI): domain Eukaryota; kingdom Metazoa; phylum Arthropoda; class Insecta; order Diptera; family Anthomyiidae; genus Leucophora; species Leucophora obtusa. Next base: position 246,854,862 of record OX465295.1, read on the forward strand.
TTACGTAAGTCAGAGATCGACGATTCAATGTTTTTCTCTGTTTCAGCCTTATGCAAGGACAGCTGGTTTGCGATTGCATCCAGCTTATTATGCAGTTGACTAATTTGTTGACCCAAATCATTGCAATTATTTGGGGCAGCCCGGCATGGAACACACTTAAAAAAAACACCACTTTGCTTTGCCATAGAAGAACAAAATACCTCAGACATTTCAGCACATCGCAAATGAAACCACTCCATACATTTGTCGCATTGGACACAGCCTCCTTTTCCAATATCCTTTTGGCATTTTCCACAGATAACTTTTTTGCCAGTCATATTTATTAAATATAAATGTTAACAATAGCAGCACAAAAACAAAAAAAAGGCGGCAAAAATGAAAAATGCAACAAAAACTGCAAAATCAGCAAAAAGAATAAGAGCAATGTGTTTCGCTGTAATATTCGTGATAAACTTTATGGTTTCCAACAATAATTTCACAAAACTCCGACAGAATGCAGTTTAATCTTTTAATTTAATATCACAATAGAATTTTCTACAAATTTAATTTATTGTAAATCACAAAAAAATCACCAGCTGAATTAACAAAACCTTTACTCGGTCATAGCGTTGCCAGATCATCAAAATGCTCACGGTGCTTTCCTGCCTTCAAGAGTTGACAACACTGCCTACACAACACGAATGAAAACAAAACTCTCAACTAAAAGCATAACAAAAAAAAAATACTCCATTCATTAGCATGATAGCTTTCAACAGAGTAGGTACGTATTTCGGTTACATACATCAGTGTTGCCAGTCTTTTCATACCTTATCCCCAATTTTTAATTTGCCATCCCAAAAAATTTCCAACTTTTATTTTATATAAAAATTTGTTTTCGTTAATTTTTTCGAAAAATTAGTGGAAAATACCATATTCGTTTATTTTTTGCGGTAAGTTGTACACTCAGACTTAATAAATTTGTGCTTACAACAAATTATAAAAAAGAACAAATAAATTTAAATAACAGCAAAGAAAATTTGAACCAAAATTTTTCATTTTAAATATTTAATAATAAACAGACATTTAATAAATAACAGACATTTTGTTGTGTATGATACTGCATTAAAAAGTTTTAGCATTTCAGCAGATGGATTAACTTTTGACAATTGAGTAACTTGTAAAGTATATATTTAATTTAAGAAGAACTTCTTATAACTCTTATTAAATTTAAATAACTTTAAAAATTTTAGAACCAAAACGAATTTGAATTTTCACCAAGAGGAATTATAGTTTCTACGAACATTACCTTGCCAGACTCAAATTTTTGTAGCTAAAAATCATTCACTATTATCATCATTCTTAGAAAAAAATATAAATATTTAGAATTATCAGGATTAAATTCATAAAAATATGAAAAAGCAATAATATATTTTATCCCCAAATGATCCCCTAAATTTCGTATCATCCCCAATAAATCCCCAGTTCTACAAACGGAAGTTTTTATCCCCATTGATGATACAATTCCCAATTTGGAGATAAATCCCCCAAACTGGCAACACTGTTATACATAAGTTTTCAGTAACACTAAAACGATGGTGTTGATATTGTGTTGGTTGCTTAAGTTCACAATAATATGATGTGGTAATGTACTGTTGCAATCCGTGATAAACGATTCATGATGGGATTCGTCTCACTATCCATATGCTTTTTTGCCATCGTGTTTTTTTTTGTTGTTTGTACTGAGTCAATCGTTATAAAAAGTAAAACCACACAAATTGTTATGGCTTGTAGGCTATCATGTGTCTTGAAATCTCATTTAAGATGAATCGTTCAGCCCTTTACTACCTATTCCAAATATATTCTTTTTACCAAATTTCAAAAAAATCCGTCCATTTTTTTTTTTTGAAGTTAAGGCGATGTCCTTTAAAGGTATCTTTATGGAATCCTGTGCGTCCTTGGACCAAAGTAAGGAACTTTTTGAATAGCTTAAGCTCCAATCTTACTTCATGGTCACTATCAATTGTTTTAGTCAATTTAAATATGTTTTTAAGTTTTTGAAAGTTTTGGTTGTTTTAAAATATTTAATTTTTGAAATTTTACGAAATTTTATCTTTGACACTTTCTCGCTTCCAAACCGTGCATTGTATACAAAAAAATTCTGCACAAAAAATTTTATAAATTTTGTTTTCTGTTGAAAAAGCATAATTTCTTGTTATAAAATACCCCTTTGGCGAATTTCTGGTCAATTTAATATAGCCCGCCTGGAGGCGGGCTTGCCGGTTAGAGGGTTAAATCAATATACTTGTTTTGTTGCTACACATATGTTGTACGAAATCCCATATAAAGTCTGACTGCGTGTTAACTCTTTTAACATAATATTTTCAATGTCGATAATGTATGGGTAACTGTCAGATAATTTCATTCAGATTTTATACAAAAATATTTTGCCGGTTTTTCGTGTTTATGTTATTTTTTAAATCACTTAAACTTTATATCAAAATTTGTTTTTGTAAAAGAATATTTTCCAATTAAAAATGGATTGTAATTGACTTCGATAAAATCTTAAATTAAATTTAAATTAAACATGAAACTGGTCTTACAATTTCAATTCCATGGGCGAGATCTTTTTAAATATGACAACATATGTAAAAGGATATATTTGGATATTGGATTATATAAAATTTGTTCGAAAGACGAAATTTATGTCTTATTATATATAGTGCCATACAAAGCAATATATAACGAGACATAATTGTATTAAATAATATAAAATAATATATAACCCGTTTTACTCGGGTTTATAACTTTTTGAAAAAAAGGTTTATTTTTCTTCTTAACCTCAAATCGACTAAATTTGCTTTTATTTAGAGGTCGCGGAAGAATTTTATCTTTTAATAATTAGTAATAAAATTGAATTCTTCCTTAACCTATACACTATGCCTTAACAATATTTTTGAATCTTGTCTTAATGTGCAAAAAAGAAATAGGAAATCAAAACTTTAACGCATTAGTAGCTTTTAAGTAGTTCTCAGATTTTTTTTAATTATACAAAAAAACACATATTTTAAGTAATTAAAATTTCCAAATTTTCTGAAAAGAATGCAGCAAAAAAAATACTTTGGAAACCACTTCTTCCACTTCTTCACAAATATCTGTTAGTATATCTGATTTGCAGATTAATAATGTGTTTATAGCTTTGAAAAAATGTTTATTCTTCTTCTTAACCTCAAACCTACATATTTTTATTGATTTCTTAGAAGTAATTCTGAACCACTTCAAAAAATTAGTTCTTTCATTGCTTCCAAAGTATCTGTTAGTATATTTTGTAGCATGCTTGCAGGTGCATACTGCCGATAAACACCCTACGATACAATTTAAAGAGAGCTAACAAATGCCTACGTCCCAGTGCTCCCTTACATTGTGCACAGTCTAGCTCAGCCTGGTCGTGGGGAGGGATGAGAGGGGTGATAAAAAAATACAAACATTTATTTGACAATAATGTACTTTTGTACTAGACAAAGGTACCCACATTAAAAAAAATAAGTTAGTAAAAAAATTAGTAAAACGTATTGTATATCAAGTTTACTAGTTTTCAGCAATATTTTTTGCTGAAATTCCGTTTTCAGCAAAAGTTTTAGTTATATTTTTTTAGCACTAAACTAATTTCGAACTAATGTTTTACTAAATTATTTTGCTAAAAAAATTGTGCTGATAATCGCAATTATAGCGTGGACGGCAACCAGATAGACAAGATTTAGATATCGCAGCTTGTCTGGATGTAGTATAGACAACGGAAATGATAATTAAAAAAACAACTCTACACAATTTCTATATTTAAATTTTCAGCAAATAAATTAACTAAAGTAAAATTTCTCTAGAAATTTTTTGAGTTTTTTTCAGTCTACTAATTATCAGCAAAAAGTTTAGTGATTTTAGCAAGAATTTTTTTCGTTTGCAATCGAATAAGTGTTAGCAAAACTTTTGCTAAGATTACTATTTTTTGTGTTAAAAACCAGATCGCTGATTTTCAGCGAGCAATTTTGCTGAAATTACCAATTTTTGTTGCAAGCACGCTCCTGACTAAAAAATTGCTGGCAGAGCAACATTTTTTGCTGACTTTTTTTTGTTGAGTGCACTAGCAGATGGTAATCAAAAACCTTTTGTTAAACTTGCACATAATTGAAAAGAACGAAGAGTTTTGTGTTAGTTTAATTTACGAACATTTTATTAATACTAAACTTATACCTTAAATGAAATCATTAATACTACACTCAAAAAAAAAAGTTGGTAGAAAAATTAGTAAAACGTCTTGTATATCAAGTGTACTAGTTTTCAACAATTTTTTTTGCTGAAATTCCGTTTTCAGCAAAAGTTTTAGTTATATTTTTTCAGCACTAAACCAATTTTGAACTAATGTTTTACTAATTTATTTTGCTACAAAAATTGTGCTGATAACCGCATTTATAGCGTGGACGACAACCATATACAAGATGTAGAGGTCGCAGCTTGTCTGGATGTAGTAGACAACGGAAATGATAATTTTAAAACAAAAACAACTACACAATTCCTATATTTAAATTTTCAGCAAATAAATTAACTAAAGTAAAATTTCTCCACAAATTTTTTGAGTTTTTTTCAGTTTACTAAAAAATCACAAAATTTTAGCAAGGATTTTTTTCTCAGATTACTATTTTTTTTTGGTAAAAATCCGCTCGCTGATTTTCAGCAACACCTTTTGCTGACATTACCAACTTTTTTGCAAACACGCTCCTGACTAAAAATTTGCTTACACAGCAACATTTTTGCTGACTTTACTGACTTTTTTTAGTGTACTAAGAGTTATGCAACTCCATCAAGCTACAAAAAAATAATAACTAAGAGACCTTAAAGCAGTGATCTTCTATTATTCAAATTTTTGGGCAAAAATCTATCTAACAATTAAAGAGAGTAAATTTAAGAGAATAAGTGCATGATTTGTGTTCAGGCGAATTAAGTTAAGGCAAATTTACCAAATCTCAAAGCTCTTCTTTTGTCGTAAATTATTCAAATTTGTATAGCTTTGATTTCAATTCTTTAGATGTTCAATGAAATGGGCTCAATAATGGAATAAATTTAAACGTGTTTTATAAAAATTAAAATGCATTCATTACCTGGGTTGCTGCAGCCTCATGACATCAGGATGCTGGTACCAATGTTATAGGGGTGGATTTTTAACAAAAAACTTTATCATATACTGATCTAGCAACCAAGGTTGCCAACACTTGAACTGAAAAAATGGCTAGATTACGGAGAAAAAATGGCTAGAAATGGCTAAAATTGGAAATAATGCTAAAACTCACTTTTTCTAATAGAAAAATGTCTGTAAAAAATTTAGTTAAAACTACTAAAAATTAGTATAAAACGAGTAAAAAGTTTAAAGTCAGGCATGCCTACTATACAATAACCTACACCAGTGTGGATTTTAACCAAAATCAATAGGCTTTATCCTTGGGCCGACATGAGTAAGTCGGTGTACCAAATTTCATCAAAATATCTTAATATTTGCAACCTACAGCGTGTATAAATGGCAATTTTAGGGGGGGACCCTTATATGGGTCTAAATATGGACCGATTTTAACCAAAATCAATTGGGCCGACGAAAGTCGGTGAGCCAAATTTCATCAAAATATCTTAATATTTGCGACCTGTACAGTGTGCACAAGAATGCATGGACGGATGGACGGATATCGTTAAATCGAAATAAAACGTGATTCTGAGTCGATCGGTATACTATAAGGTGGTGTTACAAACATCAGCACAAACTTATTATACCCTGACCACGTAGTGTTCTAGGGTATAATGATGCTGCAGAAAAAAACTGCTAAATTAGCAGATTATTTTTGGTATATATTAGTAATATAGGAACAGCAAAAATAAAACTGTTAAATATACAGGATTTTAGTTATATTTGTGCTAAATTTTTGTTAATGGAAAATAGCAAATTAACCTGCTAAACTCAGCAAAAAATTTTCATAAATAATTAGTAGCCTAAAGAATCACCAAAAAGTTTAAAACTTTCGAAGTTTTTTTCGATTTTTTTTAAATGCAAATAAGAATTGCTTTTGAAAACAGCAGTTTACAATTTTTTAGCAAATATTTCTGCTGATTTTAGCAAATGAGACTGCTATTTGCATTCTACTAAATTTGGCTTAAAAATAGCAAAAAATTTGTAGATATAACAGTTTACTTTTGCTATTTTTAGTCTACTAATATTTAGCAAAATTTTCTGCAAATTTTATAATACAATTTGCTATTTTCAATTAACTAAAAGTTAATTTAAATATAACTAAAATTCCGGTTCAATCCCCGGTCATGGCAATATACAAAAAGTTTTTCATATAGAGACAAATTAAAAATTACTTTGATCAGTTGACACATAAACTAACCACTGACGAGTCTTTGGTTGAGACGAAACTGCGGCAGTCTGGTGATTCCCTTCTGTCTTTTAAATTTGTCAATAAAAATGTTTTCTTCTTCTTCTTCCTATAAAAATCAACTCTAGAAACAAATTCTTTAGTAATTAATTCTAATATTAATTACGATTGTCCTATGCGACGGTTACAAAATAAAATTCTGTAAAATTAACAGTTTTATTTTTCTGTTCTTATTTTACTAGTATTTAGTAAAAAAATTTGCTAATTTTAGCAGTTTTTTCTGCATCATCATTTTTAACTAATTTTGAGTAAATTTTTCTGCTATTTTTACAGATTTATTTCTACGAGTGCAATTTACAAATCAGTGACAATAAAGAGTTCTAACACGAATTTCATGAAAGTGGCCTCCAAATCTCCAAAATATTTTCATTCAAATTGTACAAAAAACATGATTTTAAATCGAATGTAAAAACTACATGTACCGTGAACCCAAATAAAAGTTTTAAAAATAGAAAATTTCGTACTAAAATTTGAAAATTCAAGCACTTTTGTATGAAATTAACTGTAAAACATTAAAAGAAAAAATGGCTAGGGCAAAATAAAATGGCTAAATCTTCCGGCTAGATCCAATCTAGCCATTTTTTTATGGCTAGATGAAATTAAAATGGCTAGATCTAGCCGGAAAAAGGCTAAATTGGCAACCTTGCTAGCAACTACTATTTCACCTTCGTTGAAATTATTTGATAAGTCTGATCTTTCTTTATCCGCATTCTAGGGCGAATTGAAATTTAAACGAGACGACCAAAGTTTTCTCAATAAAAGCTTTAGAAATTTTTCCGGCAAAAAGAGATTTTGTGACTTTAGTTTTGATTGTCAAAACAACAAATATTTAAGGAGCTTTATAACATTTACAAATAAATTTGCAATGAACTGGACGACATACAGACGGACAACAATGTAAAAGTAAAAGAACAATTGAATAATAAATGTGGATTTTGACTAGGGTTGCCATTTCCACTTTGAGAAAAAGAGGACGCCAACCTTAGAAAAGGAGGACATTTGTCTTAAAAAAGAGCACAATTTTTTTTTAATAAATTAATTTTCCAAAATCAACAACGCAATATGCAAATAAAAATTTATTTTATAAATAAAACAATTTATTATTCCCACTAAAAAAAAAAATAACAAAAAACAAAAAAATCATTCTGAACTTAAATTTTTTTTTATTTATTTATTTAAGTCTATGGATTTACAAATTATCCTTAAATAAGTGGTACATAAATAAACAAACAAAAACCATAACGATTAACCATTTTATTGCATATATTTTCAGGAATGTACATTTCTATAATTTCTTGATACGAATTGTAAAGGGTTTCAGGAATGTTTTTCAACGCTTCCAATTTGAATCAAAATATTACTATCGCATTTCTTCAAATATTCATAAAACTTGAAAATTTATATCAAAATTTTATTTGACTCTAATAATATCAGAAATATAACTAGAAATAGTTTCCGGATTAAAGTTTTTTTCTGGCCTTGATTAAAAAAACTTCACAAAAAAGATAACAAATCATTCTGAACTAAAATTAGTATTACCCGAATAAACAAAAAACAAACAAAAACCATAACGATTAACCATTTCATTGTATATATTTTCAGGAATGTACATTTCTATAATTTCTTGATACAAATTATCAAGAGTTTCATGAATATTTTTCAACGCTTCCAATTTGAAGCAATATATTACTGTCGTATTTCTTCAAATATTCATAAAACTCTTGACAATTCATATCAAAATTATATTTGGCTCTAATAATATCAGAAATAGTTTCTGGATTCAATTTATTTCTTTTTGGGTTTTTTAATTCTGAATTAAAAATTCGGTGAATTAATTCACAAAGCACCATAGATTGAATGGAATTAATTCATATTTTATTTTTTGTTCGATTTATTTTGTTACGAATGAATTCAATTGCTATAGTTCTTTTCATTGAATCAAATGAATTGATTCACTGGTGAACGCGTTCAATTTTATTTATAAATAAAATTTGTAATACAAGTACTAAGCAATTTTACAGCGTTTGCTAGTAAAAATAAACAAATTATATATTAAGTGTTAGAGAAACCCGATGCAGTTTATCAACCTACATGATTAAAAAATCAAGTTCCAAAAAACATCAGATTTCTCTATTACAAATTTTATTTATAAATAAATGTTTTCTTCTACTGAACGGCAGAAAACAGGCTTTGAATTCAGTGACCGTAATTTTTCTTCTTCAATTAAGTGAACGTATTTTTTTTCAATTCAGTGAACGTATATTTTTTTTTATTCTGTGAACGTAATTTTTTTTTTTTCAATTTAGTGAACGTAATTTTTTTTAATTCAGTGAGCGTATTTTTTTTTTTAATTTATTGAACGAAATTTTATTTTTTTTAATTGACTGAACGAATTCAATGAATTCATTCAAAAAGGAATTAATTCTTCAAAGCTCTGGATCTTCGTTGGCCTTTTGTGCTGGTAAGCAAAAATAGACCTCAACAAGTATTTTCATTTCATAAAAAACATAATTTTTAATAAAAAAAAAAATGACACCAAAACTTGTTATTAGTCGTGTTAATTGAATTTAAGTTTTTTACATAATTTTGCATGACAAGGAATTCATTAAATACATTTTCATCATTAAAAGCAATGTTGAATTTTTTTTTTTAAATTCAACAGTGTGGTCACTGCTGATAAGCTTCACATTTCGGCAATCAAAGTAAGTGATGCCAAGTCAATTGATATAACAGCGATAAAGTAGCGATGCCAACAATTGAAAAGTTTAGAAGCAATAAAAAAAGTTATGGAGAAAAGTGCAAAAAGTAGGACAACCCTGGACACTTACTGAAAAAGGGGGACTGCCCCGGACGTCCTAAAAAAGAGGACGGTGTCCGGGGAAAAGAGGACGGATGGCAACCCTAGTTTTGACTAAAGAGACGGACGGACAGATATCATGGAAAAAATTATTGTTGTATAAATTAAGGTATTCGGCAAGGAAAAAAAATGCGACACAGAAGGACGGACAAGCTAATGATTCTTAAAATAAATGCATAATTATTTGAAAGTAAAAACAACGGACAATGACGAAATATGGATGACGTATAAATGATGATTTGACATTGAGGAACGGGGCGTGCGGGGAACTCGTTGAATTTAAAGTTGAAAAATTTCCCCCATACAAGGCACAAATTGATGATGCAATTTTTTCTTTATTTTAGGTGACCACAAACTAAGCAAAATCTCCACGTGGTACAACCAACTTAGTTCTTGGGATGACAATCAACTGTACATAAGGATTATGTATGTTCCCCCGCATGCACTCGAAAAAAGTCAGTAAAGTCAGCAAAAAATGTTACTGTGTCAGCAAATTTTTAGTCAGGAGCGTGCTTGCAAAGATATTGGTAATTTCAGCAAAAGGTTTGCTGAAAATCTGCTAGCTGATTTTTCCAAAAAATAGTAATCTTCAGCAAAAGTTTTGCTAACACTTAGTCGATTGCAAAAGAAAAAAATCCTTTGCTGAATATTAGTAGAATGAAAAAAACTCAAAAAACTTGTAGCGAAATTTTACTTTAGTTAATTTATTTGCTGAAAATTTAAATATAGAAATTGTGTATAGTTGTTTTTCTTTTTTATCATTTCCGTTGTCTGTACTATATCCAGACAAGCTGCGACATCTACATTTGTCTATCTGGTTGTCGTCCACGCTATAAATGCGTATATCAGCACAATATTTGCAGCAAAATAAATTAGTAAAACATTAGTTCAAAATTAGTTTAGTGCTAAAAAAATATAACTAAAACTTTAGCTGAAAACGGAATTTCAACAAAAAAATTGCTGAAAACTAGTACACTTAATATACAAGACGTTTTACTAATTTTTCTACTAACTTATTTTTTTGAGTGTGAAATAAGGCCTATGTGTGCCGAGCCGTTATGTGATTATGTAATCCAGTCTGTTATGTACCGTGATAACTAATAAAACCCACGTGAGAAGGCCAGTGATTATCCCAATTCGAAAATCCCTTGAATAAATAAAATTGGACTTTAGGATTACGTTGTCACTTTTTAAACAAAATTAAACTTACACAAGTACTTTAACGTAAAAATCGCAAGAAATAATACTAAATTTAATTTGTATTTTTTGGTAATTTGCGAACTATATATCTACACGACTATTTGGACTTTGACGTTCAATTGTCGTTCTACAGGTTGGTGTTAACCATAGCTTGGGAATAATGATTAGAAATCCTAATGATTAGCAATTGGATTAGAAATTTTAATTGTGCTGAAAAATTGATTAATTATGATTAGTTAGCCATTTTAGACGATTACTAATTGATTAGATTAGAAATAATCAAAAATCTAATCACAATTAGTGACGATTAGCATTTCTAATCAAATCTAATCAAAACTAATCCAAAAAATAATTGATTAGATTTCTTGATTATTTTTGATTAGATTTGATTAGATCAACTATTTTTAACTATTTTTGTGAAAAGAAAATATTTATTTATGACATTTGTTGCTATATTTACATACACGCAGAAAAAAACAGGGGGAATATTACCTAAGTGCTATGTAATTATACAACTACATAATTTTCAAGTTAGTTTTACAAAGTTCTAGGAAAGTATGCACATTTTTTTGTAAAAAATATACAATCTTTGCAAAATATATACATGTGTAGTGGAAAATATCCGAAAAAATACATATATTTTGCTAGAAAATTGTAAAACTTACTTCGAACTTATGTAGTTGTATAATTACATAGCAGTTAGATAAAGTTCCCTCTGTTTTTTTTTCTGCGTGTAATGTAACAGTTTTTGAATATTGCATAAAATTGCATTATATATTACCACATACATATACATATATTTACATTCTATTTACATTTATACATACTATACATAAAATAAATATAAAGAACGAATTTTACAGAATGTCAAACAAAAAAAAACAAAAATGCATATTCAGTAAGTTCTGTAAAAAAAAGAAAATAGGTATATATATTACAATACATTCTGTTCTTTCTCCTTCTCTCTTTCTTATCTTTCTGAATGACTTTCTCTGTCAGACTTCCAATCCTATCTACTCTTTTGCAGATGACAGCAACATTTGCCATTCATATTCCTTTGATCATAGGCCAAGCCTTGTGGAGGTTACAGGCAAGAGGCAGAATATGAATGACACACTCAATCAGGACCTATTTACAATCTCCGAGTGGGGTCGCGTGAATAGGGTCGATTTTAATCCACGCAAGACCCAATGTTATTTGCTGACTCATAGGACCGCTGAGCCATCAATGTCATCTGTATACATGGGTGGTATCAGTATTGAGGAATCTGAAGCTCTTGATGTTCTGGGCATAAGGATACAGTGTGATGTCCGTTGGAAGGATCACGTCATTCAAGTGTCGAAAGAGGCATTCAAGTGTCTTGGCTTTCTTAACCGGTGTAAGAACTACTTCACTTCTTCTGATCTTCTCACTATTTATACCACCTATATCCGGCCGAAGATGGAATACAACTCCCATATATGGGCAGGGGCTTCAAAGTCTATTTTGGAGCTTTTGGACCGTGTACAAAGGAGGGCGTCGGCGCTCATTAATAACAGTAGGGTATCCAGCTCTATTGACTCATTGGAGCATCGTCGGAATGTGGGTTGTGTAACACTGTTCTATCGTTACTACCATGGGAAGTGTTCTGCTGAGATAAGTGTACTTATCCCGGGGTCACGTGTTTTTGGCCGCAACACGCGCTTGTCTAGTAGATCTCATCCGTTTGTGGTCGATTGTCCAGTTAGTCGCACAACGCATTATAGAGAGAATTCGTTCATTAGTCGAACCGCCCGTATGTGGAATAAACTCCCCGCAGGTGTCTTCCCTGATACTTACAATTTAGAGAAATTCAATTCCTAATATCAACACAATGCGTTGCATCAGTAGGGGGCATCCCCTGAGTGTTGGTCTAATGTAAAAAAAAAAAAAAAAAAAAAAAAAAAAAAAATTACGTCGTTTTAAATGTATGCTGATTCTGCTTATATATAATTCACAAAAAATTGACATTAGACTTCATTAATACCAACTTTTCAAAAGAAAAGTCTGACAATGAATTTCGTCTTGGACTATTGATGATGCCTGCAAATGAGAATAGTCGTTCAACGGGTGCTGACGACGTCAGTGGGGTGTTACACGATAGGAGTGCTTCCTTCAAAACATTATATTTGGTCTAAATTTCAGAGCGGGGATCTGGGTCATTTAAGTAAGCATAAAACTGATTGCTTATGGCATTTTTGAAACCGTTGGACTCGGTTGGTGTTACCGGGGTTGTGGGAACGTCATCTTTTGTAACGAAAATAATATAAAGTTTGAAAAATCATGAAATACTGATAAAGTTACCGTCATCATCGAAATCATAAAATGAGTTGTCATTATTCAAATTCGGCACGTCCGTTGCATTATATGAAAAACCATTTTTGAACAAAGTGCATATAACTTCAATCACCCTTTTGCTGATCTGCTCCTCAGTACAGTCAGGCGATGTTTTTTGGATAACCCGCAACCATTTCATTTTCACATTTGGAGTCAATACAGCTGCCGCTATTGCCATGTTTACCTCTGGAGCCAATGAGCAATACAATTTAAACCTTACTCTCAATTGATGTTCTAATTGCACTGCTATTGAGCTAATATTTCCCAAAACCTCGGGTTTTCTGGATAATTTTAGCAGCTTGTTGCTCAAAGAAAGTAACGCAGGAATAATACAACCATACTTCACATTGTCTTCGAAAACAATTGGATCCATTACGACAACTACAATATCGAAAATAAATTGGAAATTTTTGTTTTACATATAAAGTTTGCATTTTGTTTAAATTTTCACGACGTCGAAAAAACAATAAATAAAAGAAAAAAAATCCGTGCATTTTTACTTACCAATAATTTTGAACACTTTAATTTGAATAAAACGTTGAAAATTAACATTAATAACACTGTGAGACAAATGGTAGGGGTCAGTGAACGGGAAGGGTTCAAACTACCGGGGAAAGTTATATCGGTAAAAAAGAAGTTATACGTGTCCCGGCGTTTCGCTGGGTCACCCCTAGGAATCGAGATATATCGATTTGACCTTTGGTGGTCAAATTCTGTATTAAGAAAAAAATATTTTTTGCCTAAAATATAAAAAAAAAGTAATAAACAAAAGGTTATTGATTTTTATGGTAGCGGTAACAAACATTTATTTCTACCGGCAAAACTGTTGAGTATATAGAAAAACGTTATATGAACAGATTAAAGGAATTGTAATTTTTAATTTTTTTAAAATTGTTTGAGCAAAATCGGACTAGTGATTCTCGAGTTATGTCAAAAAAAAGATATATCTCGATTCCTAAGGGTGACCCAGCGAAACGCCGGGACACGTATAGCTTGTTTTTGACCGATATAACATTTCCCGTTGGTTTCATCCCATCCCGATTTTGACTGTCGCATAGTGTAATAACACAACAACAAAGTGAACCAGCTGTGTCAAGTGTTTAGTTTAAGAACAGGGTGCACCCTGTGCAATTTTATGCAATATTCAAAAACTGTTACATTATGTAAATATAGCAACAAATGTGATAAATAAATATTTTCTTTTCACAAAAATAGTTAAAAATAGTTGATCTAATCAAATCTAATCAAAAATAATCAAGAAATCTAATCAATTATTTTTTGGATTAGTTTTGATTAGATTTGATTAGAAATGCTAATCGTCACTAATTGTGATTATATTTTTGATTATTTCTAATCAAATCAATTAGTAATCTGAAATTTTTATCAAAACTCAATTCTAATGATTAGATTATTTTATTTCTCTAATCGTAATGATTTCTAATTCTAATCGAAATTCCCCAGCTATGGTGTTAACCGACGGAATTTTCTTATAAAATTAATTTATAATTATCACGAAACTTAATCGGGAATTTAAATTTAACGGCTCGTTGTAATTCAAATAATCTGTAGTTATCATACACAGAGTTGAATGGAATCAGCTGAGATATCTTAAGAATTAAGGTTCAAAGCAAAAAAGAGTAATAATAACAAAGGATAAAAATAGCATTGTTAGATTTCGTTGATATTAGTCTAAGTTGAGTTGTTGATAACAAATTCGATTTGCTTTCAACTATCACATAAGTAGACAATTATTAATTATTAACCCATTCAAGGCGAAAGGCACTGATGATGGCTTTGTAGCGAAAGCCGAAAATACGTATTCTGTCTTGCTGCCCAGTCAGAAAAATACAAACGGGAAAGCGGTGGCAAAGCACTTTAACAGGTGGTACAAGTATTGGCAAAAAGTGCTTTCCCATTCCCAAAATGATAACATCATTAGACAAAAGGACCGGCTGTTCAAAAAGCGCCGGAAAAGCACTGGAGAACAAAATTTTTAAACGTTGGCAAAACGCTGGCAAAACCAATAAATAGGTGGTCTGGAAATATATTTTCCAAAATAAAATTAAAAAAAAGTTCATATGTATTTTTTTGACCCTGCCGTGATTTGAACCCAGGCCGTCAGATTGGCAGACGATTGCTCTACCCACTGAGCTAACGAGACATATAATATTTAATGGCTAAACACATAAATGAGTGATAATAGCTGGACAACTACTGGCTGTGCCAAAATGCTAGTACTGGCAAACAATTTTTAGTAACTAGTATGCCAGTGTTTGGAGGGTAAATAAAAAGTTGGTCTTGAAGGAGCTTTCCCACAAACAAAAAAATTAATTTAATGAAACAAAAAAAATTTTAAATTAAAAAAAATCCAAAAAATTTTTTTGCTTGCAACCGGATTTGAACTCGGAACCTTCCGACTACAAACATTTTTTAACGAAGCGTCAGCATTTTTATAAAATCATTGGTTTTCCAGTGAATTGATTTTTGTAGCATTGGCTAGGTAGCACTGGATAACCACTGGTTGCAAACCTTGGCATATCACTCTAAACCAATTCTTTGCCAGTGGTTTTTTTTATAAACCACCGAAATTTTTGTAAAACAAATACTGGTAAAACGCTTTTTTCAAACGCTGGCAAAGCGTCCCAAATGAGTGTTCTGCCAGTCATTTATTTTTAACACCGTGGTTACCCAGTGGTATGCCAGTGCTTGATTTTTTGTACCACTGGCGATTTCTGACTGGGTGGTCTTATCGAATTCTTTCAAAAAAAATGTTTATTCTTTGTAATTTACTTGTAAAAATTGTATCATCTTTCTTTAATTTTGAAAATAATTTAAAACAGAAAGTGATATTAATTTATGATCTAGAGTCAAACTAAAGAACATTCATTTTAATCAGAAATATTTTGTGGGGATTTTAAAAATATTTCGCGAACTTCTCACCTCAATTGCCTTTACAAGAAAAACCACGTTTCCTTTACTGACTCGACAAGTAATCTTCTAAGAAAATTTGTGCAAAGGACAAAGGGTTATAATACTAATTACATACTTCTTTTCCTTTATCATCAAGATCGACACTCGAACTAACTATTTACCAACAGGGTTGTATTTTAAGATAATTCGGTTACTGGATTGAAAATTTAACGGTTATTCATCCAAATTTTGATAAATAGATTTTTAATGCTACAATTTTTAGAATTAATTCTGAACAACATCCAAAAAATCACTTAAGTAATGCTTCTAAAGCATAATCGCTCTAAAAGTGATCCTAAAAAATTATTTTGGTATCAATTGGTATTTCCAAACAGAGGATCGCGGGTTCGATTCCTGGAGTGACCAATATTTTTTTATTTTTTTCTAATATTTATAACACAGCTCTACAAAATATGATATATATTTATAAGTTGCACAAATTTGCAGTGGTTTCAGGATAACTAGGGGGTGCTGATTTCGAATCTGCATCCAGTATGTGCAAATTGGCTCTAGGTTTTGCACAATTCGCGATTTAAATTTTTTAAATTTTTCAGCTGATTTTTCAATAAAAAAATTATAATTTAGTAACTATAGCTTCGGAAAGAAAACGCTTTACACAGTTTAAGCTTAATTCCGTGCCCTTTTTTTCAAACTTAAGTGTATATCTATTTCTCAATAACTTTCCTAAATATAGTCGCTCAAATTTAAAATTTTAAGTTCTATTCAATTATATTTTTTTATATATACTTTTGTCGCACAGTGTATAAAATATTTTTCAAAACTTAAAAAAAAAAACTTTTAGGTATTTAATTTTATGCTAAAATATTCTTTTAATACAACAAAAAATATAAAGTGGGATACTTTACGAACGTTGTGTGGACAAAAAGAGGATACTTTTCGAGCATTGTGTCCGAAATCTCGAGATCTGATCACACTATTTTATATTTATTAATAAAATACTCAAAATTATTAAAAAAGATTGACCAGCCATAAAAATGTTATTTTATGTTGATCCAAAACAATAAATGGGTAAAATCTCTGATCACTTAATAAAAAAACAGTGATCACAAAAAACAATCACTTTTGACTGTGAAAATTTTTACAACTTTTGTCGCAGCGTCCTTGGAATACCCTTCAACGTTTTTAAACTTTTTTACCCTCAAATGAAAGACAATTTTATATAGATAGTAGATTTAAAAATGAAAAAAATTAAAAACATTTTTGGACTAACTTTTTGAAGGCTCGACTGAAAAATGAAAAAACGTGTTTTTCAACAAAATTCAAGTAGCAATATTTCAGAAACCCTTCGGCCGATTAAAAAAATTTTATTTTTTTGGATTCAGCGAACTATAATTTATTAGAAATAATAAATGACAACAACAAATATTTTTTAACAAAATTTAAGGATTTTTTTTTAACTTTCCGAAATTTCGAAATTTCAACCGCTTTGCGTACCTTGAACCTGATCCGATTTTCAAAATATTTATTTTTTACTGGTTACTGGACGCATACGCAACTTTTCCGCACCCCCCGTTTTTGAAATTCGCAATTCGGTAAAGTTCGGCCCACTCTACTGTTCAATCTTTTATTAACACTAGTTGACATCATCAGGATATTATAATTGGTGAAGTCATTGGTTCTATGGCTTTTGATTTATATTCTTAATTGTTATTTTTTTATAAAGAAACAAATCACAAAATAACTTTTATTATTTTTGAAAAAATAAAAATCGTGTTTGGATTGTTTTTGTTTGAATTAAAAACAAAAATCAAACAGAGCAAATAAACAGAAAATTAAAAATACTCAAACAAGAAATAATTGTAAAACAATCACTTTTTTGAATAAAAGTTATAACTGTTACTGTTGGTTATGACAAAAGATAAAATTATTGAATTATTTATTTTCCAAGTACCGCCGAATTATCTTCCAAATGATAAAAGGAAGTCAATATCAAAGTAAATATTACCTGATTATTTTCATTCAAATGACAAATGGAAGATATCGCTTTAATATCTTCTTGGAAGATATCTTCCAAATGTTTGCAGGGTCATTATGTGCGCTCTTTGTATGACTCATAACATCGATTGTAACCAGGGATGGAAAATAATAATTAAGTTATTATAAAAATCAAGTATGGAACCTTAATTGTTCTATTCCAACAGTATTATAGCCCTAGATTACGAATTTTAAAAAACCATACGTAAAAAATTGCAAAATAATGTCGGAATGCGAAAAAGGATTTGGGGTTCAAAAAATTAATTAAAAGACTTAAAAAGCGATTTACATTTTGCAAACGATGACAAAATTTTCTTTTTTTTGCAACTAACCACCAAACTTTGTTTTATGAAATGGGCATTATACTCCGTAGATTATAAATTTAAAAAACCGCACTTAAAAAATTGCAAAATAATAGCGGAACGCGAAAAAAGACTTTGTGATAGAAAAAAATAATTAAAAAACTCAATTAGCGATTAACAATCTGCAAATGAATATAATGACGCAAAAATTTTCCTTTTTGCAAATATTTTTTTTGCGATTTTTTTTTTGCAAACTAAGCACCAAACTTTAGTGTATAAAATTGGTACTACCTATAGTCCCTAGATTATAAATTTTAAAAACCACACCTAAAAAATTGCAAAATAATCGCGGAAAGCGAAAAAAGGCTTTATGGTACAAAAATTAATAAAAAACTTAATCAGCGATTTACATTCTGCAAACAAATATATTGATGAAATATTTTTACCTTTTTGCAAATTTTATTTTTCGCATTTTTTTTTTGCAACTAGCCACCAAACTTTGTTGTATGAAATATGTAAATGGCCCAAGATTATAAATTAAAAAGAAACGTACTTAAAAAATTGCAAAATAAAAGCGGAACGCGAAAAAACACTTTGTGGTACAAAAAATTAATTAGGAAACGTAATCAACGATTTAGATTCTGCAAACAAATATATTCATGCAAAAATTTTCCTTTTTGCAAATTTTATTTTTCGCGATTTTTTTGCAACTAGCCACCAAACTTTGTTGTATGAAATGTGTATTATAGTCCCTAGATTATAAATTAAAAAAAAAACGCACGTAAAAAATTGCAAAATAATAGCGGAATGGGAAACAGAAAATGAATTAAAAGAACTAATAAGCGATCGACATTCTGCAAACGAATATATTGTTGCAAAAATTTCCCTTCTTGCAAATTTTTTTTTCCCAATTTTTCCTAATATTTGCTAATATATATCTAAATATTTAATTAAAATTTTTTTTAACGAGCCAAAGAGGAAGCAATTTTTTAGTTACTTACATTTTTACATATGTAAGAGCGATCCATCCCTGATTAACCAGTCGGAGTTCGTTCCTGTTCGAAGCCGCATAATATTTTTCCCCATAAAAAATATTGATAGAGTTGCAAGGCCATTGGTTGCACCAATAAGTTATATACTAATTGTAAAAAATCAAATAGATTTTTTGAATTGTCTTATCAAGGGGAACATATGAAGAGAAATGTTACAAGCAAACAAAGGATATACAGGCAGACGGACGGACGGACGTACATCGCTACATCGAATCAAAGAGTGATTCTGAGTGGATTAATATACTAACAGATGGGCCTAGGTCGAATATTTTTTGGTACAATAAACATCATCAAACTCAATATACCCTATCCACGTAGTTATGTATGGTAGAACTACATCACGGTACTATTTTGTATGGGAACTAGGGATGCCAAACCCGAGTCCCGAAGTCACTGGATTATTCAATAAAAATGAGTCCCGAATCCCGGGATTCTTAAGCTCGAATCCCGGGATTTTCCCAATTGCAAAAATATGTGGTAATTTTACCAAAATTGTAACCCTGCTGATATTTTTAAAGGGTTTTTGTTAAATATAATTTTACTTAGCGTATTTACAAGACATCGATTTGTTCAACCAACGAACAATTTCTTGTTCGCCTATGAATTTGTCTCTTGTTCATGTTTTGTTCTCGTTCAGACAACGTTGTCAGCACAATTGTTCTCACAACTATGTGCAATAACAACCACAATGAAAGATCTAATTTTTACTTAGTGGCATTACTAAAAAATAAAGAAAATATAAGAAAATGAATAAAATGTTAAGAAAAAGTAAATAATTTGTATTATTATTGAATTTAATGAAATTTACTTTTTATTATTGGAAAACACATTAAAAACATAAAAATAAATAGTTTCGTTTCTGACCTACTCCAACAAAAAACAAAAAATAATGAATTGTCTGCCATTTAGGGTTTTTCTTTTCCCGGACTTTTTCATTTCCTGGGACAGCGAGATTTTTTTTCGGAATTTCCCGGAATCCCGGGAATTCCCGCTCGTTAGAAAATATATAAATTCGACATATATTGTACTTGAAAAACTACTTTTTCGTTAAACACCGTTCGACAAAGTTTATCTTTTGGTTGTATCCATGAGAAAATGTTCTGAAAGGAGGGCTAAATATCCATGTCTTCCACTTTTTCCAGGTCAATTCGTTTAACAATTTAAATCGTGAATTAGTATTTATGTAATATATTTATATGGAAAGCCGTCCTAATTAAAAAAAAAAAACTCTTAGTAATATATTAACTAAATATTAATTTCGCGGTTCAAGCTGTTAAACGAATTGATATAGAAAAGTGAAAGACACGGTTATATTATTTTGATTCCTTTTTTCATATATTGGACTTGTTAATGGGTGAAAACTTGTGTCGGACCAGTTTTATAGTCAGAACTAAAATCAATTTTTTGCTTAAATATTTCTTATACATGAAATCCAAAAATTTCTATTTCTAGATATTTTGTTTTTTTCTATACATATTTTCAGAAGTATCCGTCTAGAATTAGTTTTATAAAAAAGTTTAAAAGTGAGCATTTTTCACAGAAATTTTTAGGCAAATCCGCCTAAATTTTTTTATAAAAGTAGACACTAAAATATTAAATAGTTTCATAACCTTAATTAGTTTTCTTGAATAGAAATTTTTTATGCCACAACTCCTTAAAAAGAAATTATTTAATTTTCATATTTAGTTGCATTTTAAATTAGCATATCAAAAATTCAAAATAATTTGAAAAAGCATCTGATGTATTTGTTATTTTAAAAATTAATAATATTTAAAAAATATATTTAAAATAAAGGAATAGCAATTGAACTTTAAATAAAATTATTTGAAGTAAAAGAAACTCAAAATACTTATGTTAATTGAAAATACGAAAAAATTACTATTTTTTAACTTTAATCCCTAGTTTACTGGAGGTATTTGGAGCTGAAATAATGATGCTGAAATGTTGTATAAAGCTGGTTTATACCAAGTATAAGATTTTCGGTACGATTTTACTTCAGTACACGTGCAAAACATATAGGCAAGGTAGCAAAATCTTTCCGAGAATCTTGTAGTTTAAAACAACCTATATAAATATTGCTTTAATTGAACAAATATCATCATCTTAAAGAAGAAAAAATTCCCGAAGGACAAGTATTTTAGTTTGTAAATTTGGTAATTGCTAATATAATATTTTTCGGTTTAACTACACCAAACTCAATTGGCATCCAAAAAGAATTTGGCTTAATTCAGTTTATTAAATTTTAAACCGTATTTTTTAATTTTAAATATTCTTTATTTAAATTAATTTAAAAAAATCAATGAATTAAATTTAAATAAAGCTTCTAAAATTGCAATAAAACTAGCGAAAACTACAGTTAAAGAATAAAAAAAATCCCGGGAAATCCCGCATAAAATTCCCGGGATTGCGGGATTCAAAAAAGGGCGGGATTCCCGGGACATAAACCCTACTGCCATTACGTATTCTGCACCCAAAACAAATGGACAAATTTTTTCCCGTTATTCTGCTGACGATTGGTTTTTGGGCAAACAAATCAATGTCTCGTCAAGACGCTAAATTATACAAATCTATATTGTGCAGAATTTCTTATTATTAGAGCAACCAAAAAAAAGCTCTAAAAGCAATGTTTTAAGCTCTTAAAAAAAGCTCGAAAAAACTGTAAAATAAATAAATTTTATGAAAAAAAAAACAAAAATATGCTCTATTTTCGCATAAAAAAGCTAAAATAAGCTTATTTTTCAAAGAAAATAGCAAAAATAAGCAAATATTTACAAAATAAGCAAAAACAAGCAAAATTAGATAAAATAAGCAAAAAAAAAGCTCTAACAAATATAGCTTAAAATTCTTATATTTTTAAGATCAGAACTTGTATTTAATCTAAACTGTTCTATCTCTTCAAATAAAAAACATGCCCTGGCTTCTTTTTGGTTGGCCTACTTATTATATTTCGGAAATCATCGATTAAAATTCAGAATAAAAAGTTGTATTTCAGAATTTTTGATTTGAATTTCTGACCAATATGTGGAAAACAAATAAAAAATTCTGAAATACAACTTTTTATTCTGAATTTTAATCGATGATTTCCGAAATATAATAAGTAGGCCAACCAAAAATTCTAAAATCTAATTCACAATTTTAAATTAAAATTTTTTTTAATTTTGAAATCCCGAATCCCGGGATTTTAAAAAACCAATCCCGATTGGCATCCCTAATGGGAACTCAATTAAAAACCGTATTTTCGTTAATTTTACACTAAGGTTTAATTATATTATTTCGGAAAGTTTATTGAAAACTACATTAGTTGGTGTAAAAATACATGGCATGTTGTATAACAACCAAAAACCATATTTGGGAATTAATAAAATTCAAAATTATTTTTACATAACCGGAATGTACTCTCAAACCCCATACAAAACCACCTAAAATTTTGGTATTTTGTGTTATGTCTAGGGTTTGGGGTTCGGGAATTCCCGAGATATCACGGGAAAAGTTTGCCGGGAACAAATAATATATTTTTCTGCGGAAAACGTGAAATTTTAAAATATTAAATTCCCTTTAGAAAAACGTGTAAGTCCACACAATGTAATCGATTTCGTGTACTTCACATTGTGTGTACTTACGATATGGGATACTTGTGTATAACACTTGTATATGAAACGTAAAATATTTTAAAATTTTAAAAAATTTTGTTTAACTAACTAAGTATACTGGCTTGTGGGCCATTACAATGCCGCCATACCCTGGGTAAAGTAAGCCAGCTTGTGTGTTGGGTTTGAAAGTACTCGGAGATACTTGTGTGTACTTACCAGGGTTTGGGGTTCGGGAATTACCGGGAAATCCCGGTAAAAGTTTGCGGGAATTCCCGGGAAAATAATTTTAAAAATATTAAATTTTTTAAATTGTTTTTGTCTGGAATAGGATTTTTTATTTGAGTCATAAAAAACATTTTAAACACCAAAACAAAAATGTCATTGTTAAAATCTTTTAAAAGGGAATCAATTTATTTGACACACACAAAAAAATGTTTGCCAAGTAATTTCAACTAATAAAGATTTTTCGCATAACTTATTCAAAATTTAAGTAGTAAAACCTAAAAAAGTTTTGTTTCTTACAAATGTATATTTTAGTTAAAGTCGACTTTAGTTAAAATATTGGGTGGCAGTATACCTTGACTTGGTTTATTTTTGGAGCATTCTGATTGGTTAATTTATTTTCAACCAATCAAAATGTTTGAAAATATAAATATTTTTGTAGGGTTTTCATACAGAAAATGAATAAAACCGTATGATTAAAGTAAGTTTACTTTATTTTAATACACCTGCTTTCAAATTAATATATTCTTTTATATTAAAGAATAAAATGTCAGGAGTATGGAAATACTTCTCAAAAAAGAACATGCAACTTCTCTTCAAGAAAACAACAACAAGAATAACGTTCCAGCTAAAATTTGCAAAGTACCCGAAGAAAAAAGTGTAAGCTGAATAGGCATTGAACGTTTTATGGTAGGGGAAACATTTCCTGAAATGGTATCCAAATTAGCCGCAGTCGACGGAATGTCAATCCGCACCATAACTAGATCTTCGTTTATTCGAGAAAGTTTTTATAATAAAAACCTGGCATTGCCAAAAAATGAAACCGATGTGAAGATATTAAGTACCTAATTTCGTAAAACGCTTGGGTGAACTGAAGGGAACTTTCAATGTAAATTGTTTTTGTAACAAAAACAATTTCTATAGAAATAACGCAACACTTCACCGAAGTGTTTTAGAAAATTACCTCCTAAATTACTATCATGATATCATGATAAAAGAAATATCGAGCAATATTTCCAACAATAGGATATTTACTATAATCTTAGCTGAATGGACAAGAATATCACAAAAGAGATATTTGAACATATGTATAAACGGAAATAATTAATTTTATAACCTGGGCTTGGTTTATATATCAGGAAGATGTAATGCTGATGAAATAAGAAGAATTGTAGAAATAAGACTAGAAGAGTTTTAATTGTCTTTGGAAAATAACATTGTGGCCACCATATCTAATGGGCCAAATGCGATGAAACAGTTTGTTTCCGACAGTCCAGTAGTGGGTGCTTTCTGCTGGAATCATGCAATTCATTTGGCAGTGCTTAGAGTAATGTATGTGAAATAAAATGTTCAACATTCTGATATTTTTACTTTGAATTCTCACTACACAGACTGAATTTGTACTGAAATAGTGTTTTTTTTTAACAAAAATTACTTATATAGGTGGTTTTCATTAACAATTTTGTTCAAAAATATTTCCCGGGATTCCCGGGAATCAAATTTTTTTATTCCCGTTTCCCGGGAAATAAAAAAGTCCGGGAAATCCCAAACCCTAGTACTTAGTAGAATCCCCGAGTGCTTTCAAACCCTACACACAAGCTGGCTTACTTTACCCAGGGTATGGCCGCAATGTAATGACCCACAAGCCAATATACTTCGTAAGTATCCCATATCGTAAGTACACACAATGTGAAGTACACGAAATCGATTACATTGTGTGGACTTACACGTTTTTCTAAAGGGAATTTAATATTTTTAAAATTTCCCGTTTTCCCATATCGTAAGTACACACAATGTGAAGTACACGAAATCGCATGTGTGGACTTACACGTTTTTCTAAAGGGTGGTTTAAATTGTTTTTGTTTAGAATAGGATTTTTAAATATTATTCAAAAAAAACATTTTAAATACCAAAAGAAAAATGCTATTGTTAACATCTTTTAAAAGGGAATCAATTTCTTTGACACACAAAAAAAAAATCGTTGCCAAGCAATTAGGAGCATTTCAACTAATAAAGATTTTTCGCATAACTTATTCATAATTTAAGTAGTAAAACCTAAAAACTTGGTAAAATGTTTAAAAAAAATATGAACAAAAAGTTTTGATTCTTACAAATAATCGCCCTTACTATCTAAATTTTTCAAATGTATATTTTAGTTAACTTCAGTTAAAATATTGGGTGGCAGTATACCTTGACTTGGTTTATATTTGGAGCATTCTGATTGGTTAATTTATTTTCAACCAATCAAAATGTTTGAAAATATAAATATTTTTGTAGGGTTTTTATACACAAAATGAACAAAACCGTATGATTAAAAATAAAGTCGACTTTAAATTTAAAATAATCCTTTATATTAGGGCCAATAATTTTATAAATAACCCAGCAAAAAAATCCATTACAAAAAAGTTATTTTAAAAGCACTCCGAATAGCATCAACTGATTGTGAAGTAGTTACAATTTAGCTTTAACACTGATTTATTTTACACGTGATGTCCCATGTTGTCAGTAGTTCAATTTAAGCATTTTGTTAGTAATTTAAAAGTGATTACATGATGTTAATAAAAGTATGGTTTTTAGATACACATTTTCATCACATCAATACGAGTACATTTTGTATGCATTTTTAGAGTGATTTAGAAGCACTCTTTATAATATAATACATTTTTCAAAGTGATTCAAATGTGCTTTTTATAATGTCTGAAATAGCATATTTTAGAGGCAATTTTAATGTTTAGCCTTTTCAGAGCCCATTTCTGAACCTATTGTGTAACCAGAGCTTTGAAGAATTAATTCCTTTTTGAATGAATTCACTACCAATCGAATTCAAATTTCTCTAGAATTGAATGAATTCCTTTTCTTAAGTAATTCACTGAATTCATTCAACTGAATGCATTCATCAAACAACAAATTCGAAGAATTAATTCAATTGCAATAGTTCTTTTTATTGAATCAAATGAATTAATTCACCGGTGAACGCGTTCAATTTTATAAATCGAACGGAAAAAAAAGTGAATTAATTCCTTACCGAATTAATTCACCACTGAATTCATTCAATTTCATTTTCATTCAGTGAATTAAAAAAAAATAAAATTACATTCAGTGAATTAAAAAAAAAAATAATAAGTTCACTGAATTGAAAAAAAATAAAATAAGTTCACTGAATTAAAAAAAAATAAAATAAGTTCACTAAATTCAAAGCCTGTTTTCTGCCGTTCAGTAGAAGAAAACAATAATGTACAAATAAAAGTTTTAAATAAGCAATTTTACAGCGTGTGCTAGTAACAAACTAGAAACCGGATGCTGTTTATCAACCTACATGATTCAAAAATAAAGCCTTTTACTATTAAAAATAAAAACTTTACAGATATAGATAAATTTGGGAAAAAAAATATAACTACCCAGTCAGAAAAATACAAACGGGAAAGCGGTGGCAAAGCACTTTAACAGGTGGTACAAGTACTGGCAAAAAGTGCTTTCCCATTCCCAAAATGATAACATCATTAGACAAAAGGACCGGCTGTTCAAAAAGCGCCGGAAAAGCACTGGAGGAACAAAATTTTGAAACGTTGGCAAAACACTGGCAAAGCCAATAAATAGGTGGTCTGGAAATATATTTTACAAAATAAAATTTAAAAAAAGTTCATATGTATTTTTTTTTTGGTCCTGCCGTGACTTGAACCCAGGCCGTCAGATTGGCAGACGATTGCTCTACCCACTGAGCTAACGAGACATATAATATTTGATGGCTAAACACATAAATGAGTGATAATAGCTGGACAACTACTGGCTGTGCCAAAATGCTAGTACTGGCAAACAATTTTTTGTAACTAGTATGCCAGTGTGGGGAGGGCAAAAAAAAAGTTGGTCTTGAAGGAGCTTTCCCACAAACAAAAAAATTGATTTTATAAAACAAAAAAAATTTTAAATTAAAAAAAAACCAAAAAAAATTTTTTTGCTTGCAACCTGATTTGAACTCGGACTCTTCCGACTACAAACATTTTTTAACGAAGCGTCAGCATTTTTATAAAATCATTGGTTTTCCAGTGAATTGATTTTTGTACGCCTGGTAGCATTGGCTAGGTAGCACTGGATAACCACTGGTTGCAAACCTTGGCATGTCACTCTAAGCCAATTCTTTGCCAGTGGTTTTTTTTACATACCACCGAAATTTTTGTAAAACAAATACTGGTAAAACGCTTTTCGCAAACGCTGGAAAAGCGTCCCAAATGATTGTTCTGCCAGTCATTTATTTTTAATACCGTGGTTACCCAGTGGTATGCCAGTGCTTGATTTTTTGTACCACTGGCGATTTCTGATTGGGTATATAACTACCCAGTCAGAAAAATACAAACGGGAAAGCGGTGGCAAAGCACTTTAACAGGTGGTACAAGTATTGGCAAAAAGTGCTTTCCCATTCCCAAAATGATAACATCATTAGACAAAAGGACCGGCTGTTCAAAAAGCGCCGGAAAAGCACTGGAGGAACAAAATTTTTAAACGTTGGCAAAACGCTGGCAAAACCAATAAATAGGTGGTCTGGAAATATATTTTCCAAAATAAAATTAAAAAAAAGTTCATATGTATTTTTTTGACCCTGCCGTGATATGAACCCAGGCCGTCAGATTGGCAGACGATTGCTCTACCCACTGAGCTAACGAGACATATAATATTTAATGGCTAAACACATAAATGAGTGATAATAGCTGGACAACTACTGGCTGTGCCAAAATGCTAGTACTGGCAAACAATTTTAGTAACTACTATGCCAGTGTTTGGAGGGCAAAAAAAAAGTTGGTCTTGAAGGAGCTTTCCCACAAACAAAAAAATTGATTTTATAAAACAAAAAAAATTTTAAATTAAAAAAAATCCCAAAAAATTTTTTTGCTTGCAACCGGATTTGAACTCGGAACCTTCCGACTACAAACATTTTTTAACGAAGCGTCAGCATTTTTATAAAATCATTGGTTTTCCAGTGAATTGATTTTTGTACGCCTGGTAGCATTGGCTAGGTAGCACTGGATAACCACTGGTTGCAAACCTTGGCATGTCACTCTAAGCCAATTCTTTGCCAGTGGTTTTTATTTTTAAACCACCGAAATTTTTGTAAAAAAAATACTGGTAAAACGCTTTTCGCAAACGCTGGCAAAGCGTCCCAAATGAGTGTTCTGCCAGTCATTTATTTTTAATACCATTGTTACCCAGTGGTATGCCAGTGCTTGATTTTTTGTACCACTGGCGATTTCTGACTGGGTAGTTTGAAAAATTAATAGTTATATTTTTTTCCAAATTTATCTATATCTGTAAAGTTTTTATTTTTAATAGTAAAGGGCTTTATTTTTGAATCATGTAGGTTGATAAACAGCATCCGGTTTCTAATTTGCTTATTTTTACTAGCACACGCTGTAAAATTGCTTATTTAAAAATTTTATTTGTACATTATTGTTTTCTTCTACTGAACGGCAGAAAACAGGCTTTGAATTCAGTGAACTTATTTTTTTTTTTTTAATTCAGTGAACTTCCCAGTGTAGAAACGGTAATGACATATCATTATTTTTTTGACTACCAGTACTGATACCCACTTACCTTCTGCATTATTTTAAAACATACAATAATGAGTTACTGATAATGACTTATTTTTATCATTATTTCAAATAGAAAATAATTTTCTAGATTTTTTTGAAAATTTTTTGAAATCTATTTTTAGACTCAATATTTTTTAAACACTGGTAAGGATATATGTAACCACATATTTTTTGATTTTTTGTATGCTGGCGAGTAAGCTTACTTGTGTGCAGCAGGTCAATTATGTTTTTATCTATTTAATATTACATGTCGATATAGCTCAGACGGTAGAGCTATTGACTGGCAATCTGTAGACCCAGGTTCGATTCCCGCACCAGCAAATTTTATTTAAAAAAAAATACAATAAAAAATATTTTTTTTAATATAATTTATTTTTTTGAAAAGCTATTTTTAGACTCATTATTTTTGTCAGTACTGGTAAGCACATAGGTAACGATATATTTTTTGATTTTTCGTATGCTGGTGTGTAACCATAACTCATTATTTTTCGCGACATCGCCATATAAAGGTAATAAGAAATGTAATAACAAAAGTAACTAGTTACCATTACCAAGTATGTAGTTACATAACTACATATCTGGTGATGATTTTCTACACTGGGTTATTTTATTTTTTTTTCAATTCAGTGAACTTATTATTATTTTTTTTAATTCACTGAATGTAATTTTATTTTTTTTTAATTCACTGAATGAAAATGAAATTGAATGAATTCAGTGGTGAATTAATTCAGTAAGGAATTAATTCACTTTTCTTTCCGTTCGATTTATAAAATTGAACGCGCTCACCGGTGAATTAATTCATTTGATTTAATAAAAAGAACTATTGCAATTGAATTAATTCGTAACAAAATAAATCGAACGAAAGCAAATATGAATTAATTCCATTCAATATATGGTGCTTAGTGAATTAATTCATCGAATTTTTAATTCAGAATTGAATTAAGGAATTAATTCTTCAAAGCTCTGTGTGTAACAAAAGCTTCAATTTATTATTATTTTTAGGGCAATATTAAGGAAACACTTCTTTTGCATCTGAATCAATTCGATTAAGTCAAAATCAGACAAAACCAATTTTTTTTTTAATTTTTGTTCAACAGTTTTTTAAATAAGTTTGTAACATGTTTACTTCAGTCGTTAAATTCGAAAAAGCTACGATATTGAATTAAATAAGACTAATACATTAAGACCGAATTTTGGGATGTCAGTTAAACTTGGTTTAGTTAAACTTGGTTTAGTTAAACCGAAAACGAAAAATAAAATAGATTTTAGAAGCAGTATTCCAGTTATAAACTGCGTTAAACTAAGTTTAAATATAATCTACATCCTAAAAGCTTTGCCTAAAAGTTATATGTAACCCTCTGATTGATTATTTTTTTTTAAAACATTACTTAAGGAATTTTCAGAATATTAAAGCGTACTAGGAAACTATTTTTTCATTTTACAACTCTAGAGTAATAAGGCCATCATTATAAATTTGCTGAATCCGCAGATCTATGATTGAAATTTTAGCTTTAAATTCATTAACCCTCGAAGTGGCACATGGTTCTGGCCAGACATATTTCATTTTCATGCTTCAATTTAGCATACTTCTATTTTAGGTACATGGCTGTAATTTCAGGTAATCTCCCAAAATATTGTTGGCTTTCGATGTATAAATTAATAATTGAAAAAAAGTCCTTGGAACAGGACAAAAAAGCCAAATAAAAAATCTTCACCTTACTTTTGGTACATGGTGTCTGGCCAGACCCCTATGCATTTTGTATGAACGCATAGGCAAAGCACATGGCACGAGTTGGAAATTTGTATTTACTTTATTCTTTTATGCTTCTTTCTTCTGATTTTGTTTGTGAGTTTTGTGAGAAGTAATCTAGTTTTTGTGCGGTAATTTTGACCTTGTGAATAATTTTACGCAGGTAGATTTGTTGCGTTGTTAGTATATTATGGCTGATGAACTGGAATTTATTTATAATACACGCTTGCGTAGCGCGAATTTGCAACCCCAATTGTCAGAGGCATTAGTGCGCGATTTTCAAAGTCAGGTAGAAGCTGATGAAAATGATGATGTTTTTGAAAACGATGGTGACGACACTGCTGATTATGTGCCAGAAGATGATGCATCAGACATAGAAAATGATTTGGAAATTGAACCTAACGAACTTTATGATAGTGATGAAGACGTAGATGAAGAAGAAGAAAGTGGAAATGATGCTGAAGCAGCAAATGAAGTCGACTCAGGCTGTTTTTATGGTAAAGACGGTACTAAATGGAAAGAAACTGAACCCCCTGCATCTCGTTTGCGCCAGCATAATATCATTCGTTTTCAATCTGGAACAAAAACAAGGCTCACCAATCCAGTTGAGGTATTCAAGCTATTTTTCTCAACCAATATTACGTTCGTCATCATTAGTGAAACAAATCGGCATGGGCGAGAATCAATTAGAAAATGGAATGAAGAACATCTAGAGTCTACCCAAAGAAAATGGATTGATTTGACAAGCTCTGAGCTAGATGCATTCATTGGGATTTTGTTGGCTTCTGGTCTCAGCCATAATAATATGCAAGACTCCAGTATATTGTGGCGTTTTGATTCGCTGCCCATATTCCGTGCGGCTATGTCGCACAAACGATTCATTACTCTGTCCAGATATATTCGTTTCGATAATAGTCGTACGCGGGCATTCCGACAGCAAACAGATAAAGCAGCTCCTATCCGGGACCTTTGGAATTTTCTCAATGAAAATCTGCAAAATTATTATGAACCTTATGAAAATATCACCATCGATGAGCAGTTGTTTCCGTATCGTGGGCGCACAAAGTTCACCCAATATATCCCATCAAAACCTGCAAGGTATGGGATCAAAGTTTGGTGGGCATGCGATGCTAAGACTAAATTTCCATTGAAAGGAAAACTATACACTGGAAAGGAAGGAGACAATCGGGAGATAAATCAAGGTGAAAACGTTCTAATGTATTTCGCAAATTGTTACGCAAACAGCGGCAGAACAATTATTTCTGATAATTTTTTCACCTCATTGAACGGCGCTAAACGACTTGCTGCTATGGGACTGGCATTTGTTGGCACCATTCGAGCAAACAAAAGATGTCTTCCTAAGGAAGTTATGAAGAGCACCAGACGACCAATTCTTTCAAGTGTGTTTGGTTTTCATGAAAATCTTGTTGCACTTTGCAGCTACGTGCCCAAAAAAAATAAGGCAGGCAATTTAATTTCAACCGTGCATTACACGAGACATGTTGAAGGCGTAGCCATGAAACCGGAAGCAATTTTATTTTATAATTCAACTAAAGCCGGAGTCGATACGATGGATCAAATGCTAACTCATTACACAACAAAACGGTCAACCAGACGCTGGACATACGCGTTTTTCTGCAACATGATTGATGTGATGGCATTGGCAAGTTACATTATATGTAAGCTAAATGATGAAAATACAAGAAAAGAAAGAAGACGCATATTTTTATATAAACTTGCAAAGCAATTGGTACTGGCCAACGTTGAAAATCGCATCAATAATCCGCACATTGTGGCTCAACCAACAACTCGTATAGCATTTGAGGCGTTCTTTGGGAGACCTCTCAATATAGCAAACCTTAATGTGGCTTCACGCAGTGGTCCAGACACATTAGCTGCCAAAAAAGATTGCAGAATTTGTCTGCAGCAAGGTGACAAAATACGCCGTAAGGCACGCTTTTTTTGTTGCAAATGCAACAATCCTGTTTGTCAGCAACATTCAAAAGTAGATTATTTATGTTTTTGTTGCCTTCCGCAAAATTCTGAATAAAAAAATCAATGTATTCTTCATAATAATTTTCTATTTTGTCATAAACATTTATTACTTTACCCATAATAAAGAGAAATATATATAGAACAAAAAAATTGTTGCCCTTTTCACTCCAAAGAATCTATTTTTTCTTCCTCAGGTAGCTAATAACATAGTAAAAAGAAATAGAAACACAAAATATAACAAATATTTTCCTATCTTAGTAAAAAATTTAACGGCAAACAGCCCTTATTTCCATACAAATGCATGTAAATGTATAGGGGTCTGGCCAGACACCATGTGCCAGAACTAAGGGCTCAAAATATGTGCCACTTCGAGGGTTAAAGAATCCGAGAACAGTTGGAGGACAGTTTTTCCCCAGACATATTTCGAAGGCGAATACCATGTCGTCATTTGAATTTTGCAAGTCAACCATCGTTAGCTTAAAATCAACTTTTTCATTAAACGATGCATTAAGTTCCAACGCTATAATTTGCAATCGTGATTGGTTAAATTCTTATGTTGAAGAATTTCATTTAGCAAAATTTTAACTTTAATTAAAATTTGGAACTTTAATGTACATTTTAAAGTTGACGGCAGTTATTTTTTTAAATCTATTTTTAAGTTGAAGAAATAATAGGTTTGTTTTTTTCGAATTTTGTATAAATATTCCATACAAATTTAAGCATTTATAAAATTTTTAAGTAGGTATAAATTTAGCTTCTTAAAAATTAAGTAGTTATAAAAATGCTACCAAGTCTTAAAAATTCTTGGCTTTTCTCTTTCAAATGTAAACAAAAATATTTGTCATAAAAATATTTGAAATTTTAGAATTTTTTATTTCATAAAATATCTGAAACAACAAAAGCGAACAATTGAATTATGCGTTTGTTGGTAAAGGTACAGCAGGGCAAACAAAATTATTGATCCATTTCGAGTTCCGGCTAAGTCTTTGTACGAAAACAGCTTTTGTTCAAAGGCGACCCCAAATGTTTAAATTTTATTTGTTTACAAAAAATAAAAGAAAATCAGGTAAGTACGGATAGTCGTTTTTTGCAAGTCGTTATAGATATAGGTATAAAATTCGAAAAAAACAAACCTAATATATTTTTTGTCACTATGGAATTATTTATTTAGCTTGATTTTACGACTTTTAAGGTGGCATTTATAGAACTTTTAATGTATAAGCAAAGGTAAGGGACCAACCTCTGTTATCGAACCTCTTGATTGGTATGTTTTAAACGATAAAATATGTTAACATTGCAACAAATTTTATTAACATATTTCTTTGGTGCACGGTGCAAAAGCACGCGAGCGACTTCATAGAGCCTTAACAATACATTTTAATTGTTAACTTTTATATATTTGCATTTAGTGAAAAGAAGAATTCATATTTGGGTCATAGTCCAGGAGGTTCAATGGGATCCAATTCTTTATTTCCTTCCCTTTTTCAATGGGAACTGTAATTGAAGTATTTTTTAAAATATGTACGAATAATTAAAAAATATGTAAATAATCGTAAATTAATAAAGTACGTTAATAAAATTAACTATTTTGTTTTTTTAGAGATAAAAAATGGAATCTCTAACAAATTCGTAATATACAAACAAATGCATTTACAAAGAAAAAAACAACATTATATATACATTTTTGAAAGTTGTTTTAAAGCACATACATTCGAAACAGAAAAAGAGCACTTATCGCTCCATTGTAACCAATTTAAAAGTTGTTTGTTTTGAATGACTTACACATATTTTTGCTGGGAACGTTTTCATTAATAAATGGGATATTTTCCCTAAAAGACTAATGGTTAACGGAGGTATCTAAATTTGTGATATTTCAAGTAAATTTACTTTATTTTAATACACCTGCTTTCAAACTAATATATTATTTTATATTAAAGAATAAAATGTCAGGAGTATGGAAATACTTTACAAAAAAGGGCAATACCCAGCTAAAAATCGGCATACAGTGGTGGCAAATTTAATAGGAACCATTCAATTTATTTTTTTTTAATTTTAATCTCATTGTTTTTATTGTTAAAGATCAAAATAGTGCTTAAATTCACCCCGAAAGACGAATAGGTAGTCTATAATATTGTGCATAATTTGAACGTAATGTCTGTTTTTTTATTTTGTCACTTGTTTTAAGTGGGCGTGGCTTTCAATGCAAAATTAGCGATATCGACCTTTAATCAAATTACCATGGATGGTAACCGAAACGATGCGGTCATCAGTAAGGGTAACGCTATTTTAGATTATTTCGGTAACGGTATTTTAAGGCTAACGCTAATTCATTTATTCGGTATCGGTATTTTAAGGATAACGGTTTTTTAATTATTTCGGTAACGGTATTTTAAGGATAACGATTTTTTGATTATTTGGGTAACGGTATTTTAAGGTTAGCATTATTTCGGTTATTTCGGTAACGGTTTTTTTAGGATATCGGTAGTCAGTTTTTTCGATGCATGCCTCAATTTTTTTTACGAAAAACAAACGACCCAGCAAAACCTTGGTAATATGTTGGTATTACAGAACACATTACCTGGTAATACCATACCCCTTACCATTGCATTATTTCATAACTAAAATGTAATGTCTTACGTATAATGTGCTGCATAACTACTGGGTAGTAATAGCAACTTATTACCAATGATATATTTAAACACCTCAAAGAAAAGAGTTACTTGTAATACACAACATGAGTTCTAAATAATAGCAGCGACTTATTACAGATGGGATATTTTAAAACCGTAAAATAAGGAGTTACTTTTAATGTGATACGTGATCACTTAATAGAAATAGCCACTTATTACCGATGGTGTATTCAAATACCTCAAAATAAGGAGTTATTTGTAATGCGATACATGAGTGTTATTTTCTATTTAAAATATTCGATACAAATAATTTATATGTTTTATATATATTGACTGAAATATTTTTTATGTTTTTTGTTAACTTTATATTAATCTGAGTAAATATTAATTAAATATGAATATGCTTCGTTTTAGTATTTATAAAAAACCAACACGATAACATCTTATTTTAATTTTTTTTGTAAGAAGTAAGTATATATTTTTATACAGTAAGTAAGCGCATAATTTTAATGTGTTATTTCAGACCTGTTTGTAACACATTTTTTTGGCCTTACTTTAAGCTGTTATGTAAGTAGTATTGTGCTCAGTATCGGTTATGTATGTGGTTACGTAACTCCTAACATGTAACATTAAAGTAACATGTTCTTATGTTGTTACCTAGCCCTCTTTTGGAAAGTACATACCTCCAATGACATGCCCTTGTTAAAATAATAGCTGTTGGAATAGCAAAGTAAGAGGTTACATACCTTAATTTCTTCTTACAAACCTTATTACCAGGTAATAGAAAGTTTTGCTGGGGAGATTAAAAACAGAACCAATTTACCAACTTAATGTACGAAAAATACTCAATAATCCAGTGCAATTGCCAAAAACAGAAAATTAAAAATATCGGTAACGGTATTTTAGAGGTAACGATATTTCATTTATATCGGTAAGGATATTTTAAGGGTATCGATAATTAATTTATTTCGGTATCGGTATTTTAAGGGTAACGGTATTTCAGTTATTTCGGTAACGGTATTTTAAAGATAGCGGTGTTTCGGTTATTTCGGTAATGGTATTTTAGGGGTAACGGCAGTCAGTTGAAAGGATTTTGAATGGATAACGGTATTTTAGCGGTATTGCCTGCCAACCCTGCAAATTACATAGTAAAATTTAGCGAGTACTGATCGGATCTATACAATCTGTATATTTTTGGAAATCCTACAAAATTTCCTTAAGTCTTGCATTATTTTTATCTAGAAATGGTCCCCAGAATTGAAATGACAGTGGCTTAAACATAAAAAAGTTTTCTTTGTTTTTAGCAATTTTAAAATAAAGTTACAACACTGAAATTTTAATACGAAATGCCTTATACTTAACGTAGAAAAAAACTTGACTTATTTGTTATATCGTTGTAAGTATAACATAAAACTATTCACTTTAAAATTTCAGTGTTGTTAACTTTATTTTAAAATCGCTAAAAGTAAAGAAACATTTTTTTATGTTTAAGGCACTGCCATTTTAAGGCTGGCGACCATTTCTACAAAAGGATAACGCAAGACTTAAGGAAATTTTGTGGGATTTCCAAAAATATACATTTTGTATAGATCCGATCAGTACTGGCTAAATTTTTCTATGTAATTTGATAATAGGTCGATATCGCTAATTTTTCGTTAAAAGCCACGCCCACTTAAAACAAGTGACAAAATGAGAAAACAAACATTACGATAAAATTCTGTACAATTTTATGAACCAGTAACAAAGTAAAAACACAGACGTTACGTTAAAATTCTGCACAACATTCTAGACTACATATTCGCCTCTCGGGGTTAATTTAGCTACTATTTTCGTTTTTAAAAATAAAGAGATTTAAATAAAAAATAAATTGAATCGTTCCTATTAAATTTGCCACCACTGTATGTCGATTTTTATTATTATTTTTTGGCGTCTAAACTCATTATTTTTGTTTGGCGTGGTCGTTTTTAAAGGTAGTCACGCTTACCCGCTCGCTTACGAAAAATGAGAAATAAGTAGTTATGAGATTTTGAATACTAAGTGGTTACACACATGCTTACAAAAAGTTGAATTATAAGTGGTTATCCGATTGCTTACTTGATTCTTAAAAATAAAGAGTTAAGCAAATAATATTAGCTTAAGGAAATACATTTAGAAAAATTTTAATTTTCTCTAGTGTGTAATTTTAGGACTCCCCTAGTAAAAATGATTTTTATATAATCAGATGTGATTTTCATACAATCATTTTTGATTTTATACAATTATAACTTCCAGAGTAAAAAAGTGTATATAAAATTATATGTGAATGGATATATTTGCAATATGTAACTGGATATAATTTCATCCGAAAAATGGTTATATTAAATTGTATCATATTGGATATAATTGTATTTACAAGGATACAAAGTTATATCCAATGATAAACTTATATCCGAATTTTGTCCCGATCAAATTGGATATAAGTTTATACAATACGACATGATTAAATTTAAATGATAAAAAAAACTTTGAATTAGAGGGCAGCAGGATTTTGGGTCCTACACACTCAGGGGTGTGATGAAAATCGAAAACGAACAGTTTTTCAATCTAGAATAATTTGTTTCGCGAAAATCAAATTGGCTTCAAATTAGTATTTATCGTTTTATTTGACGCCGGACATCTAAATTAGGAAATAAAATATAATTGGTATTGTACAGATCGTAAAATATTTACCATTGAAAATCAGATCGTTTTCGATATTCATCACATGCCTGACTGTCAGCCGAGGGCTACTGTTGATAATGAGTAACTATTAAAGACGTTAATGTATAAATCTGTTATTCTTTAAAGACTAGATAATTTTTTACCAAATATGGGAATTTCCTTTGGACTTATAATTATTTTTTTAAATATGTTAAGCTTTTTTTTATTTTAAATAAAATTTTAATGGTTAGCCCGGCAATGCACTTCTTTTTTGTTAGAGGCTCATAGTTCCCGATTTATGTAGATGAAGATGATCTACAATAACATTCAATGGCTTATTTCTCCACTCAAAACTTATAGTAACAGAACAAAATATATATATCGTTGGAAAGGCACTTGAAATACTTTTCCAATGTTATGCAACATGCCAAGACTTATTAACCCATTACGAGCCGGGCCATGGTTTTAAATGTTAGTTTTTTTAAATTAGATTTTTTAAATTAAAAAAAAACTTTTAGAAGTAAAAAACGCTTAGAAAATATTAATTTAATGAAAAAATTGAGGGAAATATATAAAAAAATAGTTTTTGATCAAATAATATATTAATCTCGAATATATTACTTAATCTCGAACTTGGGTCTGATATTAACTAGTATATCGTCGGTTTGACTGCAAGTAGTGCTATGTTTTTGGTATTAACAGGTTTTCAGGAGAGCGAAGAAACTGATTTATATTATCCTTTTAAGATATTTTATTGACATCATATGCCCTAATGATTCACGACCTTATTTATTACAATCATTATTAAGGCATATGATGTCAATGAAATATATTAAAGGATAATATAAACCAGTTTTTTCGCCCTCCTGAAAACCTGTTAAAGAACACATAACACTACTTGCAGGCAAGCCGACGATATTGTTATATAAAAAAAACTAAAAATATTTTTGGTATCTATTTATATATAAAATTTTGAACGGTTTTTTCAATAATATATTCCTATATATACAATTTGCAATAAAGCAAATACTGATATATAAATTAATATGATTACATATGAGAAAATTTCTAAAAAAAATTATAATATATCATCATATAAAAACATATAAGGTCGCATACAATATTTTATATTATCATATATTTTAATATTAAAAAATATATGTTATATATACTCTTTTTTACTCGGATTGTCAAGTATTGTGAAACATATATTTTTATATGATTATATCAAAAGATATTTAATTATATAAAATTTTATTAATCAGATCCACCATTTTCCGGATCAAATCATGTATGGGTTAATATAATTATATAAAAAATATGTTATTTGATCCGAAAAATGGTGGATCTGGTTAATATAATTTTATATAATTTAATATCATTTGATATAATCATATAAAAATATATGTTTCACAATACTCGACAAGTTATAATTGTATAAAATCATAAATGATTGTATAAAAATCATATATGAATATA
The DNA here is from genome assembly GCA_949987735.1 of Leucophora obtusa. NCBI lineage: Eukaryota > Metazoa > Arthropoda > Insecta > Diptera > Anthomyiidae > Leucophora > Leucophora obtusa. Next base: position 246,893,972 of record OX465295.1, read on the forward strand.
TAAAAATCATTTTTACTAGGGTCGTCATAAAAATTTAAACATATATAATAAATAAAAATTTATAAAATTTAACTGTGTAAAAAGTACTTATTTAAACTATTACGAGTACGTCATTATTTTATATTTAGAAACAATGAATACAATAGGCCGTAATAAGGAAGTCATTATTTTATATTATAAAATAATACAAAAGGTATTGATATATCATTTTTGGTAATGCAGAAAGCAATGAGGTATTATTACCAATATTTTGCTGGGCATGGTAACAAAAACAAAGCAGGTATAGGACATTAGGAAAAAAAAAAGTAGCAATGTTGAATGTTAAAAAGCAAAATAAAGACTTACCTGATTAATACCATCATCAATTATACTTCTATATGAGGCTTCTGCTAAAGCAAAAACATGTGGATCATGAGTACCTATTTTTTGTGCATGATATTTGAATACATAGTCCTGTAAAATTATCATAAGTAATGTTAAAAAATTATTTAAATTGTTAATCACGCTAATTGTCAAACTCACTTTGTTAAAAATTTGTAACGCTTTGTAGGGATTTACAGCCACCAGAATGGAACCAGTATATGTCTAAAAAAATTACTTAAGGAAACCATATGTTATGTTATTGAATAATATACTTAAAATTAACGTCATAGATAGAATTAATAAACGTTACATGGATTAGGTATAACACTAATACTATTGCTTATAATTTAAGATTAAAGTATACAATAGAGTTATTTACTTTCTGTTCAAACAAAAAAAAAATCAAAAATAATTTTAATCATGATAACAGCCTTTTCAATTGCCTATGAAATTGCTCCAATCACCAAATTTTGCATTCAATTAAAAATTTGTAGCTCTTTAATCAAATAAATTTTCAATAAAATACTAATACATTCGATTAGGATTTTTATTGGTATTTGATTAAAAATTAATCCATTGAATTAATAATTTATCAATATTATAGGTTCTTCAATAAGAGCGCTACAAAAGTTTTTTTAAATAAAACAAAAACGGTTTTGGATATCAATGAAATTCTTTATTCCTGTGAAAGTACGTTCGATGCCATTATGTATGGAAATCGATCTCTTTTGCATGGCCACCACGGGCACGCTTGCAGAAGTCCAGACGCTGAACCCAATAAATCGGCCGATATTCGTACGAAGTTCATCAATCGTCGCTGGCTTGTTGGCATAGACTATAGATTTGACGTAGCCCCACAGGAAATAGTCCAACGGCGTCAAATCACACGACCGAGGCGGCCAATCGACTGGACCATTTCGTGAGATAATACGTTCTCCAAACTTGGTTTGCAATAAATTGATTGTGACATTCGCTGTGTGGCTTGTGGCGCCGTCCTGTTGGAACCACATGTCCTCCAAGTCCATATCATCCAATTGGGGCCAAAAATATTCGGTTATCATTGAACGGTAGCGATTCCCATTCACAGTAACGTGCCGGTCTTGATCATCACGGAAGAAGTACGGCCCAATGACGCCGCCGTACTTCGTACAATGATGACTCACGTGTGGATTGCTGTCTGACCAATAACGCATATTTTGTTTACTGACGAAGCCATTCATTATGACGACCATAAATTGGACGTAGCGCTCTTAACGTTGAGGCCACTGACTCTGAATGTCGGTAGTAAATTTTAATAATTTCGACTCGTTGTTGGCTCGTATATCTTTCCATCATGAAATGGCAAACCTTACTGAAGTGAAATGTCAAAAGAGCGGCAAGAAATATGGCGTCGTTTGCTGTCCCTGTCTTTCTACTTTTGTAGCGTCCCTGTTGAAGAACCCTTTCTATACCAACGGTGGGCAAATGCGGCCCTTTGCTGATTTTAGTGCCGCCCTTGCTGAAATTCAAATTTATATTTAATTTAAGTATTTCTTTTCACAATTTTCATTAAAATTTTTTATATCTAAAATTTTAGATAAAAACTTAGAGCCAGTTTTATAGTCAGAAGTAAGATTTTGATTTGAAAATTTCTCACTTAAAAAATACATATTAAAGAATCAAATCGATGTTAGTTCTGACTATTAAACTGACTCTTAATTATTTACAAAATAAATTAAAATTAAATTTATAGTTAAAATAGCACCTAAACGGCCAGTTTTGTAGTCAGAATTAAGCACTTAAGAATTCATACTCAAATTTTACTTAAGTAGGAATTTTGTTTGAAAATTGTTTACTTGAGTTTTAGTAAAAATTCGTAATTATGTAGTTCCGACTATAATAATATTTGTAGTAAATTTAGAACTATGTGAAGAGTTTCCGTTTTAATTCATCAAAAGCACTTTAGTTACTGGAAATGGCATTACAATGACGTCATAGAACTTTTTAAATATTTATATTTCAGAAAATAATGTATGAATTAATGAATATGTGTAACAAATTAATAACTAAAAATTGGCTGTCAAAAAATGTTATTTTAAGAAAAAAAATTTAATCAGATCTGAAATTTTCTTATCAAATCCGTAGTGTTCATTTATAAAATTTAACAATCGGAAATTTCCGTAAGAAAAATGTAGGAAATTTTTTAATTTTTCTTTTTGTACGGAAATTTTTAAACGGAAATTTCCATATTTGTTTCTATAAATCCTGTCTACGGATTTGACGAGAAAATTTTCAATTCGTTTAAAATTGTTTTCATTAAATTAATTAATTTTAATAAAAAATTTTAAGCGTTATATATTTATTAAGGGTTTTCACAAGGGGTGTACTATTTGTTGTATCGTTGTATCGTCCTAACAAAAAACAGAGTTGTTAAAAATTAAATTGAAAAAATACAACATTTGACAATAGCACGATACAACATTTTTACGTATGTTTAGTGTCCTATGTTTGAGTGTGCTAACAGATAGAAAACTGAATAGAAAATCATTGTTAAACACAAATAAAAATTTTAACAACTCTGTTTTTTGTTAGGACGATACAACGATACAACAGACAGCACACCCCTTATGAACAACCTAATTATATTTTTTTTTTATCATTTTAAAACATAAATATATTAAAACTTTTATGACGTCTTTGTAATGCCATTTCCGTTAATTTTTATAAATCCGTTTACAGAATCGAATTCGTTGCCAATCCAATTTCGGTGGGAATTTCATAAAGACCACGAAAATTTTAAGTTTGTAGTCACCATTTGAATTAGTCCTTTAGTGAATGGTGTCTTTTTAAAAACTGCAATTTCTTTTGCTCTGCGCAATAAAATTATTAAAAAAAAAATAAATCTTATAACTCATTGAGTTTTAAATTATCGTTTGACAGATTCCGGGAATCAAAGAATAAAAACTATAAATATGGGTCAATATTTGGATTCGAAAAGGTTGAAATGGACTTGTGTCAAAATTTGTCTATAAAATGATAAAAAAATAGGGTAACGGTAAGAAATTTTGGTTTTACCTAATTTTAGGTGCATTTAAGAGAAAATCTGGAATATAGTCCATATGGGCGATAGGTTCAAATATGGACCGATCTTATCTAGAATCAATAGACTATTCTGGGGAATGGGGACTATGTCCAACAATGCACCAATTCAAACCAAAATCTAAAGGCTTCGTTCATGGGCCGATATAAGTAGGTGTACTAAATTTCATTAAGATATCTTAATATTTGCGACTTGGAGTGCGCGAGTTATGTAAATCAAAACACAATTGTTTTAAATACTTTTTAAATTCAAATTCAAAATCAATTTTATTGTTCAACGGTTAAATTACGACTGAACTAAGTAATATAAATATGAAACATGATTTGGTATTTTCTTAAATTCTAAAAAGCTTTATTAAAATTAAAATAATATTTGAATGAAAGAAAAGTAATAAATTAAATAACAAAATATAAAAAAGGATAAAATATAAGATGTAAAAAGATGACTAATAATAACAATATAGAGATGACCAAGTGACTTCGTAACTACCCCCACATAAAATTAAGGACACTCCTGAGTCCAGAAATAACTAATTTTATAAGAACCCAGTCAGAAATCGCCAGTGGTACAAAAAATCAAGCACTGGCATACCACTGGGTAACCACGGTATTAAAAATAAATGACTGGCAGAACAATCATTTGGGAAACTTTGCCAGCGTTTCCGAAAAGCGTTTTACCAGTATTTTTTTACAAAAATTTCGGTGGTTTATAAAAAAAACCACTGGCAAAGAATTGGCTTAGAGTGATATGCCAAGGTTTGCAACCAGTGGTTATCCAGTGCTACCTAGCCAATGCTACCAGGCGTACAAAAGTCAATTCAGTGGAAAACCAATGATTTTATAAAAATGCTGACGCTTCGTTAAAAAATGTTTGTAGTCGAAAGGTTCCGAGTTCAAATCCGGTTGCAAGCAAAAACATTTTTTGGGATTTTTTTTAATTTAAAATTTTTTTTGTTTTATAAAATCAATTTTTTTGTTTGTGGGAAAGCTCCTTCAAGACCAACTTTTTTTTTGCCCTCCAAACACTGGCATACTAGTTACTAAAAATTGTTTGCCAGTACTAGCATTTTGGCACAGCCAGTAGTTGTCCAGCTATTATCACTCATTTATGTGTTTAGCCATTAAATATTATATGTCTCGTTAGCTCAGTGGGTAGAGCAATCGTCTGCCAATCTGACGGCCTGGGTTCAAATCACGGCAGGGTCAAAAAAATACATATGAACTTTTTTTTAATTTTATTTTGGAAAATATATTTCCAGACCACCTATTTATTGGTTTTGCCAGCGTTTTGCCAACGTTTAAAAATTTTGTTCCTCCTGTGCTTTTCCGGCGCTTTTTGAACAACCGGTCCTTTTGTCTAATGATGTTATCATTTTGGGAATGGGAAAGCACTTTTTGCCAATACTTGTACCACCTGTTAAAGTGCTTTGCCACCGCTTTCCCGTTTGTATTTTTCTGACTGGGAAGTTACTTATAAGTATGTAAAGTTATTTTTGTTAATTTATTTTCAATATAAAACAAATATTTATAACAAATTTTTAAAGTAATCCTTATTTAATTCATTTATTTATTTATTTATATTTTTATTTATACATACTTTTTTAAAAATTTTTTTTTTATTTGAAAATTTAATGTAATTAATACTTTAATTCATAACTTTTTTATGCGTTTTATAAAATTTACAATACTTTTTATAATTAATTTGAACATTTTTAATAAATTAAAATAATAATTTCTTACTATGTTTTTTTTCTGTTTATATATATATTTTTTTTTTTCTCTACAAATTTTCCTTCATTAGATAGGCATAAATTTACTTTAATTGTTATTATTTTCATACTTTCTAGTATCTAAAATTCCATCATATTTTTTCTGCCTCTTTATATTGGAACTGTGTATATTCCGTAGTTCACTGACTCTAAATTTCTGTTGTTCCTTATGTTTTAGTGCCCTGTAGTTCTTTATGTAACCTACATCCCTATGATCAATAAGAACTTCCCTATTTTCGTTTCTCCTATTAATATAATTCTGTTTATTTGCCACCATAGTTTTATGTATTTCTGCCTTGTCACAATAACCGTATTCAACATTTATTGGTTTCTCCGTAATAACAGAGTGGTAGCTGTTGTTGTAATATTCTATTGATTTACTCATTTTATCCTTAATATTTAGTGATCTCTGTTCTAACATTAATGTTATTATCTTCTCACTCAGTGTACTATGTAGCCTTTCGATATCCGCATTTCCAGTGTGGTTATTGGGTTTGACTAGATGAAGTTCAATATTTTCATTCCGCAAGTATTCGTTAATGTTTATGCTCTTAAATTCATTGTCAGAAATAAGTTTAGCAAAATACCCCCTCTGCGATTTATATAACCGAAGCTTCTCAATAATAGTTTGATTTGTTCTATCTACCAAATAATAAGCAGTCGCAAATTTTGAAAATTTATCAATAAAAGAGTAAAAAGTTTGATTTAGAATTTGTATATACGTCCATATGAACAACCTGCCTAATATCAGTTGGAGTCTCAGTTAAATTAAATTTCGCCCTTATTGGATTGCGATCGAATTTCACCCTATTACAGACATTACAATTATTGACATTGTAGGTGTTCCAAAATAGATTTTATACTTTGTTATTTGTTATAAAAGTATTTACTTCAATTTATTTTTAAGTTTCCAAATATCAAAATGTTTTCAAAAATTTTCATTCGATTTTAAAATTTGATTTAATAAAGACAATTTTTATAAAAATATTGTGTCCTAAAATTAACCACAATTGGCGATCCTGCCATTATAACTTTTGTGTATTACAAATAATTCGCTTTAACCTTGTTTAATCTGATGATAAATGGGCTTATTAATTGTGAAATATTTACAAAAATTAAGAAGATATAAGAATATTTTTTTAAGAATCTCAAGAATTACGCATCGAGTTACAACAATAATGTTAAATCAAGATAACCAACAATAATTAATCAAGAATTAGAGAATAAATTCATCTTATTACATACATCGAGAAATTTTTACTTTCATCTGGTGATATCACATCGTATAAGCTGTTAAACATAAGTATTTTGAATTATCTGTTTGAAATATTATTTAAATACCCGAGTAAAAAAAATTATATATAATCATATGTGGCATATATTACAATATATAATTAGACATGTGGTTATGTATATCCATATATAATTATATATGAGGTTTTTTCCGAAAAATTTTCCTTATATTATGCCATATATAATTTCATCTAATTAGATATCGGCCTTCATAATATTAGATATGGCATATATAATTATATCTTACATAACATGGTTGATCTTATTGCATATATAGTTATATATAGAACTATATCTTAATATATATGGTGGCATTTTAGCAATATATAATTATATATGGTATCATTTAAACAATATATAATTATATATGGTGACAGTTAAACTAGATATTATCATATATGGTGCCATTTAAACAATATATGGTCATATATGGTACCTCATAAACCAAATCTTTAATTCAGTTCCAGATATGATAATATATGGTACTATATATAGTGCGATATATATTTATATATGGTGTTATTTAAGCTATATATTATCATATATGGTGCCATTCGAACCATATATTATCATATATGGTGCCATTCAAACCATATATTATCATATATGGTACCATTTAAACCATATATTATCATATATGGTGCAATTTCAACAATATATGCCCATATATGGTACCTCATGAACAATATTTTTAATACAGTTCCACATATGATAATATATGCTACCATATATAGTGCCAAATATATTTATATATGGTGTTATTTAAGCAATATATTACCATATATGGTGCCATTTAAACCATATATTGTCATATATGGTGCCATTTCAACAATATATGCTCATATATGGTACCTGATGAACGACATTTTTAAGATGCAGATATGATAATATATGCTACCATATATAGTCCCATATATATTGATATATGGTGTCATTTAAACAATATTAATATATAGACATATATGGTATCATTTAAACAATATATTGTCATATATGGCACAATTTAAACAATATATGGTCAAATTTGGTACCACATCAACATTTTGAATACAATTCCATATATGGTTTTGAATAATGTAAAACTGTATGGCGCTATAAAAAATATTATCAGATATGTTACTTCATTAACAATATTTATAATACAGTGTCATATATTGTAATATATGTATATCATTTAATATATATTGATGTATGGTAATGGCACAATAATTCCAATATCAGTTGAGATACAATTTGTGGGTCCATATCAACAATTTGTTCACGTACATTTAACATATATATATGTACATTTAAGTTATAATTTATAAACAATTTATAAAGTTAAATAGTTCCATAAACCTCGTCTAACTGTATAGAATGTTTATGAATATACGATTTAATATATAATAATTACAACTACAAATTGGTGCCATTATCTAAAATTTAATTTAATGTTAACTTATAATAAAATAAAAATGTATTTCCTAAAAATATAGTGTTAATTAATGTTAATATACAATAGGTTTAAGTTTAACATCCCAGAGAGAAAAATATAATCGGCACAATGCTGGCAAACCGTTGGCGATGGTCGGTTATGCGTTGGCAGAACGTTGCATTAACTATCTTGGCAAAAAAATAGATTTCAAAAAACATTTTTCAAAAAATTGAGAAAACTTTTTTAATATTTGCTTTTAAAAACATGAAATTTAACCCAGTCCACCAGATTGTCAGCCAAGACCTCTACACTCTAATCTAACGAGACTTGTTATAGATGTGTGATAGCTACAAATTAAATGAATGATAAAAGCATTTCGAGCTAACTTATAAGCATCGAAAAAAGGTATTCCAGAAATTATTAAATGTATTTTAGAAAATTTTAATTGTATATCACAAAATATTATTTGCACTTCAGAAACTACAATATTACGCAAATTTAATTATTTAGTTGTGTCCAGAAATAATGAAATCTATTTCAGAATTTCATAGCTAATAGAGAAAAATTTCTCAAATACATTTCATAATTTCGGAAATACGATTTATAATTTCTGAAATACAGTTTGATAATTTCTGAAATACAGTTGTGAATTTCGGAAATACAATTAATAATTTCTGAAACACAATTGATAAAGCTGAACTTCAATTGACTAGTTCTGAAATACAATTCATAAATGTGAAAAATAATTGATGAGTTCTGAAACACAATTGATAAAACTGAACTTCAATTGATTATTTCTGAAATACAATTGATAAATCTTAAAACAATTAATACAATTGGAAATGGTGTAGAGCGTCAAAAAGATGTAAATAAAATTATTTTATTCAAAGATTTCAATTTAATAAAAAAATAAATATATAATTTTATAAAAAAATTTATAGAAAAAAAAATTTTAATTTTATAAAAAGAAATTTATTTTGTAAAAGAAATGCATATTGAACTCGAGCCCTTCTGAGTTTAAACCTTATTTTAACAAAATATTGTAATTTTTATACAATCAGTGCTCTGCCAGTCTATTATTTTTTGAACAGTTGGCAATATATGTCTGGGATCTTATTTAATCCCAAATAAATGGAGATCTTACGTAGTACCCAAATATAATGCGGCATCTAATTTTATCTGTCATTTTTATGGATACTTTTAGATGTCAATCCCCAAATATATTGCTGTTTCTAATTCGATCTGCCATTTTAATACCGAAATAAATTGCTGGATCTAATTCGATCTGCCATTTTTCTGATAAATTTAGATCCAAGTTTATCCCCAAATATATTGCTGGATCTAATTTGATCTGCCATTTTTCAGATCAATTTATATCTAAGTTTATCCACAAATATATTGCTGGATCTAATTCGATGTGCCATTTTTCGGATCAAATTAGATCTAAGTTTATCCCCAAATATATAGCTAGATCTAATTCGATCTGCCACTTTTTCGGATCAAATTAGATATACGTTTATCCACAAATATATTGCTGGATCTAATTTGATCTGCCAAAATTGAGATCAAATTAGATCTAAGTTTATCCCAAAATATATAGCTGGATCTAATTGGATCCGCCATTTTTCGGATCAAATTAGATCTAAAAATATCCGGAAATATATAGCTGGATCCGCCAATTTTCGGATCAAAATAGATATAGGTTTATCCCCAAAGATATCACTGGACCTCCCAATTTTGAGATATAACTTGATCTTAGTTTATCCCCAAATATACAATGGGATCTAATACGATATGATTGGATACACCCAATTTTGAGATCTAATTAGATCAGCTAGATATTACAGCAGATCTTAAACAATATCAAATTGGATATAATTAGATATTGCGCGAGATCAATTTTTTTTACTCGGGTACATATAGACAAATACATCTTTAATAATTTTTTTATATAATTGCATACACATCGTTGTTGTTAACACAGTTTTTGTTTGCTTTCGTTGTTTGTTATTGCTTTCGGGTTTCATTTTTATTATTGTAAACTTTTTCTCCAGATACAAAATGACGGAAAACGTACCGTTAAATAATTTAGGTTCCGACAATTCTACTACAGAATCGTCATCTCAATTAGGTAATCAGTCAGTGAATCGATCTGCCGTTTCTTCGATTCCATCTCCACAACAAAATATTGAAATTTGTGCTACCACTGTTAAACTTCCCCAATTTTGGACAAGTTGTCCTGATGCATGGTTTGTTCATGCTGAAATGCAATTTTCAACTAGAGGTATTACTCAAGATAGGACTAAATATGAATACATAGTAACTGCTTTACCACAAGAGGTTATTATGACAGTGTTAGATGTGATACAGAATTCCCCTTCAGGTGGTTGTTATAATCATTTAAAGAAATCATTGATTGACCGTCATTCTATGAGTGAGAACAAAAGACTTGATAAAATTCTTTCTGATTCTGAGATCGGTGACCAAAGGCCGTCGGATTTTTATCGTTCATTATCTTTACTTGCCGGCTCAAACTTTAGTTTGGATATGTTAAAAAAACTTTGGTTAAGAAAATTACCAAAAAGTCTGAATGTTGCATTAACTGGTTCAAATCTGTTGAACATTGATGAGTTAATGCGGTTGGCTGATAATATTTGGTAAGTGCTGTACAGTAACGAAGTTGCTTGTGTTAGAGAGTCAGAACATTCTAACACTTCGGTCATTGATAAGGTAGTTGAAAACTTAGTGAAGGTTACAACGAATATGTGCGAAAACTTTAATACTCTGTCGATAGATGTTGCTTCTTTAAAGAATCAAATTGAGAAACAGCAGTACCAATCTCAATTTAAAGAGTTTGGTAGGCGTAGATCTAGATCTCGAAGTAGAACAAGCAATAGAGATTGGCTTTGCAGGTTTCATTTCAGATATGGTAGTAGGGCAGGAAAGTGTGAACAACCTTGTTCTTATAACAAATCGAGTGATCACTCAACAAACTAAATTATCCCATTGTTGAGGCGACAGACAATGGGCATTTGAATTTATCTACCCGTCGCCTATTCGTTTATGATAATAATAACAAACTAAAATTTTTAATAGATAGTGGTGCAGATATTTCAGTTTTACCTTCCTCGAAATTCAAAAGTCATAAACAAGTCTCAGATATTCTTTTAACTGCGGCAAACGGTTCGACTATTAAAACTTTTGGTAAAAAGATGTTGAATATAGATTTAGGGTTACGCCGTGACTTTCCTTTTATTTTTACAGTTGCAAATATTGAGAAACCTATTATCGGTGCTGATTTTTTGTACAAATATGGACTACTAATTGATATAAAAAATCGTTCACTAATTGATCCACTTACTAATTTGTCAATTTACGCATTTTCACACTTCTGTACAGTTTCTTTGCCTAAGATATTTTCTGTCGAAAATAAATACACGCACTTGCTAAGACAGTATCCATCATTAATCTCTGAACCCGATTATTTGTGATGGCGCTTTTGGGGAAAAATTTCCAGTAGTATTGAGGAAAATATTTTACTAACATTTTTCTTCGAGTATGACCATACTGTCTTATACAAATAATTTTGGGTAATTTTTACTTATTTCAAATTCCAATCGAATTAGCTTGGAAGAAAACATTCAGATTGTTTTTTTATATACACAAAACTTCAATTGTTGAAAAATTTTTGAAACACACACGTCGGCTATCAAAATTTTCTTTATAATTGAAAGGAGATCGGAGGATTTATTGGTGGCTAACGAATCTTTGTAAGGAAAAGGTAAGGAGTCATCATAAAGAATTTAAATGTGTAGAAATTAGGACATAAAAGTATGTGTATTGCAGGTGGAAAATTTTGCCATTTAAACGTTATGTAATAACCATGGGTCCCAGCTTTACAGTCATTAAAGGCGACGGTCGACGGTATACTTTTTTAAGAACAAAATTCAAAATCAACGTAATCATCTTTAAACAAGGAAATAAATATATAAATGCAAGATTTAAACTGAATGCAATCACTCATTAATTCAATGTACAAGTACAATTTTGCGTTTTCTCAAGTGTTGCAATATTCTTAAAAGAATTGCTCAAAATATCAAAACTAAATATTCAAGATTATTGTGTTATTGAAAACATAATATATTCGTTTTCACTCAAGATTGGTCAAAATTTATACACGTAAATATTCCTGAACGTATTTTACTTTTAAACCACCCTTATTTCCTACATAATAGGGTGGACATTATTTCTTAAAACTTAAAAAAAAAAAAAAAATCTGAAAATGTGGTTTAGCTTAATTCTAAATATTTTTTTTATTTTTCTACTAAATCCAGTAAATTCATTTAACATAAATTTACATACTATATTTGATCTTAATTAATTTTAATTTAATTTTTATCGTAACTTTAATTTTTTAAAATATTCTTCGTGATAATATAAAAGGTGCCCTACTGTTAAAAAAAAAAAAAAAAAAAAAAAAAAAATACATTACTCTCTCTCTTATACACATTCATTTAACGTCACTCAATGCTATTTAAATTTTGTTTTTTTTTTTTTAATCATAAATTGAGTTACGAATTAAAACCACTCAATATAATCAGATTATTCTTATTCTCTCAACATAAACAAAAATGGTAGTATAAATAAAAGTAAACCTTGTACGCAGCCTTTCGTTAGTTTACTGGCGCCCGTCAACAATGAAAGAGGTTAATGTAAGTTGAAATGAATATTTTATTAATAATTTTAGTTACCAACACTGACATTTTTTTTTTCACATACTTTGGGTATCTTGTAGATACTCCAAGAAAATTTCACTCTCTTATGATTATGGCATTAGGGTTACCATTTCATTTATTTTTTTTATAATAGATATTAAATATTTTCCCTTGTAATTTAAAAATAATAATAATTCTTTAAATAATTAAATTCCTTTAAATAATCCTTTTAGTTAAATTGAAATTACAGGATAATTTTAATTAGTAATTTACATTTCCTTGTAATTAAATTTGATTTATATGTTAAATAAAAATGAGATCTTAGTTACAAACTGGATCTTTGGTGAAGTATTCTTTTGGGCCGACTGAAATTTACCCTATTGTCGGCAAGGTAGGGCGGGTGTAGACAGGGGTAGCTACAACACCTTACGCTACTCCATATCAATCATCAACTTCCCTTCTCTGTCCCCTTTTCACCAGTATTTGTCTTTTCTGTTATTAAGCTACCTAAATTTAATATTTTTGTCAGCGAACCTGAATCTACCTCCGAAGGGGCAAGAACACACCCCAGCCCTGAGCACGGCCGGCTTTATAGGTAGCCCTGCCCTGGAAGAGGTAGACCCAAGGTTGGAAGGTTCGTTACATATTCCAAACCGGTTAAGCATGCAACTGTTCACAAATTGAATACAGATGGTCCTTTACCTTTTACTAAACCTAGGAGATTAGATCCTATAAAATTTAAGGCTGCAAAAACTGAGTTCGATTTTCTCGTTAAATCTGGCATCTGTAGACCATCTAATTCTTGTGTAGCATCTGCTTTACATTTGGTTCCCAAGAAAGACCCTAACGATTGGCGTCCTTGTGGTGATTTTAGGCGTTTAAATTTTGTTACTGTACCTGATAGATACCCCCTACCACACATTCATGATTTGAATATAAATATGACAAATAAGCGTATATTTTCTAAACTAGATTTAGTTCGAGCTTATCATCAGATTCCGATGGCTGAAGAAGATATTTATAAAACAGCAATCACCACACCATTTGGAATGTATGAGTTCACCCGTATGCCATTTGGTTTAAGAAATTCTGCTCAAACCTTTCAAAGGTTTATTAATGAAGTCTTCAGCGGCCTTGATTTTGTATTCGTTTATATAGATGATTTACTAATTGCTAGTGAAAGTGAAGAAGAACATTTAGATAATTTAAGAATAGTTTTTGAACGTTTGGAAGAATATGGGTTAAACATTAAACCAGGAAAATGTATTTTCGGAGTTTCGAATATTGATTTTCTTAGTCACAACATTTCCGAAAGAGGTATTCAACCTTCAGAAGAAAAAGTGTCGGCTATTCGTAGTTTTGAACGACCAATTTCAGTTAAACAGATGCAGAAATTTTTAGGTATGGTGAATTACTATCACAGGTATATTCCCAAATTGGCAGAGTTGTCCAGCCCAATTCATTCTATGATTACACAAGCTTTGAAAAAGAAGAAAAAAGTTTTAGAATGGAATGTAGAATGTTGTAATTCATTTGAGGGTATTAAGAATCAGTTTGCTTCTCGTGTTTTACTAAACCATTTTAATAAAGAAGCAAAATTAACATTGACGGTAGATGCTTCGAGTATTGCAATTGGAGGAGTTTTGAATCAAGTTGTTGGTGACGTTTGTGAACCTTTACCTTTCTATTCGAAGAAATTAACTCCATCCGAATCTAAGTATAGTGCATTTGATCGTGAGCTATTGGCAATTTATTCGAATGTTAAACATTTCCGGTATATGTTAGAGGGCAGAGCTTTTACGATTTACACAGATCATAAACCTTTAGTATTCGCATTAGATTCAAAAACTGAAAGAAGTCCTAGACAGACAAGGCACCTTGAGTATATTTCTCAATTTACGAACGACATTCAACATATACGTGGTAGTGCCAATGTTGTCGCCGACACACTTTCTAGATCTTTTGAGATTTACACTGTTCAGAATGTCAATATTAATATGAAACTATTGTATGAGGAGCAACAGAAGGATCATGAACTTCAGGAAATTTTGAAAGACAAGGACAAACATTTAAATTTAAAATTAATCCAAATTCCGCTGTTTAATATTGAATTATGGTGCGAAGTTTCTCAGAATACTTCTAGACCCTTTGTACCAAAAAGTTTACGTAGAGTCTTGTTCGAAAAACTACATTTCATTTCGCATCCTGGGATCAGGGCTACTCGTCGGTTAATTTCTCATCGATATTATTGGCCAGATATGAATAAAGAACTCAATATGTGGTCCAAAGAGTGTATTAGTTGTCAGAGATCTAAGATTAATAGACATACGAAATCTCCAATTGTAAAAATAGATATTCCAAAGGGAAGATTTGAACACATCCATATGGATATTGTGGGTCCGTTGCCTCCTTCACGTGGTCATCGATATATTCTGACAATTATTGATAGGTTTACTCGTTGGCCTGAGGCATATCCGCTTAAGGATATTTCGGCATTGACTATAGCGCAAATTTTTTTCACTAACTACATTAGCCGTTTTGGTGTACCTCTTAGAATAACTAGTGATCAGGGAACACAATTTACGTCAAAAATGTTCTCGGAATTGACAAAATTACTAGGTAGCCACAAAATCACTACTTCGGCGTATCACCCGCAAGCCAACGGCATAATTGAAAGATTCCATCGACAGTTGAAAGCAACAATTAAGGCAAGTGAAAATTCTGAAAATTGGCATGACATTCTTCCAATGGCTTTACTTGGTCTAAGATCAATTTTCAAAGAGGATTTACAATCGACTCCTGCGGAAATGGTTTATGGACAAACCATACGTTTACCCGTCAATCGTCTGAGTTTTTAACTAAGTTAAAAGATCATTTTATGAATGTTCGTTCTAACTTGTCTCATCATAGAAGTTCGGATGCTGGTATTTACGTACCCAAAGACCTTTCTAGTTGTAAATATGTATTTGTACGTGTGGAGCAAAAGAAGTCATTACAACAGCCATTTGAAGGTCCGTTTAAAGTAATTGAAAAAGATAAAAAATACTTTAAACTTGAAATAAACGGTAGCGTCAAAACGATTCCAATTGATAGATTAAAACCAGCATACATTGAAAATACAGACTCTAGTCACCACAATACATCACCTAGTACTAAAAAACGGGTTACATTTAATTTGTTGAACATAAATTCTTCTGGAGGGGGAGTATTGTAGGTGTTCCAAAATAGATTTTATACTTTGTTATTTGTTATAAAAGTATTTACTTCAATTTATTTTTAAGTTTCCAAATATCAAAATGTTTTCAAAAATTTTCATTCGATTTTAAAATTTGATTTAATAAAGACAATTTTTATAAAAATATTGTGTCCTAAAATTAACCACAGACATATTTCTGTATTAAAAGTTTTAAATTTGGAAAGTAAATCCGTGTTTTTAATCCTTCATAATTTTCATTAATCCCGGTATGACCTGTTTCATTTTTGTGGTAATGGTGAATCTGTCTAAAAGCCTCATCTTCACATGAAATATCCATGGCGTGGTATGAACATCTCACAAATTTAACTGTATTATCCCCTTCAAATATTTCAATAATTTTTCACTGTAATATATTTATGATCGTGTAACTCCGTAAAAATTCCTATTTTTCCTTTCTTTATATTACGTCTTAATATTGCATCCACGTTTGCATTTAAATCAGTAGAATCTATAAAAAAAAATTTTACCATTCTTCATTTCACATTCTCTAGTTTTATTATCTGTCAAAATTATCTGGGTTCTAAATCTGTTTACTATTGTATCCAAAATACCGATGTGATTATGTGTATCTTCCTCTTGAGAGTGTACAGTTACCAATTCATCATCGTTGTTATTATAAAGTGAGTTATTAGAACTGCTCAAATGATTTATTTCACAAGAATTTTTATTAATTCTGCTTAAGAAATCCGCAACCTTATTATCTTTGCCCTTTATATAGTTCACAGATAGATTGAAATCACTAAGTTTTATAATCCACCTATAAAGCCTAGGATTCAATTATCTACTCTGAGATTTCACAAATAACCATCGTAATGGTTGGTGATCCGAAAGGATTTCAAATTTAACACCGTATAAATAGGGACGGAAATAAATTGTTGCCCACACAATAGCCAATAATTCCTTTTCAATAGCCAAATAATTTCTTTCGTGATCATTCAGGGTCCTACTTGCAAAACAAATAGGATGTCCATTTTGCTGTAAAACAGCACGAAGAGAATTAAGACTAGCATCAGTTATAAGCTGGAACGGCCTTTGAAAATCAGGATATTTAAGTACAGGGGCTTCGGTAATAATATGCTTTAATTTTTCAAATGCGTTTATATAATTGGGATCATTAATATTCAATTTAACGTCCTTTTTCAAATATCGTATCATGGGATATGCTACTTTAGAGTAATCTCTGATAAACTTACGATAGTAACCTGTCATACTTAAAAATGATTTTATTCCTCTAATCGTATTGGGTAATTTAAGTTCCTAAATGGTGTCGACTTTAGCCGGATTTGGTTTGACTCCTTCAGGTGTCAATATATGACCCAAATACAAGGTTTCCTTTGCAAAAAAACTTGCACTTATTTATTTGAATTTTAAGATTTACCTCTCTTAATCTTCATAGCACTTTATCTATATTACAAACGTGTTCCTGAAAACTTGCGGAAAATATAAGTATGTCATCTAAATAAACGACACAAATTTTATTAATAAGATCTCGAAGAATATGATTAATAAGTCTTTGAAATGTTGCAGGAGCATTTTTCAAGCCGAAAGGCATTCGGACAAATTCATAATGACCATAAGGTGTTGAAAAAGCCGTTTTCGACTGATCTTCTTCTTTGACAAGGATTTGGTGAAACCCTTTGGCCAAATTAATTGTCGAAAAATATTGAGCACGGCCTAATTTATCCAAAATTGCGTCTATATTGGGGATAGGAAATTTGTCATCCACTGTAATATCATTTAGTTTCCTTTAATCTATAACGATTGTCCATTTTTTTTTTCTCCCGAACTATCAATTTTTTTAGGAACTATCCATAAAGAACTATTGTATGGTGAATTACTTTCCCTTATAATGCCCTGTCAGTTGCCATGACATTATGGCATTTTCGCCAAATTCACTAGGAATGTTCCATTTAGAGATGAAAATGGGATAGAGTGCCTTAGTAAAAATCTATTATATTGTGGTAATTTTTTCTGTTCTAATAATAAAGTCGTGGAACCTGTATCAATTAAAGCATTTATAATCTTTTTACCAATAGTAAGTCTTATTATTGGAAGTGTCTTCAAGAGGCTATTGTATGAAAATTTACATGTTCTCCATTATCAAAATGTTGCTCTTCCCCCTGAAAGAAATCCACTTCCATTTGGAGATTATCATTGTGCACAAAATGTCCACTATTATTCCGAGACTGATTCCCCCTCCGGTCGTTCTGTGAATTTCTCGTAGTATAGCCACTATTTCGATAACCTGATATATTTGAATAATTATTATTTACATACCGGTTAGGATTAAAATTTCGTTCATTCAGATTTGAATAATTATTACTCACATTACGGTTGCTATTAAAATTTTGTCTATTCATATTTGAATAATTATTATTACCATTACTGACATTCCGGTTAATAGTAAAATTTTGTCTATTACCATTGTCCTGATCATTACGATTTCTATTATTCTGATTTAAATTAGCTTTTCCCTTCTTAATCTCATTTCTTATTAAACCCTCTCTATCTAGTAAATTATATGCATCTCTAAGTTTAGTTATATTTTTGTTAATAGCTACAGACGCAAGATTTGTATCAATATTATTCATAAAAGTTTTCAAAATTATTTTTTCTGTATAAACAGGGCTAAATTCCAGTGGTTTTTCATTATCGTATTCATATTTTTCGTTTATTTTACATAAAATATCTCTTAAATATTTATAATAACTTACAATACCATAATTTGTTGCCGAAAACGCCTCTTGGTAGAGTTGATAGTACGTCTCTTTAACTCCAAAGTTGGCAATCAAAGCTTCCTTCGTTTCCTCCCAACTTGGATTTGGCCCCAATGTTCTTACTACGTCAAGAGCTTCTCCTTGCAATTTATTTAAAATTATTCTTTGTTTAGCCTTAGGATCTGATTGTACCAGTAAGAATACGGTATCCACCTCTCTTAGAAATGATGTGAGAGCAAACGTATTATCCCCTCTGAATTCGTGAATTCATTGAGCGTCTTTTAAGACATCGTTTGGTGATAAGGCAAATGCCATAGTTATTATTTCTCAAATGTCTTTATTTTTCTTTTTAATTTATAGCAGAACTCAAAGTTTTTTTTTATACTCTTTTTTTGATTTAAACAAATTACTTTTAGATATTGTTCAATTTCTTTTGTTGATATATGTTGTTATTGTTTCGCTCTCACTATTCCTTACTAAGCTTAATTTAAAGCTTTTTAATATTGTGCTCTCTTTTCAAAAGTAAATTTTAAAAATTTTGTTGCTAACGGACTTTTTTTGAATTTTTTTATTCGTTGTTCATAGTTATTTTTTAAAAGCTTTTTTAGTTTGCTCTTGTTGTTTTTCACTTTTTATGTTAATGTGATATTCCCATTTACGTTACAAAATTTAAATTTTATTTATTTTTTTTTGTTGTTAACGGCGATTGTTCTTTGTTGTGGCTTTAATTTTTTTACGTTACAAAATTTAAATTTGATTTTTACTTTCGTTGTTAACGGCAATTGTTTAGTCTGTGTCTTCTTCAGAACTCTTTCATAATTTCAAATTTATGATTTGTTGTTTTTTTTGAGATTCCTATTTGGAGTTTACTTTTTAATGTTTTGTTTCTTGCTGACCATATATTTAAAATATTTTGTTATTAACGTTGATTCACTTGTTAAATCTTTTTTTATTTTTTAGACAGTTTTTTCAAATTATCTTTGTAAATTCAACTTTCGCATGATTTAAAAAACTGTACTTTATACTTAAAATTTTTGTATAAAACTTAACTTCATTTACCAAAAAAAATGCCATTATATTGTTTTTTCTTTTTGTTATACAGTGGTAAGCAATTCTGTCAAGTCCAAAATAACAAACAAAACATCGAAAACCACATGCTAAGTCCAGCTGAAAACAACACACATTTTGTTTCAACAAATTTCTTCAATAGAATTAAGTGCAACTTTTGTTTATTTAAAGATTAACTAAATAATTATTTAGTTATTTTAACTTTTAAGGTACCCAGTGTGCAATTGGAGTCCGAAAAGACTCATAAAAGAACCCTTAGACCTTCTGAAATCATAGATATATGAGGGTGTTTTTCTTCACCGATGAAGCCTCTTTTGAGCGCACCTTTATGACTCATAAAAGACTCCAAATTATGAGCATTGCTGGAAAATTTTGAATTTTCTGAACCATTTATGAGTCATTTGTGACAAATTTTTGAGTAATTTATGAGCATTGAAAAAATTTTGAATACGCTCATAAATAAGAGTCTATTATGTTTCATTTATGACTCTAAGATTTGAGCACTCTGAAAATGTTCGTCTTTTAGAGTCTTTTATGAGTCATAATTTCTGAGCACTCAGAAAAATGTTGGCTGGGTAACTATTACTTATAAATTTTTTCAGGAAAAACATAGTTAATTTATAAATTTTATTAGGCGATTGTCATGAATTCTGCTGACACAAATAAAAATAAAATAAAATAAAAAAAAAAAGAAAATCTGCTAAGTCCACAAAGTTGAAAGAAAATCTGGTAAGTCCACATTTAAAATACAACATTATAAAGAGCAAATCTGTTAAGTCCAAAAAGAGCCTACAAGTCTGCAAACTTTTATTTTGGAATTCTATGATTTTTTGTGGTTAAACAAGATGAACTAAAGAAGAAAACTGCGTTTACAGATTTAAAAAAAGTTAACCCCAAAAAAAGTTAGACAGTTTTTTGTCTCTCCTGAAATAAAAAAAAAACGGACTTGACAGGTTTGCCGACTAAGCCAACCATCTGATTTTTGACCTGATACAATTTTATTGGTTTAGGTGCAAATAGATTGTTTAAATGATACGATATATCAAAGTATATGGTACTACATATAGTAGCATATATTATCATATCTGGAACTGTATTAAAAATGTTATTCATGAGGTCCCATATATGAGCATATATTGTTTAAATGGCACCATATATAATAATATATGGTTTAAATGGCACCATATATGGTAATATATTGCTTAAATAACACCATACATAAATATATATGGCACTATACATATTTTCTTATATTATCATATCTGAAACTGTATTAAAAATTTTGATCATGAGGTCCCATATATGACCATACATTGTTTAAATGGCAACATATATAATAATATATGGTTTAAATGGCACCACATACATATGATAATATATTGCTTAAATAACACCATATATAAATATATATGGCACTATATATAGTAGCATATATTATCATATCTGCAACTGTATTCAAAATTTTGTTCATGAGGTACCATATATGACCATATATTGTTTAAATGCCACCATATATGATAATATCTAGTTTAACTGGCACCATATATACCCGAGTAAAAAAAATTGATCTCGCGCAATATCTAATTATATCCAATTTGATATTGTTTAAGATCTGCTGTAATATCTAGCTGATCCAATTAGATCTCAAAATTGGGTGTATCCAATCATATCGTATTAGATCCCATTGTATATATGGGGATAAACTAAGATCAAGTTATATCTCAAAATTGGGAGGTCCAGTGATATCTTTGGGGATAAACCTAGATCTATTTTGATCCGAAAATTGGCGGATCCAGCTATATATTTGCGGATATTTTTAGATCTAATTTGATCCGAAAAATCGCGGATCCAATTAGATCCAGCTATATATTTGGGGATAAACTTAGATCTAATTTGATCTCAATTTTGGCAGATCAAATTAGATCCCGCAATATATTTGTGGATAAACGTATATCTAATTTGACAGATCGAATTAGATCTAGCTATATATTTGGGGATAAACTTAGATCTAATTTGATCCGAAAAATGGCACATCGAATTAGATCCAGCAATATATTTGTGGATAAACTTAGATATAAATTGATCTGAAAAATGGCAGATCAAATTAGATCCAGCAATATATTTGTGGATTAACTTAGATATAATTCGATCCGAAAAATGGCACATCGAATTAGATTCAGCAATATATTTGTGGATAAACTTGGATATAAATTGAATAGAAAATTGGCAGATCAAATTAGATCCAGCTATATATTTGGGGATAAACTTATATCTAATTTGATCCAAAAAATGGCACATCGAATTAGATCCAACAATATATTTGTGGATAAACTTAGATATAAATTGATCTGAAAAATGGCAGATCAAATTAGATCCAGCAATATATTTTGGGATTTAGTAAGACCTAATTTGATCCGAAAAATGGCAGATCGAATTAGATCCAGCTATATATTTGTGGATAAACTTAGATCTAATTTGATCCGAAAAAGTGGCAATATATTTGTGGATAACCTTATATCTAATTTGATCCGAAAAATGGAAGATCGAATTAGATCCAGCAATATATTTGGGGATTAAGTAAGATCTAAATTTATCCAAAAAATTACAGATAAAATTAGATCCAGTAATATACTTCGGGATTGGGTAAGATTTTAACTTTTCCGATAAATTGCAGATCGAATTAAATCCAGTGATACATTTGGAGATTTGGTAGGATCTTAATTTATCCCATAAATTGCAGATCGAATTAGAAACAGCAATATATTTGGAGATTGACATCTAAAACTATCCAGAAAAATGACAGCTAAAATTAGATCCCGCATTATATTTGGGTACTACGTAAGATCTCCATTTATTTGGGATTAAATAAGATCCCAGACAGATATTGACAATAGTTCAAAAAATAATACACTGGAAGAGCACTGATTTTATAAAAATTAAAATATTTTGTTAAAATAAGGTTTAAAATCAGAAGGTCTCGAGTTCGACACCTTTCACGGCTATGCATTTTTTTTTTAAATGCGCATTCTCCTTGCTGGTCTTATCGACGTTTTTTCAATAATTTTTATTCTTTGTAATTTACTTGTAAAAAATGTATCATCTTTCTGCGATTTGAAAATAATTTAAACAGAGAGTGATATTAATTTATGATCTTGAGTCAAACTAAAATAACATTCATTTACTTAAAAATAACAGATCAACTAAAAACATTTCCCCCATTCAAAAGAATTTCTTTTTATAAAATTATAATTTTATTTTCTATAAATGTTTTTATAAAATTATATTTTTTTTTTATTAAATTGAATTTTTTTTTTAAAAATAATTTTATTTACATATTTTTAACGCTCTACACCATTTCCAATTGTATCAATTGTTTTTAAGATTTATCAATTGTATTTCAGAAATAATCAATTGAATTTCAGTTTTATCAATTGTATTTCAGAACTTATCAATTATTTTTCAGATTTATGAATTGTATTTTAGAACTAGTCAATTGAATTTCAGTTTTATCAATTGTATTTCAGAAATTATTAATTGTATTTCCGAAATTCACAACTGTATTTCAAAAATTATCAAACTGTATTTCAGAAATTATCAATTGTATTTCAGAAATTATAAAATGTAATTTAGAAATTTTTCGCTATTAACTATGATAAACCATCAACAAGTTCTGAAATAGATTTGATTATTTCTGAAATACAATTAATAAATTTCTGAAATACATTCCATAATTCCTAAAAAAAGTTTTAAACTGATATAGGGTCAAAATTGGGATATAACTATATAATTTTGTATACAAGTATATCTATTTGGACCTAAACTAAATCAAAAATCAGATACAATTTCATCTGATTAACACATAATTTAATCAGGTCAGATCTAAACTGATGCAACTAGATAAAAACTGATAAACAACTGATACAATTTTATCGGGCCATTTTTCGGATCAAATGGTACATGGATGACTCTAAGTTATATATTACCATATAAAGCTCCATATTGTTTTTTTTGAATAGGGAACATACCATATATATATATATACATATATATTCCTCTAACTCCCATTGGAGCATAGGGCGCTAGTCATGTAACCTGAATGGCCACGGACAACTTGGCGTCTCAGGAAAGTAGGTAAATGATGAATGAACATTTGCTGAAGCATGACTGCAACGTGGGATTGGACACAAGGATAGCAGCCCTATCACCAATCTAAGAAAGGAGGGCTAGCAACCCACTTTTCTGAACTTAC
Source organism: Leucophora obtusa (assembly GCA_949987735.1). Classification (NCBI taxonomy): domain Eukaryota; kingdom Metazoa; phylum Arthropoda; class Insecta; order Diptera; family Anthomyiidae; genus Leucophora; species Leucophora obtusa. Next base: position 246,917,894 of record OX465295.1, read on the forward strand.
CCTGCTAACGAATCGCTAAATAAACAGCCTCTAAATGAAAACCATATATGGTGCCATTTAAACAATATATTGTCATATATGGTGCCATTTAAACAATATATGTTCATATATGGTAACTCATCAGCAACTACAATGTTAACTGTATTTCAGAAGCTATTAATTGTATTTCAGAAATTTTAAATGTATTTCAGAAATAATCAAATCTATTTCAGAACTTGTTGATTGTTTATCATAGTTAATAGAGAAAAATTTCTATCCCGATTAAAAAAAATTGATATCTCTATTAAAAATGGTTATAATACAATAGTATATAATTTGATACAATCATATCTAATCCAGTGTGGTTAATGTGATATCATATAAAATTGTATATAATTTCATTAATTTAAAAAAAATTATACAACTTAGATCTAATAACATTGGGTAATTTTCCCTATCAAATTATATAAAAGTTTATATGGTCATATATGGTCTAACAATTTATATATACTTATATACAATTTAATAGGGAAATTGAACCAATGTTATTATATCTAAGTTGTCTAAATTTATTTATGTTGATTCAATTATATACAATTATATATGCTATCACATTAACCACACCTGATTAGATATAAATTTATCAAATTACACAATATTTTATTAAAACCTTTTTTACTAGGGATGAGGCTTTATACAGTCATATGTAATTTAACATGAGTCTTTATACAATTTTATCCGAGAAATGGGCCCATATAATTTCATAAGTTTGCATCAATTCAGTTATAATTTGATAATATCAGATATAAATGTATCCGAATAATGGCGCGATATAATTTGATCAGACTTTATATAGTGGTATAAAATTATAGCTGAAATGGTACAAACATATAGAAAATCAGATATTGTTATATCCAGTTTATTCACTATAAATTTCACTGAAATCCTAAATGTTTACAGAAATAATTACCTGAGAGTTTGTCAGACCTAAAACTTCATGAAAGCTATTAAACTTTTTTGGATTTTGACAAAAGGACATTTTACAGAAAAGCACAAACGCCTTTAGTATTGCTTTAAACTGTTTGTATAAATTTTCTAACAATTTCTTTCCATGGCAATGTAATATAAAATTATATCCAAAAGGCGACTGACAAGAGTTCTAGTGTAACTCTAATCTATCCAAAACGAAATCGGGTTTTCTTGAAAAATGATTTCATATAAAAACATATATTATTTTGGATTATGTACTAAATAGTTATATATAACGTCATATAAAATTGGATTATCTGTATCTAATTGTAAATGCAATATACAATTATGTACTAATCGATATGTAATAAGATGCAACTAAATACGACATCATATTACAATTTTCTGAGAAAGAAAAAATTATATATGGATATATATAATTATGTCCGGTTATATACACTGGTGTATAAAAACATATATGCCCAGGTAGAAATTGCCGACGTTACAAAAAAATTGTACTGTGTAACGACGAGTTACCTCCGGTTGCTGGGATAAGCTCGCGGGGGTAGGGTTCGTCACAGAAAATTTATTTGATCCAATGACCGAGAGAAAAAGTCGTGATTTAAGACGTTATGAAAGTTGATTTATTTATCATCAAACTAAATCTAAATATAAATAGGAGACAGACCAGTGGGAACAGAGAAAGAGATACGAGAGAGGTTCCGAGGCGGGTCACACGCGGGATTTTCCAGTGGCAGCGACCGGGGACGGCACGCTCCCTCTGTTGAACTGCGATTTAAGGAGGACAACGACCGGGGACGGCACGTTTCCTCTGTTGAGCTACGTCTGGGTGAGGACAGCGACCGGGGACGGCACGCTTCCTCTGTTGAACTTCGATTTAAGGAGGACAACGACCGGGGACGGCACGTTTCCTCTGTTGAGCTACGTCTGGGTGAGGACAGCGACCGGGGACGGCACGCCTCCTCTGTTGAACTTCGATTTAAGGAGGACAGCGACCGGGGACGGCACGCTTCCTCTGTTGCACTTCGATTTAAGGAGGACAACGACCGGGGACGGCACGTTTCCTCTGGTGAGCTACGTCTGGGTGAGGACAGCGACCGGGGACGGCACGCTTCCTCTGTTGAACTTCGATTTAAGGAGGACAACGACCGGGGACGGCACGTTTCCTCTGTTAAGCTACGTCTGGGTGAGGACAGCGACCGGGGACGGCACGCTTCCTCTGTTGAACTTCGATTTAAGGAGGACAACGACCGGGGACGGCACGTTTCCTCTGTTGAGCTACGTCTGGGTGAGGACAGCGACCGGGGACGGCACGCTTCCTCTGTTGAACTTCGATTTAAGGAGGACAACGACCGGGGACGGCACGTTTCCTCTGTTGAGCTACGTCTGGGTGAGGACAGCGACCGGGGACGGCACGCTTCCTCTGTTGAACTTCGATTTAAGGAGGACAACGACCGGGGACGGCACGTTTCCTCTGTTGAACTTCGATTTAAGGAGGGTATTTGCAAGGACCTTCAAGGATAACTGCAAGGACCTTCCAGGATATTTGCAAGGACCTTCCAGGATACTTGCAAGGACCTTCCAGGATATTTGCAAGGACCTTCCAGGATATTTGCAAGGACCTTCAAGGATAACTGCAAGGACCTTCAAGGATAACTGCAAGGACCTTCAAGGATATTTGCAAGGACCTTCAAGGATAACTGCAAGGACCTTCAAGGATATGTGCAAGGACCTTCAAGGATAATTGCAAGGACCTTCAAGGATATTTGCAAGGACCTTCAAGGATAACTGCAAGGACATTCAAAGATATTCGCAAGGACCTTCCAGGATATTTGCAAGGACCTTCCAGGATATGTGCAAGGACCTTCAAGGACAACTGCAAGGACCTTCAAGGATATTTGCAAGGACCTTCCAGGATATTTGCAAGGACCTTCAAGGATAACTGCAAGGACCTTCAAGGATATAGGAGCTACCTAGGACGGCACGCTTCCAACACAGGAGAGGAGGTTATTATTATCTGGAGCTTACGTCGTTCACTCGTTCACGACCGCAGCCAACTGATCCAGATTTCTTTGATGTGCTGCCTTTTATACCCTTTTTGGCAGCTGAGTTCGTTATAATTTAGTAGTTGTAGCCTGAAAAATTCGCAAGGTGTGTAGACAGAAACGAGCGGGGCGACTTCTGTCGTTACAACTGGGAGAATGCTGTTTTTTTTAAGAAATGCCGGTACTACTTAAAACGTGCTTTGCCAGTACTGTTTTCTGAAAATTAACGAGCTTTCTTTAATTTATTAAAATTAACAATTTTATAAATTTTATGTATTTTTGCATCTATTACACAATTATTTATGTAAGCCATACAAAGCCATTATTTTCTTGTGAAGTTTCGAAAGAATACATTAAAAATCTGTGATTTACATTAATTTAATTTAAATTACTGGGATAATACCAAAAAAAAAAATAACACGCCTGTGCCAACGTTGGAAAATAACTACGGCCAAGCCTTTATTGGTGTTATCATTTCGACAACATGCCAGTGCAGTGAAAGTTGAAAATCCGACGCATTACCAGTACATGTACTACCGTCTCCAGTACCGGGCCGACATTGTGCCGTTTGTATTTTTCTACCTGGGTGGGTATATAAAATTATATATTATATAAAAACGTTTTTACTGGGGATATTACATTTCATAATTTCTGAAATACAATTGATAATTTCTGAAATACAGTTTGATAATTTCTGAAATACAGTTGTGAATTTCGGAAATACAATTAATAATTTCTGAAATACAATTGATAAAACTGAAATACAATTGACTAGTTCTGAAATACAATTCATAAATCTGAAAAATAATTGATAAGTTCTGAAATAAAATTTATAAAACTGAAATTCAATTGATTATTTCTGAAATACAATTGATAAATCTTAAAAACAATTGATACAATTGGAAATGGTGTAGAGCGTTAAAAAGATGTAAATAAAATTATTTTTTTTTAAAAATTCAATTTAATAAAAAAAAATATAATTTTATAAAAACATTTATAGAAAATAAAATTATAATTTTATAAAAATAAATTCTTTTTATAAAGAAAATGCATAGCCGTGACCGGTATCGAACTCGAGACCTTCTGAGTTTAAACCTTATTTTAACAAAATATTGTAATTTTTATAAAATCAGTGCTCTGCCAGTGTATTATTTTTTGAACTGTTGTCAATATCTGTCTGGGATCTTATTTAATCCCATACAAATGGAGATCTTACGTAGTACCCAAATATAATGCGGGATCTAATTTGATCTGTCATTTTTCTGGATACCCGACTAAAAAAGATATTATATTATCATATTCATCACCAAATATAAACCCATATATACGTCCATATCTAATTTGATCCGAATATTGGAATATATAATTATATCAAGCGAGATAAGCATGTTATCTAACCTGATACAATTTGATCCGAAAAATGGGTCTATCAAACTGCATCAAATTATATATTAATACATATAATTTGATGAAGATTTTCAAATAAAATTTTAGTAAATAGTTCATTATTTGAGATCACTTATTTTCATTCATATCAAATGTTTATAAAAATTTTTGCTAATAAACTTGGAAATAGCTGACAAAATAAAACATTACAAAAATTTGTCGGAACAACTTTTTCTAGTTTAGAGTTTTGGTCTTTCTTATAAAATGTGTGTCTTATAAAATAAAAAAATAACTTTCAGAATTAATTTTTTTTTCACGGAAAAAATAACTGAACTTAAACCATATTTATTTCAACATTTCATTTTTCAACATATTTTCAAATTTAAAAATTGCAATTAAACTTTATAAAATTTTGTATAATTAGATATCATGTCAGATATAATCTCTATATATAAAACAATAACGTGACTGACTGACTGAGTGAATGACTCACTGACTGACTGACTGACTGACTCAACATCGCCCAGCCCAAACCGCTGAAGCTAGGAAGTTGAAATTTGGTATGTAGGTTCCTCTTTCGGCGTAGACGTCCGCTAAGACGGGATTTTTGGAAATTCCTACCGGAACGGGCAAAGAGGGGAAAAGTCACCCCCTTGGCGGCCTGCCAAAACCCCTTTGGCTAGAAAGTTGAAATTTAAGATATGTGTTCCTTGGAGTATGGGCTAACTTTTCTGGAAAGTACTTTCTGGAATTTTGGACAGGGACGTTGTAAAAATGGGGGTTAAAAAGGGGAAAAAGGCCCCCCTTGACGGCCTGCCCAAACCGCTGGAGGTAGGAAGTTGAAATTTGGTATAAAGGTTCCTCCACTATCGTAGACATCCACCAAGACGGGAGTTTTGGAAATTTTTATAGGGACGGGCAAAAAGGGGAAAAAGTCTCCCCCTTGATGGCCTGCTCAAACTGCTGGAGCTATAAAGTTGAAATTTGGTATGTAGGTTCCTCGACCGGTGTAGACGTCCGTTGAGACGGCATTTTTGGAAATTCTTATCGGGAGGGGCAAAAAGGGGACAAAAAAAGTACCTTTTTCCAAAAAAGTACCTTTTCCCAAAAAAAGTTCCTTTCCCAAAAAAAGTATCTTTTTCCCAAAAAAGTACCTTTTTCCAAAAAAAGTACCTTTTTCCAAAAAAAGTACCTTTTTCCAAAAAAAGTACCTTTTTCCAAAAAAAAAGTACCTTTTTCCGAAAAAAGTACCTTTTCCAAAAAAAAGTACCTTTTTCCAAAAAAAGTACCTTTTTCCAAAAAAAATTCCTTTTTCCAAAAAAAGTACCTTTTTCCAAAAAAAAATCCTTTTTCCAAAAAAAGTACCTTTTTCCAAAAAAAGTACCTTTTTCCAAAAAAAGTACCTTTTTCCAAAAAAGTACATTTTTTCAAAAAAAGGACCTTTTTCCAAAAAAAGTACCTTTTTCCAAAAAAAGTACCTTTTTCCAAAAAAGTACCTTTTTCCAAAAAAGTACCTTTTCCCGAAAAAAGTACCTTTTTCCAAAAAAAGTACCTTTTTCCAAAAAAAAGTACCTTTTTCCAAAAACAATACGTTTTTCAAAAAAAAGGACGTTTTTCCAAAAAAAGTACCTTTTTCCAAAAAAAGTACCTTTTTCCAAAAAAAGTACGTTTTTCCAAAAAAAAATACCTTTTTCCAAAAAAACGTACCTTTTTCCAAAAAAAAGTACCTTTTTCCAAAAAATGTACTTTTTTCTAAAAAAATGTACCTTTTTCCAAAAAAAGTACCTTTTTCCAAAAAAAGTACGTTTTTCCAAAAAAAAATACCTTTTTCCAAAAAAAGTACGTTTTTCCAAAAAAAAATACCTTTTTCCAAAAAAAAGTTCCTTTTCCCAAAAAAAAGTACCTTTTTCTAAAAAAATGTTCCTTTTCCCAAAAAACATACATTTTTCCAGTAAAAAATACCTTGTTCAAAAAAAGTACCTTTTTCAAAAAAAAGTACCTTTTCCCAAAAAAAAGTACCTTTTTCTAAAAAAATTTTCTTTTTCCAAAAGAAGTAAAAGTACCCTTTTCCAAAAAACATACATTTTTCCAAAAAAAAAATACATTTTTTCAAAAAAAATACCTTTTTAAAAAAAATACCTTTTCTAAAAAAAGTACAAATAAAGTACTTTGTAAAAACAAAGTATCTTTTTCCAAAAAATTTCGTTTTTCCAAAAAGTACCATTTAAAATAATATATGTATAATTTCAAAAAAACTACTTTTTTTCCTCCCCCCACGGATATCTCCACTAAAACAAGGTTTCTTGATATTCGGCATAGACGTGCTCTAAGACGGGATTTTTGGAAATTCCTACCGGAACGGGCAAAGAGGTGAAAAGTCACCCCCTTGGCGGCCTGCCAAAACCCCTTTGGCTAGAAAGTTGAAATTTAAGATATGTGTTCCTTGGAGTATGGGCTAACTTTTCTGGAAAGTACTTTCTGGAATTTTGGACAGGGACGTTGTAAAAATGGGGGTTAAAAAGGGGAAAAAGGCCCCCCTTGACGGCCTGCCCAAACCGCTGGAGGTAGGAAGTTGAAATTTGGTATAAAGGTTCCTCCACTATCGTAGACATCCACCAAGACGGGAGTTTTGGAAATTTTTATAGGGACGGGCAAAAAGGGGAAAAAGTCTCCCCCTTGACGGCCTGCTCAAACTGCTGGAGCTATAAAGTTGAAATTTGGTATGTAGGTTCCTCGACCGGTGTAGACGTCCGTTGAGACGGCATTTTTGGAAATTCTTATCGGGAGGGGCAAAAAGGGGACAAAAAAAGTACCTGTTTCCAAAAAAGTACCTTTTCCCAAAAAAAGTTCCTTTCCCAAAAAAAGTACCTTTTTCCCAAAAAAGTACCTTTTTCCAAAAAAAGTACCTTTTTCCAAAAAAAGTACCTTTTTCCAAAAAAAAGTACCTTTTTCCAAAAAAAGTACCTTTTTCCAAAAAAAGTACCTTTTTCCAAAAAAAGTACCTTTTTCCGAAAAAAGTACCTTTTCCAAAAAAAAGTACCTTTTTCCAAAAAAAGTACCTTTTTCCAAAAAAAGTACCTTTTTCCAAAAAAAATTCCTTTTTCCAAAAAAAGTACCTTTTTCCAAAAAAAAATCCTTTTTCCAAAAAAAGTACCTTTTTCCAAAAAAAGTACCTTTTTCCAAAAAAAGTACCTTTTTCCAAAAAAAGTACCTTTTTCCAAAAAAGTACATTTTTTCAAAAAAAGGACCTTTTTCCAAAAAAAAGACCTTTTTCCAAAAAAAGTACCTTTTTCCAAAAAAGTACCTTTTCCCGAAAAAAGTACCTTTTTCCAAAAAAAGTACCTTTTTCCAAAAAAAAGTACCTTTTTCCAAAAAAAGTACCTTTTTCCAAAAAAAGTACCTTTTTCCAAAAAAAGTACCTTTTTCCGAAAAAAGTACCTTTTCCAAAAAAAAGTACCTTTTTCCAAAAAAACGTACCTTTCTCCAAAAAAAAGTACCTTTTTCCAAAAAATGTACTTTTTTCTAAAAAAATGTACCTTTTCCAAAAAAAAGTAACTTTTCCGAAAAAAGTAACTTTTCCCAAAAAACATACATTTTTCCAAAAAAATACCTTTTTCAAAAAAAGTACCTTTTCCAAAAATAAGTTCCTTTTCCCAAAAAAAAGTACCTTTTTCTAAAAAAATTTTCCTTTTCCCAAAAAACATACATTTTTCCAGTAAAAAATACCTTGTTCAAAAAAAGTACCTTTTTCAAAAAAAAGTACCTTTTCCCAAAAAAAAGTACCTTTTTCTAAAAAAATGTTCTTTTTCCAAAAGAAGTACCGTCCTCTTAGGCGGAATTTTTGAAATTCCTATCGGGAGGGGAAATAAGGGGAAAAGTCTCCTCCTTGACGGCCTGCCCAATCCCTTTTGGCCAACCTAAAATTTTAAATATGTATTCCTTGGAGTAGGACTAACTCCCCGGTAACGTAATTTTTCTATTTTGGAACAGGAACGAACATAGTAAAAATGGTGGTTGAAAGGGAAAAATGTCCCCACTAACGGCCTGCCCAAACCGCTTAGGCAATGCAGTTGAAATTTGGTATGAATGTTCCTCATCCATGGCAGATAGCCGCGAAGATGGAATTTTTGTAAATTCCTAAAGGGAGGGGCAAAAAGAAGAAAAGCCTCACCTTGGGGGCCTGTAAAAACCCCTTCGGCTAGAAACCTGAAACTTAAAATGTGGCTCCCTGGAGTAAGGGCTAACTTATTAGAAAGATACTTTTTTGAATTTTGGACAGGGTCGTTATAAAATGGGGGCTCAAAAAGGGAAAGTGGCCCCTTAACGACCTGTCCAAACTGCTGGAACTAGGAAGCTGAAATTCGGTACTTAGGTTCCTCTTCCAGCCTAATTCCAACCGGGAGGGACAAAAAAAGAAAAAGTGTCCCCCTTGACAGCCTGCTCAAACTGCTGGAACTAGGAAGCTGAAATTCCCTGTCGATGGATTTTCGGAAATTCCTACCGAGAGGGAACTTTTGGGCTTTTTGGACCGGGAAGGTGCTTTTTGGACAGGGACATTGCAAAAATGGGGATTAATGAAGCGAAAAGTGCCGCTTAAAGGCCTGCCCAAACCGCTGGAGGTAGGAAGTTGAAATTTGGTATTAAAGTTCCCCCTCTATTGTAGACATCCGCTAAGATGAGATTTTTGGAAATTTCTACAGGTAGGGTCAAAAACAGGAAAAGTCTCCCCCTTAACGGCCTGGCCAAACTGCTGGAACAAGGCAGCTTAAATTCGGTATTTGGGTTCCTTCTCCAACGTTGACGTCCCGTAAGATGGTATTTTTGGAAATTCATACCGGGAGGGGTAAAAAGGGAAAAAACTTCCCCCTTAACGGCCTGGCCAAACTGCTGGATATAGAGACCTAAAATTATGTATGTAGTAGGTTCCTCCTCCAACGCAGACGTCCTCTAAGACGGAATTTTTGGAAATTCCTACCGGGAGGGGTAAAAACGGAATAATTCTCCCCCTTGATGGCCTAACCGAACCCTTCGGCTAGAAACCTGTAATATATAATATGTTTTCCTTGGAGTATGGGCTAACTTATCGACAAGGCATCTCTAGGACTTTGGACAGGAACGTGGTAAAAATGGTGGTTCAAAAGGGGAAATTGCCCCCCCTCTTAACGTCTGCGTCTTTAGCTAGAAACCTAAAACTTAAAGAACAAGTGTATATGGAACACTAAAATTAAGAAACTAAATAGGAAACGAGTGGAATTGAAACACTACACAAGTGGAATGAAATGGATATAAACGTTGAACGAGTGGAATTGAAATTATAGACAATGCAAATGGATTGGAAGAGGGAATTACCTGTTCAAACACTATCCACGGAATATGAAACTTATGTAACATTGAAACATACTCTCAAAAAAGTTAAACAAATTTTCTAAAAGAGAAAAAACCTTAGAAATTGAATGGAACTTATATATTCCGATATTTAAACTTCATGTAACGAAGCACCGGTGGAAGAAACCGACGCAGTAAATTTTCCAACTGAATTTGTGAATTTACTTGAATTGCCAGGTCTACCTTTATATAAACTAGAATTAAAAAAAACTTTAAAGCACGCTAACAACCCTGCTTTACGTTATTTATTTTCATTCAAAACACAAATGAACAAAACTACTTACGGGTCTATCTACCTAAGTTCGCACTTTACCAAATTATCTTAACATACACACGTATATTGCAATTTATTATGGATTCATTACTAACAATCCACTTTCATGAGAAAAAGTGATCTAATATTTATTTATTTTTTTTTGTGCAGAATTATATATTTGTGGTGACTGGGTGAAGGCTTTTACTATATAAAAACTGTACTTTAAATAAAAAGCGAATTTAAAAAAAATTGTTGGCGCAGCCCCCTCCCCCCTAAACTTTAAGGCACGCTAACAACGTAGCGCTAGTTATACATATATAAAATTAATACAATTTTATATTAACTTTGTTATATATTTTGATATCAGATTGTTTATAAAAGCTTATATGCCATTATATATAATTATGTATGAACTATATTTGCAGATCTCTTAATACATACACTCAGGGAATTATGTAGGTAAAATCAACTGCAAATGACAGTTAAAATAACTGCATTTGCACTTAAAAAGGTGTAGACTACATTTGCAGTTAAATTAACTGCAATATGAAGTAATTTTTAACTGTTAAAAATCAACTGACAAATGTAGTAAAAACAACTACAAATGCAATTGAAACAACATACATGCAAATTATTGTAAAACTGTACAAACAACTTGCAAATGTAGTTAAAAAAACATAAATAAAATTTTTTTTTTTAATTATTAATTTAATAAAAAAAACAAATTTATGTAAACACTATTAACTTAATTTTATTCTATAATAAATTTAAAATTGAGAAATCAAATTTTACACTTAATGTCACTTTTTTCACTATTAAGATATTGTTGTACATGTCCGTCTGTGAGGGATGAAATATGCTGTTGTTTGGCTTCCTTTTTTTCTCCAGGTAGAAAGGGATGAGAATATAAAAGAACTGAAAGAAAATAAATACAATATTTTTTTAACATTCCCCGTAAACAAATTTATATTATAAAACTTACCTTATTATTTTAGTAATTTAATAAAAAATATATAACCTTTTCCGTATTACGCGTGCTCACTCTTTGGCGTTGTTTTATGACTAAGACAAGAGAAAACATGTTATACTCATATTCTTTCACAGAAAAAAAAAAACTGCATAAAATAAATGTTACTACAATGTAGTAATTTTTGTAGTTTGTTTAAAAAAATAACTGTCAAAAACATTGAAAAATTTTGTTCTAAGTAAATTAACTACAATTGTAGTTAAAATAACTACAACCGCATTACTACATAAATAACTGTCATGTAGTAACTGCAGAACTTTTCTGAGTGTATATGGCTGGAGACCAAATCGCATATGATTATATATAACGTTATATCAAACATATTTATAAAACCAAAGTGTTAATATAAATGTATATGGTTATATAAAGCCACGCATACAAACATTTATAATTATATCAAATCATATAAGATTATATGAAAACCTTTTTAGTCGGGTAGTTTTAGATGTCAATCCCCAAATATATTGCTGTTTCTAATTCGATCTGCCATTTTAATACCGAAATAAATTGCTGGATCTAATTCGATCTGCAATTTATGGGATAAATTAAGATCCTACCAAATCTCCAAATATATCACTGGATTTAATTCGATCTAAGTTTATCCACAAATATATTGCTGGATCTAATTTGATCTGCCATTTTTCGGATCAATTTAGATCTAAGTTTATCCCCAAATATATTGCTGGATCTAATTCGATCTGCCACTTTTTCGGATCAAATTAGATCTAAGTTTATCCACAAATATATTGCTAGATCTAATTCGATCTGCCAAAATTGAGATCAAATTAGATCTAAGTTTATCCACAAATATATAGCTCTATATAATTCGATCCGCCATTTTTCGGATCAAATTAGATCTAAGTTTATCCACAAATTTATAACCAGATCTAATTCGATCCGCCATTTTTCGGATCAAATTAGATCTAGGTTTATCCCCAAAGATATCATTGGACCTCCCAATTTTGAGATATAACTTGATCTTAGTTTATCCCCATATATAAAATGGGATCTAATACGATATCATTGGATACACCCAATTTTGAGATCTAATTGGATCAGCTAGATATTACAGCAGATCTTAAACAATATCAAATTGGATATGATTAGATATTGCGCGAGATCAATTTTTTTTACTCGGGATTATAAAATTAAAAATAAAAAAATTTTAATTTTTATATAAAATATTAAATACCGGTAACTACCCATAAACATAATGATATCGGTAACGATAACGGTATTTGGAATTTTTTAGAGGTATCGATAACGGTAACGGTATTCAATTTGAAACGGTATTTTAACGATAACGGTATTATAACGATAAGGGTAACCAACCTTGTAATAAACAACCATGGATGGTAACAAAAACAAATGCGGTTATCGTTAGGATAAAGATTTTTCAGGTTATTTCGGTAACGGTATTTTAAGGGTATCACTATTTCATTTATGTCGGTATCGGTATTTTAAGGATAACGGTATATGAGTTATTTCGGTAACGGTATTTTAAAGATAACGATATTTGGGTTATTTCGGTAACGATATTTTAAGGCTAGCGGTATTTGAGTTATATCGGTAACGGTATTTTAACGGTAACGGTAGTCAGTTATTTCGGTGCATACCGCATTTTTTTTTTTGCAAAAACCAAACTAAAGTAAAAACAAGACGAATTAATTGACTTAATTTATATGAAATACTCAGTAATCACGTGCAATGACCAAGAGCAAGAATTAAAAATAACGGTAACGGTATTTTAAGGATAACGCTATTTCATGTATTTCGGTAACGGTATTTTAAGGTTATCGATATTTCATTTATTTCGGTATCGGTATTTCAGTTATTTCGGTAACGGTATTTTAAGGATAACGGTATTCTGGATATTTCGGTAACGGTATTTTAGGGGTAACGGTAGTCAGTTGAAAGGGTTTTGAATCGATAACGGTATTTTAGCGGTATTGCCTGCCAACCCTGTAAACAACCGAACATATATGGGTCCCTTGCCCACCCCAGAAAAATGGTCTAGGTACGCCTATGCCGATAATTATACCCCATACATTACTATTTCACAATAGCTGAAACCAATAATATATGTTTTAAATCATTAAAAACCATAACTATGGCGTAGCCTAGTGTTTAGCGTTTTTGCATGACAGACATGAGGATCGCTGATCAACTCGTGTTAGCTTCCATTGCTTTTTTTTGTAATTTATATTAAACACCTATTTATAGAAATGTTGATGTTCATTAAGCAGTATTTAATAACAACAAGTTTTGTGCAAAATAGACATGTATAACAGCTGCCACAATAAATGTGTACACACGTTAAAGCATTAAAAATCATAGTGATGTCGTAGTCTAATGGTTAGAGTGTTTGCCTGACAATCGTGGTGTACGCTGATCAATACGTGTCAGCTCCTATTGGTTTTTAAATTTTTATATTTTTTTAAATTTATATTCAACATCTATTTATAGAACAGTTGATAAACTACTTACAGGTAACATCAGTGTAATGACTTTCCTCCAATGACATCACCATGTTAAAATAAGTAGTTTATTAATTAAAAGGTAACTACCCGAGTAAAAAAAATTATATATAATCATATGTGGCATATATTACAATATATAATTAGACATGTCGTTATGTATATCCATATATAATTATATATGACGTCTTTTTCCAAATTTTTTCCTTATATTATGCCATATATAATTTCATCTAATTAGATATCGCCCTTTATAATATTAGATATGGTATATATGATTATATATTACATAGCATGGCTGATCTTTTTGCATATATAGTTGTATATAGAGCTATATCTTAATATATATGGTGGCATTTTAGCAATATATAATTATATATGGCATCATTTAAACAATATATAACTATATATGGCGCTAGTTAAACTAGATGTTATCATATATGGTGGCATTTAAACAATATATGGTCATATATGGTACCTCATAAACAAAATCTTTAATTCAGTTCCAGATATGATAATATATGGTACCATATATAGTGCGATATATATTTATATATGGTGTTATTTAAGCTATATATTATCATATATGGTGCCATTCAAACCATATATTAGCATATATGGTGCCATTCAAACCATATATTATCATATATGGTACCATTTAAACCATATATTATCATATATGGTGCAATTTCAACAATATATACCCATATATGGTACCTCATGAACAATATTTTTAATACAGTTCCACATATGATAATATATGCTACCATATAGTGCCATATATATTTACATATGGTGTTATTTAAGCAATATATTACCATATATGGTGCCATTTAAACCATATATTATCATATATGGTGCCATTTCAACAATATATGCTCATATATGGTACCTCATGAACAACATTTTTTATACAGTTCCAGATATGATAATATATGCTACTATATATTGTATAATACCATATACTTTGATATATCATATCATTTAAACAACATACCATATGGTGCCATTTAAACAATATATTGTCATATATGGTAACTCATCAGAAACTACAATATTAACTGTATTTCAGAATCTACTAATTGTATTTCAGAAATTATAATTGTATTTCAGAAATTATCGAATGTATTTCAGAAATTATTAATTGTATTTCAGAAATAATCAAATCTATTTCAAAATTTGTTGATTGTATTTCATAGTTAATAGAGAAAAATTTATTAAATACATTTCATAATTTCGGAAATACAATTGATAATTTCTGAAATACAGTTTGATAATTTCTGAAATACAATTGATAAAACTGTAATTCAATTGACTAGTTCTGAAAAACAATTCATAAATCTGAAAAATAATTCATAAGTTCTAAAATACAATTAATTATTTCTGAAACACAATTGATAAACCTTGAAAACAATTGATACAATTGGAAATGGTGTATAGCGTCAAAAAGATGTAAATGGGCGCTGTGGTGTAATGGTTAGCGCGTTGGACTGTTACACGTGAGGTTGCGGGTTCGAGCCCCAACCAAGGCAACATCAATTTATAAAAAATTGTAATATGTATGAGCTTTTCTATCCCTCATACACATTGCAGTGTCCTCCTTCGGTGTTCCCATAGCACTTAACCCTACCGAAGTAAAATAATATAACAGGGCTATGAACTAAAAAGCTTCAACAAAGTTCGCCAACTCACCATCAGATGGCTCGCAACAACTGTTCTAAAATTCAACATCTCGCGCAATTACAGTGTTGCCATATTTGAAGCCCTTCATCTTTCACCACCTTTCACTTCTTCTCTATCCCCTTTCCAAAGGAAGCAACACGTTAATTAATAGGAAGAATTTCCTGTGTTGCTTCTCTTTAAAAAAAAAAAAAAAAAATTATTTTATTAAAAAAATTCAATTTAATAAAAAAAAATAAAATTTTATAAAAAAATTTATAGAAAAAATAATTATAATTTTATAAAAAGAAATTCATTTTATAAAAAAAAACTGCATAGCCGTGAACGGTACCCAACTCGAGACCTTCTGAGTTTAAAGCTTATTTTAACAAAATATTGTAATTTTTATAAAATCAGTTGTCTGTCAGTGTATTATTTTTTGAACAGTTGGCAATATCTGGCTGGGATCTTATTTAATCCCAAATAAATGAAGATCTTACATAGTACCCAAATATAATGCGGGATCTATTTTTATCTGTCATTTCTGTGGATACCCTATTCAAAAAATTAATGAAGTACAACATACAATCATATCTTTTTTTTAATCCGGCCAAAATGAAATTTTATTCGAAAAATGGTGGATCGTACTGCAGTAATTTAGATCCACCTTGGATCTAATATGATGAAATACGATCCGAAAGACAAGTTTATCTAATTATATAAAATTGGATGTGACATAATGATAATCAAGAAATAATTTCAATAGAATGGACATTTAATGCAATCTGAGCGATATCTGAATGATTTCCCAACAAACCAAACGATATCGTTTCGAATTCGTAACGATATCATTTCGATGATACGTTTGTCCGAGAATGATATCATTAACGATTCATAAGTAATAGGTACTGCGAAGAAAAGTGCACATTCGTTAATGATATCGTTTTTTCATGAAATATCGATATCGTTTTGATATCGAAAATTTCAGGCAGTCATATTGCAAAATTTTTGTCGTTATTTTATCACCATTCTATGAAAATATGATATCATTGACAATATCGAAATAAAGAAGTATATATGATATCTTTTACGATTAAATTAGAACAAGCAAATATGATTTTTTCAGAAAATTTATCGTTATTTTGAAAAATTATGATATCATTACGAGTTCTTATTTTTGTATCATAAACGATAGCAAATATGATACTTAATATGAATTCGTTAACGATACTGTATCGGTTCATGGTTTATTGGGTTATTTTTGTCTATCAATTAAAATGTAACTTTTTGTATTAAATCTAATTTTATATAATTAGATTAACCCATTTTTTCGATCTGCCATTTTTCGAATCAAATTAGATCTAAGTTTATCCCCAAATATATTGCTGGATCTAATTTGAGCTGCCATTTTCCAGTTCAATTTATATCTAAGTTTATCCACAAATATATTGCTGGATCTAATTCGATGTGCCATTTTTCGGATCAAATTAGATCTAAGTTTATCCCCAAATATATAGCTAGTTCTAATTCGATCTGCCACTTTTTCGGATCAAATTAGATATACGTTTATCCACAAATATATTGCGGGATCTAATTTGATCTGCCAAAATTGAGATCAAATTAGATCTAAGTTTATCCCCAAATATATAGCTGGATCTAATTGGATCCGCCATTTTTCGGATCAAATTAGATCTAAAAATATCCGCAAATATATAGCTGGATCCGCCAATTTTCGGATCAAAATAGATCTAGGTTTATCCCCAAAGATATCACTGGACCTCCCAATTTTGAGATATAACTTGATCTTAGTTTATCCCCATATATACAATGGGATCTAATACGATATGATTGGATACACCCAATTTTGAGATCTAATTGGATCAGCTAGATATTACAGCAGATCTTAAACAATATCAAATTGGATATAATTCGATATTGCGCGAGATCAATTTTTTTTACTCGGGTAGTGAACACTTAAGATTTCAATACCTAAAACTCATTACATGGTAATGAAAGGTTTTGCTGGGTCTGTGTTAAATGTCTCTTTGTTATACATAAATATTTCTATTTGTATATTGCCGACTTTATTTTGATCATTGCCTTCACTTTAAATTAAAATATTTTTCATTTCATGGTCTCCTTTTTTATTTGTTGTACAATTTTTAGTTAAAATATTATATTTATTTGTTATTACATAATCGATAATGGTTCTGAAATATTCTGTTACTCGAGTATATTCATTTACTATTTGTCTAGGGCCATTGTCATTTAATATGTATTCTATTTTATTTTTATATAACGAATTTTTTGACCAGTCTTTGTTAAAATCTCCGGTTATTAATATATCACAATTTTTATCACAGATTTCTTCTAAAACTTCTTCCAAACTATTAATAAACTCTAACTCGCCATTTCTGGGTGATCTGTATATTGCAGCAATTATCATATTATTGTTTTCATATGTTGTTCTACACACTAACTAAAATGCAATATTTTACGTCTACTATTAAGTCAATTAGTTTAGTTAGTTTCCAGTATTTCTTAAAATATATCACAACTCCTCCTGTTCTTGTAGATGTAGAAAGCGACAGCATATGATCATAACCTTCTAACATTATTTCGTTCTCCTCAACGTTTGTTGTTAGATGTGTTGACGCAATAATTTGTTAGACCCATTCTTCTCATCTTTAAATTTATCTTATTTAGGTAAACTGGACACTCTTTATTATTTGTCAAGTGGTTTTCATCTAATTCCATATTAAGTTTACTGTTAATTTTTACGTAATCTATGCATCTTTTTATCTGTTCCTTGTTTTGCACTTCTTAGTTTTATGTTGACCATGAAATCTTAAACATATTTCTTGGTTTCTGCATTCTTTTGCTAAATGGTTATATCTAGTGTCCGACCGAACTCACTTTTTTAAGGCCGAAGCGGAACTTACTAATTTCGGCCGAATTACTAAGTTCGGCCGAAACCGGCCGTGTTTGAGTAAAAATACAATTTCATGCGACTTTTCAAAATTAAAAAATGCGGAAACCAATTTCTAAACATTTCTACATTGCAAAAATATAAAAAAGTTGTATTTTTCGCTCTTTAAGTAAAAATTAAGTTAAAGATGTGCATACCCGAGTAAAAAAATCATATATGGCATATATTACAATATATAATTAGACATGTCGTTATGTATATAAATATATAATTATATATGACGTCTTTTTAGAAAAATTTTCCTTATATTATGCCATATATAATTTCATCTAATTAGATATCGGCCTTTATATTATTAGATATGGTATATATGATTATATATTACATAGCATGGCTGATCTTATTGCATATATAGTTGTATATAGAGCTATATCTTAATATATATGGTGGTATTTTAGCAATACCCGAGTAAAAAAAATTGATCTCACGCAATATCTAATCATACCCAATTTGATATTGTTTAAGATCTGCTCTAATATCTAGCTGATCCAATTAGATCTCAAAATTGGGTGTATCCAATCATATCGTATTAGATCCCATTGTATATATGGGGATAAACTAAGATCAAGTTATATCTCAAAATTGGGAGGTCCAATGATATCTTTGGGGATAAACCTAGATCTGTTTTGATCCGAAAATTGGCGGATCCAGCTATATATTTGGGGATATTTTTAGATCTAATTTGATCCGAAAAATGGCGGATCCAATTAGATCCAGCTATATATTTGTGGATAAACTTATATCTAATTTGATCTCAATTTTGGCAGATCGAATTAGATCCAGCAATATATTTGTGGATTAACTTAGATCTAATTTGATCCGAAAAAGTGGCAGATCGAATTAGATCTAGCAATATATTTGGGGATAAACTTAGATCTAATTTGAGCCGAAAAATGGCACATCGAATTAGATCCAGCAATATATTTGTGGATAAACTTGCATCTAAACTTATCAGAAAAATGGCAGATCGAATTAGATCCAGCAATATATATGGGGATAAACTTGGATCTAAATTTATACGAAAAAGTAGATGTAGGTATATGTGACCTTCTCCGAGAAAAGGGACCTAGTGTGTCAAAAAACGGGTTTGGACTTAAGAGTGGATTCTGGTACCTAAAAGTGTGTAGAATAAGATGAAATGAGTTGAGGCACCTAACCATACCAAATCGCATCTCCCAACTGAAGGTGTGTTTAAAGTGATAATGCGTTATGAAACTTTAAATGCGTTCTTCTCAAAACTTAATTTTCACACACTAGGTCCCTTTTCTCGGAGAAGGTCACATATATATTTTAGGATTAAGTTGTATCTAACTTTATCTGGAAAACGGCAGATCGAATAAGATCGAGGATTATATTTGGGGATTACGTAAGATCTAAATTTATGAAAAAAATAACAGATGAAATTAGATCCAGTAATATATTTCGGGATTGCGTAAGATCTTAACTTTTTCAATAAGTTGCAGATCGAATTGAATCCAGTGATATATTTAGTGATTTGGTAAAATCTTAATTTTTCCCATAAATTGCAGATCGAAATAGATCCAGCAATTTATTTAGGTATTAAAATGGCAGATAGAATTAGAAACAGCAATATATTTGGGGATTGACATCTAAAACTATCCATAAAAATGACAGATAAAATTAGATGCCGCATTATATTTGGTACTACGTAAGATCTCCATTTATTTGGGATTAAATAAGATGCGACTGCGTGGCAGTTAGCAATGCCAAAAAAAGACATCAAATACGATCACCAAAAATGCATGTACATAAACGCATAGCTTTAGATGATGGTCCCTCTACAAGCAACAACACTTTTTCGGTACTTGATCAAATCAATGATGATAATGTAAACAACAATAGTGAAAATAATGAAAAAGAAAACAATAGTGATGAAGATAACAAAAAATCGGAACCTAAACCTCCTCCCATCATGATTCCTAATGTTTCTGATATTAAAACCATGGTGAATAATTTTTCAAAAGTAATTAATCCAAATGAATTTTCCTATAAATCAATGAGGGATGGCAATGTAAGAGTAATGGTAAAATCAATTGACTCATATCGAGCATTGGTTATATATTTAGATGATAAATGTATTAATTTTCATACATATTAACTAAAACAAGAAAGGGCATACAGGGTAGTCGTCAAAAATTTACACTTTTCCCCCCAACTGCTTTGCTTAAGGATGAAATTGAAAAAAGAGGCCACAAAGTCAGAAATATTATTAATGTAAAAAGTAGAGTTTCAAAAGAACCACTGTCAATGTTCTTTGTCGATCTTGAGCCAAACAAAAATAACATGGAAATATTAGAAATTTATATAACGCAGTAGTTAAAATAGAAGCTCCATTAAAATCAGATGACATTGTTCAATGCTTTAGGTGTCAACAATTTGGCCATACCAAGGCATATTGTAGGAACCGTTACAAATGCCTTAAATGTGGTTTAAGCCATTCCACAGCCCTATGTACCAAACCAACTAATGTACCCCCTCAATGTTCAAATTGTTTGAAGGAACATACTGCCAGTTACAAAGGTTGTAAAATTTACAAAGAATTGTTGCAAAGAAAAAATCTTCCTAGAAGACAGTAAACCAATAATAACGAACATCCAGAGTTTAATGTGAATAATTCTCATTTTCCAAACATTAATAGTCGCTCTTCATTTCTCAATAATAAAAATGACAAGAACTATAATTCAACACAGTTTTCGTATGCTGATGCTATTAGGAATAATAACAATCAACAAGGAGATACAAATACCCTTCAAAGAATCGAAACGATTTTAAGTAATTTAGTAAATATGATGAATATTCTAATTACTAAATTATGCATCTAAATCTCCGAATAGCAATATGGAACGCCAATGGGAGAGCCCATACACGAGAAATAGAAATAGAATTATTTTTAAAAATACATTACATTGATATAATCTTAATATCCGAAACACACTTTACAGATAAATCCTATTTTTGTATAAATGGCTATGATACGATAAGCGCTAATCATCCGGACAATAGAGCTCATGCTGGATCATGTATACTAATAAAAAAATAATATAAAATACGAAGTATTATCTCCATTTCAAAAACCAAATATACAAGCGGCGATTGTAAAGATAAAATCCAATGATGGTGACTTTGTTCTGTCCTCTATATACTTTCCTCCGAGGCACAAATTAGTACTTAATGATTACGAACAATTTTTCAATCAATCACTGGGTCATAAATTCATTGTAGGGGGTGACTATAACGAGAAACATCCGTGGTGGGGCTCTAGACTGTCAAACCCAAAAGGAAACGAACTTTATAAGTGTGTAAGGAAAAACGATTATGCAACATTATCTACAGGTACACCAACGTACTGGCCAACAGATCCCAGAAGGCTGCCTGACGTTTTGGATTTCGCTGTCTATTATGGGATTTCAAACCACTGTCTAGAAATACATCACTGTAACGAATTGAGTTCCGATCACACACCGCTTATAATTAATTTTAGTACAACAGCTAATATTAAAACACCTAATCACCATATTCTGACATCACATTCTGATATAAAAAGCTTTCAATCTTGGCTTGATCAAAATTTAAACTTAAATATAAGAATAAAAACCGGAAATGAAGTTGATGAAGCAGTAGAAAGTTTTACTACACTTATACATGAAGCAGGCTATTTGTCTACGCCTATGCACAACATTATTAAAACCAACCAATTAAAAATTTCGACGGAAATAAGAGAGCTTATTAACCCTCTAACCGGCCTAAGCTTTTTTGCAATGAAATTTATACCATGTGTTTCTCACGAAAAATAAACAATAAGTTCTTCTACAAAATTTTTTTTCGTTGCCTACTTTAGGCGATATGGGCCAAAATAGTTTAAGGGTGAATCTCGAAAACTAGCGCATAAAAATTACTAGATTTAGGCACAAATTATTTCTCTTACCAAGATGTAATTACAATAAAAAAATTACATTTTTTGTGCTGTTACTTAAGAAGTTGTAGCGATTTTCGTTTTTCGAAAAATGCGAAATTGAGCGAAAACGCACCAAAACTTCAATATATATAATTCAAACTTATAAGCTTTGCTACCTATACCAAATATATTCTTTTTACCAAATTTCAGAAAAATCCGTCCATTCGTTTTGAAGTTAAGGCGATGTCCTTTAAAGGTATCCTTATGGAATCCTGTGCGTCCTTGGACCAAAGTAAGGAACTTTTTGAATAGCTTAAGCTCCAATCTTACTTCACGGTCACTATCAATTGTTTTAGTCAATTTAAATACGTTTTTAAGATTTTTGAAACTTTTGGTTGTTTTAAAATATTTAATTTTTGAAATTTTACGAAATTTTATCTTTGACACTTTCTCGCTTCCAAACCGTGCATTGTATACAAAAAAATTCTTCACAAAAAATTTTACAAATTTTGTTTTCTGTTGAAAAAGCATAATTTCTTATTATAAAATACCCCTTTGGCGCATTTCTGGTCAATTTAATATACCCCGCCTGGAGGCGGGCTTGCCGGTTAGAGGGTTAAACAAAAGAGAAGGTTGAGAAAAAGGTGGCAGCAAAATAGAAATCCAGGTGATAGAAGATTATTTAACAAAGCCTGCAAAGATCTCAAAGACTTTCTTAACCAACAAAGAAATCAGTCAACAGCAAACTTTATTGATGAAATAAACAACTCTAAGTACGATGAGCATCTTTTGTGGAAAGCAACTAAATTTTTAAAAAGGCCAACTAGGCGCAATATTTGTGTCAAAAATACGGACGGATCTTGGTGTCGTTCGGACAATGATTTATCTGAAGTATTTGCTAAACATTTAGAGAATATATTTCAACCTTTAGAACTTAACACTTGTGCTGATCAGGAATAAATTTGTAATTTTTTGGAATCACCGTGTCAAATGGACTTTCCTATAAGACATATTACACCTAATGAAGTCAAAACTGAAATTAAATTATTGAACGCCAAAAAGTCTCCCGGTTATGACTTGATAAGCGGAAATGTTGTTAAAAATCTTACTAGAAAAAGCATAATATTTTTAACTCTTATATACAACTCAATATTAAGACTTAATCATTTTCCATCACAGTGGAAATGCGCCGAAATTATAATGATCCCAAAACCAAACAAACCTGAAAAGCAGTTGTCGTCATATAAGCCGATAAGTCTACTGGCAACATTTTCCAAAATATTTGAAAAGAGACTACAACCATTACTAAATGTATACAATATAATTCCAGACCACCAGTTTGGTTTTAGGCACAAACATGGAACGCCAGAGCAGTGTCATCGTCTCGTGAGTGTTATAACAGAATGTATTGAGAAAAAACATTATTGTTCTGCGGTTTTTCTGGACGTACAGCAAGCCTTTGATAGAGTATGACATCAAGGTTTACTATACAAAATCAAAAAAACGTTACCTGCACCGTACTTTTTATTTTTCAAAAATTATCTAACTAGTCGACATTTCTACGTCAAAAGTAGAGATGAGAGGTCAAATATCTTCCAAATCAATGCTGGAATTCCACAGGGTAGCGTACTCGGTCCAGTATTATACACAATATATACAGCTGATATGCCAACAACCCCTAATACTATGGTAGCCACTTACGCGGACGATACGGCTATTATTGCTACCAGTGACTCAGAAACCGAAGCATCTTTATTTGTTCAAAATGCACTCAATTTGTTAGAAAAATGGTTCTTAAAATGGAATATTAAAGTGAATTCAGAAAAATCAATCCATACTACATTTACGTTAAGACGAAAAGACTGCCCTGCTGTTACCATTTATCAAGAAGAAATACCTAGAAGAGAAACAGTCAAATATTTGGGAATGACAATAGATAGGCGTCTTACATGGAAACCGCACATCAAAGCAAAGCATGAACATCTAAAATTAAAATGCAAGAAACTTTATTGGCTACTAGGACCAAGATCCCAACTCAATTTAAATAACAAATTGCGCATCTACAAAGCTATACTAAAACCGGTTTGGACCTATGGTATACAAATATGGGGTACTGCAAGCAAATCCAATACAGATATCTTTGAAAGGTTCCAATCCAAAACACTTAGGTTAATTACGAATGCACCCTGGTTTATAACCAATAAACATATCCGTCTTGATTTGAAGATGTCAACGGTAAAGCAAGAAATTCAAGCGTATAGTGAAAAATATCTGCAGAGACTGAGTGATCATACTAACCCTTTGGCTATATCGCTCCTTGATGACAGTAATGAAACAAGGCGTTTAAAACGAACTCATATACTGGACTTGCCGTTCATAAACTAATTTTGTTATTATGAAAGATAAATATACATATATATTATGGGTCATATGCACAATCACTTTTTAAATTTCTAAATGGTTTATAAAACAAATTTTTCATACAAAATTCATTCTATAAACGTGTTATAAGATTTTCAAATTATAATGCATAAGCATTTATATATATCTATTACATTAATATTATCGCTTTTGTGTATATATATTTCACCCTATAACCATTTATTTTATTTAAAATTGTAAATATGTATATTAGAGTGGTCCAAAAAAACACGAAAGTTGGAATTCGCGATCTCCACAATGTTGCCCCTATTCCTTAATGTCTAAAAACTCTCTGTGCCAAGTTTCAGCTAAATCCGCTGTTATTTAGTGATAGCACAAAAAGTTGTCTTTTAAGAATTAGTAATTTATCTCTAGAGTAATTTATACAAAAAGTAGGGTTGACTATAAATTTAATTATTTCTTAAGCTGTACGCTATTATTTAACAATTTTTTTTAAATCTGGTCTTAATTAATGTGAATATAAGGAATTTGAAATCAAAACTTAAAAAAATTAAGTAACTTTTAAGTAATTCGCGGTTTTTTTTTAAATTTATATAAAAAAATACATATTTTAGTCAAATTTTCGAAATTTTCCGAACAGATGTAATTAAAAATTCAACTTGTTTTTACCTTGAATGCGCAAATTTCTCAAATCTGATCTTTATTTTAACGGAGATTATGAATCAGCAATCGAAACTTAAAAAAAATTTGTGGTTTATGAATTATTCGCGGTTTTTGAAAATTCAAAAAAACTCAAGTTTTTTGAGATATTTTCCCAATTACCTGTAAACGGTGTTATCGAAAAATGCAATTTGTTATACTTTTGCAATTTACTTACCAAGGACCTTCATTATATATAACACTGATTTTAATTTTAAAAAGGATAACAGATATCCTTGCAAATTAAGTTAAAATTTGACATTTTTTAATATTTCGCTATTATTTAGATTGCTGTAATTTTATTGCTACCAAAAACCTTATCCCACATAATAGGACATTTAGCAGATATATATTAATGCAAAAACGAAATTTTCTTATTGGTAAATATAAGAAAACATCGTGATCGAAGTTGATCCTTTTTTGTATGAAATTTAAAAATTTCGCGAAATCCGCGACTCCGATTTCAATTTTGATTTCATATTCGTAATGTACAACTAAAAATATATTAGATTTGATATGCCGCGATCATAATAATTATATTTAATTTTTCTCATTTTTTCCATTATTTTTAATTAATTAAAAATAATAGAACAAGTACGACCTCGAAACTTCAATTGCGATGTGCTACCTCTAAACAAAACTTTTTTGGTGATTTTTTTGATCAGACTACATTTTTTTTCAAAGTGGCATATTTGTAGGGTTGTGGAGCGTGAAAATTCCAACTTTTTTTTTTTTTGGACCACTCTAATGTATATATATTATAGAAAAATTATAAAATGACTGATAGTTTATTGTATAAAGTTATGTAATTCAATGGAATTACATAGCACATGTTAAGTAATATATAGTTAGCAAATTTGCTTATTGTCCTCGGACAGATTGTAAATAAAGAACCATTAAAAAAAATAAGATCCCAGATATATATTGCCAACTGTTCAAAAAATAATACACTGGGAGAGCACTGATTTTATAAAAATTACAATATTTTGTTAAAATAAGGTTTAAACTCAGAAGGTCTCGAGTTCGATATGCATTTTTTTTACAAAATGAATTTCTTTTTATAAAATTAAAATTTTTTTTTCTATAAATTTTTTTATAAAATTATATATTTATTTTTTTATTAAATTGAAATCTTTGAATAAAATAATTTTATTTACATCTTTTTGACGCTCTACACCATTTCCAATTGTATTAATTGTTTTAAGATTTATCAATTGTATTTCAGAAATAATCAATTGAATTTCAGTTTCATCAATTGTGTTTCAGAACTCATCAATTATTTTTCACATTTATGAATTGTATTTCAGAACTAGTCAATTGAAGTTCAGTTTTATCAATTGTGTTTCAGAAATTATTAATTGTATTTCCGAAATTCACAACTGTATTTCAGAAATTATCAAACTGTATTTCAGAAATTATCAATCGTATTTCCGAAATTATGAAATGTATTTGAGAAATTTTTCTCTATTAGGTATGAAATTCTGAAATAGATTTCATAATTTCTGGACACAACTAAATAAATAAATAATTAAATTTGCGTAATATTGTAGTTTCTGAAGTGCAAATAATATTTTGTGATATACAATTAAAATTTTCTAAAATACATTTAATAATTTCTGGAATACCTTTTTTCGATGCTTATAAGTTAGCTCGAAATGCTTTTATCATTCATTTAATTTGTAGCTATCACACATCTATAACAAGTCTCGTTAGATTAGAGTGTAGAGGTCTTGGCTGACAATCTGGTGGACTGGGTTAAATTTCATGTTTTTAAAAGCAAATATTAAAAAAAGTTTTCTCAATTTTTTCAAAAATGTTTTTTGAAATCTATTTTTTGCCAAGATAGTTAATGCAACGTTCTGCCAACGCATAACCGACCATCGCCAACGGTTTGCCAGCATTGTGCCGATTATATTTTTCTGTCTGGGATGTTAAACTTAAACCTATTGTATATTAACATTAATTAACACTATATTTTTATTTTTATGAAATACATTTTTATTTTATTATAAGTTAACATTAAATTAAATTTTAGATAATGGCACCAATTTGTAGTTGTAATTATTATATATTAAATCCAAGGTTGGCAACCGATACCGTTATAATACCGTTATCCGTTTCAAAACCCTTTCAAATTGACAACCGATACCGATACCAATACCGAAATTCTTGATTTCAAAAAATACCGGTATTCAAAAACCTACCGGTATTAATGTTTTCGGTATCGGTATAACCGATACCGATATGATTAAAATACCGTTACCGATACCGATACCGAAACAAATAAAATATCGACACCAATACCGATACCTATACCGTTATTCGTTTCGGTTGCCAACCTTGATTAAATCGTATATTCATAAACATTCTATACAGTTAGACGAGGTTTATGGAACTATTTAACTTTATAAAGTGTTTATAAATTATAACTTAAATGTACATATATATATGTTAAATGTACGTGAACAAATTGTTGATATGGACCCACAAATTGTATCTCAACTGATATTGGAATTATTGTACCATTACCATACATCAATATATATTAAATGATATACATATATTACAATATATGACACTGTATTATAAATATTGTTAATGAAGTAAAATACATTATTCAAATTAAACCATATATGGAATTGTATTCAAAATGTTGATGTGGTACCAAATTTGACCATATATTGTTTAAATTGTGCCATATATGACAATATATTGTTTAAATGATACCATATATGTCTATATATTAATATTGTTTAAATGACACCATATATCAATATATATGGTAGCATATATTATCATATCTGCATCTGTATTAAAAATGTCGTTCATCAGGTACCATATATGAGCATATATTGTTGAAATGGCACCATATATGACAATATATGGTTTAAATGGCACCATATATGGTAATATATTGCTTAAATAACACCATATGTAAATATATATGGCACTATATATGGTAGCATATATTATCATATGTGGAACTGTATTAAAAATATTGTTCATGAGGTACCATATATGGGCATATATTGTTTAAATTGCACCATATATGATAATATATGGTTTAAATGGTACCATATATGATAATATATGGTTTGAATGGCACCATATATGATAATATATGGTTTGAATGGCACCATATATGATAATATATAGCTTAAATGACACCATATATAAATATATATCGCACTATATATAGTACCATATATTATCATATCTGGAACTGAATTAAAGATTTGGTTTATGAGGTACCATATATGACCATATATTGCTTAAATGGCACCATATATGATAATATCTAGTTTAACTGTCACCATATATAATTATATATTGTTTAAATGATACCATATATAATTATATATTGCTAAAATGCCACCATATATATTAAGATATAGTTCTATATATAACTATATATGCAATAAGATCAACCATGTTATGTAATATATAATTATATATGCCATATCTAATATTATGAAGGCCGATATCTAATTAGATGAAATTATATATGGCATAATATAAGGAAAATTTTTCGGAAAAAACGTCATATATAATTATATATGGATATACATAACCACATGTCTAATTATATATTGTAATATATGCCACATATGATTATATATAATTTTTTTTACTCGGGAATATAAGAAAAAATGTATAGTGCCATATATATTTATGTATGGTGTTATTTAAGCAATATATTATCATATATGGTGCCATTTAAACCATATATTATCATATATGGTGCCATTTCAACAATATATGCTCATATATGGGACCTCATGAACAACATTTTCAATATAGTTCCAGATATGATAATATATGCTACTATATATAGTACCATATACTTTGATATATCGTATCATTTAAACAACCCGAGTAAAAATAGTTACATATAGTCATATATGTGATTAAGTTATATCTGTATAAATATACAGTTTCATCCGAAGAATGGCGCGATTTATTTTTGTTAATTGTTTATCAATTTTTATCTAATTGTATCAGATTAGATCTGACCTGATTAAATTATGTGTTAATCAGATGAAATTGTATCCGATGTTTGCCCTGATACAATTTTATCAGCCCTATGCTCCTTGCAGGAGTAAAAGGAAGAAATATATATATAACACATAATTTAATCAGGTCAGATCTAAACTGATGCAATTAGATAAAAACTGATAAACAACTGATACAATTTTATCGGGCCATTTTCCGGATCAAATGGTACATGGATCACTCTAAGTTATATATTACCATATAAAGCTCCATATTATTTTTTTTTATAGGGAACATATACCATATATGGTGCCATTTATACAACATATTGTCATATATGGTGCCATTTTAACGATATATGGTCATATATGGTAACTCAGCAGCAACTACAATATTAACTGTATTTCAGAAGCTATTAAGTGTATTTCAGAAATTTTAAATGTACCTATTTCAGAAATTATCAAATGTATTACAGAAATTATTAATTGTATTTCAGAAATAATCAAATCTATTTCAGAACTTGTTGATTGTATTTCATAATTAATATAGAAAAATTTCTGAAATACATTTCATAATTTCTGAAATACAATTGATAATTTCTGAAATACAGTTTGATAATTTCTGAAACACAGTTGTGAATTTCGGAAATACAATTAATAATTTCTGAAATACAATTGATAAAACTGAAATTCAATTGACTAGTTCTGAAATACATTTCATGAATCTGAAAAATAATTGATAACCCTATTAAAAAAAACTAATATGGAGCTTTATATGGTAATATATAACTTAATGTGATCCACATACCATTTCATCCGAAAAATGGCCCGATATAATTGTGTCAGTTGGTTATCACTTTTTATCTAATTGTATCAGTTTAGATCTTAACTGATTAGATTATATAGTAATCAGATGAAATTTTATCTGATTTTTGACCTGATACAATTTTATCGGTTTATGTCGCATGGTATTAGTTTAGATCCAAATAGATACATTTTTATACAAACTTATAAAGTTATATCTGCATTTTGGCCTGATGCAATTATATCTGCTTTAAAACTTTGATACAATTATATAAGGCAAATGTCGGATACAAATATATATTATTTATATAAAATTGTACCAACTACGATCTAAACAGATATCATTAGATATAAACCGGTAAAATAGTATCAGGTCAAAAATCGGATATAATTTCATCTGATTAATGTATAATTTTATTAGTTGAGATCCTAACTGATACAATTAGATGAAAACTGATACACAACTGATACAATAACATCGGGCCATTTTTCGGATGAAACTGTATATTTATACCGATATAAGTTAATCACATTTTATACGATTATATGTAACTGTTTTTAATCGGGAAGTTCTGAAATACAATTGATAAAACTGAAATTCAATTGATTATTTCTGAAATACAATTGATAAATCGTAAAAACAATTGATACAATTGGAAATGGTGTAGAGCGTTAAAAAGATGTAAATAAAATTATTTTTTTAAAAAAATTCAATTTAATAAAAAAAATATAAGTATAATTTTAAAAAGAAATTCATTTTATAAAAAAAAATGCATAGCCGTGAACGGTATCGAACTCGAGACCTTCTGAGTTTAAACCTTATTTTAACAAAATATTGTAATTTTTATACAATCAGTGCTCTGCCAGTGTATTATTTTTTGAACTGTTGCCAATATTTGTCTGGGATCTTATTTAATCCCAAATAAATGGAGATCTTACGTAGTACCCAAATATAATGCGGGATCTAATTTTATCTGTCATTTTTCTGGATAGTTTTAGATGTCAATCCCCAAATATATTGCTGTTTCTAATCCGATCTGCCATTTTAATACCGAAATAAATTGCCGGATCTAATTCAATCTGCAATTTATGGGATAAATTAAGATCCTGTAAAATCCTCAAATATATCACTGGATTTAATTCCATCTGCAATTTATCGGAAAAGTTAAGATCTTACGCAATCCCGAAATATATTACTGGATCTAATTCGATCTGCCATTTTTCGGATCAAATTAGATCTAAGTTTATCCACAAATATATTGATGGATCTAATTCCATCTGCCATTTTTCGGATTAATTTAGATCTAAGTTTATCCACAAATATATTGCTGGATCTAATTCCATCTGACATTTTTCGGATCAATTTAGATCTAAGTTTATCCCCAAATATATTGCTGGATCTAATTCGATCTGCCATTTTTCGGATCAAATAAGATCTAAGTTTATCCACAAATATATTGCTGGATCTAATTCCATCTGCCATTTTTCGGATTAATTTAGATCTAAGTTTATCCCCAAATATATTGCTGGATCTAATTCGATCTGCCACTTTTTCGGATCGAATTATATCTACTTTTATTCATCAAATATATTGCTGGATCTAATTCGATCTGCCAAAATTGAGATCAAATTAGATCTAACTTTATCCACAAATATATAGCTGGATCTAATTCGATCCGCTATTTTTCGGATCAAATTAGATCTAGGTTTATCCACAAATATATCATTGGACCTCCCAATTTTGCGATATAACTTGATCTTAGTTTATCCCCATATATACAATGGGATCTAATACGATATCATTGGATACACCCAATTTTGAGATCTAATTGGATCAGCTAGATATTACAGCAGATCTTAGACAATATAAAATTGGATATGATTAGATATTGCGCGAGATCAATTTTTTTTACTCGGGTATTTATTTAACCCTTTGACACGGGAATTTTAATGGCTAGGAATTTTCCAAATAAACTTCGTGGAAATGTAGATCTATGCCCAAGAAATATTGTTTATTATTTCAATTCAATTGACTAGTTATGGCTTTGCAGCGCCCCCTAGCGGAGATATTTGGAATCAAAGTTCAAACATTAACATTCTGCCGGCTCCGAGCGGGTTAAAATTTTTTTAAAATTTTAATTTTATATTTTTCCTATTACTAATCTCTACATAAAACCTTTTGAATTTTTGAATTTTATTCATCACACAATTTTCGAGACTAAACTATAGCCTTTTTTGAACTTTTAAATTTAAACACATTCTCAGCAGCGTTGATGATCACAAGACAAAGCGCACTCTACTGCTCTCATATTGTTTTGAAATTTCACAGCCTGCATAAAATTTTAATAAGAACAAAATAGCGAACAGATAACAGTAAATGAATAGCGCTTTGGTTAAAATTCAAATCAGTGACGAGTTGATGAAGTCGACGTACATTATAATGTACGCCACTCGCCAAAGGGTTAGATATTATCACGATGTTTTTCTTTTTTTTATACACTTTAGTTTAAAAAAAATTGGTTCGAATAAACGACTGCGCCAGTTATGTAAATCAAAATACAATTGCTTTAAATACTTTTTAAATTCAAATTCAAAATCAATTTTATTGTTCAACGGTGAAATTACGGCTGAACTAATTAATATAAATATGAAACATGATTTGGTATTTTCTTAAATTCTAAAACGCTTTATTAAAATTAAAATAATATTTGAATGAAAGAAAAGTAATAAATTAAATAACAAAATAGAAAAAAGTATAAAATATAAGATTTAAAAAGATGACTAATAATAACAATATAGAGATGACCAAGTGACATCGTAACTCGCTCACAATAATACATGGGTAGACAGACAATCGAAACAAAAAGTGATTCTGAGTCGATCGGTATGTGGAGACTTCTCCAATTTTATGTTTTTGAATTTATAAAATAATTTTAGAATTTAATCATTTTTATTGTTATTGGCACTGACCCGCAGATAACCCTGTGGACGGGCAATATGCTCAGGAGTAGGGCTATAAACTCGGACATAGGCGGTGATGGGGCGCGGAAGGTGGTCACAAGGGGTACTCCACAAGGGGGGGTCATTTCTCCTCTTCTGTGGAATCTTGTGATCAATGGAATCCTTGACTCATTGGGGAGAACGGGGACGAAGGTTGTGGCATACGCCGATGACGTTGTGCTACTGATCAGGGGG
This sequence comes from Leucophora obtusa, assembly GCA_949987735.1. Classification (NCBI taxonomy): domain Eukaryota; kingdom Metazoa; phylum Arthropoda; class Insecta; order Diptera; family Anthomyiidae; genus Leucophora; species Leucophora obtusa. Next base: position 246,951,075 of record OX465295.1, read on the forward strand.
AAATTTCTCCAGACGGTCAGTGATCTCATGGAGTCGGCGCTTACGATGCTATCCAGGTGGGCAAGGAAGAACGGTCTGGGAGTCAATCCATCTAAAACCGAACTTGTTTTGTTCACAAGGAAGTACAAACCGGAGAGATTTGATCTCCCTAGATTGAACGGAATCACTCTTCAACTCTCGGGGGAGGCAAAGTATCTGGGTGTCATTCTTGACTCTAAACTTTCCTGGAAGAGGAATACCGAGGAGAGAATGAGAAAAGCCTTGTGTGCTTTTTACACCTGTAGAAGGACCTTTGGGAAGAGATGGGGTCTACAGCCGTATATCATTCACTGGATGTATGCGGCGATTATCAGACCAATCTTGACCTACGGGGCACTGGTGTGGTGGAGGGCGGTGGACACGGGTTCATATCTCTCCACTCTCGTAAAGGTGCAACGACTGGCTTGTCTGGGTATTACGGGGGCGGCTCGTTCTACACCCCAGGCAAGTTTGGAGGTGATGCTTGGCATCCCACCACTGGATATTTATATCAGGGGCACGGCGGCAAAGGCAGCTCTCAGACTTAGGGAGATGCAGGAGCTGAGGCAACGCACTTGGGGGCACAGTACCATTCTGCATGAGATTGGTGGTGCACTACTGGATCGTGAAACGGACTCTATTGTACCGGTCACGAATTTCCAGAGGACTTTTGAGGTGATTGTACCGACCAGGGAAGATTGGGCAGCCGACTCCGTTATTCGGATTGGTGATATCTCAGTGTTCACGGACGGTTCGAAGACGGACATGGGGACAGGGTCGGGAGTTTACTCCGGCGAACTGGACCTTCGAATCTCCATACGACTCTCGGGTGATTGCAGCGTGTTCCAGGCGGAAGTGTATGCAATTGACGTGGCCGCACGGATGATAATGGAACGGGATTTGGATCCATCGTCCATTAGCATCTTTGCGGACAGTCTTGCTGCTTTGAAAGCCCTGGAATCCGATACTGTCAGATCGGGGTGTGTGCGGCACTGTATTGAATCCCTCGACCGTATTCGTCGGCACTCGGTAAGGCTGGCGTGGGTCCCTGGACACGCTGGGATTGCGGGGAACGAGCGGGCTGACGAGTGTGCGAGGAATGGCTCTGAGTCGGTTGAGGACCCTATACAGACGGAGGTCCTGGTTCCTCTGGTGGAGCTATTCGGTGTGATAGGGGATATATCGGATAGGGAGACGAGGGCAAGGTGGACAACCTTGACCAATTGTAGGATATCTCGGACTCTATGGCCACTGCCAGATCCGGGGAGGACAAAGATTCTTCTTGGATTTGGCAAGCGGACGGTTGGGATGCTTGTAGGGGTTCTAACGGGACACTGCGCGATAGGCCGAATGGCTGCGCGTTGGGGTTACGCCCAGGCGGACTACTGCAGGGGCTGTGGGGACGAGGAGGAGGAGGAGACAGTGCATCATCTGCTTTGTGAATGTCCGGGACTGAAGGAACGGCGACTCAGATATCTGGGGTGCAGGTTCTTCGACGACCTGGACAGTCTACGCGATGTTTCTCTGTCTGGTCTTGCGAACTTTTTAAGGGGATCGGGATGGTTCTAGATTTCTCGGGTCGTGGTATTTCTTTCCATGTGGGGAAAACTAAGGGAATCACAATGGGCCCTATGGCCTCCGAGTGAACTCGCCGTTCTGGCGGGCTCCCATTCAACCTAACCTAACCTATTGTTATTCTGAAGTCAATAATTTTCATGTGCACTTTTCAATTATTAAATAAAAAGAAGATAACCGTTAAATTTAAATATAGAAATATTATAATCAGTAACAAATCCCATAAGTGGTGACCCCAGTAAAACGAATGCCGAAAAAACTATCAGAATTATCTTTGGAAGAAATTTCGTTTTTGTTAAGGAAATGGAGCTTGCCATTGACGGGGCGAAAAGCCGAGAAACTACTGCAATTAAAATCATACCTAGAAGGCCTTCAAATCACAGATCCAGAAAACTATGATTTTGAATTAGATTTAACACATTCGGAAGAGCCACCATCAGGTTCAAGTACCGATTTGAACACAATTTTACAACATATTCAAGATTTCATGGAAAGTATGGCAAGACGCTTTGAGGAATTTAGATTACAAAGATTACAAACTTCAATACCACCGGTGTACGATAAGGAGGTTTTTCCCTACCGGCAGCAAAATGGAACAATTCAATTTCTTTAGTAATTGTGGTCCATATGCCACTGAAAGGTTCTTAGGGCAGTGTAAACGACTTAAACCACAGAAATTGCGCCGGTAAAACCGACAAATAAAAAGACAAGTGATTGCTTCAATTTTAACAATAAATGTAGGCCCAGAATAAGAGAGCAGCGATTTTTTCCATACAATTTGACATTTAAAAATCGCTGGGCGTAGCTGTTGTGAGATAGGATCTATTTTATTTTAATGCCGGTTTTTGTTATTCTCTCATTTCTCTCGCTCATACTCTCACCAATGTTGTCAACTCTATTGTTATTTTTGCTGGTTTTCACTACATTTTATTTATTTATTTATTTATTTATTAAATTAAGTCTATGGAATATAATTTCCTTACAGACTAGAAGTGTATTACATCATAATTTGATTGGGAAGAACCAACAAACACTTCGATTTAATTTTGTTCTGATTCCACCCATATTTTGAAAATAAAAATTAAGTTTTTTAAATTTAGCAGCAACATTCTTTAAACATTTACGTCCTCGGTTCGAGGTTTCTGAAAAAACTGAAACTGACGAACCTTTACATCAGATGGCCACAAAGATGGTTTAAAAAGCTGTTTATAAAATGCAGCAGAAACACCAAGTTTGAACGAAACTTTACTCATTAAACTTAAGTCAGCATCCTTTTTGATTAATTTAAAGCATTCTAAATACATTTTTTGGATTCCAGCATATTTCACTACATAATCCATAATTTGGTCTGCAGTAAAATTCGGCTTAAAGGATGACAAATGAACCCATTTTCTGCTAGCTACAACATCCAATTCACTATTAGCATTATCCCCAAAAATCACTTGATTTCGTTTTCTTTTCGGCTTAACAATATTCCACATTGAATTGTTTGCTGGGAAATCATTTTCAACATGAGAGTTTATAGTGGCAGCATAACTAACCGTATTTTCGGATGTATGAGAAATAGAAATACTCTCATTGTCATCATCTGCTTGTACGTTACTTTTATCAGAACCAACAACATTTACATCATCATTATTAGCATCATCATTAGCATAAAGACCAGCATTACATCCATCACTATTATTAGCAGCAGCACCAACAATAGCATTATTACGATGACTATCAGAGAGTGTAAGAAAATTAGCAGAAGTAGATGCAGGGGGTGAACTTTTTTGTTGTTTATTATTAGAACTTGATTCGGCAAGTGTTTTTTTGTTTTTCAACGAAACACTCTCAATAACAGTGTTTTTGTTGATTACATGAGCATTTTTTAATTCTTTAATATCATTAACATTATTTACTTTTTTTGTAAGATCAATGATCATTAGCTTTAAGTTGTTTACTTCATGTGTTAAACGACTTACACAGCGCACTAAATCACTTGACGAATCCAAACAATTGTCACAGTTGAATAAAATGTTTTTATTACTTTTTAAGACATTATATTCATTATCAGATGTAATGTTAGCACAAATATTATGATAACTAAGCTGACACAAATTGCACTTTATTATTACAGTGTCCTTTTTAATGATGTTGAAACATTTTGAACAAACAACTTTCTTTAAAGAAGACATAGCGAAACACACGTCTTACTCAATTCGTTGCGAAGCGAAGACTTTGTAATATTTTGTAATATCCAAGAGTACAACTTCCGCCCTTGCGAATGGTATATCACACCTTGTCATTTTTATGACGATGTATGATATATTATTTGCTTATGGGAAGCACAGCTGAGTGCTACCGGGCGCGTCACAGGTTGCGGATAGTGATTCCGCAGAAATGTGGAGTAGCTGCCAATGGCAGCCGCGGACAGTCAGCGGTTACAAGGGGAGAGTCTCGGAGGGTCTTTCGAGCTCCCACTAAGTCCCGAGTTTGCCTATGATCCTTGTAACGTCGTGGCGAGCAATTGGCGCCAACCAAAAAAACCAATATCCCAACCGACCATGGGCGGTATAACCCTATTGGCGCTTGGATTAAATCCCTGCGCAACCACTGCAGGCCTGGAGGCAATGTTGGCAGCCCCAACACCAGGATCGGATGCTTTGGCCCAATCAGCCATTCATCTTAAACCAAACATGATTACCGAAACCGTAAAGCGGCCCTATGCTCCTTGCAGGAGTAAAAGGAACAAATATATATAAAGAGTACAACTAACAAAGGCAATCAATGGCTCTTCTGAATCTTTTTCTATTTTTTTGCAAAAAAAAAAAAATAAAATTTGTAAATTATTAAAATTTTGTTTTCTTTATTCAACTGAGATATTGAACATTATTAGTAGCTCGTTAGTTCATCGTTTAGCATTGTATATTATATTTGCAGTAAACTAAGAAACATATGAGTGGCATTAAGTATCCTTGTTATATATAACACATGCTCAATTATGTCGCTGCCGCTGTACGTAGTTATTTCGGGCGTGTTTATTCTCAGAGCGTAAATCGCTAGCCTCTGCGCTCTTATTCTGGGCCTACACTAACAATAATGTGTTTATAACTTTTGAGGAAGGTTTATTCTTCTTCTTAACCTCAAACCTACTAAATTAGAATTAATAAAAATACATATTAATGACAATATTAATTGTATTTGGTATATACGACGCGTTTGGAAAAACAACCATTTACTATAAAAAATAAAAATGCCCTGTTGGCTGTCCGTCTCCAATATACACAAATTGCCTGCACTTGTACGTACAAACCATACGTCAATGTGGCAATATTTGTGAAAAGGTGACACGGAGGAAATAAGAAGATAAATAGAGAAAATCTGAAGTAGAATGTTTGTATATGTCTGTTTGATCACTTCTGAAATTATTCATATAGAGACAATCTGACAATAAAAATATAAACAATAATACAATTTAATAGAAGATCACTGATGAAGCCTGTCCATAAAAAGGCAGAAACTAGATCTAGACTGATTTGCAAATTTAATGTGTTTATAACTTTTAAGGAAGGTTTATTCTTTTTCTTAACCTCAAACCTACTAAATTAGAATTAATAAAAATACATATTAATGACAATATTAATTGTATTTGGTCTATACGACGCGTTTGGAAAAACAACCATTTACTATAAAAAATAAAAGTTCCCTGTTGGCTGTCCGTCTCCAATATACACAAATTGCCTGCACTTGTACGTACAAACCATACGTCAATGTGGCAATATTTGTGAAAAGGTGACACGGAGGAAATAAGAAGATAAACAGAGAAAATCTGAAGTAGAATGTTTGTATATGTCTGTTTGATCACTTCTGAAATTATTCATATAGAGACAATCTGACAATAAAAATATAAACAATAATACAATTATAATAATAGAAGATCACTGATGAAGCCTGTCCATAAAAAGGCAGAAACTAGATCTAGACTGATTTGCAAATTTAACCTTTTAAGGAAGGTTTATTCTTTTTCTTAACCTCAAACCTACTAAATTAGAATTAACAAAAATACATATTAATGACAATATTAATTGTATTTGGTCTATACGACGCGTTTGGAAAAACAACCATTTACCATAAAAAATAAAAATGCCCTGTTGGCTGTCCGTCTCCAATATACACAAATTGCCTGCACTTGTACGTACAAACCATACGTCAATGTGGCAATATTTGTGAAAAGGTGACACGGAGGAAATAAGAAGATAAACAGAGAAAATCTGAAGTAGAATGTTTGTATATGTCTGTTTGATCACTTCTGAAATTATTCATATAGAGACAATCTGACAATAAAAATATAAACAATAATACAATTTAATGGAAGATCACTGATGAAGCCTGTCCACAAAAAGGCAGAAACTAGATCTAGACTGATTTGCAAATTTAATGTGTTTATAACTTTTGAGGAAGGTTTATTCTTCTTCTTAACCTCAAACCTACTAACAATAATTTTACTTTATTAAAATAAACATTCTAAACCTAACATAACAAGTCTTGTACATAAAGGGCAGTTAATTGTTTATGTTTGTTGTTGTTTGCCTCTCACTTTAACGAAAGCTAATGGTAAAGCAATAACTAAGAATTTACTTGTTTGACTAAATTTAACAAGAGACAAAAATATGCAAAAAAATTTAAAACTAGCGGGTAATTTAAAAACAAATAAGTTACTTGTACACAATGCAATACAATAATATTATTAGAAATTACAATGGGGCAGAGTTTAATAAATATTGAATAATTCTGAAATAGGAAATAAATTGAATTAAACAAATTCTATACATTTATACGGTGACCTAACATTCCGGCCCCATTGAAAGGACCGTTTCAATTATGAAGGCAGAAGTGCCAACCTATGGATAGGGCGAAGTATAACTCCCTTTGTTGTTTTTATGTCGACTACTCTGACACGATCATCTCTTCCACGTACTATATTTACGATTTTTACCATGAGCCATTTTTGTGGGGGTATATTATCCTCATGAATAATAACTAGGGCACCAGGGGCAATATTTGAATTAGAGCTCGTCCATTTACTTCGAGTCTGCAGCTCATTTATGTAATCGTGGGACCATTTTTTCCAAAATTGTTGTTTTATGGCACTAATACGGGCCCAATACTGGAGTTGATCAATTTCTTTCTTTGAGACACCACGTTCAGGCAAAGCACGGAGGGCAGATCCAATTAAAAAGTGGCCAGGTGTGAGGGCTTCAAAGTCGCTGGGATCAGAAGAAAGGGGCGAAATTGGTCTTGAGTTCAAAATTGCCTCTATTTCGATCATGGCAGTTGTAAGCTCCTCATACGTAAGCCTAGTGTTGATAAGCGTTCGGGTTAGGTGCCCTTTTGCCGATTTGACAACGGCCTCCCATAATCCGCCAAAATGTGGTGCTCTGGGGGGAATAAAACGAAAATTTATAAATTGATTTGAACAATAATTAGAAATATAATTGGCATTATTTGGGTCAAAAAGGAACGATTTTAATTGGGACAACTTAGAATTTGCCCCAACGAAATTTGTGGCATTATCACAGAAAATATCTGTGGGGAGACCTCTTCTTCCAATTAGCCTTTTGAGAGCGGCAATACTCTGTTGATAAGTCCGAGACAACTTCAATATGTACTGCTTTGGTGGTGAGGCAAACAAACACGGCAATGTATGTTTTATATGGAACTTTTCCTCTAACTCGGAAATAAGTGTTGACAGGGCCACAAAAATCCACAGCACATCTTGCAAACGGCCTTGAAGGGTTCAGGCGCTCCACAGGAAGATTTCCCATCATTTGTTGAAGCAGTTTTGGGCGATAACGAATATATTGCGGGCATGAGTTAACAATACGACGACATAAATTTCGTGAGTTGATAATCCAAAATCGTTGGCGAATCAATAACATTAAAGCCTTGGCACCAGCGTGATAATTACTGAGATGAAGATGGCGTACATAACAGTTGACAAAGTGACATTTACTTGGCAAAATTATTGGATGTTTTTGCCCATCTGGAATTGCAGCGAGTTCTAAGCGACCACCGACTTTGAGCAAATTGAAGCCATTTGTATTTTCGAGAAAGGGGTTAAGACACTTTAAGGCACCTTGAGGATCCTTCTTCTTTAATACCCGAGAAATGTATTCTTGGAAGTATTGCTGCTGTATATTCAAAACGATACAAAATAAAGCATTTTCTAATTCTTGAGGCTGCAAAGTATCAGAATCAAAAATATTAGTTTTAGATCAGAATCAAAAATATTAGCTTTTTGATAAAAACGTAGCATCCAGGCAACAACACGAATAATTTTTAAATATGAGCTATATTTGTCAATGGATTCCAATATGTAGTTTGATTCTTTTTCGATTAAAAGTACAGTTTTACGCTTTTCTTTGTTGATTACTTACAAGTCGGGTGAATCACATTTATTTGAAGGCCACTAAGCTGAATCGAGAGCGAGAAAGGCAGGCCCAGTGAACCAAATTGATGAAGCAAGTTCCTATACAGTTGAGCCGCGAGAGACAATATCAGCTGGGTTTAAGTTTGTGGGAACATGTCTCCAAGTACATCCATTTGTTAGATCTTGAATTTCTGATACCCTGTTGCCAATGAAAACTGATAATGTTGATGAATGTTGTTTGAGCCAGTGAAGAACCAGTTGAGAATCTGTCCAAAGTATGACTTCGAGATTTGGTCTTTGCAAAAGATTTTTTGTTTTGGAGTACAATTTTGCAAAAAGTTGAGCCGCACATAATTCTAGTTGTGGTAATGATTTTCTTTTTGTAGGAGCAACTCTGGACTTGGCCGTAAAGAGCTTAACAGGAATATTACTTGATGCAGTTTTTACTCAGAGATACAAACAGCAGCCATAAGCACGTATTGATGAATCACAAAACCCATGAAGTTGAATAGAGTTTGAACCGGGAGCAAGACAATAACGAGGAATTTTTAATAACGGTAGAGTTTTGAGATCTCAGACAAAGTTTTTCCAAGCGGTGTAGAGTTCTTGAGGTATAGATTCGTCCCAACCTAATTTAAGAATCCACAATTCTTGCATGATAATTTTGGCCTTTGTAATAAGAGGAGACACAAGTCCAAGGGGATCAAAAAGTAATGATGAGAGCGACAAAATTGTTCTTTTTGTGATCTTTTCATCTATCTGAGTTTTCGGTGAAAACGAGAAGAGAAAAACATCTTTTTGTTGATTCCAGGTTATTCCAAGAGCATTTGTAACAGCAGAGTCATCTATATTCAAATCTTTCATGGTTTTATCATTTTGAAAATCCTTATGATTTGAATGCCATTTATCTAATTGGAAACAATCTTTTAATAAAATTTCATTTACCTCTTTTTTGATTTGGGCCAACTCCTCTAAGGTTTCTGCTCCACCCAAAAAATCATCAACGTAAAATGATGATTTTTTAGCTTTTGCTCCAAGTTCATATTGTTCAATGTACTGATCTGCAAGGAAATGAAGACTTTTGATTGCGAGATATGGGGCAGAAGACATTCCATATGTGACAGTATTGAGCTGGTAAGTTCTAATTTCTTCTTGGTCAGAATATAAAATATATTGGAACTTTCGATCACGAAAATCAATTAGTACCTGCCTATACATTTTTACGATGTCAGCAGTTATTGCAAAACGATGAAGCCGAAAACGAAGCAAAATAATATAAAGTTCTTCTTGAATTGTTGGGCCGACCATCAGAATATCGTTGAGAGATTTCTGCGTTGATGTGGGGCAAGAGGCGTCGAAAACAACTCTCAATTTAGTTGAAGTACTGTTGAGTTTAAATACGCAATGGTGTGGGATAAAATAGTGAGGTTCATCTAAGCGAGGATTTTGAACAAGACTCATATGTCCACAATCTTCATACTCTTTCATAAAAGTAACGTACAAAGATTTTAAATTATCGTCACGAGCAAATCTTTTCTCCTGAGAGGCAAATCGTTTTAGAGCCATATTTCGGGAGAGCCCTAAAGTCTGAGAAGATTCTTTATAAGGAAGTTTAACAACAATTCTACCTGAAGATTCACGATGGACATTGTCATTAAAAAATTACTCACAATCAGATTGTTCTTCAGTCATTTTATTTGAGGCTGATTCTATTTCTTCGATTTCCCACAAGCGTTGTAATTTTAAATCAATTTCAGGGACCGACACCATGTAAGAAGACCCAGAAGAACTGGATAGATTTGATTCATATTTTCCAGCAACAATCCATCCCAAAAGTGTTTTTTTGCAATTTTGGCAAGTTGGTACCAAGTGTTATGCGACCCACTGACAAAATATCAAAGAAAGTATCAGTACCAATAAGCAAATCTACTCGCTTTGTCTTAAAAAATTCCTCATCAGCAAGTTGAGTATTTTGAGGCAAGTTCCAGGTTGATATATCTAGGTGAGAATCGGGTGCGTACGAAATATGAGGTGTAATTTGAAACGTGAGATCCACTTCTAAATGAGTAAATCGAGATTTGACATTCGTTGATGTTTTTGTTTAGTTGTTGCGTGAGAATATCCAATACCACCGATTTCAACGATTTGTTTTGTTTTAGGAAGGCGCAAAAGGCGAGCAAAATCATCAGTAATGAATTGCAATTGAGAGCAAGAATCAAGTAAAGCCCGGACCCAGTGGCATCACGAACGAGAACCATGGCGGTAGCAAGAAGCACCGTTTTAGCGAAGATTTTTCTATGTGGGTGTGTACTAAGGTGGACCTTGAAATGAAATTTTTGCGATATTTTGGTAGATGAGGGCTCTATTCCGTGCCTTTTTGAAAAAAAATGACAATGCCGAAAAAAAAAATTAAAAAAAAAAAAAATTAGGGGTTGCGCACGAGCCGAGAAAAAGGTCCACTTTGCCAAAATTAGGGGGGAAATTGCCATAGGTCATCAGGGGTCACCCGTAGGGGGGAAGAATGTATGGCCGACCCCCATTAACTTTTTACCGCCAACATTTTCCCCCAAGCCACCCACCCCCTAGCTCCTCCCCTTAGGGGGGTCACCATACAAAAATGGAGGTTGCTCAGTATTTTCGAAAAACACCATAGGTCATCAGGGGTCACCCCTAGGGGGGCAAAATATATGACCGACCCCCATTAACTTTTCATCCCCAACATCTTTTCCGAACAAACTTACCCTCTATCTCCACTCCTTGAGGGACTCCCCATACAAAAATAAAAGAAGCTGTAATTGAGTAGTACTACTAAGCACTTTTAATATAATATAGTCAAATTAACATATTTTTGTTCGCTGATGGGTATTTCTTGCGGTAAGAATCGATAACATGTAGTAAATACTGTTTCTCTTCTTCGCCTTGACACAGTATTCTATTATAATCTTGTATCATTTTTACTCCTCTTTCGGCAGTGTCGTTCACAACGCGCAAGTTATTTACAATTCTACGACCTTCTTGATAGTCTGCGCGAGATTTCCAGGTTGCTGGATTTGCTAGAATGAAATCTTGCGATATTCCAAATCGTACAAATAAATTTTTGGTATTATGAGAGACGAAGTTGCTCAAGTCTTTAGCCAAGAATTCCTCATTCACATCTTTGAATTTCACCTCGATTTTTTTAACGCTGGTGCTTTTGATTACGACGCGAGGAGCTGGGGGAACCGGGTCGTCTTCTTCATCTTCTTCACCTTCTTCGTCTTCTTCGTCTTCTTCATCTTCTTCACCTTCGTCATTCTCCTTTTCTAGCAATGCTTGGGCCATTTTGGCCTTCAACTCATTTGAAACCTTGTCATCGAAAAAGGCAAGGGCTATGTGCTCATCGGCGAGATACCATAGGTGACCGATAAATTTCTTTATCATTACCCGAGATAAATCCTGGTCAACGGACTTGTACTCGACGATGTCCTTCAAAAACTTCCAATCTTGATTCGGCGCCTCAGCTGCTCGAGAAGAACCAAACCATGCCTTGACGTAAAGTCGCACCACAAAAATACAAACGTGTCGAATACCATTCAATTCACATACAGATAAGTGAAAAGTTCTCCGAAACAAAAACATCTTGAGGCTGTAAATGGCTTTTGCCATCCATCGAGCATGGGAAACGGGTCCTGGAGCTCGGAAATGGTAATTCTCAAGTTTTTCACCCAGAAACAAAAGAATTAATTGTAGCATTTCTTTGTAGTCATCGCGAGGGTGTTTCTCCTTCAATTGATCTAAGCAAAACTCCTTTATGCCGACTTGCATTGCCACAGGAATTTTTCTGACGACTTGATCGTCTATCAAGCCAGAATGGAATGGTTTAACCTTTACAGCGTCCCATTCCTGTTTGAAACGGTCAAAGCAAGGAACGCCTGGTGCACTGGTCTTTCCCATTTTTGTCTCAAAAACTTCCCTTAGCACCAGTTCGTATACGTGGTGTCTGCAAGGTAAATATAAGATTTCTCTCTCCAACAGCCGCTCAAGAGCAACTGCGGCTCCGGAGAATGGGCCACTGTTCGTTGATGTCGTGTCGAAAGAAAGTCCTTGTATTCGATGTGTCATATGCCAAGATGCCAACAGTTGATAAACGGCATGTGCTATTCTCCGGCCTTTTCCTTTCCCATCTTCTACTTTGGGAACTCCAAGAAGTTGTTCTTTTTCTCCGTACGAGACAATTACCGGTAGACGGTCCACCTTCTTTGTACCCACAAAATCCAAAAGCATTTTGCCATCCCAATGGACTACGAAGGATTTAGCTGCGACAAGCTGGAGATAAATGAAACGCGTTGAAGAATAAGAATTCTGAATGAGAGCAAATAAATCTATGCGATCTTACTTCTGGATTGTCTTTCACATAACTCAGCATGTTCTCTCGATTTGAACGCCGACATCTCCGAAGCGACGTACGGTTTATTGTGTATTGTTGAGGATCGCGTCCAAATGCTTCTGCCGCCGCTATCATAATGCCGACCGCGTCTCGGTCAGTCACTTTGCACTTGTCCAAAGCTGATAGGACTCGTTCAGTAAAACATTGTTTGTAACCTCTTATGTCACCAACATTTGATGGGCCAGCTTCTGCCGGGAAGTTTTCGTCCTGTCTCCCATTATCATCGCTTGAATCACTGCTTGAGAATTTAACCACTGCAATTGAAAGAATTTCATTTGAATATAAACATTGGACGAACACACAAAGCGCGAAATAACTTACCGCCTTTAGCGAACTGATCTCTACTAGATTCCGTTGCACGTTTGCGTCGCAACTCTTCTTGTTCTTCGCGCTCAGCTTTTCTTTTCCTCGTTCGAGTATCAGTAGCGTCCACACCTCCCATAGTTCCTGGCCGGCCATCTTCTCTTTGCTTTAGCAGAAACTCAATGTCTTCGGTATTTGTCATTTTCTCAAGGGCGTTGGCGTGTGCGATGTCGAAAAGATTATCCAAGCTATCAGAAAACTTATTCTCTTTTTCTCTAGTGGACTCAGTCTTTCTGTGAGATGACTTTCTTAAAGCATCCCACTCATCGTGCAGCGCAGCTATTTTTCTTGTAACATCTCCTCTGGCTTTCGTCGGAATAGCTGCTTGGCGCCAAAAAATCATCACTGCGTCCGCGACTATAACCGCACTATTTTTCTTCGACATGTTTCGTTTGCGAATGTTGAAGAAATGCATTCTTAGCACTTGCTTCTTCGACGGTAATTTGTTCCCCGTAATATTCATGCTTGGATAACCAATCAAAAAAATATCGTCGCGCGATCTAAGTTGTGTTGTCATCTTAACTTTGGTGGAATATTGGTGGAATTTCTGTAAAAAAATCAAAAAAAATCAAAAAAATCTCGATATTGTGCAACTGTAAATACATAGATTTTCAGTATTTTTGTATGGGGAGTCCCTCAAGGAGTGGAGATAGAGGGTAAGTTTGTTCGGAAAAGATGTTGGGGATGAAAAGTTAATGGGGGTCGGTCATATATTTTGCCCCCCTAGGGGTGACCCCTGATGACCTATGGTGTTTTTCGAAAATACTGAGCAACCTCCATTTTTGTATGGTGACCCCCCTAAGGGGAGGAGCTAGGGGGTGGGTGGCTTGGGGGAAAATGTTGGCGGTAAAAAGTTAATGGGGGTCGGCCATACATTCTTCCCCCCTACGGGTGACCCCTGATGACCTATGGCAATTTCCCCCCTAATTTTGGCAAAGTGGACCTTTTTCTCGGCTCGTGCGCAACCCCTATTTTTTTTTTTTTTTATTTTTTTTTTCGGCATTGTCATTTTTTTTCAAAAAGGCACGGAATAGAGCCCTCATCTACCAAAATATCGACACAAGGTCCACCCTAGTGTGTACTGAGGCATTAGATTCATTCAAGGCAGCACGAGAAGTGGAAGGAACAGGTTCAGCAGCAGTGGACGGGGGACTGGAAGGTGTCTGAGACCGATGAAGCAAACTATGATGCGAGCGAGAACAAATTCTGCACTTGAATGTTGAGGAACAATTGTTTACTTGATGCCCTTTCGACAAACAATTAAGACAAAGACCTAAGCGTTTGATGTTCTCAAATAGTTGGGCAACATCCATATCAATAAAGCGAGAACAACGACCAATTGTTTGATCTACCTTTGAGCAGAGAGCACAAGAACGTTTGGGCCCATTTGATATTGCAAACGGAGAACCAGTTTTAAAATTTTTATGTTTGGATTACCAAATTGAGCATCAGTTTTACGAGGAGCAGCATCAGTATGATTGCTGTCTATTGATTCCAAAAATTGGCAACGCCTTTCAAGTACCTTGGAGCAGTCATTCCATGATGGCACTTTGGTGAAGTCCAGAGAATCTTTCCATTTGGTTTACGTATCGACGTAAACCTTTTCCATAACTATATATATCAGCATAGCCTCAACAATTTCAATGTGGGAACCAAGAGACAAAAGAGAACTATAGATAGCGGAAATATTGTCAACAAGACTTCTAAGTTGGGCAGAATTATATTTTGACATAGTTGGCAGTTCAAACAGCGTAGTAATATTTTCCATAAAAATCAACGATTTATTATCATAACGAGCATTGACCCTCTCCAAAGCCTTTGGATAATTTTCATTTGTAACAAGGAAAGCATTTACCGTATCAAGGGCAGGGCCATGGAGACAGTTGAGCAAATAGTTGAATTTCTCAATGTTTGAGATTCCATATTCACGATCAAAAATTTGGGTAAAAGAAGTAATTAAATTTTTGTACTCACTGTATTTTCCACTAAACATGGGCAATTTGAGCTGAGGCAATTTGTGGTTGGCAACAGGAAAACAAATTGATGAATAAGAAACTGTAGTGTTGTGAATATCCTCACCCAGCTGCGACTGGATATTCATTTTTGTTAAAACATACAAATCTTCAATTTCAGGTCTTCCATTGTCATCCGGTTCATATTTTTCAATTTAAGTTTGATACGATAAAATTTGTTTAAAATATGACTCTAAAATTCCCAAGCGGCACTTCAATTCAGCTGATGTAAGTGTCTTACCTTCGCCCCTTGCATTGGCTTCGATTTGCTTTTTTATGCGCGAAATGCTTTTCTTTGTATTAGCACGTTGCTGTTTTGCTTCTTCCAAAGTCATTTTTTTTAATAAAAATTCAGGCACAAAATTATTTTAGTTACTGTATGTTGACGAGGCAGAAATTTTAACAAAAATTTTATTTAAATTAATTTAGGGGCAACAATTCTTTAAATCACTGTACTGCACTTTTTTGTTTTTACAAATATATTTTTAATTGGTTGAAGTCACTGGTGATGATGCACAAATAAAATTTCAAATGAATTTAGAGATAAATTTTATGAGTCACTGTACTGCTCAATTTTAGTTTTCCACAAAATGTTTTTATACCCTACACCACTATGTGGTCAGGGTATTATAAGTTTGTGCTGATGTTTGTAACACCAAAAAATACTGGTCCCAGACCCACCTTATAGTATACCGATCGGCTCAGAATTTTTTTTTATTTCGATTTAACGATATCCGTCTGTCCGTCCGTCCGTCCGTCTGTCTGTCTGTCCATGCATTCTTGTGCGCACTCTACAGGTCGCAAATATTAAGATATTTTGATGAAACTTGGTACACCGATTTATTTTGGCCCAAGGACGAAGCCTATTGATTTTGGTGAACATCGGTCCATGTTTAGACCTGGTGCCCATATATGGGTCCTACCAAAATTATATTGTTTATACGCTGCAGGTCGCAAATCTCTATATATAAAAGAATAACGTGACTGACTGACTGACTGACTGACTGACTGACTGACTCAACATCGCCCAGCCCAAACCGCTGAAGCTAGGAAGTTGAAATTTGGTACGTAGGTTCCTCTTTCGGGGTAGACGTCCACTAAGACGGGATTTTTGGAAATTCCTATCGGAACGGGCAAAAAGGGGGAAAGTGTCCCCCTTGACGGCCTGCCAAAACCTCTTTGGCTAGAAAGCTGAAATTTAAGATATGTGTTCCTTGGAGTAGGGGCTAACTTTTCTGGAAAGTACTTTCTAGAATTTTGGACAGGGACGTTGTAAAAATGGGGGGAAAAAGGCCCCCCTTGACGGCCTGCCCAAACCGCTGGAGGTAGGAAGTTGAAATTTGGTATAAAGGTTCCTCCACTATCGTAGACATCCGCCAAGACGGGAGTTTTGGAAATTTTTACAGGGACGGGCAAAAAGGGGAAAAAGTCTCCCCCTTGAGGGCCTGCTCAAACTGCTGGAGCTATGAAGTTGAAATTTGGTATGTAGATTCCTCGACCGGTGTAGACGTCCGTTGAGACGGCATTTTTGGAAATTCTTATCGGGAGGGGCAAAAAGGGGACAAAAAAAGTACCTTTTTCCAAAAAAGTACCTTTTCCCAAAAAAAGTACCTTTTCCCAAAAAAAGTACCATTTTCCCAAAAAAGTACCTTTTTCAAAAAAAAGTACCTTTTTCCAAAAAAAGTACCTTTTTCCAAAAAAAGTACCTTTTTCCAAAAAAAGTACCTTTTTCCAAAAAAAGTACCTTTTTCCAAAAAAAGTACCTTTTTCCGAAAAAAGTACCTTTTTCCAAAAAAAAGTACCTTTTTCCAAAAAAAAGTACCTTTTTCCAAAAAAAGTACCTTATTCCAAAAAAAGTACCTCTTTCCAAAAAAAGTACCTTTTTCCAAAAAAAGTACCTTTTTCCAAAAAAAATTCCTTTTTCCAAAAAAAGTACCTTTTTCCAAAAAAAGTACCTTTTTCCAAAAAAAGTAACTTTTTCCAAAAAAAGTACCTTTTTCCAAAAAAAGTACTTTTTCCAAAAAAAGTACTTTTTCCAAAAAAAGTACCTTTTTCCGAAAAAAGTACCTTTTTCCAAAAAAAAGTACCTTTTTCCAAAAAAAGTACCTTATTCCAAAAAAAGTACCTTTTTCCAAAAAAAGTACCTTTTTCCAAAAAAAAGTACCCTTTTCCAAAAAAAAAGTACCTTTTTCCAAAAAAAGTACCTTTTTTCAAAAAAAGTACCTTTTTTCAAAAAAAGTACCTTTTTCCAAAAAAAGTACCTTTTTCCAAAAAAAAGTACCTTTTTCCAAAAAAAGTACCTTTTTCCAAAAAAGTACCTTTTTCCAAAAAAAGTATCTTTTTCCAAAAAAAGTACCTTTTTCCAAAAAAAATTCCTTTTTCCAAAAAATGTACCTTTTTCCAAAAAAAGTACCTTTTTTAAAAAAAGTACCTTTTTCCAAAAAATGTACCTTTTTCTAAAAAAATGTACCTTTTTAAAAAAAAGTACCGTTTCCCAAAAAACATACATTTTTCCAAAAAAATAACTTTTTCAAAAAAAGTAAATTTTCCAAAAAAAGTACCTTTTCCCAAAAAAAGTACCTTTTCCCAAAAAACATACATTTTTTCAAAAAAATACCTTTTTCAAAAAAAAGTACCTTTTCTAAAAAAGAGTACCTTTTCCCCAAAAAAAAAGTACCAAAAGAAGTACCTTTTCCAAAAAAGTACCTTTTTCCAAAAAACATACATTTTTCCAAAAAAAAAACACCTTTTTAAAAAAAATACCTTTTCCAAAAAAAGTACAAATAAAGTACTTTGTAAAAACAAAGTATCTTTTTCCAAAAAATTTCGTTTTTCCAAAAAGTACCATTTAAAATAATATATAATTTCAAAAAAAATACTTTTTTTCCTCCCCCCACGGATATCTCCACTAAAACAAGGTTTCTTGATATTCGGCATAGACGTGCGCTAAGACGGGATTTTTGGAAAAAGTCTCCCCACAAACAGTCTCACAAATTGGAAAAGTGCCTGCCCAAACCACTGGAGGTAAGAAGTTGAAATTTGGTATAAAGGTTCCTCCACTGTAGTAGACATCGACTAAGTTTGTATTTTTGGAATTCCCTACAGGATATCCCAAAAGGAAACTCGGTATGTGAGTTCCTCCTTCTGTGTAGGCGTCCGCTTAGACGGAATTTTTGAAATTCCTATCGGGAGGGAAATAAGGTAAAAGTCTCCTCCTGACGGCTTGCCCAATCCCTTTTGGCCAACCTAAAATTTTAAATATGTATTCCTTGGAGTAGGACTAACTCATCGGCAACGTAATTTTTCTATTTTGGAACAGGAACATAGTAAAAATGGTGGTTGAAAGGGAAAAATGTCCCCACTAACGGCCTGCCCAAACCGCTTAGGCAATGCAGTTGAAATTTGGTATGAATGTTCCTCATCCATCGCAGATAGCCGCGAAGATGGAATTTTTGTAAATTCCTAAAGGGAGGGGCAAAAAGAAGAAAAGCTTCACCTTGGGTGCCGGTAAAAACCCCTTCGGCTAGAAACCTGAAGCTTAAAATGTGGGTGCCTGGAGTAAGGGCTAACTTATTAGAAAGATACTTTTTTGAATTTTGGACAGGGTCGTTATAAAATGGGGGCTCAAAAAGGGAAAGTTGCCCCTTAACGACCTGTCCAAACTGCTGGAACTAGGAAGCTGAAATTCGGTACTTAGGTTCCTCTTCCAGCCTAATTCCAACCGGGAGGGACAAAAAAAGAAAAAGTGTCCCCCTTGACAGCCTGCTCAAACTGCTGGAACTAGGAAGTTGAAATTCCCTGGCGATGGATTTTCGGAAATTCCTACCGAGAGGGGCACAAATAGTAAAAGTTGGCTAGAAACCTAAAATGTAAAACATATGTTACTTGCAGTATGGGCTCACTTACCGGGAAGGTGGTTTTTGGACAGGGACATTGCAAAAATGGGGATTAATGAAGCGAAAAGTGCCGCTTAAAGGCCTGCCCAAACCGCTGGAGGTAGGAAGTTGAAATTTGGTATTAAAGTTCCTCCTCTATTGTAGATATCCGCTAAGATGAGATTTTTGGAAATTTCTACAGGTAGGGTCAAAAACAGGAAAAGTCTCCCCCTTAACGGCCTGGGCAAACTGCTGGAACAAGGGACCTTAAATTCGGTATTTGGGTTCCTTCTCCAACGTTGACGTCCCCTAAGATGGTATTTTTGGAAATTCATACCGGGAGGGGTAAAAAGGGAAAAAACTTCCCCCTTGACGGCCTGGCCAAACTGCTGGATATAGAGACCTAAAATTATGTATGTATTAGGTTCCTCCTCCAACGCAGACGTCCTCTAAGACGGAATTTTTGGAAATTCCTACCTGGAGGGGTAAAAACGGAATAATTCTCCCCCTTGATGGCCTAACCGAACCCTTCGGCTAGAAACCTGTAATATATAATATGTTTTCCTTGGAGTATGGGCTAACTTATCGACAAGGCATTTCTAGGACTTTGGACAGGAACGTGGTAAAAATGGTGGTTCAAAAGGGGAAAATTGCCCCCCCCCCCCTTAACGTCTGCGTCTTTAGCTAGAAACCTAAAACTTAAAGAACAAGTGTATATGAAACACTAAAATTAAGAAACTAAATAGGAAACGAGTGGGATTGAAACACTACACAAGTGGAATGAAATGGATATAAACGTTGAACGAGTGGAATTGAAATTATAGACATTGCAAATGGATTGGAAGAGGGAATTACCTGTTCAAACACTATCCACGGAATATGAAACTTATGTAGCATTGAAACATACTCTCCAAAAAGTTAAACAAATTTTCTGAAAGAGAAAAAACCTTAGAAAAGGAATGGAACTTATATATTCCGATATTTAAACTTCATGTAACGAAGCACCGGTGGAAGAAACCGACGCAGTAAATTTTCCAACTGAATTTGTGAATTTACTTGAATTGCCAGGTCTACCTTTACATAAACTGGAATTAAAAAAAAAACTTTAAGACACGCTAACAACGTAGCTTTGCCCGCTATTTTTAATATTATAAAATGCTTTTCAACCCTGCTTTACGTTATTTATTTTCATTCAAAACACAAATGAACAAAACTACTTACGGGTCTATCTACCTAAGTTCGCACTTTACCAAATTATCTTGACATACACACGTATATTGCAAATTATTATGGATTCATTACTAACAATCCACTCTCATGAGCAAAAGTGATCAAATATTTATTTATTTTAAACCCATTGTTGTGCAGAATTATTTATTTGTGGTGGCTGGGTGAAGGCTTTAAATAAAAAAACGAATTTAATAAAAATTGTGGGGGGCGCAGCCCCCCGGGGGGGAGGGCGTAGCCCCCCCCCCTTAACCTTTAAGGCACGCTAACAACGTAGCGGGCTGCGCCCGCTAGTATTAAGATATTTTGATGAAATTTGGTACACCGATTTATATCAGCCCAAGGACGAATCCTATTGATTTGGGTTAGCACTGGTCCATGTTTAGACCTAGTGCCCATATAAGGGTCCCCCAAAATTGTATTGTTTATACGCTGCAGGTCGTAAATATTAAGATATTTTAATGAAATTTGGTACACAGACCTATGTTGGCCCAAGGACGAATCCTATTGATTTTGGTGAACATCGGTCCATGTTTAGACCTAGTTCCCATATAAGGGTCCTACCAAAATTATATTGTTTATACGCTGCAGGTCGCAAATATTAAGATATTTTGCTGAAATTTGGTTCGCTGACTCACGTTACAGAAAATTTTGACACAAGTCCCATTTTAATCCATTCGAATTTCGGATCCAAACATTAGTTGGCTTTTAACCAGACTGGTGTAGGGTATTGTATTGCATGCCCGACTTTAACCTTTTTTCTTATTTTTTTTTACGATTTTTGATGATGATAATAGTGTGACCGACAAATTCTAATAAGAATTTCACACTATGTACCACTACACTTATGCACTTCGACAAAAGTTTGAATTTTTCCACGGAACGGAACGGAACGAAAAAACGAGAAATTAAGTTTTTTTTTTACACTGTCCTGTCACGGTCGCCAAAATGTACGATAAGGAGGTTTTTCCCTACCGGCAGCAAAATGGAACAATTCAATTTCTTTAGTAATTGTGGTCCATATGCCACTGAAAGGTGCTTAGGGCAGTGTAAACGACTTAAACCAGAGAAATTGCGCCCGTGAAACCGACAAATAAAAAGACAAGTGATCGCTTAAATTTTAACAATAATATTTTTCCTTTATTAAAATAAACATTCTAAACCTAACATAACAAGTCTTGTACATAAAGGGCAGTTAATTGTTTATGTTTGTTGTTGTTTGCCTCTCACTTTAACGAAAGCTAATGGTAATGCAATAACTAAGAATTTACTTGTTTATAACAACAATAAACATAAACTGGTTTGACTAAATTTAACAAGAGACAAAAATATGCAAAAAAATTTAAAACTAGCGGGTAATTTAAAAACAAATAAGTTACTTGGACACAGTGCTGACGTTTCTATTCTTCCAATACATTCAACAACAACAACACCTAAACTTTTTGACTTCGTTCCCTTATTTGCTGCAAATGGTTCTAGAATTCAAACATTTGGTTCAAAATTGCTAGAGTTAAATCTTAACCTAAAGAAGAATATTTTATGGACATTTATTTTAGCTAATGTTGAAACCCCAATTTTAGGCAATGATTTTTAAGATTATTTTGGATTAGTTATTGATATTAAAAACAAATTACTGATTGATCCTGAAAGTAAAAGGAAGAGTAAGGGCATCATAAAATATGTTGATTCAAATTCAATCAAAACTTTTAATGTAAATGATGCTTTTCAACAAATTTTAGCTGAATTTCCAAACACAACCAGAAGCTTCAACATCAAATTTAGTCAGAAATCAAACATCAAACACCAAATCATAACAAATTGCTAGCCAATAAGTTGTAAAGTTCATAGATTAGATCCTGTTAAACTTCAACTGTCCAAGCAAGAATTCGAACAACTTCTACAACTTGGCATAGTACAACGATCAAAAAGTCCCTGGGCTAGCGCTTTGCATATGGTAAAGAAACCAAGTGGTACTTGGCGCCCATGTGGTGATTACCGATTCTTAAACAACCACACAGTTGCAGATAAATACCCAATTCCTAATATAAGAGACTTTCAGTCAATTCTTCATGGGAAGAAAATATTTTATAAAATAGATATCGTTAAGGCTTTGCAGTTGCTCCCGAAGACGTAGAAAAAACAGCAATAATAACACCATTTGGCCTTTTTGAATACCTTCAAGCCCTTTGGCCTCAGAAATGCTGCTCAGACTTGTCAGCGGTTTGTTCAGCAGGTTGTTTAAGTTTTAGATTTTGTATTTCCTTACATTGATGACTTTTTAATTGCCTCGTCAAATATTGAAGAACACAAACAACACCTCAAACAACTTTTTACTCGCTTAAATGAATATGGAATAGCAAAAAGTGAATTTGGTAAAATGGAAATTTCCTTTCTTGGATACATTATTAATGAAAATGGCATTAAACCTTCCCCAGAAAAGATAGATGCCATTGTAAACTTTCCTAAACCCAAAACCATCGAAGAATTAAGAAGATTTCTTGGTATGTTCAATTATTATCGTTCATCAATCTCTTTTGCTGGCAAACTTCAAACTCCTTTAAATGAAATCCTAAAAGAAAAAAGTTTTAGTCTGGTCAGAAGAACAAACTAGTGCTTTTGAAAATTTAAAAAATGGTCTTTCAAATGCAACACTTCTATGTCACCCGTCTCCTGAAACTGAATTAAATTTATATGTAGATGCCTCTAACACTGGTGCTGTTTTGCAACAAAGACTTAATACAAAAAGCTCTGAAGAACCTCTTGCCTTTTTCTCTAAGAAACTATCTACTCCTCAATGTAAATATAGTGCATACGATAGAGAGCTTTTGGCAATTTATGAAAGCATTAAACATTTTCGGTTCATGCTGGAAGGAAGACATTTTACGATTGTAACTGACCATAAACCATTAATATTCTTATTTCAAAAGAAGATTGACGCATATACACCTAGACAATTTCGTTACCTCGATTTTATAGGTCAATTTTCCACAACAATCCGTCACATATCTGGATCAAATAACGTTGTGGCTGGTAGTTTATCAAGAGTCTTTGAAATCACTATTCCGTCAAATATTACACTAAAAGATCTCCAAGACCAACAAAATTTGGATGAAGAACTTCCTGTTTTATTGACATCATCCACATCGCTTAAACTTAGCGAAACCAATTTCCCAGATAAATCAGCGACTGTTTACTGTGACCATTCTCATGGATTGATCAGACCTTATATCCCTAAAAGTCTTCGGAGGAAAGTTTTTGAAAATTTTCATAATTTATCGCATCCTGGAATTCGCGCTACAGTAAAATTAATAACCTCCAAAGTTGTTTGGCCTGGAATAAATAAAGATATTCGCTTATGGTCACGTAATTGCATAAACTGTCAGAAATCTAAAGTTCAAAGGCACAACAAATCTTCTATTGGCTCTGTTGATGATCCTGCAGCTCGCTTTGAACACATTCAAATCGATTTGATTGGCCCTTTACCACATTCCAACGGATACAGTTACTGCCTAATTGTATAGATAGATTTTCAATATGGCCAGAAGTTATTTACTTAAAGGATACAAAAGCTGATACAGTTGCAAAAGCACTTTATGAAAATTGGATTTGCAGATTTGGTGTTCCCTCGAAGGTAACTTCTGATCAAGGCAAACAATTTAAATGTGAACTATTCAAAGAGTTAACAAGATCTCTCGGCTTTAAACATTCAAGAACAACACCTTACCATCCTTCAACCAATGGAATAATAGAGCGATTTAACCGAAGTTTAAAGACCGCTATTAGATGTCGTTCAAATGAAAATTGGAGTGACTCTGTCCCTACAATACTTCTTGGATTGAGAACAACTCTAAAGGAAGATATTGGTTTAAGTAGCGCAAAATTAGTTTATGGAAATACTATAAATACACCTGGTCAATTCAACACATGTTTTTGTTCGAACGGATTCCATTCATCCTACGCTGGAACCTCCTTACCAAGGACCTTTTAAGATACTTGAAAGGAAAAGCAAATACTATTCGATTCAAGTAAACAACAAACCCAAGAATATTTCGATTGATCGGCTTAAACCCGTGTTTATTGAAAATATTAATCAGAATGTTAACAAAGTTAAATTTTCAGTTATATAACATTACTAAAAAGGGGGGTAATTTGGAGACTTCCCCAATTTTATGTTTTTGAATTTATAAAATAATTTTAGAATTTAATCATTTTTATTGTTATTCTGAAGTCAATAATTTTCATGTCAACTTTTCAATTATTAAATAAAAAGAAGATAACCGTTAAATTTAAATATAGAAATATTATAATCAGTAACAAATCCCATAGGTATACAAAATGTGGGTCTGGGTCCAATATTTTTTGGTGTTACAAACATCAGTACAAAATTTTACCCTGTCCACTAGTGCAGTAGGGTATAATAACACTATGCGACAGTCAAAATCGGGATGGGATGAAACCAACGGGAAATGTTATATCGGTCAAAAACAAGTTATACGTGTCTCGGCGTTTCGCTGGGTCACCCCTAGGAATAGAGATATATCTTTTTTTTGACATAACTCGAGAACCACTAGTCCGATTTTGCTCAAACAATTTTAAAAAAATTAAAAATTACAATTCCTTTAATCTGTTCATATAACGTTTTTCTATATACTCAACAGTTTTGCCGGTAAAAATAAATGTTTGTTACCGCTACCATAAAAATCAATAACCTTTTGTTTATTACTTTTCTTTAATATTTTAGGCAAAAAATATTTTTTTCTTCATACATTTATTTTTATCGGCAAAACTGTTGAGTATATAGAAAAACGTTATATGAACAGATTAAAGGAATTGTAATTTTTAATTTTTTTAAAATTGTTTGAGCAAAATCAAATTGTTTGAGCAAAATCGGACTAGTGGTTCTCGAGTTATGTCAAAAAAAAGACCACCAAAGGTCAAATCGATATATCTCGATTCCTAGGGGATATCACGTATCACTTCTTTTTTACCGATATAACTTTCCCCGGTAGTTTGAACCCTTCCCGATCACTGACCCCTACCATTTGTCTCACAGTGTAATAAGTTGTGGTGTAGGGTTGCAAAAAGTTGAATTTACAATCGGTTCTTGTGGAACCGAATTTTTCCTAAAAAAGTTTAACAGTTTTACTTTTTTATGTATGGTGCGGCCCTTTATAATTTGTGAAAAACTATAATTTGGCCCTCGGTGACAAATCCGTGCCCACTAGACTGATCCAAAAAAAAAGTTAGAATTTTCACGCTAAGCAACCCTTAAAACATGCCACTTTGAAAAAAAATGTGGTCTGATCAAAAAAATCACCACAAAAGTTTTGTTTAGAGGTAGCTCATCGCAATTGAAATTTCGAGGTTGTACTTATTCTATTATTTTTAATTAATTAAAAATAATGGCAAAAATGAAAAAATTAAATATAAATATTACGATCGCGACATATCAAATCTAATACATTTTTAGGTGTACATTACGAATATGAAATCTATATTGAAATCGGAGTCGCGGATTTCGCGAAATTTGAAAATTTCATACAAAAAATGTTCAACTTTGATCAGGATGTTTTCTTATATTTACGACTATGAAAATTTCTTTTTTGCATTAATGTATATCTGTGGAATGTCTTCCCAGGTAGAAAAATACAAACGGTACAATATCGGCCCGGTATTGCAGACGGTAGTACATGTACTGGCAATGCGTCGGATTTTCAACTTTCACTGTACTGGCATGTTGTCGACATGATAACACCAATAAACGCTTGGCCGCTAGTAATTTACTGTCCTTTTAGTGTACATCACAGGTTTTTAATGTATTCTTTCGAAACTTCACAAGAAAAGAATGGCTATGTCACTCTTACATAAATAATTGTGTAATATACATATGTAAAAATATGTAATATTTATAAAATTGTTAATTTTAATAAATTAAAAAAAGCTCATTAATTTTCAGAAAACAGTATTGGCAAAGCACGTTTTAAGTAGTATCGGCATTTCGTAAAAAACAGTGGTCTCCCAGTACAATTTTTGTTGCAACGTCGGCAATTTCTACCTGGGTTATTATGTGAGATAGGGTTTTTGGTAGCAATAAAATTATAGCAAGCTAAATAATAGCGAAATATTAAAAAAGTCAAATTTTAAGTTAATTTGCAAGGATATCTATTATCCTTTTTAAAATTGAAATCAGTGTTATATATAATGAAGGCCCGTGGTAAGTAAATTGTAAAACTATAACAAATTGGATTTTTCGATAACACCGTTTACAGGTAATTACCCAGGTGGAAATTGCCCACGGTAGAAAAAAATAGTGCTGGGAGAGCACTGTTTTTTTTTTATTGTGCCAGTACCACTTAAATAATGTTTTGCAACAAAATTTTATTTAACATATTAAATTATTTGTGTAAAACATAGCTATTATTTCGTTACCAAATTCAAAATATGTTAACACATATTTTAAGGGTTATGTGATAGAATTAGGGCCATACATAAGTACATTTTCGGGATCAATTCAGAGTTTCTTGTTATTAAATTTAAATAAAAACAGCTCTTATCTCAATCCAAAAAGTATTTCTAAAAGTATTCAGTAGATGGGGACTTATTTTAACAAGATTTTTCTATCCGACATTTCTTTTACCCTAATTTTTAATACCGAATTCAATCATGAAGAATTTCAATATAACCTTTTCATTATATTTTATATAAAACAGCGAGAAACCAGAAAATTTAAGAAAAACTTTTTACTTTCTAGTTTTGCAATTATTTATTATTTTATTACACAATAAAAAACAACAAAATTAATTTGAAACAAAAACATATATTTTTTTATTATTTTATTAAAATTTAGGGCGATTCACCTCAAGATTTTTAATTGTTTTTATAGTACTGGCAAGTTACTGAATATTTTTAATTTATAGTACTGGGAAAACACCACACACAAAAAAATATTACACTCAGGAAATTATGTAGGTAAAATCAACTGCAAATGACAGTTGAAATAAGTGCATTTGCACTTAAAAAGGTGTAGACTAGATTTGCATTTAAATCAACTGCAATGTGAAGTTATTTTTAACTGTTAAAAATCAACTGACAAATGTAGTAAAAACAATTACAAATGCACTTAAAACAACATACATGCAAATTATTGTAAAACTGTACAAACAACCGCGAATGTAGTTAAAATAACATAAATAAAAATTATTACTTTAAGAAAAACAAATTTATGTAAACATTCTTAATTTTATTCTATAATAAATTAAAATTGAGAAATCAAAATTTACACTTAATGTCACTTTTATTTTTCACTATTAAGATATTGTTGTAGATGTCCGTCTGTGAGGGATGAAATATTGTTTGGCTTCCTTTTTTTCCAGGTAGAAAGGGATGAAAATATAAAAGAACTGAAAGAAAATAAATATGTACAATATTTTTTAACATTCCCGTAAATAAATTTATATTTTATATTATAAAACTTACCTTACTATTTTAATAATTTAATAAAATATATAACCTTTTCCGTATTACGCGTCTTCACTCTTTAGCGTTGTTTTATGACTAAGACAAGAGAAAACATGTCTTCTCACATTCTTTCACTAGAAATTTCTAAACAAGCACTTCGTACACACAATGTTGTTTGATTCGTACACACATACACACTTGAAAATTGAAGTATTTGTAACAAAATTCAAAATAACTGCATAAAATAAATGTTACTACAATGTAGTAGTTTTTGTAGTTTTTTAAAAAAAATAACTGTCAAAAACATTGAAAAATTTTGCTCTAAGTAAATTAACTGCAATTGTAGTTAAAATAACTACAACCGCATTACTACACAAATAACTGTCATGTAGTAACTCCAGAACTTTTCTGAGTTTAACTTAAATCATCTAATTAAAGATTTGTTTAAAATAAAATTTGTTTTTAAATAAATATTTAATTGAATTAATTAAATCTTGTGAATTCTTTAATTGATTCAATTAATCGTACACAATTTTTAGTAATTGATAGTATCATTTGCAAAAACAGAGAAAATAGTAATTGTCTGGAACAATTTGATAACACTGTGAGACAAATGGTAAGGTTCAATTAGACGTGCCATATCGCCATAGCCGTAACCATAATGCCATAGCAGAAAACCAAAATTCAATTGGTTTCTACGGTTACGGTTATGGCGTTATGGCATGTCACCAATAATCGTATACATTGTAGCCTATAAGATTGGTTTGAACAGCTGTTTTATATGGTTATGGTTATGGCACGTCTAATTGAACCTGTAGGGTTCGGGAAGGGTTCAAACTACCGGGGAAAGTTATATCGGTAAAAAAGAAGTTATACGTGTCCCGGCGTTTCGCTGGGTCAAGTCTAGGAATCGAGATATATAGATTTGAAGTAAGTAACTATCATATAGGGGAAATTGTCACCTTTGGTGGTCTTTTTTTGACATAACTCGAGAACCACTGGTCCGATTTTGCCAAACAATTTTAAAAAAATTAAAAATTACAATTCCTTTAATCTGTTCATATAACGTTTTTCTATATACTCAACAGTTTTCCCGGTAAAAATAAATGTATGAAGAAAAAAATATTTTTTGCCTAAAATATTAAAAAAAGTAATAAACAAAAGGTTATTTGATTTTTATGGTAGCGGTAACAAACTAAAAAACGGTCATATATGTGCGTGGACAATTAAAAGGAAAAAAGGAAAGTGCACTTTTTTAATTATTTGGGTTTTTTCCGTTGGCTACCTGCATGATTTTGTTACACAAATTACACCCACATTTATGAGTGGTCATGTTTTAGAACGTTTCGAAAAATTTAAAACGCACACTAATCAGGTATATAGCCACCCTTAAAAGATGCGCCAATTCATAAGTACCTCTCAGTAAAATATTGAAACGTACGTAGTTTTTATAGGTGTTCATTGATCGAGTTTTGTCATTCAACAAGTGTCTCCGAACGCGTAAAGTACGATTTTTTTAAAGTGACGAAAAAGTAATAAAAGTATAAAACCGAAATGAGTGCAAATAGTCCTGAAAATATCAATTTATTTTGTTACGTTTGTGGCAAAAGAGCTTTTTCAAAAAATACTGCATTACTCACTGAGCAAGTGGAGCGTGCTTTTAAACTTTATTTTGATTCCGAAATAATTCGCGGCGTTTCGTGGGTCCCAGACAAAATTTGTAAAACGTGCTACAATGCTCTTAACATGTGGATCCAAGGCAAACGAAGTTCACTTTCTTTTGGTGTACCAATGATTTGGACTGATCCAGGAGAGCACAATTCCGAACTGTTACGCTTGCGCAAACAAAATATGTGGAGTAAATCGTAAAGGCCTTAAACGAATAGTTTACATATCTGTTAGAAGTGCACAAATACCTCTACCGCATTCGGATGAAATACCAATTCCACCGCTTCCAAGTCCTGACAGAGAAACTTCTTTTTCTATTGAAACAATGGATCAATCGGATTTCACCTATAATCCAACACCAGAAGCCGGCCCATCGAACAAAATAATTCCAATATCACAAGCAAGAATGGACAAGATTGTTGCAGAGTTAAACCTTTCTCAACGTGAAGCAGAAAAACTTGCCCAGCTTTTGAAAGAAGGCAACAATTTGGAGCCTAATGTCAAAGTCACCGGATATCGAAGACGACAATTACTATTCCAACGGTACTACACACTCAACGAAGGGAACACATTTGTTTACTGCCACGATATAAAGGGACTGATGGAGGCGATGGCCATTAATTATGTCGCAGCTGATTGGCGAATGTTCATCGATTCTTCGAAATCAAGCCTGAAAGTCGTTTTGCTACATAAATATAATAAAAAACCAAGCATTCCCATTAGCTACAGCACAGACATGAGCGAAACATACGATTCGATGAAAATAATTTTGGATAAAGTTTGCTACACTAATCACATGTGGCGGATCAGTTGTGATCTGAAAGTCGTGGCGATGCTAAGAGGTCTCCAAGGAGGCTATACGAAAAACATGTGTTTCTTGTGTCTTTGGGATACCCGATTTAAAGGAAACCAATACGAAACGCATGACTGGCTTCCTCGAGATCCAACGGAGAAAGGACACAACTGCGTAAATGATCCACTGGTGTCAATGGAGAACGTCCTCATGCCCCCTCTCCATATCAAACTGGGAATCGTAAAAAATTTCATCAAGGCCATTGTGAAGCAACCGAAAATTCTTGATTGTTTGAATAATATTTTCCCACGAATCAGCGAAGCAAAATTGAAGGAAGGTGTTCTGAATGGGCCGGATATACGAAAGCTCATGAAATCAAAGGAATTTAAAGGTGCTTTAGACGGTAATAATTACTTTGCGTGGAGGGCAGTGAAGAAAGTCATACGATATTTTTTGGGAAGTACGCGAGCACACAATTACCCCGCTCTTGTGACCAAGATGTTGCACTACTTCCAGAAAATTGGAGTGAATATGTCCCTCAAAATTCACTTCTTGCATCACCATCTCGAATACTTCAGCAAGCAGCTAGCCTCAGAGTCGGATAAACATGGCGAGCGCTTCCATCAAGGGGCAATGCCAATGGAAACGCGATATAAAGGCAAAAGGCTCGATTCACTGCTGGCTGAAATTTGTTGGTGGTCGCAAAAGACGTACGATCCCGACAATGAAGAATATACAATGGGAGTTTCCTCCGAGCGTAAGTCACAAAAATGAAGTTAACTGACTGATTAAAAACAATTGATTTTTTCCAGATGAAGACATATCCTCATCCGATACAGACTCTGAACAAGTGGGCGAACCACCACGCAAGAAAGTAAAGGGCGCAAACAAACGAAAATAAGTTTTGCGTTCATCGATTTTTATAACCTATGTATCTATGTAATAACCTAATAATTACCTGTAATAATTTTTAATTTTACGTGTTAATAATAAATAATATATAATAAATATTATCCAAACTCATTGAAACATAAAATCAATATTCTTGTCAAAATGAGATACCTTCACTTAATTGTGAATAAAAGCGAAACGCGTCCATCGATATTCATGATCTATGTCTCATTTTGTTTAAAGGTTATGTGACTTTGCGTGAAAGTAATACGACTTGCCTTTTTTCCGTTTTGGATTTTTTATGAATTTAAAAAATAAAAAAATTTAATATTTTAGGTAAAAAATATTTTTTTTCTTCATACATTTATTTTTACCGGCAAAACTGTTGAGTATATAGAAAAACGTTATATGAACAGATTAAAGGAATTGTAATTTTTAATTTTTATAAAATTGTTTGAGCAAAATCGGACTAGTGGTTCTCGAGTTATGTCAAAAAAAAAAGACCACCAAAGGTGACAATTTCCCATATATGATAGTTACTAACTTCAAATCGATATACCTCGATTCCTAGAAGTGACCCAGCGAAACGCCGGGACACGTATAACTTGTTTTTGACCGATATAACATTTCCCGTTGGTTTCATCCCATCCCGATTTTGACTGTCGCAAAGTGTAATTAAACCTGGTTTTTACTTTTTTGTGTGCAGGAAGTAACAAAATCCAACACTGTGCCAACGTGGGCAAAAACCTACGGCCAAGCGTATATTGGTGTTATCATTTCGACACCGTACCAGTACTGGAAACGTAAAAAATTCGACACATCGCCAGTACATGCACTACCGTCTCCAATGCTGAGCCAGTACTGTGCCGTTCGTATTTTTCTATCTGGGTAGGAAAATACCTCAAAAAACTTGAGTTTTTTTAAATTTTCAAAAATCGCGAATAATTCATAAACCACAATTTTTTTTAAATTTTGATTGCTGATTCATAATCTTCGTTAAAATAAAGATCAGATTTGAGAAATTTGCGCATACAAGGTAAAAACAAGTTGAATTTTTAATTACATCTATTCGGAAAATTTGGAAATTTTAACTAAAATTGTATTTTTTGTATAATTTTTAAAAAAACCGTGAATTACTTAAAAGTTACTTAATTATTTTAAGTTTTGATCTCAAATTCCTTATATTCACATTAATTAAGACCAGATTTAAAAAAATGTTAAATAATAGCGCACAGGTTAAGAAATAATTAAATTTAAAGTCAACCCTACTTTTTGTATAAATTACTCTAGAGATTAATTACTAATTCTTAAAAGACAACATTGTGGAGATCGCGAATTCCAACCGTCATGTTTTTTTTTGGACCACTCTAGTGCCCACCCTTGTTATATACCTTCTAAACAAGACTCCAATCAGCTGGATAAAGTGGCAGTTGGTAAAAAAAATAAACAAAAATCTAAAAATAGGCACAGGTTCGATTATAGTTGTCGGGTTGTTGAAAAATTATCATATAGAGAAAATCTGACAATGAAATATAAACAATAGTAATCTCTGATAAAGCCTGTCCAAAGAAAAAGACAGAAACTAGATCTAGTCTGATTTGCAAATTAATGTGTTTATATTTTTTAGAGAAAAAGGTTTATTCTTCTTCTTAACCTCAAACCTACTAAAATATCAAAAAATATATATTTTTTTTATTTTTAGCTTGAATTTCATTACTTTGAATTCCGATTGATATGTTTATACTTATGTGAAAAATATCTTACAGAAATTACTTTCCATTTTTTTCTGAAGTATAAAGACTGTCAAAATTTTTTTGGAAAACTTAAAAAAAATATATATAGACCTTTTTTGTTGAAAACTAAATAGAAAAAATATATTTTATTTATTTTTATTTATTTAATTATTAACGGTCTTTGGAAATAAAATCTTTACAAACCCTTTTGAAATCAATAATAAATAAAAAAGAGGGAATTTTTTATATGATAAATTCTAATAATTAATCAGAAAATATAACGATAAAGACAAAGAATAATGTCGCCCTTCACAGTACACAAGCTCTTTTGAAAATCAATGACATGATAAGCTTGATTAAATTCAATACAAATACGTCGAAAAGGATCCGAATTAGCGTAATTAGTACGAAAGTATTTAAGGGGGTAACGACGATAGAAAAAATTTGGTTTTCGATTTTTTTATATTTTATTTGGATAGAGCATACTCTTCAGTATACGCTCTGTCGGCAACCCTGTCGATTTTGGTTAATGAAATTTAAAACTAAACTTTTTTGAAAACATTGCAATAAGATGTTGTATAAAAAAAAATTATAAAAATATTGTTATTTAAATTTTTGACAACAGTGCAAATATGCGCTTGAAAATGTTGCTGCTACAGTATTTACTCCCATAACAAGCAAGAATTAATAATATCTTGGTACACTCAAAAAAATAAGTTAGTAGAAAAATTAGTAAAACGTCTTGTATATCAAGTGTACTAGTTTTCAGCAATCTTTTTGCTAAAATTCCGTTTTCAGCAAAAATTTTAGTTATATTTTTTTAGCACTAAACTAATTTTGAACTAATGTTTTACTAATTTATTTTGCTACAAAAATTGTGCTGATAACAGCATTCATAGTGTGGACGACAACCAGATAGACTAGATGTAGATTTCGCAGCTTGTCTGGAAACGGAAATGACAAAAAAAGAAAAACAACTCTACACACAGATTCTATATTTAAATTTTCAGCAAATAAATTAACTAAAGTAAAATTTCGCTACAAATTTTTTGCGTTTTTTTCAGTCTACTAATATTCAGCAAAAAGTTTAGTGATTTTAGCAAGGATTTTTTTCATTTGCAGTCGACTAAGTGTTAGCAAAACTTTTGTTGAAGATTACTATTTTTTTGGTAAAAATCAGCTCGCTGATTTTCAGCAAACCTTTTGCTGAAATTACCAACTTTTTTGCAAGCACGCTCCTGACTAAAAATTTGCTGACACAGCAACATTTTTTGCTGACTTTACTGACTTTTTTTTTGAGTGTAGGAGTTGGGGTTAACATTTAAAATTATATGTAAATAGAATATTAAATATAATACTTATACTAAACATTTATAGCTCCTAGTCGGAGCATAAGGCGGAAACAAAATCAGTCCATCCTTGCCTATCTTGCGCCAATAGTTTGATCTGCTGCCATGTTCCCCTAGATCGATGTTCAGCATGAATAGATCTTATCCACGTTGTAAAGGGTCTTCCTGGACGTATTGAGCATTAAGGGTTCCATTCAAAGGCCATTTTGCAATATCGTTGTCGGGTTTACGCAAAATATGGCCTATCCACCGCTAATTTCGGCGTTTTATTTCTATAAATATTGGCTCGTGTGAAGCCAAAATACTTTACAAATTCGTCGCAGGCATATGTTGATGAATACCTGAAGTTTTCTGCATATAAAGTCTGTGACTTTCCAGGTTTCCGAACCATATAGGAGAACAGGTTTAACACTGGTAATGAAAATTCTTAATTTTGTTCGCTGGGATATATTCCGATTTGAACATACTTTCCTTAACTTGTGATATGCGTCACGGGCTTTATTTATACGTGCTATTACGTCGTTATTTGCACCGCCATTTTTGGAAACTGTGCTACCAAGATAACAGGATTGTTCTACGTCTTCTATTATTGTTGGAACGCCACTTATTTTAACACTAAGCGGTGTCTGATTAGAGGATTCTAGTTCGTCTTGGTGACCGCTTTTTCTAGTTCAATTTGTTGTACAGAAATAGTCCGGTCTTCTAGTTCAATCGCTCTTTGACAATTTCGTTCAATCGATCATAAAACAATTTTGCCGATCGTT
Source organism: Leucophora obtusa (assembly GCA_949987735.1). Classification (NCBI taxonomy): domain Eukaryota; kingdom Metazoa; phylum Arthropoda; class Insecta; order Diptera; family Anthomyiidae; genus Leucophora; species Leucophora obtusa. The sequence goes on from OX465295.1 coordinate 246,985,642, forward strand.
TGTTTGGCAATTTTGTTAGCTACCTATTCATATTGCTCGTCTTTTAGTTAACAAAGATTTAAAATATCAGGCAAATTAGGAAATAAGAAAGAAAAATGTTTTGTATAGCTGTTTTTTTAATTAATTAGAAATAAAATTATCCCCGACAAAAGCTAATAAAATGAACGGTTGAATTGAAAAAATGATTATGAGTGAACTAGGTCTATCCTTCCAACAGAGTGACTAGTTCAGTTGAACTAGTTCGTTCACGAACGACACAATTCTATTGATTTTACTAATCAGAAATTCGGAATATAAATTGCCATTAATCAGTTTTATCAAAAAAGTTACATTAAGCATCTTTCTACGACTTTATAAGAGCAAAGCGACTTTTATAAGGAGGTAACTGAACACCACGATGCCATCCAAGTCCGCTAAGGCAAAATAAAAGAAACTGTTTTTGAATAGATTCAATCGAATTGGAATGCACGTTGTAGAAAGGATCCCGTATAACAGCCCCATATTCAAGAATTGGTCTAACTGATGTTGTAAACAGCTGCTTTGTTGTATATAGGTCAGAAAACTGATTCACCCAACGCTTGGTAAAACTAAGTTTTCAATATATGATTGCGAAAATCTAATCGTCTGTCCAATAAAACACTAGGATCCTTAATTGTTAAAAACATCTCCAGTCGCAGGCCGTTCATCTCATATAAGATATTTATTGGTAAAGATCTTGTAAATACCATGTATTGCATTTTTACACATTAAGGTCCATTAAGTTAGTACTACACCATGTTGTAAGGTTATCTTAATATATAAAAATGTTGGTGCGTATATATGTCTGACCATTACGGCTGTTGGTGTTTTTTTAATTTATCAATAATTTCTTATATACGGATTGAAAATGTTAATGTTAATTAACAGTCGTTACTAGCACTATAGATAATACTGCATGACAAAATCTTGAATTTTAAAAATTAATAGAGCTCTGCCCATCAATTCTATATATTTCGGATATGCTGATTACAATGGCGTACTTTATTTTTCGATCAATGGTACAGATTTTTCGCTAAATGTCTTTAAAGTTTGGCGGTTGTCCATTCAGTTTTTTATATAAAAAAATTTTCAAATTCAATTAATATGAATTTTTTGTGTTAAAATGTAAGCATAGGACCTGTGGCCATATTTACGATATAAATGCGATGGGATAATCTTGATATTTAAACCACTACTTGGCGTTTTATATACCCAGCAAAAAATAATGCATACCTAGAAGCAGTTTTGGTAGGCATTATTTAATAACCGTACGCTTCCTAAACTAATTCCAGAAGACATGATTTTTGTTCGTAATGTTCCTTTTGGTATGTCTCTTTTTAGCAGGTGAAACGCGCTTCTTTCATGGCAATTAAGAAGCAATAAAATCAGGCCTTCATAAGCAGTGAAATGCGCATTTTCTTCAGCTTCGAGATGCACTAAAATAATGTGTATTTAATAAGATTTAAAGCACTTCACTCACTTCTCCAAAGATGCAGTAAAATACTTGCTTAAGTAATGCGCTAATAAAAATAAAGGACCCCTTCTGGAATTGAAAAAGAAATTTTTCTATCTGATTCTAAAGGGGTCACGTACTTTTTTTTTCTTTTTTTGAAGAGCTCCCGACAAAGTCCATTCTGGTAACACTTTGTCGTAAAATCGATAATAAAATTTCGGCCTTCTTTCCTGCTTATAGGAGGAGCAGTTTAGAAGGCAGAGTAAAAAATGTGTGCTCGTAATTCAGAAGCATTGTACTGTTCGTAACAAATCGTATATTTAAAAGGAATCTCTGCATTCGTTACTGCTTCAAAATAATGCAGTTAGGAAGGCAAATCAAATTAAAATAGATTTGATTTTCTGCCTTCTTTAAATAATTTCTTGAACGCATGAAGTTTAAGCGCTATTTTGGAAGTATACAAATGTAATTACTGCTTACCAAATCGAGGTTATTTTTTGCTGGGTAGGTTTTTATGGTTTTTTGCTATTTCAGCGACTTTAGTCGCCGAATGTACAATCAACCTCAATAAATGTAATGCCTTAGTAAGAATGCAATTATATTTCAATAAAAAAAATATATTCATCTATAGTGGCCTATACGTTAAAATCGCGATTTTTCAAAAATTTTGTATGGCAGCATAGCTTTCCAAGATGTCCCAAAAGTCCAACTTTTAGTATAATATGGGGTCACCTCTAAAAACTGTTCATGCAAAAATAGATGAATACATTTTTTTTTATTGAAATATTTTCCTTTTAATTGCTTGCTTACTAAGGCATTACATTTATTGAGGTCGATTGTACATTCAGCGACTAAAGTCGCTGAAATAGCAAAAAACCATAAGAACCTATATAAAACGCTAAGTAGGGGTTTAAATATCAAGATTAGTACATCGAATTTATATCGTACATATGGCCACAGATCCTGTGCCTACATTTTAACACAAAAAAATTCATATTAATTGAATTTGAAAAATTGTTTATATAAAAAACTGAATGGACAACCGCCAAACTTTAAAGACATTTAGCGAAAAATCTGTAAAAGTTAGGGGTTGCCAGTTCAGTAGTAGGGTTATGACTTTTTGATTTTTTTTGCAAATATCAAATTTTACATGCCCTAGCCATAAAGGCCATAAAAAAATATTAGGAAACGCAATCTTACTTTTTTGCTGCTGTCTAAAAAGATCCCGCACCAAAAGGGTTAAAATTAGGTCTATATGGTTTTAGTTTAATTAAAACATTTCTCCGAAGTTTTAAACAAATGAGACTCAAAAGATGCTTATTAAAAGCTATTTACGGTAAATATTACGAAACATTTTTGCAGGAAACATTTTTTGTCGTTGGCAATAATTTTGGTAATAATTCGTTATATAAATTAAACAAAATCCCCGGGCAAAAATTATTTTTAGAAATTGCATTTGGTGCGGAAGGTTTTTTGCCGAAATGATCCGCAAACACGATTGTTATTATTAATTTAGTATTGCCTATCACGTGGTGAGATATTCTTACAAAAAATTCGCACTTTATCCTTCCCATAAGCTTCCCATTCAAAACATTGCCGCATTCAGCTTCACCGACAATAAAATTGTAAACAGTAGTGTTCTTTTCCTCTTTCTTTTGCTCATCCAAGTAAACTCCCGCAAGTTCGCTATTTTGCAAGCGGTGCCTGCCTATCAAAAATGATATTTCTCAAAAAACGCAAAAAATCGCAACATGAAATTGACAAATTAAACTCAAAATTCTGCATTTAACACGTTTCTGATTGTTTAAACACAGCCAATTTTTGAAAGTAATGTTTTATAAAGAGTAGACGTGTTTTTTTTTGTGCTCTTCATTGCATCGCGGTTTTAAAGTTAAATTTGAATTTACAAAATCGTTTTCTACACAAAAAAAATTGTTTTTATTAATTTTCTGCTGAAATTATTTTGCAACAGTTTTTTTGTCTCAACAAGAACTTTATTATATATTGAGATCATCATCATCATCACCAGGGCAAGGACTTTCATGCACTAAAAAATCGAAAATATGCGTCTAAAATATGCACTATAAAATGGAAAATATGCATTTATAACGAAATATGCACTAAAAACCAAAAAATATGCAATTAAAAATAAGTTTTTTTAAATTATATTTATTAAAAACTAACAAAAACGTAAAAATTCAGGTATCGGTTACAATAAGCTTGTTCGTTTACTTACTATAAGTTACTATATTTACTACAGCTGGAAAAATTTAATACAAAAAGTAAACAAAACTTTGCAATTAGTAGTAAGAAATTCGAAATGTATTTGAAGACACTGAATATGTCTTCAAATAGACATAGTTAAATATATTTTTGTGTGTAGTGTAGTGTATGCATAACGTAGCGTGCTACATGATTAAGGCATGCCTACACTAAACACATGTTATTGCATTTGAGTTCAATAATCTTAGAGCATAGTACTTTTGTTTTCATTGTAGAACAATATTTGGACACTATCAGTTTCATTATGAGTAATACGTAAGTGTGCCACCAATGAAAATTGATCGTATGCTTTATACATTGTATTTCATTTGAAATACAATCGGGAATGAAGAATATGTATCACCAATGAACAGCAAGTTTCATTGGAAGTTACGGTCAAAATAATGCGACGCTCTTTTGTCGTGTATTAAGTAAATGCAACGGCAAGTGTTTAATATAATAAGTTATTGAGTGTATTTGAGAAAATCACTCATAGGAGAAGTCTAGAACTTCTCTTAAGCTAGAAGTAAGTCTAAGTAAAATTCTAAGATATCGAGTGTACTTTAGAAAGTAACTCAAATGGGAAGTTAGAACTTTCCAACCAAAATAGTATAAGAACCAGAACATTTTTGTAAATAAAATCAGAGTTTATCCAAACATAAAACTAAACAACTAGTTTTATTCCACAGTAGCATTTTACCTGAAAAAAACTTTATTATAAAATAGAACTTAAATATGTGTACCAGAAAATCGTACTCACTTTCGTAACTCAGAGAAAAAAGTGGAAGAAATTAATGCTCCTTAACCGTTACATGCATGGTGTAGCCATTTGGCAACATACCTGTTTTATAATAAAAAAAACCAACTTTATGGACAAAACTGCATTTTTGGGCATTGGAGGCCCCTCCGTACATAGTGTTCCTATAGTTTAGCGCAAAATTTTTAAACAGTTAGAGTAAAAATCTTGGATTTGCTCTGTATATTTGTGAAAAATCTAAAACACGCGTTTTTTTTACAAAAAGTGCAGTATTCAAAAATATTTGTTTAAGTATTTAAAGTGGTATTCTCGCAACATTCCATCCATTTTGGCAACAATAAATGTATAAATTATAGTTTATAGAATTTTTTTGTTGTTTTTTTTTTAAATAATCACAATTTAGCAATTTGGCAAAAAACCATATTTTTCAATAAAAATCACCTTTTTTTAAATAAATTTTTTTTGTATTTTTCTTGAAATGTACACGCCTTTAGAAATCATATATAAAAAATGGTTAAAATCGAAGAGATCATGCATTTAAGGGTTAAAATAATTTTTATAAAATTTTTCAACTTTCTTTTTGTGAGCAATAACACCCGAAAACGTTAATTTAAAATTACATCTATAAAAAATGTGTTAGTGGATGACAACATATTGTATACTATGTGTTTCTCTTTCTAGTGTAGTGTTATATTACCAACAGAGCTTCCAAATAATTAATTCTTTAGATTTTTTTTTAGTTTTAAAGTATGAATTTCCGAATTTCATATTTAAAAAAAATATGCAATAATGTGCAAAATGTGCAAAATATGCAATAAAAATCATAAAATATGCAATAAAATAAGCACTTAAAAGCAAAATATGCAAAAATATGCATTTATAACAAAATATGCAAAAATATGCAACAACAAATCGATGCCATTTTTTTGCAAATTCTTTGATTCGGAAAAGTATTTGGTCAAAATCATTTTTGGGCCACTGACTACAAACATGCATTTCGCCGAGGAGACCAGTGTTTTGCTATAAAGGAAAAATGCAATGAACAAAAATTTTAAAAGGCGACCCCTACGTTCGGCAACCAATATATAAAAAAAATTCTGTTGCGTTCCTTAGCAAAAGTTTAATGATTTTTTGCGAGCTTTAATTTTCTGACATTAAGGTGGTAGCAACTGAGATCTGATGGGTAACTACTAGAACGGGATACTTGGCCCTTAGAGCAAAAGACTGGACTCCTCGAGAGAAAAACATAAATGTATCATACTTTAAGATCCGACTGTAAATAACGAAAAATGTAAAATGGCGAGCCCTACGTTCGGCAAAAAAAAATAAAAATTTTTTTTGAAACCTCCTGGCAAGAGAGATCAACTTAATATTACCCCATTCATCTTAAAACACATTGACACGGTGCAAAAATATAATTTAAATAATATACATTTAAATTTAACGGTTCGTTGTAATTCAAAAAAATATGTGGTTATCATACACAGAGTTGAATAGAATCAGCTGAGATATCTTAAGAATTAAGGTTCAAAGCAAAATAGAGTAATAATAACAAAGGATAAAAATAGCATTGTTAAATTTCGTTGATGTTAGTCTAAGTTGAGTTGTTGATACGAAATTCGATTTTCTTTCAGCGGTCATATAAGTAGACAAACATTAAAATATTAGCCCACACAAGACGAAATGCACTGATGATGGCTTTGTAGCGAAAGCCGAAAATACGTATTCTGTATTGCTGGTCTTATCGAATTCTTACAAATATATTTTTATTCTTTGTAATTTACTTGTAAAAATTGTATCATCTTTCTTTGATTTGAAAATAATTTAAACAGAAAGTGATATTAATTTATGATCTAGAGTCAAACTAAAAATAACAAAAATATTTCATATTGGAAGGTGTACGGGGCACTTTTTTTTGCCTGTAAGGTGGCACGCTCTAATGTACATGTATATTTTAATTTAAAAACTAAAAACAGAAATAAATAGCTCACATACAAAGGTTCTCAGGTCTGAGTGGAAAAATATGTTCATGATTGAAAACAATTAACAAACAAAAGTTGGAACTAGGTTATTTTTTAATTTACTCAGCTTTACAAAATGAATTTTTTTCAGGGATTTAAACTTTGGTATAACATTTTTAGAGATTTAGACATGCTGATTCCAAATATGTTTTTAAAATGTCTCAATCACGTCACATGTTTTAGAAAATCGCGGTAAAAATGCCGAAATACTCTGTGTTTGGCTTAGTTCTAAATTACATAACTAAAGTTTTAAAAACAGAGTTCGGAATCACGATCTTAAAGTCTATATAAATTATTTATGAGAACTTAAACCACATAACGCATAATGAGGTGTTTTATCTGTACTAATCTGTAACTAATTGTAGCATAAATATCACCTATTTACAGGTGAAGTAAAAAATAACGTCCAGTGATATATAATTCAAATTTATAAAAGCTGTGAATTATCTTAAGAGCAGCGATATAGTCAAGCAGTTAAAATGAATTAAAGTTCGAATTAAAAACTATATAAAACTAGTGGTTTTATGATATTTAACTGATGACGATTTCCTGATGATTTCTCATAAAGTGGCCGACGGTTTCGATGATTTATTTTTAGAACAATTTAATTGCAAAAACACGAATATGAAAAATTGTTAAAAAAAAAAGCACTAAAAGCACTAACCAAAAAATAAAAAAGCACTATTTTAGTGCTTTTTTTATAATATATTTAGATTTTCATCGTGTAAAAAAAATTTTCGACGGCGGCGGTGACGTAAATTAGACGGCGGCTAAGCTTACCCGGTTTAAGCCATTCGCCGCAGATCTCAAAATACCAGCTGTCAACTCGCTGTCACTTAACGGATAACAAAAATTCTGTTTTCAACAGGTTCATCCGGCACGGCACGTTACATTACAGACAAACTAACGACTCAAATGCTTTTTCATAGAACAAAAACAAATCAGCTGATTCGTCGCGGCACGTTTTGTACAAACTAATTATACAATAGTTATAGTTGAATGTGCTCAATGAGAAAGTGTTGATAAAGTAAACAAAGAATTATATACAGTGAAAGCTAAATATGAAACACTACAAAATAATTTTGTGGATTCTGATTTAATTATTACTGGTATTACCGAAATTGAAAATGAAAACATCCTCGAGACTTTCTCAAAAATCTGTCACACTATAAAATTAAGACCACCACAAGTTAAAGAGTAGTTTCGGTTGAAATCTAGAAATAATAAATCTAGCTCAATTTTGGTTAAACTTCATTCATCGCATGACAGAAATCTACTATTTCGGTCCATTTCTGGGTTCTGTAAAACCAACAAAAGGTCATTACATAATGCGGACATTGTTCGCATGTCTGACGCATACATATATGTCCACGAATGTCTTACGGATAGCAATAGAGAGTTAATGTTTTATTGTTCTCAGCTGAAATGTGATGGCAAACTTACATCTTCCTTTTCAATTCGTGGTAAAGTTTTTGTTCGAGTGGCGAAAAATAATGAAGCAATTTATGTCACCGATACGGCGAGTGTTGATGCTTTGATTACACCCTAAATGAAATATTAAATTATCATGTTTGTCTTTATATACATTTTATTTAATTTTATCTTTTACGCTTTTATTGCATTTTTTAAATTAACATTAGGTAGTTATTTTGGTTTTTATTATAAATATTTTTTTCTGCCATTTTTATTAACAATCGCGGTACTATTTAAACAGTTAATGCGAACAGTGCTACTCACAATTTAAGAACAATTCTGGGGATCGTTAGTAATACTCACAAAGGCTTTCAGATTTGCCATATGAATTCTAGACGCCTTAATAGCTCGAAAATTGAGCATTTGAAATACATTTTGTCTAACTGCTCTATTGATATACTATGTGTCACTGAAACATGGTTTAATCCTGATATTAGTGATGCTATGTATAATCTTTTAAATTTTAACCTATGCGTCACGACAGAAAGTCGGGATCAAGGGGTGGTGGCATCGCAATTTACTACAAAAAGGATTGAAAGCTAAGATTCTCCTAAAATCGGATGTCATAAATGTTGTTGAGTATCTTGCAGGCGAATTTGAGGGGTCTAATAATACTAAATGTTGCGTGATGTGTGTTTACAATCCTCATAAACTGAATCCGCTTACTGATCTTTTTGAGAAGTTAAATACTTTTATTGTACACTAGGAAAATATTATATTATGCGGTGATTTTAATATTGACTTATCATACGACAATGTCAGATCACAAAACCTTTTATATGGTATAAACTCTTGTGGACTAAATGTTAAGGAGTGAGATCATAAAAATTTTAACACATATTTTTGCTTATGACTTTGGTTTAAGGCTTCTCATATTTTTTTTTTCGGCAGTTTACATTTTAAAAATATGTCAGTTAATAAATTAATTTACATCATGAGTTTTAATTTGCAATTTTTTAAAGAATGGACGATGAAAGAAATGTGCGTTCAAAAATAATTAAATATTTTGAACAAAACCAAACATCGACATACAAAAAAATTACCAAAGAAACTAATGGATGCCGCCAAACAGTTTCAAAAGTGGTAAAAAGGTATCTGGAACACCTACCAATTGAAAGGAAGCCGGGAACAGGAACAACGACTGGTTATCGTAACATTGGTAAGGCATATAAAGTTAAAAGCATCCTTAAGAGAGCTCCTAACACATCTGGCAGAAAAACAGCTCGGTTAGCCCAATTCTCGGACATTTTTGTACGTAAAGTGAAACGTAAGGCAGGACTAAAGTCCTACAAAGTTCCCGATAGAAACGCTTTTAAAAATTTGTAGGCCAAAACCAGAGCTCGAAAATTGAAATAAATTTTTATACAAAAATACCCCTGTTGTGTAATGGACGACGAAACATATGTCCTGGCTGATTTTTCGCAGCTGCCTGGTCAAGAATTTTATGTTTCCGATGTTCGAGGAAATGTTGCGGAAAAATTAAGGTCGAAAAAGCAAACGAAATTCCCTAAAAAATTCATAGTATGACAAGCCATATGTAGCTGCGGCCAAAGAAGACAGTCATTTGTGATATCTGGCTCTATAAACAGCGAAATTTATATCAAAGAGTTTTGCAGAAGAGACTTCTTCCATTTTTGAATCAGCACAATGTATCCACTTACTTTTGGCCCGATTTAGCATCTGGTCACTACTGCAAGAAAGCGCTGGAGTGGTATAATGATAACCAGGGCAAGGACTTTCGTGCACTAAAAAATCGAAAATATGCGCTTAAAATATGCACTATAAAATAGAAAATATGCACTTAAATATGCACTAAAAACCAAAAAATATGCAATTAAAAATAAATGTTTTTTTTAATTATATTTATTAAAAACTAACATAAACGTAAAAATTCAGGTATCGGTTACAATAAGCTTGTTCGTTTACTTACTGCAAGTTACTATATTTACTACAGCTGGAAATATTCAATACAAAAATAAACAAAACTTTGCAATTTTAGTAAAAGTAGCAAGAAATTCGAGTAAACGAACACACTGAATATGTCTTCAAATACACATAGTTAAATATATTTTTAGAAAATTCAGTGAAAATAAAAAGAAATACAGTCGATTGTAAATATTAAGGGTGTGTGGCATTTTACCTGAAAAAAACTTTATTATAAAATAGAACCTAAATATGTGTACTAAATATAAAATCGTACTCACTTTCGTAACTCAGAGAAAAAAGTGGCAGAAATTAATGCTCGGGGACAAGTTTCCTTAAAATAATTTTTATAAAATTTTTCAACTTTCTGTTTGTGAGCAATAACACCCGAAAACGTGTTAAAATTACATCCATAAAAAATGTGTTAGTGGATGGCAATGTTGTATTACCAACAGAGCTTCCAAATAATTAATTCTTTAGAATTTTTTTTAGTTTTAAAGTATAAATTCTTAAATCGAATTTCATATTTAAAAATATTAAAAAAATATACAATAATGAGCAAAATATGCAAAATTATGCAATAAAAATATGCAAAAATATGCATTTATAACAAAATATGCAACAACAAATCGATGCCATTTTTTTGAAAATTCTTTGATTCGGAAAAGTATTTGGTCAAAATCATTTTTGGGCCACTGACTACAAACATGCATTTGCATGAAAGTCCTTGCCCTGATGATAACAATGTGGTTTTTGTACTAAGAGAGGCAAATCCACCAAACTGCCCGGAGCTCAGGCCAGTGGAGAGATATTGGGCTCTTGTTAAAAGAGAACTAAAGGGCACAAAAAAGGTCTCCCAGGACATGCAAGATTTCAAACGTAGATGGACCACCTGCTCTAAAAAGGTGACAGAAACTACCATAAAAGCCTTAATGGCAGGGTTTCCGGAAAAAGTGGATAACTTTGTTCATAGTGGTTAGAATTCCATGCGATTTTTTTTTTGTTTGATTTTGTATTAAATTTCATTTAATAAAAATTTGGTTTGAAGTATTAAAATTCAGTGGTTTGTTTTTTATTTAACTTTATGTGTGTTAGCATTTTTATGATCTCACTCCTTATTAACTGTTGGCATACTCGCTTTGCGCCCAACAATAAACCAGCTTTGCTTGATCTGATGTGTTCCTCTGTCGTCTCAACTACTGATCAATTTTCTCTTGCCGGAATTTCTGACCATGACTTTATGTTTTTTGCTTGTGACATAAATATGTTTTACGATAAAACTGATTCTCATATTTTTATCCGCGATTTTAAAAATATTAATAATCCACAACTTAGTCGAGATGCTGCAAATACTCTGTGGAATAACTGCTGGTTTTTCGAAAATATTAATGACAAACTTAATTTCTTCGTTAGTAACGTATTGTTACTATATGAAAAACACGTTCCTTTGCGTAAAATTAAAATCAATAATCATAAACAGCCATGGTTTAATAATGAGGTTAAATCAGCTATCAAACGGCGTGACACTTTATGCGATGTGGAGATTAAGGCAAAATGACCACAACTGAGAAAATTACCGTGTGGCTAGAAACAAAGTACATGTTGTTACTAACAACATGAAAAAATTATACTATCAAAGTAAACTGAATGCGAATATTCCAGCTAGTGAGCTATGGAAAAATCTTGACCAAATTGGTGTTAGAAAAAAGAAAATGTAATTCGATTATGCTCTGAAATCATGAATGACTTTTTCCTGAAATCTACAGTTAGTAGTAATGCAAATTCATTTAATGAAAATACCAGTCTGCTCTATCAGGGTAATTTACTGTATTTTGAACCATTTACTGTCGAGGATGTTGGAAAAGCTATTACTTTAATGAAATCAAATGCTGTTGGATACGATGGTATAAATATTAAATTTATTAAACTTATTTTACCCTTTCTGATGCCTGCCTTAACCCATATATTTAACCACATAATAACGACGTCACAATTTCCGATAAAAAGAATCAACCTACTTTACCTGAAGACTACCGGCCAATCAGTATTTTATCAAGTATTTCCAAATCATTTGAGCGTTTAATTTCGAAACAAATTGTCAAACATCTGGCAAGCAATAATTTTCTTACTGAAAATCAATCTGGTTACAGATCAGGGAGAAGCTGCAGTACTACCTTACTTAAAGTCCTAGAGGACATTCGTCCGTCTTTTGATCGAGGCGATCTCACTATCATGGTTCTTATAGACTTTTCTAAAGCATTTGATACCGTTAATCATGATGTATTATTGATAAAACTGATTAAGTATTTCGGTTTCAGTAATTTTGCCTCTAATCTTATCAGATCGTATCTGTCAGGTCGGTCACAAAGGGTTAGTTGTAGGGAGTCTTTCTCAACTATGAAACCTGTTTTTTCAGAAGTACCTCAAGGTTCAATTCTTGGTCCTATTCTGTTTAGTATTTTTATTAATGATATAGTATACTGCTGTAAAAGCTCTAATATTCACTTATATGCAGACGACGCCCAAATATATCTTTCGCGCCCTCCTGGACTTATGGAAGATTTGGGTTGCCGACTTAATGAGGACTTGCACGAAATTTTCCGTTGGCCGTTGGAAAATAATCTGTTAATTAATGCTTCGAAAACTCAAGCCCTATTAATTGGCAGTTGCTCTTCTGAAATATTGCCAGATATCACAATGCAGAATGAAGTAGTTGAATATGTGAGAGTGATAAATAATCTTGGATTTTTAATTAATTCTGAGCTTAATTGCAAAGATCATATTAATTATACGATTACTAAAATGTATTGTGCTCTACGGAAACTCTGGTATGCATCAGCGTTTGTTCCCAGTCACACTAAGCTCAAATTGGTGAAAACGTTACTTATACCAATTTTGACTTATTGTTTGAGCAATTGTTTTTGGAAACCTCGATGCCACATCTAATACTAAATTACAAATGGTAATTAATAATTGTGCTAGATTTGTATTCAACAAGAGTATCTCAATACTCCCTCCAAATCTTGGGATGTAATTTAACTTCATATCTAAACATTCGAAATTTAATATTTTTACACAAAAATATATATACGAAGGAACCTGATTATTTGTACCGGAAAATTAATATGTCCAGATCAAGTCGTACAAGCAATATTATTACGCCTGCTTATAATGACTTATCATCCTCAAGATTGTTCTTTGTTAGTGCTGTGAAATTGTGGAACTCTTTACCTAATCAAATTAAATCCGAACCCCGTGTATTGTTTTTTAAAATGGCAATTATGAATTTGTTCAAAGATGAATCGTTTATGTTGTTGTTTTTAAGTATTGTTGTTATTATTACTGTCTATTTTTAAGATTTTATGTATATTATTTAAGCATTTAAATGTTTGAGGTGCTTAAAGAGACTCTAAGTCTTATTTGTACCAATGAATTGAAATAAAATAAAAAAAAAATAAAAGAAAATAAATTGCATTTGGTGAGGAAGGTTTTTCTGCCGAAATGACCCGCAAACACCAATTTTATTATTAATTTAGTATTGCATATCACGTGGTGATAGGTAAAAATTTTGTTAAAAATGAGTCATAACCCTATTCAGTAGTTATAAACTAGAGATGATCGATATTTTCATACCGGTGATTTAATCACAGTTATTGATAAATCACTGGTAACGGCAGTGATCAAATATTTCAAGTCGCAGTTACTCGGAATGTCGTTCTTTTAATATTTTTGTACTATTATTTCTTGCAAACTTCATTGTGCACAGTAATACATGTTTTTTTTCAATAACAGTGACTTGCTTTCACACTCTTCTGAATAAAATGTCTCCTTCTATCATGTCTTTGTTACCGGTCGCAACTATTCTTCTTTTAAGGCCCAGTTTTTAGGAAGTGGATTATCTTTAAACTTAGTTTAACGCAGTTTGTAACTGGAATACTGCTTTTAAAATGTGGTTTATTTTGTTTTGTTTCAATAAAGAAATAAATTATACTCGAGAAAAGTTTTTCCGGCAAATTTTTGTTAATAAACTTTGAAATGGCTGACAAAATTCGTTTTCGGTTTAACTAAACCAAGTTTAATTGACATCTTAAAAACTCGCCATAAATATTATTTCGTTTATTTATCAGAAAATCGCAGTCTTTTCCATAGAAAAACCGTGATCACGATCACAGTTTAAAAGAACAACGATTTGCAAATCACATTCACTGAGAACAATGTTACACACCCGTGATCACGGTCACTGTTTAAAAGAACGGTGATTTGAAAATCACGATCACTGGTAGCAGCGTTATTCAAAAATCACCGGATCGCTCATCTCTATTATAAACGCCCAAAGTTGATAAACGTAAAAAATGGCTTTCCCTTTTTTAAGATTGTTTTGTTTACGAGAGAATTCCGATTGCAGCTTTGTATGTACGTAAAAATGATGCATGTAAAACAGAGATCGGTTTGAGTACATTCGTTTTTATTGTGCATTCATACCAGGGATGATAAATGGAATTTTTAAAGTAGTACTAACCAGCTTAAAAAATAGTACTTTTTCGACCTCCATAGTACCAAAAAAAATTTTTTTTAATTTGTTTATCATTATAAATTAACAAATAAAAGCTCATAAAAAATAAAGAGTTCAGTCATATCTAACTCATACAGCAATAGAAAAACGTAAAAATTTTATTTAAAACTATTAAAAATTAGTTAAAAACTACGTTGCATAAAAAAATTTTATCAGATTACTTTTAAAATATTAGTAACCCGAGTAAAAAAAATTATATATAATCATATGTGGCATATATTACAATATATAATTAGACATGTGGTTATGTATATCCATATATAATTATATATGACGTTTTTTCCGAAAAATTTTCCTTATATTATGCCATATATAATGTCATCTAATTAGATATCGGCCTTCGTAATATTAGATATGGCATATATAATTATATATTACATGACATGGTTGATCTTATTGAATATATAGTTATATATAGAACTATATCTTAATATATATGGTGGCATTTTAGCAATATATAATTATACATGGTATCATTTAAAAAATATATAATTATATATGATGACAGTTAAACTAGATATTATCATATATGGTGCCATTTAAACAATATATGGTCATATATGGTACCTCATAAACAAAATCTTTCATTCAGTTCCAGATATGATAATATATGGTACTATATATAGTGCGATATATATTTATATATGGTGTTATTTAAGCTATATATTATCATATATGGTGCCATTCAAACCATATATTATCATATATGGTGCCATTCAAACCATATATTATCATATATGGTACCATTTAAACCATATATTATCATATATGGTGCAATTTCAACAATATATGCCCATATATGGTACCTCATGAATAATATTTTTAATACAGTTCCACATATGATATATGCTACCATATATAGTGCCATATATATTTATATATGGTGTTATTTAAGCAATATATTACCATATATGGTGCCATTTAAACCATATATTATCTTATATGGTGCCATTTCAACAATATATGCTCATATATGGTACCTCATGAACAACATTTTTAATACAGTTCCAGATATGATAATATATGCTACGATATAGTGTCATATATGTTTATATATGCTGTTAAGAAATATATTAACATATTTGGTGCCATTTAAACCATATATTGTCATATATGGTGCCATTTCAACAATATATGCTCATATATGGTACCTGATGAACGACATTTTTAATACAGATGCAGATATGATAATATATGCTACCATATATAGTCCCATATATATTGATATATGGTGTCATTTAAACATTATTAATATATTGACATATATGGTATCATTTAAACAATATTTTGTCATATATGGCACAATTTAAACAATATATGGTCAAATTTGGTACCACATCAACAACATTTTGAAT
This sequence comes from Leucophora obtusa, assembly GCA_949987735.1. Taxonomy (NCBI): domain Eukaryota; kingdom Metazoa; phylum Arthropoda; class Insecta; order Diptera; family Anthomyiidae; genus Leucophora; species Leucophora obtusa. Next base: position 247,001,477 of record OX465295.1, read on the forward strand.
ACAATTCCATATATGGTTTAATTTGAATAATGTAAAACTATGTATGGCGCTATAAAAAATATTATCAGATATGTTACTTCATTAACAATATTTATAATACAGTGTCATATATTGTAATATATGTATATCATTCAATATATATTGATGTATGGTAATGGTATAATAATTCCAATATCAGTTAAGATTAGGGTTTATGTCCCGGGAATTCCCGGGACGGGATTCCCGGGAATCCCGCCCTTTTTTGAATCCCGCAATCCCGGGAATTTTATGCGGGATTTCCCGGGATTTGTTTTTAGTCTTTTAAAGTAGTTTTAGCTAGTTTTATTGCAATTTTAGAAGCTTTATTTAAATTTAAAGCATTGCTTTTTTTAAATTAATTTAAATAAAGAATATTTAAAATTAAAAAAATACGGTTTAAAATTTAATAATTAAGCCAAATTGTTTTTGGATGCCAATTGACGAGAACAAAAAATTCTCATTGAGTTTGTAATTTAACTTAACAAATATTTCCAGAAATTCTAAAAACGTCGTCCCCTGACGATTTCCTTAGGCAAGAATGAAATCCGGATAGGGACATGCCTGCAGCGGATTATTTTTCACAATTTGTTAAATACGTGTGGGATTTTTAGCATATTTAATTCCTTTGATGCAATTAATGTATATCCCGATAAAATAAAATTAAAAAACTAATATGCAAGTGCTTGTGAAAATTTAAATGTTACTGACACTTTAGAAAACATTGTTCTCTATTGTTGTTTCTACATGAATGGATGTCACTACATTGCTAGATCTGTCAAAACAACAGAGTAGTACATTGGAAGATGACAAAGCAAATTGTGGAAAATTTTCTGTTGTTGTTTTTGTTTTTTCTTTGATATTTTAAATGTTTAATAACGCTCCTAGACGAGAACAAAAAATTCTCATTGAGTTTGTAATTTAACTTAACAAATATTTCCAGAAATTCTAAAAACGTCGTCCCCTGACGATTTCCTTAGGCAAGAATGAAATCCGGATAGGGACATGCCTGCAGCGGATTATTTTTCACAATTTGTTAAATACGTTTGGGATTTTTAGCATATTTAATTCCTTTGATGCAATTAATGTATATCCCGATAAAATAAAATTAAAAAAAAAAAAAAAAAAAAAAAGAATTTGGTTTAGTTAAACCGAAAAATATTATATTAGCAATTACCAAATTTACAAACTAAAATACTTGTGCTTCGGGAATTTTTTTCTTCTTTAACATGATGATATTTGTTCAAATAAAGCAATATTTATATAGGCTGTTTTAAACTACAAGATTCTCGGAAAGATTTTGCAACCTTGCCTATAAGTTTTGCACGTGTACTGAAGTAAAATCGTACCGAAAATCTTATAGTGTAAACCAGCCTTATACAACATTTCAACATCATTATTTTAGTTCCAAATACCTCCAACAAACTAGGGATTAAAGTTAAAAAATAATAATTTTTTCGTATTTTCAATTAACATAAGTATTTTGAGTTTCTTCTACTTCAAATAATTTCATTTAAAGTTCAATTGCTATTCCTTTATTTTAAATATATTTTTTAAATATTATTAATTTTTAAAATAATAAATACACCAGATGCTTTTTCAAATTATTTTGAATTTTTTAAATGCTAATTTAAAATTCAACTAAATATGAAAATTAAATAATTTCTTTTTAAGGAGTTGTGGCATAAAAAATTTCTATTGAAGAAAACTAATTAAATAAATGAATGTTATTTTAGTTTGACTCAAGATCATAAATTAATATCACTTTCTGTTTAAATTATTTTCAAATCAAAGAAAGATGATACAATTTTTACAAATAAATTACAAAGAATAAAAATTATTGAAAAAATTCGATAAGACCAGCAAGGCAGAATGCGCATTTTCGGCTTTCGCTACAAAGCTATCATCAGTGCCTTTCTTTGATTTGAAAATAATTTAAATAGAAAGTGATATTAATTTATGATCTTGAGTCAAACTACAATAACATTCATTTACTTAAAACTAATTAAAGTTATGAAACTATTTAATGTCTACTTTTATAAAACAATTTATGCGAATTTGCCTAAAAATTTCTGTGAAAAATGCTCACTTTTAAAGTTTTTTATAAAACTTATTCTAGACGGATACTTCTGAAAATCTGCATAGAAAAAAACAAAATATCTAGAAATAGAAATTTTTGGATTTAATGTATAAGAAATATTTAAGCAAAAAATTTATGTTAGTTCTGACTATAAAACTGGTCCGATACAAGTTTGCACCCATTAACAATTCCAATATATCCTGAAAAAAGGGATCAAAATAATGTAACCGTGTCTTTCACTTTTCTATATCAATTCGTTTAACAGCTTAAACCGCGAAATTAATATTTAGTTAATATATTACTAAGAGGTTTTTTTAATTAGGACGGCCTTCCATATAAATATATTACATAAATACTAATTCACGATTTAAATTGTTAAACGAATTGACCTGGAAAAAGTGGAAGACATGGATATGTAGCCCTCCTTTCAGAATATTTTCTCATGGATACAACCAAAAGATGAACTTTGTCGAACGGTGTTTAACCAAAAAGTAGTTTTTCAAGTACAATATATGTCGAATTTATGTATTTTCTAACGAGCGGGAATTCCCGGGATCCCGGGAAATTCCGAAAAAAATCCCGCTGTCCCGGGAAATGAAAAAGTCCGGGAAAAGAAAAACCCTAGTTAAGATACAATTTGTGGGTCCATATCAACAATTTGTTCAGGTACATTTAACATATATATATATATGTACATTTAAGTTATAATTTATAAACACTTTATAAAGTTAAATAGTTCCATAAACCTCGTCTAACTGTATAGAATGTTTATGAATATACGATTTAATATATAATAATTACAACTACAATTTGGTGCCATTATCTAAAATTTAATTTAATGTTAACTTATAATAAAATAAAAATGTATTTCCTAAAACTAAAAATATAGCGTTAATTAATGTTAATATACAATAGGTTTAAGTTTAACATCCCAGACAGGAAAATATAATCGGCACAATGCTGGCAAACCGTTGGCGATGGTCGGTTATGCGTTGGCAGAACGTTGCATTAACTATCTTGGCAAAAAAATAGATTTCAAAAAACATTTTTCAAAAAATTGAGAAAACTTTTTTTAATTTTTGCTTTTAAAAACATGAAATTTAACCCAGTCCACCAGATTGTCAGCCAAGACCTCTACACTCTAATCTAACGAGACTTGTTATAGATGTGTGATAGCTAAATGAATGATAAAAGCATTTCGAGCTAACTTATAAGCATCGAAAAAAGGTATACCAGAAATTATTAAATGTATTTTAGAAAATTTTAATTGTATATCACAAAATATTATTTGCACTTCAAAAACTACAATATTACGCAAATTTAATTATTTATTTATTTAGTTGTGTTCAGAAATAATGAAATCTATTTCAGAATTTCATAGCTAATAGAGAAAAATTTCTCAAATACATTTCATAATTTCGGAAATACGATTGATAATTTCTGAAATACAGTTTGATAATTTCTGAAATATAGTTGTGAATTTCGGAAATACAATTAATAATTTCTGAAACACAATTGATAAAACTGAACTTCAATTGATTAGTTCTGAAATACAATTCATAAATGTGAAAAATAATTGATGAGTTCTGAAACACAATTGATAAAACTGAAATTCAATTGATTATTTCTGAAATACAATTGATAAATCTTAAAACAATTAATACAATTGGAAATGGTGTAGAGCGTCAAAAAGATGTAAATAAAATTATTTTATTCAAAGATTTCAATTTAATAAAAAAATAAATAGTATATAATTTTAGAAAAAAATTTATAGAAAAAAAAATTTTAATTTTATAAAAAGAAATTCATTTTGTAAAAGAAATGCATATTGAACTCGTTACCTTCTGAGTTTAAACCTTATTTTAACAAAATATTGTAATTTTTATACAATCAGTGCTCTGCCAGTCTATTATTTTTTGAACAGTTGGCAATATATGTGTGGGATCTTATTTAATCCCAAATAAATGGAGATCTTACGTAGTACCCAAATATAACGCGGCATCTAATTTTATCTGTCATTTTTATGGATACTTTTAGATGTCAATCCCCAAATATATTGCTGTTTCTAATTCGATCTGCCATTTTAATACCGAAATAAATTGCTGGATCTAATTCGATCTGCCATTTTTCTGATAAATTTAGATCCAAGTTTATCCCCAAATATATTGCTGGATCTTATTTGATCTGCCATTTTTCGGTTAAATTTAGATCCAAGTTTATCCCCATATATATTGCTGGATCTAATTCGATTAGGAATTTTTCGGATAAATTTAGATTCAAGTTTATCCCTAAATAAATTGCTGGATCTGCTACTTTTTCGGATCAAATTAGATCTAAGTTTATCCCCAAATATATAGCTAGATCTAATTCGATCTGCCACTTTTTCGGATCAAATTAGATCTACGTTTATCCACAAATATATTGCTGGATCTAATTTGATCTGCCAAAATTGAGATCAAATTAGATCTAAGTTTATCCCCAAATATATAGCTGGATCTAATTGGATCCGCCATTTTTCGGATCAAATTAGATCTAAAAATATCCGGAAATATATAGCTGGATCCGCCAATTTTCGGATCAAAATAGATCTAGGTTTATCCCCAAAGATATCACTGGACCTCCCAATTTTGAGATATAACTTGATCTTAGTTTATCCCCATATATACAATGGGATCTAATACGATATGATTGGATACACCCAATTTTGAGATCTAATTGGATCAGCTAGATATTATAGCAGATCTTAAACAATATCAAATTGGATATAATTAGATATTGCGCGAGATCAATTTTTATACCCTACACCACTATGTGGTCAGGGTATTATAAGTTTGTGCTGATGTTTGTAACACCAAAAAATATTGGTCGTAGACCCACCTTATAGTATACCGATCGGTTCAGAATTTTTTTTTATTTCGATTTAACGATGTCCGTCTGTCCGTCTGTCTGTCCATGCAATCTTGTGCGCACTCTACAGGTCGCAACTATTAAGATATTTTGATGAAATTTGGTACGCAGACCTATGTTGGCCCAAGGACGAACAAGTTTGATTTTTTTGAACATCGGTCCATGTTTAGACCTAGTGCCCATATAAGGGTCCTACCAAAATTATATTGTTTATACGCTGCAGGTCGTAAATATTAAGATATTTTGACGAAATTTGGTACACAGACCTATGTTAGGCCAATAACGTAGCCTATTGATTTTGGTGAACATCGGTCCATGTTTAGACCTAGTGCCCATATAAGGGTCCTACCAAAATTATACTGTTTATACGCTGCAGGTCGTAAATATTAAGATATTTTGATGAAATTTGGTACACAGCCCTACATTGGCCCAATAACGCAGCCTATTGATTTTGGTGAACATCGGTTCATGTTTAGACCTAGTGCCCATATAAGGGTCCTACCAAAATTATACTGTTTATACGCTGCAGGTCGTAAATATTAAGATATTTTGATGAAATTTGGTACACAGACCTACATTGGCCCAGTAACGCAGCCTATTGATTTTGGTGAACATCGGTCCATGTTTAGACCTAGTGCCCATATAAGGGTCCTACCAAAATTATAATGTTTTGCAAATATTAAGATATTTTGATGAAATTTGGTACACAGACCTATATTGGCCCAATAACGCAGCCTATTGATTTTGGTGAACATCGGTCTATGTTTAGACCTAGTGCCCATATAAGGGTCCTACCAAAATTATACTGTTTATACGCTGCAGGTCGCAAATATTAAGATATTTTGATGAAATTTGGTACATAGACCTATGTTGGCCCAAGGACGAAGCCTATTGATTTTGGTGAACATCGGTCCATGTTTAGAACTAGTGCCCATATAAGGGTCCCCCCAAAATTGGCTTGGTTACAAACTGCAGGTCGCAAATATTAAGATATTTTAATGAAATTTGGTGCGCTGACTCACATTATAGAAAATTTTGACATAAGCCCCATTTTAACCCATTCGAATTTCGGATCCAAACAATACACCAGACTGGTGTATGGTATTGTATAGTCGGCATGCCCGACTTTAACCTTTTTACTGGTTTTTACTCGGGAAGATAAGAACAGCAAACACCAAACTGTTAAATACATATTTAAAATTTTACTATAGTTATATTTGAATCAATTTTAGTTAACAGAAAATAACAACTTAACCTGCTAAAATTAGTAAGAAATAATAATTAGTAGTCTAAAAATCACAAAAAATTTAAAATCTAGAAAGCTTTTTTTAAATTTTTTTAATACGAATAAAAATCTCTTCTGAAATCAGCATTTTACTATTTTTAGCAACCATTTCTGTTGATTTTAGCGGGATAGACTGCTATTTTCATTCAACTAAATTTAACTTAAAAGTAACAAAAGTTTTGTAGATATAACAGTTTATTTTTGCTATTTTTACTCTGCTAATATTAATATTTTCTGCAGATTTTATAGTATAATTTGTTATTTTCAATGAACTAAAAGTTAAATATAAAAAATATATATAAAAAAATCTGCTAATCGCAGCAGTTTCTTTTCTAATGCCATTTTTACTAAATTTTCAGTAGCTTTTTCTGCTTTTTTTACAGGTTTATTTCTGTGAGTGTAGGGTTCAGAATTTAAAGTCCCTGAATATCGTATTTAACTTCGTTTTAAAGCGAATATTATTTTAAAGTTATTTAGAGGTCTATTCCACTTATAATGTCAGAAGAATATTTTCGAATCAACAAATTGATTGGCAATCGAATCAAATGAATTTAATGATTACATTATGTGCATTAAGAATTCATTCGATTCTTCGAAATAGGTTTTAGGTATTTAATCATTCAGAAATGAAAATCGAATGATTAAATTCTTTAGGAGCTCAGATGGGGAAAAAATTTCTAGATTTCTTAATTCTGCTCATTTTAATTTTAATATTTTTTTTATACATACGTATTTTAGTAAAAAAATTCGAAAGAACATTTTTCTTATCTGATACGGTAGTGCTATCTATAGGTATTTTATGAACTAGATTTTATGAACTAGAACAATTGTGTCAATTACGGTATGATGCCATGGTAGCACACACGAATATAAGTGAATTTTCGCAGAAAAAAATTAAAATGTGAATAAAGAGACAAAAAAAATCTATAAACTATGAGAAAAAAAATAATAAAAATATTGGTAATATCAGAAACTAAAAAAGTGCAATAATTTATGAAATATCTGAAAATAAAAATTTTTGAGAATGAAATTTGGACTCTAATTTCTGCTTATTTTTTTATTTTCGATATTTAGATATTTTTTCTTAATTCTAACATTTTTTAAAATTTTTATTGTAATTTTTAGTTTCTGGTAATTTATTTTCACTTTTTTCTCATTTTGCGATCGACTGTCTGACAACGCCATAATGTTCGGTATGATGTCCGATTGCATCTCCTAGCCTTATACTCTTCTTGCTAGAAGTAGAAGTTTTAATACATGTTTTAGCATAGGTTTACCAAAATCTGCTCAACGCCATTTCTACAGTTTTGAGTGTTTAGTTAGTTCTCTTTACTGAAATATTGTAATTACAAGATTTTAATGTTGTGTTTTGTAAAAATCATTTAAAAATTAAATAATATTTGCATAGGTAACACAATGGGAATTCTGATATGAAAAAATTCTCAGAATATGATAATAGGAATGTGCCATAAATTGTAAAATTTTTTGCAGTGCCTGTTATAGTTTTATAAGAGAAATTATTACAAATCCTACAACGTTCTTATCAAACCTAGAATATAAAAAATGTTCCAGTGTAAAAGAGTTTTTCGAAAACAACAATTTTTCCTAATTTAATAGGTTTAATTTAGAAGAAGTGCTTAAGGGGCAGTTCTGCAGTCCTTGAAAATTTCTTATTTAAGAAATATTTAAGAAAAAACGATCTGAGAAAAAAATATATATAAGAAAATATCAATCTTTGTTCTGACTATAAAACTGGCCATAATTATTGCAACTTTTATATAAAAAAGTAATTTTGAAAGAATAATATCCTAACATTTGCAAGGTTTCCATCTTGAAAAAATATTTTAAATTTTACAAAAGTAAACAACTAATGAGCAAACTATACTGATGGGTTCCTTCCAACCCTAATGAAATTCGGATATGTGGTAAAGCTCGCGGCAAACGACGCACATTGGGTTCAAATGTTGCTAAAGTGGTGATTACTTGAAATTTTAGAATCAATTTTTTTAAATAATTTTTGGTATCGGGTAAAATTAGATAAAATTCTGCATCACTAGGTGTCACAATTAATCGTCTATGTTGTTTACTTATTCTACAGTGTGCTCTCAAAGTTAGAGAATTATTAGTGTTTTCGCATACAGTGGCAAAAATTGAAAATAGATACGATTCAAGTCTTAATTTTTTCTATTTAGCCTTTCAAAAATTAATTTTTTGTGATGGAACCTTCAACTTCAGGTATTTAAGTATATAGCTTAATACCTTTTTGTTAAAAATAATTATGTGTAAATATTTTTAATTATTTTTTTAAAAAATTGACCAATTTTGGCTTGTTTTTCATATTTAAAGGCCCAGGGTTATTTTTCTGGGCAGTTCTGAGTTCTGATTTGTAGATTTTCGAAAAGTAGAACATTGCGCATTTATTGCTCCATTTTTTTTTTTTTTTTTAATTTTGTATAAAAGGTCTGTTTGTCTTAATATACCTAATTATTGAACAGAACTGTTGTTTTTTCGTTTTTATGTTGTCTTTTTCTATATTTTGGTGTTATTGTTGGTGCATTTTGGTTTTTTTTTAAGAGATGGGTGCTTGAGTGATTTTTGATCACTCACGCTCACGTACAAAAATCTTATCCCGCCCAAAAAAAAAATGTTTACTAACATTTTGCAGAAAAAATAAGTGGTTATTTTATATTTCAGTCACTACAACGAATGTTTCACTCATTGTTGTTATGAAAAACTATGGCCACCCACGAATTTGTTTACCCATGTTAACGAACGTCTAATAAAAGTGGACATCAGTAAGATTATAGTCACAATTTTAAAATGACAGTAACACACCATCATTGATTTTTTATTATTTATACGACAAAGATTAATTTGTAAAAAAAATTGTGTCACGCGCTCACCTCTATTGTAATTGTTTTTTTGTTTGTTTCGTATTACTGTGATATTAGGGTATTCATATAAAATGTACGATAGTGTAAGCGTGGTCAAGTTATATCATTTATTTCAAAAACTACTCGTATATACGAGTACCCTGATAAATTTATTCTACAATTTATTATTAGTTTTATTTGAACATTTGAAAAATATCAAAATAATCAAAATTAAAAATATTTGTAATTTGTTGTGATTGTTTATTGAATAAATATTAAATTTGTGAAATAATATATTTTCTAAAAGAAATTACTAAGGAATTTAGTAAGAACCGGAAGAACAATATTCCAAATACGCCAACAAATTTAAAATATATTACGGATATTTATACATTTATACATTGTGTATTTATACACAGTTTACCGAGCAGTAGAACGCGTTATATGAATGCCCCTATTGTTTGTTTTTTTAAAATGTGAAGTGTTTTTAAAATGTGTAAAGTATTAAATAAAGTATATGGTATTCGGTATTTGGTAAATTGGTAAATGAATGAAACTTTCGTTTCTTTAAAAAAAATATATATACCTTTTATAGGAACAAGCCCCAACCAGGGCTACCAGGTGATTTTGATGAAAAATCGGCACTTTTTCCCAAAAAAAGTCGGCATTTTCGGCACTTTGATTTTAAAAAATCGGCAAAAAATCGGCACTTTCAGAAATACTCATTTATGTAATATTTAGGTTACTTTACATAAAAAATAGGCGAAAAACACATTTCGTGTAAAATAATATGTTTTAAGTTGTTTAACAATTAAATAAAAATAAAGGCTTAAGAGATAAATGAAATGATAATAAAAAATGTTAGTTGTAATTTTATGAATATTTTTATGATACATTTTCAGATATTATCTTATCTGACCAATACTATGTACATAAATTAATTTTTCAGCTTTTAAAAATAGTTCTTCTCCGAACTTAAGGTACCCGTACACCTTGAAATATTACGCAAATATTGGCCATTTTTTTTAATTACTGGATTTATTTTATTTCATTTAAATATTCACATTTTGTTTTTTTAATTTTCAAAATTTAATATAATTATCAAAATCTAATACTTGTTCGCTAATATAATGTGAAAGAAAATCATTAAATTTTGTAAAAATGTGAACACCGGGATTGAATTAAACTAAATCCAAAATAGATTTATAAATAAAATAAATCCGTTTTGGGTTTTCGAAAAATTAAAATTTTTTCTTTCGCATTATATTAGCGAATAAGTGTAAAATTTAGATGATAATATTAAATTTTGAAAATTAAAAAACAAAATGTGGATTTTCTAACAAAATAAAATAAATCAAAAAATAAATCCAGTGATTAAAAAAGGCCTATTATTACTAGGGCTCGTATATTCATGCATTTATAATCGTGTTTTATATACATAAGATGTTGAAATCGAAAAATATGCACTTAAAATTTTAAAAATAAACATTTAAGATTTTAAAAATATGCATTTATTATTGATTTTTCCAACGTTTTTGATATTATCAATTCAGTTTTAGTATTACATATTTGTCTTTAAAAGTAGTTTAAACATGGAAAATTGCCATTAATCATTGTCAGCAATTGATTTATGTTTGATAATTTTATATTCGGGATCAAAAAAATTTTGAAAAATATTTAGAAATTAGAATAGAATATTGTTCTACCTAAAGTGCAAATCCTAACATGATATTTAGAAATTTTAAAAATAATTTTTTTTTGTACAGTGTATAGGAAAAAACACAGTTTTCAAGTAAATACAAAAAAGTATGCAAAAAAGTATTCGTTTTTAGCAAATAATGCAAAAAATATGTATTTATACCACAATATGCAACAAACTATTTTAAAAACATGCATTTTCAGCAAAATATGAAAACAACAAGCATTAAGAAATCGATGCCATTTTGCTGAAAATTTGTTGATCGTAAAGCTATTTTGTTAACATTCTTTTTCAGCTAACGATAACAAACATGAATTTAAATGAACTTTCGAAATGTCAAAGATAGAATTATTTTCTTATTTATTAATGCATTGTAAATCACCAAAAATTAAAATTTCGTGTTTTTAAGTTTTAACAAAAAATCGGCATTTTTCGACCAAAAATCGGCAAATCGGCATTTTGCAAATTTTTTAATAAAAAATCGGCAAAATGCCAAAAAATCGGCAATTCTGGCAGCCCTGGCCCCAACAGAATTTTTATCCCTCGACGAGAACTTTATAATTTCAAGAAAAATACTGATGTAAATAAATGGAAAAATAAAATCAGTATTTTAAAAATGAAAATCATTAAACGCATTATCCCGTCCAATATAAATGATTTAGCAAAAAATATTTAGCACATTTATTAGCGAATTTCTTTAAATTAAAAGTCGGAGGAATAATGAACGTTTTTTGAGTGTTAATAAAGAATGATTAGAAATGGACGTAAAGAACTTTAATTTGTAGAAAGTAATGAGAAAACCAAAGCAAAGAAGAGTAATAGCATAAGAGATTAACTTCTCTTATGCCATTAACTTTATTAGCTCATGCCACACAAATGGGTTTAAGAGCTTCCGGAAAAATCGAATCGTCAAAACTTGTTAAAGAAATAACAACGTCGACACCAACAAGAGCTGCAAGGTACAGAAAATTCTTTAAGCAGGTTAAACCACAACAATTGACTGCAGAAGAAGATCTAAGCATTTTGATAGAAGCAAATTTATTTTGGAGAATACATTAAAAAAGTTTTAAAACAATTAAAAACGGTCGAGTCTAAAATTTAGTTTTTGTGCTCATTTTTCTTAGTTTCATTCTATACATTTCAAGTTATGCATATTATTTGAAAGATAATATTGTCGTCTTTAAAGTAGAACCAAAATTAAAGTTTTCAGATGTAAAATTTAATAGTTATGATTGACTCTGTAAAAACACTTTTTAAATTTTTTATGTTTATCCAATTTTCAAAATGTCATATTTTAGAAACCGAAATGATTTCGGATCGGAAAGTTTCTGATCTTATGAACTCTGATATCTTGTAATATTAATTGTGAATTTCATTAAAATCGGAATCGATAAACCCAACTGCTGCGCGTTTTTTCATGGATTCTCCTAATAATAAAAAAAAGTTCTCAACGAAAAATATAAAAGTTTATTTTTTTAAACTAACCTACACATAGTTAATCCAAAAAAATTACTATCTCGTCAATAAACCTCTTCCTTGAATTAATCGCCAGTTTGGGTGTCATCGAACCCACTGTGCGACGCCATAAATCCAAGTCACAACAAAACCTCCTACTATTACCCGGTAATAAGTTTTGTAAGAAGAAGTTAAGATATGTAACCTCTTACTTTTCTATTATAAAACGTATTATTTTAGCAAGGTCATGTCAATCGTGGTAACTCCCTAAAAAAACATTCATTACCTCTACACATAGAGAATTCTGCTCGACGAATTTTAATGAGATTTTTGATTAAACTTATGAAGTTTTCTTTACAAAAAAAATGAAAAATTTCTTAGAATTGATGAAGAAGCTTCATATATTTTATGAAATTTCTTCATTGAGTGTATGGTACTTTTAAAAAATAAAATTAAAATTTTCACAACATTTTGTGAAAAACTCTATTGATTCAATGAAAAGATTCAACGGACAAATTCCAATGAAACTTCTCCAATGAAATTTATTAAATACGTTTGGGATTTTAGCATATTTAATTCCTTTAATTCAATAAATGTATATCCCGATAAAAATAAAATTAAAGAAACTTCATCGGTTTTATGCAAAACCTCAGATAATGCATATAATTCTCACAGTGTAGGTTAAAAGTAATGAGTTTTTTCAACTTACATATTTTTTTAATTTTAATGCTACATTTGCAATTAAACAAAAAATAGTAGTCTTTTTAGCCGCATTTGCACGTTTTATTGGAATACGTGGATGCCCCGCTCTAGTCTATTCCGATAATGGAACAAATTTCGTTGATGCAGCAGAACTTATTAAAAAAGACCGCCTAAAGTTTATCTGAAAACCCAGGTGATTCATCATTATAGCCAACAAAATCTTGACTTGAAATTTATTCCTCCCAATACCTCTCACATGGGCGGACTTTGGGAGGCAGGTGTAAAATCTTTCACGACCCATTTAAGAAAAATGATTCCAAATATGAAATTCGCCTTTAAAGAGCTGTCTTAAACTGTTGCTTAAACTCTAGACCTTTAAGTCCTGCTACCGATGACCCTACTGACCTATCTCCGTTGACCCCTGGACACTTTCTCATTGGCGCTCCATTAATGACCCCAGCTGAACCTGATTTATGCAATGAAAATCTGACGTTAATCAACCGCTGGAAACACCTGAAAGTAATTTATCAATCATTTTGCCAAAGATGGAAATCTGAGTATTTGACTGAACTCCATCGCAGATATAAATGGAAAAATCTACGAGAAAATGTTAAAGTCAATGATCAAAGACAATAATCTTTCACCTAACAAATGGAAATTAGGCCGTATTGTTAAAACCTACCTAGGAACCGATCAAAACACTCGAGTAGTTGAAATACGAACCGCCAATGAAATATGCACTAGACCTATTACAAAAATACTCTCATCACAGATTTAGAAGGAATGATGTCAAAATGGCGGATCCAATATGGCGGCGTAAATTTTAAAATTTCTTCTGATTTACATGAAAATTGGTATACGGGGGTTTTCAAGGTTGCTGATTTCGAATCTGAGGTAAAATTTTTCAAATTCATAATGGCGGCATAAATTTTAAAATTTCTTCGGATTTACTTGAAAATCGGTATACGGGGGGGGGGGGGGGGGGGGGGGCTTTCAAAGTTGCTGATTTCGAATCTGAGGTAAAATTTTTCAAATTCAAAATGGCGAATCCAATATGGCGGCGTAAATTTTAAAATTTCTTCTGATTTATATGAAAATTGGTTACGGGGGTTTTCAAGGTGGCTGATTTCGAATCTGAGGTAAAATTTTTCAAATTCAAAATAGCGGATCCAATATGGCGGCGTAAATTTTAAAATTTCTTCTGATTTGCTTGGGTAAAAATGTTAACTGTGTAAAATGCAAACTTTCTTTGTCCAAAATCTCAAAAAAAAAAAAATAAAAAAATATTTTTTTTAAATCTGGTGCAGAAAACTGAACAAGTGGAAACTTTTGTAAAAACTATTTTTTTAATAAAGCTATTTAAAATTTTGCTTTAGGTACATTTCATTTAATTTTTATTTTTTAATAAAGCTATTTAAAATTTCCTCTTTGTTCGTTCAGATTTCCCAAGATACTCTTTCTTTGGAAGCCCTATTGAAGCTGCAGTTGGCTTATTTAGTTTTAATTGCCAAAATAAATTCAGCGTTTATCCAGAGTTCGCTTTGCATCTGAAATATGATGAACTCTCCCATCTAACTGAGATATTCTTACAAAAAATTCGAACTTTATCCTTCCCTTAAGCCGATTCCTCATTCAAAACATGGCCGCATTCAGCTTCACCGACAATAAAATTGTAAACAATAGTATTCTTCTCCTCTTTCTTTTGCTCATCCAAGTAAACTTCCGCAAGTTCGCTATTTTGCAAGCGGAAGCTGCCTATCAAAAATGATATTTCTCAAAAAACGCAAAAAATCGCAACATGAAATTGACAAATTAAACTCAAAATTCTTCATTTAACACGTTTCTGTTTGTTTACACACAGCCAAATTCGGCCAACTTTTCAAAAGCTTATCCAAAGTTCATTTTTCGGAAAAAAAAAATTCGAATTAAAAGTTATGTCAGAAGTATGAGTTTTTTCGCCAAAAAAAACTTTTTTTAATAAAGTCTTTCCCTTAAACCATTAAGCACTTATTATCACTTTTGTTTTCCATATTTAGTTTAAATTTATGTTTGTTTTAACTATTTAAAGGAATTTAAAAATTCGACCAAATTGCGTTCAACACTTTGCTCACAAACAATGATTTTGACCACTTGCTAAGCAGTCGTTGTTAATTTTTTACAAAAACAAAACTTGCCATTATTTGCTTTGATGTTTTCTCAATTGAATATCAACAAAAAAAAATTCATTCTTGAATGTTTGAAAAATGACTTTTTGCCACAAAAATGGGTCAAATTACCAAAAATGGGTCAAAGCACTGTAACCAACTGTGTTGTTGAATTTATTTTTTTTATATATCGTTATTGTTGTTAAAAAGAATACATATTAATGCATTGTCAAATATCAATATTAAACACAAAATTACTAACAAACACTCAACTTGAACATTTGCACAACACAAATTAACCAAAAAAAAAAAAATAAACAGATTAGTGAACAGTGAAAAAACATACAATAAATTAAAACTATTCACAATTAGCAATTAAACTTAATCCTAAAATTAAAACCGATATAAAACTTTAACTTAGTCTAAAACTAAAAAACATGAACCGTGTTTTATTTAGGCGAGCCCTAAACAATAACACTCAAAAAGTTAAGTTTTGAATCGTTATTCGTGAGTAAATGAGTTTGGCCGCCCACCTTAGAGCGCTAGACCAGTGTACAATGGTGGAAGTTTTAAAACATCTTAAATCTAATTACATTGCCTCCGTCTACCCAGAAACAGTTCGAAGTGTCCTAAGAAACAACGGTTTTCATACTCGTGTACATTAGAGCGCTCCAAGCTTGTATGGAGAAAAATTAATTTTTTGACCGTGCTACCCCCGGAAATATTTATTTGGGTATAAAACTACGTCCCCCAAAAAATTAGGATAATCGGAACTCGGGAAGACGTGCCGCATCGGCCCTGAAGTTTGAAACACGGATTACAAGGGGAAAATATGACTTTTTGTGCATTTTCCCGAAAACATTGATATTTTAAAACTAATTCGAATTAAAAACACTAAAGAATCGTAATTTAGAGTGAATTCTCGTTGTAATACAGCAATAAAAACTTAAATCGGTTAAAAATCCGGCAAAAATCATGTGAAATTAAAAGAAGAAAAAAGAAAAATTTGCCTAAAAGATAAATAAATGCCAAAAACCGCTGTTTTCTCGAAATCCGCTCAAAGAAAATCTTAAAGTTCAATCGTTGATTTTTTAGAATTTCTTTAAAAAAATTTTAAAAAATTTTAAATTGTAGATTTGAAAACAGTGTCTAAGAATTACGACCTTCTTTAACACTAATTTAAAACGAGTTAGCAAAACAAAATAGAAAAAAATAATTCTTATCTGAGTTCGTGGAACTTATAGAATAAAAAAGTGTTTCTGTAGTAGATTATTTCAATAAATTTTAAAATTTGGACCCGAATTTCTTGATTAAATGGCCTGCGACACAGCAGTTGCCTGGGGGAATTTTAACCGCTTTAAGTTTTTATTGCTTTATTACAAAGAGAATTCACTCTAAATTACGATTCTTTAGTGTTTTTAATTCGAGCTAGTTTTAAAATATCAATGTTTTCGAGAAAATGCACAAAAAGTCATATTTTCCCCTTGTAATCCATCTTCCAAACTTCAGGGCCGATGCGGCACGTGCCAATGTTATGTTTAGCATTGAAAGCAAGTTCAATTTATTCAGATCTGATGGCAAACAAAATGTATGGCGCAAAAAAAATGAAGAATTGATCTACTTCCAACAGTCAAGCATGGTGGTGGTAATGTCATGGTCTGGAGTTGTATGTCTGCGGCTAGGGTAGGGAATTTAGTATTTATAGAGACGACCATGTATCGTTTTCTTTACCGTGATCTTCTAGAAGATAATATCAAACAATCAAACAATAATGATCCGAAGCATACTTCGGGGATTGCTAAGGAATACCTCCCATATAATGTGCCTCATTAACTACATTCACCACCCCAATCGCCAGATTTAAATCCCATAGAGCATTTGTGCGATGAATTGGATCGCCGTATGCGAAAAAGACCTATAAAAAGTAAGATGGATGTCAAAATTGCTATGAAACGGTATTTGAAAGGATGTTTCACTGAAAAATTAGTCTTTTCCATGAAAAAACATATTGACAGCCATTTTAGCACCTGGAGGTGGACACACAAAGTATTAGACAAGATTTTTTTATCATAAAATATGAGAATATTATTATTAAGTTTAACAGCATGTATACTTTCCTGTGCTTTAAATATTGTTTTTTTTATTTTTTTACTTTAATAAATAATGTATAATTACCAATATTTTTATAGTTTTTTGCTATTGTTCATAGATTAATTTCATATGGCATTGATTTTTCTCTTACAACATGCATATATTCTGTAGAACAAGAATTTTCAAGGGGTATGTATACTTTTCTGTGCCACTGTTGAAATGTGTAAAAATAGAAGCAAAAAACGTATTTTTGAATGATAATTTTTTATTTATTGTATGTTTGATTTACATTTGAAAATATGTGCAATGAATCTTATGGTGTTCTATTTACATTTTGATTGAAAGATCGATGTTAAGATAACCAATTAAAATAAAGAAATACTTTTTTCGATTGCTTTGCTATGATATCATAATTTCGTTCATTGCAATGTTCTATGATCCACGACATTTTTTGTTTTGTTGTCTGGCGCGTAAACAAATAATGCTGATGGTGTTCCGACACGGGAATAGGCGACACACAATTGACCATGCGAGAAGCATGGATTTTCAAGGTTAAAGCCGCAAACATGCAATGACTGCCCTTGGGATTTGTTAATTGTCATTGCGAATACAAGCCGTACCGGAAACTGCAAGCGTTTAAAATCGAATCGCATGTCGGTCGGAACCATTGGGATCCCTGGTAACAAAACCTCTTCTCCTTTGTACTTTCCTTTAAGTATTGTTGCTTCGATGACGTTATTCATCAGGTTTTTTACCGCTAGTCGGGTGCCATTACAAAGGCGTTATGTTTCTTAACATTATGATTACCGATCCGACTTTCAGTTGGAGATTGTATTGCGGTAATCCGGGTAATTCCAGCGAGTTTAAAAACCCGGTTGGATAGTTGACGACATCATCTTGGGAAGTAACGGAATCCACTGATTTGTACGTCATCTATTCGACAGCAATTTCACTTTGAATCTTAAAATGCAATTCGTCGGCACGGCTCGACACGCATGTTCACAGTCAATTTGAATTTCTTGACGTGTTTCCACAAAACTTATGCATTAAGTTCATCGGCTGGCGTTGACCGTGGAATCACTGGCAATGTTTGCCGAAAATTACCTGCCAAACGAATCATCGCACCACCAAACCGGATTTGATTGTTTCGTAAATTTTGCAACGTTTTCTCTAATGCCTCCAAAGACTTTTTATGCGCCATCGTACACTCATCCCAAACGATCAATTTGTTTTGCTGCAAAACTTTGGCCATCGCACTATTCTTGAAAATGTTTCATTTTTTTTTTATTTTTTTTATTTAGTCTATGGAATTAATCCTTACAGACAATAATATTAAAATTTACATAATTTTTAAAAAATATTATAAGCGAACTATGTGTTCAGAATTAAAATGATGCTACGTTTAATGCAATTAACGTTATTTGAAAAATCAATATAATTATAAAATTCGTTAAAATCGTTGCACATAGGATGGAAGTTCGGCCGCAGGCCCCAAATAAAAACTCCGCAAACAGAAGAGCAGAAATTGTTTTTGGACGGATTCAATCAATTGGACACGAACATTTTGTTGAGGATCCCAGATAATGGAACCATATTCTAGAATTGGCCTCACAAGGGCAGTATTAAGGTGCTTTGTGACATTCGATTCGACGAATTCTTTGGCCCACCGTTTAATGAAAGAAAGTACGCCACGAGCTTTATTTACAGTCAAAGTAATATGTTGTATAAAAGTAAATTTGGCATCCAAAAGAACACCAAGATCACGAATTGTATCTACTAACTCCAACTTGTAGCAACCCAGAGAGAAGTAATCAGGATCACAAAACTTTCTAGAAAATCGAATGTGTTTGCATTTTTTCAGGTTTAACTCCATTAAATTCAAACAACACCATTCATAGAAGCTATTCAAATCCTGTTGAAGACATGTGTGATCAGAAAAATTATCGAAGCTATGAAAGATTTTCACATCATCAGCATACATTAAGACATTGGAATATTTTATCGCTAACGGTAGGTCATTAATGAAAAGAGAAAACAAAATTGGTCCAAGGTGGCTACCTTTGGGTACTCCAAAGCCAACAGTAATATTCTTAGATACTGCATTGTTGAATAAAATACGTTGTTTTCTGCTGTTCAGGTATGATTTAATCCAGTTCAAACAGTTTTTGGTAAATCCCATTAAATAAAACTTTTTAATAAGGAGATTATGATTAACTTTATCAAAGGCTTTGCTAAAGTCTGTGTATATAGCATCAGTATGTTGACCATTATTAAATCCCCGGTTAACTACAGTGGTAAGGTGTAACAGGTTTGTAGTGGTAGAGCAACCTTTGCGGAAACCATGTTGAAACGGTGACAGTATGGAAGAGATTTTATGACATAGTTGTTCTGTTAAGCATTTCGCAAATAACTAAGTTAAGCATTGTACTCAGTTTAGCAATTCCTCTGTAATTTGTCACAACTGACTTATTACCAGATTTAAATAAAGGTATAATATAGGAATCCTTCCAATGTTTAGGAAAGTACCCATATTTGATAGATACATTAAACATGATACATAAAAGAGTAGCCAAGGCATTATTACAATTAGTTAGTATGCAGCTGGCTACGCCATCAGGTCCATGATAAAATGAAGATTTGAGGCTTTTAAGACATTTTTTAATATCTGATGTAGTAAGAAGTGAAAAAGATATAGATTGTTGTTCAGTCAGAGGAATTGGATAATTATCAGAATCATCATAGAGAGCATCAGAGTACGTAGTTGCAAAGAAGTCGGCAAACATGTCACTTATAACCAAATCATCGCTAGATTCTTTTGTTAAATATTTTATGACAGCTGGATATCCACTGCATTTCCTCTTTGAATTTACAAATTTATAAAAAGTTTTCGGATCACGTTTAAAATTTAGTTTCACCTTGTTTAGGTAGTCATGTTGAGTAAATTATATTCAGCACGTACAATAGAATATTTACCATAATCACCAAGTGAACCAGATTTCTTATAATTTTTATATCGTTTGTTTTTTAAATTTTTAAGTCTGGATAATTGTTTAGAGCTCCACGGAGGGCCAGAGTGTTTACATACAGTGTATTTAGGGATACATTCCTCCATATAATTTAAAATTGTTGCATAAAAAGTGTCGACCATTGCATCAATAGCATTTGGATTGCCATTGGAAACAGATAACAATTGTAGCCAGTTTGTATTACACAGAAGAAAATTTAAACCATTATAATTAGCACGTTTAAAACAGAAAGATTTTACGTTGTCTATTATTTGGCGATTAGACAGCAGTGGTAAATTACAGCTTACTTCAATAGTAGGATGATAACGGTCCTCAGGTTTAGTAATTGGATATGTACGTTTTAAAGAGCAGTCTGCAGGCTCATTTACAAACACCAAATCAAGCAGTCTTCCAGTTTCGTTGTAAATATTATTTATTTGAAAAAGGCATAATTCCGATAAGAGTTCTAAAAATTCATCAATCCATTCATTTGATTTAATTGGGGCATAATAGAAGGAATCCGCTAAAAATGTCCAAGAAATTAATGGTAAATTAAAATCACCAAAAACAAAAATTGAATCTTCAGGTTTTGCTCATAAAACGACTGATTTTATAGATTTCAAATGTTCATCATATATTGATCTATCAGATTTTGGAGGAATATATGAACAAGTTATAAAAATATTTTTACACTTCAGTTTTATTTGGACTGCTATAAATTCAATTTTATGAGAAGAAGAATATACAATTTCTTCAGATGAAAGAGTGCTGGAAACAGCAATCATAACACCGCCGCCAGTAGTTTCAGTTGCTCTATCGAGTCTATAAATGTGAAATGCATTACATAGTATCTCCGTGTTAAAGATTTTGTCATTCAACCAGGTTTCCGTAAATATAATCACGTGTTGTTCAAAATCGAAACTTTCAATAAATAATTTAGACAATTTAGATTTTATTCCATTTACATTTTGATAGGTTAAGCACAGCTGATTATCAGAGTTAAAATTTAGTTTTTTTGATTATTTGGCATACCTGATGGCGTACGGGACGGAAGATGAGCAGCATTGTTAAACCGTTTGTTCTCATATTCACGAACTAACATATTACCAGGCCAAAAACTAGGATCAACAATTTTATCAAAAAGATCGAACGGGACAGTTATTTTAAATGATACAATGTTCCTTGGTTGTGAATAAATAATATTATGTGTTGAAATATCAGCATTAAAATTAAGTTGTGTTTTAATATAATAGTCGATGTCTTCAACGGATGTTTCGGAATCCAATCGGGAAATAAATATTGATTTTTTAGGAGGCACAATACGTAATTGCCTATGACCAACAGAGTTATTACCAAGACCAAAAGTTACAGATGGATTAGGTTGTTTATTCGGAATTATCACTTGATTATATCGATTAGGTGCAATATCGGTAGAACGGGGGTAATATTTTCAGTACTCGGAAGAGCGGTATGTAAACCAATAGAAGTATGTGGAAGAGGAGAAGCAGTATTCATTTCAACAGTATTCATTTCAACAGCATTAACATCGGCTAGAATGCGAGAGTTAGAAACAGTACGAGGAGGAAGAATATTTTCAGTTCCCGATGATGGATTTTCATTTATTTTCATATCCAATGGCAACTTGAGTGCTGAATGAGCAGTTCGACCGCCTTTCAACAACGTAGCTGCAATTCCTGATAAAGCAAGTGCAATATCATTCTGCGAGCGTATCGTTGTCAAAATCAACGCGATCAAAAAAGTTTTTCCAGTTCCAACGGGAGCGTCCAAAAAAAAAAAATCCTTCCAGTTCTATCGTTCACAACTTTCATAAGAGTGTCGTACGCATATTTTTGTTGTCGATTCAACTGTGGAACGCTTGATCCAACTAATTCCCTCAAGGCATCGCAATCATATTGTTTTGCGCGTCGCAAATCTTGATTAAATGCGTCGTGCATCGGACGATTGGGAGCTGCCTAACTCAAATAATACCTTGTTCGACATCATCAAGCACATGTCCTGAATTAATATCAAAGCCTCGTTGTAAATTTGTAGTTCCTATTGTCAGTTATCATGGAGTGCATACAAAAATTAATATTTTTGTAAACTGTTGAAAATAAAAACTTCTTCAATACCATATCTATTTTTCTTTCCCTAAAAACCTTATTCGTGACCGCAAAGAGTATACATAATATAGAGATTGGGGGACTCTCTATCACTGAGAAAGCATTTGTTCTATTATGTGCCTTGGAACAGGAACATAATCAAACCAATATCACCCAGAAAACATGGCAATACGAAGAAGATTCTCCGAACATATCGCCAGGAAGAAAATATTTATTGCCGGCAATATCAATTTCGTATTCCGGAAGTTTCCTCCGTCGGAAATAACTGTTACACTAAAACAATACTTGCAGGCAATATGAAAGCAATAACTCATATGGAAGATAAAAGGGATATCGCTAAATAAACTCCCAGTACAATAAAAAAACGATTTAATTTTTTCATTATTAAATTTAAGCCTGAAAAACAATATCTGCATACATAATCCATTGACCAACTTATAAATTATTTTGATATCATCTTAGCCGATTTTTCCCGCGCAATTAATCTTAACTTTTTACGAGTTTATTTCCTATATGTCTTTTGATTGTTTTTGTACAAATTTAGTTTTAATTTTTTTCAAATTGATAAAAGATTTCAAACAAATTTGCTTTATCTTCCAAATGATACAAAGGTGATATTGCCGCAATATTGTCATAAAAAGTTATGACAAAAGATAAAATTTTTGAATTATTTTTTTCCAAATATCGCCGAATTATCCTCCAAGTTATAAAAGGAAGACAATTTCAAAGTAAATACTACTTGATTATTTTCATTCAAATGACAAATAGAAGATATCGCTTTAATATCTTCTTGGAAGGTATCTTTTAAATGTTTGCAGGGTCATTATGTGCGCTGTTTGTATGACTCAAAACATCGATTGTAACCAGGGATGGAAAATAATAATTTAGTTATAAAAATCAAGAATGGAACTATACTATGGAATTATACTATTCCAACAGTATTATAGCCCTAGATTATGAATTTTAAAAAACCATAGAGCAATTCCATTTTATTTCAACGAACATTTTTTCGGTAGTGTCCGATTTTGATAAAACTTGGTGAATGTGTGTAGTAGTTATGTATGTTCACAAAACGATTTTTAATTTTTTTGTTTTCGAAAACTGTGGCAACCCTGCAGCTTTGAAATACTGAAAATTGCAGGGTAGGCACTACACTTAAAATTTCATAACTTTTGTTGTGAGCAAGATATTGGAAAAATTCTTTTTGCGTGGGATTAGTGAAGTTTTTAGGTTTAAGAAATTTATTATTATTTTTTTTTTTTTTAATTTTTAAAATTTTTTTTTTGCAAACTACGCACTAAACTTTGGTGTATAAAATTGGTACTATAGACCCTAGATTATAAATTTTAAAAACCACACTTAAAAAATTGCAAAATAATCGCGGAAAGCGAAAAAAGGCTTTATGGTACAAAAAATTAATTAGAAAACTTAATCAGCGATTTACATTCTGCAAACAAATATATTGATGAAAAAATTTATCCTTTTTCCAAATTTTATTTTTCGCGATTTTTTTTTTGCAACTAGCCACCAAACTTTGTTATATGAAATGTGTATTATAGTCCCTAGATTATAAATTAAAAAGAAACGTACTTAAAAAATTGCAAAATAAAAGCGGAACGCGAAAAAAGACTTTGTGGTACAAAAAATTAATTAGGAAACGTAATCAGCGATTTAGATTCTGCAAACAAATATATTTATGCAAAAATTTTCCTCTTTGCAAATTTTATTTTTCGCGATTTTTTTTGCAACTAGCCACCAAACTTTGTTGTATGAAATGTGCATTATAGTCTCTAGCTTATAAATTAAAAAAAAAACGCACGTAAAGAATTGCAAAATAATAGAGAAATTTGAAAAAAGACTTTATGGTACAAAAATTTAATCCCTAGGTTATATATTTAAAAAAAACCGCACTTAAAAATTGCAAAATAACGGCGGGATTCGAAAAAGGCTTTATGGCAAGCGAATATATTGTTGCAAAAATTTCGCTTTTTGCAAATGTTTTTTTTCGCAATTTGTGCTAATATTTGCTAATATCTAAATATTTAATTTTTATGTTTTTTAACGAGCCAAAGAGGAAGCTATTTTTTAGTTACTTACATTTTTAAGTATGTAAGAGCGATCTAACATTTTTTGGTATAAGAGCCCGATTAAGTGAGCCTTTTCCATCCCTGATTAACCAGTCGGAGTTCGTTCCTGTTCCAAGCCGCCTAATATTTTTTCAAATAAAAAATATTGAGAGAGTTGCAAGGCCATTGGTGGCCGTATACAGTTAAACTTGTACATAAAATTACCCGACGATTTAATAAAAGTGGGCGTATAAGTGGGAGTGGGTAATTTTTCTTTCCGTAAAAATCTAAGTTGAAATATGACGAATATTAAAAAAAAATTGTCCAAATCGGTCCAGCCATTCTCAACTGATGCAATTACCAACGAACAACATTTGATTTTTATTTATATATTAGATTAAATAAAACCAGTGAAAATTAGTTTTCCAAAATTTTGTTTTTGCAAAGAGTCTGTTTTGGAGGATAGTCTGTTTCGGAGGACGTTAATACGCACGGTTTTTTCTTTGAAAACAAAATAATAAACTTGAAACATTGCGTGCCACGGCAAAACATTAGCATATTTAATTCCTTTGATGCAACTAACTTTTTAAGTTAGTAAAAAACGTCTTGCGTGGATACTAATGGTATGTATTGGCTAGCAATGCTGGCCTACTTACACATCGTATTAGTAGGATATAATTTTATTTAGAGTATTTTTTGGTTACTTTAAACTTCGGAGAGTACAGAATTCTCATTTATTTAAAGTGGGAATCAGTATAAACTCTGATGTTTAGCACATAAGTAATCAAACTATCTTTAATCATAACCTTTTATGGTTATGATCTTGCGCGGATAATGATGAGTGGGAATAACGTCCTCCGAAACAGGCTGTCTATACTGTTTGCAAGAACAAAATTATGGAAAACTAATACGCACGGTTTTTATTTAATAAAAAAAATAAAAACGTTGAACTAGAGGCTGGAAAATAGCGACTCTCATTTTTTTATTTACTTAGTTATGTGTGTATTTTAGTAAATAAAACAATACTTCCTTCTACTTCAAATTTACAAATATAAATAAGTGCATATTTCAAAAAAAATATTTCAAATAAGCTTTTATACAGGGATGTGCTATGGTTTGGTGCAGTATCGGATTTATATGAAAATTTTTAATTAATTGTTTAACAGAAATTCTCTCGGAAAAAAATTGTGATTTCTGGGTGGCAATAAAGAAACATTTTCGTTGTTAAAGGTTTCCATTTTCAAAAATTCTCTACTGACTTGAAAATACTCAATTAAAAAGGATACATATATTATTTCACTTTCGTAACGAATTTTTAAATTGTTATTTATCCCATGTTCGTCAATTTCTGGAATATCTGTCATATCATTGAGTCCAGTTTCCGCAAGGCCATCCATTTTCCTAAAAGAAACAAAAGTTTTCGTTATTGATTTGATGAACACAAACAATATATTTAAAGTAAGTAAAAAAGTTTTAATATAGTAATTATCAGGGCAGCGACTTTCATACCCTTAAAAATTCAAAATATGAGCTTGAAATATGCAGTAAAAAAAGCAAAATTTGCACCAAAAACCTTAAAATATGTACTTATGATCCAAAAATAAGTGCTTCAAACCAAGAAATGTACTTTAAATTTATCGATTTTTAAAAATCACATTTAATACTCGGCAGCGTTTGGTTACAAGTTAAATCCAATATAAATGTCTAAGTAGATGACAACTTGATGTTTTCCTTCTACTTAAGTGCTGCGTTAAGGTTTGCAAAATCTTCTATTTCTTTATTTTTCATTAAAACTTACTGTTCACGCCAGTGAAAAATGGTAACCCTATAACCATTAACGCCCCCTAGATGTCATTAACATCAGCTGTTGGCATGCGCAACTGCAGCCAACTTTACTAGGATGCTAAATGACAATCAATGTAGCGCAAAAAGAATACCTTTTCTCTCGTACTCACATCGATATACACGAATATCCAGCAATAATAAATATTGTCAAATATTTTATTATAAATATCCAAAACACAAATATTAGTTTAAATTAGAGATGGGCGCGTGACACGAAATTTTCGTGTCACGCGTGATTCTCACGTGAGTTAAAATGATAGCAAACACGTGAGTCGTGCGTGAGCGTGAGTTAAAAAAATGTTTGTGAGTGAGTCGTGCATGAGTAAATTTTTGTGCGTGAGTTTGCGTGATTATATTAAACCAGATTGCGATACTTTACAATTTTGGAAAAATTCCAGAGATCTTCCCCTCTTTCAAATAATGTGTTTTCCAGTCAGTTCAGGTACTAGCGAACGGCTGTTTTCTACTTCTGCCAGAATTCTTATGTAAAGAAGAAATCTACTTCTTGTACAAAACATTGAAAAATTTTGTTCCTCCACAAAAATTTGGAATAACATTTAAAGATTTACAGTGAATTTTTTAAGTTATTTAAAATTTTTATAAAATTAAATTAAAGGAATTAAATGCGATAAAATCCTAAAACGTAATTAACAAATTATGAAAAATAATCTGTTTAAACCATGTCCCTATCCAAATTTTATTTTTGAAAAAGCAATCGTCAGGGGGCGACATTTTTAGTATTTCTAAAAATATTTGTTAAGTTAAAGTGCAAACTCAATGAGAATTTCTTGTTCTCGTCTAGGAGCGTTTCTAAACATTTAAAATATCAAAGAAAAACAAAAAAAAAGTACCACAATTTGCTTTGTCATGATGCGGTCAGCAAATGAAAGAGGTTTGCGTTTAACAAATAATATTTAGTTTATTTCTAAGAAAAAAGGAACTGTTAATTTCACAAATAAAATACAATTCAAATAACACTTACCGCAGTTTTGTACCTCTTTCTTCTATGACGATCAAAATGAAATTGAATAATGGCGGTATCTTACCCACACGAAATAGTGTATAGAAAAAAGAAGAAAGAGGAATGCAAAGGAGCGGTTTATTATAATTGACATCAAACAAAAATGACATATTTATGAAATAGTGATGGCACTTTCTAAACATTACAGGGCGTTCTGTAACAGTCATATTCCAATACACTACTCTGTTGTTTTGACAGATCTAGCAATGTAGTGACATTCATTCAAGTATAATAAACAAGAGAAAATAACATGTTTTCTAAAGTGTCAGTAATATTTATATTTGCACAAGATCTTGCATATTAGTTAAATGTTTAACAAAATTTTTTTATAGAGCTGATTTATAGGAAGAAGAAAACATTTTTATTCAAAATTTTAACAGACACAGGGGAATCACCAGACTGCCGCAATTTCGTCCCACCCAAAGACTCGTCAGTGGTTAGTTTATGTGTCAACTGATCAAAGTAATTTTTAATTGTTAATTTGTCTCTATATGAAAAATTTTTTGTGTATTGCCATGATCGGGGATTGAACCGGCAGTCCTCTGCACAGGCTATGACTCGTAGCATCACCTCTTAACAAGATACACCACGGTCGACATAGCGCTGAGTGTGGCTAATTGTTTTGTAATCAGAAGAGCCAGAATTAACTAATACTTGAGTAGGGTTGTCTGGATTTTTGATTCAGCATTGCTAACTTGTGTAGTATGAAGTTGTAGTAGTCTAGGGTATTACCTCGATATTGTGCTGCTCTCAGTTATTCGTATAGTTGATCGGACGTTTGAAATCCTCCGAAATTAGTTTCTAGCATTGATTTTATGTCTGTCCAGTTGTTTAAATGTGGATGTACAAAAGGTAGACAAATCTTCTTTTCTACCATGGAATCCCTATTTTTTCCAAATACGTTAGTGGATTGATGTCAAGCGCTCGTCCTTGTCCTCCACCTGCTACTGCTGCTAGGGCAGGATTTCCTGGGTTGACCGACATTATTCGTTATAGATTTTATTTTCGATAAATCTTTTTTACGAATTTATACTTTTGTTAATTTTAGCTTAACAAGTATTTCGTTACTATTATTTTCACTAATAGATGTCTCATTCACAGTTAGCATTTGATTTCCTTAATATTCGTTTAAGGATGTTAGCGTACCGTAAGTTTGCAGGGATAACAAAACAATTTTGTTATCCTACCGACTGCGCCAATTTTGAACACGGATGAATTGAAGGAAGTTACTTTCAACTTTTTCAGTATTACTTTTTTGAGAAAAATATTTAACAGTTTCCAAATATTCGCTTAAGAAATGCGACGATATCTCTTTGCTGGTAAAATAAGTTCTGTTTATTAAATTTAGTTGTTTTATTTATAATATTTTCAATACACATAATATAATATTAGGGTTTGGGATTTCCCGGACTTTTTTATTCCCGGGAATCCCGGGAAATATTTTTGAACAAAATTGTTAATGAAAACCACCTATATAAGTAATTTTTGTTAAAAAAAACACTATTTCAGTACAAATGCAGTCTGTGTAGTGAGAATTCAAAGTAAAAAATATCAGAATGTTAAACATTTGATTTCACATAAATTACTCGCAGCACTGCCAAATGAATTGCATGATTCCAGCAGAAAGCACCTACTATTGGACTGTCGGAAACAAACCGTTTCATCACACTTGGCCCATTAGATATGGTGACCACAATGTTATTTTCCAAAGACAAATAAAACTATTCTAGTCTTATTTCTACAATTCTTCTTATTTCACCAGCATTACATCTTCCTGATATATAAACTAACCCCAGGTTATAAAATGAATTATTTCCGTTTATACATATGTTCCCAAATATCTCTTTTGTGATATTTTTGTCCATTCATCTAATATTATAGTAAATCTCCTATTGTTAGAAATATTGCTCGATATTTCTTTTATCATGATATCTTTTACATGATTGTAGTAATTAAATATAATGTTCTTTACATCGGTTTCATTTTTTTGCAATGCAAGGTTTTTATTATAAAAACTTTCTCGAATAAACGAAGATCTAGTTATGGCGCGGATTGACTGCGGCCAGGAAATTCAGGAAATGTTTGCCCTACCATAAAACCTTTAATGCCTATTCAGCTTACACTTTTTTCTTCGGGTACTTTGCTAATTTTAGCTGAAACGTTATTCTTGTTGTTGTTTTCTTCAAGAGAAGTTGCATGACCATCAATTTTTTTTTTTTTTGTGAACCAAATTTAGATGTCGGATAATCAAATTTAGATACTACCGTTAACCATTAGTGAAGGAGTATTTTAAATTTAAATTCGACGTTATTTTTTATCAAACGGTTTTGTTCATTTTGTGTATGAAAACCTTACAAAAATATTTATATTTTCAAATATTTTGATTGGTTGAAAATAAATTAACCAATCAGAATGCTCCAAAAATAAACCAAGTCAAGGTATACTGCCACCCAATATTTTAACTAAAGTCGACTTTACCTAAATTATACATTTGAAAAATTTAGATAGTAAGGGCGATTTTTTGTAAGAAACAAAGCTTTTTTTCATATTTCTTTTAAACATTTTACCAAGTTCTTAGGTTTTACTACTTAAATTTTGAATAAGGTATGCGAAAAATCTTTACTAGTTGAAATGCTCCTAATTACTTGGCAAAGATTTTATTTGTGTGTCAAATAAATGTATTCCCTTTTAAAAGATTTTAACAATGACATTTTTGTTTTGGTATTTAAAATGTTTTTATGATTAAAATTAAAAAATCCTATTCCAAACAAAAACAATTTAAAAAATTTAATATTTTTAAAATTTCCCGTTTTCCCGGGAAATATATATTATTTTCCCGGGAATTCCCGGCAAACTTTTCCCGGGATTTCCCGGGAATTCCCGCCCGGGAATTCCCGAACCCCAAACCCTATATAATATACATCCTGATAACCAAACACAGGTAGGTGATCGTTTATCGGTACCTGATGTTTCTTCCAAAACACAGAATAAGTTTTTATCTGTTTCATAGGAAAGGTACTAAAAGATCCCAGGAAAAAATTACCCATTACCTTAACAAGGCATTGCCATATAACCGCTTACAAATCTCATTGCCAAATTTCTTTACTGCATTACCAAACACATTCTAACAAGATCGTAAAAAAAGCAAGAGGTATTGTAATCAATTCTAAAAATCAAAACAAACAAGGCATGAAAGTCACTCAAATATAATTATTTACTAACAAAAGTTTTCAAAAATTAATAATTTACTTTTTAAATTATTTGATCTTAGAAAGTAACCGTTTACATTTTGGTAGTAAAACAACAAATTAAGAAGTAGTTCCACATTTTGAAAAGAGAAGTTATTTAGTTTTAAACATAACAGTGAAAAAATTATTTTAAAAATTTTGTGCTGATATGGCATTTTAATATTTAAAGGACTATTTCCCATTTCTTCCCAATAAATTTGCGCTTTATCACAAATAGTATTTTTGATATACACAATCACTGTATGAAGAGTAAATAAATGTTCAATGGTAATTAAAAAAGTAAACCAGAAAAGTTGTTTTCGATTAAATAAATAGTAACATTACAAAGAAATATATTTTTTAATTTTTCTTAGCAGTTATTCAAAACAAAATATAAAAAATTACTAAAATTTCTTTTAAGTTATTATATTGAGAATTAAAATAAAAGGAAAATCTATTGTCTTTTGCAATTTTGTCAGTTAGTCGATTAATTTTAATTTATTGCTTTGTATTTTGCAGAACGTCCAAAACAAATCTTTTGGCAAAGTAGTTTAAAAAGACCAACAAAACCCTATATTTTTCATTTGGTACATACCATTTTTTTCTGACTTGAAATCAGTACAAATTTTTTAAAATATAACCAAAAAAAACCGAACTGGCCCCTTTATATAAAATAGACTGGTCACTTTTACATGGCGTTGTCATAGGAGGGGGAAATTGACCCCTTGTGACATGTCACTAGACAAATCCTAGGACAGGTTACTGAACTCTCATAAAAAACAAAGTTCAGGGACCTGTCCTGGGATTTGTCTTGTGAAATGCACAAGGGGTCCTATGACAACGCCATGTAAAAGCGACCAGTCTATTTCATATAAAGGGGCCAGTTCGGTGACAGTTTGTTAAAATTTCCCGTAGGGAAATTACATTCTAAAAACTAATTTTCTGATAGATACAAACGAAATATTCCACTAGTACACCGAACCAATCGATTGGCTACACTCAAAAAAGTTTGCCAGTTGTTTGTATAGTAATCAGTAGTTGTTATTTTTAACGGAAATTACAGTTGTTTTTCTACAGAAAAATTCAAAACAACTTTAATGACGGTTATTTAAGATAACAACTAACGAAAAGTACTGTAATTTTGTAACAGTTGTTTAAAGCAGTTATTTTTAATATCATAATAAACAACTACCAAAACCGTAATTTTACAGCAAACAGTTATTTTTGGTAGTTAATTAAATAATAAAAAATGTCTTTGATTTTTTGTATTTAAAAATTCTTGTTTAGTTTATATTTGTTATTATTGATATATTTCTAGTTTGCAAATAAAAATCAGAAACTTGTATTGTATCTCCAATGCATAAAAGCATAAAAACTGGAGAACGGTTTGGAATTTTTACTTCGAGTTTTTGTAATATTTTTTTGTGATATTTTTGTAATCGAATGAAAAAAAATATTTTTTTT
Source organism: Leucophora obtusa (assembly GCA_949987735.1). Lineage (NCBI taxonomy): Eukaryota > Metazoa > Arthropoda > Insecta > Diptera > Anthomyiidae > Leucophora > Leucophora obtusa. The sequence continues at coordinate 247,033,479 of OX465295.1, forward strand.
ATTAAAATATAACTTTTATAAACAAAAACATTTGACTATAAAAAACAGCAGTTTTTACCGATTTCGTCAGTTGTTTTGAAATTTTTGTAGTAAAAATTTCTTAGTTAATTTTACGACATTGGTAGTTATTTTTAATGCATTTGTTAGTTATTTTTCAGGAGGTAAAAATAACACAATTTTTAGTTATTTTAAATGTAAATACCTTTGTCGCCTTTTTAACTGCATATATCTTCGTTTTAACTGACATTTTCAGTAGATTCTACCGACAAACTTTAGTGAGTGTACAAATTGTGCCGTCAGAACAAATATGTTTTCTCTTTGCTAATATCTGATTGATTTCTGCCATAGAAAAACGTTCACATTCTGACTACTTTTTCCATTAAAAATGGTTTATATACAATTTTAAGGTTTTGGGAATCTTTTCTATCGAAAAACCCTCTGATTCTGGGAACTTTTCCTTTCAAAATTTCCACATAACAACATTCAGATATTGTTGTTAGGACAATTGAAATTTTGTTGTTATTTATTTATTCATTTATTTAATTTATTCATTTATTTAATTTATTAATTTATTTAATAATTTATTTAATAAATTATTTAATAATTTATTTAATAATTTATTTAATAAATTATTTAATAATAATTATTTAATTTATTTAATTTATTAACTTATTCAATTTATTTAATTTGTTTAATTTATTTAATTTATTTAATTTATTTGATTTATTTGATTTATTTAATTTATTTAATTTATATAATTCATTTAATTTATTTAATTTATTAACTTATTTAATTTATTTAATTTGTTTAATTTATTTAATTTATTTAATTTATTTGATTTATTTGATTTATTTAATTTATTTAATTTATATAATTCATTTCATTTATTTTATTTATTTAGTTTAGTTAATTTAATTTTTTCATTTAATTTATTTAATTTATTTAATTTATCTAATTTATATAATTTTTTGAATTTATTTGATTTATATAATTTATTTAATTCATTAAAATTTATTTAATTTATTTATTTTATTTGATTTATTTGATTTATTTAATTTATTTCATTTTATTTAGTTTAATTTATTTAATTTATTTTATTATATTTTATTTTATTTTATTTATTTAATGTTGATAAGTAAATTATTAAATAAATTATTATTTAATAATTTATTTAATAATTTATTTAATAAATTATTTAATAATAATTATTTAATTTATTTAATTTATTAACTTATTCAATTTATTTAATTTGTTTAATTTATTTAATTTATTTGATTTATTTGATTTATTTAATTTATTTAATTTATATAATTCATTTAATTTATTTAATTTATTAACTTATTTAATTTATTTAATTTGTTTAATTTATTTAATTTATTTAATTTATTTGATTTATTTGATTTATTTAATTTATTTAATTTATATAATTCATTTCATTTATTTTATTTATTTAGTTTAGTTAATTTAATTTTTTCATTTAATTTATTTAATTTATTTAAATTATCTAATTTATATAATTTTTTGAATTTATTTGATTTATATAATTTATTTAATTCATTAAAATTTATTTAATTTATTTATTTTATTTGATTTATTTGATTTATTTAATTTATTTCATTTTATTTAGTTTAATTTATTTAATTTATTTTATTATATTTTATTTTATTTATTTAATGTTGATAAGTAAATTATTAAATAAATTATTATTTAATAATTTATTTAATAATTTATTTAATAAATTATTTAATAATAATTATTTAATTTATTTAATTTATTAACTTATTCAATTTATTTAATTTGTTTAATTTATTTAATTTATTTAATTTATTTGATTTATTTGATTTATTTAATTTATTTAATTTATATAATTCATTTAATTTATTTAATTTATTAACTTATTTAATTTATTTAATTTGTTTAATTTATTTAATTTATTTAATTTATTTGATTTATTTGATTTATTTCATTTATTTAATTTATATAATTCATTTCATTTATTTTATTTATTTAGTTTATTTAATTTAATTTTTTCATTTAACTTATTTAATTTATTTAATTTATCTAATTTATATAATTTTTTGAATTTATTTGATTTATATAATTTATTTAATTCATTAAAATTTATTTAATTTATTTATTTTATTTGATTTATTTGATTTATTTAATTTATTTAATTTATTTCATTTTATTTAGTTTAATTTATTTAATTTATTTTATTATATTTTATTTTATTTTATTTTATTTTATTTTATTTTATTTATTTAATGTTGATAAGTAAGAATGGAAGTACAGCTAATATAATAAATATACACTAAACCTGATATGATATTTAGTATTTGTCTAATTTAGTATAAGTCGAATTCTATTAGTTTAACCATAACCATAAAGCGATTTTAATATTCGCTTCCCTTTTCTGTAATTTGCAAGGTGTATTGTAAGGCCTTATATATAAATTCTAAAGAACTACCTCTTTTATCAAAAAAACAAGCTTGTGCTAAAAAGTATAAAGTAATTATAAAAAAATAAAATCTGATTTAACCTATAAATTATCATGCAAGACGGTTGCTCAGTGGAAGAGTATCCGACTGACACGCAGAAAGCCAGGGATCAAATCCCAACGAAACACATGTGTAAGTTTTTTTTATTTATTTTAAAATTTAATTCGTAAATTCTATTTTGAGAATATCTATTTTTAGAAACTCGCTTATTCGTTTTATTATTAGAACATCTTCTTTTACTAAAAACCAAAGGTGTTCTGTAAGAAAAATAGTAACTGTCTACCATTGCGATTCCAAAGAATCGATTGCATTTAGTCTCACGCCTTGTTAAAAGAAACAAGTTGGTAATCCAATTGGGAAGGCGTTCTACCAAAAATACCAAATTACCAACTCGATTCCCTATTTTGTAAATTTTTTGCTGGGATTATATTGCTAATACATTTGGTTATTATTATTAATTATGGGTTTTTCCCTTATGTGATAAGACTTAAAAATACATTTGGTCAATATTATTAATTATGGGGTTTTCTCTTATGTGATAAAACTTAAAAAGACATTTGGTTATTTATCACTAGTACAGTTTGTCAAGATACTTAATATAATTATTCAAAAGGGAGTTTCCGCTCATTCGTAGAGTGAGTTGATATAACATCCATTCCCAAAATGATAACATCATTAGACAAAAGGACCGGCTGTTCAAAAAGCACCGGAAAAGGACTGGAGAAACAAAATTTTTGAAGGTTGGCAAAACCAATACATAGGTGGTCTGGAAATATATTTTCCAAAATAAAATTTAAAAAAAGTTCATATGTATTTTTTTTGGTTCTGCCGTATTTTTCAAAAAAAATCAAAAACAAAATGTTTGGCTTCCAAACGGATTTGAACTCGGAACCTTCTGACTACAAACCTTTCTTAACGAAGCGTCAGAATTTTTATAAAATCATTGATCTACCAGTGAATTGGTTTTTGTACCACTAGTAGCATTGGCTAGGTAGCACTGGATAACCACTGGTTGCAAACCTCGCATATCCGTAGAAATGTGCATTTTTCGTATGAAAATACAACTCTTAAAATAGTACTCTAAAAATACAACTCTATTTGTGAAGCAAAGAAATTTGTAACGAATTTTTTGTAAAAATTATTTATTTAATTTATTTCAAAAGTTTTAAATTAATTAAAATGTAAGTAACAACAGTTATTTAACACGTGTATGTGAATTGTTATTATTTTTCCTAATAAATACGAATTCATTACATTTTTATTTTTAAATTCAAAAAAACCGTTAAAAGTATTGAGTAGTATCGAGTACTCAATTGAAAAGTATTGAGTAGTATTGAGTACTCAAAAAGTATCGAAATTTCACAACTCTATCTTAGACCATTCTTTGCCAGTGGTTTTTTTTATAAACCATCGAAATTTTTGTAAAACAAATACTGGAAAAACGCTTTTTGCAAACGCTGGCAAAGCATCCCAAATGAGTGTTCTCCCAGTCATTTATTTTCAACACCGTGGTTAGCCAGTGGTATGCCAGTGTTTGATTTTTTGTACCACTGGCGATTTCTGTTTGGGTAATAACCATTATTTTGTAAAAATGCCATTTTTACAAATCCTTGCCAAAAAAAGCCATTTTATCTATTTTTTTAAATTTTTCATTAAAAAATGCTATAAAATTCAGTAAAAACTCAATCTTTGTAAATAATTTTTGGAAAAAGTTTACAAAAAAACGATATTTTTTTAATATTTAATAAAATTCCTGATTTTTTTTAAATCATACTACTGTAAGCGAATGCACATTAGCAGTTCAACGGTAAATTCCTTTATTATTCTATTTTTGTTAAAAGCATTCAGAAAAATACTTAAATCAAATATTATACTTTAAAATTTTTGAAATAAGCGTGCCAATTTGCGTTTTTTTGTGCCAATTTTACTATTTTTCGTGTCATTTTGCCTGCCAAATTTTAACTTTTCTTGTGCCATTTTAACCCTAGACGCACTTTCTTCGTCGTATCGACGAACATCGTTTATTCTTTCTCATTTAATTTGTTCGTTATTCATTGATGTGAGTTCATTTTTCGTATAGCTCTAGTCGTTGCCAAGCTGCTGAAGTGTGTACACGCGCAGTCTCGTAGATATATGTATGTAAGTATGTATGTTTTTTTAACCCTATTCTTATTTTTATACCTCAAAGTACTTTATTCGACGAATTTCAATTTTGATCTTGCCCCAATCGCTCCCAATTAAAAAAAAGTTTAAAATTTAGATTTTATTAGAAAAACAATTTAGTTTTATTCATATAACACAAAAAGTTTGCATATTTCAGTATAACTAAAAATCAACTTTAAGTTTGATATTTTGTGATTATTTTGGACTGTTTTAAAAAAATGTAAAAAAAACAACCAATAGAGAAAAAACTTATGAAAAAAACTTTCCTAGAACCAATGGTTGACAATTAATGCATTTTCAAGTGACAGCAAATCACTATCATCAGAATGTCTTTATGGGGTTCTATCTAGGCTATAATCTAGATTTTAGTTGTAAAATAGAAATTGTAAATTCTATTTGGAATTTGTAATATTTGATCTTAAACCGAACAAAAATAGCACTCATTGTAAAAATCTTCAGATCAACTAAAAATCTACAATAAAATACCCACAGACAATGTACAGTCCCAATTGTTAAGTAATATCCCTTAATTGTTAGTCATTTATACGGCATGATGGGTTAGGATTAGGGTTTTTAACCCGGGAATTCCCGGGACGAAATTCCTGGGAATTTTGCCTATTTTTCATTTCCCGATTCCCGGGAATTTTCCCTATAATTCCCGGGAATTCAAAAAAACACTAAAACAACCATGTACATTAGCTTGAATATCCGCAAAAAGCCAAAAAATAAGCATATCTTGAAAAATCTTTATGTATTTTACCTTTTTAAAGGAGATCTCCAACGATGTCCATGAGAAGAGTATCGACTATAGAAAGAAATTTGTTCGGATTTTTTTAAATTTTATTTGGATAGAGAAAACTCTTCACTATATGATCCGATTTCGAAAAAAATTCGAAGAAATAAAATTTCCACAGGTTTTTTTTTTTGTAAAATATGTTGTAGTCTCAAAGTAATATTCTATACGTTAAATTTGTGTATACCATTTTTTGGTTGCATTTTTTTTATTTTTTTTTTATTAGAGCCCTATATCGCATAACACGCAGAACAAAGATATAAAAACTACATCCAAAGATGGAATTTTCTTTAAAGAAAAGCCAGTGACAATTCCTTAATGATGGGCGAAAGCACATCATATCCTTCAACCAATTCGTCCCAATCGGTTAAACTAAGAGATCTAAATTTTATTAATACACGGTTTTTATGAAATTTTGCTGTTTTGTTAATTTTAAACTTTAAACGCGTTTGCCCACAACCATGAGTTTAAAATTGGCTGCTACTGTACAGCCAAAGCGGGTAAACCGATTTGAACGCGGTTTTTTTTCTTTCGTAGGCAACAATTTTTTTTTAATTTTAGTCATTTAAATGTAATATCCCCAAGTAAAGGTCTTTGTTCTTGCATTTTTTTGTAATTCTTAAATTTGTGTGGCAACTTTGTTAAAAAAAATTTTTTTTAATAAAAATCGGGCCACGAAAAGGACTAGAGAATTTATCTGGCATTAAGAATGACTTTATATTTTTCTTTTCCGATAATTAATGAAGGGTGCACAGTGGCAGCCGATTTTGCCTTTTTTAAAAAAGGCCAATAACCCTGTCGGTTTTGGTTGGCGAAATTCAAAACTAATCATTTTTGAAAATACTGCAATAAAAGAATAAAATTAAAAAAATATTGTTAATTAAATTTTTGACAACCGGTCAAGTATGCTTTTAAAATTGCTGCTGTTACATTATTTACCCCCTTAACGCTATTTTTGCTGGAAAAAAGCAATTATTTTTAGGTCGTTTTATCCCAATGATCGTTTTTCAAAATTTTTTCGAAATCATATAATTTACAATTTTTTCATTGAAATTAAATGCAAAAAACACATTTCTGCATTATCAGTTTTTGTCAAAGTGGAACATATTATGTTTTTCGAGCAAAAAGTAGTATTTACTGTTAAAATATGAGTAAAAAATTACTTTAGTATTCCCGGGAAATCCCGGGAAAGTTAGAAAAAAATTCCCGATTCCCGGGAGCTCGAAAATGTCGGGAAATTAAAAACCCTAGTTAGGATGTTAGTTATACATAAAACAAACAACATTGTAAAAGTTTCTTTGCTTTAGTTCTAATTTCTATAAATAGAATTAAAAAGCTTGAATGTTAAAAAGCACGAGTCATTGTTTTGCCCATTGAAGGAGCTTCAATAAATAAGCACAACTACAACATTGAGAAAAATAATAGCTTTGTTAAAGACAAGTGGTTTTCGTTACCCAGTGTAGAAACGGTAATGACATATCATTATTTTTTGGAGTACCAGTAATGACACCCACTTACCTTCTGCATTATTTTAAAACATATAATAATGAGTTACTGATAATAACTTATTTTTATCATTATTTCAAATAGAAAATAATTTTTTAGATTTTTTTGAAAATTTTTTGAAATCTATTTGTAGACTCAATATTTTTTAAACACTGGTAAGGATATATGTAACCACATACTTTTTGATTTTTTGTATGTTGGCGAGTAAGCTTACTTGTGTGTAGCAGGTCAATTATGTTTTTATCTATTAAATATTACATGTCGATATAGCTCAGATGGTAGAGCAGTTGACTAGCAATCTGTAGACCCAGGTTCGATTCCCGCACCAGCAAATTTTATTTAAAAAAAAAATACAATAAAAAATATTTTTTTTTATATAATTTATTTTTTTGAAAATTTATTTTTAGACTCATTATTTTTGTCAGTACTGGTAAGCACATAGGTAACGATATATTTTTTGATTTTTCGTATGCTGGTGTGTAACGACAACTCATTATTTTTCGCGACATCGCCATATAAAGGTAATAAGAAATGTAATAACAAAAGTAAGTAGTTACCATTACCAAGTATGTAGTTACATAACCACATATCTGGTAATGATTTTCTACACTGGGTAGTTATAATAATATGAAATGGATAAGTAAAAATGTTTAAATTTACTTCTCAAATGCTTTTCTTTGAAATTTAACATTAATGGGTGAAATCAAAAAATGTGATAAGTTTTTGGGCCAAATTTGTGAGAAAAAAAGTGTTAATATTTCGGTTTTTTCTTAATGGAATCAGTAAGTTTAGTCATAATAAACATACCCAGGTAGAAATTGCCGACGTTGCAACAAAAATTGTACTGGGAGAGCACTATTTTTTGCGAATTGGCGGTACTACTTAAAACGTGCTTTGCCAGTAATGTTTTTTGAAAATTAACGAGCTTTTTTTAATTTATTAAAATTAACAATTTTATAGATTTTATGTATTTTTGCGTCTATTACACAATTATTTATGTAAGAGAGACATAACCCCATTCTTTTCTTGTGAAGTTTCGACAAAATGTGTGATGTACACTAAAAGGACAGTAAAGTACTAGCAAACTACTAAAATTGTTATTAAATGTACTGGGATAATACCAAAAAAATAAAATCCCAAGCCTGTGCCAACGTTGGGAATTAACTACGGCCAAGCGTTTATTGGTGTTATCATTTCGACAACATGCCAGTACAGTGAAAGTTGAAAATCCGACGCATAGCCAGTACATGTACTACCGTCTCCAATACCGGGCCGACATTGTGCCGTTTGTATTTTTCTACCTGGGTAATTACAAAAAATCTCTTCTACAAGTTGTCGCAATAACTTTTTTTGCACAATTTTAATTTTTTTTGCGGTAACGGAGTTTACACTTTCACAAGCAAAAGATATAACAAAAAAATTGCGTACGAATTTTCTTTAATTTATTAGTTTTTCGTATTTGGGTTTTCAACATGCTTTTCATTAATATACAATTAGTGTTTATCAAATTGGCGGTTTCGCGAATAAAAAAACAATTCATTCCGCCAAAAAAAATTTTTATATTTTTTTTAAATTTTGTATTTTTGCTCCTTTTAAATGCTTTTCAAAAATATAAAATTTTTTAAAATCCAATCAGCGGTTGCGAAGTTACAAAATAATATATTAAAAACATAACATTTCGCGATCAAAAAATTCTTAAATTGTGTGAAACAAATTTAATTTCTCAAACTAATGTCAGGAATGGCTCGAAATATCGATTCCAAACCAATGAAATTCAAAATCAGTCGTTTTTCGCTTCAGCAGTTTAGGGTAAAAAACTGATAACTTTTTTTGATTTGATGCAAAATTACACTGTGAGACAAATGGTAGGGGTCAGTGATCGGGAAGGGTTCAAACTACCGGGGAAAGTTATATCGGTAAAAAAGAAGTTATACGTGTCCCGGCGTTTCGCTGGGTCACCCCTAGGAATCGAGATATATCGATTTGACCTCTGGTGGTCTTTTTTTTGACCGATATAACATTTCCCGTTGCTTTCATCCCATCCCGATTTTGACTGTCGCATAGTGTTATTAATTGAATCATCTTTTGACGCATAAATATTAGTTGAATCGCCTCTGTTTATGGTTATTTTAAAATATTTTAAAGATTTACATACATTTTTTTGAACGCAATCTGATGCAAATAATTTTGGTTATGGAGTTTACAGTTACGGAGTTTACATTTGGTTACTTTTTTCGTTTTTTTTTCAGAAACGCTCTGTCAGAATTTTCTTTCCGAAACAAAATCCTATGATGCCTACAAGGTGAATCCAAATATGCCATTGTTTTTCTTACTCGTTAAATAGTTTGGTGTAAAAATTAGGAATGGAGTTTAAAACATTTTTTCAAATCTTATTAAAGACATCCTTTTTCATCTCGAGAATTACATGCTGCAGAAAAACTTCAAGTCTGTTATACTAGATGATTACTCATCTATATATATAAAAATAAGTTGGTATATGTTCGTCATTTTATAACTCGAGAACCACTCAACCGATTTACAAACCAATACATTCGTCGGAAAGGTCTACTTTTACTGATGGTTCTTAAAAAAAATACCAAAAATGTCTACGCATACGCGTTATACGCACACTTTTGTGATGGTGTGTTTTTCCCATATAAAATGTGTGATCGATAACAAATATTCATTTTTCAACGGATTTCTGTCAACCGATTTCAACCAAAATTTCAGGGTACGTAGATGGTTTATGTGAAGTTTTCATGAAATTGGCCCAGTGGTTCCGGAGATATGGCGTCCATACATATAAAATTTTCGTGTTGCTATGACAACCAGGCCTTGGCGTTACTATGACAACCAGGCAGCACTTATAGCATTAACCTAATCTAATCTCAGCTCATCCTATCTCATCTCAATTTTTTTTTTGTGGAAACACTTTCTTTTGCGGAGACATTTTTTTTAACACACTTTTGGGAAAGAAAATTTGCCCACGGCCACTTTTTTAACACTCTTTTGTCTACGCGCACTTTTTTTTTAAACACATTTTTTTTTAAACACACATTTTTATTAAGAAAAGTAATATCGAGTTTGTTTACGACCATTTTTTTTAAACACTTTTTTTAACACACTTTCGGGAAAGAAATACTTTTTTTTGTAAACTTTTTTTTGTAGAAACTTTTTTTTTGTGTAAAGTTTTTTTTTTGTGGCAACACAGTTTTTTTTGTGGATACTTTTTTGTGGAAATTCGTTTTTTGTGGAAACACTTTTTTTTGGAAACACTTTTTTTTATTTATACTTTTTTTTTATAAAAACACTTTTTTTTGGATACACTTTTTTGTGGATACACTTTTTTGTGGAAACACTTTCTTTTGTGGAAACATTTTTTTTAACACACTTTTGGGAAAGAAAATTTCCCCACGGCCACTTTTTTTAACACTCTTTTGTCTACGCGCACTTTTTTTTAAACACATTTTTTTTAAACACACATTTTTATTAAGGAAAGTAGTATCGAGTTTGTTTACGACCATTTTTTTAACTCTTTTTTTAACACACTTTCGGGAAAGAACGGGGAAATTAAACGGGGTACAAGTGGAATTGAAACTCGAGAAAATGGCAATGGAACGGAGAACCAAATGGAATGAAATGCGGAACGAAATGAAACAGAACGGGGAACGAATGGATTCGCAATGACAATAAACAAATCGCAAAGAGAGTCATAGTGTTTACATATAAGAGTGACTGACTGACTTGTTTTACCCTCTAACCGGCCTTTGCTTTTTCACCAAAGTATAAATAAAATCCAAAAATTAAATTTTTTGTGCCTTTGATTAAGAAGATGTAACGATTTTCGTTTTTCGGAAACTACGAAATTGAGCGAAAACGGGTCTTAATTTTAATAAATATTGGTACTAATCAGAGCTTTGAAGAATTAATTCCTTTTTGAATGAATTCACTACCAATCGAATTCAATTTTCTCTACAATTGAATGAATTCCTTTTCTTAAGTAATTCACTGAATTCGTTCAACTGAATGCGTTCATCAAACAACAAATTCAAAGAATTAATTCAATTGCAATAGTTCTTTTTATTAAATCAAATGAATTAATTCACCGGTGAACGCGTTCAATTTTATAAATCGAACGGAAAAAACATGAATTAATTCCTTACTGAATTAATTCACTACTGAATTCGTTCAATTTCATTTTCGTTCAGTGAATTAAAAAAAATAAAATTACGTTCAGTGAATTAAAAAAAAAAATAATAAGTTCACTGAATTGAAAAAAAATAAAATAAGTTCACTGAATTGAAAAAAAATAAAATAAGTTCACTGAATTCAAAGCCTGTTTTCTGCCGTTCAGTAGAAGAAAACAATAATGTACAAATAAAATTTTTAAATAAGCAATTTTACAGCGTGTGCTAGTAAAAATTAACAAATTAGAAACCGGATGCTGTTTACCAACCTACATGATTCAAAAATAAAGCCTTTTACTATTAAAAATAAAAACTTTACAGATATAGATAAATTTGGAAAAAAAAATATAACTATATAACTAGTTTGAAAAATTAATAGTTATATTTTTTTCCAAATTTATCTATATCTGTAAAGTTTTTATTTTTAATAGTAAAAGGATTTATTTTTGAATCATGTAGGTTGATAAACAGCATCCGGTTTCTATTTTGTTTATTTTTACTAGCACACGCTGTAAAATTGCTTATTTAAAAAATTTATTTGTAGATTATTGTTTTCTTCTACTGAACGGCAGAAAACAGGCTTTGAATTCAGTGAACTTATTTTATTTTTTTTCAATTCAGTGAACTTATTTTATTTTTTTTTCAATTCAGTGAACTTATTATTTTTTTTTTTAATTCACTGAACGTAATTTTATTTTTTTTTAATTCACTGAACGTAATTTTATTTTTTTTAATTCACTGAGCGAAAATGAAATTGAACGAATTCAGTAGTGAATTAATTCAATAAGGAATTAATTCACCAGTGAATTAATTCATTTGATTTAATAAAAAGAACTATTGCAATTGAATTAATTCGTAACAAAATAAATCGAACGAAAGCAAATATGAATTAATTCCATTCAATATATATTGCTTAGTGAATTAATTCATTGAATTTTTAATTCAGAATTGAAAAATTGAATTAAGGAATTAATTCTTCAAAGCTCTGGTACTAATACTAAATTTATTCTTTTTGTCAAATTTCATAATAATTCGTTTTCAAGTTAAGACGATGTCCCAGAAAGGTATCCTGATTGAATCCTATATGTGCTTGGACCAAAGTAATGACTTTTTTAAAAGCTAAAGCTGTAGTCTTACTTTGTGTGTATTAAAGTAACTTTAATATATTTTTCAGATTTTTGAAAATTGTGTTAGTTTCAGAATATAAGTTGGCGAACTTTTGTGGAGGCTGTTTATTTCATAGCCCTGTTATATTATTTTACTGCGGTGGGGTTAAGTGCTATGGGAATATTGAAGGAGGACACTGTAATAGGGATAAAAAAAATCATACACATTATTTTTCCAAATTGATGTTGCGGTCGCTAGGGATCGAACCCGCAACCACATGTGTAACAGTTCAACGCGCTTACCATTACACCACAGTTCGTCATCGTTATTTATTGTTAATTTATAAGTGTGTCTATTTGATTTTATTTTTACTTAAAAAGTAGAAAATTTGATTTAACATAAGCTTCCTCTGAATAATAATATTTGAAATTATTTATTTTTTATATTAGCTCCTAATAAGCATTCTCACATTTCATTCTCATTCTTATGACAAAAAAATCGTTACAGAGTTGAAGTCTTGTTAGCATAGACATACGGAAAAGTATGTAAAATGTGTTAATTTTTACTAAAAACGCTACTTTTCCTCTTCATAAAAATTCTTACAGTTAGGTTTTAGCTTCATTGGTTATTAAAATATAATCTATTAAAGTTAAAAAACCTTATGAGTTACTTGTTACGGAGTTTACATTTGTTACGGATTTTAAAATTGGTCACAAATTTTATGTATTAACCAAAAATTGGTCAGGTTGTTATAAATTTTGTAAATCAGGTGACAATGCGCTGATATGTATCGAAATATATAACTCAAATGTAATCCATGCATTAGAAATTAGCTGGTTACATGGTTTTTATCACATTTTTTGATATCACCCATATATACAAAAAACTAAAATCTACATTATAGCCTAGAGAGAACCCCATAAAGACAATCTGATGATAGTGATTTGGTGTCACTTGAAAATGCATTAATTGGTAACCATTGGTTTTAGGAAAGTTTTTTTCATAAGTTTTTTCTCTATTGCTTGTAAAATAGAAATTGTAAATTCTATTTGGAATTTGTAATATTTGATCTTAAACCGAACAAAAATAACACTCATTGTAACAATCTTCAGATCAACTAAAAATCTACAATAAAATATTTATTTATTTCAAATATTTTCAAGTAAGTAAATAAATACACTCAAAATATTTTATCCTTAAAAACAACCTTAAATACATATTAAATTAATTGAAAACACAATTAAAAAAAGGACTAGTACTGATTTTTCATTATATTCAAACCATTTTGCTATTTATTTTCAAACATTGTTTAAACAACCCATAAAAGAAATAAAAATAATTGAAAAGTCTATTAAAACAATTATCAATTTTTAACTGACAAAACGTAACAAAAACGATTTTGTGGTTTGTTTTTTCATATTTGATAGTTTTTTTTTGTTTGGATTTTCAAAACACTACACCATACACAACAGACACGTTCATATTTTTATTGGCTATGTTTGTGTGTATGAGTAAAGAATTTCTTGTAATTGGAATTGAAATAATTTTGTATATAAACAAACTATTTTAACAAAAAAGAAAACCGAAAATATTTGAATTTTTTGTTTTAAAACAGAAAACACCGAAATTATTTATTTATTAAAAATAGAATATTTGACTGAAAATAACAACCTACAGACGATACATATTTTTTTCTAGTTTGTTTTTTATTGGTTGACAAAAAAAGTTAAACTATATGTTTGAATGTATTTTATTTGATTCTTCAATTGAAAACAAACTTTCCTATTACTTTTTAAATAAACCTCAATCGGTTATGGAAAATATATTGTGAGTGTAATAATATTTCAAAGCTAAAATATAAATATTTTGAAATAAATGAAATATGCAGTTAAGTAAAATACTTAGCTACATTTTTGAAATATTTTTAAATATTTGAAATATTTTAAATATTTTAAATATTTGAAATTTTTGAAATATTTGAAATTTTTTTAATATTTGAAATACACTTTCTTTCTTTCTTTATTAAAACATTTGATTTTCTAATACAACAAGATAAAGTATCTTATAAATTACAGTATTGGAATCAGACAAGTTAGAATTTAATTTTGAACAATAATCTTAGACATAAAATTTAAAATTTAATTTACTTCTATTAATAATATATAAAACAAATGGGAACAAGTAAAATGTATTGTGTTGTGAAAAATCATGTGTTTAAAAACTAAATTACCATTTAATTAAAAAAGGAAAATTAAATAAATAACAAAAAAAAATAATAATTAAAACAAGAATTAGGAATAATATTGCATTAGCATTTTCTTGAATTTTATTACGTCGCTGGTTTTTTGAAAATCGTATGGAATATGGTTCCAGAGATTTATAGTAAAAATGAAGAACTGCTGTTTAGAAGCTGTATCTCGATGTTGAATTTGAATTATAACATTATTTCTGGGCGATAATGTGAGGGTTAACCGATTGAATAAGTATTTGGGCTCCTTATTGTTGATTATTTTATGTAGAAAAACTAGGTTTTTTAACTTTAAATAGTCATCAAGTGAAATGCCCAAGATACGACACGAGTACCGGGACATACTCTCAAATCTTGTAAGACCAAAAATATAACGTGTAATATTATTAAAAGTAATGCTGAGCTTTCTCTTGTCACTTGCATTACATCCAGCAAATAGTTCAGCTGAGTATAATAGTATTGGTATTAGATACGTTTTTGCCAACAGCATTCTTATTTTTGACGGTGTAAAATATTGAGTAGCCTACAGGCTTCTTAACATATATTCTACCACAAGTTTGGTTAATGTGGTCAGACCAAGTGAGTGTTCGATTAAATACAACATCTAGATTTTTCACAGTATTCACTATATCGATTTTTGAGCCACCAAGAAATATATTTATTTCGCGATCAATTTTAACAGATTTTTTATATATGATCAAGCATTTTGACTTCTTTGGATTAAGACGCAGACCATTAGCTGAAGCCCAGGCATGAATTCTCTCAAGATCATCGTTAAGTTCATTTATTTTGGTGCAAATTGAAAACTTGTGACAACTCAGGTATAGTTGTACGTCATCCGCATACATCTGCATATTTGAGTGTTGAACTTGTAGTGGTAAATCATTGGCATATAGTGAGTACAATAGTGGGCCAAGGATGGAGCCCTGAGGGACACCTCTTATCACCAATAAGGGCATTGATATAGTTCCGTTACAAACGGCACTCTGCGATCGATCTGAAAGATATGACGATATCAATCTGACCGCCATTGGAGAAAAAGTAAACATTTTTGAAAGTTTTATGCTTAGTATTTTATGGTCAACAGTGTCAAATGCTTTGGAGTGATCCAACAAGACCAAAAACGTCATTTTACTATCATCCAAATTACTTCGAATCTCCTCGACAACATCAGATAGAGCTGTTATACAGCTATGTTGCGGTCTAAAACTTGACTGACGATCAGTTAGTAAATTATTTACGTGCATATATTCATACATTTGTTTATGTAAAAGACGTTCAAAAACTTTGGAAAGGAATGGAAGAATAGCAATTGGTCGATATTCATTATCTGTCTTTTGAACTGGAATAATTTTGGCATGTTTCCAACCCAGTGGGAAAGTGCTGGTAGTGATAATGACATTGAATATGTGCAAAACAAAACGAACTATCGAAGGGAGAATCAGTTTAACAAATCGTGGATGTATATCATCCAAACCCATGGCATTAGATTTAACTGCATGAAAACCCTCAATTACATCCGAAGCGTTAAAGCAGTGGAAGTTAAATTGATGCGATGTTTATTCACTATTAGCAAGCGGGGCATAAAAACTTTCCCGTGTTGCTGGTAATGGGATATTGACGAAATTCGTATTTAATAAGTTAACATCAATATCGTTTGTACGCACCGGGGCCCTAACGATACCAATTTCACGTATTTGTTTCCAAGTACTTTTGCTGTCCACTGCCGATTTAAATCTGTTAGAATAATAAGATGATTTATCGCACCTTATTTTCGATACAACAGCTTTTCTAGCCAGACGATATTCATTATGAAATTCTGGTGTTTTGTATCGTTTCTATAGATGATATAGGTTGTCACGATGTTCTATTAACCGTTTCGTTTCATTAGTAAACCGTGGTCTTACTCTGTTTTTAACATTTTTAGTCTTAATAGGAACATGTTTGTTATAAATTTCTAGAATAAGAATATTAAGAAAACTAACTTGATCATTGGCCGAGGGTATGTAATAGATTTGATTTTGTAAAGCTGAAGTATTTATGTTGTTAAAGTCCCGGTAGGTATAAGTTTGAGATTGACATTTTACGTTATAATTGTATGAAAGGAAAATAATGTCATGCTTTGAAAAAGCTGGTGCAGATAATTGATCATAATGCAGTACAAAAAATAAATCTAGCAGTTTGCCTCTGGTGTTAGAGAAATGTGTGGGTCTGGTGGTGTTGACAGCAGATAAGCTAAATGAGGACATAACTGTGACTAGATATGTCCCTATATCACTTATCAGATTACCATTAAAGTCACCAGCTATAATCACATCAGTATATTCAACTGTTAATAGCTCTAAGTTTTCAAAAATTCGGAATAGAAGTGCCCATATATGTATTTCTTTTTTTTTTTTAAATTGATTGATATTTAAAATATTTCAAAAATTTAAATACCCGAGTAAAAAAAATATATATAATCATATGTAGCATATATTACAATATATAATTAGACAAGTCGTTATGTATATCCATATATAATTATATATGACGTCTTTTTCCAAAATTTTTCCTTATATTATGCCATATATAATTTCATCTAATTAGATATCGGCCTTTATAATATTAGATATGGTATATATGATTATATATTACATAGCATGGCTGATCTTATTGCATATATAGTTTTATATAGAGCTATATCTTAATATTATATATGAAAAAATTGATCTCGCGCAATATCTAATTATATCCAATTTGATATTGTTTAAGATCTGCTGTAATATCTAGCTGATCCAATTAGATCTCAAAATTGGGTGTATCCAATCATATCGTATTAGATCCCATTGTATATATGGGGATAAACTAAGATCAAGTTATATCTCAAAATTGGGAGGTCCAGAGATATCTTTGGGGATAAACCTAGATCTATTTTGATCCGAAAATTGGTGGATCCAGCTATATATTTGCGGATATTTTTAGATCTAATTTGATCCGAAAAATGGCGGATCCAATTAGATCCAGCTATATATTTGGGGATAAACTTAGATCTAATTTGATCTCAATTTTGGGAGATCAAATTAGATCCCGCAATATATTTGTGGATAAACGTATATCTAATTTGATCCGAAAAAGTGGCAGATCGAATTAGATGTAGCTATATATTTGGGGATAAACTTAGATCTAATTTGATCCAAAAAATGGCACATCGAATTAGATCCAGCAATATATTTGTGGATAAACTTAGATATAAATTGATCTGAAAAATGGCAGATCAAATTAGATCCAGCAATATATTTGTGGATTAACTTAGATCTAAATTTATCCGAAAAATGGCAGATCGATTTAGATCCAGCAATATAATTTGGGATTTAGTAAGACCTAATTTGATCCGAAAAATGGCAGATCGAATTAGATCCAGCTATATATTTGTGGATAAACTTAGATCTAATTTGATCCGAAAAAGTGGCAGATCGAATTAGATCCAGCAATATATTTAGGGATAAACATATATAAACTGAGATCTAATTTGATCCGAAAAAGTGGCAATATATTTGTGGATAAACTTATATCTAATTTGATCCGAAAAATGGAAGATCGAATTAGATCAAGCAATATATTTGGGGATTAAGTAAGATCTAAATTTATCCAAAAAATTACAGATAAAATTAGATCCAGTAATATACTTCGGGATTGCGTAAGATCTTAACTTTTCCGATAAATTGCAGATCGAATTAAATCCAGTGATATATTTGGGGATTTGGTAGGATCCTAATTTATCCCATAAATTGCAGATCGAATTAGAAACAGCAATATATTTGGAGATTGACATCTAAAACTATCCAGAAAAATGACAGCTAAAATTAGATCCCGCATTATATTTGGGTACTACGTAAGATCTCCATTTATTTGGGATTAAATAAGATCCCAGACAGATATTGACAATAGTTCAAAAAATAATACACTGGAAGAGCACTGACTTTATAAAAATTACAATATTTTGTTAAAATAAGGTTTAAACTCAGAAGGTCTCGAGTTCGATACCTTTCACGGCTATGCATTTTTTTTTTTATAAAAATGCGCATTCTCCTTGCTGGTCTTATCGAAATTTTTTCAATAATTTTTTTTATTTGTAATTTACTTGTAAAAATTGTATCATCTTTCTTTGATTTGAAAATAATTTAAACAGAAAGTGATATTAATTTATGATCTTTACTTAAAAATAACAGATCAACTTAAAACATTTCCCCCATTCAAAAGAATTTCTTTTTATAAAATTATAATTTTATTTTCTATAAATGTTTTTATAAAATTATATTTTTTTATTAAATTGAATTTTTTTTAAAAAATAATTTTATTTACATATTTTTAACGCTCTACACCATTTCCAATTGTATCAATTGTTTTTAAGATTTATCAATTGTATTTCAGAAATAATCAATTGAATTTCAGTTTTATCAATTGTATTTCAGAACTTATCAATTATTTTTCAGATTTATGAATTGTATTTCAGAACTAGTGAATTGAATTTCAGTTTTATCAATTGTATTTCATAAATTATTAATTGTATTTCCGAAATTCACAACTGTATTTCAGAAATTATCAAACTGTATTTCAGAAATTATCAATTGTATTTCATCAGGTCATATCAGGTCAAAAATCTAATACAATTTCATCTGATTAACACATAATTTAATCAGGACAGATCTAAACTGATACATTTAGATAAAAATTGATAAACAATTGATAAAAATATATCGGGCCATTCTTCGGATGAAACTGTATATTTATTAGGGTTTTTCTTTTCCCGGACTTTTTCATTTCCCGGGACAGCGGGATTTTTTTCTGAATTTCCCGGGATCCCGGGAATTCCCGCTCATTCGAAAATAAATAAATCCGACATATGTTGTATTGGAAAAACTAGATTTCTACTACAACACCGTCCGACAAAGTTAATTTTTTGGCTGTACCTATGAGAAAATCTACTTAATATATTCTGAAAGCAGGGCTAAATATAAAATATCCATGTCTTCCACTTTTTCTAGATCAATTCGTCTAACAGTTTAAATCGCGAATTAATATTGAGGTAATATATTTATATGGACGGCCATCTTAATTTTAAAAAACTCTTAGAAATAGCTGAATATTAATTCGCGTTTTTAACGGTTAAACGAATTAATAAAGACAAAGTGAAAGACACGGGTATTTTATTTTCATCTCTTCTTTTAGGACATATTGGAATTGTTCTTGGGTGCAAACTTGTGTCGGACCAGTTTTATAGTCAGAACCAAGATCGATTTTTTACTTAAACATTTCTTAAGTATGGAATCCAAAAATTTCTATTTCTAGATATTTTGTTTCTATGGAGATTTTCAGAAGAATTCGTCTAGAATTATTTTTATAAAAAAGTTTAAAAGGGAGTATTTTTCACACAAATTTTTATAAAAAGATTTATTTTATAAAAATAGAAAATAAAATATCCCAGCAAACAAAGATGATCATTAATGACTCAGAAATGAGCTCCAAAAACATAAACATTTTTCCACTTTTTCCTATGAAAGTGGTCCGTCTAAAAGAGCCCCCTGTGTACTCAGAAATGACTCAGAAAAAAGAACCCATAAAATCGAAATTTTCCCCATAAATTTAAATAATTTTGGAATCTTCTTTGAGTCCGAAAAATGAACCCTCATTTTGAGACAGCTTTTTAGATTGTAGAGACCACTTTTTGGATTGATTTCTGAGAGTTCATATTTTCTACCAAAAAAAGAGTGTTTTCAAGGAAACAATAATCATTTCTATGAGCCATTTAAGAATCTTATTTATGAGCACTCCGAAATTGCTGGCTGGGATTATTAAATAATTTTTTAAATTTAATTGGTATTTTTTGATTAGAAATTTTTAAAAATAAATTCCCAGCTAGCAATTTTGGAGCGCTCATAAATAATATTCTTAAATGGCTCATAGAAATGATTATTGTTTTTTTGAAAACAATCTTTTTTTTTGGTAGAAAATATGAACCCTCAGAAAACAACCCAAAAAGTTGTCTCTACAATCGAAAAAGCTGCCTCAAATTTTATTTAAATTGATTTCAAAAAAATTAATGCTATAAATTTAAATAAAGCTTCCAATATTGCAATATATACTAGCTAGAACTTCTATAAAAGAATACAAAAAATCCCGGGAAATCCCGCATGAAATTCCCGGGATTGCGGGATTGGAAAAAGGGCGGGATTCCCGGGAATCCCGTCCCGGGAATTCCCGGGACATAAACCCTAATATTTATACAGATATAACTTAATCACATATATGACTATATGTAACTATTTTTCCTCGGGTTGTTTAAATGATACAATATATCAAAGTATATGGTACTATATATGGTAGCTTATATTATCATATCTGCATCTGTATTAAAAATGTCGTTCATCAGGTACCATATATGAGCATATGTTGTTGAAATGGCACCATATATGACAATATATGGTTTAAATGGCACCATATTTGATAATATATAGTTAAACTGGCACCATATATAGTTATATATTGTTTAAATGATACCATATATAATTATATATTCTTAAAATGCCGCCATATATATTAAGATATAGCTCTATATACAACTATATATGCAATAAGATCAGCCATGCTATGTAATATATAATCATATATACCATATCTAATATTAAAAAGGTCGATAAAGGTCAATATCTAATTAGATGAAATTTTATATGGCATAATATAAGGAACAATTTTGGAAAAAGACGTCATATATAATTATATATGGATATACATAACGACATGTCTAATTATATATTGTAATATATGCCACATATGATTATATATAATTTTTTTTACTCGGGTTCTCATATAAACTTGCATTCTACACGTAAATTATGTAAACATGAGTTTAATGTCAAATTCCATACATAAAAATATGGCTTGTATTTACACAAGTTTAGAAGGAATTTAAGAGTTATAATGAGTACGCCTCCCGAGTAAAAAAAATAATATGATGTCATATGTAATGATATCTTATTTAATATAATTGGAGATATATTATGATCCGAAAAATGATGGATAAAATTATATCCGGATTTTGACCCGATATATTTATATCTAATTTAATGTAGAAAGACATAATTATATAACGCTTCATATTTCAGGATCAAAATGTCAAATTCTATACATACAAATATGGCTTGTATTTATGTATAATGAGTACGCCTTTTATATTTTTAAATCATACATGAATATATGTCAAAAAAAATAAGATTTTTTTTACATTGCGCTATACTTAAACATATATAAAACTTAGAAAAAAATTTAACATTGAGCTATATAAAACTTTATATGTTTTCCGATAAAACCATTTTTAATTATATATGACGCTGTATTAAAATTGCCATAGCATATGTAAATAGATGTGGTACATATTAATATATATGGGGACATATATATTTATACTGATCTATATATGACATCATATAAAAAATATTTGAAAAACTCAAAGCTTTACATAAATATATCCGCAAAGTTATAGTGTCACACTGGACTATATATAAACATATTAATCCATATTAAGTTATGTAATTTCCTATATAACTATTTTTACTCGGGTTTATAACCTTTTTTGCTTCTCCTGTAAAAAAAATAAAAGTGTAGTTACGTCCGTTTGCATTTAAGGTGACGGTATGTATCTTAGGGTGGACCTTATTTTTCAACTTGCGATTTAAGGCACCCACCCCCTAGAAATATGCCATTCGGTATAAAAATACACCGTGGAAAAAATTAGACTGATCGGATAACGAGAACACGTGCCGCATCGGCCCTGAAGTTTGAAATACGATTTACAAGGCGAAAAAAATCACTTTTTTGGCTTTCTTTCCAAATACTGGCTATTTAATAACCGTATTTTTAGAAAATGTAAATAGAATCATAATCTAGACTGAACTACCTTTCTGGTAATGTATAAAAATCCAAAATCGGTTGGAAAATATTTTAGTAATTGCAATTTCCTCAGACCATTGTACGGTTAAAATAAGATAAATTATGAAAATCGTATAAAATAAAATATATTTTCAACAAATATACAATGTTGTACTCCACTTTCATTTCTAAGATCCACAAATATTTAGATATAAATTTTTGTCTGTCTTGGCTAATGATAACCTAGTCCCAGGTATGGCCAAAGATGGGATTTTTTTTATAAATTCGCAAATCTTTATTTTTGAGCTTTTTAAAATTTTGTTTAACAAAATATAGAAAAAAAAGTTGTCAACGCATAGGGGTTTATTAAATACACCTTAGACAATAATTCTACTGGAAATTACATATATCCCTCTTTTAACTTAATAAAGACGGCGTTTTAAATTTAAAAATTTGGAGATAAGTGCGATTTTGGCCAATAATTTAAATAATAGTATTAATTTTTGTGTTTTTAGCTAGCTGTAACAAAATCACTTCTGATTGATACAAAAGATTGTTTTCCGAAATTTTTGTAAAACTCCGACAACGTTAGCCCTTTTTTTACCAAGGTCAAAGGTGAAATTTTGGAAATTTTTCGATTTTTCCTAAAAATATGTATATCAAAACAATGTGTTGTTTCTTGCGGAATATGGTAAAAGTTGTCCAAATAATTATGTTAACATCAAATTTTATACATAGTAATAAGAAATTAGAAATTAATCCTTATAGGCACGTGGCGTCAAAATGACCTTAAATTTTTGAAATGTAAAAAAGTGTCATTTGACATGAAAATCGATATTAAAACCTTAAGCATTTTTTAGAGAACAAAAATATAAATTAACCTGTTTGTGAACTTGGTGTCAAACTGACCCATTTTTTATGTTAAATAACGCTGGTTGAATGAAAAAATTATGTAGAAACCATAAATTGTTGTTTAAAAAATGTGAAGAAAGAGTTAATTTAAATTTTTTTATGGTTTGTAAATATATTTTTCAGCCAACCAGCGTTATTTAGCATAAAAAATGTGTAATTTTGACACCATGCTCTCAAACAGGTTAATTTTGATTTTTTTCTAGAAAATGCTTAATTAAAGGATCGGTCCATATTTCGACCTATCGCCCATATGGTCTATATTTCCGATTTTCTCTTCTTTTATCATTTTATAGAAAATTTTGATACAAGTCCATATTATCCCATTCGAATTTCGGATCCAAACATTAGTTGGCTTTTAACCAGACTGGTGTAGGGTATTATATAGTCGTCATGCACGACTTTAACTTTTTTACCCGTTTTTTAATTAATTTATAATAATACCAAAAAATGTGGTACATGCTATTGTGGTATATACTTGTATTAATTCACAAAAATCCATACCTATGACAATGTTTTTGGCTGTAACTCAGAAACGAATCGAGATACTACCTTAAATTTTTCACACAAATGTAGAAGAGAGTTTAACAATAATCATATATTTTTTTAAGAATTTTAAAAAATGCGCATTTCGAGCAATGGGGTTTTGAACTCAAGACCCCAAGAAATGACCTTTGACCCTTCCATGAAAAAATCGATATGCATACCATTTTACCTAATAAATAATACCAAAACGAATTTTATACCTTGAATCGTTTTTAAGTTATTGTCGATTTTGTAATATAGTTTAGTCAATTTTTACCGTTTTTTCCAATTTTCGGGACGTCTTGGCTCTGAAATTTATGCTTTATTGAGCTGTTATCATGTACGATAGTTGTGGTAAATTTCATTGAAATCGGAGATGGTCAATCCGAAAATGCCACTTTTTTGTGTTGAATTGAGATGTTTTCACCCATATAACAAATAAAATTGCGTACGAATTTTCTTCAATTTATAAGTTTTTCGTATTTGGGTTTTCAAAATGCTTTCCAATAATATACAATTTGTGTTTGTGAAATCGGCGGTTTCGCGAATAAAAATACAATTCATTCCGCGAAAAAAAAAATTTTTTAGTCGTTGTTTTTTTTTAGTTTTGGTCGTTTTAAATGCTTTTCAAAAATATAAATTTTTTTTAAATCCAATCAGCGGTTGCGAAGTTACAAAATAATATATTAAGAACATTACATTTCGCTATCAAAAAATTATTATATTGTGTGATACAAATTTGTTTGTCAAACTAATGTCAGTAATGTTTCGAAATATCGACTCCAAGCCAATGAAATGCAAAATCAATCGTTTTTCGCTCCAGCAGTTGAGGATAAAAAACTGGGGCCAGATTCCCGCAGTCGTAAGCGTTCGAAATTGTTAAAAAAATCACGTTATTAAAGTGAAAATAAAAGGACAGGTATAACTGTTGCTGCAACTTTAACTCATATTTGTAATAAAGGAACGAAATGCTTCACCTCTAACTTATCTTTGTAATGTATTAATTAACAATAATTGCTATCGAATAAAACTCGATCACGACTGCAGTAATTTTGCCCCTGATATCTTTTTTTGATTTGACGCAAAATTATTAGTGGAAACATCTTTTGACGCTTAAATATTAGTTGAATCACCTCTGTTTATGGTTATTCTAAAATATTTTAAACATTTACCTACATTTTTTTGAATGCAATCTGATGCAAACAATTTTGGTTACGGAGTTTACATTTGGTTACTTTTTTCGTTTTCTTTCAGAAACGCTTTCCCAGAATTTTCTTTCCGAAACAAAATCGTATGATGCCTACAAGGTGAAACCAAATAAGACATTGTTTTTTTTACTCGTTAAATAGTTTGGTGTAAAAATTAGGAACGGAGTTTACAAAATTTTTTCAAATCTTATTAAACACATCCTTTTTTATCTCTGTTACATGCTGCAGAAAAACTTCAAGTCTGTTACACTAGATGATTATATACAGTACAACGACCATTTGGGTATAAATAATATTATATTTTTGCAATATAATTAATAGATAACTCCAAAATTCTGGTGTATATGCATTTTTATCAAAAATTATCACGAAAAATCGTTACAGAGTTGAAGTCGTGTTATAGCGAAAAGTTTGTAAAATGTATTAATTTTTATTTAAAACGTTACTTTTCCTCTTCATAAAAATTCTTACAGTTAGTGTTTAGCGTCATTGGTTATTAAAATATAAGCTATTAAATTTAAAAAACCTTACGAGTTAAGCCCAAATTAGTTTGGAAGTATCGTAAAAAAAGTAACGTATCATTCTCATAATGAATAAAAAGAGTATAAAAAATAAAAATATTGTATTTTTTATCTTTTTCTTGTGCATAGAATTAAATGTCAAGTAATAAAATAGAAAATTTCTATTTTCAACAGAACTTTTTTACGATTTTACTTGACAACAGTTTCAATGCATAGAAAAACGATAAAAATATATTTCTATATCTTTTTAACACATTGAATTGATTACAGATACGTTTATTTACTTTACGATTAGACTAATGAAGCCTTTACTGGTTACGGCGTTTACATTTGGCCTATAAATTGGTCACAAATTTTATGTATTAACCAAAAATTGGTCAGATTGTTATAAATTTTGCAAAACAGGGGACATGCGCTGATACATATATATCTAAATATATAACTCAAATGCAATCCATGCATTAGAAATTAGCTGGTTACACGGTTTTTATCACATTTTTTGATATCACCCATCAGGCACGTAGCAAAAGCAACAACATTTTTTAAAAAATGTAATAAAAAATATTTATTTTTTGTTGAAATCAAATACCAAATGGCCAAATTTCTTAAGTTTTCATAAATAAAATAGACTCTAAATCATAAATAAAATAGACTCTAATCCAATTGGGAAAACTGCTTTCTAAAAATTTTTTTAAGCTTTTTGGTGGCCACAGAAACTGCTTTTTTCCCTAAAAGGGTTTTGCAAATCTAGCTCGGTTTTTAATTTGATGGCCTCTTGAAACATGTGTCTATTTTAATCACGTTCTCGTCACAAAAACGCACTATCAGTTGCTTTTATTCATATTGTTTGTTATTAGCAGTTTGGTGTTAAAAATTGTCGAAATCTATTCTATTTTCCTAATTCTAACACAATGCACTATCATAAGTAGGGGGCATCGCCTGAGTGTTAGTCTATGGTAAAAATAAAATCAGAAATAGTGAGTAAAAACGCAAGGACACTCGCAAATTTTCACACAAAATAAAACATTTTGTTCAAACAAACAACCGGAAAAAAATGACTACACCTAAAATATTCCATAATAGGATAGTTAACAAAATCCATAGTTGAAACCAAATAAATTTAAAATAACTTTTTGTAATTATAAATAACTATGATTTGGGAAATCTTAACAATGTTATAATTACCCTGTAAATGTGGTACCTTATATACCCGAGTAAAAAAAATTATATATAATCATATGTGGCATATATTACAATATATAATTATACATGTCGTTATGTATATCCATATATAATTATATATGACGTTTTTTCACAAAATTTTTCCTTATATTATGCCATATATAATTTCATCTAATTAGATATCGGCCTTCATAATATTAGATATGGCATATATAATTATATATTACATAACATGGTTGATCTTATTGCATATATAGTTATATATAGGACTATATCTTAATATATATGGTGGCATTTTAGCAATATATAATTATACATGGTATCATTTAAACAATATATAATTATATGTGGTGACAGTTAAACTAGATATTATCATATATGGTGCCATTTAAATAATATATGGTCATATATGGTACCTCATTAACAAAATCTTTAATTCAGTTCCAGATATGATAATATATGGTACTATATATAGTGCGATATATATTTATATATGGTGCTATTTAAGCAATATATTATCATATATGGTGCCATTCAAACCATATATTATCATATATGGTGCCATTCAAACCATATATTATCATATATGGTACCATTTAAACCATATATTATTATATATGGTGCCATTTAAACAATATATGGCCATATATGGTACCTCATGATCAAAATTTTTAATACAGTTCCAGATATGATAATATATGATACTATATATAGTGATCTTATTGCATATATAGTTATATATAGGACTATATCTTAATATATATGGTGGCATTTTAGCAATATATAATTATACATGGTATCATTTAAACAATATATAATTACCCGAGTAAAAAAAATTATATATAATCATATGTGGCATATATTACAATATATAATTAGACATGTGGTTATGTATATCCATATATAATTATATATGAGGTTTTTTCCGAAAAATTTTCCTTATATTATGCCATATATAATTTCATCTAATTAGATATCGGCCTTCATAATATTAGATATGGCATATATAATTATATATTACATAACATGGTTGATCTTATTGCATATATAGTTATATATAGAACGATATCTTAATATATATGGTGGCATTTTAGCAATATATAATTATATATGGTATCATTTAAGCAATATATAATTATATATGGTGACAGTTAAACTAGATGTTATCATATATGGTGACATTTAAACAATATATGGTCATATATGGTACCTCATAAACCAAATCTTTAATTCAGTTCCAGATATGATAATATATGGTTCTATATATAGTTCGATATATATTTATATATGGTGTTATTTAAGCTATATATTATCATATATGGTGCCATTCAAACCATATATTATCATATATGGTACCATTTAAACCATATATTATCATATATGGTGCAATTTCAACAATATATGCCCATATATGGTACCTCATGAACAATATTTTTAATACAGTTCCACATATGATAATATATGCTACCATATATAGTGCCATATATATTTATATATGGTGTTATTTAAGCAATATATTACCATATATGGTGCCATTTAAACCATATATTGTCATATATGGTGCCATTTCAACAATATGTGCTCATATATGGTACCTGATGAACGACATTTTTAATACAGATGCAGATATGATAATATATGCTACCATATATAGTCCCATATATATTGATATATGGTGTCATTTAAACAATATTAATATATATGGTATCATTTAAACAATATATTGTCATATATGGCACAATTTAAACAATATATGGTCAAATTTGGTACCACATCAACATTTTGAATACAATTCGATATATGGTTTAATTTGAATAATGTAAAACTGTATGTCGCTATAAAAAATATTATCAGATATGTTACTTCATTAACAATATTTATAACACAGTGTCATATATTGTAATATATGTATATCATTCAATATATATTGATGTATGGTAATGGTACAATAATTCCAATATCAGTTGAGATACAATTTGTGGGTCCATATCAACAATTTGTTCAGGTACATTTAACATATATATATGTACATTTAAGTTATAATTTATAAACACTTTATAAAGTTAAATAGTTCCATAAACCTCGTCTAAGTGTATAGAATGTTTATGAATATACGATTTAATATATAATAATTATAACTACAAATTGGTGCCATTATCTAAAATTTAATTTAATGTTAACTTATAATAAAATAAAAATGTATTTCCTAAAAATAAAAATATAGTGTTAATTAATGTTAATATACAATGCTGGAAAACCGTTGGCGATGGTCGGTTATGCGTTGGCAGAACGTTGCATTAACTATCTTGGCAAAAAAATAGATTTCAAAAAACATTTTTCAAAAAATTGAGAAAACTTTTTTAATATTTGTTTTTAAAAACATGAAATTTAACCCAGTCCACCAGATTGTCAGCCAAGACCTCTACACTCTAATCTAACGAGACTTGTTATAGATGTGTGATAGCTACAAATTAAATGAATGATAAAAGCATTTCGAGCTAACTTATAAGCATCGAAAAAAGGTATTCCAGAAATTATTAAATGTATTTTAGAAAATTTTAATTGTATATCACAAAATAATCTTTGCACTTCGGAAACTACAATATTACGCAAATTTAATTATTTATTTATTTAGTTGTGTCCAGAAATAATGAAATCTATTTCAGAATTTCATAGCTAATAGAGAAAAATTTCTCAAATACATTTCATAATTTCGGAAATACGATTGATAATTTCTGAAATACAGTTTGATAATTTCTGAAATACAGTTGTGAATTTCGGAAATACAATTAATAATTTCTGAAACACAATTGATAAAACTGAACTTCAATTGCCTAGTTCTGAAATACAATTCATAAATGTGAAAAATAATTGATGAGTTCTGAAACACAATTGATAAAACTGAAATTCAATTGATTATTTCTGAAATACAATTGATAAATCTTAAAACAATTAATACAATTGGAAATGGTGTAGAGCGTCAAAAAGATGTAAATAAAATTATTTTATTCAAAGATTTCAATTTAATAAAAAAATAAATAGTATATAATTTTAGAAAAAAATTTATAGAAAAAAAAATTTTAATTTTATAAAAAGAAATTCATTTTGTAAAAGAAATGCATATTGAACTCGTTACCTTCTGAGTTTAAACCTTATTTTAACAAAATATTGTAATTTTTATACAATCAGTGCTCTGCCAGTCTATTATTTTTTGAACAGTTGGCAATATACATATGTCTGGGATCTTATTAATCCCAAATAAATGGAGATCTTACGTAGTACCCAAATATAATGCGGCATCTAATTTTATCTGTCATTTTTATGGATACTTTTAGATGTCAATCCCCAAATATATTGCTGTTTCTAATTCGATCTGCCATTTTAATACCGAAATAAATTGCAGGATCTAATTCGATCTGCCATTTTTCTGATAAATTTAGATCCAAGTTTATCCCCAAATATATTGCTGGATCTAATTTGATCTGCCATTTTTCAGATCAATTTATATCTAAGTTTATCCACAAATATATTGCTGGATCTAATTCGATGTGCCATTTTTCGGATCAAATTAGATCTAAGTTTATCCCCAAATATATAGCTAGATCTAATTCGATCTGCCACTTTTTCGGATCAAATTAGATATACGTTTATCCACAAATATATTGCCGGATCTAATTTGATCTGCCAAAATTGAGATCAAATTAGATCTAAGTTTATCCCCAAATATATAGCTGGATCTAATTGGATCCGCCATTTTTCGGATCAAATTAGATCTAAAAATATCCGCAAATATATAGCTGGATCCGCCAATTTTCGGATCAAAATAGATCTAGGTTTATCCCCAAAGATATCACTGGACCTCCCAATTTTGAGATATAACTTGATCTTAGTTTATCCCCATATATACAATGGGATCTAATACGATATGATTGGATACACCCAATTTTGAGATCTAATTGGATCAGCTAGATATTACAGCAGATCTTAAACAATATCAAATTGGATATAATTAGATATTGCGCGAGATCAATTTTTTTTACTCGGGTATATGTGGTGACAGTTAAAATAGATATTATCATATATGGTGCCATTTAAATAATATATGGTCATATATGGTACCTCATTAACAAAATCTTTAATTCAGTTCCAGATATGATAATATATGGTACTATATATAGTGCGATATATATTTATATATGGTGCTATTTAAGCAATATATTATCATATATGGTGCCATTCAAACCATATATTATCATATATGGTGCCATTTAAACAATATATGGCCATATATGGTACCTCATGATCAAAATTTTTAATACAGTTCCAGATATGATAATATATGATACTATATATAGTGCCATATATATTTATATATGGTGTTATTTAAGTAATATATTACTATATATGGTGCCATTTAAACCATATTTTATCATATATGGTGCCATTTCAACAATATATGCTCATATATGGTAACTCAACTACAATATTAACTGTATTTCAGAAGCTATTAATTCCATTTCAGAAATTTTAAATGTATTTCAGAAATTATGGAATGTATTTCAGAAATTATTAATTGTATTTCAGAAATAATCAAATCTATTTCAAAACTTGTTGATTGTTTATCATAGTTAATAGAGAAAAATTTCTAAATTACATTTCATAATTTCTGAAATACAATTGATAATTTCTGAAATACAGTTTGATAATTTCTGAAATACAGTTGGGAATTTCGGAAATACAATTAATAATTTCTGAAACACAATTGATAAAACTGAACTTCAATTGACTAGTTCTGAAATACAATTCATAAATTTGAAAAATAATTGATAAGTTCTGAAATACAATTGATAAAACTGAAATTCGATTAATTATATCTGAAATACAATTAATGAATCTTGAAAACAATTAATACAATTGGAAATGGTGTAGAGCGTTAAAAAGATGTAAATAAAATTATTTTATTGAAAGATTTTAATTTAATAAAAAAAATAAATATATGTGGGATTAGGGTCTAAAATAATGGACTGCCACAGTTTCCCAACACTGACGTACTAAATTTAGCAACACGGACGGACATGAATAGAAAGGAATACAAAGAATATTTAAAGTTTTAAAAAGACGGACAGTCGTTGTTGAGCAATCGAAAGAAACACAAGTTGTAAAGTTGTTATAAAAGTTGTAAAGTCGTGCTAACTTCGGACGGAAAAAAGTTGTGAATTTGAAGAATTAAAGTTGATTCGGACAGACATTTTTATAATAATTAAATATAATTATTAACATTTTTATTCAAAACTAATTTTTAAAAAATATTGCAAATAACAAAGTGAATTTAAATAAATCGTTATTTCAATTAATATTAAAATATAATAACTAATCTGTGTTTTATTATATTTTCCCTACATTTGGGGGCTCGTCCAATGCCAAAATTTAAAAACAAAAAGTGCATAAGGTTAAAGAATATTTCTTAAAACAAAAATTTATCATTAAAAAAGAAGTTGCTAAGTAAAAGAAAATTAAAATTATCTAAAACGGGAAAATTGTCAAATAATTGCAAAAAGACCTAAAATACGAAATTATAATAAAAACCAGTTTTAACTCCGCCCACAAAATATACGGAATGTCTGCATAAAAAAGTATACGATCGGTATTGAAACAATTGAAGTTGAGTGAAAGCGGTCAAAGTTTAAAACACTAACATTTAAATTGAGCTCAAAGTTAAAAGCTTTTTTTAAAAAAAAAAAAATGAGTGAAGAAAAATAAAAATGCATTTAAGAGAATTAGAAAGCAACTATGTCAGAGCAAAGTGAGGATGATAGAATAAAAACACGTTCAAAGCTAAAAGAATTAAAATTTAAAGAAAGTGGTAGTCAAATCAAACATGAAATAAACAAAAATCTTACAGAGAGTGATAATCAGGAAAGTGCAAATAAAAATATTACAACTAAAGAAAGTGATAACCAAAACAAACAACAAATAGAAAACATAGTAAAAAATAAAGAAGTTAAAGAAACATCAGAAGGTACAAATCAAAACATACAAGTCAATTTTGAAAATCAAATTAAAGAAAGTGAAGTAAAAAATAACATTAAAACAATGACGAACGAGGAAAATCCAAATGGTCTGGAGCGAATGGCTTCAAATGTTATTTCGGCAGGTGCGGCAGAAAAAGCAATTCCTGTATTTGAAGGTGACAGCGGCATGAACATTAAAATGTGGATAGAAAATTTTGAATACAATGCAACCACTTACGGTTGGGACGATTTACAAAAATTTGTTTTTGCGCGGAGCAAAATGAGAAAAACAGCAGAGTTATTTTTACAATCAGTGCCTGTGAGCAATTATAAAGCTCTTAAAGAACTTTTGGAAGATGAATTTCAAAGGGAGTACCCAAGTGCAGAAGTCCATTCACAGCTTCGCGATCGTCGAAAACAAGACAATGAAAGTATACACGAATATATACTGCATATGCGTCGAATTGGTTCGTTCGGTTCGGTTGATGAACTTTCAATTATTCGGTACGTCGTTGACGGAATTAAAGGCAAGCAGAAAAATAAAATTAACTTATACAGTGCTAAAAACTATAAAGAATTAAGAGCTCAATACGAAATATATGAAAGAATATATAAAAATAAACATGAAAATAAATTTGAAAAGGGAAGTGAAAATCGTTACAAGACAAATAAAAACTCTACTAATTCAAAAACAATTCGGTGTTATAATTGTGGATCTCATGATCATAAACGTAGTTCTTGCACTATAGATGGACCAAAATGCTTTAAGTGCAACAAAACTGGCCACATATCGAAAGACTGTAAAGTGACAAATACTGATAAAGTGACTAGTTCTGATAAAGTGAATTGTACCATAAATGAAACTAGTTTAAAGAAACTAATGATAAATGAAATTTTTTTTTATTGTTTGATCGACAGTGGCGCGGATATTTCCCTTGTGAAAGAAAGCATTTTTAATAAAAACATTAAAAAAGACATTCAGAATTATAATAGAGAAATTGTCGGTTTCGGTGGTGCCGTGACAATACCAAAAGGTATTGTAAAAGTAAATTCAAATTTCGATGGAATTTTAGTTTCCCACAACCTTGTGATTGTACCAGATAATGCTGTTGGTTACGACATTGTCATCGGCTTTGATACTTTAAAAAAACTACGGTACACGTCGGATGAAAAAGGGTATACGTTTCACTCGTTAATTAATAACTCCAGTGAAGATGAATGTAAAAAAATTATGAACATAAATGTTGTCGAAGAATCTAATGTAGTGGCACCGGTCGGTTATAAAAAACATATTGAACAAATTAAAAATAATTATACGCCGGTACGTAACGCAGTCAACCCGATAAAAATGAAAATTGTTTTAGAAAAAGAAGATCCGATATATTCGTCGCCCAGTCGTTTGCCACAGCCGGAGCAGAAAATAGTTGAAGACCAAGTTAATGAATGGCTAAAATCTGGTATTATTCGAAAGTCTACATCTCAGTATTGCAGTCGTGTAGTGTTAGCTGATAAAAAAGATGGTTCTAAGAGGATGTGCATCGATTACAGACGTTTGAATAAGGTATGTTTTAAAGACCGTTTCCCAGTTCCAAATATGGAGGACTTAATTGATTGTTTAGCTGTTTCATCTGTATTCAGCGTATTGGATATAAAAAACGCATTTTTGCACGTTCCTGTTGAAGAAGACTGTAAAAAGTTTACAGCTTTTGTGACAAAACAAGGTATTTTCGAATTCAATTATGCGCCGTTCGGATTCTGCAATTCTCCAGCAGTTTTTATACGTTTTATCAACTCAATTTTTCGAGAACTTGTTAACGAAGGTATAGTGCAAATTTACATGGATGACATTATCATTTTTTCAGCTGATAATAATACAGGTATGAGCTATTTGCAAAAAGTTATTAATGTTGCTGCACAAAATAATTTAGAAATAAACTGGAAAAAATGTAAATTTTTGCAAAATCGAGTTGAATTTTTGGGAATGATTATAGAAAATGGTACAGTAAAACCTAGTGATGAAAAAATAAAAGCTGTAAAAAATTTTCCAATACCACAGAATGTGAGAGGTATACAATCATTTCTTGGCCTTACAGGATTTTTCAGAAAGTTTATAGAAAATTATTCAGTAATTGCTAGACCTTTAACAAACTTACTTAAGAAGAACGTTGCATTTGTTATTGATGATAAGGCAAAAACGGCCATTAAAACATTAAAAGATATTTTGACAAATCAACCAGTTTTGAGAATTTTTTCAAGAGAGGCAAAAACAGAGTTGCATACAGATGCGTCGAAATTGGGTTTTGGTGCTATACTACTACAACAATTTGATGAAAAGTGGTATCCTGTTTATTTTTATAGTAAAAAAACATCTGAATCGGAAGCAAAACTACATAGCTATCATTTAGAAATAAAGGCTGCATTTTTAGGAATGAAGAAGTTACGACATTATCTTTTGGGGATGAAATTCGATTTAATTACTGATTGTTTAGCATTCCAGCAAACATATAGAAAGGATGATTTGGTATCCTCGATCTCTAGATACGTAATGTACATGCAGGATTTTGATTATAATTTAAAACATCGAAAAGGTGAACGAATGAAGCACGTCGATGCGCTCAGTAGGCATGCGGTTAATATTGTTAGCGTAGAATCAGAATTAAAATGCCGTTTGCAAAAAGCACAAAATACTGATGATAGCTTAAAAGCTATTATTGAAATATTAAATACTCATCCGTATGGTAACTACAAGTTGATAGGTGGTGTTTTATGTAAATCAGTTGACGGAAATGATGTATTTGTGGTTCCTCGTCATATGGAGAAAGAAATTATCACGAAAGCACATGAAAATGGTCACTTTGGAACAGCAAAAACCGTTCATCAAATAAAACAACATTATTTTATATCACACATAGAAAATAAAGTAAATAAAGTAATACAAAATTGTATAAAATGCATTCTTTTCAACAAAAAACAAGGAAAATTAGAGGGGTTTCTAGAATGCATTGATAAAGGTGACGTGCCGTTGTGTACAATACACGTTGATCATTTAGGACCAATGGATGCTACGTCAAAGCAGTATAAGCATATATTTGCTGTTGTTGATGGGTTTAGTAAATTCGTTTGGCTGTACCCCACAAAAAGCGCTGGTGTGGACGAAGTCATTAACAAGCTCGAGTGTTGGCGTTCAATTTTTGGTGATCCACAGCGTATTATAAGTGACAGAGGTGCAGCGTTTACTTCAAACGCATTTAAAGAATTTTGCAATTCTAAAAACATCGAACATATACTTACAACAACTGGTGTACCACGAGGTAATGGGCAAGTGGAACGTGTCAACAGGACTATATTAGCAGTAATATCAAAACTTTCATCTGAAAAGCCTGAAATGTGGTACAAAGAAGTAGTCAATGTTCAAAAAGCTCTGAATAGTAGTTTTCATAGATCTGCTGGTCGCTCACCATTTGAAGTTTTGTTTGGCGTAAAGATGAAAAATGGTAGCTGCAATAACGTAATGGAAATTCTAGAAACTGAACTGGTGAATGAATTTGATAAAGATCGTGAACAACTTAGATATGAGACTAAACAACAAATTCAAAAAGTACAAATTGAAAATAAGAAGAACTTTGATCGTAAAAGAAAGAAAAATTTTGATTACAAAGTTGGCGATTTGGTGGCTATTAAAAGAACCCAATTTGTTGCCGGCAGAAAACTTGCTCATGAATATCTTGGGCCGTATGAAGTTACAAAGGTTAAGCGAAATGGGCGTTATGAGGTTCGAAAAGCAGCATCTTTTGAGGGGCCGAATACAACAAGCACTAGCAATGATCATATGAAGTTATGGCGTTATTCCGAAGCTGATGATGAAGATGGTAGTTCATCCGAGACGGATGATTAGTCGGATGGCCGAATGTGGGATTAGGGTCTAAAATAATGGACTGCCACAGTTTCCCAACACTGACGTACTAAATTTAGCAACACGGACGGACATGAATAGAAAGAAATACAGAGAATATTTAAAGTTTTAAAAAGACGGACAGTCGTTGTTGAGCAATCGAAAGAAACACAAGTTGTAAAGTTGTTATAAAAGTTGTAAAGTCGTGCTAACTTCGGACGGAAAAAAGTTGTGAATTTGAAGAATTAAAGTTGATTCGGACAGACATTTTTATAATAATTAAATATAATTATTAACATTTTTATTCAAAACTAATTTTTAAAAAATATTGCAAATAACAAAGTGAATTTAAATAAATCGTTATTTCAATTAATATTAAAATATAATAACTAATCTGTGTTTTATTATATTTTCCCTACATATATAATTTTATAAAAAAATTTATAGAAAAAAAAAATTTTAATTTTATAAAAAGAAATTCATTTTGTAAAAAAATGCATATCGAACTCGAGACCTTCTGAGTTTAAACCTTATTTTAACAAAATATTGTAATTTTTATAAAATCAGTGCTCTGCCAGTGTATTATTTTTTGAACAGTTGGCATCTTGGATCTTATTTAATCCCAAATAAATGGAGATCTTACGTAGTACCCAAATATAATGCGGCATCTAATTTTATCTGTCATTTTTATGGATAGTTTTATATGTCAATCCCCAAATATATTGCTGTTTCTAATTCTATCTGCCATTTTAATACCTAAATAAATTGCTGGATCTATTTCGATCTGCAATTTATGGGAAAAATTAAGATCTTACCAAATCACTAAATATATCACTGGATTCAATTCGATCTGCAACTTATTGAAAAAGTTAAGATCTTACGCAATCCCGAAATATATTACTAGATCTAATTTCATCTGTTATGTTTTTCATAAATTTAGATCTTACGTAATCCCCAAATATAATCCTCGATCTAATTCGATCTGCCGTTTTCCAGATAAAGTTAGATACAACTTAATCCTAAAATATATATGTGACCTTCTCCGAGAAAAGGGACCTAGTGTGTGAAAATTAAGTTTTGAGAAGAACGCATTTAAAGTTTCATAACGCATTATCACTTTGAACACACCTTCAGTTGGGAGATGCGATTTGGTATGGTTAGTTATGATTGGGTGCCTCAACTCATTTCATCTTATTCTACACCCTTTTAGGTACCAGAATCCACTCTTAAGTCCAAACCCGTTTTTTGACACACTAGGTCCCTTTTCACGGAGAAGTTCACATATACCTAGATCTACTTTTTCGTATAAATTTAGATCCAAGTTTATCCCCAAATATATTGCTGGATCTAATTCGATCTGCCATTTTACGGTTAAATTTAGATCCAAGTTTATCCCCATATATATTGCTGGATCTAATACGATCTGCCATTTTTCTGATAAATTTAGATCCAAGTTTATCCCCAGATATATTGCTGGATCTAATTGGATCTGCCATTTTTCGGATAAATTTAGATCTACGTTAATCCACAAATATATTGCTGGATCTAATTCGATGTGCCATTTTTCGGATCAAATTAGATCTAAGTTTATCCCCAAATATATTGCTAGATCTAATTCGATCTGCCACTTTTTCGGATCAAATTAGATCTAAGTTTATCCACAAATATATTGCTGGATCTAATTCGATCTGCCAAAATTGAGATCAAATTAGATCTAAGTTTATCCACAAATATACAGCTGGATCTAATAGGATCCGCCATTTTTCGGATCAAATTAGATCTAAAAATATCCCCAAATATATAGCTGGATCCGCCAATTTTCGGATCAAAATAGATCTAGGTTTATCCCCAAAGATATCATTGGACATCCCAATTTTGAGATATAACTTGATATTAGTTTATCCCCATATATATAATGGGATCTAATACGATATGATTGGATACACCCAATTTTGAGATCTAATTGGATCAGCTAGATATTACAGCAGATCTTAAACAATATCAAATTGGATATGATTAGATATTGTGCGAGATCAGTTTTTTTTACTCGGGTAACCTATATTTTTATATATTGTCTTTTATCAAATTAGATATCAACCATATATGCTATACATAATGAGATATGAAAGATCTGTTGTCATATATAATTATAAATGATTATATATAACATAATATATGATCACATATGGTGGCATATAAGCCATATATTTTGAGATATAGTAATATATGCCCTCTTATAAAAATTTTTTGATTGTATGATGTAAGATATTTTTATATATGATTATATATTAGATTAAATGCTATAAGATATATTATATATGATTCCATATATGGTGCAAGATTAACAATATAATTTTAGATATGATTATATATGGTCCCACGTCAGTAATATTTTCTATGTGTTTAATATATAATTATATATAGTCACATATTACCTGAGAGACCTTTCTATAGAATCCCAGCTCGGGCACAAAAAAAATTTTTTTTTTACTTTTTTAACTCAATTTAATTTACTTGTAAATATTCTTTTTACAGATCTTAAAAAAATTAACCCATTTACTGCCAACAGCACCTGAAACAGTGGCGGTCCGTGAAGTTTTCACAGTGTGCTTCGGTTTTTTAAGTAATCAAAATTACGCCTATAATTTGTGTATTTTCAGTACGTATCATGTATTAATGATGGGCACAGATTAGGTTTAATTAATTTTGTATATTTTTAATTCATATGCCGTTTAAATTCTCTTTTACGCACACTTTTCTACTTGTTGACTTTTTTGTTGACCGTGTAAGGGGTGCGCAAATAAAATGCTTACTACATAGAATTTGAGTTGCATATCAAGTAAAAAAATATAAAATCAATAATAATATGAACTCTGTTTAGAGTGGGATGTGACAGGTCGTTGGAAAATATTCATTATATACGTAATTTTTACATTTTAAAAAAAGGCAGCACACCTTTGACAACTTCACGGACCGTTGACCTGAAAGTTATGTTTACTGCAACTTGGGATTAATATTATTTTAATATTTTATTATATATTGTCATATATAACCCCACACATAATTATATATGTAACTGAGGTACTATTATCGAATCCCAGCTCGGGCACAAAAAAAATTTTGTTTTTACCTTTTTTAACTCAATTTGATTTACTTATAAATATTTTTTTAGAGATCTTAAAAAGGTTAAACCATTTTGTGTCAACAGCATCTGCAAATTATGTTTTCAATCAATAGTATTTTAAATATATAATTAGATATCGTAATATACATATAATAATTGCGTTAAGTTCTGAATTTGAGTTCTTCCAGAGCGGAAATGTTTTTTTTTATTTTTGTAATATTTCTACATACAATTTTGGCAATATTCTTATTTTTTTACTCCTACTTTTAATACAAACAAAACAATTTGTGAAAAAGTGTGGATAAGAGTATTTTTTCCAAAGGATTGCTAAGCTTATATATGTCATACCTTATTTAAAAGACATTTATATTACCTTTTAAATAACATGT
This sequence comes from Leucophora obtusa, assembly GCA_949987735.1. NCBI lineage: Eukaryota > Metazoa > Arthropoda > Insecta > Diptera > Anthomyiidae > Leucophora > Leucophora obtusa. Next base: position 247,073,650 of record OX465295.1, read on the forward strand.
ATATTGCTCTTATACCATTATTAATTTCGCAAATACAGACTGTTGATATTTAGACTTTTGAGCCAAATAAATAGGTGCCTTGACCCTTCAACAAACATTTTTTTATCTTATTCACCAAAAAAATTCCGTCAGTGGAAAACATTTAAGATTTTTAATTTTTGTTTTTTTGAAAGAATGTTATTAATTTATTTTTGCTAAGTCATCTATACGTGTGACCTTCTTCGAGAAAAGGGACCTAGTGTGTCAAAAAACGGGTTTCGATAAAAATGAGAAAAACATTAAAATTTTATTTTTAATTTTACTTTAAATGCGTTCTTCTCAAAACTTAATTTTCACACACTAGGTCCCTTTTCTCGGAGAAGGTCACATATATAAATTTATATAATTATATATAACTCAGTAACACGAACAATGTTGTCTCATATAGTCAGTCATGTTGTATAGCAATTAGGGTTTATGTCCCGGGAATTCCCGGGACGGGATTCCCGGGAATCCCGCCCTTTTTTCAATCCCGCAATCCCGGGAATTTCATGCGGGATTTCCCGGGATTTTTTGTATTCTTTTATATATATTGCAATTTCGAAAGCTTTTTTTAAATTTAAAGCATAGATTTTTTTGAAATCAATTTAAATAAAAATATTTAAAATAAAAAATACGATTTAAAATTTAATAAACTGAATTAGTAGAATATAAAAAAATTTTATTATTTAGGCCAAATTGTTTTTGAATGTCAGCTGAATTTGGTTTAGTTACCAATAAAAATACTCGTACTTCGGGGGAAAAAATTGTTTCTTTAAAACGATGATCTTTGTTCAAGTAAAGCAATATATACAACATTTCAACATCATTATTTCAGTTCCAAATACATCCAAAAAGCCTGTGCATTAAAATTTAAAAAATTAGTAATATTTTCCTATTTTCAGCTGTTATAAATAATTTGAGGGTTTTTTACTTCAAAAAATTTCATTTAAATTTCAATTGCTACTCCTTTATTTAAATTGTATTTTTTAAAAAAATTTTATTTTTCAAATAATGCATCAGATGCTTTTTCAAATTATTTTGGATTTTTTATATGTTAATTTCAAATGATTAATGACTCAGAAATTAGCTCCAAAAACAAAAATTTTTTCCACTTTTTCCTATGAGCCATTTAAGAATCTAATTTATGAGCGCTCCGAAATTGCTGGCTGGGAATTTATTTTTAAAAATTTCTAATCAAAAAATACCAATTAAAGTTAAAAGATTATTTAATAATATTTTATTTTCTATTTTTATCAAAAGATTTAAGCCAATTTGCCTAAAAATTTGTGTGAAAAATACTCCCTTTTAAACTTTTTTATAAAAATAATTCTAGACGAATTCTTCTGAAAATCTCCATAGAAACAAAATACCTAGAAATAGAAATTTTTGGATTCCATACTTAATAAATGTTTAAGCAAAAAAACGATTTTAGTTCTGACTATAAAACTGGTCCGACACAAGCTTGCACCCATGAACAATTCGAATACGTCCTAAAAGAAGGTATGAAAATAAAATACCCGTGTCTTTCACTTTGTCTATATTAATTCGTTTATAAACGGTTTATAAACGCGAATTAATATTCAGTTATTTCTAAGGATTTTTTAAAATTAAGACGGCCTTCCATATAAATATATTACCTCAATATTAATTCGCGATTTAAACTGTTAGACAAATTGATCTAGAAAAAGTGGAAGACATGGATATTTTATATTTAGCCCTGCTTTCAGAATATATTAAGTAGATTTTCTCATAGGTACAACCAAAAAATGAACTTTTTCAAACGGTGTTGTAATAGAAATCGAGTTTTTCCAATACAACATATACCGGATTTATTTATTTGCGAATGAGCGGGAATTCCCGGGATCCCGGGAAATTCAGAAAAAAATCCCGCTGTCCCGGGAAATGAAAAAGTCCGGGAAAAGAAAAACCCTAATAGCAATGTTTGGCTGAGTGAGTTAAGTGGCCGACTACAACGCCAGCAACCTGGGTTCAAATCCTGTCGACTGCATTTTTTTTTTGTTTTTTTTTAATGAAATAAATATTTTTTAAATAATAAATGTTTTTTTTTAATTTTTTGTGTTATTTTTTAAATTTTTTTAAAATCCAAGTAAAAAAAAATGATATGGAGCCATATGAAGTTATATTTAATTATATATAATCTTTTATATATATTTAGTTAGAATATTCTTCTACCTCAAGTCCAAATTCTAATATGATATTGTCATATTAGATTTTTATTTGTTGTTTCAAAAAGGGTTGATCATTTTCATGATAGACAATACAATTGTTTCGTAGACATCACTCTACTCTTCAGTTGTACGCTAAGAAAATGATAACTTTCCTACTCAAAACGAGACATTACATAAGGTACAAAAAACCAACGGAATGAGAATTTTGTACTTTCGTATATGAACTGTCTGATTTGGTAAAACCAGTTATAAATCAACTCCTTTTTGAAAGCAACAATTACATAAAAGTACCCTTTGGCTACTATTTATATGTATGTCTGTTGTCAATACATTTTGTAAAAACAACTAATTTTAAACTCAAAACAAAATAAATATTTGAATGAGATTTTAGCCGTGGTGTGCTTATTTTCAACAATTATTTTAATTTTTGCATTAAAAAATACAAAAATTGTTTTTTTCGGACTTTTTATATTTTCATATATTTAGTTAGAATATTCTTCTACCTCAAGTCCAAATTCTAATATGATATTGTCATATTAGATTTTTATTTGTTGTTTCAAAAAGGGTTGATCATTTTCATGATAGACAATACAATTGTTTCGTAGACATCACTCTACTCTTCAGTTGTCCGCTAAGAAAATGATAACTTTCCTACTCAAAACGAGACATTACATAAGGTACAAAAAACCAACGGGATGAGAATTTTGTACTTTCGTATATGAACTGTCTGATTTGGTAAAACCAAAAATAAAAATCTAATCTGAAACAACAAATAAAAATCTAATATGACAATATCATATTAGAATTTGGACTTGAGGTAGAAGAATATTCTAACTAAATATATGAAAATATAGAAAGTCCGAAAAAACAATTTTTGTATTTTTTAATGCAAAAATTAAAATAATTGTTTATAATCTTTTATGTAATTAGATATAATTATATCCGAAAAATGAGAACGTCTTATTGTATCGAATTGTATACAATTTGGTACAATTTGATACAATTTAATGCAATTCGATACAATTGTATCCGAATTTTGTCCTCATCCAATTACATCAAATTATATCTTTTTGTATAAAATTATATAAAATGTTATAAAAGTGGACATAGTTTGATACAATTATATCTAAATATTAACATTATACTTTTTATCATATTATATAGGACCATATCTATCAATATACATAAGGCCAAATATGTAATTATAGATGAGTTTTTTTCAATTACAATTACATGTAATTGTGTAATTGCATGTGTAATTAATTACAAAATGTAATGATTAACCCCAGGCCTGCTGGAGATCTTATAATTTCGATAAATCTTCCATACTTTTATCCAGATTTATCATGACAGTGCAATAAACATGAAAAAAGATTTCTTTTAATTTAGTAATTTTAAAATAAAGTTAACAACACTGAAATTTTAAAGTTAATAGGATTATGAGATGCAACCAAGATATAAGAAATCAGTCAAGTGTACGTTATAGTATAGAGAATTTCGTATTAAAGCTTCAGTGTTGTTAATGTTATGGGTGCGGTGCGTAAGGCATTTTTGACTCATGCTCAAAAAAAAAAACCAAAAAAAAAAACAAATTACTCACGCACGAGCATTTCGTTTTTTACTCAGCACACAAGAATATATTAACTTTCTTATTAAACTTACAATCAGAAAATTCTCACGCAAAACAGTAAAAATTACTAAAAACATATGATGCAAAAAATAAACTCACACACGAATCAATCACGGGTTATTCTTACTCACGCTCACGTACGAATCACTTAAGTATAGTAATTATTACTCACGATCACATGTGAATAACGTGACTCACGAACATTGCGTGTCACGCGCCAATCCCTAGTAATTACTAAATCTAAAACTAGTTCAAAATCATTGATAACATGGAACCAAATATAATACAATACGGTTTTATATGGACCTTATATATTTTTATATAAAACCACTTTGAAAAAATTGCCTATGTGGGATGATATATAATTATAGATGATTTTATAAAGAACGTTATAAGTTATATATGGGTTCATATTCGTCAATATATAATCATAACTAACACAAATTATAAAATATTTCTTATATGGATCCACATAGTTTTATATTATTATGTATACCCGAGTAAAAAAAATTATATATAATCATATGTGGCATATATTACAATATATAATTATACATGTCGTTATGTATATCCATATATAATTATATATGACGTTTTTTCACAAAATTTTTCCCTATATTATGCCATATATAATTTCATCTAATTAGATATCGGCCTTCATAATATTAGATATGGCATATATAATTATATATTACATAACATGGTTGATCTTATTACATATATAGTTATATATAGGACTATATCTTAATATATATGGTGGGATTTTAGCAATATATAATTATACATGGTATCATTTAAACAATATATAATTATATGTGGTGACAGTTAAACTAGATATTATCATATATGGTGCCATTTAAACAATATATGGTCATATATGGTACCTCATTAACAAAATCTTTAATTCAGTTCCAGATATGATAATATATGGTACTATATATAGTGCGATATATATTTATATATGGTGCTATTTAAGCAATATATTATCATATATGGTGCCATTCAAACCATATATTATCATATATGGTACCATTTAAACCATATATTATTATATATGGTGCCATTTAAACAATATATGGCCATATATGGTACCTCATGATCAACATTTTTAATACAGTTCGAAATATGATAATATATGATACTATATATAGTGCCATATATATTTATATATGGTGTTATTTAAGTAATACATTACTATATATGGTGCCATTTAAACCATATATTATCATATATGGTGCCATTTCAACAATATATGCTCATATATGGGACCTCATGAACAACATTTTTAATACAGTTTTAGATATAATAATATATGCTACTATATATGGTGCAATATATATTGATATATGCTATCATTTAAACAATATATTACCATATGTGGTGACATTTAAACCATACATTATGATATATGGTGCCATTTCACCAACGTTTTTATTACAGTTGCAGATATGATAATATATGCTACTATATACTTTGATATATCGTATCATTTAAACAACCCGAATAAAAATAGTTACATATAGTCATATATGTGATTAAGTTATATCTGTATAAATATACAGTTTCATCCGAAGAATGGCCCGATATATTTTTATCAATTGTTTATCAATTTTTATCTAATTGTATCAGTTTATATCAGACCTGATTAAATTATGTGTTAATCAGGTGAAATTGTCTCCGATTTTTGACTTGAGGCAATTTTATCGGTTTATATGTACCGGTGTCAGGTTTGATCGTAATTGGTTTAATTTTATATAAATAAAATATAATTGTATCCGACATTTCCCTTATACAATTGTATTAAAGTTTTAAACTGATATCAGGACAAAATTGGGATATAACTATATAATTTTGTATACAAATATATATATTTTGACCTAAACTGATACCATGTGATATAAGCCAATAAAATTGTATCAGGTCAAAAATCAGATACAATTTCATGTGGTTAACACATAATTTAATCAGGTCAGATCTAAACTGATACAATTAGATGAAAACTGATAAACAAATGATACAATTTTATCGGGCCATTTTTCGGATCAAATGGTACATGGATGACTCTAAGTTATATATTACCATATAAAGCTCCATATTATTTTTTTTAATAGGGAACATACCATATATGGTGCCATTTAAACAGTATATTGTCATATATGGTGTCATTTAAACAATATATGGTCATATATGGTAACTCAACTACAATATTAACTGTATTTCAGAAGCTATTGCATTTCAGAAATTTTAAATGTATTTCAGAAATTATGGAATGTATTTCAGAAATTATTAATTGTATTTCAGAAATAATCAAATCTATTTCAAAACTTGTTGATTGTTTATCATAGTTAATAGAGAAAAATTTCTAAATTACATTTCATAATTTCTGAATTACAATTGATAATTTCTGAAATACAGTTTGTTAATTTCGGAAATACAATTAATAATTTTTGAATCACAATTGATAAAACTGAACTTCAATTGACTAGTTCTGAAATACAATTCATAAATCTGAAAAATAATTGATAAGTTCTGAAATACAATTGATAAAACTGAAATTCGATTAATTATTTCTGAAATACAATTAATGAATCTTGAAAACAATTAATACAAATGGAAATGGTGTAGAGCGTTAAAAAGATGTAAATAAAATTATTTTATTGAAAGATTTCAATTTAATAAAAAAATAAATATATAATTTTATAAAAAAATTTATAGAAAAAAAAATTTTAATTTTATAAAAAGAAATTCATTTTGTAAAAAAAAATGCATATCGAACTCGAGACCTTCTGAGTTTAAACCTTATTTTAACAAAATATTGTAATTTTTATAAAATCAGTGCTCTGCCAGTGTATTATTTTTTGAACAGTTGGCATCTTGGATCTTATTTAATCCCAAATAAATGGAGATCTTACGTAGTACCCAAATATAATGCGGCATCTAATTTTATCTGTCATTTTTATGGATAGTTTTAGATGTCAATCCCCAAATATATTGCTGTTTCTAATTTTATCTGCCATTTTAATACCTAAATAAATTGCTGGATCTATTTCGATCTGCAATTTATGGGAAAAATTCAGATCTTACCAAATCACTAAATATATCCCTGGATTCAATTCGATCTGCAACTTATTGAAAAAGTTAAGATCTTACGCAATCCCGAAATATATTACTAGATCTAATTTCATCTGTTATTTTTTTCATAAATTTAGATCTTACATAATCCCCAAATATAATCCTCGATCTAATTCGATCTGCCGTTTTCCAGATAAAGTTAGATACAACTTAATCCTAAAATATATATGTGACTTTCTCCGAGAAAAGGGACCTAGTGTGTGAAAATTAAGTTTTGAGAAGAACGCATTTAAAGTTTCATAACGCATTATCACTTTGAACACACCTTCAGTTGGGAGATGCGATTTGGTATAGTTGGTTATGATTGGGTGCCTCAACTCAACCAGAATCCACTCTTAAGTCCAAACCCGTTTTTTGACACACTAGATCCCTTTTCTCGGAGAAGGTCACATATACCTAGATCTACTTTTTCGTATAAATTTAGATCCAAGTTTATCCCCAAATATATTGCTGGATCTAATTCGATCTGCCATTTTCCGGTTAAATTTAGATCCAAGTTTATCCCCATATATATTGCTGGATCTAATACGATCTGCCATTTTTCTGATAAATTTAGATCCAAGTTTATCCCCAGATATATTGCTGGATCTAATTGGATCTGCCATTTTTCGGATAAATTTAGATCTACGTTAATCCACAAATATATTGCTGGATCTAATTCGATGTGCCATTTTTCGGATCAAATTAGATCTAAGTTTATCCCCAAATATATTGCTAGATCTAATTCGATCTGCCACTTTTTCGGATCAAATTAGATCTAAGTTTATCCACAAATATATTGCTGGATCTAATTCGATCTGCCAAAATTGAGATCAAATTAGATCTAAGTTTATCCACAAATATACAGCTGGATCTAATAGGATCCGCCATTTTTCGGATCAAATTAGATCTAAAAATATCCCCAAATATATAGCTGGATCCGCCAATTTTCGGATCAAAATAGATCTAGGTTTATCCCCAAAGATATCATTGGACCTCCCAATTTTGAGATATAACTTGATCTTAGTTTATCCCCATATATATAATGGGATCTAATACGATATGATTGGATACACACAATTTTGAGATCTAATTGGATCAGCTAGATATTACAGCAGATCTTAAACAATATCAAATTGGATATGATTAGATATTGTGCGAGATCAATTTTTTTTACTCGGGTAGTGTCATACTAAATTATATATAAACGTACATGTAATTATGTCTTTTATATGTTACTTTATGTACTTATATATAGCACATACATATACACTCACAATAACTTTACCGTAAAAGTTCAACAGTTGTTTAAAAAGTAAATCAGTAAAGTTGTTTTAATGGAATAAGTAGTTAAATTGCAAAGAAATATATTTTTTTACTTTTTCTATCAGTCATTCAATAAATAAAATACACAAAATATGGACTTTCGGTAGAAGTTAAAATATTCAATCAAAATTTTCTGTTAAAAACAATCAGTTGTTAGAATACAATTAATTTTAAAATAAACGATAAAACTATTATTTTTACCGACTTTGCCAGTTAATTAAATAACAATTAAAAATAAACGACAAAATACAATTGTTTTAAACGAAAAGTGGGTAGTCCTTTTTTTAACTTATTTTCTATTGTTTTAATGTATATATTCGGTTGATTTTAAGGAAAAAATATTGTGAGTGTATATGTAGGCCAATATGTAATAATATAAAATCACATATGTCTCCACATTAAAACCTTTGAGGAAAAAATATCTAACATATGACTATATGAAAGTATATCAGCTTGAATTTAAAAGCATATGTGGCCATATGTAACTATAAGTTACTATATGCAATTACATAAAATAATATATGATTATATCAAAACTTTTTTACTCGGGAATGTATTAATTTAGAACTAATCTGATACAATAAAATTTAAATCAAATATAATTGCATCCAGTTTTCGATCAGATATAATAGTATCTGATAAAAAGTAGGATTTTGTATTTGATACAATTATATCAGGTAAAAATGTGGATACAATTCTATATGACTTTTATGTAGTTTTGTCAGTTCAGATCAAAAATGATACAACCCGGGTAAAAATAGTTATATATGGTCATATATAATGTGATTGTGCTATATATGGCTATGAATGGAGTCACATTAAGACACATATCAATATATACAACTACATCTGATATTATTTTTTGAACAAATTTTTTATATGGTAATTGATACTAGTATATGTCCCCAAATCTTACTCCATATATAATTACATAAGCCATATGAAATTAATAAAAATATATGTAGTGATCGATATGATTATATATGGTTCCATGCAAAGTTACATAAAAATGTATGTGACGCTATACTAAAAATATTTTTTTGTAATTTTATATAACTTTATATATAATCCTATACAAACTAATATATAGTTCAACATAAATTTTAGTTATCTGTAAATTAAGATTTAAATTAACATGGCTTCACATATAACCATATAAGGTTCCATAAACAAATTAAGTTATTTTTTTATATATAATTTCATATTAAAAAAGTTATGCGTACGTTTCCTAAGACAAAAGCATTCAAATGCATTTTTATAAAACACAACCAATTTTTGTAGGAAAATTTTTAAACATTGGGTTATGTTTTCTAAAATTTGGGCCTTTAAAATTGTTTAAAATTTCAATTGTCAACTTAATAGCTGTTAAGCATAACTTCCAGTCATAAAAAGCCTACCTACTATCTGGTTGAATTATATAAAGTCAGATATATTTATATGGCAGTATATATAATTTGATATCCTGGATATGGACAAATCTCGGATCAAATTGCACCAAATTATATCTAATTTGATATAATTAGACACATGTAGATGACCCATTTTTCGGATCAAATTGTGTGTGGTTGTATATGGGAACTTATCAGATAAGATATAATTATATAAGACACCATATTAAAATTTTTACCCGGGAATGTAATACAATAATGCATCATCTAATGCAAATAAATCGCGCCATTTCTCGGATACAATTATATCTAATATTTATAGAGTTTTATCATCTGAGATCTGTACTAGTACAATTATAATTCAACTGATAGAATTACATGGGGCCATTTCTCGGATAAGACTGTAGATCATATTAGATTATGTATGACTATATTATGCTCCATATTAATTTTTTTTAACCGGGTTGTGCAATATTGTTTTCATTTTTAATTAAAAACAATTTTCTCATAGAATGTAAGGATGTTGAAAATTCTGGACAGATGCGGCCGATTATTTTAACGTGAATGGGGTTCCGAAAATATATTAGCAGCCCACAGTGAATAAAATACCACTATCATTTGAATTTAATTGAACATCTGTTTTTATAACGTGCATTTTGATATTTTTAATGGAATTATTGTTTTATTTATGTGACAAATTTTCTTTTCTCTCTGTGTTAAAAAATAAATAAGAAATGCTACAACTATTGCAAATTGTTTAATGTAACAAATGGAGGGCAAAATACAAGATCCGTGGTTTGTATTAACTATTGTCAAATATAATATAGTTGATACCTATTCCGTTTCATTTTTATTGAATTTTCACTAGCAAATCGTAACCAAAAACTACCTCTGTAGTTGATTTGTAGATTTCAAATAGCCATAGTCATCTTCCACTACTTCATATCAACTATGTCATAGTGAGGGTTATTTCACCTATGACATAGTTGAAAAAATAGTGTTCATCAACTACGTATATTTTAGTGTGTAGAATTTGGCATTACAGTTCACAGTTCAATTCAATCAATTTTATTTTTGAACTAGTGTTTTCTAGTTCACTCGTTCATTCGACAAATTTTTTCAGTTGTTCATACACTAATATAATCGTTCATTCGACAAATTTTTTCAGTTGTTCATACACTAATATAAAAGTCTTCAAAAATTATTGTTGAAAAAACAGCTGAATCCAGCAGAATCTGTTTGCTAAACATTAGAAACATACAAACAGCTAGAAAAAATATGTTAAATTTACAAAATTTCAGCTATATTTTAATTAATCGAAAATGACAATTTACCGTTCTAAATCAGCAAAAATTAGTCGACTTTTAAAATTTTTTTATTTTTTTATTTTCATAATGCGAACAAAATCTAACTGCAGAAAGCAGTCTACTATTTTCTAGCAAATATTTTTGTTTATTGTAGCAGGAAAGTTCATTATTTGTATTCAACTCAATTAAATTTGAACATAAATTAACTTTTGAATATATACATAACAATTTCGTCACTGCTTTTTTTCTACTAATATTCAGCAAAATATTTTTTAGCCAATATTAGCAAGGTAAATTTGCAATTCAATTAAACGAAATTTAACTCAAATACTACTAAAACAGTTGCATTTTTGCTGTATTTATCTTACTAATAGTTAGCAAAAAGGATTTACTAATTTCAAAAGCTTTCTGTGCAGGGCCCCTTTTAGCTAATTTTGAGTACATTTTTTCGCAATTTTTTCAGGATTTTTCTATCAGTATAAGATTATATTATGTCAGTGGTTTGTTTGGTAATTCCGAATAAAAGAACCGAAAAGAACAGTTGAAATTTAACTTATTCGTGAACGCGAGAGATTTCCTAACTCTGAAAATGTGCAACATTTTTGGGCTTTCGCGCCACACAGATATTTCAAGAGGTCATAAAATAAAAAACCGAGCTATATTTGCAAAATCGTCTGGAATTTTACTTTCATTTCACGTTGGAACCATTGGGCTTGAAATTATTGTTGCACTCCATTGGAAATCAAAATAATAATGATGTAATTTACTTTTAATATTTAACCTTTCCGATAATCTATAAAATTGTAATAAAAACCCAGCAAAAAAAGAGATGCTGAAGCAGTAGAAAAAGCACTATAATTGATGATCTAGATGTACTACTTTTTTAACATAAACACTAATGATTTTAAAATTGAGTTGTCGTAGGCGAAAAAAAATTGTTTTTTTTTTATTTTACAAAAGTTTCTTATTGCCGCCATCGTGTATCGGGCTTGCGACCTCACGATTGCTAGTCTAGCGCTCTACCGCTGAGCTATTCTTTGATATGAAAGTTTAGTGTCATAAAAACACCATTTTGTTACTGCGAGGTATTGTTCCTTATTCTCTTCAATAAAAGTACATATTAAACAAGTGTAAAAGGTGCACTCCAATTCAATATTGTTTTCCGTACTATTTTTACAGGTGCATAAAAAGCAAATTCTCACCATTGTTTATATATATTACATATATACATATTTTTAAAAATTAAAAAAAATATTGAATTTAAAAAAAATTTAATAGAATAAGAAAAAAAAGTGGAAAAAAATATTCGTCCCGCCGGGAATCGAACCCGCGACCCTCTGTTTGGAAATGCCAAGTAATACGAAAATCACTTTTTACGATCACTTTTAGAGCAATTACTCTTTAGAAGCAATACCTAAGTGATTTTTTGGATGTTGTTCAGAAGTAATTCTAAAAAAGCTGTAAAAATATACTAACGAATACTTTAGAAGCAATGAAAGAAGTGACTTGTTGATGTTGTTCAAAATAACTTCTAAAAAAGCAGTGAAAATACACTAACAGATGCTTGTGAAGCAGTGGGAGAAGTAGTTTGTAAAGCATTACATCCAAGTTTTTTTGCTGGGACCTTTTAAAACTAATATCGAACAAGGAATCCGCATAAATAAATACAAATTTGTCCAAAAAGTATTAAAATATAATTTCAGTGTTAAAATCAAGTAACAAAACTATGAGATACAGTATTTAAATTGTTTAATCCATTTTTTACCAACATATTTCTAAAGACACGTCTACCTCTGCTTCTACGAAGTTTTGTCAGAAAATTAGCACGGAATCCATGCTTGGCAGAAAATGGGTAAAACAATATACTCTATATCACAAACAGATTGCAGAAAATTTTAAGTATTGGCAAAAAACTAAAATTTTTGACAATTGAAATCACCTAGAAATCAAATTCACTTTAAATTAGGGATGTGCGATTAATAGATTAATCAAACTTCCTGATTAATCAATTAATCGATTATTCAACAATTTTGATTAAGCAAAAACGTGATTAATCGATTAATCAGTTATTTCGATTATTCAAAATAATGATTAATTGATTAATCATGATTTTGATTAATCAAATTTATTAATAATTGAATAAAATCTGGTTTTTCTCCGTTGAAGACGCCTTTTAACTCCAGTTCAATACAGACACATGAAACTTAAGAATGGACATTGATCAAGTGTGACCAGTGAGCGAATAGTCTGTCTGATTTCCTTTATTTGGAGCTATATAAGGCATCGCCACAAAACAAAGACAAACTTGCTGTAATTTTTCTATTTTTAAGCATTTTTTCGATATTAATTAAAATTATTCAAGTTCTGATTAATCAAAATTGAAATTATTCGATTAACCATTATTCTTATTAATCAAATTTTCAATTAATCAATTAACTGATTACCCGAGTAAAAAAGAGTATATATAACATATATTTTTTAATTTTAAAATATATGATAATATAAAATATTGTATGCGATCTTATATGTTTTTATTAGGGCCTGCGGTCAAGACCGGTTAACCGGGTAGACCTTAAGACGGGTTGTGAAAACCGGTCTGACCGGGTAGACCGAAGACCGGGTAGACCGAAAAACCGGGTAGACCGGTCTACCCGTAAAAGCCATAGAAGAAAGTAAATTTTACGAAGTTTTGTCAGAAAATTAGCACGGAATCCATGCTTGGCAGAAAATGGGTAAAACAATATACTCTATATCACAAACAGATTGCAGAAAATTTTAAGTATTGGCAAAAAACTAAAATTTTTGACAATTGAAATCACCTAGAAATCAAATTCACTTTAAATTAGGGATGTGCGATTAATAGATTAATCAAACTTCCTGATTAATCAATTAATCGATTATTCAACAATTTTGATTAAGCAAAAACGTGATTAATCGATTAATCAGTTATTTCGATTATTCAAAATAATGATTAATTGATTAATCATGATTTTGATTAATCAAATTTATTAATAATTGAATAAAATCTGGTTTTTCTCCGTTGAAGACGCCTTTTAACTCCAGTTCAATACAGACACATGAAACTTAAGAATGGACATTGATCAAGTGTGACCAGTGAGCGAATAGTCTGTCTGATTTCCTTTATTTGGAGCTATATAAGGCATCGCCACAAAACAAAGACAAACTTGCTGTAATTTTTCTATTTTTAAGCATTTTTTCGATATTAATTAAAATTATTCAAGTTCTGATTAATCAAAATTGAAATTATTCGATTAACCATTATTCTTATTAATCAAATTTTCAATTAATCAATTAACTGATTACCCGAGTAAAAAAGAGTATATATAACATATATTTTTTAATTTTAAAATATATGATAATATAAAATATTGTATGCGATCTTATATGTTTTTATTAGGGCCTGCGGTCAAGACCGGTTAACCGGGTAGACCTTAAGACGGGTTGTGAAAACCGGTCTGACCGGGTAGACCGAAGACCGGGTAGACCGAAAAACCGGGTAGACCGGTCTACCCGTAAAAGCCATAGAAGAAAGTAAATTTTACATAATAATGTACCTTTTTTCGAAAAATATACTTTTTTCCAAAAAAAAAAAAAATACTACTTTTAAAAAAAAAAACTACTTTTTTGTAAAAAAAAAATACTTTTTCCGAAAAAAAATTTTTTTTTTACGAAAAAGTAATATTTTCGAAAAAAAAATTTTTTTTTCCAAAAAAAAAGTACTTTTTTCCAAAAAAAAAAATTTTTTCCAATTACATTTTACTTTTTTCAAAAAAAAAAGTACTTTTTTTTGAAAAAAGTACATTTTATAAAAAAGTACTTTTTTTTGAAAAAAGTACTTTTTTTAAAAAAATTTTTTTTTATAAAATTTACTTTTTTTTCCAAAAAAAAGTACTTTTTTACAAAAAAGTACTTTTTTCAGAAAAAAGTTAATTTTTATATGACAGTCTTCTATGGTAATACAACAAACTACTATACTCGTAAGTTATATATTCATATAAAAATACCACGGTCTTTTTCGGGTAGTAGTACGGCGTTTTTACATCGTAGCTTCAAATGGGCTGAAACTTTACAGGATATATCTAGACATAAATTGGACCAAGAATTATGGAGATCTGTGTAGATCGTGGAACAAAAATCTTCCGAAAATCATAATAGAATTCAGAAAGTGCTGCATTTCCCATACATTTATAAGAAACTGTCACGGTCTTTTTCGGGTAGTAGTACGGCGTTTTTACATCGTAGCTTCAAATGGGCTGAAACTTTACATAAAATATCTAGACATAAGTTGGAACAAGAATTATGGACATCTGTGTAGATCGTGGAACAAAAATGTTCCGAAAATCATAATAGAATTCAGAAAGTGCTGCATTCCCCATACATTTATATGAAACTGTCACGGTCTTTTTCGGGTAGTAGTACGGCGTTCTTACATCGTAGCTTGAAACGAGCTGAAACTTTACAATAAATAAGTCAACATAAATTGGACCAAGAATCATGAACATCTGGGCGGATCGTGGAACAAAAATGTTCCGAAAATCGTAATATAATTCAGAAAGTGCTGCATTTTCAATACATTTATATGAAACTGTCACGGTCTTTTTCGGGTAGTAGTACTGCGTTTTTACATCGTACCTTCAAATGGGCTGAAACTTTACAGGAAATATCTAGATATAAATTGGACCAAGAATTATGAACATCTGTGTAGATCGTGGAACAAAAATGTTCCGAAAATCGTAATAGAATTCAGAAAGTAATGCATTTCCCATATATTTATGTGAAAATGCTACGGTCTTTTTCGGGTAGTAGTACGGCGTTTTTACATCGTAGCTTCAAACGGGCTGAAACTTTACAGAAAACAAATCAACATAAATTGGACCAAGAATTATAGACATCTGGGCGGATCGTGGAACAAAAATGTTCCGAAAATCGTAATAGAATTCAGAAAGTGCTGCATTTCACATGTATTTATAGAAAATGCCACGGTCTTTTTCGGGTAGTAGTACGGCGTTTTTACATCGTAGCTTCAAACGGGCTGAAACTTTACAGAAAACAAGTCAACACAAATTGGACCAAGAATTATAGAATTATCTGGGCGGATCGTGGAACAAAAATGTTCCCAAAATCGTAATAGAATTCAGAAAGTAATGCATTTCCCATATATTTAAGTGAAAATGCTACGGTCTTTTTCGGGTAGTAATACGGCGTTTTCACACCGTAGTTCCAAATGTGTTGAAACTTTGCAAAAATTATCGGAAGGTAAATTCGATCAATATTTGGAGATATCTGTCTACTTTGTGGAACAAAAATATTCTGAAAATTACTATAGAATTCAGAAAGTACCGTATTTTCCATACATTTACATGAAACAGCCACGGTCTTTTTCGGGTAGTAGTACGGCGTTTTTACACAGTGACTCCAAATGAGTTAAAAATTTACAAAAATTATCTGGATGTAAATTCGACCAACAATAGTAGCGAGTTTTTTAGGTCGTGGAACAAAAATGTTCCGCAAATCGAACTAGACTCCAGAAAGTGCAGTGATTTCTATACATTTCTATAAAAATGCCACGGTCTTTATGGGATAGTAGTACGGCGTTTTTATACGATAACTCCAAAAAGGTCTAAACTTTACATGTAATTATCTGGACGTGAATTTTATCCCCAATTATAGCCTTTTGTGTAGGTCATGGAACAAAAATGTGCCGAAAATCACAATAGAATTCAGAAACTACTACGATTTCTATACATTTATATGACAATGATACCGTCTTTTTCGGGTAGTTGCACGGCGTTATTACACCGTAGCTCCAAATAGGTTAAACATGTAAACGAGTTATCTGTATATAAATTAGACAAAGAATTATAGACATCTGCGTAGGTCGTGGAACGAAAATATTTCAAAAGTTACACTAGAATTCAGAAAGTGCTGCATTTTATATACAGTCACATGAAACTGCCGCGGAAACTTTTTAATATCTCGAAAACTAAGCGAGATAGAGCAAAAAGGTTCGTCATGTGGTTTTTCGCCTATAACTCGAAAACTAAGCGAGATAGAGCAAAACGGTTAAAATTTTTGCCCTTTGGGTGTTAATACACCCATAAAACCTGTTTAGTGAAATCAAATTTTAGCTAACTCTGCTAGATTTTAAAATTGCAAATATCTCATAAACTACTAATGCTAGAACGAAAAGGACGTTTATTTGGTTTTTCGCCTCTAACTCGAAAACTAAGCGAGATAGAGCAAAATGGTTAGCTAAAATTTGATTTCACTAAACAGGTTTTATGGGTGTATTAACACCCAAAAGGCAAAAATTTTAACCATTTTGCTCTATCTCGCTTAGTTTTCGAGATATTAAAAAGGTTCCGCGGCAGTTTCATGTGACTGTATATAAAATGCAGCACTTTCTGAATTCTAGTGTAACTTTTGAAATATTTTCGTTCCACGACCTACGCAGATGTCTATAATTCTTTGTCCAATTTATATACAGATAACTCGTTTACGTGTTTAATCTATTTGGAGCTACGGTGTAATAACGCCGTGCAACTACCCGAAAAAGACGGTGTCATTGTCATATAAATGTATAGAAATCGTAGTAGTTTCTGAATTCTATTGTGATTTTCGGCACATTTTTGTTCCATGACCTACACAAAAGGCTATAATTGGGGATAAAATTCACGTCCAGATAATTTCTGTAAAGTTTAGACCTTTTTGGAGTTATCGTATAAAAACGCCGTACACCGAAAAAATTGTTTCCCAAATACTAGGTCATTTGAACTAAATTTAAAGAAATTTGGGAATGATTTGGCTCCAAGGAAATTTTAACTTAAATCGAGTACACAATTTTCTTAAAAACAAGTTAAAACAATTAACTTAAATTAAGTAAATTTTTTCTGAAATTTAGTAAATACAGTTTTAATTTTTCTGAAATTTTTACTAAAATTAATATGTATTTTACTTAAATTTAGTATAAACTTGTTTTTAAATTTAGTAAACATGTCTTAAAATCAAGTCAATTGTTCTTAAATTGAAAGATGCTTTGAACTTGTGCTAACGCAGAATAAACTTATTTTTAGTTCATATGTTATGCTCGTATTAAGTAAGAAAATCCAAAAAAAAACATGTAAAAAACTGCAGGTATTATTTATTATTTTTTAATTCTCATTAGGTATAAATATTCAAATATATAAGTATTTTAGTTTCACTACCAAAAATCTAAGTAATCAATTTCATATATTTTTTTTATGAAAGTATTAACGAACATAATTTTAATATTTTTTCCGATAATATAAATTTGTGTAAAATTTTATTGCTTAAATTTTCTTCACAACACTAAAATACTTATATAATACAAACTACAAACCAAATAAGAATTCCATAGGTTATAAAATATTTTCAGGAATGTGAAAGAAAATCTTTACTAGAATTTAAGAAGTTTATACTTGGTTTAAAGAAGTTAAAATGTTTAAACTAAATTTAAGGAAGTTCATTATTTGAATTTAGTTTTTCATACAATTTTAAATTTCGTAATTTTTAGTTCAACCACATTCTTCACATTTAAGATTATTAACTAAAAATACATACATTTTTCAACAGTTTTAAGAAATTTTAACCTAATTCAAGAAAATAAATTTAAGGAAAATGTTTTATTATTTTTGAGTTAATACGAATTTTGGATAAACTAAAATCAAATAAAATTTGCATTATTTGAAAGCAATTTTACTTATTGGAAAGAAATTTAACTCATTTTTATTAATAACTCATATACATTGTTTTAGTAAAGTGAAACCTTAATTTTAGTTCATACAATTTTTTGAGTGTACTACTATCCCATAAAGACCGTGGCATTTTTATAGAAATGTATAGAAATCACTTCACTTTCTGGAGTCTAGTTCGATTTGCGGAACATTTTTGTTGCACGACCTAAAAAACTCGCTACTATTGTTGGTCGAATTTAAATCCAGATAATTTTTGTAAATTTTTAACTCATTTGGAGTTACTGTGTAAAAACGCCGTACTACTACCCGAAAAAGACCGTGGCTGTTTCTTGTAATTGTATGGAAAATGCGGTACTTTCTGAATTCTATAGTAATTTTCAGAATATTTTTGTTCCACAAAGTAGACAGATATCTCTAAATATTGATCGAATTTACCTTCCTATAATTTTTGCAAAGTTTCAACACATTTGGAACTACGGTGTGAAAACGCCGTATTACTACCCGAAAAAGACCGTAGCATTTTCACATAAATATATGGGAAATGCATTACATTCTGAATTCTATTATGATTTTGGGAACATTTTTGATCCACGATCCGCCTAGATGTCTATAATTCTTGGTCCAATTTATGTTGACTTGTTTTCTGTAAAGTTTCAGCCCGTTTGAAGCTACGATGTAAAAACGCCGTACTACTACCCGAAAAAGACCGTAGCATTTTCACATAAATATATGGGAAATGCATTACTTTCTGAATTCTATTACGATTGTATGTTTTCTGTAAAGTTTCAGCCCATTTGAAGGTACGATGTAAAAACGCCGTACTACTACCCGAAAAAGACCGTGGCATTTTCATATAAATACATGGGAAATGCAGCACTTTCTGAATTCTATTACGATTTTCGGAACATTTTTGTTCCACGATCTACACAGATGTTCATAATTCTTAGTCCAATTTATGTCTAGATATTTCCTGTAAAGTTTCAGCCCATTTGAAGGTACGATGTAAAAACGCCGTACTACTACCCGAAAAAGACCGTGGCATTTTCATATAAATACATGGGAAATGCAGCACTTTCTGAATTCTATTACGATTTTCGGAACATTTTTGTTCCCCGATCCGCCCAGATGTCTATAATTCTTGGTCCAATTTATGTTGACTTGTTTTCTGTAAAGTTTCAGCCCGTTTGAAGCTACGATGTAAAAACGCCGTACTACTACCCGAAAAAGACCGTGGCATTTTCATATAAATACATGGGAAATGCAGCACTTTCTGAATTCTATTACGATTTTCGGAACATTTTTGTTCCACGATCTACACAGATGTTCATAATTCTTGGTCCAATTTATGTCTAGATATTTCCTGTAAAATTTCAGCCCATTTGAAGGTACGATGTAAAAACGCCGTACTACTACCCGAAAAAGACCGTAACAGTTTCATATAAATGTATGGGAAATGCAGCACTTTCTGAATTCTATTACGATTTTCGGAACATTTTTGTTCCACGATCCGCCCAGATGTCTATAATTCTTGGTCCAATTTATGTTGACTTGTTTTCTGTAAAGTTTCAGCCCGTTTGAAGCTACGATGTAAAAACGCCGTACTACTACCCGAAAAAGACCGTAGCATTTTCACATAAATATATGGGAAATGCATTACTTTCTGAATTCTATTACGATTTTGGGAACATTTTTGTTCCACGATCCGCGCAGATGTCTATAATTCTTGGTCCAACTTATGTTGACTTATTTTCTGTAAAGTTTCAGCCCGTTTGAAGCTACGATGTAAAAACGCCGTACTACTACCCGAAAAAGACCGTGGCATTTTCATATAAATACATGGGAAATGCAGCACTTTCTCAATTCTATTACGATTTTCGGAACATTTTTGTTCCACGATCTACACAGATGTTCATAATTCTTGGTCCAATTTATGTCTAGATATTTCCTGTAAAGTTTCAGCCCATTTGAAGGTACGATGTAAAAAATATATAAAATACATGGGAAATGCATGGGAAATGCAGCACTTTCTGAATTCTATTACGATTTTCGGAACATTTTTGTTCCACGATCTACACAGATGTCCATAATTCTTGGTCCAATTTATGTCTAGATATTTCTTGTAAAGTTTCAGCCTATTTGAAGCTACGATGTAAAAACGCCGTACTACTACCCGAAAAAGACTGTGACAGTTTCATATAAATGTATGGGAAATGCAGCACTTTCTGAATTCTATTATGATTTTCGGAACATTTTTGTTCCACGATCTAAACAGATATCCATAATTCTTGGTCCAATTTATGTCTAGATATTTCCTGTATAGTTTCAGCCCATTTGAAGCTACGATGTAAAAACGCCGTACTACTACCGGAAAAAGACCGTGGTATTTTTATATGAATATACAACTTATAGTAGAGTTTTTTGTATTACCATAGAAAAACTATCATATAAAAATGTACTTTTTCTGAACAAAGTACTTTAAAAAAAAAAAAAACATTTTATAAAAAAAAAAAAATTTTAGGAAAAAGTACTTTTTTCAAAAAAAAAAAAAAAAAAAAAAGTACTTTTTTATGCAATAAGCACTTTTTTTTGAAAAATGTACTTTTTTTTGGAAAAAAAAACTTTTTTTCAAAAATAGTACTTTTTCATAAAAAAAAAAATTTTTTTTCCGAAAAACTTTTTTTTCCAAAAAAGTAGTTTTTTTTGTAAAAAAGTAGTATTTTTTTTAAAAAATAAATTTTTTTTGGAAAAAAGTATTTTTTTAGAAAAAAGGTACAAGTTTATGTAAAAGTTACTTTCTTCTATGGCTTTTACGGGTAGACCGGTCTGACCGGTCTACCCGGGTTTTCGGTCTACCCGGTCTTCGGTCTGACCGGGTAGACCGTAAGACCGGGTTTGAGACCGGGTAGACCGAAAACCCGGTAATGGGAGGATCTAGTTTATATATGATGATATATTAGAAAATTGTTTTGAAATTTTCTCATATGTAATCATATTAAATCATATATCAGTATTTGCTTTATTGCAAATTGTATATATAGGAATATATTATTGATAAAACCGTTTAAAATTTTATATATAAATAGATACGAAAAATATTTTTAATTTTAGTTTTTATATAACAATATCATCGGCTTGCATGCAAGTAGTGTTATGTGTTCTTTAACAGGTTTATCAAATAGGGCGAAAAAACTCATTTATATTATCCTTTTAATATATTTGATTGACATCATATGCCTTAACTAGCGGGCGCAGCCCGCTACGTTGTTAGCGTGCCTTAAAGTTTAGGGGGGAGGGGGCTGCGCCCCCCCCCCCCGACAATTTTTTTTAAATTCGCTTTTTATTTAAAGTACAGTTTTTATATAGTAAAAGCCTTTACCCAGTCACCACAAATAAATAATTCTGCACAACAATGGGTTTAAAATAAATAAATAAATATTAGATCACTTTTTCTCATGAAAGTGGATTGTTAGTAATGAATCCATAATAAATTGCAATATACGTGTGTATGTTAAGATAATTTGGTAAAGTGCGAACTTAGGTAGATAGACCCGTAAGTAGTTTTGTTCATTTGTGTTTTGAATGAAAATAAATAACGTAAAGCAGGGTTGTTAGCGTGCCTTAAAAGTTTTTTTTTAATTCTAGTTTATATAAAGGTAGACCTGGCAATTCAAGTAAATTCACAAATTCAGTTGGAAAATTTACTGCGTCGGTTTCTTCCACCGGTGCTTCGTTACATGAAGTTTAAATATCGGAATATATAAGTTCCATTCCTTTTCTAAGGTTTTTTCTCTTTTAGAAAATTTGTTTAACTTTTTTGAGAGTATGTTTCAATGCTACATAAGTTTCATATTCCGTGGAGTGTTTGAACAGGTAATTCCCTCTTCCAATCCATTTGCATTGTCTATAATTTCAATTCCACTCGTTCAACGTTTATATCTATTTCATTCCACTTGTGTAGTGTTTCAATTCCACTCGTTTCCTATTTAGTTTCTTAATTTTAGTGTTCCATATACACTTGTTCTTTAAGTTTTAGGTTTCTAGCTAAAGACGCAGACGTTAAGAGAGGGGGCAATTTTCCCCTTTTGAACCACCATTTTTACCACGTTCCTGTCCAAAGTCCTAGAGATGCCTTGTCAATAAGTTAGCCCATACTCCAAGGAAAACATATTATATATTACAGGTTTCTAGCCGAAGGGTTCGGTTAGGCCATCAAGGGGGAGAATTATTCCGTTTTTACCCCTCCCGGTAGGAATTTCCAAAAATTCCGTCTTAGAGGACGTCTGCGTTGAAGGAGGAACCTACTACATACATAATTTTAGGTCTCTATATCCAGCAGTTTGGCCAGGCTATCAAGGGGGAAGTTTTTTCCCTCTTTACCCCTCCCGGTATGAATTTCCAAAAATACCGTCTTACGGGACGTCTACGTTGGAGAAGGAACCCAAATACCGAATTTAAGGTCCCATCCAGCAGTTTGGCCAGGACGTTAAGGGGGAGACTTTTCCTGTTTTTGACCTACCTGTGGAAATTTCCAAAAATCTCATCTTAGCGGATGTCTACAATAGAGGAGGAACTTTAATACCAAATTTAAACTTCCTACCTCCAGCGGTTTGGGCAAGCCTTTAAGCGGCACTTTTCGCTTCATTAATCCCCATTTTTGCAATGTCCCTGTCCAAAAAGCAGTGAGCCCATACTCCAAGTAACATATGTTTTACATTTCAGGTTTCTAGCCAACTTTTACTATTTGTGCCCCTCTCGGTAGGAATTTCCGAAAATCCATCGACAGGGAATTTCAGCTTCCTAGTTCCAGCAGTTTGAGCAGGCTGTCAAGGGGGACACTTTTTCTTTTTTTGTCCCTCCCGGTTGGAATTAGGCTGGAAGAGGAACCTAAGTACCGAATTTCAGCTTCCTAGTTCCAGCAGTTTGGACAGGTCGTTAAGGGGCCACTTTCCCTTTTTGAGCCCCCATTTTATAACGACCCTGTCCAAAATTCAAAAAAGTATCTTTCAGGTTTCTAGCCGAAGGGGTTTTTACAGGCTCCCAAGGTGAGGCTTTTCTTCTTTTTGCCCCTCCCTTTAGGAATTTACAAAAATTCCATCTTCACGGCTATCTGCGATGGATGAGGAACATTCATACCAAATTTCAACTGCATTGCCTAAGCGGTTTGGGCAGGCCGTTAGTGGGGACATTTTTCCCTTTCAACCACCTTTTTTACTATGTTCCTGTTCCAAAATAGAAAAATTACGTTACCGGGGAGTAGGTCCTACTCCAAGGAATACATATTTAAAATTTTAGGTTGGCCAAAAGGAATTGGGCAGGCAGTCAAGGAGGAGACTTTTCCCCTTATTTCCCCTCCCGATAGGAATTTCAAAAATTCCGCCTAAGCGGACGCCTACACAGAAGGAAGAACTCACATTCCGAATTTGCTTTTGGGATATCCTATAGGGAATTAGTCGATGTCTACTACAGTGGAGGAACCTTAATACCAAATTTCAACTTCTTACCTCCAGGGGTTTGGGCAGGCACTTTTCCAATTTGTGAGACTGTTTATTGGGAGACTTTTTCCCTTTTTGCCCGTTCCGGTAGGAATTTCCGAAAATCCCGTCTTAGCGCACGTCTATGCCGAATATCAAGAAACCTTGTTTTAGTGGAGATATCCGTGGGGGGAGGAAAAAAGTAGTTTTTTTGAAATTATACATATATTATTTTAAATGGTACTTTTTGGAAAAACGAAATTTTTTGGAAAAAGATACTTTGTTTTTACAAAGTACTTTATTTGTACTTTTTTTAGAAAAGTTATTTTTTTTAAAAAGGTATTTTTTTTTGTAAAAATGTATTTTTTTTGGAAAAATGTATGTTTTATGGAAAAAGGTACTTTTTTTGGAAAAGGTACTTCTTTTGAAAAAGAACATTTTTTTAGAAAAAGGTACTTTTTTTGGGAAAAGGTACTTTTTTTTGGAAAAGGTACTTTTTTTGAAAAAGGTATGTTTTACTGGAAAAATGTATGTTTTTTGGGAAAAGGAACTTTTTTGGAAAAACGTACTGTTTTTGGAAAAAGGTACTTTTTTTGGAAAAACGTACTGTTTTTGGAAAAAGGTACTTTTTTGGAAAAAGGTACTTTTTTGGAAAAAGGTACTTTTTTTGGAAAAAGGTACTTTTTTTTGGAAAAGGTACTTTTTTCGGAAAAAGGTACTTTTTTTGGAAATAGGTAATTTTTTTGGAAAAAGGGACTTTTTTGGAAAAAGGTACTTTTTTGGGAAAAAGGTACTTTTGTTGGAAAAATGTACTTTTTTTGGAAAAAGGTACTTTTTTTGGAAAAAGGTACCTACTTTTTTTTGGAAAAAGGTACTTTTTTTTGGAAAAGGGTACTTTTTTTGGAAAAAGGTACTTTTTTTGGAAAAAGGTACTTTTTTGGAAAAAGGTACTTTTTTTTGGAAAAAGGTACTTTTTTTTGGAAAAAGGTACTTTTTTTGGAAAAAGGTACTTTTTTTGGAAAAAGGTACTTTTTTTGGAAAAAGGTACTTTTTTTGGAAAAAGGTACTTTTTTGGAAAAAATACTTTTTTTGGGAAAACGTACTTTTTTGGAAAAAGGTACTTTTTTGGAAAAAGGTACTTTTTTTGTGCCCTTTTTGCCCCTCCCGATAAGAATTTCCAAAAATGCCGTCTCAACGGACGTCTACACCGGTCGAGGAACCTACATACCAAATTTCAACTTCATAGCTCCAGCAGTTTGAGCAGGCCGTCAAGGGGGCTACTTTTTTCCCTTTTTGCCCGTCCCTGTAAAAATTTCTAAAACTCCCGTCTTGGTGGATGTCTACGATAGTGGAGGAACCTTTATACCAAATTTCAACTTCCTACCTCCAGCGGTTTGGGCAGGCCGTCAAGGGGGGCCTTTTTCCCCTTTTTAACCCCCATTTTTACAACGTCCCTGTCCAAAATTCCAGAAAGTACTTTCCAGAAAAGTTTGCCCATAATCCAAGGAACACATATCTTAAATTTCAGCTTTCTAGCCAAAGGGGGAGACTTTTCCCCTTTTTGCTTGTTCCGGTAGGAATTTCCAAAAATCCCGTCTTAGCGGACGTCTACGCCGAAAGAGGAACCTACATACCAAATTTCAACTTCCTAGCTTCAGCGGTTTGGGCTGGGCGATGTTGAGTCAGTCAGTCATTCAGTCAGTCAGTCACGTTATTCTTTTATATATAGAGAATAATGATTGTAGTAAATAAGGTCGTGAATCATTAGGGCATATGATGTCAATAAAATATCTTAAAAGGATAATATAAATCAGTTTCTTCGCTCTCCTGAAAACCTGTTAAAACCAAAAACATAGCACTACTTGCAGGCAAACCGACGATATACTAGTTAATATCAGACCCAAGTACGAGATTAACTAATATATTCGAGATTAATATATTATTTGATCAAAAACAATTTTTTTATATGTTTTACTCAATTTTTTCATTAAGTTAATATTTTCTAAGCTTTTTTTTACTTCTAAAAGTTTTTTTTTTAATTTGAAAAATCTAATTTAAAAAAACTAACATTTAACACCATGGCCCGGCTCGTAATGGGTTAATAAGTCTTGGCATGTTGCATATCATTGGAAAAGTATTTCAAGTGCCTTGCCAACGATATATATTTTGTTCTGTTACGATAAGTTTTGAGTGGAGAAATAAGCCATTGAATATTATTGTAGATCATCTTCATCTACATAAATCGGGAACTATGAGCCTCTAACAAAAAAGAAGTGCATTGCCGGGCTAACCATTAAAATTTTATTTAAAATAAAAAAAAAGCTTAACATATTAAAAAAAAATTCTAAGTCCAAAGAAAATTCCCATATTTGATAAAAAATTATCTAGTCTTTAAAGAATAACGGATTTATACATTAACGTGTTTAATAGTTACTTATTATCGACAGTAGCCCTCGGCTAATAGTTAGGCATGTTATGAATATCGAAAAGGATCTGATTTTCAATGGTTAATATTTTACGATCTGTACAATACCAATTCTTTTCTATTTCCTAATTTAGATGTCCGGAGTCAAATAAAACGATAAATAATAATTTGAAGCCAATTTGATTTTCGCGAAACTAATTATTCTAGATTGAAAAACTTTTCGTTTTCGATTTTCATAACACCCCAGAGTGTGTAGGACCCAAAATCCTGCTGCCCTCCAATACAAAGTTTTTTTTTTATCATTTAAATTTAATCATATCATATTGTATTAATTTATATCCAATTTGATCGGGACAAAATTCGGATATAAGTTTATCATTTGATATAACTTTGTATCCTTGTAAATATAATTATATCCGATTTGATACAATTTAATATAACCATTTTTCGGATGAAATTATATCCAGTTACATATTGCAAATATATCAATTCACGTATAATTTTATATAAACTTTTTTACTCGGGTAATCATACTGTTTGATTAATCGATTAATCGCACATCCCTACTTGAAATATATAATTTAGTTTAGAACTTAGAAAATGCGTTAGAAATTAAATTTTCCTTTATGGTTATTAGTCCCTCTTAGTTATAATAGTAAACAAGTTTTAAAAACCTTTAGGCCCTAACAGATATTTTTGGGTTCTTACTAGGGTTTGGGGTTCCCGGACTTTTTTATTTCCCGGGAAATAATGAAAAACACCTACATAATTAATTTTTTTTTTTTAAACACTATTTCAGTACAAATTCAGTCTGTGTAGTGAGAATTCAAAGTAAAAATATCAGAATGTTGAACATTTGATTTCACATAAATTACTCTAAGCACTGCCAAAGGAATTGCGTGATTCCAGCAGAAAGCACCCACTACTGGATTGTCGGAAACAAACCGTTTCATCACATTTGGCCCATTAGATTGGTGACCACAATGTTATTTTCTAAAGACAAATAAAACTCTTCTAGTCTTATTTCTACAATTCTTCTTAATTCATCAGCATTACATCTTTCTGATATATGTATAAACCAACCCCAGGTTATAAAATGAATTATTTCCGTTTGTACATATGTTCAAATATCTCTTTTGTGATATTCTTGTCCATTCATCTAAGATTATAGTAAATCTACTGTTGTTAGAAATATTGCTCGATATTTCTTTTATCATGATATCTTTTACATGATTGTAGTAATTTAATATAATGTTCTTTACATCGGTTTCATTTTTTGGCAATGCCAGGTTTTTATTTCAAAAACTTTCTCGAATAAACGAAGATCTAGTTATGGTGCGGATTGACATTCCGTCGACTGCGGCTAATTTGGATACCATTTAAGGAAATGTTTACCCTACCATTAAACGTTCGATGCCTATTCAGCTTACACTTTTTTCTTCGGGTACTTTGCTAATGGAACGTTATTTTTGTTCTTGTTTTCTTCAAGAGGTCATGCAACTGACCATCAATTTTTTTTTTTTTGTGAACCAAATTTAGATGTTGGATAACCAAATTTAGATACCTCCGTTAACCATTAGTCTTTTAGGGCAAATATTGCACTGCGCTGCATTGTCCTTTTTTGTGAAGTATTTCCATACTCCTGACATTTTATTCTTTAATCTAAAAGAATATATTAGTTTGAAAGCTGGTGTATTAAAATAAAGTAAACTTACTTGAAAATATCACATTTGTTAATGAAAACGTTACTTATAAAATTATGGGCCCTTAATATAAAGGAATATTTTAAATTTAAAGTCGACTTTATTTTTAATCATACGGTTTTGTTCATTTTGTGTATGAAAACCTTACAAAATATTTATATTTTCAAACATTTTTATTGGTTGAAAATAAATTAACCAATCAGAATCCTCCAAAAATAAACCAAGTCAAGGTATACTGCCACCCAATATTTTAACTAAAGTCGACATTAACTAAAATATACATTTGAAAAATTTAGATAGTAAGGAACAAAACTTTTTTTTCATATTTCTTTTAAACATTTTACCAAGTTTTTGGGTTTTACTACTTAAATTTTGAATAAGTTATGCGAAAAATCTTTATTAGTTGAAATGCTCCTAATTACTTGGCAAAGATTTTTTTTGTGTGTCAAATAAATTGATTCCATGTTAAAAGATTTTAGCAATGACATTTTTGTTTTGGTATATAAAATGTTTTTTATGACTATAATTATTAAATCCTATTCCAAACAAAAACAATTTAAAAAATTTAATATTTTTAAAATTTCCCGTTTTCCCGGGAAAAATATATTATTTTCCCGGGATTTCCCGGGAATTCCCGAACCCCAAATCCTAGTTCTTACAGATATTTTAATAAAATTTTCTGCCTCTGTCTACTATTAACTTCTCTTTTTACTATTAAAAAGGATTGTAAAAGGGACAGCTGGTGCAATGATAAACAACCCAGTGTAGAAACGGTAATGACATATCATTATTTTTTGGACTACCAGTAATGACTCGCAATTACCTTCAGCATTATTTTAAAACATATAATAATGAGTTACTGATAATGACTTACTTTTATCATTATTTCAAATACAAAATAATTTTCTAGATTTTTTTGAAAATTTTTTTAAATCTATTTTTAGACTCAATATTTTTTAAACACTGGTAAGGATATATGTAACCACACATTTTTTGATTTTTTGTATGTTAGCGAGTAAGCTTACTTGTGTGCAGCAGGTCAATTATGGTTTTATCTTTTTAATATTACATGACGATATAGCTCAGATGGTAGAGCTATTGACTGGCAATCTGTAGACCCAGGTTCGATTCCCGCACCAGCAAATTTTATTTAAAAAAAAATACAATAAAAAATATTTTTTTTTATATAATTTATTTTTTTGAACATCTATTTTTAGACTCATTATTTTTGTCAGTACTGGTAAGCACATAGGTAACGATATATTTTTTGATTTTTCATATGCTGGTGTGTTACCATAACTCATTGCTTTTCGCGACATCGCCATATAAAGGTAATAAGAAATGTAATAACAAAAGTAAGTAGTTACCATTACCAAGTATGTAGTTACATAACCACATATCTGGTAATGATTTTCTACACTGGGAAATAACTCCATTGTGAAAATTCTAAATTTAAATTAAGCAAAAAAATTCACAAAATCAAACTTCTATATATAAAATTTAACTGAACGAAGTCAAAAAAACTTTTAAATGCAAAAAATATGTTTCGATGCTATGCTAAAACTATACGCATTTTAATTTCTTTTTTTTAAATAGTTTTGGGTTAGAAAAGTGATTTTGTGCGTTCCCATACTTTTGGGTAATTTTGACTTTTAGATGGAGGATTTTGTGATTACTCTAATTTTATTGAACTTTACACAAAAAGTAAAGGAGCACACTTAACTTAAAATAACGATTTTTTTTTAATTTTATAAGCTTCTCCAGTAAAGAAAAAAAACGGGAAAAATTAAACAAACAATTTTTGAAAAGCCCCCCCCCCCCCCTGAAATAAATTCCTAGCTACGTGCCTGTCACCCATACATATATTCCCATCGTTCCTATAAGGAGCATAGGACCTTGTGGAAGCGAAGTTGCAACTATGTCAAAGAAAAAAATAGTTGCAACTATTTTAAAAAAAAATTTCCTATCACGAAACAAAAACTTTCAAATTAGAAGCAAATCAATTTTTAAGAAATGCTGTTACTTAAGTTATTCCAAGCAATACAATATATAATTGGATTAGGAATAGAGGGAGAAGAATTAAGAGATGAAATATTTGTGCAATGCATTTGGCAAACAACTAAAAACCCTAATTCTGGACCCTAATAATGGACTGACCGACTATGGTTATTAATGTGTTTAATAATAGTTGCCTTTCAGCCAAGTAAACTGTTATTTAGGTAAGCTTATTAAATATTTTTATATTTTGTTGTATATACCAAGAGTGGGCACGGATTTTTCACCGAGGGCCATATTGTGGTTTTTCATAAATTATAAAGGGCCGCACTGTACATTAAAAAAAAGTAAAACTACAAATATTTACCTTAAATGAAAGCGGACGGAACTAATGTTTTATTTTATTTTTCATGTAAGAAAAAAATCTGTTCTCAAATCCATTCCAAAACTTGTTCCAAAAGAACTCATTGCAAACTCAACTTTTTTCAAATTCTGTTTTTATATTTTTTAATTACATAAGTAGAATTAAACATTTTTGGAACACTTTTCCTAACACGAAACAAAAACTTTCAAATTAGAAGCAAATCAATTTTTAAGAAACGCTGTTACTTAAGTTATTCCAATTAGAGCAACGATATGACTTAGGAGACGAATCACTTTACAACAAAATTTTTGTTTAAAATTTAAAACAATCTCTTTTATCGTGGTATAACTTATCAGAGCTTCCAAAAGTTTTAGAAATATCAGATTTAATTGCAAACGACATGTTGTACACTGACTTCTGCTGCCTGCGAGAAAGCTTTGATAATTAGCCGAAAGATATTCCAATTGATAAGATATGGTCCATTTTTTTTAAAAAATGCGTTAAAAATAATGTACAAAATCAATATAAATTGATCTCGTTTGTTTTTCCCTTACAAATTAGCAATGCTTTTTGTGAAAGAACTTTTAGTATTTTAAATAATCTATACTCACCAGAAAGGAATAGAATGTACTTCGACCTAATAAAGGCTAAAATGTTAACAAGAATAAATTTAGAAGAAAGTTGCAAAATATTTAAACATTTTGGCATAAAATATATATAAATATACAAAATAGATTATTTTGCTTTCATTCAATGAAAAACAAAACTTGTTTGTTCGAACTTTATTCACAAATTGGTGAGGGCAGATATTATTCAGCCTCTAAGTCGATGTTTTTATATTTTATTTTGGTTTTTTGGTTACTTTTTAAACTTCGGAGAATACAGAATTCTCATTTATTTAAAGTGGAAATCAGTATAAACTCTGATGTTTTGCACATAAGTAATCAAACTAACTTTAGTCATAATCTTTTATGGTTATGATCTTGCGCGGATACTGATGAGGGGGAGTAACGTCCTCCGAAATAGCTGTACATCCTGTTTGCAAGAACAAAATTTTGAAAAACTAATATCCACGGTTTATATTTAAATAAATTTAAAAAAAACATCGAACTAGAGGCTGAATAATATCTGCCCTCACCAATATACAAAATATAAAAATGTGTCAAAAAACATTAATATACTTTTTTATGTGATTTAAATTAATATAAAGTAAAGTTATTTTAAAAGCACTCCGAATAGCATCAACTGATTGTGAAGTAGTTACAATTTAGCTCTAACACTGATTTATTTTACACGTGATGTCCCATGTCAGTAGTTCAATTTAAGCATTTTGTTAGTAATTTAAAAGTGATTACATGATGTTAATAAAGTATGGTTTTTAGGTATACATTTTCATCACATCAATACGAGTACATTTTGTTTGCATTTTTAGAGTGATTTAGAAGTACTCTTTATAATATATAATATAATACATTTTTAAAATGTGCTGTTTATAATGTCTGAAATAGCATATTTTAGAGGCAATTTTAATGTTTAGCCTTTACAGAGCCCATTTCTGAACCTATTGTGTAACAAAAGCTTCAATTTACTATTATTTGTAGGGCAATATTAAGGAAACACTTCTTTTGCATCTGAATCAATTCGATTAAGTCAAAATCAGACAAAACCAAACAAGTTTGATTTTTTTGAACATCGGTCCATGTTTAGACCTAGTGCCCATATAAGGGTCCTACCAAAATTATATTGTTTATACGCTGCAGGTCGTAAATATTAAGATATTTTGACGAAATTTGGTACACAGACCTATGTTAGCCCAATAACGCAGCCTATTGATTTTGATGAACATCGGTCCATGTTTAGACCTAGTGCCCATATAAGGGTCCTACCAAAATTATACTGTTTATACGCTGCAGGTCGTAAATATTAAGATATTTTGATGAAATTTGGTACACAGCCCTACATTGGCCCAATAACGCAGCCTATTGATTTTGGTGAATATCGGTCCATGTTTAGACCTAGTGCCCATATAAGGGTCCTACCAAAATTATACTGTTTATACGCTGCAGGTCGTAAATATTAAGATATTTTGATGAAATTTGGTACACAGACCTATATTGGCCCAATAACGCAGCCTATTGATTTTGGTGAACATCGGTCCATGTTTAGACCTAGTGCCCATATAAGGGTCCTACCAAAATTATACTGTTTATACGCTGCAGGTCGTAAATATTAAGATATTTTGATGAAATTTGGTACACAGACCTACATTGGTCCAATAACGCAGCCTATTGATTTTGGTGAACATCGGTCTATGTTTAGACCTAGTGCCCATATAAGGGTCCTACCAAAATTATAATGTTTATACGCTGCAAGTCGCAAATATTAAGATATTTTGATGAAATTTGGTACACAGACCTATATTGGCCCAATAACGCAGCCTATTGATTTTGGTGAACATCGGTCTATGTTTAGACCTAGTGCCCATATAAGGGTCCTACCAAAATTATACTGTTTATACGCTGCAGGTATTAATATTAAGATATTTTGATGAAATTTGGTACATAGACCTATGTTGGCCCAAGGACGAAGCCTATTGATTTTGGCGAACATCGGTCCATGTTTAGAACTAGTGCCCATATAAGGGTCCCCCCAAAATTATATTGTTTATACGCTGCAGGTCGCAAATATTAAGATATTTTGATGAAATTTGGTACATAGACCTATGTTGGCCCAAGGACGAAGCCTATTGATTTTGGTGAACATCGGTCCATGTTTAGAACTAGTGCCCATATAAGGGTCCCCCCAAAATTGGCTTGGTTACAAACTGCAGGTCGCAAATATAAAGATATTTTAATGAAATTTGGTGCGCTGACTCACATTATAGAAAATTTTGACACAAGCCCCATTTTAACCCATTCGAATTTCGGATCCAAACAATACACCAGAGTGGTGTAGGGTATTGTATAGTCGGCATGCCCGACTTTAACCTTTTTACTCGTTTTTTAAATAAGTTTGTAACATGTTTACTTAGGCTTGTATTCAAAAAAATGTCTGGAATTTTATTACAGTTTAATAAAAGAAATTAACATGCAAAACAACAACAAAAATCGTTCAATTAGCCTCTAATAAGACAAAAAGTTTTTTGTGAATAACCATGTTAGTCTTTAAATTCAAAAAAGATACGATATTGAATTATATAAGATTAATACACTAAGACCGAGTTTTTGGGATGTCAGTCAAACTTGGTTTAGTTAAACCGAAAACGAATTATATCAGCCATTTCAAGTTTATTAACAAAAATTTGCCCGTACAACTTTTCCTCGTTTAGAATTTATGTCTTCATTGAAAGAAAATAAAATAGATCTTAGAAGCAGTATTCCAGTTATAAACTGTGTTAAACTAAGTTTAAAGATAATCTACATACTAAAAGCTGGGCCTAAAAGTTATATGTAACCCTCTGATTAATTTTTTTAAAAACATTACTCAAGAAATTTTCAGAATATTAAAGTGTACTAGGAAACTATTTTTTAATATATATATATTTTTTCATTTTAACAAATAAAGGAAAGAACAGCATCGACATTTTAGAACTCTACAGTAATAAGGCCATCATTATAAATTTGCTGAAGCCGCAGATCAGTGATTAGTTAAATTCTTATGTTGAAGAAGTTCATTTAGCAAAATTTTAACTTTAATTAAAATTTGGAACTTTAATAGACATTTTAAAATTGACGGCAGTTATTTTTTTAAATCTATTTTTGAGTTGAAGAAATTATATATTTTTCGTCACATAAAAATTATTTAATTAGTTTGATTTTACGACTTTTAAGGCGTAATAGCAATTAAAGCATATCGACATTTAAAGCAGGGGGGTTACCGCGTAACTCGATTCGAATAAAAATTTTCGAATAAAAATTTTGTACCTTTCATAAATAAAAAGGTTTTAGCAAAAATCTTACTTTTTGAATTTTTGTGTGTAGTGTACCTACAAGGTTTAGGAAAAAAATAAATTGAAAAGTAGAATTTTTATACAGAATTATATTTTTAACAATATTTGCAAGATTTACGAATTCGAAAATTTTTTTTCGAATCGAGTTACGCGGTTACCCCCCAGGTGAACTTTTGATAGAACTTTTTGTATATAAGCAAAGGTCTGTTTTAAACGATAAAATATGATAACATTGCAACAAATTTTAATAACATATTTCTTTGGTGCACGGTGCAAAAGCACGCGAGCGACTTCATAGAGCCTTAACAATACATTTTAATCGTTAACTTTTATATATTTGCATTTAGTGAAAAGAAGAATTCATACTTGGTTCATAGTCCAGGATTCAATGGGATCCAATTCTTTATTTCCTTCCCTTGTTCAATGAGAACTGTAATTGAAGTATTTGTTAAAATATGTACGAATAATTAAAAAATATGTAAATAATCGTAAATTAATAAAGTACGTTAATAACATTAACTATTTTGTTTTTTTAGAGATAAAAAATGGAATCTCTAATAAATTCGTAATTTACAAACAAATGCATTTACAAAGAAAAAAACAACATTATATATACATTTTTGAAAGTTGTTTTAAAGCACATACAATCGAAACAGAAAAAGAGGACTTATCGCTCCATTGTAACCAATTTAAAAGTTGTTTGTTTTGAATGACTTACACATATTTTTGCTGGGTATGTATGTAATACTAGCGGGCGCAGCCCGCTACGTTGTTAGCGTGCCTTAAAGGTTAAGGGGGGGGGGGGGGGGGGGCTTCGCCCTCCCACAATTTTTATTAAATTCTTTTTTTATTTAAAGTTTTTTTATTTAAAGCCTTAAGATAATTTGGTAAAGTGCGAACTTAGGTAGATAGACCCGTAAGTAGTTTTGTTCATTTGTGTTTTGAATGAAAATAAATAACGTAAAGCAGGGTTGGAAAGCATTTTATAATATTAAAAATAGCGGGCAAAGCTACGTTGTTAGCGTGTCTTAAAGTTTTTTTTTTAATTCCAGTTTATGTAAAGGTAGACCTGGCAATTCAAGTAAATTCACAAATTCAGTTGGAAAATTTACTGCGGCGGTTTCTTCCACCGGTGCTTCGTTACATGAAGTTTAAATATCGGAATATATAAGTTCCATTCCTTTTCTAAGGTTTTTTCTCTTTCAGAAAATTTGTTTAACTTTTTGGGGAGTATGTTTCAATGCTACATAAGTTTCATATTCCGTTGATAGTGTTTGAACAGGTAATTCCCTCTTCCAATCCATTTGCATTGTCTATAATTTCAATTCCGCTCGTTCAACGTTTATATCCATTTCATTCCACTTGTGTAGTGTTTCAATCCCACTCGTTTTCTATTTAGTTTCTTAATTTTAGTGTTTCATATACACTTGTTCTTTAAGTTTTAGGTTTCTAGCTAAAGACGTAGACGTTAAGAGGGGGGGGGGGGGGTGGGGGCAATTTTCCCCTTTTGAACCACCATTTTTACCACGTTCCTGTCCAAAGTCCTAGAAATGCCTTGTCGATAAGTTAGCCCATACTCCAAGGAAAACATATTGTTACGAAAATGGCTTGGCCTAGTATAGAAAACTCTGGACTTTTCTAGAAGAAAATAGCCTAAGAGACGGGATGGACAAAATACATCAAACTGGCAACATAGTAGTACATTTAATTATACACCTAAGAATATGCTATGATTAATTACGCATTAGAATTGTATAGTTGGTTAATAATAAATGTTTGTGTGTATGTATAATGTCAAGCCTAATGTAGAGTTATATTGTATAGTTGGTTAATGGTAAATGTTTGTGTGTCTGTATAGTCTCTAAGCGTGATGTAGACTTATTATAAGTGTTTGTGTGTTTGTATAGCGTTAAGTCTAATGTAGAGTTATATTGTATAGTTGGTTAATGATAAGTGTTTATTATAACAGTTTGTGTTTGTGTATAGTGTTAAGACTAATGTAGAGTAATACTGTATGTATAAATGGTTGTATGTATAGTCTGTAAGCGTATGTAGAGTAAAGTATAGCATGCTAGAATTATCCAGTGTGTTGTAGAAATATGGCTGTTACTATATAAGGCGCGCGTTAACATTAGTGGAGGAAGTTGATTATTAACATTTGTGTTGTTAAGACCGCGAGTTAGTATCGTGTTAAAGTTAGTAGCGCTTTAGTAATCGTCATAATAGAGAGAGTTTGTAAATAAGTAATAGTGTGTAAATAAATACGAGTATCTAAGCTATTTCAAACTTAAGTGTGTTCGTGTTTTGGTTATTGGCTAATTGGTTGTTATTATCGCTGCGACAGCACCAGGACTGTTTATCTAAGGGAGATAAACGAACGTTTTGTAAGGTAAAACGTAATAATTGGTGTCAGCGTTGGAACTGGTTATTTTGATTGCAATAGAAAAGAATCCGGTTTATTTAAGGAAATAAACCAACGTTTTTAAAAAGTAAAAACGTAACAATTGGTGTCAGAAGTGGGATTCGAACCCACGCCTACAGAGTAGACTGCGAAAAATAAGTAACCAGGAGATTGCCAAATAAACATAACTAAAAGCAATGAAGTTTGAAGAGCTTAAAGTGGAACAGCTCAAGCAGGAATTGAGTAAGTTAGAGCTGCCGACAACAGGTAATAAGGCAGAACTTCAGAGAAGACTTATAGAAGAATTCAAGAGACGTGGCGTGGACATCGATACTTACGAGTTTGAAGACAAAGAAGAAGAAAGAGAAAAGAGAGAAACAGAAGTAAGTACACGTACGGCTACAGCTAATATGGACATCAACGCGATACTTTTCGCTCTGAAGGAAATTAAAGCCGATTCTAGAAAAATGATGGAAGAGAATTCTAGAAAAATGGAAGAAAATTCTAGAAAAATGATGGAAGAGAATTCTAGAAAAATGGAAGAGAATTCTAGAATGATAGAAGAAAATTCTAGAAAAATGGAAGAAAATTCTAGAAAAATGATGGAAGAAAATTCTAGAAAAATGATGGAAGAGAATTCTAGAAAAATGGAAGAGAATTCTAGAAAAATGGAAGAGAATTCTAGAATGATAGAAGAAAACTCTAGAACAAATAATGAGAAACTCCTAGATGAGATTAGAGCTACAAGTGAGAAATATCTAGAGAAAGTTCGGGAAACTACTAGAGCCACGAATGAGAAATTGAATGAAGTCACAGAATTCATAAACCAAAGAATGGATCGCGTTGAGGTACAAGTCAGCAAATTTGATGAGAAGCTTGTCGATTTGGAGAGTAAGATGAATAGTCTGGAAATTGACATTGAGGCGAAAATTAACAATCTTCAATGCCAAAGTGGGCCAGTTCGTGTCATTCCAGAAGTCTCTAGCAGAATAAAGACACCATGTTTCGATGGCAGTACACCGTTTAACGTATTCAAATTCCAGTTTGAAACTGTGGCTGGCAGAAATTTGTGGACAAATGAAGAAAAAGCCATTGAGTTGATTTTGGCCTTAAAAGGAACCGCAGCAGAAGTCCTTGAAAGCATACCAATGAGCTGCAGGAATAATTATGACGACATTATGGCTGCACTGCAACGAAAGTATGGTGGTGAACATAAAAAGGAAATCTACAGAATGGAATTGCGAGGCAGAGTGCAGAAGGTCAATGAAACACTGCAAGATTTCGCGATGGAGGTTGAAAGATTGGTGCAGATGACATACCCCGGTGAAAACCATCCATTCTTGGACCAGTTCAAGATTGAGGCGTTTGTAAATGGCATTCGTGATCCCGATGTGAAATATGCGGTATGCGCTACACAGAAATTAACTTTTGCAGAAACTGTTTCATTTGCTCTGGCACAGGAGACGGCTAAAGTAATTTCTAAGCCGCAAACATACAAGGTGCGAAATTTGGAGGTTATCGCTGAAAAGGAGAGAGACATAGTTAACGACTTAAGAGAGGCAGTTATGCAAGCACTAGAAGAGAAACAAAACAAGCCACAAGCTAAATGTTATAACTGCGGTAGAGCCGGCCATTTTCAACGAAATTGTAAAGCACCAAGAAAACGATCTAGATCTCCTTCGCCACCGCGAAACAATAAGAGAGTCCACCAACAATCATCACAGGAGTCACCGTTAAACTAAAACGGGCTAGCACTACGGGGCGTGAGCTAGCTCCCACAAACGAGGGCCCCACAATTTCCATATCAGTGATACAGCAGAAAAATAGCAATCTTACAATTTGTGGGTTCGTCTACGGCAAAAAGCACATCTTTACGATAGACACAGGGGCGTCACAGTCAATTATTAGGCCCGATGTAGTGAAAGGGGCAATTGAACCATTAAGCCACGTAAGTCTACGAACAGCTACTGGGGATTCTGCTACTGTCTACGGTAAAGTTAAAACTAAATTAACTATAGCCAACATCAACGTAGATCATGTATTTATTGTTGCTGATATTGTGGACGAAGTAATAATCGGTGCAGATTTTATGATTAGCCATAACGTTAAACTGCATATGGGGCAACAAATAATGATTTGGCACAACGTTGAAATACCTCTTGATGTTGGTTATGAAAGTAAAGCTCAAATAAGAAAGCTAGCTACTGTTGGACGCCAGAAACTACCACCACAGTCAGAAACCGTAGTGTGGGCACGTATGGAGGGAAATTGTGTGGACAATCGGCTGTGGGTAGTAGAACCCATAGAAGTAAAGAGTGACCTTATAACAGCAAAAGCCCTCGTAAGAGCCTGTAACGATGGAAGAGTCCCGGTAAGAGTGTTAAATCTATCCAGCAGCGAAAAATTAGTTAAACAAAACACCGACATAGGCCAATGTGCTCCAGCAGAGGCAATAATAAATTGTAAACGAAGACCGGAACCTGCTAATATGTCAGCAAAAGAACATGAGTTGTTAACCGAACATGCAAGGAAATGGGTAGAAGGATTAGCGGCGCCTGATAGAAATAAAGCCAAACAGCTGCTTAAGAAATATGCCTCCGTCTTCGCCTTTAAGAGCCAAAGCCATGGGAGAACGGCTATTGTTAAACACGAAATAAATACTGGCGAAGCGAGGCCAATTAAACAAGCACCTAGAAGTATCCCCTTAGCAAAGCGAGGTGAGGTAAAAGATCTAATCAATGAAATGGAGCAAAATGGGATAATAGAACCATCTACAAGTCCGTGGAGCTCGCCAGTGGTTTTAGTTAAGAAGAAAGATGGCAGCACAAGATTTTGTGTCGATTATAGAAAGCTAAACGACGTCACCAAGAAAGACAGTTATCCGCTACCCAGAATTGACGACACTTTGGACACGCTAGCCGGAACAAAATGGTTCTCCACATTAGATTTGCAAAACGGATACTGGCAGGTTGAAATAGCAGACAAAGACAAAGAGAAAACTGCCTTTAGTGCGGGCGATGGTTTATGGCAGTTTAACGTGATGCCATTTGGGCTTTGCAACGCTCCGGCTACATTCGAGCGCTTGATGGAACGGATGTTAAAAGGACTTCACTGGAAGACTTGTTTGATGTACCTTGATGACATTATAGTCACGGGAAAGACTTTTGACGAACATCTGAAAAACCTAGAAGACGTGCTTAATCGTATATCAGCGGCTGGGCTAAAGCTAAATGCAAAGAAATGTGTACTATTCCAGAAAGAAGTTAAGTACTTAGGACATCGCGTAACAACAGAGGGTGTATCGACCGATGAAGATAAAATAGTAGCAGTAAAAGACTGGCCTCGTCCGAAAAATCTTCATGAATTGCGCAGTTTTTTAGGTCTTTGCACATACTATAGACGATTTGTACCGAATTTTGCCAGAGTTGCTGCAAGTTTACATGAACTGACCCAAAAGTCCCGGCCATACCAATGGGGTGAATCACAAGAACATGCATTCCAGGAGCTAAAAGGGTTATTATGTACAGCACCAGTCCTGGCATATCCAATTTCTGGAGAGAAATTTGTACTAGATAGTGATGCGAGCGGTTACGGAATAGGAGGTGTGCTCTCGCAGATAGTCAATGGGGCAGAAAAAGTCATAGGCTACTATAGCCGAACACTCTCAAAGCCTGAGAGGAACTACTGCGTAACTCGACGGGAACTTCTGGCAGTATTAGAGTGCGTAAAACATTACCACAAGTATCTATATGGTCAGCATTTCACCTTAAGGACAGACCATTCCGCACTCAGGTGGTTACTACAATTTAAAAACCCTGAAGGACAACTTGCTCGTTGGATTGAACGCCTTCAAAGCTACGACTTCAGCATTGAGCACAGGAAAGGTGGTAAGCATAATAATGCAGATGCTCTCTCAAGACGGCCCTGCAACCTGGAGTGCAAACATTGTAGCAGGGCGGAGAGGAAAGAATGCGTTATTGATATTCGGCTAACGCATATAGACTCCAGTGTGGACTGGGCAACGGCGCAGAGAAATGATCCCATGTTGTCAAAAATAATATCTGCTAAAGAACGGGACAGAAGACCAGCTCGGCTCGAAATATCTTCAGAAAGCCCAATAATGAAATCATATTGGACACAATGGGACAGTCTTAGGCTGATAAATGGCTGCTTATACCGGACATGGGAAGATGCAGACGGAAAAGTGGCAACTGATTTAATTGTTGTACCATCCTCCAAAATAAACGAAGTAATAAAAGAATTTCATAATGGTCCTAGTGGCGGTCATCTTGGTGTGACAAAAACGCTAGAAAAGTTGAAACTAAGGTTTTATTGGGTTGGATGTCGACAAGCTGTGGCCGATTGGATAGCCAACTGCCCGCAATGCATTATAGCCAAAGGTCCAATAAGAAGAAGCCGCGGGCAGCTTCAGCAATACAATTCGGGTGCCCCATTTGAGCGCGTAGCAATGGATATAGCCGGTCCTTTTCCTGTCAGTGAGGCTGGAAA
Organism: Leucophora obtusa; assembly: GCA_949987735.1. Taxonomy (NCBI): domain Eukaryota; kingdom Metazoa; phylum Arthropoda; class Insecta; order Diptera; family Anthomyiidae; genus Leucophora; species Leucophora obtusa. The sequence goes on from OX465295.1 coordinate 247,115,175, forward strand.
CCGATATATACTAGTGGTCATAGATTATTTCAGCAAATGGCCAGAAGTGTATCCGATACCGAACCAGGAAGCTGGAACGGTAGCAGACGTATTTGTTAACAATTGGGTGTGCCGTTATGGAGCTCCTTTAGAACTGCATTCCGACCAAGGTAGGAATTTTGAGTCTGCAATATTTAAGGAAATGTGTGAAAAATATGGAATAAGAAAGACAAGAACAACGCCACTACATCCGCAATCTGATGGCATGGTTGAAAGATTCAATCGCACCCTGGAGGAACATTTGAGAAAAGTGGTCAGCAGACATCAAAAGGACTGGGATGAGCACATACCAAAATTTCTGTTGGCATATAGGTCAGCCGTGCACGACTCCACCTCACGAGCACCTGCAAAGATTATATTTGGAACTGAGTTAAGACTGCCTGGAGACTTAGAGTTTGGCGTTAAGCCTACACCAACAGAGGAAAACGGTGGAGACCCCTCCATGAATGACCTTGAAGAACTTCATGAATTCGTGCGTAACCGAATCAAAATGACCAGTGATAAAATGAAAGCCAGATACGACCGAGCTGCAAACTCGGAAGGTTTCAACGAAGGGCAATTGGTTCTACTTTATAACCCACAACGAAAGAAAGGATTGTCACCGAAACTGCAAACCCATTGGGACGGCCCCTATAAAGTAGTCAAGAGGCTAAATGACGTGGTTTATAGAATCCAAAAGTACAACAGCCCAAGATCTAAAATGAAGGTGGTACACCTGGAGAGACTAGCCAATTACGGGAAGGGAACATATGTGCCTATTCGGGACGAAGAGGCTTAAGTGGGCGGCAGTGTTACGAAAATGGCTTGGCCTAGTATAGAAAACTCTGGACTTTTCTAGAAGAAAATAGCCTAAGAGACGGGATGGACAAAATACATCAAACTGGCAACATAGTAGTACATTTAATTATACACCTAAGAATATGCTATGATTAATTACGCATTAGAATTGTATAGTTGGTTAATAATAAATGTTTGTGTGTATGTATAATGTCAAGCCTAATGTAGAGTTATATTGTATAGTTGGTTAATGGTAAATGTTTGTGTGTCTGTATAGTCTCTAAGCGTGATGTAGACTTATTATAAGTGTTTGTGTGTTTGTATAGCGTTAAGTCTAATGTAGAGTTATATTGTATAGTTGGTTAATGATAAGTGTTTATTATAACAGTTTGTGTTTGTGTATAGTGTTAAGACTAATGTAGAGTAATACTGTATGTATAAATGGTTGTATGTATAGTCTGTAAGCGTATGTAGAGTAAAGTATAGCATGCTAGAATTATCCAGTGTGTTGTAGAAATATGGCTGTTACTATATAAGGCGCGCGTTAACATTAGTGGAGGAAGTTGATTATTAACATTTGTGTTATCGTGTTAAAGTTAGTAGCGCTTTAGTAATCGTCATAATAGAGAGAGTTTGTAAATAAGTAATAGTGTGTAAATAAATACGAGTATCTAAGCTATTTCAAACTTAAGTGTGTTCGTGTTTTGGTTATTGGCTAATTGGTTGTTATTATCGCTGCGACAGCACCAGGACTGTTTATCTAAGGGAGATAAACGAACGTTTTGTAAGGTAAAACGTAATAATTGGTGTCAGCGTTGGAACTGGTTATTTTGATTGCAATAGAAAAGAATCCGGTTTATTTAAGGAAATAAACCAACGTTTTTAAAAAGTAAAAACGTAACAATATTATATATTACAGGTTTCTAGCCGAAGGGTTCGGTTAGGCCATCAAGGGGGAGAATTATTCCGTTTTTATCCCTCCCGGTAGGAATTTCCAAAAATTCCGTCTTAGAGGACGTCTGCGTTGGAGGAGGAACCTACTACATACATAATTTTAGGTCTCTATATCCAGCAGTTTGGCCAGGCCGTCAAGGGGGAAGTTTTTTCCCTTTTTACCCCTCCCGGTATGAATTTCCAAAAATACCATCTTAGGGGACGTCAACGTTGGAGAAGGAACCCAATTTAAGATCCCTTGTTCCAGCAGTTTGGCCAGGCCGTTAAGGGGGAGACTTTTCCTGTTTTTGACCCTACCTGTAGAAATTTCCAAAAATCTCATCTTAGCGGATGTCTACAATAGAGGAGGAACTTTAATACCAAATTTCAACTTCCTACCTCCAGCGGTTTGGACAGGCCTTTAAGCGGCACTTTTCGCTTCATTAATCCCCATTTTTGCAATGTCCCTGTCCAAAAAGCACCTCCTCGGTAAGTGAGCACATACTCCAAGTAACATATGTTTTACATTTCAGGTTTCTAGTCAACTTTTACTATTTGTGCCCCTCTCGGTAGGAATTTCCGAAAATCCATCGACAGGGAATTCCAGCTTCCTAGTTCCAGCAGTTTGAGTAGGCTGAGAGGAACTTAAGTACCGAATTTCAGCTTCCTAGTTCCAGCAGTTTGGACAGGTCGTTAAGGGGCAACTTTCCCTTTTTGAGCCCCCATTTTATAACGACCCTGTCCAAAATTCAAAAAAGTATCTTTCTAATAAGTTAGCCCTCCCTCCAGGGACCCACATTTTAAGCTTCAGGTTTCTAGCCGAAGGGGTTTTTACCGGCCCCCAAGGTGAGGCTTTTTTTTTTTTTTTGCCCCTCCCTATAGGAATTTACAAAAATTCCATCTTCGCGGCTATCTGCGATGGATGAGGAACATTCATACCAAATTTCAACTGCATTGCCTGAGCGGTTTGGGCAGGCCGTTAGTGGGGACATTTTTCCCTTTCAACCACCATTTTTACTATGTTCCTGTTCCAAAATAAAAAAATTACGTTGCCGGTGAATTAGTCCTACTCCAAGGAATACATATTTAAAATTTTAGGTTGGCCAAAAGGGATTGGGCAAGCCGGCAGGAGGAGACTTTTACCTTATTTCCCCTCCCGATAGGAATTTCAAAAATTCCGTCTAAGCGGACGCCTACACAGAAGCAGGAACTCACATACCGAGTTTCCTTTTGGGATATCCTGTAGGGAATTCCAAAAATACAAACTTAGTCGATGTCTACTACAGTGGAGGAACCTTTATACCAAATTTCAACTTCTTACCTCCAGTGGTTTGGGCAGGCACTTTTCCAATTTGTGAGACTGTTTATGGGGAGACTTTTCCCCTTTTTGCCCGTTCCGGTAGGAATTTCCAAAAATCCCGTCTTAGCGCACGTCTATGCCGAATATCAAGAAACCTTGTTTTAGTGGAGATATCCGTGGGGGGAGGAAAAAAAGTAGTTTTTTTGAAATTATATATTATTTTAAATGGTACTTTTTGGAAAAACGAAATTTTTTGGAAAAAGATACTTTGTTTTTACAAAGTACTTTATTTGTACTTTTTTTGCAAAAGGTATTTTTTTTTAAAAAGTTGTTTTTTTTTTGGAAAAATGTATGTTTTTTGGAAAAAGGTACTTTTTTTGGAAAAGGTACTTCTTTTGGAAAAGGAAAATTTTTTTAGAAAAAGGTACTTTTTTTTGGGAAAAGGTACTTTTTTTTGGAAAAGGTACTTTTTTTGAAAAAGGTATTTTTTTGAAAAAATGTATATTTTTTGGGAAAAGGAAAATTTTTTTAGAAAAAGTTACTTTTTTTGGGAAAAGGTACTCTTTTTTGGAAAAGGTACTTTTTTTGAATAAGTTATTTTTTTGGAAAAATGTATGTTTTTTGGGAAAAGGTACTTTTTTTTTGGAAAAGGTACATTTTTTTAGAAAAAGGTACATTTTTTGGAAAAAGGTACTTTTTTTAAAAAAGGTACTTTTTTTGGAAAAAGGTACTTTTTTTGGAAAAAGGAATTTTTTTTGGAAAAAGGTCCTTTTTTTGGAAAAAGGTACTTTTTTTGGAAAAAGGTACTTTTTTCGGGAAAAGGTACTTTTTTTTGGAAAAAGGTACTTCTTTTGAAAAAAGGTACTTTTTTTGGAAAAAGGTACTTTTTTTGGAAAAAGGTACTTTTTTTGGAAAAAGGTACTTTTTTTTGGAAAAGGGTACTTTTTTTGGAAAAAGGTACTTTTTTTGGAAAAAGGTACTTTTTTTGGAAAAAGGTACTTTTTTTGGAAAAAGGTACTTTTTTTTGGAAAAAGGTACTTTTTTTGGAAAAAGGTACTTTTTTTGGAAAAAGGTACTTTTTTTGGAAAAAGGTACTTTTTTTGGAAAAAGGTACTTTTTTTGGAAAAAGGTACTTTTTTTGGAAAAAGGAATTTTTTTTGGAAAAAGGTCCTTTTTTTGGAAAAAGGTACTTTTTTTGGAAAAAGGTACTTTTTTTGGAAAAAGGTACTTTTTTCGGGAAAAGGTACTTTTTTTTGGAAAAAGGTACTTCTTTTGAAAAAAGGTACTTTTTTTGGAAAAAGGTACTTTTTTTGGAAAAAGGTACTTTTTTTGGAAAAAGGTACTTTTTTTGGAAAAAGGTACTTTTTTTGGAAAAAGGTACTTTTTTTTGGAAAAGGGTACTTTTTTTGGAAAAAGGTACTTTTTTTGGAAAAAGGTACTTTTTTTGGAAAAAGGTACTTTTTTTGGAAAAAGGTACTTTTTTTTGGAAAAAGGTACTTTTTTTGGAAAAAGGTACTTTTTTTGGAAAAAGGTACTTTTTTTGGAAAAAGGTACTTTTTTTGGAAAAAGGTACTTTTTTTTGGAAAAAGGTACTTTTTTTGGAAAAAGGTACTTTTTTTTGGAAAAAGGTACTTTTTTTGGAAAAAGGTACTTTTTTTGGAAAAAGGTACTTTTTTTGGAAAAAGGTACTTTTTTTGAAAAAAGGTACTTTTTTTGGAAAAAGGTACTTTTTTTGGAAAAAGGTACTTTTTTTGGGAAAAGGTACTTTTTTTGGGAAAAGGTACTTTTTTTGGGAAAAGGTACTTTTTTGGAAAAAGGTACCTTTTTTGTCCCCTTTTTGCCCCTCCCGATAAGAATTTCCAAAAATGCCGTCTCAACGGACGTCTACACCGGTCGAGGAACCTACATACCAAATTTCAACTTCATAGCTCCAGCAGTTTGAGCAGGCCGTCAAGGGGGAGACTTTCCCCTTTTTGCCCGTCCCTGTAAAAATTTCCAAAAATCCCGTCTTGGTGGATGTCTACGATAGTGGAGGAACCTTTATACCAAATTTCAACTTCCTACCTCCAGCGGTTTGGGCAGGCCGTCAAGGGGGGCCTTTTTCCCCCCATTTTTACAACGTCCCTGTCCAAAATTCTAGAAAGTACTTTCCAGAAAAGTTAGCCCCTACTCCAAGGAACACATATCTTAAATTTCAGCTTTCTAGCCAAAGGGGTTTTGGCAGGCCGTCAAGGGGGACACTTTCCCCCTTTTTGCCCGTTCCGGTAGGAATTTCCAAAAATCCCGTCTTAGTGGACGTCTACCCCGAAAGAGGAACCTACATAACAAATTTCAACTTCCTAGCTTCAGCGGTTTGGGCTGGGCGATGTTGAGTGAGTCAGTCAGTCAGTCAGTCAGTCACGTTATTCTTTTATATATAGAGGTGAAGTAAGACTGAGATTTAGTTGTTACGTTTTCTTGTTTTTTGTTATTATTTTTTTATTTTTGAAAAAAAAAATTTAATAAAATCTTACTTTTTTGAACTACAAGTGCATTTTTGAATTGTCCAGTCATTTTTTTAAAATCCAGGTGAATTTTTTCCATTGTCCAGTTATTTGACTTTTGGTATCTGGCAACCCTAGGTGGAGTAGTGTCGTATAGGGAACCTTAGTAACAACATTTGGATACGCTAGAACCCTTTATTTTGTGAGGTTCGTAAAAAAATGCATAAGCCAAAAAATGGGAAACTTTGGGTGATGACATCTGGCCCCTCATAGGGGTAAAAGTTGGGACGGCAAGGAAAAAATCCACAAAAACGCCCAAAACTGCCCTAAGGGGTTAAAATGTAAGACTGACACCCATTAATTTTTCCTACCTAACATTTTTTCCGGTCATACCTACCCCCTATCTTCATCCCTTAAAGGGTCTCCCATACAAATTTGAAGATTTTAGGAAATTGTTAAAAATTGCCCCTAGGGGCTCCTAGGGTGCCCCTAGAGGGGTGAAATGTATGACCGACTCATATTTATTTTTTAGTCCAAACATTTTTCAGAATATACCTAGTGCCTATTTTCACATCCTAAGGGGTGTGATACACTTCACAGACTGGAAAAAGAGCTGAAAAAAACACAAATAGCTCAACAACTTCCCTGGAGTTGCCCCTAGAGGGGAAAAATGTAAGATCCATTATTTTTGCCATCCGAAAATTTTTTTCAAACACACCTACCCCCTGTCTCTAATCCGTAAGGGGTTCCCATACAAAAATTACACTTTTAAAAAATTTGCTCCCACCGCTCTAAAGGTCCCAAGGGTGACCAAATGTTTGACCGACCCCCAATATTTTTTCAATCCCAACATTTTCTCAGAACGTACCGACCAGAGATACAAGCCGGTCCATTCTCTCGGCTGGCGGCGGCTAATGGCTAAAATGGTCGGCGGTGATTGATTTTTACAGTTGAGACGCAAACGAATCGGCGGCGGTTGGCTAAAAAAAATAGTGTCGACTAGCGGCGGCTAACCGGCTAACGTCGGCTAAAAGGTATATTTTCCAAGAATTTCAACAGATACATACACGCAAAAAAGCAACTGCAAAAATATCGAAGTCAACTTTGTAATTTTTTTATAGGTACACTTAAAAGAATACGTCATTAGAAAAATCTGTCAAACCGGCTTCAAATCGATTTAACTAATTTTTAACAAATTTTTAGTTGAAACACTGATTTAAGCAAAGATTTTAGTTATCTTCATTTAACACTATACTAAAAATCCGCAGTACTTTAATTTTGAGTGTTAATTTTCACCAATGTACCCGCAGTTTTAAAGATGGCGCCATTTCTTTCCCTCCCGATTTTTTAAATAGGCCCATATCTCGAAAACTAAGAGATAGAGCAAAATTGATGAAAATTTCGACTACCTCTAATCGTGTAATACCCCAGAGGTAGTTGAGCTATCTCTATCCAAAAACGGACCTTGGCGGGGCCTTGGACCCTCGGAAAGTTTTAATAAAAATTTTCCACTTCAAAAAATTACCGATATCTCGAAAACTAAGCGAGATATATGCCCTCACATGATATGGATTAGGCCCGGGGTGGGTCGAGAGACCCTAAATTTGAATAAATTCTACGACTCAGTATAATTACAGATAAATTTTTTACTTAAATTGATTTGTTAAATTTGACAAAAAAAAGTGTTAAAATCAACAAATTTTATTTTAAGCCAAAAACAGCAATAAATTTTGTTAAAGTAACAATTTTTTCTGTGCAGCCAACAGACTTATTATTTTGAGTGTAGTTTTCCGGATTTATAAAAATTGAGTTTATATTTCACAATGTCGATAAAATTATACATACATTTGTTAAATTTTACACAATTTTTTGTTAAAATATAAGATTTTCATCTCTCTGCCATCACCTATTAGATGACACCAGTATATCCAATGTTTTAAAGATAGCCCTATTTTTTCCCCTCCCGGTTTTTTAAAATGGTACATATCTACTAAACTAAGAGAAGTAGACCAAAATGGAAATTCGACTATTCCTAGCTTTATCTCACCCAGAGCTTTGAAGAATTAATTCTTTAATTCAGTATTTGAATTCTGAATTAAAAATTGAAGGAATTAATTCACAAAAAACTATTTATTGAATGGAATTAATTCATATTTGTTTTCGTTCGATTTCTTTTGTTACATTTTTTTCAAACACAGTCCTTTTAATACAGAAACCTGTAGAATTGTAGTATCAACAAAACCGCCTGGTTGCGCTACCGCCAGTTTGATGCAAAACATTTTAAAAATCAACGATATCTCAAAACAAGAAAATTTTACTTTTCAAATAATTATGTTTATTAAACAAATTTCATAAATTTTTAAAAAAATTAATATCTTTGCATTTTTCTATCGGCTTTAGCCGAAAATTGGCTTAGCCGATTATTGTCGGCGGCTGAATCGGCTTGGCAAAGGTGTCGGCTGGCGGAGACTGACCGGCTAAAGTCGGCTGGCTTGTATCTCTGGTACCGACCCTCGATCTTGAACCCTTAAGCTGCCTACAAACTAGGGAACATGGTTGAGGGAACAAAAAATATCAAAAAATTTTGTAAACACGAAATGCACGCTCTCAACACTCACACACACACAAACGCACTCACACATTCACAAAAAATGCTCTCTTTTTTTAAGTATGTTCCCTAGTGTGTAGGCAGCTTTAAGGTTGTCCCCATCAGAGAAACAACCCAGCCGCCGTGAGCCGTTTAAGCCGCCGCTGCCGGTCAGTTTTGCCTCAGCCGCCGCCGCCGATTTTTTTCGGCTCATTTCGGCTGGGAGTATCAATATTCCAAAATAAAAAAATATTGAAATTAAAAAGCATATTTTTTAATTTGTATACTTTGACGGCTTTTTTTACAGTATTTAAAAAAAAACATTTCTTTACTATTGTAATTTATTCTGAAAATGGGTTAGTGCTTAGTAAAATGAGATCTTTTTGTTTAAATTAACTGAGAAAGTTATCGTAAGTTTTTCTATACAATTAATTTCAGCTGTTATAAGACAACTCGATGTTCTTGTTTCCACACTCATTAAGGTTAACATCAATTTTCTTATAAATGCAGAGATTTCATGTTTATAAAAAATTTATAACTTTAGCAATTTTAAAGCCATTAAAATAAAAAAAACTTCATTTTACTCTGAATTAAACCCAGTTTAAGAATGAATTAGATAAAAATTAATTTTTTTATACAAAATGTTGCAATTAAAAGCAGGGTTTAAAAAACTACGATTCAAAAAATATTTTTGCTTTTTACTACTGCTACTACTACAAACAATTCATGTAGCTTTAGTAAAAGCATCTCCCTGCTACTTAGTTTATACAAAGTAGGCAGTCATTGTTTTTGATCAACTCTATTTTTGTTCTTGTGCTACTGCTACCACTACAAACAAAACACGGAGCATTTGTAAACAGTAAGAGCAGAAAAACGAAATGAACAACTACTACTGCTACTGCTACAAATACTGCTGCTACAAAAAAAAAACAGCAAGAGCAGAAAACGAAAAAACAAAGTAGTAAAACATAGAAAAACGAAATATGACTCCTTTCATGCTGAGTAGTTTTTTTAGCGAAAGAATAAATGATTTTGGTTTATCTGATGTGTATTGGGCGCATACAAAATTACATAATAAACTTGAAATGTTTTAATTAAAAAAGCGGCTTTTAAATTAATAAAGGTTTATGAGTTCATATTTGAATATGTTTGACCCTTTGTATGCAATATGATTATAATCAGCACCAGTACACTCACAAAAAAAGCCCGTACAAATAGTTTAAAATTCTACTCAAATAACAGAATATACTCGTATTTTCGATGAAGTTGAGCATCACGGCCTGCTAAATTTATAAAAATACAATAATTTAAAAGAAACGTTGTTTAATGGAAATTAAATTATTCAGTTGAAATCAGCATATCGTTGCTGCGCCTAAGAAAATAGCTATTTGTTTTCAAAAATTATTTGTGGAACACCTAAATTAGGTCTGTGTTGTGTGTCTTGGCCATTTTTTTTGGAAGTAATTCTTTTATAACTGAAAAGCTTGAAGTTTGGTTTATATGTGTGTAAAAAAATAATTTCCAAAAAGTTCCGAAAAACGCTGAAATAAAGCAGATTTGTATGTCTCCTCACAAAAAAGTTTATCGACAAATATGTAGCTATTTTCTTAGGAGCAGCAACGAATATGTTTGTTGATTAAAAACAAGTAAAAATTCAGTTTTATGTTTGATGTTCCTATCTTACGGATATATAACAAAAATAATCTGCTACTGTCAGTAGTATTTTCTACATGGTCATTTTAAAGTACAGATGGGCATCGATTATCCGTGATTCAATTAACCGGGAACATCAATTATCCGGGATCTATAAGGAAAGGAAGATTTTTTATTTCAATCGATTAACCGTGATTACATCAATTATCCGGGATTGAAAAACATCTACTATTTATTTTGACGAAATTTGGTTTCAACATGTTAGCAACACTAAAATTAATATGTGTCTAAAACGAAATAAGGTTATTCCCTTGTTTGCATGTTTTTCCTCTGGTGTTTAGTTGCAATTGAAATTTACGTAGTAAGGAGTGTTGATGTGTAATTTTAGAATCGAGTAAAAAGCAAAGAAAAGTATTAACTATTCAAGAAAAATTTGATATAGTCAACGACTATTTAAAAAAAACATGTTTCTGTTCAAACACTATCACAAAAATATGGAGTGGGCAAACAAACAGTTTATGACTGAATAAAATATAAAGATAAAATATTAAAATATTGTGCAGAAAGTGATTTAGTTACTCGCTTCCAAAATCGAAAAACTTTAAAAAGTGCATTAGAGCGAAATACGAATGGTTCCGACAAAAACGTTTTAAAGGGATCCCAATTTCCAGTTTAATGATAATGGAAAAGGCTAAGTTCTTCCATTAAAAATTAAATATAAGCTTAGCATGTGAATATTCTCGAGGCTAGTTACAGAACTTTAAAAAACAACATGGAATTCACAAAGCATCTGCCGAATATGTATCTGCCACAATTTTTGTAAATCAGTTGGAAGAATACACATCAAAGGAAAATCTTATAAATAAGAAAATCTACAATGGAGAGGAAACAAGCCTTTTTTGGAAGTGTTTCCCTGAAAGCAGTTTTAGTTGCCATTATGAACATTTCTTATATGGCCATAAAAATTCAAAGGACATATTATAGAAAGATTAATATTATAGAATATTAGAGAACAAAATAAAATACAAGTCTACCGTATCTAAGAGAAGCTCTTAGCGGAAAATATGAAAGTTAAGGAAAAGAAACAAACCACAATAAATGAATTTTTTTAAGTAATTACAAATGTAGCAATTAAAAACTTATTAACATTATATTTTGTAAGTTTGTATATTGATTAAATAAAACAAACATTTATATTAAAAAGCGTAAAAAATTTTACATCAGTTAACCGGAAAATCGATTATCCAGAATGCGTCCGATCCCGACCATTCCGGATAATCGATGCCCAACTGTAGTTTTTAGTACACTCATATAAAAAGTTAGTGCAAAATTTAAACCCGTTCTGATTCAATTAAACTAATTTTTCCGTTATTTTGTCTTTAAATTTAACTCAGTTTTAGCGTTCTTAAGCCTAAACCAGATAAACGCACTGTCAACAGTATTTTATTTTAGGACTTCGGTTATCGATTTTTGTCGAAACTTTATAAAAAGTATATTTAATAATCTGGCTAATTATGGGATAATCTTCAATGTAAAAAATAAAAAACGCTAAATCTGACGTGACTAAATTGTTTTCATTAGCACCAAATAATTATAAAAATATTATCTTTTCAATCAAAGATAGGGATTATATAAAAGGTTAAAATCATAATCTGTGAGATTAGATACTGAGTGTAAAAAATATCCATAAAAATCTCCAACCACTTCCGAAATCAGCGTAAAAACCGTCCGTCGCCATTTCAAGAATAAAATCTCCAAATGTGTTTGTAAATCGCCACGTTTGGCAAGAAAGCGCTACATCTGACACCCTAACAACAAATACTGATCTACGTATGTATTTTGTGTGTATCCTTATTTTGCGACAACCCTAACAACAAATACTGATCTACGTATGAATTTTGTGTGTATCCTTATTTTGCTCTCGCCCACCACTTGTTAACAATTTACCGTTGAAACAGTGCTGTCTTATTGTGACGTAAATTTATGTACCCTAATTCTATCATTATGTGTCTTATAACTGTTAATTTTTAAAACAATAAATAAAATATTGAAAAGTGAATTGGTACCACGGGTGGGTGCGGCTGGCTAAACTAATTCCAAACTAAATTCAGGTTTAAGAGTTTCTTTTTTTTTAAAAGAAATTTTAAACCCTTTTCTCTATTTGTATTTAGTTTAGAAAAAATTTAGCCACCTCGCACAGGGCCTACGTAATGAAAAGAAATTGCAAATTATTCATAATTAGGGGTGAGTTAAAAAATATATAATATAGTATAAAATAAAAAATATAAATCATAAATCATAAAATCAATCGAATATTCCAAAACGGCAAATTAGCATCTTCATGCTCTGTTCTGTTTAACAAAAACAATATAAAATACATACACACACACACAGTACTGTTAAAACCAAACAAATAATTCATTTTTAAACAACCAAAAATATTTCTATGACTACTCTGCTGAGTAGTAATTTGGGAGTCATGTATGTTTGGCTGCTACTGCTCTTGCTTAATTTGTAAGTAGACGATTGGTGCTGCGGTAGTTTTCAATTTCAAAAGAAAGATGTGTGCTACTGCTTAGCTAATAAAATTTTTGTGTAGTGGTAGTAGTAGCTGAGTAGTAATTTGGGAGTCTTGTCTATCTGGCTGCTACTGCTACTTGTTGAATTTAGTAGCAGACACATCGATTGATGCTGTGGTGGTTTTCAATTTCAAAACAAAGCTATGTGCTACTGCTGAGCTACAGAAAAGTTTGCATAGTGGTAGTAGTAGCGATGTGATGACTTTTAGTTTTGTTGTTTTTTTACTACAATAATCGTCATTTTTAGTTACTACTGCTACTTTAGTCGTAGCTTTTTCAACCCTGATTAAAAGCCGTCGAAATAAAAAAAATTAGAAAAAATTAGGAAAATCAGTTTTATTTGAAAATATTTTCACACAATTTTGTTGAACACCTACAAAAAATTTTTGTTGTCCCAACCGAATTTGGTTCCAACCAAATCGTTCGGTTGCTGCAACCGATAAATCGGTTATCACAGCCCTATTTTTGTTGTTCCAACTGAAATAGGGTTGAAACAACCGAATTTTCGGTTGCAGCAACGGAACAATTCGGTTGGGAGTACAAATTTTTTTTGTAGGTGTATATATTTGAAAATCCCAACTATCACTCCTTCTAGGTCTGTTCAAAAACTAAAAATTGTAAATTTTATCGATGAATTTAACTTTAAATTCTTTTTTATCTGATAATTCTAACTTTTTTTATACAATTTTCTACTGCTACGTTTTGGAAAAAAACCTTAAACATCTTTAAATTAAAAGTATAACGTTCTATCCAGCCGATCAAGCCGCCGCCGCCTCCGATTATTTTGGTCGGCTTGTTTCTGTGGTCCCCACACATATTTTTAATTTTATAGGTATTTTTTTTTTATAAAAATATTTTTTAAATTTAGAAAACCAAATTTTTTAAATTTTTAAAGCCGATTTAAAAAAAATAAATAGTCATTTTAACAATATGTCTTCAAAAATCGTCAAAAATGCGATAAATCGCTAAAGTTGGCAGCACTGATGACAGAAAGGCGGTGAAAAACAAAATAAAAAGGAAGATGAGTTTGTCGAAAAATTGGATGACCTTTTTGACATCGCACATGCCAATGCACTTAAAATGGTAACCGATCCGGAAGATGCTGTATTTTTGCAATACAATTTCCTAAAATCTTCAAATTTGTATAGGAAACTCTTTAACCCTTTCGATCACAACTTTAAATGGCCCGGAATTTTCCGACCAGACTTCTTGTAAATGTAGATCTATGCCAAAGAAATATTTTTTTATTACTTTTATGGCTTTGCAGCACCCCCTAGCGGAGATATTTGGAATTAAAGTTCCAAAATTAATATGCTGCCGGGCCCGAACGAGTTAAGATTTGTTTTAAATTTTAATTTTATATTTTTTCTATTACTAAACTCTACATAAAAATTTTTGAATTTTATTCATCACACAATTTTTGAGACTAATTTAAACAAAAAATTTATTTTTCCTTAAATTTTGCTGTGAGAAAAAATGTGTGTTGACACTATGAAAAATAGCTCGCAAATGAACACTATCAAAAACTGCTATATGAAATTATACACAGGTATTCTAGAACTGCAATGCTACTGAGTAAAAAAATTTGTTAGAAAAAAAATAAATATAACGGGAGTTATAGGCACATAACAACGAAGTTGCTTGTAGGCAAATTTGGAGTCGAAAGGGTTAAGGGATGAAGATAGGGGGTAGGTATGTTCGGAAAAAATGTTGGGTAGGAAAAATTAATGGGGGTCCGTCTTACATTTTAACCGCTTAGGAGCGACTCCGGGCAGTTTTGGACATTTTTGTGGATTTTTTTGCCTGCCATCCCAACTTTGACCCCGATGAGGAGCCAGTTGCCATCACCCAAAATTTTCCATTTTTTGGCTCATGCATTTTTTTACGAACCTCACAAAATAAGAGGTTCTAGCATGTCCAAATCGAAAAGTCGTGCACTATCCCACCCGTAATAAGCAGTTTATGCATAGATTTTTTTAATGGCAAAGAGTCTTCAAATGCAATAAATTATATGATATGAAATGTCAAAACCATTTCAGTGAAACGTCAAAATGATATCAATTGCAAAGTGGTGGAGAACACTTGACCATTTCATAGATAAGAAATATCATAGATTTTTCTTCGAAAAACACAAAATTGTATCAAACACTAATTTTTATCTACAAATAATAAAAAATTAAACACTTTCCCTTTCTTTTTTACCAAATTTTCTGTTGTTTTTATTACAAAGTTAAAATTAAAACGAAAAGTGACATTTCATGGCAGGCAGCATTGCAAGAGCCGCTTGCATGTCAGCGATATCATGATATTGCAATAAAATTGAAATTGAGTGTCTTCACTTGAGATGAAATCATTTGTAAAAATAAAATTTGTATTTTATTTGTACCGACGGTACGAAATACAAAAACAAAAAACTTTCATATTTCTATTGTTGGTTATGTCTTTGCAGAGACTTCGAAAATAGAGTTGTGAAATTTCGATACTTTTTGAGTACTCAATACTACTCAATACTTTTCAATTGAGTACTCGATACTACTCAATACTTTTAACGGTTTTTTTTTTAATTTAAAAATAAAAATGTTATGAATTGGTATTTATAAGGAAAAATAATAACAATTGACATACAAGTGTTAAATAACTATTGTTACTTACATTTTAATTAATTTAAAACATTTTAAATAAAGAAATTAAATAATTTTTCCCAAAAATTCGTTACAAATTTCTTTGCTTCACAAATAGAGTTGTATTTTCAGAGCTGTATTTTTAGAGTACTTATTTTAGAGTTGTATTTTTATACGAAAAATACACATTTCTACGGAAAATTGCATCTTTAAAAGTATTGAGTAGTACCGTTTTAGTATTGAGTACTCAAAAAAACAGACAGTATTGAGTACTCAGTACCGGAATACTCAATACTTTTACAACTCTATTCGAAAACATATTTTATTGTTTGCTCCATTCTCATTTCGTTGATGTAGCAGACTACATTTAATATGAGATTTTGATGTTTCAATTTGCATTGCACTATTGCCACTACTTTCTAAAGAAAACTGAAGAAGGGGACCTGGAAAATCCCTTTTTTGCCTGGCTTTTCATTCCTGAAAGTGTAGAGGTTTTTGAAAGCAAAAACTCTGTGAAGTATTTGTTAGGAAGAAAAATAGCAGTTTTTGAAAAAAGTACTTATTATGGTAATGCATAATAAGGAAATTGGCCTCGAACTGAATTAATAAATTTCTAAATAAAAAAAAATATTAAAATTAAGGTTGAAATTTCGATTTTCTTTTAAGATATTTTAGGATATATCTTATGATTTTGCAACTATACTACAAAATAAACATAGTTAATTATATTGTATAGCTTGTATATTAATACAAAGTAAGGAAATACATTAACTGTTTTAAACTAAAAAATTAGAATTTCTGAGGTCTTGCAAAGTTATGGAAAGCTGAAAACAGGAATTTTAATGAAAATCTAAAAATCGAAAGATCTCGAAAACTCGCGGACCAAATTAATTTGTTTTGCCAATTTGTGTTCAACGCGGCAATATTATATTGCAAGGGCCCAGCAAAAAAAGTTATTTTAAAGGCACTCCGAATAGCATCAACTGATTGTGAAGTACTTAGAATTTAGCTCTAATGCATTAAACACATAGACGACTGCAGCTACACGACTACACGACTACAAATGCTGCTGGCTGCAATTGTAGTCGTGTAGTCAGCTACTTAATTTTTTTGAAAACGACAGCAACATGTAAACAGATAATCCTAAATATTTGACATTTTGATAAATATTAATCTTTTTTGGTTTGTGCTTCTAAAATAATGGCTGAGGAATATTTTGTTAATTTTGTATAATCCATTTTTTTTTTACAAAACATCACAATAAAGTTATTTCCAAATATAAATTAATGAAACCTTCAAACAATTGTAAAATATAAACAGCTGTTTCTTCAGTGTTCCCAAAACGGTGATTTTCTAGTCAGAACTAGCGATATTATTTCGCCTCTAGCGGGAAAAATTGTCCTGTTTTACATATTTTGTTATATTGTCAACACTATTTTTGTTTTGTAGCCAACAAAAATAGAAATTATCCTAAGTTGACTACAGCGGCAAAAGTAGTCGTGTAGCCGTGTAGCTGTGTTGGTGTCAAAATAATCGTTTTCATATAAACGTGTGTATTTTATTTTTGACAGGCTGTAGTCGTGTAGCTGCAGTCGTCTATGTGTTTAATGCTTAACACTGATTTATTTTACACGTGATGTCCCATGTTCTCAGTAGTTCAATTTGAGCATTTTGTTAGTAACTTAAATGTGATTACATATTGTTATTAAAGTATGGTTTTTAGGTATACACTTTCATCACATCAATACGAGTACACTTTGTTTGCATTTTTAGAATGATTCAGAAGTACTCTTTATAATATATAATATATAGCGGGCGCAGCCCGCTACGTTGTTAACGTGCCTTAAAGTTTAGAGGGGGGGGGGGCTGCGCCCCCCCCCCCGACAATTTTTTTTAAATTCGCTTTTTATTTAAAGTACAGTTTTTATATAGTAAAAGCCTTCACCCAGTCACCACAAATAAATAATTCTGCACAACAATGGGTTTAAAATAAATAAATATTTGATCACTTTTTCTCATGAAAGTGGATTGTTAGTAATGAATCCATAATAAATTGCAATATATGTGTGTATGTTAAGATAATTTGGTAAAGTGCGAACTTAGGTAGATAGACCCGTAAGTAGTTTTGTTCATTTGTGTTTTTAATGAAAATAAATAACGTAAAGCAGGGTTGTTAGCGTGCCTTAAAGTTTTTTTTTTTTAATTCCAGTTTATGTAAAGGTAGACCTGGCAATTTAAGTAAATTCACAAATTCAGTTGGAAAATTTACTGCGTCGGTTTCTTCCACCGGTGCTTCGTTACATGAAGTTTAAATATCGGAATATATAAGTTCCATTCCTTTTCTAAGGTTTTTTCTCTTTTAGAAAATTTGTTTAACTTTTTGGAGAGTATGTTTCAATGCTACATAAGTTTCATATTCCGTGGATAGTGTTTGAACAAGTAATTGCCTCTTCCAATCCATTTGCATTGTCTATAATTTCGATTCCACTCGTTCAACGTTTATATCCATTTCATTCCACTTGTGTAGTGTTTCAATTCCACTCGTTTCCTATTTAGTTTCTTAATTTTAGTGTTTCATATACACTTGTTCTTTAAGTTTTAGGTTTCTAGCTAAAGACGCAGACGTTAAGGGGGGGGGGGGGGGCAATTTTCCCCTTTTGAACCACCATTTTTACCACGTTCCTGTCCAAAGTCCTAGAAATGCCTTGTCGATAAGTTAGCCCATACTCCAAGGAAAACATATTATATATTACAGGTTTCTAGCCGAAGGGTTCGGTTAGGCCATCAAGGGGGAGAATTATTCCGTTTTTACCCCTCCCGGTAGGAATTTCCAAAAATTCCGTCTTAGAGGACGTCTGCGTTGGAGGAGGAACCTACTACATACATAATTTTAGGTCTCTGTATCCAGCAGTTTGGCCAGGCCGTCAATGGGGAAGTTTTTTCCCTTTTTACCCCTTCCGGTATGAATTTCCAAAAATACCATCTTAGGGGACGTCAACGTTGGAGAAGGAACCCAAATACCGAATTTAAGCTGCCTTGTTCCAGCACTTTGGCCAGGCCGTTAAGGGGGAGACTTTTCCTGTTTTTGACCCTACCTGTAGAAATTTCCAAAAATCTCATCTTAGCGGATGTCTACAATAGAGGAGGAACTTTAATACCAAATTTCAACTTCCTACCTCCAGCGGTTTGGGCAGGCCTTTAAGCGGCACTTTTCGCTTCATTAATCCCCATTTTTGCAATGTCCCTGTCCAAAAACCACCTTCCCGGTAAGTGAGCCCATACTCCAAGTAACATATGTTTTACATTTCAGGTTTCTAGCCAACTTTTACTATTTGTGCCCCTCTCGGTAGGAATTTCCGAAAATCCATCGACAGGGAATTTAAGCTTCCTAGTTCCAGCAGTTTGAGCAGGCTGTCAAGGGGGACAATTTTTCTTTTTTTGTCCCTCCCGGTTGGAATTAGGCTGCAAGAGGAACCTAAGTACCGAATTTCAGCTTCCTAGTTCCATCAGTTTGGACAGGTCGTTAAGGGGCAACTTTCCCTTTTTGAGCCCCCATTTTATAACGACCCTGTCCAAAATTCATAAAAGTATCTTTCTAATAAGTTAGCCCTTACTCCAGGGACCCACATTTTAAGCTTCAGGTTTCTAGCCGAAGGGGTTTTTACAGCCCACCAAGGGGAGGCTTTCTTCTTTTTGCCCCTCCCTTTAGGAATTTACAAAAATTCCATCTTCGCGGCTATCTGCGATGGATGAGGAACATTCATACCAAATTTCAACTGCATTGCCTAAGCGGTTTAGGCAGGCCGTTAGTGGGGACATTTTTCTCTTTCAACCACCATTTTTACTATGTTCCTGTTCCAAAATAGAAAAATTACGTTGCCGGTGAGTTAGTCCTACTCCAAGGAATACATATTTAAAATTTTAGGTTGGCCAAAAGGGATTGGGCAAGCCGTCAGGAGGAGACTTTTACCTTATTTCCCCTCCCGATAGGAATTTCAAAAATTCCGTCTAAGCGGACGCCTACACAGAAGGAGGAACTCACATACCGAGTTTCCTTTTGGGATATCCTGTAGGGAATTCCAAAAATACAAATTTAGTCGATGTCTACTACAGTGGAGGAACCTTTATACCAAATTTCAACTTCTTACCTCCAGTGGTTTGGGCAGGCACTTTTCCAATTTGTGAGACTGATTATGGGGAGACTTTTCCCCTTTTTGCCCTTTCCGGTAGGAATTTCCAAAAATCCCGTCTTAGCGCACGTCTATGCCGAATATCAAGAAACCTTGTTTTAGTGGAGATATCCGTGGGGGGAGGAAAAAAAGTAGTTTTTTTGAAATTATATATTATTTTAAATGGTACTTTTTGAAAAACGAAATTTTTTGGAAAAAGATACTTTGTTTTTACAAAGTACTTTATTTGTACTTTTTTTGGAAACGGTATTTTTTTTAAAAGGTGTTTTTTTGGAAAAATGCATGTTTTTTGGAAAAAGGTACCCAGTCAGAAATCGCCAGTGGTACAAAAAATCAAGCACTGGCATACCACTGGGTAACCATGGTATTAAAAATAAATGACTGGCAGAACACTCATTTGGGACGCTTTGCCAGCGTTTGCGAAAAGCGTTTTACCAGTATTTTTTTTACAAAAATTTCGGTGGTTTATAAAAAAAACCACTGGCAAAGAATTGGCTTAGAGTGATATGCCAAGGTTTGCAACCAGTGGTTATCCAGTGCTTGTAATACGCCCGCTAATGCTTGAGTAGATTTTTCTACAAATTATTCAAATTCTAATATAATAAATTGCGGTATGAGTTTATGTCAAGTCTGGCATGGTAAAATAAAACGAAACCCTGGTTAGCTCTGTCAGGTTGGTAAGTTCCTTGACCCGTGCTCATGGCGTATTGACATATTCCTAAACTCTCCATGCCACAATAAAACCAAGAGTTTAGATAAAAAAATTAATATAAAAAAAAGTAAAATTTATTTGTTCTTTCAAAAATGTTTTCCCGAATGAACTGCCTTGGCAGCTAACGGTGTGGTATGATTAGATGTTGTGTCATACCGGGGTACATTTGACCCACCCTTACGCCATTGACAGCATGGGTACCCTACTATTTAACTGTCCCTAAATATGACCATTTTCCCTACTTACCTGGTTTTCCCTAACATCCTCCTAATTAACAAGATTATTGGCTCATTTTAATTTTGTTTAATGTTTTATTTTAAAAGTAGCCGTTGTATATGAAAACATTTTGATTTAATTGTAAGGTAAGCATAAAAAAATAAGTACAGAGGTAAGTATTAAAGATAAGTTATAATATAATTGGTAAGGGAAAAAAAATTATGATACATTTAATGATAATTATAATATTAATAATAATTTTTGAAATGATTATACTAATAATTTTTTTCTAATGGTACAATAAGGAATATGGTTATATTAATATTTACGTAGCATTACTCCAGTGGTTGCCGTTATGTTCACCGATGGTGTTGTTGGTTGTATTGATGACGTTGGTTATGTTGTTGTTATCTTAGTAGGTGCAGTTGTTGTTGATTTTTGTAGTTTAGGTTTCTTTTTATTTTTCTTTGTTAATGTTTTGTTAGTTTTTGTACAGTAAATCAATTTGGTTTTTATGTTTTATAAGTTTGTATAATTTTTTCGTTCAAAATTCGGTTACTTTAATATTGTACCGAAATATAAATGTAACGGTTTTACTCTTTTGTTTCTCATTCTTTTACTTTAACCTTTTTTAACCTTCAACAGTTCAAGCAAACACAGCATATTATTTAATTTAGTCAAATTTTTATTTGTTGTTTTTTTTATGATTCCAACTTTGTATATTACATGGTATCCTTAGTATTTTGGTTATTTACTTAAATATTTTTGTTAGTTTTTTTTTTTTTTCTTTCCACTTTATTTGACAACTTTTGGACCATTAATTTATTTTTTTGTTGCTTAAGCTTAATTATAATATTAGTGTCGGATATACATATCAGTATATATGTATTTCTTTTTTTCAAAAAAAAAACTTATCCAAGAAGGATATTCAAGTTTTATACACGTTTTAAGGTATTTCCTTTTTTTTATAAAATGAGCCAATTAGTAAAGCAGATGGAGTATCCAAACTTTTTTTTTATTTATATGTATACTTGAAAAAAAAGACATGTGGTCCATTATTTTATATTTTCACTTCAGTTAAGTTTTGTATTTATTTACAAATGTTATTCTTTTAAACAAATTTTCACCGTTTATTTTAATTGCCGTTCTCAAATTTATGTACGTCATTCAAGTCTTTATATGAGAAAAAATATCAACCGTAGATGTTCTTTTATTCCGTGAAAAAAAAATTGTTCCGCTGACGAAAAGCAACGTCTAACAAAACTGACCTCATCCAACCAACTCACATTTTCTTTCAACCTCACACTCGCTTCTCCCTTCATCCATTCTTGTTTTCTTTTCCTATCACTACACTCAAGATCAGTGCTGCCAGACCTTTTGGTGCAACCGATCGTCTACACCTTCCCTTAAATCGTCAATACCTATAACGATTTTTAAAACACAATCGTCAAATCCATTTGCAAGATTGCAAGAAGATCGTCAAAATTGTAAGGGGGAAAACAAAATCCGTAACATGCTACCTAGCCAATGCTACCAGGCGTACAAAAATCAATTCACTGGAAAACCAATGATTTTATAAAAATGCTGACGCTTCGTTAAAAAATGTTTGTAGTCGAAAGGTTCCGAGTTCAAATCCGGTTGCAAGCAAAAAAATTTTTTGGAATTTTTTTTAATTAAAAATTTTTTTTGTTTTATAAAATCAATTTTTTTGTTTGTGGGACAGCTCCTTTAAGACCAACTTTTTTTTGCCCTCCAAACACTGGCATACTAGTTACTAAAAATTGTTTGCCAGTACTAGCATTTTGGCACAGCCAAACATTATATGTCTCGTTAAGCTAAATATTATATGTCTCGTTAGCTCAGTAGAGCAATCGTCTGCCAATCTGACGGCCTGGGTTCAAATCACGGCAGGGTCAAAAAAATACATATGAACTTTTTTTTAATTTTATTTTGGAAAATATATTTCCAGACCACCTATTTATTGGTTTTGCCAGCGTTTTGCCAACGTTTAAAAATTTTGTTCCTCCAATGCTTTTCCGGCGCTTTTTGAACAGCCGGTCCTTTTGTCTAATGATGTTATCATTTTGGGAATGGGAAAGCACTTTTTGCCAATACTTGTACTTGTGCTTTGCCACCGCTTTCCCGTTTGTATTTTTCTGACTGGGTACTTTTTTTGGAAAAGGTACTTCTTTTGGAAAAGGAACATTTTTTTAGAAAAAGGTACTTTTTTTTGGGAAAAGGTACTTTTTTTTGGAAAAGGTACTTTTTTTTGGAAAAAGGTACTTTTTTGGGAAAAAGGTACTTTTTTGGGAAAAAGGTACTTTTTTTGGGAAAATGTACTTTTTTGGGAAATGTACTTTTTTTGGGAAAAGGTACTTTTATGGAAAAAGGTACTTTTTTGTCCCCTTTTTCCCCCTCCCGATAAGAATTTCCAAAAATGCCGTCTCAACGGACGTCTACACCAGTCGAGGAACCTACATACCAAATTTCAACTTCATAGCTCCAGCAGTTTGAGCAGGCCGTCAAGGGGGAGACTTTTTCCCCTTTTTGCCCGTCCCTGTAAAAATTTCCAAAACTCCCGTCTTGGTGGATGTCTACGATAGTGGAGGAACCTTTATACCAAATTTCACCTTCCTACCTCCAGCGGTTTGGGCAGGCCGTCAAGGGGGGCCTTTTTAACCCCCATTTTTACAACGTCCCTGTCCAAAATTCCAGAAAGTACTTTCCAGAAAAGTTAGCCCATACTCCAAGGAACACATATCTTAAATTTCAGCTTTCTAGCCAAAGGGGTTTTGGCAGGCCGCCAAGGGGGAGACTTTTACCCTTTTTGCCCGTTCCGGTAGGAATTTCCAAAAATCCCGTTTTAGCGGACGTCTACGCCGAAAGAGGAACCTACATACCAAATTTCAACTTCCTAGCTTCAGCGGTTTGGGCTGGGCGATGTTGAGTCAGTCAGTCAGTCAATCAGTCAGTCAGTCAGTCAGTCACGTTATTCTTTTATATATAGAGATTTTTAAAAGTGATTTAAATGTACTTTTTATAATCTCTGAAATAGCATATTTTAGAAGCAATTTTAATGTTTAGCCTTTACAGAGCCCATTTCTGAACATATTGTGTAAAAGCTTCAATTTATTATTATTTGAACGGCAATATTAAGGAAACACTTCTTTTGCATCTGAATCAATCGATTAAGTCAAAATCAGACAAAATCAAAATTTTTTTTAATTTTTGTTCAAGTTTTTTTTTAAATAAGTTTGTAACATGTTTACTTCAGTCTTTAAATTTAAAAAAGATATGATATTGAATTAAATAAGATTAATACATTAAGACCAAGTTTTTGCCATTTCAAGTTTATTAACAAAAATTTGCTCCAACAAAGTTTTCTCGTTTAGAATTTGTCTTGATTGAAAGAAAATAAATAGATTTTAGAAGTAGTATTCCAGTTATAAACCCCGTTAAACTAAGTTTAAAGATAATCTGCATCCTAAAAGCTGGGCCTAAAAGTTATATGTAACCCTCTGATTAATTGTTTTAAAAACATTACTCAAGGAATTTTCAGAATATTAAAGCGTACTAGGAAACTATTTTTTCATATATTTTTTTTTTCATTTTAACAAATAAAGAAAAGCACCGAAATTTTACAACTCTACAGTAATAAGGCCATCATTATAAATTTGCTGAAGCCGCAGATCTTTGATTGAAATTTTAGCTTTAAACTCATTATAGAATCCGAGAACCGTTGGTGGACAGTTTTTCCCCAAACATATTTCGAAGGCGATGCTGGACAAATCCCAGCACAGGTCCCTGAACTTTGTTTTTTATGAGAGCTCAGTAACCTGTCCTAGTATTTGTCTTGTGCAAGGTTGCCAATTTAGCCATTTTCCGGCTAGATCTAGCCATTTTAATTTCATCTAGCCATAAAAAAATGGCTAGATTGGATCTAGCCGGAAGATTTAGCCATTTTATTTTGCCCTAGCCATTTTTTCTTTTAATTTTTACAGTTAATTTCATATAGTAAATGTGCTTGAATTTTTATGATTTTCAAAATTGTAGTACAAAATTTTCAATTTTTAAAACTTTTATTTGCGTTCACAGACACATGTAATTTTTACATTCGACTTAAAATCAGGGGCCGAATTACGGCATTCGTGAGCGAGCGAAATTGTTCGAAATCCGTTTTTTCAATGTGCAAATATGTAAAAACTAACAATGATAACACCATATTTTAATTTTACATCCAATTTAGGGCCGATTTGTAGAATCCCTAGCTCAAAAAAACTTCATCCAAATGCTTAATTTTCCGAAATAAAAAATTAATTTCGAACGAAAAATTTCGATCACGAATGCCGTAATTCGACACCAGGTTTTTTTGGAAAATTTAAATGAAAATATTTTAGAAATTTGGAAAACATTAAAATTTAAATGCTACTTTCCTGAAATTCGTGTTAGAACTCTTCATTATCACTGATTTATATTGAAATTATTGGGTTTTAGCATTATTTTCTAATTTTAGCCATTTCTAGCCATTTTTTATCCGTAATCTAGCCATTTTTTCAGTTCAAGTGTTGGCAACCTTGGTCTTGTGACATGTCACAAGGGGTCAATTTCCCCCTCCTATGACAACGTCATGTAAAAGTGACCACTCTATTTCATATAAAAGGGCCAGTTCGGTGACAGTTTGTTAAAATTTCCCGTAGGGTTGTAATAGCAATTAAAGCACATCGACATTTAAAACAGGTGACATTTATAGAACTTTTTATGTATAAGCAAAGGTAAGGGACCAACCTCTGTTAACGAACCTCTTGATTGGTCTGTTTTAAACGTTAAATTGTGTTAACATTGCAACAAATTTTATTAACATATTTCTTTGGTGTACGCGAGTGACTTACATAGAGCCTTAACAATACATTTTAATGGTTAAGTTTTATATATTTGCATTTAGTGAAAAGAAGAGTTAATATTTTGGTCATAGTCCAGGAGATTCAATGGGATCCAATTCCTTCCCTTTTTCAATGGGAACTGTAATTGAAGTATCTTTTAAAATATGCGCGAATAATTAAAAAATAGTACGTGAATAAAATTAACTATTTTGTTTTTTTTCGAGATAAAAAAATGGAATCTCTAATAAATTTGTAATTTACAAACAAATGGATGTACAAAGAAAAAAACAACATTATATATACATTTTTGAAAGTTGTTTTAAAGCACATACATTCGAAACAGAAATAGAGCACTTATCGCTCCATTGTAACCAATTTAAAAGTTGTTTGTTTTGAATGACTTGCACATATTTTTGCTGGGGGGAAGTAAATATTTCAAAAAAAAAATAAAACTTTGTCAGTAGTGTTATCAAATACAACGTGCGTGCCGATAGCCAGGCAAAAGATATCCATGAATTTTTTAATACCAGGTGGCAACATTAACATTTTAACAGCTGTTCTAGTAGTTCTTCCAAAACACAAAAAAAAAAGTAAAAACCAGTACCCCGTTTCTGTATCCAATGCGAGAAGTTTTCGCATCGAGAAATGCATGGTCACCCTGCATTATACAGGCTGATTAAAGACGTGATAAAATGGACTGCAGTTTTTGTTGTAATTCGTTCAGATAATGTAACTTTAAGAACTTTTGACACATGTTGTTTTGTAAAATACCTAATTTAATTAGAAATAACTTACTATGCAACGTATTACTAGCGGATTTGGTTTCATATATATTTTATTGTCTGCGACTCACCCTATATAAAGCAGAGCAGGGTTGCATTTCATATGTGTTTTCCGCAAACTTTTTCGATGCGAGAAATACAGAAACGGGGTGCAGGTTTAATTATCAAATTGTCCTAGACAATTACTATTTTCTCTGGTTTTGCACCTACCACGCAAATGATACTATCAATTACTAAAAAAATGTGTACGATTAATTGAATCAATTAAAGAATTCACAAGATTTAATTAATTCAATTAAATATTTATTTAAAAACAAATTTTATTTTAAACAAATCTTTAATTAAATGATTTAAGCTTATATTTTTTTGTGTGTAAGAAAAACTTTTCTCTTATTTGAAGTTTTTAATAAAAAAAAAGTACAAAAAGAAGTACAAATGCTAAAAAAAAAGTACTTTTGCGTACTTCTTTAGAAGTTATGCAGCAAGCAGTACAATCAGTATATAGAGTAAAACGGACAAAACGATTGCTCGTATAATCGATATATGTTTTAGTTAATTGGGCTACCGCCAAAACATTTTAAAAACCGAAGATATCGCAAAAACAAGAAAATTTTACTTTTCAGATAATTATATTTTAACATTTATTTTTAACAAATTTTATAAATTTTCAAACAAATAAATATTTTTTGCATTTTTCGGCCGGCTTTAGCCGAAAATCAGCTCAGCCGATTATTGTCGGCGGCTGCCTCGGCTTGACAAAGGTGTCGGTGGGCGGCGACTGACCGGCTAAAGTCGACTGGCTTGTATTCTGGTCTACATTTTGAACTTTGAAGAATTAATTCCTTTTTGAATGAATTCACTACCAATCGAATTCAATTTTCTCTAGAATTGAATGAATTCCTTTTCTTAAGTAATTCGTTCAACTGAACGCGTTCATCAAACAACAAATTCAAAGAATTAATTCAATTGCAATAGTTCTTTTTATTAAAAAAGTGAATTAATTCCTTACTGAATTAATTCACTACTGAATTTGTTCAATTTCATTTTCGTTGAGTGAATTAAAAAAAATAAAATTACGTTCAGTGAATAAAAAAAAATAAAATTACGTTCAGTGAATAAAAAAAAATAAAATTACGTTCAGTGAATTAAAAAAAATAATAAGTTCACTGAATTGAAAAAAATAAAATAAGTTCACTGAATTGAAAAAAAATAAAATAAGTCCACTGAATTTAAAGCCTGTTTTCTGCCGTTCAGGAGTAGAAAACAATAATGTACAAATAAAAATTGTAAATAAGCAATTTTACAGCGTGTGCTAGTAAAAATACACAAATTAGAAACCGGATGCTGTTTATCAACCTACATGATTCAAAAATAAAGCCTTTTACTATTAAAAATAAAAACTTTACAGATAGGTATAGATAAATTTGGGAAAAAATATAACTATATAACTAGTTTGAAAAATTAATAGCAAAACACTAGTCTCTTCGAGGCAAAAAAATTGATTATCATACTTTGAAATCTGACTTTATATGCCGAAGGTCTATCGAAAAATTAAAAAGGCGACCCCTTTGTTCGGAAAAAAAAATTTTTAAATTGGCTGGCAAAAATACTTCATATTGGAGGGTGTACGGCGAACTTATTTTTTGCGGTACGGTCTAATGTACATGTACGAACTAACGGCGGGTCTCATTACTGAAGGGTCAACTTTGGCTTTATTAAAGAAAGAAAAATGTCAAAAAATATGGGAAACACAACTACATTTTGGGTTACTTTATAGTTAACTCAGTTGGTTGTGGGTGTGGTATTTCTTCATATCTTACCGGTATTTTTGTGTGCATCCGTTAACTTATTTCGTACTTTGTAGTGTGCGTCACAAGAAATCAGTGTACTGCAATAAATAGTCTCGTTTGTGGTAAGCTATGTTATTTTCTTAATTGTCAATATTAGTCATCACATTTTATATAGTATTATTTTAAGCAAATATATGCACTATAAAGAACTGAAAAAAAAAACGTTTTTATCAATATATAATTTTTAAAACTCAGCTCTTACCTACCACCTTGCTTTTAACTATGCAACAAAAGCATGTTTGTAGTAACAGTAGGTCAAACATGCGCCGAAACCAGAAATTCATATATCAAGATGCAGTATTTAGATGTACATAGTGTGCAAAAAATAAATAAAACAGACTCCTTGTGCAAAAAGGGCGTGAAATTCTGTATTAAGTAAATATTTATTTATAAATTTATACTATTATGGTATTAACAATTATTCCGAACATTATATTTAACATTTATATATTAAAACAACTTTAGAATCAAAAAGAAAATACACTCTTGTGAGATTATTTAAATGAGGATTGATCCTGTAAATTTGATTTAAGCAAATTTAAAGCAAAACGATTTAATATATTTGTTTTTCACTTTGTCAACAATACAGCACAATTCATAATTATATAGATTTACTATTTTGTACGTTTTTTATTTTGTTTTGAGATCGTTTAGTTATAACAAGGATAATGGTATATTTCACTAAATATCAAAGAAAAAATATAAACAGGAACGAATTAAATACTTTTAGAGTTGCCACGCGCTCCACAAAATTTTGGAAAACAGTGATGTTTGGTACATTTTTAATTATGCGTTTTATTCCCAGTTAGCAAAATGTGTATATCTTTTAAGTAGAGATAGGCACGTGAGTGGATTTTGAAAATTTCAATCACGCAGTCACGTATATTTTTTAGCAAAAGTGCAATTTATGGGGTTTTGGCAAAAAAATGAAAAATTAATATAAGCGAAAATTGTACCCGAATGAACGGAAATTTTCTATCGATTTCAAAAATGAAGTTTTTTCCTAATACGTTGAACGGGAATCGAATTAGAGAAATTTTTTAAATTTTAGACCTTCCAAAAATTAATTGCTATCGTTTGCAATTTGTTGCTATGTGTTATTCTCTTGACGAATTACTCACAATTGAATTATTTTCGGTTTAAACCGTTAGTTATATAGGAAAATAGCATAAATAGTCGACCTTAAATTTTAGGTGTACGTAAACTTTTTGGGTTATATGAAAATGAAAGAGTTCTATGGGAAATGAAAATTCGTAATTTCGATAGTTTTAAATAGCGCCGGAGGCAAAAATTTTGTTTGAAAAAACGCGCTAAAAAAGTTTTAATTTTTAGATATGTTAGGAAAAAATTTTCATTTTCTTTAAATGTCCCCTCTATCGCCCGCCCCCCCTCTTATGGGACTTAAATGAGTTTTTTCTTTAATTTAAGAAGTCGTGCGAATATATCCGATCATTTAAGTAACATTTTATCGTAGAACAAAATCTCATAATTTTAGACACCCTACTTAAAGCTGCATTTACATCTGCACTGAAATCTCGAGATTTCGATATTCACCACTCTGAAAAAGCAATGTAGGAAAGTTTATAGATGTTCAATTTTGAATAAAGTACACATATTTAGTTCTAACAAAAACATTTTCCAAAAATTAAAGTTTATACTAGTGTTTACAATTATTCGACATAGGCGATTAACCGGTTAATGCATTATTCGCAAAATCACTAAAATTAATTAACCGGTTATTCGGGTCGGTTAATCGAGAAAATTGGCGATTAACCGATTAATCGTTTAATACAAAATTAATGTATTTTCTTAACTTTTTATCAATAAAACGAGTAAAAAAGTTAAAATTCGGGTATGCCGACTATATAATACCCTACACCAGTCTGGCTAAAAGCCAACTAATGTTTGGATCCGAAATTCGAATGGATTAAAATGGGCTTCGTCCTTGAGCTGACATAGGTTGATGTACCAAATATCATCAAAATATCTTATTATTTGCGACCTGTAGAATGCGCACAAGAATGCATGGACAGACTGACGGATGGACGGACGGACAGACGGACATCGTTAAATCAAAACAAAAGGTGATTCTGAGTCGATCGGTATACTAAAAGGTCGGTCTAGGTCCAATATTTTTTGGTGTTACAAAGCACAAACTTATTATACCCTGTCCAATTAGTAGTGTAGAACAAAGAATTCAATAAATAATACGAAGTTTTTCATAAAACTGCATGAATTCAATGAAAAGTTTAGCACAGTGTTGTTTTAACGTCCTATCGACAGCTGCAATTATTATTGTAATTAATATGCAATATTATCAATTTTAAATAATTGATTTGAGGTTAAGAAGAAGAATTAACCTTTTCTCTGAAAATTATAAGCACATTATAATTTTCAGATCAGACTAGATCTTTTGTAGGACACGCGTCGTCAGTGATTTTCCATTAAATTGTTTTAATTATTTATGTTTTTATTCTCAGATTGTCTCTATATGATAATTTTTTTCAACAACCCGTCGGCTGTTGGAATCGAAAACATGATCCCACATTACAAACGTAACTATACTAAAGTGCGACAGCTTAACCATCTCACCCAAGTAAGGCCTTGAATGCAATGTAACTAATTCGTTGTTTTTTTTCCTATTCAGCTTTCTGTTATTGTTTTTACTCAGAAGCGATCAATTCAAACATTCTGTTTTTAGATTTTTTTTTATATTCCACACGCAGAAAAAAAACAGGTGGAACTTTATCTAAGTGCTATGTAATTATACAACTACATAAGTTCGAAATAAGTTTTACAATTTTTAGCAAAATATATGTAATTTTTCGGATATTTTCCGCTACACATGTACACTCAGGGAATTATGTAGGTAAAATCAACTGCA
This sequence comes from Leucophora obtusa, assembly GCA_949987735.1. Classification (NCBI taxonomy): domain Eukaryota; kingdom Metazoa; phylum Arthropoda; class Insecta; order Diptera; family Anthomyiidae; genus Leucophora; species Leucophora obtusa. The sequence continues at coordinate 247,145,661 of OX465295.1, forward strand.
AATGACAGTTTAAATAACTGCATTTGCACTTAAAAAGGTGTGGACTACATTTGCAGTTAAATTAACTGCAATATGAAGTAATTTTTAACTGTTAAAAATCAACTGACAAATGTAGTAAAAACAACTACAAATGCAATTGAAACAACATACATGCAAATTATTGTAAAACTGTACAAACAACTTGCAAATGTAGTTAAAAAAACATACATAAATTTTTTTTTCTTTAATTATTAATTTAATAAAAAAAAAATTTATGTAAACACTATTAATTTAATTTTATTCTATAATAAATTTAAAATTGAGAAATCAAAATATACACTTAATGTCACTTTTTTTTCACTATTAAGATATTGTTGTACATGTCCGTCTGTGAGGGATGAAATATGCTGTTGTTTGGCTTCCTTTTTTTCTGCAGGTAGAAAGGGATGAGAATATAAAAGAAAATAAATACAATATTTTTTTAACATTCCCCGTAAATAAATTTATATTATAAAACTTACCTTATTATTTTAGTAATTTAATAAAAAATATATAACCTTTTCCGTATTACGCGTGCTCACTCTTTGGCGTTGTTTTATGACTAAGACAAGAGAAAACATGTTATACACATATTCTTTCACTAGAAATTTCTAAACAAGTGATTCATACACATCATGCGCGGTTCCAGCAATTAATATAAGGGGAAAATCATACGCCTCAGTGTCTAACTCAATGTATTTGTCTACTGTGGCGTATGATTTTTCCCCTTATATTAATTGCTGGAACCGCGCATGATACACATACTTCTGTTGACTTCGTGTGTGTGCATACACACTTGAAAATTTAAGTATTTGTAAATAAAATTCAAAATAACTGCATAAAATAAATGTTACTACAATGTAGTAATTTTTGTAGTTTGTTTAAAAAAATAACTGTCAAAAACATTGAAAAATTTTGTTCTAAGTAAATTAACTACAATTGTAGTTAAAATAACTACAACAGCATTACTACATAAATAACTGTCATGTAGTAACTGCAGAACTTTTCTGAGTGTATATATTTTGCAAGGGTTGTATATATTTTACAATAAAATTTACATATTTTACTAGAACTTTGTAAAACTAACTTTAAAATGATGTAGTTGTATAATTACATAGCTCTTAGGTAATATTACTCCTGTTTTTTTTTCTGTTTGCAATCTCCTCCGTATTTCAATGGACGAATTCCAGCGAAATTTCATTGAATCAATATAAAAATTCATAAAAAGATGTAGACAACACCTCAGTGTGCAGTAACAGATGTCAAATCTCAAACAGATTTGTTGGTTCGAACTTTATCACAGATTTTCGAAAGTGAGAGCAGTTTTTCAGCCTTTCAAAATTCTATGTTTGCAATAATAAAATTTTAAAAATTAATACGCACTGTTTTTGTTAAAATAAATATAAATTAAATCATCGACTAGAAGCTGAAAAACAGCTCTCACTTTTGAAAATTAATTTTACACTTTAAAAGAATTAAAACAGAAATGAAAAATTGTCTATTGTACATCCTAAAGTCTGCTCCAGCCAACACATAGTGTTAAAGCATTTTTTTACAAATAGATACTTTGTTATTTTGTTAAAAAAATTTTATTAAAAGTTAATTGCGATAATGTAAAACAAATCCGTTTTAAAGGCACATCTACACGAGAGAGAAAATTGCTAGAGATAGAGCAAAAAACACCTCTAATTAGCTCTATTGTGCACGCAGAAAAAAAAACAGGTGTATCGTTTAAAAATCCTGCTATGTAAAATTTGCATAGTATTGAACTAATACAAAAATACAAGCCCCAAATTCCTGGTAATTAATTGATATGCATTTTTGCTAAATTACGAATCCTTTTTTTTTGTTAAGTTGGCTATTTATTTTACGTGCTTTGTTAAATTTACATTGGTGAAATTTATTTAAAAACGTACGTACTATGTAAAATTTGCATTGATCAAATTTTGAAAAAGCGTCAAAATGCGCTTAGAATTTCCTTTGACATATGCAAATCAATATGGTGGATGTACATCTCTAATATAAAAGAATAATGATGCTGGATTTTCTCAAGTTTTTATCTTATATTATTAATGTAAACAAAAATAAAAAATATTAATGCAAATAAAACAAAAATAATATATTTTTAGTTTAATTTTCATGTCAAAATTGCTTACTTGGTGAAAAAATATAAGCTTAAAAGTATTGAGTAATTACTTTTCAGCATTGGGTACCCTAAAAAAAAGTCGGAAATGAGTACTCGGTACTCAACACTTTTACAGATATAGTAATTTTTTATTTAATTTAGTCACTTTTTTTTACAAAATGTGTCTTTTAATTCTCACTTGTTTTTTAGACAAATAGTTTTCATATATACCCTACGGGGAAAGGGACCGGTCCCAGATGACACGCAGGATAGGTCCCAAGGGGGCGGAGACCGGTCGTTGATCGGTCTTTTTGTTTGAAAGAGACATATCACTTTAACATGGCTTTGTCATTGGAAATGACCAATTGCCACAGTTGAGACACATTGTGGCAGTAAGGTGGTGTGTCTAAAAATAGCTTTTCAAATAAACTAATAAAAAATTAAGAATTAAAAATAATCTACTTGGCGTCGAAGAAGGGCTCGATAACACAACCTTCTGCTTGTAAGGCAAACGCTCTACCGTCTGAGCTAATGTTGCTTATGCGTGGTGGCTGGCTGATGGTTAAGTTATATGTTTTTAGTTTCTATTCAAATAAAAAAGAGAAAGAAAAAACAAACACACACACAGCAAATAAAAAAAAACATGGAAAAGAAAAAAATAGAAAAGAAAACAGCATTAACACACACAAATATGGTGGAAGTGCCTTGAATATGCCCCCGATTGACCGGTCATGGGATAGGTCCCTTAATGGCAGTTGACTTGTTTTTTGAGTTGGCCATAATTAAATTAAAAAAATCAATTAAAAATTAGAAAATTACCTCAAAACCTCTGATAATATAAATAAAAATTTAAAAAATTCCCTTTAAGTTAAAAAGAAAAGTTAAATGAAATACCAATTGTTAAAACTAAAACAGCTTTAACATTAAAAAAACGTTGAAAATACAAAACTTAAAATTTCTTACCAAAACATTATAGAAATTTAAAATAAGAGCTAAAATAAGCAAATCGTGAACAAATAAAGTTAAAAATAAATAAAAGAGTAAAATAAATAAAATATATTTTTAAAAATATGCCGCGAATTTTTTTTTTTTTATTTCGGTATCGGTCAAGTTTTTTTAAAAGCAACAGTGAAAATAACGAATCAGAAAATACTTAGAAAATTAATTCATTTTCTTTTGTTCATATTTGTACTAATTTAGTAATATGCCTTCGGTTGACCGGTCACGGGATAGGTCCTTGGAGGGCAATTGACTTCTCATTCCCCGTAGGGTACATCCACATTATTATACCTACAGTTATTGAACGGAAATTACGAATAGAGCAATGAAGGGTTGGTAAACACAAAACATAATTACAGTTCGGCAGCAGAGGAATTGAAGACAACGAAAAATATTAAAATATAAGTAAATATAAATAAAATTAATTAATTAAAATAAACAAATTATAATAAAAATACAGAATATGCAATTTTTCTTTTATTTATTTAAAAAATAAACCATGTTTTTTTTTACTAAAAGAAAAAAGTTAATTTGCCTTTGCGTGTTGTTATATTAAACAAAGGCTTCGATTTAATTACATATATATCGCTTTGAAAATTTACCTAAGCGTATTGACAAATTTGTTGTTAATTTTATGTAGTTGTACACTCAGGGAATTATGTAGGTAAAATGACTGCATTTGCACTTAAAAAGGTGTAGACTACATTTGCAGTTAAATTAACTGCAATATGAAGTTATTTTTAACTGCTAAAAATCAACTGTCAAATTTAGTAAAAACAACTACAAATGCAATTGAAACAACATACATGCAAATTATTGTAAAACTGTACAAACAACTGCAAATGTAGTTAAAAAACATAAATAAAAATTATTAATTTAATAAAAAAAAAATTTATGTAAACACTCCTAACTTAATTTTATTCTATTTAAAATTGAGAAATCAAAATTTACACTAATGTCACTTTTATTTTTCACTAGTAAGATATTGTTGTAGATGTCCGTCTGTGAGGGATGAAATATGGCGTTGTTTGGCTTCCTTTTTTTCTCCGGGTAGAAAGAGATGAGAATATAAAAAAACTGAAAGAAAATAAATACAATAATTTTTAATAATCCCGTAAATAAATTTATATTATAAAACTTACCTTATTATTTTAATAACTTAATAAAAAATATATAAACTTTTCCGTATTACGCGTCCTCACTCTTTGGCGTTGTTTTATGACTAAGACAAGAGAAAACATGTTCTACTCATATTCTTTCACTAGAAATTTCTAAACAAGCGCGTCATACACAAGCTCCCGATTGCTTCGTGTGTGTGCACACACACTTGAAAATATAAGTATTTGTAAAAAAAATTCAAAATAACTGCATAAAATAAATGTTACTACAATGTGGTAGTTTTTGTAGTTAGTTTGAAAAAATAACTGTCAAAAACATTGAAATATTTTGCTCTAAGTAAATTAACTACAATTGTAGTTAAAATAACTACAACCGCATTACTACACAAATAACTGTCATGTAGTAACTGCAGAACTTTTCTGAGTGTAGTATTCCAGGATTTCATGTTACAGAAAATTTTGCAGTGGATTTAATGCATGACATATATGAAGGCATTGCACATTATAACTCAAATAACACAGTACAACAGCCAATCTGGGGGGTTAGAAATTCCAAGTCAGGGTGATGGTAACCCTCAAAGGGTTTGGCGTTCGTATGTGTCATTTTTTTTTATGACCTTTTAAATTTTTTCCTTATCTTGATGTTTTTTCGCTTAGTTGTAACATTTTGGCAAAAACGTAGTTTAACATAACTCGAGAACCACTTGTCCGATTTTGATGAAACAAATTTAGAAAAATTTAGAATTACAATTTCTTTAATCCGTTCATATAACGTTTTTCTTTATAATCAACAGTTTTGCCGGTAAAAATAAATTTGTGGAGAAAAAAAATATTTTTTTGCCTAAAAATTAAAAAATTTTTTTTTTTAAATTCATAAAAAATCCAAAACGGAAAAAAGGATCAAGTGTTATTAATTTCATGTAAAGTCACATAACCTATAAACGGTAGACATGGAAATCCGTTTCTGTTTCAAAAAACGGTACGAATACGGACCGAAAACGGCATTCTAAAAATGTGGTCACTCCGTTATTCACACGACATAACGGTCCGGCATTGACGGACTTTCAACGGACTAGTCCGTTTTTTACATGACATAACGGTCCGTAAACGGTCCGTCATTGACGGACTTTAAACGGACTTGTCAGTTTTTAACACGACATTACGGTCCGTAAACGGTCCGTCATTGACGGACTTTCAACGGATTCGAATCAGTTTCGATGTTCCTTAAGTTTCGTTTTCTGGTCCGTATACGGATCCAGAAAACGGTACGGAAACGGAGTTGGATTCCATTTATGACGGACCGAAATCGGTGCGTAACCGGAACGAATTGTTTGTTGGGTATGTATGCTACTTGAAGTTATTTGATGGATATGTTGGACCTACTCCAACTACGGCCACTTATTTCTCCCACTTATAATTATGTTTATGGATTATAATTTCCAATGTTATGCCTTAATTGTTGACATAAAAAGATTTTTCATTATATTGTAGTTATAATTTCTTCACAATAATGTATGTAGACTTTATTCCTTAACTGTATGTCGACATATGTTGATTATAATCAACAATTTTCAAAAAGAGCAAAATTTGTAATTAGTAATTTATTAGAAGTAACTGATAAACTTTTTTGAGGGTACATACATATATCAAGCAATTTCCCAGTAAACATGGCAATACGAATACAATTCCTAAAATGTATTGCTTGGAAGAAAAATTGTATTGCGGCAACAATCATTTTCGTATTGCGGAAGATAACCCATTTGGTAGAAAACGTGTCCCGAATGCAATACTTCCAAGCAATACCAAAGCAATTCTTCTGGAAGACAAATTGGCGATATTTTTATGTTATCATCTAGAAGATATAAATAGTATTGCAAAATATCGCCTATTTATCATCTAGAAGTTAAAAAGAAGATATCGCCAGGTTACCACCCAGGAGATAAAAACACGTTTTTATAAGTACATATGTTTGTATTTGTTAATCTTTTTATTTATAACTATGAAACTTAAATAGCATAATTTCTACCTCATAATACCTCGTATAAAAAATTCTCCACTTTATCAGTTTCTACATTCGCCTCCGTGGGATGTGGATTGGAGCTGCCGACCATATGGTTCTGATTTAGATTTTCTGAAAAAAAAGAAACTTTCGTTCTTATTTCCAAAACTTTTAAGTAATAATCCATTGATACTTACCCTTATATTTGCGATTTAACTGCAAACATTGTTGCACAAATTTTGCTAGTTTTTAAGTTTATGATTTTGTTTTTCTTTTTAATAATGTCTGAAAATTAAATTTTAAAATCAATATTTTCAATTTTCACTTTTGACATTTTTCTTCCAATGTCGTCGACATATCTTCTATCTGATAAATAGAAGATATTAAAAACAAAACTACTTGATTGTCTTCTAAATGAGAAATGGAAGATATTGCCGCTATATCTTTGGGAAGATATTTCTTCCAAATGCTTATTGGGTTAAAATTATAAAGGCCGAGTTTCTAGGATGTCAGTTGAAATTGGTTTAGCTAAATCGAAGTTTTATAAGGCATTGCCAAATTTATTCAAATAAAACAAAGTAAAGCATATTGTAAAAGATGCTTTTCAGTTAAAAACTGAGATGATAAAGAAACAGAAATAAAAAGAATAGCCTCTAAAATATTATTTTTGAATGAAGAATCAAAGACAAGTTTAAAAAACACCTCTAAGCCAGAAAAAAGTGAAGTATATACGTCAATATCATTTTCGACTGATACTAGTAAAAATCCTTATATTGATGAAGCAGGATCAAACCCAAATGTTATGGTTCGCATAGAAAGTGAAATAAATGAATCAATTTTATTATCGGACGATGTAAATCCAAAAGAAAAACCTAATATTGTTCAAACAGTACCAATCAGCTCTTTTAATAAATCGCAGCCAAATACAATCAAAATCCCAAAGGTAACTATAAGAATACAGATTTATTGCGACGACGAATTTTTTAGTCAACTAAATTATTCGGTTGCAACCACCGATAAATTTTTTGTTGCGACAGCAATTCGGTTAATATCACAGAATTTCGGTTGGCACAATATTTTTCGAGTGACACATAAACACAATTGATTGTGAGCAGACCTATAAAAAAATTCGATCATCAGTAATAATTCAATTTTTTGGAAGTTACTAACGAAGGTTTGTTGGAGTAATCGAAATTCTGTTGCCACAGCCCATACTATGGTATGGTGAGCTAAATTAAATAAAAAATAAATTTAATTTGGCTTTATAGGTTTCCAAAAAAAGTTCGAACAATTTCAAATCCTTTTGTTAATTAATACTTAGTGTATGGCGTTTCAATTAATTCATTATTGTTTTCTAATTTTTAAGGTAAGAAGTATTTGAAGAAAAGATATGGCCGAGAAACGTTACTTTACATAAACTTCAGTTTTATTGGAATGCAAGTTATGATAATTAAAACTAGTTAACAAAAATTAAAGTATGCAAGTATTCAACACTAGGTGATCCATAAAATATAATAAGTGTTTATGATATATACACTTAGCAAAATTAAGTATTTAATAGTGATACATTTACACTTAACAATATAACTTTGCTTATATATTGGACAAAGTAAATATAAGTGAATGTTTATTTAATTCATCCAATAGTATTTTGGAAAGTTCAGCAGATGGAATATTTGTTATGAATATGTACAAGAAAAAACAAAGCTTAACTCCGGCTGATCGAACATTTATCGTCCACAAAGTTGTACAGCGATATGTTGAAAACTTAGAAAAAATAAGTGTTTGCAAATGTCAAGATCTGGCACAACAAATCGTTGATGTGTTTCCAACTGAATGTATTGTAAGTATTTACATGCACTTGAAATATAATGTACACTAATAAAAAAATCTGTAAAAATTACAATTATTATTATTTTTTTCTAATAGGAACATACTATTATCATACAAATAAACAAAACCCACCGAAAGGTAAAATATGGGATCGGTATCAAGGCCAAAAGCGATCATTAAGAAAACTAAATATAGAAATAGGTAAAAAAAGATCAGTAAAAACCACAGAAAGAAAAACAATTGATAATGAAGAACTGATGGAACAAGTAAGAAATTCGTTAAAATATACAAAAGAGTGGGCAACAGTGAAGCAAAAATGGTTGGCTACAACAACTTATCGAAAACAAACATTGGAAGGAGATATAGAATTAACTCTGGTATCTTGGCCGCTTTATAAACATGAAAAAAATTTGGAATTGGTAAGAAATATATAAAGAAAAAACAAAATTTTGATCGCAATCCGCTAATACCTGGTTTGAGCTATAGTCTAATATATATAGTAGATCGACTCAATACAATTTATTCTTTAATTTATAGCTGCCCAGTACCAAATGTTCGAACTAGTTCTAAAAAGTACCAGTATTTTGACTAGATTACAAAAACAATTGTGTACTAGTTAAATATAATCTACATAGGGACTGTTTAGGAAACTATTTTTGTTATCATTCAGTACTTTTTTTTACAAAATTGTAAAGCAAAAAGCATATTTAATTCCTTTGATGCAAAAAGTTTTGTTGTTGTCTTTTATCACAAATGATACGAGTTACCTTTCATTTAATTATAATGATGTTGTGAAATGTTCATGGGTATTTTAGTAAATAAAACAAAATTTTTGAAAAATAGGTAACATATCGAACCAAACTTTTTAGATAACTGCAAAATCTTTTTAACTGAGATTTTTTTAAAGGTGAGGAAAAATCTAGAGACAAAAAATACTTAAATTTGTTTATCTACTTATTGGTATGCATATGAGCTTAATGTGTCGAAATTTTAATCCGTTTAATGAATGTTGTAAGGACTATTTAAAATAATTTTTTGAGATCCTTTCGGGGTCAATAAATCACGCTTGAACTTTTCCCGACATGATTACATTTATAAGAACGGTAAATTTATTTACAATTCAAATTCGTAAAAAAGTAAGATTTTAAAGTACGTCTGCAAAATAATTGTAATTTTTACTTGATTATATAATAATAGCCCAGAATTCGGAGAGGCGATTCCATGGAACTTCTAAGCGCAAAATTGTTGATCTTACTGCTAAGACTAACGGTGGGTCTCATACTGCAGGTTTTAACTTTAGTTAATAGTTAACCCAAAAATTTTTTGTTGTTTTGTTTACATTTTTTTGACATTTTCTTTTGTTAATAGTTAAGTTAAAGTTAAACCTACAGGATGAGACCCACGGTAAGTGACTAGACTCGTGTTATTTTAAAATGTTCTTTTTTCCTTATTTCGAAATCTTTACAAGTTTTTTTTCTATTTTAGGTTGATATTGATTTCAAAGCATTCTTTGAAAACAAAATATTTAATTACACAAATTAGAGCTTATTGCTGGATAAATTCGACGTAATTTTTGGGTTCTGGCTTAAAGATCCAATGCTGATAACACATTTGAAAAGGACGATCAATAATAGAAAAGAACTGAATAATGGTAACACTGTTCAAGTTTTTAACACGAAATTTGTGGTACTAACGTGAAAACCATATGGTTGTGTTTGGATGAGCCCCCTGACTACTACTCCACCGATGAAAGTGCCAATTTGGCTCATTGGGAAAAATTTATGGCGTTTTTTTGAATTTCGGTCAATTCGTCAATTTTTGACCATTTTCAGCCCATTTAAGCCCATTTAAGTCGCTTTTCCTGTATTCAAAATTTCTTGTGTTATCTTTATACGGCTCACAATTACTATTTCCACCATTAGAACACACATTTCAACTGAGAAAATCAAAATTTTTAGCCTATTTTCATGATTTTTGCCCATTTTTCATCGATTTTCCCCATTTTTGTGCTGTTTTTATGAGCTTTTTTGTAGTTCTTGCGCAAACTTATCGACATAATTCTTAATGTTTTTCCTTTTTACAATATATTATGCAATATTATTGCCATTTCAAGCAACTCAACACACTTTTAAATACAAAAACTATCGTTTTTTACGCTTTTTCGGATGATTTTCGGGTTTTTTATTGATTTAAATAAATTTTTTGTGGTTGAATACATTTTTTCGGTATAAAAATTAATGGAAATGCGTTTTTCTCCGTATTAATGAAAATCATTTTAAATTGGCAATTGAAATAGAAAAATAAGCAATGGAATATCATTCGTTATCCTCCAATTCCATTAACAAATTCCAGCAAAGATCTGCCAAAAGTGAATCTAATTTTTTTCCACTATACCAGTGTTCAAACTGTGCTGATACCTGGTGGAAACGTTCCCCATGCTCGTCTGAATCAGACGGCAACTGACGCTCGAAATGATCCTGGTGGTGATGCATGAAATGCACTTTCAACGACATTCGAACACCGATGTTTTCGAAAGATTGCAGCATATCATCAACAATGGCACGCCAATTGTCCACTAGATGAATGCCGAGAACTTTTTCAATCACTGCTTTCAGGCTATCCCAAGCGATGAGTTCCTCCTCTTTTTTGACATTGTTGAAGTCTTCATCCTTCATCAGTTTGCGAATGTCTGGGCCATTCAACACACCTGAAATAAATATATGATTTTATATAAAAACTTTCAAGAATACTTCATCTTTGTTTGGCGGATAAAGAATTCCAAATATTTATTTACCTTCTTTAATTTTCGCTTCACTCAAGCGTGGAAAAATGTACTCCAATCGTCCAAAAGCAAATCTATTTCCACGCACCAGTAACGCTTTGATGAAATTCTTCATTAACCCAAGTTTAATGTGCAATGGTGGCAGCAATACCTTATCCATCGGCACCAACTCCTCGTGGATAACGTTCTGCTGCCCGATTAGACGATTTGTTCTCGGTAACCAATCTCGTTTTTGATACTGTGGTGTATATCGCGAATCCCACGTACACAAGTAGCACATATTTTTAGTGTAACCAGTTTGAAGGCCACAGATAAGTGCAACCACTTTCAAATCAGCGCATATTTTCCAACAATGTTCATGGTATTTCACAGAATCCAATATTAGTTTCATGGAATCATACGTTTCCTTTGTTTTCACGGCAAGCGCAATTGGCACAGAGTTTTTTGTATTATCGAAATACAGCAGCACAGCCTTGAGACTGCTCTTCGATCCATCGATGAACAACCGCCATTGGTCCGCATTGTACGTCAAATTCATGGCCGACATCAAACCATCGATATCATTACAGTACGTAAATGAATTGTTTTCGTTGCGAGTAAAAAACGGTAGAAATTTATGCTGTCGACCACGCGAACCGAACACTTTAACTTCTGGTGACAGGATGTTCACAGGCTGATACAAAGAAAAATTCGATTCTGGCTCCGAAAAAAAAGATGGTGGGATGTATTCTTCAGTTGGACTCGGTTTTCTCGGGATTGGCACTGGCGGAGAATGGGGAAGAGAGGTTTGAGCTGACGGAACACTTTGGTAAATATATTCCATCGCCTTTCTTCTGTTCATACCCACAACATTATTTTTACATACGTAGCACATGTTTTTTTCGTTGTCGACTGGCTCTGACCAAATCATCGGTATTCCATATGGCATGCTTTCCCGTCGACCTGTTCGCCAATCATACAAACGTGCTACACACGATGAACAAGCTATTTTAGGCACCCAGTCAACATTACGAATCACTGGAATATTGAAGTACTGCTCGTACAATGTTGCAATTTCATCAATAATTTTTTCCTTAGACGACATAATGGTCCACTTTCCGCACATATAACAGTAATGATTGAAGTTTTTCAGGCATTCGTCCATTTTTTACCGTAAAAATTAATCACTTCAAACTGGAAACTTTATTTATACTTTTATTACTTTTTCGTCACTTTAAAAAAATCGTACTTTACGCGTTCGGAGACACTTGTTGAATGAAAAAAATCGATCAATGAACATCTATAAATACTACGTAAGTTTCAATACTTTACTAAGAGGTACTTATGAATTGGCGCATCTTTTAAGGGTGGCTATTAGGCCGGGTCGATTTGTGGGGAGGCAAAAAAATCGCCCATGGCTCAGGGAAAATCGTATTCTAGGGATCAAAATAAGAAATTGCTAGCTAGCGTTTCCAAACGAGTTATACCGGAAAATGTAGAGGCTGTTATGGTGACGACATTAGAGAGCCGTGCGAAATCGCCCAGACTTGAAGGCAAAAAAAGACTTCAAACAGTAATTTTTTTTATTTTCTTTTCTATTACTAAGTTAAATTAATTTTTTCATTTACATATGTTCTGACTAAATAAAGTTCTAAAGAGAAAAAATAAATAAAATAATAAAAATAAATAAAATAAATAAAAAATAATAAAATAAAGTGCCAAAAATGGTGATTTTTTAAAATGTTTGTATGGGGAACCCCCCAGGGGAGTTCCAGGGGGTGTGCCACTGGCATGGGTGGATCGGCCCTCCAAAGTTAGTGGGGGTCGGTCATACATTTGGACTCGATTGGGGCACTCTAAATGGGTCAAAGTGGGATTTTTCAAAACTTGACCCTACGGGACAAAAGTCAACAGTTGGGGGGTAGTAGAATTCGTTTTAGAGGTATGGTTCCTTCGGCAAAGTTTCTTATTTTGATCCCTAAATACGATTTTCACTGAGCCATGGGCGATTATTAAATCGACCCGCCCTAGTGGCTATATACCTGATTCGTGTGCGTTTGTGTAAAAAAAAATTGTGTAAAAGAATCATGCAGGTAGCCAACGGAAAAAACCCAAATAATTAAAAAAGTACACTTTCCTTTTTTTCTTTTAATTGTCCACGCACATTACCGAAAAAGCGTAAAAAACGATGGTTTTTGTATTTAAAAAGTGTGTTGAGTTGCTTGAAATGGCAATAATATTGCATAATATATTGTAAAAAGGAAAAACGGTAAGAATTATGTCGATAAGTTTGCGCAAGAACTACAAAAAAGCGCATAAAAACAGCACAAAAATGGGGAAAATCGATGAAAAATGGGCAAAAATCATGAAAATAGGCTAAAAATTTTGATTTTCTCAGTTGAAATGTGCGTTCTAATGGTGGAAATAGTAATTGTGAGCCGTATAAAGATAACACAAGAAATTTTGAATACAGGAAAAGCGACTTAAATGGGCTGAAAATGGTCAAAAATTGACGAATTGACCGAAATTAAAAAAAAACCCCATAAATTTTTCCCAATGAGCCAAATTGGCACTTTCATCGGTGGAGTAGTAGTCAGGGGGCTCATCCAAACACAACCATATGGTTTTCACGTTAGTACCATTTTACAACTTGAACAGTGTAATTAAATATATTTTTGTGAATTGTAAATGTATATTCAACTAATTGTTATTTTTTTAATAGACATATTAGCCACCCAGTGTAGAAACGGTAATGACATATCATTATTTTTTGGACTACCAGTAATGACACCCACTTACCTTCTGTATTATTTTAAAACATATAATAATGAGTTACTGATAATTACTTATTTTTATATTATTTCAAATAGAAAATAATTTTTTAGATTTTTTTGAAATCTATTTTTAGACTCAATATTTTTTAAACACTGGTAAGGATATATGTAACCACATATTTTTTGATTTTTTGTATGTTGGCGAGTAAGCTTACTTGTGTGCAGCAGGTCAATTGTGTTTTTATCTATTAAATATTACATGTCGATATAGCTCAGATGGTAGAGCTGTTGACTGGCAATCTGTAGACCCAGGTTCTTCCCGCACCAGCAAATTTATTTAAAAAAAAAATACAATAAAAAATATTTTTTTTATATAATTTATTTTTTAGAAAATCTATTTTTAGACTCATTATTTTTGTCAGTAGTGGTAAGCACATAGGTAACGATATATTTTTTTGATTTTTCGTATGCTGGTGTGTAACGACAACTCATTATTTTTCGCGACATCGCCATATAAAAGTAATAAGAAATGTAATAACAAAAGTAACTAGTTACCATTACCAAGTATGTAGTTACATAACCACATATCTGGTATGATATGTCATTACCGTTTCTACACTGGGATGTATATTAGGGTTTGCCGAAATTTTGAAAACTTACATATTGGCACTTATTAACAAGCTAATTATGATAAAATACAAAAAAAAATTACGAGGGTCCTTATACAGGGTCCGCCATCTAACGTTTTTTTTCAAATAGTGCTTATTTCGTGAATGGTAACACTTAGCTCATGTCTGATTTGACAGATAATTAGTTTTATCCTTCCGCTGAACGAATATGGTTGTGTATACGCTTGAACAACGCTGGGAAATATTGCGACATTACTTTGAAAATCATGGTAATGTTGCAGAATGTGTGCGAAGTCAATGGCGATCGTTATCGGGCCATGTTGAACGAATTTTTGTTCACAAAAATTGAAGAGGAGGATATTGGCAACATTTGGTTTCAACAGGACGGCGCTACGTGCCACACAGCCGAAGCTACACTCGATGTTTTGCGCCCTGTTTTTGAAGATCGCATTATCAGCCGCAGAGCTGATGTCGTTTGGCCACCTCGGAGCTGCGATTTGACACCGTTGGACTATTATTTGTGGGGTGCCGTCAAAGATAAGTTCTACGCCGACAAGCCAGAGACAATTGACACTTTAAAGGGCAATATTCGTGAAGCCATTGGTGAAATACAGCTGCACACAATCGATAATGTGCTTAAAAATTGGGCCGATCGTGTAGGCTACTGCATGGGCAGCCGAGGCAGCCATATGAATGAAATTATTTTCCATTATTAACCGGAAGGATTGTACTTTCAAATAAAAAAAGAAATTTGAGAAAATATTCAGTAGTTTTTTTTTATAGCATTTTCAAAAAAAAAAGTTATTTGGCGGACCCTATAGTTCGCCCCCGTGTTTAAACGACCTATTTTTATAATGGTCAAAATTACTCTAAATTTTATAAGCTAGCTTTATCGTACCATTTTTTAATACAATACGAAGACCAACTTTAAACGCAGATAGTGAATAATAAGTAATTTCCATTTTTCTTTTTTTTTTCATCATAAGCTCTATAATAATATGCATTATTTAAGCGCTATATAAGACAATTTGGGACAACCTAATGTACATATATGTACACTAATATATATGCCATCTAATATTTGTTATTAATATTAAGTATTTATTATTCAAACATGATTTGTAAGCCTGTAAGCCTGATGCTAAAACTTCAAAACGAAATTTTACGTTTTTCCAAAATTGTGTACTTTTGAACTCAAAAACTTCAGTCGGATTGTATGTTATGCGTTTTTAGTTCCAATATAAATTTAAATATAATAAATTTATTCTATTACCATATAGTGTTAAAAAATTACCTTATGTGGTAAAAGAATAAAGAACAAAAATGAGGAGATTTAGTTATCTCGTTCATGTGAATGACCAATGAGAAGGTTTGAGAAAAATGTTATTAAAATTAAAAAAACACATTGTGGCTGAAATTTCTGAGTTCATTTTGCAGCTATTTCGAATTTTAACTATTATAAAAGTTTAGTATATTTTTTGAAAAAAAAAAATCGATTCAAGGCCAACACACATAAATATTTACTGCTCTGTTCACATATTTATGAATATTTTTATTTCTTGATGGATGTTAATCAAGCAGTCCAAATTTACCCCTCAATTCATAAATGCATTGTAAAGTTATAGCAGGTTTACAAAACGTCATTTTCATACAAAATTTGTTTAATAAACCTCCTATAATTTTGCAAAGCGTTTATGAATTTAGGGGTAAATTCATAATTTTAGTCTTTAAGATTTACAAAAAACTAACTGTTATATTATTAATATCTTAAGCATAGATATTACAAACCAATTCATTTATAAAAGAAAAAACAATCACTTTATTAAAAGTGAATAATATGATCACAATTTCAGACTTAAAAAGCATTTAAAAGTTGATTTTTCAAATACTAAAATATTATGTTTCTTTAAATCAAAAATAGCTCTTTTAATTTAAAATATTTATGATCTCTTATTTAGAGATACTAAAATTACATTTTATTAAATTAAGAGTTGTTTTAAATGATCTCGTTTTATATAAATCAAAACTTCATTTTTCAACGGCTAAGTTATTTTATTTTTTTTTTTAATTAAAAAATAACTCATATATTTATGGTCTCTTTTTAAAAGATATTAAAATTCTTTTTAATTCAATTGAAATTTATTTTGCTTTATTTCGTTTTAAAAAAATTAATTAAATAAGTAAAAAAAAGTAGAAAAATATCCTTATTTTTTTTATTAGTATTAAGCGTAAATAAAACAGTTATTTTATTTTTTTTTAATTAAAAAATAACTCATATATTTATGGTCTCTTTTTAAAAGATATTAAAATTCTTTTCAATTCAATTGAAATTTATTTTGCTTTATTTAGTTTTAAAAAAAATTAATTAAATAAGTAAAAAAAGTACAAAAATATCCTTATTTTTTTATTAGTATTAAGTGTAAATAAAACATTTGAAATATTTTAATAAATAAAAAAAAATAAAAAAAATATATAAATTTCCGAAACATGTTAAAATATCCTTTCCATTAGTAAAAAAGACATAGCCCAAGGTTTTTTTAATAAAGAAAACCTGCAAATTTTATTTAAATTTTCTTGTATAACTAAATGTTGTACTATATAAAATTAAACAAAAAAAATATAAATATTACATTAAACAAAACTGTGCAATATAACAAACTCCATCGAAACCTTACATAAAGAAAATGTAATATTACCTAAGTTTTTCTGTACAAAAGTCCTAACATTTCTATGATAATTAGTTACCTAAGTGTTTTGACAAACTTATCGTTAATTTTATGTAGTTGTAAATCTACCAGGGAACTTTGTAAACTTTTACTCTAATTTTAGCAAATATTACACCTTTTTTTTCTGCGTGTATGCAAAAAGGAAAATTTTTTAATCAATATATTTTTTTGCAGAATGTAAATGGCTGATTAAGTTTTTTAATTAATTTTTTGTACTATAAAGCCCTTTTTCGCGTTTCGCGATTATTTTGCAATTTTTTAAGTGTGTTTTTTTTTATTCATAAACTAGGAACTATATTACCAATTTAATACACCAAATTTTGGTGCTTAGTTTGCAAAAAGAAAGTCGCGAAAATTTTTTTTGCAAAATGAAAAACTTTTGCATCATTATATTCGTTTGCAGAATAATAATCGCTGATTGTGTGTTTTAATAGATTTTTTCCACCATAAAGTCTTTTCGCGTTCCGCTATTATTTTGCAATTTTTTAAGTGGGATTTTTTAAAAATTTTAATCTAGGGACTGTAATACCCATTTCATAGAACAAAGTTTTGCGACCAGTTGAAAAAAATCGCGAAAAAAAACTTCTAAAAGGAAAATCTTTCCATGAATATATTTGTTTGCAGGCTGTAAATCGCTGATTAAGTTTTTTTAATTAATTTTTTGTAGCATAAAGAATCTTTTCGCGTTCCCTGATTATTTTGCAATTTTTTAAATTTAATATCTGTTATTTGCATAATAAAATCAATTGTGAAATTTGATTGTGTTTTTATATATTTCTTTAATAAATTTATATTTAATAAAAATTTAAAATATTTTATTATTTGCGGGGCTTTTTGGAATACGAAATACCTAATATGGAAGTAAAATTATCAATATTTCACCTACGTTAAAATGGGTAAAACACCAATTATTCTTAGTTAATTTAACAATAATTATAGGTGATTTTTCGAACTTAAAATTCAAATTGAATTTACCTATTTTTTATGGTAATATTGACGTAAAACATAGCAAACTCTATGTTACCTTTGAAAATAGGTGATATCAACCTATAGTTTTAGGCAATATTACCTTTGTTTTTTTTTGTGTGAACAAATATATTTATGAAAAAATTTTCTTTTTGCAAATTTTTTTCGCGATTTCTATTTTTTGCAGCTAGCCGCCAAACTTTGTTTTACGAAGTAGGTATTATAGTCCCTAAATTATAAATTTAAAAAAACGAAACTTCAAAAATTGCAAAATAATGGCGGAACGCGAAAAAAGACTTTGTGGTGCAAAAATTTAATCAAAAAACTTAATCAGCGATTTAGATTCTGCAAGCAAATATGTTGATGGAAAAATGTTCCTTTTGCAAATTTTTTTTGCGATTTTTATTTTTTCCAACTAGCCGCCAAACTTTATTTTATGAAAAGTGGGTATTTAGTCGCAAGATTATAAATTAAAAAAAACCGAACTTAAAAAATTGCAAATTAATGGCGGAACGCGAAAAAATACCTTATGGTGCAAAAATTGAATTAAAAACTTAATCAGCAACTTACATTCTGCAAACAACTATATTGTTAAAAAAAATTCTTTTTTTGAAATTTTTTTTTCTTGGTTTCTTTTTTTAGCAACTAGTCGCCAAATTTTGTTGTATGTAATGGGTAATATTAGTCCCATACAAAACCATAAGGTTGAACACAGCTCAACAATGTACACTCATAAAAAAAAGCCCGTACAAATAGTTCAAAATTCTGCTAAAATAACAGGAAATAGTACCTGAATTTGCGCCAGCAGAATTTTCAATGAAGTTAAAAATCATGGTCTGCTTAATTTAGGTAAGCTAAATTTTACATACTGCTAAATATACGGACAATTTTAGTTAATTTAGCTGGGAAATTTGATCTGAATTCAGCAGAAATTTTACCTGATTTAACTACAAATTTCTGTTAAAATGTCGCTAAAATTTCGACTTCCGGGATCTGACCCTAGACGGGCCCATATTTATTATTGGGAGTATATGTGTCTGATAAGGGTTAATTTATAGGTACAGTGACGGATATTTGTCCATTTTGCTCTATCTCGCTTAGTTTCCGAGATACAAACTATTTTACGATTTTATAATAAAAAAATTAAAATACAGCGTCATCTCTATGTGATATTGATAGCAGAGACACAAAAATATAAAAATTAGAAAATAATCGTGGTTTAAATTACCACATTAACACAAATTACTAAAAATTAGCATGCAAAGTTAGTTCAACCACGGCTGAAGGACTTTTTTTTTAATATATTTGTATTTATTGAATATTTCTCTTAAAGAAAATAACAATAAGTTTTCAAATCTTAAATACTACCTTATACCAATTGTACCAGACCAATGCCAGTTTCCAACTAAATGATTTTAGATTTTATTATACATCATTCCAATGCCAGGTCTAGCGTGTCTTTTCTCTTCAGACGCATATGACCATCGCTAGAAAGTATGCTGCGGGCTAGGGGATTTGGATGCTCAATAAGTTTGTTTACGTATTTTAAACTGATTTTTCTTGCCTCTTCGAGAACAGTGGGCATGTTGAGATCCTTGTGAAGGTTTGAATTTTTGAAATACCAAGGGGCACCAGTTCTAATTCTTAGAATCTTAGATTGTCTTCTCTGGAGTTTTTCGATATTTGAAGCAGAAGCTGTTCCCCACAGTTGGATACCGTAGGACCAAATTGGTTTAAATACTACGTTCTAAATGAGAACTTTGTATTCTAGACTAAGAGTGGATCTCGAGTTTATAAGCCACATCAATTGAGATGTCTTCAATTTTATTTGAATTAATTTGGATTCGATATGTTTACTCCAAGTTAGTCGACGATCAAGGTGAATTCCTAAGTATTTTACGTGATTTTGTTGAGGTACTAATACGTTGTTAATTTTGATGGGGCTGCAATTTTCCTTTCGTAGAGTAAAGGTTACATTAGCACACTTAAATGGATTAATCTTTATTTTCCAGTTTTCGAGCCATTTTTCTAGTTCAGATATGTGGGCTTGAAGATGATCACATGAAGTTGTGGGACTAGAGTGTGTGCTGATAATCGCTGTATCATCAGCAAATGTGAACGTTTTCGTTAGGCTATGGGTGGGCATGTCTGCAGTGTACAATAGGTATAGAAAGGGAACCAATATACTACCCTGTGGAACGCCTGCACTATTAACTGCGATTAATAGCGTACTTGAGAAGTTTTCTTTCACCTTGATTACAAAAGAGCGGTTCGACAAGTAATTTTTGAGAATCTTGTGAGTATTTTGTGGTAAAGTGTGGGTAATTTTCCAAATAAGTCCTTTGTGCCAAACTTTATCGAACGCTTGAGAGATATCGATAAATAGAGCTGAACAGTAAAGTTTTGATTCAAATGTTTCCCTCATAATGTTGACAATTCGATGCACTTGTTCTATTGTACTATGGCTTTTTCGAAAACCAAACTGATGCTGAGGTATAATACCATGATCGTTAGTATAAGGTATAATAACATTAAGGAGTAGTTTTTCATACACTTTTGATAATATTGACAGCAGGCTGATTGGTCTATATGATGATGTTTGCGTAATGTTCTTCCCGGGTTTTGGGATCATAATTATTTGTGACTGTTTCCAGTTTAGGGGAAAGTGCCCTAATCTATTTATGGCGTTAAATATAAACATCAGTGTTCTAACTGCACATTCGGGAAGTTCTTTAATCATTTTTCCCGATATTTTATCGTGTCCTGGAGACTTTTTTACGTCAAGCTCTCCAATAATATTCATCACTTCTGGGAGTCTGAATTTAATTGGATTTATAGGAGTACTACAAAATGTTTGCAGATCGCAATTTATGTTTGGAAAGACGTTTGGTGTGAATAATTGTTCCAAGTGCTTTGCGAAGGCGTTAGCTTTTTCCAGGTTATTCCTAGCCCAATCGCTATTGGGAAGTCGAATTGGTCACTCTAGTGTTGTAGGGCATTTAAATTGCTTTGTAGCTCGCCAAAGGCTATGATTTGTTCTATCGGTTGGGTCAAGATTCGATAGATAGTCTTTGAGAGAAGATTCACGGAAGTCTTTTAAAGCGGCACGTAATTGTCTGCTGCATGATGCAAGTTGTTTCTTTAGAGTAGGTGATATATGTATTTGCCATTGCCTGCGAATTTCTCTTTTCTGTTTAATTAGATTATCGATGCTAATTGGATATTTATATCTGAAATTGCTGCTTGTCGGTTTTTCAGGGGAAGCCAATTTTGCAGCTGAGAATAAAATCTCCGTAAAGACAGTAACTGCTGAGTCGATCTCGTTACTACTTTTCAACGAAATATTTTGGGGTAGGCGAGAACTTATATACTTTTTGTATTTCAACCAGTTGGTATTTTTATAAGGAATAGCAGCTTTGACAGGAGAAATGTGTTTTATGCTGCGCATGTTTATTAAAACCGGGGAGTGATCAGACGATAGGTCATAAAGCGGGGTGGCTAATATTTGTTCACGTTTAATGCCTCTTGTAACTCCGAAATCTATTAGGTCGGGAATTTTTTTCCGATCTGTAGGCCAGTAAGTGAGATGGCCAGATGAAATAACATCAAGTTTAGCAGTCGAAACTGCATTAAGTAATTGACGGCCCCTTGGCGAGATGAGTCTAGAGCCCCAATGGGTGTTTCGCATTAAAGTCTCCTGCGACTAAAAATGTTGTACCCAGTGTGGAAAAGAAATCGAGAAACTGTTGTTCTGAGACTGTAAACCCGGGTCGACAATATACCGAAGATATATTTAATTTATCCATGGGGCTATCATAACAGATAGTTGTAGCTTGAAATAGTCTGTTGAGTAGTTTTGCAGGGCATAGTGCTTAAAATTTGCTTTGACAATAATGGCCGTGCCGCCGATTGCTCGACCGCTGGGGTGTTTAGTGTCATACACAGTATTACCTCGGATTCTAAAGTAGTTCTTTGATGTGAAGTGTGTTTCTGATACTAGCATTATATCAACCTCTTTTGAGTGTAGAAAATATTCTACTTCGTTTTTATGATGGCTTAGGCCGTTTGCATTCCAATGACATATTGTTATGGGATTCATTTTTGGGCTAGAGATTGGATAAGTATAGATTGATTTCTCATCATTTCCTGCATCATACCTGTCATTCTGTCCATAAAAGTGTGCATTGAATCTACTAAAAGTTTTATAGAGCCCTCCAAAGTATACTGTTGTTGGGGTTCAGAAGCATTTCTAAGTACTTGAGAATAAGACTGTTGGTTTGGGGTGATTTGACTGAAATATGCGTTGTTAGGGAGTGGGGTGTTTGTTCGAGTAGGAACTTCATTACCAATGCGTGTTCTGTTTGCCTTCTGAGGCGGTCACTGTTTCATATAAACAAAGACTGGGCAGCCTCTATAATTTGCGGTATGGTTGGCTCCACAGTTACTACATTTTTTTATTCTGGGATCATTTTTTGGACTTTTGCATTCAAGAGTTTTGTACAGTTCTCCGCAAATTACGCAAACTGGCGGGAGTTTGCAGTAACTTTTTGTGTGGCCATACTCTTGGCGGTTTTGACATTGAACCGGGTCTTTGCGTTTATGGGGTTGTTCGACCGTTATTTTACGGTGTAGGAGGTATCTCATGGAGTAGATTAGGTGGGTTTCATTCTTTTTTATCTTATTTTTGTCAAAGGCAATTTCAACTCTAAAGAGTGGTTGGGGAATTTTATTCTTATTGATCACATTTTGGATCGACTTGACTTCATATCCTGCTGATTGAAGAGCATCTTTAATTTCGCTAGTGGGCACTGAACTATCAATGCCTTTTATTACTACTATCAAACCTTTTGCGCTTTTTAATTGATAAGTGTAGTAATTTTTCTTTTTCTCATCGAAATTGTTAGTGACTTTCCTAGTCTTTTTCAGAATACACCTGCACTTTTGTTTCATAAACATTTCCTTTTCGTAGGAGACAACATGGAAATTGTTGGAGCCGATAAGGGCAGCTAAATTAGTTACTAATAAGTTGTTACTTTGTTCGCGAACATAAATTGGAGAAGGCTTTTGTTCCTTAATAGGGGTGATAGCGACTTCAGCATTGTCCTCTTTTGCAAGAATGGCATAATAATTTGTAGAAGTTGGGTTTTGTGTTGTTTATATTGCGGAATATGTTTTGTGGAGTTTGGGCTTCGTGGCCTTTTCAAAATTTCAAAATAAAGATTCATTCCGGTTTGGATGGTTTTCTTCGGCGGGGTATTTAGAATCCCATTTTCGTTACCCATGTTTTCAGGTTTTGGAGGGCTACCTGGCATCCCTTCTATTAAATGTAAAAGCTTTTATTTTGAGCTTTTAGTAAAGCTTCAATTTGAAAGCTCTAACATTGAGAGTAGCTTGAAAAGCTTTTTTTATGAACACAGGGTGATACTGTTTTGAGTATGAACAAGGCAATACCGAGAAATACAGAAAAAAAAGCAATAATGTAGGCGCGCTTTTTATTCTTGTGGAGAATCAATGTTTATTAGCGAATTAAGGGTAAAAACAAAAGATGTAAAAAGTTGTTTCACCTTAAATTTTTGCAGCTTTTTGTTTATTTTGTTGATGCGAAGACAACACTCCAGTAATTAGGAACACTTTTATCACTCACAATTACTGTTTCCAATTATTCGACATAGGCGGTTAACCGGTTATTGCATTATTCGAAAAATCACTAAAACTGATTAACCGGTTATTCGAGAAAATTGGCGATTAATCGTTTAAAACAAAATTAATGTATTTCCCTAACTTCCCAGTGTAGAAAATCATTGCCAGATATAGGGTTATGTAAGTACATACTTGGTAATGGTAACTAGTTACTTTTGTTATTACATTTCTTATTACCTTTATATGGCGATGTCGGGAAAAATAATGAGTGATGGTTACACACCAGCATACGAAAAATCAAAAAATATATCGTTACCTATGTGCTTACCACAACTGACAAAAATAATGAGTCTAAAATAGATTTTCAAAAAAATAAATTACATAAAAAAAAATATTTTTTATTGTATTTTTTTTTTTAATAAAATTTGCTGGTGCGGGAATCGAACCTGGGTCTACAGATTGCCAGTCAATAGCTCTATCATCTGAGCTATATCGACATGTAATATTTTATGCATAAAAACATAATTGACCTGCTGCACACAAGTAAACTTACTCGCCAACATACAAAAAATCAAAAAATATGTGGTTACATATATCCTTACCAGTGTTTAAAAAATATGGAGTCTAAAAATAGATTTCAAAAAATTTTCAAAAAAATCTAGAAAATTATTTTCTATTCTAAATAATGATAAAAATAAGTAATTATCAGTAACTCATTTCTATACGTTTTAAAATAATGCAGAAGGTAAGTGGGTGTCATTACTGGTAGTCCAAAAAGTAATGATATGCCATTACCGTTTCTACACTGGGTAGTTTATTCTCACACTTAACGTAATTATTTAGATATACTACAATTAAAGGATAAGGAATTATTTATCTCTTAAGCACAGTAAATTGTTCTGATTTCACGCGGAAAACCTTTACACTCCATAAAATTATTTTTCACGATCATTAGTTTCACTTTAATTTAATGCACAACACTATAATTTGTCTTATGAAAACGTGACATCTTGTGTTGGTTATGCTCGTGTCTTTCCGACAGCAGAAAAAAGGTACATTTTTAGAATATCAATTAACTTTTGGGGTCTCGTAAGTTCGAGTGAAAGTTTTTCTTCCCATGTAAAAAACAAATTATAGTGCTTTAAGGCGAACTTAGAGTTATGATTAAAATATAATTATCATGATATTACAAATAAACTAAATCGAAATCTTATCTCGTTCAAACGGAACTCAGAATTTCACGAAATAAAGGCTCTACCTTACGAAACGTAGCAGAATGAACCTCCTAATAGCGCTATTGTTCGGTCAAACCATTTCAAAATAAGTATAAGAACCGTTTGCCTAAAATTTCGATGGTCTTAAGACCGGTCTGTGTATATGGGGTATTTCTAAAAAAGATTTAATGATGATGTGAAGTATCTAAAACTAAATAGTTGTGATGGCCAATAAATACAAAATTTACATATGCTCTTAAAAATTATCTAGTTGTTGTTTTTTTTTGTTTTGTTCATTCGAAAATATCATCTTATTTTCCTTTTTTTTCAAAAGAAAATTATTTCTTTTGACACTATCGAATGCAAAAGAATCGCACTTAAAAGTAGGTATAAATTCAAACATATAGTAAAAAAATTGCATATCATATGACAAAGGCGTTGGTGCTCCTAAAGTGTTTTCCTTGGCGCGCCGGACATTCAAAAATCTTAACTCCCTATTCATTTTCAAACCACTTTCAATTTACAAACCGCCGAATGTTCTTTCGCCCAATTATTCCAATAAGTACCTGGTCTTGCGTAACAACTTATGCTCAGTGTCCTCACCAGCATTGCCCTCAAAACCATTTAGGAGCATGATTCAATTAAACTTTTAACAGTTTCCCGGTTATGAAATTTTTAAAACGGATGGTAAATCGTTACACAAAATTCTTTGGGTAAAACGATAGCCTAGATCTCAATAATTCCGTAACTCGAATGGCAGCGCGTAATGATCAACAAATCAGTTTACTTTTACACCCTTATTCTAAACTTTATAACAATGACAAAATTGTGACACTGTGGTGAATGGTCTGTGTTGTCACAATTTTTTTCATTGTTATAAAGTTTAGAATAACACCCTTAGTTTGACTTTTTTTCCCTTATAGTATCATACGAATTTATTCACTTTTAACGATTGAATTTTTTTTTTTTTTTTTAATTCATTTATTTATTTTGTATTTTCTCTAAAAATATTCATTACATTTTCATTTTTTCCCTAAACAACTTGCAAAGCCTTGTAGGCTTGTCTACAGGTAATTAAAGATTATTAAAAAATGTTATTAATATTCATATATGATTTCACAAAATAATTTAAACAAAGTAAGTATGTCATTCAATAAAGGAAAAAAAAAATTAAATTAGCTGAACATTAATGAAGTATTGTTTTTTTTTTTTTTTTTTGATTTTTCCCTGAGTACTCATTGCGTACTTATATAATAATTTTTTAAAATTTTTCTTCTTTTCATATTGGTTTTACCATTTCTTATAATATTATAAGGCATATTGTTAAATATTTTTGGGATTACAACGGACAGTGCTCTCCTTCCATATTCATTTCTGTAGCTTTGGATCTTGAATCTTCCTTCTTCATTTCTTCGTGTTCCGTAGTTGTGGTTGATTGTTTGTAAAAATCTGGTATCGTTATAAAAATCTATTGCCAGTGTAATGTTGTGTATATTGTTTACATTGGTAGCATTCGGCAGAGAAACCTTAAACTGATACCGGTGACTTGTAGCGCTTTGTGATTACTTACTCTGCTGGACGATGTTTTTAAATACACTTTTTCTATAGTTTCCTTTGATTTTTTAAGAATTTTGTTTTTAAATTATATTTGTATGTTTTTAATTGTCATTCTTATAAAAAAAAATTTCTTTTTAAATCAACAACAACAAATGTATCACTATTTGATCAAAAGTAGGAAACATTTTTCACGCTACCAAGATATGGCAGCGCTTAGACTGAGCGATTAGTGATCAGGTCGTTCAGCAGATAGTTGTACAACTGTTGCAGAACTGTTGACTATTAAATTGTATCTGCCGAACGCACCCATTAAGTATATGTTGATCTTTAGCAATATTTGTTAGTTGATTGTTTGAATTTCTATTTATTGGATTTTCTAGCTATTCGTTGATAGTGTTGTGTGATTTTAAAATTTTAAGTAATTGATTTTGTGTTTGTTGGAGCTTTTTGCAGCTTGTTGAACTTCCCCAGGCTGTTATACCATGACGAATGTGAGATTCGGCCAACGAATAGTATACTTGTCTCATTACCATTTTATTGGAACAAAAATTTAAGTGATATAGTATATACGCTGCCTTTCTTAATTTTTTCCGGACTTCTTCCACGTGCACGTGCCACTTAAAGTTTTGGTCTACATACACACCAAGATATTTATACGTATTAACGATTTCTATAAAAGTTTGACAATGATCGTTACTATAATCAAAGTTCATTAACTTATTGTTGTGCAGACATTCAGTGTTATGAAATTTAAGTTTAATATCTGCGTATCGAAAATGCGGAGTTTTTATATGCATTAGCTTTGTCTTGGATGCCTTGATGACTAATCCATGATCGTGACACCATCTTATTGCCGTATCGAGTTGATGTTGCATCAAATTGGTTGCTACTTGCAAATCTTTGTGGGCTACGACTATGGCAGTATCGTCTGCATAAGCGAATATTTTGCTTAGTTTTAATGAGTTGATTAGTTCATTAGAATAGATGATATAAAGAATTGGTCCCAGTTTGGATCCTTTATATTTATCGAATAGAACCATAAAATTAAAAGATTAAATGAACCGAAATTGGATCACTAAACATTGTGATACATTTTTAACCATCGTAGTTCTAAACGATTTACTGATTCATGAAATTTATCAAATTTTATTTTAGTTTCCTGAGGCAATTATCTATTCCAAAAGCTTACATGAATCCAATAGCCCTATTCATAAATTTGTGCAGCATAAACCGACCCTGTCCTTACGCTGCATAGACTTAGCGGAATTTACTAGGGTTAAATTTGAAATGACAATAATATTTCACGTTAACGTTTCCTTAAATCTTACCACACAGACGGACAGACATTTATGGATAATTTGCCTATATTTTTTTTCTCTAACGACCAACACACTCGTTTTTTTTCTTTCTTTAAAATACTAAAAATTTATGATAATATATGTACTAAACTACAGAATCTTTCCTGTACTGTCACTGTTGGTGACTCTACGTTTTGGCCTTCACTGCCGGTCATGCTGCTGTGTTAAAGTTGCCCATTATTGCTGAAAACTTTTTACCCTTCGTTTTCCTCTTATTGACGCGTGTTAAGCTGCTGTCGTTTTCCTTTTAGGCCTTTGTTTAATACCATTTAGCTACACCCATAAAATTTCATAGTTACGTAGTTAACGAAATTCGTAGTTGAATGGAAAAATGTTTGAAATGACTATTATAATCATTATCTATGGGTTGAGTTAGCAAACACTAGTTTTGAATTACCCTGTGAATAATATGTCAACTTTTTCAAATTGAAAAAAAATTTTAAAAACAATTGACTTAACATATTAATTTATAAATTATTTTTATTGTGATCTAAAAAATAAATTTTCACAATTCTTTCAAATAAATTTTTATTCTGGTTTGTTTCTGAGTTTCGTGGGGTAAGTTGAAACAAATGTTGCTATTTTAAATTCTAGTAAAATAACATTGAAATGCATTATTAATTTTAACTTTCAGAAGACAGACGATTGGCGAAATTTGTTAAATCTAAATGGAATAAAGGATGATGGTTTAATATAAATTTTGTTTGAAAAATTCTGGGCCACCATTCAGTCATCAAAAATTAATATCGTCTGCATAAAAATCGCAATGCAAATGTTGTTAATATTATATAAAAGTACAGACATATATTGTATAAATAAAGGTGTAAAAAACGGTTAGATGTTTTTTTTTTTTACTAAAAAATAAAAAGGGATAAAAAAATTCGTGCCTCCTGATAAAAATGCTTCAAAATAGGTCGTTGATATTTACTATCTTCGAAATTTTGATACTTTTTACTACCCAATAGTTGCCAATTACTTTGCTATAGTTGATTTGTAGATTTTAAACAAATTACTATTTCATATCCACTATGTCATATTGAGGGTTATTTCACCTATGACATAGTTGAAAATATAGTGATCAACAACTACGTAATTTTAAGGGTGTACCAATAACGTTTTTGTTTTTCTGCACTTGACAGCTGTTCCAATATGAATAAAACTTGTTGCCAACACTATAGATTACTTTTACCAGTGCGGGGCTGTGGGGTACTTTAACCCTAATTTAAAACGATGCTTCTAAGGATTTGTAGTTTGTAGAGTTGTAAAAGTATTGAGTACTCCGGTACTGAGTACTCAATACTGCCTGTTTTTTTGAGTACTCAATACTAAAACGGTACTACTCAATACTTTTAAAGATGCAATTTTCCGTAGAAATGTGTATTTTTCGTATGAAAATACAACTCTAAAAATACTTCTTTAAAAATACAACCCTGGAAATACAACTCTATTTGTGAAGCAAAGAAATTTGAAATGAATTTTTGGGAAAAATTATATAATTAATTTATTTAAAATGTTTTAAATTTATTAAAATGTAAGTAACAATAGTTATTTAATACGTGTATGTGAATTGTTATTATTTTTCCTCATAAATACGAACTCATAAAATTTTTATTTTTAAATTCAAAAAAACAGTTAAAAGTATTGAGTACTCAAAAAGTATCGAAATTTCACAACTCTAGTAGTTTGAGGTTGCGACATGACCATTTGAGTATCTGGGGTATTATCGGACACCGTTGCATCCAAAATGGGGATGGTGTTAAGTGGAAGGTTTCTGGTTGTAGGAACGGTTGCTCTAGGTTGCAACCGATTGCTTCTTGGACTCCTTTTTTTCCAAGGTCTTTTAATGCCGTTTGTGAAATCAATTATGCAACTTACGTTTTGTTGGCTATAGTTGGCCTCTATTGGGTGTATCTACTTTTCCCAACACAATTGGCTGAACGTTTTCAAAGCTCGGCCAACAAGAATTATACCTGTACGGCTACACAAAATGGCGTCTCTTTTCTTTTTGATAACTTTCCTAACAATTCCTTTAACACTGAGCACGATCTAAATTCTAACGAGAAATCAACTGGTGTTGCTTTCCCGATGGCTTCAAAATTCTATTTATTTCCTTTTGCAATTTTCCTTGGGTCAACTAAGTAGTCCGCCAAGCACCTGTTGTTCGCTCTGATCGTCTACCGGAAATGAATGAGACAATGTGGTTGCTTGGCGGCCATAATTAAATTTCGCAATCAGGGCAGCCAATTTATGCACATGAACTGCATCCAACTTCATGATACTGAGGTGACATTGTATGCAGGGTTGTATCGTTCATGTTGCAATAAATGGCATTGCTGCCTGACATAATTCTCACACCGTGCGAAAAATGTAGTGTATTTTCACCCAAAGTTTTCAATGTCGCCATGGAACGTTACAAACCAAATTATTGTAAAAATCGTCCTCACACACTAAGAAAAAAGAATTTTGGGATACATCTATACAAAAATCAGTAAGGGGGGATCTGAAAAACGAAACCACATAAAATTATCCGGTTTCACATAAAATTATATTTTGTTTTTGTACGAAAACGAATAATTTCATGTGGTTTCGTTTTCAGTACATCCCCGTAAATGTACACGCAAAAAATTAGCGTATGTTATATTATACAAACATGTTTGGTAAAAATGATTTCCTACAGAAAAAAAAAATACTTTTCATTAGCTTGGTTTAAATCAAACCCTTAAATTTTTATATAAATTACCTAAAAATATAACTTTTTATTGGTACATTATAAATTCTTTTGTAGATTATGTTAAATCACTTTCTTTTCTTATCTATTTATAAAATTGTCAATATTTAGTTACATTATGGGAAAATGATAAAAAATTTCATGTACGTGCCCCAAAATAAAGTTAGGTAGTTTTAAGCAGGGAAGACACGATACAACTAGTTGTACAACTTGTTGGTCGTAAGCACAATTTTCATCGTGTCTTGGGCTGTCGTATGGTCGTACGGACATGCCGAACAAAAATCAAAAATTTTTGATTTTTCTGTTGGTCCGCAGACATGTCCGCTGGTGTATTGATAAGTCCGTCAGACACAATAGTGTTGTCAATACAGCGATTTTTGTCTATCTGAAAAAGTTCACTATTTGTGTTAGCGGGTTTTTAAGAAATATACAACATTTTTATAAATTGATAGTTAAAAAAAAAAAAAATAAGACTGTTTAATAAATTTTTAAATTGCTACGTGATGAATGTTTACAAAAATTGAATTATTTAAAATCTGTACACAAAATTTTTTTAAATTTTTTTTAAATTTGGTAACTAAAATACAAAGTAAAGTTCGATTTTAAACATTTTGGTTGCCCGATGGCACAAATGGGTTAAAAAACATATTTAATTGCACAATTTCCATTTACTCCTTTTTAGCGATTTTATGTGGTCTGATTATTCATAACGTTTTTTAAAAGTTGACATCACGTTATTTATTTTATTCCGCTCCAAAACACATGCGTCTCCTTCAAAATACTTTTTCAAATGGCAGTTGTAGAACTTGTCTGACCGTGTATTTCAAAATTATTTTTCGCTCCGACAACAAGTTGTACAACTAGTTGTATCGTGTCTTCCCTGCTTTACAATTCATTTATTTGTTGCCAGATGTTTGTAAAATGTGTATAATTCCTAAAAATAGCATTAAAATTGCCAAAGTTGAAAATTGTTAAAAATTAAATAAAGACGATAAAACAATATGGTCAAAAGTAGATGCCAAAAGTGAAGAAAGTTAGAAAAAATATAAAATAATATAAATAATATAAAATTTTATGCTAAATGTCATATGGAATTTTCGGTGGGTAAGGCTAATGAACAATCTCAAACGGATATGGCTTTATATTCACATAAGACACATTTAGCGGTGCGTTTACAAATTTATCGTCCACATTTTCAACAATGGGTTCACCTAAAACTTTTCGGTTAGTAAAACTATTATATAATCAAATTAAAATAGTTAATAACTTTCATTTTTATTTGCATTGCAGTTTAAGTTTTTAACAAGTTGATGCCATCTGGAAATGGTTGGCTGATTATCCAGAATATGCTGATTGTCATTTTTCATAGTTGCAGTCACAAGCTAGGGGTGATCAACATGTTTTAGACTTGAAGGCTGTTATTTATATGGCCTAACGATTGAGACTGGAAAAGGAATTAGTATTACAATAGGACAGCTGACAATGCTTTGTTTGGAATGGTAACAAATTAAAAAATTGGTTTTTATATTGTAATTAAATAGTTTTTCAAATTTAATATTTTAAACAAAAATGAAGATTATAATGATTTACCCCTAATTCATAAATGGTTTGTAAAGTTATAGCAGGTTTACAAAACGTCATTTTCATACAAAATTTTCTACAATAAATTTCCTATAATTTTACAAAGCGTTTATGAATTTAGGGGTTAATTTGTATCCAACTATTAATACCACACCGAAAAAATTCCTCAGTTGCTCAGTTAAAGATATCCTCAGTTAATTTAAAATAAATAAAAATTAACTGATCAACTAATACTTGGTTCACAATAAATTTTTTTGAGTCAACCTGTAAATTTTAAATGATTCAATTGGTAATAAATTTACAATAATATTTAAAAACAAAAGTCACACAAAAGCGAAATATAATGAAAATTTTTTGGGTTTTGGTAAGTTCTTGTTTTTTCATGGAAATTAAATTACCCTTAATAATTTAATTTTTTTTCTCATTGTTTGCAGGAAATATTTTGATCAAACAAAATATAAAACTTTATTCCCTACAAATTTTGAAAATCTGGGTCCATGCTGACAATGGAAGAAGAAAAAGTATGGAATACATTATTAAGGGTATGACAATTGTAATTCAATTTTAGTTTATTTTAAATAAATTGTGTAATTTTTACAAAAAATTCCATTTGGTTTTATTTATTGACAAATATAAATATTTGTTATTTTAAATTTTTGAATCGGTTATTAGCTACTAATTTAAAATTATGTTTCATTTTAACTGACGGCTCAGTTAAATTAAATTTTCAAAATCAAATTGGTTAAGGTTGCTTCAACTGAAGCTCAGTAAAGCTGCGTTTACATCTGCACCAAAATCCCCAGATTTCGATATTCACCACTCTGAAAAAACAGTGAAGATATGCGTATAAACTTTAATTTTTTGGAAAATGTATTTATTAGAACTAAATATGTGTACTTTATTCAAAATTGAACATCTATAAGCTTTCCTTCATTGCTTTTTCAGAGTGGTGAATATCGAAATCTCGAGATTTCGGTGCAGATGTAAACGAGCAATTCCATATGAAAACGATCAAAATTGGCAAATTTTTGGACGACCCCTCTCCGATTTTAAAATAAATAGTCTCAATCGATTGCCCAGCAAAAAATAATGTACCTACATATTTTTTTTGTTTTTTTTATAGTGACTGGTTTAGTGGTGGTGTACACCACTGTCATGTGACAAAATTGAAGAATTCTTCATAAGGGACCTCATTGAAAGTTGTTTTAAAGTTGTTGAACTACTAAAGCGATCGCAACGCGTGATAGCTCGTTGGAAAGGTATTGAATCAGGCTTTAATTGAAAAATAAAATTTTCCTAATTTTTCCCAGAAATTTACCTTTTTTCCCATGAAAATTAAATTTTCCAATGAAAATTAAATTTTCCGATTTTCCACAGAAGCTCCTAAATTTTCCGGCTAATTTTTTTTTTTTGGATTCCTCATAATTTTTGCTTTAAGAATCAGCAATAAAAAAATGGGCCCCGACTCCTTGTTTGGACAGGAGAGGAGCATTTAAGAGACCACCTTGTTCTCATTGTTTTTATATTTTTTATAATTGAATTATTTGTAATTATTTAACATTATTTTATTTTATTATTAAAAATACATTTTAAAAATTATTTTACAGTTAAAAATACATTTATGAAGAAAAAATAAATTTTTTTTAAGAGCCCCAAGTTGAGTGTGTAGTGAATATGGTCTGCCTGCCTTCACAAGATCGGCCATAAATCCATGGATAATAGCAGCAGTGGCATGTAATGGCACACCAAACCCGACTGAGGCTACAGGTTATAAAATGTTTTGTAAATTTTTTAAATTACCAGGTAATAAATATTTCGCCTAAAATGACACGTGCAGAAACAAGTCATAAAACACGGATTTTCCATAAATATGGCGAAATATTTATTACCTGGTAATTTAAAAAATTTACAAAACATTTTATGACCTGTGGTCGGCTTATTGGCAGTAACCAATTAAGTCCCTCTTTAAAAAACATTTTATGACCAGTAGTTCACGCAAATTTTCCTATTAAAGAAAAGCAAATATCGCTTATTTTTTTTTACCTATTTTTTACCAAAAAATAAATATAAATACTTCACACACTCTGAGTCAAATTTTAGTTGAATACTAAACGTGAAAGTGTTAAAGTGTTTTTTTTGTAAAGTAAAGAGTGAAGCTGTAAAGACAATTTAAAGTAAAATGAATAAATTTTGCTGCAATCCGTTTAACAAGAGTGGACATCGTTCGAAAAAGATAAAAGTATTAAAATTAACTGGTGTTTCGAAGCGATACATGAATGAATTAAATATACAATACGGTGAAGAAGCAGAATTCATTTGCCCCAAGTGTAAAATCGATTTGTCTCAACAAGCAAATGCATTGAAACAAATGCAACCACAATCCGAGAGTGAAATGACAATTGAACAAAATGTTTCATCTGATAGTGAGGCAGACATTCCGATGGTCAATATGTCTATTACAAAAAGAAAGTTGCGAAGTGAAAAATACAGGAAAGAGAAAAAATGCAAGGTTATGATTGCAATCGCGACAATATTTGATGAAGGCTCTGATAACGAATGCAGTCAAGCAGATGACGTTGATGACGGCAAACAAATGATTGAGCAGTTGAAAAGAAAATTCAATTTAGCGACCACTTTTCCGGAGAAATATCTCATTTTATCTGTGCTGCCTCAATCATGGTCTATACGCAAGATTTCTGAAAAGTTTCAAACATCTTTTTACATCGCGAGAAGAAGCAAAGAATTAGTTCGACAGAAGGGCATATTGGCGACTCCCACCAAGAAATTTGGCTCAAGGACCCTCAGCGAAGCAACGGTGAAATTGATTCAAGATTTTTACTGCAATGATGACAACAGCCGCGCCTGCCCAGGTACACGTGACTATGTTATCACACGTGAAGATGGAGAAAAAGTACACAAGCAGCGCAGATTATTATTATGTAATCTATCCGAAGCATACCATCAGTTCAAAGAGAAATACCCAGCAGAAAAAGTGGAATTTTCTAAGTTTGCCATCCTACGACCAAAAGAATGCGTGCTGGCATTAGACAGGCACGGAACGCATTCAGTCTGCGTTTGCATGTTTCATCTAAACATCAAATTAATGTTCTTTCCATGCAAGAAATTGAAAGTATTTCACGGTGAAATTGAAACATATAGGGACCTCCTGTCGAAGTCGTTGTGCGCATACCCCACGGAAAATTGTCATCTGTCCAAATGCGACAATTGTCCGAAGATTGACGAGCTAGAGCAATATTTGGCGGAAAAGTTTGAACAGCTGTTAATTCAGGAAGTGCATTTCAAACAGTGGATAATTAGCAGCGGCAGATGTTCCCTTGAGACCGTGGTAAAGCAGATTCCGGAATTCATCGAGGAATTCGGATTCAAGTTGAATGAACTGAAGGCGCACCATTTCATATCCGAGATGCAATCGAAATTTCTAAAGGAAAGTAAGGAGAAATTAGCCCAAAATGAATTCATTGTGATAAGCGACTTTGCCGAGAATTACACTTTTCTCGTTCAGGATGAAATTCAGGCTTATCACTGGGCAAACGACCAGTGCACGGTGCATCCTTTTTGCATTTATTTCAAAAACGAAGATAACGAACTACAGACCGTAAGCCTTGTTGTTGTCGCGGAGAGTTTAGCTCATAATTATGTGTCCGTTTATTTATTTCAAATGAAACTGTTTGAATTCTTAAGATCAAAATTCGATGCAATCGACAAAGTAACGTTTTTCTCAGACGGCGCGGCTTCTCAGTACAAGAATAAAAAAAATTTGTACAATCTTTGCATAATTGAAGAAGAACAAAACTGCAAGGTCGAGTGGCACTTTTTTGCGACGTCCCACGGTAAGGGCCCATGCGATGCGTTAGGGGGAACCCTCAAACGCATGGCGACTAAGGCAAGTTTGCAAAGCCCATATACTGACCAGATCTTAAATGTACAACATTTGTTTTCGTGGATTCAAAGCAAGGAAATTGCCATTAACACAGTTTTATGCACTCAAAAAGAACACGATGCCATGGAGCGACGAATTCAAAACAGATATAATAATGTCAAAACTATAACTGGAACGCAAAAGTTTCATTGCTTCATACCAAATATTTCTGATATGTCAATTAATGTAAAGCGGTACTCTTCGTCTGCCGACGTGCTAAATTTAAAGTTACTTTAATTTTATAATGATGCCAAGACAATTGAAATTTTTAATAAATATTGTAATTAAGTATAAGCAGCAAAATAAGAAAGATTTTTTCTTCATAAATGTATTTTTAACTGTAAAATAATTTTTAATATGTATTTTTAATAATAAAATAAAACAATGTTAAATAATTACAAATAATTCAATTATAAAAAATATAAAAAACAATGAGAACAAGGTGGTCTCTTAAATGCTCCTCTCCTGTCCAAACAAGGAGTCGGGGCCCATTTTTTTATTGCTGATTCTTAAAGCAAAAATTATGAGGAATCCAAAAAAAAAAAATTACCCGGAAAATTTAGGAGCTTCTGTGGAAAATTTAATTTTCATGGGAAAAAAGGTAAATTTCTGAGAAAAATTAGGAAAATTTTATTTTTCAATTAAAGCCTGATTCAATACCTTTCCAACGAGCTATCACTCGTTGCGATCGCTTTAGTAGTTTTTTTCAACTTTTTTTCAACAACTTTCAATGAGGTCCCTTATGAAGAATTCTTCAATTTTGTCACATGACAGTGGTGTACACCACCACTAAACCAGTCACTATAAAAAAAAAAAAAATATGTAGGTACATTATTTTTTGCTGGGCAATCGATTGAGACTATTTATTTTAGAATCGGAGAGGGGTCGTCCAAAAGGTGATCGCTTTCATATGGAATTGCTCAAACGCAGCTTAAGGGGTATTTCACCTGAACCTCAGTTGAAAATTTAGTTGCCTGTAACTGAGAAATTTTTTCGGTGTAGTAATAATTATATCAAATCAAATTGTTTTAATAAGGCAGAAGGAAAGAGCTAAATAATTTAACGGAAATTAATAAATAAAATATGGCTTATTTAATAAATTAGTGCTAACAATTCCAAAAACAGAATAAGATATATTTACCAAATTTTTTTTGTATTGTTATTGTTAGTTTTTGTTTTCTTATTTTATACCAAGCATATTATATGTTATACCCAAAACTTGGGTAGAGCTATAATACATACTAAAACTACACACAGAAAAAAACAGGCGGAATATTATCTAAGAGCTATGTAATTATACAACTACATAATTTTCAAGTTAGTTTTACAAAGTTCTAGTAAATTTTAAGTAAATCCACATTTTTCTGTAAAATATATACAATCCTTGCAAAATATATACATGTGTAGTGGAATATATCCGAAAAATTACACATATTTTGCTAGAAATTTGTAAAACTTACTTCGAACTTATGTAGTTGTATAATTACATAGCACTAAGATAAAGTTCCACCTGTTATTTTCTGCGTGTAGGTAACTTATACCCTTATTTTATGTAATTTCCCCCGTTTTATTTTCTGTGTGTACCTTTTTCCATTGCTCTACGGACTTATCGCTAACTCCTAGGGAGTTCAAACTCGTTTTAAGCTGCGTTTACATCTGCACCAAAATTTAGAGATTTCGATATTCAACACTCTGAAAAAGCAATGAAGGAAAGCTTATAGATGTTCAATTTTGAACAAAGTACACATATTTAGTTCCAATAAATACATTTTCCAAAAAAAATTAAAGTTTATACGCATATCTTTAAGCTGCGTTTACATCTACACCGAAATCCCGAGATTTCGATATTCACCACTCTGAGAAAACAGTGAAGAAATGCGTATAAACTTCAATTTTTTGGAAAATATATTTATTAAAACTAAATATGTATACTTTATTCAAAATTAAACATCTATAAGCTTTCTTTCATTGCTTTTTGAGAGTGGTGAATATCGAAATCCCGAGATTTCGCTATTCACCACTCTCAAAAAACAATGAAGGAAAGCATATAAATGTTAAATTTTTATAAAAATGTATTTATTATAGCTACCCAAGACGGACTCTCCGGCACGTACGCATTCATAAATCCGGCTTTTACGGCACGTTAACTGTCCGTAAGGTACGTATCCGTCAATGCTTGTACGTATACGGAACATTAACGGGCCGTATAAATGGATTTTCGAACACAATACGTTTTAACTCCGTATTGGTGTATCCGTTTCCGTACCTTTAAATACGGATTTCATCGGTTTGTTTACAAAATAAAAAATTTTTGTAAAGTCGGTGCAAATATTATTATAACGGGAATATATGGAGAATATGCAATAGAGGAAATTCTTTCTATCACACCATTAATCAAACAATATCAAGTAACAAGGTAAGATGTATGAAACTTAATGTTTCACAATGTGTTGTGTATAACATGTGAGAATTTGCATCGTGTACACAGTCAATTAAACCATAACTAATTTATTGTCTCTTTTCCATATAGATGTTGGATTTTACTCCGGGTCCCTAAGCGCTGGATAGATAGGTAAACCGAGCTAGATATGCTAAATATTGTAATTATAAATAAAAATTATTAATGAATTTATAAAAAAGAAAAAAAAGTACTTTGTATTGAAAATAATAAACATATGGTCTATTTTTTTGAAAAAATCGGTAGGATATGGACAAGGAAATACTCCGTTATTACACGACATATCGGTCCGGCATTGACGGACTTTCAGCGGACTAGTCCGTTTTTTACATGACATAACGGTCCGTAAACGGTCCGTCATTGACGGACTTTAAACGGACTTGTCCGTTTTTAACACGACATACCGGTCCGTAAACGGTCCGTCATTGACGGATTTTCAACGGATTCGAATCAGTTTCGATGTTCCTTATGTTATGTTTTCTGCTCTGTATACGGATCCAGAAAACGGTGCGTATACGGAGTTGGATTCCGTTTATGACGGACCGAAAACGGTGCGTAAACGGAACGAATTGTTTGTTGGGTAACTATGTGTGTTTTATTAAAAATTATACATTTATATGCTTTTCTTCATTGTTTTTTCAGAGTGGTGAATAGCGAAATCTCGGGATTTCGATGCAAGCGTAAACGCAACCTTACTGTTTTTTCAGAGTGGTGAATATCAAAATCACGGGATTTCGGTGCAGATGTAAACGCAGCTTAACACTATTTAAAAACTATTTAAACTATTCTAAGATTTTATGTCGTGAATTTGCGTGATTCACGTGAATCACGCGTTAGTGTGGATAAAATCGGAATTTACTCACGTGAGGGAGTGTGAGTAGAAAAAATGGGCTAAAATGCAGTTTATGGCGTTTCGTCAAAAAAATATGACCCCCTCGGCCCCTGGAGGCCTGTGGGGGCAGAAAACGGGGGGACATAGTAGCATGCAAGTGTGGGTACTCAAATTGTCTCACGATTCCAAAAATGTTATGTTTTTTATCTATAAAACGTAGCCCTAACTAAAGCCATTTTAGTCTCTTACACGCAAAAAATAAAAAGGGGAAATCACATAAAATAAGGGTATAAGTTACCTAGTTTTAGTATGTATTATAGCTCTACCCAAGTTTTGGGTATAACTTATATAATATCTGTGTTTGTGCTGCAAGCTATCAATGCTGGTTTATGTCATTCCCATATAAATTTGACATTAGCCAACGTTTAGTGTTAACTCTCAAAGTTACTAATGTCAAATTTGTATGGGAATGACATAAGCCAACGTTGATAGCTTGCCGCACAAACACAGCTATTATATAAGTTATACCCAAAACTTGGGTAGAGCTATAATACATACTAAAACTAGGTAACTTATACCAAACTCCAGCCTCGGGTCCCGGTCAATTTCATTTTTTGGGGTAAACTTTGTTGGGTATGTGGCGCGTCACACCACAGTTTACCCCGACTGCTTTTTTCAGTTTAAGCTGACGTATTTGCAGAGTGGTGTAACTGCTGTCTGCTCGTAAATAAACTTATTGGAGTAACGTTTTGTATAGTTTTGAAAGTTTTTGTTTATACATTTCCTTAGCATTTTTCGCTCAAAAACTTTCAACTCTTTAGCCACTATTGGCGCGATAGAGAACCATATTGGAAATGCATAAATCAAAGCTGATCTTATGGCGACTTTATACAGGAGAAGTTTCGTATTCTGGGGAAGGTATCTATTATTTAGTAATCCAGAAAACATACCGGATATGCGTTTGGCTCTGTCAAGTTGGAATCTACCGTAGTTGTTGAACTTCAGCAACTTGTCGAAATTTACACCAAGGTACTTTATGCTGGTTTTAAAGGGAATTTCGATGCCATCAAGAAATAATTGTAAGCATTTACTCTGAGGGACAACAGATCTTGCACATTTGCCAGAAGCATTGCGAATACATATTGCCTCAGATTTGTCTGCGGCAATATGCGTTTATTATTTTGTAGTATTCATTAATAGTTTCAAGATGAGAAGCAGCGCTGCTCAACGCTTGAATTGGAGATTCGTGATTTGCATAAACCATGCAGTCATCAGCGTAAAGAATGGCCTGAGAACTTTCAGTCAAATGTGGAAAATCGTGAAGAAAAATGTTGTATAGAAATGGAGCCAAAACGCTGCCTTGAGGAACACCGCTCTCCATTTTTCCAAACGTAGACAATAGCTGTGTTTGTGCGGTAAGCTATCAATGTTGGCTTATGTCATTGCCTTACAAATTTGTCATTAGTAACGTTGAGAGTTAACACTAAACGTTGGCTTATGTCAAATTTATATGGAAATGACATAAGCCAACGCTGATAGCTTACCGCACAAACACAACTAATTAATCGTTAATTTGGACACAAAATTTGCGATCCAAGAAATAGCTCTGAAACATCTTAATCAAAAAAAGGGTCAACTCCAAGGTCCACTAGTTTATACAAAATCCCCTTATGAAATGCGGAGTCAAATGCCTTCTCAATATGCAGTGAGATAGCAACGGTACAGATTTTATGTCTAAGACTATTTACCACATCGCTTTGGAACTTCAGTAAGCATGTTGAGTTGAATGGAAGCGCTTACAGCCGAATTGAAATGAAGTAATTAGACTAACTATGAATTCATTTTCGAGTTTACCTCTCAGGACGTGTTCGAAGATTTTACCAAAGTTGGACAGCAACGAAATTGGCCGAAAAATTTCCCGACTGTCATCGCCCTTTTTCATTATAGGGATTACCTTTGCAGCCTTCCAAGTTGTCGGAAAATAATAATTATTTAGGTAATTATTAATGATGATGGTAAGAAAAGTCAGTATCGTGTTGGGTAATTTTCTAATTAAAAAATTAGAAATACCATCGAAACCGCTGAATTTTTTATTATTGATTCTTTTGATTATTTCTTTGATCGATTCCTTATTTGTAAAATGATAATTATCAAAATTATCTATGGAATTAAAGATGCCATTGAATGTATAAATATGGCTAGTGAGAACATCAACGCAGTCTGAAACACGTTCTTCAAGGTCTTCAGCAGGATTTTCTGGCAATTTTTCAGTATATATAGAAGAATAATGGTTTCTAAAAAGTTCACAATTTATATTGTCATCTGTTATGATTGTGTTATTGACACAAGTTTGTTGACAAATGGTGATTTCTTTGTCTTCAGCATCTGATAAACTTTTCTAAATGCTGTAGGCCCGGGTTTTATATTCTGCAATTTTTCATTAAACCT
Source organism: Leucophora obtusa (assembly GCA_949987735.1). Lineage (NCBI taxonomy): Eukaryota > Metazoa > Arthropoda > Insecta > Diptera > Anthomyiidae > Leucophora > Leucophora obtusa. The sequence continues at coordinate 247,187,365 of OX465295.1, forward strand.
CTTTGCTTGTTCCACGTTTACTAATTCCTTGATAATATTTCTCAAAAGCTGTATTTGTTTAGACAAAATATTATATTCAGGACCGAGTCTATTTCCAGTACGGTGAAATATTTTCTTGAGCTCTTTCTGCCATCTATGCTTAGCCTGGAAAAGCTTCTTTATATTTTCTGAAAGAGGTATTTTGTTGCCCTTTAAATAAATTTTCTCTGAGTGACGATTATGAATAGTATTAATATTTGAATTTAATTCATTTATTAATGAATTCTCGTTGTTATGCAAATTTCTATCTACAGGAGGCATTAGGCTTAGTGTGGTGATTTCTATATCTCGTCGAAACTGGTCCCAATTTGTTTTTCTGTATGAGGTAAAATATCTTGGATTTCTCATGATGAGTTCAGAAGAGATTAGTTTTATTTCAAATTTTATTGGAAAATTATCAGAGAAGGTGGGAAGATTGGAAATTTAAAAATTCGGGCAATCCTTATCAATTAGTTTATTACTAATTAGGAAATGATCAAGAAAGGAGGAATCATTTGGATATGAAGGCTGAATGTCGGACATACGACTAACATCCAAAGTATTATCTTTTAACCAATTATATAAAATTCTTCCGTTGGAATTTTCAACTTGATCAGCCCAGGCAGGACTTTTTGCATTTAAATCACCACCAAAAATAAAGCCATCAAAATCGCTAGCAGCATTTACACCGAAAAAATTCCTCAGTTCCTCAGTTAAAGAAATTCTCAGTTAATTTTAAATAAATAAAAATTAACTGAGAAACTAAAATTTGTTGTTATAGGTTTTTCTTGAGTCAGCTTGTAAATTTCAAATGATTTTATTGTCAAAAAATGTACTGGAAATTAAAAAAAAAAAACAAAAGGGAGAAATAATAAAATTTCAATGTTTTTGGTAAGTTTTAGTTTTTTCGTGCAAAATAAAATTTATTTTAATTATTTTATATTGATTTAATATTTTGCAGATAACTAACATAATGTGTCCAAAGAAAAATTTAGGATTAAGGAAGTTTTCAACGTTTTAGTGCACATATGTACCATACATGTATGCCGAAAATTTTATATGTACAATAGTATATTGTACAATTTCAAAAGGGAACAATATCTGTTAAAAAAAGAACGGTAATGTAAGAGATGATGGTACATTTATTGTATTTTAAGTTTTGTTTTAAATAAATTAATGAACAAAAAATAATTGTGTTTTATTGTCAACGGTATACAAATATATGTATGCAATTTTCAACTGTTGAGTTTGTTATTAGCTACTAATTTCAATTATTTTTCATTTGAACTGAGGCTTCAGTTAAATTAAATTTTTCTAGTTTAAATTAGTTGATTTCAATTAACTCAATCAACTGAAGCTCAGTAAGGGGTATTTCACCTGAGACTTTTCCAATCGGGCCTTCTCTGCTCGATTCATTTTATTAGTTACGTATTTTTTGTAGTATGAGCAACCTCTCCAGCTTGCCGGATGGCCAGTTTTACCACAATTTACACATACTGGGTCAGATTTCTCCAATTCATTGCGAGGACATTGCCCTGGAAGATGTGTTTGGTAGCATTTAACACATTTGTAATCAGAATTGCAATTGCGAGCAATATGACCCCAATGCTGGCATCTCCGGCATTGGATTTCTTGGTCCTTTTTTTTGGCTTTTCCCATGCTATCGATTGATTTAGGATAAATTTGATGTGGGACACATCACCCAATTTCTTCCCCGATTGTAGAGAAATGAGGAAGAGGCCAGTATGCTTGTTATTTTTGTTGGTAAAAGTAGTACAAAATTTTGTCACATTTGACACCACGCCAGGTACCAAACCATCTAACGCATTTTAATATCGCCCGTTTCAGATTTATAATACAGACCTCGTAAAATAAGAGACATTTGTTTTAATTCCTTTGGAGTGAAAGAATATGATTTTATTTTCTTCTCCCTCAGAAGAGACATCATTTCAGAGTGAACATTGGGATCTAAAAGATAAAGTTTGCTTTTATGCTTATTAACGTTTTTAATTTTAAAAGTAATTTTTGGGTTTTTAGCCTCTAATTGATCAATCAAATGCTTTATATCTACGTTATAAAGAAATATCGGCGGACATAATGGCTTCTTTACATTGCCTGAAGTACCAACGGTACTGTTGTTGTTGATATTTTCCCTGTTGATGTCACTGTTTTCAATTTCCAGGTCAGCAAGTAATGAATATCTATTATGTCTATCTGGATTACTATTGGTAGCTTTATTCTTTAAAGATGAAATATAGTTCACAGGTATATCGTCTCCATCATGTCTCATTCTCTTATTAGAATTTCCATTGTCACCCTCACCAATGGCCGTCATGCAGCCACCATTATCATCATTGTCTTCGACTTCACCGTCCATCTCAAAGGCACAGGAACAATTCCCATGCAATCAAGGTTAATGCTCAATAATAGCAATTAGGAACTTTCCTAATTAATCTTATTAAAAATTATATTTAAATTTTTCTATCGCAAATTGTTTATTTTAATGTTTTTTTCGTCGCTCTTAACAATCGTGCTCGTCAAAGATCCAAGCCGAACCCCGATTAAGCCCAACTCTAATGAAAAATAACAATGGATCCACGTCATAAGGCTTTAAACCGGCTGGATGTAGCCGCCGGGGTATTTTAGTTGCCGCCACCGACGAATTTTTTTTATCGGCAATTAGCGTAAAAATGCAAGCGTTTTCAGTGAAAATAAAACTTAGGAAAATCTGAGAATTATTATTTCTATTAATTTTTAATAATCCGATTTCTACTAATCCTTGTGTGTATGAGCCGACTTTAAGCCGCGTCACAAAATTTTTCGTGAGAGCAGAGATGCAGAATACTTGTAACGGCGGGGATCTCTGGTTGAAGTAAGAGTTTGTTTACTATTTGTTTACAAAATAACATTGTTGGTGTAGAGTAGAGTTGTAAAAGTATTGAGTATTCCGGTACTGAGTACTCGATACTGACTGTTTTTTTGAGTACTCAATACTAAAACGGTACTACTCAATACTTTTAAAGATTCAATTTTCCGTAGAAATGTGTATTTTTCGTGTGAAAATACAACTCTAAAAATAGTACTCTAAAAATAAAACTCTGAAAATACAACTCTATTTGTGAAACAACGAAATTTATAACGGATTTTTAGAAACATTTTTTTAATTAATTTATTTAAAGCGTTTTAAATTAATTAAAATATAAGTAACAATAGTTATTTAACACGTGTATATAAATTGTTATTATTTTTCGTAATAAATACGAATTCACAACATTTTTATTTTTAAACTAAAAAAACCGTTAATAGTATTGAGTAGTATCGAGTACTCAATTTAAAAGTATTGAGTAGTATTGAGTACTCAAAAAGTATCGAAATTTCACAACTCTAGTGTAGAGGCACAATTCTATAGTAAAATTGGTACCGTAAAAAGGGGAAAAAATTTGTAAGAAAATAGGAGTGAAATTACATGGTTGGATTTTCTTTCAAAACGACAGTTTCAGCGGATAGGTTTTAAAAATTTATTTTGAAAAGTTAAATTATGAATGAAAATAATAGACTACTGAATTTTATGAGATCCTGGTAATTTAAATTATACAGGATAGGACAATTTGGCGATAGGACAAAGGGAAAGGATAGCAAAAAGTAAAAAAAAAACAAAAAAAAATTGAAAAGAATAATTATTTCTACAAAAATTAAAAATTTATTTTCTGAAAAAGATGGAGTTTTGGAGGGAAACAATTTTAACATATAATGAAATGTACAAAATATTTTGATAAATATGTAGAAAAATTTTGGAAGGAAACAGTAAGAAAACATTAAGAATAATGTAGTCTGGTTAGTTAAACTGAAAAAAAGAATCAGTAATAAGCCAAAAGTTAAAACATTAAGTCGGATTTGCAAGGTGCGGTCAATAATATCACCGAAATAAACAAGAGTTTTTTGTTAAAGTGAAGTAAAGTTTAATTGTAAATACAGCATTAAAAACTGAGGGGGTCTTGGGGTCGTATTAAAATATGAGTTGGACAACTATACGACCATCGTTGGGTGGGCAAACGGAGACCAACATCTGTCTCCATAACGTCATGTGGTGTGTTTTGAGTAGTAGTAGTTTTTTTTAGTTTGAAGTCAATTTCAGTTATTTTTATGCCGAGCGTTCCCAGTGGGAGGTTGGAACCGTCTGAGGTGTCTCATGGAGTAACCGCTAGCTGGAATCCTCACTGGACAAAACTGCTCGTAACAATTTTTAGGTGATTTATATAAAAATTTAAGGGTTTGATTTAAACTAAGCTAATGAAAACTATTTTTTTTCTATACACCCTAAAAAATACCTAGTTGATGATCACTATTTTTTTAACTACTTCATAGGTGAAATAACCCTCACTATCACATAGTTAATACGACGTAGTGAAAGTCAACTAGGTTTACTTCAAATCGGCAAAACAACTATGGAGAAAGTTTTTGGTAACAGTTTTCTAGTAGAAATCAGAGAAATTTTAAAAATAGTAGATATTAACGACGTATTTTAGAACAATGGTTAAAGGTAGCCATACATTTAACAATTTGAATTAATTTGTAAATACATATTTTATTAATTATTTTAGTACATATTAAAATATTCCAAATTAACAATTTCATTCACCATTTTACGCTCTTCTGTATTGTCTTCTTCGCTCTTCTGCCTTCGGAACATTGAATTTTGCACACTTCTTCCTTATAATTAGCAAGTCGCTTATCTGTAAAAAATTGTGCAATTAAGTACTACAATAATTTTAAAAGACAAAAATAACATTTACTTAATAAGTTTGTTTTTCATCTCTGAATTTTTATATGAAGTTTGATTTTTGAATGTTACCTTGAAATCAATTATTTGAAATTTCAATTCACAAGGTAGGTCAAAAATGATTTAATTTGACTTTGTCCATAGTAGTTATTGATTATAATAGTGAATTTATATAAAATTCAAAATGACTATGGATTTTCTTCAATATGCAACTACGTACTTTTTTGGGTTTAGGAAATCGTTTTTACCAAGCATGTTTGTATAATATAACATACGCTACTTTTTTGCGTGTACACTCAGAAAAGTTCTGCAGTTATTATTGTAGTTATTTTAACTGCAATTGCAGTTAATTTACTTAGAGCAAAATTTTTCAATGTTTTTGACGGTTATTTTTTAAACAAACTACAAAAACTACTACATTGTAGTAACATTTATTTTATGCAGTTATTTTCTATTTTGTTACAAATACTTCAATTTTCAAGTATGTGTGTGTACGATAAAAACAAGAGCTCGTACACAACAAAGCGCTTGTTCATAAATTTCTAGTGAAAGAATGTGAGAAGAACATGTTTTATCTTGTCTTAGTCATAAAACAACCCTAAAGAGTGAAGACGCGTAATACGGAAAAGGTTATATATTTTATTAAATTATTAAAATAATAAGGTAAGTTTTATAATATAAAATGTAAATTTATTTACGGGAATATTAAAAAATATTGTATTTATTTTCTTTCAGTTCTTTTATATTTTCATCCCATTCTACCTGGAGAAAAAAAAGCCAAACAATATTTCATCCCTCACAGACGGACATCTAGAACAATATCTTAATAGTGATAAAAGTGATATTAAATATAAATTTTGCTTTCTCAATTCTAAATTTATTGTAGAATAAAATTAAGAGTATTTACATAAATTTGTTTTCATTAAATTAATAATTTTTAAAATAATTTTTGTTTATAATATTTTAACTACATTTGCAGTTGTTTATACAGTTTTACAATAATTTGCATGTATGTTGTTTTAATTGCATTTGTAGTTGTTTTTACTACATTTGTCAGTTAATTTTTAACAGTTAAAAATAACTTCACATTGCAGTTGATTTAAATGCAAATGAAGTCAAACCCTTTTTAACTGCAAATGCAGTTATTTTAACTGTCATTTGCAGTTGATTTTACCTAAATAATTCCCTGAGTGTAGGCTGCGTTGACATCTGCACCGAAATCCCTAGATTTCGATATTCACCACTCCGAAAAACAGTGAAGATATGCTTATTGGTGTTTCCAATTATTTGACGTAGGCGGTTAACCGATTAATGCATTATTCGAAAAATCACGGAAATTGATTAATCGGTTATTCGGGTCAGTTAATCGAGAAAATTGGCGATTAATCGATTAATCGTTTAATGCAAAATTAATGTATTTCCTTAATTTTTTATCAATGACAACACAAAGAGCTGCCTCTTTTTGTTAAATATCAACGTGACATATGAACTCGATGTGTTTAAAAAAGTTTTCTTATTCTAATGTTGAAAAGTTTTGAAATTTGAAAAATGGAAAAAGGTATGTATAAATGTTGCTATATCTACTAAAAATTATTTAAAAATGGCAGAAAAAACTGCTGAAACTAACCGATTTTTTTGCCAAATATTAGTAAGTTAAGAACTAAAACTGTTACATATCGATAATGTATTCTTTTTATTTCTTTCAAATTTTAAAAATCTGAAAAACTTTAAATACAAAATTTTTTTGGATGCAATTTTAAATCAATACTGCCAACAACTAAATATAACATTGCATTCAAAAAAATGTTATATTGAAAGTTTTTAAGATTTTATTAACATTCTTCCTTCTCCTCTGAAGAAATAAAAAACGAGTAAGAGCCTTTTTACACTGAGACATCGATATAAAAAATTTTAGTTCTATTTGAATTAAATTTCACTCAATTTAAACACAAATTTACTTTTACTTTACTTTTACTAAAATGAACAAAATAATGTTCTGATTTTCTAAGTCCCTTTTTGGTAGTGTTTCCAATTATTCGACTTAGGCGGTTAACCGGTTAATGCATTATTCGAAAAATCACTAAAATGGATTAACCGGTTGTTCGGGTCGGTTATTCGAGAAAATTGGCGATTAATCGTTTAATGTTTAATTAATGTATTTCATTAAATTTTTATAAATTAAAACACAAATAGCTGACTCTTTTCATTAAATATTAACGTCATATATGAATACGATGTATTTAATAAAAAAGTTTTCATATTCGAAGGTTGAACAGTTTCGTGATCTGAGATTTTTTTTAAAAAAGGTCTGTAAAAATGTTGCTAAATCTACTAAAATTTCGTTGAAGATGGCAGAAAGAACTGCTGAAACTAACAAAATATTAGTAAGTTAAGAACAGCAAACCTAAAACTGTTACATATCGATTACTTAACGTAGATTTTTTATTTAGAAAAAAATTTGAAAATCTGAAAAGCTTAGATACAAAATTTCTTTGAATGTGATTTTTAATCAATACTGACACTATAAAATTTAATATTGCATTTAACTTTTTCAGACCCAACTAGCTTGCAAAAATGTATTCATTTTATAACTTTAAGGTAAAATGGTACTAAAACTATTAAAATTTCCTGGTGCCAATTCATATTTTATGAAATATAATTTAGCTAAAAGTATAACTGAAATTTTTTATCTAAATAAACCTACCCAGTCAGAAAAATACAAACGGGAAAGCGGTGTATGTATGGTACTAAAACTATTAAAATTTCCTGGTGCCAATTCATATTTTATGAAATATAATTTAGCTAAAAGTATAACTGAAATTTTTTATCTAAATAAACCTACCCAGTCAGAAAAATACAAACGGGAAAGCGGTGGCAAAGCACTTTAACAGGTGGTACAAGTATTGGCAAAAAGTGCTTTCCCATTCCCAAAATGTTCAAAAAGCGCCGGAAAAGCACTCGAGGACCAAAATTTTTAAACGTTGGCAAAACCAATAAATAGGTGGTCTGGAAATATATTTTCCAAAATAAAATTAAAAAAAAGTTCATATGTATTTTTTTGACCCTGCCGTGATTTGAACCCAGGCCGTCAGATTGGCAGACGATTGCTCTACCCACTGATCTAACGAGACATATAATATTTAATGGCTAAACACATAAATGAGTGATAATAGCTGGACAACTACTGGTTGTGCCAAAATGCTAGTACTGGCAAACAATTTTTAGTAACTAGTATGCCAGTGTTTGGAGGGCAAAAAAAAAGTTGGGCTTGAAGGAGCTTTCCCACAAACAAAAAAATTTATTTTATAAAAGAAAAAAAAATTTAAATTAAAAAAAATCTCAAACAATTTTTTTGCTTGCAACCGGATTTGAACTCGGAACCTTCCGACTACAAACATTTTTTAACGAAGCGTCAGCATTTTTATAAAATCAAACTTTGATACATATTTTTTTTAAAACATTTGCGCAAAAATTTTATTAAAAATTGGGAGTCTGATGGTACAATGTCGACTTGTTTGCGGTTGCTCGAGGCTTAAGGACCTATTTTCGACCAATTTTAACCGATTATTCGGGTCGAATAATTATTTGAGTTTTAAATTATTTGTTTCGACATTAACCGAAATATAGACGAATAATCGAGGAATCTGTTAATCGATTAACCGAATTGGAAACACTACTTTTTGGGTTTTTAAGGGCAATTAACAATAAACAAAATAACCTCAATTAGCCACACTCATCGATGCGCCGACTGTGGTGTTCTCGTTGAGAGGTGGTGCCACGAGTCATAGCCCGCGTAGGGGGCTGCCAGTTCGATCCCCGGTCATGGCATACACAAAAAAAGTTTCTCATATAGAGACAAATTAAAAATTAAAATTACTTTGATCAATTGACACATAAACTAACCATTGACGAGTCTTTGGATGAGACGAAACTGCGGCAGTCTTGTGAGTCCTTTGTGTCTGTTAAATTTTTCAAAAAAATGTTTTCTTCTTCTCTTTCATTAGGTGTATTAAATGTTTAATAAATAATATGAATTTTTCATAAAATTATAAATTATTATAAAAAAGTACTTATTATGTTAATTCATAATAAGGAAATTGGCCTCGAACTGAATTAATAAATTTCTAATTAATTATAAATTATTACTCAATAAAGTTTTGAATTCCAGCGAAACTTTATTGAATCAATGTAAAAATTCGTAAATAGCATGTGGACAATTCTCTCAGTTACAGATGCCAAATTCCATATAAATTTTAGTTTTTTAATTTTAATTTTGTCGTAACTTTAGGTTATTTTTTTTTATTCGAATAAAAATTTTAATTCAGTGAATTGGGTTCGGATTTTATTGTATTCTAGTGGAACATGTTGTAGAATTGATGGGTTTTGAACAAATTAAAATATCTACACTCCTTGGGAGATGTAAGAAAAGCTAGAGTTCTTACAGAATTAACATATCAATTGACAGTTGTGTTAGATAGTTTTAAAACAAATGCAAACTTGTCTTGAAGGACATGGAAATATTACTTTTAATTTGAAAAGAATTAAAACGGAAATAAAAAATTGTCATTTGTATTTCCTAAAGCCTGCTCCAGCCATGCACACTGTTTGTTTTAAGAAGTTTATTTTTATTTTATACACATTTATTTTGGCCTTTCGCGATTTTTTTAAAGCCTTTTAATTACAAATAGAAACTTTGATATTTTATCAAAATATTTGCAAACAAAATTATTACAAATTAAATTGTTAGCCAATATCATGAAAATTGTGAAGTTTTTGGGAAAAATAAAGGAAAAATTGCATAATAAAAATGTGACCGGTTAATCGAACTATTTTAATCGATTATTCGGGTCGATTAATTATTTGAGTTTTAAATTATTTGTTTCGACATTAACCAAAATAGAGGCGATTAATCGAGAAATCGGTTAATCGATTAACCGAATTGGAAACACTAATGCTTATAAACTGGTGTTTCCAATTCGGTTAATCGATTAACCAATTCCTCGATTAATCGCCTTTATTTCGGTTAATTTCGAAACAAATAATTTAAAATTTCAATAATTATTCGACCCGAATAATAGGTTAAAATAAGTCGATTAACCGGTTAAATTTTTAATATGTAATTATAATTAATAATTTTGTTAAATTTGGCTAAAAAATTGCAAGAAATGCTTAAAAAACAAATCCTAATTAAAATACGATCAAATTGTTTTCAAATCGATTGAAAGGGAAACCTTTAGATACCATTTTTTGAGCAACTCCAAGCAAGTCGACATTGAACCAGCGAGACACGTCATACACTCAGAAAAATTCTGCAGTTACTACATGACAGTTATTTGTTTAGTAATGCGGTTGTAGTTATTTTAACTACTATTGTAGTTAATTTAATTAGAACAAAATTTTTCAATGTTTTTGACAGTTATTTTTTTAAACAAACTACAAAAATTACTACATTGTAGTAACATTTATTTTATGCAGTTATTTTGAATTTTATTTACAAATACTTAAATTTTCAAGTGTGTATGCACACACACGAAGCAAACAGAAGTATGTGTATGAATCACTTGTTTAGAAATTTCTAGTGAAAGAATATGAGTATAACATGTTTTCTCTTGTCTTAGTCACAAAACAACGCCAAAGAGTGAGCACGCGTAATACGGAAAAGGTTATATAAGTATTTTTTATTAAATTATTAAAATAATGGGGTAAGTTTTATAATATAAAATATAAATTTATTTATGGGAATGTTAAAAAAGTATTGTATTTATTTTCTTTCAGTTCTTTTATATTCTCATCCCTTTCTACCTGGAGAAAAAAAGGAAGCCAAACAACAGCATATTTCATCCCTCAAAGACGGACATCTACAACAATATCTTAATAGTGAAAAATAAAAGTGACATAAGTGTAAATTTTGATTTCTCAATTTTAAATTTATTATAGAATAAAATTAAGTTAAGAGTGTTTACATAAATTTGTTTTTTATTAAATTAATAATTTTTAAAATAATTTTTATTTATGTTTTTTAACTACATTTGCAGTTATTTGTACAGTTTTACAATAATTTGCATGTATGTTGTTTCAATTTCATTTGTAGTTATTTTTACTACATTTGTCAGTTGATTTTTAACAGTTAAAAATAACTTCATATTGCAGTTAATTTAACTGCAAATGTAGTCTACACCTTTTTAAGTGCAAATGCAGTTATTTTAACTGTCATTTGCAGATGATTTTACCTACATAATTCCCTGAGTGTATTAAAAATTGAATATTTTTGAAGTCCATTATCGACATCATTCATATAGTTTTCAACGTTTCTTATACTGAAATGATTTTCAGAGGTCAATTTTCTTGTATCTTTCTTCACTTCGAAGCAAAAACGACAAAAACTATGTGCGGAAAAAGATTTTGAGAAATTTAAGGTGGAATTTATTCCTAAGTTGTCCCCAGTCACCAATTCCAATACAAATCGGATATTCACATTTTCGCCATTTAAAATAAAGTCTATTCCCTCGTTTTGCAAAGAAATAATTTCTTTTATAAAGTTTTTTAGCACTTTTTCATTTCTATATCGCTTAATGTGTGAAGACTTATTTATATAAAGCAGCTACAAAGATTGTTTTCAATTTTGATGCATTTCTTATATTTGGAAAAGAATAATAGAACGCTGTTACAGATTGAACACCGCTGTGAGATCCTAACACATTATTCGTTTCAAACTCATCAGTGTATAAAATAAATGGTATTGATATATTATCAAGTTGTTATTTTCTCTTTTCCCATAATTTTCCTTGAAAAAATTCCTTATTTCAGAGGTGGGACCGTCAAAATTTTTCATTTCACTTAAGTAGGACTCCAGGTAATTGTCCTATTGGAAAAATTCTTTAATTTGAAACTTTATGGGCATTATTACATACGATGGTTTGATTATTATACTTTTTTCAGTTTTATTTGATTTTTTACGAATGACTACGTTCTCAATGTAATTTTTCTTTGCAGGTTTATATAAATTCTCTTCTCTTAAATATTTAAGTAATTTATGTTCCGTATTTACATTTCGGAATGCATTTTGGAGAACATATATGACTCTAGTTAAATTTGAAATTTTTGCCTTTGTATTTATTCTTATAAGTATTTCTTGTAGGGATTCCAAAATTTTTTGTTGAACTCGCCTGATAATTTATTGAACGTCTTTAAAATTTAAATTATTTCTATCTTCTAAAGGCAGAACAAAATCCAATACATTGTGTTGAAAATTGTCTTTCAGGGTTTCAAAATCATCCACTTCAGGCTCATTTACTACTTCAGACTTACTTTCTATTTCATTACATTTAAGAACATCAGAATTGTTTGACACTAAGTCATTATTTTGTATATCTAAATTTAAATCTATTGGGTCATTTATAATATCTTCTTCAGAGTTACTATCAAATCCATGAACCTTTAAATGCCTCTTATATACGAATGGACTATTAAAAACTTGATTGCACGATGGAATTTTACAATTGTATAGAGAAAATTTGTTGAATCCATGTAAATGCTTAAAATGTCGAACAAAAACCGCAACATCTAAAAATGTTTCTTCACAAATGCTACAGTTCATTATGAAGATCCTAGTGGGTTTTGAAGAAAAATAAACTTTTATTGAGCGATGTTTTATATGTTTGCCAAGAAAATATTTATCTGGAAGTAAGGTGCTGAGTCGGACCATTTCTCAAATGTTATTTTAATTTAAAATATGGTTTGAGATATTTCGTATATTTCAAGTTTTTATCAAAGTATAAAAATGTTTTATTATATCATTTGAGAACGGTTTGTGAAAATCAATTTTTTCAACAACTTTTTTAATAACAAAAAATAAATAAATAAAAATAGAAAATATTCTTAAAAAATAAGAAAAACTTACAAAATTTGTGTAAAACCCGCGAAAATATCTTATCGATGGACTTTATTTTAACAACCTTAATTTGAAACGTAAGTGCCAAAATTTAAATATTCTCCGATAGAAATGGAATAACATTCTTTTTTTTTTATAACAGAATCGCCGCTTAGATGCTCGTAAATTCAAACCCACGTGGATTATGGAAGTAAGGTAAGTTAAATTTATAAATATCAGTCAATCATTTTGCGTGATAGTTGCATACACTATATTGTGCAAATATCCAAATTTCATCGATATCGATCTTCTTTGAAACCAAAAATAAAAAGATTATAAAAAGCTTTCTCCTCTAAGATTTTAGTTTAGTCAATATATTTTGGTTGTCATGTCTCTATTTAATTATCTAACATTCCAATAAACCAAATAACAATACGATAGCGAAATCGCTATCACCTTAAATATCCGAAAACGATATCATTTTCCAAGAAGATTATAATATCGTTTTCGATAAGGTTTAATGATAAAGTATACTTCAAAATATTCATTATTTACAAAAATTCAAGCTGTTTTCAGAAACAAATAAAATTTTGCAATTTTTTCTTCGTTTGGCTATTTATTCTTTTTTTATTGGACAATTAGTTGCAAAATCTAGGTGAGTTCGGCTTTTCTTCTTAATATAACAATCAATTTTCCATTATAACTTCATTTCAGCTCATATTAAAGAATTCTGTTTTTGCTATCATTTTCGATATCGAAATCGCCTGGAATAACGATAGTGTTTCGATGATAGACAAGATTTTTGGCGATTTTACTATCGTTATTTCAGCGAATTTCGATAGCGAAAACGGTATTATAATTCCTTGGAAAAACGATATCGTTAGGAAAGGTACATTTTAGAAAAAAACATATATCGTTTTCGTATCACAAGTGATTATCATATATGATAATAAATATCACCTAGATGATATCATTTCGATATCGTTTGGTTTATTGGGATAATTCTATCTTTTCTTTGTAGATGCAGAAATCTATATAAAATTTCTTAATATTCAGAAAATGGGACAATAAATGAATTCTTAAATATTGCCATTACTCTAACACGAAAGGCTCGCGGAGGTAAAATTAAGCGTTCGTTAGGAATATAAAATATTAATTCAAAATCAGGCCCATTATATAGTGATAATTGTCAATATAAAAAAATATATCATTATTTATGTAATAAAAATGTTTTAATGTTAATTAATTTTAAATGTGTGTGTAGTTGCTAGAAGCTCCAATGGGAGTGATGTAATTATATTATTTATAAGTACATTAACTAAAAAAAAATTTTAAATGTATTCATATTAAAATGACATGTATTTTAAACTCTGAAATTTTTTTAAGTGTAAATAAAGGAAATTAAAAAAAAATACATTTGAAAATTTTTGAAAATATGCTTTGAGAATGGTTTGAAAACTACAATTAAAATTTATTTGATAAGCAACCTATTTCTCAATTTGAGAAATACATTTGTTATCAAGGCAATCTCAAGCGTATTTTTCTAGTCCATAATAATTTGAAAAAAATGCTTGAGAACTAACAAGCCGTTTTTATTGAGAATGCTATTGTTTTGTTGTCGAGAAATAGGCTTTTCTCAACTTTTTCTCAGAGGTAAGGTTTGAAAATAAAATTTGGTATGAAATCGATATTAAAATGCTTTTCAATGATTTTTGCTTGTTGGGAAATGTTCAAAAAAGTGGCAGAGAATGGATATTTTGCTTCCAAATTGATACCATAGATGGATATAATATCAAAATCTTATTTTGGCCAAAATTGCAGATACAGAGTATTGAATATATGGTCTCGATAAATATTCAGATGTAAATTTTTGTTCCTCTTGGATTATGCTAACGTAGTCGCAGGTATGGCAAAGATGGGATTTTTTGGAAATTTGCAAAACTCTAATTTTGAGTTGTTTTAAATTTTGTTCAACAAAATATAAAAAAGTGGTCAACGCATAGAAGTGGTTTTCATATAAACTCGTAAATTCCTTGTAAACCTTGTATAAATACAAACCATATTTTTTATGTATGGAGTTTGACATTAAACTCATAAACATACCAGGTTTACACCGTTTACGAGTAGAATACGGGTATATATGAAAACCCCTAGAGTTTTTTTAACTAAAATTTAGAGAATAATTCTACTGAAAATTACACATATCCCTCTTTTAACTTAGTAGTGAGGGCGTTTTAATTTTGAAAATTTTAGAAGAAAGTGTGATTTTGGCCAATAATTTATATAAAAGTATTAATTTTTGTTTTTTTAAATTCAGATAAAAGACATTATTTTCTGAAAATTTTGAAAAACTCCGACCACGTTAACCCTTTCTTTACCAAGGTCAAAGGTAAAATGTTTACAAATTTTTGATTTTTCTTGAAAGTAAATCAAAAAATTGTGTTGTTTCTTGCAAAATTTGGTAAAAGTTGTCCAAATAACTCTGTTAACACTAGGGTTTTTCTTTTCCCGGGACAGCGGGATTTTTTTTAGAATTTCCCGGGATCCCGGGAATTCCCACTCGTTAGTAAATAATTAAATCCAACACATGTTGTACTTGAAAAACTCGATTTATACTAAAAACCCAACCGAAAAAGTTAATTTTTGACTGCACATATGAGAAAATATACTGAATATTTTCTGAAAGAAGGGCTAAATATAGAATACCCATGTTTTTTAGATCAATTCGTTTAAGTGTTTAAATGCGAATAAATATTTCTGTAATATATTCGTATGGAAGGCCGTCTTAAAAAAAAACTCTTAAGGCACATCTACACGGGGTAGAAAACTCGTTAGACTTTATAAAAATGCAGCTCTGTATAAGTCTACGAAATGCAATCTCTAGGTCAGTAGTAACAATTTTTAAGATGTCTTGTAACATTATTAAACATTTCAGTTTATTAAATGCACCTTTTGGTATTTGGAGAAAAAAATTATTCTTTAAAATACAACAATTTTATTAAAAACAAATACTTGACAACTAGAGATGATACTTTTACGATAAAAACTAGTGCCAACTATATTAGAGATGACAAATTAGGCGTAAACTCTACGAGATTTCTATCCCGTGTAGATGTGCCTTTAGAAATATATTAACTAAATATTATTTCGCTGGTATTTTATTTTTAGTCCATTTTTCAGGACATATTGTTAATGGGTTCAATCAAAGATATATAATAAATAAAGATATAGCAAATAGTGAGGGGACATTAGTTGCAGAATCGTGCAATTGATGGCGCTGAAAAAATCGAATTTGATTTCGAAATCTCTAGATGGCGACAGTAATCCAAAATTTCCAAAAGCTCTGCAATATTAAAATAGTGCTGCCACATTAAAATTTTATTATTTTATTTTAGGAATTTAAATAAAGGAACTTCTTGTCGAAAACAACTTTGTGCTTTTTTTAACGAATTATTAGTGTTAACGTTGTTTAAAATTTTTATTGTGTATAACAAGAAATTTAATTTTTGTTAAAAGGGCTTTTGCGTAAAGAAAAAAATGTTCTGATGACTTTTTAGTACTTTTATTTGCATATTAAAAAATCTTAAAAGCCCTAAACACAATTACATTTTCTTAAAAAAAAGTAAAATCTTGTTAAAATGGCACATTTTTGTTTAAAAAAAAATAGCTGTTGTTGAAAATGCATACTGTCAGAAAGCAAATTCGGTGACAAAAGAAACAATTTCAGTAATACCACACTCTTCTTTTGAGCCATTAGTTTACTCCTAAATTTATTGAATGAAAATTCGAGTGAAATCTAACATCTAAACTCGAGATTAGAAAATTTTAATTATGGCGATTTTTGCCGCTCCAATGTGTAATTGCAGTTTTCAGTTCTGGCAACACAAGAATAAGTAAAAAGAGCTTTTTCGAAAATGCCTTGAAATGAGATAAAAGCTGTGCCTTGAAATGAGATAATTTTCGAATTTATCTATTTGATACATCGATAACAGCGCCATCTTCTGAAAATGGGTGAAACTCATTTGGTGGGGGTTTGATTCCAGTGGGTGTACACTGTCGCCATCTTGAGATTTCGAAATCAAATTCGATTTTTTCAGCGCCATCAATTGCACGTTTCTGCAACTATAGTGGCGCCACTGAATGCTGTATCTTTATTTATTATATATCTTTGATTTATATATCTTTGAATTTATATATCTTTGGTGGGGGTTTGCTAGAATGGAATGAATTCCTTGACCAAAAGTTGAATTAACTAGAATTGAAGGAATTCCTTGATCAAAAGTTGAATTAAGTGCACAGTTGAATGAATTACTTAGCCAAAAGTTGAATTAACTAGAATTGAATGAATTCCTTGACTTCAAATTGAATTAAATAGTGTTGAATGAATTCTTTAGTGAATGAATTATTTAATTTTAATTCTTTACGCTTTGGTCAGGGAATTCATTCTATAAATTTGAATTCTTTGAATTCATTCACAGGAATTAATTCCTGCTTATGTCTTATTGATGAATTCATTCCTTGAATTAAAGAATTGAATTAAATTTTTGGGAATTCATTCCAAAAAGGAATTAATTCTTTAAAGCTCTGGTCTGAACAGTGATTCGTGAACGGTGTCGTTCGTTCGACAATTTATTGGCGCACTACATGTTACATGTTTATATTAATTTTATTGTACATAGACTGATAGCGTCAGAAAATTACAATTTCATTAAAAATTTTAATTTATTAAGAAAAACATTTAATTCTGTAATAAAATTAATAAGCAGAGCTTTGAAGAATTAATTCCTTAATTCAATTTTTCAATTCTGAATTAAAAATTCGATGAATTAATTCACTAAGTACCATATATTGAATGGAATTAATTCATATTTACTTTCGTTCGATTTATTTTGTTCCGAATTAATTCAATTGCAATAGTTCTTTTTATTAAATCAAATGAATTAATTCACTGGTGAACACGTTCAATTTTATAAATCGAACGGAAAAAAAGTGAATTAATTCCTTACTGAATTAATTCACTACTGAATTCGTTCAATTTCATTTTCGTTCAGTGAATTAAAAAAAAAATAAAATTACGTTCAGTGAATTAAGAAAAAATAGAATTACGTTCAGTGAATTAAAAAAAAAATAATAAGTTCACTGAATTGAAAAAAAAAATAAAATAAGTTCACTGAATTGAAAAAAAATAAAATAAGTTCACTGAATTCAAAGCCTGTTTTCTGCCGTTCAGTAGAAGAAAACAATAATGTACAAATAAAATTTTTAAATAAGCAATTTTACAGCGTGTGCTAGTAAAAATAAGCAAATTAGAAACCGGATGCTGTTTATCAACCTACATGATTCAAAAATAAAGCCTTTTACTATTAAAAATAAAAACTTTACAGATATAGATACATTTGGAAAAAAATATAACTATATAACTGGTTTGAAAAATTAATAGTTATATTTTTTTCCAAATTTATCTATAAAAGTAAAGTTTTTATTTTTAATAGTAAAAGGCTTTATTTTTGAATCATGTAGGTTGATAAACAGCAGCCGGTTTCTAATTTGTTTATTTTTACTAGCACACGCTGCAAAATTGCTTATTTAAAAATTGTATTTGTACGTTATTGTTTTCTTCTACTGAACGGCATAAAACAAGTTTGAATTCAGTGAACTTATTTTATATTTTTTCAATTCAGTGAACTTATTTTATTTTTTTTTTCAATTCAGTGAACTTATTATTTTTTTTTTTAATTCACTGAACGTAATTTTATTTTTTTTAATTCACTGAACGAAAATGAAATTGAACGAATTCAGTAGTGAATTAATTCAGTAAGGAATTAATTCACTTTTTTCCGTTCGATTTATAAAATTGAACGCGTTCACCGGTGAATTAATTCATTTGATTTAATAAAAAGAACTATTGCAATTGAATTAATTCTTTGAATTTGTTGTTTGATGAACGCGTTCATTTGAACGAATTCAAAGAAAAGGAATTCATTCAATTCTAGAGAAAATTGAATTCGATTGGTAGTGAATTCATTCAAAAAGGAATTAATTCTTCAAAGCTCTGTTAATAAGGGATACAAATTTTCTATGACTAAATAAAAACGAAATGAACGATCGAACGAATAATTGTGAACGATGTCATATCGTTCAATGACATGAACCGTTCAAATGAACTAGTTCGTTCATGAACGACACAACTCTAGTCATATGCATAATCACTTTGAAAATTTATAAGTGAACTTTAAAACAAATTTTCCATACAAAATTTATTTTATAAATGTGATATAAGGTTTTCAAATTATTATGCATAGGCACTTAAATATTTTGCATAATTATTGAACAAATGAAGAAAATTTATTAGAAATTTTCAGTTTATAAATATTCGAAATTGTTGAATTATTCGACACGGAAAAGCCGCTTTCTCGAATAATTCGAAAACCGACCGGTTTAAAAACCCGGAAATATAGAAAAAACCGGTTTATCGAATAACAACTCTAATCGTGAGACAATTTGCTTTGAGTACCCACACTTTCATTTCATTTTTTAGTTTATTTATTAACGTTATCCCTTTAGCACCGTAAGTTGTCTTTCACGTGGAAAAATTTCACTTGAACTTTAAAGGCCTCAAATTGCATTTTAATTTAGAAAAGGTAACAATTTTTTAATTTTATAACAAAGACACCATCACAATAAAAACCAAATGTCACTTTTTCCCAAAAAAAATAATAGTCTTTTACATTAAATTTGCGTGAAAACAAAATCTACACAATTTTCACGTGTGAACTCATTATCGTGAAAAATCATTTTTTTTATATGTAGTATAATAGTTTTTTCACGTGAAATCGAAACAACTTACGGTGCTTTAGACGGTAAAGCGTGTTTGACAAACTTGCCGAAAAATCAAAAAATTTTGTTTTTCGTTCATCATGTTTGACAAATCGTCAAATGAGACATTACATGGTCTTTTTCATACAGCCTTAATCGTGAGACAATTTCCTTTGAGTACCCACCAAAGGTTTAAAAGGCTTAATTCTTTAATTCACTTTGTAAAAATTAATGAAATTTAGGTTAAATTTCATTCCGTAATAGCATTCTTATGGAATGAATTTGATAGCTTAATTCCCGATAGCTTTAAATTATATGAATTAATTCTATTTTTATTGAATTCTAATTGAATGAAACCAAATTAACCTGAATTTATTTAGTTAAAAGGTGAATGAAAAATGATTTTTTTTTTCATTCAGTTAGTCACATGAAAATTTTTAATTTGCAATTATATGCTGAAATATTAGCATAATACAAATGAAAAACGTTTAAAATTCATCTAACATACCCAGTCAGAAATCGCCAGTGGTACAAAAAATCAAGCACTGGCATACCACTGGGTTACCATGGTATTAAAAATAAATGACTGGCAGAACACTCATTTGGGACGCTTTGCCAGCGTTTGCGAAAAGCGTTTTACCAGTATTTTTTTTACAAAAATTTCGGTGGTTTATAAAAAAAACCACTGGCAAAGAATTGGCTTAGAGTGATATGCCAAGGTTTGCAACCAGTGGTTATCCAGTGCTACCTAGCCAATGCTACCAGGCGTACAAAAATCAATTCACTGGAAAACCAATGATTTTATAAAAATGCTGACGCTTCGTTAAAAAATGTTTGTAGTCGGAAGGTTCCGAGTTCAAATCCGGTTGCAAGCAAAAAAATTGTTTGGGATTTTTTTTAATTTAAAATTTTTTTTGTTTTATAAAATCAATTTTTTTGTTTGTGGGAATGCTCCTTCAAGACCAACTTTTTTTTTGCCCTCCCAACACTGGCATACTAGTTACTTAAAATTGTTTGCCAGTACTAGCATTTTGGCACAGCCAGTAGTTGTCCAGCTATTTTTTTTTTTTTTTTACTATAGACCAACACTCAGGGGATGTCCCCTACTAATGCAATGCATTGTGTTGATATCAGGAAAATAGGTTATGGGAAGGAGGAAAGAGGGAGTAGTGTTTGTGAACGTTTGACTTGAATTTCCCTAAATTGTAAGTATCAGGAAAGACATCTGCGGGGAGTTTATTCCACATACGGGCGGTTCGACTAATGAACGAATTCTCTCTATAATGCGTTGTGCGACTAACTGGACAATCAACCACAAACGGATGAGATCTACTGTACAAGCGCGTGTTACGGCCAAAAACACGGGGCATCGGGATAAGTGCACTTATCTCAGCAGAACATCTCCAACGAGTCAATAGAGCTGGATACCCTACTGTCATTAATGAGCGCCGACGACCTCCTTTGTACACGGTCCAAAAGCTCCAAAATAGACTTTGAAGCCCCTGCCCATATATGGGAGTTGTATTCCATCTTCGGCCGGATATAGGTGGTATAAATAGAAAGGAGATCAGAAGAAGTGAAGTAGTTCTTACACCGGTTAAGAAAGCCAAGACACTTGAATGCCTCTTTCGACACTTGAATGACGTGATCTTTCCAACGGACGTCACACTGGATTCTCATGCCCAGAACATCAAGAGCTTCTGATTCCTTAATATTGATACCAACCATGTATACAGATGACAATGATTGCTCCGCGGTTTTATGAGTCAGCAAACAACATTGGGTTTTACGTGGATTAAAATCGACCCTATTCACGCGACCCCACTCAGAGATTGTAATAAGGTCTTGATTGAGTGTGTCATTCATAATCTGCCTCCTGCCCCCAATCTCTGCAAGGCTTGGCCTATGATCAAAGGAATATGAATGGCAAATGTTGCTGTCATCTGCAAAAGAGTAGATAGGATTGGAAGTCTGACAGAGGAAGTCATTTAGAAAGATAAGAAATAGAGAAGGAGAAAGAACAGAGCCTTGCGGTACCCCTGCATTCAACTGAAACTCATTAGATGAGACCCCATCTTATCACTCATTTATGTGTTTAGCCACTAAATATTATATGTCTTGTTAGATCAGTGGGTAGAGCAATCGTCTGCCAATCTGACGGCCTGGGTTCAAATCACGGTAGTTACCCAGTCAGAAAAATACAAACGGGAAAGCGGTGGCAAAGCACTTTAACAGGTGGTACAAGTATTGGCAAAAAGTGCTTTCCCATTCCCAAAATGATAACATCATTAGACGAAAGGACCGGCTGTTCAAAAAGCGCCGGAAAAGCACTCGAGGATTAAAATTTTTAACGTTGGCAAAACCAATAAATAGGTGGTCTGGAAATATATTTTCCAAAATAAAATTAAAAAAAAGTTCATATGTATTTTTTTGACCCTGCCGTGATTTGAACCCAGGCCGTCAGATTGGCATACGATTGCTCTACCCACTGATCTAACGAGACATATAATATGTCTGTTCCCGTACTTTACCGAAGTTACCCAAACTAGCCCAAAGGCGTTCCCGTACTCAAAATTGCGTGTAAATTGTTGTTGTTTGGGCTGTTTTGGGTTCCCGCGGGTACCCGCGGTAACGTACGGGAACGCACATAATATTTAATGGCTAAACACATAAATGAGTGATAATAGCTGGACAACTACTGGCTGTGCCAAAATGCTAGTACTGGCAAACAATTTTTAGTAACTTGAAGGAGCTTTCCCACAAACAAAAAAATTGATTTTATAAAACAAAAAAAATTTTAAATTAAAAAAAATCCCAAACAATTTTTTTGCTTGCAACCGGATTTGAACTCGGAACCTTCCGACTACAAACATTTTTTAACGAAGCGTCAGCATTTTTATAAAATCATTGGTTTTCCAGTGAATTGATTTTTGTACGCCTGGTAGCATTGGCTAGGTAGCACTGGATAACCACTGGTTGCAAACCTTGGCATATAACTCTAAGCCAATTCTTTGCCAGTGGTTTTTTTTATAAACCAACGAAATTTTTGAAAAAAAAATACTGGTAAAACGCTTTTCGCAAACGGTGACAAAGCGTCCCAAATGAGTGTTCTGCCAGTCATTTATTTTTACTTCTGACTGCGTAGTATTTATTATGTGTTAGTTTTAAACTAAACTGCACTAAGTGAATGATGATCAAATAAATGACCATGCGATTTGAATGATTCAAGTTGGGAATTCATTCAATACTTATTAAAACTTTGGGAATTAAGCTTATGAAAGAATTCTCTACGAATGGTTAAATGGAATGGTATATGAACATTTTTAAATTCTGGGGGGTTATTATGTAAATCGATTCGAAAACAAATTGTTTTCGAACAGAATTTTCACATTAAAAATTCAGTAACAGAAAATAGTTTTTAGTGAAGGAAAATGTTGGAAACGTCTAGGCAATGTCTAGTAAAAGTGAAAAGTAAAAAAAGACTTTCAAGAACGGATATCTTTCTAAGAGTTTTAAAATCTCCGAATTCGATCAATATTTTTCGAATCCGTTTACGTAATAACCCCCCTGAATTCAATTTTCCGTGATTTAAGTTCAAATTGAATTAAGTTGTTCGAAGTACTGGTATCCACACTTTTACACGTTGCTATGTTCCAACGTTTTTTGCCCCCCACAGACCCATCGGGTCCGAGCCCCTCCTAAAATTTCAGTTTTTTTCTTAATTCCAGAGGCATCATATTCTCCTTTTTGACGAAACCCCATAAATTGCAGTTTAGCTGTTTTTTCTAGCAATTTAGGAATTGCTTAATCATTTATTAACGAAGGATAATGTTAAATCACACAGTTTGCTTTACATCTTAATTATTCTTCATAATTGGGCGCAGGAGATTTGGTTTTACTGTAGTCCCTAATTGGGGAATAGAACTAAAAATTAAGAAAATAAGTTATTGAATTAAAATATGCCATTTCTAATTTGCAACCTTATATTGTTTATCCTTATATTCTTGCCATGGCTCAGGGTTTGAAGACCGAGTCCATGTCACATCTGGATTCCTAGTAGCCAAACGAGCCATGTAGTAGACTGCTCCAAGTGCTCCTGCAGCAACACACACATATAGTGGAATGAGCTTAAGAGATAACACGTCATGTAATCTAAGATTTAAAATATTTCCTATATTGTACTCACTGCTGGATTTTTTTTGATGCTTTGTAGACCAAGGCCTTGCATTGTTCTGAAAAACTTTATATAACAATTGGTGAATAAAGAAAATTGTATGCGAAGTATAATTTTCTTTACAATGGCAACGAGAGAACGAAGTCGAGCGACTCAGAGCAGCTGCAGAGCCGCCGCCGATTTTTTTGTTGGTGTTTCAGTCGCCGCCGAAATAATCGGCTGATTTCGGCTACAAATGTTAAGTGGATAGAGTCGACTAAGCCGATTATTTTAACACATTTATATTTTTTTAAGATTTTATTTTGAAAAAATTGGAATTAAGGCGCTTTCACAATGGTAGAGTGACTCTACTCTGCAGCACACATTGAAATGTTAACTGTTCACAATGCAAAGTAGAGTTACTTCAAAAAATATTTGACACTTAAATACTTACATTTTGTTTCGCGAATTTCCAGGCTTTATTACGGCTGCCTATATTTTAAAATAATTTTTTATTTTATATTAAAATTCCCAACACAAATATTTTGTGTTGGTTTTACGTTTTTAAATATTTTTTTTCTTATTTGTTGACAATTAGAGATGTGAACAAATTAGTGATGTGTTTTTTAAGGTGTATATGTCATGTTAAATAGTTAACAGATCAATGTTAACTCTAGATTGCTAAAAAGAGATAGTAAAATACAAAAATGTGTTAATAAGAAAGAGAAAAAAACTAAATTTGCTACAGATTGGACCATTGTAAACGCACCTTTAGAAATTAAAAAAATGTTTTGCTACTCAAGTCAACGAAACTAAATCCATTGATTGGTGGCAAGAGCATAAAAAAGTATTAAAAAGACTACCAATGTATGTTTTGGATTACCAGCAAATAGCGCTTCTTCGGAGCAAGCTTTTTATGCATCAGGGAACTGTTTGAATGAGAAAAGAAGTGGACTGAATCCTAGAACTTTACATAAACAATTATTTGTGCACGACAACAGGAACATAGTAAAACCGTTACTATCGACCTAAACTAATTCATCGTATAATTCATTCAAACTAATTCATCGACCTAAACTAATTCATCGTAATGATCACAGATTAATACCAGATGTGAAACTTATGACAGGTCTCAAAAAAGTATTCTCGAACCGTATGGTTTTGTTTACATGGAAGACAAGTCAAGTGGGAGATAACAATATAAAATCTCCATACATTTTGCATTGCGCATTTTTTGTATATATCTGACTCTTTTTAGATTATTGAGCTTTATCTTGTGTTTTTCTTAAATTTTTGCGTTTTGTTTTGCTCATTTTCTGTCGGCCATATTGCCAAATCAGCTGATTCATATCTGGTATAATTTGTGATAATGATATATTGTTATATACACGCAAAAAATAAAAAGTGGATAATTGCCGTAGTACTTCGGTAAAATACAACTTCAAAAGTTTTCTGTTAAGTTATACTGCATTTAGCAAAGCAAAAACTACCTAGTTTTTGTACAAAACTAGTTTTTGTTTGTTTTTTATGCATGCGTTTTGACAAGTAAAAACTAGCAACGGCCAAAAACTAGGTAGTTTTTGCTCAGTCTAAATGCAGTATTACACAATTCATTAATTCAAAAACACAATATTTTCTAAGACAATTTATAAAAGAAAAAACTCAGGTAACTTAACATATTTTGAAGTGCGTGAAAATGGAATAGGTCAAAAACTAAGGCAAGTTTACAAAAACCAAAATTTGATAAATCTACATGTATTTTTTACTAACTTATAAAGTATACTTTGGAAGTTGTATTTTACCTAAGTACTTCGATAATTATACACTTTTTATTTTTTCCGTGTACATATTTCTATTATAATCCCAGCAAGCGTGGCAATACGAAGAAAATTCCGCGATCATTTTGCCAGGTAGAAAATATTGACGGCAATATCAATTTCGTATTGCGAAAGTTTCATCCGTGGGGAACAACTGTTACCCGAAAGCAATATATCCAGGCAATACGAAAGCAATACCCCAGGAAGATAAATCGGCGATATAGCTAATTTATCACCTGGAAGATATCACCCAATAAACTCCCCGGCACAAAATAAACGATTTATTTGTTTTCATTGTTAAATTTAAGCCTGAAAAAAATATCTGCATCTTGATTTCACCGCAGCCGATTTTTTACGCTCATTAAATTTTGATTTTTTCGAGGAATTTGTTTCCTAGGTATATGTTGGTTGTTTTTGTACAAATTTTGTTTAAATTTTTTCCAAAATGACAAAAAATTTCAAACAAATTTTCTTTATCTTCTGGATGATAAAAAGGTAAAATTGCCGCAATATTATAATAATAAATTATGACAAAAAATTCAATTTTTGAATTATTTTTTCAAAATATCACCGAATTATCTTCCAAATGATAAAAGGGAGACAATTTCAAAATACTACTTGATTATTTTCATTCCAATGAAAAATAGAATATATCTTCCAAATGCTTATAGGGAATGCTATAAGCAATACAAGCCTGAATTTTTCTTTGTTTTACTCTTTTTAATAAATTAAAAACCTTATTTAAAATTTTACAAAAAAAGTCGGCTGCAGTGGACTTACAGCCGCCGCCGGCTTTAATTATGGTCATCCGCCGCCGCCAAAAATTTCTTATCGATTTCGTTCTCTGGCTGCAACACAGAGTAGCAAGCCGTAACAAAGAAACTTCTGTTTTTTTTAACGAGTAGTGCCGCCGCTTAACCTGTCGGCTAATCGACGGCTAAACTTCTAGCCGAATTATCGACTCGGTCGAATAATTTGTTCGTTTTTCTACATATGTAATTTATCTCCATGAACTTACTTATAGTCTTGACAAGCCATGGATTTGTGCGAACATGAAACAAATTACACGTGAAACAACAACAAATTTTATTTGTTGTTTTTGTTTTGCATGTAATTCGTTTCATGTTCGCACAAATCCGAACAAATTTTGAAAGCGCCTGTTGCGCTTTCAGAAATAAAAAGGAATCAATGCCACAAGAGAAAATTTGGTATAAAAAATCGCAGCCTAACTTTCGGTACCTAAAAAAGCACTCAACAACTTCGCAGGTGAAAATTAAGGCACATCTACACGGGATAGAAATATCATAGAGTTTACGCTAAATTTGTCATCTCTAATATAGTTGGCACTATTTTTTATCGCAAAAGTATCATCTCTAATTGTCAAGTATTTGTTTTTATTAAAATTGTTGTATTTTAAAGAATAATTTTTTCTACAAATACCAAAAGATGCATTTAATAAACTGAAATATTCAATAATGTATACAAGACATCTTAGAAATTGTTACTAATTAAAGAAATTATGTATGACAGCAATTGTCAATGGCCTAGAGATGACATTTCGTAGACTTGTACAGAGCTGCATTTTCAAAAAGTCTAGCGAGTTTTCTATCCCGTGTAGACGTGCCTTTAGGTATAAAAAACCTGCTGCGCTTTCAGAAATATGAATAAAAAGCCTGCGGCACTGTTTTCTTTAATTCGAAACTTTCGGTATCTAAAGAAGCACTACAACAAACTTCACTTTACGTACATTATCCACACTCAGGGAATTATGTAGGTAAAATCAACTGCAAATGACAGTTAAAATAACCGCATTTCCACTTAAAAAGGTGTAGACTACATTTGCAGTTAAATTAACTGCAATATGAAGTTATTTTTAACTGTTAAAAATCAACTGACAAATGTAGTAAAAACAACTACAAATGCAATTGAAACAACATACATGCAAATTATTGTAAAACTGTACAAACAACAATTGCAAATGTAGTTAAAAAACATAAATAAAAATTATTTTAAAAACTATTAATTTAATAAAAAACAAATTTATGTAAACACTCCTAACTTAATTTTATTCTATAATAAATTTAAAATTGAGAAATCAAAATTTACACTAATGTCACTTTTATTTTTCACTAGTAAGATATTGTTGCAGATGTCCGTCTGTGAGGGATGAAATATGGCGTTGTTTGGCTTCCTTTTTTTCTCCAGGTAGAAAGAGATGAGAATATAAAAGAACTGAAAGAAAATAAATACAATAATTTTCAACAATCCCGTAAATAAATTTATATTTTATATTACAAAACTTACCTTATTATTTTAATAACTTAATAAAAAATATATAAACTTTTCCGTATTACGCGTCCTCGCTCTTTGGCGTTGTTTTATGACTAAGACAATAGAAACATGTTCTACTTATATTCTTTCACTAGAAATTTCTAAACAAGCGCTTCATACACATGCTCCTGATTGCTTCGTGTGTGTGCACACACACTTGAAAATATACACGCAGAAAAAAAGCAGGTGGAACTTTATCTAAGCGCTATGTAGTTATACAACTACATAAGTTCAAAGTAAGTTTTACAAATTTCTAGCAAAATATATGTAATTTTTCGGATAGTTTTCACTACACATGTATATATTTTGCAAGGATTGTATATATTTTCCAAAAATATGTGGATATTTTACTAGAACTTTGTAAAACTAACTAAAAAATTATGTAGTTGTATAATTACATATCTCTTAGGTAATATTCCCCCTGTTTTTTTCTGCGTGTAAGTATTTGTAAAAAAAATTCAAAATAACTGCATAAAATAAATGTTACTACAATGTGGTAGTTTTTGTAGTTAGTTTGAAAAAATAACTGTCAAAAACATTGACAAATTATGCTCTAAGTAAATTAACTACAATTGTAGTAAATTGTAGTAAAACCGCATTACTACACAAATAACTGTCATGTAGTAACTGCAGAACTTTTCTGAGTGTACCACCAGCGTGCCATACCCGTTCCAATCGAAGATCAGGTTTGTTACATCTTGTTACACAGGGTATACCAGTGAAGACACGCACTAGCGCTGCGGGCGGACGTTTTTGGAACTACCGAAATTTGCAACTCTGTAACTAACTAGCAGAGCTGCACCAAAAACGTAAGTGCGAGAGAAACAAATATATTACAACTAGTTCTGTCCCTCTTTCCCAAAAGTTTTCGAATTCGTCGCATTATTATTGGTTCGGCCCACTGGCCATTTTTGAAAATATCGAGTTAGAAAATTTATTAAATACATATTTTCATTCAGATTTTGAAACAGTTTCTTGCTATAATGTATCATATCTGAGATACCTAGTGCATACACAAATTAAAAAAATGTAAATCTCTTTATCGTTCTTCTGGATAGACTTTTTGGCATATCCACCAAACCAATACTAAGCTGACGATATGTTGTGTTTTTTTTAGTTCGTTTAATAAATTTTCTTCACAGCGTCGTCTGTGTAAGAAATAAAATTATATAGCTCAAATAATGATTGAATAATAAAAATTAAAAATAGATAGTGTTATAAAGTGAATATTTTATGTTGTCGAATAATAATAAATAAGATATTTAAATCTGTTTTGTGAGTGCGTTTGTATTTTTTTTGTATACAGTTCACAGAACATATTGATTCGAGAGTTTGTTGTATGTTGTGTTATGTTTAATAGTACTGTATAAGTTTTCTTTATTGTTAATAAAGTGCATTAATGTGCACAAATTTTATAAAAAAGTTTAAAGTAATATTGTTTTATTCATTACAATGTGTAACTACAAATATATAATTATTTTGTGAGTTTGTAACACACTAGGGAAGTTAAACTGTTTGCCCAATACAACCATGGTGTGTAGCTTCATACTTTCTAGGCTATCTTTTACTTTTTTTTGTGAACACATTTTTGAAAACATGCTGTATAGTTGTTCACTTTTACACATGGGTTTCGTATATATGCTTTTTTTTAAATCTCCTTCGCACTTCGGTTCAAAATTACAACAATAACCACACAATACGGTTTGTGTTTACCCGTTGTTAACTTATAGTCTTGACTATAAGTAAGTTCACGGAGATAAATTACATATGTAGAAAAACGAACAAATTATTCGACCGAGTCGAGATTTCGGCTAGGAGTTTAGCCGTCGATTAGCCGACAGTTTAAACGGCGGCGTTACTTGTTAAAAAAAACGGTAGTTGCTTTGTTACGGCTTGCTATTTTGTGTTGCAGCCAGAGAACGAAATCGATAAGAAATTTTTGGCGGCGGCGGATGACCATAATTAAAGCCGGCGGCGGCTGAAAGTCCACTGCAGCCGACATTTTTTGTAAAATTTTAAATAAGGTTTTTAATTTATTAAAAAGAGTAAAACAAAGAAAAATTCAGGCTGTATTGCTTATAGCATTCCCTATAAGAATTTGGAAGATATATTCTATTTTTCATTGGAATGAAAATAATCAAGTAGTATTTTGAAATTGTCTCCCTTTTATCATTTGGAAGATAATTCGGTGATATTTTGAAAAAATAATTCAAAAATTGAATTTTTTGTCATAATTTATTATTATAATACGGCAATTTTACCTTTTTATCATCCAGAAGATAAAGAAAATTTGTTTGAAATTTTTTGTCATTTTGGAAAAAATTAAAACAAAATTAAAACAAAATTTGTACAAAAACAACCAACATATACCTAGGAAACAAATTCCTCGAAAAAATCAAAATTTAATGAGCGTAAAAAATCGGCTGCGGTGAAATCAAGATAATTAATGTGTTGGTCAGTGGATTATGTATGCAGGTATTTTTTTTCAGGCTTAAATTTAACAATGAAAACAAATAAATCGTTTATTTTGTGCCGGGGAGTTTATTGGGCGATATCTTCCAGGTGATAAATTAGCTATATCGCCGATTTATCTTCCTGGGGTATTGCTTTCGTATTGACTGGATATATTGCTTTCGGGTAACAGTTGTTCTCCACGGATGAAACTTTCGCAATACGAAATTGATATTGCCGTCAATATTTTCTTCCTGGCAAAATGATCGCGGAATTTTCTTCGTATTGCCATGCTTGCTGGGATTATAATAGAAATATGTACACGGAAAAAATGAAAAGTGTATAATTATCGATGTACTTAGGTAAAATACAACTTCAAAAGTATATTTTATAAGTTAGTAAAAAATACCAGTACACTCAGGGAATTATGTAGGTAAAATCAACTGCAAATGACAGTTAAAATAACTGCATTTGCACTCAAAAAGGTGTAGACTACATTTGCAGTTAAATTAACTGCAATATGAAGTAATTTTTAACTGTTAAAAATCAACTGACAAATGTAGTAAAAACAACTACAAATGCAATTGAAACAACATATATGCAAATTACTGTAAAACTGTACAAACAACTTGCAAATGTAGTTAAAAAAACATAAATAAAAAATTTTTTTTTAATTATTAATTTAATAAAAAAAACAAATTTATGTAAACACTATTAACTTAATTTTATTCTATAATAAATTTAAAATTGAGAAATCAAAATTTACACTTAATGTCACTTTTTTTCACTATTAAGATATTGTTGTACATGTCCGTCTGTGAGGGATGAAATATGCTGTTGTTTGGCTTCATTTTTTTTCTCCAGGTAGAAAGGGATGAGAATATAAAAGAACTGAAAGAAAATAAATACAATATTTTTTTAACATTCCCCGTAAATAAATTTATATTATAAAACTTACCTTATTATTTTAGTAATTTAATAAAAAATATATAACCTTTTCCGTATTACGCGTGTTCATTCTTTGGCGTTGTTTTATGACTAAGACAAGAGAAAACATGTTATACTCATATTCTTTCACTAGAAATTTCTAAACAAGTGATTCATACACATACTTCTGTTTGTTTCGTGTGTATGCATACACACTTGAAAATTTAAGTATTTGTAAAAAAAATTCAAAATAACTGCATAAAATAAATGTTACTACAATGTAGTAATTTTTGTAGTTTGTTTAAAAAAATAACTGTCAAAAACATTGAAAAATTTTGTTCTAAGTAAATTAACCACAATTGTAGTTAAAATAATTACAACCGCATTACTACATAAATAACTGTCATGTAGTAACTGCAGAACTTTTCTGAGTGTGTAAAAGCTGAAAGCAGGCATATTTAACGGCCCACAAATTCGCAAATTGGTGAAAGATACTGATTTTGGCAATTCAATATCAGAAATTGAGAAGAATGCATGGGATTCGATTGTATGGGTTATTCAAAATTTCTTAGGAAATAACTAGTGTTTCCAATTCGGTTAATCGATTCCTCGATTAATCGCCTCTATTTCGGTTAATGTCGAAGCAAATAATTTAAAACTCAAATAATTATTCGACCCGAATAATCGGTTAAAATAGGTCAATTAACCGGTTACATTTTTAATAAGGAATTTTTCCTTTATTTTTCCCCAAACTTAATAATTTTCTTAGCATTGCCTAAAAACTTTCAAAAAAAGCTTAGAAAAACAAATACTAACTAAAAATATCACCAAATTCTTTAAAAATCGAGAGAAAAAGGTCCTTAAGCCTTTAAATACCTTTTTTGGAGGAACTCCAAGCAAGTCCGCATTGCACCAGTGAGACACGTCATCTGTTTTAAGAGACCGATAAATTTTAATAAAATTTGTTTGCAAATATTTTAACAAAATATCGAAGTTTCTATTTGTAAAAATACATCGCGAAAGGCCAATATAAAGGTGTTTTTTAAAACTTTGTTTGGCAGGTTTTAGGAAATACAACAGCCAATGTTTCATTTCTGTTTTAGTTCGTTTAAAATTAAAACTAAATTATATTTCCATGTCCCTTAAGACAAAGTTGCATTTGTTTTAAAACTGTGTTACACAATTGACATATTAATTCTGTAAGAACTCTAGCTTTTCTTACTTCTCTCAAGAAAGTGTGTACAATCGGTCCAAAACCACATCAATTCTACGACATGTTCCACTAGAATACCATGGAACCCGAGCCTGTTTCCATGAAATTAAATTTTTATTCGAATTAAAACAAATAACGCAAAAGCAGAAATCGAAAGATAAAAAATTTAAATTTATATGGAATTTGACATTTATAACTGCACACTGAGAAAATTGTGTACATGCTATTTATGAACTTTTACATTGATTCAATTAAGTTTCGCTGGAATTCGTCCATTGAAAGTTTTCATTGAACTGATGCAGTTTTAGATAAAATTTTATGAACAATTTTTGTCGTTTATTTAACCTTCTTTTTCAATTTTTAATTTCACAATTTTCTTGAGCGTAAGGTTTGTTTTTTATATATAAAAATTCCTTATTTTCGATATTTCGCTACTCCATTGTGTAGCATCTTCAGGAAATAACAATTAAATTAATAAATTAACAAATTATAAACAATTTGAAAGTTTGAAAAAATTTGAAAAACATTTGTCAAATATAAATTGTATGTATACATTTATACCAGTAAACAAAGTCTTTGGTATAAAAGTATGACAAACAAAAATATTAATAATTAACAATAAAAAATGTATTAATATAATGTGTTATAAATTAATGTAATGTGTGCTATTTCTTTTGTATTAAATATCTATAATTCTGTGCTACATTTTCAGTATGGCGGAATCTTATAATCATTAGGCCTGTTTTTATTCGAATTAAAACAAATAACGCAAAAGCAGAAATCGAAAGATAAAAAATTTAAATTTATATGGAATTTGACATTTATAACTGCACACTGAGAAAATTGTGTACATGCTATTTATGAACTTTTACATTGATTCAATTAAGTTTCGCTGGAATTCGTCCATTGAAAGTTTTCATTGAACTGATGCAGTTTTAGATAAAATTTTATGAACAATTTTTGTCGTTTATTTAACCTTCTTTTTCAATTTTTAATTTCACAATTTTCTTGAGCGTAAGGTTTGTTTTTTATATATAAAAATTCCTTATTTTCGATATTTCGCTACTCCATTGTGTAGCATCTTCAGGAAATAACAATTAAATTAATAAATTAACAAATTATAAACAATTTGAAAGTTTGAAAAAATTTGAAAAACATTTGTCAAATATAAATTGTATGTATACATTTATACCAGTAAACAAAGTCTTTGGTATAAAAGTATGACAAACAAAAATATTAATAATTAACAATAAAAAATGTATTAATATAATGTGTTATAAATTAATGTAATGTGTGCTATTTCTTTTGTATTAAATATCTATAATTCTGTGCTACATTTTCAGTATCTGCCTTAAAGTTAATTCTATTTGTTGTGGGTGTATTAATTATCTGTAACATTTCTAATATATAACGGCGTTTATAATTATGTTCTGTGTTTAAAACTGATACATTTTCAAAGTCAGGATAGTGATTTAAATTTGAACAATGAGAAGATAATGTTGTCTTTTGTGAATTAATATGTCTATATTTCTGATCTGATCTATGTCCAGCTATTCTAGTTCTCAATTTATTTGCTACACAATGGAGTAGCGAAATATCGAAAATAAAGAATTTTTATATATAAAAAACTAACCTTACGTTCAAGAAAATTGTGAAATTAAAATTTTTATGAAAAATTTCATATTATTTATTAAAAATTTTATACACCCAAAAAATATTTTATTAAAAAGAGCTTCATAAAAATAATGAAGCTTTGTCACTTTGGGAAGAAAACTTCATTAGCTTACTGAAAATTTTAATTAAAACGAAATGCTATCTGCGTAAGTTCGCTCAAACTTTAGATTATTTTTTTATTATTATTAATGGCCCTTAGAAAACGGTAAAGAGGCTGAGAAAATCAGAAAAATGTTATTCTGATTTTTGCAGCGTAAATTAGTATTTTCATTAACTGAAATTCAACTTAACTATTTTTCTTATATCGAGGGCTCGTTTTTTATTTCTTCAGGGGAGAAGGAGGAAACTAAATAAAATCTTCAAAGCTTTAGATATAACATTTATTTAAATGCAATATTAATTTTTTTGCAGCAGTATTGATTATTTTTCTTAAATTACTAATATGTGCCAAATTAAAAATCTGCTAGTTTCAGCAGTTCTTTCTGCCAATTTCAATGAAATTTTAGAAGCTTTATCAAAATTTTTGCAGACCTTTGTCAAATAGAAAATTTTTAAATTAAAAAAACCTCAAAAATTTATTTTAAATATAGTGTGTTTATATGTATGTCACTTTTATATTTAACAAAAACAGTCAGCTCTTTCTGTTTTAATTGATAAAAAATTAGGGAAATACATTAATTTTGTATTAAACGATTAATCGCCAATTTTCTCGATTAACCGACCCGAATAACCGGTTAATTAATTTTAGGCATTTTTCGAATAATGCATTAACCGGTTAACCGCCTACGTCAAATAATTGGAAACACTAGAAATAACAAGGGTGATGATTACACGCAAAAAATAAAAAGGGGGAAATTACATAAAATAAGGGTATAAGTTACCTAGTTTTCGTATGTATTATAGCTCTACCCAAGTTTTGGGTATAACTTATATAATATGCTAGGTATAAAATAAGAAAACAAAAACTAACAATAACTATACAAAAAAAACTTGGTGATTATTTCTTATTCTGTTTTTGGAATTGTTAGCACTAATTTATTAAACTTAAGCCATATTTTATTTATTAATCTACGTTAAATTATTATCACTTTCCTTCTCCCTTATTAAAACAATTTAATTAATTAATTTAAATTTTAATTTAAACAATTAATTAAATTTATCAAATTTTAATTTAAATAATTAATTAAATTAATCAAATAGTTTTAAGAAGGGAGAAGGAAAGAGCTAAATAATTTAACGTAAATTAATATATAAAATATGGCTTAAGTTTAATAAATTAGTGGTAACAATTCCAAAAACAGTTTAAGAAATATTTACCTGGTTTTTTTCATACTAAAACTAGGTAACTTATACCCTTATTTTATGTGATTTCCCCCTTTTTATTTTTTGCGTGTAAGTTATACCCAAAACTTGGGTAGAGCTATAATACATACTAAAACTAGGTAACTTATACCCTTATTTTTTGTAATTTTCCCCTTTTTATTTTTTGCGTGTATGTAACCACAGAATTTTATTGGTGAATTGATTTTCTAGCGATTTTTGGGTCTGATCTAGCCATTTATTTTGAAAATTTGTTGGCAACACTGCGCAAGCGCCAGATGTGTCTCATCTCTGCAAGAATATTATTAGTACAGTTATTTTCCTGCAGTATATATTTACAAATAGAGAAACTTGATTGGATTAAAAGGAAAATTTATTTGTTGAAAATTAATTAACTTGGCTGTAAATATGTTTTATGCACATATTATACTGGCAAAAAAGGGGCCATTGGCAAGGGTTTGGCTTGCAGCGCACTGGGACAAAAAAATTACAAAGGCTCATGTATTCGAGACTAACATAGAAAAATCGGTTGAGGGGATAATGCAACCTAAAGTAAAGCTGGCTTTACGAACATCTGGACATTTGCTGCTTGGTGTGGTACGCATCTACTCTCGCAAGGCAAAATATCTTTTGGCTGATTGTAATGAAGCGTTTGTTAAAATTAAGGTAAGTTTAGATAATTTAGGCCAATGTTGGCGTATATTTTTATTTTAAATAAAGACATAGACGACTCCCTCCATGAGCAATATTAAAATGCGTAAACAATAATATGGCGGAATCTTATAATCATTAGGCCTGTTCGACGTAGTTACCGCGAGTACACGCGGGAACCCAATTTACCCGAAACAAAAATTTGCACACAACTTCTACAATAGAAATACTTTCTGGTAAAATTGGGTGCCCACGGTAACGTACGTGGAACAGGGCTATTATTACACAGTTGTTTCCATCTGCCCCTCCAAAATGTCTTAAAAATATTGGCATCAAGAGCGCACTCGATGGTACTATAATTTCTTGGTGGTCGTGGCTCTGAAATTGATATGTTTTTTCATCAAGTTTAGTCGATAACTAAATGAAGTTCGTTTACTCAAAATTCTTACTACTTTTAAAACGATTGGAAATTTTTTTTTTACTTTTTGTATCCTAGCCAGCAAAATTTGGATACTTTGTTGAGGGTTTTTATTCTATGAGTCAAATAAAACACATTTTTTTGGAAATTTTTTATCAAAAAATTGTTCATGGGACGAAAATATGAGCCTTCTAAAATGAATCATAAAAAGACACAAAAAATTGAGCCAAATTATTAAATCCAAAAGATAGTTCAGAAATGACTGAAAAATATAAACAAATTTGAATATTTTGTGAACAATTCAAAAAATGCTAAAAAGAAAAGATTAATTTTTGAGACTTTCGAATTTTTTAAAATCATTTTTGTGAGTCATTTTTGAATCAACCACTTGGATGAACCACTTTCATACAAAAATTTGAACTTTGAAAATTATTTTTTGAGCTTTTTTTTTATTGATTTTTGGGCTTGTTTGCTGGCTGCGATTGATTTTTTCCAGCTGTAGTAAAAGTAGTAACTTGTAGTAAGTAAACGAACACCATTTTTGGACTTAGGCAGGTCTGGGGTGGGCAAAGCCCACCCTAGAATGCTTTTGGCCCACCCCCGAATTTTAAAAACTACCTATAATTCTTGCATCTATGATTTTGATGGCAAAATCACAATAATATTTTTTTCAATACTGGTTTCCTAGGAAAATAATTTGTTGGAATCATGGGGTCAGTTTTATAGTCAGAACTAAGATTGATTTTTGTATTAAATATTTCATAAATAAAAAATGTTATTTGAAAACTTCTTAGTTAAAAATTTTTAAGAAACAAATTGATCTTATAGTGTATTTAGACTGGGAAAAAACTAGTAGTTTTTTAAATGACTTGGCTTTTGTAATTTAGTTTTGTACAAAAACCAGGTGGTTTTTGCTCAGTCTAAATTCAGTATTAGTTCTGATTATAAAACTGGCTCAAGGGGTTTTGTTGAAGAAAAATTATTTGAATCACAGAGTTATTCAATAAACAACTGAAGGCATTTGATTCGAAGATGGAAAAGCATTTTTAATAGGAAAATATAGAAGAATCTTCTTTGGTGAGATAAATATCTTAGATATAATAGTTTTTGTAAGGAATAATTAGTTAATATATAACAATTTAGTTACTGCAAACTAAACACTATTATTTTGATGAAATTTCAATATGTTGTAGAAACAAAAATGCTAAGATGAACATCCCACAGTTTTTGATCACATCGGTAATTTAAGTGGTCAAAATATGGGGTTAGAATGGGTGCGGAAAGTATGAGACAGGTTAATCTTAGATTTCTTTTCTCTATCAAATATCCAGATTTCATACTATTTAGAAAGTATAATATTTCCTGCCCAAGGTTTTTTTCCTACCGGAATTTCCAAATATATTCGGCATAGACGTCCCCATAGACGGTCTCACAAATTGGAAAAGTGTCCCCCTTAACTGCCTGCCTAAACCACTGGAGATAAGAGGTTGAAATTTGGCATAATGGTTCCTCCACTGTAGTAGACATCGACTAAGTTTGTATTTTTGGAATTCCCTACAGGATATCCCAAAAGGGGGATGTTTCCCCCTTGACGGACTGCCCAAACTGCTGAAACTATATAGCCGAAATTCGGTATGTGAGTTCCTCCTTCTGTGTAGGCGTCCGCTTAGACGGAATTTTTGAAATTCCTATCGGGAGGGAGATAAGGGGAAAAGTATTCTCCTTGACGGCCTGCCCAATCCCTTCTGGCCAACCTAAAATTTTAAATATGTATTCCCTGGAATAGGACTAACTCACCGGCAACGTAATTTTTCCATTTTGAAACAGAAACATAGTAAAAATGTGGGTTGAAAGGGAAAAATGTCCCCAATAACGGCTTGCCCAAACCGCTGAGGCAATGAAGTTGAAATTTGGTGTGAATGTTCCTCATTCCTCGCAGACATCCGCGAAGATCGAATTTTTGTAAATTCCTAAAGGGAGGGGCAAAAAGAAGAAAGCCTCCCCTTGGTGGCCTGTAAAAACCCCTTCGGCTAGAAACCTGAAATTTAAAATGTGGGTCCCTGGAGTAAGGGCTAACTTATTAGAAAGATACTATTTTGAATTTTGGACAGGGTCGTTATAAAATAGGGGCTCAAAAAGGGAAAGTGGCCTCTTAACGACCTGTCCAAACTGCTGGAACTAGGAAGCTGAAATTCGGTACTTAGGTTCCTCTTCCAGCCTAATTCCAACCGGGAGGGACAAAAAAGAAAAAGTGTCCCACTTGACAGCCTGCTCAAACTGCTGGAACTAGGAAGCTGAAATTCCCTGTCGATGGATTTTCGGAAATTCCTACCCAGAGGGGCACAAATAGTAAAAGATGGCTAGAAACCTGAAATGTAAAACATATGTTCCTTGGAGTATGGGCTCACTTATCGGGAAGGTGCTTTGTGGAATTTTGGACAGGGACATTGCAAAAATGGGGATTAATGAAGAGAAAAGTGCCTCTTAAAGGCCTGCCCAAACTGCCGGAGGTAGGAAGTTGAAATTTGGTACTAAAGTTCCTCCTCTATTATAGACATCCGCTAAGATGAGATTTTTGGAAATTTCCACAGGTAGGGTCAAAAACAGGAAAAGTGTCCCCCTTAACGGCCTGGCCAAACTGCTGGAAATATGGAGCTTAAATTCGGTATTTGGGTTCCTTCTCCAACGTAGACGTCCCCTAAGACGGTATTTTTGGAAACTCATACCGGGAGGGGTAAAAAGTGAAAAAACTTCCCCCTTGCCGAGTTGGGTAAACTGCTGGATATAGAGACCTAAAATTATGTATGTAGTAGGTTCTTCCTCCAACGCAGACGTTCTCGGAATTTTTGGAAATTCCTACCGGGAGGGGTAAAAACGGAATAATTCTGCCCCTTGATGGCCTAACCGAACCCTTCAGCTAGAAACCCGTAATCTATAATATGTTTTCCTTGGACTATGGGCTAACTTATCGACAAGGCATTTTTAGGACTTTGGACAGGAACGTGGTAAAAATGGTGTCTCAAAAGGGGAAATTTGCCCCCCCCCCTGAACATCTAGGTCTTTAGCTAGAAACCTAAAATTTAAAGAACGAGTGGAACACTGAAATTGTTAAACAAAATGGAATGGTATTTGAATGACTCAAACTGCCGTAGTTTGGTACTTGAAATTTCGCATGCGATTGAGGCAGATTATATATATTTGGGATTTTTACTGGGAGGAACAAAAAGGGGTGAAGAACTCCTTTTAATTACCTATTCAAACACTATCCACGGAATATGAAACTTATGTAGCATTGAAACACTCTCCAAAAAGTTAAACAAATTTTCTAAAAGAGAAAAAACCTTAGAAAAAGAATGGAACTTATATATTCTGATATTTAAACTGCAGGTAACGAAGCACCGGTGGAAGAAACAGACGCAGTAAATTTTCCAACTGAATTTGTGAATTTACTTGAATTGCCAGGTCTACCTTTACATAAACTGGAATTAAAAAAAACTTCAATGCACGCTAACAACGTAGATACGTAGCTTTGCCCGCTATCTTTAATATTATAAATCGCTTGCCAACCCTGCTTTACGTTATTTATTTTCATTTAAAACACAAATGAATAAAACTACTTACAGGTTTATCTACCTAAGTTCGCACTTTACCAAATTATCTTGACATACACACGTCTATTGCAATTTATAATGGATTCATTACTAACAATCCACTTTCATGAGAAAAAGTGTTTTGATCTATTTTGGGCCAATGCTTTTTAAATTTTTTGAATGTAGTGATTTCAGGGCCAGTTGAAACGCCCATTTCTTTCTCGAATACACCTGCTAACACAATTTCCAAAATGTGATGTCTGCAGCCAAGGAATAAAATGTCTCGTCCGATTCGCTTTTCTAAAATACTGCAGGCTCCTCTAAATTTGCCTGTGTTTGACGCTGTTGTATCAAATACAAAGGCCTCGGTTTTGTCTAAAATATTGTGGTCTTCAAGAGTGTCGTAGACTGCAGATGCAATTTCTAGGCAAGTTCCCGATGGTATATCGGGAATATTTAATATTTGTTCTGTCTTTGGAGCAGTTGCTATTATTGAGAGACGGTCTTCGGATTTTCCTGTTACGCTAGGCAAAAGTTTTGTATCCCAGTGAATTGTTAAAGGTTGGGAGTTTTGTTTAAACGTTGATACAATGTTTGTGCTCTTTGCTTTGCGCAACGCATCCCTTTGCTGACGAATCGAATTACAGTTTATAATAAATTCGGATGAGCTGAGCCCAACTGCATCCAGAACAGCAACTAGTAAATGAACTGTATCTCTGGAACTTATCTTTAATTTATCCAAAACAGCTGCTAGTCTTGGTGTCAAAATTTTTTTGCGAGGTCTTTTTTTTTTTTTTGTTTTTGTGACATTATCCGCTATTTGTGCATTTAAACCAAAGTTATTATTCTCGTTTTCGATGGATTCTTCGTTGTCTGACTCATCCAAACATAAAGAATCGTAGGCAATACAATCTGTTAAAATCAGGTTGGTTAAAAAAATAATTTTGCTATCAAAGCCTCTGTACCCATTTTTAACCCATAACACTTTTGGTTTAACACACTTATAACAAATTTGGCTCCCGCAACCGATTTTCAATGGTTACCGCAACCTTGTAAATTCGGTTTTCACAACCGAATTTTCGGTGAGATGAAATCTTTCGATTTTTATATGGATGCAGTTTGGTTAAAATGGGTATACTTTTAAATATATATTTACCTTTTGAGGTTGATGGAGCTTCCAGAAGCTCAATACCTATC
The DNA here is from genome assembly GCA_949987735.1 of Leucophora obtusa. Classification (NCBI taxonomy): domain Eukaryota; kingdom Metazoa; phylum Arthropoda; class Insecta; order Diptera; family Anthomyiidae; genus Leucophora; species Leucophora obtusa. The sequence continues at coordinate 247,228,591 of OX465295.1, forward strand.
ATGCACCCTGGACGGCCTTTTAATCTCTGCTGGATCAAAAACTGCTTGTCTTCCTCGATCTTTATTAGATTGAGGGCGTCCACATGAGCCATATCAAATAAATCATCAAGTGAGTCTTTCCAAGATTTTCTCTTTTGTTTTAAACTATCAGAATCTCTTAACTTACGTCTCGATAACTGCTTCCACTTATTATACAGGGTCACTAATTTTTGTTCTGCATTTGATCTTGAAATGACAGAATTACGGGCCCTTTCCCAAAAAATTGAGCATTCCCTTATAACTATGCGAGCACTTTTAGCAACATTTAACTTTTTAGTTCTTTTTTTTTAAATTATAAAATAAAACTCTTAGACAATCTAATTTTGATGGAAGCTTACTACCAGATAATTGTTTTTTTTGGTGGCCAATTAAGTAAATTTCACTTCTTAGTACTGGCATATTTAATTTTAAAGAAATTACGATAAAAAATAACTTAAGAGACACTTTACATGAATGTTAATCACTTTCAATCAACTTAAAAAAGTGGGTTTGACTAGTTTTTCTTTATTTGTTTTTTAATAGGGGAAAACCCGTATTAAATGCTCTAAAATTACTCTTTGAAGTGATATAAAACGGGAAATCACAGAGTTGAAATTTGAATGTGAAATTTGATACGCTTGTATAATTTTGGGTCAGTTCATGGCTAAAGGTCAAAGTGGTAGTTGTTCATTCTTAAATCCGTTAAATTTAAACTAACAACTGGTTTATGTCCTTACTAATTGGTTTTTGGTTATATTTATCAGTAAATGGTTCATAAACAAATTGTTTGATTCTGAGTGCATTAAAAAACTTCGGCAAAATGCACCCTTACACCCAATCTTGTAATATAAGATAAAAAGTGGTTAATTTCGAACTCCAAGACTAAAGGGGTTAATTTTTTTCATGCAAATGTTTAGACTATAATTAAAAATAGTTGCTTATTAATCGTATTTGGACAGAAAGGGTTTTAAATCGTATTTAAAACTGGGTAATTTTGACCCGGGTGACACAAAAGGGTTAATTTTTTTATAAATAAAAAAAAAGAATTTCAGACTATAATTAAAAATAGTTGCTTAGTAATCGTATTTGGACAACAAGGGTTTCAAATCGTGTTTAAAAAATGAGACATTTTGACCCGGGTGGCACAAAAGGGTTAATTTGTTCATAAATTATTATAAAAAAAATGTCAGACTATAATAAAAAATAGTTGCTATTTAATCGTATTTGGACAATAAGGGTTTTAAATCGTGTTTAAAAAATGGGTCATTTTGACCCCGGTATCACCAAAGGGTTAATTTTTTCATAAAAAAATTCATATTGTAATTTAGAATATTAATTACAATAATTTTACAACTTTTTAGCAGGATGCTTTGAAATATAAGTATTTCTGCAATTAAATATAGGTAAAACGAGTAAAAAGGTTAAAGTCGGGCATGCCGACTATACAATACCCTACACCAGTCTGGTGTATTGTTTGGATCCGAAATTCGAATGGGTTAAAATGGGGCTTATGTCAAAATTTTCTATAATGTGAGTCAGCGCACCAAATTTCATTAAAATATCTTAATATTTACGACCTGCAGCGTATAAACAGTATAATTTTGGTAGGACCCTTATATGGGCACTAGGTCTGAACATGGACCGATGTTCACCAAAATCAATAGGCTACGTTATTGAGCCAATATAGGGCTGTGTACCAAATTTCATCAAAATATCTTAATATTTACGACTTGCAGCGTATAAACAGTATAATTTTGGTAGGACCCTTATATGGGCACTAGGTCTAAACATGGACCGATGTTCACCAAAATCAATAGGCTGCGTTATTGGGCCAATATAGGTCTGTGTACCAAATTTCATCAAAATATCTTAATATTTACGACCTGCAGCGTATAAATAGTATAATTTTGGTAGGACCCTTATATGGGCACTAGGTCTAAACATGGACCGATGTTCACCAAAATCAATAGGCTGCGTTATTGGGCCAATATAGGTCTGTGTACCAAATTTCATCAAAATATCTTAATATTTACGACCTGCAGCGTATAAATAGTATAATTTTGGTAGGACCCTTATATGGGCACTAGGTCTAAACATGGACCGATGTTCACCAAAATCAATAGGCTGCGTTATTGGGCTAACGTAGGTCTGTGTACCAAATTTCGTCAAAATATCTTAATATTTACGACCTGCAGCGTATAAACAATATAATTTTGGTAGGACCCTTATATGGGCACTAGGTCTAAACATGGACCGATGTTCAAAAACTTGTTCGTCCTTGGGCCAACATAGGTCTGCGTACCAAATTTCATCAAAATATCTTAATAGTTGCGACCTGTAGAGTGCGCACAAGATTGCATGGACAGACAGACAGACGGACGGACGGACGGACAGATGGACATCGTTAAATCGAAATAAAAAAAAAATTCTGAACCGATCGGTATACTATAAGGTGGGTCTACGACCAATATTTTTTGGTGTTACAAACATCAGCACAAACTTATAATACCCTGACCACATAGTGGTGTGGGGTATAAATACAGTAATACGTAAAATCTGAACTTTGACCCCTAGGGTCCACGGCTTAGAGTTATCCGAATTAGCTCAAATTTTCACCATATGATATTTAGACCAAGTGTCACTATAATCCGAGCAGACCTAAGCGATAATCCAAAGTTCAAATTGCTCCATACATTTCAATGCCACCCTAGGCTCCACATATAGTTTTATATTATTATTAGGGTTTTTCTTTTCCCGGACTTTTTCATTTCCCGGGACAGCGGGATTTTTTTCAGAATTTCCCGGGATCCCGGGAATTCCCGCTCGTTAGAAAATATATAAGTTCGACATATGTTGCACTTGAAAAACTCGATTACTGTTTAAACACCGTCCGACAAAGTTCATCTTTTGGTTGTACCCATGAGAAAATGCACTTAATATATTCTGAAAGGATGGCTAAATATAAAATATCCATGTCTTCCACGTTTTCTGGATCAATTCGTTTAACAATTTAAATCGTTAATTAATATTTAGGTAATATATTTATATGGAAGGCCGTCTTAATTTTAAAAAACTCTTAGAAATGTATTAATTAAATATTAATTCGCGGTTTAAACGGTTAACCCAATTGATATAGAAAAAGTGAAAGACACGGGTATTTTATGTTCATCTCCTTTTCCAGAATATATTGGAATTGTTAATGGGTGCAAAATTGTGTCGGACCAGTTTTATAGTCAGAAATAAGATCGATTTGTTGCTAAAATATTTCTTAAATAAGAAATCCAAAAATTTCTATTTCTAGATATTTTATATATATCTTTCTATGCAGATTTTCAAAAGTATCCGTCTAGAATTATTTTTATAAAAACGTTTAAAAGTGAGTATTTTTCACACAAATTTTTAGGAAAATTCGCCTAAATCGTTTTATAAAAAAAGACACTACAACATTATTAAATAGTTTCTTAACAATTATTTTAATTTTTGCATTAAAAATACAAAAATTGTTTTTTCGAACTTTCTATATTTTCATATATTTAGTTAGAATATTCTTCTACCTCAAGTCCAAATTCTAATATGATATTGTCATATTAGATTTTTATTTGTTGTTTCAAAAAGGGGTTGATCATTTTCATGATAGACAATACAATTGTTTCGTAGACATCACTCTACTCTTCAGTTGTCCGCTAAGAAAATGATAACTTTCCTACTCAAACCGAGACATTACATAAGGTACAAAAAACCAACGGGATGAGAATTTTGTACTTTCGTATATGAACTGTCTGATTTGGTAAAACCAGTTATAAATCAACTCCTTTTTGAAAGCAACAATTACAAATCAGACAGTTCATATACGAAAGTACAAAATTCTCATCCCGTTGGTTTTTTGTACCTTATGTAATGTCTCGGTTTGAGTAGGAAAGTTATCATTTTCTTAGCGGACAACTGAAGAGTAGAGTGATGTCTACGAAACAATTGTATTGTCTATCATGAAAATGATCAACCCCTTTTTGAAACAACAAATAAAAATCTAATATGACAATATCATATTAGAATTTGGACTTGAGGTAGAAGAATATTCTAACTAAATATATGAAAATATAGAAAGTTCGAAAAAACAATTTTTGTATTTTTAATGCAAAAATTAAAATAATTGTTGAAAATAAGCACACCACGGCTAAAATCTCATTCAAATATTTATTTTGTTTTGAGTTTAAAATTAGTTGTTTTTACAAAATGTATTGACAACAGACATACATATAAATAGTACCCAAAGGGTACTTTTATGTAATTGTTGCTTTCAAAAAGGAGTTGATTTATAACTGGTTTTACCAAATCAGACAGTTCATATACGAAAGTACAAAATTCTCATCCCGTTGGTTTTTTGTACCTTATGTAATGTCTCGGTTTGAGTAGGAAAGTTATCATTTTCTTAGCGGACAACTGAAGAGTAGAGTGATGTCTACGAAACAATTGTATTGTCTATCATGAAAATGATCAACCCCTTTTTGAAACAACAAATAAAAATCTAATATGACAATATCATATTAGAATTTGGACTTGAGGTAGAAGAATATTCTAACTAAATATAGTTTCTTAACTTTAATTGGTTTTCTTGAATAGACATTTTTTATGCCACAGCTACTTAAAAATAAATTATTTAGTTTTCGTATTTAGTTGCATTTTAAATTAACATATAAAAAATCCAAAATAATTTTAAAAAGCATCTGATGGATTATTTTGAAAATAGTTAATATTTAAAAAATACAATTGAAATAAAGGAATAACAATTGAACTTAAAATTAAATTATTTTAAATAAAAGAAACTCAAAATACTTGTCAATTGAAAATAAGAAAACATTACAAATATTTTAATTTTAATGTCTAGTTTTTTGGAGGTATTTGGAACTGAAATAATGATGTTGGAATGTTGAATAAGGCTGGTTTAAACTATAAGACTTTACTTTAGTACACATGTAAAACATATAGGCAAGGTTGCAGAATTTTTCCGAAAATATATCATTTTAAATAAAAAAATTTCCGAAGTACATACAAGAATTTTTGTTGGTAAACTTGGTAATGGCTGATAAAATTTTTTCGGTTTAACTAAACCAAATTCAACTGGCATCTAAAAACAATTTGGCTTAATTCAGTTTATTAAATTTTAAATCGTATTTTTTTAATTTTAAATATTTTTTGATCAAATTAATTTAAAAAAAAAACAGTGCTTTAAATTTAAATAAAGCTTCCAAAACTGCAATAATATTAGCTAAAACTTCTGTAAAAGAATAAAAAAAATCCCGGGAAATCCCGCACAAAATTCCCGGGATTTCGGGATCCGAAAAAGGGCGGGATTCCCGGGAATCCCGTCCCGGGAATTCCCGGGACATAAACCCTAATTATTATGTATAACGCCATACTAAATTCTATATAAACGCATATGTAATTATATCTTTTATATGTTAATTTATGTACTTATATATAGCACATACAATTATATGTAGGCCAGTATGTAATAAAGGGCTGAACGATTCATCTTAAATGAGATTTCAAGACACATGATAGCCTACAAGCCATAACAATTTGTGTGGTTTTACTTTTTATAACGATTGACTCAGTACAAACAACAAAAAAAAACACGATGGCAAAAAAGCATATGGATAGTGAGACGAATCCCATCATGAATCGTTTATCACGGATGGCAACAGTACATTACCACCAGTGTTGCCAACTCTTGAAGGCAGGAAAGCACCATGAGCATTGTGAAAACGGGTAAAAAGGGTAAAAATTTACCAAAAATGGGGTAAAAAAGCACGATGTTAATTTTTTGAAAAATTTAAGTCCAGAATTTAAAAACACATTTCAGTTTTGTAAAACGGTGAAAAAAAGGTTCAAAAATAACTAAAAAAAGGGGTAAAAAGCACCAAACTAATATTTAAAAATTTTGAAGTTTAAATATAACGAAGTTGCTATTTAAAATTGTACTACAAACACTGGAAAAAATTTATTTTTTCTATAGTTCGTATTATTTTTTCAACTTTGACAGAAAATTGAAGAAAAATTAAAAAAACGCGAACAAATACCAAAAATATAAACTGTACAAAAAGCACTAAAAGCACTGCCAGAAATTTGAAAAAGCACTGTAAATACCCGCTTTTTTAAAACGGGTATTTGTAAAAAATCACCGGGTACGAGAAGGAAAAAAGCACCAAAAAATACCCGAAAAGCACTGAAATGGCAACACTGATTACCACATCATATTATTGTGAACTTAAGCAACCAACACAATATCAACACCATCGTTTTAGTGTTACTGAAAACTTATGTATAACAGTGTTGCCAGTTTGGGGGATTTATCTCCAAATTGGGAATTGTATCATCAATGGGGATAAAAACTTCCGTTTGTAGAACTGGGGATTTATTGGGGATGATACGAAATTTAGGGGATCATTTGGGGATAAAATACAGAGTTTAATATCTATCATATATCAGTTTTTTTATTTCTAGCGGCTATGGAAAAAATATCCAAAGCTTGGATATTAAACAACACGCTAGATAAAAATAGCTGTCTGTATACGATATATACGAAAGTGATATTTCTGTTGTGTTGTATATTTTTAGCCATTGATAAATATCTAGCAAATATCACTTCATTAATTTCTAGCAGCTATCGTAAAAATATCCAACGCTTGGATATTAAACAATATGCTAGATAAAAATAGCTGTCTGTGTACGATATATACGAAAATGATATTTCTGTTGTGTTGGATATTTTTAGCAGCTTTCTTGCTTGTGTGTACAACAAACGATATTTATTTTATGTAAATATCTAAAAATATCTTGCATTGCTAGATATATCTGTTTAAAAATATCTTGCATTGCTAGATATATCTGTTTAAAAATATCATGCATTGCCAGATATATCTGTTTAAAAATATCTTGCATTGCCAGATATATCTGTTTAAAAATATCTTGCATTGCCAGATATATCTGTTTAAAAATATCTTGCATTGCCAGATATATCTGTTTAAAAATATCTTGCATTGCCAGATATATCTATCTAAAAATATCTTGATGATTTTGCTGCTATTAGCAGTGAAAATATTCTTGCATTGTTAGATATATCTATCTTGTGTGTATTGGTTTTTGGTGGTTGGATATTTATTTTATACAAATATCTAAAAATATCTTGTTGATTTTGCTGCTATTAGCTACGAAAATATTCTTGCATATCTAGCTGGTGCGTATTGTTTTTCGGTGGTTGGATTTTTTTTAGGCATTTGTATAAAAGTATTAATTTTTTGTCTAAATAATGCTGCTATTGAAATGAATTTTAAGTGTGCGTGAATATATCAATAAAAAAACAAGAGGACTTTAATAATTATTATTAGAAATTAGATTTCCATTTAAAAATTTATAATTTATAGAAATAATAAAAAAATAATAAAAATTCCTTAATAATTATTATAAATTATACTTAATAAAAAAATAATTTTTTGGTAAATTTTATTTAAAATTAGTACGACTAAAGTTTAGGAGAGTTGTGAAAAATCACTTTTTTTTAACTTTGAAGCGCAATTTTTGAACATAAGAGCAAATTAGGTTTTTGCTAAGTTCAGAGTCAGTATATTTCTACACTAAGAGAATTATGTCGTTAAAATTAACTGCAATTTCATTTAATTTTAAATGCCATTACAGTTCCCAGTAAAATAGCCTATAAATATGATCGCTCCGCCTAAGAAAATAGCTATTTGTTAACAAAAACTATTTCTGGTGCACCTTAAGTAGGGCTATATTTTGTCTCTTGGGTAAGTTTTAGGCAAGTAATTCTTTTATAAATAGAAAGCTTGGAGTTTTGTTTTTATATGTGTAAAAAAATTATTTTTAAAAAGTTTCGCGAAAGGCTCAATAAAGGTGTTTCGTTGTTCTGCTCCTTTAAAATTTTACCTGTTTTCTTAGGTTTAGCGACGATATAGTCTATTTGTTGTTATCTTATAATATGTGTGTTATCTTATATGTTGCCATGAATAGCCATATATAATTATATATGTATGCACAGCGCATAGTTCGGGGACATAGCCAAAAAAGTGCCCAAACTATGCGGTATATTAGTCAAAAATGTCTTCAAACTATTCGCAAGATCTAGGAAGAATTTGAGGACAGTCCCCAAACTAACCAAATGTCTCCGGACCGGAGAAAACTGTTCCCGTAGCATGCGCTGTGCTATTGAAAATTTTGCTGTTATTATGGGAAATTTAACTCTTTTGAGCCCAGCGGTATTTTTTTTTGCTAATTTTAGCAACACATGTCTGCTGATCTGTAGTACAACAAAATTAGTAGAAAAAATTAGTAGTCGCTATTAAATTTTAGCAAAATTGTTGTAAACTGCAATTCAAAATCGATTTCCTAAAATCAGTTAAAAAACTTACTAATTATCAATAATTTTAGTACAATGAAAGTGGTATAAATAATTAGGTGCAGCTACTAAATTTCAGTAAATTGTTGTAAACTGTAATTTAAAATCAATCTGTTGAAATTAGCAAAAAAGTGTACTAAAAAATAAACAAACTCTAAAATCTAAAACAAAATTAATAAAAAATTAATAATTATAATTAAAAAATTTTATTTACAAGAATTCGTTGTTTTTTACAATTCTTGTTTAGTTTATATTTGTTACTATTGATATATTCTTAGTCTGGAAATAACGCATAAAAACGTAATAACTGGGGAACCGTTTGCAATTTTGACTCCAAATTTCAAGTACGTTGAAGTAATTATACGCTTGTTACAATCGAAAGAAAAAAAGTATTTTTTTTTATTAATTTTGTTTTAGATTTTAGAGTTTGTTTATTTTTTAGTACACTTTTTTGCTAATTTCAACAGATTGATTTTAAATTACAGTTTACAACAATTTACTGAAATTTAGTAGCTGCACCTAATTATTTATACCACTTTCATTGTACTAAAATTATTGATAATTAGTAAGTTTTTTAACTGATTTTAAGAAATCGATTTTGAATTGCAGTTTACAACAATTTTGCTAAAATTTAATAGCGACTACTAATTTTTTCTACTAATTTTGTTGTACTACAGATCAGCAGACATGTGTTGCCAAAATTAGCAAAAAAAAATACCGCTGGGCTCAAAAGAGTTAAATTTCCCATAATAACAGCAAAATTTTCAATAGCACAGCGCATGCTACGGGAACAGTTTTCTCCGGTCCGGAGACATTTGGTTAGTTTGGGGACTGTCCTCAAATTCTTCCTAGGTCTTGCGAATAGTTTGAAGACATTTTTGACTAATATACCGCATAGTTTGGGCACTTTTTTGGCTATGTCCCCGAACTATGCGCTGTGCATACATATATAATTATATATGGCTATTCATGGCAACATATAAGATAACACACATATTATAAGATAACAACAAATAGACTATATCGTCGCTAAACCTAAGAAAACAGGTAAAATTTTAAAGGAGCAGAACAACGAAACACCTTTATTCAGCCTTTCGCGAAACTTTTTAAAAATAATTTTTTTACACATATAAAAACAAAACTCCAAGCTTTCTATTTATAAAAGAATTACTTGCCTAAAACTTACCCAAGAGACAAAATATAGCCCTATTTAAGGTGCACCAGAAATAGTTTTTGTTAACAAAAAGCTATTTTCTTAGGCGCAGCGATCATATTTGTAGGCTATTTTACTGGGAAATGTAATGGCATTTAAAATTAAATGAAATTGCAGTTAATTTTAACAACATAATTCTCTTAGTGTAGAAATATACTGACTCTGAACTTAGCAAAAACTTAATTTGCTCTTATGTTCAAAAATTGCGCTTCAAAGTTAAAAAAAGTGATTTTTCACAACTCTCCTAAACTTTAGTCGTACTAATTTTAAATAAAATTTACCAAAAAATTATTTTTTTATTATTTCTATAAATTATAAATTTTTAAATGGAAATCTAATTTCTAATAATAATTATTAAAGTCCTCTTGTTTTTTTATTGATATATTCACGCACACTTAAAATTCATTTCAATAGCAGCATTATTTAGACAAAAAATTAATACTTTTATACAAATGCCTAAAAAAAATCCAACCACCGAAAAACAATACGCACCAGCTAGATATGCAAGAATATTTTCGTAGCTAATAGCAGCAAAATCAACAAGATATTTTTAGATATTGTATAAAATAAATATCCAACCACCAAAAACCAATACTCACAAGATAGATATATCTAACAATGCAAGAATATTTTCACTGCTAATAGCAGCAAAATCAACAAGATATTTTTAGATAGATATATCTGGCAATGCAAGATATTTTTAAACAGATATATCTGGCAATGCAAGATATTTTTAAACAGATATATCTGGCAATGCAAGATATTTTTAAAAAGATATATCTGGCAATGCAAGATATTTTTAAACAGATATATCTGGCAATGCATGATATTTTTAAACAGATATATCTAGCAATGCAAGATATTTTTAAACAGATATATCTAGCAATGCAAGATATTTTTAAACAGATATATCTAGCAATGCAAGATATTTTTAAACAGATATATCTAGCAATGCAAGATATTTTTAGATATTTACATAAAATAAATATCGTTTGTTGTACACACAAGCAAGAAAGCTGCTAAAAATATCCAACACAACAGAAATATCATTTTCGTATATATCGTGCACAGACAGCTATTTTTATCTAGCATATTGTTTAATATCCAAGCGTTGGATATTTTTCGATAGCCGCTATAAATCAAAAAATTTATATATGCTAGATATTTATTTCTGTTGATATTAGCTAGCATGTTGTTAAATATCACAACGTGTTTACTATTTTTAGATATCTTTCATGAAAATTATCAAATATTGGATATTTTTGGATGCTGTCAGCAGTTTTTTTAAACCCTGATAAAATATATTATTGCTTTTTCATATTTTTATGAATTTAATCCTGATAATTCTAAATATTTATATTTTTTTCTAAGAATGATGATAATAGTGAATGATTTTTAGCTACAAAAATTTGAGTCTGGCAAGGTAATGTTCCTACACTCATAGAAATAAATCCGTAAAAATAGCAGAAAAAGTTACTAAAAATTAGTTAAAAATGATGCTGCAGAAAAAACTGCTAAAATTAGCAGATTTTTTTACTAAATACTAGTAAAATGAGAACAGCAAAATTAAAACTGCTAAATTTACAGAATTTTAGTTATATTTAGGCTAACTTTTAGTTAATTGAAAATAGCAAATTGTACTGTAAAATCTGCAGAAAATTTTGCTAAATATTTGTAGACTAAAAATAGCAAAAATAAACTGTTAAATCTACAAAATTTTTGCTATTTTTAAGCTAAATTTAGTTGAATGCAAATAGCAGTCTATTCTGCTAAAATCAGCAGAAATATTTGCTAAAAAATTGTAAACTGCTGCTTTCAAAAGGCTCGATTTTTATTTGCATTTAAAAAAAAAATCGAAAAAAAAACTTCGAAAATTTTAAATTTTTTGGTGATTTTTTAGGCTACTAATTAGTTAGCAAAATTTTTTGCTGATTTTAGCAGGTTAATTTGCTAATCTCCATTTACAAAAATTTAGCTCATATATAACTAAAATTCTGTATATTTAACAGTTTTAGTTTTGCTGTTCCTATATTACTAATATATAGCAAAAATAATCTGCTAATTTAGCAGTTTTTTTCTGCAGCATCATTTTTAACTAATTTTTAGTAGTTTTTACTAAATTTTTTACGGACTTTTTTCTATTAGTGTAGAAACTATAATTCCTCTTGGTGAAAATTCAAATTCGTTTTGGTTCTAAAATTTTTAAAGTTATTTAAATTTAATAAGAGTTATAAGAAGTTCTTCTTAAATTAAATATATACTTTACAAGTTACTCAATTGTCAAAAGTTAATCCATCTGCTGAAATGCTAAAACTTTTTAATGCAGTACCATACACAACAAAATGTCTGTTATTTATTAAATGTCTGTTTATTATTAAATATTTAAAATGAAAAATTTTGGTTCAAATTTTCTTTGCTGTTATTTAAATTTATTTGTTCTTTTTTATAATTTGTTGTAAGCACAAATTTATTAAGTCTGAGTGTACAACTTACCGCAAAAAATTAACGAATATGGTATTTTCCACTAATTTTTCGAAAAAATTAACGAAAACAAATTTTTATATAAAATAAAAGTTGGAAATTTTTTGGGATGGCAAATTAAAAATTGGGGATAAGGTATGAAAAGACTGGCAACACTGATGTATGTAACCGAAATACGTACCTACTAGGGATGCCAATCGGGATTGATATTTGAAAATCCCGGGATTCGGGATTTTGTATGAAATCCCGGGATCCCGATCTCGGGATTCCGGGATTTTCGGGACTACGGGATATTTCGGGATCCCGGGATTTTACGGGATTTCGGGATTTTTCGGGATTTAAATTTTCCTTTATTTGTAAAAATTTGTATGTTATGTAACTAATTTTTTTTATAGAATAAAGCGTTTTATTATTATTTAATAGTTGTTAATTAATAATGTGGTACATTTTATGAATATTGAAACATCTCAGTCAGAAATTGATAGTGGTACAAAAAATCAAGTACTTGCATACCACTGGGTAACCGCGATGTTAAAAATAAATGACTGGCAGAACACTCATTTGGGATGCTTTGCCAGCGTTTGCAAAAATCGTTTTGCCAGTATTTGTTTTACAAAACATCACGGCAGGGCAAAAAAAAAGATACATATGAACTTTTTTTAAATTTTATTTTCGAAAATATAATTCCAAACCACCTATTTATTGGTTTTGGCAGCGTTTTGCAAAAGTTAAAAAATTCGTTTCTCCAGTACTTTTTCGGCGCTTTTTGAACTGCCGGTCCTTTTGTCTATTGACGTTATCATATTGGAAATGGGAAAGCAATTTTTGTCAGTACTTGTACCACCTGTTAAAATACCTTGCCATCGCTTTCCCGTTTGTATTTTTCTGGCTGGGATAATATATGAAACCTGTCATTAAGTACACTTGCGCCCAGTATTTTGTAAGCAGATTTTAAAGCAGATTCGTTGCGATAACATTGCCCACTAAATCGTGTAATTACAGCAACAAAGTTATTTGGTTATCGTTATCAAATGTTTTCATGGAAGAATTCAAACTTAAAGTCCCAGCCAAAACTTACAGCCCCAGTTTCAGAAATCGAATTTCGCTTGGAAGAATATATCGGTAAAATAAGAAACAAACTTGATTTTTCGCATGTATTACTCAAAAACTTAATATTGTTTACCAAAATTTCAAATTTTTCTGCAAAGTCTTTGCATAGTTTACTCGAATAATCTACTTAATTTATAATTTTACCAATATCTTGGCATCAATTTCTTGTCAATATGAGAAAATTCAAGAAAAAACGTGGGTAATCTTAAATTGCTCACTTTGTTTATTTGCGTTTATATTAATATTAAAAAATATGAAAATCCCGGGATTTTTGAGAAATAATCCCGGGATTCGGGATTTTGCCAATCCCGAAAATCCCGGGATTTCGGGATTCGGGATTTCCCGTTTGGCTTCCCTAGTACCTACTCTGTTGAAAGCTATCATGCTAATGAATGGAGTATTTTTTTTTTTGTTATGCTTTTAGTTGAGAGTTTTGTTTTCATTCGTGTTGTGTAGGTATGAAAAGCCGATTATGATCGGCCAATGGTATAATGAAAAAATTAAAATAGACAAATGGCTACCCCCAAAAAATTCTTTAGTTGATCGTAATGAATATTTCAACTATTTAATATGTGAAATACTCTAATCATACCAAAAAAAAGCTCTAAAGCGACGAATACATTAAGGAACATTGAGTAGGGTTTTTAGCAAACTCTACTACGTATTGGTTTTATTATATTATTTATTTTTAATTTTATTTTTCAATATTGTTTAATTATACCACCGATTTTTTTTAAATGTTTTTTTTTGGAATGAATTTGGTAAATTTTATTTTATAGAATTTCGTTAGGTTATTTTAAGGGTATCGGTATTTTAAGTTATATCTTTAAGTTATTTTAGGGTTAACGGTATTTTAATTTATTTCGTTAGGTTATTTTAAGGTTAACGGTATTTTAAGTTACTTCGTTAGTGGTATTTTAGGGTTAAAAATAGTTCGTTGAAAGGGTTTCGAATCGTTAACGGTATTTTACGGTTAGTGTTTCCCAACCAAGTTAAAAATTTTAAAAATTGCCAAAATTGAAAAAATCGTTTAAATTTAAAAATTGCCAAAATTTGAAAAAATCATAAAAAACCGCCAAAATTTTGAAAATAGCAAAATTTAGAAAAAGTGGCAAAATTAAAGAAATCGTCGAAAATTAGAAAAAAATCATCAAAATTAAAAAATCATCCACATTAAAAAAATCGCCAAAAAACTAAAAGCCGAACAAAAAAAATCCAGAATTAAACAAAATTAAAAATTTTCTTAAATCAGTTTTTAATATGATTTTGTTTTTAATATCATTTTTGCAAGAAGGTCTGATAAAAATATTTGTAACTGATAAAAACCAATTAAAAATAAGAAAATAAATAAAAACAAATAAAATTTTTAAAATAAGTTTTATTAAAAAAAAAAACAAAAAATGAGTTCAATATGTTTAAAAGTAAGTAAGTAGCTTTTTTTGCTATTTTTATAGGTTTGTGGGAGTTTATATAACAAAACAGGAATGTATCAGAATCTCCCTTCAATATATGTCTGTATATGAAATCTTTTTCCATATATGGAATCACATATACTTCCATATATGTTCATACAAAATCCATATATGTTCATAAAAAACCCATATTTGTTCATATGTGTCCACATAAACCATATATGAACATGTTCGAGTGTATATGAGCATTTTTCACCGGGTGTATAAAACTTAAAAATCTCTGCATTATAATTGTTTATATTAAAAACAATTACAACGCAGAGATTTTTAACTTTCTTGTATTTAATAAGAATTAATATAAATTATTTTTTTTGTTTTTATAATTTATTATGCATTAAAAACATTATTAATTTATTTTTTTACTAACTTTTTTATATAATAATATAAAAATTGTAAAACAAACATTGAATTGAAAATAAAGAACAACTAACTAACTGCTAACTTTTTTATCTGAGTGTACATTTATACTTTTTCGTTTTATAAAACCTACATATTATAACACAACACACCATCGCATCCATAGCATTCATTGCGATACTTAAACACAAGTTCAAAGTACTAATTGCTTTGTTATGGTAGCGAACAACCGTGTGTCACAACAATCACTTATTGTTTTTTTCGTTGCCATGGTTAATGCTTAAGCTCGCTTACGTTTTGATTTGTCTTCTAGTCGTAACAGGGTGGTTTAAATCGTAATGCACACATACTAGCACCATGTGATTTAATGACTACAACAAACCAATTGCACTCACGCAGCCCTTTAGTATCCCTGTAGGAAATGTCACTAGTGAATCAGTACTGATTCACTATTGACACTGTCACCAGTACTAGTGATTTATTATACCCCGACAATGCTTTTTTACTATAGACATTTAACATGTGCGTGTCATTGGAAATCTACTACTGACACAGTCACTATTGAGTAGGTGGTTCTTTTGGGACCATATGTAGACATTGTCACCAGAGATTCACTAGTGCATTTTAGTAATTCTAGTCTACGCTTTTGATACTTTTCTGAAATAGACGTCGTTAATGAAACTTTTGTTAACATTTCATGTTTTATTAAAAAAATTAAGGATGCATAACATCCGTTTTAAATATTAAATATTTAAAGTAAATAGGTACATTTCAGCCTTTTAAATAGTATTTAAAAAAAAATTAAATTAAATTGCATTATAAAAATTAAGGAATTCATAACAGGCGTTTTAAATATTAAATATAAATAAGGTACATTTCAGCCTTTTAAGTTTAGCCGAGTTTAGCCGCCGACATTCTTTTAATATTGCCGCCGTCGAACTCGGCAGCTCTTAATTTTTAATAAACAAAAGAAATACAAAATATGAAAAATTTGATGTTGTATCTACTTTTTAAATTTATAAAGATTAATGTACTGCATACTTATTATAGCACAATTGAAAAAATACTAGATTAATAAAAATAATTATGCCGCCGATGAATAATAGCGCTTTGGCGGCGAATTAGAACTTTAATTTGTTGTGTATACATTTTTCTTCTCGTCAAAGCAAATAGAAAAAAAATGTAGACGCTTTGTTGACAATGTCACCGAGAAGTCACCAAAATAGTCGACAAAACTGGTGACTTGGAGACACTTGCCCCCAGGTTTCCTTCAGGGATGTAATAATATAAAATAACATATGTATCCATATTAAAACCTTTGAGGAAAAAATATCTAATATATGACTATATAAAAGTATATATGCTTGAATTTAAAAGCATATGTGGCCATATGTAACTATAAGTTAATACATGCAATTAGATAAAATAATATATGATTATATCAGAACTTTTCTACTCGGGAGTATTATCAATTTCTCAATTTTTACAAGTTTTTTATGGTGCAATATTATTTTATTTTAGCAAAACCTTCAATATGACACACACATGGTCAAAAATATTGGGAACTTGCTAAAATTTTGTGAAAACAATTTTTGAGAAAATAATCAATTTTCATAAAATGTCCTGGAAAAGAGTTGCTCCCCACACAAAACCCGAATTATCATTTTTATACCCTACACCACTATGTGGTCATTATACCCTACACCACTATGTGGTCAGGGTATTATAAGTTTGTGCTGATGTTTGTAACACCAAAAAATATTGGTCGTAGACCCACCTTATAGTATACCGATCGGTTCAGAATTTTTTTTATTTCGATTTAACGATGTCCGTCTGTCTGTCTGTCCGTCCGTCCGTCTGTCTGTCTGTCCATGCAATCTTATGCGCACTCTACAGGTCGCAACTATTAAGATATTTTGATGAAATTTGGTATGCAGACCTATGTTGGCCCAAGGACGAACAAGTTTGATTTTGGTGAACATCGGTCCATGTTTAGACCTAGTGCCCATATAAGGGTCCTACCAAAATTATACTGTTTATACGCTGCAGGTCGTAAATATTAAGATATTTGGTACACAGACCTATATTGGCCCAATAACGCAGCCTATTGATTTTGGTGAACATCGGTCCATGTTTAGACCTAGTGCCCATATAAGGGTCCTACCAAAATTATATTGTTTATACGCTGCAGGTCGCAAATATTAAGATATTTTGATGGAATTTGGTACACAGACCCATATTGGCCCAATAACGCAGCCTATTGATTTTGGTGAACATCGGTCCATGTTTAGACCTAGTGCCCATATAAGGGTCCTACCAAAATTATATTGTTTATACGCTGCAGGTCGCAAATATTAAGATATTTTGATGAAATTTGGTACATAGACCTATGTTGGCCCAAGGACGAAGCCTATTAATTTTGGTGCACATCGGTCCATGTTTAGAACTAGTGCCCATATAAGGGTCCCCCCAAAATTGGCTTGGTTACAAACTGCAGGTCGCAAATATTAAGATATTTTAATGAAATTTGGTGCGCTGACTCACATTATAGAAAATTTTGACATAAGCCCCATTTTAACCCATTCGAATTTCGGATCCAAACAATACACCAGACTGGTGTAGGGTATTGTATAGTCGGCATGCCCGACTTTAACCTTTTTCCTCGTTTCCATTTATTATTATTCTTTATTAATAGCTATTATGTTACAAAAATAGCTTTTAACATTTCCAAATTATGTATTTTAAAAAAATTTGACAAATAAATAAAAAAAAGCCGTTTTTTTCATTTCTATTAAATTAATGGGCATTTCGGTTCTAGGTTAAAGTGGGTTAATGATATCCAGCGAAACCGAATTTCCGTATCTGAATAATTTTAAGTATATTTAATGAACAAGTTAAATAAAAAACTAGTGTTTGCAAAAATTTCGAATTTTGTGAATTTTTAATTGATAGGCTATTTTCTTATTCAAAAATCGGCCATTTTCGGCAGCAATTTAGCAAAGGTTAGAGTTTTCTAAGAAAAAAATTAAATTCTTCAATTTTGAACCTAGTAGATGGAAACTCGGTAGTGCAATGAATGAAAATGAAAAATTTCAAATTAGTGGCACACATTTTTTTCTAGATTAACTTATTTAAAATACATTAAAAAAAAGAAGTAATCTGTTCGCGTGAATAAATTTTTTTCAGTGCTGAAATATCGTAGTCTAATATCTGAATGGCAATATTTTTATAATGCTATCCGTTTATGGAACAGACTTCCTCATAATGTTCTGACAAACTGCAACGCAATTTCATTAAAAAAAGATTTATATATGTTAACTCCTTTAAAAAAAATTACCAAAATATAATTAATATTTAACGCTTATTAGCTTTAGTATATAATTATATATTTGTATTATATTAGTATTTGTATCCCAATTAAAAAACAAAAATTCATTACCATATAACTTTGCACAAGCCTGTACTGTAAATTAAAAGATGTAAATCTTGTTGTATAGGGGAAACAATGAATAAATAAAAAAAAAAGTTATAAACAAAAAATTTGGTAGACCGATTTATATCGGCCCAAAGACGAAGTCTATTGATTTTGGTTTAAATCGGTCTATGTTTGGACTCGTGCCCATATAAATTTCCCTCAAAACTGCAGCTCAAAATTGAATGGCACATCCATGGTTTAAAGAATTATGGGATCAAATATGTCTTGAATGGTACATATCTTCATTACTATTATTATCTGAAAGTGCTAAACGGATCGGACGAATTTCATATTCTCTAAAACATATTTTTTTCCAAAATTCGCTAAAAGGTTACCCAGGTAGAAGTTGCCGACGTTGCAACAAAAATTGTACTGCAAGGGCACTGTTTTTTACGATATGCCGGTACTACTTAAAACGTGCTATGCCAGTACTATTTTCTGAAAATTAACGAGCTTTTTTTAATTTATTGAAATTAACAATTTTATAAATTTTTTGTATTTTTGCATCTATTACACAATTATTTAAATTATTTATGTAAGAGAGACATAGTCATTCTTTTCTTGTGAAGTTTCCAAAGAATACATTAAAAATCTGATGTACACTAAAAGGACAGTAAAGTACTAGGAAACTACTAAATTTGTTATTAAATGTACTGGGATAATACCAAAAAAAAAAAAATCCCAAGCCTGCGTCAACGTTGGGAAATAACTACGGCCAAGCGTTTATTGGTGTTATCATTTCGACAACATGCCAGTACAGTGAAAGTTGAAAATCCGACGCATTGCCAGTACATGTACTACTGCCTCCAATACCGGGCCGATACATTGTGCCGTTTGTATTTTTCTACCTGGGTAAATTCAAATTGAAGGCACATCCACAGTTTTAAGTATTATGGAGTCCAATCTATCTGGAACGGTAGATCTTATCATAGCTGTCATTACGTGAAAGTGCTAAACAGATCGGCTTTTATTTTTAAGCTTTACATCAATTTTCGCTGTACGATACGCTAAAAATCCAACTTTAAATTGACTAGCACATCCAAAGATAAAATAATTAATGGCTGAAATCTTGCTTATATGATATATATCGCAATTAATATTGTTGTGTGTAAGTGCTAAAACGATCGGATCATCCGTTTGGTTTCTACATAACTTTTAGCTCCAAAAATCTATGAAAAGCTACAAAATTTAACCCAAATTGGGTCTGCACACCAAACTAATAGTACGATCCTTTTAGCACTTACACACAATAATAGTATCACCGATGTATACCGATCACGCAGGACTGCAACTAATTATTTCTCAAACTGCGGATGTGCCCTTCAAAAAATATCAAATTTCAAGTTGTTCACGCATAGAGGTAAAGAGATTACACTGCATGACAAAATCTTGACTTTTAAAAATTAATAGAGCATTGACCATCAATTCTATATATTTCGGACATGCTGATTACAATGGCGTACTTTATTTTTCGATCAATGGTACAGATTTTTCGCTAAATGTCTTTAAAGTTTCGCTGTTTTCCATTTGAAATACATTCAAAATAAATTTTTTGTGGTGAAATGTAGGCACAGGAACTGTATTCATATTTAGGCTTCAAATTTTATGCAAAAAACTAGATATTAAAACCACTGTTCGGGTTTTAGATGAATTTTTATGGTTTTTTAAGGTTTTAGCCAATTGAATAGCTGAAAGCAAAATCGGCCTTAATAAATGTTATGGCTTAGTAAAGAAGCAATTAAAAGGAAAATATTACAACAAATAAATGCATTCTTCTATAGCGACCTATACGTTAAAATCTCTATTTTTCAAAAATTTTGTATGGCAGCATAGCTTTCCAAGATGTCCCCAAAGTCCAACTTTTAGTATAATATGGGGTCACCTCTAAAAACTGCTGTTGCAAAATTTCAAACTTTAGTATCTTAAAATGTATTTATTGCGATACTAACTTAGTAAAAAATGTATTTATTGCCATAACTTTTGCAAATGGAAACTGTTTTACTTGAAATTTTGCAACAACAGTTTTTAGGGGTGACCCCATATTATACTAAAAGTTGGACTTTGGGGACATCTTGGAAAGCTATGCTACCATACAACATTTTTGAAAAATCGAGATTTTAACGTATAGGCCGCTATAGATGAATACATTTTTTTTGTTGAAATATATTCCTTTTAATTGCTTCTTTACTAAGGCATGTCATTTATTGAGGTCGATTGTACATTAGGCGACTAAAGTCGCTGAAATAGCAAAAAACCATAAAAACCTATATAAAACGCTAAGTAGTGGTTTAAATATCAAGATTAGCACATCGCATTTATATCGTAAATATGGCCACAGGTCCTGTGATTACATTTTAACACAAAAAAATTCATATTAATTGAATTTGAAAAATTTTTTATATAAAAAACTGAATGGACAACCGCCAAACTTTAAAGACATTTAGCGAAAAATCTGTACCATTGATCAAAAAATAAAGTACGCCATTGTAATCAGCATGTCCGAAATATTTAGAACTGATGGTCAGATCTCCATTAAGTTTTTGAGTGTCATGCAGTGTTATTATTGTCATATTTTCTTTATTTTTGAAGGCAAACTTATTAATTTGATCTCAATTTTTTTGTTTACTTGTCAGTTATATGTTAGTATCAAAAAATTTTCAATTGCATTGAGGCTGAAAGCGCAAAAATTAAAAATATCTGAAATTACTCTTTATTCAAAAAACAGACTTACAAATTTTAAAGAGCTACCATTTACTCCTAATCGAGGGCACCTATTTTTTTCAACAAGTGGGAGAATTTCTAACATCACAATTATTATCCACCAAAGGTTTTGGGCGATTTCCTTTTATGCTGAAAAAGTTATAACCAAAAGAGTTGAAAAACTCTTGAAAGTTACAAGCAAAATTAGGGTAAATTAGGGTAGTTTTTAATTGAGTAGAGCACATTAGCAGTATAAATATTAAAATTTAGGATGTTCGCCTGATTAAATTCGTTGCCTCGAAAATGCTGATACCATTAAAAATATTATATATTGTTATTAAAATGGTTTAAATCCTGAGTAACGTGGAATCGCCCGGTTCCGTGGATTTGCCCATATCTAAAGTTAAAAATTTAAAATTTGCGTTTCAAAATTTTAATTTTTTTTTTACAGAAAATTATACATCCTAGTGGACTATCTAAATCTAAATCATAAAAAAATTACTTGTTTTTTTATATCTTTTTTAAATTTCTCTAAACTTTATAAAATTTTAGGTTTTCCGCAAAAAAAGTGTTATTACTTAAATTTTTTTTTAAATTTCTTGATTTTTTTTTTTATTTTTACACCACATAAAACCGAAGCTTGTGTTCTAATTTTCAAATGCTTTTTTTTAAAAACGTTATTATTTTAATTTTTGGTGGTACCTTAAAATTTAGCTCTTTCTAACTTTGTTAAAACTCAGCTAAAAGGATTTGGAAAATGTATAAAATTTTTAAATTTGCGGTTAAAAAAAACAATTTTTTTCCAAATTCTATTAAAGAGCTTCAAGGTGTCCTAAAATCATAAAAAAAAAAAATTGTTTTTCCATAAAACTTAAGCAACTTTGGGATTTCCAGTCAAAAAATGTCTAAAGTTTTCGATGCCACCAAATATTATTCTATAAAAAATTTTCACTTAAAATAATTTATGCTTATTATGAATATAGTGAGAAACAAAACCACAGTGCTTCAAAGAATTATCTTTAAAAATGAATTTTTGCCAATTTTTTTTGTAAATAGTTAAAATTAGATTTTCGTTTAACTATTTTAGCTCAAAATTTTTTTGACTTTAGCGCTCTCTGTTGCTAACAAAAAGAGGAGATACTGAATTCCTCTTTCATATTTATTTGTGATATTATGTGACCTCTTCAAAAATGTATAAATCACTAACGTTCCGCACACATTTTTTTTTTAATTTTGCCTATGGGACAAAGCACTGTGCGACGTTTTTAGTATTTCTAGAAATATTTGTTAAATTAAAGTGCAAACTCAATTAGAATTTCTTCTTCTCGTCTAGGAGCGTTTCTAAACATTTAAAATATCAAAGAAAAAACAAAAAAAAAATTCCACAATTCCAATATACTGCTGTTGTTTTGACAGATCTAGCAATGTAGTGACATCCATTCAAATATAATCAACAATAGAAAATAAAAGTTTTTCTAAAGTGTCAGTAATATTTATATTTGCACAAGCACTTGCATATTATTTAAATTTTTAACAAAATTTTTTTATAGTTAATGGGGGTTAGAATTAAAATTAATTCTAACCCCCATTAACAATAAGCATATAACCTGAAGTTAAAACAAACTGAAAGTTAAAAAATTGAAATTTGTATGGAATTTGACATCTGTAACTCTAAGTTAGCTCAAACTTTAGGCTAATTTGTTTATTGTTAATGGCCCTAAGTAAATAAAATTTATATTCAATAAAGTTTCATTAAATAATTAAGATAAAAACAGGGTTGGTAGGCAATACTGCTAAAATACTGTTATCGATTCAAAACCCTTTCAACTGACTACCATTACCCCTAAAATACCGTTGCCGAAATACCGATATCTTTAAAATACCGTTAACGAAATAACAGAAATACCGTTACCCTTAAAATACCGATACCGAAATAAATTAAATATCGCTACCCTTAAAATACCCTTACCGATATAAATAAAATACCGTTACCCCTAAAATACCGTTACCGATATTTTTAATTTTCTGTTTTTGGCACTTGCACTGGATTATTGAGTATTTTTCGTACATTAGTTTAGTTTAGTTTAGTTTAGTTTAGTTTATTGATTCAAACTATCACAACAAGAATAAATCTTATAAATTACAGTGATAGCACGTAAAACTTTCAAGTAAGTGTTTCGTCAAATTCAAATACAATTTATAAATTGATATTAATTATAAATTAAAAAACTTAAAAATAACATAGTGAAATTTAAATTGCACAAACATACATATAAATTAAAATAAACATTATAAAATTGAAAAACATTTAATATATTTTAAACAAATTTAATAGTTCCATTTTAAAGCGTATTGTGTTGCTAACCAATTGAATATTTGATGGTAAGTCATTCCAAAGACCGATTGTGTAATTAAAAAATTGTCTTGTAGATAAAACGTATTTATATTTTTGTGAGATTAGGCCTCTTCCACGTGGAGATTTGGCAAAAATAATTCTTCTATAGAGATATTCAGGTTCTTTTGAATATATCAGCTTATGCATCATCAAAAGGCTTTTATACTTTAGTAAGTCTTTAAAACAAACATTATGCAACTGATATGTGAACGATGATATATTATCCCTTCTACTGCGATTAAATACATATCTGGCTATATTATTATATGTGACTCGAAGTCGATCGTAATCAGTGGTGTCATAATTTGCAAATATTTCACATCCATACAGCAAAACAGGTATTAGATATGTTTTTGCCAAGAGCATACGTATTTTAAATGGCGTCGACGCTTTAACAGCCCACAGGTTTCTCAACATCCCATGAACTTTTCCAGCCGAAATATTTATGTGATTTTTCCAAGAAAGCTCGGCATTAAACGTTATTCCTAGATTTGATGATGATGGAACAAAATCGATTGTAGTGTTATTTATTAGCACAGAGACGTTATTATCAAGTCTTTTTTTATTATTTCTTGATATAAAGATACATTTTGATTTCGTTGGGTTTATGCACAAACCATTTAGACTTGCCCAATTGTGAATTTTATTTAAATCATTGTTGATGCGTTCAATACAATAACGTACATTTTCCATTTTGGTGCTTAAGTACAACTGTACATCATCCGCATACATTTGTATATCACAGTGACTTTACAGCTTCAGGAAGATCATTAATGTACATACAAAAAAGCAATGGACCAAGAATGGACCCCTGTGGTACCCCTCTATCAACATGAACTGCATTGGAAGTCAAGCCATTTAAAAAAACAACTTGTTTACGATTTAAAAGGTATGACGAGATAAGTTTTTTAGCCGAATTTGAAAAATTAAAAAGCTTTTGGAGTTTGGTCAGCAGAATTGAGTGATCAACTGTATCAAAAGCTTTGCTGTGATCTAAGAGCACAAGAAAAGATACCATATCATTATCCAGTTTTGACATTAAGTTGGTAAATGGGTTCTGTTTTTAATCTCGTTTGTTTTTCGTAAAAAAAATTGAGGGATGCATCGAAATAGCGTTACCCTTACCGATAACCGCATCGTTTCGGTTACCATCCATAGATAAAAATAAATTTCATATTTTCGTGAGTATTTCGTGAGCGTGAGTATTTCGTGAGCGTGAGTACTTCGTGAGCGTGATTAAAATTAAAATTAATCACGTGAGCGTGAGTGATTAATTCGTGTAATGTTCGTGCGTGAGTCGTGCGTGATTATTATTTTTCTTTCGTGTGCGTGCGTGAGCGTGAGTCAAAATTCACTTACGCGCCCATCTCTATGATAAAAAAACGAGTAAAAAGATTAAAGTCGGGCATGCCGACTATACAATACCCTACACCAGTCTGGGTAAAAGCCAACAAATCTTTGGATCCGAAATTCGAATGGGTTAAAATGGGGCTTGTGTCAAAATTTTCTATAAATGGTCAGCGCACCAAATTTCATTAAAATATCTTAATATTTGCGATCTGCAGTTTGTAACCAAGCCAATTTTCGGGGGACCCTTATATGGGCACTAGGTCTAAACATGGACCGATGTTCACCAAAATCAATAGGCTTCGTCCTTGGACCAACATAGGTCTGTGTATCAAATTTCATCAAAATATCTTAATATTTGCGACCTTCAGCGTATAAACAATATAATTTTGGTAGGACCCTTATATGGGCACTAGATCTAAACATGGACCGATGTTCACCAAAATCAATAGGCTTCGTCCTTGGGCCAACATAGGTCTGTGTACCAAATTTCATCAAAATATCTTAATATTTGCGACCTGCAGCGTATAAACAATATAATTTTGGTAGGACTCTTACATGGGCACTAGGTCTAAACATGGACCGATGTTCACCAAAATCAATAAGCTTCGTCCTTGGGCCAACTTAGCTCTGTGTACCAAATTTCATCAAAATATCTTAATATTTGCGATCTGCAGCGTATAAACAATATAATTTAGGGGGACCATTATATGGGCACTAGGTCTAAACATGGACCGATTTTAACCAAAATCAATAGGCGTCGTCCTTGACACCAACATAAGTCGGTGTACCAAGTTTCATCAAAATATCTTAATATTTGCGACCTGTAGAGTGCGCACAAGAATGCATGGACATACAGACAGACAGACGGACATCGTTAAATCGAAATAAAAAAAATTTCTGAGCCGATCGGTATACTATAGATGGGTCTAGGACCAATATTTTTTGGTATTACAAACATCAGCACAAACTTATAATACCCTGACCACGAAGTGGTGTAGGGTACAACAACAATAATTGTGGTTAAATATTAAAATTATAGGAATTTTGAAGGTGCATCTTAAATTGGACGTACTTCCGTACACATTAGAGGTGTCGAAGGTTATATGGCAATTTTTTAAAGGGCGAATTTGAAGAGTGTCGGGTCCAATTTGTTTCCTTTCTATATAAAGAAAAGTCGAGGCGGAAATCGATTGAAAATTTCAAAAGTGTTTATATGGGGAAAATATTACTTTTTTTCAGTTTATAGTAAAATTTCATTCTATAGTTTAATTTTTTCGACTACTTGTGCTATGAATCGATTTCAGTATAAAATTATCTTTTCAAAAAGCTATATAACTTCAAAATCGGTTAAGAACTCGCCAAGAAAGTGCAAATGCCCCAGACCAATTTTGTGCCAAAAAACACTAGGTCATGAAATTTGATGGCACTTTTCTAAACTTTCAGAAATTGATTAAAGCCATAATTGTTTTTTGCTCTCTATACTTATAAATACTCAGATATGAAATATTGTTTTATTACCTGTCTGTTAAACGCATAAATTTTTTGGCATAATTTTCAAAACTCTATTTTCGATTTTTAAAAAATTTTCTTAAACAAATTAAAAAAAAATGGATTTTGCACTTCAAGAGATTGTTAATACATTCTAGAGATGAAGTATGCCTATTTTGAGGTAAATCCCTCCATGGACCATGGTCCATGCTGACAAGCTCTTATTTTTGTGGATTTCAAGAAAAGTGTGATTTTTATAAAAAATTAAGTAAATTTACTCTTTTTAAGTACTTTGTATCAAAAATTAATCAATTTTGTAATTTTAAATGTTATATTTCATCTTAATAGCTTAGCGGTTTGGAAAAAAATTAAATGACTTCATTAACCCTTTTGGACATGGGGTCACATATGACCCCAAGCTAATAAAGGACAATTTATTAAAAAAAACGCAAATATTTTGTAACTACTGTTGAATTTTTATAAGTGATGCTTAAAATATAATAACCAACCCCAGTATTCAAAATGAAAAAGCATATGCTAACTAACTAGCTGCCATCTTTCCCTTATGGGAATTTGTGTGTAAAAAAGTTAGCCCAAGTTACTTAGCATAAACTTTTTCATTTTGAATACGGGTACAAATGTGCAGATCTTCCATGCTAAAAATTTGGAATAAATCGAACAACGTTAACCCATTGCTTGCCAGGGCCAAGCTTTGATTAATACTTTACTGGGTATTCACAAGAAGAATTTTGTTTATTTTAAAAACCTCTATAATATCAAAAATAGGGTAATATTAACCATACTTTGGGACGGAGGTAGTATTTATTTTTAGTGCTTATATTTTTTCTTTAATGTATATTTTTCTTTTCAATGTTTTGAATTTTAGATGGCATTTCGACCTGGAATGGTTGATTTGCCAGAAGGACACAGAGAAGCCAATGTTAATGCAATTACATTGCCCGAAGTTTTTCATGATTTCGACACAGCATTGCCCGAATTAAATGATATTGACATTGAAGCACAGTTCTCCATAAATCAATCAAGAGCAGATGAAATTACCATGCGTGAAGATTATGGAAGTCTATCATTATCTCTACATGACGATGGCTTTGGTGATGTAGGCTTTGATAACGATACTCCTGATATGGTTCGTGGTCATTTAGAAGCCAGCCTAAATGTTTGTATTTGAATTAAGAATGCGTTATAAACTAAAGCGTTTAAATAATAAATTAAAATTTTTAAGGACAAATTATTTGAAGACGAAGTGATTTCAGAAGTAAGGGAAAGTCATGAAGCTAGTATAAGGATTAACGATCCAGATATCTCAAATTCACGATTAGATGGAGATGGATTTGGAGACGAATTCGGACGTATGTTTAGCTTTATTATTTTCTTTAATTTAACAGAAAGTAAAACTGTACTTATTTTTAGAACCGGAATTATTTGGTGATGAGTTGTTTGGTGAACCGCCCCGACTAGAAGCAGAAAACCAGGAAATAATTGCATCCATTCCTAATGTCGCTGAGGAATCTGATGACGATGCTTCGGATCATTTTGATGCACGTGCTCCATCACCCGACTCTTCTCGTCATGGGTCTCCTCTCGTAAAGGAAAAAGAAGGTATATTCATGATATAGTTTGTATTTACACTAGGGTCTGGGGTTCGGGAATATCCCGGGAAAATAATATATTTTTCCCGGGAAAACGGGAAATTTTAAAAATATTAGATTGTTTAAATTGTTTTTGTTTAGAATAGAATTTTTAAATTTTAGTCATAAAAAACATTTTAAATACCAAAAAATTATTATTATGTTATTGTTAAAATCTTTTAAAAGGTAATCAATTTCTTTGACACATAAAAAAATCGTTGCCAAGTAATTAGGAGCATTTCAACTAATAAAGATTTTTCGCTTAACTTATTCAAAATTTAAGTAGTAAAACCTAATAACTTGGTTAAATGTTTAAAAGAAATATGAACAAAAAGTTTTGTTTCTTACAAATAATCGCCCTTACTATCTAAATTTTTCAAATGTGTATTTTAGTTAAAGTCAACTTTAGTTAAACTATTGGGTGGCAGTATACCTTGACTTGGCTTATATTTGAAGCCTTCTGATTGGTTAATTTATTTTCAACCAATAAAAGTTTGAAAATATAAATATTTTTGTAGGGTTTTCATACACAAAATGAACAAAACCGTATGAATAAAAATAAAGTCGACTTTAAATTTAAAATAATCCTTTATATTAAGGGCCAATAATTTTATAAGTACCCTACGGGAAATTTTAACAAACTGTCACCGAACTGGCCCCTTTATATGAAATAGACTGGTCACTTTTACACGGCGTTGTCATAGGAGGGGGAAATTGACCCCTTGTGACATGTCACAAGACAAATCCCAGGCCAGGTCCCTGAACTTTGTTTTTTATGAGAGTTCAGCGTATAAACAACATAATTTTGGGGGCACCCTTATATGGGCACTAGGTCTAAACATGGACCGATTTTAACCAAAATCAATAGGGGTCCTTGGTCGTCCTTGGTCGGTGTACCAAGTTGCATCAAAATATCTTAATATTTGCGACCTGTAGAGTGCGCACAAGAATGCATGGACAGACAGACAGACGGACATCGTTAATTCGAAATAAAAAAAATTCTGAGCCGATCGGTATACTATAAGGTGGGTCTAGGACCAATATTTTTTGGTGTTACAAACATCAGCACAAACTTATAATACCCTGACCACGTAGTGGTGTAGGGTATAAACATGGCATGAAACCGATGTAAAGAATTATTAAATTACTACAATCATGTAAAAGATATCAAATTAAAAGAAATATCGAGCCATATTTCTAACAATAGGAGATTTACTATAATGAATGGACAAGAATATCACAAAAGAAATATTTGAACATATGTATGTATAAACGGAAATAATTCATTTTATAACCTGGGGTTGGTTTATATATCTGAAAGATGTTGTGCTGATGAAATAAGAATTGTAGAAATAAGACTAGAAGAGTTTTATTTGTCTTTGGAAAATAACATTGTGGCCACCATATCTAATGGGCCAATGTGATGAAACGGTTTGTTGCCGACAGTCCAGTGGGGGTACTTTCAGCTGGAATCATGGAATTCATTTGGCAGTGCTTGGAGTAATTTATGTGAAATCAAATGTTTAACATTCTGATATTTTTTACTTTGAATCCTCCTACACAGACTGCAATTGTACTGAAATAGTGTTTTTTTTTAACAAAAATTACTTATATAGGTGGTTTTCATTAACAATTTTGTTCAAAAATATTTCCCGGGAATCAAATTTTTTTATTCCCGTTTCCCGGGAAATAAAAAAGTTCGGGAAATCCCAAACCCTAATTAACACTCAAAAACCCAAAATTTATTGGGTAAGTTTGATACTTTAAAATTGTTGGCCTAAGCCACCGCTATTCAACCTGTGGTACGCTTACCACTTGTAGCATGTGAGACTTTCCCAGGTGGTACGCTACATCGTTGAAAACTTTATCATTTATTTTTTAGTTATTTATTATTTGTAGATAAAAATTAATGTTTGATAAAATTATGTTTTTCGAGAAAAGTCTATGATATTTCTTAGCCATGAAATGGTCAAGTGTTCTCCACCACTTTGCAATTGATATCATTCTGACGTTTCTTTTCAATGGCTTTGACATTTCATATCATATAATTTATTGCATTTGAAGACAACGGGTAAATATATACTGTGTTGTTCGAAAAGTTCTCGAAACGTGCTTCAGGCATATTTATTTCCTTGAAACTCATGCACATTAGAGCACCCATATGTGCAAAAGTGTTATTTTTGCAGCTCCCCCTCATTTTCGGATAGGATGAGATTAAAAAATAAGATATGTGCAAAAATTGGGTTTCTGCGATGTAAACCGGCTAGGCCGTTTACATTTATGCCCTCAAAATTACCCTAAAAAAGGTTCATGGATTTATCCATCTACAACTCTTAAACTAGAAGTTTCTGTTGTTTAAGTTACATAGCTGTTGTTTACACAATGAAAAGGCAAACATTTTGTTTGTACAAACTTTTAACTCTCCCACGACCGTTAGTGGTGTTTTAAGCGGTAAACATAAATTTTTTTTCAAAACTAAACTTTGAATGTCTCTCATTTAATTTTGGAGACTTGTAAATACGTATACTCTTCATCATATAATAGGAAATTTAGCGTAGATTAAAAGGAAAAGAATTTTTTTTTTTTAATATTTCGTCCATTCCATGACAGAAAGGCTAAAAACTGATGAGTTATAGATTTTTTACATGTGTGCACTAGGAATCCATGTAAAAATTCCATTTTGGGTATAGGATGTGTTCAGCGAACTTATGTAAAACACTACGAGGTACAGTTTTGTGGAACTATTTAACCCTCTAACTCTTCAATTAAAGGGACTTTCTTGGTCCCGTTTTTAAAAGGGACAAAAAGACCCTTAAGCTGAAGAGTTAGGGTTAAAATGTTCCACAGAAATGTTCCAAATAGTGTTTTATATGCAATAGAAGATTCACATGGTTTCCTCCTAAAATTTAGGTTTGTGAGCATTTGAGCGGCAATTGTGTGTAAGTACGAAATTAATCCTTAAACACATTTTAAGTTTTGACTTATTTCTGATATTGAACTTAAATTAAAAAAAAAAATTAAAGGTACTTTTTGACCCTTTTCGAAAGGGCCACAAACGACCCGTAAGTTGAAGAGTTAGAGGGTTAAAGTGTTCCGCAAAAATATTTGCAGGGTTGGCAGGCAATACCGCTAAAATACCGTTATCGATTCAAAACCCTTTCAACTGACTACCATTATCCATTATTCTTAAAATACCGTTACCGAAATAACTGAAATACCAATATCCTTAAAATACCGGTACCGAAATAAATGAAATATCGATACCCTTAAAATACCGTTACCGAAATAAATGAAATACCGTTACCCCTAAAATACCGTTACCGTTATTTTTAATTTTCTGCTTTTGGTAATTGCACGTGGTTATTGAGTATTTTCCTACTTTAAGTTGGTAAATCGGTTCTGTTTTTCATCTCGTTTGTTTTTTGTAAAAAAAATTGCGGGATGAATCGAAATAACTGACTACCGTTATCCTTAAAATACCGTTACCGAAATGACTGAAATATCGCTAACCTTAAAATACCGTTACCTAAATAACTAAAAAACCGTTATCCTTAAAATACCGATACCGAAATAAATGAAAAAGCGTTACCCATAAAATACCGTTACCGAAATAATCTGTAATAGCGTTACCCTTACCGATAACCGCATCGTTTAGGTTACCATCCATGAATATATGTCATAAAATTCTACTATAAGTCTCTGAAGACATCAAAGTTTAAAATTGAGGTTCAATGCCAGAAATAAGTCAGAACTTAAAATATGTTTAAGAGTTAATGTCGTGCCAATCTGAAGGCGCTCAATAGAGCACCCATATGTGCAAAAGTGATATTTTCTCACCTCCCCACGCACTTTCCCTGCGAAAATTTATCCTCTCGGATTAAAACAGGCCAGTCACCCGCGGCTTTTAGCCCTAAAAATGGACTAAAATTAGTTCAAAGTTTATTTTCGCATAATTCTTAAAGTAAAGATTTTACAGAAAAATACTAAATAATCATATCTACAGGCAATAATGTGGCTAGCATTTTTCTCATACACATTTTTGACATATCGATGACGCATCATAGTGATTTATGAGGTTAAAATCAAAGTGATTTATATGGTTAAACACATATTTGGATTTAACCACCTAAATCACCATGATGGGCCATCGATTCGTCAAAATTGTGTATGAGCAAAATGCTAGGCATATTATTGCCTGTAGATATGCGTATTTAGTATTTTTCAGTAAAACCTTTACTTTAAGAGTTATAGCTAGGGTTTTTCTTTTCCCGGGACAGCGGGATTTTTTTCTGAATTTCCCGGGATCACGGGAATTCCCGCTCATTCGAAAATAAATAAATCCGACATATGTTGTATTGGAAAAACTCGACTTATATTACAACACCGTCCAACAAAGTTCATTTTTTGGTTGTACCTATGAGAAAATCTACTTAATATATTCTGAAAGCAGGGCTAAATGTAAAATATCCATGTCTTCCACTTTTTCTAGATCAATTCGTCTAAAAGTTTAAATCGCGAAATAATATTGAGGTAATATATTTATATGGAAGGCCATCTTAATTTTAAAAAACTCTTAGAAATAACTGAATATTAATTCGCGTTTTAAACGGTTAAACGAATTAATATAAATAGACAAAGTGAAAGACATTGGTATTTTATTTTCATCCCTTCTTTTAGGACATATTCGAATTGTTCATGGGTTCAAACTTGTGTCGGACCAGTTTTATAGTCAGAACTAAGATCGTTTTTTTGCTTAAACATTTCTTAAGTATGGAATCCAAAAATTTCTATTTCTAGATATTTTGTTTCTATGGAGATTTTCAGAAGTATTCGCCTAGAATTATTTTTATAAAAAAGTTTATTTTTCACACAAATTTTTAGGCAAATTGGCTTAAATCTTTTTATGAAAATAGAAAATAAAATATTATTAAATAATCTTTTAACTTTAATTGGTATTTTTATTAGAAATTTTTAAAAATAAATTCCCAACCAGCAATTTCGGAGCGCTCATAAATAAGATTTTTAAATGGCTCATAGGAAAAAGTTGAAAAATGTTTGTTTTTGGAGCTAATTTCTGAGTCATTAATGATCATTTTTCTTTGCTGGGTTATGTAATTTTCATAGTTGCATTTTAAATTAACATATAAAAAATCCAAAATAATTTGAAAAACCATCTGATGAATTATTTGAAAAATAAATAATTTTTAAAAATTACAATTAAAATAAAGGAGTAGCAATTGAAATTTAAATAAAATTATTTGAACAATTATTTCAATTTTTGCATTAAAAAATACAAAAATTGTTTTTTCGGACTTTCTATATTTTCATATATTTAGTTAGAATATTCTTCCACCTCAAGTCCAAATTCTAATATGATATTGTCATATTAGATTTTTATTTGTTGTTTCAAAAAGGGTTGATCATTTTCATGATAGACAATACAATTGTTTCGTAGACATCACTCTACTCTTCAGTTGTCCGCATATACTTTCGTATATGAAAAGACAGTTCATATACGAAAGTACAAAATTCTCATCCCGTTGATTTTTTGTACCTTATGTAATGTCTCGGTTTGAGTAAGAAAGTTATCATTTTCTTATTGCGGACAACTGAAGAGTAGAGTGATGTCTACGAAACAATTGTATTGTCTATCATGAAAATGATCAACCCTTTTTGAAACAACAAATAAAAATCTAATATGACAATATCATATTAGAATTTGGACTTGAGGTGGAAGAATATTCTAACTAAATATATGAAAATTATTTGAAGTAAAAATCACTCAAATTATTTATATCAGCTGAAAATATGAAAATATTACTAATTTTTAAAATTTGAATGAACATGCTTTTTGGAGATATTTGGAACTGAAATGTTGTATATATTGCTTTACTTGAACAAAAATCATCGTTTTAAAGAAACCATTTTTTTCCCGAAGTAAGAGTATTTTTATTGGTAACTAAACCAAATTCAGCTGACATTCAAAAACAATTTAGCATGAATAATATTTTTTTTATATTGTACTAATTCAGTTTATTGAATATTAAATCGTATTTTTTATTTTAAATGTTTTTATTTAAATTGATTTCAAAAAAATCAATGCTTTAAATTTAAATAAAGCTTCCGAAATTGCAATATATACTAGCTAGAACTTCTATAAAAGAATAAAAAAAAAAAAATTGAAAAAAGGGCGGAATTCCCTAAACACTAGTTATAGCGCAAAGAAGCTGTGAATTAATTTTAGTCCATTTTTAGGGCTAAAAGCCGCGGGTGACTGGCCTGTTTTAATACGAAAGTACCAATTTTTGCGGGGATATTATTTTTTACGCCAAATCTATTGAAAAATGCGTGAGGAGGTGAAAAAAATAACACTTTTGCAAATTCCATATATTTCATGGGTGCTCTAATGCACATGACACGTTCCCCATGATATCTGTGCTCTATTTAGTTTCTCAAAATTCGGTTGTAGTTCACGTTGTATCATCGCAATTGCTTTAACTTTTTTCACACTACCACAATGTTGATGGGGTGATTTTGTAATCCAAACCAAACCGTTTTTTTCGTTTCTGTTAAAACGTAAACGAAAACATTTGTCATTTTATTAAACGAGTAGTAATTTTCGTTTGTTGTCAATTGCGAGTTATTAATGCCAGACAAAATATAATATTTTCCCAAATTTCGACCGATTACAATGTATGTACCCTGGTAGAAAAATACGCACGGCATAGTTGTGGCACGACTATAATTTGGCTCAGCGCTGAAATTAAGTAGATAGCCAGTACTCTCCATAAAATAATTCAGTAGGTTAGGTTGAATGGGAGCCCGCCAGAACGGCGAGTTCACTCGGATGCCATAGGGCCTATTGCGATTCCCTCAGTCTCCCCCATTTTCGCATGGAAAGTAAAACCACGACCCTAGAAAAAACCTGAAACCATCCAGATTTTCTCAAAAATCCGGGAGACTAGACAGAGAAACATTGCGCAGACTGTCCAGGTCGTCAAAGAACCTGCTGCCCAGATATCTGAGTCGCCGCTTCTTCATTCTCGGCCAGATGCTGCACTGTCACAAAGTCACAAGGCAAATGCTGCGCGTAGCCATTCGGCCTATCGCGTGGTGTCCCGTGGGAACTCCTACAAGTATACCAATCGTCCGCTTGCCAAAACCAAGAAGAAGCTTCGTTCTCCCTGGATCAACTGGTCAAGGTCGTCCACTTTGCCCTCGTCTTCCTGTCCGATATATCCTCTATCACACCGAATAGCTCCACCAGAGGAACCAAACTATGACGAACTATGCTCCGCCTCCGCGAAACGCAAAACGCGAAATTAAATTAGAAAATAAATAAAAATTTAGCATAATTTAATATTATAAAAAAACTATTTTTAAAACTTCTAAACAAATTAAAAAAAAAAATCAAATTTCAAATTTTAACTGCGGTGGTGCAAAAATCAATAAAAAAAATGCTGAAAGAAAAAGAATTAAATATCGGATATTTTAAATATACAAAAAAAGAATATCCAGTTCGAATATTATAATTATCAATATAAAAAAATATAAAAATTTAAATACTGGTTAGTTCATGTGCAAAATCATATAAAAAAATCTTCATTATCGCCTGAGCACCCGAGTAGGAAAAAAAAAATTATAAATCAAAAAGATTTATCCGAACGTAGGATTTATTCTTGCAAAAAAAATATATTTAATGAATTTAAAAATAAAAAAAAAATAAAAAAATTATTGACCGAGACGGGAGTCGAACTTGGAACCCCTGGGCTTCCAGCCGGATGTGATCGCTCTAGGCTACACCGGGCTATGAACTAATAGCAGAATTATATCGATTAGTAACACTCGCGAGGGTTACACCATGTAAATGTACACTCAAAAAGTCAGTAAAGTCAGCAAAAAATGTTGCTGTGTCAGCAAATTTTTAGTCAGGAGCGTCCTTGCAAAAAAGTTGGTAATTTCAGCAAAAGGTTTGCTGAAAATCAGCGAGCTGACTAAAATTGTTAAACAAAATGGAATGGAATTTGAATGACTCAAACTGCCGGAGTTTGGTTCTTGAAATTTCGCATGCGATTGAAGCAAGATTATATATTTGGGATTTTTACTGGGAGGAACAAAAACGGGTGAAGAACCCCTTTTAATTACCTGTTCAAACACTATCCACGGAATATGAAACTTATGTAGCATTGAAACATACTCTCCAAAAAGTTAAACAAATTTTCTAAAAGAGAAAAAACCTTAGAAAAAGAATGGAACTTATATATTCTGATATTTAAACCGCAGGTAACGAAGCACCGCTGGAAGAAACCGACGCAGTAAATTTTCCAACTGAATTTGTGAATTTACTTGAATTGGCAGGCCTACCTTTACATAAACTGGAATTAAAAAAAACTTCAATGCACGCTAACAACGTAGATACGTAGCTTTGCCCGCTATCTTTAATATTATAAATCGTTTGCCCTGCTTTACGTTATTTATTTTCATTCAAAACACAAATGAATAAAACTACTTACGGGTCTATCTACCTAAGTTCGCACTTTACCAAATTATCTTGACATACACACGTATATTGCAATTTGTAATGGATTCATTAATAACAATCCACTTTCATAAAAAAATGTGATCAAATATTTATTTATTTTAAACCCATTGTTGTGTCAGAATTATTTGTTTGTGGTGGCTGGGTGAAGGCTTTTATTATAAATACTGTACTTTAAATAAACAAAGCGAATTTACCCACCCAACAACGAATACGACCTATCTACGCCGATGGTTTGAACAACAGACAATTAGTTGTTACATGCTCACGTGTTGGTATACTAAATGATTTATTTATATAAAAATGAAGAGGCAAAAAATAGTGTTTGTACTTAAACATTACAATAAATTTACCTTAACATTTATTTTATCTTAATAACAAATATTGTGTTTTATTTTATCTAAAAGTAATTTAATTCTAAACTTTAAGGCACGCTAACAACGTAGCGGGCTGCTTTAAATGTTTTTTTATTTTCATTTAAAACACAAATGAACAAAACTATTTACGGGTCCATCTACCTATGTGCGCACTTTACCAAATTATCTTGACATACGCACGTATATTGTCAAGAATTATTGTTGTGTCAGAATTATTTATTTGTTTTGGCTGGGTGAGTGAAGGTTTTTATTATAAAAAACTGTATTTAAAAAAAAAACAAATTTTAAGAAAATCACCATCAACCACGAATACGACTTATCTATAATAAATTTACCTTAACAATTATTTTACCTTAGCAACAAATATTTTGTTTTATTTTATATAAAAGAAATTTAATTCTAACCTTTAAGGCACGCTAACAACGTAGCGGGCTGTGCCCGCTAGTTAAGGCATATGATGCCAATAAAATATCTTAAAAGTAGATTTTGTAGCAGTTTTTTCGCTCTCCTGAAAATCTATTAAAAAACACATGTGACATTTTGCAGGCGTGAGTTAAAATCAAAGCACTCACGTGAGTCGTGAGTGAGCGTGAGTTAAAAAATGTTCGTGAGTCGTGCGTGAGTAAATTTTTGTGGGTGAGTTTGCGTGATTATATTAAAAAATATTGCGATACTTAGCAATTGTGGAAAAATTCCAGAGGTTTTCCCCTCCTTCAAATAAGGTGTATTCCAGTCAGTTCAGGTACTTGCGAACGGGTGTTTTCTACTTCTGCCAGAATTGTAAAGAAGAAATCGACTTCGTGTACAAAACATTGAACAATTTTGTTCCTCCACAAAAATTTGGAATAACATTTAAAGACTTACATTGAATTTTTATTTAAAAATTTTATAAAATTAAATTAAAGGAATTAAATGCGGTAAAATCGCAAAACCTAATTAACAAATTATGAAAAATAATCTGTTGAAAGCACGTCTCTATCAAAATTTTATTCTTGAATAAGGCAATCGTCAGAGGGCGACGTTTTTAGTATTTCTAGAAATATTTACTAAGTTAAAGTGCAAACTCAATGAGAATTTCTTGTTCTCGTCTAGGGGCGTTTCTAAACATTTAAAATATAAAGGAAAAAACAAAAAAAAATACCACATTTTGCTTTGTCATCTTCCAATATACTACTCTGTTGTTTTGACAGATCTAGTAATGTAGTGATATCCATTAAGTATAATCAACAATAGAAAATAATATGTTTTCTAAAGTGTCAGTAATATTTATATTTGCACAAGCACTTGAATAGTGTCAAATTTTTAACAAATTTTTTTTTTATAGTTAAGCTAATTTTAATTCTAAATAAATAAAACTTATGTTCAATAAAGAAAGTTTCCTTAAATAATTAAGATAAAAACCAATTTCATATTTTTCGTGAGTACTTCGTGAGCGTGATTCAAATTAAAATTAATCACGTGAGCGTGAGTGAGAAAATGTTCGTGCGTGAGTAGTGCGTGATTATTATTTTTCTTTCGTGAGCATGCATGTTAAAATTTCAGTGTTGTTAACTTTCTTTTAAAATCGCTAAAAACGAAGAAAAATTGGTCATATTTAAAGTGGTGCAATTGTAAGTCTGGTGACTATTTGTAGATAAAAATAAAGCAGGAAAAACTTGAATTGTGTTAAATTCGTGGCCACCACTGTATGTATTAAATTATCAATATTCATTGTCACTGACAAGGAAAGACTCCCAACGCGCACGGGCAGAACTTAATGAGCTTCGGATATGTTATAGAGGAGAAAAATTTAAAGGACTCGTATTTTTTTTAGCTGCCCAATCTCATATTTAAGGGTTAAAAAATGGGGTCAAAAATGGCCCAATTTTTGGTTTTTTCGGATTATTTCATATTTGTTCCAAAGTAACTATAGGAAATTTTGGTGTCGTACGAAAGATATTTTAGAGGCCTATTCACGGATGTATAAAACATGCTCAAGCACGCTTATTTGTTTATGGCATAGCACAAAATATGAAAATTTTAGGTGGTTTTGTATGGTTGAAAGCCAACTAATGTTTTGATCCGAAATTGAAATTTATTGAAATGGATTGATTCGTCTGTAAAAAAAATCAATTTTTGTAATATGACCGATTCTATACAAAATCAACAGGCTTTGTCCATTGACCCATGTAAAACAGTGCACCAATCGCATTTAAATATTTTCGTATTTGCGACATGTATCGTGCGAACAAGCCATTTTTGGGGAGACCTTTATATGGGCACTAGGTCTAAACATAGACCGATTTTAACCAATCGTCCTTGGGTCGATATAAGCCGGTGTATTTTATAAAAATATCTTAATATTTACTATCTGTAGCGCACAAGGCAACATGGACAGACAGACGTACGGACAGACGGACGTCGTTACATCGAGCCAAAAAGTGATTCTAAGTCGACCGGTACACTGAAAGGTGGGCCCAATATATTTTGGTGTAACAAACATCAGATCCAGTTGCTAAAATAATATTAAATAAATAATTACGAATAAATAAGAAGTTTGTTTCTAATACTAAAATTCATATTTTTTCTACAAAACAAGTAAAAAAAATTGAATTTTATTTGTGAAATCAGTATACTCAAAAAAATAAGTTAGTAGAAAAATTAGTATCAAGTGTACTAGTTTTCAGCAATTTTTTTTGCTGAAATTCCGTTTTCAGCAAAAATTTTAGTTATATTTTTTTAGCACTAAACTAATTTTGAACTAATGTTTTACTAATTTATTTTGCTACAAAAATTGTGCATTCATGTCGTGGACGACAAACAGATAGACTAGATGTAGATGTCGCAGCTTGTCTGGAAACGGAAATGACAAAAAAAGGAAAACAACTCTACACATATTCTATATTTAAATTTTCAGCAAATAAATTAATTAAAGTAAAATTTCGCTACAAGTTTTTTGAGTTTTTTTCAGTCTACTAATATTCAGCAAAAAGTTTAGTGATTTTAGCAAGGATATTTTTCATTTGCAGTCGACTAAGTGTTAGCAAAACTTTTGCTGAAGATTACTATTTTTTTTTTTGGTGAAAATCAGCTCGCTGATTTTCAGCAAACCTTTTGCTGAAATTACCAACTTTTTTGCAAGCACGCTCTTGACTAAAAATTTGCTGACACAGCAACATTTTCTGCTAACTTTACTGACTTTTTTTTTTGAGTGTAGAATCTTTTAATTTTTGCGCGTCATTCCAAAACTAATCGAATATCGCACGACACGTTATTAAAGTTTTGATCATCGCTTGAAGAAAAATTGCTTACTATGCATATTCCCACACTATGAGTTTAGTGCAGTATGGACAGATACTCAGACAACAATAAGAGTGTCTTATTGCATGCTTATGGTATGCAATACAGAGCAGTCAAACATACTACACCTCCCTTTTACAGAAAAAGAATGATCAATTGGGTATGATCGATATTCATTTATCATTCTTTTGTATATTAATTTCTAAAATTTAAAATTTGTCTTTTTTTTTTTAATTTCATAAACATTATTCTTATTATTATTTTTTTTTATAAAAATTTAATTTTACGTGGAAGTTAGGGCATACCTTTTCCTCCCCTTTTTTTTTAGTAAAAAAAAATTATTCTTATTTTTTTTTACTTAATATAATGTGTGAAGAAAAAAAAAATTATTTATTCTATTTATCATAATGGGTGGCCATCCCAAAATAAATTTAAATATTAACTTTCCTATAATATATATTAATTCTGTTCTTATGTACTAATGTGGACTTATTGCCATCACTTAAAAGTACATTATTGCTAGTATCTATATCTATGACCTCGAAAGGTCCTTTGAATTCTTCATCCAAATTGTGGCCGGATTCGTTCCGAACCAAAACTAAATCGCCTATTTCAATATCTATTTTATTCAAGTTTCTATCGTAGAGGATCTTTTGTGCTCTCTTAGCTTTATCAAGCAATTTCCGAGCTCTCTGATTCGAAACTTGTAACCTATACTTTACTTCTAGGTTATAGGAATCCACATTATATATGGGATCCACCTGGCCTTGGTTCATGACGCCAAAGCCAGTAGGTATTTTTCCAAATACTAGTTGAAATGGGCAATAACCATGAACTGTTGATGGCGAAGTGTTATAGCAATATGTAAAAAATTTTAGCCATTCGTCCTAGTCGGATTTGTCAGAGGACAAATATGATCTGAGATACTCGTTAAGTGTTCTGTGAGATCTTTCAATTGTACCCATGGATTCATGGTGATATGCTGTAGATGTTGATTTCTCTATATTTAAGAGATCGTAAAGTTCCTGAAGAACTTGATTTACATATTCAGTACCCATGTCCGTTAGAATTTTTCCCATTGGACCATATAACAGTACAAAGTGTTCCATAATAGCTTTGGCTACACTTTTCGCACTTTTATTGAGTATTGGCACCGTTACAAGATATTTTGTAAGGTCACAAATCATACTTACAGCGTATTCGTTTCCATTATTAGATCTCGGTAATGGACCAATTGTATCTATTAGAACAATATCGAATGGTTTCACTGGCGTTGGAGTAATTATCATTTCCTCCTTAACGTTTCTCAGTGCTTTATTTCTTTTGCATTGATCGCAGGACTTGACATATCGTTTGATGTCCTTAGTCATTTTGTCCCAGCGAAAATATTTTCTTATTTTTTTAGTCAACCGTGTTATAACTGAGTGTCCTCCAAAAATTGGATCATCATGATATTTTCTCAGTATATTGCGCTTTTCTATTTCGTCTGTTATTATCCTTAATTTAGTTGTGAGGGCTATTTTTACATTATTGAGGGAAGCGTTTCCTCTCTCTTTAAATTCCGCGATTCTTATATATTCAAATAATTTGTCATTTAGTGACATTTGGAATAACTTTATCCCGTTATTACCAGCTATCTTTTCAAGCTGTGAGAAGAATTGATCTAAATCGATTTTCTCATTAGCAACAAGGTTAGGTATATTCGTTTTGAGAATTATCTTTTTTCCTTTCTTAATATTTATTGCGGTATCCTTAGTGTATAATCTTACACTTTTCTTCAATTCGCTACTATTCAGCACCTCATAGACGTTTGTAGTTTTAGGGGCAACCTTCAATATTTTATTAGTCTCAGTATTCATTATGTCTGAGAATTCTATGCGAGACAGCGCATCAGCTGCATAAT
This sequence comes from Leucophora obtusa, assembly GCA_949987735.1. Taxonomy (NCBI): domain Eukaryota; kingdom Metazoa; phylum Arthropoda; class Insecta; order Diptera; family Anthomyiidae; genus Leucophora; species Leucophora obtusa. The sequence goes on from OX465295.1 coordinate 247,270,810, forward strand.
TGTCTGCTCAGTCCAATCAAAAGAAACATTTTTCCTAGATAGTCTAGTCAAATGTCTCGATGACTCAGAAAAATTAGGTATAAACCTTCTATAATAATTGCAAAATGCAACAAAGCTTTTAGCTTCATCACCATTTTTAGGTGTCGGATAATTTTCAATTATCGAAAATTTGCTGTCATCAGGCAGAATGCCTTTGTCCGTGCATTTGTGTCCTAAGAATGTTACTTCACGACAGAAAAATGAACACTTATCTGGATGCAATTTGAGATTATATTTTCGACACATGCCAAGTACATCTCTTAAGTTCTGCAACATATGCTCCTCTGAGCAAACGATTACTAACAGATCATCCATATACAAAAATCCTTGGGCTGGCGACAGCCCGGAAAAAGCCAAAGACATCATTCTTTGGAATGAATTCGGTGCAATTTTTATACCATATGGAAGTCTTTTAAATCTAAAGGAACCTTTTTCCGTTGAAAAAGATGTAATATCTCTGGAATCTTTTTCCAGTTATATCTGATGAAAACCAGATACTAAATCTAAACAGGATAAAAATTTAGCTCTACCTAATTGATCTAAAATATCATCTATGCGAGGAAGAGGGAATTTATCAGCTATAAGCTTCTTATTTATTCCTCGATAATCAACGACAAGTCTCCATCTTTTAAGGTCAGTCCCTGATAACGATTTTTTCGGTACTAATAAAATTGGACTGTTATATTCCGAAACTGATGGTTCGAATATGTCATCATTAATTAATTTATCCACTTGTTTGTTAACCTCCTCTTTATGGGAGTGTGGTATGCGATAGTTTTTCATATATACGGGCTCATTATCTTTCAAGCTGAGTTTTTGTTTATAAATATTATTAACAATTATCTTCTCAGATTCTAATGCAAATATGTCAACGAATTCAGAGCATATATTCCTTAATCTGTCCTCGACAAATTTGGGAAAATTTCTGTATAATCTTTCCAGTTTTTCTCGGTCTTTTTGATAATCTCGGCTCTGTTGGACAATGTCGTAGTCGTTTAGACTCTCTGTTCGTATTTGAGGATTTGAAATAATAATATTCTCGTTCGTTGTGTAAACAATTCTAACGAGTGGCATTGATTTCGAAGTTATCGTACTCGCAATATAAACACCATTCTGTAACATTTGGTGTGGAATTAATACTTCATCTTCACTACTCTGAATATTGATAAGTCTTATCACTTCAGATCTTGCAGGAAGAGATATGGAGTTGATCTGCGGTGCATTTCGCATCTCCAAAGCGATATCATATGGACATTCTTCAGATCTTAAAATAATCAAGTCCTTGTCGCTCTGATAATTGAGTACACAATTATATTTCCGTATGAAATCCATACCTATTATTCCGTCAGATGGAATTGGGAAGTCATCCTGAACAACATGAAATTCATGTGCTATAAGGAGATCTTTAGCTTTCAAATCCGTTTCGACTTTTCCAAGTGTAGTTATCAAACTTTGTCCTACACCACTAATAGTTGTCGTTATATTCGCATCAATTTGTTCGTTAAGAACTTTACCGATTTTAATTATAGAAATATCGGCTCCCGTGTCTACTAAAAATGTGGATCTCTCTCCGTTTAATGTCGTCCTTATGTAGAGGTAACTATAAAGAGATAGATTGAAGGTGTGTATTCTATTTTCCATTTGCTTTATATTAGGGGTGCTTATTAGTTTTCCGAAACATTGTCGGCTACGATTTGATTATTATCATATGAAATATTGTCATATGAAATTCTATGGTTTCTTTTACCAATATCAAAATTTTCACGGTTGAGGTGTTTAATACTACCTCTTCGACCGGTATTGTAATTATCGTAAAAATTTTCCTTGCCCACGATACAGTAACGTTTGCGTTTACGATTATCTCCGCATCTATTACCAATATTATTGGCATTACTGAATAATATATTCGGTTGTCCGTATAATTTGGTACAACTACTGATGAACTTGGCAAGTAGTTCATTCAAGTTTGAAAAATTGCCTGCCTCTATTATAAATTTCACTCTTTCGTTTGCAGTATTTAGTCGTCAATTCTAATGGCACTCCGTCCGAAACATAGGCATTTTCCAAAGATCTCGTCAAGGATTCAATTTTAGTAGCATATGAATTCGCACTGCTACTGCCTTGACGGATATTAAAAAGTTTAGCCGAGGCAAGCTCCACTGATTCGTATTTGACGGAATATTTTAATTTCAAAGCAATATCTCGGATAGTTGTTTCCGAAGTAATTAAGTTTCTTACGAAACCTTTTAATTTGGTCTTTGCAAGCTTCACTGCCAGGGTCTCGTGTGATTCCTTAATAGAATCAACAAGATCAAGGGCATCTAGAAAACTCTGTAGGTTTTCTGCCCTGCCATCAAAGTCTGGAAGGAGCTTTGAGGGTAAATTTAAAAATTCTACCCCTGGTCGTGGCATTTGAAATTGTATTTAATAAAGGAAAAAAAAATCTTTAAATTTTTGACTATCCTACTTTATGTAGGCCAATGTTAGTACAGAGAATGGAAAAAAAATGTGTATATGTGTCATTACATCCGCTATCCGTTTCCTTTTGGCAACATATCTCGGTTGTAATGGCAGATATCGGTCATCTGGTTGTTTGATGACCATATAAATTTTATCACACTGTGGGAGTGTCACGTATGAATCACCACAGTTAAAAAAATTATTAAAAAAAAATTAATTGTTAGCAACATTTTTTTTTAATTTCCACACATATATTCTTATAACTAAAAATTTATAAATTGTTGTTCATGTATGCACTTTACTTAGTTCCCTGTTCAAATAAGCTTTGATTAATTTTTTTTTAAATAAAAAATTTATGATTTTCAAATTTCAGTTTTCCTTTTTTTCTTGTTTTTTTTTTCTTAAAAAAAATAATATGAAAAAAAACGTTTACTTTTGCAAAAATTTGTTTCAAAAAATATTATTTTATTATTACTTTTTTAAAAAATTTTTTTTCGTTCAAATTTTAATTTTATATTTTAACTTTTTTTTTTTTCTTGATGAAAGGTGCCAATTTTTGGGCACCTACCTTTTATGTACTGGTAAGTTTTCTTAATAGATGACACATCACATTTTTTCAAAGTTTTAATGGAGATGCTGCAGGAATTTGTTGAGTTGGTGAATGAGATGGAGTAGTATTTATATTGCAGTTTTAACTATGTTAATAATTTGACCATTTATATGTTGTTGCTCCAATTGTTGAGCTTGAGAAGATTTTAGGTGTGTTTTGGTTGTTGTCTCCATTGTAGCATCCATTAATTGAGCATTGAAGATAGTTGGTGACTGGTGTATTTGGCCACACCAGCATCTTCCTTCGGGTAACTCGGCGTGTTACCCTTGTTTTGTTTAAAGCAAAAATTCAGTTTTGTTGATGTTTGAGGAGATGATATTATTCATCGCTGTTTTTGTTATTGTAGCATTTATTAATTTAGCATTGTTGATGTTGGTAATAACATTTTTGGTAATGGTTTGTGAGTTGTTCTTGTTGGGGTGCAGATGAGGAAAAAGTATCCATATAGCAGATGTTGTTATAGTTTTAATATTCTTACGAATTTGTCACTTATATTCGTGGTCATTTATATTCGTGGTCTTTATGAAATCCCTAACGGAATTGGATTGGATTCTGTAAACGGGCTTATAAAAATGAACGGAAATACCATTATAATGACGTTATAAAACTTTAATATATTTATGTTTTAAAAATTTAAATAAAAACATAATAAATATATCACATTTAAATTTTTTTATTAAAATTAATAATAAAAATAATTTTAATCGGATTGGAAATTTCCTTATCAAATCCGTAGAGAGGATTTATAGAATCCAATATCGGAAATTTCCGTTTAAAAATTTCATTACAAGCAAAGGAATGAGGAAATTTTCCACATGTTTCTTACGGAAATTTCCGATTGTTGGATTCTATAAATGCACTCTACGGATTTGATGAGGAAATTTCCGATCAGACGAAAATTGTTTTCTTAAAATAAAAAATTTTGATAGCCAATTTTTAGCGGTATTAATTTTTTACACATAGTCATTAGATTTTCTGAAACATAAATATTTAAAAAGTTTTATGACGTTATTGTAATGCCATTTCCGTTCATTTTTATAAGCCCGTTTACAGAATCCAATCCGTTTCCAATCCAATTCCGTTGGAGATTTCATAAAGACCACGATTGTTTATTTTTTAGATGTTTCATTTTAAAATATTCACAGTTTTTAATAGGATTTTTTTTGTTCCACTTACAATTGTGGGGTCTGCATTGACACTTATTTGTTAATATTTAAACATCCATTTTTTAAAATTCACTTTTACACTGTCTATAATTTTATTAGCTTTTTTTTTTTAAGTTTTTCTTTTATTAAAATTTTTTTTTACCCGTCCAGAGTCTGCTAAGCAGACACTGGCTGGATCGCCATGTAATATTTAATTAATTTAAACACAACTCGTCTTTTAACCGTCTATAATAAGACTGTCTTCTTTATTTATTAAAATTCTTAAAGCTGCTTAATATAGGGTGACCATTTTTTTCTGACTTCAAATCAGTACAAATTTTAAAAAAATATCATCAAAAAAATGATTATGCAACCAACCTAATTTGTTGTCAACCGAATAGTTTGGTTAAGTCAACAAAATTTTTCGACTAACCATCATACCATCCTAAGAAACCTTACACATTTCTCCCTATACAGACCCCAAACCAAAAAAAAATTTTTCCATGAAAAAATCCAGTTTTTTAAGTACAGGAAACGGACCCATTATTTAGAAATTTCAATGATCTGTTACCATTCCTTTTCTAGTTTTTTTTTGTAACAGAAATATAGCCATGCTACGAATGTAGTTAGTTAAATATGACACCAGTATAGTATGAACGTTAATTCTACCGAATTTTTATTCAGGCCAACGAATTTTTGTCGTCACGATCAAATTGCATTGTCTAAACTAATTTTCTGTAGATACAAATTAACCAATCGATTGGCTACAAATTTAGTTGTCAGAAAAAACTTTTTTCTCTTTGCTAATTTCTGCATGATTTCTGACATAGAAAACCTTCACATTTTGTCTACGTGTTTCTACAAAAACACTTAACATTTTTAAAAATAATTCAAAATTTTTTTCATAGAAATACCCCCATATATTGCTTCAGATTTAAAAGCTTTTTGTACGAAAAAATCTTCAGCTTTTCGGTCGTTTCCTATAACTCAATAAACAGAATCATTCTGACAGTAGTTCTGAAAACCGGATAATTAAAATATTTTTATCACAGTCAAATAACTATTTCTATTATCGAAATGGAACCATTTGATGGATTCGGTTGCCACCACGAATCTTCTCTGTGTATGAAACTACATATTAGATTAAGAAATTTACATATAGGAAAATCATTTTGAATGCTTTCTGGTAGAGAAAACCGCTCACATTCATAAAAATGTATCCTATAAAAAATCTGCATTGTACCTACTTGCATTTTGGCTTTTTTTACTAAAAAAAATTTAATATTTTTTTAAATGCCAAAAATCAGTACAATCAGTACAAATTTCAAAAATCAGTACAAATCAGTATACGAATTTGTCATCAGTACAGGTGACCAAAAATCAGTACATGTACTGATCAAATCATTACGAATGGTCACCCTAACTTAATATTATTTAATGTAAAATTGGGGAATATGATTACTATGCATATTCCCACACTATGAGTTTAGTGCAGTATGGACAGATACTTGAAACAACCCTACGGGACATTTTAACAAACTGTCACCGAACTGGCCCCTTTACATGAAATAGACTGGTCACTTTTACATGGTGTTGTCATAGGAGGGGGAAATTGACCCCTTGTGACATGTCATATAAAAAATAACGTCTATTAGGATGTATAATTTTCTGTAAAAAAAAAATTAAAATTTCGAACCGCAAATTTTAAATTTTTAACTTTTTCTACATATCCGAATTTTTCAATTTTATGGGCATTTCGGTAGATATATATGGGTGATATCAAAAAATGTGATAAAAACCGTGTAACCACATAATTTCTAATGCATGGATTACATTTGAGTTATATATTTCGATATATATCAGCGCATTGTCACCTGTTTTACAAAATTTATAACAATCAATTATTGGTTAAAACATAATATTTGTGATCAATTTTATAGGCCAAATGTAAACTCCGTAACAAGTAACTCATAAGGTTTTTTAAATTTAATAGCTTATATTTAATAACCAATAAAGCTAAACACTAACTGTATGAATTTTTATAAAGAGGAAAAGTGCCGTTTTTAATAAAAATTAATACATTATACAAACTTTTTCGTATATCTTAGCTATCACGACTTCAACTCTGTAACGATTTTTCGTCATAATTTTTGATAAAAATGCATATACCAGAATTTTGGAGTTATCTATTATTTATATTGCGAAAAGTATAATATCATTTATACTCAAATGATCGTTGGACTGTAAATAATCATCTAGTATAACAGACTTGAAGTTTTTCTGCAGCATGTAACATTCTCGAGATGAAAAAGGATGTCTTTAATAAGATTTGAAAAAATGTTGTAAACTCCGTTTCTAATTTTTACACCAAACTATTTAACGAGTAAGAAAAACAATGTCATATTTGGATTCACCTTGTAGGCATCATGCGATTTTGTTTCGGAAAAAAATTCTGACAAAGTGTTTCTGAAAGAAAACGATAAAAGTAACCAAATGTAAACTCCGTAACTGTAAACTCCGTAACCACAATTGTTTGCATCAGATTTCATTCAAATAAATGTAGATAAATGTTTAAAATATTTTAAAATAACCATAAACAGAGGTGATTCAACTAATATTTATGCGTCAAAAGATGATTCAACTAATAATTTTGCGTCAAATCAAAAAAAGTTATCAGTTTTTTACCCTAAGCTGCTGGAGCGAAAAACGATTGATTTTGCATTTCATTGGTTTTGAATTGATATTTCGAGCTGAATTGCGGCCGAAAATGGCCCATATTTGAAAAAGAAAATAGCATATCAATTAAAAATTCACATAATTCGAATTTTTTGCAAACACTAGTTTTTTATTTAACTTGTTCATGACAGATATAGAATTTTGGTTTCGCTGGATATCATTAACCAACTTTAACCTAGAACCGAAATGCCCATAAATTTAATAGAAACGCAAAAACGGCTTTTTTTTATTTATTTGCCAAATTTTTTTTAAAATACACAATTTGGAAATGTCAAAAGCTATTTTTGTAATATAATAGTTATTATCAGGGCAAGGACTTTCATGAACTAAAAAATCGAAAATATGCGCTTAAAATATGCACTATAAAATAGAAAATATGCACTTAAATATGCATTTATAACGAAATATGCATTAAAAACCAAAAAATATGCAATTCAAAATAAATGTTTTTTTTAAATTATATTTATTAAAAACTAACAAACGTAAAAATTCAGGTATCGGTTACAATAAGCTTGTTCGTTTACTTACTACAAGTTACTATATTTACTACAGCTGGAAAAATTCAATACAAAAAGTAAAAAAAAACTTTGCAATTGTAGTAAAAGTAGTAAGAAATTCGAGTAAACGAACACACTGAATATGTCTTCAAATACACATAGTTAAATATATTTTTGTGTGTGGCATTTTACCTGAAAAAACTTTATTATAAAATAGAACTTAAATATGTGTACTGTAAAATCGTACTCACTTTCGTAACTCAGAGAAAAACGTGGCAGAAATTAATGCTCGGGGACAAGTTTCCTAAAATAATTTTTATAAATTTTTTCAACTTTCTGTTTGTGAGCAATAACACCCGTACACGTTAATTTAAAATTACATCTATAAAAAATGTGTTAGTGGGTGACAACATTTTGTATACTATGTGTTTCTCTTTCTAGTGTAGTGTTGTATTACCAATAGAGCTTCCAAATAATTAATTCTTTAGAATTTTTTTAGTTTTTAAGTATGAATTCTTAAATCGAATTTCATATTTAAAAATATTAAAAAATATGCAATAATGTGCAAAATATGCACAAATATGCAATAAAAATCATAAAATATGCAATAAAATATGCACTTGAAAGCAAAATATGCATTTACTAGCGGGCGCAGCCCGCTACGTTGTTAGCGTGCCTTAAAGGTTAAGGGTGGGGGGGCTTCGCCCTCCCCCCGGGGGGCTGTGCCCCCCACAATTTTTATTAAATTCGTTTTTTTATTTAAAGTTTTTTTATTTAAAGCCTTCACCCAGCCACCACAAATAAATAATTCTGCACAACAATGGGTTTAAAATAAATAAATATTTGATCACTTTTTCTCATGAAAGTGGATTGTTAGTAATGAATCCATAATAATTTGCAATATACGTGTTTATGTCAAGATAATTTGGTAAAGTGCGAACTTAGGTAGATAGACCCGTAAGTAGTTTTATTCATTTGTGTTTTGAATGAAAATAAATAACGTAAAGCAGATTTGGAAAGCATTTTATAATATTAAAAATAGCGGGCAAAGCCCGCTACGTTGTTAGCGTGTCTTAAAGTTTTTTTTTTAATTCCAGTTTATGTAAAGGTAGACCTGGCAATTCAAATAAATTCAGAAATTCAGTTGGAAAATTTACTGCGTCGGTTTCTTCCACCGGTGCTTCGTTACATGAAGTTTAAATATCGGAATATATAAGTTCCATTCCTTTTCTAAGGTTTTTTCTCTTTTAGAAAATTTGTTTAACTTTTTGGAGAGTATGTTTCAATGCTACATAAGTTTCATATTCCGTGGATAGTGTTTGAACAGGTAATTCCCTCTTCCAATCCATTTGCATTGTCTATAATTTCAATTCCACTCGTTCAACGTTTATATCCATTTCATTCCACTTGTGTAGTGTTTCAATTCCACTCGTTTCCTATTTAGTTTCTTAATTTTAGTGTTTCATATACACTTGTTCTTTAAGTTTTAGGTTTCTAGCTAAAGACGCAGATGTTAAGGGGGGGGGGAATTTTCCCCTTTTGAACCACCATTTTTACCACGTTCCTGTCCAAAGTCCTAGAAATGCCTTGTCGATAAGTTAGCCCATACTCCAAGGAAAACATATTATATATTACAGGTTTCTAGCCGAAGGGTTCGGTTAGGCCATCAAGGGGGAGAATTATTCCGTTTTTACCCCTCCCGGTAGGAATTTCCAAAAATTCCGTCTTAGAGGACGTCTGCGTTGGAGGAGGAACCTACTACATACATAATTTTAGGTCTCTATATCCAGCAGTTTGGCCAGGCCGTCAAGGGGGAAGTTTTTTCCCTTTTTACCCCTCCCGGTATGAATTTTCAAAAATACCATCTTAGGGGACGTCAACGTTGGAGAAGGAACCCAATTTAAGATCCCTTGTTCCAGCAGTTTGGCCAGGCCGTTAAGGGGGAGACTTTTCCTGTTTTTGACCCTACCTGTAGAAATTTCCAAAAATTTCAGCTTAGCGGATGTCTACAATAGAGGAGGAACTTTAATACCAAATTTCAACTTCCTACCTCCAGCGGTTTGGGCAGGCCTTTAAGCGGCACTTTTCGCTTCATTAGTCCCATTAAAATCACCTTCCCGGTAAGTGAGCCCATACTCCAAGTAACATATGTTTTACATTTCAGGTTTCTAGCCAACTTTTACTATTTGTGCCCCTCTCGGTAGGAATTTCCGAAAATCCATCGACAGGGAATTTCAGCTTCCTAGTTCCAGCAGTTTGAGCAGGCTGTCAAGGGGGACACTTTTTCTTTTTTTGTTCCTCCCGGTTGGAATTAGGCTGGAAGAGAAACCTAAGTACCGAATTTCAGCTTCCTAGTTCCAGCAGTTTGGACAGGTCGTTAAGGGGCAACTTTCCCTTTTTGAGCCCCCATTTTATAACGACCCTGTCCAAAATTCAAAAAAGTATCTTTCTAATAAGTTAGCCCTTACTCCAAGGACCCACATTTTAAGCTTCAGGTTTCTAGCCGAAGGGGTTTTTACCGGCCCCCAAGGTGAGGCTTTTCTTCTTTTTGCCCCTCACTTTAGGAATTTACAAAAATTCCATCTTCGCGGCTATCTGCGATGGATGAGGAACATTCATACCAAATTTCAACTGCATTGCCTAAGCGGTTTGGGCGGGCCGTTAGTGGGGACATTTTTCCCTTTTAACCACCATTTTTACTATGTTCCTGTTCCAAAATAGAAAAATTACGTTGCCGGTGAGTTAGTCCTACTCCAAGGAATACATATTTAAAATTTTAGGTTGGCCAAAATGGATTGGGCAAGCCGTCAGAAGGAGACTTTTACCTTATTTCCCCTCCCGATAGGAATTTCAAAAATTCCGTCTAAGCGGACGCCTACACAGAAGGAGGAACTCACATACCGAGTTTCCTTTTGGGATATCCTGTAGGGAATTCCAAAAATACAAACTTAGTCGATGTCTACTACAGTGGAGGAACCTTTATACCAAATTTCAACTTCTTACCTCCAGTGGTTTGGGCAGGCACTTTTCCAATTCGTGAGACTGTTTATGGGGAGACTTTTCCCCTTTTTGCCCGTTCCGGTAGGAATTTCCAAAAATCCCGTCTTAGCGCACGTCTATGCCGAATATCAAGAAATCTTGTTTTAGTGGAGATATCCGTGGGGGGAGGAAAAAAAAGTAGTTTTTTTGAAATTATATATTATTTTAAATGGTACTTTTTGGAAAAACGAAATTTTTTGGAAAAAGATACTTTGTTTTTACAAAGTACTTTATTTGTACTTTTTTTGGAAAAGGTATTTTTTTTTTAAAAAGGTGTTTTTTGTTGGAAAAATGTATGTTTTTTGGAAAAAGGTACTTTTTTTGGAAAAGGTACTTCTTTTGGAAAATGAACATTTTTTTAGAAAAAGGTACTTTTTTTTGGGAAAAGGTACTTTTTTTGGAAAAGGTATTTTTTTGAAAAAATTTATGTTTTTTGGGAAAAGGAACATTTTTTTAGAAAAAGGTACTTTTTTTTGGGAAAAGGTACTTTTTTTTGCAAAAGGTACTTTTTTTGAAAAACGTATTTTTTTGAAAAATGTATGTTTTTTGGGAAAAGGTACTTTTTTTGGAAAAGGTACTTTTTTGGAAAAGGTACTTTTTTTTGGGAAAGGTACATTTTTTTAGAATAAGGTACATTTTTGGAAAAAGGTACTTTTTTTAAAAAAGGTACTTTTTTTGGAAAAAGGTACTTTTTTTGGAAAAAGGTACTTTTTTTGGAAAAAGGTACTTTTTTTGGAAAAAGGTACTTTTTTTGGAAAAGGTACTTTTTTTGGAAAAAGGTACTTTTTTCGGGAAAAGGTACTTTTTTTGGAAAAAGGTACTTTTTTTGGAAAAAGGTACTTTTTTTGAAAAAAGGTACTTTTTTTGAAAAAAGGTACTTTTTTTGGAAAAAGGTACTTTTTTGGAAAAAGGTATCTTTTTTGGAAAAAGGTACTTTTTTTGGAAAAAGGTACTTTTTTTGGAAAAACGTACTTTTTTTGGAAAAAGGTACTTTTTTTTGGAAAAAGGTACTTTTTTTGGAAAAAGGTACTTTTTTTGGAAAAAGGTACTTTTTTGGAAAATGGTACTTTTTTTTTGGAAAAGGGTACTTTTTTTGGAAAAAGGTACTTTTTCTGGAAAAATGTACTTTTTTTTGGAAAAAGGTACTTTTTTGGAAAAAGGAATTTTTTTGGAAAAGTACTTTTTTTGGAAAAAGGTACTTTTTTTGGAAAAAGGTACTTTTTTTGGGAAAAGGTACTTTTTTTGGAAAAAGGTACTTTTTTTGGAAAAAGGTACTTTTTTTGGAAAAAGGTACTTTTTTCGGAAAAAGGAACTTTTTTTGGAAAAAGGTACTTTTTTTTGGAAAAGGTACTTTTTTTGGAAAAAGGTACTTTTTTGGGAAAAAGGTACTTTTTTGGGAAAAGGTACTTTTTTTGGGAAAAGGTACTTTTTTGGAAAAAGGTACTTTTTTTGTCCCCTTTTTGCCCCTCCCGATAAGAATTTCCAAAAATGCCGTCTCAACGGACGTCTACACCGGTCGAGGAACCTACATACCAAATTTCAACTTCATAGCTCCAGCAGTTTGAGCAGGCCGTCAAGGGGGAGATTTTTTCCCCTTTTTGCCCGTCCCTGTAAAAATTTCCAAAACTCCCGTCTTGGTGGATGTCTACGATAGTGGAGGAACCTTTATACCAAATTTCAACTTCCTACCTCCAGCGGTTTGAGCAGGCCGTCAAGGGGGGCCTTTTTCCCTTTTTAACCCCCATTTTTACAACGTCCCTGCCCAAAATTCCAGAAAGTACTTTCCAGAAAAGTTAGCCGATACTCCAAGGAACACATATCTTAAATTTCAGCTTTCTAGCCAAAGGGGTTTTGGCAGGCCGCCAAGGGGGAGACTTTTCCCCTTTTTGCCCGTTCCGGTAGGAATTTCCAAAAATCCCGTCTTAGCGGACGTCTACGCCGAAAGAGGAACCTACATACCAAATTTCAACTTCCTAGATTCAGCGGTTTGGGCTGGGCGATGTTGAGTCAGTCAGTCAGTCAGTCATTCAGTCAGTCAGTCAGTCACGTTATTCTTTTATATATAGAGATAACAAAATATGCAAAAATATGCAACAACAAATCGATGCCATTTTTTTTGCAAATTCTTTGATTCAGAAAAGTATTTGGTTAAAGTCATTTTCGGGCCACTGACTGCAAACATGCATTTGCATGAAAGTCCTTGCCCTGGTTATTATTAAAGAAAAATAATAAATTGAAAAAATGATAATTCGGGTTTTGTGTGGGGAGCGACTCCTTTCTAGGACATTTTATGAAAATTGATTATTTTGTCAAAAATTGTTTTCACTAAATTTTAGCAAGTTACCAATATTTTTGACAATGTGTGTGTCATATTGAAGGTTTTACTAAAATAAAATAACATTGCGCCATAAAAAACTTGTGAAAATTGAGCAATAATACTGCTCGTCTGTGGCTCAATTAAATTGATAATGAATGAGAAAAAGGATATATGGGAGATAGTCATAACCTTGCACCGAATGAAACAAAATTTGCCACAGAGATAAAAAGTATAATTTTATAAACTATTGTAAGTTTCTAGTGCATTCTGATCTTAAATCTGGCCAAAATATAGTTTTTGAGAAAAAGGATATATGGGAGGTAGTCATGTCCTTACACCGAATGAAACAAAATTTGCCAAAGAGCTAAAAAGTATTATTTTGGGAACTATTTTAAGTTTTTGGTGCATTCTGATCATAAATGTAGCCAAAATATAGTTTTTTAGAAAAAGGATATATGGGTGGTAGTCATGTCCTTACACCGAATGAAAAAAAATGTTACAAAGAGCTAAAAAGTATTATTTTACAAACTATTTTAAGCTTTTAGTGTATTCTGATCATAAATGTAGCCAATATATTGTTTTTTAGAAAAAGGATATATGGGAGGTAGTCATGTCCTTGTCCCGAATGAAACAAAATTAACCACTGAGTTAAGGGAGATAATTTAACCGGCAGTAACCAATTTTCGCTTTATTCTGTTTATAATTGTAGCTAAAATTAAAAATTTTAGATTAAGGATGTATGGGAGGTAGTCATGTCCAGCACACCGAATTTCATTATTCTACGATAACTCCTCTAATTTGCCGATTTGCTATATGGGGACGAAACACTGTGCGTCGCCCCCTGACGATTGCCTTAGTCTTTGTTTAACTTTTTGGAGAGTATGTTTCAATGCTACATAAGTTTCATATTCCGTGGATAGTGTTTGAACAGGTAATTCCCTCTTCCAATCCATTTGCATTGTCTATAATTTCAATTCCACTCGTTCAACGTTTATATCCATTTCATTCCACTTGTGTAGTGTTTCAATTCCACTCGTTTCCTATTTAGTTTCTTAATTTTAGTGTTTCATATACACTTGTTCTTTAAGTTTTAGGTTTCTAGCTAAAGACGCAGATGTTAAGGGGGGGGGGGAATTTTCCCCTTTTGAACCACAATTTTTACCACGTTCCTGTCCAAAGTCCTAGAAATGCCTTGTCGATAAGTTAGCCCATACTCCAAGGAAAACATATTATATATTACAGGTTTCTAGCCGAAGGGTTCGGTTAGGCCATCAAGGGGGAGAATTATTCCGTTTTTACCCCTCCCGGTAGGAATTTCCAAAAATTCCGTCTTAGAGGACGTCTGCGTTGGAGGAGGAACCTACTACATACATAATTTTAGGTCTCTATATCCAGCAGTTTGGCCAGGCCGTCAAGGGGGAAGTTTTTTCCCTTTTTACCCCTCCCGGTATGAATTTTCAAAAATACCATCTTAGGGGACGTCAACGTTGGAGAAGGAACCCAATTTAAGATCCCTTGTTCCAGCAGTTTGGCCAGGCCGTTAAGGGGGAGACTTTTCCTGTTTTTGACCCTACCTGTAGAAATTTCCAAAAATTTCAGCTTAGCGGATGTCTGCAATAGAGGAGGAACTTTAATACCAAATTTCAACTTCCTACCTCCAGCGGTTTGGGCAGGCCTTTAAGCGGCACTTTTCGCTTCATTAGTCCCATTAAAATCACCTTCCCGGTAAGTGAGCCCATACTCCAAGTAACATATGTTTTACATTTCAGGTTTCTAGCCAACTTTTACTATTTGTGCCCCTCTCGGTAGGAATTTCCGAAAATCCATCGACAGGGAATTTCAGCTTCCTAGTTCCAGCAGTTTGAGCAGGCTGTCAAGGGGGACACTTTTTCTTTTTTTGTTCCTCCCGGTTGGAATTAGGCTGGAAGAGAAACCTAAGTACCGAATTTCAGCTTCCTAGTTCCAGCAGTTTGGACAGGTCGTTAAGGGGCAACTTTCCCTTTTTGAGCCCCCATTTTATAACGACCCTGTCCAAAATTCAAAAAAGTATCTTTCTAATAAGTTAGCCCTTACTCCAAGGACCCACATTTTAAGCTTCAGGTTTCTAGCCGAAGGGGTTTTTACCGGCCCCCAAGGTGAGGCTTTTCTTCTTTTTGCCCCTCACTTTAGGAATTTACAAAAATTCCATCTTCGCGGCTATCTGCGATGGATGAGGAACATTCATACCAAATTTCAACTGCATTGCCTAAGCGGTTTGGGCGGGCCGTTAGTGGGGACATTTTTCCCTTTTAACCACCATTTTTACTATGTTCCTGTTCCAAAATATTACGTTGCCGGTGAGTTAGTCCTACTCCAAGGAATACATATTTAAAATTTTAGGTTGGCCAAAATGGATTGGGCAAGCCGTCAGAAGGAGACTTTTACCTTATTTCCCCTCCCGATAGGAATTTCAAAAATTCCGTCTAAGCGGACGCCTACACAGAAGGAGGAACTCACATACCGAGTTTCCTTTTGGGATATCCTGTAGGGAATTCCAAAAATACAAACTTAGTCGATGTCTACTACAGTGGAGGAACCTTTATACCAAATTTCAACTTCTTACCTCCAGTGGTTTGGGCAGGCACTTTTCCAATTCGTGAGACTGTTTATGGGGAGACTTTTCCCCTTTTTGCCCGTTCCGGTAGGAATTTCCAAAAATCCCGTCTTAGCGCACGTCTATGCCGAATATCAAGAAATCTTGTTTTAGTGGAGATATCCGTGGGGGGAGGAAAAAAAAGTAGTTTTTTTGAAATTATATATTATTTTAAATGGTACTTTTTGGAAAAACGAAATTTTTTGGAAAAAGATACTTTGTTTTTACAAAGTACTTTATTTGTACTTTTTTTGGAAAAGGTATTTATACCCTACACCACTATGTGGTCAGGGTATTATAAGTTTGTGCTGATGTTTGTAACACCAAAAAATATTGGTCGTAGACCCACCTTATAGTATACCGATCGGTTCAGAATTTTTTTTTATTTCGATTTAACGATGTCCGTCTGTCCGTCCGTCCGTCCGTCCGTCCGTCCGTCCGTCTGTCTGTCTGTCCATGCAATCTTGTACGCACTCTACAGGTCGCACCTATTAAGATATTTCGATGAAATTTGGTACATAGACCTATGTTGGCCCAAGGACGAACAAGTTTGATTTTTTTGAACATCGGTCCATGTTTAGACCTAGTGCCCATATAAGGGTCCTACCAAAATTATATTGTTTATACGCTGCAGGTCGTAAATATTAAGATATTTTGATGAAATTTGGTACACAGACCTATATTGGCCCAATAACGCAGCCTATTGATTTTGGTGAACATCGGTCCATGTTTAGACCTAGTGCCCATATAAGGGTCCTACCAAAATTATACTGTTTATACGCTGCAGGTCGTAAATATTAAGATATTTTGATGAAATTTGGTACACAGACCTATATTGGCCCAATAACGCAGCCTATTGATTTTGGTGAACATCGGTCCATGTTTAGACCTAGTGCCCATATAAGGGTCCTACCAAAATTATACTGTTTATACGCTGCAGGTCGTAAATATTAAGATATTTTGATGAAATTTGGTACACAGACCTATATTGGCCCAGTAACGCAGCCTATTGATTTTGGTGAACATCGGTCCATGTTTAGACCTAGTGCCCATATAAGGGTCATACTAAAATTATATGGTTTATACGCTGCAGGTCGCAAATATTAAGATATTTTGATAAAATTTGGTACACAGACCTACGTTGGCCCAAGGACAAAGCCTATTGATTTTGGTGAACATCGGTCCATGTTTAGACCTAGTGCCCATATAAGGGTCCTACCAAAATTATATTGTTTATACGCTGCAGGTCGCAAATATTAAGATATTTTGATGAAATTTGGTACACCGACTTATGGCAGCCGAAGGACGAAGCCTATTGATTTTGGTGAACATCGGTCTATGTTTAGACCTAGTGCCCATATAAGGGTCCCCCCAAAATTATATTGTTTATACGATGCACGTCGTAAATATTAAGATATTTTGACGAAATTTGGTACACAGACCTATTTTGGCCCACGGACGAAGCCTATTGATTTTGATGAACATCGGTCCATGTTTAGACCTAGTGCCCATATAAGGGTCCTACCAAAATTATACTGTTTATACGCTGCAGGTCGCAAATATTAAGATATTTTGATGAAATTTGGTACACAGACCTATATTGGCCCAATAACGCAGCCTATTGATTTTGGTGACATTAGTTGGCTTTTACCCAGACTGGTGTAGGGTATTCTATAGTCGGCATGCCCGACTTTAACCATTTTACTCGTTTTTTTTTAAAAAGGTGTTTTTTGTTGGAAAAATGTATGTTTTTTGGAAAAAGGTACTTTTTTTGGAAAAGGTACTTCTTTTGGAAAATGAAAATTTTTTTAGAAAAAGGTACTTTTTTTTGGGAAAAGGTACTTTTTTTGGAAAAGGTATTTTTTTGAAAAAATTTATGTTTTTTGGGAAAAGGAACATTTTTTTAGAAAAAGGTACTTTTTTTTGGGAAAAGGTACTTTTTTTTGCAAAAGGTACTTTTTTTGAAAAACGTATTTTTTTGAAAAATGTATGTTTTTTGGGAAAAGGTACTTTTTTTGGAAAAGGTACTTTTTTGGAAAAGGTACTTTTTTTTGGGAAAGGTACATTTTTTTAGAATAAGGTACATTTTTGGAAAAAGGTACTTTTTTTAAAAAAGGTACTTTTTTTGGAAAAAGGTACTTTTTTTGGAAAAAGGTACTTTTTTTGGAAAAAGGTACTTTTTTTGGAAAAAGGTACTTTTTTTGGAAAAGGTACTTTTTTTGGAAAAAGGTACTTTTTTCGGGAAAAGGTACTTTTTTTGGAAAAAGGTACTTTTTTTGGAAAAAGGTACTTTTTTTGGAAAAAGGTACTTTTTTTGAAAAAAGGTACTTTTTTTGAAAAAAGGTACTTTTTTTGGAAAAAGGTACTTTTTTGGAAAAAGGTATCTTTTTTGGAAAAAGGTACTTTTTTTGGAAAAACGTACTTTTTTTGGAAAAAGGTACTTTTTTTTGGAAAAAGGTACTTTTTTTGGAAAAGGGTACTTTTTTTGGAAAAAGGTACTTTTTCTGGAAAAATGTACTTTTTTTTGGAAAAAGGTACTTTTTTGGAAAAAGGAATTTTTTTTGGAAAAGTACTTTTTTTGGAAAAAGGTACTTTTTTTGGAAAAAGGTACTTTTTTTGGGAAAAGGTACTTTTTTTGGAAAAAGGTACTTTTTTTGGAAAAAGGTACTTTTTTTGGAAAAAGGTACTTTTTTCGGAAAAAGGAACTTTTTTTGGAAAAAGGTACTTTTTTTTGGAAAAGGTACTTTTTTTGGAAAAAGGTACTTTTTTGGGAAAAAGGTACTTTTTTGGGAAAAGGTACTTTTTTTGGGAAAAGGTACTTTTTTGGAAAAAGGTACTTTTTTTGTCCCCTTTTTGCCCCTCCCGATAAGAATTTCCAAAAATGCCGTCTCAACGGACGTCTACACCGGTCGAGGAACCTACATACCAAATTTCAACTTCATAGCTCCAGCAGTTTGAGCAGGCCGTCAAGGGGGAGATTTTTTCCCCTTTTTGCCCGTCCCTGTAAAAATTTCCAAAACTCCCGTCTTGGTGGATGTCTACGATAGTGGAGGAACCTTTATACCAAATTTCAACTTCCTACCTCCAGCGGTTTGAGCAGGCCGTCAAGGGGGGCCTTTTTCCCTTTTTAACCCCCATTTTTACAACGTCCCTGCCCAAAATTCCAGAAAGTACTTTCCAGAAAAGTTAGCCGATACTCCAAGGAACACATATCTTAAATTTCAGCTTTCTAGCCAAAGGGGTTTTGGCAGGCCGCCAAGGGGGAGACTTTTCCCCTTTTTGCCCGTTCCGGTAGGAATTTCCAAAAATCCCGTCTTAGCGGACGTCTACGCCGAAAGAGGAACCTACATACCAAATTTCAACTTCCTAGATTCAGCGGTTTGGGCTGGGCGATGTTGAGTCAGTCAGTCAGTCAGTCATTCAGTCAGTCAGTCAGTCACGTTATTCTTTTATATATAGAGATAACAAAATATGCAAAAATATGCAACAACAAATCGATGCCATTTTTTTTGCAAATTCTTTGATTCAGAAAAGTATTTGGTCAAAGTCATTTTCGGGCCACTGACTGCAAACATGCATTTGCATGAAAGTCCTTGCCCTGGTTATTATTAAAGAAAAATAATAAATTGAAAAAATGATAATTCGGGTTTTGTGTGGGGAGCGACTCCTTTCTAGGACATTTTATGAAAATTGATTATTTTGTCAAAAATTGTTTTCACTAAATTTTAGCAAGTTACCAATATTTTTGACAATGTGTGTGTCATATTGAAGGTTTTACTAAAATAAAATAACATTGCGCCATAAAAAACTTGTGAAAATTGAGCAATAATACTGCTCGTCTGTGGCTCAATTAAATTGATAATGAATGAGAAAAAGGATATATGGGAGATAGTCATAACCTTGCACCGAATGAAACAAAATTTGCCACAGAGATAAAAAGTATAATTTTATAAACTATTGTAAGTTTCTAGTGCATTCTGATCTTAAATCTGGCCAAAATATAGTTTTTGAGAAAAAGGATATATGGGAGGTAGTCATGTCCTTACACCGAATGAAACAAAATTTGCCAAAGAGCTAAAAAGTATTATTTTGGGAACTATTTTAAGTTTTTGGTGCATTCTGATCATAAATGTAGCCAAAATATAGTTTTTTAGAAAAAGGATATATGGGTGGTAGTCATGTCCTTACACCGAATGAAAAAAAATTTTACAAAGAGCTAAAAAGTATTATTTTACAAACTATTTTAAGCTTTTAGTGTATTCTGATCATAAATGTAGCCAATATATTGTTTTTTAGAAAAAGGATATATGGGAGGTAGTCATGTCCTTGTCCCGAATGAAACAAAATTAACCACTGAGTTAAGGGAGATAATTTAACCGGCAGTAACCAATTTTCGCTTTATTCTGTTTATAATTGTAGCTAAAATTAAAAATTTTAGATTAAGGATGTATGGGAGGTAGTCATGTCCTTGCGCCGATTTTGCTGAAACTTAGAATTTTTCTTAATTTACATGTTCTTAACCAGCACACCGAATTTCATTATTCTACGATAACTCCTCTAATTTGCCGATTTGCTATATGGGGACGAAACACTGTGCGTCGCCCCCTGACGATTGCCTTAGTCAAGAAAAATACATGGTTTTAACAGATTATTTTTCATAATTTATTAATTAGGTTTTGGGATTTTAGCGCATTTAATTCCTTTAATTTAATGTTATAAAATTTTTAAATAATTTAAAAAAAATCACTAAATCTTTAAATGTTATTCCAAATTTTTGTGGAGGAACAAAATTTTTCAATGTTTTGTACAAGAAGTCGATTTCTTCTTTACATAAGAATTCTGGCAGAAGTAGAAAACATCCGTTCGCTAGTACCTGAACTGACGGAAATGCACATTATTGGAAGGAGGGGAAGATCTCTGGAATTTTTCCAAAATTGTAAAGTATCACAATCTGGTTTAATATAATCACGCGAACTCACGCACAAAAATTTACTCACGCACGACTCACTCACGAACATTTTTTTTTAACTCACGCTCACGCACGACTCACGTACGTGCTATCATTTTAACTCACGATCACGCGTGACACGAAATTTGTCACGTGTCATGCTCCCATCTCTAAAAATAACGATTACCACCCGGAGTTGTATTTTGCATCGGACCACACAAAATGCAGTTGCATGTACTTGCCCATTCATAGAAATTGAACAACATTTTCATCAAAAGACAATTGAAAACCTTCATCAGTCAAAACTCTTACGGACAATAAACTTTTGTTCAATTTCGGAACATACAAAACATTACGTACATGGTTTTCCTTGTTTTGGCAGATCAATAGACACCAGTTCCACTTACTTTCTTTTCAGTACCACCAGACATATAAATGACTTCATTTTGATTTCGTTGTTTATTCAATTTTGTAAAAACATTTTCTTTACAGCACATGTTGCAGCAGAATCAATGAACCAATATTTATTTGTTTTTATTGTTGTAACACCAAAAGAAACATTTTGTGTCTTTTCATTCTTTGCAATATTAGCACGATTACCATTTAATTTCCTGTTTGGACAAGTTTTCTAGATATGACCTTTCTTACCGCAAGAAAAACATTTGGGATAAAATTTCTTGTTTTGAACCTTGCACGCCATGTCAGCTTCTTGCTCACCACCAGATTTTCGTTTGACACCAACGAATTATATTCCTTTGGCAGATGTAAAAGCGCTATATATATATGTATGTCCTTTATTTACCCAATATATAATACAATTAAATATGTTTAAATAAAAAATTTACTTAGAACATAAGGCGTTTGTAAAAGCGCTAGCATCTCGTGAAATATTTTTTTTGTTTTGTTTACAGTGAAAAACAAAAAAAAATATTTCACGAAAAGCGCTAGCAGCTCGTGAAATATTTTTTTTGTGAATTTTTCACAGTACAATTTTTGTAAAAAGGAACAAAAAAGAACAATTTTTTTATATTTTTTTTAATGAATGGTACGTTTTGAAACATTTTTCCCTTTTTACCCCTGATTTCAGTCACTGATAGAAAAATTGGCTTTACTGCATTCGAAAAAATTGCATACTACAAACTTGCATCTTTAGTTATCCAAAAATGCAATTGTAATGGTGAAAATCACGCCACCAAAATATTCAGCAATTTGCGAATATGAGATTTTAATTTAAAAGTGCAACGGCATATGATACTGCTTCATTTCACCTTGGATCGTTGAAGTTGCTGTTTAATTTATATTTATAAATGGCTTTTTAAATTAAATAAAAAGGAAAAAAAGACATTATTCGTTTTAAAGTAACCTACACTCAACCAAAAGAGTCTGTAATGGCTACTGCAAATTTTGCTGTTATTATGCTTTGTAAAATATTTTTCAAAACTTATACAAAGAAACTACCCAATAGCAAATGGTCGAACTAGTTCTAAAAACTACTGGTTTTTTGACTAGTAATTACAGAACTAGTTCTCACAATAATCATTTTGAACCAGTTGTGTACAAGTTAAATACGATTTATATAGATACTAGGGGTTTATATATAAACTCCTTAATTCCTTATAAACCTTGTATAAATACACAAATTTTTTATTTTTATTTATGAAGTTGACATTAAACTCATAAACATTACACCGTTTACGAGTAGAATACCAGTTTATATGAAAACATCTACTGTAAAAAAAAATACCTAAATTAAAATATGAGATTTGACATTTTTTTTTGCATTTATATTTAATACAAAAATCAGAGTTTGCAAATAAACACTTAAAATTTTTTATTGTGAATTAAATTGAGGTGTAAATCAACTGCTACAATACTGGTGCCAAAGAGTCACTCCATAACTAGTTTAGTAAATTTCTTAAAAGTACCAGGATAGTTTCCTGTTTTTCTTCCTAAAAAAATAATCTTTAATAATTTGTGTACCTAATAGTTTCATTGAAACTATGCAGAGACTGTTTCCAAAAATTTATTTAAATACGAGTTTTGAAATACTAGTTTTGGTTACATTTGCTTTTTAATAATACATTCTGAGTTTGCAAATAAACACTAAAATATTTTATTGTCATTACCAGGGCAAGTCTAAAATGGCACAAAAAAAGTTGAAATAGCACGAAAAAATAGTAAAATTGGCACAAAAAACGCAAAATTTAAAATTTATTAAATATTAAAAAAATATCTTTTTTTTTGTAAATTTTTTCCAAAAATTATTTACAAAGATAGAGTTTTTACTGAATTTTACAGCATTTTTTTAATGAAAAGTCTAAAAAAAAAATAGACAAAATGGTTTTTTTTGGCAAGGATTTGTAAAAATTGCATTTTCACAAAATAAGTGAAAAAATGGCATTTAATGACAAATGCCAAAAAAAACTTGCCCTGGTCATTACAAATCATAAACACAAAATATTTTAAATTTCAATGAATATAATTATCTCAGTAAGAGGAAACTATCGGTCTAATCTGCGTTTTAACAAAGAAAAACCTTTGTT
Source organism: Leucophora obtusa (assembly GCA_949987735.1). Taxonomy (NCBI): domain Eukaryota; kingdom Metazoa; phylum Arthropoda; class Insecta; order Diptera; family Anthomyiidae; genus Leucophora; species Leucophora obtusa. The sequence continues at coordinate 247,293,776 of OX465295.1, forward strand.
TTTATCTATATAATTCAGGTAGCAACCAACTGGTAGAGTACTATTTCCAAAGAGTAACTTCGGAACTGGTTCCGCGAGTGTCATATTAGTACCAGTTTCGGTCCCTATTTTTCATCCTTAATTTGTAATTTCCAATCTAGTTCTACAACTAGTACCAAAGTGGCAGTTTGGCGACAATTGCCCCCATCCCTATGACATCTCCATGTTAAATTCTACAGTTGTTTGTTTGGAGAGGCGGTAGAACTCGTACTAGTTGCCTGGTTCAAATAATCTAGTACATAACTGGTTCTAAACTAGTATTTTTTGCTACTGGATACCCGAGTAAAAAAAATTGATCTCGCGCAATATCTAATTATATCCAATTTGATATTGTTTAAGATCTGCTGTAATATCTTGCTGATCCAATTAGATCTCAAAATTGGGTGTATCCAATCATATCGTATTAGATCCCATTGTATATATGGGGATAAACTAAGATCAAGTTATATCTCAAAATTGGGAGGTCCAGTGATATCTTTGGGGATAAACCTAGATCTATTTTGATCCGAAAATTGGCGGATCCAGCTATATATTTGCGGATATTTTTAGATCTAATTTGATCCGAAAAATGGCGGTTCCAATTAGATCCAGCTATATATTTGGGGATAAACTTAGATCTAATTTGATCTCAATTTTGGCAGATCAAATTAGATCCCGCAATATATTTGTGGATAAACGTATATCTAATTTGATCCGAAAAAGTGGCAGATCGAATTAGATGTAGCTATATATTTGGGGATAAACTTAGATCTAATTTGATCCAAAAAATGGCACATCGAATTAGATCCAGCAATATATTTGTGGATAAACTTAGATATAAATTGATCTGAAAAATGGCAGATCCAGCAATATATTTGTGGATTTACTTAGATCTAAATTTATCCGAAAAATGGCAGATCGAATTAGATCCAGCAATATATTTGTGGATAAACTTGGATATAAATTGAATAGAAAATTGGCAGATCAAATTGGATCCAGCAATATATTTTGGGATTTAGTAAGACCTAATTTGATCCGAAAAATGGCAGATCGAATTAGATCCAGCTATATATTTGTGGATAAACTTAGATCTATTTTGATCCGAAAAATGGAAGATCGAATTAGATCCAGCAATATATTTGGGGATTAAGTAAGATCTAAATTTATCCAAAAAATTACAGATAAAATTAGATTCAGTAATATACTTCGGGATTGCGTAAGATCTTAACTTTTCCGATAAATTGCAGATCGAATTAAATCCAGTGATATATTTGGGGATTTGGTAGGATTTTAATTTATCCCATAAATTGCAGATCGAATTAGAAACAGCAATATATTTGGAGATTGACATCTAAAACTATCCAGAAAAATGACAGCTAAAATTAGATCCCGCATTATATTTGGGTACTACGTAAGATCTCCATTTATTTGGGATTAAATAAGATCCCAGACCGATATTGACAATAGTTCAAAAAATAATACACTGGAAGAGCACTGATTTTATAAAAATTACAATATTTTGTTAAAATAAGGTTTAAACTCAGAAGGTCTCGAGTTCGTACCTTTCACGGCTATGCATTTTTTTTTTATAAAAATGCGCATTCTCCTTGCTGTTCTTATCGAAATTTTTTCAATAATTTTTTTTCTTTGTAATTTACTCGTAAAAATTGTATCATCTTTCTTTGATTTGAAAATAATTTAAACAGAAAGTGATATTAATTTATGATCTTGAGTCAAACTAAAATAACATTCATTTACTTAAAAATAACAGATCAACTAAAAACATTTCCCCCATTCAAAAGAATTTCTTTTTATAAAATTATAATTTTATTTTCTATAAATGTTTTTATAAAATTATATTTTTTTTATTAAATTGAATTTTTTTTTTTAAATAATTTTATTTACATATTTTTAACGCTCTACACCAATTGTATCAATTGTTTTTAAGATTTATCAATTGTATTTCAGAAATAATCAATTGAATTTCAGTTTTATCAATTGTATTTCAGAACTTATCAATTATTTTTCAGATTTATGAATTGTATTTCAGAACTAGTCAATTGAATTTCAGTTTTATCAATTGTATTTCAGAAATTATGAATTGTATTTCCGAAATTCACAACTGTATTTCAGAAATTATCAAACTGTATTTCAGAAATTATCAATTGTATTTCAGAAATTATGAAATGTAATTTAGAAATTTTTCTCTATTAAATATGATAAACCATCAACAAGTTCTGAAATAGATTTGATTATTTCTGAAATACAATTAATACATTTCTGAAATACATTCCATAATTTCTAAAATACATTTAACATTTCTGAAATACAATTAATAGCTTCTGAAATACAGTTAATATTGTAGTTGCTGATGAGTTACCATATATGATGGCACCACATATGACAATATATTGTTTAAATGGCACCAATATGGAGCTTTAATATATAACTTAGATTCATCCATATACCATTTGATCCGAAAAATGGCCCGATAAAATTGTATCAGTTCTTATTTGTATCAGTTGTTATCTAATTGCATCAGTTTAGATCTGACCTGATTAAATTATGTGTTAATCAGATGAAATTGTATCAGATTTTTGACCTGATACAATTTTATTGGTTTATATTACATGGTATCAGTTTAGGTTCAAATAGATATATTTGTATACAAAATTATATAGTTATATCCCAATTTTGACCTGATATCAGTTTAAAACTTTGATACAATTGTATAAGGTAAATGTCGGATACAATTATATTTTATTTATATAAAATTGAACCAATTACGATCAAACCGATAAAATTGTATCAGGTCAAAAATCTGATACAATTTCATCTGATTAACACATAATTTAATCAGGTCAGATCTAAACTGATACATTTAGATAAAAATTGATAAACAATTGATAAAAATATATCGGGTCATTCTTCGGATGAAACAGTATATTTATACAGATATAACTTAATCACATATATGACTATATGTAACTATTTTTCCTCGGGTTGTTTAAATGATACGATATATCAAAGTATATGGTACTATATATGGTACCATATATTATCATATCTGCATCTGTATTAAAAATGTCGTTCATCAGGTACCATATATGAGCATATATTGTTGAAATGGCACCATATATGACAATATATGGTTTAAATGGCACCAAATATGATAATATATTTCTTAAATAACAGCATATATAAACATATATGGCACTATATAGTAGCATATATTATCATATCTGGAACTGTATTAAAAATGTTGTTCATGAGGTACCATATATGAGCATATATTGTTGAAACGGCACCTTATTAGATAATATATGGTTTAAATGGCACCATATATGGTAATATATGGTTTGAATGGCACCATATATGATAATATATGGTTTGAATGGCACCATATATGATAATATATAGCTTAAATAACACCATATATAAATATATATCGCACTATATATAGTACCATATATTATCATATCTGGAACTGAATTAAAGATTTTGTTTATGAGGTACCATATATGACCATATATTGTTTAAATGGCACCATATATGATAATATCTAGTTTAACTGTCACCATATATAATTATATATTGTTTAAATGATACCATATATAATTATATATTGCTAAAATGCCACCATATATATTAAGATATAGTTTTATATATAACTATATATGCAATAAGATCAACCATGTTATGTAATATATAATTATATATGCCATATCTAATATTATGAAGGCCGATATCTAATTAGATGAAATTATATATGGCATAATATAAAGAAAATTTTTCGGAAAAAACGTCATATATAATTATATATAATTATATATTGTAATATATGCCACATATGATTATATATAATTTTTTTTACTCGGGTATTAAGCGTTTAATTTTATTCTAAAATGTTCTCTTACTACAACAAAAAATATAAAGTAGAATACTTTTCGAATATTCTGTGGACGAAAAAGGGTATACTTTTCGTACATTGTGTTACAAAATTTTAAATCCAAGCACACAATTTAATTTTGTATAATATTTACAAAACACTAATGTATTAAGTTATATTCAATTACATTTTTTTATATATACTTTTGTGGCACAGTGTATACAATTTTTTTAAAACTTTTACAAAAAACTATTAGGTATTTAATTTTATTCTAAAATATTCTTTTAATACAACAAAAAATATAAAGTAGGAAACTTTTCGAACATTGTGTGGACAAAAAAAAAGATACTTTTCGAGCATTGTGTCCCAAATCAATTTTATATTTATTATCAAAACACCCAAAATTATTAAAAAAAGATTGACCAGTCATAAAAATGTTATTTTATGTTGATCCAAAACAATAAATAGGTAAAATCTCTGATCACTTAATAAAAAAAACAGTGATCACAAAAAACAATCACTTTGGACTCTGAAAATTTTTACAACTTTTGTCGCAGCGTCCTTGGAATACCCTTCAACATTTTTAAACGTTTTTACACTCAAATGAAAGATAATTTTATATAGATAGTAGATTTAAAAATCCCCCTGATTATTTAAGGCGTTGGCGTATTTAGTAAAAACGCCTCCATACAAATTGAATTTTTCAAAATCGTAATTAACAAAAAGTGAAATTTTCCTGGCGAATCTAATACAATTTTAGTAAAATATAAGTCTTACTTGACTGTTAAATGTTTGCAAAAATATTTTTTATAACGACTTTACTGTAAAAACGCCTAAAAACGTCTACGCTTACATAATCAGGGGGAATGAAAAAAAATTAAAAACATTTTAAGACTAACTTTTTGAAGGCTCGACTGAAAATGAAAAAAGTGTTTTTCAGCAAAATTCAAGTAGCAATATTTCAGAACCCCTTCGGCCGATTAAAAAATTTTTATTTTTTTTTGGATTCAGCGAACTATAATTTATTAGAAATAATATATCACAAAAACAAATATTTTTTAACAAAATTTAAGGATTTTTTTTTAAACTTTCCGAAATTTCTAAATTTCAACCGCTTTGCGGGGACCTTGAACGTGAACCGATTTTCAAAATTTTTATTTTTTTACTGTTTACTGGACGCATACGCAACTTTTCCGCATCCCCCCGTTTTTAAAATTCGCAATTCGGCAAAGTTCGGCCCACTCTAATGGTCATGAATGCATGCTTATGAAATTGCACGCACATACATTTAACCTGTATATAATCATATATGTCGATTTTTAGCTGGGAAATTACGATGAGGACATTGTAGTTTTACCAATATGGAGCAAATTTAGTTGGCTTTTAGAAAAACCAAACAAAAAAAATATATTAATGTAATAAATTTCGATTTTTTCCTTCTTTATTGAAAGAAATCATAATTTTTGCAGTTGTCGAATTTTTCTGATTTTCGGTCTTTCACTGTGTCCAGAAACAATAACAAAAGTGGTTAAAAAAAACACAGAATGAATATTTGACATTTTTTGTTTACAAAACTCTTAACAGATCTCCTTCTATGTTTAAAGTAACGGTATTATGCTCATTTAAAAAGAGGCCTTTTCATGTCGTCATATGACGACGCTAGGATAATATGGGTTAAAAAGCGCATAAAAGTTTATTATTTTAAGAAATTTGCAAAGTAATATAAAAGTGAAATTATTTGGAAATCTATAACCTAATAATCATGAGAGTAACGGGATTGATTAGTGATTTTTCGAAATGAGAAAATAAATCAATCAATCAAATCAATCTTAAATTCCATAATTTGCCAATAGCTAAATTTCAACGCAAACAATATACGGGAACAAGTGAATTCTGACAAATTTGACCAGTTAATTTAATATCAAAGAAGATCATAAAAAGTAGTAAACATGAATTAAAGTCCTTGAAATTACTTTAGTATTAGTAAGCTTCATAGATATTGTCGATTACCATGCTACTAAAATGTTGCTAAAAATCTAATCGTGTTGTTTTAAATTAACAGTGAAACATGTTGTTACATTAAAGTGGTATAATGTTGCTAAAGTTAAATTAAGAAAATGTATAAAACAGAATTACAACCATATGTTAAGGTTTTTTTCTATTTAAAAGAGACACTATTAACTGCTAATAACAAATCACAACCACAATTGTCTCGCTCATACTCATCGTTGGAGTTCCTATTGAAACGAAGTAATTGGTCATTTGCAAAACTATTAAGTAGCTCAACCTGTAAACATCACCAACTCGTTTTACGCATTTTCGTATATAAAAAAATTTTATTAATTTTTATAAAAAAAATAACTTTTCGGAAAATATTTGGTAAATTGGGAAAAGTCCCTTAAATTGCATGCCAAACTTTTGGTGATGTTTCCAAGTGGTGAAATATAAAAAAAGACAAATTTATAGAAAATTTATTGACGAGAAATGCTGCGAAAAGAGACAGAAAAAAATAAGAATTAATTGAGGGAAAGAAGCAAGATTAAACATAAAAAAGATAGTAATACCGTAAATTTGTTAAATAAAAAGGGGAAAAAATTATAGAAAAAAAAATCATAACTTATAATAAACATGCGTTTTAATGTAAAAGAGAAAAAAAAATTAAGTGATCATTAAAATTTATAAATTTATTCCCAATCTTGTAAATTTTTAATTTTTCAATTATTTGAGAAAAATAGAGGAAATATCAATTAATATTTTTGGCGAGAAGATAAAGCCTCATTCATACTGAACCCAAAACTAGAAGTTTTCGTTTTTTTTTATGTTTTCGATTTGAAATTTGTATGGGATTTGACAATCGAAAACAAAATAAATTTGAAACTACTAGTTTTGGGTTCAGTATGAATGAGGTATAACCGTTGCATAGTTTCTCGAATCAGATAGATCCTATAGGAAACTTAAGGCAAATGTTCGTACTGCTGATCTTTATCCTCAACCTGTTGTTGGGTTCTTTAAAACAAGCCTTGCTTTCAGATCCACTAAAAACCATTCGATATTTGTATTATTCCCTCTCTTTTTCAATCGTTATACCTTGGCTGGGACTTTGGAAATCTTTTGACCTTCTTCCACATAATTTTCTCTCCGCCCTCTCAATATCTTCTATCGACTGTGCCTTTGATAATAATCCTTTAAAAGCATGTATATTGAACGGTTCTCAGAAAACTCTTCTACAGGGTGTTAAGAATATTTTCCCTTCATTTTCCAGAGAAGGTCTTGGCAAAACGTTTTTGGTTAGCCACGCTATAGATGTAGGTGCCGCAAAGGCACAGTTTATGCCTCGATAGCCGGAAAGTGAATGGTTTAACGGTTAAGGATGCGTATTCTTTACCCAATATTTTTGAGCAGAAAACCGAAAGCCAGGTTTATTACTAGTCTTAAGATCAAGCTACTCAAAAAAATAATTTTTATCAAGTGGAAAAACAATTTTTTTTATTCATTCAAAGTGATATTTTTCCGAAAACTACGAAATATGTTATTCTGTAAAATTCCTAGTGGGGCGTTTTTGGCCAAAAGTATAAAAATTAATCCCATCTGGATCACGTTACAGAAAATAATTATTTTTATCCAGTTGATATCTTGTTTTATCAATTTAATGGCTTTTCAATCTCGTAGTCATAATTAATATTAAGTTTCATGGGTCTTTTCTGACCCCAGGCCACTAAGGGTTAAAGATTTTTTAAACAAATGTAAAGATAATTATAGTCTAACCAAATTTAAGAGTTGTTTTTCCACAAATTGTGTAAAATTTGATGAAAACATTCAAATTTTGTTTAATTTTTGACGAAATGAGCAATTTTTGTAAATATCCTAGAAATCAGTCGCTCCAAACACAAACTCGAATTATCATTTTTCCAATTTATTTTTTTTCTTTAATATCAACTATTATGTGGTACAAATAGCAATCGACATCTCCAAATTAGGCATTTTAAAAAATCTTTAAAATTAATTTAAAAAAAACACGTTTTCCATTTTTATCAAATTCGTGGGTCATTTTCCAGGCTAAAGAGGGTTAATGATCTCCGATGAAGTCCAAATTCCATGTCTGAATCATTTTGACTATATTAAATGAATAAATGGAATAAAAAATATTTTTTTTTCGAAATTTCGAATTTTGGGAATTTTTAATAGTAGGGGAAAGTCGTGTACCTTGGATCGCGTGTACCTTGGAACTTTGCATTCTTCTCTTATTTGTTAATGTTTTACCGTAAAGTCTTCTTCTATGAAGTTTTTTGTTTTGCTCAATGATCATTTTAGACTACTCAGAGTTTCAGATAAGTATAGGAGACCCTAAAATTGGGTATACCTTGGATCGACAAAAGTAAATTTTTGAAAAAAAATTTAAACTAATTTTTTTTTAAAATAATCAAGATATTTTAAGATTATGAAAATTATTGTGTAGTATTGTGAAAAGGCTATGGTTTCACGACACAATGCCAAATAAATGGACACAAATTCAAATATTATATTTTTTATAAAATTTATTTCAAAAAAATATATAATACAAAATTATTAAAATTTAAATTAAGTTGAAAGAAAATTATTGACTGATTTAAAAAAGAAACTTTGACAAACTCCAAAAAAACTTATTTATACAAACTACTAAGTTAGAAATTTTTTTTTATTATATTTTTTGAACATTAAAATAAAACAGGTGTATCATCACACTACCCCCCTTCCAGCGGAAAGCGATTTTCTTTGGAATGTTATCCTGTTTATCCAAAGGCAATGTAAAAAAATTTTCAATATTATTTATATTTTCATATTCAATATAAGCAGGTTTAAGACGGTCAATGGATACGGTATCTTCTTTATTGTTGAATACAATTTTAAAGAATTTTTCTTTTCGTTCGATTACTTTGAATGGTCCTTATACTTATAAGCAGGGAAGATAAAATTGCTGTTTTTGCTTTTTATGCTTTTTATTGCTTGTTTTACTCATATTTGCTTCCTTTTGCTTTTTTTGGATTTTCCGTTTTTTAACTTTAAAATAGCTTTTTCTTAAGATTTTTGAGCTTTGAATTGCTTTTTTTAAGACTATTTGCCCAAAAATACTTTTTTTGCTCACAAGTTGTATCTAGGGAATGCAAAATCCCGCACTTTCTGATTTCCCGGGAAAGCGGGAACTTTACCTTGAATTCCCGGGATCCCGCAAAGGACATAAATTATAAAATATTTTATAGTAATTTAAAAATTTTTATTAATAAAATGTCTTAAAGACCTCAAATTTTCATGATCGTGAAAAAGCTCAGGTGGTTTTTTATGGAATTTTCGTAGTAGGAAAGAATTAATTTTATATTAGAAATTATATGTCTAATTATATATGTATTTTTAAAAATTGAATAAACTAAAACTAATTTTTAGACTAAAACACTTGTCCGTAAAAAAAATAATTAAAAAATTAGTATAGAAAATAATTTCAGGAAATTGGAAAAAAAATTTTTAAATTATGGGAAAAAATTCTAACTTTCTTGAAAATTTTTAAAAATCAATGGACAAATTTGTCTTTAATTCTGTACAGAATAAGTGCGATTCAAAATTTTTTATACAAACACTATTTAGTTGAGTGGTTTTCTTAAAAAATATATTTTTTAAATTCCTTTTAGTGCCTGTTAAAAAAACAGGAACTTAAAAATTTCGATCAAGTACACAAATTAATCAGTGTGTTCGTTTACTCGAAAATCTTACTGCTTTTACTACAATTTTGTGAGTAAATGAGCAAGATTTTTACTATTTTCAAAACGTTTGAAAATTTTGCATAAGTAAATTTGAAACAAATAACTTTATTATTTTAAACTGCATTTTTTGAAATCCCGGGATTCCCGGTCCAAATTCCTAGGAATGCGGAAATTGAAAAATGCCTAATTTCCCGGGTTGTATCATTCCTTAACCAAACATAATCAGATGTTAGTAAATCTTTATTTACGAATGGTTTTTGAAGACTATGGTTAGACGATTGTTGAGGTTGATAACTGCACTCAAAAAAATAAGTTAGTAGAAAAATTAGTAAAACGTCTTGTATATCAAGTGTTTTTGAAGACTGTGGTTAGACGATTGTTGAGGTTGATAACTGCACTCAAAAAAATAAGTTAGTAGAAAAATTAGTAAAACGTCTTGTATATCAAGTGTACTAGTTTTCAGCAATTTTTTTGCTGAAATTCCGTTTTCAGCAAAAATTTTAGTTATATTTTTTTAGAACTAAATTAATTTTGAACTAATGTTTTATTAATTTATTTTGCTACAAAAATTGTGCTGATAACAGCATTCATAGCGTGTACGACAACCAGATAGACTAGATGTAGATGTCGCAGCTTGTCTGGAAACGGAAATGACAAAAAAAGGAAAACAACTCTACACATATTCTATATTTAAATTTTCAGCAAATAAATTAACTAAAGTAAAATTCCGCTACAAGTTTTTTGAGTATTTTTCAGTCTACTAATATTCAGCAAAAAGTTTAGAGATTTTAGCAAGGATCAAGGTCAGCAAAACTTTTGCTGAAGATTACTATTTTTTTGGTAAAAATCAGCTCGCTGATTTTCAGCAAACCTTTTGCTGAAATTACCAACTTTTTTGCAAGCACGCTCCTGACTAAAAATTTGCTGACACAGCAACATTTTTTGCTGACTTTACTGACTTTTTTTTTGAGTGTGCGAACAATTTCTTTTAAAAGTTGTAAAAACTCATTACCATATTGTGTTGTATCCCAATAAGCACATAGGTTTTAAAAATTCAAGTGCTTTAAATTTTGCTTGAAGTAAAGTATATTTCAAATTCTAGCACTTGTTTATTTAACAAAAATATTTCAAACTTGAATTTTTGTTTCCCTTTTGCTGGAGTATGCTATTGAAATAAAATGTAATAAAAGTTGAATTCAAGCCTTGAAACTGGAAAACAGGGCTGGAATTGAACTTGATTTCAACTTGAATTCCAGTGAAAATGTTTATAGGGATACGATGATTGAAAAAATTCACCAGGAAAATGTAAGGATTCACCATATAGCATTTCTGCAGCTGAGGCCTTGATATCTTTGTATGAAGAACAGATACCAAGTAAAACAGATGGTAAGACTTTGGTCCATTGAATATGATTTTGACATGCAATGGCGGCTTTTAGAGTACGATGTAGACGTTCAATCATCCAATTGGCTTGAAGGTGGAATGACGTTGTATGTTGACATTTTGCTCCGATAAATTTACAAAATTCATGGAATTGGTTTGATGTGAATTGTCGTCCTCGATCACAAATAATATTGTTAGGACATCCATACCTTGAAATCCAACAATCATAAAGAGCTCTACATATCGTTTCGGAAGTAGTATCTTGCAAAGGCGTAGCTTCAGGCCATTTCGAAAAGCGGTCAATCATTGTGAAAATATAGCGGTATCCTTCAGAAGGAGGTAAAGGTCCAACTATATCGACGTGTACTTACGAAAAGCGGTTTGATGTAAATTTATATTGACCATGTGGAGAACTAGTGTGACGTGTTACTTTTGATTTTTGACACATTTGACATAATTTTGCCCATTTGTTGCAGTCTTTGTTCATGGAAGGCCAAACAAAACGATCAGAAATAAGTTCTTGACGTTCAAGCTCCAGGGTGGGAAAGATTATGCAGTAGATTAAACGTTGATTTTCGAAAAGCTTTTGGTAGATAAGGTCTTGCTCTACCTTGGGAAACATCACAATATATCTTTGTATTGGAACCAGGAAGTAACATTTGTTGTAATTGAAGTCCAGAAACAGCGGATAGAAGACGTTTAAGTTCTTCATCCGAATTTTGGCCAGTTTCACGTAATCGATAGAATCAATTTCTTCTATTCTCAATAGAGAATAGAAGAAATACAGAGCATCAGCGACTGTATTGTCAACTCCAGATATATGAACGATCCTGGTTGTTAATTGCCCAATAAAATCTAAATGACGATATTGACGTGGGGATGATTTATTTGGATTTTGATTAAACGCATAAGTCAGTAGCTTATGATCGGTGTAAAGAGTAAAATCGCGACCTTCAAGCATATATCGAAAATGTTTTACTGCTAAATATGCGGCTAGAAGTTCGCGGTCATAGGTACTATACTTCTGTTCCGCAGGACTCAACTTTTTTGAATAAAAAGCAAGTGGTTGCCATTTGTTTGCTATTTTTTGTTCGATAACTGCACCAATTGCGAAGTCGGAAGCATCAGCGTGTTCAATTGGATGAACCAAAAGGGTAGCATTAGCGAAAAGTTCCTTACATTTATCAAAGGCTTCTTCTGCTTCCTTTGTCAAAATAACGGGACGTTTATCTTTCTTCTTAGCACTTTTCATATATGCATTCAAATGTGCTTGGTAATGTGCAGCATTCGGTATGAATCGGCGATAAAAGTTTAGCATGCAAAGAAATCTTCGTAAATCCATTATAGTTTGTGGTTTTTCATAGTCTAAAATTGCTTGAGCTTTAGCTGATGTGGGTGTACTGCCAAATTCGGTAATATGGAATGCAAGAAAATCGATTTCAGATAAACCAAATTCACATTTAGCAGGATTGATTATAATGCCATATTCTCGAAAACGAGGGAATATAATTTTGAGGTGTTCAATGTGTTGCTCTTGAAATACGAAGTCTAACCCCCTTAGTATTTCATCCATTAAGCGTTGAAAACTTTGAGCCGAATTGCGAAGTACGAAAGGCATTCGGAGGAATTCGAAAAGGCCAAATGGGGTTATGATTGCTGTTTTGCAAACATCCTCAGGATGCATTGAAATCTGATATGCTCTTATCAAATCTAGTTTTGTGTTAAATTTGCAACCATGAAGTGCAGCTGCATAATTTGTGATAAAACGAATGGGGTATCTATCAGGGACTGTAATTTTATTAAAAAATCTATAATCCCCACAAGGTCTCCAGTTGCCATTCTTTTTTGAAACCATATGTAACGGGTTCGACCATTTACTTTTAGAAGGACGAATAATGTTGTTATCAAGCATGAATTGAAATTCTTTTTTGGCAATATTAAGACATTGTTTATCTAATGGACTAGCTTTTGCACAAACAGGAGAAACAACGGTTTCAATATGGTGATAATTTCCATGTTTCTTGTCTCCAAGCGACATAGAAACATTATGTATTTCCGGAAACTCTTCTAAAATTTTATGATATTGAGATTGATCTTTACAAATTGTAGAAATACCCAGTGAAGGTTCAGTTGTCAAACGTGCATTAGAAAATAACAAATTTTTTATTTTTTAAATCGGGTAGTAAATTGAAATGTTCAAGAAAGTCTGAACCGACTATGCACTTGGTGACATCAGCAATAATAAATAACCAAGGAAAAGTTCTTCTGAGGCCAAGAGATAATTGTAATACAACTGTGCCAAATGCGTGCCATTTGCGGCAAATAGTGTATTGGAAAAAGCAAAATTGTTACCTGTTATCCTATGATCTTTTGGAATCACAGAGACGTCGGGTCCAGTATCTATAAGGAATAATTTCTTAGATAATGGATCTGTTATGAATAAGCGGCAAGACTTAGCAATATTGCAGACATCGGTAGCCGCGCATTCCGATGCCGGATTTACTTTTTTGGATAAGAACATGGCTCGACACACTTAGTTGCTTTTTTACCAAATCTGTTGTGATACCAGCAATAATCTGGATTGTTTTCTCTTGTACGGGTTCTTGATTGTCTTCTATGTGGCGTATTGCTCCGACTACGGCTGTGATTAAAATCTTTAAAACTTTTTTCGAAGGCTTCAATTCTTGATGCTATTCTTGAAAGATTATCAGTATCCAAACTTGAGATTGCTGGCTGTGTCATGTCCATTATTTTGTCGGCTTGAGCTGCCAATTTGTTTACGTTTTGCTGCTCGCTTATAGCAAGAATAGCACGAACATTTTCTGGTAATTGGTCAAGAAATAAGGATCTGATTACCTTTTCTCCAACTTGGCCTTGTCCCAAATTTTAAATTGTAGGCAAAAATTGTGTTGGTATTTGGTCGTCTAGGACTTGACCACTCAAAAGACGTTTTAGCTTTCGTTCATCAGATTCCGAAAATAGAGAAATAATTCTTGATTTCAGCGTTTCATACCTATTTCCTATTGCACCATTTTCTAGCAAATTACTTACTAGATCAAGCGTACCTGGATCAATATTCGCTACCAAGTAACGGAATTTTGTTTCGTCTGATGTGATCCTTTGCAAACTGAATATGGTTTCCACTTAGAAAAACCATACCTTCGGATTTTTTTTGCCAAAAAGGAGGAAATTTTATTGATGAAGAAGCTGCATCAATTTGGAGAGGTGTTGTTTCATCATCCATCAAATTTTGTATAGATCTTCTAGGAGTTGGTTGAGGCATGTCTGGAATAATTTCTTCTTGATTTGGAGCATCACCGCCACCGTGCATGGCGAATGAAAAAGCGATATCTTATTAAAATATGTTGAAATTCGGGGTCACCAATTTATGGTTTGACGACACAATGCCAAAATGGACACAATTTCAAATATTATATTTTTTATAAAATTTATTTCAAAAAAATATAGAACACAAAATTATTAAAATTTAAATTAAGTTGAAAGAAAATTATTGACTGATTTAAAAAAGAAACTTTGACAAACTCCAAAAAAACTTATTTATACAAACTACTAAGTTAGAATTTTTTTTTTTAATTATATTTTTTCAACATTAAAATAAAACAGGTGTATCACCACAAGGCCAAGGTAAGCTCGGAACCTTACTCCCGATAGCCGACGAGCCAGAGCCGGAATTTATGCATGCCCGAACTTAATCAAGCCCTACAAACCTGATTCTCTCATAATAAGTTGTATGCTACACAGGCTTCCAAGCAAAAAGCAACGTTTTTGTGTTCTGCAATTTCCTCAACTAAATCATTTAATCGATCCTCAATGTTTAAAAATTCAATGATGTGCTCTTCCATCGATTGACCACTGTGTAGAAAATTGACGAAGAGTACTTACTTTATTTGTGAGATTTGCTTTTTCATGATGTTTCTTTAAAGCGTTCCAATAATCTTTTGCTGTCTTCAGTTTCTTGATGTGTATCTTTTGAGACTCTTCTACAGATAATCCAATTGCAGCTCTTGCCTTTCCATCACGTATATACCATTTTTCGTCAGGACAATCTGGTGTTTCCGCGATTATGATATCCCAAAGTTCTCTTTCCAACAATAACAGTTCCATATTTAATTTCCAAAAAAAAATTTACTATACGAGCTTAAACCGTGATATATCCAATCACGTAAATCGATTTTAATACCAGAAATAAATAACTACGATTTAACCAGAAATAAATAACTACGATTTAACCCATAACCTGTTGTTAATATGAATTTCATTAAGCAATACAATCATTAACGGTGGTTCTCATACTGTAGGTTTAACTTTAACTTAACTATAAACAAAAGAAAATGTCAAAAAAATGTACACAAAACAACAAATTTTTGGGTTAACTACTAACTAAAATTTAAACCTGATACCCACCGTAAGAAAAAGCTGTAGATACATGGTTGACATTAAACAGTGATGACACTTAAAAGTTATACATTACATAAGTAGCGCTTTTAAATTCAATTATAAAGGGTTTTCCAGTACGTACTTGACAACTTTGAATTTAATTTGTGAACGCACTATTTCACAGATCATCTAACTGTTACTTTCATTTTTTTTCAGTAAACTTAAAATTTTCATCATGGTAAAGTACACGAACGAACAACATATGCAAATTATAAAAATGTACTACCGAAATTCGGAGTTGGTGACTGCAACTTTAAGAGCGTTAACTCCAATTTTCGGTCGTTATTCTCACACTAGTAGACAAGCAATAACAAGTTTAGTGCAAAAATTTGAGTCTACATTTCATTGTGTGATGCTGCCATGCCAGTGAGACAACGGGTTGGTCGAAGTGACGAAAATATCGCTGCCGTTCAGGCGTCGGTAGCAAACGATCCAAATCAGTCGTTTCCGCGGCGTTCTCAAGAACTGGGCATCGCCAAGGCCACTTTATGGCGAATTTTGCGTAACGATCTTGGTTTTCACCCATACAAGATCAAGCTAACTCAAGAATTGAAGCCGATGGACCATTTGACGCGACGTACGTTCTCCGATTGGGCTCTGGAGAAAATGCGCCAAGATGAATTTCATCGCAAATCATCTTCAGTGACGAAGCTCATTTTTAGTTCAATGGGTTCGTCAATAAGCAAAGTAGGAGTTATTGGTTTGGTGAAAATCCATTACGGCCGAAATGTGTGACCGAGTCATTGAAAATTCGGCCAAACGAATCGACAGCTGCCGACGTGCCCGCGGTGGCCATATGAACGAAGTCGAGTTCCATTCATAAATGTTTTCATTGTATTTCAAGTCGATCATAACATTTTGGAAATGTCTCAAATAGTTTGCGTTTTATTTTAAAAAAAAGTTGTCAAGTCCTTATTGGAAAACCCTTTATAAATATAATACTAACAGAACATACATACACATATGGTCAAAATAATAAGTACACATGGTTATTTTTCCTTTACGTTTAATTTTAGTTACTTTAACGGAAAGTAAATATGGCAATTCTTTTTTATTTAAATCTTTAATATGGCAATGCCTTTAAAATTAAAAACAAAACGGGCTTCCACGTTATTTTAGTTTTGTACAGGTAATATTTCAGTACTTGGTCAAAATAATAAGTACATTGCTGAATTCTTTAATATTTTCGCAGTCTGCTCTAGTTTTTTGGAAAGGCTAGTTATTTTACTGTTGTTTATCTTTATTCATAACGAAATATATAGGAAAAAATAATCATTTGTGTCTTCAAGAGAAATGGAAATGTAATTTCATCGCGAACGGTTCGTCGTAGACTACAAGAAGCTCATTTACCAGGACGGATAGCCAGAAGAGTCCCTTTGCTTAGAAAAAAAATTTAAAGGCTAGGTTGGCGTTTGCAAGAAGTCATTCCAATTGGTACGTAGCAGACGGTGAAAAAAATGGCAAAATATTTTGTGGAGTGAAGAAACAAAAGTTAATTTATTTGGAAACGACTGTGCCCAGAATGTTCGACGCCCTAAGGGTAAGGAATTCCATGTTCGCTTTACAAAAAAGACTGACAAGCACGGGGGCGGCAATATTATGGTCTGGGGTTGTTTCTCGTGGTATGGTGTCGGTCCGATACATCGAATTACCGACACTATGACCAGATTCCACTACAAAGATATCTTGGAAAATACGATGTTGACCTATGCTGAGGAAAGTATGCCTCTTAGATGGACATTCCAGCAGGATAACGATCCAAAGCATACTTCTAAGTTGGTAAAGGATTGGTTCCAAGACAATCATGTGGCCACTCTTGACTGGCCAAGTCAATCTCCGGACTTAAACCCCATCGAAAATCTTTGGGGAGAGTTAAAACAAAGAATTGGAAAGGAGGTTTTTAAAAATAACGGTCAGTTATGGAATTTTGTTCAAAAAACTTGGTATGAAATACCAGTAGAGACCTACAGGAAGCTTATTGCCAGCTTGCCAAAAAGAGTCAACAAAATAATTCAAAATAATGGTGAATATACCGGCTTTTAACGAAACTCAGCCAAAATCACCAATTTAGCAGAAAAAAACTTGAATTTTTACACTCAAAAAAAAAAAAGTCCGCAAAGTCAGCAAAAAATGTTGCTGTGTCAGCAAATTTTTAGTCAGGAGCGTGTTTGCAAAAAGTTGGTAATTTCAGCAAAAGGTTTGCTGAAAATCAGCGAGCTGATTTTTACCAAAAAATAATAATCTTCAGCAAAAGTTTTGCTAACACTTAGTCGACTGCAAATGAAAAAAATCCTTGCTAAAATCACTAAACTTTTTGCTGAATATTAGTAGACTGAAAAAAACTCAAAAAACTTGTAGCGAAATTTTACTTTAATTAATTTATTTGCTGAAAATTTAAATATAGAATATGTGTAGTTATTTTTCTTTTTTTGTCATTTCCGTTTCCAGACAAGCTGCGACATCTACATCTTGTCTATCTGGTTGTCGCCCACGCTATGAATGCAGTTATCAGCACAATTTTTGTAGCAAAATAAATTAGTAAAACAATAGTTCAAAATTAGTTTAGTGCTAAAAAAATATAACTAAAATTTTTGCTGAAAACGGAATTTTAGCAAAAAAATTGCTGAAAACTAGTACACTTGATATACAAGACGTTTTACTAATTTTTCTACTAACTTATTTTTTTGAGTGTACTGTTTTACTTATTTTAACTAAATGTACTTATTTTGTCCAATGTTTTTTGGTTAATTACTTACTTTTTGAACAAAGACTGAATTTAATTTTTGTTTTTTGTTATTGTTTTATTATTTATTTTATTTCTAATGTTATAACAAAACAAAATAGTATTTTTTTTTTTTGTAATTTAAATAAATTTTCGGCTACGAGCCTTTAAAAAAAATATTTCAGGCTGTAATTATTATTTTGAACATATATGTACAATATGTATAAAAATATGGAAAATTGGGCTTTTCAACCATCTCTCATTCTAGATCCGTTCAAAAATTAAAAATCGATTGAAAACTAAAAAAGTTAACATTTTTTTGAAGTCTTAAAAAATCGTTTTACCAATAACTTCCAGATTTTGAGGATGTATTTAAATTTCTGAAAATTGGTAATGCATCCACTCAACCGGGCCTGCTTGACAAGTATAAAATGGCTGTTACACAGTGTTATATTTTTTAGATAAAAAATATCTGTGCAGAAAAAATTGCGGTGAACATAAATTTAAGAGTTTAAGGTGCCTATTCCTACTTGTGACGAGTTGTGACTGTCACGACTATTTTAAAAGCTAAAAGTTACAACTTTCCATAAAAAACAACTATAAAATTAAAAAATTCTCATTTTAATTAGAAATTCATTAATTTAGTTCGAGGCCAATTTCCTTATTATGAACTAGCGGGCGCAGCCCGCTACGTTGTTAGCGTGCCTTAAATTTTTTTAAATTCGTTTTTTTATTTAAAGTACAGTTTTTATAATAAAAGCCTTCACCCAGCCACCACAAATAAATAATTCTGCACAACATGGGTTTAAAATAAATAAATATTTGATCACTTTTTCTCATGAAAGTGGATTGTTAGTAATGAATCCATAATAAATTGCAATATACGTGTGTATGTTAAGATAATTTGGTAAAGTGCGAACTTAGGTAGATAGTAGTTAGTAGTTTTGTGTTTTGAATGAAAATAAATAACGTAAAGCACGGTTGGAAAGCATTTTATAATATTAAAAATAGGGGGCAAAGCCCGCTACGTTGTTAGCGTGCCTTAAAGTTTTTTTTTTTTAATTCCAGTTTATGTAAAGGTAG
Organism: Leucophora obtusa; assembly: GCA_949987735.1. Taxonomy (NCBI): domain Eukaryota; kingdom Metazoa; phylum Arthropoda; class Insecta; order Diptera; family Anthomyiidae; genus Leucophora; species Leucophora obtusa. The sequence continues at coordinate 247,313,061 of OX465295.1, forward strand.
ACCTGGCAATTCAAGTAAATTCACAAATTCAGTTGGAAAATTTACTGCGTCGGTTTCTTCCACCGGTGCTTCGTTACCTGCAGTTTAAATATCGGAATATATAAGTTCCATTCCTTTTCTAAGGTTTTTTCTCTTTTAGAAAATTTGTTTAACATTTTGGAGAGTATGTTTCAATGCTACATAAGTTTCATATTCCGTGGATAGTGTTTGAACAGGTAATTAAAAGGGATTCTTCACCCCTTTTTGTTCCACCCAGTAAAAATCCCAAATATATATAATCTTGCCTCAATCGCATGCGAAATTTCAAGTACCAAACTACGGCAGTTTGAGTCTTTGAAATTCCATTCCATTTTGTTTAACAATTTTAGTGTTCCAATGCAACTCCTTCCAAGATTCCATTTTGTTCACCATTCCATTGCATTTCGTTCCCATTATCTGTTATTCCAATTCCACTCGTTCCCCGTTTCATTCCATTTTGTTCCTACTGTCTTGTGTATAGATATTGATATCAGTCGTTTCTATTTCCATTTCTTTGCACTTGCGCCGTGCCATTCCTATTTTAACTGCAGTGTTCCAATTCCACTCGTTCCCCATTCTACGCCATCTCGCTTCTCATTCCTTTTCGTTCTATAGTCCATTCCTCTTCCAATCCATTTCCATTGTCTATAACTTCAATTCCACTCGTTCAACGTTTATATCCATTTCGTTCCGCTTGTGTAGTTTTTCAATTCCACTCGTTTCCTATTTAGTTTCTTAATTTTAGTGTTCCATATACACTCGTTCTTTAAATTTTAGGTTTCTAGCTAGATGTTCAGGGGGGGGGGGCAATTTTCCCCTTTTGAGCCACCATTTTTACCACGTTTCTGTCCAAAGTCCTAAAAATACCTTGACGTCTACATTGGAGAAGGAACCCAAATACCGAATTTAAGCAGTTTAGCCAGGCCGTTAAGGGAAATACTTCCTGTTTTTGACCCTACCTGTGGAAATTTCCAAAAATCTTAACTTAGCGGATGTCTACAATAGAGGAGGAACTTTAGTACCAAATTTCAACTTCCTACCTCCAGCAGTTGGTCAGGCCTTTAATCGGCACTTTTCGCTTCATTAATCCCCATTTTTGCAATGTCCCTGTCCAAAATTCCACAAAGCACCTTCCCGATAAGTGAGCCCATACTCCAAGGAACATATGTTTTACATTTCAGGATTCTAGGCAACTTTTACTATTTGTACCCCTCTGGGTAGGAATTTCCGAAAATCCATCGACAGGGAATTTGAGCTTCATAGTTCCAGGTCGTTAAGGGGCCACTTTCCCTTTTTGAGCGCCTATTTTATAACGACCCTGTCCAATATTCAAAATACTATCTTTCTAATAAGTTAGCCCTTACTCCAGGGACCCACATTTTAAATTTCAGGTTTCTAGCCGAAGGGGTTTTTACAGGCCACCAAGGGAAGGCTTTCTTCTTTTTGCCCCTCCCTTTAGGAATTTACAAAAATTCGATCTTCGCGGCTGTCTGCGATGGATGAGGAACATCCATACCAAATTTCAACTTCATTGCCTCAGCGGTTTGGGCAGACCATTATTGGGGACATTTTTCCCTTTCAACCCACATTTTTACTATGTTTCTGTTCCAAAAAAGAAAAATTACGTATTCGGTGAGTTAGTCCTACTCCAGGGAATACATATTTAAAATTTTAGGTTGGCCAGAAGGGATTGGGCAGGCCGTCAAGGAGAATACTTTTCCCCTTATCTCCCTCCCGATAGGAATTTTTGAAATTCCGTTTAAGCGGACGCCTACACAGAAGGAGGAACTCACATACCGAATTTCGGCTACATAGTTTCAGCAGTTTGGGCAGGCCGTCAAGGGGGAAACATCCCCCTTTTGGGATATCCTGTAGGGAATTCCAAAAATACAAACTTAGTCGATGTCTACTACAGTGGTGGAATCTTTATGCCAAATTTCAACTTCTTATCTCCAGTAATTTGGGCAGGCAGTTAATGGGCACACTTTTCCAATTTGTTAGACCGTCTATGGGGACGTCTATGCCGAATATATCCCGTCTTAGCGGACGTCTATGCCGAATATCAAGAAACCTTGGGGGGAGGAAAAAAAAGTACTTTTTGTGAAATTATATTTTTTGAAATGGAATTTTTTGGAAAAAGAGAAATTTTTTTGGAGAAAGATACTTTATTTTTACAAAGTACTTTATGGAAGAAGGTACTTTTTTTGAAAAAGTTATTTTTTTTGGAAAAAAATTTTTTTTTTGAAAATTGGATAATGTACTTTTTTTTTGAAAAAGGTACTTTTTTTGAAAAAAGGTACTTTTTTTGGAAAAAGGTACTTTTTTTGAAAAAAGGTACTTTTTTTGGAAAAAGGTACTTTTTTTTTTGGAAAAAGGTACTTTTTTTGGAAAAAGGTTCTTTTTTTTGGAAAAAGGTACTTTTTTTGGAAAAATGTACTTTTTGTGGAAAAAGGCACTTTTTTGGAAAAACGTACTTTTTTTTTGGAAAAATGTACTTTTTTGAAAAAGGTACTTTTTTGGAAAAAGGAACTTTTTTTTTTGGAAAAAGGCACTTTTTTTGTAAAAAGGTACTTTTTTCGAAAAAGGTACTTTTTTCGAAAAAGGGAAAATTTATACCATTGATCGAAAAATAAAGTACGCCATTGTAATCAGAATGTCCGAAATATATAGAACTGATGTTTAGATCTTCATTAATTTTTTGATTGTCATGCAGTGATATCAACGTTGAAAACTCAACGTTTATACATTTTGACACCTAGCGTAACTTCTTCGCGTTACTACCTAAAAAGTTTTGCTGTCGTACGGTCGATTATACCGGAACTATCATAAATACTCACTACCCAGGCGAAAATGTTCATATACGGCCATATGGCAACATATATGGGTTCATATATGGGTTCGGATCCGAAATTTGAGGGTATATGGCCATATATGGAGATATATGAATGTTCATATCAATTTGTTTTTTTATTTTTTAATAAAAATATCGCTTTTTTTATTCAAATTAAATGTAAATATTATAATTCTATTCATACGTTACTGATGAATTTGTACATTTGAATGAAATTGAGAAATTATGAAATTTTTAATGGACATAAACATTTTACTTCAAGTTTAGAAAATATTTTATGACTGATTTTGTTTTGAATGGAAATACAAATCAAACCTTCTGAAATCAACAATTTAATTTTTTTAGCAAATATTTCTGTTGATTTTATAAACTGCTATTTGCATTGAACAAAATTTATCAAAAACTTTTTTAGATACAACAGTTTGTCATATATTTAGTTAGAATATTCTTCCACCTTAAGTCCAAATTCTAATATGATATTGTCATATTAGATTTTTATTTGTTGTTTCAAACAGGGGTTGATCATTCTCATGATAGACAATACAATTGTTTCGTAGACATCACTCTACTCTTCAGTTGTTCGCAATAAGAAAATGATAACCTTCTCACTCAAACCGAGACATTACATAAGGTACAAAAAATCAACGGGACGAGAGTTTTGTACCTTCGTATATGAACTGTCTGATTTGGCAAAACCAGCTATAAAACAACTCCTCCTTGAAATTTTAACACAAAACATATTTACAAGTAATAAATATAAAGTATAAAATTTAACTTTGTAAAAAGTACTTATTTAAACTATTGTGAGTAAGTCAATATTTTATATTTAAAAGCAATGACTACAATAGGCCGTTATTAGGAAGTCATCATTTTATATTACAAAATAATGCAAAAGCTAATGAATGAAGGGCAAGGAATTTCATGCACTTAAAAATCGGAAATATGCGCCTAAAATATGCGGCTAAAAAAGACAAATATGCATTAAAAACATAACAAATATGCACTTAAAACGATTATATTTGCAAAAATAGAGCACCTTAAAACATAAAAATATATGTAAGATAGTTATTTTGCAAATAGACACAGAATTCGAAGCTTTTCCATAGGTAAATAAGGTTTTAAAAAATGTTTATATTTAATAATAAAGAAAAAAAATTATTTTTTTATTGTATAAATTTTTTACAATTTAAAAAATGTTACTAAAAATTATATATATGCACAAATATGCATTAAAAACACAAAATATGCATTAAAAAAAAAAACAAAATATGCATTAAAAAGGCACCAAATATACATTTTAAGTCAAAATATGCAAAAACATGCATTTTTGTCAAAATATGCAAAAATATGCAACAAAAAATCAATGCCATTTTGTTTTGAATTTGATGATTCGGATAAATATTTAGTTTTTATTAGCTTTGGACTATCGAGAAAAAACATGCATTTGCATGAAATTCCTTGCCCTAGTAATGATATACACTCAACCAAAAAAGTCTGTAATGGCTACTGAAAATTTTGCTGTTATTACGGGAAATTTAACTGTTTTGAGGCCAGCGGTATTTTTTGCTAATTTTAGCAACACATGTCTGCTGATCTGTAGTACAATAAAATTAGTAGAAAAAATTAGTAGCCGGTACTAAATTTTAGTAAAATTTATGTAAAATGCAATTCAAAATCGATTTTCTAACATCAGTGAAAAAACTTACTAAATATCATAATTTTAGTACAATGAAATTAGTATAAATAATTAGTTGCAGCTACTAAATTTCAGTAAATAGCTGTAAACTGTAATTTAAAATCAATCTGCTGAAATTAGCAAAAAATTGTACTAAAAAATAAAAAAACTGTAAAATCTAAAAAAAAAAGTTTTTTTCTTTCGATTGTAACAAGCGCATAATTACTTCATCGTACTTGAAATATGGTTATTGCCGTTTTATGCATTGGAGATGCAATAAAATTTTCTGGGTGTTATTTCTAAACTAAGAATATATCAATAGTAACAAATATAAACTAAACAAGAATTGTAAAAAATCAAAAAAAAAAAATTTTTAAATTAGTATATTTTTCTGCTAAATTTAGCACTCGGTTTTGAAAAATTAGTAAAATGTTTTTCTGAAATCAGCAGCGAAAATTAGTAAAAAAATTCGTAATTTGTAATAAGAGAATAGCAAAAATGATTACTAAAAATAAAAATTGTACTAATAATCAGTATAAAAATAGTATAGTGCGATTGGAAACTGTTTACAAATTTTTTTACAAACTTTTTTCTTTGAGTGTATCATTATTGGTAATGCAGGCAGCAATGAGGTGTCATTACCAACATTTTGCTGGGATGTAATGAAACCTTTTTATAATTTTCATTACATTTACGCAATGGTACACTGAATTCTACACTGAACAATTTTCCTTTATGTAAATTTTTTTTTCGCGATTTTTTTTTCCAACTAGCCACCAAACTTTGATGTATGTCCCTAGATTATAAATTAAAAAAATCGCACTTAAAAAATTGGAAAATTATGGCCGAACGCGAAAAAAGACTTTATGGTAGAAAAATTCAATTTAAAAACTTAATCAGCTATTAACATTCTGCAAGAAAATATTTGTACGTTCGTAAATGTAGTAAATTTGTGCAACACTGCGGCAGTTATGCCAAGTTTTGTTGCTGATGCGTGATTAGCTTTTGCAGATGCTTTGCTACTGCTCAACAACTGCACAGAGTTTGCTTTTTAGAACGTTTTGCAAAAAATAAAAAACAAATATTATTGAAAATCTTGATGGTAAAAAAGACAATTTTTTGTTAAGTTATAATAAAAAGAGAATTAAAAGAAAGATGAAACGACTTTTGATTATTAAAAATCCAAAAAAATGCTAAAAAATAAACATTTAAATCGCAACTAACCAGCGATTTTTTTTAACTAGCCACCAAACTTTGTTGTATGAAATGGGCATTACAGTCCCTAGATTATAAATTTTAAGAAACCGCATTTAAAAAATTCAAAAATAATGGCGGGACGCGAAAAAAGACTTTATGATAAAAGAATTGAATTAAAACGCTTAATCAGCGATTTACATTCTGCAAACAAATATATTGATGTAAGAATTTTCCATTTCGAAAATTTTTTTTTCGCGATTTTTTTTCGTCTTTTTTTTTTTTAACTAGCCCTATACTATAATATAAATTTTAAGAAACCGTACTTAAAAAACTCAAAAATAATGGCGGGACGCGAAAAAAGACTTTATGGTAAAAGAATTGAATTAAAACGCTTAATCAGCGATTTACATTCTGCATACAAATGTATTGATGTAAGAATATTCCTTTTTTGAAATTTTTCTTCGCGAGTTTTTCGCGTTTTTTTTTTTAAACTAGCCCCCAAACTTTGTTGTATGAAATGGGTATTATAGTTCCTAGAATATAAATTTAAAATACCGCACTTAAAAAATTACAAAATAACGGCGAGACGCGAAAAAAAGAATTGAATTAAAACACTAAATTAGCGATCTACATTCTGCAAACAAATATATTAATGCAAGAATTTTCCTTTTTGGATTTTTTGTTTCGTGGTTTTTGTTTCGTGGAAAAAGACTATGGTATTAGAATTGAATTAAAAAACTTAATCAGCTATTTATGTTCTGCAAACAAATAAATATATTGATGCAAGAATTTTCCTTCTTGCACTTTTTTAGCGTTTTTTTTTCCACCAAAACTTGGTATAAAATATGGATACCATACGCCTCGGATTATGAACTAAAAAATGCTTTTGGTACTTTCTAAACCTCATTTTTTTTAAAATAAAAAACTTCGTCAAAAACGGCAAGTAATTAAAAACAAATGTATGTTTCATTACTGTGTAAACATTAGGTAAAAGTAATGAAAATTAAAAAAAGGTTCATTTTAATTTTCAGAACAAATGAAAATTAAAAAAAATATTTATTACCATTTTTGAACGCAATGGTAATGAAAAAAAACATTACCATTGCGTTAAAAAATGGTAATGATAAAAAAAGCTCCATTACCATTACATCAAGTAATGGTAATGATTTTAGCCCATCTCGGTCATATATGAACATGTACGGTCATATACCCTCAAATTTCGGATTAAAAGATATATGGAAATATATGAGATCATGTATGGTCATACATTGAACTATGCATGTACGTATATGACAATGTATGCACATGCATGATCATATACAAGTCAATGTATGATCATGTGTGTTCATATATATTTCGATTTTCACATGGGATATCTTAATCTCCAAGAAAAGGGGGTTTTGCTGTTTCTCATAAACTAATGAAGATAGATAATTGAAATTTGGCACATAGCTTCGTTTTATGACGAGAAGAAAACCAACCAAAGGATTTTTGGCTATTCGAATGTTTTAGGGGTAAAGTGATCATGAGAAGTTTCAAAAATTCAATTTTCGAACGTAATTTTTGATGGATAGGAGGTGGAGGGGGCAAACGTCATACATATTTTTTTCTAATTTGAGGGCTTTTAACAAGAATCTGAAGGCAAAATAACGATACATCCGCAAACAAAAAGTCGGTAGTGAAAGGGTTAAAAATACAATAATTATATTTTCGGACTTTCTATATTTTCATATAAAGGGTTAACTGCCAAACGAACTGTCATATGCTGAAAAACCTGCAACAATTGACGCCTTTGAGGACAATCTTGTTCGTGTTATTCGCGACATACGGCCAGCAATGCTCGAAAAAGTGACCCAAAATTGGACGTCCAGAATGCGGTTCGCCAACAACAGCCGCGGTGGCCATATGCCCGAAATCATTGAATTGTTAATGCCAGGTATTGATCCTTGGAAGAAGAAAAATATTGGATTAAAATTTAATTTTTTGTGTTATTTTTTACAATTGAAAGTTCTATAGGGCTTAAAAAACACACTAGATTGAGTTTTAGGTGCAAATTAGAAGAAATAAAAGAGTTATGTGAAACCAATAATTTTTCTGGTTATGCTTTGAAAAAAATATCAACAGGATTAAAATTATTCGTCAACACCCAAGAAGGTTATGATAAAATCATCCCAATTTTAAATATTAAATATGAATATTTTACTTACACCAGTAAAAATCAGCGCCCTTATAAGGCCCTATTATTTGGTTTAGATATACTTGACCCTAAAGCTTTGAAAGCCAAACTGATTGATCTAGGCCTTCAGTGTCAGGATGTTAAACTTGTCCAAAGAGCTGGCAAGTTTAATAAAGAACAAATTATTTATGTGGTTCACTTCAAACGTCAATCGACTAATGTTAAGGAACTTAGAAAAAGTTTTTCAAATATTGATTATTAGTGTCCGACCGAACTCACTTTTTTAAGGCCGAACCGAAGCCGAACTTCGGCCAAAATTACTAAGTTCGGCCGAAGCCGAATACTTTTGTGTTTGAATAAAAACACAATTTTATGCAACTTTTTTCAAATTCAAAAACGCGGAAACCAATTTCTAAATATTTCTAAATGGCAAAAACATAAAAAAGTTGTATTTTTCGCTCTTTAAGTAAAAATTAAGTTAAAAATGTGCATATTTATAAGTTACTATACAAAATTAAAGAGCTAAATGTTGTAAAATATTGATTTATAGAAAAGTTCGGTATTCGGCCAAAATTTTGCCGAACACCGAAGTTGGCCGAACATCACTTTTTGGCCGAACTCCGAAGCCGAAGCCGAATACTCGGTCGGACACTATTGATTATATTAGAGTAAGCTGGGATTATGTAAGATCTCATAAAAATAAAATCACTCATTGTTATAATTGCCAAATGTTTGGCCATGGATCATCTCGATGCAGAGTCAAAACCTTCTGCTCCAAGTGTGCAGGGCAACATAAGACAGAAGAGTGTAAAGAGGAAATAATTAAATGTGCCAACTGTAATGGGCCACATAAATCAAATTCACCTCAGAGTCCTAGCAGACAAAATTATATTCAAATAAAGAAACGTTTTTCAACTCCCACAGACCAATGCAGTCTCAAGCTAACTACAATCAAAGTTTTCCTAACTCATTTCGCCAGGAATCGGCGCAACCCACATTAAACTGGAACCAACAAAATTCCAATAATAGCCCAAGAAATAACAATCTCTTCTCCTTAGAAGAAATTCAAAACCTAACTTTGGAGCTTATAGACAAATTAAAAAACTGTCAATCAAAAGCTGATCAATTTCAAGTGATCACTAGTTTGGCATGTAAATTTTTATATGAGTGAATCGCTAAATATAATATCATGGAATGCCAGGGGTATTCAAAATAAAAAGGAAGAATTCTTTAATTTTTTAATCACCAATAATATTCATGTCTGTTTGCTAACTGAGACATGGTTAACTTCAAAAATATCAATTAAACTTAATGCATTCTACTGTTATCGATATGATAGAGTTGGTTCAAGAGGGGGTGGTGTCGCTGTTGTTATAAGAAGAAAGCTCAATCATCAAGTTTTGCCGGTAATAAATACACAGTTCATAGAAAATGTTGGAATTAAATTGGTAACAAATAATAATTCGTTAACATATTTTCTTGCTACTTTCCCGGTGGAGCTGCCGGAATAGACAATTCAAGAAAAACAAAGTTTGCTTCAGACTTAAATAAACTTACAAATAACAAAAACATGTATATATTAGGTGGTGATCTTAACTGTAGGCATCAAGAATGGGGTTGCAACAGATCAAATTGCTGGGGTAACATCTTATTTGAAAAACTAACAACTCGAAATATTTTTATAAAATATCCAGCCGACCCAACACACATACCATCGTCATCAAGAAGTCAACCATCCACTCTTGATTATTTTTTAACAAACACACCACAAATATTATCGGCAGCAGTAGTATTAAATAATTTAAGCTTAGACCATCTTCCCGTAAAAACGTCTCTAAACTTCAGATTCAATAACCAGGAAAACTTCAAACTAGTTTATTCAAAAACTAACTGGAAAAGATACACAAAACATATAAATGATTCTCTTAGAAATCTAAATTATAATTTGACATCAGAAACACATATTATTGACGAAATGATAATATTTTAAACAATGCTAACAAAAACGCCATAGATGTTAGTGTACTAAAAAAAAAGAAATAATATTTTACCATAAATCGTTTCCAATACATATTCAAAATCTGATTACGTCCAGAAATTATTTCAGAAGAAATTGGATTCGCTATAGAAACCTAGCTGATAAAACGGAAATGAAACGTCTTGATCTACTTATACAAGATGAAATAATTAAATTTAGGAATTCATCTTGGAATAAACTCCTGGCAACTCTAGAAAAAGGTTCTTCCCCCTTTTGGAACATCACAAAAATTATAAAGAAGAAATCAAAATAAATACCAACGTTAATAAGCAATGGTACTCAATATGCTTCATGTATAGAAAAATGCAACATATGTACTAGCTGAAACATTCAAAATGAATAATTCATATTCAGTAAATCTAAGCGATTCTGAAACAATACATGATGTTAACAACTGCATTCAGCATCTAGAAACTGACACCTATAATGAGCAGGGCAAGGACTTTCATGCAAATGCATGTTTGTAGTCAGTGGCCCAAAAATGATTTTGACCAAATACTTTTCCGAATCAAAGAATTTGCAAAAAAATGGCATCGATTTGTTATTGCATATTTTTGCATATTTTGTTATAAATGCATATTTTTGCATATTTTGCTTTTAAGTGCATATTTTATTGCATATTTTATGATTTTTATTGCATATTTGTGCATATTTTGCACTTTATTGCATATTTTTTAATATTTTTAAATATGAAATTCGATTTAAGAATTTATACTTTAAAACTAAAAAAAATTCTAAAAAATTTAATTATTTGGAAGCTTTGCTGGTAATATAACACTAAATTAGAAAGAGAAACACATTGTATACAATATGTTGTCATCCACTAACACATTTTTTATAGATGTAATTTTAAATTAACGTTTTCGGGTGTTATTGCTCACAAACAGAAAGTTGAAAAATTTTATAAATTTAAGGAAACTTGTCCCCAAGCATTAATTTCTGCCACTTTTTTCTCTGAGTTACGAAAGTGAGTACGATTTTATAGTACACATATTTAAGTTCTATTTTATAATAAAGTTTTTTTCAGGTAAAATCCCACACACAAAAATATATTTAACTATGTGTATTTGAAGACATATTCAGTGTGTTCGTTTACTCGAATTTCTTACTACTTTATTCTTACTACAATTGCAAAGTTTTGTTTACTTTTTTTATTGCTGTAGTAAATATAGTAACTTGTAGTAAGTAAACGAACAAGCTTATTGTAACCGATACCTGAATTTTTACGTTTTTGTTAGTTTTTAATAAATATAATTAAAAAAAAACATTTATTTTTAATTGCATATTTTTTGGTTTTTAGTGCATATTTCATTATAAATGCATATTTTCTATTTTATAGTGCATATTTTAAGCGCATTATTTCGATTTTTTAGTGCATGAAAGTCCTTGTCCTGATAATGAGTATTCTGATCTTGAAATAGCAGAACCTGACTTAAAAAATATTATTAAAAAACTAACAAATAAAAAAAAGCACCAGGTATTGATAAAATTAATAATCTGTGTATCAAAAATCTTTCTAATAACGGTATAAAACTACTTTCGACAATACTTAACTCATGTTTAAAAAACTCTTATTTTCCCAACTGTTGGAAAGAAGCTATGGTTATACCCATCGCCAAACCTAATAAGCCTAACAACTCTCCACAGTCTTACCGTCCAATTAGCCTTCTACCATCCGTCAGTAAGTTGCTAGAAAAAGTCGTTAAAAATAAATTCTGCTCATTTATTGATGATAATAATATATTGCCAAACCAACAGTTTGGATTCAGAAATGTCCTCAACACATCACATGCTTTACTAAGAATCAAAAACATAGTCAAATCAAATTTTGTTAACAGAAAATCAACGGGTATGTTGTTATTAGATATAAAAGCAGCATTTGGCTCTGTTTGGCATGATGCCCTTGTTTTTAAAATGACCAATCTCAACTTTCCCACCCCTCTTATTAAAATCATAAAAAGTTTTTTAAAAAATCGTGAGTACAGATTTCATATTAATGTTTCTCTAATAAAGTGGGTGATACAGCTGGTTGCCCACAGGGCTCCTGTTTATCACCCATTCTTTACAATATATACACATCAAATTTTCCGAAGTTTCAACACTGTATAACGTCTATATTTGCTGACGATACAGCCTTATTATGTTCGGGAGTCTTAGCGGAAGATATAATAAATAATCTGCAATCATCATTAACAATTGTTCGAAACTATTTCAATAAATGGAAAATCGTCATAAATAGCTCTAAGACTCAAGCTATATATTTTACAAGAAAAAGGAAAGACTGTTATGTTCCTCAACATTCTTTACGTTTTGAAACAAGCAATATTTCTTGGGAGCCTAAAATTAAATATTTAGGTGTTATCTTAGATTCAAAACTTAACTTTAAAGAACATGTTGCTTATGCTATCGATAAAATAAACATAGCCAAGAGAATACTTTTCCCTTTTATTAATAAAAAATTTAAGCTTAGTCTTGAAAACAAAATAATTATGCTTAAGGTCATATTTCATTCAATAATGTTTTATGGGGGGGCTCCTGTTTGGGCAACCATAGCAAAATGTCACATAAAAAACTTACAAATCGCTCAAAATAAGCTACTAAAAATTATGTACAACCTTCCATGGCATTTCTCCACTAGAAGATTGCATAATATCAGCAGTATCGAAATGGTAGACGTGAAGATACAACGGCTAAAACTTCATTTCGACCAAAAATGTCAATTATCACAATATAAGCATATCAGTAACATCATGGTAGCATCTGTTTGCCGTAGATGCAGGTTCCAAGGAAAAAAATAAAGAAAGACAAAAATTCGAATTTCTGTTAGAGAAAAGGTCTCTATTTATTTAAAATTTATAATTTACCTTAATACAAGAGTATAAAGAGGCAACCAACAATGTTTAAAGAGCAACGCGAGCGGTTTTACTCGTTAGATTTGGTGTAATTACTGCCACCATTGTTATATAAAAACGGGAGTAAAAATTAGATTTTAACAAGTTATTAACCCTACAAAGGGTAGGGGTAAACCGAAGGGTACATGATACGAATGTATTTAAATTAAGAGTTTGCGTTTAAACATTGCCGGCCTCTTTGCAACACTGAAATGTGTTGTAATTAAATCTTAAAAGTATACTTAAAATTAAAGGCTAAAAAGAAACGTATAGTTCATGTGAGCTTTTAAGTAATTCATTTATTTGATATTCTCTTTTCGTAAAAACCACTTCCAACTAAAGTTTATTCTGAGGTCCAGGAGACCTGACCAGCAAAGCCGGATGTTTATTAGGAGGTCCAAGGGACCTGACCAGCAAAGCCGGATGTTTATTAGGAGGTCCAAGGACCTGACCAGCAAAGCCGGATGTTTATTAAGAGGTCCAGTAGACCTGACCAGTAAACTGGAGTTTTTTAGGAGGTCCGGTGGACCTGACCAGCAAAGCTAGATGATCTTAAGTACCTATAGAGGTGACTGACCAGAAATGACCCAACCAAAGATGGTAAGTTGGGCAATTGGAAGACCCGGGCTCGAATAGTTTTTCCCTTCATTATCTGAGGGGTAAGTTCCGGTCCTAACATTAAAGCAACCCGTGAAGCTCGATTAAAATTTGGGTCAGCAAGTAGGAACAAAACATCAAACTGACTTTTGATTGTGTCCGAAACCGACTCCGAAGGAGTATTTATTCCCCTCATCTTCCACACTTTAGCGGTAAAGCTAATTTTCTGGTCCGGGTCGTACGAAGAACCAACAGTTAAGCGACAATACTTGTCATTATCCACCTTTAAAACGGGTAGCTGAAGTTGATGTACCAAAGTTTGACAAATGTAGCTAACCTCGCAACAGGGGTCCAGTGCTGCACGTACGTGGATTGGGGACTTCGGTAAACATAATTTGGCTACCAGAGTAGGAGAAAAGGTGACAATATGGCGGACTGGCAAAGGACACACTTGAGAGACGGGCGACGGAGGATGGGGTTTGTTAGAAGAGCTCTGCATTTTTTTTTTCGAGCTGGGTCTCTTAGAACGAGAGATCGGACGGACAGAAGTTTTCTTTTGTTTCGGCAATATTGGCATTGCGCCAGCAGTTTTGGGAGCCACTTTTGTTTGCTTTAAAGTACCGAGCGGAGGAGACCGTATTATGATCCCCCTGACAGTCACGGCACCGTGCAGTACTTTCGCAGTCTTTGGCAATGTGAGAGTGAGCCAAACAACGCGAACAATAGCGATGAATAATCACCGTACGAAGCTTCTGCTCGTGACTCATCTTTCGAAAGACCGGACAAAAACGTAACGGATGTTTGTGGTTGCAAACTCTACATTGACGGACGAAATGATCAACGATCGAAGGTTTAATCGGAGTTTTCGAGCCCGATGGTTTCTTAATTTCCGATAAAGGTTCGGAAGTCGACGCGAGAAGGTACGTCAAGAGGAGTCGATGTCTCCACTAACGTAGGCGAGGTAGTTACAGCCGATAACGTAGGCGTGGTTGACGAGGTTTGAGCACCTGAAGAGGCTGTAGCAACTTCAGTATCCGCAATTTCCATTGCTTCATCGTAGTCCTCAAGAAGAGCATCATCAAAGAAGGTTGGTATGCGTCCATAATTCTAAGAAACAATTAATATTAGCGACGAGAAAAAACTATTGTGATATAATCAGTTGTTCAGAACAACCAATTTTGCGACGTGTCGTCTTACAACCCCTTTCGCAGTTCCTACGTCCACGACCCGAACATAACCGTCACAACCCGGGTATAATTTTACGACTCGACCTAATCTCCATGATGTTGGAGGTAGTTGTTCGTGCCTTATCACGACTAAATCATTTTCCTGTAGTTCGCGTTCAGGATTTTTCCATTTATAACGTTTGTGCAAGCTCATTAAATATTCATCTTTCCACCGACGACAGAAATGTTGAGATAGAGCTTTCATCTTTTGAAACCGATTAACAAGACTTATCGGAGGATCAGTGATCTCGGGCTCCGGAGGAGCCAAAATTGGAGAACCAATTAAAAAGTGACCAGGGGTCAGCGCTACTGGTTCCTGAGGGTTATTCGTCATAGGACAAAGCGGACGTGAATTGAGGCAAGCCTCGATTCTTACAAGAATGGTCGAGAGTTCTTTAAATGTAAATTTGAACGATTGTGCCTCCCATCGATAATGAAATTTAAAGCTTTTCACACCGGCTTCCCAAAGACCGCCCATATGAGGGGCCCCAGCTGGGATGAAGCGCCACGAGAGACCTTGAATTCCATAAGAAGAACTCACGGTGGCCTGACTTTCCCTAAGAAAAGTCCGAAAATCTTTCTCCAATTCACGAGACGCACCTACAAAGTTCGTGCCGTTGTCCGAAAATATTGTGCCCGGACATCCACGTCGCGAAACAAAGCGTTGAAAGGCGGCTAAAAAGGTAACCGCTGACAAATCTGATGCCGCTTCTAAATGTATTGCCTTAGTAGAAAAGCAAACAAATATACAAACGACCAGTAAAACTTTTGATATCAAAAGGACCTGCAAAATTAACACCTGTAGTAGTAAAAGGCCTGTCAAGGAGAGTTCTTGCCGGCGGAAGCGCTGCCATAATTTGGCTGCAAGAACGTTTCCTGTCGATAATACAACGTTTGCAACGGCTGATGACAGCCCGAATTTTAGATTTAAGTCTGGGAACCCAATATTCAATACGAAGTATGCGTAGCATTAACTGATTTCCACCGTGAATAGAAATCAAATGAACGAATTCAGCCAAAAGCAGCGTAAATCTGCTCGAATAGGGCAAAATGATTGGATGCTGCTCGGTACAAGTTAGAGAGGGCGACTTAACTAAACGACCATTTGATCTCATAACGCCATCCTTATCAAGAAAGGGATTTAAGGGTACAAGACAACTTTTCGAAGATAAGGATTTTTTTATCCAAAAGACATCTATATTCATCCGCAAAGTGGAGTTTTTGAGCCACCTTGGCCAAATATAATTTGGCCCTCTTCAACTCAAAAGAGTCCGATTCACACATAAACGACGATCGGATCGATGAGCGGGGTGACTGTTGTAAAAGAATCGTTAAATATACGATGTTATATCCTCATAAATGTCGTTCCCATTTGTGTCCGTAAAAAACGAAGCATAAACTTGAACAACTCGACTTTCAATATCAGTGTCAAGTTAAGCGAGATCGGGGTGATGCCATGCAGATTTGTCTTGACGAAGCCACTGTGGCCCATGCCACCAAAGTGAACTATCAGCCAACTCGGATGGGGACATACTGCGACTACCTAAATCGGCAGGGTTATCTCCAGATCGAACATGATACCAATTATGCCGACCAACATTCTCCTGAATTCTACATACTCTATTCGCAACGAAGGTAGTCCAAGAACAAGGGTCCTTCTTCAACCAGGAAAGGACTATCGTCGAATCAGTCCAACAATAAACCTGTCGAAGCCGAATATCAATTTCAGAAAGTACAGTTTTTAACAGCTCAGAGGCCAGAACTGCACCGCAAAGTTCCAAACGAGGAATTAAAATTGATTTTATGGGGCCACTTTCGTTTTACACGACAATAAGTAAGTATGAATTTCACCGTTGGGGGATTCAATGCGAATGTATATCACCCCCGCGTATGCCTTTTCCGAGGCATCAGAAAAAACGTGAAGTTCGACAGCCGAATCAGGAGTATAATGTACCCATCTCGGAATACGAATTCCATTAACTTCGTGATACGAAGTTACAAACTTTCCCCAATCAGTTTCAGTGGAAAGCGGAAGTGAATCGTCCCAACCGATATTATCAAGCCAAACCCTTTGCATAGTCATTTTCGCCACGATCACAACTGGACCTAACCAACCAACCGGATCAAACAACTTGGCAATAGTGGACAAAACTTCCCTTTTCGTATGACACGATTTGTGCGCAATAGGATCCCCCTTAAAATAAAATGAGTCCAATTCGGCATTCCATTGAATACCCAAGGTCTTCGAACTACTCGACTCAACAAAAGTCAGAAGTTTAGCATTGATTAAATGTTCCGGTGGAAAACCCTTCAAAATTAAGCGATCGTTAGAAGTCCATTTCCTTAGATCAAATTTCGCCGAAGCCAACGCAGCTATTAACTGATCGCGAGCGAGCAGTGCCGTTGAAATATCGTGAGTCCCCGTTAAAACGTCGTTAACGTACATGCACTTTCGTAGAATGTGCTATGCCAAAGTCCGAATCGTCTGCCAATTGCAATAAAGTGCGAATGGCGAGATAAGGAGCGCAATTAACTCCAAGTTCATCACAGTTTTCAGCTCATAATCCTTAACGTTCTCCGTCGGAGAATCTCTAAACAAGATCCGTTGAAATCAAGGTTGGTTACCGAAACGAATAACGGTAAGGGTATCGGATTTCGTTTGTTTAGGTATCGGTAAAGGTAACGGTATTTAAGACTGTTTCGGTAACGGTATACCGTTATCGAAACAGCAATACCGGTACATACCGGTATTAAAAATTATGTTAAAAACATATAGAAACAAGTAAAAACATATAGAAACAAGTAAAAACATAGCATATTTTTAATTTTAAGTACTGAAAATACAGATTTTAAGCTATAAATTCAATACTGGTAGTTTTAATAAGAAATATTATTATCTATAAATTTTTTTTGTAAAAAAAAAACTCAAGATTATAAAATTAAAAATAAAATAATTTGTAATTTTTATATAAAATAATAAATACCGGTAAAATACCGGTAACTACCCATAAAAATAACGGTATCGATAACGGTAACGGTATTCAATTTGAAACGGTATTTTAGCGATAACGGTATTATAACGATAACGGTAACCAACCTTGGTTGAAATGGAGTATGAGCAGGATCGACTCTAATTTGCCTATACACTTGCGCGATGTCGCAATTGAAAACAAATATAAATAGACGCCATCGAAGAATTAAAAGCACCAAATCAGACTGCAAAGTGGGGCCCACATAAAGACAGTCATTTAGACTCACTCCATTCGATGTCTTATTCGAAGCATTAAAAACATGCAAGAAGTCAATGAAAAAAATCAAAAATGTTTATTTAGTCCACAATGGGTTAATATTTGGGGTCATATTGGACCTTATCAAAAAGGCATTTTACAGACCTTTCAGTTAGTTTGCATTTTGTCCTGATCGAATAAGTATCTCCGGACTTATACTCCGTGTCTGACAAAAAATATTTATATTTTTGAAATCAGCTCAACAAGCACTACATTGGAAAAAAATAAAAAAAATTGGGGCTATGCCTGTAAACTACACTTGTTCCAATATTATTTTGTCAGACCAAACTTTTTGCTAAAGGAAGTTTCCAAAAATCTCACGGCAACGACTTTAATCTGGGAATGGCCCAATCTACGTTGCCGGTGGTTTTAAAAGACATCGTACAATTAACGAACAAAAACTTTGTATAATTTATTAATAAAAATATTTACAGTTTAACGTTCCCGGCTTTTTATTTTGCTTTAAACAACTACAGCAATCAAAACTTCGCGGTTGCCAATATTGCAACTGAAATTGACAGCTGTTAGTTTGCAGATGCCATATGTAATATATTTTTGGCAACTGGCAACGCCACTGAGGTTCGGTTGCTATCGGTAATCGACCCATTATTGTTTATTTTTCATTACAAACACATGGTATAAATTTCATTTCAAAAAAGCCTAGGACGGTTAGAGGGTTAAATTTGTTAATATGGCAACACTAATATACATAATAGCGCATTATTATTATTTTTTTAGATGAGCTTGCAAAACTTGACGTTTCTGCTCTGAACCAACATGACAAGATTGACGAAACTTTAGAACAATCCACTCTTATACAAAATGAAGATGAAAGCTTCGCGTTAGCACCTATTGATGCTTCGGCTTATAAGGGAGTCACAAAAACAAAACGTAAACGAAAGCTTATTGTTGATGAAATCAAAAATATTTCGGGCGAAGAAATGAAAGCTCAATTGGCCAATACTTCAGATATTGTAACCACACTAGACTTGGCTCCTCCAACGAAGAGGTGGTGAATTATTCAACTTTTTCCCAAATCTAAAAAAATGTATTGACATAATTTATTTGCAGGTTAATGTATTGGAAAGAAACCGGCGGTGTAGAAAAATTATTCTCGTTACCCTCACGAACAATACCAGCGCGAGCATTGTTTTTAAATTATCATCGCCATCTTATATCACATTTCACACCACTTGAAGATTTTACGTGCTTAGGTCCGTCTGATATATTAGCTTTAGACCATATTAGTAATGACAACGATTCTTCAGCCATTATACAGAACAAAAGAGGTCGCAAGCGGAAGTTTGATGTGTTGGTTAATAACACACAAACAAATGTTGAAAATGTAGGGGACGTTACTTCTCAAAGCTTAGCAGCTCCTGAAACAGTTCGAGAACAAGATAGCTTTGCTCTCTCAAGCAATTCTCTAAGAATTAATTTTAATCCTAATGACACCTCAGTACAAACAGCCGAAGTTACAATATTTGACAGTTGTCAAAGTCCGGGTCCATTATTTGCAATGAACAACATAAATAATATCGATAATCTTGGATCTCTGGGTGACCTTGCCTTTACACCACGTAATTTACATCATGGATTGGACGTGGTAGATGATTTCAATCATGGAGGATTGACCCCAGTGAATTTGAACCATGGCCAAATGACACCGCGTCATTCTGAAATAGAAACTATTGAATCTATACCAAACCTTCCAGTAGATCAAATCTCATCTTTATTAAATGAAGCTGAAAATATACCGCAAAATACAAATATTGGAGATTCAACAAATCAAATGAACAAAACGTGTGAATTGCCATCCGATTGGAATGACTATGCATTCCCCCCTTCAATGGAAATTCAGGTAAATATATTTATAACAGATTTACATAAAAAATTGTGCCCTTGGACTTTAGTCGCCTTAACTAAACTAAACACAGCAACTTATTTCAATATTTTATTTTATTGATTTCCGTTAGACAAATTTGTCATGCAAAAATCTAATTTTAAAAAGAAAGTAATTGTAACGTATGTGCATGTTATATAGGGATATTTTGCAAAATTTTTACCTATCAAAATTTTTATATGTAATAAATAATAAAAATTGTGGAACAAGTTGAGTTTAGGGGCACAGCTCCGTTTTTTTTGCATTTTTTCCCAGATAGTACTTTCTGGGCTGAATAGGAAAATTTTTTTTTTGTCGGAGACCCCCTTTTTTGGGTGTTATTTGGGATCAAAGTTGAAACATGGACTTGCCCGTATCTTCGCTATTTATTATCGGATTTGGACAATATGAGCACCATTGGAAAGGTAAATGAAATGACTTTCATATCCTCATATCATATATAATATTTATTAACACATTACGAACCGGTTCCGTTTTTTTTTGAATTTTTAGAGCGAGTTTTTCGAGAAAATCCTTTGAATATCAAAAATATGCTTGTATGTAAGATTACAAGGTTTAATTTGAGGTACAACTTTTGCTTTTAACCCATATACGGGCAAAGTCGTAAGGTGTTAAAGTTGATTTTTTTTTTGTTAAATAATAATTGAAAGAAAAAAAGTAGTTAAATAGGAGCACTATGCCTGAGTAAACGTGTGTTTTCAGCTGTTCATATTTTTTCTTCTAAATTAATAAATTAACTACTTACAAAATAAAAATTTAATTGTGAAATAATAAATTTTAAACTACAACCGGAATCGAACAAAATCCAGGACCATGATTCTGCTCGGTTTGCCATGACTGGTTACACTCTGGCGGAACATCAGTCAGGTGTAACACCTGCAATCAGTGGGTTCACCTCAGGAAGGACAGCAGTAGAAACTGCAGTGGGTTAAGAACCCATAGGGACTGGGACGGAAATTACGTGGCCCCATGCTGTATAGGCCAGCGTAACAGCTCATCGTCATCGGAGTTGTCAACGTCGGCGACATCGTCGGCCTTGACATAATCGGTCACGATGACCCCGATCTCGTCCCAACAGCAACAACCACAGCAACAACAACAGCTACAGCACCAACAGCAGACACCACAACTAACACCTGAGGTGATAACCCTTATGCAGTTTAACTGCAACGGCCTCCAAGGTAAAATCAGCGAGATAACCCGATTTATGCAGCTCCACAAAGTCATGGTCGCTGCGGTCCAGGAAACTAAACTCAATGCCACCTGTAGACTCCAGAGTTGTAGTAATTACAACATTCTGCGCAAGGACCGCACACGGAGCGGAGGCGGGGGCCTCGCATTCATTATCGACAACACCGTGCAGTACGGAATGATCTCG
This sequence comes from Leucophora obtusa, assembly GCA_949987735.1. Lineage (NCBI taxonomy): Eukaryota > Metazoa > Arthropoda > Insecta > Diptera > Anthomyiidae > Leucophora > Leucophora obtusa. The sequence goes on from OX465295.1 coordinate 247,334,298, forward strand.
CATGACCCAAACGTACGTGACATATACATGGAACATCAAGGTACAGCAGTAAGGTCAGGACTGCCGAGATCGAATTGTACAATGTGTATATTCCGCCAATGGCCAGCTGCCCCGCAGGATATCACCCGGAAATAAAATTCCTTCTGGTGGGTGATAACCGCATGGTGATGGGCGACTTTAACGTACACCATGAGCTCTGGCACTCCAATCTGGGGGAATACCAGAGAGGGATAGCCCTGGCGGAACAGGTCGATGACTCCACATTCTGCACACTGAATGAGGACGCCCCCACCAGAATTGTAGGAAGTTGCACTAGCTCGCCAGACATAACAATTTCGAGTGCAGGTCTGATAAATTACGCCTCCTGGCGGCCGATTATATCGTTGGCCTCAGACCACCTTCCTATAGTTATCGCGCTCGATAGACCAAGTGACTTCATCGTTTCTGAAAGCCGCACGTACATTAACCACAAAAAAGCTAATGGTTAGCGTTCAGAGAGTTCACCAACCCCAAATTCAGTGACCTACTCACCCCAACCGATGTGCGCTCCGCGGAAAGGAAGTTCCGTGAAATCGTCAACGCAGCGGCTGCTCGCTTCATTCCGGCTGGAAGGATCGCCAACATCAGACCAAATTTCCCAGCCGAAGCGGCAGAACTCGTAGATGAGCGGGACGAGCTTCGTTCGACCAACCCCAGCGACCCCAGGATCAGCGAACTCAACCGGGAGATCAGGAAGTTGGTCAACGAGCACAAGTGGAACAAATGGGTAGATCATCTGAAAACATGCAACCTCAGCACCGGAGCCAGCAAGCTATGGTCTACGTTCAAATCTCTCTCGAACCCGTCCAAAAGGGACGACAGGGTATCGATCTCATTTGCCGATAGGACGATATCGGACCCGAAGAGGTGCGCGAGCTTTTTTAGCCGGCAGTTTATTGAGCACCCCGAGAGAGACAAGGCGAAAAGGAGTGTCGTGAGGAAAATGCACGAACTCCGAGTCAATGACGAGCCATTAGCTTTTACGTCAACAGAGGTTGCCGAAGCCATAAAAAGAGCCAAACCATCTAGAGCTCTAGGACCCGACGGAATTTCCATGCTGATGATCAAACAACTGTAGATGCCAGGAGTAGAGTACCTGACAAAGGTCTTTAAGCTTTCCCTATCCACCCTAATTGTGCCCGAGGTCTGGAAAATGGGCAGGGTGGTGCCACTTTTGAAGCCAGGAAAGGATGCGAACCAGGGAGCATCGTACAGACCAATCTCCCTACTGTCACCGGTCGTTAAGACACTTGAGGCTCTACTCCTCCCCAGTCTCACACAGCATTTTCAGCTTGCCCAGCACCAGCATGGATTCCGAAAGCAGCACAGTACAACAACAGCTTTAACCGCCATTGCCACACAGATAACCAGAGGTCTAAATCAGAGCCGCCTTTGCGAAAGGATGGTTCTAGTGGCGCTTGACCTATCGAAGGCATTTGATACGTTCAGCCACGCGACCCTCTTCAGAAACATCGCCGAATCCAGTCTCCCAAATGGTACGAAGAGGTGGATAGCAAATTATCTGTGTGGTCGCCAGTCGTTTGTGGAGTTTCGTAACAGAAGATCCAAACCTCGTAGAATTAAACAAGGAGTTCCTCAGGGTAGAGTTCTCTCCCGACGACTGTACGATACTGGCGACGGGTCACGACATTGATGGCTTATGCGGTAGGTTGAACAGTTATCTTCATGATCTTACGACTTTCTTCACTGGAAGGAATATGCAGCTCTCCGCTGCAGAATCCTCGGCGACTCTTTTTGCCACTTGGACGAAAGAAGTAAAGCTGGAACTGAATGTATTAGTCGATGGCGTGCGACACTTAACCACGCCAAATTTCTTGGGGTTACATTCGACAGCCTGTTCATGTCCTCAGCGCGCACCACTGCAATTTGCAACAAGATGCAGAGTAGGAACAAGGTTCTCAAGTCGCTAGCCGGCAGCTCTTGGGGTACGGACAAAGAAACCTTGTTGGCAACCTACAAAACAATTGGTCGGTCAGTGGTTAATTATGCTGCGCCAGTGTGGTCGCCTAGAGTCCCAGTGGAGAAAGCTCCAAACCTGCCAAAATTCTGCCCTCAGGACAATTACTGGATACCTGCAAATGTCCTCGGTTCAACATCTTCACGAGGAAACAAAGGTCCTAACAGTAAAGGAACACTGCCAAATGCTGTCGAAGCAGTTCCTGCTGGGATGTCATCAGAGGAACCACTCGAATCACCATCTTACGAAGAAGAAGAAGATTAATTATATTGATTATATATGCTTAAATGTTTTATTGTAGGAGGCGTTGCTACAACAACTACAACAACAATATCCAGTGGCTTACCTGACGGGTTGTCTAACCTTACTGAACCTATTATTGAGTTGGGATCATTTTAAAAAATACCAATTAGTATTCACGACTTAAATCACATATGCTATATAAATAAGAAAATATCTATCCTGCACTCAAAAAAATAAGTTAGTAGAAAAATTAGTAAAACGTCTTGTATATCAAGTGTACTAGTTTTCTGCAATTTTTTTGCTGAAATTCCGTTTTCAGCAAAAATTTTAGTTATATTTTTTTAGCAGTAAACTAATTTTGAACTAATGTTTTACTAATTTATTTTGCTACAAAAATTGTGCTGATAACCGCATTCATAGCGTGCGCGACAACCAGATAGACAAGATGTAGATTTCGCAGCTTGTCTGGAAACGGAAATGACAAAAAAAGAAAAACAACTCTACACATATTCTATATTAAAATTTTCAGCAAATAAATTAACTAAAGTAAAATTTCGCTACAAGTTTTTTGAGTTTTTTTCAGTCTACTAATATTCAGCAAAAAGTTTAGTGATTTTGGCAAGGATTTTTTTCATTTGCAGTCGACTAAGTGTTAGCAAAACTTTTGCTGAAGATTTTTTTTTTTTGGTAAAAATCAGCTCGCTGATTTTCAGCAAACCTTTTGCTGAAATTACCAACTTTTTTGCAAGCACGCTCCTGACTAAAAATTTGCTGACACAGCAACATTTTTTTGCTGACTTTACTGACTTTTTTTTTTGAGTGTATGTATATATGGGTGAAATCAAAAAATGTGATAAGTTTTTGGGCCAAATTTGTGAGAAGCAAAAAGTGTTAATAGTTCGGTTTTTTCTTAATGGAATCAGTAAGTTTAGTCATTATAAACCTGATTGCAAAAAATCTCTTCTACAAGTTGTCGCAATAACTTTTTTTGCACAATTTTAATCTTTTTTGTGGTAACGGAGCAAAATATATAACAAAAAAGATTGTGTACGAATTTTCTTTAATTTATTACTTTTTCGTGTTTGGGTTTTCAACATGCTTTTCATTAATATACAATTTGTGTTTATTGAATTGGAGGTTTCGCGAACAAAAATACAATTTTTTCCGCGTAAAAAAATTTTTTGTTCATTTTAATTTTGTATTTTTGGTCCTTTTAAATGCTTTTCAAAAATATAAAATTTTTTAAAATCCAATCAGCGGTTGCGAAGTTACAAAATAATATATTGAAAACATAACATTTCGCGATCAAAATTTTATTAAATTGTGTGAAACAAATTTAATTTGTCAAACTAATGTCTGTAATGGCTCGAGATATCGATTCCAAACCAATGAAATGCAAAACCAATCGTTTTTCGCTCCAGCAGTTTAGAGTAAAAAACTGATAACTTTTATTGATTTGACACAAAATTATTAGTTGAATCATATTTTGACGCATAAATATTAGTTGAATCACCTCTGTTTATGGTTTTTTTAAAAATATTTTAAACATTTACCTACATCTTTGTGATCCAATCTTATGCAAACAATTTTGGTTACGGAGTTTACAGTTACGGAGTTTACATTTGGTTACTTTTTTCGTTTTATTTGAGAAACGCTTTGTCAGAATTTGCTTTTCGAAACAAAATCGTACATTTGGCCTAAAAAATTGGTCACAAATTTTATGTATTAACCAAAAATTGGTCAGATTGTTATAAATTTTGTAAAACAGGTGACAATGCACTGATATATATCGAAATATATAACTCAAATGTAATCCATGCATTAGAAATTAGCTAGTTACATGGTTTTTATCACATTTTTTGATATCACCCATATGTATATTTATTTCTTTTCTTAGAAATATGCAGAAAAATAGTATATTTAACAACCCGAGTAAAAAAGAGTATATATAACACATACTTTTTAATATTAAAATTTATGATAATATAAAATATTGTTTGCGACCTTATATGTTTTTATATGGTGATATATTAGAATATTTTTTAGAAATTTTCTCATACGTAATCATATTAAATCATATATCAGTATTTGCTTTATTGCAAATTGGAATGTATTATTGATAAGACCGTTCAAAATTTTTTATATAAATAGGTACGGAAAATATTTTTAATTTAATTTTTTATATAACAATATCGTCGGCTTGCCTGCAAGTAGTTTTATGTGTTCTTTAACAGGTTTACAGGAGGGCGAAAAAACTGGTTTATATTATCCTTTTAATATATTTCATTGACATCATATGCCTTAATAATGATTGTAATAAATAAGGTCGTCAATCATTAGGGCATATGATGTCAATAAAATATCTTAAAAGGATAATATAAATCAGTTTTTTCGCTCCCCTGAAAACCTGTTAAAACCAAAAACACCACTTCTTGCAGGCAAGCCGACGATATATTAGTTAATATCAGACCCAAGTTCGAGATTAGCCAATATAGTCGAGATTAATATAATATTTGATCAAAAACAATTTTTTATATGTTTTACTCAATTTTTTCATTAACTTATATTTTCTGAGCTTTTTTACTTCTAAAAGTTTTTTTTTTTTTTTAAATTAAAAAATCCAATTTAAAAAAATTAAAATCATGGCCCGGCTCGTAATGGGTTAATAAGTTTAGGCATGTTGCATATCATTGGAAAGGTATTTCAAGTACCTTTACAATGATATATATATTTTGTTCTGGTCCGATAAGTTTTGAGTGGAGAAATAAGCCATTGAATATTGTTGTAGATCATCTTCAACCCCATAAATCGGGAAGCCTCCAACAAAAAAGAAGTGCATTGCCGGGCTAACCATTAAAATTTTATTTAAAATAAAAAAAAAGCTTAACATATTTAAAAAAAATTTCTAAGTCCAAAGAAAATTGCCATATTTGATAAAAATTATTTAGTCTTTAAAGAATAACAGATTTATACATTAACGTCTTTAATAGTTACTCATTATCAACAGTAGCCCTCGGCTGACAGTCAGGCATGTGCTGAATATCGAAAACGAAAACGATCTGATTTTCAATGGTAAATATTTTAGGATCTGTACAATACCAATTATTTTTTATTTCCTAATTGAGATATCCGGAGTCAAATAAAACGATAAATAATAATTTGAAGCCAATTTGATTTTCGCGAAACAAATTATTCTAGATTGAAAAACTGTTCGTTTTCGATTTTCATCACACCCCTGAGTGTGTAGGACCCGAAATCCTGCTGCCCTCCAATTCAAAGTTTTTTTTATCATTTAAATTTAATCATATCGTATTGGATTAACTTATATCCAATTTGATCGGGACAAAATTCGGATATAAGTTTATCATTTGATATAACTTTGCATCCTTGTAAATACAATTATATCCAATATGATACAATTTAATATAACCATTTTTCGGATGAAATTATATCCAGTTACATATTGCAAATATATCCATTCACATATAATTTTATATACACTTTTTTACTCGGTAAGTCAAAATTTTACCTGAGTTGGAGGAATTGCAAAACAGATAATATTCATATTTTATTTAAATACTTATTTATAAAATGTAAATTCTATTTGGAATTGATCATATTTGATCCTAAACCGAACAAAAATAACATATTTAAATATTTTTTAATTATTTTTACTTTTTTTTTAAATAAAAAATCCGATTTACTAATTTCAAATTAAAATCTCTAATTTTTTAATTAATTTTTTCTTTTAATTTTAATTAATTTAAAACACAATTCGAAATATTTTTATAAAAATGACTTTTGACATATGTGTCCATACATAAACCATATATGAACATGTTGAGCGTATAAGAACATTTTCCACCGGGATATTTAAATATTTTTAAATTATTTTTACTCTTTTTTTAAATAAAAAATCCGATTTGCTAATTTCAAATTAAAATCTCTAATTTTTTAATTAATTTTTTCTTTTAATTTTAATTAATTTAAAACACAATTCGAAATATTTTTATAAAAACGACTTTTATAAAATAGCGCTTAAAATTTCTTAACGCGTTCGTTAACTTAATATTTTATTTTAACTCATAGGAAAGCTGCAATATTTAACTGTTTCCATGGTTGTATCTTTAAGGATACAGTGCGCATTTAAGGGTTAACAAAAAACTTTATTTACTTATCTGACAATCAAATATTCTAAAAATAAGTTGTAAGTAACGGTGTTCCGTTGTATTATATTAAATTTACCATCAACAGTATAACTGTTTTCCGTCAATAAAAACAGCTCTCAAATATAATAAAAAGACGCTTGTGTACATGAAACTGTTCGACATTGCTTTTTTAAAATCCGTTATTTAATTTTGTGTGTGAAAATCAGTTTTACTTTGTTTTTTTTTAACTGCCCAGGTGAAAATGTTCATATATGGGTTCGGATCCGAAATTTGAGGGTATATGGTCATATATGGATAGATATATGGATGTTCATATATGGTCATATATTATTAGATTTCCTACATGCTCGTATATGAAAAAAATTTTTTTTTTATTTTTTATTAAAAATATTGCATTTTTATTCAAATTAAATGTAAATATATTTCTATTCATATGTTACTGATGAATTTTTACATTGAATGAAATTGAGAAATTATGAAATTTTTAATGGACATAAACATTTTACTTCAAGTTTAGAAATTATTTTATGATTTTATGATTGTTTTTTGATTATTTAATTATTTTTTTTTACACTAATAGAAAAGAGTTATATAATTGAGATAAATTTCAGTGACAAGAAAATAAAATTAAATTGTAGTAGTAGACTAAAAACATCACAAAAAATTTTAATTTTCAAAGTTCCTATTTTGTTTTTAATGGAAATACAAATCTAGCCTTCTGAAATCAACAGTTTAATATGTTTAGCAAATATTTCTGTTGATTTTATAAACTGCTATTTGCATTGAACAAAATTTTTCTAGATACAACATTTTGTTTTTGCCATTTTTAGTTTACTAATATTTTGCAAAATTTTCTGCGTATTTTGCAGTATAATTTGTCATTTTAAATTAACTAAAAGTTAACTCAAATATAACTAAAATTTTATAAATTTAGCAGCTTTATTTTTGCTGTTTTTATCGTACTGTACCATTTGCAATTGTATTTAAAAAATGATCATTTTATTTCAGAAGTTCATATTTATCAATTATACTTCAGAAATTATCAATTGTATTTGAAAAATTATCTATTGTATTTCAGAAACCACCAATTGTATTTCAGAAATTCTGAATTGTATTTTACAAATTGTCAATTGTATTTCAGAAACTGACAATTGTATTTTATAAATTATCAATTATATTTCAAAAATTATCAAATGTATTTCAGAAATTATTCTGTAATAACTATGAAATAAAATCAATAAATTCTATAGTCTTATAAACGTAAGAAGTAAAAAAGTTTGACTTTCAAGAACGGATATATTTTTACAAGAGTTCTAAAATTTGCGAATTCAAACAATATTTTTCGAACCCGCCCCATCCCAGGTGAAAATGTTCATATATGGTCATATATGGCAACATATATGGGTTCATATATGGGTTCGGATCCGAAATTTGAGGGTATATGGTCATATATGGAGAGATATATGGATGTTCATATATGGTCATATATTATTAGATTTCCTACATGCTCGTATATAAAAAAACTTTTTTTTTTTACTTTTTAATAAAAATATCGCTTATTCAAATTGAATGTAAATATATTTCTATTCATACGTTACTGATGAATTTGTACATTGAAAGAAATTGAGAAATTATGAAATTTTTAATGGATATAAACATTTTACTTCAAGTTAAGAAATTATTTTATGACTGTTTTTTGATTATTTAATGATTGTTTATACACTAATAGAAAAGTCTGTAAAAAAGCTACTAAAAATTAGTTAAAAATGATTATTTTATGCTAAATATTAATAAGATATGAACAGCAAAAATAAAACTGTTAAATATACAAAATTTGAGTTATAATTAAGATAAATTTCAGTGACTAGAAAATAAAATTAAATTGTTATAGTAGACAAAAAACATCACATAAAATTAAAATTTTTTAAAGTTCCTTTTACGTTTTTTGTTTTTAATGGAAATACAAATCTAGCCTTCTAAAATCAACAGTTTAATATTTTTAGCAAATATTTCTGTTGATTTTATAAACTGCCATTTGCATTGAACAAAATTTCTCTAGATACAACTTTTTGTTTTTGCCATTTTTAGTTTACTAATATTTTGCAAAATTTTCTGCTTTTTTTGCAGTATAATTTGTCATTTTAAATTAACTAAAAGTTAACTCAAATATAACTAAAATTTTCTAAATTTAGCAGTTTTATTTTTGCTGTTTTTATCTTACTGTATCATTTCCTATTGTATTTAAAAAATTATCATTTTATTTCAGAAGTTCATTATTATCAATTATATTTCAGAAATTATCAATTGTATTTGAAAAATTATCTATTGTATTTCAGCCTTGTATTTCAACCCGCCCCATGATAAAACAAATTTACCCATATATGGAATAATATATGAATTCATATATGAAGATATATGAAATATATGAACCGATATATGGACCAATATATACCTTATATTATCATATCTGGATTCATACATTTGAATGTATTTACCCAAGTAAAAAAATTATATGGAGCCATATGAAGTTATATTTAATTATATATAATCGTTTATGGAATTAGATATAATTATATCCGAAAAATGAGAACGTCTTATTATATAATATTGCATCGAATTGTATACAATTATATACAATTGTATACAATTTGGTACAATTTGATACAATTTTATGCAATTCGATACAATTGTATCCGAATTTTGTCCTCATCCAATTACATCAAATTATATCTTTTTGTATAAAATTATATAAAATGTTATAAAAGTGGATATATTTTGATACAATTATATCTAAATATTGACCTTATACTTATTATATATGACCATATCTAACAATATACAAAAATTATTTTTTACATAAAAAAGATATACAATATCTGGAGATCAGGCCTGGGGGATTTCAATTACTTGTAATTTGTAATTGAAAATTTTCAATTACAATTACAAATAAATGTAATTGAATTTAAAAAAAAACTCAGTTACATTTCCTGTAACTGTAATTGAAAATTTTCAATTACAAATTATAAGTAGTTGTAATTGAAAGTGATTTCAATTACAAATTTCAATTACATTTAGAATTAAAGTGTCTTTTGTTTAAATTTTGTAGAAAAAACTGACTGGGATAGGTTGGATAGGCGTGGATAAGTATAAAAAGAATACGTCATGTTGGGCTGATCCCCAACTTGTGCTTTTTGTCATTATTTCTTTTCCGAAAAAATGTAATTGTAATTGATATTTTTTCAATTACAATTATAAGTAATGTGTAATCATTGGCGGACTTAAGCCGGTCTGGAATGGGCAAAGCTCACCTATGTTTTTGGTTGGGAAAATGTCTACTGGTTTCCTCGGAAGATAATTTGTTGGAATTTAAGGGTTAGTTTTATAGTCAGAAGATCGATTTTTGTCTTAAATATTATTTAAATAATAAATGTTGTTTGAAAATTTCTTCTTTAAGAAACAAATCGATCTTAGTCCTGATTATAAAACTGGGCCTAAGAGTTTTGTTTTTAAGAAAAATTAGAATCACAGAGTTGTTCAATAAGCATTATAGGAAAATGGAAAAGAACTTTTAAAAGGCGAATATAGCAGAATCTATTTTGATGAGATATATACATATACAAGACTTTATAGTTTTTTAAAGGAATAATTAGTTAATATCGAACAATCGAGTTACTTCAACTAAACACTACTACTTTGATGAAATTTAAATACGTTGTTGAAACAAAATTTATAAGTTGAACATTTCACGGTTTTTAAACACCTCGGTTATTTAAACAGTTAAAATAAAGGATTAGAATGGGTTCGAATTGGGAAGAAAATAATGAGACAAGTTAGTCTTAGATTTCTTTTCTCTATCAAATATCCAAATTTCATACTACACTGCTTGGAGTACATTCCTTGTACGAGGGTTTCTTCAAAAAAATAGATGCACTTTTAAGAGTTTTCTATAAAAATATTATTGAATTATGAAAATTTTATCGAAGTGAGAGAGTAATTTGTAAGTTTTTTTTTTTTGGTTATAAAAATTTGTAAGTATAATTTCAAAAGTCAAAGGGTCATATGCATAATCACTTTTAAAACTTATAAGTGACTTTTATTTTTCATACGGCCCTATGCTCCTTGTAGGAGTAAAAGGAACAAATATATATTTTTCATACAAAATTCGTTTTATAAATATGTTATAAGGTAGATACTTAAGAATGGGTACATAAACAGCCGAAGTTAAATTGGTCCCTTGCCCACCCCAGAAAAATGGTCTAGGTACGTCTATGTGTGTAATTAAAAATTTACAATTACAAATTACTTGTAGTTGTAATTGTTCTTTTTTGAATTACAATTATTACGTGTGAATAACGTGACTCACGAACATTTCGTGTCACGCGCCAATCCCTAGTAATTATTAAAACTAGTTTAAAATCATTGTTAACATGGAACCACATATAATATAATTCGGTTTTATATGGACCTTATATAGAAAATCACTTTGAAAAAATTGCTTATGTGGGATAATATATAATTATAGATGATTTTATAAAGAACGTTATATTGTTATATATTAAAGAAATCATAAAATATTGTAGATATGGAACCATATTAAGTTATATATGGGTTCATATTCGTCAATATATAATCATAACTAACACAAATTATAAAATATATCTTATATGGCTCGACATATAGTTTTATATTATTATGTATAGTGACATACTAAATTATATATAAACGTATATGCAATTATATCTTTTATATGTTACTTTATGTACTTATATATAGCACATACAATTATATGTAGGCCAGTATGTAATAATATAAAATCACATATGTCTCCATAGTAAAACCTTTGAGGAAAAAATATCTAATATATGACTATATAAAAGTATATATGCTTGAATTTAAAAGCATATGTGGCCATATGTAACTATAAGTTACTATATGCAATTACATTAAATAATATATGATTATATCAAAACTTTTTTACTCGGGTACCCATATATGCTTCCATACATAACATATACGTTCATATATGATCATATATGAAACCATATATGCTCATGCATGAAACCATATATGGTAATATATGAGCATATATGAACATTTTCACCTGGGATGATAAAAAAATTTAAAACATTTCCCATATATGGAATAATATATGAATTCATATATGAAAATATATGGAATATATGAACCAATATATGGACCAATATATACAATATCTCTATATATAAAAGAATAACGTGACTGACTGACTGAATGACTGACTGACTGAATGACTGACTGACTGAACATCGCCCAGCCCAAACCGCTGAAGCTAGGAAGTTGAAATTTGGTATGTAGGTTCCTCTTTCGGCTTAGACGTCCGCTAAGATGGGATTTTTGGAAATTCCTACCGGAACGGGCTACCTTGACGGCCTGCCAAAACCCCTTTGGCTAGAAAGCTGAAATTTTAGACATGTGTTCCTTGGAGTAGGGGCTAACTTTTCTAGAAAGTACTTTCAAGAATTTTGGACAGGGACGTTGTAAAAATGGGGGTTAAAAAGGGGAAAAGAGTCCCCCTGACGGCCTGCCCAAACCGCTGGAGGTAGGAAGTTGAAATTTGGTATAAAGGTTCCTCCACTATCGTAGACATCCACCAACACGGGATTTTTTTTAAATTTTTACAGGGAGGGGTAAAAAGGGGAAAAGTCTCCCCCTTGACGGCCTGCTCAAACTGCTGGAGCTATGAAGTTGAAATTTGGTATGTAGGTTCCTCGACCGGTGTAGACGTCCGTTGAGACGGCATTTTGGGAAATTCTTATCGGGAGGGGCAAAAAGGGGACAAAAAAGTACCTTTTTCCAAAAAAGTACCTTTTTCCAAAAAAAGTACCTTTTTCCAAAAATAGTACCTTTTTCCAAAAAAAGTACCTTTCTCAAAAAAAAGTACCTTTTTCCAAAAAAAGTACCTTTTTCCAAAAAAAGTACCTTTTTCCAAAAAAAAGTACCTTTTTCCAAAAAAATTACATTTTTCCACAAAAAGTACCTTTTTCCAAAAAAAGTACCTTTTTCCAAAAAAAGTACCTCTTTCCAAAAAAAGTACCTTTTTCCAAAAAAAATACCTTTTTCCAAAAAAAAGTACCTTTTCCGAATAAAGTACCTTTTTCGAAAAAAGTACCTTTTTACAAAAAAAGGACCTTTTTCCAACAAAAAAAGTTCCTTTTTCCAAAAAAGTACCTTTTTCAAAAAAGTACATTTTTCCAAAAAAAGTATCTTTTTCCAAAAAAGTACCTTTTTCCACAAAAAGTACGTTTTTCCAAAAAAAAGTACCTTTTTCCAAAAAAAAGTACCTTTTTCCAAAAAAAAAGTACCATTTTCCAAAAAAAGTACATTTTTCCAAAAAAAAGTACCTTTTTCCAAAAAGAAGTACCTTTTTCCAAAAAAAGTACCTTTTTCTAAAAAAATTTACCTTTTTCCAAAAAAAAAGTACCTTCCCCAAAAAAAGTACCTTTTTCCAAAAAAAATACATTTTTCCAAAAAAAAACCTTTTTCCAAAAAAATACCTTTTCCAAAAAAAAAAAATTTTCATAAAAATAACTTTTTCAAAAAAAGTACCTTCTTCCATAAAGTACTTTGTAAAAATAAAGTATCTTTCTCCAAAAAATTTCGCTTTTTCTAAAAAATTGCATTTAAAAAAATATAATTTCACAAAAAGTACTTTTTTTCCTCCCCCCACGGATACTCCACTAAAACAAGGTTTCTCGATATTCGGCATAGACGTCCGCTAAGACGGGATTTTTGGAAATACCTACCGGAATTTCTAAATATATTCGGCATAGACGTCCCCATAGACGGTCTCACAAATTGGAAAAGTGTCCCCATTAACTGCCTGCCCAAACTACTGGAGATAAGAAGTTGAAATTTGGCATAAAGATTCCTCCACTGTAGTAGACATCGACTAAGTTTGTATTTTTGGAATTCCCTACAGGATATCACAAAAGGGGGATGTTTTCCCCTTGACGGCCTGCCCAAACTGCTGAAACTATGTAGCCGAAATTCGGTATGTGAGTTCCTCCTTCTGTGTAGGCGTCCGCTTAAACGGAATTTCAAAAATTCCTATCGGGAGGGAGATTAGGGGAAAAGTATTCTCCTTGACGGCCTGCCCAATCCCTTCTGGCCAACCTAAACTTTTAAATATGTATTCCCTGGAGTAGGACTAACTCACCGGCAACGTAATTTTTCTATTTTGGAAAAGGAACATAGTAAAAATGTGGGTTGAAAGGGAAAAATGTCCCCAATAATGGCCTGCCCAAACCGCTGAGGCAATGAAGTTGAAATTTGGTATGAATGTTCCTCATCCATCGCAGACAGCCGCGTACATCGAATTTTTGTAAATTTCTAAAGGGAGGGGCAAAAGAAGAAAGCCTCCCCTTGGTGGCCTGTAAAAACCTCTTCGGCTAGAAACCTGAAATTTAAAATGTGGGTCCCTGGCAAAGTTATTAGAAAGATAGTATTTTGAATTTTGGATAGGGTCGTTATAAAATAGGGGTTCAAAAAGGGAAAGTGGCCCCTTAACGACCTGTCCAAACTGCTGGAACTAGGAAGCTGAAAATCGGTACTTAGGTTTCTCTTCCAGCCTAATTCCAACCCGGAGGGACAAAAAAAGAAAAAGAGTCCCACTTGACAGCCGGCTCAAACTGCTGGAACTAGGAAGCTGAAATTCCCTGTCGATGGATTTTCGGAAATTCCTACCCAGAGGGGCACAAATAGTAAAAGTTGGCTAGAATCCTGAAATGTAAAACATATGTTCCTTGGAGTATGGGCTCACTTATCGGGAAGGTGCTTTGTGGAATTTTGGACAGGGACATTGCAAAAATGGGGATTAATGAAGCGAAAAGTGCCGCTTAAAGGCCTGCCCAACTGCTGGAGGTAGGAAGTTAAAATTTGGTACTAAAGTTCCTCCTCTATTGTAGACATCCGCTAAGATGAGATTTTTGAAAATTTCCACAGGTAGGGTCAAAAACAGGAAAAGTCTCCCCCTTAACGGCCTGGCCAAACTGCTGGAACTAGGGAGCTTAAATTCGGTATTTGGGTTCTTTCTCCAACGTAGGCGTCCTCTAAGACGGAATTTTCGGAAATTCATACCGGGAGGGGTAAAAAGGGAAAAAACTTCCCTCTTGAAGGCCCTGGCTAAACTGCTGTTTATAGAGACCTAAAATTATGTATGTAGTAGATTCCTCCTCCAACGCAGACGTCCTCTAAGACGGAATTTTTGGAAATTCCTACCGGGAGGGGTAAAAACGGAATAATTCTCACCCTTGATTGCCTAACCGAACCCTTCGGCTAGAAACCTGTAATTTATAATATGTTTTCCTTGGAGTATGGGCCAACTTATCGACAGGGCATTTTTAGGACTTTGGACAGGAACGTGGTAAAAATGGTGGTTCAAAAGGGGAAAATTGCCCCCCCCCCTTAACGTCAGCGTCTTTAGCTAGAAACCTAAAACTAAAAGAACAAGTGGGAACACTAAAATTAAGAAACTAAATAAGAAACGAGTGGAATTGAAACACTACACAAGTGGAACGAAATGGATATAAACTTTGAACGAGTGGACTTGAAATTATAGACAATGGAAATGGATTTGAAGAGGGAACGAAATGGAATGGACTATAGAACGAAATGGAATGAGGAGCGAGATGGCAAAGAATGGGGAACGAGTGGAATTGAAACACTGCAGTTAAAAGAGGAATGGAACGGAGAATGTGCAAAGAAATGGAATGGAAAGCGAAGCGACTGATATCAATATCGATACACAAGACAGTAGGAACGAAATGGAATGAAACGGGGAACGAGTGGAGTTGGAATAACAGATAATGGCAACGAAATGCAATGGAATGGTGAATGAAATGGAATCTTGGAAGGAGTTGCATTGGAACACTAAAATTGTTAAACAAAATGGAATGGAATTTGAATGACTCAAACTGCCGGAGTTTGGTACTTGAAATTTCGCGTGCGATTGAGGCAAGATTATATATATTTGGGATTTTTACTGGGAGGAACAAAAAGGGGTGAAGAACCCCTTTTAATTACCTGTTCAAACACTATTCAATGAAACTTATATATTCTGATATTTAAACTGCAGGTAACGAAGCACCAGTGGAAGAAACCGAATTTACTTGAATTGCCAGGTCTACCTTTACATAAACTGGAATTAAAAAAAAAACTTTAAGGCACGCTAACAACGTAGCGGGCTTTGCCCGCTATTTTTAATATTATAAAATGCTTTCCAACCCTGCTTTCATTATTTATTTTCATTCAAAACACAAATGAACAAAACTTCTTACGGGTCTATCTACCTTAGTTCGCACTTTACCAAATTATCTTAACATACACACGTATATTGCAATTTATTATGGATTCATTACTAACAATCCACTTTCATGAGAAAAAGTGATCAAATATTTATTTATTTTAAACCCATTGTTGTGCAGAATTATTTATTTGTGGTGGCAGGGTGAAGGCTTTTATTATAAAAACTGTACTTTAAATAAAAAAACGAATTTAAAAAACATTGTGAGGGGGGGCGCAGCCCCCCCCCCCCCCCGCTAAACTTTAAGGCACGCTAACAACGTAGCGGGATGCGCCCGCTAGTATTATCATATATGGATTCATACATTTGAATGTATTTACCCATATATGCTTCAATACATATGTTCATATATGTTCATATATGCTCATACATGAAACCATATATGACAATATATGATATATATCATATATGCTCATACATGAAACCATATATGACAATATATGAGCATATATGAACATTTTCCCCTGGGTGTGGTTAATAATTTTGTTGCTGATCAGTCTTTCTTCGTTTTAGTTTTTAAGCTACCTGTTATACGACAGAAAACGATTTAATTGCTGGTGAATAACTGGTTGCGTGTATAAAAAGCTGTTTGTTTAACTTTTATTTTTTTCACTTTAGTCTTTATAGCTGTTTGGTAAAACCGGAAGTTTTTACAATAACTCTTTTGAAACAACAAATAAAAATCTAATATGACAATATCATATTAGAATTTGGACTTGAGGTGGAAGAATATTCTAACTAAATATATGATAACTCTTTTAGATCAGTTTTTCTTTTTCAAAAAATAAACTTTTGCTGTGTTTGATGGTAGCAGAAGTTTAAGCAATTGTTAAATGTGCAGTTTTGTTTTTTGTTTAGCTGATGAAACAGTTAAAAATAGGTGCTTTTGCTAAAATAGCGTTAGCAATTGAAACCCTGATAAAATTTTTACCTAGTAATGCTTATATACTTAATCTACTTTCAAAATAAATTGCAAAAATAAATTGTTGAATGCAAAAAGGATAATACAATTTGAAAAATATTCTTAATTTGCAAATATCTCAAGGTCATAGGTCTGACCATCAATTCTATATATTTTGGACATGCTGATTACAATGGCGTACTTTATTTTTTTAACTTAGGTACATATTTTCCGCGAAATGCCTTTAAAGTTTAGCGGTTTTCCATTTAGTTTTTTATATAAAAAAATTTTCAAATGCAATAAATATAAATTTTTTGTGGTGAAATGTAGGCACAGGACCGGTATTCATATTTAGGTTTAAAATCTGATGCATTAAACTTAATATTAAAACCACTGTATTTACGGTTTTTTAAGGTTTTAGCCAATTGAATCGTTGAAAGCAAAATCGGCCTTATTAAATGATATTGCTTAGCAAAGAAGCACCCAGCAAAAATTTGGAAGCAGTAAAAACGGTAACTGCTTTCTTACTGCTACTTTTACCGCTTCTAAAAATATATAGCTTCGTAAACAGCACTAATGAAAGGCCTAAGTTGAATTATTGTTTACATCGCTTTTTGCTGTGCTTTTCAAAATATTGAGTTATCTGCTTCAACAATTTAAAGAAAATTAAAGATGGGTTTTTTGAGACAGTTGCAAATTAAGGACATTTTTCAAATTGCATTATCCTTTTTCCACTACACATTTTATTTTTGCAATTTATTTTGAAAGTAGATTATATAGGCATTGCTAAGGAGTGAGATCATAAAAATGTTAACACAATTTTGAAGTACTTTTAGTTTTTTTAATAATATAATTAAAATAAAAATTTAATTCTATTTTATATTTGTATTTTTTTCTTGTAAAGTATTTTTAACTTTCGTTTATTAAATCACTCTGCAGATTTCTATACAAAATACTGGCAATTTTTTTCAGACAATAACAAAGCCTCAAAATTGTATTTAAAATTTTCATTACTTATATCTACATTACTGTTAAAAAAAAACTAACAATTTGATTCCGAGTCCGTAATTTCAAATTGAACGTTTTTTGCCTCTCCTGAAAATTTTGATTTTAAGACATACGCGGTTATATCAGAAAACCACAGAAATATGACAATGACGATTTCCTTATGTTGCATTTACATCTGCACTCAAATCCCGAGATTTCGACTAAAATTGAGATTTCAGTGAAAATCTCGTGAAATCCCGAGATTCCCCATACAAAGAACATCCCGTAAATTTGCGAGATTTCTAAGAAATCTCATGAAAATCTCACAAATCTGGGGCGTTATTACGTATGCGGATTCGAAAAATATTGTTCGAATTCGGAAATTTAAAACTCTTGTAAAAAGATATTTTTTCTTGAAAGTCCAATTTTTTTTTTACTTTACACTTTTATTAGACATTGTCTACACGTTTTCAACATTTTCCTTCACTAAAAACTATTTTCTGTTACTGAATTTTTAATGTGAAAATTCTGTTCGAAAGCGTTTTCTTTTGGAATCGAATTACATAATAACCCCCCTGGAGACTTTTGCAGAATACAACACTGTTTTTTTGTAGAGTTTTTTCATAAAAAAGTGGCAACGATGGTCAACAGCTGACTAAAAAATAACCTAAAAATAACACAAAATAATGAAATAAAAAAATTATTATTAATTTAATAAATATGACTTTAGACCCAATGGAAATGTACTAATGATTATAAGAAGTGTTGCGTGGTTCTAATTTTTGCTTCCCGCGAAGCATAGGGAAGTGCATGTCTTCCTTCCGCCAAAATATTGCAAAATCTGGCTTCTAGCTTGTCGTCCTTATAAAAAAACAAATTTACTAACATATTTAGCGTTAGATCTTTACATAAAATAATAAATTGTACTCCGCCAATAAATAAAGTTGTTTTTAGAAATATTTTTAATTTGAGGTTATTTTTTATGGTACTTTGTTTACAAAAAAAATGCAGTTGTCAAATCGAAATCTCGCTACTGTCATAAAGTGCAAATGTAAACGGTCAAGATTTCGGGTCGAGATTTCCATTGAAATCTCGGGATTTGAAAACAGATGTAAACGCAACTTTAGGCAAGAATGAAATCCAGATAGGGCCATTCCTTCAAAAGATTATTTTTCACAATTTGTTAAAGTTTTGGGATTTTAGCACATTTAATTCTTTAATGCAATTAATGTATTTCCCGATAAAAATAAATTTAAGAATGTCACAACTTTGTCTGATTCCTGAAGTTCCAAGGAATATAGCATTGTATTAAATAAAAAAATTAATTTTTATGATGATTATAATGAAGTTTAAGTGCTTATTTTTCCATTTTAACTGCTTATTTTACTGTTTTTCCGATCTTTTTGAGGGTATATGGCCATATATGGAGATATATGAATGTTCATATAAATTTTTTTTTTTTAAATATTGCTTTTTTTATTCAAATTAAATGTAATTTGTATATTTGAATGAAATTGAGAAATTATGAAATTTTTAATGGACATAAACATTTTACTTCAAGTTTAGAAATTATTTTATGACTGTTTTTGATTACTTAATGATTAGTGTATAAACACTAATAGAAAAAAGTGTTTAAAAATTTTAGTTAAAGCTACTAAAAATTTGTTCAAAATGAAAAACTGCTGCATTAGCAGAGTATTTTTGCTAAATATAAAATAAAACTGTTTAATATATATTTACAAAATTTGAGTTATAATTGAGCTAAATTTCAATGATTAGAAAATAAAATTAAATTGTACTATGTAGTAGACAAAAAAACATCACATAAAATTTAAAATTTTCAAAGTTCCTTTTTCGTTTTTTGTTTTTAACGGAAATACAAATCTAGCCTTCTGAAATCAACAGTTTAATATTTTTGGAAAATATTTCTGTTGGTTTTATAAACTGCTATTTGTATTGAACAAAATTTAACAAACATTTTTTTAGATACAACAGTTTGTTTTAGTCATTTTTAGTTTACTTATATTTTGCAAAATTTTCTGCAGATTTTCTAAACTTAGCAGTTTTATTTTTGCTGTTTTTATCTTACTGCAACATTTCCAATTGTATTTCAAAATTTATCATTTTATTTCAGAAGTGATCAATTGTTTTTCAAATTTATCAAACTGAAAATTGTATTTCAGAAATTTATTAATTGTATTTCTGGCAATTGTATTTTAGAAATTGCCAATTGTATTTAAGAAATTATCAAATGTATTGTATTTCAATATTTTTTGAATCCGCTCACGTAATTACCCCCATGATAAAAAAACTTAAAACATTACCCATATATGGAATAATATATGAATTCATATATGAAGATATATGGAATATATGAACCAATATATGGACCAATAAATGCAGTATACTATCATATATGGATTCATACATTTGAATGTATTTACCCATATATGCTTCCATACATAACATATATGTTCATATATGATCATACATTAAACCATATATGCTCATACATGAAACCATATATGACAATATATGAACATATATGAACATTTTCACCTGGGAGCTTAAAACATTGCTTTTATGCCTTTTTTTTGGTTGCCCTAATTAAAATTTTTTCAATACTCGATACTACTCCATATTTTTAATTTGGATACTCGATACTACTCGATACTTTTAACGGTTTTTAAATTTAAAATTTTTTAAAATGTTTTAGTAAAAGTCTTTGAAAATGTTTACGTTAATTCAATATTAAAATTTATAAACATATTTTTAAACTTTTTCACCAACTATTCATTGCATTTTTCATAGTTTTTTAACATACTTTTAAGTTTTTGACTTCTGATTTTTTCTTTTAGCAGAGTTGTTGTTTTGTGATAAATATTTTAGCGGAGTCACATTTATGTGGTAACTATTTTAGCGGAGTCACATTTTTATATATTTTGTCTGTCCAAAATGAAACTCTGAAAGTATCGAGTAATATTTTTGAGTATCGAGTACCCAAAAAAAATACAAATACTCGATACCCACTACTCATATTTCTACCAGCACTAATAGCAACACTATTAGTTATACGTGACGTATGAGTAATGAACAAAATTTTAAAATCCGATATGAGTAATAAAAAAAATTTTAAAGTCTGCTATTCGAGCACAGTGTAATTATCAGGACAAGGAATTTCATGCACTTAAAAAACGAAAATATGCGCCTAAAAATTCAGCTAAAAAAGAAAAATATTCATTAAAAACGCATGAAATATGCACTAAAAATACTTATTTTTGCAAAAATTAAGCATATTAAAATAGAAAAAGATATATACTTCAGTTATTTTTCAAATAAACACTGAGTTTATTGCTTTTTTTTTTGGGATCAACATGATTTTCAAGAAAGTTTTTTTAAATAACAAAAACAATTTTTTTTTTGTTTGAATCAAAATATAAAAATCTATCCATTTTTTCATTTTTTTAACAAATTTAAAAAATTTTGTTAAAAAATTAAAAATATGCACAAATATACATTTAATACAGCTCAATGGGAATAGATTTCCTACGAATGCAACCAGATTATGCTCCCTTTGCAACATGAGAGAAATAGAGAATATTATACATTTTATGGGCCAGTGCCCCGCCCAGTGTTTAAAGATATAAGAATTATTTACTTTGGAAAGAGTTTTCTAGATGAGGCTAAAATTGTAAACATACTTAATATATATGGGTGATATCAATTGTGACCAATTTTATAGGCCAAATGTAAACTCCGTAACAAGTAACTCATAAGGTTTTTTAACTTTAATAGCTTATATTTTAATAACCAATACAGCTAAACACTAACTGTAAGAATTTTTATGAAGAGGAAAAGTGTTACAACAAAAAAAATTAAAATTGTGCAAAAAAAGTTATTGCGACAACTTGTAGAAGAGATTTTTTGCAATTACGTTTATAATGACTAAACTTACTGATTCCATTAAGAAAAAACCGAAATATTAACACTTTTTGCTTCTCACAAATATGGCCCAAAAATTTATCACATTTTTTGATTTCATCCATATATATTCCTCTAAATCCCACTGGAGCATAGGAATATATATATATATATATATATATATATATATATATATATATATATATATATATATTAGGGCGGGTCGATTTAATAATCGCCCATGCCTCAGTGAAAATCGTATTCTAGGGATCAAAATAAGAAACTTTGCCGAAGGAACCATACCTCTAAAACGAATTCTACTACCCCCAACTGTTGACTTTTGTCCCGTAGGGTCAAGTTTTGAAAAATCCCACTTTGACCCATTTAGAGTGCCCCAATCGAGTCCAAATGTATGACCGACCCCCACTAACTTTGGAGGGCCGATCCACCCATGCCAGTGGCACAACCCCTGGAACTCCCCTGGGGGGTTCCCCATACAAACATTTTAAAAAATCACCATTTTTGTAACTTTATTTTATTATTTTTTATTTATTTTATTTATTTTTATTATTTTATTTATTTTTTCTCTTTAGAAATTTATTTAGTCAGAACATATGTAAATGAAAAAATTAATTTAACTTAGTAATAGAAAAGAAAAAATGCCCAGACTTGAAAGCAAAAAAGACTTCAAACAGTAATTTTTTTTATTTTCTTTTCTATTACTAAGTTAAATTAATTTTTTCATTTACATATGTTCTGACTAAATAAATTTCTAAAGAGAAAAAATAAATAAAATAATAAAAATAAATAAAATAAATAAAAAATAATAAAATAAAGTGCCAAAAATGGTGATTTTTTAAAATGTTTGTATGGGGAACCCCCCAGGGGAGTTCCAGGGGGTGTACCACTGGCATGGGTGGATCGGCCCTCCAAAGTTAGTGGGGGTCGGTCATACATTTGGACTCGATTGGGGCACTCTAAATGGGTCAAAGTGGGATTTTTCAAAACTTGACCCTACGGGACAAAAGTCAACAGTTGGGGGTAGTAGAATTCGTTTTAGAGGTATGGTTCCTTCGGCAAAGTTTCTTATTTTGATCCCTAGAATACGATTTTCCCTGAGCCATGGGCGATTTTTTTGCCTCCCCACAAATCGACCCACCCTAATATATATATATATATATATATATATATTAGGGCGGGTCGATTTATTTTTCATCAATTTCCCTACGATTTACGTATTCTATGGGTTATTCCATGAAAATTTGCCAAAGGAACCATACCTCTATCGTTAAAATCGAGTCCCCTACTTTTTGTTGGTAGATTTTTTCCCAAATTGACGTTCGTATGAAATATTACCTACACGTTCACATCCATAACTCAAAAACTATCGATCGGGTTTAATCGCCAGTAGGCGCGTTGGAAAGGTGAGCTCATTTTGATCAATTTACAAAAAAAAATCTCCAACATTAGTGAACCAACAAATACTGGCGTACACGGTGGAATTTTGAAAGTTGAGCTCAAAAATTGCTGATTGTGAAAATCTTCCGGTATGTAATTTTTATAGCTGATTCTTTACCATTTTTTATTCTATTTTTTAGCTTTTATGTTTTCTTTTCAGGTGGTAGCCGATTTTGAGGAAATCGCTTTGGAAAATATGCCTCCTGGTGATTTAAATCCAGAAGAATTATCTACTGATTCGAGGTACTTGATGTTAATGGCCAATGCAATTTCTAATGGTGTGGTTCCTGCGGATTTGTCTCACATAAAACCAGGGCCAATTGCACATTCTCGTTGGCTCACCAAAGCCAATAGATTATTACGGTTGTATGTGACAACTAATAATCCAACTGAAAATTTAAAAATTCTGGCTAACTATATAATAAAAGTATACACGCCAATGTATTTCAATGTTAAGTATTATAGCTCTGCCGCATACGGTAGTACATTACTTTTTAAATTTATTACTTGGACACGATTTTTACCACCGAATTTACTTGGAGTTGTAAATACAGTAATTCAAGATAATCCATATTTTGCACACTCAGAAAATATCTTGCTATCTATGTTATTTGATGATAGAATGGAAAAACGAAACATTGCTATAAAGAAGATTTTACATTACCGAAGAGATATTGTCGACCCAACGGAACTTAGAGTTTATAAAAAATCTCTTATAAACTTTAATTGTACGGAATATACAAATATGATTGATTTAAATGACGATACCATTTTATTCGAACCACCGTTTACGCAAAGTTATTCGTATCAACATTTGGAGGGATATTTAAATTACGAAGTGCCACCGTTCGATGATCCACAAATTCCTTTACACATTCAAGGAACGGAAAGACATGTCCAATTGCTGGCTGCCACTGCTAAACGAGTTGCAGGAAAGAATGTAGAAGGCGCTATGGCGACGACATTAGAGAGCCGTACGAAAACACCCAGACTTGAAAGCAAACAAGACTTTCAGAAAAAATAATGGTTTTTTTCACATTTTGTCTTTTACTACACTCAAACTGAATATTTTTTTTGATAATAGGTTGATAGATACTTTATTATCTCTTAATTTGAATTTTTGTACAAAAAAAAATAAAAAGGGGAAAAAAAACAAAAATTTGGTTTTATGTGTTATTTTGTTTTAGCAATATCGCATGAATTAATCAACCGAATTCGATAAATTTGGGCTTAAACTCTTCGTTTTGAATTGTAAATTGAATAAAATAATGGATTGAGCCAAAAAAATGGCATTAAAGTAATATTCTTGGACAAAATCATGAAAAAAATGGAAAAATGCTCCAAAATTTGGACAAAAATGCCCGTAACTTTTGAACAGTTGGACCAATGTTGGAGATTTTTTTTTGTAAATTGATCAAAATGAGCTCACCTTTCCAACGCGCTTTAAACACGATCGATAGTTTTTGAGTTATGGATGTGAACGTGTAGGTAATATTTCATACGAACGTCAATTTGGGAAAAAATCTACCAACAAAAAGTAGGGGACTCGATTTTAACGATAGAGGTATGGTTCCTTCGGCAAATTTTCATGGAATAACCCATAGAATACGGAAAACATAGGGAAATTGGTGAATTTTTTCACTCCCTACAAATCGACCCGCTCTAATATATATGTATATATATATATATATAAACTTTGAAAATCGCAATAATTTCGCAAAAAAACCAATAGTGAATGAAATATGATGTTTTTGGAAAAAAAAAATTCTGTAATAGTACAGTAGATTTTTAATACAGTAAAATATTTTTTTGTTCATTTTAAGTGTAAATTTATTTACAAAAGGCTCTAAAACTGCACATAATTTGTTAATTCTATATATAACAGAATAACGTGACTGACTGACTGACTCAACATCGCCCAGCCCAAACCGCTGAAGCTAGGAATTTGAAATTTGGTATGTAGGTTCCTCTTTCGGCGTAGACGTCCGCTAAGACGGGATTTTTGGAAATTCCTACCGGAACGGGCAAAGAGGGGGAAAGTCTCCCCCTTGACGGCCTGCCAAAACCCCTTTGGCTAGAAAGCTGATATTTAAGATATGTGTTGGAGTAGGGGCCAACTTTTCTGGAAAGTACTTTCAAGAATTTTAGACAGGGACGTTGTAAAAATGGGGGTCAAAAAGGGAAAAAGAGCCCCCCCTTGACGGCCTGCCCAAACCGCTGGAGGTAGGAAGTTGAAATTTTGTATAAAGGTTCCTCCACTGTCGTAGACATCCACCAAGACGGGATTTTTTTGAAATTTTTACAGGGAGGGGCAAAAAGGGGGAAAAGTCTCCCCCTTGACGGCCTGCCAAAACCCCTTTGGCTAGAAAGCTAAAATTTTAGATATGTGTTCCTTGGAGTAGGGGCTAACTTTTCTAGAAAGTACTTTCAAGAATTTTGGACAGGGACGTTGTAAAAATGGGGGTTAAAAAGGGGAAAAGAGCCCCCCTTGACAGTCTGCCCAAACCGCTGGAGGTAGGAAGTTGAAATTTGGTATAAAGGTTCCTCCACTATCGTAGACATCCACCAAGACGGGATTTTTTTTGAAATTTTTACAGGGAGGGGCAAAAAGGGGAAAAAGTCTCCCCCTTGACGGCCTGCTCAAACTGCTGGAGCTATGAAGTTGAAATTTGGTATGTAGGTTCCTCGACCGGTGTAGACGTCCGTTGAGACGGAATTTTTGGAAATTCTTATCGGGAGAGGCAAAAAGGGGACAAAAAAAGTACCTTTTTTCAAAAAAAGTACCTTTTTCAAAAAAAGTAAATTTTTCCAAAAAAAGTACCTTTTTCCAAAAAAGTTCTTTTTTCAAAAAAGTACCGTTTTTTAAAAAAGGTACCGTTTTCCAAAAAAATTTACCTTTTCAGAAAAAAGTACCTTTTTCAAAAGAGTACATATTTGTTCATATGTGTCCATACATAAACCACCCTACGGGGAATGTGGGGTCAATTGCCCTCCAGGGACCTATCCCGTGACCGGTCTACCGAAGGCATATTACTAAATTAGTACAAATATGAACAAAAGAGCATGAATTAATTTTCTAAATATTTTCCGATCCGTTACTTTCACTGTTGCTTTTAAAAAACGTGACCGATACCGGAATAAAAAATAAAATTCGCGGCAATATATTTTTTTTTATTTATTTTACTCTTTTATTTATTTTGAACTTTATTTTTTTACGATTTGCCAATTTTAGCTCTTATTTTAAATTTTTATAATTTTTTGCTAAAAAATTTTAAGTTTTGTATTTTCAACGTTTTTTAATGTTAAAGCTGTATTAGCTTTAACAATTGGTATTTCATTAAATTTTCTTTTTAACTTAAGGGCAATTTTTTAAATTTTTATTTATATTATCAGAGTTTTTGAGGTACTTTTCTAATTTTTAATTGCTTTTTTAATTTAATTATGGCCAACGCAAAAAACGAGTCAACTGCCATTAAAGGACCTATCCCGTGACCGGTCAATCGGGGCACTTCCACTATATTTGTGTGTGTGTTAGTGTTGTTTTCTTTTCTATTTTTTTCTTTTCCATTTTTTTTATTTGCTTGTAGTGTTTGTTTTTCTTTTTCTTTTTTATTTGAACAGAAACGAAAAATATATAACTTTACCATCAGCCAGCCATCACGCATAAGCAACATTAGCTGAGACGGTAGAGCGTTTGCCTTACAAGCAGGGGGTTGTGTTATCGAGCCCTACTTCGACGTCAAGTAGATTATTTTTAATTCTTAATTTTTTTATTAGGTTATTTGAAAAGCTATTTTTAGACACACCACATTACTGCCACAAGGTGTCTAAAATGTGGCAATTGGTCATTTCCAATGACAACGCCATGTTAAAGTGATATGTCTCTTTCAAAGAAAAAGACCGATCAACGACCGGTCTCCGCCCCCTTGGGACCTATCCTGCGTGTCATCTGGGACCGGTCCCTTTCCCCGTAGGGCATATATGAACATGTTTGAGCGTATATTAACATTTTTCACAGGGTGAGGTATATTTTAATTCATAATCCAAGGACTATAATACCTATATCTTAAAACAAATTTTGTTGGTTTAATTAAGTTTTTATACCCTACACCACTACGTGGAGAGGGTATAATAAGTTTGTGCTTATAGTGTACCGATCGACTGAGAGTAACTTTTTATTTAGATTTAACGATGTCCGTCCGTCTGACTGTCTGTCCATGCATACTTGTGCGCACTGGACAACTGTTAACTTCATTTTATATCTAAATTCTTTTGTTTGTTTTAACTTATAATCAGGGCAAGTTTAAAATGGCACAAAAAAAGGTGAAATTGGCAGGCAAAATGGCACGAAAAAGTAGTAAAACTGGCACAAAAAACGCAAAAATGGCACGCTTATTCGAAAAATTTTAAAGTATAATAGTGTTTTTCTGAATGTTTTTAATAAAAATACAATAATGAAGGAATTTACCGTTGAATTGCTAAAGTGCATTCGCCGTATATTAGTACACTTATAAAAAAAGTCCGTACAGATAGGTACTATTATGTACTATTTTCTGTTAAATTAGCAGAATTTTGACCTATTTTTACGAACTTTTTTAGAGCAAATAACAGAAAAATTAGTTCAATTTAATCAGAACGCGTTTAACAGACTTTTGTACTAACTTTCTTTTATGAGTGTATGAGTTAAAAAAAATCTGAAATTTTATTAAGGCCCGATTACTGAATGTTCAGTTAGCTACTAACTGGGACTTTAACTGACACATTTATTGTTGTTTCTCATATAAAATTTGAATTTAACTGTTGTCTAAAGTTTAATTGGATATTAAGTAATCGGGCCTAAATATTAAAAAAATTTTGTTTTTTGTAAATTTTTTACAAAAAATTATTTACAAAGATTGAGTTTTTACTGAATTTTATAGCATTTTTGTAGTGAAAAGTCTAAAAAAATAGGCAAAATGGTTTTTTTTTTGGCAAGGATTTGTAAAAATGGCATTTTTACAAAATAAGTGAAAAAATGGCAAAAATGGCATTTAATGGCAGATGCCAAAAAAAAACTTGCCCTGCTTATAATATTTGAATATTAAATGATATGAATTCAATCAGAATTTACTATAACGAAATTATCGAAATTGATTGCCAAATTTATTTGAATTGTTAGTAAAAATGGTTAAATTGGTGCCGTGCTGAAGAAATCTCGATGTGAGTTGCTAGCAATAGGGTTGGCATATACGACTAAAATATTTACCATACAAATCGTTATAAAAACTAAAAATATGAAATACAAAAATAAAATTCAAAAACAAACTTTTTTATAATGCCCTTTGAGGTGAATTTTTTTACAGAGTTTTTATTTTTAATTTTATATGGAAGTTAAAACGAAAGATTTTATATTTTATGAATTTTTTTATTCTCAAAAGGTTTTATGCGTGTCAGAAAATAAAAAATACACACCCGAGCAAAAAAAATTTATATATAATCATATGTGGCATATATTACAATATATAATTAGACATGTGCCTATGTATATCCATATATAATTTCATCTAATTAGATATCGGCCTTCATAATATTAGATATGGCATATATAATTATATATTACATAACATGGTTGATCTTATTGCATATATAGTTATATATAGAACTATATCTTAATATATATGGTGGCATTTTAGCAATATATAATTATATATGGCATCATTTAAACAATATATAATTATATATGGTGACAGTTAAACTAGATATTATCATATATGGTGCCATTTAAACAATATATGGTCATATATGGTACCTCATAAACAAAATCTTTAATTCAGTTCCAGATATGATAATATATGGTACTATATATAGTGCGATATATATTTATATATGGTGTTATTTAATCTATATATTATCATATATGGTGCCATTCAAACCATATATTATCATATATGGTGCTATTCAAACCATATATTATCATATATGGTACCATTTAAACCATATATTATCATATATGGTGCAATTTCAACAATATATGCCCATATATGGTACCTCATGAACAATATTTTTAATACAGTTCCACATATGATAATATATGCTACCATATATAGTGCCATATATATTTATATATGGTGTTATTTAAGCAATATATTAACATATATGGTGCCATTTAAACCATATATTATCTAATATGGTGCCGTTTCAACAATATATGCTCATATATGGTACCTCATGAACAACATTTTTAATACAGTTCCAGATATGATAATATATGCTACTATATAGTGCCATATATGTTTATATATGCTGTTATTTAAGAAATATATTAACATATTTGGTGCCATTTAAACCATATATTGTCATATATGGTGCCATTTCAACAATATATGCTCATATATGGTACCTGATGAACGACATTTTTAATACAGATGCAGATATGATAATATATGGTACCATATATAGTACCATATACTTTGATATATCGTATCATTTAAACAACCCGAGGAAAAATAGTTACATATAGTCATATATGTGATTAAGTTATATCTGTATAAATATACAGTTTCATCCGAAGAATGACCCGATATATTTTTATCAATTGTTTATCAATTTTTATCTAAATGTATCAGTTTAGATCTGACCTGATTAAATTATGTGTTAATCAGATGAAATTGTATCAGATTTTTGACCTGATACAATTTTATCGGTTTGATCGTAATTGGTTCAATTTTATATAAATAAAATATAATTGTATCCGACATTTACCTTTTACAATTGTATCAAAGTTTTAAACTGATATCAGGTCAAAATTGGGATATAACTATATAATTTTGTATACAAATATATCTATTTGAACCTAAACTGATACCATGCAATATAAACCAATAAAATTGTATCAGGTCAAAAATCTGATACAATTTCATCTGATTAACACATAATTTAATCAGGTCAGATCTAAACTGATGCAATTAGATAACAACTGATACAAATAAGAACTGATACAATTTTATCGGGCCATTTTTCGGATCAAATGGTATATGGATGAATCTAAGTTATATATTAAAGCTCCATATTGGTGCCATTTAAACAATATATTGTCATATGTGGTGCCATCATATATGGTAACTCATCAGCAACTACAATATTAACTGTATTTCAGAAGCTATTAATTGTATTTCAGAAATGTTAAATGTATTTTAGAAATTATGGAATGTATTTCAGAAATGTATTAATTGTATTTCAGAAATAATCAAATCTATTTCAGAACTTGTTGATGGTTTATCATATTTAATAGAGAAAAATTTCTAAATTACATTTCATAATTTCTGAAATACAATTGATAATTTCTGAAATACAGTTTGATAATTTCTGAAATACAGTTGTGAATTTCGGAAATACAATTCATAATTTCTGAAATACAATTGATAAAACTGAAATTCAATTGACTAGTTCTGAAATACAATTCATAAATCTGAAAAATAATTGATAAGTTCTGAAATACAATTGATAAAACTGAAATTCAATTGATTATTTCTGAAATACAATTGATAAATCTTAAAAACAATTGATACAATTGGTGTAGAGCGTTAAAAATATGTAAATAAAATTATTTAAAAAAAAAAATTCAATTTAATAAAAAAAATATAATTTTATAAAAACATTTATAGAAAATAAAATTATAATTTTATAAAAAGAAATTCTTTTGAATGGGGGAAATGTTTTTAGTTGATCTGTTATTTTTAAGTAAATGAATGTTATTTTAGTTTGACTCAAGATCATAAATTAATATCACTTTCTGTTTAAATTATTTTCAAATCACAGAAAGATGATACAATTTTTACAAGTAAATTACAAAGAATAAAAATTATTGAAAAAATTTCGATAAGACCAGCAAGGAGAATGCGCATTTTTATAAAAAAAAAATGCATAGCCGTGAAAGGTATCGAACTCGAGACCTTCTGATTTTACACCTTATTTTAACAAAATATTTTAATTTTTATAAAATCAGTGCTCTTCCAGTGTATTATTTTTTGAACTATTGTCAATATCTATCTGGGATCTTATTTAATCCCAAATAAATGGAGATCTTACGTAGTACCCAAATATAATGCGGGATCTAATTTTAGCTGTCATTTTTCTGGATAGTTTTAGATGTCAATCTCCAAATATATTGCTGTTTCTAATTCGATCTGCAATTTATGGGATAAATTAAGATCCTACCAAATCCCCAAATATATCACTGGATTTAATTCGATCTGCAATTTATCGGAAAAGTTAAGATCTTACGCAATCCCGAAGTATATTACTGGATCTAATTTTATCTGTAATTTTTTGGATAAATTTAGATCTTACTTAATCCCCAAATATATTGCTGGATCTAATTCGATCTTCCATTTTTCGGATCAAATTAGATCTAAGTTTATCCACAAATATATTGCTAGATCTAATTAGATCTGCCAAAATTGAGATCAAATTAGATCTATGTTTATCCCTAAATATATTGCTGGATCTAATTCGATCTGCCACTTTTTCGGATCAAATTAGATCTAAGTTTATCCACAAATATATTGCTGGATCTAATTCTATGTGCCATTTTTTGGATCAAATTAGATCTAAGTTAATCCACAAATATATTGCTGGATCTAATTCGATGTGCCATTTTTTGGATCAAATTAGATCTAAGTTTATCCCCAAATATATAGCTACATCTAATTCGATCTGCCACTTTTTCGGATCAAATTAGATATACGTTTATCCACAAATATATTGCGGGATCTAATTTGATCTGCCAAAATTGAGATCAAATTAGATCTAAGTTTATCCCCAAATATATAGCTGGATCTAATTGGATCCGCCATTTTTCGGATCAAATTAGATCTAAAAATATCCTCAAATATAAAGCTGGTTCCGCCAATTTTCGGATCAAAATAGATCTAGGTTTATCCCCAAAGATATCACTGGACCTCCCAATTTTGAGATATAACTTGATCTTAGTTTATCCCCATATATACAATGGGATCTAATACGATATGATTGGATACACCCAATTTTGAGATCTAATTGGATCAGCTAGATATTACAGCAGATCTTAAACAATATCAAATTGGATATAATTAGATATTGCGCGAGATCAATTTTTTTTTATTCGGGGCAGTTATAACTTTTATTCAAATGAAGATTTAACTTAAAAAATCAAAAAGGAAATATAATGCAAGTTTTTCTTAACTCTTTCACTACCCTTGTACACTACAGTGTACACATCTTTAAAAGAATATATAAAATTAAATAGTGCAAAAAAAATTTTATACTTTTTACAAATAAGTTTGCTAGGATCTTGGACTTCAAATAAAAATCATTATACGTAAACTCAGTTCAACATGGCATTATGGTCGCGATATTTGTTAATGAAGTCTAATTTTTTGAATATATCATAATCTCCGTGAAAAGGGGGTTTTGGTGTTTCTCCTAAACTAATGAAGATAATTGAAATTGGGCATATAGCTTTGTTTTATGACGAGAAGAAAACCAACCAAAGTATTTTTGGCTACTCGAATGTTTAAGGGGTAAAACGGGGGTCAGAAGTTTGAAAAAATCGATTTTCGAACTTCATATGTTACATGTTTTTTTCTAATTTGAGGACTCTTAACAAGAATCTGAAGTCAAAATAACGATACATCGGCAAACAAAAAATCGGTAGTGAAAGGGTTAATTAAAATTGAATTTTATAACTGCAGTTAAACACTAAATTCTAGGTACTTTGATTTATGTAATTTGGTATTTCTGACTGAGTAATCTTATTTTGATCTTAATTCAGAGAGCATTGTCAGTTTTAAAATAATTACCGCCAAATAGGATGATTTGAAAATCTTAAATAATTTTAGGATAAATATATTTTTATGCAATTTTGCTCCAAAGTTTAATATCGAGAGCTTAACCCTTAAATGCATGGTGTAGCCATTTGGCAACATACCGGTTTTTTAAATAAAAAAAAAACCCACTTGATGCACAAAACTGCATTTTTGGCCATTAGAGGCCCCTTCTATACATAGTGTTCCTATAGTTTGGCGCAGAATTTTTAAACAGTTAGAGTAAAAATCTTAGTTTTGCTGTGTATATTTGTGAAAAATCTAAAACATATAATATTTGTTTTGGTATTTTTCTTGAACTGTACATGCCCGGGTAAAAATCTTAATATGGTGTCATGTATAATTATATCTTATTTGATAAATCCCCTTATACAACCACATACAGCTTGATCCGAAAAATGGGTCATCTACATGTGTCTAATTATATAAAATTAGATATAATTTGATACAGTTTGATCCGAGATTTGTCCATATCCAGGACATCATATTATATCTAATTCGATATAAAAATATCTAATTTTATACAATTTTGTCTTCAATGCATACCACCTATTAAATTGACATTGAAATTTGCATAGTTTGAACAATTTTAAAGGCCCAAATTTTATAACATAAAATAAAAATTTAGTTGAATGCTTTTGTCTTCAAAATCGTACGCATAATTTTTTAACATGATTTTACATGCAAAAAAATCACGTGAAAATTATTTGGCTACTCCATAGCTCCTAATTTGCAGACTACTAAATTTGATGTTGAAATATATATTAATTTTTACGGGATTATATAGAAAGTTATATAAAATTACAAGAAAATATTTTTTTTAGTATGACGACACATACAGTGTTACATAACTTAGTATCGAACCATATATAATCATATCGGTCACTACATAAGGAGTGAGATAATAAAAATGTTAACACACATTTTTGCCTATAACTTTGGTTTAAAGCTTCTCATATTTTTTTTTTCGGCAATTTACATTTTAAAAATATGTCAGTTAATAAATTAATTTACATCATGAGTTTTAATTTGCAATTTTTTACCAATGGACGATGAAAGAAAAGTGCGTTCAAAAGTAATTAAATATTTTTAACGAAACCAAACATGGACATACAAAAAAATTGCCAAAGAGACTAATGTACGCCGCCAAACAGTTTCAAAAGTGGTAAAAATGTATCTGGAACACCTAACAATTGAAAGGAATTCGGGAACAGGAACAACGACTGGTTATCGTAACATTGGTAAGGCATATAAAGTTAAAAGCATCCTTTAGAGAGCTCCTAACACATCTCGCAGAAAAACAGCTCGGTTACCCCAATGCTCGGACTTTTTTGTACGTAAAGTGAAACGTAAGGCAGGACTAAAGTCCTACAAAGTTCAAAAAGATCCAAAAGATCCAGATAGAAAAGGTTTTAAAAATTTGGAGGCCAAAACCAGAGCTCGAAAATTGAAATAAAATTTTATACAAAAATACAACTGTTGTGTAATGGAGGACGAAACTTATGTCCTGGCTGTTTGCAGCTCCCTGGTCAAGAATTTTATGTTTCCGATGTTCGAGAAAATGTTGCGGAAAAATTAAGGTCGAAAAAGCAAACGAAATTCCCTTAAAAATTCCTAGTATGGCAAGCCATATTTAGCTGCCGCCAAAGAAGCCAGTCATTTGTGACATCTGGCACTATAAACAGCTAAATTTATATCAAGGAGTGTTTGCAGAAGAGACTTCTTCCATTTTTGAGTCATCACAATGTATCCACTTACTTTTGGCCTGATTTATAATCTTGTCACTACAGCAAGAAAGCGCTGGAGTGGTGTAATGATAATAATGTGGTTTTGTAACACCAAACTACCCGGAGCTCAGGCCAGTGGAGAGATATTGGGCTCTTGTTAAAAGAGAATTAAAGGGCACAAAAAAGGTCTCCCAGGACATGCAAGATTTCAAATGTAGATGGTCCACCTGCTCTAAAAAGGTGACAGAAACTACCATAAAAGCCTTAATGGGAGGGTTTCCGGAAAAAGTGGATAACTTTGTTCGTAGTGGTCAGAATTCCATGCGGTTTTTTTTTGATTTTATATTAAATTTCATGTAATAAAAATTTGGTTTGAAGTCTTAAAATTCAGTGGTTTGTTTTTTATTTAACTTTATGTGTGTTAACATTTTTATGATCTCACTCCTTATATTTTGATTAGTTTTATATGGCTTATGTAGTTATATATGGTGTCAGATTTGGGGATATGTAATAACATCATTTACCATACAAAAAATTCGTTGAAAGAATAATATTAGATGTAGTTGTATATAATGACATGTGTCTTAATGTGACCCCATTCATTGTCAGATATAACCTAATCACATTATATATGACAATATATAACTATTTTTACTCGGGTGCCTTTAGAAATCATATATAAAAAAATGGTTAAAATCGAAGAGATCATGCATTTAAGGGTTAATAAAGATAGACGCTACGCAAAGACAATTTTGATGGACGAGTTTTAATGAAATTTTTCGATAAACTACTGAAGTTTTCTGCACAACATAAATGAAAAATTTCTTAAATTCGATGAAAAAGCTTCGTGTATGGATAAAACTTTTAGTAAATAAAATTAAATTTTTGATAATATTTTATGAAAAATTCCATTAATTCAATGAAAAGTTTCAATGGACGAGTTCCAGTGAAACTTCATTGGTTTTAGGCAAAAATTCATTAATATCATGAAGATAATTCTCTCAGTGTAACTTAATCCTTAATTTCTATAAAGGGGAAGGCAATAAAAATATAAAAACTTTCGATATATAGTTTCTCAGAATGAAATTTTTTATGAATACAAAAACTATAAAATAAAAAGTATAATCTAAGTTTTTCAGATTTCCATTTCCTCTAATGGAATAGTAATTCGAGTTAGGGCCTTTCTGTATTAAGCGTTAAATTTATTTAAGTACCAAAAATTTGAAAAGTACAGCATTGTTACATTTAGGGCATTTCTTTTAACTTTTATATTCATGTTTGATGGGTAATTTGAAATTTAAAAAGATATAGGTTGTTCATAAGGGGTGTTGTATCGTTGTATCGTCCTAACAAAAAACAGAGTTGTTAAAATTTTTATTTGTGTTTAACAACGATTTTCAATTCAGTTTTCTGTCTGTTAGCACAATCAAACATAGGACACTAAACATACGTAAAAATGTTGTATCGTGCTATTCTCAAATGTTGTATTTTTTCAATTTAGTTCTTAGCAACTCCGTTTTTTGTTAGGACGATACAACGATACAACAAATAGCACACCCCTTGTGAAAACCCTTATAGATTCAAATAAAATAAAAACAATTTGAATTATAAAAAAATGTTTATGAAATAGGTATCAATATGGTTTGGCTCAAGGGGTAAGGCGATGAACTTCTAAACCAAAGGTCGTTGGTTCGAATCGTGGCTGGTGTTGGAACAAACCAAAATTGCTTTGAATTTAAAATGGAAGAAAATTATATTGAAGAGAAATAAAATAAACAAAGAGAAAGATAAAAGAAGAAAAATGCTTTTTTTCGTTTTATTATTTCATATCGAAATAAGTACAGTTTTTCGAACAAAAATCTAATCAATAAATCATAATCTTTTCGCCTCTATATCACCTTGCAGATTTTATACGAAAACACTATCATTCTCGATATTACATCGATTTCGATTAAATTTTACGAAAAAATTATTCTTTTTCGATACGATTTCGAGTCATTTTGCATACTGGGTATTTACAAAAAAAAAAAAAAATGCGGTTGTCAAATAGAAATCTCGCTACTGTCATAAAGTGCAAATGTAAACGGTCAAGAATTCCGGTCGAGATTTCCATTGAAATCTCGGGATTTAAAAATAGAAATGAACGCAGCATTAAAGTTAAAATTTTTCAATTTTTTTAAAGTTTATCATTGATTTCCCTGATATGCAAGTATGGTTGTACTTTTTGCACTTGTTTTACTATGACCATACATTTGCACTGTTCTCAAATATTTGTGGAGAACACCCAATTAAAAACTTCACCGCACGTCCCTGACTTAGACCTAGGTCCCATATAAGGGTCCCCCAAAATTGGGATGTTTACACGTTGCAGGTCGCAAATACGAAGATATTTCAATCAAATTTAGTACACAGACCTATGTCGGCCCAAGGACGAAGGCTATTGATTTTAAGATGAATGGGGGAAATGTTTTTAGTTGATCTGTTATTTAAGTAAATGAATGTTATTTTAGTTTGACTCAAGATCATAAATTAATATCACTTTCTGTTTAAATTATTTTCAAATCAAAGAAAGATGATACAATTTTTACAAGTAAATTACAAAGAATAAAAATTATTGAAAAAATTCGATAAGACCAGCAAGGCAGAATGCGCATTTTCGGCTTTCGCTACAAAGCCATCATCAGTGCCTTTCGCCTTTGAGTGGGTTGATTTTAGTTAAAATCGGTCCATGTTTAGACCTACTGCCCATATAAGGGTCCCCCAAAATTGGCTTTTTTACACGCTGCAAGTCGCAAATACGAAGATGTTTCTTTCAATGATATTTGGTTCGCTGACTCACATGGTCCCAAGGACAAAACCTATTGATTCTAGATAGGATCGGTCCATATTTTGACCTATCGCCCATATGGGCTATATTTTCGATTTTCTATTTTATAATTTTGTAGAAAATTTTGACACAAGTCCGTTTAACCCATTCGAATTTCGGATCCAAACATTAGTTGGATTTTAACCAGACTGGTCCGACTTTAACTTTTTTACTCGTTTTAATTAATTTTTGTAATTTTCTATTATTTTACAATTTTTTAAGTGTGGTTTTTTTAAATTTATAATCTATGGATTATATACACATTTCATAAATCAAAGTTTGGTGGCTACCCAGCAGGAAAAAGCGTTGGGGCAGTATTTTTAACGGTGGTACCAGCGTTGGCAGGGCGAAAGATTGTTAAAGATATATGTAGTGCTTTGCCAACCACAAAATGATAACACCGACCAGGGCTTGGCCGTTTGTTTTTTAAAACGTTGGCAAAGCACTGGCCAAATAATCAATAAAGTGCTTTTAAAATAATACAATGCGTGCTTCGCCAGTACCAAAATTATAATTTTAAAAAGCTGGCAGAACATTGGTAAACAATCAATAAAGTGCTTTGTCAGTGATAAAATACGTGCTTTGCCGAACCCAAAATAATAACGGGCTGGGCTTGGCCGACTGTATTTTAAAGCGTCGGCAAAGCATTGGCAATACAAAAAATTAAGTGCTTTGCTGGTACTTAATAAATGTGAATATGGTAGAATTTAAGTGTATTTTTACTACTATAAATAATAATATTTTTTTTTTAATTAAGACCTGCTGACTTATCTTATACGGCGTTCACATATACGTGTTTAACTCGATTTGACGTGTTTAAGCGTTAAACATGTTTAAGTGAGATGTTTTACAGTACATTTTTTCTACCCTTAAACACGCTATATTATCGTGTTTAATTTTTAAACACGCTGTTAAACACGATAAAATTGATATTAATTGGTGTTGAATGACAAGTTTGAAGCAGAAGAAGACACAACAAGAAAAATAAAAAAATTAAAATTGAATAAAATAAACTAAATTTAAATAAAAACCAGTTAAAATGTGATTTTTTCTTATTAAAGTGATAGATGAACAAAACAATTAATTAAACTTTGCTTCCGGTGAACTAAAAATCCAAAAACAGCCATGAAGTTGTCCCTTAACTAAAAATTGAAAAATCTTGTTTCCGACTGGGGCGGATAATGTTATTTCACTTTTTATAGCAATTATAACGTTGGATAATGCCGAAAATTATTAATTATTGCCTCCGGCAGAAGAAAAAATAACTTTTTGGGAAATTTTGTAAAATTTTTGTATTTTTTTTTAATTGTTAAGGAACAGCTGTTCGAGATGTTTAACTTAAACACTTCATTTTTAAGTGTGAACTGATATGTTTAACTTTTACATAAACGTGTTTAACAATCGTACTGTGAACGTAGTATTAAACAAAGTGAATGTTTAACGACTTTTTGCAGTCAGAACTAAGATCGAATTTTTTCTTAAATTTTACTTTAAGACAAAATATTTAAGACATGAATATTTAAGACCATATTTAAGAATATATTAGAATATTTAACGTAAAAAAGATTAAAGATTAATTTGAATAGTTTTGGTGACTACACTTAAGAATTACTCGAAATTACTCGAAATCAAATGCTGGCAAAACACTTTTTGGCACCGTTTGGCGATGTTTTCTAAACTATCCCTCTGCCAGTGCTTTTGTTATTTTTACGGTTGTAAATTAAGTACTTCCAAAGCTCTTTCTGCCAACGTTGAGAAAGCGTTCTAAACAAGGCTGTGCAAGTGCTTTTATAATTTTTATTGTTATAAATTTGGAAATTAAGTATTGGCAAAGCACTTTTTGCCAACGTTGTAAAAACGTTCTAAAACAGGGTTGTGATAGGTCCTTTGTTATTTTTAAGATTGTAAATTTTCTAAATTAAGCACTGGCAAAGCATTTTAAGCCAACGTTGGGAAAGCATTCTAAACCAGAGCTATGCCAGCGATTTTATTATTTTTACGGTTGTAAATTTTGTAAAACAAGTACTGAAAAAGCACTATAGTTGGCAGATCTTTTGAAATAAGTGTCTTGCCAGGACTTTATTTGTTGTACCATAGGCAATCAGTGCTTTGCAAGTGCTTCATTACCATCGGCAATTTCTAGCTGGTTAGTTGCAAAAAACAACATCGCGAAAAATAAAATTTGCAAAAAGGAAAATTTTTACATCAATATATTTATTTACAGAATGTAAATCGCTGATTAAGTTTTTTAATTTATTTTTTCCACCATAAAGCCTTTTTCGCTTTCCGCGATTATTTTGCAATTTTTTAAATTTGGTTTTTTAAAATTCATAATTTAGGGACTATAATACCAATTTTTTTTTTTTTTTTTTTTTAAAGAGAAACAACACTCAGGAAATTCTTCCTATTAATTAACGTGTTGCTTCCTTTGGAATGGGGATAGAGAAGAAGTGAAAGGTGGTGAAAGATGAAGGGCTTCAAATATGGCAACACTGTAATTGCGCGAGATGTTGAATTTTGTTAGAACAGTTGTTGCGCGCCATCTGATGGTAAGTTGGCGAACTTTGTTGAAGCTTTTAGTTCATAGCCCTGTTATATTATTTTACTTCGGTGGGGTTAAGTGCTATGGGAACACCGAAGGAGGACGCTGCGATATGCATGAGGGATAGAAAAAACTCATACATGTTACTATTTTTCATAAATTGATGTTGCCTTGGTTGGGGCTCGAACCCGCAACTTCACGTGTAACAGTCCAACGCGCTAACCATTACACCACAGCGCCCACACCACAGTTTGGTTCTCAGTTTGCAAAAAAATAAAAAAAATTCTACAAAAAGGATCATTATTTTAGTTTGCAGAATGTTAATCGCTGATTGTGTTTTTTAATTAATTTTTTCTTTCCTATAAAGTCTTTCCGCGTTCCGCTATTATTATGTTGTAATTTTTTAAGTGCGGCTTTTTTTAAATTTATAATCTAGGGACTATAATATACATCTCCTAAAATAAACTTTTAGTGGTTACCCAGCAAAAAAAATTGACAGTAATGCTTTACAAACTACTTCTTTCACTGCTTCAGAAGTATCCGTTAGTGTATTTTTACTGCTTTTTTAGAAGTTATTCTGAACAACTTCAAAAAATCACTTCTTTCATTGCTTCCAAAGTATCCGTTAGTATATTTTTACAGCTGTTTTAGAATTACTTCTGAACAACATCCAAAAACCCACTTAAGTAAAACCAAAAATGATTTTACTATCATTTGGCATTTCCAAACAGAAGTTCCCGGGTTCGATTCCCGGCGGGATCAATATTTAGTTATTTTTTAAAAATTTTTTTTATTCTATTGATTTTTTTAATATATATTTATAATTAATTTGTTTAAATTCAATATTTTTTAAAATTTTTAAAAATATCTTCTTCTATATATAAAAGAATAACGTGACTGACTGACTGATTGACTGTCTGACTCAACATCGCCTAGCCCAAACCGCTGAAGCTAGGAAGTTGAAATTTGATATGTAGGTTCCTCTTTCGGCGTAGACGTCCGATAAGACGGGATTTTTGGAAATTCCTACCGGAACGGGCAAAAAGGGGAAAAGTCTCCCCCTTGGCGGCCTGCCAAAACCCCTTTGGCTAGAAAGCTGAAATTTAAGATATGTGTTCCTTGGAGTATGGGCTAACTTTTCTGGAAAGTACTTTCTGGAATTTTGGACAGGGACGTTGTAAAAATGGGTGTTAAAAAGGGGAAAAAGGCCCCCCTTGACGGCCTGCCCAAACCGCTGGAGGTAGGAAGTTGAAATTTGGTATAAAGGTTCCTCCACTATCGTAGACATCCACCAAGACGGGAGTTTTGGAAATTTTTACAGGGACGGGCAAAAAGGGGAAAAAGTCTCCCCCTTGACGGCCTGCTCAAACTGCTGGACCTATGAAGTTGAAATTTGGTATGTAGGTTCCTCGACCGGTGTAGACGTCCGTTGAGACGGCATATTTGGAAATTCTTATCAGGAGGGGCAAAAAGGGGACAAAAAAAGTACCTTTTTCCAAAAAAGTACCTTTTCCCAAAAAAAGTACCTTTTCCCAAAAAAAGTACCTTTTTCCCAAAAAAGTACCTTTTTCCAAAAAAAGTACCTTTTTCCAAAAAAAGTACCTTTTTCCAAAAAAGTACCTTTTTCCAAAAAAAAGTACCTTTTTCCAAAAAAAGTACCTTTTTCCAAAAAAAGTACCCTTTTCCAAAAAAAGTACCTTTTTCAAAAAAAAGTACCTTTTTCCAAAAAAAGTACCTTTTTCCAAAAAAAAGTACCCTTTTCCAAAAAAAGTACCTTTTTCAAAAAAAAGTACCTTTTTCCAAAAAAAATTCCTTTTTCCAAAAAAGTACCTTTTTCCAAAAAAAGTACCTTTTTCCAAAAAAAGTACCTTTTTCCAAAAAAAGTACCGTTTTCAAAAAAGGTACCGTTTGCCAAAAAAAAGTACCTCTTTGAGAGTAGCCTTTTCCAAAATAAGTGCCTTTTTCCAAAAAAGCACTTTTTTCCAAAAAAAGTACCTTTTCCAAAAAAGTACCTTTTCCAAAATAGTACCTTTTCCAAAAAAAGTACCTTTTTCCAAAAAACATACATTTTTACAAAAAAAAATACCTTTTTAAAAAAAAATACCTTTTCCAAAAAAAGTACCTTTTAAAAAAAAAATACCTTTTCCAAAAAAAGTACAAATAAAGTATCTTTTTCCAAAAAATTTCGTTTTTCCAAAAAGTACCATTTAAAATAATATATAATTTCAAAAAAACTACTTTTTTTCCTCCGCCCACGGATATCTCCACTAAAACAAGGTTTCTTGATATATATAACGTGCGCTAAGACGGGATTTTTGGAAATTCCTACCGGAACGGGCAAAAAGGGGAAAAGTCTCCCCATAAACAGTCTCACAAATTGGAAAAGTGCCTGCCCAAACCACTGGAGTAAGAAGTTGAATTTTGGTGTAAAGGTTCTTCCACTGTAGTAGACATCGACTAATTCACTACAGGATATCCCAAAAGCAAATTCGGATTGTGAGTTCTTCCTTCTGTGCAGGCGTCCGCTTAGACGGAATTTTCGAAATTCCTATCGGGAGGGGAAATAAGGGGAAAAGTCTCCTCCTTGACGGCCTGCCCAATCCCTTTTGGCCAACCTAAAATTTTAAATATGTATTCCTTGGAGTAGGACTAACTCACCGGTAACGTAATTTTTCTATTTTGGAACAGGAACATAGTAAAAATGGTGGTTGAAAGGGAAAAATGTCCCCACTAACGGCCTGCCCAAACCGCTTAGGCAATGCAGTTGAAATTTGGTATGAATGTTCCTCATCCATCGCAGATAGCCGCGAAGATGGAATTTTTGTAAATTCCTAAAGGTAGGGGCAAGAAGAAGAAAAGCCTCACCTTGGGGGCTTGTAAAAACCCCTTGGCTAGAAACCTGAAACTTAAAATGTGGGTCCCTGGAGTAAGAGCTAAATTATTAGAAAGATACTTTTTTGAATTTTGGACAGGGTCGTTATAAAATGGGGGCTCAAAAAGGGAAATTGGCCCCTTAACGACCTGTCCAAACTGCTGGAACTAGGAATCTGAAATTCGGTACTTTGGTTCCTCTTCCAGCCTAATTCCAACCGAGAGGGACA
This sequence comes from Leucophora obtusa, assembly GCA_949987735.1. NCBI lineage: Eukaryota > Metazoa > Arthropoda > Insecta > Diptera > Anthomyiidae > Leucophora > Leucophora obtusa. Next base: position 247,377,412 of record OX465295.1, read on the forward strand.
AAAAAGAAAAAGTGTCCCCCTTGACAGCCTGCTCAAACTGCTGGAACTAGGAAGCTGAAATTCCCTGTCGATGGATTTTCGGAAATTCCTACCGAGAGGGGCACAAATAGTAAAAGTTGGCTAGAAACCTGAAATATAAAACATATGTTACTTGGAGTATGGGTTCACTTACCGGGAAGGTGCTTTTTGGACAGGGACATTGCAAAAATGGGGATTAATGAAGCGAGAAGTGCCGCTTAAAGGCCTGCCCAAACCGCTGGAGGTAGGAAGTTGAAATTTGGTATTAAAGTTCCTCCTCTATTGTAGACATCCGCTAAGATGAGATTTTTGGAAATTTCCACAGGTAGGGTCAAAACAGGAAAAGTCTCCCCCTTAACGGCCTGGCCAAACTGCTGGATCTAGGGAGCTTAAATTGGGTATTTGGGTTCCTTCTCCAACGTAGACGTCCCCTAAGACGGTATTTTTGGAAATTCATACCGGGAGGGGTAAAAAGGGAAAAAACTTCCCCCTCGATGGCCTGGCCAAACTGCTGGATATAGATACCTAAAATTATGTATGTATTAGGTTCCTCCTCCAACGCAGACGTCCTCTAAGACGGAATTTTTGGAAATTCCTACCGGGAGGGGTAAAAACGGAGTAATACTCCCCCTTGATGGCCTAACCGAACCCTTCGGCTAGAAACCTGTAATATATAATATGTTTTCCTTGGAGTATGGGCTAACTTATCGACAAGGCATTTCTAGGACTTTGGACAGGAACGTGGTAAAAATACCCCCTTAACGTCTGCGTCTTTAGCTAGAAACCTAAAACTTAAAGAACAAGTGTATATGGAACACTAAAATTAAGAAACTAAATAGGAAACGAGTGGAATTGAAACACTACACAAGTGGAATGGATATAAACGTTGAACGAGTGGAATTGAAATTATAGACAATGGAAATGGATTGGAAGAGGGAATTACCTGTTCAAACACTATCCACGGAATATGAAACTTATGTAGCATTGAAACATACTCTCCAAAAAGTTAAACAAATTTTCTAAAAGAGAAAAAACCTTAGAAAAGGAATCGAACTTATATATTCCGATATTTAAACTGCAGGTAACGAAGCACCGGTGGAAGAAACCGACGCAGTAAATTTTCCAACTGAATTTGTGAATTTACTTGAATTGCCAGATCTACCTTTACATAAGCTGGAATTAAAAAAAAACTTTAAGGCACACTAACAAAGTAGCGGGCTTTGCACGCTATCTTTAATATTATAAAATGCTTTCCAACCCTGCTTTACTTTATTTATTTTCATTCAAAACAAAAATGAAGAAAACTACTCACGGGTCTATCTACCTAAGCTCGCACTTTACCAAATTATCTTGACATACACACGTATATTGCAATTTATAATGGATTCATTACTTACAATCCACTTTCATGAGAAAAAGTGATCAAATATTTATTTATTTTAAACCCATTGTTGTGCAGAATTATTTATTTGTGGTGGCTGGGTTAAGGCTTTTATTATAAAAACTGTACTTTAAATAAAAAGCGAATTTAAAATAAATTGTCGGGGGGGGGGGGGGGGGGGCTTTAAGGCACGCTAACAACGTAGCGGCCTGCGCCCGCTAGTGTATATATAAAAAGAATGGTGAGAAATTGCTTTTTATGCACCTGTAAAATTATTACTGAAAACAATATTGAATTGGAGTGCACCTTTTACACTTGTTTAATAAGTACTTTTATTGAGGAGAATAAGGACCAATCGGCCTTAATACGAGTGTCGCAGTCGTAGTCGAAACTAAGTCGAATTTGCTGAAATTTCGCTAAAAACACAACTTTTGAACAATTTTTCAATTGGATTTAGAATATATAACACTCAGATTTAAAAAAAAAAATCCAGTATCAGAGTTTCATTTCTTTATAATTTCCATTATATACAAAATCATTTTATATGAAGTCGAAAATTTCGACTACAAATTCGACACTCGTAATCAGGCCGAATACCTCGCAGTAACAAGGTGGTGTTTTTATGCCAGTCAACTTTCATATCAAGCAATAGCTCAGCGGTAGAGCACTAGACTAACAATCGTGGGGTCGCAAGTTCGATACCCGGAGGCGGCAATAAAAAAACTTTTGTAAAATAAAAAAAAATATAATTTTTTTTCCAATAATTTTATTTTAATTTTAATAGGAGAAAAAGAGCTTCCTTTGCACTCGTTCCAAAAGTACTGAAAAAATGTTGAAGTGTGAGTACTCCTATCCTATGACAACTCAATGTTAAAATCATTAGTGTTTATTTTAAAAAAGAAGTACATCTATACACAGAAAAAAATAGTTCATACGTGGAATTAATTTTTTCATAAACTGTATGAACTGAACATTATATTTTTTTCCCAAAACTTTTTCATTCGGAGTATGAATTTGTTCATACATATTATGAAAAAAATAGTTGTATATATGAATGAAATTTATTCCATATATGAACTTTTCATACTCTGAATAAACAAATTTTAAAAATTTAGTAAAAATTCTTTAATAATGGGAATAATAAGTGAATTTTTGCACAATTAGAATAAGGAAAAGAAAGAACTTCTGAAATAAATGAATGGATTTATTTTAATATTTTACAAGACATTATGCAGATAAAATTGAGGTACTAAAAATAACATTTTAATTTAAAGAAACGTCGTGACGTGGATTAAAATCGTTGACCGCTTGAGAAAATCTTCGCGAAAGACAAATATGCAAGATAAATTTACTTGTATACTTCAAATTATCGCACAATAAATTTCGTCGTTAGGCCGTATTTACTGCACAAATCTTTAGTGGCTTTGGTGTCAAAAAATAGGATGCTCCACCGCTCCTTTAGCTTTTGACAAATATGTTCAGATGTTGGATGTTAAAATTTAGGAGAAGTCAACAGCAGCTGGAAAAATGTTTAAGAAAGAAAAATTTTATTTTTTTGTAAATATTTTTGTATGTATATAATGCGTAAAAATTTACAAACCTCAATAAGGACTTTAGCAGTTCATCCACGTACAATTTATTTGTCGATAATTTTGCTGCATTTTGCTTTTTTATTATTTTAGAATTAAAAAAATATATGTATGTTGTCATTTTTCTTTTGTTTTCGAAACGACTTGATATTTTTTAATTACAAAATATAAATAAAAGTTCATACATTGAATGAATTTGTTCATACATATTATGAACGAAAATCAATTAAAGCTATTCATACTATTTATGAACCAATTTTGTTCTGTGTATCATCAATTGTAGTGCTTTTTCTACTGCTTCGGCATCTCTTTTTTGCTGGCTAGTTGTAAAAAAACTTTGGTGAAAAAATTTGTAAAACAGAAAATTTTGGCATCATTATTCGTTTGCAGAATGTAAATCGGTAATTAAGTCTTTTTAACCACAAAGCCTTTTTGTGCATTCCGCCGTTATTTTGCCATTTTGTACGTGTGGGTTTTTAAAATTAATAATAATTGGGCTATAATACCGTTTGATATAGTGTAATTACGGTTCAATTCTTGTTTATAGTAACTAAATCATTTTGGATGGCTCGCTCGAGCATTTTTCCATACCTGGTTACAATTGATGTTTGATTCATATATACATTTATTAGTACATTATTTAGTATTGGTTTGAGTATGTCCCTGTTTGAAGTCACATTATAGAACAAAAGCTTTCTCACTGATAGAGCGTCCCGCAGTTTCTTTATAAAATATATACTATTTGATTTGATATTTATTTTTTTACCTCTTTATTTTTAGAATAATATTGATGAACAAATGGAAAATGAGACAAGTGAACAATTTGAAGAACGTGTTTTAAATAAGAGGGCAGCACAACTCTTTTATGCTGTAAAAAGCCGAATGGTTAAACAAGAATGCCTAATTTTGTCTGAATTAACCTTAAAGAATTCTAGAAAACAGGTATGTAAACTAAAATTATATGCGGTAACCCTACAAAGGGTCTGCTCACCACAAACTTTAACTTTTAAGTGGTTTTAACTATCAAACATTTCGACTTTTTGAAAATAAAATTACCACATTTTATTCGTCATAGGCAGTGTTGGGAGTTATTACTTTGTAATGATGATAACAAAGCTTTTCTCAAGCTTTTCGTTTAATTTTTTTTCTATTTATTCGGACGTGGCAGGATCGCCATGTAGCGTGAATGCAACTCCGTTGTTCTTTTGATAAGCTCACTTGAGGAACTGACTTTTTTATTTTCGATGAATATTCTTAGGGTCATATGCATTAGAAATGGGCGCGTGAGTGAATTTTGACTCACGCTCACGAAAGAAAAATAATCACGCACGACTCACGCACGAATATTTTTTTATATTCACGCTCACGTGATTTATTTTAATTTGAATCACGCTCACGAAGTACTCACGCTCACGAAGTACTAACGCTCACGAAATACTCACGGAAAATATGAAATTTGTGTTTTATCTTAGTTATTTAAGGAAACTTTCTTTATTGAATATAAGTTTTATTTATTTAGAATTAAAATTACACTCAGAAGAGTTCTGCAGTTACTACATGACAGTTATTTGTGTAGTAATGCGGTTGTAATTTTTCAATGATTTTAACAGTTATTTTTGTTTTTAAAACTACAAAAACTATTACATTGTAGTAACAATTTATTTTATGCAGTTGTTTTGAATTTTGTTACAAATACTTCAATTGTGTGTGTACGAGTGTAGGTACGAAGAAAACAAGAGTGTATGTACGAAGAGCTTGTGTGGAAATGTCTAGTGAAAGAATATGAGAAGAACATGTTTTCTCTTGTATTAGTCATAAAACAACGCTAACGGCAAAGGTTATATATTTTATTAAATTATTAAAATAATATGGTAAGTTTTATAATATAAAATATAAATTTATTTACGGGAATGTTAAAAACTATTGTATTTATTTTCTTTCAGTTCTTTTATATTTTCATCCCTTTCTACCTGGATAAAAAAGGAAGCCAAACAATATTTCATCCCTCACAAAGGGACATTTAGAACAATATCTTAATAGAGAAAAGTAAAAGTGGTATTAAGTGTAACTTTTGATTTCTTAATTTTAAATTTATCATAGAATAAAATTAAATTAAGATTATTTGCATAAATTTGTCTTTATTAAATTAATCATTTTTATTTATGTTATTTTAACTACATATAATGTACATATAATGTTTTAATTGTATTTGTAGTTGTTTTTACTACATTTGTCAGTTGGTTTTTAACAGTTAAAAATAACTTCACACTGCAGTTGATTTAAATGCAAATTTAGTCTACACCTTTTTAAGTGCAAATGCAGTTATTTTAACTGTCATTTGCAGTTGATTTTACGTACATAATTCCCTGAGTGTAGTTTGACTAATATGCAAGTGCTTGTGCAAATATAAATATTACTGACACTTTAGAAAACATATTTTCTATTGTTGATTATACTTGAATGGATGCAGAGCTTTGAAGAATTAATTACTTTTTGAATGAATTCACTACCAATCGAATTCAATTTTCTCTAGAATTGAATGAATTCCTTTTCTTAAGTAATTCACTGAATTCGTTCAACTGAACGCGTTCATCAAACAACAAATTGAAAGAATTAATTCAATTGCAATAGTTCCTTTTATTAAATCAAATGAATTCACAGGTGAACGCGCTCAATTTTATTAATCGAACGGAAAAAAGTGAATTAATTCCTTACTGAATTAATTCACTACTGAATTCGTTCTATTTCATTTTCGTTCAGTGAATTAAAAAAAAAATAATAAGTTCACTGAAATGAAAAAATATAAAATAAGTTCACTGAATTGAAAAAAAATAAAATAAGTTCACTGAATTCAAAGCCTGTTTTCTGCCGTTCAGTAGAGGAAAACAATAATGTACGAATAAAATTCTTAAATAAGCAATTTTACAGCGTGTGCTAGTAAAAATAAATAAATTAGAAACCGGATTCTGTTTATCAACCTACATGATTCAAAAATAAAGCCTTTTACTATTAAAAATTAAATTTTTACAGATATAGAAAAAAATATAACTATATAACTAGTTTGAAAAATTAAGTTATATTTTTTTTTCCAAATTTATCTATATCTGTAAAGTTTTTATTTTTAATAGTAAAAGGCTTTATTTTTGAATCATTATTGTTTTCTTCTACTGAACGGCAGAAAACAGGCTTTGCATTGAGTAAACTTATTTTATTTTTTTCAGTTCAGTGAACTTATTTTATTTTTTTTTTTAATTTTTTTGTATTTTTGTATTTTTATTAAATATTTGCCTTTCTAACACAACAAGATACAATATCTTATGAATTAAATTCAGTGAACTTATTTTTTTTTTAATTCACTGAACGTAATTTTATTTTTTTTTTAATTCACTGAACATAATTTTATTTTTTTTAATTCACTGAACGAAAATGAAATTGAACGAATTCAGTTTTTTCCGTTCGATTTATAAAATTGAACGTGTTCACCAGTGAATTAATTCATTTGATTTAATAAAAAGAACTATTGCAATTGAATTAATTCGTAACAAAATAAATCGAACGAAAGCAAATATGAATTAATTCCATTCAATATATGGTGCTTAGTGAATTAATTCATCGACTTTTTAATTCAGAATTGAAAAATTGAATTAAGGAATTAATTTTTCAAAGCCCTGAATGGATGTCACTACATTGCTAGATCTGTCAAAACAAGTAGTATATTGGAAGATGACAATGCAAATTATGGTATTTTTTTCTTTTGTTTTTTCTTTGATATTTTAAATGTTTAGAAACGCTCGTATAAACAATATAATTTTGGGGGGACCATTATATGGGCACTAGGTCTAAACATGGACCGATTTTAACCAAAATCAATAGGCGTCGTCCTTGGGCCGACATAAGTCGGTGTACCAAGTATCTTAATATTTGTGACCTATAGAGTGCGCATAAGAATGCATGGACAGACAGACAGACGGACGGACGGACAGACAGACGGACATCGTTAAATCGAAATAAAAAAAAATTCTGAGCCGATCGGTATACTATAAGGTGGGTCTAGGACCAATATTTTTTGGTGTTACAAACATCAGCACAAACTTATAATACCCTGACCACATAGTGGTGTAGGGTATAAAAATGTATGCGGAACGTTAGTGACTTATACATTTTTGAAGAGGTGACATAATACCATAAATAAATTTGAAAGAGGAATTCAGTATCTCCTCTTTTCGTTAACAACAGAGGGCGCTAAAGTCAAAAAAATTTTGAGCTAAAATAGTTAAACGAAAATCTAATTTTAACTGCTCTACAAAAAAAAATTGCCAAAAATTCATTTTTAAAATTAATTCTTTGACATACGGTGGTTTTGTTACTCACTATTTGCGCAATAAGCAGAAATTATTTTAAGTGAAAATTTTTTATAGAATAATATTTGGTGGCATCGAAAACTTTAGACATTTTTTGACTGGAAATCCCAAATTCGCTTAAGTTTGGTAGTGTAAAAAAAATATATGGAAGAACGTCTTTTTTTTATTTATGATTTTAGGACATCGTGAAGCTCTTTAAGAGAATTTGAAAAAAAAAATAGTTTTTTTTAAACGCAAATTTAAAAATTTTATACATTTTCCAAACCCTTTTACCTGAGTTTTAACAAAGTTAGTAAGAGCTAAAATTTAAGGTACCACCAAAAATTAAAATAGTAACGTTTAAAAAAAAGAACTTGAAAATTGAAACACAAGCTTCGTTTTAATTTGGGGTAAAAATAAAAAAAAATTCGAGAAACTTAAAAAAAAATTTTAATTAATAACACTTTTTTTGCGAAAAAACTAAAATTTTATAAAGTTTAGTGAAATTTAAAAAAATATAAAAAATAACGTCTATTTTTTACGATTTGGATAGTCCATTAGGATGTATAATTTTCTGTAAAAAAAAAAATTAATATTTTGAACCGCAAATTTAAAATTTTTACCTTTTTCTACAAATTCCAATTTTTCAATTTTATGTAGATATATACATATGTATGTATGTAGATTAGGGTTTGGGATTTCCCGGACTTTTTTATTTCCCGGGAAACGGGAATGAAAAAATTTGATTCCCGGGATTCCCGGGAATCCCGGAAAATATTTTTGAACAAAATTGTTAATGAAAACCACCTATATAAGTAATTTTTGTTAAAAAAAAAACACTATTTCAGTACAAATGCAGTCTGTGTAGTGAGAATTCAAAGTAAAAAATATCAGAATGTTGAACATTTTATTTCACATAAATTACTCGCATCACTGCCAAATGAATTGCATGATTCCAGCAGGCACCAATACTGGACTGTCGGAAACAAACCGTTTCATCACACTTGGCCCATTAGATATGGTGGCCACAATGTTATTTTCAAAAGACAAATAAAACTCTTCTAGTCTTATTTCTACAATTCTTATTTCATCAGCATTACATCTTCTTGATATATAAACCAACCCCAGGTTATAAAATGAATTATTTTCGTTTATACATATGTTCAAATATCTCTTTTGTGATATTCTTGTCCATTCATCTAAGATTATATTAAATCTATTGTTAGAAATGCAGCTAATTTGGATACCATTTCAGGAAATGTTTGCCCTACCATAAAACCTTTAATGCCTATTCAGCTTACACTTTTTTCTTCGGGTACTTTGCTAATTTTAGCTGAAACGTTATTCTTGTGGTTTTCTTCAAGAGAAGTTGCATTACCATCAATTTTTTTTTTGTGAACCAAATTTAGATGTCGGATAACCAAATTTAGATACCACCGTTAACCATTAGTATTTTCTTTTCACATTTAGTAATGAAAACGTTACTTATAAAATTATTGACCCTTAATATAAAGGAGTATTTTAAATTTAAAGTCGACTTTTATCTTAATCATACGGTTTTGTTCATTTTGTTTATGAAAACCTTACAAAAATATTTTTATTTTCAAACATTTTGATTGGTTGAAAATAAATTAACCAATCAGAATGTTCCAAAAATAAACCAAGTCAAGGTATACTGCCACCCAATATTTTAACTAAAGTCGACTTTACCTAAATTATACATTAAAAAAATTTAGATAGTAAGAGCGATTATTTGTAAGAAACAAAGCTTTTTTTTCATATTTCTTTTAAACATTTTACCAAGTTTTTAGGTTTTACTACTTAAATTTTGAATAAGTTATGCGAAAAATCTTTATTAGTTGAAATGCTCCTTATTACTTGGCAAAGATTTTATTTGTGTGTCAAATAAATGTATTCCCTTTTAAAATATTTTAACAATGACATTTTTGTTTTGGTATTTAAAAATGTTTTTTATGACTAAAACTAAAAAATCCTATTCGAAACAAAAACAATTTAAAAAATTTAATATTTTTAAAATTTCCCGTTTTCCCGGGAAAAATATATTATTTTCCCAGGAATTCCCGGCAAACTTTTCCCGGGATTTCCCGGGAATTCCCGAACCCCAAACCCTAATGTAGATGTGTATTAGGGCTAGAAACCATAGGTCTAAAATGGATTGCGAGCTTGCGGAAATTCCAAAATATGTTTTAAGTAGCCCTAGTAAAAATGATTTTTATATAATCAGATATGATTTTTATATAATCATTTATGATTTTATACAATTATAACTTGTCGAGTATTGTGAAACATATATTTTTATATGATTATATCTAAAGATATTTAAGTATATAAAATTATATTAACCAGATACACCATTTTTCGGATCAAATAATATATTTTTTATATAATTATATTAACCCATATATGATTTGATCCGGAAAATAGTGGATCTCGTTAATATAATTTTGTATAATTAAATATCTTTTGATATAATCATATAAAAATATATGTTTCACAATACTCGACAAGTTATAATTGTATAAAATCATAAATGATTATATAAAAATCATATCTGATTATATAAAAATAATTTTTACTAGGGAGTGCTTTATGAGTTTTAATAATGAGTTTTATTAATCATAACCTGCACCATTATTTGGACAGGGTATAATAAGTTTGTGCTTATTTTTGTAATATCAAATAATATTGGAACTAGACCCATCTGTAAGTATACCGATTGATTCAGGATAACATTTTGTTTCGATGTAACGATATACGTCTGTCTGTCCGTCCGTCTGTCCATGTATTCTTGTGCGCACGGACAGGTCACAAATAATAAGATATTTTTACAAAATTTGGTACACTGACTTATTTTGGCCCAGGGTCAAACCCATTTGATTTTGGTTAAAATCGGTCCACGGTTAGACCTAGTGCCTATATAAAGGGTCCCCCAAAATTGAATTGTTTGCACACTACAGGTCGCAAATACGAGGATACTTTAATGAAATTCGGTACATGGATTCAAATGGGCTCATGAATAAAGCCTACTGATTTTACATGGAATCGGTCCATGTTCAGACCTAGTGCCCGTATAAAGGTCCCCTAAAAATGAGCAAATTCGCAAGCCATAGGTCGCAAATATTAAGATACTTTGATAAAATATGGTACACAGACTTATAGCGGCCCAAGGACGAAGCCAATTGGCTTTCAAACAGCTAGTGTAGGGTATCGTATAGTCGTCATGCCCGAATATATGATACCCTACAACAGTCTGGTTGAAAGCCAACTAATTTTTTGTTCTAAAATTCGAATGGCTTGAAATGGACTTGTGTCAAAATTTTTGATTCTACGAAGAATTCTAAGCAAATTTGCCCTAGAAACCATAGGTCTAAAATGGATTTCGGGCTTGCGGAAATTAAAAAATATGTAGTAAGTAGTGCTTTATGAGTTTGAATAATGAGTTTTATTAATTATACCCTACACCAGTACATGGACAGGATATAATAAGTTTATGCTGATGTTTATAATTCCAAAAAATATTGAAACTAACCACCTTTAAGTATACCGATTGATCCAGAATAACATTTTGTTTCGATATAACGATATCCGTCTGTCCGTCCGTCGTCTGTATATCCACATATTTTTGCGCGCATGGTAAAAGTCGCAAATATTAAGATATTTCTACAAAATTTGGTATACCGACTAATTTCGTCCATGGTTAGATCTAATGCCTATATAAAGGTTCCCCCAAAATTATATTGTTTGCACACTACAGGTCGCAAATACGAAGATATTTTAATGAAATTTTATACACGGATTCGAAAGACTATTGACTTTATATGGAATCGGTCCATGTTTAGACCTAGTGCCCGTATAACGGTTCCCCAAAAATGGGCATATTCGTTCGCTGAATGTCGCAAATATTAAAATACTTTGATAAAATTTGGTACACAGACTTATACCGGCCCAAGGACGAAGCTTTTTGGCTTTAAAGCAGACTAGTGTAGACACCATTCTGAAATGTTTTGATCTGAAATTCGAATGGCTTGACATTTACTTGTGCCAACATTTATTTATAAAATTATAAAAAATTAGAAAAACGGTAAGAAATTTTGATTTCAACAATTATTTTAATTTTTGCATTAAAAATACAAAAATTGTTTTTTCGGACTTTCTATATTTTCATATATTTAGTTAGAATATTCTTCTACCTCAAGTCCAAATTCTAATATGATATTGTCATATTAGATTTTATTTGTTGTTTCAAAAAAGGTTGATCATTTTCCTGATAGACAATACAATTGTCATCACGCTAACTCATCAGTTGTCCGCAATAAGAAAATGATAGCTTTACTAAACAAACCGAGACATTACATAAGGTACAAAAAATCAATGGGACGAAAATTTTGTACTTTCGTATATGAACTGTCTGATTTGGTAAAACCAGCTATAAATCAACTCCTTTTTGAAAGCAACAAATACATAAAAGTACCCTTTGGGTACTATTTATATGTATGTTTGTGTGTTCGTTGTCAATACATTTGTAAAAACAATGAACTTTAAACTCAAAACAAAATAAATATTTGAATGAGATTTTTAGCCGTGGTATGCTTATTTTCAACAATTATTTTAATTTTTGCATTAAAAATACAAAAATTGTTTTTTTTTTATTTTTTTTTTCATCTAAAGTTAGTTAGATGTATTTAAAATAAAATCGGAAATATAGTCCACATGGGCGATAGGTTCAAATATGGACCGATCCTATTTAGAATTAATGGGCTTTGTTCTTGGGCCCATATGAGTCAACGTACCAAAATTCACTAAAATAACTTGGTATTTGCGACCTATATCATGCGAAATATCAATTTTTGGGTGACCTTTATATAGGCACTGGGTGTATCCATGGACCGATTTTAATCATAATGCATAGGCTTCTTTTTTGGGCCAATATAAGTCGGTGCACATATGTGACCTTATCCGAGAAAAGGGACCTAGTGTGTGAAAATAAAGTTTTGAGAAGAACGCATTTAAAGTTAAATTTAAAATAAAATTTTAATGTTTTTCTCATTTTTATCGAAACCCGTTTTTTGACGCACTAGGTCCCTTTTCTCGGAGAAGGTCACATATATTCGTATTTGAACCTGTAGTATGCAAAAAAACAATTTTGGGAGGAACCTTTATATGGGCACTAGATCTAAACATGGACCGATATTAACCATAATCAACAGACTTCGACCTTGGGCAGATATAAGTCGATGAACCGAATTTCATTAACTTCGTATTTGTAACCTGTAGCGTGCAAAAATACCAATTTTGGGGGTACTTTATATGGGCACTAAGTCCAAACGTGGACCGATTTCAACCAAAATTAATATGCTTCGTCCCTGGGATGATATAAGTCGGTATACCGAATTTTATCAAAATATCTTAACATTTCCAACCTGTAGCGTGCGCTCAAAAAAAATTTTTTTTCTTATAATAAGGAAAGCCGATGAAGACTCCTATCTAAAAAGTCCAGGACTATTATCCTGGTTAACAATACTTACATGTTAACGCAAAGTTTACACAAACATTACAGTGAAGCACTACTAACAACATATTTTTGAATTTCCGCAAGCTCGAAATCTATTTTAGACCTATGGTTTCTAGGGCAAAGTTGCTTAGAATTCTTCGTAGAACCATTTCCACCCCTACGATTTTTCATTTTCTTTGCCTCTACAAAAATTGACCCGCCCTAATGTATATGCTGTCCCTTAAAATACGATTTCTCGATTTTCATTCATTACACAGCCAAGTTTTCATCTAGTAGGTTCAAAATTGAAGAATTTAATTTTTTTTATAAAACTTCAACCCGTGCTGAATTGCGGCCGAAAATGGCCCATTTTTGAAAAAGAAAATAGCATATCAATTAAAAATATTTGGAAATGTCAATAGCAATTTTTTTTAATATAATAGTTATTATTAAAGAAAATAATAAATTGAAAAAATGATAATTCGGGTTTTGCGTTGGGAGCGACTCCTTTCCAGCACCCCGTTTCTGTATTTCTCGCATCGAAAAAATTTTCGCAAAAAACATGTGAAATGCAACCCTGCTCTGCTTGATATAGGATGAGTCGCAAACAATAAAATATATATGAACCAAATCAGCTAATAATACGGTGCATGTAAGTTATTTGTAATTTAATTAGGTATTTTAAAAAATTACATGTGTACTCAGTTATAAAAGTTACAATATCTGCAAAATTTACGACTAAAACTCCAGTCCATTTTATCATCGCTTAAATCACCCTATTTAATGCAGGATGAACATGCATTGCTCGATGACAAAACTTCTTCATTGGATACAGAAACGGGGTACAGGACATTTTATTAAAATTGAGTATTTTGTCAAAAATTGTTTTCACTAAATTTTAGCAAGTTACCAATATTTTTGACCATGTGTGTGTCATATTGAAGGTTTTGCTAAAATAAAATAACATTTCACCATAAAAAAACTTGTAAAAATTGAGCAATAATACTGCTCGTCTCTGGCGCCCTTAAAATTGATAATGAAGGAGAAAAAGGATATATGGGAGATAGTCATATCCTTCTACCGAATGAAACAAAATTTGCCACAGAGATAAAAAGTATAATTTTATAAACTATTGTAAGTTCCTAATGCATTCTGATCTTAAATCTGGCCAAAATATAGTTTTTGAGAAAAAGGATATATGGGAGGTAGTCATGTACTTAGACCGAATGAAACAAAATTTGCCAAAGAGCTAAACAGTATTATTTTTGGAACTATTTTAAGTTTTTGGTGCATTCTGATCATAAAAGTAGCGAAAATATAGTTTTTTAGAAAAAGGATATATGGGAGGTAGTCATGTCCTTGCACCGAATGAAACAAAATTTGCCTAAGAGCTAAAAAGTATTATTTTACAAACTATTTTAAGTTTTTAGTGCATTCTGATCATAAATGTAGCCAAAATATAGTTTTTTAGAAAAAGGATATAAGGGAGGTAGTCATGTCCTTACACCGAATGAAACAAACTTTGCCAAAGAGCTGAAAAGTATTTTTTACAAACTATTTTAAGCTTTTAGTGCATTCTGTTCATAAATGTAGCCAAAATATTGGTTTTTATAAAAAGGATATATGGGAGGTAGTCATGTCCTTTCCCCGAATGAAACAAAATTAACCACTGAGTTAAGGGACATAATTTGAGCGGCAGTAACAAATTTTCGCCTTATTCTGTTTGTTGAGAAATAAAACAAAGCTTTACTGGTTTTGAATCTTATTTCAACATAAGGTAATTTTATTTTTATTTTAATAGAAGCGTCACTTTATTCGCAAGCAAAATCACTACACTATACAAAGGGCGAAGGTAAAGTAAATTTTATAACTAATGTTTGTACATGTTATACCAAAAAATCTCAATAAATATTCTATACATAATTGCTTTCAGTAGATACGTAGAAGAGATGCTAGAGTTATAATGAGTGTTTATCATAAGCACAAACTAAATAGCAAGTTAGAAAAATCAAGGTTACTACGATATACTATAGTGCTGGTAAAAATATGAGTAGTGGGTATCGAGTATCGATTATTTGTCTTTTTTTCTGGGTACTCGATACTCAAAACTACTACTCGATATTTTCAGAGTTGCATTTTGGACAGACAAAATATATAAAAATGTGACTGCTAAAATATTTGTCACAAAAATACAACTCTGCTAAAAGAAAAAAATCAGAAGTAAAATATTTAAAATTATATGTTAAAAAACTATGAAAAACGCAACGAATGGTTGATGGAAAAGTTTAAAAATATGTTTATAAATTTAAATATAGAACTACCATAAACATTTTGAAAGAATTTTACTAAAAAATTCTAAAAAATTTCAAATTTAAAAACCGTTAAAAGTATCGAGTAGTATCGAGTATCCAAATCAAAAATATCGGGTAGTATCGAGTATTGAAAAGTAACCGAATTTACCACCACTAATATACTAGCAAGACAATGGAATGTTGGTACCGTAATAAGAGACAAATAAAGATTAATACCAAGCAAATATATAGTGGTGGTCAAAAATGTACCACATGTTATGTGTTCATAAACATCCCGGGCCGCCCTGAAACATCGATTCAGAAAGTAGGTAGCTGGATCAAACCTGTGATGGGTCGGGTCATCTCACTATGTGTGGTCTTAAGTTTCACTACTCGTATGTTGCCATCAGTACTTGGGTACGTCTCGATTACCTTAGCCATGAGCCATTTTGACGGGGAAAGATTCTTTTCTTTTACTACAACTACATTACCCACTGCTAGATTTCGTTGAGGTTGAGTCCATTTCGGTCGCTGTTGCAGAGACGTAAGATATTCCTGGTGCCATCGTCGCCAAAACCCTTGAAACATATTTTGTACATGTTGCCAATAATTAAGCTTATTAGGATTCAACTCGACAAGGTCACCTTCAGGCACCATGGGTCGACCAATAAGAAAATGGGCTGGCAGATATCCACATTCTGTGTCTGGGGCAAGTTAACAACATCCTCGATTTGAGCTAATAGTGTATGCATCTGCTCAAATGTAATCTCGGTATTCATATAACCCTTTTCAGATGCAGTTTCACTGATCGCACCGCCGATTCCCAAATTCCACCCCAGTGGGGAGCAAATGGTGGAATGTAGTTCCATTCTATTCTATATTCTATATTCTATAGTTTTTTAGAAAAAGGATATAAGGGAGGTAGTCATGTCCTTACACCGAATGAAACAAACTTTGCCAAAGAGCTGAAAAGTATTTTTTACAAACTATTTTAAGCTTTTAGTGCATTCTGTTCATAAATGTAGCCAAAATATTGGTTTTTATAAAAAGGATATATGGGAGGTAGTCATGTCCTTTCCCCGAATGAAACAAAATTAACCACTGAGTTAAGGGACATAATTTGAGCGGCAGTAACAAATTTTCGCCTTATTCTGTTTGTTGAGAAATAAAACAAAGCTTTACTGGTTTTGAATCTTATTTCAACATAAGGTAATTTTATTTTTATTTTAATAGAAGCGTCACTTTATTCGCAAGCAAAATCACTACACTATACAAAGGGCGAAGGTAAAGTAAATTTTATAACTAATGTTTGTACATGTTATACCAAAAAATCTCAATAAATATTCTATACATAATTGCTTTCAGTAGATACGTAGAAGAGATGCTAGAGTTATAATGAGTGTTTATCATAAGCACAAACTAAATAGCAAGTTAGAAAAATCAAGGTTACTACGATATACTATAGTGCTGGTAAAAATATGAGTAGTGGGTATCGAGTATCGATTATTTGTCTTTTTTTCTGGGTACTCGATACTCAAAACTACTACTCGATATTTTCAGAGTTGCATTTTGGACAGACAAAATATATAAAAATGTGACTGCTAAAATATTTGTCACAAAAATACAACTCTGCTAAAAGAAAAAAATCAGAAGTAAAATATTTAAAATTATATGTTAAAAAACTATGAAAAACGCAACGAATGGTTGATGGAAAAGTTTAAAAATATGTTTATAAATTTAAATATAGAACTACCATAAACATTTTGAAAGAATTTTACTAAAAAATTCTAAAAAATTTCAAATTTAAAAACCGTTAAAAGTATCGAGTAGTATCGAGTATCCAAATCAAAAATATCGGGTAGTATCGAGTATTGAAAAGTAACCGAATTTACCACCACTAATATACTAGCAAGACAATGGAATGTTGGTACCGTAATAAGAGACAAATAAAGATTAATACCAAGCAAATATATAGTGGTGGTCAAAAATGTACCACATGTTATGTGTTCATAAACATCCCGGGCCGCCCTGAAACATCGATTCAGAAAGTAGGTAGCTGGATCAAACCTGTGATGGGTCGGGTCATCTCACTATGTGTGGTCTTAAGTTTCACTACTCGTATGTTGCCATCAGTACCTGGGTACGTCTCGATTACCTTAGCCATGAGCCATTTTGACGGGGAAAGATTCTTTTCTTTTACTACAACTACATTACCCACTGCTAGATTTCGTTGAGGTTGAGTCCATTTCGGTCGCTGTTGCAGAGACGTAAGATATTCCTGGTGCCATCGTCGCCAAAACCCTTGAAACATATTTTGTACATGTTGCCAATAATTAAGCTTATTAGGATTCAACTCGACAAGGTCACCTTCAGGCACCATGGGTCGACCAATAAGAAAATGGGCTGGCAGATATCCACATTCTGTGTCTGGGGCAAGTTAACTACATCCTCGATTTGAGCTAATAGTGTATGCATCTGCTCAAATGTAATCTCGGTATTCATATAACCCTTTTCAGATGCAGTTTCACTGATCGCACCGCCGATTCCCAAATTCCACCCCAGTGGGGAGCAAATGGTGGAATGTAGTTCCATTCTATTCCGTCTTCAGCTAAAGATGCGGAAACAATTCTTTATGGGTCTGCGACATAATTATTTTTTGCATCTCGTTTAATACTCGAGAAGCACCAATAAAGTTTCTTCCATTGTCGCTATAAATCTGACGACACTTTCCTCTTCGGGATATAAATCTTCGTAAGGCAGCAATAAAACATTCTGTGCTCAAATCTGTAGCAAGTTCTAAGTATATAACAGAGGTAACGAGGCACACGAATAGACATATATAACCCTTAGATTTTTGAGTATTTCTTCCAGCATAGTCGCAACCAGTATTTTCAAATGGAAATGCTGGACATACACGAATTCTAGGCAAGTCGGCCATAAGCTGTTGAGTAGTTAATTGGCGCTGTCGAAAGCATCTGAGGCATTTATGAGTCAATGTTCGAATTAGGTTTCGAGCTCCAATAATCCAATACATTTCACGGGCAATTACAAATAGGGCTGATACACCAGGGTGCAGATTTCGTTCATGCAAATCTTCTAGGATGATTTGCGTGATTCGACTGTACTTTGGCAATATGATCGGGTTTTGCATGGCAGCATCCACCTCTGAGTTACGTAAACGGACACCAACACGCAGCAATCCGTTGTTGTCCACGAATGGATAAAGTTTAAGTAATCGAGACCTGTTACTTATGGAGCCACCATTTTGTAAGCGATCTCGGTCATCAGCAAATGCGTTCTGCGCATGTTTTAGCAGAAATATTTTTGCACGTTGAAGCTCGTTGAAGGTAAGACCAGAAGCAGGGACAATATCACGGTGCTTTGTGGTATTAAAAAACTTAAACATGTAAGCCACCATTCGAACCATTTTTGTCCATTTTGACACGCGATTAACAATCTCTTCAATTGGGTTGTAATCTTCAACAGTAACGACCATGGTATTTGTAGTATTTGGTTTCATGGCAGACAATGCTTCAGGATGTGTAATTATATCAAAATTATTAGAACGGTTTATAATACAATTAAAGTTTAAAGTATCGCTTAGCCATTCGGGTCCCTTCCACCAGAGATCAAAGCTAAGTAGTTTTGAGACAGGCATCCCTCGAGAGGCGCAATCAGCGGGATTTTCCTTGGAGGCGACATGATCCCAGAATCTTCGGGGCAAATTTTCTAAAATTTCTGAAGTCCGATTGGCCTCAAAAGTGTTCAATTTTATAGGTGGCTGTGAGAGCTAATTAAGAACTATTGTAGAGTCACACCAAGCACGAATTACAACTGCTCTATGCAGCAAGGCTTCCTTTATACGTTTGAGTAGGCGTGACAGCAAAAGGGCTCCACATAATTCCAAGCGAGGCAAAGATTTTTGCTTTATGGGAGCAACACGAGTTTTCGCGGCAATTAGGGTCACATGAATGCATCCAACATCATCCACATATCTTGAATAAACTGCGGCAGAATAGGCTTGCATAGAAGCATCTGAGAAACCATGTAGTTCTAATTTAGAATCGTGTCGATATTGTGTCCACCAGGCCGAAAGAGTTTCAGTAAGTGGCTCACCCCAAGAAAGATTATTTGACCAGAGTTCCCTCAGTAAAATTTTAAATCGTACCACTACCGGGGCCAACATTCCCATGGTGTCAAATATGCGAGCCACATCGGAAAGTACTTGTCGTTTTGTAGAAACTGGGTTAGTTCTAAGACCGACTTTATAACCAAGTTTATCTTCGGCAGGCTTCCAGTAAACTCCCAGAACCTTTTTTACATTTTCGTCTGGAGATTTTAAAAATTAATGCTCTTGAGTACTCACCGAAATACTGGGGCAGTTAGAAATACATTTTCGTAATTCAAGGCCAGCATAGGACAATAATTTCACCAAGTCATCACGTTTACGAACTATATCTTCTTCAGTGGCCGCTCCGGTGAGTACGTCATCAACATAAAAATCTTCGAGCAATACTTCTGAAGCCATTATATAATCAGATTTATAGTCATGGGCCAGTTATTCCAAAACTCGTATTGAGAGGTAAGGGGCACAAGCTGTGCCATATGTGACAGTGCATAACTGATAATGTTTTAATTCTTCAAGTGGCGATTCTCTCCATACAATTCGTTGATAGTTTTGGTGGTTCTCAGAAACCCAAATCTGCCGAAACATTTTTACAATATCGGCTGAGAAGACGTACCGATGAAATCGAAAACGTAGGCATACTGAGAATAAATCTCTTTGTATACTAGGACTAATATGAAGAGTATTGTTGAGCGAAACACCGTTTGAGTCTTTAAAAGTGCCATCAAAAACAACACGAATCTTTTCACCAAGAACAGGGTGATGGGGCAAGTAGAATACCCTGCCATCGTTGACATTGACTTCGCGAGGGGTAACTTGGCGCATGTGACCCAATATTTCATACTCACACACAAAAAAAACCTAAAACTATAGGTTGATATCACCTATTTTCAAAGACAACATAGAGTTTGCTATGTTTTACGGCAATATTACCATACAAATAGGTAAATTCAATTTGACTTTTAAGTTCGAAAATGCGCCTATAATTATTGTTAAATTAACTAAGAATAATTGGTGTTTTACCAAGTTTAACGTAGGTGAAATATTGATAATTTTACTTTGATATTAGGTACTTCTTATTGCAAAAATCTCCGCAAATAATATTATATTTTAAATTTTTATTAAATATAAATTTATTTAAGAAATATATAAAAATACATGAAAAATTCACAATTAATTTCATTATGCAAATAACACAGCTCTACAAAATATTACAATATTTATAAATTGCACAACTTTGCAGTGGTTTTAGGATAATTAGAGGGTGCTGATTCCGAATCTGCAACCAGTTTTTTCAATTTTGCTCTAGGTTTCACGTAATTCGCGATTTAAATTTATTCAATTTTTCAGCCGATTTTTTCAATAAAAAATTTATAATTTAGTAACTATAGCCTCGAAAAGAAAACGCTTTACTCAGTTTAAGTTTAATTCCGTGCCTTATTTTTCAAACTTAAGTGTTTTTTAAAACAATTTTTTTAAATATAACACGAAGTCCGATATTAAATATCAAAGCCAATTTGGAAAGAAAAAGGTCCAAAATTTATATATATGTCATATTGCATTAACAAATTATGTGCAGTTTTAGAGCCTTTTGTAATTAAATTTAGACTTAAAATGAACAAAAAAAATTTTTTCCTGTACTAAAAATCTACTGTACTATTACATAATTTTTTTTTCCAAAATCATCAGATTTCATTCCCTATTGGTTTTTCTGCGAAATTATTGCGATTTTCAAAGTTTATATTTAAATAATGCCATCGCACTCTTTTTACAATTATTTCCAGGGTTTAAAAAACTACGATTCAAAAAATATTTTTGCTTTTTACTACTGCTACTACTACAAACAATTCATGTAGCTTTAGTAAAAGCATCTGCCTGCTACTTAGTTTATACAAAGTAGGCAGTCATTGTTTTTGATCAACTTGATTTTTGTTCTTGTGCTACTGCTACCACTACAAACAAAACACGGAGCATTTGTAAACAGTAAGAGCAGAAAAATAAAATGAACAACTACTACTGCTACTGCTACAACTACTACTGCTGCTACAAAAAAAAAAAAAAACAGCAAGAGCAGAAAACGAAAAAACAAAGTAGTAAAACATAGAAAAACGAAATATGACTCCTTTCATGCTGAGTAGTTTTTTTTAGCGAAAGAATAAATGATTTTGGTTTATCTGATGTGTATTGGGCGCATACAAAATTACATAATAAACTTGAAATGTTTTAATTAAAAAAGGGGCTTATAAATTAATAAAGGTTTATGAGTTCATATTTGAATATGTTTGACCCTTTGTATGCAATATGATTATAATCAGCACCAGTACACTCACAAAAAAAGCCCGTACAAATAGTTTAAAATTCTACTAAAATAACAGAATATACTCGTATTTTCGATGAAGTTGAGCATCACGGCCTGCTAAATTTATAAAAATACAATAATTTAAAAGAAACGTTATTTAATGGAAATTAAATTATTCAGTTGAAATCAGCATATCGTTGCTGCGCCTAAGAAAATAGCTATTTGTTTTCAAAAATTATTTGTGGAACACCTAAATTAGGTCTGTGTTGTGTGTCTTGGCCATTTTTGGAAGTAATTCTTTTACAAATGAAAAGCTTGAAGTTTGGTTTATATGTGTGTAAAAAAATAATTTCCAAAAAGTTCCGAAAAACGCTGAAATAAAGCAGATTTGTATGTCTCCTCACAAAAAAGTTTATCGACAAATATGTAGCTATTTTCTTAGGAGCAGCGACGAATATGTTTGTTGATTAAAAACAAGTAAAAATTCAGTTTTATGTTTGATGTATAACAAAAATAATCTGCTACTGTCAGTAGTATTTTCTACAAGGTCATTTTAAAGTACAGATGGGCATCGATTATCCGTGATTCAATTAACCGGGAACATCAATTATCCGGGATCTATAAGGAAAGGAAGATTTTTTTATTTCAATCGATTAAACGTGATTACATCAATTATCCGGGATTGAAAAACATCTACTATTTATTTTGACCAAATTTGGTTTCAACATGTTAGCAACACTAAAATTAATATGTGTCTAAAACGAAATAAGGTTATTCCCTTGTTTGCATGTTTTTCCTCTGGTGTTTAGCTGCAATTGAAATTTACGTAGTAAGGAGTGTTGATGTGTAATTTTAGAATCGAGTAAAAAGCTAAGAAAAGTATTAACTATTCAAGAAAAATTTGATATAGTCAACGACTATTTAAAAAAAACTTGTTTCTGTTCAAACACTATCACAAAAATATGGAGTGGGCAAACAAACAGTTTATGACTGAATAAAATATAAAGATAAAATATTAAAATATTGTGCAGAAAGTGATTTAGTTACTCGCTTCCAAAATCGAAAAACTTTAAAAAGTGCATTAGAGCGAAATACGAATGGTTCCGACAAAAACGTTTTAAAGGGATCCCAATTTCCAGTTGAATGATAATGGAAAAGGCTAAATTAAATATAAGCTTAGCATGTGAATATTCTCGAGGCTAGTTACATAACTTTAAAAAACAACATGGAATTCACAAAGCATCTGCCGAATATCTATCTGCCACACTTTTTGTAAATCAGTTGGAAGAATACACATCAAAGGAAAATCTTATAAATAAGAAAATCTGCAATGGAGAGGAAACAAGCCTTTTTTGGAAGTGTTTCCCTGAAAGCAGTTTTACTTGCCATTATGAACATTTCTAATATGGCCATAAAAATTCAAAGGACATATTATAGAAAGATTAATATTATAGAATATTAGAGAACAAGATAAAATACAAGTCTACCGTATCTAAGAGAAGCTCTTAGCGGAAAATATGAAAGTTAAGGAAAAGAAACAAACCACAATAAATGTATTTTTTTAAGTAATTACATATGTAGCAATTAAAAACTTATTAACATTATATTTTGTAAGTTTGTATATTGATTAAATAAAACAAACATTTATATTAAAAAGCGTAAAAAATTTTACATCAGTTAACCGGAAAAATCGATTATCCAGAATGCGTCCGATCCCGACCATTCCGGATAATCGATGCCCAACTGTAGTTTTTAGTACACTCATATAAAAAAGTTTGTGGAAAATTTAAACCCGTTCTGATTCAATTAAACTAATTTTTCCGTTATTTTGTCTTTAAATTTAACTCAGTTTTAGCGTTCTTAAGCCTAAACCAGATAAACGCACTGTCAACAGTATTTTATTTTAGGACTTCGGTTAACGATTTTTGTCGAAACTTTATAAAAAGTATATTTAATAATCTGGCTAATTATGGGATAATCTTCAATGTAAAAAATAAAAAACGCTAAATCTGAAGTGACTAAATTGTTTTCATTAGCACCAAATAATTATAAAAATATTATCTTTTCAATCAAAGATAGGGATTATATAAAAGGTTAAAATCATAATCTGTGAGATTAGATACTGAGTGTAAAAAATATCCATAAAAATCTCCAACCACTTTCTAAATCAGCGTAAAAACCGTCCGTCGCCATTTCAAGAATAAAATCTCCAAATGTGTTTGTAAATCGCCACGTTTGGCAAGAAAGCGCTATATCTGACAACCCTAACAACAAATACTGATCTACGTATGTATTTTATGTGTATCCTTATTTTGCGACAACCCTAACAACAAATACTGATCTACGTATGAATTTTGGGTGTATCCTTATTTTGCTCTCGCCCACCACTTGTTAACAATTTACCGTTGAAACAGTGCTGTCTTATTGTGACTTAAATTTATGTACCCTAATTCTATCATTATGTGTCTTACAACTGTTAATTCTTAAAACAATAAATAAAATATTGAAAAGTGAATTGGTACCACGGGTGGGTGCGGCTGGCTAAACTAATTCCAAACTAAATTCAGGTTTAAGAGTTTCTTTGAATGTAGAAAATTTTTTAAAACAATTTTTAAAGAAATTTTAAACCCTTTTTATTTGTATTTAGTTTAGAAAAAATTTAACCACCTCGCACAGGGCCTACACAATGAAAAGAAATTGCAAATTATTCATAATTAGGGGTGAGTTAAAAAATATATAATATAGTATAAAATAAAAAATTTAAAATACAAAATATAAATCATAAAATCAATCGAATATTCCAAAACGGCAAATTAGCATCTTCATGCTCTGTTCTGTTTAACAAAAACAATATAAAATACATACACACACACACACAGTACTGGAAAAACCAAACAAATAATTCATTTTTAAACAACCAAAACTATTTCTATGACTACTCTGCTGAGTAGTAATTTGGGAGTCATGTATGTTTGGCTGCTACTGCTCTTGCTTAATTTGTAAGTAGACGATTGGTGCTGCGGTAGTTTTCAATTTCAAAACAAATATGTGTGCTACTGCTTAGCTAATAAAATTTTTGTGTAGTGGTAGTAGTAGCTGAGTAGTAATTTGGGAGTCTTGTCTATTTGGCTGCTACTGCTACTTGTTGAATTTAGTAGCAGACACATCGATTGATGCTGTGGTGGTTTTCAATTTCAAAACAAAGCTACTGCTACTGCTGAGCTACAGAAAAGTTTGCATAGTGGTAGTAGTAGCGATGTGATGACTTTAAGTTTTGTTGTTTTTTTACTACAATAATCGTCATTTTTAGTTACTACTGCTACTTTAGTCGTAGCTTTTTCAACCCTGATTATTTCTCGACGAACTCATTTTGAAAATGTACGAAAATATTGTGATTTAAATATAAACTTTGCAAATCGCAATAATATCGGAAAAAAATTAATAGGGAATGAAATCTGATGTTTTTAGAAAAAAAAAAATTCTGTAATAGTACAGTAGATTTTTAGTACAGTAAAAATTTTTTTTGTTTATTTTAAGTCTAAATTTAATTACAAAAGGCTCTAAAACTGCACATAATTTGTTAATGCAATATGACATATATATAAATTTTGGACCTTTTTCTTTCCAAATTGGCTTTGATATTTAAAATCGGACTTCGTGTTATATTTAAAAATTTAAAAAAAAAAAAAACCTTAAAAAATTTTTATATTTTGATTTTGAGCGACTATATTTTGAAAAGTTATTGAGATATATGGACACAAACTTAAGTTTGAAAAATAGGGCACAGAATAATGCTTAAAATGTGTAAAGCGTTTTTTTTTGCCGAAGCTATAGTTACTAAATTATAAATTTTTGATTGAAAAAATCGGCTGAAAAATTTAATAAAATTAAATCGCGATTTACGCGAAACCTAGAGCCAATTTAAACAAACTGGTAGCAGATTCGAAATCAACACCCCCTAATTATCCTAAAACCACTGCAATAACATCCACCTTTTTTTTGTATAGCAGTGTAATAGATATTAAATTTAAAAAATCGCACTTAAAAAATTGCAAAATAATCGCGGAACGCGGAAAATGGCTTTATGGTACAGAAAATTAATTAAAAAACTTAATTAGCGATTTACAGTATGCAAATGATGGAAAAATTTTCCTTTTTGCAATTTTTTCGCGATTTTTTTTTTTGCTAAGCACCAAACTTTGGTGTATGAAATTGGTATTATAGTCCCTAGATTATAAATAAAAAAAAAAACACTTAAAAAATTGCAAAATAATCGCGGTATGCGAAAAAAGGCTTTATGGTACAAAATATTAATTAAAAAATCTAATTTATATTCCGCAAACAAATATATTGATGCAAAAATTTTCCTTTTTGCATAATTTGTAAAAAACATGGCGATTTTTTTTCGTTTTGCAAAAAAAAAATCGCGAAAGTTTTTTTTTTGCAAAATGGAAAATTTTTCCATCAATATATTCCTTTGCAGAATGTTAATCGCTGATTAGGTTTTTTAATTTAATTTTTGTACCATAAAGTCTTTTTGCGCTTTCCGCTATTATTTTGCAATTTTTTAAGTGTGGTTTTTTTAAATTTGTAATCTAGGGACTATAATACCCATTTCATACAACAAAGTTTGGCGGCTAGTTGCAAAAAAAAAAAACGCCAAAAAAATTGCAAAAAGGAAAATTTTTATATCAATATATTTGCAGACTGTAAATCGCTGATCAAGTTTTTAAATTCATTTTTTGTACGTGCGTTCCACGATTATTTTGCAATTTTTAAGTGTATTTTTTTAATTCATAAGTTTGGTGCTTAGTTTCCAAAAAAAAAAAATAGGGAAAAAAATTTTGCAAAATGCTAACTTTTTACGTCATTATTGTAGCATGCAACAAATGGTTTGAAAATGGTTGGGGTAAACTGGGATAAAATTTTGAGAAGGTACACGCTTTTCCACGGGTCTTATTGCTCGTCGATGGGGGGGTTCAAATCTTCTCTTCACCCGGTAACCTTGTGCTACGTTATAAATTTAATTTTATTTTTGCGTGTACAAGAAGTTTCTAACTAAATCTATGAAAGAAAATTAAAAGATTGATAGAGAATTTAAACGGAAACAAGATTGAAAATAAACAGGCAAAAGGACCTATAATAAAGAGGCAGAAATGTAAAAGGACAAAAAAAAACCGAGTCAATACCAGTTGTCAACGTATTTGACGGCGTCCGCCCACCCTACCATGATCATACAATAGAAAATCCGGAAAAAATATTGAATTTATGATCCCACACTTTTAGAGCACTTATATGTTTTTTTTTTTTACACTGCTTCGAAGATTAAATTGCGTAACGATGGCGATGTCACTAACAAAACCGAACTGCCTTTAAACAAACTGCCCAAACGCTCACTTGCCGATGATCTGATGGAGCACAGAGAGTAACAGAACCAACAGCTTTTATTAGCCTACGCCAAGCCAGGATTTGTTGTTGATGTATTTGCCTGTTGATTTATTTTACATTAAGCACAAGGTGCCAAATCTATCAAAAAGAGATTTTTATAAGAACTTATTTTAAATAGAAAGTTAAGGCTAGCATTTTACCAATTGAGATGGCACCAGGGGGGAAAAATGTAATTAAAAAGTCCAGCTAAACGTAAAAATCCCACAGAAATTAAAAACAATGGTAAAAAGTACCTCCAGTTAGCTCCTAAACACTATAGGTACCGCCAATCCGTTTAGAGTGAAAATGACCAGAAATCTCCCTGGCAAAAGGTACTTTGTTAACGATTTCTCGTCTCTTATTAACCAGCAGTAAAAGCTGTAGTAAAACAAATAAAAACCCCAAATTCTCTTAAGCAAAAACCCAAAAAAAAACAATGCCATCGATTGACATGAAATAGATCATGCAAATTAAAACCAAAATACTCACTTGATTTATCTATTTTTTTTTAATGGAGGAACTCCTTTAGAATTTCGCACCAAAATTTTAATGCAAAATAAAAAAAAAATTACCACAACTCACTAAAGTTTATTTTCATAAAAACTTAATGTTTAAATTTGCCACTTTATTATTCTATAAAAACTTTATTTCACCCGAGAACTTTCATCAAGGACCGTAAGATATTAAAATGGCTGATGACTTTATCATTTGGCCAGAAGAAAGCTCGGTTTCATCATTATGGCTTGGGAAATTAAAACGGCTAACGTTTTTATTCCAATTTTTGGTAAGATGCCAAACAAATAAACATAAGATAAACGTCAAAATACAATAAACAGACGAATGTTAGAGAAGTAGCAAATCACGTACAGATGGCGTTGTACAAAAGCGTTAAAAATTACAAAAAAAAATTATTCGAATATTAAACCAATGAAAACAAAAGAAAAACCAACGAAGAAAAAAAAAAAAAAAATGAATACAATAAATATTAAGAAATGTTGCAAGCGCTATTACAATTCCCCCCCGCTAAAATCAGACTTTGGGGGTGAAATAGCAACACCGAAGCTGATCACGCTTGCAAATAAAAATATCAAGCCACCGACTTTATTGACGTATATCCTTGGCATGGTAAGTCCCTACCAATGTACCCTTCAAATCCTCGAGCGCATAATAACTATTGCCTAACTTTTGACGTATGCGTGCCTTGACAAATGTAGGAGCTAACTTGGCGTTGTATCCCTGCTCAAAACTGCTCTGTTTAAAGTTCCTACGAAAAACCTCTTGGCCCACATTATAGGATACCTCTCTGGATCGCAGATTGTAAGCACGCTCGTTTCTTTCGAATTGTTTTTGAACGAGTTCCGTAGCCTTTTTCCCCATGATTTGCATAGAGTCATTGCGATCAAACCGTACCGAACGATCGTCCAACATTTCGAGCTGACGCAAAAGAGCATAAGTGGAACCATTGGTCACCATATGCTGGCCAAATGCAAGATAATATGGCGACGTGCCAATGGCCGAATGTACCGACGACCTAAGTGCACAACAAATGCTGCTTAAGAGCCCATCCCAATTCCTTTGATCAGGCTTCACATATGATTTTATCGCGGACAAAACTGACCTATTTACTCTTTCAGAAGCATTTGCCTGCGGAGCGTGAACTGCCGTGTAAATATGTTTTACACCATAACGCGAGAGGAATTGGTTAAACTGGTTCGACCGAAACTGTGACCCGTTGTCTGAGACCACGACCTCTGGAACCCCAAATGCATGGAACAACTCTTCTTCCATATACTTAACAACCGGTTCAGCAGTTAGTTTTTTAACGGGTTTTAAAAACGGGAATTTAGAGAAATGGTCCAGCACTATAAATATACCGATGTGACCAGACCGTGAACGTGGGTATGGACCAAGAAAGTCAACGTATAATTTCTGGAAAAATCTCTGAGTTTCAAATGTTTTTCCCATGGGAGGTCTAAGCACCTTATTCGGATGTTTAGTCATTTTACAGACGTCGCAATTGTTTATGTAATTTTTCACGTCCACTACTAAACTTGGCCAAAAATAGAACCGGCGAATCTTCTCAATAGTTTTATTCATCCCGCTATGAGACGAAAGTGGATTATCGTGAGCACGTTTTAGAATCTCAGGAACCATCGCTTTTGGAATCCACAATTTCCAGGCCAGATCATCCTGTAGTTTTTCTCCTGTAGCATGTTCCGTTCTCCTGTACAGGTATCCGTCCACTAATTTCAAATCCGGCATTTTGTGTATAGTCCTCTCAATTTTGCTCAAAAGTTCTTTATGGTCATCAGATTGGAAATGGGTAGAATTTAGATCTACAAAAACCCCAGCGTCTATGTCCAAATCAGCCAAACTATCTATCTCTAACGCGGACAAGTCCTCAGTGTTGGCCCTAGATAATGCATCCGGAACTATGTTCAAACTACCACGCCTGTGCTGAATGTTAAATTTGTAACCCTGAAGTTTTAAAGCCCATCGAGCTAACCTAGTGCTCAGATCCGTCTGAGTCATGAGCCACTTCAAGGACGCATGGTCAGTGATTACAGTGAACTCATGACCTTCGACATAGGCTCTGAACTTTTTAATGCTTAACAACGCTGCTAAGCATTCTTGTTCGGTCACTGAATAGTTACGTTGGGCTTGGTTGAGCTTCTTGGACATAAATGCCACCGGAACCTCTTCGCCCTCCGCATTCTTTTGGACCAGCACACTTCCTATACCCGTTTTACTAGCATCGCAGTGTATAAAGAATGGCTGCGAGAAATCGGGGCTATGTAAAACAGGTGCCGTGCTCAAATGGGTCTTTAAAACCTCAAAAGCTTCTTGGGCTTCATCGGTCCATACAAACTTTTTCTTTCCTTTCAACAAGTCAGTCAAGGGCGTGGCAATACCAGCGTAGTTCCGGATAAATTTCCGGTACCAACCTGTCATACCTAAAAATCTACGGATTTGTTTTACGGATCGCGGAACTGGAAAGTCAGTAATAGCGGACACTTTTTCCGGATCCGTCTGAATAACTCCATTACCCACCAAATGGCCTAAATATTTTACTTCAGGGACACAAAAGTTACTTTTCTCTACATTTATTGTCAGTCCAGAGTCACGTATTTTCTGCGCAACAATCCTTAGAACCTCAAGGTGCCTTTCGAATGTATCCGATATAATCAGAAGATCATCGAGATAAACAAACACCTCCGTCCTGAGAGCCGGTGGTATTACCTTGTCCATTAGCCGAGACATGGTCTGTGGGGCATTACACAGCCCGAAAGGCATTACCTTATAATGGTACAATGGTCTCCCAGGAACGGTGAATGCTGTTTTATCTCGAGACCCCACATCTAACGGAATCTGCCAAAAGGCATCTTTTAGGTCTAATGACGTAATAAATTCGGCTTTGGGAAGTCGACTTAGAATTCCATCAATTTGTGGCAAAGGGTAGGCGTCCCCAATTGTAACCGAATTTAGTTTTCTACTGTCTAAACACAGCCTGTTCTTACCGGGTTTTCTGTGCAGTACTACAGGAGAAGACCACGCGCTATTGGATTCCTCTATAACTCCGAGCGACAACATTCGGTCCAACTCCTCATAAATCAACTTTTCGATGGCAGGCGAAACCGGAAAGTGCCGTTGTTTAATGGGTTTCGCGTATCCGGTGTCAATAACGTGGCACAACACGTTCGTTTTCCCGAGGCCCTCTTTGGCAAACGAAGGAAACATATTCACAACCTGGTTTAAACGTTGTATTTGGACCGGCGATAACGGTATTTGATTCAATAATTCACTGATTTCAGACGACTTGCTAAGTGAACTAATTCGCGTAATACCCGGGGGGAGTAAATTAAATAATTCCCAAAAGTCAACACCTAAAAACAGATCTCGATCTAAGCCTGGGATTATAAAGATTGTGATGGGTTTTTCCTCATCCTTAAACGAAATTGTAGTTTCGACAAAACCAACTATTTCCGCCATATTTCCGTCGGCTACTCTTACAGAAGAATTAATTTTGCGATAACGCGAGCCCAAAGTTAAATAATTTTTAGCTGCCTTGGAACCTATACAACTGATAGACGCACCAGTATCCATCAAACCTAGCATCTCTTCACCAAAGAGGCTTACCTCAGCATATGGCCGTACATCACATGGTTTATTCAAAATGGAACAGATAATTCGCTTTTTGTAACTCCTAACTTTCTGCCAAAATGAACGCATACGTCGAGCTGAGCGTGTGGTTTTATGAATATCACCAACAATTCTATTACGGGCTTCCTCATATTCTCTCAAACGCACGTGAAAAGGTTTAAAATCCCCTATATTCGCCTTGTCCTCATTGGTACACAAAATGTCATGTCCTGTAGAAATATTATCATATCCGGTAATTTTAGTGTCATTGCAAGTAGTTCCAGTGTTACATCCGGTTGGCCTCTTTAAAAGTTTTATTCCATTTCCAATTCTGCCTGCTTCGGCTGCCGGTGCACACTCCGCTGTGCACTCGCTTTTCCGTTTTTTGGACTACACTTATTGCAGTTAGGTTTGTAGGTGTCTGGAAGACCACATCCGTAACAGAAAACAGTACGATCCGACAAGCAGTCCTGGTATCGATGCCCGGGCTTCCTACAATTCCAACAAGAAAAATTTATAGCTGAAATTTCACATTCCTCTACATCCAGTAAATCAGCTACATCTCCGTCAAAACTAGGATCAATCTCGGCCACCCGCCTCTGAACTGGCGAAGCCCTGATTAACTGCAAACCGTGTTTTCGGCGAATATCTTGCATAAAAAATTCACGACGCCTACACAAATCACGCAAATCCTCTACAGAGTTAACTTGAATATTAAGGATATCATGTTGAATTTCAGGCAGAAGGTTTCGACGCAATATTTCAACTAACGTCCGCTCAGCAAGTGGTTCCATTAATCGATCAGTCAGTGCCACTATAGACTCATAAAAAATATCAAAGGTCTCGCTTGTTTTCTGCTTCCTATCCCTTATCAGTTCCTGCAAATCAATATCAGTCCTAGAGTCTTTGTACTGCTTCCTTAAAGCAACGCATAATTCACGCCAAGTGATAGTTAAAACGGACTGATGGTACCGCCAAAACCAATCATTGGCCTTACCATCAAACAGCAAGGCCGCGTGGTTACAAAGCAGACCAAAATCTCCCTGTAATGTTTGAGCAGTTAAAGCCTCTACTCTATAAATAAAATTATCAACGGACAGACTACTCGGACCACCATTAAACTTAATTTTCCAATTTGAAATGATTTGTAAAACTTTATCGGGGCGGACATAAATACTAGAAGAAGACGCCGAGTGTAAACCCGAAGCGTTCAATGCCTGACTGGAGTGAGCACCCAAATTCGATCTATTAGGATCAAGTCCCAGAAATTCCCTAAACGTGCGTTCTTCAATAGCAGGAAGGGTTTGCATCTGATGAGGAGAAGTGCGTTGACTTAGCGGTTGCAATGGCGGTTGAATATTAGTGTGAGCAGCGGAAGGGTTTGAAACCGGAAGCCTAGCCTGAATACTTGCCTCTACGAGTGAGGCAATCTGACCACCCAAAGTCGATAGCAATTCAGCCCGTTGAGCTGAAAACATACACGCTATCATCTCCCTGAGAGACTCAGCCTGTGGATCAGTAGATACCAACGGTGCACAGTGGTCCCCTTTCATATAAAGCCCGGCATTAAATACTTGTAGTTGTCCTAGATCAATGAAATTTGGTGAATTTGTGTTTTTTGATATTAGAAAGCTTTGCTGAAAATATGAACAAAATCCGCCCACAAATACGCCCACTTCCCATACGAAGTGAACTATAAAGTGGAACATTTTCTATAAAAATAGATCTAGAATCATGAAAATTGCATAAGAAGCTTTAAATTAACTTATTCTTTCTAGATATCAAATATGAAAAAAATCTGCCTACAAACACGCCCACTTTCCATACAAGTTCAACGTAGAAATCAGTTATTTCGGCTAATTCCATAGTTATAGAAATCCAAAAACCAACGAATTTAAAATAAAAAAAATTTTAAAATCAATTTTTTATAATTTTTAATCACATAATAAGTTTTTAACATCTTCATGCATTTCTAAATATTTTTTTTTAGGCTTTGAACGTAATTTATTTATGTAAGGATCCGAAGAAGCTAATAAATGATTCATCACGTCTACATTTGTAGACACCCTATCACATTTTCGAGCATGATGCAAGCGGTATTTTTTGTAATCCTTGTTCCGAGCTTCTTGGGCTTCTTCCGATAACATTCCTATAGGCAGGATCGCTGCTGCTATTATTTTACAGCCATGGACTAGCACTTTGTGTACCGAAATTGGCATATAGTACCAGCTGTACAAAGAAATATATAACTGTGCAGTGTCCATACAATAATCATGGAATTTTTTACTATCGATTGGCTCATTACAATTAATTGTAGCCAATATTATTTTAAAACGATGAATTAGGTTTTCATCAACCCCTACAATATCAGCAGTTATGCGCGGATTTTCAAAAAATCGTCTAGATGTATTACCATCATTTGTGCTGCCTACACCTTGTTTCACTACGTCAACATTTATTCCCAAAACAGCTTTCAAATTTCTTTGGATATTTCGCTTTTCTTCTTCCATTGCAGTTCTTGAATTTGCGTTTGTTCGCCAAGCTTTGAAATGCTTTCTATATGCAATATGTAAAATGCATTCCATAAATTTAATTCTCGCGTGAAGTGGAGAAATGCCAAATTTAAGTGCGTCTTCTGACTCAGTCTTTGTTTTTAAAATTTCCAAATCGTTCATTTCCGTAGGCTTAGCATTGCAAATGAAGCATACAGCCATGGATGAAGTCTGTGTTAATGTACTTGCAATTTTTCCATCAATCATGGTCAATAAAAGTGTATGGCTAATACTAAAAATTTTGTTATGAACTTCCACTACAGTGTTTACTAAATTTGCAATTTCATCTTCCACTCTCTTGACTTCCTCATTGATGACAATCGCCGTTTCCTTCACGAATTCAAATTTAATTGGACGGCAAAGTCTGGTGGAAGATGGTCTGGAATTTTCCCAACACACCAACGATGAATCATGTTTTTTAATTAAATTTAACGGCACAAGTGAAGTTAAGAACATACCTGTTAAATAATAATTAGTAATTGTAAGTATTACTGAATACATAATTAAAAAAAAATAAATTTATATGTTTTAAATTACTAATTAAGAACCTGATTATATTTTTCAAAAGTGTAATTCTTTCTAATTATTTTAATAGTTATTAATGAGAAATTGAAAATATATAAATTAATTTTTTTAATCACTAGGATAAAAAACATACTTTTATCTGTTGTATTTTCATCTGTGAATTTTTGTTGATATTCACTATGACCAGAAGAACCATCACATCCCCATTTCGAAATTAATTTCAAGTCATTGGGCATATCACGGATTTCACTTAGCGGTTTTGACTTCAAAATTCTTTCTGCCGTATGATCTAACAAATCTTGAAGATCGACTTGACTTAAATTTTCTTTAACTTTAATGTTCTGTGGATAACATTCTTTTTTTGCAAGTAACACCTGGTGATTAAAACAAGTTTAATAATAATAATAACGCAACTTACTTTGTAAAACAAAACAAGAGAAAACAACACACACAATAAATGTTTTGAACAATACACAGAACATTAGATACTCTACGACGATTTTTAATACAAAACATTAAAACACATTCTATTAAAAGAACCTTTTTATATGACGGAAAAATGTCAATATTAAGCTCCTTCGTTGCATTCCTCACTATTTCGTACTGAAATTTTGACAAATTTGCATCAAGAATAATGCTAAGCGCTTTTTCTGGTGTTAACTTTGTCAACGTGTTATCACCTTTATCAATTTTCTTTGCAGCTGACGTTATCAGCTCCGCAGAGGTATTGGCACACAATTGTTGCACTTTATAACGCTTCGATCTTTCTTGAGAGTCCTCAAAGGTCATAACAGGACGACCACGCTTTACTTTATTGGAACAGCTCGGTTCCTCAATATCCACATAATCTTCACCAAAAGAGTACATACTACAGGACAGCCAATTATCATTTTTCTCCAAAAACCTTGACTTCTTATTTAATACACTTTTCAATTTAGATTTGAATCTAGGCACAAATGTTTTCACTAAAAATCTTTTAAAAGAATCTATTTTATCCCGTGAGATATTGCTGTGATTTGTTGAAATAACATCAACAACAACATCAATATCGCTATCACAATCAAATAAAATGTCAACGATTTCTCGATATGATAATTGTAAACTATTCATATTTTAATATTTATTTTACACTTGATAATATTCAAAACACTTGCACTTGTATATAGAAATAAATTTGCATAATTAATATAAATAGAGAGTCAAGTGCAATAGAGATAACAGAACAGCTGATTAGCTTGCACATCTAATCAACAAAATAAATAAATAAATTTGAATAACTCTTGATAAATTTAAAAACTAAAATATAAAATACAAAAAAAAACAAAATGTACGCATATTGTATTTCTGCATAGAACAAAAACAAAACAAGAAACTAAGCAAGAAACAACAACAACAACTAAGCGAAGAACAAAGCATGTATGCAATCATTGCAATGCTTACTACAAAGTACTACGCATATGCACATTTTTAGCCGCTCATTTTTTGGTTTTTTGTTAATATTTTTAAATGGCCATGCAATGTCTCACTTTTTTTTTTTGCATTGTTTAGGTGAGACTTCAGGCTTTAATTCCATATAGACTTCCAGGGTGCGCTTGCCTGCGCAAGGAACATGCAGTCCAATGAAGTTGATGAATGTTCTTTTTTTTGGACCAAAAATATATCGATAAAAAAAAAATTTTTTTTTTCAATATTTTAAAATTTTTTTTTCATAAATCTTATCTATGACATCTCTTTTAATAAAAAAAAATACTCAAAGTTACATACGTGTCGTACTTTAACAGTATAAACCCTTTAAATATAACATACATAAATATCATATTCCAAACATTTTCGCATTGCTTGACTTTGAGTGGCTCTGGACAGTAAAGTAAACAAAATATCGGCCTAATATTTTAGAAACACGATATTCAAGGTGTATTTTCTTAAATTATGAAAAATCATCAAGATCGGAGAACATTTAAAAATGGAATTATTGCCGCCGCGGCACCATTGTGCGGTGGTGTATCCGGTTTTACTACCTGCGGATCACTTAGAGGAATTTCAGCTGACGCATTCCCTATAACAACATCCAAAGCAGGTTTAGACTGATCAGATCCTGTAGCAGTTTGAGCCCTAGTACTTCTTTGCGGACCTTCACTAAGAATGCGTACATTGCATACAGGGCAATAAGGCCTTAACTTAATAACTTTCGACAAACACTCCCTGTGAAAGTTATGTCCACATAAGGTAGTAATAAGTACAGTTTTCGATGTGATTGCCGATTTGCAGGCATCGCAAATTCGATGTTTACTGCCGGTAGGAGTGGTTGGAGGATTATCACCCAAACCCATTTTGAGCCAAAATTAAAAACAAATTAATGTAAACGTAAAAAAAAATTGAAAGAAAAACTTTGATTCTATATAAAAAAAAAAATGTTAAGTGCCAAAATCTGACCGATTCTATAACAGAAAAGGTGAAATCAGTCAACAAAAACCCTTTAAAATAAAACCGAAAGCAGCGTATGATATTACCAAATTAATGCCTGTGTATTGTGAATATTCAATGGTTCTAAAAAAACTTGAAACCTGATGTTACAGGCGTATTGAGAAAAAAAAAAAGGGAAAAAAAAATTGTATACACTCAAAAGGAAAACTCTGTAGTAAAAATATATTAAAGAGCATGTAAATGCAACAAAAAAATATAAATAAAAAATTAAATAATAATGCAAAAAAAAAAAAAAATTAATAATATTTAAGTATTTAAGGCAGATGTAAAAAAAAAACAATTAAAAGAAAAATTAAAAACGTTTTTTTCTTTAATTGCAAATTAAAATTTAAACGACAAATTGAAAAAAAAATTCTCCAAAAAAAATATCTTGTATACGTATTTCTCTGTTTGATTTCTTTCTCTGAAGGCATAGGCATGTTGTAGCAAATAAAACTTAAACAAATCTATCTGAATAATATAGGCGAAAATGATAGTTTAAGAAAGCGGAAATAAAAAGAGATAAAAGATTTTTTTTCTTAACAACATTGGATAAAACTGCTTTCGAGTTTTATAATTCCTGTCGTAACATAGGGTAAACCTATCAAATAATCTTAAACTGTGGTCAGATTTAGCTTAGTAATCCAAATACTGCATTCCTGCCAGTTAAAAGAAATATTTGTGTAGGTTCACTAAAAGTGGCAAAATGGATACCATTTCAATTGGGGTAGTAGATGAATATTCTAA
The DNA here is from genome assembly GCA_949987735.1 of Leucophora obtusa. Lineage (NCBI taxonomy): Eukaryota > Metazoa > Arthropoda > Insecta > Diptera > Anthomyiidae > Leucophora > Leucophora obtusa. Next base: position 247,414,822 of record OX465295.1, read on the forward strand.
TAATAGATGAATCATAGACTAAGTTCCCACCAATTTTAATGGCATTCATTAGAAAAATCGAAATAGCAAACTAGAATAAAAAAAAACCCAGTTGAAGAAAAACTAAAAGAAGGAAGGAGAGAAAAAAAATTGAAAAGGAACCGAACAAAAGTTGAAACACTGAAAGAAGAAGTGAATCGAGATGAAAATAAAAAAAACTGGCTAACTGTTCGGGTCCCTGCTCGGGCGCCAAAATTTATAATGTAGCATGCAACAAATGGTTTGAAAATGGTTGGGGTAAACTGGGATAAAATTTTGAGAAGGTACACGCTTTTCCACGGGTCTTATTGCTCGTCGATGGGGGGGTTCAAATCTTCTCTTCACCCGGTAACCTTGTGCTACGTTATAAATTTAATTTTATTTTTGCGTGTACAAGAAGTTTCTAACTAAATCTATGAAAGAAAATTAAAAGATTGATAGAGAATTTAAACGGAAACAAGATTGAAAATAAACAGGCAAAAGGACCTATAATAAAGAGGCAGAAATGTAAAAGGACAAAAAAAAACCGAGTCAATACCAGTTGTCAACGTATTTGACGGCGTCCGCCCACCCTACCATGATCATACAATAGAAAATCCGGAAAAAATATTGAATTTATGATCCCACACTTTTAGAGCACTTATATGTTTTTTTTTTTTACACTGCTTCGAAGATTAAATTGCGTAACGATGGCGATGTCACTAACAAAACCGAACTGCCTTTAAACAAACTGCCCAAACGCTCACTTGCCGATGATCTGATGGAGCACAGAGAGTAACAGAACCAACAGCTTTTATTAGCCTACGCCAAGCCAGGATTTGTTGTTGATGTATTTGCCTGTTGATATATTTTACATTAAGCACAAGGTGCCAAATCTATCAAAAAGAGATTTTTATAAGAACTTATTTTAAATAGAAAGTTAAGGCTAGCATTTTACCAATTGAGATGGCACCAGGGGGGAAAAATGTAATTAAAAAGTCCAGCTAAACGTAAAAATCCCACAGAAATTAAAAACAATGGTAAAAAGTATCTCCAGTTAGCTCCTAAACACTATAGGTACCGCCAATCCGTTTAGAGTGAAAATGACCAGAAATCTCCCTGGCAAAAGGTACTTTGTTAACGATTTCTCGTCTCTTATTAACCAGCAGTAAAAGCTGTAGTAAAACAAATAAAAACCCCAAATTCTCTTAAGCAAAAACCCAAAAAAAAACAATGCCATCGATTGACATGAAATAGATCATGCAAATTAAAACCAAAATACTCACTTGATTTATCTATTTTTTTTTAATGGAGGAACTCCTTTAGAATTTCGCACCAAAATTTTAATGCAAAATAAAAAAAAAATTACCACAACTCACTAAAGTTTATTTTCATAAAAACTTAATGTTTAAATTTGCCACTTTATTATTCTATAAAAACTTTATTTCACCCGAGAACTTTCATCAAGGACCGTAAGATATTAAAATGGCTGATGACTTTATCATTTGGCCAGAAGAAAGCTCGGTTTCATCATTATGGCTTGGGAAATTAAAACGGCTAACGTTTTTATTCCAATTTTTGGTAAGATGCCAAACAAATAAACATAAGATAAACGTCAAAATACAATAAACAGACGAATGTTAGAGAAGTAGCAAATCACGTACAGATGGCGTTGTACAAAAGCGTTAAAAATTACAAAAAAAAATTATTCGAATATTAAACCAATGAAAACAAAAGAAAAACCAACGAAGAAAAAAAAAAAAATGAATACAATAAATATTAAGAAATGTTGCAAGCGCTATTACATTATAATCGTTTGCAGAATGTTAATTGGTGATTGAGTTTTTTAATAAATATTTTCTGCTTTGTCTTTGTCATAAATTTGCAAAAGGTGCGTTACTTGAGTGATGCTTTTATTCTTCTCTTACTTTCGTGCACCCATTGTAAATAATATGTGAAACACGACGATATTATTGAAAATTATTCCTTTTCCAATTTACCTACAGAACCTGGTACCACCCTGTTACTGAGCAGCAGCGAGTATTTTTGTGGGATGCTATAATAATTAATATTTTAACTAATTATATGGAACTAATGTGTAAATTCAATGATACTTAACTCTATAGAATGTGCATCATTTGCCAATATGATGATTTTGAACACGTACAAGACCACAAGAAAATTGTCATGATGTATCCGCATTATTTGTCGAATATTCTGCACACAGAAACTAACAGACAAAATTTGTTACCTCTTAAGTGTTTATTTTGCGATTTTAAAAATTATATTTCTGCTCCATATTGGTTAGTTTTTATTCTTAAATAGATCAAATAGTAAAAATTTATTTAAGACTTGACGTTCAAAATTTAAAAACAATTTTTCGAAAAAGTACCTATTTACAATTGTAAAAAATTACATTGCCAATAGGCAAAATAAAATATCAAATAAAAAAACAAAAACAACAATTTGCTTTGTCATCTTCCAATATACTACTCTGTTGTTTTGACAGATCTAGCAATGTGGTGACATCTTTTCATGTATAAACAAAAATAGAAAACAATGTTTTCTATAGTGTCAGTAACATTTAAATTTGTACAAGCATTTGCATATTAGTTTTTTAATTTTTATCTTTTAAATAAATTTTGGGTTAGAAAATTGATTTTGTGCGTTCCCGTACTTTTGGGCAATTTTGTTATTTAGATAGAGAATTTTGTCTTTTACTGAACTTTACACAAAAAGTAAAGGAGCACACTTAAAATAACGATTTTTTTGTAACCTCAGCCAGCAATTTCGGAGCGCTCATAAATAAGATTCTTAAATGGCTCATAGAAATGATTATTGTTTTTTTTTGAAAATACTCTTCTTTTTTTTTGTAGAAAATATGAACCCTCCCAAAACAATCCAAAAAGTTGTCGCTACAATCAATCTGGTTTAAAATGAGGGTTCATTTTTCGGACTCAAAGAAAATTTCAAAATTATTTAAATTTATGAGAAAAATGTTTATGTTTTTAGAGTTCATTTCTGAGTCATTAATGATCATCTTTGTTTGCTGGGATGATCATAATTTTTTTCCTATGTACAAGTTTTATAAGCATCTCCAGTAAACAAAAAAAAAAAAAACACAAAACGGGAAAAATTAAAAAAAAATTTTTGAAAAGCCTTTTTTTGGAAATGCACGTAAGGAATATGTGTAAATAAGGTGTTAAATTCAGTAATTTCAGGCCAAAATGTGGGAAACGTTTGGAGCCACAACCGACAGGAACAGAACAGGTTCTTCAATGATGTATTTGCTGAAGGTAATACAAGTGATGTACACTAAAAAAAAAGATGAACTAAAAATTACGAATTTGAACTAAAAATGAGGAAAACTGATAATGATTTAGTTCTAAAGCCATTTTAACTACGAACAAGTTCATGATTTTACTTACTAAAAGGAAACTTATTAAACTTGATATTGGTATTCATTTAGTAAAACTAACTAAAAGTTTATTATACGGGCATAAAAGTGAACAAAAAAATTTTCAAAATCCCAAAAATTTAGTTTAATGTATTGGCAAATTAGTTCTAAGTTTTAAGAAATATTGCATAAAATGAAGTATGTATATATCATACATCAACCAATTTCGTGCGGCCCTTCATTAAATTTAAAACAATCGAAATTTTTGTTTTAAATTTTAAACAAAATTTAAAAAAAAATTATATAATAATATACATAGAAAACAGCGACAGCAAAATAAACATCCATGGAGCCTCCTACATACGAATATTAAGTGAAAAATTCCTTCTTCTTTATTTAAACTTTAAGTCTGGGAAAAATATTTATGGCTCAATATGACGTAGAAATACTTAGGAGTCTCTTATTTTTTATGAGTTTTAATTAAAAAAAATTACCGTTCATTTTAGGAAATGTTAAGGCTGTTTTACGGACCTCGTAAGGATCTCTAAAATCTACTTTTGAAAATTGTTCTTGAAGCACTAAAATTTGGTAAAACAGACACAATGAAATTTTATTCATACACTCATAGAAATAAACCTGTGAAAATAGCAAAACAATTAGTAGCTTTTTTTTGCTATGTTTACAGGTTTATTATTTAAAAGTGACTTTGCAGAAAAATGTTTGCCGATTGTTGCTAAATATTAGTAAGATTAGGAGAGCAAAAATAAATTGTTAAATATATAAGATGACTTGCTAAAAAGAACAGAAATATGAGATGAAAAATAGTAGACTGCTGATTTCACAAAAATAGATTTTTGTCCTCTTAAAACAATTTAAAAAAATTACATTTTTTTTTTTATTTTTGTATTCTACTAATAATCAGCAAAATTTGTTGCTGATTCTAGCAAAGTAAATTTTTATTTCAATTAACTAAAATTTAGCCAAATACAACTAAAATCCTCTATTATTAACAGTTTTACTTTTGCTATTCTTATCTTACTAATATTTACCAATAAAATCTGCTTATTTCAGCAGTTGTTTATGCATGGTAATTTTTAAATAATTTCTAGCAGCTTCAGAAAAACTTTTTAGAGGCTTTTTTCTGTTAGTGAACTTAACCTGACCGGCTATGCCGCTTTTAATTTTTATCCCGCTTGAAATTGATAATATGATATTCAACTTTTGAGTAAAGTTTTTGTAATTTATTTTTTATAGAGTTCCCAGCCAGCAAACGACCCCAAAAATTAATCAGAAAAGTGCTAAAAATATATTATTAAACTTTCACTTGTATGAAAGCCGTGCATCCAAAAGAGCTTTCTTTTTTAATTCAAGAATGACTCAAAGAAATATTTAAAAAAAAATTTTTTAAGCTAAGAAATTAATCTCTTTTGAGTCAGTTTTGAACTGTTCACAAAATTATGAAACTTATTTACATTTCTGAGTCGTTTCTTAATCAGCTTTGGATTTAAAAATTTGTCTCCTTTTATGATTCATGTTACTAAGACTAATATTTTCGTAAAAAACAAATGCGGAATTTTTAACACAGTTTAAAATTTATAAAATATTTGGTTTGAATAATTTTTGACTTACTGAATAAGAACCGTCATAAAAGTATCCAAATTTTCTGGCTGGGTTATCAGCCTTGTGATTGAATTTAAAAACTTTAAGAATTAATTTAATGCAATCAGAGCCTCAGAGGTCCGATATTTGTTATAAATTTTCGATATGAAAATGTTGTAGACCTATGAGTTTTAAATTTCATTTACATTCAGATTTTCTATAAAAATTATATTTTCCAGATTTTGTATCAAAATTCCGTTCGTAACGTAATTCATGTTACACATTTCAATAAATAAAACAAGGGACCGAAATCTATTAAGTAAATTTAAAAATATTTGAAAAATTGATGAACACCTTAAACCTATGTTTTTGAAATTGAAGAATAATTCGACAAAGTTTTTTGACTTCAGATTCGTATTAAGGAGAGCAAAATATTTTAGAAACATTTATTGAGTCTGTGCCTATATTTTTATTTGGATCAAATATATAAAAGATTTTGATGTACTTCTCCGCAACTTGAAGTTGAATAGCCTTCAAGACCTTTTTGATTTTAGATCCGGTCTTAGAAAACCAAAATACTCAAAAAAGGTTTTAGCAGAAGGCTGTACAAAAAATTAATTTTTGTCCAGTGATGTATTAATTGGTGCGGCCCTCCGTAAGTTTGCGAAATCCCAAATTTGGCCCTTCAAGCCATTTATGTGCCCATACCTGGTATATATAAACGTAAATAAAACCTAATTTTACTAAAAGTTGGGTTATTTGTACTTATTTCTAATTTGCCATGCGCTCCTTTTTTTTTATAAAAGTCAAGTTAAAAGTACAAGCATTTAGTCCAGAAATTAATTATACGGGAATAAAATTGAACTAAAAAAATTTTAAAATTCCAAAAATTTAGTTTAATGTATTGGTAAATTAGTTCTAAGTTTTAAGAACTATTGCATAAAATTAAGTATATACATATAAACTAAAATGAAACCTAATTTTACTAGAAGTTGGGTTATTTGTACTTATTTCTAGTTTGCTATGCGTTAATTTTTTATGAAATTCAAATTAAAAGTACAAGCATTTAGTCCAAAAATTTATTATACGGGAATAAATACCGTTACCGAAACAGCAATACCGGTACGTACCGGTATTAAAAATTATGTTAAAAACATATAGAAACAAGTAAAAACATGGCATATTTTTAATTTTAAGTACTGAAAATACAGATTTTAAGCTATAAATTCAATACTGGTAGTTTTAATTAGTAATATTATTATCTATAAATTTTTTTTGGAAAAAAAAAATACTCAAGATTATAAAATAAAAAAATTGTAATTTTTATATAAAATAATAAATACCGGTAAAATACCGGTAACTACCCATAAAAATAACGGTATCGGTAACGATAACGGTATTTGGAATTTTTTTTAGAGGTATCGATAACGGTAACGGTATTCAATTTGAAACGGTATTTTAGCGATAACGGTATTATAACGATAACGGTAACCAACCTTGAAAAATACAGAAATTTAGTTAATGCATTGCCAAAAAAGGTCTAAATTTTAAGAAATATTTGCGTTAAATTAAGTACATATACACTAATGTGAAACCAAATTTTATTATAAATTGGGGTATTTGTACTAATTATTAGTTTACAATGTGTTTCTTTTTTTTCAAAAATTTAAGTTAAAATTACAAGAATTAAGTTCAAGAATTACTGAAAAATATCCTACATAAGGAAAAATTACTAACATTTAGTTTATTTCTAGGAATTTCAACTTAAAGTAATGAAATTTTATTTATTTGAAGTACCCCGAGTAAAAAAGACTATATAACATATATTTTTTAATATTAAAATATATGATAATATAAAATATTGTATGCGACTTTATATGATTTTATATGATGATATATTATAAATTTTTTAGAAATTTTCTCATATGTAATCATATTAAATCATATATCAGTATTGGCTTTATTGCAAATTGTTTATATAAGAATATATAACTGATAAAACCGTTAAAAATTTTATATATAAATAGATACGAAAAATAATTTTGGTTTTATTTTATATATTACAATATATTAGTTAATCTCAGACACAAGTTAGAAACTCATTTCATCAAAAACTATTTTTTGTATGTTTTACTCTATTTTTTTATTAAATTAATATTTTCTGAGCTTTTTTGTTACTTTTAAAAGTTTTTTCTTTTTAATTTAAATAATCCAATTTAAAGAAGTTAACATTTAAAATCATGACCCTTGTAATGGGTTAATAAGTCTAGTTGCATACCATTGGAAGGTATTTCAAGTACCTTTCCAACGACATATATATTTTGCTCTGGTCCGATATGTTTTGATTCGAGAAATAAGCCTTTGAATATTGTTGTAGATAATCTTCAGCTCCATAAATCGGGAACTATGAGCTTCCAACAAAAAACAAGTGCATTTTATTTAAAATAAAAAAGGATAACATATTTAAAAACAAATTCTAAGTCCAAAGAAAATTCCCATATTTGATAAAAAATTATCTAGTCTTTAAAAAATAACAGATTTATACATTAACGTCTTTAATAGTTACTCCCCGTGAAAAAAATTATTCGATAGCATATCTTTTTTTATTTGGCATCATACTGAATTATATAAAATTTAATCCGGAAGATGGATTAATCAAATTGTATATAAATGAATAAAAAAGATATTTGAATTGATATAATTTCATCCAATTTTATCGGAGTTTTGGTCTTATTCAATTGCATTAAATTTTTTTTGTTTATATGAATGTTTATAGTGTAGAAAAACGACCAATTAATTAACTGAGAGAATTATCTGAATGATATTAATACATTTTTGCACATAACCGATGAAATTTCACTGGGCCCTCGTCTATTGAAACATTTTATTGAATTAATGGAATTTTTGATAAAATGTTGTGAAAATATTCATTTTATTTATTAAAAGTTTCATACACTTAATGAAAAAGTTTCATTAAAACTAAATTCATAAAATATATGAAGAATTTTCAACAAATTTAAGAAATTTTTCATTTACCTTTTGAAGAAAGCTTTATTACTTTATTAAAAAATTTCATTAAAACTGGTGAAGCAAACTTCTCTCTATGTAGGTTATATAATCCAGTATCACTTAGTAGTAACTACGCAGAAGAAAAAAATTTAAATCATACAGAAACACCGTTTATTAAGATAGAAATAGCTTTGAAATCACACAAATCTCAGGTTTTTTTCTTTTTATATAAGAAATTGTCTGCTTATTTTTAAAATCGAAAAACACATTAACTTAATTATGAAAAAGTTTAACTATAATTTACTTTAATAAGGATCAGTATTATAGCCACCAATTAGAAAATTTAGTTTCAAAGTTTCTTACTTAAATAAAATATCCTACTTAATAATGACAATAACACTAGCTCTAGTATTCATACTTTATTTACAAAGTGTTCGTAAAAAATCAAATGTTAATTAAAATCTGATATAGTAATTGATTTAACTATAATTTTTTCTCTGTGTAGTTACCTTTCTTATTATTTCTTTCATTAGATTTAATATTAGATATTCGGCCTGATTCCGAGTGTCGTATTTGTAGTCGAAATTTTCGACTCCATATAAAATGATTTTGTATATAATGGAAATTATAAAGAAATGAAACTCTGATACTGGATTTTTTTAAATCTGAGTGTTATATATGCTAAATCCAATTGAAAAATTGTTCAAAAGTTGTGTTTTTAGCGAAATTTCAGCAAATTCGACTTAGTTTCGACTACGACTACGACACTCGTAATAAGGCCGATTGTAAAAGTGTGACATTGGTATGTCTCATTTATCCCAGAAATGAAAAAATTCTGGGTCATTAGACACCCTAGATGCAACATAACAGATAAGCTCAGCTTTTTAATTTTGTATTGATTTATTAAGTATATAATTGTATTTAAATCAACATACATATATTTTGTTCGATTCGAGATAGTAAATAATTTTATCTAAAATTTTCTTGGGTCACATTTAGTTTTATAAAGTGTTGTTCGAAGCAATATAAAAATGTATCTTCAACGAGATATAATTTGATCAAGTATATGTATTTGTATATGGCATATAAAATGATATAAGAGAAAAGATTTTTTAGGATATGATTATATAAGGCAACGAATAAGAAAATTTTGAAAATCGGAATCGCAGATAAACTCATATTTAATTTTATACGTTGTTATTCACTCTTTGAATAGATACAATTGGATCAAACCTAACTTGATCAAATCTAATCGTTTTTTCACGGGTCATTATCAACAGTAGCCCTCGGCTGACAGTCAGGCATGTGATGAATATCGAAAACGAAAACGATCTGATTTTCAATGGTAAATATTTTAGGATCTGTACAATACCAATTTATATTTTATTTCTTAATTTAGATGTCCGGCGTCAAAAAAAAAACCATAAATAATAATTTGAAGCCAATTTGATTTTCGCGAAACAAATTATTCTAGATTGAAAAACTGTTCGTTTTCGATTTTCATCACACCCCTGAGTGTGTAGGACCCGAAATCCTGCTGCCCTCCAATTCAAAGTTTTTTTTATCATTTAAATTTAATCATATCGTATTGGATTAACTAATATCCAATTTGATCGGGACAAAATTCGGATATAAGTTTATCATTTGATATAACTTTGTATCCTTGTAAATACAATTATATCCAATATGATTCAATTTAATATAACTATTTTTCGGATGAAATTATATCCAGTTACATATTGCAAATATATCCATTAACATATAATTTTATATACACTTTTTTACTCGGGACGTTACAATATTTCCTAATTTAGAGAAAATTTATAAAATTGTCCTATGAATAAGTTCATTTTTATTCAAAGTGAACACAAAATAAGATATTATACTCAATTAAAGTACTTAATTTGAGTATATATTTCTTCGTTTTGTGTAAATGTGCCCTATAGTAAATGAAAATTATTATTAACCCTCTAACCGGCAAGCCCGCCTCCAGGCGGGGTATATTAAATTGACCAGAAATTCGCCAAAGGGGTATTTTATAATAAGAAATTATGCTTTTTCAACAGAAAACAAAATTTATAAAATTTTTTGTGAAGAATTTTTTTGTATACAATGCACGGTTTGGAAGTAAGAAAGTGTCAAAGATAAAATTTCGTAAAATTTTAAAAATTAAATATTTTAAAACAACCAAAAGTTTCAAAAATCTTAAGAACATATTTAAATTGACTAAAACAATTGATAGTGACCATGAAGTAAGATTGGAGCTTAAGCTATTCAAAAAGTTCCTTACTTTGGTCCAAGGACGCACAGGATTCCATAAGGATACCTTTAAAGGACATCGCCTTAACTTCACAACGAATGGACGGATTTTTTTGAAATTTGGTAAAAAGAATATATTTTATATAGGTAGCAAAGCTTATAAGTTTGAATAATATATATTGAAGTTTTGGTGCGTTTTCGCTCAATTTCGCATTTTTCGAAAATCGCTACATCCTCTTAAGTAACAGCGCAAAAAATTTATTTTTTTTATTGCAATTATTTCTTGGTAAGAGAAATAATTTGTGCGTAAATCTATTAATTTTTATGCGCTAGTTTGCAAGATTCACCCTTAAACTATTTTGGCAACAAACAAAAATTTTGTAGAAGAACTTATTGTTTATTTTTCGTGAGAAACACATGGTATAAATTTCATTGCAAAAAAGCTTGGGCCGGTTAGAGGGTTAAACCAAGTTTATAATTTATTAATATAGATTTATTTTAGTTAATATATATATATATTATAGGGCGGGTCGATTTAATAATCGCCCATGGCTCAGTGAAAATCGTATTCTAGGGATCAACATAAGAAACTTTGCCGAAGGAACCATACCTCTAAAACGAATTCTACTACCCCCAACTGTTGACTTTTGTCCCGTAGGGTCAAGTTTTGAAAAATCCCACTTTGACCCATTTAGAGTGCCCCAATCGAGTCCAAATGTATGACCGACCCCCACTAACTTTGGAGGGCCGATCCACCCATGCCAGTGGCACACCCCCTGGAACTCCCCTGGGGGGTTCCCCATACAAACATTTTAAAAAATCACCATTTTTGGCACTTTATTTTATTATTTTTTATTTATTTTATTTATTTTTATTATTTTATTTATTTTATTTATTTTTTCTCTTTAGAAATTTATTTAGTCAGAACATAAGTAAATGAAAAAATTAATTTAACTTAGTAATAGAAAAGAAAATAAAAAAAATTACTGTTTGAAGTCTTTTTTGCTTTCAAGTCTGGGCAATTTCGCACGGCTCTCTAATGTCGTCACCATAACAGCCTCTACATTTTCCGGTATAACTCGTTTGGAAACGCTAGCTAGCAATTGAACGTGTCGTTCTGTTGCAGGTCGTAAAATAGGTTGTGTGGGTTTTTTAAGCCACCACAAGACACAGCTGCATGTCGTAAACTTACTTAAGCTAAATCGGTTACAGGTAGAATTGAGCATAAAATTATCATAAAGGATTTTCCAGAAGTAATAAAAGGCGCACTTGCTTAACAGAATTTGTAGTCAGATTAACGTTTAATTTACATGTAAGTACTTTATGGGCAGTTTTGACAACAAAATCGGTTACAGGTAGAATTGAAATTACCATTTCATTCTTATTACCTCGTCTCCTAGACCATATATAACGCAACAGTTTTTGTGAATGCATTAAGTCGTTGTGAAGAACTCGAAGTGTGAAGTGCTAATTTGACTAAATAAATTTCTAAAGAGAAAAAATAAATAAAATAATAAAAATAAATAAAATAAATAAAAAATAATAAAATAAAGTGCCAAAAATGGTGATTTTTTAAAATGTTTGTATGGGGAACCCCCCAGGGGAGTTCCAGGGGGTGTGCCACTGGCATGGGTGGATCGGCCCTCCAAAGTTAGTGGGGGTCGGTCATACATTTGGACTCGATTGGGGCACTCTAAATGGGTCAAAGTGTGATTTTTCAAAACTTGACCCTACGGGACAAAAGTCAACAGTTGGGGGGTAGTAGAATTCGTTTTAGAGGTATGGTTCCTTCGGCAAAGTTTCTTATTTTGATCCCTAGAATACGATTTTCCCTGAGCCATGCCTCCCCACAAATCGACCCGGCCTAATGTGTACTATAATATTCTGTTCCTGTTTGATTAAAAGTTATACCAATTAGAATTCGAAAATTTAACATTTCTAAATGCTAACAGAAAATTTAGACCAACAGTTTTTGAAAAGTATTAGCCACCTCTAATTAAATTTTTGAAAATTTAAAATCCTTTTAGTTTTTTTTTTCTAAAATTTTGATAGAAAACTCATGATAAAGAGTCTTGAAAAAAGTCAGATATTTTTAAATTAAATGTTTGAATCAGAGACCCAAAATAACTGTTATATTTCTTAAAAAGTCACCACCCAAATTTATTTAATTATAATATTTCAATAATGCACTATATTTTATAAATCATATTGTACAAAAAAATTACAAAGTTTGGCAAATATTTTAATTTTTTCGATTTTTATATTTACTCTATAAATTTCTGTTGTTTTTTGATTTTTATTTTAAAACTTTTTATAAAAGTTACAGAATGATTTTTTTTTTGAAAAAACTAAGCACTAACTTTTTTATTTGATAATAAAATAAAAATTAAAAATTGACCTAAATTGAATGCCGGAAGTTGCTGGAATATACATATTTACTCACTTTAAATCACTGTTCAATCTTTTATTAACACTATTTGACATCATCAGGATATTATAATTGTTGAAGTCATTGGTTCTATGGCTTTTGATTTATGTTTTTAATTATTAATTTTTTACAAAGAAAAAAAAATTACAAAATAACTTTTATTATTTTTGAAAAAATAAAAATCGTGTTTGGATTGTTTTTGTTTGAATTAAAAATAAAAATCAAACAGAGCAAATAAACAGAAAATTAAAAATATTCAAACAAGAAATAATTGTAAAACAATCAGTTTTTTCAATAAAAGTTATAACTGTTACGTCCCTGGTTTGAATTAAATCATAAAAAATATTATTTTTTAAATAATACCTAAATTTATCTTTGATTTACTTAAAATAATTTAAAATGTTAATTAATGTTAATTTTTGTTTTTAATTCAGCAAAGAATAGCGAATTTTCTTACTATATTTTACAGAACCTAGTTCAAAATATTTTATATATACCAAATTTTATATATACCAAATTTTATATATACCAAATTTTATAGCTACCCGAGTAAAAAAGTATATATAAAATTATATGTGAATGGATATATTTGCAATATGTAACTGGATATAATTTCATCCGAAAAATGGTTATATTAAATTGTATCATATTGGATATAATTGTATTTACAAAAAATAAATGTATGAAGAAAAAAATATTTTTTGCCTAAAATATTAAAAAAAAGTAATAAACAAAAGGTTATTGATTTTTATGGTAGCGGTAACAAACATTTATTTTTACCGGCAAAACTGTTGAGTATATAGAAAAACGTTATATGAACAGATTAAAGGAATTGTAATTTTTAATTTTTTTAAAATTGTTTGAGCAAAATCGGAATAGTGGTTCTCGAGTTATGTCAAAAAAAAGATATATCTCGATTCCTAGGGTTGACCCAGCGAAACGCCGGGACACGTATAACTTGTTTTTGACCGATATAACATTTCCCGTTGGTTTCATCCCATCCCGATTTTGACAGTCGCATAGTGTAATGAGTAACTATTAAAGACGTTAATGTATAAATCTGTTATTCTTTAAAGACTAGATAATTTTTTATCAAATATGGGAATTTTGTTTGGACTTAGAATTTTTTTTTAAATATGTTATGCATTTTTTATTTTAAATAAAATTTTAATGGTTAGCCCGGCAATGCACTTCTTTTTTGTTGGAGGCTCATAGTTCCCGATTTATGGAGCTGAAGATGATCTCCAACAATATTCAATGGCTTATTTCTCCACTCAAAACTTATCGGACCAGAACAAAATATATATATCGTTGGGGAGGTACTTGAAATACCTTTCCAATGATATGCAACATGCCTAGACTTATTAACCCATTACGAGCCGGGCCATGATTTTAAATGTTAATTTTTTTAAATTGGATTTTTTCAAATTAAAAAAATAACTTTTAGTAGTAAAAAAGCGCAGAAAATATTAATTTAATGAAAAAATTGAGTACCCGAGTAAAAAAGTTTTGATATAATCATATATTATTTTATGTAATTGCTTATAGTAAATTATAGTTACATATGGCCACATATGCTTTTAAATGCCTTTATATAGTCATATGTTAGATATTTTTTCCTCAAAGGTTTTAATATGGAGACATACGTGATTTTATATTATTACATACTGGCCTACATATAATTGCATAAGCTATATATAAGTACATAAATTAACATATTACAGATATAATTACATATACGTTTATATATAATTTAGTATGACACTATACATAATAATATAAAACTATATGTGGAGCCATATAAGAAATATTTCATAATTTGTGTTACATATGATTATATATTGACAAATAAGAACCCATATATAAATTAATATGGTTCCATATCTACAATATTTCATGATTTCTTTAATATATAACAATACAACGTTCTTTATAAAATCATCTATAATTATATATCATCCCACATAAGCAATTATTTCAAAGTGATTTGATATAAAAATATATAAGGTCCATATAAAACCGTATTATATTATATGTGGTTCTATGTTAACAATGATTTTGAACTAGTTTTAGATTTAGTAATTACTAGGGGTAGGCGCGTGACTAGAAATGTTCGTGAGTCACATTATTCACACGTGATCGTGAGTAATAATTACTATACTCAAGTGATTCGTGCGTGAGTCTGAGAATATATAATTCATACTTGATTCGTGCGTGAGCGTGAATAAGAATATATAACCCGTGCATGATTCGTGTGTGAGTTTATTTTTTGCATCATATATTTTTAGTAATTTTTACTATTTTGTAATATTTTACTATTTTTCTTATATCTTGGTTGTATAACATAATCCTATTAACTTTAAAATTTCAGTCTTGTTAACTTTATTTTAAAATTACTAAAAATAAAGAAAATTTTGTTTATGTGTAATGCACTGTCATGGTAAATCTGGATAAAAGTAATGGAAGATTTATCGAAATTATAGGATCTCCAGCAGATCTTTGGGTTAATCATTATATTTGGAAATTAATTACTTATGCAATTACACAATTACATGTAATTGTAATTGAAAAAATTCAATTTCTATTACTACATATTATTTGTAATCGTAATTCAAAAAAAAAACAATACAAGTAATTTGTAATTGAAAATTTTCAATTATACATTACATATAGGGAATGCATCCCGGGATTACCCGTCCCGGGATTCCCGGGAAATTAAGCATTTTTCAGTTCCTGCATTCCCGGGAATTTGGACCGGGAATCCCGGGATTTCAAAAAATGCAATTTAAAATAATCAAGTAATTATTTTAAATTTTCTTATGCAAAATTTTCCAACCTTTTGAAAATAGTAAACATTTTACATTAGGCTTGCTCGTTTACTTACTACAATTTGTTACTTTTACCACAACTGGAAAAATTCAAAGAGCTACACTTCGCTCTCCATAAACTGAAAATAATATCAAGAAAGGAAAACACATTTTTTTATTAATTGTTTTTTTATAAAAGGTATTGTTTTTAAAATGTATATTTTATAAATAATACTTATTATAAAAGGTACATTTTGTAAAAGGTACTTTTTATAAAAGAGTCAACCTTGTTCCGAAAGTTGTACACCCAGAAAACAGATTCGGTGCTGACAACTCCATTTGTTGCCAATCGAATGGTTCATTTGCATCAAATGAATTTTTCGTTTGCGGTTACCGAATTCTTCTTCATTCAATTGAAATTCCGTTGTCACAGTCAAACTAGTCTTGTCTCAACTGGTTTCCTGTTGCCACAACTGAAAAATTCGGCTACCACAACTGAACCATGCGATTGACTACAAATGGGGTTATCAGAACTGAATCTGTTTTCTGGGTGTGCACATTCATTCGGTTTAAAGAAAATACTTGAAATTTGAACTACGAAAGGTACTTTTTATAAAAGTTACATTTTAGGAAAAGTACTTTTTATAAAAGGCACTTTTTATAAAAGACACATTTTATAAAAAATATTTTTATGTAAGGTACTTTTTTAATAAAAACGTAGTTTTTAGAAAAACACTTTCAAATATACATTTAGAAAATACTGTCAAGATTAACTATAAAAATATGTGGTTTTTATATGTATTTTTAGTACAGGTTAGTTTAGCTTGAACAAAAGAATATAATTTGACCATATTTTAAACTTCAATTCAAGTATGATAAAAATAACTAGAACGATTATTTATAAAAGTTCTAACAATTTCACTTCAGTTTAGTTCATTTTGAACTTGAAGTTTATA
This sequence comes from Leucophora obtusa, assembly GCA_949987735.1. Classification (NCBI taxonomy): domain Eukaryota; kingdom Metazoa; phylum Arthropoda; class Insecta; order Diptera; family Anthomyiidae; genus Leucophora; species Leucophora obtusa. Next base: position 247,431,274 of record OX465295.1, read on the forward strand.
TAATTATGTATTTTAATACAGTTTAGTTTAATAAACTAAAACAATGTAATTTGGCCATATTTTAAACTTCAATATAATAAAAATAACTAGAGCGTTTTTTTATAAAAGGTCATATTACTTAATTTTTAGTTCAATAAACTAACTTTTCGTTCAATTAAACTAATTTTCTAACCTTTGCAATAATATAAGTAGCAGTTTAGTTCATTTTGAACTTAGGAATACAAATTGACCATTGTTTAAACTAAACTAAAACTAAAGCGATTTATTTATGAAAGTACATATTTAAGTTCAACTAAACTAATTTCCATACCTTGGCATGAACTAAAATTAAGTTAAACTTGAAATATAAATAGTTAAAAGTACTATATGAAAAGAAAAAGTTAGTTTACTTTTACTCTGTATAAAGAAATGTGTAATTAGATTCATATTGTACTTTTAACTTTTGACTGTAACTAAGTTCAAATGAACTTAAATTTAAGTATTGAGAAATCTTATTAAACATGTGAGAAACACAAATGATTGCGCATGTATTTGTAGCTTGGCTTTCTATTTTAAGTTCAATGTTTATTCCTTCTTAGCTAAATTATAACAATATGTTAACTAATTTTAGTTAACATGCAGTTCACTAAACTAAAATTGAAAAAATATAAACTGAAAAAAGGACGCCGAGCTACACATACATTCACAAACAATACATGTTTTTCTTCACTTTTTTCACATTGTTTTACTTTTAATTAATTAATTTGTTTAATACTTACTTAATCGATTGCCAAGTGGATGCAAATATGCTTAACAGAGCATTTACTAACACCCCTGTAATCCAAGCAAATCCCACTTTTTTCAATTTCTCCCCAGACACGTTAGATACAGATAATGAGAAATCGTTACTCATCTGTTTAATACTATTATAATGTCATGTATGTATCCGTTAAACTGGAAACATGCAAAAATTTTGCCATTACCTAAGTCGAATGGAGAATACAGACCCATTGCCATCTTATCTTTTCTATCGAAAGTTTTAGAAAAACTTTTGTATAAACAAATGATTGCATATGTTAATACTCATAATTTGCTCAACAGTATGCAATCTGGTTTTCATCAGAATCATAGCTGCGTTACAGCTCTTGTTGAAGTAAATGAAAATATACGGCAAGGACTAGAAAATGGAAATATTAACTTTTTAGTACTTCTAGACCATTCTAAGGCTTTCGATACGGTAGACCATGATATACTTAAATACTTAACTTAAATACTTTTTTACATTTGCTGACACATCTACTAAACTTATATCATCGTATCTCTCGAACCGCACACAATCGGTATTTATAAACGATGTATGGTCAGATAATCCCTTATTAGGGGTGTGCCTCAAGGTTCTATTTTAGATCCACTTTTATTTTCGTTATATACAAATGATTTGCCAAAACAACTGACTAAATGTAAAATACATTTATACGCAGATGACGTGCAACTCACTTTAAGTAGCCCAGTTCAAAATATTGCTTCAGGCATATCCTATCTAAATGATGACCTGAACAGAATCTACCTTTGGGCCTCTGCAAACGGACTCTGTCTGAATCCGCGTAAATCTAAGTGTATTGTGATACGTAAGAAAAGTTTAATTCTCTCCATTTCTGAAGATATCGTTATAAATGGCGAGAAGATTGAAATTGTTAACACAGCGAAAAACCTTGGGATAATTTTCAACAGCAACTTGACATGGACTGATCGCATAAACTCACTGGTTGGTCAAACTTATGTAAAGCTACGAGCTGTCTGGTCCACACAATATTTCACCCCGGCATTACTTGCCAAGACGTACTTGATTCCCAACCTGATGTATGGGTGTGAATTATTTGGAAGCTGTGATTCAGTTAGTAACAGAATACTAAAGCCCATATGACACTTGCTAGTTTCTAGATTCTAGTTTTTTGCACCATCAATGCAAATTATATGAAGGGTACTGCATTACCAACATCAATTTGACAGTTTGATAGTTTTTCGATATAGTTGTTCGCTTTACACACATTATTTCTCACATAAGGAAATTCGTGCTCTCTTCTATTTTGGATTATTAATACTGAAACTAGCAAGTGTCATACGGGCTTCAATGTATTATTTAATAATATTATTAGATATAGGTATGGATTGAGAGGGTTTGCTCATGTTTCCTCTGTCTCAAATAATCTTTACGGAGTCTCTCTAGATAATCTGCTAAAAATTCGCACACTGACATTCTTGCATAAAATAATAAACAGTCAGATCCCCAATTATTTATTTGACAAAATACGCTTTTTCCAATCGCCACGAAACCGGAATATTGTAATTCCTCGACATCAATGCCTAATGTCTGAATGGCAGTTTTTTGTACATGCCGCTCGTCTATGGAACAATCTTCCACTAAGTCAACAGCAATGCTAATAGTTTCAAAACATTTTTATTGAATTTTTTCAAATAATTTTCTTTCTTTGCTTATCAATATTGTTATATTTGTACTAAGTTTGTTTATGTCAATTTATAATTAATAGAAGAATATTCTAACTAAATATATGAATATAATTAATAATAATATAAAAATTCTTTTTTGTAAAGTAATACGCTCCTGTACTATAAATATAAGACACAGTCTTGTTGTACAGGAAATGAAATCAATTAAATAAATAAATAAATTTTTCCAACACAACACACACTGTATAAAATTTAAATTTTTAAACAAATTATTTTTAAAAAATTTAAATATAATATTACCCCCGCACGATGTGTATACTTCAACGAGAACTTTCATACTGATTTGTTTTATTTATTCTCTTTCTAGTAACTCAGATTTTTTTTATTTTTGTCAACGTACATTTGAATACTTCTGTTGTATTCTTTTTGTAGTTGCTGTTTTTTAAAGTATTTTCAACACATATATAAAAACCTGTTTTATTGAAAATAAGAGATTACTCAAACAATAACTACTTTTGCTTTGTAAGTTCATATAAACTTATTTTCAATGATAGAAAAGTTCATAATAAACTTTGTTAATATAATTTTGTCAAGTTAAATAATTTGTAGGAATATAAACTATTATTAAGAAAATTTTTATTGCTTTAAGTAAAATTTTCTTAAATTTTTTTTAAATACAAACATTTTAGTTTATGTTTACTAAATCTGAATGCAAAAGCAAACTTGGAAAAATATTGAATTTTTTATTTTTGGAAGAGTTTAAATTCCTCTAATTAAGTTAAGCTATGTACTTGATTTTGGTAAATTTATAAACTTGAATCAATTAACTTTAACTTGAACTAAAATTTAACACAGAAAATTATGATGAACTAAATTCAACGGAATAAACTATTCAGTAGCTAAAATTATGTTCTACAAATGAGTACAATATACTTAATAGAATAACAATTTAACTAATTTTTGGTAAAATAATTTGAATAAAATTTTGAACTATTCCTGAGTTTATGAACTATTTTTTTACTCACATTTTTAAATTTTCTGGAGTTCATTTTGAAATACAGTTTAGTTCACTTTAGTTTAATCTTTTTTCTGAGTGTATGTTTCAGCCTTTCTACTAAAATCATCCCCGTCAATTTAGAAAGTTTTAAAAAAGGCCCCTAAAATTTTTAGAATCTATGTTAAGTATTTGGATGAAACTGGTGGCCAGTATGGAAAATTGGACAAGGGTTCCGCCATAAAAATCATTTTGCAGACTATATTATGGCTGAACTTTCCAATTCTAGTCATGAAATTTTCCTGGTCAATTTAGAATTGGGAGCAATCTAACATTAAAATAATGTACTTTTAAGTGAAATTTTATGGGTGAACATGGTGGTCACTATGGAAAATTGGACAGAAGTTCCTGAACGAAAACAATATCTTAGGCTATTTAAGAGGTCTAGTTGCCAGCCAATCTTTTGGAATTGTGCTGCTTAATTTAGAAACTGGTCTAAAAGGACCCTAAAATTTTGTTAAGTGTTTGGATGAAATTGGTGGACAGTATGGATTATTATTTGACTTTTAAATTATTTGCTTCGACATTAACCGAAAAAGAGGCGATCAATCGAGAAATCGGTTAATCGAATAACCGAATTGGAAACACTAATATTTTCCGACTGGTATTGGATTTTTATGCCTTGTTAAGGTAAATAATTTTTCTCTTTAAAAAAAAAGAGTATTTTTTCAAGTTTTTTGTTTGTTTTTTGATTTTTGTTGTTGTTTTTTTTTGTTGTTTATTTTTGTTTTTTTTTGTTTTTTGTTTGTTTTGTTTTTTAATTGTATTTTTATTATATTTTTTTTCGTTGAATACATCAAATTTAGCTTTGTATGTCCTCACTTATGTTTAATGGTGAAATATCGTAACCCCCACGGACATGATCTCCATATCCGATTTGAGGATTATAACCCCTAAATTAAAACAAGTACTATGATCAACATGATTTTGATCATAATCCCCAGTTATAAATGGATATATTCCCCATAGACTTTTAAGACCTTTTTTTTCAAAAGGACGTAATCCCCATTGTGGGGATAACAGTACTGTTCTTGTATGTAGTCGGTTTTTAAGGGCTTTTTGCTCTATGCCTGAAGCTGAGTAAAGGTTTTCTGCGTAGCCGACATTCGGCCAGTTTTAGGGGTATTCTACTCTGTGCTATGTCCGAAGCCGGCTTCGCTGAGTAAAGGTTTTTTGCGTACATAAACTAATAATTTAGCTGAAAACACGATGTTACTAATTTTCCTACCAACTTATTTTTTTTTTGGTTAGGGTTGTATATTGAATCTAACGCTTACTAAAACACATTGACTAAGTTTTATGTTGCCTTGTTTTTAATTAATATTTTGTATTTTAAATTGTTTTTAATTTCAGGCTGCACAAAAGTTTTATTCTCTGCTGGTTTTAAAGAAGTTTCGTGCACTAAACATATCACAATCAACTCCCTACTCGGATATAGTTGTGACACGTGGGCCTTTATTTGAAAATCCTAAGCTGTAAATGTTTTGGTTATTTAATTTTAATTTATTTAAATCGTAAATCGTGTCTATTTTTGTAAAACATTTTAATATTAAGAAAAAGAAAGAAAAATTAATTAAACATTTATTGTCACATTCAATTGCGTGAAAATGGTATCCCAACACAGGTGGAAATTGTCCAAAAATTGCGTTTCCAATACTGTTTTCTACACTAGCGTGAAGTTAGCCCACACACATATCAAACATTTAAAAAATATATTTTACAATCACACATCAAAAAATATTTCCTATAAATATTGTGGGCCAACTTCACAACACTATATAGCAGGGCTGGCCAAACTATGACACGCGTGTCAGTAGTGGCACGCGAGTGAATCTTAGGTGGCACGCGACGTTTTGTTGAATATTTTCAAAAAATTAAAACTTTATTAGAATAGTAGCAAAAAATTCGGTCAATGTTAAAATCACAAAAAAGTGTGATTTAACTCGATAATGGTTAAATTTTTAATAGAGATTGTAAACCGTCTTTTAAAATGGAACTCTGTATTGGAACCGTTTTTTGTTTACAGAAATATGGTTAATACAGAACTCGCAAATTCGTTCATCAAAAAATTTTCCCGCGATTAGTGTATTGCCAAAAGAAACCTTTTGGGAAAATTACTAAAATTCTAAAATTGCATAAAATTGGAAAACAGCTTGTAAAGAAATTATGATTTTTCAGAGGGAAAATAGGTGTTACACTTTTAATAATATGTCAGTATAAAAATCTGTCAAACCGTTTTCAAATCGATTTGACTAATTTTTAACAAATCGATTAACCCTCAAAGGAAAAAAATTAAATAATCTGCAATGAAATAATGTTAAAAAAATAAATAGTAAAAAGGTTAATAATTTATTTTAAGGGGATTACCTTCGTTGGAATTTGAAATTGGGGTTTAATTGCGTTTCGCAGAGCCATTTCATATGAAATGGAAATTTCATTGTTCAAATCCATAATGTCCACTTTTTATTCATTAATATGAAAATAAAAATCGCATGATTTATTCTAACCAAATAAAATTTTAGCCTACGGACTACGGAACCTTTATCATCCAGTTTCTTGCATATCTAAATAATATTTGGCGCCCAAAAATTTAACTTTTAACAAAATGAAATAACCACCTAAATATAGAATAACCCCCAAAAAAATTAAAAGGCAATAATGTCCAAACTATTTTTATTTTATTTCATTGGGCATTTTTTCATAATGAAATAATCTCAATATTTAAAGATTAAATAAACCCCCAAAAATTAGATAACCCTTAAATATTGTTACGTCATTTCTTGGATGTTATTTAATTTTTCCCTTTGGGAGTTATTTCATGGTGGTTATCCGTAGCGCTGATAAATATGTACATCTGTGATGACATTTACACATTTTTAAGAAAGACCTTTTAAAAGACAGCTAAAATTAAGGTGGCATTTCTTTTTATATAATAATATTGGTATGGTTCAATTATGTATGGAACAAAATATCGGCCAAATGGCCGCCACGACCTCGGCGGCACACCTCCATCCGATGGTCCAAATTTTCGATGACGCTGAGGCATAATTGAGGTTCTATGCCGTTAATGTGCTGAATTATCTCATCCTTTAGCTCTTGAATTGTTGCTGGCTTATCAACGTACACCTTTTCTTTCAAATAACCCCATAGAAAAAAGTCCAACGGTGTCAAATCACATGATTTTGGCGGCCAATTGACATCGCCAACCACGTGAGATAACTCGGCCATTGAATTTCTCGCGCAAAAGAGCCATTGTTTCGTTAACTGTGTGGAAAGTGGCAACAATCCTGTTGAAACCACATATCGTCCAGGTCCACATTCGCAATTTCTGGCCACAAGAAGTCCGTTATAGTGAACACCATTTACGGTAACTGCTTGGCCAACCTCATTTTCGAAGAAGTACGGCCCGATGACGCCGCCAGCCCATAAACCGCACCAAACACAAAAACAGGTCTTTTCACATTTCCTACAGACCCGATTTGCTGAAATTTGTGCACAATTCTCCCGATTGTGGACACATTTGGTCGATTATGCTGACCAAAGAAATCACGAAGTGCACGAAATGCATTTTGATTGGAACGCCCATTTTCATAATAAGCCTGAATAACTTTAACGCGCTGCTCTATTGTGTATCTTTCCATGGTTCAAATTGAGTTAGTCTCAAATTGAGAAATGTCAAATGAAATGCAGAAAAAAACTTGACGTTTAGATGTGGTTCACATTCAACATCGGCCCTTAAAATTTAACCACCCTTTACAAAGGGATATAATTACGAGTTGATCGTTGAGGAACATTAAAATTTACATTGTTGAGCAGGAGATCTGAAACAACATTTCCATTTAACAAATTTGTTAAAAACGCGATATTAAGCATTGTTCTTCGGCTTTTTAATGTAGGCAGTTTGATCATCGTTAATCTCACAGTGTATGGCGGAAGATTTTTAGCAGGATACCAGGACGGGTTTCTTAAACAAAATAGCAGGAATTGTTTTTATAATGATTCAATACGATCAATATGAACATTATACTCAGGATCCAAAATAATAGAACCATATTCCAAAATTGGCCTCTAGGGTTTGGGATTTCCCGGACTTTTTCATTTCCCAGGAAACGGGAATAAATCCCGGGAAATATTTTTGAACAAAATTGTTAATGAAAACCACCTATATAAGTAATATTTGTTAAAAAAAAACACTATTTCAGTACAAATTCAGTCTGTGTAGTGAGAATTCAAAGTAAAAAATATCATAATGTTGAACATGTGGTTTTACATAAATTACTCTAAGCACTGCCAAATGAATTGCATGATTTCAGCAGAAAGCACCCACTACTGGATTGTCGGAAACAAACCGTTTCATCACATTCGGCACATTAGATATGGTGGCCACAATGTTATTTTCCAAGAATAAATAAAACTATTCTATCCTTATTTCTACAATTCTTCTTAATTCATCAGCATTACATCTTCCTGACATATAAACCAACCGCAGGTTATAAAATGAATTATTTCCGTTTATACATATGTTCAAATATCTCTTTTGTGATATTCTGGTCCATTCATCTAAGATTATAGTAAATCTCCTATTGTTAGAAATATTGCTCAATATTTCTTTTATCTTTTACTTGATTGTAGTAATTTAATATAATGTTCTTTACATCGGTTTCGTTTTTTAGCAATGCCAGGTTTTTATTATAAAAACTTTCTCGAATAAACGAAGATCTAGTTATGGTGCGGATTGACATTCCGTCGACTGCGGCTAATTTGGATACCATTTCAGGAAATGTTTACCCTACCATAAAACGTTCAATGCCTATTCAGCTTACACTTTTTTCTTCGGGTACTTTGCTAATTTTAGCTGGAACGTTAAAACTGAGGCTTATAATTTTAGAAAAAAAATTGCACCATAAAGTCAAGTGGTTTAAGAGATATTGAGTTTCACATATTCAGTTCAGATTTTAAACGTGTATTTTTCAAAAAGTCCTTTTTCGTAGTGCGCGAAATTTATGAAATTTTATCTTTATATTGTTTTAAATAAATTGCTAAAATTTAACCCCTAAATTCATAAACGCTTTGTGAAATTATAGGAGGTTTATTGAACAAATTTTGTATGAAAATGACGTTTTGTAAACCTGCTATAACTTTATAAAGCATTTATGAATTGAGGGGTAAATTTATACTCTTGAAAATACAGATTTAGTTGCGGAGAAAATAATAAAAAAAATTAATTCATAATAGTTTTCCGCGTTTTTTTTTCTCCCGCAAAGCCTTTGAAACGGCGTTATTGCATATATTTGAGTGAGAAATTCAATTGATTTTTAAGTAATAAGCAGGGCAAGAAATTTCATGCAATAAAAAATCGAAAATATGCGCTTAAAATATGCACTATAAAATGGAAAATGTGCACTTAAACTAACATAAACGTAAAAATTCAGGTATCGGTTACAATAAGCCTGTTCGTTTACTTACTACAAGTTACTATATTTACTATAGCTGGAAAAATTCAATACAAAAAGTAAAAAAAAACTTTGCAATTGTAGTAAAAGTAGTAAGAAATTCGAGTAAACGAACACACTGAATATGTCTTAAAATACACATAGAAAAAAACTTTATTATAAAATAGAACTTAAATAATATGTGTACTATAAAATCGTACTCACTTTAGTAACTCAGAGAAAAAAGTGGCAGAAATTAATGCTCGGGGACAAGTTTTCTTTAAATAATTTTTATAAAATTTTTCAACTTTCTGTTAACACCCGAAAACGTTAATTTAAAATTACATCTATAAAAAATGTGTTAGTGGATGACAACATCTCTATATATAAAAGAATAACGTGACTGACTGACTGACTAACTGACTGACTGACTCAACATCGCTCAGCCCAAACCGCTGAAGCTAGGAAGTTGAAATTTGGTATGTAGGTTCCTCTTTCGGCGTAGACGTCCGCAAAGACGGGATTTTTGGCAATTCCTACCGGAACGGGCAAAAAGGGGGAAAGTCTCCCCCTTGACGGCCTGCCAAAACCCCTTTGGCTAGAAAGCTGAAATTTTAGATATGTGTTCCTTGGAGTAGGGGCTAACTTTTCTAGAAAGTACATTCAAGAATTTTGGACAGGGACGTTGTAAAAATGGGGGTTAAAAAGGGGAAAAGAGCCCCCCTTGACGGCCTGCCCAAACCGCTGGAGGTAGGAAGTTGAAATTTGGTTTAAACGTTTCTCCACTATCGTAATCATCCACCAAGACGGGATTTTTTTGAAATTTTTACAGGGATTGGCAAAAAGGGGAAAAAGTCTCCCCCTTGACGGCCTCCTCAAACTGCTGGAGCTATGAAGTTGAAATTTGGTATGTAGGTTCCTCGACCGGTGTAGACGTCCGTTGAGACGGAATTTTTGGCAATTCTTATCGGGAGGGGATAAGTATAAAAAGTACCTTTTTCTAAAAAAATTTACCTTTTTCCAAAAAAAGTATCTTTTTTCAAAAAAAAGTACCTTTTTCCAAAAAAAGTACCTTTTCCCAAAAAAAGTGCCTTTTTCCAAAAAATGTACCTTTTTCCAAAAAAAGGAATTTTTTACAAAAAAAAAAATACCTTTTTCCAAAAAAAGTATCTTTTTCCAAAAAAAGTACCTTTTTCCAGAAAAGTACCTTTTTCCAAAAAAGTACCTTTTCCAAAAAAAGTAATTTTTTCCAAAAAAAAATACCTTTTTCCAAAAAAAGTATCTTTTTCCAAAAAAGTACCTTTTTCCAAAAAAAAGTACCTTTTTCCAAAAGAAGTACCTTTTTCCAATAAAAGTACCTTTTTCCAAAAAAAGTACCTTATCCAAAAAAAAAATCATTTTTCCAAAAAAATACCTTTTCCAAAAAAGCACCCTTTCCCAAAAAAAGGACTTTTTTCCAAAAAAAATAAATTTTTCCTAAAAATAACTTTTTCAAAAAAAGTACCTTCTTCCATAAAGTACTTTGTAAAAATAAAGTATCTTTCTCCAAAAAATTTAGCTTTTTCCAAAAAATTCCATTTAAAAAAATATAATTTCACAAAAAGTACTTTTTTTCCTCCCCCCACGGATATCTCCACTAAAACAAGGTTTCTTGATATTCGGCATAGACGTCCGCTAAGACGTCCCCATAGACGGTCTCACAAATTGGAAAAGTGTCCCCATTAACTGCCTGCCGAAACTACTGGAGATAAGAAGTTGAAATTTGGCATAAAGATTCCTCCACTGTAGTAGACATCGACTAAGTTTGTATTTTTGGAATTCCCTACAGGATATCCCAAAAGGGGGATGTTTCCCCCTTGACGGCCTGCCCAAACTGCTGAAGCTATGTAGCCGAAATTCGGTATGTGAGTTCCTCCTTCTGTGTAGGCGTCCGCTTAGACGGAATTTTTGAAATTCCTATCGGGAGGGAGATAAGGGGAAAAGTATTCTCCTTGACGGCCTGCCCAATCACTTCTGGCCAACCTAAAATTTTAAATATGTATTCCCTGGAATAGGACTAACTCACCGGCAACGTAATTTTTCTATTTTGGAACAGAAACATAGTAAAAATGTGGGTTGAAAGGGAAAAATGTCCCCAATAATGGCCTGCCCAAACCGCTGAGGCATTAAAGTTGAAATTTGGTATGGATGTTCCTCATCCATCGCAGACATCCGCGAAGATCGAATTTTTGTAAATTCCTAAAGGAAGGGGCAAAAAGAAGAAAGCCTCCCCTTGGTGGCCTGTAAAAACACCTTCGGCTAGAAACCTGAAATTTAAAATGTGGGTCCCTGGAGTAAGCGCTAACTTATTAGAAAGATAGTATTTTGAATTTTGGACAGGGTCGTTATAAAATAGGGGCTCAAAAAGGGAAAGTGGCCCCTTAACGACCTGTCCAAACTGCTGGAACTAGGAAGGTGAAATTCGGTACTTAGGTTCATCTTCCAGCCTAATTCCAACCGGGAGGGACAAAAAAAGAAAAAGTGTCCCACTTGACAGCCTGCTCAAACTGCTGGAACTAGGAAGCTGAAATTCCCTGTCGATGGATTTTCGGAAATTCCTACCCAGAGGGGTACAAATAGTAAAAGTTGGCTAGAATCCTGAAATGTAAAACATATGTTCCTTGGAGTATGGGCTCACTTATCGGGAAGGTGCTTTGTGGAATTTTGGACAGGGAAATTTCAAAAATGGGGATTAATGAAGCGAAAAGTGCCGCTTAAAGGCCTGCCCAACTGCTGGAGGTAGGAAGTTGAAATTTGGTACTAAAGTTCCTCCTCTATTGTAGACATCCGCTAAGATAAGATTTTTGGAAATTTCCACAGGTAGGGTCAAAAACAGGAAGTTTCCCCCTTAACGGCTTGGCAAAAATGCTTAAATTCGGTATTTGGGTTCCTTCTCCAACGTAGACGTCCCCTAAGATGGTATTTTTGGAAACTCATACCGGGAGGGGTAAAAAGTAAAAAACTTCCCCCTTGCCGAGTTGGGCAAACTGCTGGATATAGAGACCTAAAATTATGTATGTAGTAGGTTCCTCCTCCAATGCAGACGTTCTCGGAATTTTTGGAAATTCCTACCGGGAGGGGTAAAAACGGAATAATTCTCCCCCTTGATGGCCTAACCGAAAAACGGTGGCTCAAAAGCGGAAAATTGCCCCCCCCTCCCCCCCTGAACATCTGCGTCTTTAGATAGAAACCTAAAATTTAAAGAACGAGTGTATATGGAACACTAAAATTAAGAAACTAAAAAGGAAACGAGTGGAATTGAAAAACTACACAAGTGGAACGAAATGGATATAAACGTTGAACGAGTGGAATTGAAATTATAGACAATGGAAATGGATTGGAAGAGGAATGGAACGAAAAGGAATGAGAAGCGAGATGGCGTAGAATGGGGAACGAGTGGAATTGGGACACTGCAGTTAAAAGAGGAATGGCATGGAGCAAGTGCAAAGAAATGGCAATAGAAGCGACTGATATCAATATCGATACACAAGACAGTAGGAACGAAATGGAATGAAACGGGGAACGAGTGGAATTGGAATAACAGATAATGGGAACGAAATGCAATGGAATGGTGAACAAAATGGAATCTTGGAAGAAGTTGCATTGGAACACTAAAATTGTTAAACAAAATGGAATGGAATTTGAATGACTCAAACTGCCGGAATTTGGTACTTGAAATTTCGCATGCGGTTGAGGCAAGATTATATATATTTGGGATTTTTACTGGGTGGAACAAAAAGGGGTGAAGAATCCCTTTTAATTACCTGTTCAAACACTATCCACGGAATATGAAACTTATGTAGCATTGAAACATACTCTCCAAAAAGTTAAACAAATTTTCTAAAAGAGAAAAAACCTTAGAAAAGGAATGGAACTTATATATTCCGATATTTAAACTGCAGGTAACGAAGCACCGGTGGAAGAAACCGACGCAGTAAATTTTCCAACTGAATTTGTGAATTTACTTGAATTGCCAGGTCTACCTTTACATAAACTGGAAATAAAAAAAAAACCCCCCCTAAACTTTAAGGCACGCTAACAACGTATTGTATATTATGTGTTTCTCTTTCTAGTGTAGTGTTATATTACCAACAGAGCTTCCAAATAATTAATTCTTTAGAATTTTTTTTAGTTTTAAAGTATGAATTCTTAAATCGAATTTCATATTTAAAAATATTAAAAATATGCAATAATATGCAAAATATGCAAAAATATGCAATAAAAATAATAAAATATGCAATAAAATATGCACTTAAAAGCAAAATATGCAAAAATATGCATTTATAGCAAAATATGCAAAAATATGCAACAACAAATCGATGCCATTTTTTTTCAAATTCTTTGATTCGGAAAAGTATTTGGTCAAAATCATTTTTGGGCCACTGACTACAAACATGCATTTGCATGAAAGTCCTTGCCCTGGTAATAAGTATATTGTGCGTTTTAAACTATTCACTTTTTATAGTAATTTAATTTTAAAACAATTCTATTATTAACACAAGAAAACCGAAAATTAACCGAAACCGCGGTTTTTATGATTTTGAAAAACCGAAACCGCGGTTTTCAGATTTTTCGGTTTTTAACAAAATCTATGTCGGATAATACCTTCGTTAACCATTAGTCTTTTAGGGCAAATATTGCACTGCGCTGCATTATGCGAAAAATCTCTATTAGTAGAAATGCTCCTAATTACTTGGCAAAGATTTTTTGTGTTTCAAAGAAATTGATTCCCTTTTAAAATATTTAAGCAATAACATTTTGTGTTGGTATTTAAAATGTTTTTTATGACTAAACTCCTTGGACCATCGTTTTATAAAAGCAAGCACACCGCGAGCTTTGTTCACCGTCATCGTAATATGGAGTATAAAATTTAATTTAGCGTCTAGCAAAATGCCAAGGTCCACGAACTCTTTCACCAAATGTAAATGATGACCACCTAAAGTATAGGTACTTAAAGTATTCCACCTTCTTGAAAAACGCAAGTTTGCATTTTTTAAAATTTAGCTCCATAAGATTTAGTGTACACCATGCATAAAAACTATCCAAGTCTTGTTGTAATAGAATTATATCTGAAGATTTACTATAGATAAGAAAAATTTTCACATCGCCAGCATACAATAAAACATTTGAGAACTTTATTGCACACGGTAGATCATTAATGAAAAGCGAAAATAAAATTGGACCAATGTGGCTGCCTTGCGGTACTCCAGAGCTTACAAAAATGTCCTCCGAGGTGGCGTTATTAAATCGAACTCTTTGTTTTCGACATTTAAGATATGTTTCAATCCATTTCAAATTATTATTTGTGAAGCCATTAAATATAGTTTTTTAAGAAGAAGATAATGGTTAACTTTATTATAAGCTTTACTAAAGTCCGTGTAAATAGCATCAGTTAGTTGGCCATCATTAAAACCGCAGTTAACTAAGGTGGTTAGATGTAAAACATTAGTCATAGCTGAGCAACCTTTCCTGAAACCATGCTGGAAAGGCGAAAGTAAGGAGGATGCTTGATGACAAAGAAATTCAGTTACACATTTCTCGAATAGCTTAGGGATTGCACTTAATTTAGCAATTCTTCTATAGTTTGTTATGTCTGATCTGTTTCCAGCTTTAAATAATGGAATTATGTAAGAATCCTTCCAACATTTAGGAAAATAACCATATTTTAATGATATATTAAACATTATTGTTAAGGGAGTAGCTAAAGCCTGAGCACAGTTATTTAAAATACAGCTGGGAACACCATCGGGCCCGCTAAATAATGATGATTTTATACCTTTCATATAATTTACAAGCTCGACAGTATTTATAACTGGAAACGAAATTGACAGCTGTCCAGCAATTGGGTAAGGATATAAAACAGATTTATCAAATTGAGCATCAGAATATGTTGTGGCAAAATAATCAGCAAATAAGTTACTTATAATCAAATCATTGTTTGATTCAATATCTAAATATTTCACTGCATTTGGGAAGGCAGTAGATTTTCTTTTAGAATTGACAAGTTTGTAAAATGACTTTGGTTTAAAGTTAAGTTTCATACATACATGGGAATTTTTCATTACCATTGAAATTTCATTACCATTAGTTGCCACTAATGACAATGAAAAAAATTTCATTATCATTTAATGATAATGAAATATTTTGCATTAGAAAAAACATTACTAATGGTAATGATATCACACTAATGTAAAAAAAAACTAATTACTTAATTGATTAAAAAACCATTTGTTTACAAAAATCTTAATATATTTATAAAATAAGCTACAATCAGGGATGGAAAAGCCCTCAAGCGAGCCTAAAATTTAACATTTTCTAAAAAGCTAAAAAGTGGAACGCACATCTCGATGTGCGAATACAAATTCGCACATGTGCAAGTGCAGACTGGTATTTGCACATCAAGATGTGTATGTGCAAAATGTGCACACATGTGCGCGCACATGGATGCAAAAAATCGCTGAAATTGAAAAAAGTTTCAAATATCAGAAAAAATCGCCAAAACAAAAAAAAAATTCAAAAATTAGAAAAAATCGCCAAAATTTGGAAAAATGCCAAAATGGAAAAATTTTGTAAAAATTTTGAAAAAATCGTCATAACTTGAAAAAACCGTCAAAATATAAAAATTTTTAAAAAAATGTCAATATTTGAAAAAATGACCAAAATCGTCAAAATTTCAAAAAGTCGTCAAAAATTGGAAAAAATCGGAAAAATTTGAAAAATTGTCAAAATTGAAAAATTTTAAAAAAATCGTCATAACTTGAAAAAATTGTCAATACCCAACCCGAGTAAAAAAGTTTTGATATAATCATATATTATTTTATGTAATTGCATTTAGTAACTTATAGTTACATATGGTAGGATATGCTTTTAAATTCAAGCAGATATACTTTTATATAGTCATATGTTAGATATTTTTTCCTCAAAGGTTTTAATATGGAGGCATATGTGATTTTATATTATTACATACTGGCCTACATATAATTGCATGTGCTATATATAAGTACATAAAGTAACATATTACAGATATAATTACATATACGTTTATATATAATTTAGTATGACACTATACATAATAATATAAAACTATATGTGGAGCCATATAAGAAATATTTCATAATTTGTGTCAGATATGATTATATATTGACGAATAAGAACCCATATATAACTTAATACGGTTCCATATCTACAATATTTCATGATTTCTTTAATATATAACAATATAACGTTCTTTATAAAATCATCTATAATTATATATCATCCCACATAAGCAATTATTTCAAAGTGATTTTATATAAAAATATATAAGGTCCATATAAAAGCGTATTATATTATATGTGGTTCTATGTTAAAATTAGGGTTTTTCTTTTCCCGGACTTTTTCATTTCCCGGGACAGCGGGATTTTTTTCTGAATTTCCCGGGATCCCGGGAATTCCCGCTCAATCGAAAATAAATAAATCCGACATATGTTGTATTGGAAAAACTTGATTTCTTTTACAACACCGTCCGACAAAGTTAATTTTTTGGTTGTACCTATGAGAAAATCTACTTAATATATTCTGAAAGCAGGGCTAAATATAAAATATCCATGTCTTCCACTTTTTCTAGATCAATTCGTCTAGCAGTTTAAATCGCGAATTAATATTGAGGTAATATATTTATATGGAAGGCCGTCTTAATTTTAAAAGAACTCTTAGAAATAACTGAATATTAATTCGCGTTTTAAACTGTTAAACGAATTAATATAGACAAAGTGAAAGACACGAGTATTTTATTTTCATCCCTTCTTTTAGGACATATTCGAATTGTTCATGGGTGCAAACTTGTGTCGGACCAGTTTTATAGTCAGAACTAAGATCGTTTTTTTGCTTAAACATTTCTTAAGTATGGAATCCAAAAATTTCTATTTCTAGATATTTTGTTTCTATGGAGATTTTCAGAAGAATTCGTCTAGAATTATTTTTATAAAAAAGTTTGAAAGGGAGTATTTTTCACACAAATTTTTACGCAAATTAGCTTAAATCTTTTTATAAAAATAGAAAATAAAATATTATTAAATAATCTTTTAACTTTAATTGGTATTTTTCGATTAGAAATTTTTAAAAATAAATTCCCAGCCAGCAATTTCGGAGAGCTCATAAATAAGATTCTTAAATGGCCCATAGGAAAAAGTGGAAAAATTTTTGTTTTTGGACCTAATTTCTGAGTCATTAATGATCATTTTTCTTTGCTGGGTTATTTAATTTTCATTGTTGCATTTTGAATTAACATATAAAAAATCCAAAATAATTTGAAAAAGCATCTGATGCATTATTTGAAAAATAGATAATTTTTAAAAAATACAATTAAAATAAAGGAGTAGCAATTGAAATTTAAATGAAATTATTTGAAGTAAAAAACACTCAAATTATTTATATCAGCTGAAAATATGAAAATATTACTAATTTTTTTAAATTTTAATGCACAGGCTTTTTGGGTGTATTTGGAACTGAAATAATGATGTTGAAATGTTGTATATATTGCTTTACTTGAACAAAGATCATCGTTTTAAAGAATCCATTTTTTTCCCGAAGTGCGAGTATTTTTATTGGTAACTAAACCAAATTCAGCTGACATTCATAAACAATTTGGCCTAAATAATATTTTTTTTTATATTGTACTTATTCAGTTTATTAAATTTTAAATCGTATTTTTTATTTTAAATATATTTATTTAAATTGATTTCAAAAAAATTAATGCTTTAAATTTAAATTAAGCTTCCGAAATTGCAATATATACTAGCTTGAACTTCTATAAAAGAATACAAAAAATCCCGGGAAATCCCGCATGAAATTCCCGGGATTGCGGGATTGAAAAAAGGGCGGGATTCCCGGGAATCCCGTCCCGGGAATTCCCGGGACATAAACCCTAGTTAAAATTGATTTTGAACTAAATTTAGATTTAGTAACAACTAGGGATTGGCGCGTGACTAGAAATGTTCGTGAGTCACGAACATCTCTGTGAATAACACGCGATCGTGAGTAGTAATTACTATACTCAAGTGATTCGTGCGTGAGCGTGAATAAGAATATATAACCCGTGCATGATTCGTGTGAGTTTATTTTTTGCATCATATATTTTTAGTAATTTTTACTATTTTGTAATATTTGACTATTTTTTTTTTACTATTTTTCTTATATCTTGGTTGTACATATAACATGATCGTATTGACTTTAAAATTTCAGTCTTGTCAACTTTAATTTAAAATTACTAAAAATAAAGAAAATTTTGTTCATGTTTAATGCACTGTCATGGTAAATCTGGATAAAAGTAATGGAAGATTTATCGAAATTAGAGGATTCAGCAGACCTTTGGGTTAATCATTATATTTGGAAATTAATTACACATGCAATTACACAATTACATGTAATTGTAATTGAAAAAAAATCAATTACAATTACATATTATTTGTAATTGTAATTAAAAAAAAACAATTACAAGTAATTTGTAATTTAAAATTTGCAATTATACATTACATATAATTGTAATTGAAAAAATTTCAATTACAATTACATTTTTTTCGGAAAAGAAATAATGACAAAAAGCACAAGTGAGGGGTCAGCCCAACATGACGTATTCTTTTTATACTTATCCACGCCTATCCAACCTATCCCAGTCAGTTTTTTCTACAAAATTTTAACAAAAAAGACTTTAATTCTAAATGTAATTGAAATTTGTAATTGAAATCACTTTCAATTACAATTACATGAAATGTAATTGTTTTTTTTTAATTTCAATTACATTTATTTGCAATTGTAATTGAAATCCCCCAGGTCTGATCTCCAGATATTGCATATCTTTTTTATTTAAAAAAATAATTTTTGTATATTGTTAGATATGGTCCTATATAATATGATAAAAAGTATAAGGTCAATATTTAGATATAATTGTATCAAACTATGTCCACTTTTATAACATTTTATATAATTTTATACAAAAAGATATAATTTGATGTAATTGGATGAGGACAAAATTCGGATACAATTGTATCGAATTGCATAAAATTGTATCAAATTGTACCAAATTGTATACAATTGTATACAATTCGATACAATAAGATATTTAAGCATTTATAAAACTTTTAAGTAGGTATAAATTTAGCTTCTTAAAAATTAAGTAGTTATAAAAATGCTACCAAGTCTTAAAAATTCTTGGCTTTTCTCTTTCAAATGTAAATAAAAATATTTGTCATAAAAATATTTGAAATTTTAGAATTTTTTATTTCATAAAATATCTGAAACAACAAAAGTTAACAAATGAGTTTTGCGTTTGTTGGTAAAGGTACAGCAGGGAACATTATTGCTCCATTTCGAGTTCCGGTGAAGTCTTTGTACGAAAACAGCTTTTGTACAAAGGCGACCCCAAATGTTTAAATTTTGTTTGTTTACAAAAAATAAAAGAAAATCAGGTAAGTACGGATAGTCGTCTTTTTACAAGTCGTTATAGATATAGGTATAAAATTCGAAAAAAAACAAACCTAATATAATACGGTTTTATATGGACCTTATATATTTTTATATAAAATCACTTTGAAAAAATTGCCTATGTGGGATGATATATAATTATAGAAGATTTTATAAAGAACGTTATAAGTTATATATGGGTTCATATTCGTCAATATGTAATCATAACTAACACAAATTATAAAATATTTTTTATATGGATCCACATAGTTTTATATTATTATGTATAGTGTCATACTAAATTATATATAAACGTAAATTTTGAAAAAATCGTCATAACTTGAAAAAATCGTCAATATTTTAAAAATTGCCCAAATAGTCAAAATTTAAAAAAAATCGTCAAAAATTAGACAAAATCGCCAATAATTTTGAAAAAATCATCTTGAACGAATTGTCGATATTTGAAAAAATTACCCAAGTCGTCAAAACTTCAAAATGTCCGAAAAAATTGTAAAAATTTTTGAAAATCGACAAAAATTAGAAAAAAACGCCAAAATTTAAAAAATAGTACAGGTATTAAAAAACGAAATTTCCAAAATTTATTTCTCGCATGTATTTTTCCTTGTTCCAAAACCGTTGTCCGTTTTAATCTAACTCATTTAGTTTTCGAGATACGGGGGATATTCCAAATAAAAGCCCTTTTCTCTCTACGAGGCTTAGTTTTCGAGAAAAACGCGATTTTAAAATCTAGCATTGCAAGTCAAAATTTAGTTTCGGTATCGGGGTATTGGTGGTGGGTTTTGACCTTTGGTGCAGTTATTTTTCCTCTAGCTCTTCTAGTTTTCGAGATATGGACGATTAAAATTTTATTTAAGCGATTTTCGCATTTATTTTTCCGCAGATGATTTAAAGTTTGCCGATTTTTTTTTAAATTTTTGACGATTTTTCAAATTTCGACGATTTTTTTTAATTTTGGCGATTTTTGCAAATTTTTGACGATTTTTTTAATTTTTGACGATTTTTAAAATTTTTACGTTTTTTTTCAATTTTTGTGATTTTTTCCAATTTTGGAAATTTTTTAAATTTTGACGATTTTTTCAGTTTTGGCGATTTTTTCGAATTTTTGACGATTTTTCAAATTTTGACGATTTTTTCCAATTTTTATGATTTTTTTCAATTTTGGAAATTTTTTAAAATGTTGACAATTTTTTCAATTTTGGCAATTTTTAAAATTTTTAACGATTTTTTGAAATTTTTGACAATTTTTCAAATTTTGACGATTTTTTTAAATTTTGGCTATTTTTTAGAATTTTTGACGATTTTTCAAATTTTGACGATTTTTCCAATATTTTCCAATTTTTGTGATTTTTTTCAATTTTGGAAATTTTTTCAAATTTTGACAATTTCCAACCCTGATTTCAGTGAATTTTCTGCATTTTTGCCTTCCTCGGAAAGCTTATCTGTCAATGGTAATTATTTTTTTTAATTGATACATTATCAGTGGTAATGAAATTAAAAACCATTGTCATTATTCAATGAAATCCAATTCCAAAATCATTAACATTAATTTGAAACAATGGTAACGAAAATAATTTCATTACCATTTTTCATTTATAATTCAACATAAATTAAAATATAATTGTATAGAACTACATGTGAGCCAATATTAAAAATATTTTTTTTATAATTTTTGATAAAGTCACATCTTGCTCCATATAAAACTATATACAAATATATGAGGTTCCATTTCCTGAATATTTTTAAATTAAATTCTGATATCATTATATCTGGTCCATTAAGAAGACACATATAATTATGTGTGGTGTCATCAACAATATTTTCTAAGTGATTTTATATATAATTATATAAGATCCGGAGTTAAGATTTCGGAATTAACATGACAAATTTTAAGTTTTGTACACAAGAATGACTCGAGGTCGTACACTTCCCCATCTATGTATTTTTATAGAAATATAGGGCCTTTCTGGCAATATAATTTTTTTATTTACGTTCGTTTTGCTCCAATAAGTGTAACATATATGGAAAAAAGAAACTCCTCATTAGAAAATATATAAAAAATACCTATTGCAGTGGTTTCCCTCCGATTTTAATGAAATTTGGATTTGTGATAGAGGAGAAAAAATGAAAGAAACGTATTGTTTTTAGCAGCCCAATCCCACTTTTAGGGGTTAAGAAGTGTAGTCAAATATAAATTTTTCGATTTTAAAGTAGGGCATACACGTTCAATATTATTGATCAATTTTTCAAAAATCAACCAATCAGAACATTCTATTTTTAAATACTTTGTTCTGATTGGTTGATTTTAAAAACATTGATCAATAATATTGAATGTGTATGTTTGCCTTAAGAGTTTGTTTCTTATATTTAGAAAAAAAAACAAAACTTAGACAAATAGGGTATCAAATTAAAGGTTTTTTGAAGACGAACGTCCAAGCATGTCCAATACTATCTGTTCAAGTATGAACATGGGATTCAAAATAATCAAAAAAGATAATTTGGAATTCCTTAAATATTATCGGAATATAAATTTTCCCATGTCTGTCTGTAATAATGGTTATTAGTTTAGGATTCATTAAATATGAAAACACAAACCTTTGTAACGACAGAAGTCGCACCGCTCGTTTCTGTCTACACACCTTGCGAATTTTTCAGGCTACAACTACTAAATTATAACGAACTCAGCTCCCAAAAAGGGTATAAAAGGCAGCACATCAAAGAAATCTGGAGCAGTTGGCTGCGGTCGTGAACGAGTGAACAAGGTAAGCTCCAGATAATAATACCCTCCTCTCCTCTAGATCCTGTGTTGGAAGCGTGCCGTCCTAGGTAGCTCCTACATCCCGGAAGGTCCTTGCAAATATCCTTGAAGGTCCTTGCAGTTATCCTTGAGGGTCCTTGCAAATATCCTGGAAGGTCCTTGCAGTTATCCTTGAAGGTCCTTGCAAATATCCTGGAAGGTCCTTGCAAATATCCTTGAAGGTCCTTGCAGTTATCCTTGAAGGTCCTTGCAAGTATCCTTGAAGGTCCTTGCAGTTATCCTTGAAGGTCTTTGCATATATCTTGGAAGGTCATTACGGGGATCCTGAAAGGTGGAAGGTCCTCACGAATCTCCTGGAAGGTTCTTACGGCTGTCCCGGAATATCATTACGAACATCCCTCGGGGTTCTTTTACAACAGAGGAAGCGTGCCGTCCCCGGTCGCTGTCCTCACTCAGACGTAGCTCAACAGAGGAAACGTGCCGTCCCCGGTCGTTGTCCTCCTTAAATCGAAGTTCAACAGAGGAAGCGTGCCTTCCCTGGTCGCTGTCCTCGCCCAGACGTAGCTCAACAGAGGAAACGTGCCGTCCCCGGTCCTTGTCCTCCTTACATCGAAGTTCAACAGAGGAAGCGTGCCATCCCCGGTCGCTGTCCTCACCCAGACGTAGCTCAACAGAGGAAACGTGCCGGCCCCGGTCGTTGTCCTCCTTAAATCGAAGTTCAACAGAGGAAGCGTGCCCTCCCCGGTCGCTGTCCTCACCCAGACGTAGCTCAACAGAGGAAACGTGCCGTCCCCGGTCGTTGTCCTCCTTAAATCGAAGTTCAACAGAGGAAGCGTGCCGTCCCCGGTCGCTGTCCTCACCAGAGGAAACGTGCCGTCCCCGGTCGTTGTCCTCCTTAAATCGAAGTTCGACAGAGGAAGCGTGCCGTCCCCGGTCGCTGTCCTCCTTAAATCGAAGTTTAACAGAGGAAGCGTGCCATCCCCGGTCGCTGTCCTCACCCAGACGTAGCTCAACAGAGGAAATGTGCCTGCCCGGTCGTTGTCCTCCTTAAATCGAAGTTCAACAGAGGAAGCGTGCCCTCCCCGGTCGCTGTCCTCACCCAGACGTAGCTCAACAGAGGAAACGTGCCGTCCCCGGTCGTTGTCCTCCTTAAATCGAAGTTCAACAGAGGAAGCGTGCCGTCCCCGGTCGCTGTCCTCACCCAGACGTATCTCACCAGAGGAAACGTGCCGTCCCCGGTCGTTGTCCTCCTTAAATCGAAGTTCGACAGAGGAAGCGTGCCGTCCCCGGTCGCTGTCCTCACCCAGACGTAGCTCAACAGGGGAAACGTGCCGTCCCCGGTCGTTGTCCTCCTTAAATCGAAGCTCAACAGAGGAAGCGTGCCGTCCCCGTTCGCTGTCCTCGCCCAGACGTAGCTCAACAGAGGAAACGTGCCGTCCCCGGTCGTTGTCCTCCTTAAATCGAAGTTCAACAGAGGAAGCGTGCCGTCCCCGCTCGCTGTCCTCACCCAGACGTAGCTCAACAGAGGAAACGTGCCGTCCCCGGTCGTTGTCCTCCTTAAATCGAAGTTCAACAGAGGAAGCGTGCCGTCTCCGGTCGCTGTCCTCACCCAGACGTAGCTCAACAGAGGAAACGTGCCGTCCCCGGTCGTTGTCCTCCTTAAATCGAAGTTCAACAGAGGAAGCGTGCCGTCCCCGGTCGCTGTCCTTACCCAGACGTAGCTCAACAGAGGAAACGTGCCGTCCCCGGTCGTTGTCATCCTTAAATCGGAGTTTAATAGAGGAAGCGGGCCGTCCCCGGTCGCTGTCCTCACCCAGACGTAGCTCAGCAGAGGAAACGTGCCGTCCCCGGTCGTTGTCCTCCTTAAATCGAAGTTCAACAGAGGAAGCGTGCAGTCCCCGGTCGTTGTCCTCCTTAGATCGAAGTTCAACAGAGGAAGCGTGCCGTCCCCGGTCGCTGTCCTCACCCAGACGTAGCTCAACAGAGGAAACGTGCCGTCCCCGGTCGTTGTCCTCCTTAAATCGAAGTTCAACAGAGGAAGCGCGCCGTCCCCGGTCGCTGTCCTCACCCAAACGTAGCTCACCAGAGCAAACGTGCCGTCCACGGTCGTTGTCCTCCTTAAATCGAAGTTCAACAGAGGAAGCGTACCGTCCCCGGTCGCTGCCACTGGAAAATCCCGCGTGTGACCCGCCTCGGAACCTCTCTCTTATCTCTTTCTCTGTTCCCACTGGTCTGTCTCCTATTTATATTTAGATTTAGTTTAATAATAAATAAGTCAACTTTTATAACGTCTTAAATCACGACTTTTTCTCTCGGTCACTGGATCAAATAAATTTTCTGTGACCAACCCTACCCCCGCGAGCTTATCCCAGCAACCGGAGGTAACTCGTCGTTACACCTTCTTGGAAAAATTGGTGATTAGTAGTATAGTGATTGTTTGTAATACAATCACATAAGTGCAGTCCATTTTAATTATCTTTTAATTGTATTCTAAGAATAAGGGAGATTAGGAAAATCTCTTAATACAACGTGTGTATTTATGAATACACATTTACTACACAGATCACTGATAATGCATGGACCATTTTATCAGGCAGCAGCCCTCAAAAGTGTTTTACCGTTGGTTTTTTTAGCATTCCCTGTAATGGATTAGTTTAGTTTTAAGATTTATATTAGCTCTTAAGGTTTTTTAATTTTAATAAAGATTCAGTTTTGTACATACACTCAACCAATCAAGTTCTCTATTAAGCATTTTGTCTTCTATATTTCAGTTTAATATTTTATTTAAATTATTATACATTTTGGTCCTTCGATAAAAGAACCTGCAAAAAAGAGTTCAATAATTTCATCAATTTAGAAAAACGAAAGAAGAAAATAAAACATGTCTGATCGCGCATCCCTCTACAAGACGCAAAAAGAACTTGAAGCTGAAGTTGTAGCTTTGCAAAGTAAAGTGGATCAGAAAGGCATACGAACAGGAACAGTAGAGGAAATACTTTCTAACCTAGGAAAAATAAAAATAAATAAATAAAAAACTCGTAAAACATGGAGTTAACACCGATCAGTATTTTACGAGGAACAGTTTTCAAGTGATGGAAGGCTTAGTAGAAAAAATTAAAAATTTGATTCAAACACAACTGGCAAGTACTGTACATGACGATGCTTCAGGAAACCAGAAAGAAGAACTGGCAGATACTGAACATGACGATGCTGCAGGAGACCAGTCGAAAAAAACGGCAAGTACTACACTCGTGGGAGCTGTAGGAACCCAAACAAAACCAATGGCAAGTACTACACTCGTAAAAGCTGTAGGAACCCAGCCCAAAATAGGGGCAGATGCTGCAGGAGACCAGTCGAAAAAAACGGCAAGTACTACACTCGTGGGAGCTGTAGGAACCCAAACAAAACCAATGGCAAGTACTACACTCGTAAAAGCTGTAGGAACCCAGCCCAATATAGGGGCAGATGCTGCAGGAGACCACTCGAAAATAACGGCAAGTACTACACTCGTGGGAGCTGTAGGAACCCAAACAAAACCAATGGCAAGTACTACACTCGTAAAAGCTGTAGGAACCCAGCCCAAAATAGGGGAAAATGCTGCAGAAAAGCAGCAACAGTCGTCTGTAAATCAACTAGAGGAAAAAATGCAGCGATAAATATTGCAAATCCAACAACAAATGCAGAGGCAAATTCAAGAGCAATTTCAACAACAAATGCTACAAATAAGAAATATGATGGAGGGACAGAGGATCGAAGAAAAATCTAAAGGCCCCAATAATGTGCATATTGATGACACTGATGAAAAAACGTCAGCTTTGCTTTGCCAATATAGAAGGGAAATTGGCAAACTAAAAGAAAATCTCAACGATGGTAAAGATGTGAGTAACATTTATCTACTCGAAAATATAAAGGACTCTTGGCATAAACAAATGGAGTCCATTAGACAACTATACATAAAACTTTGCACGGAATTACTAGTAAAAGACGATGTTCCCGAACATTTAGAGGAGATCGAGAAGAAATACGACATAGCGTATTATTCTTTAACAGAAAAAATCAGCACGCTGAAGGAAAATAGAGAGCCAGTAGAGCTTGAAAAAATAAAAATACCGTATTTTTATGGTCACGTAAACGAATGGGCTTTATTTCACGACCTATTTAAAAAATTTGTACATGAAAACGCAAAATTACCGAAAGTTGAAAAACTTTTGCGACTTAAAACATTAATAAAAGGTGACGCAATAAAACTGATTCAACACTTACCCACTACTGAAAACAACTATGAATGCGCGTGGGATATCGTAAATCAGAGATTTGGTAACAAAAGAATTTTATTCACAACTCTTATTGATAAAATTCTAGATCAACCACATGTAAGTAGCTTTTCAACCACCAGCATGAAAAATTTGCTTGATACAACGAACGAATGTGTCCAGGCATTGAATGCGATGGGAATTAATATGGGAGATGCCGATCCCATAATAACACGGATAATAATAAGAAAAATCGACAAAGAGGGGCTACTACAATACGAACAAAGCACAAGAAAATCTAAAGAAATACAAGTTTTAAAAGACGTGCTTGAGTTTCTTGAGCAACAATATCGGGCACTAGAAGCAACGCAGTCAAAAAGGAGTGGCCAATTTCAAAAACAACAAGGTAAAACAACATCTTTTTTAACGGAATCACAACAACAGCTACAATGTTTATATTGTCAGCTCGCTGGTCATAGGACACATGCTTGTAAAAAACTATTAGCGATGGAGGTAAAAGATCGACACGCATGGGCCAGATTATCAAAAACAAGTTACAACTGCCTTGGACACAAAATGGACAAAAAATGCCCTAGTAATGCGGCAAATAGACTATACAAGTCACTTGCACAATAACGAGTTTGTTCAAGTCACCTTACTCGCCACGCACCACTCAAGTAAACTGTGCAATATTCATTTTAATTTACACATAGCAGCAGAAACATGTAGCGGATTGTTATTGCTATAAGGAAATATTAGTCCTTAAAAGCTTTATTTTACACTTTGCGCAGGCCAAAATACCAGAAATTCGTTGGTGATGACAATAAATTTATATTAACATTTTTTACTTTACGTTTATTGATACTTTTAATTTTTTTATCCGTATTTATGATGTTCACTCTTCAAAAATTACTGCTGAACTGTGCTAATTTCAGCATACACCTCGCAAATGACTTGCACAAGTTCTAAAATATTGCGTAAAAATCAAAATCGTTTTGATTTTTACTCAAGTCTAAAAATATACTTGTACAAGTACACAAACCAGGCCACACACTGTTCAACTGACCTGCACAAACTCATTATTGTGCAAGTAACTTGAGTAGTCTATAGGCCGCATAAGAGTAAGTGTCAACAGTGTCTGAAACTACACCACACCATTCTTCATTTTAATTCATATAAGGAAAAGACTTCATCAATGGTGACAAGCTCGGCACCGAACGTGTTACTAGCTACAGCTCAAGTACAGGTAAAAGCATTGCATGGTGAATTAGTGACCTTAAGAGCGCTTATCGACCAGGGGTCACAAATAACATCAATTAGTGAAGAAGCCGCACAAATTCTACAACTTCCAAGGACAAAAGCAAATACAAGAATAGGAGGCCTTGGCGACATATATATATGTATGGCTACAAAAGCTGTCCATCTTGAAATTGCATTAAGGAGGTTCTTTGCCAGGAGGGGCAAAAGCAGCCATTTATACTCTGACAATGGCACAAATTTCATAGGAGCAGCTAAAAAATTGGATAAAGAATTCATCGCGGCAATTAAAAATAACACTAATATTGCTCCAATATTAGAAAATGAAAAAATAAATTGGCATTTTATTCCCCCGCAAGTCCTCACTTCGGAGGAATTTGGGAAGCGGCAGTAAAATCCATGAAGTACCACTTCAAAAGCTTAAGACTCATTTTTGGAATCAATGGAAAGCAGACTATTTGTGCTCTCTACAACAATGTTATAAATGGAAGACGAAAACCGAAAATCTTGAAATTGGCCAAGTAGTAATCATACGAAATGAAGACACAAATCCAGCTCGGTGGCCGCTAGAAAGGGTGACGGAAGTACATCCAGGGAAAGATGGAGTGGTAAGAGTTGTGACCTTAAAGACAGAGAATGGTATATTGAAAAGACCCATCCAAAAAAATATGTCCATTAGAACATCACGCTACGGAAGATACAAATAATGATTCACTTATCGAACCAGGCGAAGAGAAACTCCCAAGAAACGTAAGATCAAATCTTACAAAAGTGCTATCATCAAATACATCATTACTTACGCTTACGTTATTAAGTTTGTGTATAATTTTAACTGCACGTTCGACTGGCGCAACAACGGTACAAGACATTAAGAATAATACTGCTATATATTTAGACCCCATGAGTCAAATAAATGTTGTATCATCATCTTGGAATCTTGTAGTCTACTATGAAATAAAACCCTATTTTGAAGTATTACGAAAGCTTCCCAACTTATACACACTTCCAAAGAGATTTGTCCAAGACTTCAAACATTCGAGGATCAATGCTGGTCAGTGCTGCGAATAATCATTCCAGTACCAATTGAACGAGACGGACTTGCTATGGTCGCGCAAATAAAAGCCCCCTACGTTGTCTACAATTATGATTTAGATTCTTTTAATTTTTTAACACAAGCTGTCCTAAACGATTGCAAAACAACTTTAAGCGATCAAATGGTTTGTGAAGAAAATTTTCCCTGGATTGACGCTAAAACCAACTTTTGCGAGCTATCACCCATCAAGCCACATAACAAACTCAACTGTACTTATGAAAACGTCGAAAGTATGCCCTTCTGGGTCGAGTTACGCTCAAAGGGCCACTGGCTTTTTAAGATCTTCAGCAACACATCAGCACATATTCAGTATTCAAGTGCACACCAAACAATCATGCAGTTTCCAGAACAAGGCATTTTCAACCTAGAGGCTGACTGCACCGCTAGGATAGATCAGATAACTCTTGTAGCAGTTCACTCGGTTCGTGGAGAACTGAATAACAAATTTCACAACTACTTGACGAAGGATGTTAATCCGAATGAACAGGATTTCATAAAACCTCTTGGCAATGTCATCATCAACCACGATACTGAAATTACGAAATTGAAAGAGCATGTCCAGGATCTTAAAAAAGAGAACATCAAGCTGAGAGGACTTACTTTTCATCACATCTCTGGGCACACTTCTCTGATTCTGGTATCAGTTGTATTTATAATACTTATCATCACCTTTATAAGAAGGCTAATCAAGGTAAAGCAGATTGCAGCAATTACTTTTGGCCCCCCGCAGAATGTTCAAGTATGAACATGGAATTCAAAATAATCAAAAAAGATAATTTGGAATTCCTTAAATATTATCGGAATATAAATTTTCCCATGTCTGTCTGTAATAATGTTTATTAGTTTAGGATTGTTTAAATATGAAAACACAAACCTTTGTAACGACAGAAGTCGCACCGCTCGTTTCTGTCTACACACCTTGCGAATTTTTCAGGCTACAACTACTAAATTATAACGAACTCAGCTCCCAAAAAGGGTATAAAAGGCAGCACATCAAAGAAATCTGGAGCAGTTGGCTGCGGTCGTGAACGAGAGAACAAGGTAAGCTCCAGATAATAATACCCTCCTCTCCTCTAGATCCTGTGTTGGAAGCGTGCCGTCCTAGGTAGCTCCTACATCCCGGAAGGTCCTTGCAAATATCCTTGAAGGTCCTTGCAGTTATCCTTGAGGGTCCTTGCAAATATCCTGGAAGGTCCTTGCAGTTATCCTTGAAGGTCCTTGCAAATATCCTGGAAGGTCCTTGCAAATATCCTTGAAGGTCCTTGCAGTTATCCTTGAAGGTCCTTGCAAGTATCCTTGAAGGTCCTTGCAGTTATCCTTGAAGGTCCTTGCAAATATCCTGGAAGGTCCTTGCAAATATCCTTGAAGGTCCTTGCAGTTATCCTTGAAGGTCCTTGCAAATATCCTGGAAGGTCCTTGCAGTTATCCTTGAAGGTCTTTGCATATATCTTGGAAGGTCATTACGGGGATCCTGAAAGGTGGAAGGTCCTCAGGAATCTCCTGGAAGGTTCTTACGGCTGTCCCGGAATATCATTACGAACATCCCTCGGGGTTCTTTTACAACAGAGGAAGCGTGCCGTCCCCGGTCGCTGTCCTCACCCAGACGTAGCTCAACAGAGGAAACGTGCCGTCCCCGGTCGTTGTCCTCCTTAAATCGAAGTTCAACAGAGGAAGCGTGCCGTCCCTGGTCGCTGTCCTCGCCCAGACGTAGCTCAACAGAGGAAACGTGCCGTCCCCGGTCCTTGTCCTCCTTACATCGAAGTTCAACAGAGGAAGCGTGCCATCCCCGGTCGCTGTCCTCACACAGACGTAGCTCAACAGAGGAAACGTGCCGGCCCCGGTCGTTGTCCTCCTTAAATCGAAGTTCAACAGAGGAAGCGTGCCCTCCCCGGTCGCTGTCCTCACCCAGACGTAGCTCAATAGAGGAAACGTGCCGTCCCCGGTCGTTGTCCTCCTTAAATCGAAGTTCAACAGAGGAAGCGTGCCGTCCCCGGTCGCTGTCCTCACCCAGACGTAGCTCACCAGAGGAAACGTGCCGTCCCCGGTCGTTGTCCTCCTTAAATCGAAGTTCGACAGAGGAAGCGTGCCGTCCCCGGTCGCTGTCCTCCTTAAATCGAAGTTCAACAGAGGAAGCGTGCCATCCCCGGTCGCTGTCCTCACCCAGACGTAGCTCAACAGAGGAAACGTGCCGTCCCCGGTCGTTGTCCTCCTTAAATCGAAGTTCAACAGAGGAAGCGTGCCGTCCCCGGTCGCTGTCCTCACCCAGACGTAGCTCACCAGAGGAAACGTGCCGTCCCCGGTCGTTGTCCTCCTTAAATCGAAGTTCGACAGAGGAAGCGTGCCGTCCCCGGTCGCTGTCCTCACCCAGACGTAGCTCAACAGGGGAAACGTGCCGTCCCCGGTCGTTGTCCTCCTTAAATCGAAGCTCAACAGAGGAAGCGTGCCGTCCCCGTTCGCTGTCCTCGCCCAGACGTAGCTCAACAGAGGAAACGTGCCGTCCCCGGTCGTTGTCCTCCTTAAATCGAAGTTCAACAGAGGAAGCGTGCCGTCCCCGCTCGCTGTCCTCACCCAGACGTAGCTCAACAGAGGAAACGTGCCGTCCCCGGTCGTTGTCCTCCTTAAATCGAAGTTCAACAGAGGAAGCGTGCCGTCTCCGGTCGCTGTCCTCACCCAGACGTAGCTCAACAGAGGAAACGTGCCCTCCCCGTTCTTTGTCCTCCTTAAATCGAAGTTCAACAGAGGAAGCGTGCCGTCCCCGGTCTCTGTCCTTACCCAGACGTAGCTCAACAGAGGAAACGTGCCGTCCCCGGTCGTTGTCATCCTTAAATCGAAGTTTAACAGAGGAAGCGTGCCGTCCCCGGTCGCTGTCCTCACCCAGACGTAGCTCAGCAGAGGAAACGTGCCGTCCCCAGTCGTTCTCCTCCTTAAATCGAAGTTCAACAGAGGAAACGTGCCGTCCCCGGTCCTTGTCCTCCTTAAATCGAAGTTCAACAGAGGAAGCGTGCCATCCCCGGTCGCTGTCCTCACC
This sequence comes from Leucophora obtusa, assembly GCA_949987735.1. NCBI lineage: Eukaryota > Metazoa > Arthropoda > Insecta > Diptera > Anthomyiidae > Leucophora > Leucophora obtusa. The sequence goes on from OX465295.1 coordinate 247,463,094, forward strand.
CAGACGTAGCTCAACAGATGAAACGTGCCGTCCCCGGTCGTTGTCCTCCTTAAATCGAAGTTCAACAGAGGAAGCGTGCCCTCCCCGGTCGCTGTCCTCACCCAGACGTAGCTCAATAGAGGAAACGTGCCGTCCCCGGTCGTTGTCCTCCTTAAATCGAAGTTCAACAGAGGAAGCGTGCCGTCCCCGGTCGCTGTCCTCACCCAGACGTAGCTCACCAGAGGAAACGTGCCGTCCCCGGTCGTTGTCCTCCTTAAATCGAAGTTCGACAGAGGAAGCGTGCCGTCCCCGGTCGCTGTCCTCCTTAAATCGAAGTTCAACAGAGGAAGCGTGCCATCCCCGGTCGCTGTCCTCACCCAGACGTAGCTCAACAGAGCAAACGTGCCGTCCCCGGTCGTTGTCCTCCTTAAATCGAAGTTCAACAGAGGAAGCGTGCCCTCCCCGGTCACTGTCCTCACCCAGACGTAGCTCAACAGAGGAAACGTGCCGTCCCCGGTCGTTGTCCTCCTTAAATCGAAGTTCAACAGAGGAAGCGTGCCGTCCCCGGTCGCTGTCCTCACCCAGACGTAGCTCACCAGAGGAAACGTGCCGTCCCCGGTCGTTGTCCTCCTTAAATCGAAGTTCGACAGAGGAAGCGTGCCGTCCCCGGTCGCTGTCCTCACCCAGACGTAGCTCAACAGGGGAAACGTGCCGTCCCCGGTCGTTGTCCTCCTTAAATCGAAGCTCAACAGAGGAAGCGTGCCGTCCCCGTTCGCTGTCCTCGCCCAGACGTAGCTCAACAGAGGAAACGTGCCGTCCCCGGTCGTTGTCCTCCTTAAATCGAAGTTCAACAGAGGAAGCGTGCCGTCCCCGCTCGCTGTCCTCACCCAGACGTAGCTCAACAGAGGAAACGTGCCGTCCCCGGTCGTTGTCCTCCTTAAATCGAAGTTCAACAGAGGAAGCGTGCCGTCTCCGGTCGCTGTCCTCACCCAGACGTAGCTCAACAGAGGAAACGTGCCGTCCCCGTTCTTTGTCCTCCTTAAATCGAAGTTCAACAGAGGAAGCGTGCCGTCCCCGGTCTCTGTCCTTACCCAGACGTAGCTCAACAGAGGAAACGTGCCGTCCCCGGTCGTTGTCATCCTTAAATCGAAGTTTAACAGAGGAAGCGTGCCGTCCCCGGTCGCTGTCCTCACCCAGACGTAGCTCAGCAGAGGAAACGTGCCGTCCCCAGTCGTTCTCCTCCTTAAATCGAAGTTCAACAGAGGAAGCGTGCCGTCCCCGGTCGTTGTCCTCCTTAGATCGAAGTTCAACAGAGGAAGCGTGCCGTCCCCGGTCGCTGTCCTCACCCAGACGTAGCTCAACAGAGGAAACGTGCCGTCCCCGGTCGTTGTCCTCCTTAAATCGAAGTTCAACAGAGGAAGCGCGCCGTCCCCGGTCGCTGTCCTCACCCAAACGTAGCTCACCAGAGGAAAGGTGCCGTCCCCGGTCGTTGTCCTCCTTAAATCGAAGTTCAACAGAGGAAGCGTACCGTCCCCGGTCGCTGCCACTGGAAAATCCCGCGTGTGACCCGCCTCGGAACCTCTCTCTTATCTCTTTCTCTGTTCCCACTGGTCTGTCTCCTATTTATATTTAGATTTAGTTTAATAATAAATAAGTCAACTTTTATAACGTCTTAAATCACGACTTTTTCTCTCGGTCACTGGATCAAATAAATGTTCTGTGACCAACCCTACCCCCGCGAGCTTATCCCAGCAACCGGAGGTAACTCGTCGTTACACCTTCTTGGAAAAATTGGTAATTAGTAGTATAGTGATTGTTTGTAATACAATCACATAAGTGCAGTCCATTTTAATTATCTTTTAATTGTATTATAAGAATATGGGAGATTAGGAAAATCTCTTAATACAACGTGTGTATTTATGAATACACATTTACTACACAGATCACTGATAATGCATGGACCATTTTATCAGGCAGCAGCCCTCAAAAGTGTTTTACCGTTGGTTTTTTTAGCATTCCCTGTAATGGATTAGTTTAGTTTTAAGATTTATATTAGCTCTTAAGGTTTTTTAATTTTAATAAAGATTCAGTTTTGTACATACACTCAACCAATCAAGTTCTCTATTAAGCATTTTGTCTTCTATATTTCAGTTTAATATTTTATTTAAATTATTATACATTTTGGTCCTTCGATAAAAGAACCTGCAAAAAAGAGTTCAATAATTTCATCAATTTAGAAAAACGAAAGAAGAAAATAAAACATGTCTGATCGCGCATCCCTCTACAAGACGCAAAAACAACTTGAAGCTGAAGTTGTAGCTTTGCAAAGTAAAGTGGATCAGAAAGGCATACGAACAGGAACAGTAGAGGAAATGCTTTCTAACCTAGGAAAAATATGGGAGACTTACTCTACGAATCACCTAAAACTCGTAAAACATGGAGTTAACACCGATCAGTATTTTACGAGGAACAGTTTTCAAGTGATGGAAGGCTTAGTAGAAAAAATTTGATTCAAACACAACTGGCAAGTACTGTACATGACGATGCTTCAGGAAACCAGAAAGAAGAACTGGCAGATACTGTACATGACGATGCTGCAGGAGACCAGTCGAAAAAAACGGCAAGTACTACACTCGTGGGAGCTGTAGGAACACAAACAAAACCAATGGCAAGTACTACACTCGTAAAAGCTGTAGGAACCCAGCCCAAAATAGGGGCAGATGCTGCAGGAGACCAGTCGAAAAAAACGGCAAGTACTACACTCGTGGGAGCTGTAGGAACCCAAACAAAACCAATGGCAAGTACTACACTCGTAAAAGCTGTAGGAACCCAGCCCAATATAGGGGCAGATGCTGCAGGAGACCAGTCGAAAATAACGGCAAGTACTACACTCGAGGGAGCTGTAGGAACCCAAACAAAACCAATGGCAAGTACTACACTCGTAAAAGCTGTAGGAACCCAGCCCAAAATAGGGGAAAATGCTGCAGAAAAGCAGCAACAGTCGTCTGTAAATCAACTAGAGGAAAAAATGCAGCGACAAATATTGCAAATCCAGCAACAAATGCAGAGGCAAATTCAAGAGCAATTTCAACAACAAATGCTACAAATAAGAAATATGATGGAGGGACAGAGGATCGAAGAAAAATCTAAAGGCCCCAATAATGTGCATATTGATGACACTGATGAAAAAACGTCAGCTTTGCTTTGCCAATATAGAAGGGAAATTGGCAAACTAAAAGAAAATCTCAACGATGGTAAAGATGTGAGTAACATTTATCTACTCGAAAATATAAAGGACTCTTGGCATAAACAAATGGAGTCCATTAGACAACTATACATAAAACTTTGCACGGAATTACTAGTAAAAGACGATGTTCTCGAACATTTAGAGGAGATCGAGAAGAAATACGACATAGCGTATTATTCTTTAACAGAAAAAATCAGCACGCTGAAGGAAAATAGAGAGCCAGTAGAGCTTGAAAAAATAAAAATACCGTATTTTTATGGTCACGTAAACGAATGGGCTTTATTTCACGACCTATTTAAAAAATTTGTACATGAAAACGCAAAATTACCGAAAGTTGAAAAACTTTTGCGCCTTAAAACATTAATAAAAGGTGACGCAATAAAACTGATTCAACACTTACCCACTACTGAAAACAACTATGAATGCGCGTGGGATATCGTAAATCAGAGATTTGGTAACAAAAGAATTTTATTCACAACTCTTATTGATAAAATTCTAGATCAACCACATGTAAGTAGCTTTTCAACCACCAGCATGAAAAATTTGCTTGATACAACGAACGAATGTGTCCAGGCATTGAATGCGATGGGAATTAATATGGGAGATGCCGATCCCATAATAACACGGATAATAATAAGAAAAATCGACAAAGAGGGGCTACTACAATACGAACAAAGCACAAGAAAATCTAAAGAAATACAAGTTTTAAAAGACGTGCTTGAGTTTCTTGAGCAACAATATCGGGCACTAGAAGCAACGCAGTCAAAAAGGAGTGGCCAATTTCAAAAACAACAAGGTAAAACAACATCTTTTTTAACGGAATCACAACAACAACTACAATGTTTATATTGTCAGCTCGCTGGTCATAGGACACATGCTTGTAAAAAACTATTAGCGATGGAGGTAAAAGATCGACACGCATGGGCCAGATCATCAAAAACAAGTTACAACTGCCTTGGACACAAAATGGACAAAAAATGCCCTAGTAAGAGTAAGTGTCAACAGTGTCTGAAACTACACCACACCATTCTTCATTTTAATTCATATAAGGAAAAGACTTCATCAATGGTGACAAGCTCGGCACCGAACGTGTTACTAGCTACAGCTCAAGTACAGGTAAAAGCATTGCATGGTGAATTAGTGACCTTAAGAGCGCTTATCGACCAGGGGTCACAAATAACATCAATTAGTGAAGAAGCCGCACAAATTCTACAACTTCCAAGGACAAAAGCAAATACAAGAATAGGAGGCCTTGGCGACATATATATATGTATGGCTACAAAAGCTGTCCATCTTGAAATTGCATTAAGGAGGTTCTTTGCCAGGAGGGGCAAAAGCAGCCATTTATACTCTGACAATGGCACAAATTTCATAGGAGCAGCTAAAAAATTGGATAAAGAATTCATCGCGGCAATTAAAAATAACACTAATATTGTTCCAATATTAGAAAATGAAAAAATAAATTGGCATTTTATTCCCCCGCAAGTCCTCACTTCGGAGGAATTTGGGAAGCGGCAGTAAAATCCATGAAGTACCACTTCAAAAGCTTAAGACTCATTTTTGGAATCAATGGAAAGCAGACTATTTGTGCTCTCTACAACAATGTTATAAATGGAAGCCGAAAACCGAAAATCTTGAAATTGGCCAAGTAGTAATCATACGAAATGAAGACACAAATCCAGCTCGGTGGCCGCTAGAAAGGGTGACGGAAGTACATCCAGGGAAAGATGGAGTGGTAAGAGTTGTGACCTTAAAGACAGAGAATGGTATATTGAAAAGACCCATCCAAAAAAATATGTCCATTAGAACATCACGCTACGGAAGATACAAATAATGATTCACTTATCGAACCAGGCGAAGAGAAACTCCCAAGAAACGTAAGATCAAATCTTACAAAAGTGCTATCATCAAATACATCATTACTTACGCTTACGTTATTAAGTTTGTGTATAATTTTAACTGCACGTTCGACTGGCGCAACAACGGTACAAGACATTAAGAATAATACTGCTATATATTTAGACCCCATGAGTCAAATAAATGTTGTATCATCATCTTGGAATCTTGTAGTCTACTATGAAATAAAACCCTATTTTGAAGTATTACGAAAGCTTCCCAACTTATACACACTTCCAAAGAGATTTGTCCAAGACTTCAAACATTCGAGGATCAATGCTGGTCAGTGCTGCGAATAATCATTCCAGTACCAATTGAACGAGACGGACTTGCTATGGTCGCGCAAATAAAAGCCCCCTACGTTGTCTACAATTATGATTTAGATTCTTTTAATTTTTTAACACAAGCTGTCCTAAACGATTGCAAAACAACTTTAAGCGATCAAATGGTTTGTGAAGAAAATTTTCCCTGGATTGACGCTAAAACCAACTTTTGCGAGCTATCACCCATCAAGCCACATAACAAACTCAACTGTACTTATGAAAACGTCGAAAGTATGCCCTTCTGGGTCGAGTTACGCTCAAAGGGCCACTGGCTTTTTAAGATCTTCAGCAACACATCAGCACATATTCAGTATTCAAGTGCACACCAAACAATCATGCAGTTTCCAGAACAAGGCATTTTCAACCTAGAGGCTGACTGCACCGCTAGGATAGATCAGATAACTCTTGTAGCAGTTCACTCGGTTCGTGGAGAACTGAATAACAAATTTCACAACTACTTGACGAAGGATGTTAATCCGAATGAACAGGATTTCATAAAACCTCTTGGCAATGTCATCATCAACCACGATACTGAAATTACGAAATTGAAAGAGCATGTCCAGGATCTTAAAAAAGAGAACATCAAGCTGAGAGGACTTACTTTTCATCACATCTCTGGGCACACTTCTCTGATTCTGGTATCAGTTGTATTTATAATACTTATCATCACCTTTATAAGAAGGCTAATCAAGGTAAAGCAGATTGCAGCAATTACTTTTGGCCCCCCGCAGAATGTTCAAGTATGAACATGGAATTCAAAATAATCAAAAAAGATAATTTGGAATTCCTTAAATATTATCGGAATATAAATTTTCCCATGTCTGTCTGTAATAATGTTTATTAGTTTAGGATTGTTTAAATATGAAAACACAAACCTTTGTAACGACAGAAGTCGCACCGCTCGTTTCTGTCTACACACCTTGCGAATTTTTCAGGCTACAACTACTAAATTATAACGAACTCAGCTCCCAAAAAGGGTATAAAAGGCAGCACATCAAAGAAATCTGGAGCAGTTGGCTGCGGTCGTGAACGAGAGAACAAGGTAAGCTCCAGATAATAATACCCTCCTCTCCTCTAGATCCTGTGTTGGAAGCGTGCCGTCCTAGGTAGCTCCTACATCCCGGAAGGTCCTTGCAAATATCCTTGAAGGTCCTTGCAGTTATCCTTGAGGGTCCTTGCAAATATCCTGGAAGGTCCTTGCAGTTATCCTTGAAGGTCCTTGCAAATATCCTGGAAGGTCCTTGCAAATATCCTTGAAGGTCCTTGCAGTTATCCTTGAAGGTCCTTGCAAGTATCCTTGAAGGTCCTTGCAGTTATCCTTGAAGGTCCTTGCAAATATCCTGGAAGGTCCTTGCAAATATCCTTGAAGGTCCTTGCAGTTATCCTTGAAGGTCCTTGCAAATATCCTGGAAGGTCCTTGCAGTTATCCTTGAAGGTCTTTGCATATATCTTGGAAGGTCATTACGGGGATCCTGAAAGGTGGAAGGTCCTCAGGAATCTCCTGGAAGGTTCTTACGGCTGTCCCGGAATATCATTACGAACATCCCTCGGGGTTCTTTTACAACAGAGGAAGCGTGCCGTCCCCGGTCGCTGTCCTCACCCAGACGTAGCTCAACAGAGGAAACGTGCCGTCCCCGGTCGTTGTCCTCCTTAAATCGAAGTTCAACAGAGGAAGCGTGCCGTCCCTGGTCGCTGTCCTCGCCCAGACGTAGCTCAACAGAGGAAACGTGCCGTCCCCGGTCCTTGTCCTCCTTACATCGAAGTTCAACAGAGGAAGCGTGCCATCCCCGGTCGCTGTCCTCACCCAGACGTAGCTCAACAGAGGAAACGTGCCGGCCCCGGTCGTTGTCCTCCTTAAATCGAAGTTCAACAGAGGAAGCGTGCCCTCCCCGGTCGCTGTCCTCACCCAGACGTAGCTCAATAGAGGAAACGTGCCGTCCCCGGTCGTTGTCCTCCTTAAATCGAAGTTCAACAGAGGAAGCGTGCCGTCCCCGGTCGCTGTCCTCACCCAGACGTAGCTCACCAGAGGAAACGTGCCGTCCCCGGTCGTTGTCCTCCTTAAATCGAAGTTCGACAGAGGAAGCGTGCCGTCCCCGGTCGCTGTCCTCCTTAAATCGAAGTTCAACAGAGGAAGCGTGCCATCCCCGGTCGCTGTCCTCACCCAGACGTAGCTCAACAGAGGAAACGTGCCGTCCCCGGTCGTTGTCCTCCTTAAATCGAAGTTCAACAGAGGAAGCGTGCCCTCCCCGGTCGCTGTCCTCACCCAGACGTAGCTCAACAGAGGAAACGTGCCGTCCCCGGTCGTTGTCCTCCTTAAATCGAAGTTCAACAGAGGAAGCGTGCCGTCCCCGGTCGTTGTCCTCACCCAGACGTAGCTCACCAGAGGAAACGTGCCGTCCCCGGTCGTTGTCCTCCTTAAATCGAAGTTCGACAGAGGAAGCGTGCCGTCCCCGGTCGCTGTCCTCACCCAGACGTAGCTCAACAGGGGAAACGTGCCGTCCCCGGTCGTTGTCCTCCTTAAATCGAAGCTCAACAGAGGAAGCGTGCCGTCCCCGTTCGCTGTCCTCGCCCAGACGTAGCTCAACAGAGGAAACGTGCCGTCCCCGGTCGTTGTCCTCCTTAAATCGAAGTTCAACAGAGGAAGCGTGCCGTCCCCGCTCGCTGTCCTCACCCAGACGTAGCTCAACAGAGGAAACGTGCCGTCCCCGGTCGTTGTCCTCCTTAAATCGAAGTTCAACAGAGGAAGCGTGCCGTCTCCGGTCGCTGTCCTCACCCAGACGTAGCTCAACAGAGGAAACGTGCCGTCCCCGTTCTTTGTCCTCCTTAAATCGAAGTTCAACAGAGGAAGCGTGCCGTCCCCGGTCTCTGTCCTTACCCAGACGTAGCTCAACAGAGGAAACGTGCCGTCCCCGGTCGTTGTCATCCTTAAATCGAAGTTTAACAGAGGAAGCGTGCCGTCCCCGGTCGCTGTCCTCACCCAGACGTAGCTCAGCAGAGGAAACGTGCCGTCCCCAGTCGTTCTCCTCCTTAAATCGAAGTTCAACAGAGGAAACGTGCCGTCCCCGGTCCTTGTCCTCCTTAAATCGAAGTTCAACAGAGGAAGCGTGCCATCCCCGGTCGCTGTCCTCACCCAGACGTAGCTCAACAGATGAAACGTGCCGTCCCCGGTCGTTGTCCTCCTTAAATCGAAGTTCAACAGAGGAAGCGTGCCCTCCCCGGTCGCTGTCCTCACCCAGACGTAGCTCAATAGAGGAAACGTGCCGTCCCCGGTCGTTGTCCTCCTTAAATCGAAGTTCAACAGAGGAAGCGTGCCGTCCCCGGTCGCTGTCCTCACCCAGACGTAGCTCACCAGAGGAAACGTGCCGTCCCCGGTCGTTGTCCTCCTTAAATCGAAGTTCGACAGAGGAAGCGTGCCGTCCCCGGTCGCTGTCCTCCTTAAATCGAAGTTCAACAGAGGAAGCGTGCCATCCCCGGTCGCTGTCCTCACCCAGACGTAGCTCAACAGAGGAAACGTGCCGTCCCCGGTCCTTGTCCTCCTTAAATCGAAGTTCAACAGAGGAAGCGTGCCCTCCCCGGTCACTGTCCTCACCCAGACGTAGCTCAACAGAGGACACGTGCCGTCCCCGGTCGTTGTCCTCCTTAAATCGAAGTTCAACAGAGGAAGCGTGCCGTCCCCGGTCGCTGTCCTCACCCAGACGTAGCTCACCAGAGGAAACGTGCCGTCCCCGGTCGTTGTCCTCCTTAAATCGAAGTTCGACAGAGGAAGCGTGCCGTCCCCGGTCGCTGTCCTCACTCAGACGTAGCTCAACAGGGGAAACGTGCCGTCCCCGGTCGTTGTCCTCCTTAAATCGAAGCTCAACAGAGGAAGCGTGCCGTCCCCGTTCGCTGTCCTCGCCCAGACGTAGCTCAACAGAGGAAACGTGCCGTCCCCGGTCGTTGTCCTCCTTAAATCGAAGTTCAACAGAGGAAGCGTGCCGTCCCCGCTCGCTGTCCTCACCCAGACGTAGCTCAACAGAGGAAACGTGCCGTCCCCGGTCGTTGTCCTCCTTAAATCGAAGTTCAACAGAGGAAGCGTGCCGTCTCCGGTCGCTGTCCTCACCCAGACGTAGCTCAACAGAGGAAACGTGCCGTCCCCGTTCTTTGTCCTCCTTAAATCGAAGTTCAACAGAGGAAGCGTGCCGTCCCCGGTCTCTGTCCTTACCCAGACGTAGCTCAACAGAGGAAACGTGCCGTCCCCGGTCGTTGTCATCCTTAAATCGAAGTTTAACAGAGGAAGCGTGCCGTCCCCGGTCGCTGTCCTCACCCAGACGTAGCTCAGCAGAGGAAACGTGCCGTCCCCAGTCGTTCTCCTCCTTAAATCGAAGTTCAACAGAGGAAGCGTGCCGTCCCCGGTCGTTGTCCTCCTTAGATCGAAGTTCAACAGAGGAAGCGTGCCGTCCCCGGTCGCTGTCCTCACCCAGACGTAGCTCAACAGAGGAAACGTGCCGTCCCCGGTCGTTGTCCTCCTTAAATCGAAGTTCAACAGAGGAAGCGCGCCGTCCCCGGTCGCTGTCCTCACCCAAACGTAGCTCACCAGAGGAAACGTGCCGTCCCCGGTCGTTGTCCTCCTTAAATCGAAGTTCAACAGAGGAAGCGTACCGTCCCCGGTCGCTGCCACTGGAAAATCCCGCGTGTGACCCGCCTCGGAACCTCTCTCTTATCTCTTTCTCTGTTCCCACTGGTCTGTCTCCTATTTATATTTAGATTTAGTTTAATAATAAATAAGTCAACTTTTATAACGTCTTAAATCACGACTTTTTCTCTCGGTCACTGGATCAAATAAATGTTCTGTGACCAACCCTACCCCCGCGAGCTTATCCCAGCAACCGGAGGTAACTCGTCGTTACACCTTCTTGGAAAAATTGGTAATTAGTAGTATAGTGATTGTTTGTAATACAATCACATAAGTGCAGTCCATTTTAATTATCTTTTAATTGTATTATAAGAATATGGGAGATTAGGAAAATCTCTTAATACAACGTGTGTATTTATGAATACACATTTACTACACAGATCACTGATAATGCATGGACCATTTTATCAGGCAGCAGCCCTCAAAAGTGTTTTACCGTTGGTTTTTTTAGCATTCCCTGTAATGGATTAGTTTAGTTTTAAGATTTATATTAGCTCTTAAGGTTTTTTAATTTTAATAAAGATTCAGTTTTGTACATACACTCAACCAATCAAGTTCTCTATTAAGCATTTTGTCTTCTATATTTCAGTTTAATATTTTATTTAAATTATTATACATTTTGGTCCTTCGATAAAAGAACCTGCAAAAAAGAGTTCAATAATTTCATCAATTTAGAAAAACGAAAGAAGAAAATAAAACATGTCTGATCGCGCATCCCTCTACAAGACGCAAAAACAACTTGAAGCTGAAGTTGTAGCTTTGCAAAGTAAAGTGGATCAGAAAGGCATACGAACAGGAACAGTAGAGGAAATGCTTTCTAACCTAGGAAAAATATGGGAGACTTACTCTACGAATCACCTAAAACTCGTAAAACATGGAGTTAACACCGATCAGTATTTTACGAGGAACAGTTTTCAAGTGATGGAAGGCTTAGTAGAAAAAATTAAAAATTTGATTCAAACACAACTGGAAAGTACTGTACATGACGATGCTTCAGGAAACCAGAAAGAAGAACTGGCAGATACTGTACATGACGATGCTGCAGGAGACCAGTCGAAAAAAACGGCAAGTACTACACTCGTGGGAGCTGTAGGAACACAAACAAAACCAATGGCAAGTACTACACTCGTAAAAGCTGTAGGAACCCAGCCCAAAATAGGGGCAGATGCTGCAGGAGACCAGTCGAAAAAAACGGCAAGTACTACACTCGTGGGAGCTGTAGGAACCCAAACAAAACCAATGGCAAGTACTACACTCGTAAAAGCTGTAGGAACCCAGCCCAATATAGGGGCAGATGCTGCAGGAGACCAGTCGAAAATAACGGCAAGTACTACACTCGAGGGAGCTGTAGGAACCCAAACAAAACCAATGGCAAGTACTACACTCGTAAAAGCTGTAGGAACCCAGCCCAAAATAGGGGAAAATGCTGCAGAAAAGCAGCAACAGTCGTCTGTAAATCAACTAGAGGAAAAAATGCAGCGACAAATATTGCAAATCCAGCAACAAATGCAGAGGCAAATTCAAGAGCAATTTCAACAACAAATGCTACAAATAAGAAATATGATGGAGGGACAGAGGATCGAAGAAAAATCTAAAGGCCCCAATAATGTGCATATTGATGACACTGATGAAAAAACGTCAGCTTTGCTTTGCCAATATAGAAGGGAAATTGGCAAACTAAAAGAAAATCTCAACGATGGTAAAGATGTGAGTAACATTTATCTACTCGAAAATATAAAGGACTCTTGGCATAAACAAATGGAGTCCATTAGACAACTATACATAAAACTTTGCACGGAATTACTAGTAAAAGACGATGTTCTCGAACATTTAGAGGAGATCGAGAAGAAATACGACATAGCGTATTATTCTTTAACAGAAAAAATCAGCACGCTGAAGGAAAATAGAGAGCCAGTAGAGCTTGAAAAAATAAAAATACCGTATTTTTATGGTCACGTAAACGAATGGGCTTTATTTCACGACCTATTTAAAAAATTTGTACATGAAAACGCAAAATTACCGAAAGTTGAAAAACTTTTGCGCCTTAAAACATTAATAAAAGGTGACGCAATAAAACTGATTCAACACTTACCCACTACTGAAAACAACTATGAATGCGCGTGGGATATCGTAAATCAGAGATTTGGTAACAAAAGAATTTTATTCACAACTCTTATTGATAAAATTCTAGATCAACCACATGTAAGTAGCTTTTCAACCACCAGCATGAAAAATTTGCTTGATACAACGAACGAATGTGTCCAGGCATTGAATGCGATGGGAATTAATATGGGAGATGCCGATCCCATAATAACACGGATAATAATAAGAAAAATCGACAAAGAGGGGCTACTACAATACGAACAAAGCACAAGAAAATCTAAAGAAATACAAGTTTTAAAAGACGTGCTTGAGTTTCTTGAGCAACAATATCGGGCACTAGAAGCAACGCAGTCAAAAAGGAGTGGCCAATTTCAAAAACAACAAGGTAAAACAACATCTTTTTTAACGGAATCACAACAACAACTACAATGTTTATATTGTCAGCTCGCTGGTCATAGGACACATGCTTGTAAAAAACTATTAGCGATGGAGGTAAAAGATCGACACGCATGGGCCAGATCATCAAAAACAAGTTACAACTGCCTTGGACACAAAATGGACAAAAAATGCCCTAGTAAGAGTAAGTGTCAACAGTGTCTGAAACTACACCACACCATTCTTCATTTTAATTCATATAAGGAAAAGACTTCATCAATGGTGACAAGCTCGGCACCGAACGTGTTACTAGCTACAGCTCAAGTACAGGTAAAAGCATTGCATGGTGAATTAGTGACCTTAAGAGCGCTTATCGACCAGGGGTCACAAATAACATCAATTAGTGAAGAAGCCGCACAAATTCTACAACTTCCAAGGACAAAAGCAAATACAAGAATAGGAGGCCTTGGCGACATATATATATGTATGGCTACAAAAGCTGTCCATCTTGAAATTGTCAGTAGCTTAACAACCGAAGCATTTCTTGGCGCATTAAGGAGGTTCTTTGCCAGGAGGGGCAAAAGCAGCCATTTATACTCTGACAATGGCACAAATTTCATAGGAGCAGCTAAAAAATTGGATAAAGAATTCATCGCGGCAATTAAAAATAACACTAATATTGCTCCAATATTAGAAAATGAAAAAATAAATTGGCATTTTATTCCCCCGCAAGTCCTCACTTCGGAGGAATTTGGGAAGCGGCAGTAAAATCCATGAAGTACCACTTCAAAAGCTTAAGACTCATTTTTGGAATCAATGGAAAGCAGACTATTTGTGCTCTCTACAACAATGTTATAAATGGAAGACGAAAACCGAAAATCTTGAAATTGGCCAAGTAGTAATCATACGAAATGAAGACACAAATCCAGCTCGGTGGCCGCTAGAAAGGGTGCCGGAAGTACATCCAGGGAAAGATGGAGTGGTAAGAGTTGTGACCTTAAAGACAGAGAATGGTATATTGAAAAGACCCATCCAAAAAAATATGTCCATTAGAACATCACGCTACGGAAGATACAAATAATGATTCACTTATCGAACCAGGCGAAGAGAAACTCCCAAGAAACGTAAGATCAAATCTTACAAAAGTGCTATCATCAAATACATCATTACTTACGCTTACGTTATTAAGTTTGTGTATAATTTTAACTGCACGTTCGACTGGCGCAACAACGGTACAAGACATTAAGAATAATACTGCTATATATTTAGACCCCATGAGTCAAATAAATGTTGTATCATCATCTTGGAATCTTGTAGTCTACTATGAAATAAAACCCTATTTTGAAGTATTACGAAAGCTTCCCAACTTATACACACTTCCAAAGAGATTTGTCCAAGACTTCAAACATTCGAGGATCAATGCTGGTCAGTGCTGCGAATAATCATTCCAGTACCAATTGAACGAGACGGACTTGCTATGGTCGCGCAAATAAAAGCCCCCTACGTTGTCTACAATTATGATTTAGATTCTTTTAATTTTTTAACACAAGCTGTCCTAAACGATTGCAAAACAACTTTAAGCGATCAAATGGTTTGTGAAGAAAATTTTCTTTGGATTGACGCTAAAACCAACTTTTGCGAGCTATCACCCATCAAGCCACATAACAAACTCAACTGTACTTATGAAAACGTCGAAAGTATGCCCTTCTGGGTCGAGTTACGCTCAAAGGGCCAGTATGGAAAAATTGGCAATTAGTAGTATAGTGATTGTTTGTAATACAATCACATAAGTGCAGTGCATTTTAATTATCTTTTAATTGTATTCTAAGAATAAGGGAGATTAGGAAAATCTCTTAATACAACGTGTGTATTTATGAATACACATTTACTACACAGATCACTGACAATGCATGTGACCATTTTATCAGGTAGCAACCCTCAAAAGGGTTTTACCGTTGGTTTTTTTCCCTGTAATAGATTAGTTTAGTTTTAAGATTTATACTTAGCTCTTAAGGTTTTGTAATTTTAATATAGATTCAGTTTTGTACATACACTCAACCAATCAAGTTCTCTATTAAGCATTTTGTCTTCTATATTTCAGTTTAATATTTTATTTAAATTATTATACACTATCTGTTTTGAAAAAAAAGATTTTAGCGAATAGCACATTTGTATATGAAATTGGTGTTGTATTGAATTAAAATTTACATAAGATTATGGAATTTACAGTTCGTACTACTTTAAGTAGTAAATTAGCATTTATCGTAAATTTGACAACTTGGGAACAAATCGGTATAGCTTAATGGTTATATGCTTAACATGGGTTTTAATCGTGAGATTCTTCAAATTATGGTAGAATAATTTTGAAACCGTATAAAGAATCAGTGACTCGAAATTCACTAACTTCCAAACCTCAATTAAAAATAAGTATGTATCTATGTACATATTATTGGGGTTTAAGAAATATGAAATTAAAGTATTTCTGTGCACAAAACGCCAACTTTTAAACTCATAAAAAAATTCCCATATTCCCACCAGCTTCAGCCGGTTAGCCGTTTGCAACCGATAATGACCGGCGGCGGCGCGGCTGAGGGAAGTGATCGGCGGCAGATCGACTGACCGGCAAAAATTGGATGGCTTACATCACTGGTCTAGTGGCAACTAAAAGCTACTTAATAATTTTGCAGTAACAAATAAATAGCAAGTTTGTATTTGCAATGGCTTCATGTACTACCCTTCAAAAAGCCATTGATTTAGTAACCAAAGCCACAGAAGAGGATCGCAATAAAAATTATGTTGAGGCTTTACGTTTGTAAGAACACGGTGGCTAAAGATTCAATAAGAGCCAAGTGCTTGCAGTATTTAGATCGTGCCGTAAAACTTAAGAAATATTTGAAAAAGGGTAAGAAGCCAGTCAAGGAAGGTGAATCTAGTTCCAAAGACGACAAAGATAAAAAAGTGATAGTGACTCAGATGGTGAAGATCCGCAAAAGAAAAAATTACGAAGTAAACTTGGTTATTGAAAAACTAAAAGTAAAAAGGTCAGATGTTGCAGGTTTAGATGCTGCCAAGGAAGGGAATTTTACTTTTCGGTCCTCCTGGTACCGGTAAATCATATTTAGCCAAAGCTGTGGCCACCGAAGCCAACAATTCCACTTTCTTCTCAGTTTCCAGTTCAGTTCTCATGTCTAAATGGTTGGTTGAATCTGAGAAATTAGTAAAAAATCTTTTTGAATTGGCTCGCCAACATAAACTATCGGATATTTTCATTGACGAAATTGTTCAATGATACCGATGGGATTTCATTATTGGGTGTTGCGAATATAAGTACATTGGGTTTTGGATTCGGCTATTCGTCGTCGTTTTGAAAAGCGTATTTATATACCCTCCCAGAAGCACATGCTTGTTTGGTTATGTTTAAGATACATTTGGACAATACAACGCATGTATTGACGGAAGAAAATTTAAAGGAATTGGCTGGTAAAACAGAGGGTTACTCTGGTGCCGATATATCCGAGATGCTCTTATGGAACCAGTACGTGAAGTATAAACTGCTACACATTTTAAAAAAAGTGACAGATCCATAGCCACTTTATAAAGATGTGATATCCGATGATTTATTAGTACCATCTTCTCCTGGTGATGATGGAACTACAGAAATGAACTGGATGGATGTGCCAGGTGACAAACTATTCGAACAACCTGTTACAATACGTGATATGTTAAACGATGATGATTTAATTAAACTGCGTAAATTTACAGAGGATTTTGGGCAAGAAGACTAATTTAAATAAACGTACAAATTAAAATTATAATAAAAAAAATTAATAATATGTAAGCTCCAAACGAGTGGTTCAAAATTATAGTATTAGTATTTTGATTTAAATTAATTACTAAGCTTGTTTTTTAAGATGTTATCTACTTTTTACCAAAAATTTCACAAATTTGTTTTCAAATTTTGAGAAAATACGAATCTGTTCTTAATTTCCAAATAGAAAAATAACATTTTTTGCAAAATTAAAAATTTGAAAAAGTTTTGTAAACTGATTTTTATTAATTTGATATCAGATCATCTTCACGCCCAGCAAAACTTTCTATTACCTGGTAATAAGATTTGTAAGAAGAAATTAAGGTATGTAACCTCTTACTTTGCTATTCCAACAGCTATTATTTTAACAAGGGCATGTCATTGGAGGTATGTACTTTCCAAAAGAGGGCTAGGTAACAACATAAGAACATGTTACTTTAATGTTACATGTTAGGAGTTACGTAACCACTTACATAACCGATACTGAGCACAATACTACTTACATAACAGCTTAAAGTAAGGCCAAAAAAATGTGTTACAAACAGGTCTGAAATAACACATTAAAATTATGCGCTTACTTACTGTATAAAAATATATACTTACTTCTTACAAAAAAAATTAAAATAAGATATTATCGTGTTGGTTTTTTATAAATGCTAAAACGAAGCATATTCATATTTAATTACTATTTACTCAGATTAATATAAAGTTAACAAAAAACATAAAAGATATTTCAGTCAATATGTATAAAACATATAAATTATTTGTATCGAATATTTTAAATAGAAAATAACACTCATGTATCGCATTACAAATACCTCCTTATATTGAGGTATTTGAATACACCATCGGCAATAAGTGGCTATTTCTATTAAGTGATCACGTATCACATTAAAAGTAACTCCTTATTTTACGGTTTTAAAATATCACATCTGTAATAAGTCGCTGCTATTATTTAGAACTCATGTTGTGTATTACAAGTAACTCTTTTCTTTGAGGTGTTTAAATATATCATTGGTAATAAGTTGCTATTACTACCCAGTAGTTATGCAGCACATTATACGTAAGACATTACATTTTAGTTATGACATAATGCAATGGTAAGGGGTATGGTATTACCAGGAAATGTGTTCTGTAATACCAACATATTACCAAGGTTTTGCAGGGCGGTTCATATACTACTAGATTTGTTATTAAATTTCATGTAAAATATCGTGATGTATCTGGCTGAAATTTAAACCTCAAATGAGTTCGGAAGTACATATCCGATAAGTAAACCATGAACACCAAAATAAAGGTCTCTGAAATATCTTTTTCTTGAGGCTTTAGAATGATATTTCCAGCACTAAATTAATACCTTATATTAAGGCTGTACAAATGAACGTTTGAAATCAAAAATTAATTTTATTGAAAACCGCATATGGCCCCTATTGAATGTAAGGCCTCCAAAAAAGCCTTTTCATAATTTTATGAAATTACGTATAATTTTATAAACATTTTTGTGAAAAATGGGAACTTGTTGTATGAACTTTTATCCAATAACATCGAATTATAACTAAATCAATATAATTATATATAATACACACAATTTTGTATGGGGACAAAATTCGGATGAAATTGTATCTAATCAGAGATGGGCTAAAATCATTACCATTACATTTTCATTACCATTACTTGATGTAATGGTAATGGAGCTTTTTTTATCATTACCATTTTTTGAAGAAATGGTAATGTTTTTTTTTTCATTACCATTGCGTTAAAAAATGGTAATGAATATTTTTTTTAATTTTCATTTGTTTTGAAAATTAAAATGAACCTTTTTTTAATTTTCATTACTTTTACCTAATGTTTACATAGTAATGAAACGCCCATTTGTTTTTCATTACATGCCGTTTTTGTCGAAGTTTTTTATTTTAAAAATATTAGGTTTACAAATTACTAAAAGCATTTTTTAGTTCATAATCCGAGGCCTATGGTATCCATATTTGATACCAAGTTTTGGTGGCTAGTTGCAAAAAAAAAAATCGCGAAAAGAAATTGCATAAAGGAAAATTCTTGCATCAATATATTTCTTTGCAGAACATAAATAGCTGATTAAGTTTTTTAATTCAATTCTAGTACCATAGTCTTTTTTCGCGATCCGCCATTATTTTGCAACTTTGTAAGTGCGGTTTTTTTTTAATTTATAATCTAAGGACTATAATACTCATTTCGTACAACAAAGTTTGGTGGCTAGTTGAAAAAAAAAATTGCAACAAAAAAAATCGCAAACAAAAAAAATCAAAAAGGAAAATTTTAAACTTCAATTCTTTTACCATAAAGTCTTTTTCGCGTCCCGCCATTATTTTGGAGTTTTTTAAGTGCGGTTTCTTAAAATTTATATTCTAGTGACTATAATACCCGTTTCATACAACAAAGTTTGGGGGCTAGTTAAATAAAAACCGCGAAAAAAATCGCGAAAAAAAATTTCCAAAAAGGAAAATTCTTACATCAATAGATTTGTTTGCAGAATGTAAATCGCTGAATAAGTGTTTTGATTAAATTTTTTTACCATAAAGTCTTTTTTCGCGTCCCACCATTGTTTTTAAATTTTTTAAGTGCGGTTTCTTAAAATTTGTAATCTAGGGACTATAATGCCCATTTCATACAAGAAAGTTTGGGAGCTAGTTAAAAAAAACCGCGAAAAAAATCGCAAAAAAAAAATTTCAAAAAAGGAAAATTCTTACATCAATAGATTTGTTTGCAGAATGTAAATCGCTCAATAAGTGTTTTAATTAAATTTTTTTACCATAAAGTCATTTTTCGCGTCCCGCCATTATTTTGGAGTTTTTTAAGTGCGGTTTATTAAAATTTGTAATCTAGGGACTATAATGCCCCTTTCATACAACAAAGTTTGGGAGCTAGTTAAAAAAAAAAACGGGAAAAAGATCGCGAAAAAAAATATTTACAAAAAGGAAAATTCTTACATCAATAGATTTGTTTGCAGAATGTAAGTCGCTGATTAAGTGTTTTAATTAAATTTTTTCACCATAAAGTCTTTTTTCGCGTCCCGCCGTTATTTTGGAGTTTTTTAAGTGCGGTTTCTTAAAATTTATATTCTAGTGACTATAATACCCGTTTCATACAAGAAAGTTTGGGAGCTAGTTAAAAAAAAACCTCGAAAAAAATCGCGAAAAAAAAATTTTCAAAGAGGAAAATTCTTACATCAATAGATTTGTTTGCAGAATGTAAATCGCTGAATAAGTGTTTTAATTAAATTTTTTCACCATAAAGTCTTTTTTCGCGTCCCGCCGTTATTTTGGAGTTTTTTAAGTGCGGTTTCTTAAAATTTATATTCTAGTGACTATAATACCCGTTTCATACAAGAAAGTTTGGGAGCTGGTTAAAAAAAAACCGCGAAAAAAAAATTTCCAAAAATGGAAATTCTTACATCAATAGTTTTGTTTGCAGAATGTAAATCGCTGAATAAGTGTTTTGATTAAATTTTTTTACCATAAAGTCTTTTTTCGCGTCCCACCATTGTTTTTAAAAGTTTTAAGTGCGGTTTCTTAAAATTTGTAATCTAGGGACTATAATGCCTATTTCATATAACAAATTTTGGTGGTTAGTTGCAAAAAAAAAAAAATCGCGAAAAAAATTTGCCAAAACGAAACTTTTTGCATCAGTATATTTTTTTGAAGAATGTTAATCGCTGATTAAGTTTTTTAATTGAATTTTTCTGCCATAAAGTCTTTTTTCGCGTTCCGCCATAATTTTGCTATTTTTTAAGTGCGGTTTTTTTAAATTTATAATCTAGAGACATACATCAAAGTTTGGTGGCTAGTTGCCAAAAAAAAAATTGCGAAAAAAAGTTTCCATAAAGGAACATTTTTTAGTGTAGAACAAAGAACAAAACGTTCTTTACATCATTATGTTAAGTAATGGTAATAAAATTTCATTTGTCTACCTGGTGTAGAAAAAATGAAAATGATTTTTTGTTTTTACTACCATTGCGTATTGTAATGAAAATTATAAAAAAGTTTCATTACATGTAAAGCAAACAAATGAAATTAACATTTTTTTCATTGCAATTACATTTTGTAATGGCAATGAATTTTTTTTTAATTTTCATTTTATATATTTAATGGTAATGAAAACCTGCAATGGTCATTACAAAGTAATTAATTACTCCCATCTCTGTATCTAATATACATCAAATTGTACAACATTGTATCCAATCGCATCGAATTAGATTTAATTCGATACACATGTATCGAATTCGATACAATTTGATGTATTTTAGATACAATTATATGTTCTCATTTTTCGGATCAAATTGCATCTCGTCGTCTGTCTAATTTATATAGAATTTAATACAATTTGTTGTTGGCCTATATTAATTTTTTTATAATATGGGCTTTTATCAGGACAGATCCGCAGAGTTCAAAAACCCAGGCCACAGTAAGCCACATTTTAGCAGAAATTTTCAGTTAAACCAGATAAATTTTCTGTTGAATTTGGCTCAAATTTCTTACCTAAGTTTACTAGAATTGTCTGTGTATTTAGCAGTGTGTTCAATTTAGATTACCTTCAAATTAGCAAACCATAATTCTCAACTTCATTGAAAATTCTGCTAGCGTAGATGCAAGTAATGTTTCCTGTTATTTTAGCAGAATTTTGAACTATTTTTACGGGCATTTTTTATGAGTGGAAACATACACAACATACGTAAAAAAGAAAAGAACTTAAATCCCAAAAAATACTTAAAAACATATGTAAAATCCAAAAACTCTTATGAAATCCGAAATCCCCTGACAACACTGGACGCTAGTGTATTTCAATGTGTATGAGCGTTGCTTTAGTTAAACGATAAATGACGCTTGTTCGTTTCAAGTGTGCGTGGGTTTGTTTATCGAACATTACATGTAAAAACAATATGGCACTTCTTTAAAAATTTCTAGTAAAAATAAAGTTAAAAAAGGCCCTACAAATAAATAGTACACAGAAAAAAGTATCACAAAATTTTAAGTAATTAAAAAAAATTGTTGGCTTTTTACTTAGATATCTAACAATTTTTTTTATTAAATGTTTGTAAATTGTATCAAAAATATCAAAAAAATAGCCTTAGAATTTTTTGAAACAAAAAAAAAACAAATCATTTATTTTTTGTTTTCAATTGCTCAAATGTTTGTAAATTGTAACAAAAATTTCAAAAAAGTATTTGTTTTTGTCAATACGATAACATAAAGCGAATAATTGTTTTAATATAACAAACTCGTTGTTGAATTTTATTTTTTTATTTTTAACAAATACAAACAAGTTACAAAAAAAAAATTATTGTATTTACAAAACACATTGTTAAAAAAAAATTGATTTTATTTTTAACAAATTACAAAAAAGTTACAAAAAGGGATTTGTATATACAAATTCCATTGTTGGTGCCTTTTTAAAAAATTTTTTGTTTGTTTATGCAAAAAAGGTGTTTAACATTACAAACAGAATTTTGTAAATTTTTTCTGTGTACCTGCGATGACCTGCTAAATATAGGTGAGAAAAATTTTAGCTAAAAAAGATAGTTCAAATATAATATTTAAGAGAAATGCTATTTAATGGAAATGAAAATTACTCAGGTAAAATCAGCACATGAAATCAGCACATTTTATAACTGTTTTTAATCAAGCAATATTTAGAAAAAAGCTAAATGTTGGTTGGTTAAAAACTGTTTTAAAATTCAATTAACATTAAAAACTTCAGAAGAATGTTTGCTTAATAGAAATTAAACTCGGTCAGTTGAAATCCGCAAAACATGCGGCTGAAATTACAATCACTTTTACCAATTATTTATTGAATAAAAACAAATTGATATAAATATTGTTAACTTTATTTTGGTATAAATTGCACAATCTAAAAACACTAAATACCATTTTTATTATTATTTCTTCATATGTGTGCCAGCGAAAGTTGTAGTTTTTTTTGTTCCTGTTTTTTGTCGTCTACCTGAAGCTAGAATTAAGAAAAAAATTTAAAGGGCTGAAATAAAAGAAAAACGATATTTAATAGTATTCACGTAAAGAAATTTATTTTCTATTATAAAACGTACCTCAATATTTTATTTATTTGATATATTTTTAAAGCGAAGTTGTATACGTCTGTTTACTTTAATGGTGATTTACCCTACCGCAGATGAATTTAGTAATACAATATTATTGTTTTGTTTTTCTAAAGGCTTAAAATCATTATTTATAATATTAACAAATTTAAAATTAACATTTTCATTAAAATGGGTTTTTATTTCAAGTTCGTAATATTTGGGGTAATATTTGGGGATTTAGAAATGTGTTTAGGGGATTTCAACTTATCAAATGGGGATAAGAGCATACACTTTTATGGCAACGCTACCTACATCGTTACCAGTGTGTCCAGAACAGCTCCCATTTTTTATAAGGGTTTGTGTCTAGAATAGACACATACGCAGAGTAGGAAAATAAATTGTACACAACAAGTAGGGTAGGGTACGGCTAAGGAACACACTGTCGTTTTAGCGGTTGTGTGTTTGTACACAAACTGAACGCGGTACACTACGATTGTCTGATGAACGCAAACGCTACGATTATGTACTGTACTTTCAACACATATTCACACGCCGTAGCGTACCGAATTCGGGTTGTGTGTATAATCACAAACACTTATTGGAGAGAATAGCGTATGTGTTTTCTACGCAACCAATATGCTTGTGTACTGTGTTCGCGATGTGCGGTAAGCAAACCCTAAAAGTACGGTTTGTTAGAGTTTATTTTCCTACTCTGCACATACGTACATACCAGCGATAAAATTTTTCGTTGATCTACCCAATGTTGCCATAACAGTTTTAGCCATGGATGGTAACCGAAACGAATGCGGTTATCGTTAGGGTAACGATATTTTATGTTATTTCGGTAACGGTATTTTAAGGGTAACGCTATTTCATTTATTTCGGTATCGGTATTTTAAGGATAACGGTATTTGAGTTATTTCGGTAACGGTATTTTAAAGATAACGATATTTGGGTTATTTCGGTAACGGTATTTTAAGGTTAACGGTATTTCAGTTATATCGGTAACGGTATTTTAAGGGTAATTTTAGTCAGTTATTTCGATGCATCCCGCAATTTTTTTTTTTCCAAAAAACAAACGAGATTAAAAACAGAACCAATTTATCAACTAAATGTACAAAAAATACTCAATAAGCCCGTGAAATTAGCAAAAGCAGAAAATTAAAAATAACGGTAGCGGTATTTTAGGGATAACATTATTTCATTTGTTTCGGTAACGGTATTTTAAGGGTATTGATATTTCATTTATTTCGGTATCGGTATTTTAAGTATAACGGTATTTCAGTTATTTCGGTAACGGTATTTTAAGGGTAACGTTATTCCGGGTATTTCGGCAACGGTATTTTAGGGGTAGCGGTAGTCAGTTGAAAGGGTTTTGAATCGATAACGATATTTTATTTTGGGAAAAAAAATTTTTTTTTTTTAAATTTTCACAAAAAATATTTTTTAACCCCTTTTGATTTGGCCATACACTACTTGTTGGACGTTTTTGGACTCCGCAGCGCAAGGTTAACTATTTTATGAGCGACGCTTTAGGTATAAAAGACAATATAAAGTCCAACGGAAAATTCTAAGTTATACTTTTCTTCAAAAACTTTAATATTTGATACGTATTTGACATCCAACAAGGATGGGTTAGTAATGCATACAAAAGTTTATATTAAATAACATATAAAATCAACAATTGAAATTTCCGCACTCTATTTGAATTGTATGAAACTTGCTATAACTTGGAATACTTTGTATAGCTAAAATTGGTGTTCAATTTGGGGAAAATTATCAAAGTTGCTATAGACTTTCCGTACATATTTGGGTCTAACTTTTGTATTATTTTAGCTATGTGACTGGTTGATATATCACATTAAAGCTTCTGATAGCGTGCCTGAAGTTGGTCTGCAACTCATTTTTTAATTTGATAATTTCTGATTTATTAAAAAAAATTTTAATTTTTGAGAATTTTTCTACAATTAATTAATTGTTTCTATCCTTTTATAATTGAAGCCATGATTGAGCCACGTGAAAAGTTACTATTTTGAAATGTACTTTAACCATTTATCGTTATCAAAGGTCTAAAGCCATTTTATCTTAATACGCGGTTCGGGATACTTTATCGTAGCCTTTTAATATTTTTGTATTAGTTCTTAGTTTTTTATCAATGACACTGTCAAATATCAGTTTGGTACTCCTTTTGGTTCCTGAGTTATAGTATAGTATTAAATAAAAAAAAAAACAGTTCGATTTTTCAGCATTTGTATGAAAAAAGACCCAATAAGAATGCTAGTATAAGATTTCGTAAAGGCAAAAATAAAGTAATGAGGAACAAAATAAGCGAGTTCGTTTACTTACTACAAGTTACTACTTTTACTACAGCTGCAAAATTTCAATATAAAAAGTAAACAAAACTTTCCAATTGTAGTAAAAGTAGTAAGAATGTCGACTAATCAATCACACCGCATATATTTTTTCAGAAATTTTAAAGAATCCATTTTTCGATATACATATGACGATTTAAATAGCGGATTTCATTAAATTAAACTTTGAAAATTTTCCGAAAAACGTTGCCGGAGTCTGAAAAGTCCTCAAAATTTGATTGGGATGATTACAAGGATTTAACTCAGAGATTACTTCTTAACAACAATACAAAAAGTTAATATTTCCTGAAAAGTTTTGAAATTATTTTCATTATTTTTATATTCACTTTATTTATTAGAAGCTGATTTTTTATACTTCAGTTATAAATTTTAACTAAAAACTTCTAATATTTAAAAAATTCTTATTTTTTCGGAATGTTTCGCAGACCTCCTAGAATGCGATTAGGGACGCTCAGGGGTTCGTGATCAACATTTGGAAAACTTGTATAATTAAATTTTCATATCGGTTTTGGTATAGCTGTGGGAGTCAGATGTCGTTATTAACAAAAAGAATTACTGGCCAATTTTGCTTTGACGCTACACCAACATTCCGTATTTTAAAGTTAAAACACTTTGCTGGTTGGGAGGAAGTGCAGGATCTAACGCTAGTCAATTACTAGCAGGCAATCAAAAATTGAGTATTTCAAAAGAAATTATTTCAGGAACATAACTATATACTCTACGATATCAACATGTATACTCAGGATTTCCGAAAGATAGACTGGAATAAGTTCAATACGATCCTTTGGAAAGACCTAAAAAAGAACTTGTCAAATTTGATCTTAAATCTGAACAAAAATAACGGTAATTAATTGTTTTCTTACAATATTGATAAAATTTTAAGAGAAATTTCGTTTTTTTATTTCGAAATGAGAAAATTCTAAAATATAGTAGCATTTACCACTTCAAATTTAGAAAATTCCATTAGAAGTTCAGTTCTGCAATTTTAATGAAAAAAATTCAAATAAAATTTAGTCTTTTTCCCAAAAGCACCGTAAGTGGTTTTTCACGTGGAAAAATTTTACTCGAACTTTAATTTTACTCAAATTTAAATTATAAAAATGAACAATTTTTCAATTTTATATCAAAGACACAATCACAATATACAAAAACTATGATTTTTCCCCAAGAAAAATAATAGTCTTGTACATTAAATTTGCGTGAAAACAATCTCTTCTCAGTTTTCACGTGAAATTCATTGTCGTGGAAAATTATCATTATACCCTACACCACTATGTGGTCAGGGTATTATAAGTTTGTGCTGATGTTTGTAACACCAAAAAATATTGGTCGTAGACCCACCTTATAGTATACCGATCGGTTCAGAATTTTTTTTTATTTCGATTTAACGATGTCCGTCTATCCGTCCGTCCGTCCGTCTGTCTGTCTGTCCATGCAATCTTGTGCGCACTCTACAGGTCGCACCTATTAAGATATTTTGATGAAATTTGGTACGCAGACCTATGTTGGCCCAAGGACGAACAAGTTTGATTTTTTTGAACATCGGTCCATGTTTAGACCTAGTGCCCATATAAGGGTCCTACCAAAATTATACTGTTTATATGCTGCAGGTCGTAAATATTAAGATATTTTGATGAAATTTGGTACACCGACCTATATTGGCCCAATAATGCAGCCTATTGATTTTGGTGAACATCGGTCCATGTTTAGACCTAGTGCCCATATAAGGGTCCTACCAAAATTATACTGTTTATATGCTGCAGGTCGTAAATATTAAGATATTTTGATGAAATTTGGTACACAGACCTATATTGGCCCAATAATGCAGCCTATTGATTTTGGTAAACATCGGTCCATGTTTAGACCTAGTGCCCATATAAGGGTCCTACCAAAATTATAATGTTTATACGCTGCAGGTCGCAAATATTAAGATATTTTGATGAAATTTGGTACACAGACCTACATTGGGCCAATAACGCAGCCTATTGATTTTGGTAAACATCGGTCTATGTTTAGACCTAGTGCCCATATAAGGGTCCTACCAAAATTATACTGTTTATACGCTGCAGGTCGCAAATATTATGATATTTTGATGAAATTTGGTACATAGACCTATGTTAGCCCAAGGACGAAGCCTATTGATTTTGGTGAACATCGGTCCATGTTTAGAACTAGTGCCCATATAAGGGTCCCCCCAAAATTATATTGTTTATACGCTGCAGGTCGCAAATATTAAGCTATTTTGATGAAATTTGGTACATAGACCTATGTTGGCCCAAGGACGAAGCCTATTGATTTTGGTGAACATCGGTCCATGTTTAGAACTAGTGCCCATATAAGGGTCCCCCCAAAATTGGCTTGGTTACAAACTGCAGGTCGCAAATATTAAGATATTTTAATGAAATTTGGTGCGCTGACTCACATTATAGAAAATTTTGACATAAGCCCCATTTTAACCCATTCGAATTTCGGATCCAAACAATACACCAAACTGGTGTAGGGTATTGTATAGTCGGCATGCCCGACTTTAACCTTTTTACTCGTTTTTTTATATGCAGGAGTATAACAATTTTTTCACGTGCTTTACCATCAAACAGTATTTTACTTTTAAAGTCGACTTTATATTTAAACGGCTTTGTTCATTTTGTGTATGAAAATCCTAAAGAAATAATTACATTTTCAAATATTTTAATTGGTTGAAAATAAATTAACCAATCACAATGCCCCAAAAATAAACTAGGTCAAAGCATGCTGCCACCCAAAATTTTAATTAAAGTCAACAAAAATATACATTTGGAAAATTTTAATAGTAAGGGCGTTTATTTTTATTTAAAACATTTTCAATTAAAATTGGAATTTTGTATTAAAAAATGCGAAATTTTAAAATGAAATTTCTTTTTGTTATTTGAAATTAGAAAAATTTCATACGAAATTGATCTACATACGATTTTGAAAATCTAATTTGAAATTTAGATCTTTTAGACCTGCTAACTTATCTACAAATAAACTGAGTTTAGTGCTTAACCATAGTTATAATTATCAAATTTAGGCCCGTTAACTTATCTCAATTTATACCCTGGTTAAAACCTCTACTAGCCTTAACCACTGGTAAACATATTTTTTGAATAACTTATCTAAATTTTAACCAAGCATTTCTTCTAACCAATGCTAAAATTTAACCATAGAAATTTCTGTGGTTAAGATACTTAACCAAGGCTATTTTAGAACAATTCACCCTACATAAGATATTTTAATACATTAGACTTGTAATGATGATTATTAAAAAAATTTAAAGCGCAGCTTTAATCAAACTTTGACTAAGAATCGTTTATGACACATGTAAGTATTTTCGATATGCATTTCCCCCACTTTACCAAAACTTATAAAAATTGCATCAGTACTTAAAATCGTGCACAAATTTTTACTATTTAGGATTTAAGTTTCTGCGATAGCTTACAGAAATTGGCCTCATATAAGGAAATAGGAAAAATTTATTTTTTTATTGGTTCAGGGAGCCAAAATCTGTCTTGAATAATTGAAACCAAAAATGGTGACCAATATTACAACAATTTGACACGAATTATACACCTCTACAAAATGAAAAGTCGCTGTTGGTAGAAGCTTGATACATACTTTTAGTATTTTACTTGCTGATTCCAATTCTCTATTCCGAATTCTCTATCACCTCTCAATTTTGAGAAAATCGTGATTAAAAACGCGAAAAGTAGCTTTCTACGAATTTTGAAATACTATACAAAACGCATTCAAATAGCTTAAGACTTTTTGTTAGGATGGTAGTAAAGAATGAATTTTGTTCTCTAAAATACATAGGACAACATTTTCTTAATTTGTGTACCGTTATAGGAAAAAATTCTTTTGAAAACCACTCTCAGAAAAACAATTGTTCCATCAATTTTGGGTAACTTACATTTAAGAATTTGGAATCAGCATATCAAATTCAAAATGAATCATGTATCAAAGCTCAAGACTACTGAATGAAGTACAAGACTACTGAATTTAATTCTTAAATATAAAAAAGCGCATAGAAATCACTCTCGAATTTATGAAATGTGAACCAATCCCGTATTGCAAAACAAATTTTTTGTTATTAATTTTTGTTTTTCTTTTTGTTTTTATTCTGACATTTCATACTAAGGTTAACTACCCAGAGTTAAAATATTGATAAGTTATTATGGTTAAATTTTCATAGGAATAAATATTTAGTATTGGTTAGTTACCCATGGTTAAGGTAAAGTTAACTTCTCGAGAAAAGTTAATGGGCCTTATATGGAAATATCTGTGGTTAAAATATAACCTTGGTTATTTTGGAAATAAGTTAATCGCCCTTAACTACATTTCTCCACAAACTTTATTTTTTTTATAATCAAAATTATCAGTTTTTTAATGAATTTGTAAAAATATCTATTGACATTTTTTAAATGACGACTGGTTAAATGAAAATAAGGAAAAAATTTTATATTTCATATTATTATTCATAACAAATTTGTATTTCTTTCACTTTATCCTTTTTTCTCCTCTTTTTTCTCTCCTTTTTCCCTCTCTTTCCGTTTTTCTCTTCTTTTTCCCTCCTTTTCCTTTTTCGATTTCGCTGAGAGGGGGGGGGGGAATTTCCCTATTTGTAATGCGAATGTCCCCGGAGTATGCGCTCTGCATACGTACACTCATAAAAAAAAGCCAAAGCAAATAGTTAAAAATTATGCTAAAATAACAGAAAATGGTACCTAAATTTGCGCCAGCAGAAATTTCAATGATGTTGAGAATCATGGTCTGCTAAATTTAGGTGAGCTAAATTTTAGGTAAAAAGTTAGTTCAAATACAATAATTTAAAAGAAAAGTTGTTTAATGGAAATGAAAATTACGCAGCTGAAATCAGCACATTTATTCTGCCAAATTTTAATTAGTTAAAACAGGTAAAAAATTCATTTAACATTAAAAAATTTAGAAGAATGTTCGTTTAATAGAATTGAAAGTGGGACAGTTGAAATCAGCAAAACATGCTGCTAAAATTACAATCACTTTTTGTTATTAATTGAATAAAAACAAATTCATGTAAATATTGTTAATTTTATTTTCGAATACATTACACAATCCAAAAACACTATTTGCACTAAATATCACTTTTATTTTCTTGCCAATATGTGTGCCAGCGGAAGTTGTATTATTTGGTTCCTTTTTTCGTCCACATATGTACAGGTAGAATTTAGATGAAAATGTTAAAGGGCTGAAATAAAAGAAAAACAATAACATGTTTAATAGTAATAAATATCCCGTAAATAAATATAGTTTATATTATACCTCATTATTTTATTTCTTCAATACAATTTTTATCTGCGAAATGTTTATGTCCAATATACCTCCGTATTCTTTTACGTTCCTTTGCTGACTAAAAGATGCTCTTATCATATTATTTTATTTACTAGAACTTTCTTTAAGCGCCGAATACATTAAGGAACATTGAGTAGGCCACAAAAAATATCAAAAAAATTTGTAAACACGAATTGCACGAATGTCAACACGAGCATTAACATATACAAATCAACATTCGTAAAAAAATTGCCATTTTTTCACGAATATTATTTTATTATTTTTATTTGCATTGGTAAGCGTCATCAGGGATGACTCATCACACACATTAAAATACACAACCATCAAGCATCATCAATCACTATACACTAGCGCCCCTATCGTTTTCTTTTGAAAACACAAATATTAAAAAGTTGCCAACAAATTTATCTATATTAGCTGATACATTGTCAAAATCATTTATAAAAAAATAACTAAATCTCAGGAGGAAAAATTAGTTCAAGTACAGCACAAATATGTTTTTGTGGTGAAATTGGATAACTAACCACTTTAGCTAAACAACGGATTTAAACGAAAACAACAGGAAAAATTAGTTCAACTGAATTAGAACGCGTTTAACAGACTTTTGTACTAACTTTTTTTTATGAGTGTATATACTATATGTATGTGTTGCTGTGTTGTGTTGCTGTACAATTTGGGGACATAACCAAAAATGTGCCCAAACTATGCTTTATATTACACTCATAAAAAAAAGTTAGTACAAAAGTTTGTTAAACGCGTTCTGATTCAATTGAACTAATTTTCCTGTTATTTTGTCTTAAAATTTAGGATTGAACTAATATTTTTTGTAAATCTAATTTAGCATTACAACTACTTTCAGCAGTATTTGAACTAACTTTGCATGCTAATTTTTAGTAATTTGTGTTTCTTAACTTTACAAATTTTTCAGCTAATTTAAACCACGATTATTTCCTACCCAAGTAAAAAAGTTTTGATATAGTCATATATTATCATATAAAGTTTTGTATAATTATATATTGGAACATATATACCAAGCTATAGTTATATAAAATTTTACAAAATTATATCCTAAATATATAGCTATATCTTGTTATATATTGCACAATATATAGTGTAACATATTACAATATCCAATTATATATAGACCTATATATAGTTACATATGCATCATATAATTATGTAGAATTGTATCGAATTATATACCATTATATCTAGTTGGATATGATTATAGCTGTGTTTTCGACTTAACTATATCCGTTAACTCATAAAAAAATTCAAAGTGCATAAAAACGCGTTTAAGACGAAAACTAACATATCACTTTTCGTATACACGTTAACTTTCAACACGGTTAATTATCAACGTTGAAAACTCAACGTTTATACATTTTCACATCTGACGTAACTTATTCGCATTACTTCCTAAAAACTTTTTCTGACATATGTTCGATTATAACCGAAAAATTATAAACATAACCTGTTTAAAATTTTTTTGTACTACAATCGGTTTAACGTAGATTTGCTTTAAATACTTAACGTTGATAGGCATGAGACAAAATACAGCTTATATTATATTTGATACATTTGCCTGAGGACAAAATCCGGATAAAATTGTATCAAACCATATCTTACTTCATCATGTTAGATCTAATTGTGTCAATTTAGATCTAATATGATCATAATACGATCTAATTTGATATAATTAGATGTTCTCATTTTTCGGATATAATTATATATAATATCAAAAGACATATAATTTTTTGGCACTATATTTTAATTTTTTTTATTATAAGATCGTAAAATAGTTGGTATCTCGGAAACTAAGCGAGATAGAGAAAAATGGACAAAAATTCGTCAGTCTGTACCTATAAAGTAAGTAACCTTATTAGACACATATACTCCCAATAATAAATATGAGCACGTCTAGGGTGAGATCCCGGAAGTCGAAATTTTAAGCGACATTTTAACAGAAATTTGTAGTTAAATCAGGTAAAATTTCTGCTGAATTCAGCTCAAATTTCCTACCTACCCGAGTAAAAAAGTTTTGATATAATCATATATTATTTTATGTAATTGCTTATAGTAACTTATAGTTACATATGGCCACATGTGCTTTTAAATTCAAGCAGATATACTTTTATATATTCACTAGCGGGCGCAGCCCGCTACGTTGTTAGCGTGCCTTAAAGGTTAAGGGGGGGGGGGCTGCGCCCTCCCACAATTTTTATTAAATTCGTTTTTTTATTTAAAGTTTTTTTATTTAAAGTTTTTTTATTTAAAGCCTTCACCCAGCCACCACAAATAAATAATTCTGCACAACAATGGGTTTAAAATAAATAAATATTTGATCACTTTTTCTCATGAAAGTGGATTGTTAGTAATGAATCCATAATAAATTGCAATATACGTGTGTATGTTAAGATAATTTGGTAAAGTGCGAACTTAGGTAGATAGACCCGTAAGTAGTTTTGTTCATTTGTGTTTTGAATGAAAATAAATAACGTAAAGCAGGGTTGGAAAGCATTTTATAATATTAAAAATAGCGGGCAAAGCTACGTTGTTAGCGTGTCTTAAAGTTTTTTTTTTTAATTCCAGTTTATGTAAAGGTAGACCTGGCAATTCAAGTAAATTCACAAATTCAGTTGGAAAATTTACTGCGTCGTTTTCTTCCACCGGTGCTTCGTTACATGAAGTTTAAATATCGGAATATATAAGTTCCATTCCTTTTCTAAGGTTTTTTCTCTTTCAGAAAATTTGTTTAACTTTTTGGGGAGTATGTTTCAATGCTACATAAGTTTCATATTCCGTTGATAGTGTTTGAACAGGTAATTCCCTCTTCCAATCCATTTGCATTGTCTATAATTTCAATTCCACTCGTTCAACGTTTATATCCATTTCATTCCACTTGTGTAGTGTTTCAATCCCACTCGTTTCCTATTTAGTTTCTTAATTTTAGTGTTTCATATACACTTGTTCTTTAAGTTTTAGGTTTCTAGCTAAAGACGCAGACGTTAAGGGGGGGGCAATTTTCCCCTTTTGAACCACCATTTTTACCACGTTCCTGTCCAAAGTCCTAGAAATGCCTTGTCGATAAGTTAGCCCATACTCCAAGGAAAACATATTATATATTACAGGTTTCTAGCCGAAGGGTTCGGTTAGGCCATCAAGGTGGAGAATTATTCCGTTTTTACCCCTCCCGGTAGGAATTTCCAAAAATTCCGTCTTAGAGGACGTCTGCGTTGGAGGAGGAACCTACTACATACATAATTTTAGGTCTCTATATCCAGCAGTTTGGCCAGGCCATCAAGGGGGAAGTTTTTTCACTTTTTACCCCTCCCGGTATGAATTTCCAAAAATACCATCTTAGGGGACGTCAACGTTGGAGAAGGAACCCAATTTAAGATCCCTTGTTCCAGCAGTTTGGCCAGGCCGTTAAGGGGGAGACTTTTCCTGTTTTTGACCCTACCTGTAGAAATTTCCAAAAATCTCATCTTAGCGGATGTCTACAATAGAGGAGGAACTTTAATACCAAATTTCAACTTCCTACCTCCAGCGGTTTGGGCAGGCCTTTAAGCGGCACTTTTCGCTTCATTAATCCCCATTTTTGCAATGTCCCTGTCCAAAAAGCACCGTCTCGGTAAGTGAGCAGATACTCCAAGTAACATACGTTTTACATTTCAGGTTTCTAGCCAACTTTTACTATTTGTGCCCCTGTCGGTAGGAATTTCCGAAAATCCATCGACAGGGAATTCCAGCTTCCTAGTTCCAGCAGTTTGAGCAGGCTGAGAGGAACTTAAGTACCGAATTTCAGCTTCCTAGTTCCTAGTTTGGACAGGTCGTTAAGGGGCAACTTTCCCTTTTTGAGCTCCCATTTTATAACGACCCTGTCCAAAATTCAAAAAGTATCTTTCTAATACGTTAGCCCTCACTCCAGGGACCCACATTTTAAGCTTCAGGTTTCTAGCCGAAGGGGTTTTTACCGGCCCCCAAGGTGAGGCTTTTCTTCTTTTTGCCCCTCCCTTTAGGAATTTACAAAAATTCCATCTTCGCGGCTATCTGCGATGGATGAGGAACATTCATATCAAATTTCAACTGCATTGCCTAAGCGGTTTGGGCAGGCCGTTAGTGGGGACATTTTTCCCTTTCAACCACCATTTTTACTATGTTCCTGTTCCAAAATAGAAAAATTACGTTGCCGGTGAGTTAGTCCTACTCCAAGGAATACATATTTAAAATTTTAGGTTGGCCAAAAGGGATTGGGCAAGCCGTCAGGAGGAGACTTTTACCTTATTTCCCCTCCCGATAGGAATTTCAAAAATTCCGTCTAAGCGGACGCCTACACAGAAGGAGGAACTCACATACCGAGTTTCCTTTTGGGATATCCTGTAGGGAATTCCAAAAATACAAACTTAGTCGATGTCTACTACAGTGGAGGAACCTTTATACCAAATTTCAACTTCTTACCTCCAGTGGTTTGGGCAGGCATTTTTCCAATTTGTGAGACTGTTTATGGGGAGACTTTTCCCCTTTTTGCCCGTTCCGGTAGGAATTTCCAAAAATCCCGTCTTAGCGCACGTCTATGCCGAATATCAAGAAACCTTGTTTTAGTGGAGATATCCGTGGGTGGAGGAAAAAAAGTAGTTTTTTTGAAATTATATATTAATTTAAATGGTACTTTTTGGAAAAACGAAATTTTTTGGAAAAAGATACTTTGTTTTTACAAAGTACTTTATTTGTACTTTTTTTGCAAAAGGTATTTTTTTTTAAAAAGTTGTTTTTTTTTTTGGAAAAATGTATGTTTTTTGGAAAAAGGTACTTTTTTTGGAAAAGGTACTTCTTTTGGAAAAGGAAAATTTTTTTAGAAAAAGGTACTTTTTTTTGGGAAAAGGTACTTTTTTTTGGAAAAGGTACTTTTTTTTGGAAAAGGTACTTTTTTTGAAAAAGGTATTTTTTTGAAAAAATTTATGTTTTTTGGGAAAAGGAACATTTTTTTAGAAAAAGGTACTTTTTTTGGGAAAAGGTACTTTTTTTTTGGAAAAGGTACTTTTTTTGAATAAGTTATTTTTTTGGAAAAATGTATGTTTTTTGGGAAAAGGTACTTTTTTTTTGGAAAAGGTACATTTTTTTAGAAAAAGGTACATTTTTTGGAAAAAGGTACTTTTTTTGGAAAAAGGTACTTTTTTTGGAAAAAGGAATTTTTTTTGGAAAAAGGTACTTTTTTTGGAAAAAGGTACTTTTTTTGGAAAAAGGTACTTTTTTGGAAAAAGGTACTTTTTTCGGGAAAAGGTACTTTTTTTTTGGAAAAAGGTACTTTTTTTTTCTTTTGAAAAAAGGTACTTTTTTTGAAAAAAGGTAGTTTTTTTTGGAAAAAGGTACTTTTTTTGGAAAAAGGTACTTTTTTTGGAAAAAGGTACTTTTTTTGGATAAAGGTACTTTTTTTGGAAAAAGGTACTTTTTTTTGGAAAAAGGTACTTTTTTTGGAAAAAGGTACTTTTTTTGGAAAAAGGTACTTTTTTTGGAAAAAGGTACTTTTTTGGAAAAGGGTACTTTTTTTGGAAAAAGGTACTTTTTTTGGAAAAAGGTACTTTTTTTGGAAAAAGGTACTTTTTTTGGAAAAAGGTAGTTTTTTTGGAAAAAGGTACTTTTTTTGGAAAATGGTACTTTTTTTGGAAAAAGGTACTTTTTTTGGGAAAAGGTACTTTTTTGGAAAAAGGTACTTTTTTTGTCCCCTTTTTGCCCCTCCCGATAAGAATTTCCAAAAATGCCGTCTCAACGGACGTCTACACCGGTCGAGGAACCACATACCAAATTTCAACTTCATAACTCCAGCAGTTTGAGCAGGCCGTCAAGGGGGAGACTTTTTCCCCTTTTTGCCCGTCCCTGTAAAAATTTCCAAAACTCCCGTCTTGGTGGATGTCTACGATAGTGGAGGAACCTTTGTACCAAATTTCAACTTCCTACTTCCAGCGGTTTGGGCAGGCCGTCAAGGGGGGCCTTTTTCCCCTTTTTAACCCCCATTTTTACAACGTCCCTGTCCAAAATTCTAGAAAGTACTTTCCAGAAAAGTTAGCCCCTACTCCAAGGAACACATATCTTAAATTTCAGCTTTCTAGCCAAAGGGGTTTTGGCAGGCCGTCAAGGGGGACACTTTCCCCCTTTTTGCCCGTTCCGGTAGGAATTTCCAAAAATCCCGTCTTAGTGGACGTCTACCCCGAAAGAGGAACCTACATACCAAATTTCAACTTCCTAGCTTCAGCGGTTTGGGCTGGGCGATGTTGAGTCAGTCAGTCAGTCAGTCACGTTATTCTTTTATATATAGAGAATATGTTAGATATTTTATCTTCACTGGTTTTAATATGGAGACATATGTGATTTTATATTATTACATACTGGCATACATATAATTGCATATGCTATATATAAGTACATAAAGTAACATATTACAGATATAATTTCATATACGTTTATATATAATTTAGTATGACACTATACACAATAATATAAAACTATATGTGGAGCCATATAAAAAATATCCCTAGTAAAAATGATTTTTATATATTCATATATGATTTTTATACAATCATTTATGATTTTGTACAATTATAACTTGTCGAGTATTGTGAAACATATATTTTTATATGATTATATCGAAAGATATTTAATTATATAAAATTATATTAACCAGATCCACCATTTTTCGGATCAAATAATATATATTTTTATATAATTATATTAATCCATACATGATTTGATCCGAAAAATGGTGGATCTGGTTAATATAATTTTATATAATTAAATATCTTTTGATATGATCATATAAAAATATATGTTTCACAATACTCGACAAGTTATAATTGTATAAAATCATAAATCATTATATAAAACTCATATCTGATTATATAAAAATCATTTTTACTAGGGTTCCATAATTTGTGTTACATATGATTATATATTGACAAATAAGAACCCATATATTAATTAATATGGTTTCATATCTACAATATTTCATAATTTCCTTAATATATAACAATACAACGTTCTTTATAAAATCATCTATAATTACTAGGGCAAGGAATTTCATGCACTTAAAAATCGAAAATATGCGCCTAAAATATGCGGCTAAAAAAGAAAAATATGCATTAAAAATATAAGAAATATGCACTAAAAACTATTATTTTTGCAAAAATGATGAAATTTAAAACTTAAAAATATAATTAAGTTAGTTATTTTGCAAACAGACACAGAACTCGAAGATTTTCCATAGGTCAATAAGGTTTTTAAGAATGTTTATTTTGATTGAATCAAAATATAAAAATTTGAATTTTTATATTTTTTTACAAAATAAAAAATGCTCCTAAAAATGCTCCTAAAAATTAAAAATATCCACAAATATGCATTAAAAAGCACATAATATGCATTAAAAAGGCACCAAATATGCATTTAAGTCAAAATATGCAAAAACATGCATTTATGACAAAATATGCAAAAATATGCAACTACAAATCGATGCCATTTTGTTCTTTGATGATTCGGATAAATATTTAGTCCATATTAGTTTTGGACTATCGACAAAAAACATGCATTTGCATGAAATTCCTTGCCCTAATAATTACATATCATCCCACATAAGCAATTATTTCAAAGTGATTTTATATAAAAACTAGCGGGCGCAGCCCGCTACGTTGTTAGCGTGCCTTAAAGGTTAAGGGGGGGGGGCTGCGCCCCCCACAATTTTTATTAAATTCGTTTTTTTATTTAAAGTTTTTTTATTTAAAGCCTTCACCCAGCCACCACAAATAAATAATTCTGCACAACAATGGGTTTAAAATAAATAAATATTTGATCACTTTTTCTCATGAAAGTGGATTGTTAGTAATGAATCCATAATAAATTGCAATATACGTGTGTATGTTAAGATAATTTGGTAAAGTGCGAACTTAGATTGATAGACCCGTAAGTAGTTTTGTTCATTTGTGTTTTGAATGAAAATAAATAACGTAAAGCAGGGTTGGAAAGCATTTTATAATATTAAAAATAGCGGGTCTTAAAGTTTTTTTTTTAATTCCAGTTTATGTAAAGGTAGACCTGGCAATTCAAGTAAATTCACAAATTCAGTTAGAAAATTTACTGCGTCGGTTTCTTCCACCGGTGCTTCGTTACATGAAGTTTAAATATCGGAATATATAAGTTCCATTCCTTTTCTAAGGTTTTTTCTCTTTTAGAAAATTTGTTTAACTTTTTGGAGAGTAAGTTTCAATGCTACATAAGTTTCATATTCCGTGGATAGTGTTTGAACAGGTAATTCCCTCTTCCAATCCATTTGCATTCTCTATAATTTCAATTCTACTCGTTCAACGTTTATATCCATTTCATTCCACTTGTGTAGTGTTTCATTCCACTCGTTTCCGATTTAGTTTCTTAATTTTAGTGTTTCATATACACTTGTTCTTTAAGTTTTAGGTTTCTAGCTAAAGACGCAGACGTTAAGGGGGGGGGGGGGGCAATTTTCCCCTTATGAACCACCATTTTTGCCACGTTCCTGTCCAAAGTCCTAGAAATGCCTTGTCGATTTGTTAGCCCATACTCCAAGGAAAACATATTATATATTACAGGTTTCTAGCCGAAGGGTTCGGTTAGGCCATCAAGGGGGAGAATTATTCCGTTTTTACCCCTCCCGGTAGGAATTTCCAAAAATTCCGTCTTAGAGGACGTCTGCGTTGGAGGAGGAACCTACTACATACATAATTTTAGGTCTCTATATCCAGCAGTTTGGCCAGGCCGTCAAGGGGGAAGTTTTTTCCCTTTTTACCCCTCCCGGTATGAATTTCCAAAAATACCATCTTAGGGGACGTCAACGTTGGAGAAGGAACCCAAATACCGAATTTAAGCTCCCTTGTTCCAGCAGTTTGGCCAGACCGTTAAGGGGGAGACTTTTCCTGTTTTTGACCCTACCTGTAGAAATTCCCAAAAATCTCATCTTAGCGGATGTCTACAATAGAGGAGGAACTTTAGTACCAAATTTCAACTTCCTACCTCCAGCGGTTTGGGCAGGCCTTTAAGCGGCACTTTTCGCTTCATTAATCCCCATTTTTGCAATGTCCCTGTCCAAAAAGCAGCTTCCCGGTAAGTGAGCCCATACTCCAAGTAACATATGTTTTACATTTCAGGTTTCTAGCCAACTTTTACTATTTGTGCCCCTCTCGGTAGGAATTTCCGAAAATCCATCGACAGGGAATTTCAGCTTCCTAGTTCCAGCAGTTTGAGCAGGCTGTCAAGGGGGACACTTTTTATTTTTTGTCCCTCCCGGTTGGAATTAGGCTGGAAGAGGAACCTAAGTACCGAATTTCAGCTTCCTAGTTGCAGCAGTTTGGACAGGTCGTTAAGGGGCAACTTTCCCTTTTTGAGCCCCCATATATATTATAACGACCCTGTCCAAAATTCAAAAAAAGTATATTTCTAATAAGTTAGCCCTTACTCCAGGGACCCACATTTTAATCTTCAGGTTTCTAGCCGAAGGGGTTTTTACCGGCCCCCAAGGTGAGGCTTTTCTTCTTTTTGCCCCTACCTTTAGGAATTTACAAAAATTCCATCTTCGCGGCTATCTGCGATGGATGAGGAACATTCATACCAAATTTCAACTGCATTGCCTAAGCGGTTTGGGCAGGCCGTTATTGGGGACATTTTTCCCTTTCACCCACCATTTTTACTATGTTGCTGTTCCAAAATAGAAAAATTACGTTGCCGGTGAGTTAGTCCTACTCCAAGGAATACATATTTAAAATTTTAGGTTAGCCAAAAGGGATTGGGCAAGCCGTCAGGAGGAGACTTTTACCTTATTTCCCCTCCCGATAGGAATTTCAAAAATTCCGTCTAAGCGGACGCCTACACAGAAGGAGGAACTCACATACCGAGTTTCCTTTTGGGATATCCTGTAGGGAATTCCAAAAATACAAACTTAGTCGATGTCTACTACAGTGGAGGAACCTTTATACCAAATTTCAACTTCTTACCTCCAGTGGTTTGGGCAGGCACTTTTCCAATTTGTGAGACTGTTTATGTGGAGACTTTTCCCCTTTTTGCCCGTTCCGGTAGGAATTTCCAAAAATCCCGTCTTAGCGCACGTCTATGCCGAATATCAAGAAACCTTGTTTTAGTGGAGATATCCGTGGGGGAGGGAAAAAAGTAGTTTTTTTGAAATTATATATTATTTTAAATGTTACTTTTTGGAAAAACGAAATTTTTTGGAAAAAGATACTTTGTTTTTACAAAGTACTTTATTTGTACTTTTTTTGGAAAAGGTATTTTTTTAAATAAGGTGTTTTTTTTTGGAAAAATGTATGTTTTTTTGGAAAAAGGTACTTTTTTTTGGAAAAGGTACTTCTTTTGGAAAAGGAACATTTTTTTAGAAAAAGGTACTTTTTTTGGGAAAAGGTACTTTTTTTGGAAAAAGGAATTTTTTTTGGAAAAAGGTACTTTTTGTGGAAAAAGGTTCTTTTTTTGGAAAAAGGTACTTTTTTGGAAGAAGGTACTTTTTTTGGAAAAAGGTACTTTTTTTGGAAAAAGGTACTTTTTTTTGAAAAAGGTACTTTTTTTTGGAAAAAGGTACTTTTTTTTTGGAAAAAGGTACTTTTTTTGGAAAAAGGTACTTTTTTTGGAAAAAGGTACTTTTTTTGGAAAAAGGTACTTTTTTTGGAAAAGGGTACTTTTTTTTGGAAAAAGGTACTTTTTTTTGGAAAAAGGTACTTTTTTTTGGAAAAAGGTACTTTTTTTGGAAAAAGGTACTTTTTTTGGAAAAAGGAATTTTTTTTGGAAAAAGGTACTTTTTTTGGAAAAAGGTACTTTTTTTGGAAAAAGGTACTTTTTTTGGAAAAAGGTACTTTTTTTTGGAAAAAGGTACTTTTTTCGGAAAAAGGTACTTTTTTGGAAAAAGGTACTTTTTTTGGAAAAAGGTACTTTTTCGGGAAAAAGGTAATTTTTTTGGGAAAAGGTACTTTTTTTGGGAAAAGGTACTTTTTTGGAAAAAGGTACTTTTTTTGTCCCCTTTTTGCCCCTCCCGATAAGAATTTCCAAAAATGCCGTCTCAACGGACGTCTACACCGGTCGAGGAACCTACATACCAAATTTCAACTTCATAGGGCAGGCCGTCAAGGGGGGCCTTTTTCCCCTTTTTAACCCCCATTTTTACAACGTCCCTGTCCAAAATTCCAGAAAGTACTTTCCAGAAAAGTTAGCCCATACTCCAAGGAACACATATCTTAAATTTCAGCTTTCTAGCCAAAGGGGTTTTGGCAGGCCGCCAAGGGGGAGACTTTTCCCCTTTTTGCCCGTTCCGGTAGGAATTTCCAAAAATCCCGTCTTAGCGGACGTCTACGCCGAAAGAGGAACTTACATACCAAATTTCAACTTCCTAGCTTCAGCGGTTTGGGCTGGGCGATGTTGAGTCAGTCAGTCACGTTATTCTTCTTTTATATATAGAGATAATAAGGTCCATATAAAACCGTATTATATTATATGTGGTTCTATGTTAACAATGATTTTGAACTAGTTTTAGATTTAGTAATTACTAGGGATTGGCGTGTGACTAGAAATGTTCGTGAGTCACGTTATTCACACGTGATCGTGAGTAATAATTACTACACTCAAGTGATTCGTGCGTGAGTCTGAGAATATATAATTCGAACTTGATTCGTGCGTGAGCGTGAATAAGAATACATAACCCGTGCATGATTCGTGTGTGAGTTTATTTTTTGCATCATATATTTTTAGTAATTTTTACTATTTTTTAGTGTCCGACCGAGTATTCGGAGTTCGGCCAAAAAGTGATGTTCGGCCAAGTTCGGTGTTCGGCTAAATTTTGGCCGAATACCGAACTTTTCTATAAATCAATATTTTGCAACCATTAGCTCTTTAATTTTGTATAGTAACTTATAAATATGCACATATTTAACTTAATTTTTACTTAAAGAGCGAGAGATACAACTTTTTTATGTTTTTACAATTTAGAAATATTTAGAAATTAGTTTCCGCGTTTTTGAATTTGAAAAAGTTGCATGAAATTGTATTTTTATTCAAACACAAAAGTATTCGGCTTCGGCTTCGGCTTCGGCCGAACTTAGTAATTTTGGCCGAAGTTCGGCTTCGGCTTCGGTTCGGCCTTAAAAAAGTGAGTTCGGTCGGACACTACTATTTTTCTTATATCTTGGTTGTATAACATAATCCTATTAACTTTAAAATTTCAGTCTTGTTAACTTTATTTTAAAATTTCTAAAAAAAAAGAAAATTTTGTTCATGTTTAATGCACTGTCATGGTAAATCTGGATAAAAGTAATGGAAGATTTATCGACATTATAGGATCTCCAGCAGACCTTTGGGTTAATCATTATATTTGGAAATTAATTACTTATGCAATTACACAATTACATGTAATTGTAATTGAAAAAAATTCAATTACAATTACTTATTATTTGTAATTGTAATTCAAGAAAAAACAATTACATGTAATTTGTAATTGAAAATTTTCAATTATAAATTAGATTTTTTCGGAAATATGACGTATTCTTTTTACACTTATCCACGCCTATCCAACCTATCCCAGTCAGTTTTTTCTACAAAATTTTAACAAAAAATATTTTAGTTCTAAATGTAATTGAAATTTGTAATTGAAATCACTTTCAATTACAATTACTTGTAATTGAACATTTTCAATTACAGTTACATGAAATGTAATTGAGTTTTTTTTTTAATATCAATTACATTTATTTGCAACTGTAATTGAAATCCCCCAGGTTTGATCTCCAGATATTGCATATCCTTTTTATTTAAAAAAATAATTTTTATATATTGTTAGATGTGGTCATATATAATATGATCAAAAGTATAAGGTCAATATTTAGATATAATTGTATCCAACTATGTCCACTTTTATAACATTTTATATAATTTTATACAAAAAGATATAATTTGATGTAACTGGATGAGGACAAAATTCGGATACAATTGTATCGAATTGCATAAAATTGTATCAAATTGTACCAAATTGTATACAATTGTATATAATTCGATACAATAAGATAAAATAAGATGTTCTCATTTTTCGGATATAATTATATCTAATTACATAAAAGATTATATATAATTAAATATAACTTCATATGGCTCCATATAATTTTTTTTACTTGGGTAATTTAACTGAAATTGTCCATATATTTAGTAGTATGTAAAATTTAGCTTACCTAAATTTAGCAGACCATGATTTTTAACTTCAATGAAAATTCTGCTGGCGCAAATTCAGGTACTATTTCCTGTTATTTTAGCAGAATTTTGAACTATTTGTACGGGCTTTTGTTTATGAGTGTAGTCAAAAATGTCTTCAAAGTATTTGCAAGACCTAGGAAGAGTTTGACGACATTCCTCAAACCAACAAAATGTCTCCATAGTAAACTGTGGGCCGAAAAAATGTCCGCGGGGTATGCGCTCTGCATACATATTTATATATGGGTGAAATTATAAAATGTGATAAGTTTTTATGCCAAATTTGTGAGATACAAAAAGTGTTAATATTTCGGGTTTTTGTTAATGGAATCAGTAAGTTTAGTCATTGTTAACCTAAATCAAAAAAACCTCTTCTACAAGTTTTCCCAAAAACTTTTTTTGCACAATTTTAGGTTTTTTGTAGACTTGGGCGTTCTAGTTCTTTTTGGTGACCCCTCTTTCTAGTTCAATTTGTTTTAAAGAACTTTTAGTTCAATAGCTCTTTGACAATTTCGTTCAATCGTTCAGAAAACAATTTTTTCGATCGTTCGTTTGGCAATTTTGAATAGGTAGCTAATTCATATACACTCATAAAAAAAGGCCGTACAAATAGTTAAAAATTCTGCTAAAATAATAGGAAATAGTACCTGAATTTTCGCCAGCAGAGATTTCAATGATGTTGAGAATCATGGTCTGCTAAATTTAGGTGACCTAAATTTTAGGTAATAACGTTAGTTCAAATACAATAATTTATAAGAAAAGTTGTTTAATGGAAATGAAAATTACTTAGTTGAAATCAGCACATGTTTTCTGCTAAATTTTAGTTGGATATAAACAGGTAAAATATTCAGTTAACATTCAAAAATTTAGAAGAATGTTAATTTAATAGAAATAAAAGTGGGT
This sequence comes from Leucophora obtusa, assembly GCA_949987735.1. Classification (NCBI taxonomy): domain Eukaryota; kingdom Metazoa; phylum Arthropoda; class Insecta; order Diptera; family Anthomyiidae; genus Leucophora; species Leucophora obtusa. Next base: position 247,507,436 of record OX465295.1, read on the forward strand.
CAGTTGAAATCTGCAAAACATGCTTCTAAAATTACAATCACTTTTTGTTACTAATTGAATAAAAACAAATTAATGTAAATATAGTTATTTTTATTTTCGAATAAATTACACAATCCAAAAACACTATTTGCACTATTTGCACGTCTTCTTGAAAGGAATCCACGTGTTTAACTGCACACGCCATTTGAACCCGGTCATACATATGTGCGAGGGCTGTTTTAATTTTTGCTGAGGAAGATGCGGTATATATGAATTAGTTGACCACAATATCAATAGTAGCAGCTGACATTTAGTAAATGTGGAAACAATTATGTGGTTACGCTGGCCAAACAAAACTGAAGAAGAAAAACCCATTTAAAAAATCCTGATTTTGAATGAAGAATGCAATCAAGCAAGAAATAAACTAAATGAATGAATCAATGACCAGCAAAAAAATATAAATACATTCTTAATATATTTTGAAATATTATTACTTGGAAGAGAAATAGTTTAAAACTACGCCATAGAACAGCGACATAAAAGAAACAGTTAAATGACAACTATTAACACAGTAAAACTTAAAAAAAAAATTACGAAATTTTTTGAAATTACAAAATATAAAAACTTCTACGTAATTATATTCTACTAAAGTATTGAGTAATTAAAAAAAATAATAGAATAGTATAATTCAGAAAAACAGTAACAAAACAAAATGCGTGAAGTGTGGTTTATTTTAATGGTATATCAACTTCTATTATGTTCTGGTGTATGGACAACAGGAACGTTTGCATCAGCTGTTACTGAAATACCTACCCCAATAGTATCTGCTTCAGAGGCTACTCTACTAACAACACCTCCTTTATATGAAGATTCCATTAAACATTTAAACAGAAATGAAGAATTAAATGAGATACCACAGGAGGAAGCGGAAGTGGCAAAATTGTCAGCGGCAGAAATAAATAAAATGTCAAAATATCGTTTTAAAATAGCCAAAGTTTTTACTAACTGTACTCGTGATATGCTTGAAATGCGTGTGGAATTAAATCGACCCTTCCATGGTCTCTTATATGCCAAAGATTTCCCACATGAATGTAGAGCTAGAGGTACTTCGGATAAAAATATTACTTTACATTTACCCACCTCTGGTTGTGGTGTTAGAGTTGAACCTAAACAGGATGGTTCTATGGAATTATCGGTGCGTATTATGATGCAAATGGAAGAGAAATTAAGACAAAGTTCAGATATTTTGAAAACTGTTAAATGTAAACTTCCCCTTAATGCAATGGGTATGATATTGGCATCGATGGATTCAAAAAATAAGCAAAATTTTAGACATGGTCGCATGCAAAATACAAATCATCATGCTTCTTTAAAAACTCCACAATCAAAACATCAATTAAATGTTTCTGATATAGAAACAACACATTTACCACCCTCAGCACCGCAATCGCAATTTACAAATAACAACAGCAACAATGCACATTCATCATCAACACCTCGCGTGCGCATTTGGCTTGAATTGGGCGGCCCTGATGGTTCCGGTTCAGTTGTTGTAGGTCAAGCAACAACACTGACCGTACGTGCTATTGTTCCTGGTACTATGGGTGTTCGTATTGTTGATTGTGCTGCTTTAGATGGTTTAGGTGAATCAACACAACAATTATTGGATGAGCGTGGTTGTCCTATTGATGAACAGTTCATGCCCGCTTTACACACACGCACGAAACCCCTCGAAGAAGGTTGGTCCAAACACAACGAAGATGATTTAATCGAAAAAACCTATACAGCTACCTTTCCCGCTTTTAAATTTCCCGATAGGGAGCGTTTACACGTTAGTTGTGGAGTACAGTTATGCAAAGGACGTTGTCCAAATATTAATTGTCGTACACCAGAAAAATTAGTGTTAACCACTGATAAACACTTGGCACGCATTGAGGTATTCAATTCTTTAGCAGTGACAGCACCACAAATTGAAGTAGATCGTTTACGTTATGATCGCCGACACAATATGACGGTAGAAGAATATCCTCCCTATGTTAGACCTTTATTAAATGATGGAACTCTATGTTTATCGGTGTCAAAATTGGCCATGTCATTTTGTATATTGGGTCTAATATTTTTAATAGCGGTAATTGTAGCAATCACCTCATTGATAAGATCGCGCAGAAGATCTACAATACATAGATGTGGTACACTATCAAGTAATAGTGCACATTTACATAGGGCAGATATATGCAATTCAATGTTTTCATCAAGTAGTGAATCAGCCCAATCAGCTCGCTTCGGTAGTAAATTCTTTATGCCTTATTATCCGAATACATTACCCTATGGTAGGGTATATTAAATTGCAACTTATATAAAATAATTATGTTTATTTTATAACTAACTATAAGTACGCCCATTTTCTTACCATTAGCCCCATTTTTCTATTTTATATTTTTTAAAGACTGATTTTTTTTATAAAACTTATATACACTGTTTCTTTTCTTTTGATTTATTTTTATTTTTGTTGCTGAAAGAATTTTAAAAACATTTTACATAAAATTTTCTTTTAAAACGAAACATTTTCATATAAAATGTGTTTTGATTTTCTTTAGGAATGTAGTTTGTAGTTTAATCTAAATAATTTAGGCAGTTTTAATAATATATTTTTAACATACATTTTTTTCTACAATACAAAAAAAAATTTTTTATATAAAAGTAAAACAGCCCTTTAGTTAAGTTTTTATTTAATTCTTTTTAGTAAAATTAATTCACCTTTAAGGTTTATTTCTTAATATCTCCATATCTTTCTCAAAAAACCAAATATTTAATATTTTTATATGTTACATACAAAAGAATGGCTTAAAGCTGTTGCTATTTGTAAATGGTGTTGGATTAATATTTAATATTTTATTTATTTATAATGACATAAAATAAATAAATAAATATCACTTTTATTTTCTTGCTAATATGTGCGCCAATGGAAGTTGTATTATTTTGTACCTTTTTTTCGTCTATCTGCAGAAAAACAATAACATTTTTAATAGTATTCCCGTAAATAAATATAGTTTATATTATAAAACAAACCTCTATTATTTTATTTTTTTAATACAATTTTAACTGCGAAATGTTAATGTCCAGTATACCTCCGTTTTCTTTTACGTTCATATTATCATCATATTATTTTATTAACTAGAACTTTCTTAACAAGCGCCATATTATTTTTATTTGTATTGGGAAGCATCATCAGTGATGACTCATCACACACATTAAAATACACTTACTAGAAATTTTCTAATTTGTTTTGTATCGGAAAACTCACTAATACACACTTTACCATCAAGCACCATCAATCACTATACGCAAAAAATAAAAAGGTGGAAATTACATAAAATAAGGGTATAAGTTACATAGTTTTAGTATGTATTATAGCTCTACCCAAGTTTTGGGTATAACTTATATAATATGCTTGGTATAAAATAAGAAAACAAAAACTAACAATAACTATACAAAAAAACTTGGTAAATATTTCTTATTCTGTTTTTGGAATTGTTAGCACTTATTTATTAAATAAAATAAGCCATATTTTATTTATTAATTTATGTTAAATTATTTAGCTCTTTCCTTCTCCCTTATTAAAACAATTTGATTCATTTATTTAGAGGGTAATTTTCTAAAACACTTCGGTGAAGTGTTGCGTTATTTCTATAGAAATTGTTTTTGTTACAAAAACAATTTACATTAAAAGGTCCCTTCACTTCACCCAAGTGTTTTACGAAATTAGGTACTTAATTATTTATTTTATAATTATTACTGGTATGAATAGTTGGATACAAATTAAATCATTATAATTTTCATTTTTGTTTAAAATATTAAATTTGGAAAACTATTTAATTAAAATGTAAAAACTAATTTTTTAATTTGTTACCATTCCAAACAAAGCATTGGGTGCGTTCGGCAGATACAATTTGACAGTAAACAGTTCTACAACAGTTGTGCAACTATCTGCTGAACGACCTGATCACTAACCGCTCAGTCTGAGCGCTCAGGTAGCACTGTCATATTTTGGTAGCGTAAAAAATGTTTGCTACTTCTGATCAAATAGTGATACATTTGTTGTTGTTGTTTTTAAAAACTTTTTGTTTTGTATGAATGACAAATAAAAACATAAAAATATAATTCAAAAACAAAAAATTTAAAAAATCAAAGGAAAATATAGAAAAAATGTATTTAAAAACAAAACAAAGAAAACATCGTTCAGCAGAGTAAGTAATCACAAAGCGCTACAAGTCACCGGTATCAGTTTAAGGTTTCTCTGCCGAATGCTACCATTGTCAGCCTGTCCTATTGTAATACTAATTCCATTTCCAGTCTCAATCGTTGGGCCATATAAATAACAGCCTTCAGGTCTAAAACATGTTGATCACCCCTAGCTTGTGACTGCAACTATGAAAAATGACAATCAGCATATTCTGGATAATCAGCCAACCATTTTCAGATGGTATCAACTTGTTAAAAACTTAAACTGCAATGCAAATGAAAATGAAAGTTATTAACTATTTTATAATCTCTATATATAAAAGAATAACGTGACTGACTGACTGACTCAACATCGCCCAGCCCAAACCGCTGAAGCTAGGAAGTTGAAATTTGGTATGTAGGTTCCTCTTTCGGCGTAGACGTCCGCTAAGACGGGATTTTTGGAAAGGGCAAAAAGGGGAAAAGTTTCCCCCTTGGCGGCCTGCCAAAACCCCTTTGGCTAGAAAGCTGAAATTTAAGATATGTGTTCCTTGGAGTATAAGCTAACTTTTCTGGAAAGTACTTTCTGGAATTTTGGACAGGGACGTTGTAAAAATGGGGGTTAAAAAGGGGAAAAAGGCCCCCCTTGACGGCCTGCCCAAACCGCTGGAGGTAGGAAGTTGAAATTTGGTATAAAGGTTCCTCCACTATCGTAGACATCCAACAAGACGGGAGTTTTGGAAATTTTTACAGGGACGGGCAAAAAGGGGAAAAAGTCTCCCCCTTGACGGCCTGCTCAAACTGCTGGAGCTATGAAGTTGAAATTTGGTATGTAGGTTCCTCGACCGGTGTAGACGTCCGTTGAGACGGCATTCTTGGAAATTCTTATCGGGAGGGGCAAAAAGGGGACAAAAAAAGTACCTTTTTCCAAAAAAGTACCTTTTCCCAAAAAAAGTACCTTTTCCCAAAAAAGTACCTTTTTCCCAAAAAAGTACCTTTTTCCAAAAAAAGTACCTTTTTCCAAAAAAAGTACCTTTTTCCAAAAAAAGTACCTTTTTCCAAAAAAAGTACCTTTTTCCAAAAAAAGTATCTTTTTCAAAAAAAAGTACCTTTTTCAAAAAAAAGTACCTTTTTCCAAAAAAAATTCCTTTTTCCAAAAAAGTATCTTTTTCCAAAAAAAGTACCTTTTTCCAAAAAAAAGTACCTTTTTCCAAAAAAAGTACCTTTTTCCAAAAAAAGTACCTTTTTCCAAAAATAGTACCTTTTTCCAAAAAAGTACCTTTTTTCCAAAAAAGTACCTTTTTCCAAAAAAAGTACCTTTTTCCAAAAAAGTACCTTTTTCCAAAAAAAATTCCTTTTTCCAAAAAAGTACCTTTTTCCAAAAAAAGTACCTTTTTCCAAAAAATGTACCTTTTTCTAAAAAAATGTACCTCTTCCAAAAATGTACCTTTTAAAAAAAAAGTACCTTTTTCCAAAAAAGTACCTTTTTCAAAAAAAAGTACCTTTTTCCAAAAAAAGTACCTTTTTCCAAAAAAATTCCTTTTTCCAAAAAAAATTCCTTTTTCCAAAAAAAGTACGTTTTTTAAAAAAAGTACCTTTTTCCAAAAAATGTACCTTTTTCTAAAAAAATGTACCTGTGCCAAAAAAAAGTACCTTTTCCAAAAAAGTACCTTTTTCCAAAAAAAATACCTTTTTCCAAAAAAAAGTACCTTTTTCCAAAAAAAAAAGTACCTTTTTCCAAAAAAAGTACCTTTTTCCAAAAAAAGTACCTTTTTCCAAAAAAAGTACCTTTTTCCAAAAAAAGTACCTTTTTCAAAAAAAAGTACCTTTTCCAAAAAAAAGTACCTTTTCCCAAAAAAAGTACCTTTTTCTAAAAAAATGTTCCTTTTCCCAAAAAACATACATTTTTTCAAAAAAATACCTTTTTCAAAAAAAGTAGCTTTTCCAAAAAAAAGTACCTTTTCCCAAAAAAAAAGTACCTTTTTCTAAAAAAATGTTCCTTTTCCAAAAGAAGTACCTTTTCCAAAAAAAGTACCTTTTTCCAAAAAACATACATTTTTCCAAAAAAAACACCTTATTAAAAAAAAATAACTTTTCCAAAAAAAGTACAAATAAAGTAGGCAAAAAGGGGAAAAGTCTCCACATAAACAGTCTCAGAAATTGGAAAAGTGCCTGCCCAATCCACTGGAGGTAAGAAGTTGAAATTTGGTATAAAGGTTCCTCCACTGTAGTAGACATCGACTAAGTTTGTATTTTTGGAATTCCCTACAGGATATCCCAAAAGGAAACTCGGTATGTGAGTTCCTCCTTCTGTGTAGGCGTCCGCTTAGACGGAATTTTTGAAATTCCTATCGGGAGGGGAAATAAGGTAAAAGTCTCCTCCTGACGGGTTGCCCAATCCCTTTTGGCTAACCTAAAATTTTAAATATGTATTCCTTGGAGTAGGACTAACTCACCGGCAACGTAATTTTTCTATTTTGGAACAGCAACATAGTAAAAATGGTGGGTGAAAGGGAAAAATGTCCCCAATAACGGCCTGCCCAAACCGCTTAGGCAATGCAGTTGAAATTTGGTATGAATGTTCCTCATCCATCGCAGATAGCCGCGAAGATGGAATTTTTGTAAATTCCTAAAGGTAGGGGCAAAAAGAAGAAAAGCCTCACCTTGGGGGCCGGTAAAAACCCCTTCGGCTAGAAACCTGAAGATTAAAATGTGGGTCCCTGGAGTAAGGGCTAACTTATTAGAAAGATACTTTTTTGAATTTTGGACAGGGTCGTTATAAAATGGGGGCTCAAAAAGGGAAAGTTGCCCCTTAACGACCTGTCCAAACTGCTGCAACTAGGAAACTGAAATTCGGTACTTAGGTTCCTCTTCCAGCCTAATTCCAACCGGGAGGGACAAAAAAAGAAAAAGTGTCCCCCTTGACAGCCTGCTCAAACTGCTGGAACTAGGAAGCTGAAATTCCCTGTCGATGGATTTTCGGAAATTCCTACCGAGAGGGGCACAAATAGTAAAAGTTGGCTAGAAACCTGAAATGTAAAACATATGTTACTTGGAGTATGGGCTTTTTGGACCGGGAAGGTGCTTTTTGGACAGGGACATTGCAAAAATGGGGATTAATGAAGCGAAAAGTGCCGCTTAAAGGCCTGCCCAAACCGCTGGAGGTAGGAAGTTGAAATTTGGTATTAAAGTTCCTCCTCTATTGTAGACATCCGCTAAGATGAGATTTTTGGAAATTTCTACAGGTAGGGTCAAAAACAGGAAAAGTCTCCCCCTTAACGGCCTGGCCAAACTGCTGGAACAATGGAGCTTAAATTCGGTATTTGGGTTCCTTCTCCAACGTTGACGTCCCCTAAGATGGTAATTTTGGAAATTCATACCGGGAGGGGTAAAAAGGGAAAGAATTTCCCCCTTGACGGCCTGGCCAAACTGCTGGATATAGAGACCTAAAATTATGTATGTAGTAGGTTCCTCCTCCAACGCAGACGTCCTCTAAGACGGAATTTTTGGAAATTCCTACCGGGAGGGGTAAAAACGGAATAATTCTCCCCCTTGATGGCCTAACCGAACCCTTCGGCTAGAAACCTGTAATATATAATATGTTTTCCTTGGAGTATGGGCTAACTTATCGACAAGGCATTTCTAGGACTTTGGACAGGAACGTGGTAAAAATGGTGGTTCAAAAGGGGAAAATTGCCCCCCCCCCTTAACGTCTGCGTCTTTAGCTAGAAACCTAAAACTTAAAGAACAAGTGTTATGAAACACTAAAATTAAGAAACTAAATAGGAAACGAGTGGAATTGAAACACCACACAAGTGGAATGAAATGGATATAAACGTTGAACGAGTGGAATTGAAATTATAGACAATGCAAATGGATTGGAAGAGGGAATTACCTGTTCAAACACTATCCACGGAATATGAAACTTATGTAGCATTGAAACATACTCTCCAAAAAGTTAAACATATTTTCTAAAAGAGAAAAAACCTTAGAAAAGGAATGGAACTTATATATTCCGATATTTAAACTTCATGTAACGAAGCACCGGTGGAAGAAACACACGCAGTAAATTTTCCAACTGAATTTGTGAATTTACTTGAATTGCCAGGTCTACCTTTACATAAACTGGAATTAAAAAAAAAACTTTAAGACCCGCTATTTTTAATATTATAAAATGCTTTCCAACCCTGCTTTACGTTATTTATTTTCATTCAAAACACAAATGAAAAAAACTACTTGAGGGTCTATCTACCTAAGTTCGCACTTTACCAAATTATCTTAACATACACACGTATATTGCAATTTATTATAGATTCATTACTAACAATCCACTTTCATGAGAAAAAGTGATCAAATATTTATTTATTTTAAACCCATTGTTGTGCAGAATTATTTATTTGTGGTGGCTGGGTGAAGGCTTTAAATAAAAAAACGAATTTAATAAAAATTGTGGAGGGCGCAGCCCCCCCCCCCCCCTGATCCTTTAAGGCACGCTAACAATGTAGCGGGCTGCGCCCGCTAGTTTGATTATATAATAGTTTTACTAACCGAAAAGGTTTAAGTGAACCCATTGATGGAAATGTGGACGATAAATTTGTAAATGCCAATACCCCGTGTAGAAACGGTAATGACATATCATTATTTTTTGGACTACCAGTGATGACACCCACTTACCTTCTGTATTATTTTAAAACATATAATAATGAGTTACTGATAATGACTTATTTTTATCATTATTTGAAAAAGAAAATAATTTTTTAGATTTTTTTGAAAATTTTTTGAAATCTATTTTTAGACCCATTATTTTTTAAACACTGGTAAGGATATATGCAACCACATATTTTTTGATTTTTTGTATATTGGCGAGTAAGCTTACTTGTGTGCAGCAGGTCAATTGTGCTTTTATCTATTAAATATTACATGTCGATATAGCTCAGATGGTAGAGCTGTTGACTGGCAATCTGTAGACCCAGGTTCGAATCCCGCACCAGCAAATTTTATTAAAAAAAAAAAAAATACAATAAAAAATATTTTTTTTTATGTAATTTATTTTTTAGAAAATCTATTTTTAGACTCATTATTTTTGTCAGTACTGGTAAGCACATAGGTAACGATATATTTTTTGATTTTTCGTATGCTGGTGTGTAACGACAACTCACTATTTTTCGCGACATCGCCATATAAAGGTAATAAGAAATGTAATAACAAAAGTAACTAGTTACCATTACCAAGTATGTAGTTATATAACCACATATCTGGTAATGATTTTCTACACTGGGTAGAAATATGTGAATATAAAGCCATATTCGTTTGAGATTGTCCTTTAGCCTTACCCACCGACAATTCCGTATGACATTTAGCATACAATTATATAATATTTATATTATTTTATATTATTTTCTAATCTTTTCACTTTTGGCATCTACTTTTCGCCATATTGTTTTATCTTCTTTATGTTTTTTTACAATTTTCAATTTTGGCAATTTTAATGCTATTTTTAGGAATTATACACATTTTACAAACATCTGGCAACAAATAAACGAATTGTATAACTACCTAAGTTTATTTTGGGTCGCGTACATGAAATTTTTTATCATTTTCCCATAATGTTACTAAATATTGACAATTTTTTAAATAGATAAGAAAAGAAAGTGATTTAACATAATGTACAAAAGAATTTATAATGTACCAATAAAAAGTTATATTTTTAGGTAATTTATATAAAAATTTAAGGGTTAGATTTAAACTAAGCTAAAGAAAACTATTTTTTTTCTGTAGGAAATTGTTTTTACCAAGCATGTTTGTGTAATATAACATACGCTTATTTTTTGCGTGTATACTTCAAAAAGTTGCCGATAAATTTATCTATATTAGCTGATACATTGTCAAAATCATTTATAAAAATATAGCTAAATATCAGGAGGAAAACTTAGTTCAAGTACAGCAGAAATATATTTTTGTGGTGAAATTGGATAACTAACAACTTTAGCTAAACAACGGATTTAAACGAAAACAACAGGAAAAATTAGTTCAACTGAATTAGAACTCGTTTAACAGACTTTTGTACTAACTTTTTTTTTATGAGTGTAGCTCGTATTTTAGTTAACAAGGATAAAAAATATCAGACAAATTAAGAATTTTAATAAAAAAATGTTTAGTGAAGAAAATATTTTTAATTAATAAAAAGAAATAAAGTTATCCCCGGCCAAAGGTAATAAAATGAACTATTGAACTAGAAGAGCGATGAGAAGTGAACTAGATTTTTCGATCAAGTTCACTTCTAATCTCTAGTTCAATTGAATTAGTTCGTTCACGAACGACACAAGTCTAGTTTTTTGTGGTACGGAGTTTACATTTCCACAAGGAAAATACCATGGATGGTAACCGAAACGATGCGGTTATCCGTAAGGGTAACGCTATTTTAGATTATTTCGGTAACGGTATTTTAAGGGTAACGCTATTCCATTTATTTCGGTATCGGTATTTTAAGGATAACGGTTTTTTAGTTATTTCGGTAACGGTATTTTAAAGATAACAGTTTTTTGGTTATTTCGGTAACGGTATTTTAAGGTTAGCGATATTTTGATTATTTCGGTAACGGTATTTTAAGGATAACGATAGTCAGTTATTTCTAGAGTTTGCTGTTCGGTTTTATTCGAAACCGAAACCGCGGTTTTTTTAGCCTCAAAACCGAAACCGAAAACCGACAAAAATAAGTCGGTTTTCGGTTTTTAAATTTTTCTTAAATACTTTAACAAATTAAAATAATTTAATAAATTGCAAAGATTCATAAAAGACCTTCTGATGCAGCCTCCGAATAATGGGAATTATTAGAAAGTTTATAATTTTCTGAGCCATTATGAGTTATTTATTATTAATTTTTATGCACTCATAAATACGAGTCCAATATGTTTCATTTATAAATTTAAAATTTGAGCACTCTAAAAAATTTTTAATGAACTCATAAATACGAGTCTAACATGCTTATTTGTTACTCCAAAATTTGAGTCTTCTACGAGTAAAAATTTCAGAGCGCTCAGTAAAATGTCGGCTGGGATATTATTGAATCTTGAATTTCAAAAAGGGCTCAGCTCCTATTTGACAAAATTTTGTATTTAATTGTAATTAAAATTTTCTCCATTAAACATTACTTTAAAGAATTTTTTATTTTTGTTATTACTGATAACATAAGCTGAGGCTTATAATTTTAGAAAAAAATTGCACCAAAAAATCAAGTGGTTTAAGAGATATTTAGTTTCACATATTCGGTTCAGATTTTAACCCTGTATTTTTCAAAAAGTCCTTTTTCGTAGTCTGCGAAATTTATAAATTTTATCTTTATATTGTTTTAAATAAATTGCTAAAATTTAAATTTATACTCTTGAAAATACAGATTTAATTGCGGACAAAAGAATAAATATTTGAGTGAGAAATTTAATTACCTTTTAAGTAATAAGTATATTGTGCGTTTTAAACTATTTACTTTTTATACTTATTTAATTATTTAAAAAAAATTCTATTATTAGCACAAGAAAACCGAAAATTAACCGAAACCGCGGTTTTTATAATTTTGAAAAACCGAAACCGCGGTTTTCAGATTTTTCGGTTTTTAGCAAACTCTAGTTATTTCGATGCATCCAGCAATTTTCTTTTACAAAAAATAAACGAGAATAAACACAGAACCAATTTACCAACTTTAAGTACGAAAAATACTCAAAAACCACGTGTAATTACCAAAAGCAGAAAATTAAAAATAAAGGTAACGGTTTTTTAGCGGTAACGGTATTTTAAGGGTATCGATATTTCATTTATTTCGGTATCGGTATTTTAAGGATAACGGTATTTCAGTTATTTCGGTAACGGTATTTTAAGGATAACGGTATTTCGGTTATTTCGGTAACGGTATTTTAGGGGTAACTGTAGTCAGTTGAAAGGGTTTTGAATCGATAACGGTATTTTAGCGGTATTGCCTGCCAACCCTGGAAAATACATAACAAAAAAAATAGCACAACAATTTTTTTCAATTTATTAATTTTTTATATTTGGTTTCTCTACTAGATTTTTAGATATACATATACAATTTGTATTTATCAAGTTAGCGGTTCCGCGATTAAAATAACAGTTTATTCCGCAAATTTTTTTTTTTAATTTTGTATTTGTCCTTTAAAATGCTTTTCAAAAATATAAAATTTTTAAAAATCCAATCAGCGGTTGCGCCGTAACAAAATAAAATATTGAAAACATAAGATTTCGCCAACAAATATTCTTAAATCGTGGGAAAAAAATTTAATGTGCCTTGTTATATGCATTTCACAAACTAAGGTCAGTAAGCACTCGAAAAATCGATTCCAAGCCAACAGTTAATTTATTAAATAAATTTTGAGCCTAAAAATAATTATCGCTAAATTTTTAATATCTTTTAATAATCTTCAAGGAAACCCTATTCAATATTATAAATTTTTTGATGCATACATTTAGGCCTGAAATGTAATTAATAAATTAATGGAACAATTTTGGTAACGGAGTTTACAGTTACAGAGTTTACATTTGGTTACTTTTTTCGTTTGCTTTCAGAAACGCTTTGTCAGAATTTTTTTTCCGAAACAAAATCGTATGATGCCTACAAGGTGAATCCAAATATGTCATTGTTTTTGCTACTCGTTGAATGGTTTGGTGGAAAAATTAGGAACGGAGTTTACAAAATTTTTTCAAATCTAATTAAAAACATACGACCTTACTATCTAAATTTTTGAAATGCATATTTTAGTTAAAGTCGACTTTAGTTAAAATATTGGGTGGAAGTATGCCATAAATTGGTTTATTTTTGGAGCATTCTGATTGGTTAATTTATTTTCAACCAATCAAAATGTTTGAAAATACAAATATTTTTGTAGGGGTTTCATACAGAAAATGAACAAAACCGTATGATTAAAAATAAAGTCGACTTTAAATTTAAAATACTCTTTTATAGTAAGGGCCATACTTTTTCATTTCGAGAATGTTACATGCTACAGAAAAACTTAAAGTCTGTTATACTAGATGATTCTTTACAGTCAAAAATAATGATAAAAAATCGTTACACAGTTTAAGTCGTGTTAGCATAGGGGTCATTCCAGCTCAAATCGACCAATGCTTGGACTCGACCCCTTTCGATTTGGACATTGGCGTACCTAGACCATTTTTCTGGGATGGGCAAGAGACCCATTAATTTTCTGCTGTTTATTTGCCCATTCTCACACTATTAATCCTAAAAAACACTTTCGGCATTATGCTTACAATTTTTTCACACAAAAAAAATCTTAAAAATGATTCCTTGCCTTCTAATAAAATTTTCATAATTTTCAAAATTAAATAATCCTGGTAGCTTATCCTATCAAAATCGCCATGTTTTTATACAAAACTCTGAATAGTGCATTTATTTTTCTGAAGGAAACCTCGTACAAGGAATGTATTCCAAGCTATATTCTCAGATTATTATGAAATTTAGATATTTAATAGAGAAAAGAAATCTAAGATCAACCTGTCTAGTTCGTCCACCTCGGACGAACCCTATCTAACCCCATATTCTGACCACCTTAATTACCGAAGTGGACAAAAATAGTGAGATGTTCATCTTACAATTTTTGTTCCTACAAAATATTGAAATTCCATTGAAATAACATAGTAGTGTTTAGTTTGAAGTAACTTCCTTGTTAGATATAAACTAATTATTCGTTTAGAAAACTATGAAATCTAAGATATTTAACTCACCAAAAAGATTCTGCGTTATTTTTCTATTACTGAACAACTTTGTGGTTCTAATAATTTTTTTTAAAGAAAAACTCTTATAGTCAATTTTATAATCAGAACTAAGACATATTTGTTTCTTAAATATTTCTTATTTAAGAAATATTTAAAACAAAAATCGATCTTAGTTCTGACTATAGAACTGACCTTAGATTTCAACAAATTATCTGCCTAGGAAACCAGTAGTTCCCAAACCAAAAAGACAGGATTGATACCGGCCTAAGTCCGCCAATGGATTTGGATGAATTTTGGTCAGGACTTTCCTTTCATCATAAAACGAAGTTTTGCCAAAGGAAAAAAAATTATTATAAAAATTGTTAATGAGGTTATTTTTTTTAATATCTCGAAAACTATAATAGCTACAAAAAAGGTTCTTAGCTCGTTTTAAAGAGGATATCTAGCCGTATTAAAAAAATATTTAAAAAAAATATTGAAAAATAAAAAAATTAAAAATTTTTCAATTTTAAAATTTTAAAAATCCAAAAACCTATTTTTTTTGATCAATTTTTTTTAAATGAAACTTCTAACTGATCTCAAAAGATGCTGAAATTTTCAAGAGGGCGTTTTTTTTAAATAAAAAGATATGAAGTTTTTAATTTTTTTATTGTCTTTTTTTTAAGTTGAATCTTAATACAATAAAATTAAACAAATATCCAATTTTGAAATTTTGAGCAATAAACAACAAATTGAAGGCTTTAGAAGCACAGAAAAATTTTTAAATCGAAATTACGCTTTTATTTTTTTGGTAATAGTTGAAAAACCAATAAGTTAAAAAACACACTCTTCCATTTATGTATACATGTGTGTGTGTGTTATAGTCTAACCAAATTTAAGTGATGTTTTTCCGAAAACTGTGTAAAATTTGATGAAAACAATTTTTGAAAAAATTAGCAATTTTTGTAAAATGTCCTGGAAAGCAGTCGCTCCAAACACAAACTCGAATTATCATGTTTCCAATTTATTTTCTGTTCTTTAATATCAACTATTGCATGGTACAAATAGCAATTGACATCTCCAAATTCTTTAAAATTAATTTTAAAAAAAATACGTTTTTGCATTTTTATCAAATTCGTGAGTCATTTTGGATTGCAGGCTAAAGTGGGTTAATGATATCCGATGAAGTCAAAATTCCATGCCTGAATCATTTTGACTATATTAAATGAATAAATGAAATAAAAAGTAATTTTTTTTAGAAATTTCGAATTTTGGGAATTTTTAATAGTAATACAATTTTTTTCCAAAATGGGCCATTTTCGACCAACTCTCAGCATGGCTTAACGTTTTCCAAAAAAAAAGTAATTTTCTTCCATTTGGGACCATTTCCAATAAAACTGGGGGTTTAATGACAAATGTATTTTTAAGGGACACTCTAGTTTATATATTCAACAAAATTGTGTGGAAATATTTTCAAATAAAACTGATTTTCTTAATTTTTTGTTATTTTGTATAATTAATTGCAATATTTTGTTAAAAAAACTAATTTTTATCTAATTTATTCTTAATTCAGAGTAAAATGAAGTTCTACTTTAATCGATTTAAAATTGTCAAAGTTATACATTTTTTTATATACATGGAAAATCTGCATTTATAAGAAAATTGAAAATGTTAACCTAAATGAGTGTGCAAACAAGAACATCGAGTTGTCTTATAATATCTGAAATTAAATGTTTAGAAAAATTACGATAACTTTCTCAATTTTCAATTAATTTAAACAAAAGAATCTGATTTACTAAGAACTAAACCCACTTTCAGAATAAATTACAATAGTAAAGAATTTTTTAATACTGTAAAAAAGCCGTCAAAGTATACAAATTAAAAAAAAAATAATTTTAATATTTAAAAAAAACTGTCAACATATTTCAGCTACAAATAAATAATTCTATATACATATATTTGGAAAGCTAAATTTTTTGTCTTTCGAAAAATGTTCCAAGATTCAAAATCGGTTGAATAATTGCTGAATTTCAAATTGTTAAGTGTTGAAGTCGCTCAAAAACAGAGTTTTGACACTATCACCCCTGTTCTGAATTCCGAAAATTTTTAATTAGAGTGGTTTTGTAAAATTACACAAAATTCAAAATGTCGGAAATTGACTGTTTCTAACAAATTTTAGCGTACTGACAAATTTTAAAATAAATTTTAACATATTATTTGTTGCAACAAAATATTCGTTTTACTTTCACAAAGCTTTTTCAACACGAAATAAAACGAAGAAAATAATACAGATGTGGATCACAAAACAGCAAAAAAATTCGAAATGTTTCATTTTAGAATTTTTTTATGTGGATTAGAAACTTAGAAATAAACAAACTCTATTTTCACTCAAAAAAAAAATATGGTTCGAAAAAAACTATGCTCGAAAAGATGTCGAAGTTGAAAAACTTAGAAGAAAAGTTAAAAAATTCAGATCTTCACCCCTGTTCTGAGTTCCGAATCTTTTTAATTAGAGTTGATTTGTAAAATCAGACGGAATTAAAAATTTTTAAAATTTGCTGTTTCTACCAAATTTTAATATTCATAGACTAATTTTAAAATAAATTATATAATAATTGTTGTTAAAAAATATATATTCGTTTCACTATCATCAAGCGTTTTCTACACGAAATAAAACGAAAAAAATAACTCGGATGTGGATCACGGAACAGCAAATAATTCGGAATGTTTCACTTTAGATTTTTTTCTGGATTCGGAACTCAGAACAGCGTCGATTATTGTAAATATCTCCCCAATTATATAAGTCGACCGAGAAATAACTTAACATTTTTTTCGTCCGCAATGAATTAAAAATGTGTCTTTTGATATTAATTTCAGGTGTACTAAAATTTCTGAAAAATATGATGTGATCTACTTAACCAAACCTACGACCATAGATTCGAATGAATTAATTCTTTAATTCACTTTTGGATTTTTAATTAAAATTTACTAATATATCATTCGTTTATACCATTCCTTATGAATTCATTCACTGGCTTCATTCTTTTAATTTTCATGCATACTGAATGAATTCTTTCATGAATTCATTATTTTTATAATGATCTTTCACATTACATTCAGTTTGTAAAAGAATAAAACAAATGTCTGCGTTTTTAAATTTTGGTTAATTACCTTCATTATTTTTATGGGTTGTGTATATGATATCAATATTAAATCCCTAAAATAAGCCACAACTTTTACGGATTGAATAAAATGCCATTTTGTAAAAGATTAGAATTAATGAAAAAATTTATTTAAATTGATTGTAATTCCATAAGGAATGTATTCAACATAAGAATGCATTCTATTTAATATTAAACTTTGGGAATGAAACCTATGAATTAATTATAAAGGAATGTTTTGATGGAATGATATATATTCAATTTCTAAAGCAGAATTCGGTTTTGTGCGAATTAAGCTAAAATTGAATTAATTCTTTCGAAGCTCTGCCTACAATCTACACTTGGTCATTTGAAAAGTATATATATATTTTTTATTTTGTAACACTGTGCAATTTGTATCTAAAACTATGGTTGCTAAAGACGTGTTCATTTGGATTCTCTCCTCTATTGCATATCCAAATTTCAGCGAAATCTGTTAGAAGTTTTCAAGCAAAACTTCCAACTTAAGAAATATTTCAGACAGAAATCCTTCTTAGCTCTGACTATAAAACTGCTTCTTTTATTTCTCTTGAACTAAAAAAAAAAATACTCTTGATAGTTCAGGAGATGATGAAGTAGAAAATTTGTTTTAAAAATGACATTTGTTTTTAATTTTTTTATTTTGGAAAATTGATTGAATTGACTTTCAGCCGAAATGAGCCTGAGGCCAAAATGACCGGCGGCGGCGGCTTAAACGGCTCACGGCGGCTGGCTTGTTTCTCTGATCAGAGTGTCAAAAACGACAATGGGCCAGCTTCACACTTTCTATAAAAAATAATTTTTTCCTTTGTAAATTTCGAGAAAACTTGGACTTTCAATATTTTGGTTTGTGATACATAGAAACTACTTGCATAATACAAAAATAATCAGGTAGGTCTACAGGTGAAAATAGCTCCATAAGCTCAGGTGGGTTAAATACAGACGTTTTATGAAAATTTAAATGAAAATTTAAGAGAAGCATTTCCAGTCTTGCATTATCATTTGATGTGTTAAGTCATAGTTTATTCTGTTTTCTTAACGTATAATAAAAGTTTACGGCTTATTTTTTTATTTTTTGTTGTTATTGTTTGTTAACAATATCTAAATATTAAAAAAAAAGCAAAAACAAAATTAAACGCAATTGAGAAAATGTTGATGCCTGCTCTGGGTATAACATGAATAGAAAAAAACAGGCCACAAACAGCTCTCAGAGAGCTAGCAATTCAAATTATTTTGCACCTCTGCAAACTATCGATGATGATGATAATGATGAAACAATTATCGAACCAGCTGTTAAAGTTAACATACCACCAATAACAATCTTAAAATGTAATTGAACAAGTTCATAAAATGTGTAGAATATTAAAAATCAAAGATTACTCTATATGTAAAATTTCCATCGGTCTAAAATTGTTTTGCACAAATAACGTAGAAGAAGAAGTTTCAGCTCGAATATTTCACATATGCTGCTAAAAACGAAAAGCCTTATAAGGCTGTACTATTAGGTCTAGATAAAACAGACCCTTCAGTTGTTAAGTCCAGACTTTTAGACATGGGCCTTAAATGTATCGATGTTAAAATTGTTACTAGAGCCTAGGCTAGAGCTGGGGATAGTAACAACGAACAAATTACGTATATTTATTGTCTACTTTGAAAAAAAGTCAATCACATTAAGAGAATTAAGGCAAAACTACTTAGCCATCTACTACATAAAAGTCAGGTGGGAATACCAAAAACCCAACAAAACAAAACTGACCCAATGTTATAATTGTCAGATGTATGGACACGGTGCCAGCAGATGAAAAGGTAAACCATTTTGTGCCCATTGCGCCGGGAATCACAAAACTGAAGAATGAAAGTCAACCATTGTAAAATGTGCTAATTGTAAAGGCCCCATAAGGCTATGTCCCCTGACTGCCCTAATAGGGAAACATATAAGCAAATAAGGCAACGTGCTCAACCAAAGAGTACCAGACAAAGAAGCCAAGAATTCAACAACAAATCAAATTACAATGTTAATTTTCCAAATGCTTTAAATCAGAGCGAAACACCAAATCCATCTAGAACGGGTTATAACCCATTCACCCAAAATAACGATAATAATAATTTGTTCTCTTAAGAATAATTAAAAAATCTTACGTTTGAATTAATTTCAAATTTAAAAAATTGCAGGTCTCGTGAAGAGCAATTTGAGGTTGTTACAAACCTTGCATGCAAATTTTTGTACCAATGAACAGCAACATAACGTTATTACAATGGAATGCTCGTAGCATTCGCACTAAAAAAGCTGAATTATTCTATTTCTTGGAGAAAACCAATATTGACATTTGTTTACTTTGTGAAACCTGGCTAAATAAAAAATTACAATAAAACATCAGAACTTCTACTGCTACAGATACGATCGACAACGTGGTGGAGGAGGTGGAGTAGCTATTTTAATTAAAAAACACATTCCGCATCAACTTATACCTCCTATTAACCCAGAATTGATTGAAAACATAGGTGTTAAGGTAAAATCTGGTAATGACTTTATAAATATTTATTCCTGGTGGGTCAACAAACAGGGACCCTAGAAGAAAACAAACATTTGCCAAGATATTCGTAAACTAACGAGCTCAAATAAATACATATTAGGAGGAGATTTTAACTGCACACATAGTTATTGGGGATGTCAAAGAAGTAATGGCTGGGGTAACATATTATATGAATGAAAAACTCCAACTAAACCAAACACAAATAGTACTACCCCATAAATATATTTATATTCCGGCTGATCCAAGTAAACAACCGTCAACTCTAGATTCTTTTCCAACTAACATATCTCAAAATATGTCCGCAGTAAAAGTTATAAATGACTTGAATTCTGACCACCTACCAATCATTAGTACAATTAATTTAAATTATGAAATGGTAGACAATTTATGCTACGCTTTTAGCAAGGCAAATTGGACGCATTTTATGAATTTCATAAACAGGAATCTTCCTGTGGCGGATAATTTTAATGAAATAAACAACAGCACTCAAATTGACAACATGATAAATATTTTTAAAAATGTAGTAAAAATGGGAATAGATGAAAGTGTGCCCAAACGTAAAATAGCACCAACCTCTAAACCCTTACCCAACAACATAAAAATTATTTACAATTAAGGAACGTATTTAAAAGAAACTGGAGGCATTACAGAGATATTAATGATCGTCGAGCTATGACACGATTAAATAAAAATATTACGAATGAAATAAACCACTTCAGAAACCAAACTTGGAATAACATGTTGTCCAATTTGGACAAAGCATCTTCCCCTTTTTAGAAAGTTTCAAAAATGTTAAAGGAGAAATCTGGCAATATTCCAATTTTAAAAAACAACAATGTAGTATGTTTCACCCAGCAAGAAAAGGCTGACATTTTGGCTCACAACTTTAATTTGAACCACTGTATTTCATCAAATTTAAGTGATACTACTACACTCAAAAAAAAGTCAGCAAAAACTGTTGCTGTGTCAGCAAATTTTTAGTCAGGAGCGCGCTTGCAAAAAAGTTGGTAATTTCAGAAAAAGGTTTGCTGAAAATCAGCGAGCTGATTTTTACCAAAAAAAATAGTAATCTTCAGCAAAAGTTTTGCTAACACTTAGTCGACTGCAAATAAAAAAAATCCTTGCTAAAATCACTAAACTTTTTGCTGAATATTAGTAGACTGAAAAAAATTAAAAAAACTTGTAGCGAAATTTTACTTTAGTTAATTTATTTGCTGAAAATTTAAATATAGAATATGTGTAGAGTTGTTTTTCTTTTTTTGTCATTTCCGTTTCCAGACAAGCTACATCTTGTCTATCTGGTTGTCGTCCACGCTGTGAATGCGGTTATCAGCACAATTTTTGTAGCAAAATAAATTAGTAAAACATTAGTTCAAAATTAGTTTAGTGCTAAAAAAATATAACTAAAATTTTTGCTGAAAACGGAATTTCAGGAAAAAAAATTGCTGAAAACTAGTACACTTGATATACAAGACGATTTACTAATTATTCTACTAACTTATTTTTTTGAGTGTACGATTACTGAGGTTAATGGTGTTGCAAACCTTATTCGTAATATTAACCCAATCCTGTTACTTCACTTCTACTGAAAAAGTTGGTGTAATTATAAAAAAATTGGAAAACAAAAAAACTTCAGGTTTAGACGGTATTAATAATAAATGTCTAAAAAATTTACCTAATAAAGGTATCAACTATCTAACGAACATCTTTAATGCTTGCCTTAAATTATGCTACTTCCCCAGTGATTGGGAACTCTCAAAAACCATTCCAATACTCAAGCCAAATAAACCTCCTGATTCTACACTTTCTTATAGACCAATAAGTCTGCTCTCTTCTATAAGTAAAATCTTGTAAAAAATTATTAGCTTATTAATTTTATCGATGCAAACAATATACTTCCATCGCAACAATTCGGGTTCAGAAGTGAACATAAAACGTCTCAACCCCTGCTAAAAATCAGAAAATTAGTTAAAAATAATTTTCAAATCGGCAAATCAACTGGAATGATTTTGCAAGACATAAAAGCTGCGTTTGACTTCGTTTGGCGTAATGGACTTCTTTTTAAATTGAAAAAATTCAACTTTCCAATTGATGATAATACACTGGTTCGTGAATACAGGTACAAAGAAAACCAGATAAATAAAAATATTGTACGGTTACCTTCGTCATCCAGTCAAAAAAAACTAACTATATCTTCTGATAACCAACTGTATATTGCATATCAAAACGTTCGTGGTCTTAATACTAATCTGTTTATACAAAGCTTTGATTTGGATCATCATGTTATAGTTTTAACTGAAACTTGGTTAAATAAAAAAACTTTGAATACCGAAATTTTTTGTAATGGATATACAGATATAATTGTAGTAGTTTCTCGATAGAGAAACTACTACAATTGGTGGTGGCGTTTTAATTGCTGTTTCTTGCCTTTTTTCGTCAGAGGAAATTACACCTAATACTTCTCACAAAATTGAATTTGTTGCTGTTCGTATAAAACTAAAACACAAACATATAAGTTAACACATCAAGTAAAACAATAACAACAACACCTTAGTTAACACTTGAAGTACGGTAACAACAACAACTACAGTAAGTAAAAACGTGCCAACACAAATCTACAAAACTAAGCAAAAAGTTCTCACACGAAATTCGAATCTACACATGCAGCAAGTGCATGGACAACAATGACAACAACAACTGCAATAATTAAAACGCGCCAACATTAAATCTACAAACTAAACAGAAAGTCCCCAGACGAAATTTGAATCCACACACACAGCAAGTGCATGATGGCCTGATTGTGGGAAACACAACATCAGCGGTTTTTTAATTAAGCCAAATGTATTTATTGATTTCTTAATTTGTAAATTCTTGCAGTCGTTCTTGTGAGTTTTTGAAATAAAGTTGGATTTGTTAACGCAAGTTAACAAATCAAAAAAATATTTTTTTTAAATTCCAAACCTGAAATAAATTAATTGGCGCCCGAGCAGGGTCCCTCTTTGGAAAAGATAAGAGGAGTCCTTTTTCGTAAAAAGAAAAAATAATTTATAGATCGCAGAAATAGTGCGCCCGAGTAGTCTTTCCTGAAAGACAAAAAGGAGGTCCTCTTAAGGATCAGCGGCCGCGATAACAAAAGGATAAAAAATTTAAAAAGAATGAAAAGAATTTTTTTTAAAGCTATAAGAATCAATTTTAAAATAAAACATTATATTAAAACCCAGATTTTTGTGAAAACAAATACATTTAAATATTTAAAACAAGAAGAAAGAAAAGCTTTAATAGAAAAAGTTAGTAGAAGAATACTTAATAAAACTAAAAAAATTATTAAAATAAGCAAAAGTAAAAATAGAAAAACAACAAAAACAAAAAATTCCTAATTAATGAAAATTAAAAACGAACAATTTTTTTTTAAGTGAACAAAGATTTCTGAACAAAGAATAAAAACATACAACAAACTGAATAAACAAAATCAAACTTTTGTGAACCATAAAAAGAATCAACCAGAAAGTGAAATCAGACAATTTCTGTGCTAAACTATAAAACAGAGTCAACAAGGAAGTGAAATCAGAAAATTTCTGTGCCACAAACTACAACCGTAGAAAACAAGCTACAACAACAAAAATTCCACCGACAACACGAGAACAGCAGCAGCCTAAAGATGACATTAGCAGCACTTATGTAAGATTTTTATATTATTAAGTAGATTACTTGCCTAAATTAAAACAACAATTTTATAATTATATTTCAATTAAATTTTTCTTAAATTCTTGATTTTTTATATTTTTTTTGAATTGATTATTCGCGATCTGGAATTAATTCATTATTTTTGTATCTTAAATTGATTATTCTTGGTACCGACCAGGATTCCGCGAGATTAACTATTTCATACTCGGTTTTTGTGCTGACCCTTTTATTTTGAAATCATCTGACCGGTATGCCTGACGACGGTATTGAACAACTGACCGAAAGATTGAACAGGACACTGACTATGACTCAACCGACCGGAGTGACGGCGGGTTTTACCGCACCACAAAGGGAGCAGATAGCCTCATGATAAAGGATGCGCTCAGGACACCGTCCGACCATTTGTCGAATGAGGGTGCCGACCATCCTATTGGGACGGTTACTGCCAGATTGGACAAGGTTCCCGACATAGTTAGATCCCTGAGAGAGTTTTCCGGAAAACCGGGAGAATTCAACTCCTGGCGAAAGTCCGTGGATAGGGTTTTAAACCTCTACGATTCGGTAAAGAGCACTGGGAGGTACTACGCAATTCTACATACTATACGTACGAAGATCGTTGGCGACGCAGATACGGCCTTGGAGTCGTATAGGACTCCACTAGACTGGCCACGAATTAAGAAATGTCTTGCTATGCATTATTCTGATAAAAGGGACATCGGAACGCTAGAATATCAGATGATGGTATTATGCCAGGGGAACAGGACCATAACGGAATTTTATCAAAGTGTTTACCAACACCTTTCACTGCTATTTGACAAAGTGTCTTGCTTAGAGCTGGAAGAAAGCAGCCTTCATGCCATGACAAATACCTACAGGGAAAAAGCATTGGACACGTTCGTAAGGGGACTAAATGGGGATCTGCCTAGACTGTTGAGTGTACGCGAACCAACATCATTGCCCCAGGCACTACATATTTGTCTTAAATTGGACAATATGACGTTTTGTAAAAATTACGCACATGGACAATCTGTCAAGAATAATGTTCAGAGGGACAAGACTGGTGCATCGAATTTCACAAATGGTCGATTCTACCCCGAACTCGCATATGTTGGTGGAACCCCGTCTATCAGACCACCAATACCCCCTCGGTATAATCCTGTTCCAAATTATAACCGTAGCCCGAACTTCCAACCAAATGTTAACCCAAATTACAATCGTGGTCCAAATTATGGTCACAACCCGAGCGTCAGTCCAACTTACGGTCGTAATCCCAATTATAGTCATAACTTAAATTTTCCTAGAAACGCTGGACCAAGTGCAGGATTTCAAAATAACCCCCAGGGTAATCGGGTGGAACCAATAGACATAGATAAATCTATACAAACCCGTCAGGTGGACTATGTTAATAGACCACAGAACAATCTAATCAGTAAAGAGACCAACAACTGCGTCTTTTCAAGTTCCAGTAAATAAACTGCAACGCAACTTTCACATAGAGGCGGACTACATACCAGAGGACATTTTCCCATCAGAGGGAGGTCAAGTTGACTATTGTCCCGAGAGTATCGAACCTGGATACGTTCAGGAATACTTTCGACAGATTCCTGAAGAGGTAGCTTCGCTAGGCAACCAGGAGGAGGAACTTGATGAGGTTCAACTTGCTGTAAATTTTTTAGATTAAACTGTTCCTCATTACCCTATTTTGAGGCGAAAATGGGGAACGATAGAATATTGAAGATATTATTGGACACTAGCAGCAACAAAAATTATATTAACCCCAAACTTGTAACAAATCCTGAGGAAAACGAAAAAAATTTTAGGGCAAAATCCGTTAGGGGACATATCGAAATCAGGCAACACAAGATTTTAAAATTATTCGATGATACCCCCGAAAAATTTTTCCTTTTACCAGGATTGGAAACATTTGATGCGATATTAGGAAACGATAGTCTGAAGGAACGTTCAGCTGTCATTTATACAGCGGAAGATTATTTTACCATTGACGGAGGGAGGAAAATCCCGATAAAACAACTTAGTTCCCAAAATGTTAATAATATCGTGATTAGAACAGACCATCTTTCAAGGAGTCAGAAAGTGGCATTGGAGGACATAATCGACTGCCATGGGAATTTATTTGCGGATCCTGATGAAAGCCTTACGTACACGACTAGGGTCGTGGGCGAGATATGAACGACAACTGATAATCCCGTATATTCAAGGAATTATCCCTATCCAATGGCCCTAAAGAGTTTTGTTGATGAAGAAATATCTAGATTACTGAAGGACCGGATAATCCGACCATCGCGTCCTCCTTACAACTCACCAATTTGGATAGTTCCAAAAAAAGAGGATGCATCCGGAATGGACAAATATAGAGTTGTGGTAGATTTTAGGAAACTTAATACGATAACTATTCCGGATAAATACCCCATCCCAGAAATAAATGACGTACTTTCTCATATTGGAGGGAATAAATATTTTACCGTCATCGATTTGAAAAGTGGGTTTCACCAAATACCTCTCAGAATGGAGGACATAGAGAAAACAGCGTTCTCGGTCAACAACGGGAAATACGAATTTTTGCGATTACCGTTTGGATTAAAGAATGCTTCATCGATATTTCAACGCGCTCTTGATGACATTCTGAGGGAACATATTGGTAGAAGATGTTACGTTTATATAGATGATATAATTATTTTCAGCAAGGACGAGGATTCACATTTGAAACACTTGGATGCCGTTTTCAAGACACTAAATGATGCTAATATGAAGGTACAGCTGGACAAATGTGAATTTTTCAAGGAGGAAGTTGAATTCTTGGGATTTATCGTTTCTCATAATGGAATAATGGCCAACCCTAGGAAGGTTCAGGCAATTGTGGAATTCCCTTACCCTAGTAATATAAAGGAACTTCGATCGTTCCTTGGTCTTTCGGGATATTACAGGAGATTTATTAAGGGATATGCGGACATCGCCAAGCCACTGACGAAACTCTTACGAGGAGACGGAGGCTTGATATCCAGAAAAGAATCGAGCAAGAGGACAATTGAGCTGGATAACGAGGCAAGATATGCTATCGACAATTTGAAGAACACGTTAATATCAAAAGAGGTGATATTATCATATCCCGACTTCCGGAAGGAGTTCCAGCTGACTACAGACGCATCCAACGTCGCTATAGGAGCAGTACTAAGCCAGGACGACAGGCCAATTTCCTTCATTTCAAGGACATTAACGGAAACTGAAGAAAACTATGCGGCGAACGAAAAAGAAATGTTGGCCATAATCTGGGCTTTGACAAATTTAAGGAACTACCTTTACGGATCAGCCAAGGTTATAATTTACACCGACCATCAACCGCTGACGTATGCTCTAAGCAATAAGAACAACAATGCGAAGATGAAAAGATGGAAAGCGATACTGGAGGAGTACAATTATGAACTTCGTTACAAACCTGGTAGAAGTAATGTTGTGGCTGATGCACTTTCCAGATCCCCTGGAACAAATATCAATTCACTAACGGGAACAGTGCATAGTGGCGATAGCTCTCCAGAGGAACTCATAGCTAGTGTGGAAGTGCCCATAAACGCATTTAAAAACCAAATCTTTCTCCAAATCGACGATACTCCAGCATATCAGTTTCAAATAATTTTTCCTGGTTATCATATACATCTAATAACGGAACCAGAATATGATACCGAAAAGTTAATCTCCATGCTGAAAAAACACTTGAATCCGTCTGTCATAAATTGCATTAAAACTCCGGAGTTTGTAATGGGCAGGATTCAGGAAATTTACCCACATCATTTTAAGAATATTAAAATTCGATTTACCCAGAATCTTGTCGAAGATATTATTTTGGAATCCGATCAGGAAACAGAGGACAATTGAGCTGGATAACGAGGCAAGATATGCTATCGGCAATTTGAAGAACACGTTAATATCAAAAGAGGTGATATTATCATATCCCGACTTCCGGAAGGAGTTCCAGCTGACTACAGACGCATCCAACGTCGCTATAGGAGCAGTACTAAGCCAGGACGACAGGCCAATTTCCTTCATTTCAAGGACATTAACGGAAACTGAGGAAAACTATGCGGCGAACGAAAAAGAAATGTTGGCCATAATCTGGGCTTTGACAAATTTAAGGAACTACCTTTACGGATCAGCCAAGGTTATAATTTACACCGACCATCAACCGCTGACGTATGCTCTAAGCAATAAGAACAACAATGCGAAGATGAAAAGATGGAAAGCGATACTGGAGGAGTACAATTATGAACTTCGTTACAAACCTGGTAGAAGTAATGTTGTGGCTGATGCAATAGAAACTCACAACCGAGCACACAGAAATGCAATAGAAAACAAGTCCCAAATACTGGAAAAATCTTATTTCCCTAGCATGCTTTCGAAAATTAGGAGAATAGTAAAGCTTTGTTCCATATGCAAGAGGAATAAGTATGAGAGACATCCCAATGAACCAAAATTGAACGCTACTCCAATACCGAACTACCCCGGTCAAGTTAACCACATTGACATTTTTTCAACCGATAAGAAATTGGTATTGACGGCCATGGACAAGTTCTCAAAATACGCCCAATCGAGAATTCTACAGGGAAAATCAATAGAGGATATTAGGAGACCATTGAGAGATATTTTATTCTACTATGGAGTTCCCAAAACTGTTGTCATGGATAACGAAAAATCACTGAACTCCGCCACCATACTTTTTATGATGAAAGACGAACTGGGAATAGAGGTGTTTACAACGCTACCGTACAGAAGTGAGGCCAACGGTCAAATTTAGAGATTCCACTCAACATTGGCCGAAATTTTAAGATTTCTCAAAGATGAGGGCATTTGCAGAAATTTTAAGGAACTATTGGAACGGTCCGTGAACGAATATAATCACTCCATACATTCCACGATAGGTAGGAAACCGGTGGATATGTTTTTCGGGAGGACTGTAGATTTTTCACCTGGAGACTATGAGAAGACTAGGGAAAATAACATCGCGATGCTGAAAAGGAAACAGGAAAAGGATTTGGGCTACCACAATAAAGGAAGGAATGAAGTTAAACAGTACATCCCCGGACAAGAGATCTTTGTTAAAATAAATAGGAGACTTGGTACCAAATTAACTGGAAAATTCAAACGTGAACAAGTAAAGGAGGATAGACACTCTACGGTGGTGACCGAGAGTGGGAGAATTGTTCACAAGAAACATATAAGGAACTGATTTTCTATTGTATTTACTTGCAGGTTGCTCCTGATGCTTGGATCCTCCGGGGGCGAATTTCAGATCATGGATTACTCCAACTCTAGACTAGTAGTGGTCAATATAGGTTCGGCGAAAATTCAGACCGGCGTGTTTAAACTGGTCCATACAATTGACTTGGGGGAATACGAGAACTTGATAGCTGACTTGGAGAGGGGAATTTACCTACACAACAATACTGACAACTCACTATTACCTTACCTATCCTATACCATATCCCAGATGAAATCCTGTTTATCTAGACTAAAATCCAAAACGAGGACGAAAAGGTCCCTTAACTTCATTGGTAGCGCTTGGAAATGGTTAGCCGGTAGTCCGGATCACCATGATTTCGAAATAATAAGGGATAAAATGAATAATGTTTTGACAAACAATAATAACCAGATCGTAATTAATCAGTTAACAATATACAAAGTAAATAAAATCTCAACAGTAACCAATAATATTTCTAAATTATTAGAGAATAAAAGCAAGGAAAGAAATTTGTTAGATTTTAAGTATAAACTAGAAATCGTTAAAGAAGAATTATCCAATATTGAATATGTCATTCATTGGGCTAAATCAAACATTGTAAATTCATTTATTTTTTCTAATACTGAAGTTAATACTTTGAGAGATATTTTTTATAACGATAATATTCCAATCGGCAACATGGATGAATTACTAAATTTTTCAAAATATAAAGTTGCTTCAAATAATAATGAAATTATCTATGTTGTTAATATTCCAACAACAGATAGTGAGAATTGTGACAATTTGTTAATTCAACCTGTATGAAAAGATAATAAGGTAGTTAAGACAAACTTTAAGAATGTTTTGAAATGTAATAGTAAAATATTTGGTACCAAAAAAGACTGCAAGAATTATAACAAGATAAGTATTTGCCAAATTGATAACATCATAGATATAAGTAAATCTGACTGCATCCCAATCTACTAAAAAGTAAACCATCACGATGCACAACAACTAACGATGAGCACGTAGCATCAGTGGAAGAGATAGATGAGAACATGATATTACTGAACCAGTACAAAGGACAAATCGAAATAGATAACTCAACAATTAAAATAGATGGCACATTCATAATTCACCACCTGAATTCTACAGTACGAATTGGAAATCAAACATATTTAACAACTCAGGTCACCCTTACTAAACCATTGCCGGTTTTACTACAACCAAGTAACTCTACACTCAGAAAAGTTCTGCAGTTACTACATGACAGTTATTTATGTAGTAATGCGGTTGTAGTTATTTTAACTACAATTGTAGTTAATTTACTTAGAACCAAATTTTTCAATGTTTTTGACAGTTATTTTTTTAAACAAACTACAAAAATCACTACATTGTAGTAACATTTATTTTATGCAGTTATTTTGAATTTTATTTACAAATACTTAAATTTTCAAGTGTGTATGCACCAGAGAAACAAGCCGACCAAAATAATCGGCGGCGGCGGCGCAAGCAACAAATCGGCGGCGGCGATTGAGGTTCAGCCGGATAAAAATCGGCTGAA
The DNA here is from genome assembly GCA_949987735.1 of Leucophora obtusa. NCBI lineage: Eukaryota > Metazoa > Arthropoda > Insecta > Diptera > Anthomyiidae > Leucophora > Leucophora obtusa. The sequence goes on from OX465295.1 coordinate 247,537,547, forward strand.
AACAACATTTTGTAATGTGATTTGAAAACGTTTAAGTTTTTTTACGAAAGATAGCTATTTTACTATCACTCTATATGCCTTTTCGTTTTTTGCCATTACTCTTACAGTGAGGTTATATGATCAAGATTTTGCTTTCAAGTTGATAACACATACAGCTTGTCAAATTCAGTTGAACTTGAAGCTGTGACGTGGGCTGCATGCAACTTGATAGTCAATTTTGCTTTCAAGATGCCGTCGTCAAGGAAAGAACTAAAATTGCTCGCCTCTGTGGGCTGTTTCCGCACTGTAGGCTGTTCGAAAAGACTTTATTTTTTTCTTCACATCTTCCACAGACATTTTCATGTCAGCAGAAATTGGTTTTTTATTTATTTTTATTTGTAAATCATTTCGTCGATATACCGGAATATTCACATTCCGTATTTTATCAATCGTGTTTTATTGCGGCACAATATTTGTAAAAAGAAAAACAAATTTACAAGAAATTTGATCAGCTGTTTAAAAATTGACCGTCAAGTTTTCTCAAAACTTGAAAGCAAAAATTGATATCAAGTTGCTGTTCAATTTTTAAAATGTGAGTGTGTTAGTAAAAAAGTGTGAGTGTATTAAAACTTGAAAGTAAAAAATTGATCGTGTAACCCCTATGTTACCTGACCATCTCTCAAAGATTTGTACGAATAATCTTCAAGGTTTACTATTTTTGAAAAGTTATTCATCATCGCTCTTATATCTGAAACATTTGGAATAATTATTGGAGGTGGTTTTTCTTCAGAAAGCTCTTTGTTAGCATTATCGTTAATATAATTATCATCATTATTGTCTACATCAAGTGCAGCAAACATGTTGTTGCTAGTAGGTACCTGGTATATCATCATTAGGGCAAGGAATTTCATGCACTTAAAAATGAAAAATATGCGGTTAAAAAAGAAAAATATGCACTCACAATATATGAAATATTTACTAAAAACTATAATTTTTGCAAAAATAATGCACTTTAAAACTTAAAAATATATTTAAGTTAGTTATTTTGCAAACAGACACAGAACTCGAAGATTTCCCATTGGTCAATAAAGTTTTAAAAATGTTTATTTTGATTGAATCAAAATATGAAAACGTATCAATTTTTTATATTTTTTTACAAAATAAAAAATGCTACTAAAAATATGCATTAAAAAGCACAAAATATGCATTAAAAAGCCACCAAATATGCATTTAAAGTCCAAATATGTAAAAACATACATTTATGTCAAAATATGCAACTACAAATCGATGCCAGTTTGTTCTATATTTGATGAGTCGGATAAATGTTTAGTCCATATTAGTTTTGGACTATCGAGAAATAACATGCATTTGCATGGAATTCCTTGCCCTAATCATCATTGTTGGTAGTTTTTGTTATTTTGATTGCATGCTTAACTAATTCTGGTGATCGATTTTGTCGTCGTTTCGTTATTTTGTTTTCAGCGACTGTCTACCAGACTACTATCCATTCTGCTGTAACAGCAGAGTATTAGTATAGCAGAATATTAATCCCTTTGTTTACTACTTAATAAGTAATAATTTGTTGTTGATTTCAATATAAAATGCAGTGTTGCCAACAAATTTTCAAAATAAATGGCTAGATCAGACCCAAAAATCGCTAGAAAATCTCTAGATTATAAACAGTGTAAATATTTAGCGATTTTATCGCTAGATTGTTGAAAAATGGTACTTAAAGCAGTTTTTACTCAAAAATTTATTTAATATGTGAATAACAAGTGTTATAAACTTTTAAATAATGAAAAATTTTACGATTAAGCTTCAACTAATGAGTCCTGATTTTCATTGAATTAATCTTAGTATTGAGAATACACAATAGAGGGCGTTGTACGATGAAAAAGTGCATACCCATATTTTATCGAAATGTGTATTTTTATAGTTTTTTTTTACTAACATCGTTTAAGATGTTGTATTTTATATTTCAATTTGGGAGTTTTATAATATTTTTCAACATAAAACCGAGTTTTAAAAATTATTACGGCTGATAAAAAATCTCTAGATTTTTGGCTAATAGCTACAGGACAATTTTTCCCGCTAGGGGCGAAATAAAATCGCTAGATCTGACGAGAAAATCGCCGTAATGGTAACACTGATACAATGTATTAAAAAAAAAAGTTTTTTCTTAAAACAAATGTTATTGCTTTTAATTTTAAATAGAATTATAGAAAAGAAATCACAATTAACGTCTGCACTTTATCACGGTCAGAAAATCACTCGCAAAAAATATATATAAAATCAATTTATATAAGATTTGTTGTTGGTTCACATGTGATTTGTTTCATGTTCGCACAGATCAATGGCTAGTCAAGACTATATCTAACAAATGGTCCTAAATATTTAATATAACATACAAGTTTTATTTAATAAATTATAAACATACCCTTTTAGGGCTCCAAAGTAATCCCAACATTGGGAAAATGTAACCCCCTTGGAACTCAAAACAATTTTTGCCTCTTATAGAATTTTCAGACAATTAAAGCATACTGGGAATCAATTTTTTTTATTTATTCTTTTTAATTTTAACAAATTAAGGAATAAATAAAGACCATAGAAAAAATACATATCGATTTAAGAAATTAAATTTGTTTGAAGACTTTTGAATGGAGGCTTTGTTAGAAAGTTTGGGCAGGATGCACATTAGAGCGTACCACCTTACAGGCAAAAAAAAAGTGCGCCGTACACCCTCCAATATAAAGTATTTTTGCAAGGTTTCAAAACATTTTTTATTATTTTTTTATGCCGAACGTAGGGGTCGCCATTTTACATTTTTCGTTATATCTTTGGTATTTACAGTCGGATCTTAAAGTATGATACATCGATCTTTTTCTTTTGAGGAGACCAGTGTTTTTCTCTAATGACATTTTGACCTAAAGTATCCCGTTCTAGTTGTAACCCACCAGATCTCAGTTGCTACCACCCTAATTTACCACCCAAATGTCAGAAAATTAAAGCTCGCAAAAAATCATTAAACTTTTGCTAAGGAAGTTTTTCGCTAAACCCAGTATAAATTTCTTTTATGTATTGGTTGCCGAACGTAGGGGTCGCCTTTTTAAATTTTTTTTAGTTGGATTTTTACTATATAGCAAAACACTGGTCTCCTCGAGGCAAAAAAATCGATATATCACACTTTAAAATCCGATTTTAAATGCCAAAGTTATAACAAAAATACATCATATTGGAGGGTGTACGGCGAACTTTTTTTTTGAGGTACGGTCTAATGCACATATCTTGTAGGGACCCATTTGAATTAGATGCCCAATCAATAATGTCCTTAAATGATGAAATTATGTGATCAATTCGAACATTGGTTTGAGCATTTTATCCGTAAAAGTGTCCTTTTCTAAATATTATAGAATTTTACAATATCTTTTATCTTTACTTTTTCATTTATTTGTTTAATTTATCCAAAATATTCAACTGGACCATTTTTAAAAATGTATTTAGAATTGAAAAAATATGTATGGGTGATATTAAAAAATGTGATAAAAACCATGTAACCAGCTAATTTCAAATGCATGGATTACATTTGAGTTATATATTTCGATATATATCAGCGCATTGTCACCTGTTTTACAAAATTTATAACAATCTGACCAATTTTTGTTTAATACATAAAATTTGTAACCAATTTTATAGGCCAAATGTAAACTCCGTAACCAGTAACTCATAAGGTTTTTTAACTTTAATAGCTTATATTTTAATAACCAATGAAGCTAAACACTAACTGTAAGAATTTATATGAAGAGGAGAAGTAACGCTTTTAACTATGCTAACACGACTTCAACTCTGTAACGATTTTTCGTCATAATTTTTGATAAAAATGCATACACCAAATACATATATTGAGTTTTAAATGCAAAGTTAAGCAGCTATGTTTTTTTATTAATTGATTTTTTACACATCTGCAAAGAGCTGCATTCTGAAGTATTATATTAACCCATTAAGAACTTTTTTTTAAATTTTTTTCACAGTATAAATTTAAATAAGCTTTTATAGCTTAAAAAAATTATATTTATAAAAATTTAATATTTAGAAGATTTTAACTTTTTTATTTTCATATAAACAAATTGTTTTTAGCTCTGGTTGTTCAAGTTTAATGAATTAGTAAATTCTTTTTAAAAATATATTTATTTTAAAATTTTTTATATTTGAAAATTGATACTTCCAGCCGAAATAAGCCGAAAAAAATCGGCGGCGGCGGCTGAAGCAAAAATGACCGGCGGCGGCGACTTAAACGGCTCACGGCGGCTGGCTTGTTTCTCTGGTATGCACACACACGAAGCAAACAGAAGTATGTGTATGAATCACTTGTTTAGAAATTTCTAGTGAAAGAATATGAGTATAACATGTTTTCTCTTGTCTTAGTCATAAAACAACGCCAAAGAGTGAGCACGCGTAATACGGAAAAGATTATATATTTTTTATTAAATTACTAAAATAATAAGGTAAGTTTTATAATATAAATTTATTTACGGGGAATGTTAAAAAAATATTGTATTTTCTTTCAGTTATTTTATATTCTCATCCCTTTCTACCTGGAGAAAAAAAAGGAAGCCAAACAACAGCATATTTCATCCCTCACAGACGGACATGTACAACAATATCTTAATAGTGAAAAAAAGTGACATTAAGTGTAAATTTTGATTTCTCAATTTTAAATTTATTATAGAATAAAATTAAGTTAATAGTGTTGACATAAATTTGTTTTTTTATTAAATTAATAATTTAAAAAAAATTTTTATTTATGTTTTTTTAACTACATTTGCAAGTTGTTTGTACAGTTTTACAATAATTTGCATGTATGTTGTTTCAATTGCATTTGTAGTTGTTTTTACTACATTTGTCAGTTAATTTTTAACAGTTAAAAATAACTTCACATTGCAGTTGATTTAAATGCAAATGAAGTCTAAACCTTTTTAAATGCAAATGCAGTTATTTTAACTCTCATTAATTCCCTGAGTGTAGTATCCAGGAACAAATAATAACTTTGGAAAGGATGGAGGCAGTTAATGTCAACAACACTCACATAATCGAGAAACTACAAGTCCAAAACAAAATAAACCTAACCATCAACATTGGACTGGTAATAACTGTCATAATATCGATTATTATTATTATCTTCATAATTAACAGAAAGAAAACAAATAGAACCAGGGTTTAAAAAACTACGATACAAAAAATATTTTTGCTCTTTACTACTGCTACTACTACAAACAATTCATGTAGCTTTAGTAAAAGCATCTGCCTGCTACTTAGTTTATACAATGTAGGCAGTCATTGTTTTTGATTAACTTGATTTTTGTTCTTGTGCTACTGCTACCACCACAAACAAAACACAGAGCATTTGTAAACAGTAAGAGCAGAAAAACGAAATGAACAACTACTACTGCTACTGCTACAACTACTACTGCTACAAAAAAAAACAGCAAGAGCAGAAAACGAAAAAAACAAAGTAGTAAAACATAGAAAAACGAAATATGACTACTTTCATGCTGAGTAGTTTTTTTAGCGAAAGAATAAATGATTTTGGTTTATCTGATATGTATTAGGCGCATACAAAATTACATAATAAACTTGATATGTTTTAATTAAAAAAGGGGCTTATAAATTAATAAAGGTTTATGAGTTCACATTTGAATATGTTTGACCCTTTGTATGCAATATGATTATAATCAGCACCAAGTACACTCACAAAAAAAGCCCGTACAAATAGTTTAAAATTCTACTAAAATAACAGAATATACTCGTATTTTCGATGAAGTTGAGTATCACGGCCTGCTAAATTTATAAAAATACAATAATTTAAAAGAAATGTTTTTTAATGGAAATTAAATTATTCAGTTGAAATCAGCATATCGTTGCTGCGCCTAAGAAAATAGCTATTTGTTTTCAAAAATTATTTGTGGAACACCTAAATTAGGTCTGTGTTGTGTGTCTTGGCCATTTTTTTGGAAGTAATTCTTTTATAAATAAAAAGCTTGAAGTTTGGTTTATATGTGTGTAAAAAAATAATTTACAAAAAGTTCCGCAAAACGCTGAAATAAAGCAGATTTATATGTCTCCTCACAAAAAAGTTTATCGACAAATAGCTATTTTCTTAGGAGCAGCGACGATATGTTTCTTGATTAAAAACAAGTAAAAATTCAGTTTTATTTTTGATGTTCCTATCTTACGGATATATAAAAAAAAATAATCTGCTACTGTCCGTAGTATTTTCTACAAGGTAATTTTAAAGTAGTTTTTAGTACACTCATATAAAAAAGTTAATGCAAAATTTAAACCCGTTCTGATTCAATTAAACAAATTTTTCCGTTATTTTGTCTTAAAATTTAGGATTGAACTAAAATTTTTTGTAAGTCCTATTTAGCATTACATTTACCTTCATCCGTATTTGTACTAACTTTGCATGCTAATTTTTAGTAATTTTCCTTTCCTAACTTTACAAATTTTCAGCTAATTGAAACCACAATTATTTCCTAATTATTATATTTTTTGTGTCTCTGCTATCAACATCACATATAGATGGAGCTATATTTTAATTTTTTTTTATTATATAATCGTAAAATAGCTTGTATCTCGCAAACTAAGCGAGATACAGAGCTTTGAAGAATTAATTCCTTAATTAAATTTTTCAATTCTGAATTAAAAATACGATGAATTAATTCACAAAGCACCATATATTGAATGGAATTAATTCATATTTGTTTTCGTTCAATTTATTTTGTTACGAATTAATTCAATTGCTATAGTTCTTTTTATTAAATAAATCAAATGAATTAATTCACTGGTGAAGGCGTTCAATTTTATAAATCGAACGGAAAAAAATTTAATTAATTCCTTACTGAATTAATTCATTCGTTCAATTTCATTTTCGTTCAGTGAATTAAAAAAAATAAAATTATGTTCAGTGAATTAAAAAAAATAAAATTACGTTATGTGAATTAAAAAATAAATTACGTTCAGTGAATTAAAAAAAAAATAAATTACGTTCAGTGAATTAAAAAAAAAATACGTTCACTGATTTAAAAAAACAAAAAATACGTTCATTGAACTCAAAGCCTGTTTTCTGCCGTACAGTAGAAGAAAACATTTATTTACAAATAAAATTTGCAACTAAGCAATTTTACAGCATTTGCTAGTAAAAATAAACAAATTACATATATGTATATTAAGTGTTATAGAAACCCTATGCACTTCATCAACCTACATGATTAAAAAATAAACACCTTTACTATAAAAAACAAAAAGTCGATTTTAAATCACAAAAGTCGACTATTATTTTAAATTTCTTACCAAACAAAATATTTAAAATGTACCTTAAAATTCTGTTTTAAATTTGAAGTTTTCATTTGTTTTTATTTTAAATTTATTTATTTTGTTTTTATTGTTTTCAAATTTTGTTTACATTTATTTACAAATTTCCTTTTTATTTTTGAATATTTTGTTTTGATTTTCAATAAAAATAAACAAAATTTTTGAATGTATATGTTTGGCATTATTTTCTCTATTTAAAACATTTTGTATGGTACGGTAAAAACAAAACCTTTGCTTTTAAATAAATTCGACTTTAACAAAAATATACCTTTTAAAAATATTGATAGTAAGGCTGAAAGCCTTTTACTATTAAAAATAAAAACATTACAGATATATAGATGAATTTTGAAAAAATATAACTATTAATTTTTCAAACTTATGCTTCCCAGTAAAATGTAGATGCTTGACTATGACGTATTTCATTTATACGTTTTTACAATACAATGTTTTCTTCTACTAAACGGCATAAAACAGGCTTTTAATTCAGCGAACGTAATTTTTGTTTTCAATTAAGTGAACGTCATTTTTTTTTTCAATTCAGTGAACGTATTTTTTTTTTCTTTTTTAATTCACTGAACGTAGTTTAATTTTTTTTAATTCACTGAACGTAATTTTATTTTTTTTTTAATTCACTGAACGTAATTTTATTTTTTTTTAATTCACTGAACGAAAATGAAATTGAACGAATTCTGTGGTGAATTAATTCAGTAAGGAATTAATTCACTTTTTTTCAGTTCGATTTATAAAATTGAACGCGTTCACCAGTGAATTAATTCATTTGATTTAATAAAGAGAACTATTGCAATGGAATAAATTCTTTGAATTTATTGTTTGATGAACGTGTTCAGTTGAACGAATTCAGTGAATTACTTAAGAAAAGGAATTCATTCAATTCTAGAGAAAATTGAATTCGATTGGTAGTGAATTCATTCAAAAAAGAATTAATTCTTCAAAGCTCTGGCGAGATAGAACAAAAGTTAATCCTTATAAAACACCTATGCTACCAATAATAAATAAGGGTCCGTATGAGTATTATTTTTGGTACGATTGACAATTTTTATCCGACATAAAAAACCTATAAACTGTAATTTAGGAAATATCTCTTTTAATTTTTTTTAACTTATATTAACAAAAAATATGAGTTGGGTTTAACAAACCTATTAAAAAAATGGAGAGAATTTGGGAAAAAATTTAATTTAAAGTTTTGATTCCAAGTTGATTTTCTCTACTAAAAAACTTTAAATTATCGTATATCCTGGAGCCTAAAAAATTCGTCAGCTATTAAATGTTTGAAATAAAAAAATTTACCCGAATTAGTATTTTCAACCGATTTTTAATGGCATAAAAACTTGCGTATTAATTAGAGATGTAGTTGTCTAATATATAACAAACTAAGGAAAATTATACGTTAATGTTTGTTGATTATACACTTTCCTATCTTTGCGTATAAAATAAAACAATTTATTAAAACAAAAACTCAAAATTTAAATTCATTTAATACTGGTATAACATAAATATGTACATAAAGTAATAACATAAATACATTTTAAATGTAGATAGGAACATATTTGTTAAAAAAAAAATAAAATAAAAAATAGTTACTTGAAAAATCAGTACAAAACATCATACTTCGTTTGAAAATTTTATTTTTAATTTCAACTGCCTTTCGGCGGCTAAAACGCTGATTTTGAGTGCATTTTCATACAGAACAAAAAGGAACTGAATTTACACGTAATGTGGCTTCACCATTCGATTCCACAGAGTACATTTAAAGTGGTTTGAAACCTATTTTTTTAGCTTTAAAAGTTGTTTTTTATCACACACAATGAAATGTGTTTTCAGCGGAAAAATGGTTACAAAAATTTTGACTTATATCGATAAAAATAATATTTTTCTACCACTCTAATGGCTACCTGGAGCAATACAAAACCCTTGAAAACTCTTTTTTTTATTAATTTTGTTGTAGAATTTGATGGTAAAGTCAGATTATATATAATTTCAGCTCCTTTTCTCTTACAATCAGGAATAAATCTGTAAATAATAATGAAATAAAAATTAGTTAAAAAAATAATGTTGTAGAAAAAACTGCTGAAATTATCAGATTTTTTTTACTAAATACTACTAAAATAAGAACGTCAAAAATAAAACTGTTAAATTTATAGAATTTTAGTTATGCTTAAGTTAACGTTTAGCTAATTGAGAATAAAAAATTTTACTGCAAAATCTGCAGAAAATTTTGCTAAAAATTAATGGACTAAAAATAGCAAAAACAAACTGTTATTGTATATCTACAAAATTTTTGTTATTTTTAATCTAAATTTAGTTGAATGCAAATAGCAGTCTATCCTGCTAAAACCAGAAGAAATATTTGCTAAAGAAAAAAAACTGCTGTTTCAAAAGGCTCGATTTTTATTTGCATTTAAAAAAATCCAAAATTCTTATTATTTAGGAAAACTTTTTGCTGATTTTAGCAGCTTAATTTTTTATTTTCTTTGTTACAAAAATTTAACTGAAATAACTTAAATTCTGCATATTTAACAGTTTTATTTTTGCTGTTCCTATCTTATTAATATATAGTAAAAATAATCTGCAGTTTTTTCTGCAATATAACTTTTAACTATTTTTTAGTAGTTTTAACTAAGTTTTTTACATACTTTTTTCTATTCGTGTAGGGAAATGGTCTCAAATTCAGCGCTTTTAGCCTCTGAAAAGCAAGAGTTTGAATTTAAAGATAAAAAAAAAAATTACGCCAATGTTTAGGTGCAAAAACATTTTAAAAAATTATATACCAAAAACCAAATTTTCAAGACGAAGTCTAATACATACTAAATATGTATCAAGAAAAAAAATTATTCATCGCCACAATCATTTTCCAAAAAGAGATCAAGTGTTGAAATGGCTTCCTCAAGATATCCTGGGTTAAGTTTGACCAGCAAAATATTTTCTAACGTTTCAGTGCTAAGCCGATTTCTATTTTCTGTGAGCACTAATTTTAGCGTGGAAAAGGCACGTTCAACGGATACCTGTAAAAGAGGAAAAGGGTAAGCTTATTGACATGCAAATGTCTATATAAAAGTTTTCGTACTTGTGTAGGAGGTATTGCAAAACAAATATTGATAAGGGAATATAACTCGGGATCAATATTTTTTCTCTGCTTCCAAAATTCTAAAACGTTTGCGTTTCCATATGCATAAGGAATATTAATTTTTTCGATTTTAGTGTTTACATCCATATTCTGCACATTGGTGGTGTTAAACTGTTTGTTCAAAAACGCATTTAGTATATTGTCTTCTCTGTCTATTTCTGTGGTTGAGGTTGATAATGTCATATTTGCTGATTCTGAACTTGATTCTATTTTACAAACAGATTTAAACTTTCCCCAAAGTATTTTAAGGTAATCAACTGCTTCAGATTTGTAATTATTAGACAGCAAATGATGAAATCTGGGATCAAGATATAAACAGGCTTTTAAACAATTGTTAGAAAATAACGTTGTTGTTCTTCTCTCGATGCTTTCCAACAAAACAGAACTTATTTTATATGAAAACGAGTTGTTGTTGGTTTTGTTTTCATCACGAATTTCTTCTGTCAATAACTTAAATTTAAGCCATTGTGCGTAAAAATCGCCATAGTGAAGCTGTTCTTCTTGAAATTTGATTGTCGATTTTTGGAGTGGTTTTAACACTAGACAATATGACTCTATAAAATCCCAAAACTCTTCATTTATGTCAAAATTTTCCTCATCAGACTTATTTTTAATTGATTCCACCGATTCAAAAATTTCTTTCGAATTTTTAAGATCATTCATCATAACATATGTTGAGCCCCAACGTGTGGGGCAATCAAGTTGAGGAACTTTAATTGCTTAAAGTTCGAACAAATCCTTAAAACCATTCGAATTTTTTCTTAAATATTTTACAACATTTCTCGAATTGGAAATAAAACATTTTAAGTTTAAATGCTTTGTTACATCGAGCGCACAAAACTTGGCGGTATGAGCCGCAAATCTACACACGGCAATATTTCCAATTTTCAATTCTGTGTTGACTTCAATAAGGTTGATATTTTGAAAATATGAATCATTATCATCGTTTTCTTCAATGCCATCATCATCATCTATTGCACAATGAGATAAAATTTTTGACAACTTTATCATATTGCTTCCATTATCACTTGTTATAGAAACAATTTGTGGCAAACTAATACCATATTTATTCAAAACATTTAACACTTCCGTGGCCAAATTTTTTGAGGTCGATGAATTTTGACCCTTCAGTTCAACCATACCCATAATTTTTGATTCTATTACATCATTTTTCATGTATTCCGCTGATATTCCAAATATGTTGCGTGACAACCGTGTGGAGCTATCAATCTTTAAAGAAATCAATTTATTTTTGCATTCTTTTGAAATTTCTTTAACCACATTTGCGGCGACTTCATTTAAAGTTTTCTTACAATTTGAAGCATTTAAACAAAATTTGATCCCACTATCTTTTTCTATACCTTTGCATAAGGGGTCTATAATGTTGCGCATGTGAACCGAGTTAAGAACATTAAAGGACACTGCTTCATCAGTTACTAAGCCTATATAAGACTTTATTAATAGCATTTTATTTAATTCACATTTTATATTTTTCTTTTTGTATTTAACAATAGGCGATTTAATGTTTTCTACAATAACATCAGCATTTATATTATGCACTTTTGTAAGATGTTTTGTTAAATTAAAATTTCGTTCTGATTTAAATTCCTTTTCACAAAGTTTGCACACAGTTTTTCCCTCTTTTTTTATAAAATTATCGCAAACAACATTTGTTTTTGGCATTGTGATTAATATAATTTTTATTCCGACACGTTTGCTACAATATCAATAACTGATCTAATAACTTTTTCTTTATCCTTATTGTCTTCGTTTTTACTCGCCACCCAATTGTAACTGTTCACATTTACCGTTTAAACAATATTAGTTTTTGAAATTGTATGTGTAATAGAGTGTCCAAAAAACCGGCCATTTCAGAAAACCGGTTTTCGGTTTGTTCGAAAATTACTATTTTTAAAAAACCGGTTTCGGTTATGGTTTCTTCCAAGAAACCGGTTAAAACAGGTTTCGGTTTTTTTTGTTATAAAAATAAACATGTATAAATAGGAAAAAAGTTAATAAAAATTAGTTAAAAGCGTCCTCTAGAAACAGCTACTGAAAGCATAGGTACTTTTGCACTAATTTATACTACCAAACATTTAAAAAGCGCTAAAAATCATTATTATGGTAAAATATAATTTAATATCACATTATTATAAAAATAATAACGAAACATTTAATTTAGATAAAATTGTATCAAAATAAAAGTTTTACCATAAAGGCGCTGAAATCGCTAAATAAAAAATATAAGAACGACAAACTAGCGGCTTTTTATAAAAAGCACTAACCGAAAATATTGCGAGTTTTGGGTGATATAAAAGCGATAAAGATAGCACGATCAGATGCAACTAGACAAAAATTTAATTGCAAAGCACATTTTACACTGCTGAAATCTGAAAAAGTGCTGAATATAAGTACATTAATAACATCACAAAAAAAACAATTACATTTCCAAAATTTAATTTATATACATATTTTTTTAATCGGAAGGCAATCTACTCTTCTGAAAACAGCAGAAATACTATTTATTTTCGCTATTTTAAGTGTACTTAAGTATATTCAGCAAAAACATCTACTGATTTTAGCAGGATAGAATGTTATTTGCATTCAACAAAAATTTATTTAAATATAACTAAAATTTTTGTAGATTTAGCAGCTCTTGTTTCATCAACCCAATCGTACATTTTTCTTAAATGGAACGGATTTACACAGAAAAAAGTAATTATGTTTTTTTGTAGCAACATTCATCAGTCACCCTGTATTTAAAAATATTCCAAACGATTACAAAGGATTTTCGTATCTTTTTTATTCGAATACATGTGAAAATATATTATTTTTTATATAAAGGAGAATAAAACTGCAGTTTCGTTTGTTAAAATAATACTTTAAAAACAAAACGCAGTCGAAATATAGAATTTTCGAACGATTAGCTTAAAAATAGTTTTGATAAAAACAGGTTTAAAAAACCGATTAACCGACGAATAATAATAATAATAATTGATTGAAATAGATTACAGAATGAATAAATCTGAAGAAATTTTAAAAACGTATTCAGCTTTTTGAAATTTTTTATAATCGTAGTTCAGGTTTATTAATTATAAGAAATATGTAGTTAGAATATTCTTCTACCTTAAGTCCAAATTCTAATATGATATTGTCATATTAGATTTTATTTGTTGTTTCAAAAAGGGGGTTGATCATTTTCATGATAGACAATACAATTGTTTCATAGGCATCACCCTACTCTTCAGTTGTCCGCAATAGAAACTGATAACTTTCCTTCTCAAACCAAGACATTACATAAGGTACAAAAAATCAACGTGATGAGAATTTTATACCTTCGCATATGAACTGTCTGATTTGGTAAAACCAGTTATAAATCAACTCCTTTTTGAAAGCAACAATTACATAAAAGTACCCTTTGGGTACTATTCATATGTATGTTTGTTGTCAATACATTTTGTAAAAAACAACTAACTTTAAACTCAAAACAAAATAAATATTTTGAATGAGATTTTAGCTCTGGTATGCTTGTCAATCATCCTAATTTTTGCATTAAAAATACAAAAATTGTTTTTTTGGACTTTCTATATTTTCATATATTTAGTTAGAATATTCTTCTACCTTAAGTCCAAATTCTAATATGATATTGTCATATTAGATTTTATTTGTTGTTTCAAAAAGGGGGTTGATCATTTTCATGATAGACAATACAATTGTTTCATAGGCATCACCCTACTCTTCAGTTGTCCGCAATAGAAAATGATAACTTTCCTTCTCAAACCAAGACATTACATAAGGTACAAAAAATCAACGTGATGAGAATTTTATACCTTCGCATATGATGAGAATTTTATACCTTCGCATATGAACCCAAAGGGTACTTTTATGTAATTGTTGCTTTCAAAAAGGAGTTGATTTATAACTGGTTTTACCAAATCAGACAGTTCATATGCGAAGGTATAAAATTCTCATCACGTTGATTTTTTGTACCTTATGTAATGTCTTGGTTTGAGAAGGAAAGTTATCATTTTCTATTGCGGACAACTGAAGAGTAGGGTGATGCCTATGAAACAATTGTATTGTCTATCATGAAAATGATCAACCCCCTTTTTGAAACAACAAATAAAATCTAATATGACAATATCATATTAGAATTTGGACTTAAGGTAGAAGAATATTCTAACTAAATATATGAAAATATAGAAAGTCCAAAAAAACAATTTTTGTATTTTTAATGCAAAAATTAGGATGATATAAGAAATATGTTTTTTCTATTTCATTACCAATTTTTTGAAACCATACATAATTTCATGCCAAATAATTTTGGCGAATATTAGTGTTTTCTACATATTCCCACACTAATTTCAACGTATCAAATCATTTCTTATATTATGAAATGATAATTAACATTTTTATCTACAACACAAAGAATCTGAAACTCCGAAAAATAACGGAATCTAAGTTTTCAAAATGACGGTATTTGTAAAAACATGGCATCCATATTTTATATGTGTGCACATTTTTATTGTGGCACGTTCACTGTAACAAACAGGGTTGTCAGATTTATTTTGTTCCTTTTCGCCAAACGGAGTAATGGAAATCGCCAAAATTTACTTTTGTTTAGCTATTTCATACAAAAAGTCGACAAAAAATATTTTTGTTAACTTTTGCATACAATAAGTCATTAAAAAGTGTTTTCGTTTTTGGTTTTAATATAAAGCCCAATTTACACTACATCCAAAAATTAGTAGTTTTTAAAAAACTTTAATTTTTTATTAAAATTTTTATTGTAAATAAAAGTATTGAAAATGTAGTGCCTATAACACTCCAGTAATGCGTTTGGATTGGTTAATTTGGAATAAAATAATTTTTCCACATGTTTTGAGGGCAGTTTTAGCGTTTTTAAGCCTAAACTAGATAAACGCAGTGTCAACAGTATTTTATTTTAGGACTTCGGTTAACGATTTTTGTCGAAACTTCATAAAAAGTATATTTAATAATCTGTCTAATTATGGGATAATCTTCAATGTGAAAAATAAAACACGCTAAATCTGACGTGACTTCGTATTTTTAAAACAAAAAGCCGCAAAATTGTTTTCATTAGCACCAAGTAATTATAAAAATATTATATTTTCAATCAAAGATAGGGATTATATAAAAGGCTAAAATCATAATCTGTGAGATTAAATACTGAGTGTCCATAAAATCTCCAACCGTCCGTCGCCATTTCAAGAATAAAATCTCCAAATCTGTTTGTAAATCGCCACGTTTGGCAAGAAATCGCTATATCTGACAACCCTAACAACAAATACTGATCTACGTATGAATTTTGTGTGTATCCTTATTTTGCGACAACCCTAACAACAAATACTGATCACGTATGAATTTTGTGTGTATCCCTATTTTGCTCTCGCCCACCACTTGGTAACAATTTACCGTTGAAACAGTACTGTCACATTGTAACGTAAATTTATGTACACTAATTCTATCATTATGTGTCTTACAACTGTTTATTTTTAAAACAATAAATAAAATATTGAAAAGTGAATTGGTACCACGGGTGGGTGCGGACTGGCTAAACAAATTCCAAACTAAATTCAGGTTTAAAAGTTTCTTTGAATGTAGAAAATTTTTTAAAACAATTTTTAATGAAATTTTAAACCCTTTTCTCTATTTGTATTTACTTTAGAACAAATTTAGCCACCTCGCACAGGGCCTACGTAATGAAATGAAATTGCAAATTATTCATAATTAGGGGTGAGTTAAAAAATATATAATATAGTTCAAAATAAAAAATTTAAAATACAAAATATAAATCATAAAATCAATCGAATCTTCCAAAACGGCAAATTAGCATCTTCATGCTCTGTTCTGTTTAAAAAAAACAATATAAAATACATACATACACACACAAACACAGTACTGGAAAAACCAAACAAATAATTCATTTTTAAACAACCAAAAATATTTCTATGACTACTCTGCTGAGTAGTAATTTGGGAGTCATGTATGTTTGGCTGCTACTGCTCTTACTTAATTTGTAAGTAGACGATTGATGCTGCGGTAGTTTTCAATTTCAAAACAAAGATATGTGCTACTGCTTAGCTAATAAAATTTTTGTGTAGTGGTAGTAGTAGCTGAGTAGTAATTTGGGAGTCTTGTCTATTTGGCTGCTACTGCTACTTGTTGAATTTAGTAGCAGACACATCGATTGATGCTGTGGTGGTTTTCAATTTCAAAACAAAGCTATGTGCTACTGCTGAGCTACAGAAAAGTTTGCATAGTGGTAGTAGTAGCGATGTGATGACTTTTAGTTTTGTTGTTTTTTTTACTACAATAATCGTCATTTTTAGTTACTACTGCTACTTTAGTCGTAGCTTTTTCAACCCTGAATAGAACTGACAAAATCGGAAGTAATTCACCCAAAAATAATACAAGATCAACCATCCACCAATTCTGAAATCTCCTTATCACTACCACCAAGGGGTTCCAAAAACCAAAGGATCCATGACCTTCCATTTTTCTGAAAGACGGTTATTCATGCGAGGACGCACGAATTTAAAGGGGGAGGAATTAACATATCAAGTAAAACAATAACAACAACACCTTAGTTAACACTTGAAGTACGGTAACAACAACAACTACAGTAAGTAAAAACGTGCCAACACAAATCTACAAAACTAAGCAAAAAGTTCTCACACGAAATTCGAATCTACACATGCAGCAAGTGCATGGACAAGAATGACAACAACTGCAATAATTAAAACGCGCCAACATTAAATCTACAAACTAAACAGAAAGTCCCCAGACGAAATTTGAATCCACACACACAGCAAGTGCATGATGGCCTGATTGTGGGAAACACAACATCAGCGGTTTTTTAATTAAGCCAAATGTATTTATTGATTTCTTAATTTGTAAATTCTTGCAGTCGTTCTTGTGAGTTTTCGAAATTATACTTAACCTGTTCAAATATTCAACCGAATTCTGATGCTCTAATTTATAATCAACATTACGAGAACATTAAATCCGTTGTATCGTCTGCCCAGCCAGATGATTCAATTTTTGTTTTTGGTGACTTTAACTTGCCCTCAGTTTCTTGGAAGCTCTTACCAGATTCTTTTTATTATACTCCTACAAACGCAAATGATTGGATCGATGTCTTTTTTAATAATTTCTATGACTTGTGCCTTTTCCAATTTAATGGTGTTTATAACGAATATGGAAAACTGTTAGATTTGGTGTTTGTGAATGAACCTACTGACTGTTCATTAACTCGAGCTATTCCAATTTGTAGACCTGAGGATCGTTACCATCCTACCATTGAAATTACTTGTAATACTCCATTTGTTAAACGTAAAACCATAGTGAATAATGAAAAAGTCTACTGCTTCAAACGAACAAATTACAACAACTTAAAATATCTTCTAAGTAATACAAACTGGCTTGGTAAATTATACATCTCAAATGGCAGACCATCTTCCATCGATTCTGTGATTAATACTTTCTATATAACTATTTTTGAATATTTAGATGAATGTGTTCCGAAAATCACTGTGTTTAAACAGTCAGGCCCTCTCTGGAGCTCAAGACAGCTATCCAAACTAAAAAATATAAAAAACAAATTTTACAAAAAATATAAAAAATCTGGATCATCTTGTACTTATGCTAAATATTCTGTATCACGTGCCGAATATAATTTACTAAACATGAAGCTGTACAATAATTATTTAAACGATATGAAGGTTAAATTTAAAATTGATCCTAAGTCATTTTATAAATTCGTAAATTCTAAACGGAAATCTACAGGATTTCCAAATACAATGAAGTACTTAAATCATGAATCTAGTAATGATTTAATAATAAGTAACATGTTTGCTGACTTCTTTGCATCTACATATTCTGATGCTCAACACAACAACTCCAATAATTACCCTTACGCGATTGATGAACACCAGGCAATATCATTTTCTCCCATTATAACTTCCCAAATAGTAACCAGTTTGAAAAGCGTAAAATCATCCTTCCATAGTGGACCTGATGGTGTTCCAAGCTGTATATTAACTAACTGTGCTAATGCTTTTGCCACACCTTTATCAATAATACTTAACTTATCAATTAGATATGGCTACTTTCCTCAATTGTGGAAAGAATATTACATAATTCCGCTATTTAAGTCTGGAAACAAATCAAATGTATCAAATTATAGAGGTATCGCTAAACTAAGTGCTATCCCTAAACTATTTGAAAAGTGCATAACTGATTGTATCTCTCATCAAGCATCTTCATTACTGTCACCTTTCCAGCATGGCTTTAGAAAAGGTTGCTCAGCAATGACAAATATCTTACAACTACCACTATTGTAAATAATGGATTTAATAATGGTCAATTAACGGACGTTATATACACAGACTTCAGTAAAGCTTTTGATATGGTCAACCATAGTCTTCTTCTTAGTAAACTTTCACTAATGGGTTTTACTAACAACAGTCTTCGCTGGCTCGAGTCATACCTTATCTGTAGGAAACAAAGTGTTCGTTTTAATAATACAACATCCAAGGGCATTATCGTCAATTCTGGAGTACCGCAAGGAAGCCACCTTGGTCCAATCTTATTCTCACTTTTTATAAATGATTTGCCGTGTGCAATACACAATTGTAATGTATTAATGTATGCCGATGATGTAAAAATCTTCTTAAGCTACAAAAAACCTTCGGAAATGCTCAATCTTCAACTTGACTTGGATAACTTTTATAACTGGTGTAATATTAACCTCATGGAACTTAATTTAACAAAATGCAAGCACATGCGTTTTTCCAGAAAATGGAATTCTCTTGGTTTCTATACTTTTGGTGACAGCCAACTTGAATTAGTCAAAGAGATTTTAGATCTTGGTGTTTTACTTGATTCAAAATTAGATTTTATAAAACACATTACGTCAATGATAAACAAAGCTCGTGGAGTTCTTGCTTTTATAAAGCGTTGGGCAAAGGAGTTCACTGATCCTATAATTACAAAGCAGTTATACACATCTTTGGTAAGACCAATCATCGAATATGGTTCTATTATCTGGGATCCTGATTATGATGTTCACATAAATCGAATAGAATCTGTCCAAAAACAATTTTTATTGTTCTGCTTAGGGAACTCAACTTGGAACCCTTCTGAAGCTCTTCCATCCTATTCAGTTAGACTTGAACGAGTTAAATTGCCTACACTAGAAAGCCGAAGAAATATGCTTAACATTACGTTTTTAATTAATTTGCTTAATGGTAATGTTTGTTCTGAATTCCTGCTTAATAATGTTAAATTTAACGTTCCGCAACGATCAACTCGCAATTTTACACCATTGTATCTTCAGGTCTTTCAAACAAATTACGCAAATTCTTATCCTTTTCGTAGAATATGCAGAGATTTGAATGAGATGTATAATTTTATTGACTTTTCTTTGAGTGTTGGTGTCATTAAACGTAGTATTATCTTGTTTTTAAATACATAGCCTTATAATATTGTTTGTAATTAAATTAAATAATATTGTTTGTAATTAATTTAAATAATATAGTCTGTAAGGATTTAAAATCCATAGACTTAACTAAATAAATAAATAAAAATAAAAACTCATAAAAATTATTCAAAACTTTCTTCAAAATAGATCGTTCAGCGTTTACTTGGGTAAAACCTGTTCACAACAAATAAATATCATTACAAGATGTCCACAAGGTTCTTGCCTATTGCCAGTTCTTTACAACATCTTTACTGCTGACATTCCAACATTTTCCAATTGCATTACGTCTATATTTGCAGATGATACATCAATTCTTAGTTCTGATGTATATTCAGCTGATATTATTCCAAACTTGCAGTCTGCTCTTACTGGTTTGAGTAATTATTTTGATAAATGGAAGATTTTGGTTAACCCTGAAAAAATGTAGGCTATTTATTTTACAAGAAAACGTAAGGCTTGTTTTATACCCCAGAGTTTACCTCGTTTCATGAACCAGGATATTCCATGGGAAAACAACGTCAAATACTTGGGCGTAATGCTTGATACAAAGCTTAATTTTAATAATCATATTCCCTATGTAGTGAACAAAATTAACAAAATTATTAGGATAATGTACCCAATTATAAACAGAAAGTCGGAAATGAACATAGGGTGCGTTCGGCAGATACAATTTGACAGTCAACAGTTCTACAACAGTTGTGCAACTATCTGCTGAACGACCTGGTCACTAACCGCTCAGTCTAAGCGGTCAGGTAGCGTTGTCATATTTTGGTATCGTAAAAAATGTTTGCTACTTTTCATCAAATAGTGATACATTTGTTGTTGTTGATTTAAAAAATTTTTTGTTTTATATGAATGACAAATAAAAACATACAAATATAATTCAAAAACAAAAAATTTTAAAAATCAAAGGAAAATATAGAAAATATGTATTTAAAAACAGAACAAAGAAAACATCGTTCAGCAGAGTAAGTAATCACAAAGAGCTACAAGTCACCAGTATCAGTTTAAGGTTTCTCTGCCGAATACTACCATAGACAATAAAAAACTCATCATCAAATCTATATTCCACCCCATAATGTTTTACTGTGCTCCAGTTTGGTACACGTCTGCAAAATGTCATATAAAAAAACTCCAAGTAGCACAAAATAAGCTACTTAAAATGATATTTAAACTACCATGGCACTATTCCACCCGACGCCTACATAGTCTCGCTGGCTTCGAACTCGTTCTGGATAAAATCGAAAGATTGACTTTAAATTTTAATGGAAGATGCCAACTCTCACAACATGCACATATCAATGAACTGATCTCATCATAATTTTATCTACTTTAATTTATCTCATTTTTACTTATACCTCTGCTTCATAAAGGTTTTTGTAATTTTTTTTCCTTCCGTGTAATAGTAATGTACATTAATTTCATAAATTAAAAAAATATATTTACATATATATCTAAGTAGAAAAGGAATGAAGTTCCTAAACTCTTTGCTTCTAGTCAAATGTAAATAATATAAATATTATAAGAAATAAATTGAATTGAATTGAAAAGAGAAGCATTTAAAATTTCTAAGAAATGTTCACACTCCAAATTTTTGATATGTTGTGTATTTAGGTAGGACAAATATGTGTAAAAAATTTCGAGAACATTGAAAGTGGACCAGGGTATCAAAACCACGGAATTCTTTGTTTACTTGTTATTTATTTTATTACCCGTGTTTTTATTATGAGGGAATTTTTGATTTCTCATTCGGTTTGTGGTTATGGGACTTTATTGATTGATTGCTTGACTGATTTTTGGTTTCTGATGGAGAATTTAATTTTTGAATTTTTTATCAATTATTATTGTTGGAATTGTTATTTTAATTATTGTTTTGATAATCTCTTTTAAATTTTTAATTTTTCAATTTTGCATTTGCTAATTAACTTAACTTTTATCCTTTAATGATTTTACATTTTTTTAAAGAAGTAATTTTCTATTTCTACACACGTAGGCGCGGATCCAGGATTCGCTCAAGGGGGGGGGGGCTAAACATTTTTTATATCTTATATGGTAGTCATATCTATAGATATTTTATGAACTAGAAGTAGAGGTTTTAATACATGTTTTGGCATAGGTTTACCAAGTTGTTCCAAAGCGTACCCAACAAGGGTTCGGAAAAATCAGTTTAACCCCATTTCGACATTTTTAGAACATTTAGTTAGTTTTTTGTCAGTGAAAATCTGTTTCATTAGTGTTGTCCACTATCTTCGTTAACGATTTTATCAATATAGCTTCCCAGGAAAAAAAGTGAGAAAAACATAACAACAATTGAATAGGGAGTAGTGATCATTTGTGGTTTTCACTGATGAATTTAACATTGGCTTGTCATAGGAGGGAAGTTGTTCTTTTTTGAAACAAATTATGTATATTTTTGTCGTTTATTTAACCTTCTTTTTCAATTTTTAATTTCACAATTTTCTTGAGCGTAAGGTTTGTTTTTTATATATAAAAAATTCTTTATTTGATATTTCGCTACTCCATTGTGTAGATGATGCTGATGTGAAGATGCTACACAATGGAGTAGCGAAATATCAAATAAAGAATTTTAATTGTTATTTCCTGAAGATGCTACACAATGGAGTAGCGAATTATCAAATAAAGAATTTTTTATATATAAAAAACAAACCTTACGCTCAAGAAAATTGTGAAATTACAAATTATGTATATTTGAACCAATGGAAAGGAAGTTTATTTTCACTTGTTTTTATTTTAATTTAATTAAAAAAAAAAACATCATGCATCCTGTGGGGTTTGAACCCACACTCGTTGGCATTTCAAGCAGACGCTCTACCCCCTATGCTATGGCTTGTCATAACTTATAGCTGACTTTTAGCAGTCTTTTTCAGTAAATTGTTATATTTATTTATTTCTATTTTTATTAACAAAAATATATAACATATTGGAAAATATATAAAGATGTTTTTTTTTATAAAAATAATACACTCATAGAAAGAAATAAAGCTGTAAAAATAGGAGAAAAAGCTACTAAAAATTATGTAATTAAAAATTACCTTGCAAAAAAACTGCTGATATTAGCAGATTGTTTTTTGCTAAATACTAGTAAGATAAGAAGGAAAAATAAAACTGTTAAATTTACAAAATTTTGGTTACATTTAAGTTAACTTTTAATACGAATTACCTTGATAAAATCCGGAAAAAATTTTGCAGCATATTAGTAGATAAAAAATAGTTTTTTCTGCAAGGTAATTTTTAACTTATTTTTACTAGTTCTAACTAAAATGTTTACAGGATTTTTCTTTTGTTGTTTTAAACCCATTCCTAAAGGAGTAATTCTTTGTGATGTAATGAAGGAAATGATTCATTTAGAAGTCATTCCATTTATTTTTGCTGGGTTAAGTTATATTATAGCAATATAATATAACTTAAGACAACTGTCGGTTGAGTTAAAGTAAATCTTATTCGGTAATTTTTTATAAGAACCAACAAAATTAATTTGAGTTTTAGTTGTTATGAAAATGTAAGATTTAACCAAAAAATTATTAATATAAACTTAAAAAAATTTGCTATTAATAAGTAGTAATTGAATGCATTGTGGCGTAATGAAAGTATTGTGGCGAAATTTTCATACTGCTAAAATGTTTGTTGAGCCGATTTAATTAAATTTTAAGTGTAAGATTTAAGGAAAACTCCTTAGTTTACCTGTAAAATTAACTATTCGGCCACCGAACTTTTTTCAATTTGGCCGAAGTTTCGGCGGCAGAAAAGTGAATTTGTTGCTTAACTTCGGACTTTTCCTTAAATTTGACACTCAAAATGTATTCTCAACAGTCCAACAAACATTTTAACATAATCAAAATTTGCCCATAATGCTTCAACATACCAAATACTGACCAAACACATTTTCTGGCCGAACTGTTCAGTCGGACACTATTAATAAGTTAACGATATATTTTCTATATTCGACAATTTTTTTCGTTAACTATAGAATTTTATCACTAATAAGTTAAGAAATCGCAATACAGTATCCGAACTATTTTTAAGAGAAATTTTGAAACTTAGTACGTTTCAAAATCATTTAAAAATTAAATAATATTTTCATAGCAACCACAATGGGTATTCTGATACAGAAAAAATTCTCACAATATGATAATAGGAATACGCCGTGAATTGTAAAATTTTTTGCATTGTCTCTGAATCTTTTATAAGAAAAACTAGCGGGCGCAGCCCGCTACGTTGTTAGCGTGCCTTAAAGTCTAGAATTAAATTTCTTTTATATAAAATAAAACACAATATTTGTTGTTAAGGTAAATTTATTGTAATGTTTAAGTACAAACACCATTTTTTGCCTCTTCATTTTTATATAAATAAATTATTTAGTATACCAACACGTGAGTTACACACACAACTAATTGTCTGTTTTTCAAGCATCGGCGTAGATAGTTCGTATTAGTAGTGTGGGGGGGGGTGCGCCCCCCCCACACTTTTTTTAAATTCGCTTTTTTATTTAAAGTACAGTTTTTATAATAAAAGCCTTCACCCAGCCACCACAAGTAAATAATTCTGCACAACAATGGGTTTAAAATAAATAATATTTTATCACTTTTTCTCATGAAAGTGGATTGTTAGTAATGAATCCATTATAAATTGCAATATACGTGTGTATGTCAAGATAATTTGGTAAAGTGCGAGCTTAGGTAGATAGACCCGTTAGTAGTTTTCTTCATTTGTGTTTTGAATGAAAATAAATAACGTAAAGCAGGGTTGGAAAGCATTTTATAATATTAAAGATAGCGTGCAAAGCCCACTACGTTGTTAGCGTGCCTTAAAGTTTTTTTAATTCCAGTTTATATAAAGGTAGATCTGGAAATTCAAGTAAATTCACAAATTCAGTTGGAAAATTTACTGCGTCGGTTTCTTCCACCGGTGCTTCGTTACCTGTAGTTTAAATATCAGAATATATAAGTTCCATTCCTTTTCTAAGGTTTTTTCTCTTTTAGAAAATTTGTTTAACTTTTTGGAGAGTATGTTTCAATGCTACATAAGTTTCATATTCCGTGGATAGTGTTTGAACAGGTAATTAAAAGGGGTTCTTCACCCCTTTTTGTTCCTCCCAGTAAAAATCCCAAATATATATAATCTTGCCTCAATCGCATTCGAAATTTCAAGTACAAAACTCTGGCAGTTTGAGTCATTCAAATTCCATTCCATTCTGTTTAACAATTTTAGTGTTCCAATGCAACTCCTTCCAAGATTCCACTTCGTTCACCATTCCATTGTATTTCGTTCCCATTATCTGTTATTCCAATTCCACTCGTTCCCCGTTTTCCATTTCGTTCCTACTGTCTTGTGTATCGATATTGATATCAGTCTTCTCTCTTTCCATTACATTTCTTTCCACGTGCTCCGTTCCATTTCTCTTTTAACTGCAGTGTTTCAATTCCACTCGTTCCCCATCCTATGCCATCTCGCTCCTCATTCCATTTCGTTCTATAGTCCATTCCATTTCGTTCCCTCTTCCAATCCATTTCCATTGTCTATAATTTCAATGCCACTCGTTCAACGTTTATGTCCATTTCGTTCCACTTGTGTAGTGTTTCAATTCCACTCGTTTCCTATTTACTTTCTTAATTTTAGTTTTCCATATACACTCGTTCTTTAAATTTTAGGTTTCTAGCTAAAGACGCAGACGTTAAGGGGGGGGGGCAATTTCTCCTTTTGAACTACCATTTTTACCACGTTCCTGTCCAAAGTCTTAAAAATACCTTGTCGATAAGTTAGCCCATACTCCAAGGAAAACATATTATAGATTACAGGTTTCTAGCCGAAGGGTTCGGTTACGCCATCAAGGGGGAGATTTATTCCGTTTTTACCCCTCCTGGTAGGAATTTCTAAAAATTCCGTCTTAGAGGACGTCTGCGTTGGAGGAGGAACCTACTACATACATAATTTTAGGTCTCTATATCCAGCAGTTTGGCCAACCCGTCAAGGGGAAAGTTTTTTCCCTTTTTACCCCTCCCGGTATGAATTTCCAAAAATACCGTCTTAGGGGACGTCTACGTTAGAGAAGAAACCCAAATATCGAATTTAAGCTCCCATTTCCAACAGTTTGGGCATGCGGTTAAGGGGGAGACTTTTCCTGTTTTGACCCTACCTGTGTAAATTTCCAAAAATGTCATCTTAGCGGATGTCTACAATAGAGGAGGAACTTTAATACCAAATTTCAACTTCCTAACTCCAGCGGTTTGGGCAGGCCTTTAAGGGGCACTTTTCGCTTCATTAATCCCCATTTTTACAATGTCCCTGTCCAAAATTCCAAAAAGCACCTTCCCGATAAGTGAGCCCATACTCCAAAGTACACATGTTTTACATTTCAGGTTTCTAGCCAAATTTTACTATTTGTGCCCCTCTCGGCAGGAATTTCCTAAAATCCATCAACAGGGAATTTCAGCTTCCTAGTTCCAGCAGTTTGAGCAGGTTGTCAAGGGGGACACTTTTTCTTTTTTTGTCCCTACTGTTTGGAATTAGGCTGGAAGAAGAACCTAAGTACCGAATTTCAGTTTCCTAGTTCCAGCAGTGTGGACAGGTAGCTAAGGGGCCACTTTCCCTTTTTGAGCCCCAATTTTACAACAACCCTGTCCAAATTTCAAGAAGGTATCTTTCTAATAAGTTAGCCCATACTCCAGGGATCCACATTTTAAATTTCAGGTTTCTAGTCGAAGGGGTTTTTACAGGCCACCAAGGGGAGGTTTTTCTTCTTTTTGCCCCTCCTTTTAGGAATTTACAAAAATTCTATCTTCGCGGCGATGGATGAGGAACATTCATACCAAATTTCAACTTCATTGCCTCAGCGGTTTGGGCAGGCCGTTATTGGGGACAGTTTTCCCTTTCAACCACCATTTTTACTATGCTCCTGTTCCAAAATAGAAAAATTACGTTGCCGGTGAGTTAGTCCTACTCCAAGGAATACATATTTAAAATTTTAGGTTGGCCAAAAGGAATTGGGCAGGCCGTCAACGAGGAGACTTTTCCCCTTATTTCCCCTCCCGATAGGAATTTCAAAAATTCCGTCTAAGCGGATGCCTACACAGAAGGAGGAACTCACATACCAAATTTTCTTTTGGGATATCCTGTAGGGAATTCCAAAAATACAAATTTGTAAGACTGTTTATGGGGAGACTTTTTGCCCATTCTGGTAGGAATTTCCAAAAATCCCGTCTTAGCGCATGTCTATGCCGAATATCAAGAAACCTTGTTTTAGTGGAGATATCCGTGAGGGGAGGAAAAAAAGGACTTTTTTTGAAATTATATTTTTTTAAATGATACTTTTTGGAATAAGCGAAATTTTTTGGAAAAAGATACTTTGTTTTTACAAAGTACTTTTTTTGAAAAATGTATTTTTTTTGGAAACAGGTACTTTTTTTGAAAAACGTATTTTTTTGGAAAAATGTATGTTTTTTGGAAAAGGGTATTTTTTTTGGAAAAGGTACATTTTTGTAAAAGGTACTTTTTTTGAAAAAGGTACTTTTTTGGAAAATGTGCTTTTTGGAAAAGGTGCTTTTTTGGAAAATGGTACTTATTTTGGAAAAAGCTACTTTATTTTGGAAAAAAGTACTTTTTTGAAAAAGGTACTTTTTTCCTTTTTTGGAAAACGGTACTTTTTTTTTGAAAAAAGTACTTTTTTTAGAAAAAGGTACTTTTTTTGGAAAAAGGTACTTTTTTTAGGTACTTTTTTGGAAAATGGTACTTTTTTTGGAAAAGGTAATTTTTTTGGAAAAAGGTACTTTATTTTGGAAAAAGGTCCTTTTTTCTGAAAAAGGTACTTTTTTTGGAAAACGGTACCTTTTTTGGTAAACGGTACTTTTTTTTGAAAAAAGTACTTTTTTTTGGAAAAAGGTACTTTTTTTGGAAAAAGGCAAGGTTGGTTACCGAAACGAATAACGGTAAGGGTAACAGCAACAGTATCGGATTTTGTTTGTTTCGGTAACGGTATTTAATACTGTTTCGGTAACGGTATACCGTTATCGAAATAGCAATACCGGTACGTACCGGTATTAAAAATTATGTTATAAACATATAAAAACAAATAAAAACATGTCATATTTTTAAATTTAAGTACTGCAAATACAGATTTTAAACTATAAATTCAATGCTGGTATGTTTAATAAGTAAAATTTTTATCTTTAAATTTTTTTGCAAAAAAACACTCGAGATATAAAATAAAAAAATTGTCGTTTTTATATAAAATAATAAATACCGGTAAAATACCGGTAACTACCTATAAGAATAACGGTATCGGTAACGATAACGGTATTTTGAAATTTTTTTAGAGGTATCGTTAACTGTAACGGTATTCAATTTGAAACGGTATTTTAGCGATAACGGTATTATAACGATAACGGTAACCAACCTTGGAAAAAGGTACTTTTTTTGGCAAAAGGTACTTTTTGGAAAAGGTACTTTTTTTGTCACCTTTTTGCCGTCTCAACGGACGTCTACACCGTTCGAGGAACCTACATACCATATTTCAACTTCATAGCTTCAGCAGTTTGAGCAGGCCGTCAAGGGGGAGACTTTTTCCCCTTTTTGCCCCTCCCTGTAAAAATTTCCAAAAATCCCGTCTTGGTGGATGTCTACGATAGTGGAGGAACCTTTATACCAAATTTCAACTTCCTACCTCCAGCGGTTTGGGCAGGCCATCAAGGGGGGCTGTTTTCCCCTTTTTAACCCCCATTTTTACAACGTCCCTGTCCAAAATTCTTGAAAGTACTTTCTAGAAAAGTTAGCACCTACTCCAAGGAACACATATCTAAAATTTCAGCTTTCTAGCCAAAGGGGTTTGGCAGGCCGTCAAGGGGGAGACTTTCCCCCTTTTTGCCCGTTCCGGTAGGAATTTCCAAAAATCCCGTCTTAGCGGACGTCTACGCCGAAAGAGGAACCTACATACCAAATTTCAACTTCGTAGCTTCAGCGATTTGGGCTGGGCGATGTTGAGTCAGTCAGTCAGTAACGTTATTCTTTTATATATAGAGACTAGCGGGCACAGCCCGCTACGTTGTTAGCGTGCCTTAAAGTTTAGGGGGGGGGGGCGCAGCAATTTTTTTAAAATTCGCTTTTTATTTAAAGTACAGTTTTTATATAATAAAAGCCTTCACCCAGTCACCACAAATAAATAATTCTGCACAACAATGGGTTTAAAATAAATAAATATTTGATCACTTTTTCTCATGAAAGTGGATTGTTAGTAATGAATCCATAATAAATTGCAATATACGTGTGTATGTTAAGATAATTTGGTAAAGTACGAACTTAGGTAGATAGACCCGTAAGTAGTTTTGTTCATTTGTGTTTTGAATGAAAATAAATAATGTAAAGCAGGGTTGTTAGCGTGCCTTAAAGTTTTTTTTTAATTCCAGTTTATGTAAAGGTATACCTGGCAATTCAAGTAAATTCACAAATTCAGTTGGAAAATTTACTGCGTCGGTTTCTTCCACCGGTGCTTCGTTACATGAAGTTTAAATATCGGAATATATAAGTTCCATTCCTTTTCTAAGGTTTTTTCTCTTTTAGAAAATTTGTTTAACTTTTTGGAGAGTATGTTTCAATGCTACATAAGTTTCATATTCCGTGGATAGTGTTTGAACAGGTAATTCCCTCTTCCAATCCATTTGCATTGTCTATAATTTCAATTCCACTCGTTCACCGTTTATATCCATTTCATTCCACTTGTGTGGTGTTTCAATTCCACTCGTTTCCTATTTAGTTTCTTAATTTTAGTGTTTCATATACACTTGTTCTTTAAGTTTTAGGTTTCTAGCTAAAGACGCAGACGTTAAGGGGGGGGGGGGACAATTTTCCCCTTTTGAACCACCATTTTTACCACGTTCCTGTCCAAAGTCCTAGAAATGCCTTGTCGATAGGTTAGCCCATACTCCAAGGAAAACATATTATATATTACAGGTTTCTAGCCGAAGGGTTCGGTTAGGCCATCAAGGGGGAGAATTATTCCGTTTTTACCCCTCCCGGTAGGAATTTCTAAAAATTCCGTCTTAGAGGACGTCTGCGTTGGAGGAGGAACCTACTACATACATAATTTTAGGTCTCTATATCCAGCAGTTTGGCCAGTCCGTCAAGGGGGCAGTTTTTCCCTTTTACCCCTCCCGGTATGAATTTCCAAAAATACCATCTTAGGGGACGTCAACGTTGGAGAAGGAACCCAAATACCGAATTTAAGCTCCCTTGTTCCAGCAGTTTGGCCAGGCCGTTAAGGGGGAGACTTTTCCTGTTTTTGACCCTACCTGTAGAAATTTCAAAAATCTCATCTTAGCGGATGTCTACAATAGAGGAGGAACTTTAATACCAAATTTCAACTTCCTACCTCAAGCGGTTTGGGCAGGCCTTTAAGCGGCACTTTTCGCTTCATTAATCCCCATTTTTGCAATGTCCCTGTCCAAAAAGCACCTTCCCGGTAAGTGAGCCCATACTCCAAGTAACATATGTTTTACATTTCAGGTTTCTAGCCAACTTTTGCTATTTGTGCCCCTCTCGGTAGGAATTTCCGAAAATCCATCGACAGGGAATTTCAGCTTCCTAGTTCCAGCAGTTTGAGCAGACTGTCAAGGGGGACACTTTTTCTTTTTTTGTCCCTCCCGGTTGGAATTAGGCTGGAAGAGGGACCTAAGTACCGAATTTCAGCTTCCTAGTTCTAGCAGTTTGGACTGGTCGTTAAGGGGCAACTTTCCCTTTTTGAGCCCCCCTTTTATAACGACCCTGTCCAAAATTCAAAAAAGTATCTTTCTAATAAGTTAGCCCTTACTCCAGGGACCCACATTTTAAGCTTCAGGTTTCTAGCCGAAGGGGTTTTTACAGGCCCCCAAGGTGAGACTTTTCTTTTTTTGCCCCTCCCTTTAGGAATTTACGAAAATTTCATCTTCGCGGCTATCTGCGATGGATGAGGAACATTCATACTTTTTTTTTGGAAAAGGTACTTTTTTGGAAAAGGTACTTTTTTGTCCCCTTTTTGCCCCTCCCGATAAGAATTTCCAAAAATGCCGTCTCAACGGGCGTCTACACCGGTCGAGGAACCTACATACCAAATTTCAACTTCATAGCTCCAGCAGTTTGAGCAGGCCGTCAAGGGGGAGACTTTTTCCCCTTTTTGCCCGTCCCTGTAAAAATTTCCAAAACTCCCGTCTTGGTGGATGTCTACGATAGTGGAGGGACCTTTATACCAAATTTCAACTTCCTACCTCCAGCGGTTTGGGCTGGCCGTCAAGAGGGGCCTTTTTCCCCTTTTTAACCCCCATTTTACAACGTCCCTGTGCAAAATTCCAGAAAGTACTTTCCAGAAAAGTTAGCCCATACTCCAAGGAACACATATCTTAAATTTCAGCTTTCTAGCCAAAGGGATTTTGGCAGGCCGTCAAGGGGGAGACTTTTCCCCTTTTTGCCCGTTCCGGTAGGAATTTCCAAAAATCCCGTCTTAGCGGACGTCTTCGCCGAAAGAGGAACCTACATACCAAATTTCAACTTCCTAGCTTCAGCGATTTGGGCTGGGCGATGTTGAGTCAGTCAGTCAGTCAATCAGTCAGTCACGTTATTCTTTTATATATAGAGAAGATTACTGCAATTCCTACAACTTTCAGTATCAATAAGTTTTTCGAATACAAAAATGTTTCCAAATCTAATAGGTTTAATATAGAATTTAAAAATTTCTTATTAAAGTAGGGCATACATGTTCAATTATATTGATAAATTTTCCAAAAATCAACCAATCGTAACATTTTATTTTTAAATACTTTGTTCTGATAGGTTGATTTTAAAAACATTGATCAATAATATTGAACGTGTATATTTGCCTTAACAAATATTAAAAAAAAAACAAAATTTCTTACTTAAAAATATATCGTTAGCTGAAATGCAAAACCACGTAACTAACATTTTTACTATTTTACAGGAGAAACAAAAAATGTTATATATTGAAAAATATATGGAGTTTTGGTAATCAAATATCGCAGATTTTCTAAATATAGACTGATTAATTCATTTCTGGAATAAAAGTAATAATTTATTAATGTTTCAAAGAGTTAAGTTAGTTATGCGCTTTTGAACTCGTATTTTCTTAATCAAAAACACGTAACTACAATGAATTTTTTTTAAGTTTCAAGGAAAATTTTGTTTTGCATTCATAAAATGTAGAATAAAAGAAGTTGTTCTCTTGTTATTTAATATATCGCTTTATATATTTATTATTTTTTTTTTAAATATGAAAATAAAAAATGATTTACAAAAGCAAAAGATAATTAACAACAATAACTACAATACAAATAAAGGAAAAAATTAAACCTTTACTTCTCAAATGGAATTTCATTGTAATAATAATGACAATCGGGTGGAAGAAATGGTTTAAGGTCCTGAAGATGTTGCCATTTTTTGCTTGAAATTTTTATTCTTTGTAAATGCAACTTCAAAGTTTCAAACGCTTTTAATTTGTTTCCAATTCTTTGTGGAAATTCCTTAAACTCATCTGTTGCACTTAATTTAAAATAAATTACTCCAGAGGGATCATACGCTAATACACGAATCATATTGACTGTGGGATCTCCAAAAAAAAATTTATTATAATTAACAAAGTAAAAATTTCAAACTATAATCACTATAATTATGAGAAAATAGGACTACTAGGGGAAGGGAGCATAGTAGCACTATCCGCTAGTGAAATATAAAAATTCAAATCCTACTATGAATAAATAAAATTCAATAGAAATAAATATGTGTTAGTTACAATTTTCAAGCAACAAGTATGTAGTTACGTGCTTTCGATTTTCGCTAATAATATGTCTAATTTTTATTATATGACAGTAAAAATTGGAGAAGACGTGGACCTCGTTGATATGCATCATAATCGATCAAAAAACCGATTTTGAATTTTTTGTTAGTTACGTGGTTTTGCATTTCAGCTAACGATATAAGAAAAAATCAACCTTTGTTCTGACTATGAAACTGGCCCTAATTATTACAACTTTTGAATAAAAAAAATCATTTTACAAGAAGAATGACCTAAAATTTTAAAGGCTTCCCATACGAAAAATTTGGAAACAAAACCTTTAAATTAAAGAAAATAAACAACTAACGATTAAACTATAAGCAGGCGCGGATACACGGGGGGTCGGGCTATGGGGGCAGCAGCACCCTCCCCCCCCCTTGAGGACCAAAAAAATTTTTTTTTACCAATAATGCTATAATGGAAAACATGAATAATTTAGTAAACATACATTTTAGAATTTGACATTAAACAAACATTTTTAATTTTGAGATTTTGTGTAGATTCTTGGATTCAAGAATCTCTTTTGTGCAGGAAATCTGAGAGATTCTACATTTTTTCAAGAGATAATTCTCAAAAATTTTTTATAATGAGCTTTTTTGCAGAATTAATATGAAACTATTAACAATTTTTTGCAATTAAACAAGTGTTTTGAGGCATTTTACTGAAAAATTAGTATTTAGGGTCAGTTTTATTGTAAGAACAAAGATAGATTTCAAACGAAATTACTTAAGATATATTTAAGAAAAGAATCGTGCTTAGTTCTGACTATAAAACTTACCTTTTATTTTAAAGTGAATACTACAATTTTCTTCTTTTTTAAACTTAAGTGCACTACTTCACTACACTCAGAAAAGTTCTGCAGTTACTACATGACAGTTGTTTGTGTAGTAATGCGGTTGTATAGGGTCCGCCAAATAACTTTTTTTTTTGAAAATGCTATAAAAAAAAACTAGTGAATATTTTCTCAAATTTCTTTTTTTATTTGAAAGTACAATCCTTCCGGTTAATAATGGAAAATAATTTCATTCATATGGCTACCTCGGCTGGCCATGCAGTAGCCTACACGATCGGCCCAATTTTTAAGCACATTATCGATTGTATGCAGCTGTATTTCACCAATGGCTTCACGAATATTGTCCTTTAAAGCGTCAATTGTCTCTGGCTTGTCGGCGTAACACTTATCTTTGACGGCACCCCACAAATAATAGTCCAACGGTGTCAAATC
Organism: Leucophora obtusa; assembly: GCA_949987735.1. Lineage (NCBI taxonomy): Eukaryota > Metazoa > Arthropoda > Insecta > Diptera > Anthomyiidae > Leucophora > Leucophora obtusa. The sequence continues at coordinate 247,571,598 of OX465295.1, forward strand.
GCAGCTCCGAGGTGGCCAAACGACATCAGCTCTGCGGCTGATAATGCGATCTTCAAAAACAGGGCGCAAAACATCGAGTGTAGCTTCGGCTGTGTGGCACGTAGCGCCGTCCTGTTGAAACCAAATGTTGCCAATATCCTCCTCTTCAATTTTTGTGAACAAAAATTCGTTCAACATGGCCCGATAACGATCGCCATTGACTTCGCACACATTCTGCAACATTACCATGATTTTTAAAGTAATGTCGCAATATTTGCCAGCGTTGTTCAAGCGTATACACAACCATATTCGTTCAGCGGAAGGATAAAACTAATTATTTGTCAAATCAGACATGAGCTAAGTGTTACCATTCACGAAATAAGCACTAGTTGAAAAAAAAAATTGTTAGATGGCGGACCCTGTAGTTATTTTAACTACAATTGCAGTTAATTTACTTAGAGCAAAATTTTTAATGTTTTTGACAGTTATTCTTTGAAACAAACTTCAAAACTACCACTCTGTAGTAACATTTATTTTATGCAATTATTTTGAATTTTGTTACAAATACTTCAATTTTCAAGTGTGCTTGTGAAAGAAAAATGTGTGTACGAACATAAGTTTAGAAATTTCTAGTGAAATAATGAACATGTTTTCTCTTGTCTTAGTCATAAATCAACGCTAAAGAGTGAAGATGCGTAATAAGGAAAAGGTTATATATTTTATTAAATTATTAAAATAATAAGGTAAGTTTTATAATATAAATTTATTTACGGGAATATTAAAATATATTGTGTTTATTTTCTTTCAGTTATTTTATATGTTCACCCCTTTCTACCTGCAAAAAAAAGGAAGCCAAACAATATTTCATCCCTCACAGACGGACATCTGGAACAATATAGTGAACCAGGCACGTAGCTAGGAATTTATTTGGGGGGGGGGGGGGGAAGCTTTTTAAAATTTTTTTGGTCAATTTTTCCCGTTTTTTTTTTTTTTTTTTTTGGTATACTAGGGAAAACTATGTACACAGCTAAAAAATGTATAACCCTTACCAAAAACTCTTTATTTTAAGTTATGTGTGCTCCTTACTTGTTTTGTGTAAAGTTCAGTAAAATGAGAGTAAGCACAAAATCCTAAATGACAAAATTGCCCAAAAGTATTGGAACGCACAAAATCACTTTTCTAGCCCAAAACTTAGTTAAAAGAAAAAAAAATAAAATGCATTTGGTTTTAGGCTGATAAATCGCACAGATGCACATCTTTTTTGCATTTAAAAGTTTTTTAACTTTGTTCAGTTAATTTTTATATATAAAAGTTTTATTTTGCGTATTTCTTTGCTTAATTAAAATTTGTTCACAATGGTATTATTTGTTTATAATTACCCAGTGTAGAAACGGTAATGACATATCATTATTTTTTGGACTACCAGTAATGACACCCACTTACCTTCTGTATTATTTTAAAACATATAATAATGAGTTACTGATAATGACTTATTTTTATCATTATTTCAAATAGAAAATAATTTTTTAGATTTTTTTGAAAATTTTTTTAAATCTATTTTTAGACTCAATATTTTTTAAACACTGGTAAGGATATATGTAACCACATATTTTTTGATATTTTGTATGTTGGCGAGTAAGCTTACTTGTGTGCAGCAGGTCAATTGTGTTTTTATCTATTAAATATTACATGTCGATATAGCTCAGATGGTAGAGCTGTTGACTGGGAATTTGTAGACCCAGGTTCGATTCCCGCACCAGTAAATTTTATTTAAAAAAAAAAAATACAATAAAAAATATTTTTTTTTATATAATTTATTTTTTAGAAAATCTATTTTTAGACTCATTATTTTTGTCAGTACTGGTAAGCACATAGGTAACGATATATTTTTTGATTTTTCGTATACTGGTGTGTAACGACAACTTATTATTTTTCGCGACATCGCCATATAAAGGTAATAAGAAATGTAATAACAAAAGTAACTAGTTACCATTACCAAGTATGTAGTTACATAACCACATATCTGGTAATGATTTTCTACACTGGGTACACCAGCTGTCCCTTTTATAATTTTCCGAAGTTAATAGTAAAAAGAGATACAAATACACCATTTTGAGCACTCTCATTTGCTCAATTTTCGAGTACGGGAACACTTTTTGGTAAGAATGGTTTCCGCGGTAACATAAAGGAACAGACCTTTTATGTGCTAATTCAGCAGAAAAGTTAAAAGACAAATTTCTTTTATTAATTGCCTGATATTGGTAAAGGAAGAAAGAAACTTTTTAAATATTACTATTAAGAATGGCTAATACCCATAAGATAAAATTTAATTTTTAACGCATTTTCTAAGTTCTAAACTAAATTCTATATTTCAAGTGTAATTTAATTTCTATGTGATTTCAATTTTCAAAAATTTTAGTTTTTTTGTCAATATTTAAAATTGTTTGCCATCCGTTTCCGATATGGAGTATGTTCTTTTACCCATTTTTTGCCAAGCATAGACTCCGTGGGAATTTTCAGGTTCCAATACTAAATGAAGGCAAAATTCCGGAGGATTTTGCAATGTCAGCTCGGTTTTTTATTTTATGGCCTCTTGTTCATTTTTGGAGTTAGGAACTGTTCCTTTCGGTGCTTTTATTTTATTCGGAATTATCAAGCAAACCATTGCCATAATATAATCTTATACTGATAGAAAAAATCCTGCAAAATTAGCAAACAAAAAAGATACTCAAAATTAGTTAAAAGGGACCCTGCAAAGAAAGTTTTTGAAATTAGTAAATCCTTTTTGCTAAATATTAGTGAGATAAGAACAGCAAAAATGCAACTGTTGAGTGTACGAAATATTAGAAATATTTGAGCTAAATTTTGTTTAGCGAATTGCAAATTGACCTTGCTAATATTGGCAAAGAAATGTTGATGAATATTAGTAGAAATCGTTATATATTCAAAAGTTGATTTATCTTTAAATTTAATTGAGTTGAATATAAATAACGGTCTCTCCTGCTACAAGAAACAGAAATATTTGCTAGAAAATAGTGGACTGTTTTTTGCGCATTAAGAAATTAAAAAAAAATAAAAACTTAAAATTGTTTGTGATGTTTTTGTCGACTAATATCCAGGAAAATTTTTGCCGATCTTAGCAGTGTAAATTGTTATTTTCGATTAACTAAAATATAGCTGAAATTTTGTAAATTTAAGAGATTTTTTCTTGCTGTTTGTACTTTTCTAATTTTTAGGAAATGTTCCGCTGAGTTCAGCTGTTTTTACAGCAAAATTTTTTGAAGACTTTTATATTAGTGTGAACAATTGAAAAAACTAAAAGAATACATTAGCTTAAAAATAAAATTGATTGAAATGAACTGTGAACTAGAATGCCCAGTTATAGTCATTTTTATTCCGATTGTTTGTTTGTACAAAATGTTTCATTTTGTATGGAAATTTCCGGGTGTCCTGACGTTTTTACTCACAATTTCTAAACCGATTCGACAATTTTTAACACCAAACTGGTTATAACAAACAATTTGAATAAAAATAAGCAACTGATAGTGCGTCTTTGTTACGTGAACGTGATTAAAATTTCAAGAGGACATCAAATTAAAACCCAAGCTAGAATTGCAAAACCCTTTGAGGATTTTGTTTTAGCAACAAGCTAGCCGCGATGATTATTTTGCAAGGTATTCTAAAACCGCAGAATCTATTTTTGTTAAATATACTGCAAGAATCTTGTTGGGACAAATCCGAATTTATATATGTATTTAATTTACAGTCACTTCCAGAATAAATTTTGGAGACAACTTGGAAAGCTATGCTGCCATATAAAATTTTTGAAAAGTCGCGATTTTAACGTATAGGCCGCTATAGATGAATACATTTTTTGCTTGAAATATTTTCCTTTTAATTGCTTCTTTACTAAGCCATAGCATTTATTAAGGCCGATTTTGCTTTCAGCGATTCAATTAGCCTAAACCTTAAAAAATCGTAAAAATCCAAACAAAATGCGAACAATGGTTTTAATATCAAGTTTTATTAATCAAATTTTAAGCCTAAATATGAATTCAGGTCCTGTGCCTACATTTCACCACAAACAATTTATATTGATTGCATTTAAAAATCTTTGTTTATAAAAAAATAAATGGAAAAGCGCCAAACTTTAAAGACATTTGCGAAAAATCTGCACCTTAGATTGAAAAATAAAGTACGCCATTGTAATCAGCATGTTCGAAATATATAGAACTGATGCTCAGATCTCCATTAATTTTTTTAAGTGTCATGCAGTGTTATTTATACCAATTTCATTGTACTAAAATTATTGATATTTAGTAAATCTTTTAACTTTTTTTAGCAAATCGATTTTGAATTGCAACAATTTTTCTAAAATTTATTTAAGATCAGTACCCAGCAAAATCTTTCATTACCAAATAAGTGGTTATATAATAGAAATTCATAGCTCCGCACAACTTATTTTTTGGCGTCTAAACTCATTATTTTTGTTTGGCGTGGTCGTTTTTATAAGTAGTCACGCTTACCCGCTCGCTTACGAAAAAATGAGAAATAAGTAGTTATGAGATTCTGAATAATAAGTGGTTACACACATGCTTACAAAAAGTTGAATTATAAGTGGTTATCCGATTGCTTACTTGATTCTTAAAAATAAGGATTTAATACTATTAGCATAAGGAAATACATTCAGAAAAATTCAAGTTTTCTCTAGTATGTAATTTTAGGACTCGTCATAAAAATTTAAAAATAAAACATATTTACATATAAAAAATGAAAATGTATAAAATTTAACTGTGTAAAAAGTACTTATTTAAACTATTACGAGTAAGTCATTATTTTATATTTAGAAACAATGAATACAATAGGCCGTTATTTGGAAGTCATTATTTTATATTAGAAAATAATGTAAAAGGTAATGATATATCATTTTTGGTAATGCAGATAGTAATGAGGTGTCATTACCAATATTTTGCTGGGTAGTAGATATGTTGCTAAAATTAGCAAAAAAAATACCGCTGGATTCAAAACAGTTAAATTTCCCATAATAACAGCAACATTTTCAGTAGCAGCTACGGACTTTTTTGGTTGAGTGTAATAGCTTGGGCAAGGAAATAGCTTGTACAAGGAAAACCAAAGGTTAATTCATCAATTTTATGTTTAAATTATAACAAATATTACGAAAGATATTAGTAGTAACAATAAAAAATAGTCACTTATCAATTAAAAGGTGCGAAAAAAATTTCGGTTTCCTATTTGCAGGCACATTTTATAAAGTTTTATTCAGTAATTTGGAGGATTGCATTCTCTTTATTTTCTAACCTCTTTCATTATGCTTAGCACACACAACTAATAAGGATTTTTACAAAAACGCCTTTACCCGGTGAAAAATGTCCATATATGAACATTTATGGTTCAAGCATATATGTATGGATCCGAAAAATGAGGTAACACCTAAGTATATGTTCATATATGGACATATATGAACATATAGATTTATTAAATACATGCGAATACATGCGAACGTTGCTGTCCTTCATTATAAGGTTGTACGATAGATATAAATTTATGTATGACATTCAAATTAGGCGCTACATATGTTCCTTTTTTTATTCATGGCATTAAATATAATTCCATATTTATCCAAATATGAGTTCCTTTTACATATATGGAAAAATGTATTCTTCGAAATATGTTCATATACAAGTCCCTTTTGCATAAATTGAATAACATATACTTTCATATTTGTCCATATATGAGTGCCATTTCCATATATGAAATAACAGATGCTTCCATATATGTCTGTTTATGAAATTTTTTCCATATATGGAATCACATATACTTTCATATATGTTCATATAAAATCCATATATGTTCATAAAAAATCCATATTTGTTCATATGTGTCCATACATAAACCATATATGAACATGTTTGAGCGTATATGAAAATTTTTCACCGGGTAACAAAAACATTTTCGTTGGCCACCAAACAGCTTCAAAATTTTTTTAGAAAACAGTTTTCGTCCATTTTATTTACGAAAACGTCAGAAACTTGGCTACTTGCTATTTGATTTTACCTAAAAATAAATATTTTTTATTAAGTTTTTTGAAAAACATTGTTATTTTCGACGTATTTTGTTACGTTTTAAATTTGTCAAATCCCCCCCCCCCCCCCCTAGCTACGTGCCTGTAGTGAACAATAGAAGTGGTATTAAATGTAAATTTTTCATTCTCAATTTTAAATTTATTATGGAATAAAATTAAGTTAAGAGTATTTACATAAATTTGTTTTTATTAAATTAGTAATTTTTAAAATAATTTTTATTTATGTTATTTTAACTACATTTGCAGTTATTTGTACAGTTTTACAATAATTTGCATGTACGTTGTTTTAATTGCATTTGTAGTTGTTTTTACTACATTTGTCAGTTGATTTTTAACAGTTAAAAATAACTTCACATTGCATTTGATATAAATGCAAATGTAGTCTACACCTTTTTAACTGCAAATGCAGTTATTTTAACTGTCATTTGCAGTTGATTTTACCTACATAATTTCCTGAGTGTACTTTTAAAACCTCTTAAATATTTTTTAAATTTAATGGTCTTAGGATGACCATCTCATCCGTAAGTAATGCTCAAGCTATCATTTTCTTATTGCGGACAACTGAAGAGTTGGGGTGATGCTCACGAAATAATTGTATTGTCTATCATGAAAATGATCAACCTTTTTGAAACAACAAATAAAATCGAATGATATCATATTAGAATTTGGACTTGAGGCAGAACAATATTCTAATTAAATATATGGAAATTCCTTTTATTTATGAAAAGTATCATACACTCAATGAAAAAGTTTCATAAAGTATATAAAGCTTTTTAATCAATTTTAAGAATTTTTTTTATTTATTTTGTTAAGAAAATTTCATTAGTTTAATGAAACATTTCATTAAAACTCGTCGAGCAAAACCCTCAGTGTGTAGGGTTAATGAGCATTTGTAGGGAGTTACCTCAATCGACATGTCCTTGCTAAAATAATACGTTATATAATAGAAAATTAGGAAATTTCCTAATATCCAATCGCATACCTTAGCTTCTTCTTATAAAGCTCATTACCTGGTAATAATAGAAGGTTTTATTGAGATTTGGATATTTGGCAACTTTTGCCGCAAAATTTTATCCCATATCCGTATTTCATTAAGATCGGAAAGAACCCATCGTGATAGTTTAATCGTTAGTTGTTTATTTTCTTTAATTTAAAGGTTTTGAACAAAGGTGGAGTTTTTCTTATATATTTTTAAGTAAGAAATTTTGTTTTTTGTTAAGGCAAACATACACGTTCAATATTATTGATTTATGTTTTTAAAATCAACCTATCAGAACAAAGTATTTAAAAATAAAATGTTTCGATTGGTTGATTTTTGGAAAATAATCAATAATATTGAACGTGTATGCCCTACTTTATTAAGACATTTTTAAAGATGCTCGTTCTGATTATAAAACTGCCCGTTAAGCACTGATTCTATATTAAACCTATTAGATTTGGAAATATTTTTGTATTCGTGTTTGCTATGAAAATATTATTTAATTTTTAAATGATTTTGAGATATTTTTTGCGATTTTAGAGACATTTTCTCTTAAAAATAGTTCGGATACTGTACTGCGATTTCTTAACTTATTAGTGATAAAATTTGATAGTTAACGAAAAAAATTGTTCAATATATAAAATATATCGTTAACTTATTAATAGCAAATTTTTCTAAGTTTATGTTAACAATTTTTTGGTTAAATTTAAATTTAAATTTTCATAACAACTAAAACTCAAATTAATTTTGTTGGTTCTTATAAAAAATTAACGAATAAGCTCTACTTTAACTCAACCGACAGTTTTCTTAAGTTAGAAGCTATATTAATAAAATCGTTAACGAATATATAGGACCATATTAATGAAACAGATTTTCACTGACAAAAAACTAATTGAACGTTCAAAAATTGTCGAAATGGGATTAAACAGATTTTTCCGAACCCTTGTTGGGTACTTTTTGGAACAACTTGGTAAACCTATGGTAAAACATGTATTAAAACCTCTACTTCTAGTTCATAAAATATCTATAGATATGACTACCATATAAGATATAAAAAATGTTTAGCCTACCCCTTGAGCGAATCCGGGATCCGCGCCTGACTATCACGATGTGTTCTTTACGATCTTAATAAAATTCGGATATGGTATAAATTAGGAGATTTCCTAATTTTCTATTATATAACGTATTATTTTAGCAAGGACATGTAAATTGAGGTAACTCCCTACAAACACTCATTAACCCTACACACAGAGAGTTTTGCTCGACGAGTTTTAATGAAATTTTTCATTAAACTAATGAAATTTTCTTAACAAAATAAATTAAAAAATTCTTAAAATTGATGAAAAAGCTTCATATACTTTATGAAAATTTTTCATTGAGTGTATGATACTTTTCATAAATAAAAGGAATTTCCATATATTTAGTAAGAATATTGTTCTAACGCAAGTTCAAATTCTAATATAATATCGTCGTATTAGATTTTATTTGTTGTTTAAAAAGTTTGATAATTTTTATGATACACAATACAATTATTTCGTAGGCATCACCCCAACTCTTCAGATGTCCGCAATAAGAAAATTATAGCTTGAGCATTACTTACGGATGAGATGGTCATCCTAAGACCATTAAATAAAAAAAAATATTTAAGAGGTTTTAAAAGTAGTATAGTAGTGCACTTAGGGTTGCCACATGGCCTTGAATGGCCTTGATTGTCAAGTTAATTCAGGTCTTGTCAAGTGCCAAGGTCAAATTTATTTTGTCAAGTTAAATTGAATTTTTGTCGTATCAGTAGTTAAAAAAAACATGCATAATTAAAAAACTGATGAAATTTATTAGTGTTTAAATTTTTTTGAGTAGCATTTATTTGTAAACAATAAGAAAAGAAAGATGAAGTTTGCAGGAAGTCGTTGAAATTTTCAAACTTTAGGCCCAAAAAAATATATAAATTTTCCATAATTCTCGCAACGCCATTTTAAAATTTTAGCATATTTTCTTTTCTGAAACGTAAAAACCAACACTTTTTTTCATAAATTTATTAAATTGTTGATATATTATCAAAATAAAATGGCGGTTAAGATATATCTTTGGTTTTGGGAGCGTGAGTATTTTGATTATATATCATCCATTTAATAAATTTATAAAAAAAAGTTTTGGTTTTTTACGTTTCAGAAAAAAAATATGTTTAAATTTCAAATTGACGATTCGAAAACTATTTAAAGTTTATATATTTTTTGGCCTAAAGTTTAAAAAAGTCAACGACTTCTTGCAGACTTCATCTTTTTCTTCTTATAATACAGAAATAAATGCTACAAAAAAAAAAATAAAACACTAATCAATTTCGTCAGTTTTTTTTATTCTTTGGTCTATTTAACCCATATGTCCAAACTTCAATGGCTGGTAGCACTATCGAGTTTGTCCCCAAAAATTCAAAAAAAACTGAAATTTTTTTTATGAATCTTAATAAAATGGCGAGTGTATTAAAAAATTATAAATTTTTGTATTAGGAACCACCCTACTGCACACATATGCACATTAATATTTTTTTATTGTCATGTTTTTTTTTTTTTAAATCAAGTTATTTTTTGCTAAGTGTCAAGTTATTAGACTTTTGCGATATGGCAACCCTAAGTGCACTCAAGTTTAAAAAAGAAAAAATTGTAATATTCACTTTAAAATAAAAGGTAAGTTTTATAGTCAGAACCAAGCACGATTCTTTTCTTAAATATATCTTAAGTAATTTCGTTTGAAATCTATCTTTGTTCTGACAATAAAACTGACCCTAAATACTAATTTTTCGGTAAAATGCCTCAAAACACTTGTTTAATTAAAAAAAAATAGTTAATAGTTTCATATTAATACTGAAAAAAAGCTCATTATAAAAAAAATTTTGAGAATTATCTCTTGTTTACTAAATTATTCATGTTTTCCATTATAGCATTATTTAAAAAAAAATTTTTTTTGGTCTTCAAGGGGTCTTCAGCCCCCATAGCCCCCCCATGTATCCGCGCCTGTACAAACGTTTAATGAAAATTTAAGAAAGGCATTTAATATTTCTAAAAAATTTTCACAACCCAAATTTTTGATATGTTGTGTATTTAGGTAGGACAAATAAGTGTAAAAATTTCGGGAACATTGAAAGTGGACCAGAGTATCAAGACGACGGAATTGTTTGTTTACTTGTTATTTATTTTATTATTATTATTATGAGGGAATCTTTGATTTCTCATTCGGTTTGTGGTTATGGGACTTTATTGATTGATTGCTTGATTGATTTTTGGTTTCTGATGGAGAATTTAATTTTTGAATTTTTTATCAATTATCATTGTTGAAATCGTTATTTTAATTATTGTTTTGATAATCTCTTTTAAGTTTTTAAATTTTCAATTTTGCATTTGCTAATTAACTTAACTTGTATCCTTTAATGATTTTAAAGAAGTAATTTTCTATTTCTACACACGTTTAATGAAAATTTAAAACAGACATTTAAAATTTCTAGGAAATTTTCACACTTCAAATTTTTGATATGTTGTGTATTTAGGTAAGACAAATATGTCTAAAAAATTTCAGGCACATTGAAAGGGGACCAGGGTATCAAAACCACGGAATAGTCCCCACTCCATATACATGAAAAACTAAAAACAATATTTAAAATTTCTTAGAAATTTTCATACTCCAATTTTTTGATATGTTATGTATTTAAGCAAGAAAAATATGTGCAAAAAATTTCGAGGACATTGAAAGGGGACAAGGCGGTCAAAACCGACAATGGGCCAACTTCACTCTTGCTATAAAAACAAAATAAAAATATAAATAAAAAAATTAAGAAAAACTCACCTTCCAGTATTCAGAAATATGATTTGTTAACATTATTTGCGTAACACAAAAAAAATCCAGATCCCCGGAAGGTGAAAACAGCTCCATAATATCAGGTGGCCAAATTCACTCTTTTTATCGAAAACTTAAAGGAATCTATTAAAAAATTTTAAGAAATTTTCACACTCCAAGTTTTTGATATGTTGTACTTAAGCAAGGCAAATAGGTGAAACAAAATTCAGGGTCATTGAAAGGGGATCAGGGGGTCAAAAACGACAATGGGCCGACTTCACACTTTCTATAAAAAATTAAATTTTTTTTTTCTAAATTTCGAGAAGACTTGGACTTTCAACATTTTGGTTTGTGATATATACACCCAAAAAATTCCATTGTTACATAGTTAAGAAAATCCATAGTGAAATTGAAAGAAATTACAAATAACTATTTTAGTATTGAACAACTATGTTCAGAATGAATATTAGCAATTTCTTGAATTACCCTGTCATTGAATTTATGAACTAAATTCCAAAATTACAAACCATGATGACAGTATTTAAAAATCAAATAGAAAAAATAAATAAAATTGTTTAAATTTTTCGGTAAAATATTTTTTGCATTTGTTTTTATTTTGTTATGCAATTTTTTAATGTCTATTTTCATATTACAGGACAAAGAAGATGCACAAATAATACGTGATGGAAGGGAATTTGTCAATACTCGATATAATTTTTTACAAAAAAATTTCTGAAGCACGTTCAAATTTACAGAGGTAAAAAAGGCAACAAGAAAATAAAGTTGCATGCTAATATTTATATTGTTGTTAAATAAAATATCCGGTGTAAATAAAACATGAAAAGAAGTAATAATTTCCTTTATAAATTTTTTGAAAAAGTAAAAAGGACAAAATTGTTGGTTCCAAGTAACCATTTTGAAATTTAATGTAAGCGATATCAACTATGGTCAAGTGTTTTCCATTGCAACTACGATTTCGTTGTAAATAACTTCCTCCATAGTTGTTTTGTTGATTTTAAATAAACGTAGTTGTCTTCCACTATTTCAGATTAACCATGCCATAGTGAGGGTTATTTCACCTATGACGTAGTAGTGATCAGCAACTATGTATGTAATTTTTAGGGTGTAGAAACCAATTGCATAATACCAAAATAATCGGGTAGGTCTACAGGTGAAAATAGCTCCATTAGCTCAGGTGGGTTAAATACAGACGTTTTATGAAAATTTAAGAAAAGCATTTAAAATTTCTAAGAAATTTTCACACTCCAAATTTTTGATATGTTGTGTATTTAGGTAGGACAAATATGTGTAAAAAATTTCGGGAATTGAAAACAGCTCCATAATCTCAGGTGGGGAAAATTCACTCTTTTTATCGAAAACTTAGAGAATCTATTAAAAATTTTTAAGAAATTTCGAGAAGACTTGTACTTTTAATATTTTGGTTTGTGATACATAGAAACTGCTTGCATAATCAAAAATAATCAGGTAGGTTGTAGACCTATGCTAGCTGCATAAGCTCAGGTGGGTTAAATACAGACGTTTTATGAAAATTTAAGAGAGGCATTCAAATTTCAAAGAAATTTTCACACTCCAAATTTTTGATATGGTGTGTATTTAGGTAGGAGAAATATGTGTAAAAATTTTCGAGAACATTGAAAGTGGACCAGGGTATCAAAACCACGGAATTCTCCGTTTACTTGTTATTTATTTTATTACCCGTGTTTTTATTATGATGAAATTTTTGATTTCTCATTCGGCTTGTGGTTATGGGACAAAAAATGGTAATTTTTTCTCGAATGTTCCCTCGTGTATTCTCCGCTTTACGTAACATATTATTTAATATACATACATTACGCGGGGAATACACCTAGAAACATTCGTGATAAAATGGCCATTTTTTTACGAATGTTGATTTGTGTATGTAAATGTTCGTGTCGACATTGTAGTAGTACACCCTAAAAATTACATAGTTGATGATCACTATTTTTTCAACTATGTCATAGGTGAAATAACCCTCACTATGACATAGTCAATACGAAGTAGTGAAACGCAACTACGTTTAATTAAAATCTTAAAATCAACTATTGAAAAAGTTATTGATAACGATTTTCTGGTAGAAATCTCATAGAACCTAAACATAGTAGATATTTACTAAATTTGAATAAAAATAGTCAAAAGACACCACGGATTTTACCATTTTACTCCCTAATCAACACCTGCAATAAAAACTTTTATTTACTACATTCAGTTCACTTCTTTATTTATTTTTGTCAATCTTTACATTGCAATTTTCACCGATATTTTTTATGTGTTTAAGCTGTTAAAGAGCTTCGTTGGATTGGCGATATTTCGCAGGTTAAACAACCTGAAAAATATAAATTAAGATTAATATGAATATTTATTATTACATTAAAAATAACTAAATATAAAAACTTACCAACAAATAATGAAATTTTGATTAGCGTTGTAGGATTGTTAGAGATTTTACATCTGGTACTTACACCAGGTACTCATTAATTTTGTTAGTATTTGATCTGCAAAATATGATTATGAATTGAATATTTAATTTACAGCTGAAATAATAACAAAATAGCTTACCAAAATTTTATTTTTAAGTATTTTTTTTTAAAGAATTTGATTTTTAAAATTCATTTGTTGAAATGTTTATTAACAGGGTAACTAAACTATTTTTAAAATTAATGACACCCATAGTTGTTCTTGATTATTGTAGTTATTTTAAGAAATTTTTAAATTGACTATGGATTTCTTTCACTATCCAACTATGAAATTTTATGGGTGTAGTAGTAGTATTCTTTATTTTCATAATGCAGCAATATATATATTACAAAAATCAATAATTGGTGTTCAAACATTCGACCATGACTTGATGTCGTCGGTCGGCAAATCTTAAATAAATTACGTGCTGTGCAAAAATATTACAAATTTTTAATAATTAAATTCATGTATAAGCATATTCCTATAATTTATACAGTGTTTTATAAAATTAGCTAACGCCTTCCATTCTATTATTTTACCATCAAGTGTTTTCAAAACTTCTTCCTCTTCAAGTAAAACTTTTCCGAAATAAAACATTCCAAATTCCCTAAAAGCTGAACAACGGCCCAAAAAATGTACTAGATTCTCTTCTTCGAACATATTGCAAATTGAGCATAAAATCGATATATCATCCTGATTATTCTGATATCTGGTAGCATTTAGTTTTATTAGATCACACCTCATCTTAAAAATCCACATTATATCATCTCGACTGCTGACTTCAGTTAAGTACGTTTGACCTATCATTGGGTCCAAATTTTTATAAATTCTGTTTGTTTGTATTTTGCTTATCAACAGTTGACAGTAATATTTATTTCTTAAAGCTTGCAAGAGATTTTTTCGGTTTTCATTCCATTGCTCCTTAGTGGTAAGATTTTTTGACCAATTAATATTATACTCTGCCCCTATTGTATTGAGGTCTTTTACCCATAAAATCTGATGTTGTAGTCATTTTCGTGTTAATGTATGTGGTAGTCTATCTTCGCTGAAATCAAATAGGGTTCTGGTGATATACCTAAGGTGTAGATCTAGCGTGAAAAGATGTCCATGTACCATTCCTGTTTCCAACATTAACGCATACGTTGGTGTAAAGTTCGGTAGTTTAAGTAACTTTTTCATAAAATAAATTTGAAGCTTGTCTACTTCGTGTCGACATTGGTGCAATTCGTGTTTACAATATATTTTGATATTTTTTGTTGCCTACTCAATGTTCCTTAATGTATTCGCCGCTTAAAATATATAATATAAAATATCAAAATAAAATGTTACAACAAATTTAATTGTTTTCCGTGTGTTTAATGTTTAATAAGTATTCCCAACTTAAATCATTCAAATCGCATATTCATTCACCATTTATTAATTGATTGAAGAAATTTTATTATCATTCACTTAGTGCAGTGTAGTTTGAAACTAATACCCCATTCACATGAGCGAGATTTAAGTTATCTTGATGATTATTGCATTATCTCATGTATTATCTCGTGATTCTCCATACAAATTTTCTATCAATAATCACTGCAATTTGACAAGATAATTTATAAACCCCGACAAATATCTGTTAAAAGTCAGGGTTTGAGAAGTGCGTTTTGAGTACTCAATACTTGTTTAGCTGAGTACTTGATACTACTCTATACTCCGTTTTTCATATTTCTTTTCTAAAAGAGTTGTATTTACATATAGATGTATTTTCATGGCAAAATTATGCATATATTTGGAAAAATACAACTTTGAATGTACTGAGGAGTTTCGTTTGGGCATTGAGTACTCGGACAAAAGAACACGGTACTGAGTACTTAGTACCCAATTACTTAATACTTTTATAACTCTATAACATAAGCATTGGCAGACTTAGGCCGGTCTGGGGTGGGCAAAGCCCACCCTATAATGCCTTTTGCCCACCCTAGAATTTTAAAACATCTACTTATAATTCTTGCAAATATAATTTTAATGGCAAAAAGTATTACAATATTATTTTTTTTTTAATATCAATTAATCCTGTATTTTTGGTTGGAAAAATATCAATTGGTTTCCTAGGAAGATAATTTGTTGGAATCTAAGGATCGGTTTTATAGTCAGAACTAATATCGTTTTTTTTATTAAAAATCCCCTAAATATTTAAGAAATATTGCTTGAAAAGTTCTTACTTAAGAAGTATTTAAGAAACAAATCGATCTTAGTTCTGATCACAAAACTAGCTCTAAAGAAATATTTTAAGAATCCCATAGTTGGAATCTATTTTGGTGCGAAAAATATCTTAGATTTAATAGTTTTTCAAAGGAATAATTAGTTAATATCTAACAAGAAAATTACTTCAAAATAAACACTACAATTTTGATGAAATTTCAATATGTTGTAGAAAGAAAAATTCTAAGATGAACATCTCACGGTTTTTGACCATCTCGGTAATTTAGGAGGTCAAAACATGGTATTAGAATGGGTTTGCCTAAGGTCGACGAAAATATGAGATAGTTTGATCTTAGATTTCTAACTCTATCGAATATCCAAATTTCATACAAATCTGAGAGAATAGCTTGGAATATATTGCTTGTACGAGGTTTTCTTCCGAAAAAGCGCACTCTTCAGAGTTCCCTATAAAAACCTGCAGATAGCATAAGCTACCAGGATTATTGAATTTAAAAAATTATGAAAATTTTATCAGGAGGGAGGGAGTTATTTCTAAAAGTTTTTTTGTATGAAAAAGTCGTAAGCCCGAGTAAAAATAGTTATATAGGAAATTATATAATTTAATATGGACTAATATGTTTATATATAGTCAAGTGTGACACTATATCTTTGCGGATATAATAATGTATAGCTTTGAGTTTTTCAAAAATTTCTTATATGATGTCATATATAGATCAGTATCTACCCAGTCAGAAATCGCCAGTGGTACAAAAAATCAAGCACTGGCATACCACTGGGTAACCACGGTATTAAAAATAAATGACTGGCAGAACACTCATTTGGGACGCTTTGCCAGCGTTTGCGAAAAGCGTTTTACCAGTATTTGTTTTACAAAAATTTCGGTGGTTTATAAAAAAACCACTGGCAAAGAATTGGCTTAGAGTGATATGCCAAGGTTTGCAACCAGTGGTTATCCAGTGCTACCTAGCCAATGCTACCAGGCGTACAAAAATCAATTCACTGGAAAACCAATGATTTTATAAAAATGCTGACACTTCGTTTAAAAATGTTTGTAGTCGGAAGGTTCCGAGTTCAAATCCGGTTGCAAGCAAACATTTTTTTTTGGATTTTTTTTAATTTAAAATTTTTTTTGTTTTATAAGATCAATTTTTTTGTTTGTGTGGGAAAGCTCCTTCAAGACCAACTTTTTCTTTTGCCCTCCAAACACTGGCATACTAGTTACAAAAAATTTTTTGCCAGTACTAGCATTTTGGCACAGCCAGTAGTTGTCCAGCTATTATCACTCATTTATGTGTTTAGCCATTAAATATTATATGTCTCGTTAGCTCAGTGGGTAGAGCAATCGTCTGCCAATCTAACGGCCTGGGTTCAAATCACGGCAGGACCAAAAAAAATACATATGAAATTTTTTTTAATTTTATTTTGGAAAATATATTTCCAGACCACCTATTTATTGGTTTTGCCAGCGTTTTGCCAACGTTTAAAAATTTTGTTCCTCCAGTGCTTTTCCGGCGCTTTTTGAACAGCCGGTCCTTTTGTCTAATGATGTTATCATTTTGGGAATGGGAAAGCACTTTTTGCCAGTACTTGTACCACCTGTTAAAGTGCTTTGCCACCGCTTTCCCATTTGTATTTTTCTGACTGGGTAGTTACATATGCTATGACAATTTTAATACAGCGTCATATATAATTAAAAATGGCTTTATAGGAAAACATATAAAGTTTTATATAGCTCAATGTTAATTTTTTTATAAGTTGTTTTAGATATGTTTAAGTATAGCGCAATGTAAAAAAAATTCTGTTTTTTGAGATATATTGTTGTTTGATTTCAAAATATAAAAGGTGTACTCATTACAACTCGCAAATTCCTCGTAAACCTTGTGTAAATACAAGCCATATTTTTTATGTATGAAATTTGACAGTAAACTCATAAACATACCAGGTTTACACAGTTTACGGGTAGAATACAAGTTTATATGAGAAGGCTCAAAATGCTTTGTTACAATTGAAGGGCTTAGTTTAAAAACATGATAAGCCACACGATTCCAAAAACTGGTTTTATGTGTTCATTGTATTACCTATTACCGTAAAAACATCCACTGAAAATATCTAAGCCATATTGCAATAAATTTCGGATCTAGCGTAAAAGCTACTTTTTACAATTCGATTTTATTGTGAAATTTTTCTATTAAAAAATATGATAAGCCGCACTAATAAACTACACCTCTAAACAAAAAGATGAATTCTGAAGAAAATATAAGCGGAAATAAAGTTTTTGTGAAGATAATGATGGTAGTATGGTGGACAAAGGTTTTCTGCCAACTGATGATGAAGTAATTTCCGAAACCAGCGATATGTGATTTATATTAACTTTTGTGGCTTATCAAGTTATTGAAGAAATTTTTAAAGATATTTTTATTTTGAAAATTCGTAGCTCCTTTTCAGGACTATCATACTTAGGATACTTGTACTCAGAATTTATGCAAAACTACTATCAGATATCCGTTGCTGGACCACTAGATGCCTAAAATTTCTTCAAAATAAAAAAATCTTCAATAAAGTTTCTGCAATAACTTGATAAGCCACACTATTTTAATAAAACGGTTTTTCCTGTCTTCTAGTCTTCCAGCGAGGGATATATAGTACCAGACTTACTTTATCACTCATAAAATGTATATAGAGTACAAAAGCCCTGCAAAACACTTAAAATTTCTTCAAAATAAAAAAATGTTGAATAAACTTTCTGCAATAACTTGATAAGCTACATTATTTTAATAAAACGGTTTTTACTATATTGTAGTCTTCCAGCGAGGGATATATGGTACCAGACTTACTTTATCACTCATAAAATGTGTATAGAGTACAAAAGCCCTGCAAAACACCTAAAATTTCTTCAAAATAAAAAAAATGTCGAATAAACTTTCTGCAATAACTTGATAAACCACACTATTTTATTAAAACGGTTTTTACTGTCTTTAAGTCTTCCAGCGAGGGATATATGGTACAAGACTTACTTTAGCACTCATAAAATGTATATAGAGTACAAAAGCCCTGCAAAACACCTAAAATTTCTTCAAAATAAAAAAATGTTGAATAAACTTTCTGCAATAACTTGATAAGCCACACTATTTTAATAAAACGGTTTTTACTGTCTTCTAGTCTTCCAGCGAGGGATATATGCTACAAGACTTACTTAACCTTCCTATACCCGCGCTAATTTTTCTAACACCTATACCCGCGCGCGGTCTCACAGACCAAAGGTTTTAAAACCTGTTTCTTCATAGTTTTTCCTAACACAACCTATATAGATAATATTTTTTTTTAAACTTAAAGATATAATGAAAAAAATTATACCATGCAATAACTTTATTTTCAGTAATTTTATCGACTTTCAGTTGTTTACAAAACAGCCTTAAATTAAATATATTTGAAAAAAGTGTTTTCTCGGTCTCACAGACCAACGCGCATAAAATGTATATAGAGTAAGAAGATCCCACAAAACACCTAAAATTTCTTCAAAATAAAAAAATCTTGAATAAAGTTTCTGCAATAACTTGATAAGCCACACTTTTTCTTTGAAACAATGGTTTCTGCTTTGCTCCTGGTATTCATCGATATGAGGTAGTAGTCTTCCGTAAACACTTGTTGGTTCCATCAAGAGTCTTATTTAATTAAAAGCTGATTTTACACATTTTTTTTAAACTTTAAAGGCGATTATTTCAATATTTTTATTTTGTGGCTTATCAACTTATTGCACTAAGCCCTTCAATTGTACCTGTCCCAAAATGAAAAATGTTTTTTTTACCTGGGGTTTATGTTTTGAATGCAATAATTGTATTTTTTATATACCTTTAATGCATGAATGGAAAGGGAAATATGTATAGCTTATTGTAGTGTTAATTTTGTAGTAACATTCAAAAAAATCTTAAACAATTCTGGCAAAAATCTACGAAAAAACTAAAAAACAAGAACGTCAATGTTTGCATAATATTTGCATGTGGTTATATTTTTTGATCTGAGGTGTGTGTTGTAAATGCAACAATTTTACCTCTTATCAATACTTTTTATATACGTTTAATACATCAATAAAAAGGAAAACATGTCTAGTTTATTGCACTGTTAATTTTTAAGTAACATTCAAAAAAACCTTAAAAACTTCTGGGAAAAATCTACGAAAAAACTAAAAAGTGTATTTTTTCCAAAATCATCTTTGAAAGTTGACTTTCAATATCTTTAAAACTATTTTTTTGCAGCAATAAAGAATATTTTATTGTTCATGTAAAACAATTAAAATAATGAGTATTATTTTTGTTCGGTTTAAGGGGGGACATTACATTCGCGGCAGAGAAAACATACCTTTTTTTAAAAATTCATAACTCAGTCAAAAACAAACATTTTTCCATTTTTTTGTATAGAATTGAACAAATTACAAGAAAAAAATTCAAAAAAATATATTTTTCACTCCAACATGGTTTTATAGAGCTCAAAACTGGCGGCAGAGAAAAAAAAACGGGGCCTCGTGGTTGCAGCGCTGGGAGTCGAAAAAATTGTCCGATCTGGAAAAAAATGACTTTTTTAAATCTTAACAAAATTGGTTATCGTATGACACGAGCTTTTTTTTAATTTTTTTTCAATTTTTGGTGATGTTCCAAATTGGAAAGTGTGTTTTTTCTAAAAAAATATTGACTTTAAAAATTCATAAAAAATCGAAAAAAAAATTTAAAAAAAGCTCGTGTTATACGATAGCGAATTAAGTTTTAAAAAATACAAAAAAAAAAAAAAATTCGTCAAAAAATGAACCCGCTAGTACCGCAACCAGTACGAAAAACATGGTTTCGAGATAAACGCGTTTAAAATTTGTGAACAAAGAAAAAAAAAGGTTACCTTCAATCTGCCATGCCTGCTTCGTACTGTATGCCTTCGTTATCTTGTATTGTGCTGTTTTTTATAGTTTTTTGCAATCGTTTAGCAATTCGGCAATTCAAAAACACCCTTCAAGTAGGTACGAAATAACAACCACCAAAAGTCAGGTAGCAAGTAAAACAAGTATATACCAGCTGCCGAACGTAGGTAGCGCGAAAATTAAAAATGCGCTCTCACTAATCCGGCTGTAACTTTTGAACCCGTAGGAATTTTTCCATGAAATTTTTTTTCTTAGAATCTTAAGAATATTTACTAAAATACAAAATTATAAAAAAAGTTGCTTTCAAAAAACGGCCAATGTCATGTCCCCCCTTAAGATCAAATATTACAAATTCCAAATAGAATTTACAATTTATTTTACAACCAATAGAGAAAAAGCTTATGAAAAAAACTTTCCTAGAACCAATGGTTG
This sequence comes from Leucophora obtusa, assembly GCA_949987735.1. Classification (NCBI taxonomy): domain Eukaryota; kingdom Metazoa; phylum Arthropoda; class Insecta; order Diptera; family Anthomyiidae; genus Leucophora; species Leucophora obtusa. The sequence continues at coordinate 247,592,520 of OX465295.1, forward strand.
ACAATTAATGCATTTCAAGTGTTACCACATTTACTATCATCAGATTGTCTTTATGGGGTTCTCTCTAGGCTATAATATAGATTTTAGTTTTTTGTACATATATGTTCAATTTCAAAGAAAAGCATTTGAGAAGTAAATTCAAATATTTTTATTTATCCATTTCATATTATTATAACTAACGAAAACCACATGTTTTTAACAAAGCTATTATTTTTCTCTATGTTATAGTTGTTGCTAATTTATTGAAGCTCCTTCAAAGGGCAAAGCAATGATTCGTGCTTTTTAACATGGAATGTTTAAAATATCCTTCAAAAAAGATTTGCCAAAAACCATGTGTTGACAATTTAAAGTTCTTTTATAAGGACTACTGAGGAGGTCATGAAAAACTGAGTACGCATTTTTATGAAACGTGGTTTCTTCTTTCACTTGCTAATTGATTTTTCCAAATGATCCAAATTGTTTTGAAAAAACGTTAGAACACTCAACTTCAAGCACAAAACGCGATATGCAAACTACTTCGCATGATAAGAAAAACAAAAAAAGTAATAATCGACACTCTGTGTAAAAATTTACAACAACAACAAAATCAAAAATGCAACTATTTCTGCAAAAACTAAAACAAAATACACTATACTCGCTACGAGCAGAGTAAGTTAGTTGTTCCCAAATTTTTCCCGTTGACGACCAATGGGATATATATGTCCCATGGATTTTTTCGATGAAGGAGTTGAAAAAAAATATTTTTGACGACACTTTTGTTTAGAAATGTTGGGTCGATTATCACGAATCCGCAAAAAAAATACAAAATTTTCAGCAGTTTATGTTTGGTCGTGAAAGGGTTAAGGGTTAAAAAGGTGGGGTCAAAAGTGTCCATATGTTAATAGCAATTTAAGTTTTGTAATCGAATTAGATTCTAATTAAAAGCTTTGGTTATTATGCATTTATTGCTTTCTATTTGGAAAGACGTTATTCTGAAAATTTCCAAGTGGGCTTTTTTGCCAAAAAGTGAAAACATTAACCCTATATGGATGAAGTTACACAAAATAACAATTTTTATTCAATCCAAAAAAGATTTTTTGATCCATTTGAAGTGATATTTTTCCGAAAATTATGAAAGATGTTATTCTGTAAATTTCCTAGTGAGGCGTTTTTGGCCAAAAGTATAAAAATTAACCCCATCTAGATCACGTTACATAAAATAATTATTTTTATCCAGTTGATATCTTTTTTTTTATCAATTTAATGGATTTACAATCTCGTAGTCATAATTAATATTAAGTTTCATGGGTCTTTCTGACCCCAGGACACTAGGGGTTAAATTTTTTTTAAAGAAATGAAAGATAATTATAATCTAACCAAATTTGAGTGCCATTTTTCCGAAAACCGTTTAAAATTTGGTGAAAACATTAAAATTTTTTACAAAATGCGCAATTTTTGTAAAATATCCTGAAAAGCAGTATAAAAATTAACCCCATATGGATCACGTTACATACAATAATTATTTTTATCAAGTGGAATTTTTTTTATCGCATATCCAATTTAATAAAAATCACAAAAAATACCCACTTGGGGTCTTTTTTGTGATTTTAACCCTATATTGCTCAAGTTACTCAAAATAATAATTTTTATCAAGTGGAAAAATTTTTTTTATTCATTCAAAGTGATATTTTGACGAAAATTATGAAAGGTGTCATTCTGTACATTTCATAGTGGGGCGTTTTTGGCCAAAAGAATAAAAATTAACCCCATATGGATCACGTTTACGCCGTTTTTTCAATCCTGCAATCCCGGGAATTTTGAGCTGGATTTCCCGGGATTTTTTATGCTCTTACAAAAGTTTTAGCTATTATATATTGCAATTTTGGAACTTAAATAAATTTAAATGTAAAGCATTGATTTGAAATTAATTTGAATAAGAAGTATTTGAAATTAAAAAATGCGATTTAAAATTTAATGAACTGAAATGGTATAAAAAACATATTGTTTAGGCCAAATTGTTTTTTGGATGTCAGTTGAATTTTGTTAAGTTAAACCGACAACAAATACTCGAACTTCAGACATTTTGTTTTCTTTTAAATTGTGATCTTTGTTCAAATAAAGCAATATTTACAACACTTCAACATCCGTAATTCAGTTCCAAATACCTCCAAAAAACTAGGCATTACAAATTTAGTAATATTTTCGTTTTTTTTTTAATTGAGTATTTTGAGGTTTTTTTAATTCAAATAATTTTATTTAAATTTCAACTGCCATTCTTTTATTTCAATTGTATTTTCTAAATATTATGCAGATGCTTTTTCAAATTATTTTGGATTTCTTCATATGTTAATTTAAAATGCAACTATGCAAATTAATTAATTTCTTTTTAAATAGTTGTGGCATAAAAAATTTCTATTTAAAAGATACCAATTAAAGTTAAAAAACTATTTATTTATTTATTTATTATTCAAATAAACCAACTGAGCCCTTAGGGCCATATATAGTTGGTAGACTAACAAAAACAGGTTATTTTATAATATTTCTTAAAACTATAGTCTTAAAAATTAATTAAATTTGTATATAAGAACATTTGAAAGAGACTACAAGATAAAACAATTTTTAATAAAAATTTGTTTTACTTACAAAAAATATAAAAGTAACAATAATGTGGCAAAAATATATATGACAAAAAATATTGCGTTATAAAATTAATTAAAAAATAGAAATAATATGGCAGAAATAAAAAAAATATATGATAAAATGTATTGCGCTCTAAACTTAGAGGAATTTAAACACCCCATTACTTGAACAAAACAAGAAATGATGTAAATATGCAAGAGTAAAATCAAATTAAAGAAAAACAAAGATTTGGCCACTTAAATGTCATGGACAGAAGCATATTCTACAAGTTTACTCTTGAATGTTTTCAAAGATAGATCAAAGGATCTAAGGGGACGGGGTAAATGGTTCCAAACCTTTGCAACACGAACATGAAAAGATCGTTCATGAATAACGTAATTTCTGGTCGGATACAGAAGTTGAGGGTTCCTGTCAGCGTTCAATAATACAAAGTGTCTGTGTATATATTCGGGACAATCAGTGAGCATTTTCTTATGATAGAATAATAGCAATCGGATTTGCACAAAACTTTTAAAACTGCATCCCAAAAAATCGGAAATATACCTCGACACATGATCATGTGGTTTCAAATTGTAAACAAAGCGTATTATTTTATTAAAAAGCAATCTACACCTATTGAAGTCTTCAAGACTACATCCAGAGTAAACTTCAATACAGTATAACAAGTTGGACATTAATAATGCATGTGCTATACGTTTTTTAATAGAAAGAGGTAAATAAAGATTCAAGGAATATAGCCTACGCAAAGTAAAATTTATTTTAGAACTTAAACAGCTTATATGTTGACCGAATTCTAGCTTATTATCTATTACAACACCTAAGCATTTAATATCTTCAACGAATTCAATATGCTCGCCATTAATAGTAACAGATACATTAACTTCAGAGTTATGAGGTTTAAAAAGCATAGCTTTTGTCTTGGCAGAGTTTATACGCAAATTGCAATTTCTCATCCACGTAGAAACATTAGATAATAGAAAATTCATGTCATATTCAAAAACGTCAATGAGCTGAAGATGACCAGTAAATAGAAGTTGTATATCGTCCGCAAAGACAAAAGCATCACATTCAAATCCATTAAGTAAGGTAAAAAAGTCGTTCATATAAAGCATAAATAATAAAGGTCCTATAACTGAACCTTGAGGTACGCCACTGGTTACAGCTAAACACTTCGAATCTGAGTTGTTACAATGCACAAATTGACGTCGTCCAGACAAATAAGAAAAAATTAATCTACAAGAAGAATATGAAAAACCGAAATTATTACATAATTTTTGTATCAAAATCGCGTGGCTTATGTTATCAAAAGCCTTAGACAAGTCTAGAGATAACAACACTCCAACATCATTCTTATCAACTATACGCCTAATAGAGTCCGTTAGGCCAATTAAAAGCGAAGATGTGCTATAACCTGTACGAAAACCTGATTGGAAAGGATTTAACAAATTATTCTCGTTCAAAAACATCATAATCTGATCTTTAATAGTGTGCTCAATGATTTTAGATAGGACAGGAACCAACGAAATTGGCCTAAACTCGCCACGGGAATCTTTCTTCCTAATAGGAATTACTTTTGCAACTTTCCAATCAGAAGGAAAATGCGAACTAGTAATAATATTATTTATTAAATACAAAAGTTGTTCATGAATAAAAGGAAAAATTATCCTTATAAATTTAAGAGGCAGATCATCAGGACCAGAAGCGTTAGACTTAATATTGGAAAGAGCAGTACGCAGATCTCCAAAATCAATATTACGAAAAGAGAAACCACTATCATGAAAATTTAAATTGGCATCGAAGGGGTTGAATAAATCAACTGATCTGTAAGTCGAAAACTCCATATTTAAATCATCAGGATCCAAATCATCTACATGATCGACGGTATCCAAACACCCATTAGATCTTAAAATTTTCCACATCCCGTTCGTATCTAGATCCCTAAATCTGCCAGCATGAGCCTTGCGTTTAGCGTTTCTAATAACTGTTTTAGATCTATTAGGAGCCCTACAATAAGCTCTCCAATTTTCCCGTGAGGTTACCCTGAGATATTCTCCGAATGCCAAATCTCTAATTGAGAGGTGATAATTTATTAGTGGCGTATTAAACCAATTTTCGTTAGTCGGTGAAATTCTGTATCTTTTTAAAGGAACTAAAGAGTGCAAATGATTTATGCAATTCATTAGACTAGAAAGTTGATATTCTATATCAGGGTTATCATAAAAGTCTGTAAAATCGAAATTTACTACATGCTGCTCCAGCAAAGTCAAATCTAGATTATTGTAATCCTTGAATTCAACAAACCCTTCACTTGATATCAAAGGTATACTAATACTAATAAATATAAATGAATGATGGGATATAGATGGACACTGCATTTGACTCGATATTTTAACAGAAACTGAAGGACTCAAAATAAAAAAATCAAGTAAAGATGTAGACGACGCAGATGCGAAATGGGTAGGCAAGTTGTTATGATGATACGTTAAACCCAAACGCTGACATGTCGAAAGTACAAGATGCGATTTACGTATATCAAATAAATTCAATGAATGTTTTTCGTTCAATTTGAGATCAAATATTATCACATTTTCCTTTAAATTATTTTCAAATTAAAAGAGAGATGATAAAATTTTTACAAGTAAATTACATAGAATAAAATTAAAATGAAGGCCAGCAGGATAGAATAGGTATTTTCGGGTCCTGCTACAAACCCATCCTCAATATTCTACGCTTTTATGGGTAATAATTGATGATGATCTATTCATATTGAATTAAAACAACTCAATTAGACTTACATCAACGAAATTCTAACAATGTTATTTTTATCCAGCTGCTTCTAATGGAATTCAACTCTGATCGACTACCCAGCAAAATCTTTCATTACCAAATAAGTGGTTATATAATGAAACTAAAATTTTTTACTACTTATAATTCGGTGTCAGTAGTAGTTATTTTTGTTAGGCGAAGCCGTTTTTATAAGCAGTCTAGCTTACGCACGACTACGTATTTATTTATATAAATAATGTGAATTTGGTAACAACTTATTTTTTAACCACTAGTAAGTAAATAAATAAGTCGTATTATTTAACAACTTATCTTTTAACACACGAATAACTACTTATTTTGGTAACTACTTATTTTATACACTTTTGTAATGCAGCGTGTAAGCGTGTGCACAAATTTTGTGCGGTTTTTCATGCAGCGAATATGGACAACTACTTACAAAGACGACCCTAATTCTACTGCTTATTATTTAGATATTAGTAATGAGCACCCATTACTGAGATTTTGCTGGGTACTTATGAACCACAGGTTTATGAACAACAACGAACCGTTAATTTTAAATGCACATTCTAATTATTTTTTAACCTACAACATAAACCCATATTGATAGTAAACAATAAGGCATACGTATTAAATTATATTTTTCACTATATCTAGTGTATTAAGATGAATAAAATATTATTTAATAATATTCTAGAGTCGACTTTTATAAAAATCTTTAAGGGAATTCGCCTAATAATTTGTGTAAAGAATACTCACTATTAAACTTTTTTATAAAATAATTCTATACGAATACTTCTGAAAATCTGCATAGAAACAAAATCTTTAGAAATAAAAATTTTTGGATTCCATATTTAAGAAATACTTAAGCAAAAAATCTAAATCTATCTGAAACTGGTGCGACACTTTTTTGCGCCCATTAACAATCCCAATATTTCCCGAAAGAAGGGAAGAAATTAAAATACCCGTGTCTTTCACTTTCTCTATATCAATTCGTTTAACCATTCCAACCGCGAATTAATATTTAGTTAATATATTTCATTTTAAAATGAAGATGGCCTTCCATATAAATTTATTATATGGATTTAAACTGTTAAACGAATTGATCTACAAAAAGTGGAAGTCATGCATATTTTATATTTAGCCCTCCTTTCAGAATATATCCCAGCAAAAATATGTGTAAGTCATTCAAAACAAACAACTTTTAAATTGGTTACAATGGAGCGATAAGTGCTCTATTTCTGTTTCGAATGTATGTGCTATAAAAATAACTTTCAAAAATGTATATATAATGTTGTTTTTTTTTCTTTGTAAATCCATTTGTTTGTAAATTACGAATTTATTAGAGATTCCATTTTTTATCTCTAAAAAAAAAAATAGTTAATTTTATTAACGTACTTTATTAATTTACGATTATTTACATATTTTTTAATTATTCGTTCAATATTTTAAAAAATACTTCAATTACAGTTCCCATTGAAAAAGGGAAGGAAATAAAGAATTGGATCCCATTGAATCTCCTGGACTATGACCCAAATATGAATTCTTTTCACTAAATGCAAATATATAAAAGTTAACAATTAAAATGTATTGTTAAGGCTATATGAAGTCGCTTGCGTGCTTTTGCACCGTGCACCAAAGAAATATGTTAATAAAATTTGTTGCAATGTTAACATATTTTATCGTTTAAAACAGACCAATCAAGATGTTCGTTAACAGAGGTTGGTCCCTTACCTTTGCTTATACACAAAAAATTCTATAAACGTACCTGCTTTTAATGTCGATATGCCTTAATTGCTATTACGCCTTAAAAGTCGTAAAATCAAACTAAATAAATAATTCTATAGTGACAAAAAATATATTATTTCTTCAACTCAAAAATAGATTTAAAAAAATAACTTCCGTCAACTTTAAAATGTAAATTAATTAGTCCAAATTTTAACTAAAGTTAAAATTTTGCTAAATGAACATCTTCAACATAAGAATTTAACTAATCACGATTGCAAATTATAGCATTGGAACTTAATGCATCGTTTAATGAAAACTTTGATTTTAAGCAAAATTCAAATGACGACATGGTATTCGCCTTCTAAATATATCTCGGGAAAAACTGTCCTCCAACGGTTCCTATCAGTGTTATCTAGAACGATTTTGACCGTTTGTTAACTTATTTCAGCTTTCCACTGTCAAAATTGTTCGAGATAGCATTGATAGGCATGCCGCACAAAAACAGCTATCGTATGTTTTTTGAATTTAAAGACTGAAGTAAACATGTTACAAACTTATTTAAAAAAACTGTTGAACAAAAATTAAAAAAAATTTTGGTTTTGTCTGATTTTGACTTAATCGAATTGATTCAGATGCAAAAGAAGTGTTTCCTTAATATTGCCCTACAAATAATAATAGATTGAAGCTTTTGTTACACAATAGGTTCAGAAATGGGCTCTGTAAAGGCTAAACATTAAAATTACCTCTAAAATAAGCTATTTCATACATTATAAAAAGCACATTTAAATCAATTCAAATAAAGAGTACTTCTAAATCACTCTAAAAATGCAAACAAAATGTACTCGCATTGATGTGATGAAAATGTATACATAAAAACCATACTTTTATTAACATCATGTAATCACTTTTAAATTACTAACAAAATGCTTAAAATGAACTAGTGACAACATGGGACATCACGTGTAAAATAAATCAGTGTTAAAGCTAAATTGTAACTACTTCACAATCAGTTGATGCTATTCGGAGTGCTTTTAAAATAAATTTTATGTAATCGATTTTTTCGCTGGGATTAAATAGATTTTATCATGGGTACAACCAAAAGATGAACTTTGTCGGACGGTGTTTTAATAGAAGTACAACATATGTCGGATTTATTTATTTTATAACGAGCGGGAATTTCCGGGATCCCGGGAAATTCAGAAAAAAATGCCGCTGTCCCGGGAAATTCAAAAGTCCGGGAAAAGAAAAACCCTAATCACGTTACATAAAATAACTATTTTTATCCAGTTGAGATTTTTTTTATCAATTTAATGGCTTTATAATACCGTAGTCATAATTAATATTAAGTTTCATGAGTCTTTTCTGACCCCAGACCACTAAGGGTTAAAGATTTTTTAAACAGATGTAAAGATAATTATAGTATAACCCAATTTAAGTGTTGTTTTTCCGAAAACTGTGTAAAATTTGATGAAAGCATTCAAATTTTGATTAATTTTTGACAAAATGAGCAATTTTTGTAAAATATCCTGGAAATAGGGTTTTATCCGCCCTTTTTCCAATCTCGCAATCCCGGGAATTTCATGCGGGATTTCCCTGGATTTTTTGTATTCTTTTAGAAGTTCTAGCTAGTATTAGAAGTTCTAGCTAGTATATATTGCAATTTTGGAAGCTTTATTTAAATTTAAAGCATTAATTTTTTTGAAATCAATTTAAATAAAAATATTTAAAATAAAAAATACGATTTAAAATTTAATAAACTGAATTAGAACAATATAAAAAAAAATATTATTTAGGCCAAATTGTTTTTGAATGTCAGCTGAATTTGGTTTAGTTACCAATAAAAATACTCGTACTTCAGAAAAAAATTTTTTCTTTAAAACAATGATCTTTGTTAAAGTAAAGCAATATATACAACATTTCAACATCATTATTTCAGTTCCAAATATCTCCAAAAAGCCTGTGCATAAAAAATTAAACAAAATCGTAATAATTTTCTATTTTCACCTGATATAAGTAATTTGAGTGTATTTACATCAAATAATTTCATTTAAATTTCAATTGCTACTCCTTTATTTTAATTGTATTTTTTAAAAATTATTTATTTTTTAAATAATGCACCAGATGCTTTTTCAAATTGTTTTGGATTTTTTATATGTTAATTTAAAATGCAACTATGAAAATTAAATAACCAAGCAAACAAAGATGATCATTAATGACTCAGAAATTAGCTCCAAAAACATAAACATTTTTCCACTTTTTCCTATGAAAGTGGTCCGTCCAAAAAGCCCCCTGTGTACTCAGAAATGACTCAGAAAAAAGAACATATAAAATCCAAATTTTCCTCATAATTTTAAAAAATTTTGGAATTTTCTTTGAGTCCGAAAAATTAACCCTCATTTTGAGACAGCTTTTTAGATTGTAGAGCCAACTTTTTGGGTTGTTTTCTGAGGGTTCATATTTTCTACCAAAAAGAGAGTGTTTTCAAAAAAACAATAATCATTTCTATGAGCCATTTAAGAATCTTATTTATGAGCGCTCCGAAATTGCTGGCTGGGAAATTATTTTTAAAAATTTCTAATCAAAAAATACCAAATAAAGTTAAAAAATTATTTACTAATATTTTATTTACTATTTTTATAACAAGATTTAAGCCAATTTACCTAAAAATTTGTGTGAAAAATACTCCTTTTAAAACTTTTTTATAAAAATAATTCTAGACGAATTCTTCTGAAAATCTCCATAGAAACAAAATATCTAGAAATAGAAATTTTTGGATTCCATACTTAAGAAATGTTTAAGTAAAAAATCGATCTCGGTTCTGATTATAAAACTAGTCCGACCCAAGTTTGCACCCATGAACAATTCCAATATGTCCTAAAAGACGAGATGAAAATTAAATACCCGTGTATTTCACTTTGTCTTTATTAATTCGTTTAACCGTTTAAAACGCGAATTAATATTCAGTTATTTCTAATAGTTTTTTAGAATTAAGACGGCCTTCCATATAAATATATTACCTCAATATTAATTCGCGATTTAAACTGTTAGACAAATTGATCTAGAAAAAGTGGAAGACATGGATATTTTATATTTAGCCCTGCTTTCAGAATATATTAAGTAAATTTTTTCATAGGTACAACCAAAAAATTAACCTTGTCGGACGGTGTTGTATTAGAAATCGAGTTTTTCCAATACAACATATTTATTTTCGAATGAGCGGGAATTCCCGGGATCCCGGGAATTTCAGAAAAAAATCCCGCTGTCCCGGGAAATGAAAAAGTCCGGGAAAAGAAAAACCCTACCTGGAAAGCAGTCGCTCCAAACACAAACTCGAATTATCATTTTTCCAATATTAATATGAACTACTATGTGGTACAAATAACAATCGACATCTCCAAATTAGGCATTTTAAAAAATCTTTCAAATTAATTTAAACAAAAACACGTTTTTGCATTTTTATCAAATTCGTGGGTCATTTTGTATTCCAGACTAAAGTGGGTTAATGATACTCGATGAAGTCAAAATTCCATGTCTGAATCATTTTGACTATTGTAACGTACAGGATCAATTGCAAAACTAATTGACTAGCAGATAGGAAAATGCCGTATGTGGAAGCTGAAAAGTATAAGTTTCTGACAAAATTTCTTTTTATGGAAAAAAAAAGGTAGACGAGGGGGAGTCTTTGTACTGCTAGCTAACAGTCTGGTGGGGGGGGTTCGTGTCTCCTTAAATTCCCTGTACCCACATACCCTTTGTACTCCTACACATAATAATAAAAACTCCCTTGCCACTGTTTTATCGATAAATAGATGGGTAGTGTAAACTGAACTAAAAGACACTTACATCGATGAACTAACTTGGCTAAGAGACCCCAAGGTGTCTATTGGAGGTCCACGCCTCTTTACCCTCCCTACCTAATGTCTTAGCGACGAACGATATGGCTAAGACCCATTAGTGAACAATCCTTTCTCACCTCACATCACGTAAGAAAACTTAGAGAATTTTACAAATTCATTTTTAATTCAATAACAATTTATTCATTTAAATTCAAACACATTACTTTTTAAGCTGGATGTTAGCCAAACTATCATATTACTATCTTATAACTAATTATAATTAGAACTATTGCTTAATAAATAAGACCGAGAATTAATCATTATTATTTAAAACCAAACTTATTACTTTAATACGTGGAGACCGAGCAATATCAAGTATTATAAATTTAAACCTATAGTAATTAACTTTAAAAGGATTTAGCAATTTTTAAAATGTTCCTTATGGGATCATTCCCAAAAAAAACTAAAACTTGTGCTGGGATTAAGATTTATGTATGATGTAATATTGTTCGTTTATCGAAGCCAACTAAAAAGCAAAAACTACTGTTGCAAGTTCGAAGTTATGATCATACATATTTTATTTATCGCAAATAATTTGGTTTTTTTTTTTTTATATTGTTCAAATCAAAGGCATACAATAAAAAAAGTGCACTTACAAACATACAACCGTTCGAACTTATTATGTAGTTGTTACTTCTTTAATAGGTATGTAAAAATATGCAACCAACTATCGAAACAAAAGCAAATTTAACTTGACTCACCATAATCTGTAAATTTTTACCCATTGCATTGCATGATGACGTAGAGGCCTCTGCGAACATGTTGCTTGTGGTTGGTTCCAATAATGATCAAAAGATGTATGCTTGCATATTTTCTGGTTTTGGAGCTTAGTTAAATTTAATTAGTATGAATAATTGATGACGTGAATAATAATAATGATATTCTAAGGTACTCTATTATTAGTTTTTCCTTAAACCTCTCTTCATTTTCCCTTAAATCAATGTATCTACCAAAATTTAGATTATTCTTGGCTTATGTAAAAGTTTTAAGGACGTAGTTTAGTTTACTTTGAAGTAGTGTTTTTTTTTTTTTTTGTTTTTAGAGTGGGACGTAATTTTAAAATTAGGAATTATTATTTTTTTTGTTTTTTTTTTCTTTCTTTGTTTGCAAATAAAATTTAGGTAAATTTAAATTGGTTGAAACATTTGGTAAAAATGATTATATAGTGTATTGCTATTATACTAATAACCCTCAATTTTATATTCAACTTCGGAAGTTAAAGACGAAAGTGTTTAGATTTATCCCTTAGCTAAAATTGTTTAAAGTTTTGTTATCTGTACGACTTAGGGAAAAGTTTTAAGATGTTGAACTCGGATTATTCAGATTACTGTCCAGATAGAACAATTGAAAACGTTTTTCTAACTGGTAAGCTTTTACATACAGACGGACTGGACGGATTCCATGGAATTAAAAGATTTATTTTTTTTTTTTTAGGTATTAACACGGTAAAACGAAAATGATTATTTTGGGTAACAGTTTATAAATACTTAGCCCCGACAACACCGAGGTTACATGGAGGAGATAATGACGGAACATGAGGGCAGAAAGGTCCCTCTCGAGAGGGATTCAAGCGTATGTGACGTTATGTAGGCTATAATGCAGCAGCGGCCTCAACCATAATTCCGATGTAATGCGTATTACCAAAAGTAAATTCAACTGTACAATGTAGCCCCAAGGATGATCAAGGGTATGCGTATTTTTCTTTGGTTTTCTAGAGAAAAAAAATTGGAATTAGCGTCTGGCCTGAACTATAGGTTAGGTTAGGAAATAGTTACCCGAGTTGTAAGGAGTATTATTATTATTACATGCACCGTAGTGGCTGTAAAAATATTTGATAGAAATTACAGCCCTTCCAAATTCCGTATTTAAATACCTTGCGTTGAAGTATTGGCGATCTGTGGTAATAAAGACGGCAATGCCCGTAACCACGAGGTCTATTCGGGGTTCAAACTCGATATCACGTTTTTCCGGGTATTAATCAATATTTTGAAAAGATTAATTTTTACTGATAAAACGGGCCGTAATTAATGACTTATTTTATATAAATTATATAATGCACACGCGGATTACAATGTTACTTTCGGATTTAAAAAGAAACTTATTTTCTTCATGAAAAATTTTTTTTTTAAATATTATTAACACTTGTTACCTCGTTGAAAGTATAATGCAAAAGAAATTTTCCATGACGAAGTTTGACACAAGAGATTATCGAAAGTTACATGAATGTCAGTGATGGTATACTAATTGCTGTTCGATACTTGAGGGCTTAATTACATTTGCATTTAACGTAGCAACGTATCAACTTACGTCGTATTGTTATGAATTACTAACTAATTTAATGTATTAAAATAAAACTAACAAATGCTAATATTCTACAACAGGAGTTAAATATATTATTTTATTTTTTTTTTTTTTTTTTTTTTTTTTTTTTGATATACCAATTAAGATGATCCATTTCGGAACAAACTTTCATTTTGAACCTATATGCACAAATCTGGCCCAAACTGAAATCTCTTGAATACAATAACCTATTCACACTGACAAAAGTTTACTTTCTATTAGGTAGCGTAGATTTTTAATTAAAAAGGCACGCAATCAATATTTGACAAGGACTTTCCGAATGCATTCTCAGACTATTATTATACACTAAAAAAAATTTTTCAGTAAGATTCCTTCATTCTATATAATTTCGTTATAAAAGAAAATTTTGTTTCGACCTAAATTTCACGTCCGTGAGATTGTTGACACATGCCTGCACTCAAAGAAAAATTAGTAGAATCGAAAAGTGAAGAAAAAAACTAATTTGTGTCTGTTGAAGTACCAGTTAAAAGTGACAAAAAATGTAAGTTGAATTTAATGGAATGTTAGTAGTACTGTTTTCAAGTAAAATTTCATGCGTTTTTAATTACCTTTGCAGGGGGCTTTACGAACAAAGTATTTTAAGTGTAGTAAACAAAAACCAACTTTCTAATGTTATTGAATACGATAAAGCGCAAGAGGTTTGGGTTTTAAGTTGAATTCCATCCAGAGTAAATTCAATATACACAAGATTTCGACCCCCAATCCTTTTAGAGTACACATTTTTGAATTTAACAAAACCGTGCGCTACAAAACCGGATAATAATTGCCTTTTGGGTAGAATTATTAGCAGGAAAACTGAAGATTAAATTCTGATATCCTTTGCATGAAAAGTTCCAATTACCTTCCCTTCAAGATCCTCTAACAGATAATAATTTTGACCGATTTTGTCACGAATTTTTGCCCTAATATACAATTGAGAAAGTTTGGAATTGAATTTTTTCTCCATACTGCTTTGAGCAAAGTTCTTACGAAAGACAATCTGGCCGACGGAGTATGACATGGGACGAGTTCTTAAATTGTATTGGTTCTGATTTATTCTATAAGCATCCGTGATGTGCTTTCGAAGATTTGCTCGCAACAACGCTAACCCATCTTCCTTGGAAAGTGGATTTTGAGATTCATCTAACAATTTGACATTTCTAAGAAGTTCATAGGAAGAACCATGGGTAATCATGTCCATTCCAAAAACAGCATGATAAGGCGACGTTTGGATGGATTGATGGAATGCGTTTCTCAGAGCGCAGCTAATTGAACTTAAGTTCTCATCCCAGACAGTCTGATCCTTTTTAAGGTATGCACGAATTCCAGAAATAATCGATCGGTTAACTCTCTCTGATGCATTTGACTGCGGAGAGTAGAGTGCCGTATATGTGTGATGAATACCCAGTGAAGTAAAAAATGCATTCAATTCATTTGCACGAAACTGAGAACCATTATCACTTATTATAACCTCCGGTGTACCAAAAATGTGGAAAATGTGCTCCAATAAAAATATCTGAATAGCTGACGCGGTAAATTTGCGTATAGGGCAAAGCCAATGAAATTTCGTAAGATGGTCAAGAACGATTAACAAGCCTATATTCCCTCGCTTACTTCTTGGATAAGGTCCTATTAGGTCTATATATAGACGTTGAAACGGCCGTGTTGAAATAGCCTGCTTGCCCATTTCGGGTCGGGTCACAAAATTAGGAGCCTTTGTGGTTTTACAGACCTCGCATTTCCGGATATAGTCCCTTACATCCCGTACTAAACCAGGCCAGAAAAAATTTCGGCGTATTATTTCAAGGGTCTTCCACATTCCTCCGTGAGCAGATATAGGAGAATCGTGTGCTCTGGTTATAACCGAATTACGTAATTGTTGTGGAACCCATAGCTTCCAAGAGTTTTGTTGTTGTTCCTCCTCACCCGTATAATGATCTGTACGTATATAAATGAATTGATCTATGATTTTCAAATCGGGATATTTCGACTGATTTTCCAAAATTTTCGTTTTAAGTTCCATATAGTCATTGTCTTGAAAATGCTTTGAACTCAAGTCAATTTCTGGTTCAGCCAGCACCACTTCAGAAACTTCGTTACAGTGCATCCGAGAAAGCGAATCTGGCACAATATGGTCCTTTCCCTTGCGGTGGCTTATAGTAAATTTATATCCTTGGAGCTTAAAAACCCAGCGGGCAAGTCTTCCAGTTAAATCTGTCTGTCTCATAAGCCATACCAAGCTCGAGTGATCGGTAATGACTTCAAACTCTTGCATTTCAACGTAACATCTAAATCGGTGGATAGCCTCTATTGCCGCCAGGCACTCTCTCTCGGTTACGCTGTAATTGCGTTGGGCTGTATTTAGCTTTCTCGAAAAGAACGCGATTGGTTTCTCCTCCCCGTTGTTGTCAAGCTGAACCAAAACTGCTCCAATACCGAAGTCACTGGCATCGCACTGAATATAAAACTTCTTTTCAAAGTCAGGATTTGCTAAAATCGGAGCAGACGTTAACAGATTTTTAATATTCTCAAATGCCTCTTGGGCCTCTGGGGTCCAACAAAATTTCTTCTTCGTAGAGAGCACTTCCGTAATGGGGAATACAATAGAAGAAAAATTCGAAATAAATCTTCGGTACCATCCTGCAAGGCCGAGAAACCCACGGACTTGTTTAATGTTCTTCGGAACCGGCCATGACAAAATCGAGTCTATCTTTTCCGGGTCCGTTGTTATCCCACCACTACCTATCACATACCCGAGGTATTTAGTTTCCGTTACGCAAAATCGAGATTTTGAAATATTAAGAGTCAAATTGGCTTTGCGGAATTGTTCAGCGATTCTTACTAGGACAGACAAATGAGTCTCGAAATCCTCCGACACTATTATTAGGTCATCTAAATAACCGAAGACGCAATGTTTCAGCTCGGAGGGTATTAGTTCGTCCATTAGGCGACACATGGTGGATGGAGCGTTACAGAGCCCAAAAGGCATTACCCTAAACTGGTAAAGGGGCCTACCAGGTACGGTAAACGCTGTGAGCGCCTTAGCCTGATCGGCTAAGCTGATCTGCCAATACGCATCTTTCAGATCTAGTTTTGAAATTAGGTTTGCTCGGGGAAGCCTCGCAAATATTCCCTCAATACTCGGAAGGGGATATGCATCCTTTTTGGTCACTTGGTTGACCTTTCTGGCATCTAGGCACAGGCGGACTTTATTGGGCTTGATTACCAAGCGCATAGGAGAACTCCATGGTGATGACGAGTGCTCAATCACCCCTAAAGCCAACATTCGGTCTATTTCCTGGTACATCAGTTTCTCCACTGCTGGAGAAACTGGATAGAACCGTTGTTTTACCGGTGTTGCATCGCCAACATCGATACTATGCTTAATTAAGCTGGTTCTGCCCAATCCCTGCTTCTCAAAACTTGGGAATAAAGCTATAATAGCTTCCAATTGGGGAACTTGGGTTGGAGTTAAAGGGTACTTATGTTCATCTGAATTTAAGCCAGATTTTCCAATATCTACGGACAGGACTTCGGAAAATTTATTTAACGCGGACAAATCAGAAGGACAGCTAACAATTGCGGACTCGAATAAATCCGGAGCTAACGCGAATAACTTCCAAAAGTCTAAACCTAAGATCAAGTTTTGTGATAAAGAAGGCACAATCCAGATCCTCATGTGACGAACTTGCGATTTAAATTGAAGATCAGTGTCCAGATATCCGAAGACCTTCTGAAATTTCCCATCCGCCGTTTTCACATACGATTTTACTCGGCGAAATTGTTCAAATTTATAAAAATTCTGTTGTGCTAGCTCACTACCAATACAGGTAATATTAGCACCTGTATCAAGCAATCCCAATTCCGAAAAATTCAAAAACGATACTTTTGCATATAATCTTTGATCATTGCAATTAGTGATTATTGTAGAAATTGTGTAGTTAGCAGTGAGACGTTGCATTTTGTAATAATTTCGGAGACGAATTGTAGACCTTTTTGGATTTTTAGTACAACGATCAGACACGGCCGATACTTGAAATATTAAATTTCGTTTTGCGATATAATTTTGCCATCTCTCATGATAAGGACGGATAGGGTACAATACTTTTTCCAAACCACGATCATTAACATCTGAACGTCTTAAAATTTTGGTATTCTTTGGTAAATCAGGGTTAGTAGGAAGGTTTTCGTATAAATCTACATCTGTTCCCGCGGTCGATTTCGAGGTAAATAGTTTTTTGAACCCGAACCCATTTTAGCTGTGCATTTTGGACACTGGGGTTTGTATGTATTCCTAGCGCCACAGCCATAACAAAAAATCGTTCTATCACTCAGACAATCCTGCCAATTATGACCGACACTATCACAATTCCAGCATGTTGAAGTCACCGGGGCTTGTTGTAATGCATCAACTGAAAGTTCAGTATTAGGGAAGTTCAAAACTTCAGGCTGTTCAGAAAAATCTACCTCGGCTATCTTACGATGTGTGAAGCGGTTAGTCATTGTTTTTGAAGGAGTATTTTTATGGAAATATTCATCGTTCATTAGATTCTCACGTTTTTGAACCAAGGTTCGCAAATGAGCCATAGAATAAATAGGAACATATAATAAATCATGGCGTATATCAGAACGCAAATTTCGTTTCAAAATCTCTATTAATTCCTCATCTGAGATTGGACTATCAAGTTTATCGATAATAGCTGAAATCGCCTCAAAGAAAGTTTCAAAAGATTCCCCAGGCTGCATTTTCCTACTTCGCAATTCCTCTTTTAAATCAAAATCAGACCTAAAATCTTTATATCGACATTTTATAGCGGCACAAAATTCCTGCCAATTAATAGTATTAACTCTCTTGTGATAGCCCCAGAACCAATCAAGGGCTTTCCCTTTTAGCAATATGTGTAAATTGTTACAAATTATCTCAAAATTATTATTAAAGTGAACCGCTGTCAATGACCGAATCCTATACAAAAATTCCTCAACGCGTAATCCGTTGGCAGATCCATCGAATTTTAAATTCCAATTTTGAATAATCGAAGTTACCCTATCCGCTCGTAGATTCAAACCGTTTCCATTACTGGATAATGCATGGTTATCAACCTGATCTCTAGTTGGTGAATAAAAAGATGGTTGGGCATTGTCATTATTAATCTGTGGATTAAAATCGGGATCTCGTGACTCAGGGTGGATATTCTGAGAATTATTTCCCAGACTAGGTGCATGATTTGCAGAATTAGGCAACTGATTGCCAATATTCGACGAAAAATTTACAGTGCTCTGTGGGCAGTTGTTACCGAAGAGCGGTGGATTATCGCTATCATTTCCTATATAAGAACTAGCATTTTGAAAATGATAGTGATTTCGCGGATCGATTTCAGCTCTGCCTCCATTATCCGCAGAAAGTCGAGAATTAGGAACAATGTTTAAATTTCGCAGTACCTTTACGATACTATTCTCCAAAATCTGTGAAAGATGAGCTGGACTTATATAAAGGTGATCCTGAGATTCACTATTCGCACGATTGATATTCGGTGTTCGCTCTACATGATTCGGCGGAGCAGTATTATTATCGCCAACCGGTGTGGACATAACTAATACGTCATCTGACTCAGTTACAGGTGGGTCAGAACTCAAATCAGTTATTGAAATGAGACTTTCCGGCAAATTTTTCATGGGTACGTTTCGAGTAGGTGGTGGTTTCTTGCTAATGGCACCTTTGCCCTTTCCACGACTGGATGCAGAAGTTTTCGTATCGGTATTCAAACTCGATTGAGTCTGATATGGAAATTTCAATAAATCTGTGACTTTGCAGGGTCTTTTACAGTACGGACAATCCGATGATTGTGAAATATGAGTTTCTATACAGGCCCGGTGAAAAACGTGATGGCAACTAATGAGTACAATGCACTCTTGTGATCGGGTAAATAATTCCTTACAAAGTAAACATCTGGTTTCCAAATTGGATTCACTTATGCCTGAAGCTCCAATTTGTTGACCAGGAGGTGTACGTTCCATTTCGAAAAATTAATAAAAGACAAGTACAGATAGAGTTAATATATTTCCAAACAATTGTTGAGAGAAACCGCTAAATAAAACGAGTATTCTTCTCAAAGCCAATTCGATCCCTTTTCGTATCAAAACTTAATTTATTGTTACGTATCGGAAAGCAAAGCCATATAAATTCTAAAAAATGTCTGGTTTCACAGTTGACAATTCAACTGATTGAGTAAAAAAAACAAGAAATAAGAAGTCTTTCGATAAAATTTCTTCTGGAGTGACAGTGTGATTCATTAGTTAGCACACAGTCAAAATTTTGAACAAAACTAATTGAATAAAAAAAACAAAAGGATCAGCAGTTGAACCAAGGCTAAATTATTTGAGAAAATAATTTTCGCTTTATTTAACTATACTAATTAATAACTAGATTTAAGGATTCCAAAAAACAAAATTCCGCCCGTTATTTGGTAAAAACAAGTTAACGTTTTCTTACATTGTGATGTAAAATGAAAAGGATTAAAAAAAAACGATTCAACTCGATGTAAAATGCGAGAAAAAAAATTGGTCTATGGAGTTTAATAACAGACACAGTAATGCAATAACTTCAGATAAACCAGTATACTAACACAATCACCCTTAACTAATTAACCGGTCATAAAACAGCTTCTGCCAATTTTGAAGAAATCCTAGATTAATTAGGATACCGATATCTAAATCATGAAGTTATTACAACAGTATATCCTTTACTAAACTGTCTCAAATTAGAAATGCTACTCAACGTTTATCCTCGAACAGCAAAAACAGCTAACATTGACTAATCGGTCATGATATCCGAACTATTAAACCTCAAATACATGAACAAGAATCCTGAAAAGTTTGCTAGCCTATTTCACGGCAGGAATCAAGAAATTGAAAAACACTCAAAATTTTGATAAAAATGAAATCGATAAAAATTTAAGCTATATTTTGGGGACAAACATCTGTGCCCCACGTTGGGCGCCAATTATGTAACGTACAGGATCAATTGCAAAACTAATTGACTAGCAGATAGGAAAATGCCGTATGTGGAAGCTGAAAAGTATAAGTTTCTGACAAAATTTCTTTTTATGGAAAAAAAAAGGTAGACTGCTAGCTAACAGTCTGGTGGGGGGGTTCGTGTCTCCTTAAATTCCCTGTACCCACATACCCTTTGTACTCCTACACATAATAATAAAAACTCCCTTGCCACTGTTTTATCGATAAATAGATGGGCAGTGTAAACTGAACTAAAAGACACTTACATCGATGAACTAACTTGGCTAAGAGACCCCAAGGTGTCTATTGGAGGTCCACGCCTCTTTACCCTCCCTACCTAATGTCTTAGCGACGAACGATATGGCTAAGACCCATTAGTGAACAATCCTTTCTCACCTCACATCACGTAAGAAAACTTAGAGAATTTTACAAATTCATTTTTAATTCAATAACAATTTATTCATTTAAATTCAAACACATTACTTTTTAAGCTGGATGTTAGCCAAACTATCATATTACTATCTTATAACTAATTATAATTAGAACTATTGCTTAATAAATAAGACCGAGAATTAATCATTATTATTTAAAACCAAACTTATTACTTTAATACGTGGAGACCGAGCAATATCAAGTATTATAAATTTAAACCTATAGTAATTAACTTTAAAAGGATTTAGCAATTTTTAAAATGTTCCTTATGGGATCATTCCCAAAAAAAACTAAAACTTGTGCTGGGATTAAGATTTATGTATGATGTAATATTGTTCGTTTATCGAAGCCAACTAAAAAGCAAAAACTACTGTTGCAAGTTCGAAGTTATGATCATACATATTTTATTTATCGCAAATAATTTGGTTTTTTTTTTTTTTATATTGTTCAAATCAAAGGCATACAATAAAAAGTGCACTTACAAACATACAACCGTTCGAACTTATTATGTAGTTGTTACTTCTTTAATAGGTATGTAAAAATATGCAACCAACTATCGAAACAAAAGCAAATTTAACTTGACTCACCATAATCTGTAAATTTTTACCCATTGCATTGCATGATGACGTAGAGGCCTCTGCGAACATGTTGCTTGTGGTTGGTTCCAATAATGATCAAAAGATGTATGCTTGCATATTTTCTGGTTTTGGAGCTTAGTTAAATTTAATTAGTATGAATAATTGATGACGTGAATAATAATAATGATAATCTAAGGTACTCTATTATTAGTTTTTCCTTAAACCTCTCTTCATTTTCCCTTAAATCAATGTATCTACCAAAATTTAGATTATTCTTGGCTTATGTAAAAGTTTTAAGGACGTAGTTTAGTTTACTTTGAAGTAGTGTTTTTTTTTTTTTTGTTTTTAGAGTGGGACGTAATTTTAAAATTAGGAATTATTATTTTTTTTGTTTTTTTTTTCTTTTTTTGTTTGCAAATAAAATTTAGGTAAATTTAAATTGGTTGAAACATTTGGTAAAAATGATTATATAGTGTATTGCTATTATACTAATAACCCTCAATTTTATATTCAACTTCGGAAGTTAAAGACGAAAGTGTTTAGATTTATCCCTTAGCTAAAATTGTTTAAAGTTTTGTTATCTGTACGACTTAGGGAAAAGTTTTAAGATGTTGAACTCGGATTATTCAGATTACTGTCCAGATAGAACAATTGAAAACGTTTTTCTAACTGGTAAGCTTTTACATACAGACGGACTGGACGGATTCCATGGAATTAAAAGATTTATTTTTTTTTTTTTAGGTATTAACACGGTAAAACGAAAATGATTATTTTGGGTAACAGTTTATAAATACTTAGCCCCGACAACACCGAGGTTACATGGAGGAGATAATGACGGAACATGAGGGCAGAAAGGTCCCTCTCGAGAGGGATTCAAGCGTATGTGACGTTATGTAGGCTATAATGCAGCAGCGGCCTCAACCATAATTCCGATGTAATGCGTATTACCAAAAGTAAATTCAACTGTACAATGTAGCCCCAAGGATGATCAAGGGTATGCGTATTTTTCTTTGGTTTTCTAGAGAAAAAAAATTGGAATTAGCGTCTGGCCTGAACTATAGGTTAGGTTAGGAAATAGTTACCCGAGTTGTAAGGAGTATTATTATTATTACATGCACCGTAGTGGCTGTAAAAATATTTGATAGAAATTACAGCCCTTCCAAATTCCGTATTTAAATACCTTGCGTTGAAGTATTGGCGATCTGTGGTAATAAAGACGGCAATGCCCGTAACCACGAGGTCTATTCGGGGTTCAAACTCGATATCACGTTTTTCCGGGTATTAATCAATATTTTGAAAAGATTAATTTTTACTGATAAAACGGGCCGTAATTAATGACTTATTTTATATAAATTATATAATGCACACGCGGATTACAATGTTACTTTCGGATTTAAAAAGAAACTTATTTTCTTCATGAAAAATTTTTTTTTTAAATATTATTAACACTTGTTACCTCGTTGAAAGTATAATGCAAAAGAAATTTTCCATGACGAAGTTTGACACAAGAGATTATCGAAAGTTACATGAATGTCAGTGATGGTATACTAATTGCTGTTCGATACTTGAGGGCTTAATTACATTTGCATTTAACGTAGCAACGTATCAACTTACGTCGTATTGTTATGAATTACTAACTAATTTAATGTATTAAAATAAAACTAACAAATGCTAATATTCTACAACAGGAGTTAAATATATTATTTTATTTTTTTTTTTTTTTTTTTTTTTTTTTTTGATATACCAATTAAGATGATCCATTTCGGAACAAACTTTCATTTTGAACCTATATGCACAAATCTGGCCCAAACTGAAATCTCTTGAATACAACAACCTATTCACACTGACAAAAGTTTACTTTCTATTAGGTAGCGTAGATTTTTAATTAAAAAGGCACGCAATCAATATTTGACAAGGACTTTCCGAATGCATTCTCAGACTATTATTATACACTAAAAAAAATTTTTCAGTAAGATTCCTTCATTCTATATAATTTCGTTATAAAAGAAAATTTTGTTTCGACCTAAATTTCACGTCCGTGAGATTGTTGACACATGCCTGCACTCAAAGAAAAATTAGTAGAATCGAAAAGTGAAGAAAAAAACTAATTTGTGTCTGTTGAAGTACCAGTTAAAAGTGACAAAAAATGTAAGTTGAATTTAATGGAATGTTAGTAGTACTGTTTTCAAGTAAAATTTCATGCGTTTTTAATTACCTTTGCAGGGGGCTTTACGAACAAAGTATTTTAAGTGTAGTAAACAAAAACCAACTTTCTAATGTTATTGAATACGATAAAGCGCAAGAGGTTTGGGTTTTAAGTTGAATTCCATCCAGAGTAAATTCAATATACACCAGATTTCGACCCCCAATCCTTTTACAGTACACATTTTTGAATTTAACAAAACCGTGCGCTACACTATATTAAAAGAATAAATGGAATAAAAAATAACTTTTTTCGAAATTTAAAATTTCGGGAATTTTTAATAGTATTACACTTTTTTCCAAAATGGGCCATTTTCGTCCAACTTTCGGCACGGGTTAACGTTTTCCAAAAAAAAAATCGATTTCTTCCATTTGGGACCATTTCCAATAAAACTGGGGGTGTAATGAACGAAAATCGACAAATCGCTATTTTAAGGGACAGTCTAATATATGTTTCTAAAAGCCCAAAGTCTATACTTTTAAACCACATTAAAAATTATCCGTGGTTTAGTCAAGTATATGGATAAATACGAAATTTTAAAGAAAAAATTGTATTTTTGCTATATGTTAAATTTGCGAATATTTAAAAAAGTAAAGTTAATTTGGAAATTTGGTGTTCATATTCATCCTAAAATCTATCAGAATTGATATGTCGCATGCCCGATGCATATTTAGTGTTGTACTGTGTTATTCATTAACAAAAAATAATAATACCCAAGAAAATTTTCTGTTCAAAAGAATCGGTTGTATAATAGCTACTTTTCATTCACAACGCCTTCTACTGTCGAAGATGTGGGTGACGTAGAATCAGTTCCAGAACTGATTCTAGTGCAACCGGTTCCACTTTGGAGCTATAGAAGGGGTTGCTTTTGGGACAATTTCAAACAGAAAGATTCGGTGTTAGAATCGACAGTAGAAGGGGTTTGGAACAGAAATTTTCCTGGGTATTTACGTCCCTGATTTTTCTGAGTTAGTTTTTTACAATAATAGAATTTGGTGAAAAACAAAAAACCGGGTTTAAATTAACTTTATACTTACATAAGTGTCCCAGGAAAATTTTTTACAACCGGTAGCCACCGATCTTACAACTGGTTCCACTGCAACCGATTCCATGGAACTGGTTACGGAACCAGTTCCTGGGATCCTATATGGAAGGTGTGGTTGACGTAGAATCAGTTCTAGAACTAGTTCCAGAACTGATTTTTAAAAGTGCATAAATTACATTCTAATTAGGGTTTTTCTTTTCCCGGACTTTTTCATTTCCCGGGACAGCGGGATTTTTTTCTGAATTTCCCGGGATCTCGGGAATTCCCGCTCATTCGAAAATAAATAAATCCGACGTATGTTGTATTGGAAAAGCTCGATTTCTATTACATCACCGTCCGACAAAGTTAATTTTTTGGTTGTACCTATGAGAAAATCTACTTAATATATTCTGAAGGCAGGGCTAAATATAAAATATCCATGTCTTCCACTTTTTCTAGATCAATTCGTCTAACAGTTTAAATCGCGAATTAATATTGAGGTAATATATTTATATGGAAGGCCGTCTTAATTTTAAAAAACTCTTAGAAATAACAGAATATTAATTCGCGTTTACAAACCGTTTATAAACGAATTAATATAGACAAAGTGCAAGACACGGGTATTTTATTTTCATCCCTTCTCTTAGGACATATTCGAATTGTTCATGGGTGCAAACTTGTGTCGGACCAGTTTCATAGTCAGAACTAAGATCGTTTTTTTGCTTAAACATTTCTTAAGTATGGAATCCAAAAATTTCTATTTATAGATATTTCGTTTCTATGAAGATTTTCAGAAGAATTCGTCTAGAATTATTTTTATAAAAAAGTTTAAAAGGGAGTATTTTTCACACAAATTTTTAGGCAAATTGGCTTAAAACTTTTTATAAAAATAGAAATTAAAATATTATTAAATAATCTTTTAACTTTAATTGGTATTTTTGACTAGAAATTTTTAAAAATAAATTCCCAGCCAGCAATTTCGGAGGGCTCATAAATAAGATTCTTAAATGGCTCATAGGAAAAAGTGGAGAAATGTTTGTTTTTGGAGCTAATTTCTGAGTCATTCATGATAATTTTTCTTTGCTGGGTTTTCATAGTTGCATTTTAAATTAACATATAAAAAATCCAAAATAATTTGAAAAAGCATCTGATGCATTATTTGAAAAAAAAATAATTTTTAAAAAATACAATTAAAATAAAAGAGTAGCAATTGAAATTGAAATGAAATTATTTGAAGTAAAAAACAAACAAATTATTCATATCAGCTGAAAATATGAAAATATTACTAATTTTTTAAATTTTATTGCACATGCTTTTTGGATGTATTTGGAATTGAAATAATGATGTTGAAATGTTGTATATATAGCTTTACTTGAACAAAGAACATCGTTTTAAAGAAATCATTTTTTTTCCCGAAGTACGAGTATTTTTATTGGTAACTAAACCAAATTCAGCTGACATTCAAAAACAATTTGGCCTAAATAATATTTTTTTTTATATTGTACTAATCATACTTGGAATTTTTTCATTGGCATTGAAATTTCATTATCATTAGTTGAAAAAAAAATTTCATTACCATTAAATGGTACTGAAATTTTCTGTCATTAGAATTTGTAATACTAATGCTAATGAAATCGCACTAATGCCTTAAAAACTATGAACAATTGAGTAAAAAACGCATTTGTTTACAAAAAAAGGGGGATGGATAGATTGCTTTTTTTTCAACTAGCCACCGAACTTTGTTCTATGAAATGGGTGTTATAGTCCCTAGATAATAAATTTAAAAAAACCGCACTTAAAAAATTGCAAAATAATCGCGGAACGCGAAAAAAGACTTTATAGTACAAAAGTTGAATCAAAAAACTAAATCAGCGATTTTTATCCTGCAAACAAACATACTGATGTAAGAATTTTCCGTTTCTAAATTTTTTTTCCGCTACTTTTTTCGCGATTTCTTTTTTCAATTAATCACCGAACTTTGTTCTATGAATTGGGTATTATAGTCCTTAGATTATAAATTTTAAAAAAGCGCACTAAAAAAATTGCAAAATAATCGCGGAATGCGAAAAAAGACTTTATAGTACAAAAGTTGAATTAAAAAACTAATTCAGCGATTTTTATTCTGCAAACAAACATACTGATGTAAGAATTTTCCGTTTTGTAAATTTTTTTCCCGCGACTTTTTTCGCGATTTCTTTTTTCAATTAATCACAGAACTTTGTTCTATGAATTGGTTATTATAGTCCCTAGATTATACATTTAAAAAAAACACACTTAAAAAATTGCAAAATAATCGCGGAATGCGAAAAAAGACTCTATGGTACAAAAATTTAATTAAAAAACTTAATCAGCGATATTCATTCTGCAAACAAATATACTATATTAGAATATTCCTTTTTGCAAATTTTTTTTTCGGGACTTTTTTCGCGATTTTTTTTCCAACTAGCCACCGAACTTTGTTCTATGAAATGGGTTTTATAGTCCCTAGATTATAAATTTAAAAAAACCGCACTTAAAAAATTGCAAAAAAATCGCGGAACCCGAAAAATAACTTTATGGTACAACAATTGAATTAAAAAACTTAATCATCGATTTTCATTCTGCAAACAAACATACTGATGTAAGAATTTTCCTTTTTAGATTTTTTTCCGCGACCTTTTTCGCGATTTCTTTTTTTAATTAATCACCGAACTTTGTCCTATGAATTGGGTCCCTAGATTATAAATTTTAAAAAACCAAAAAATAATCGCGGAACGCGAAAAGACTTTATGGTACAAAAATTGCATTTTTGTTCGCAGGTTGTTAATCGCTGATTAAGTTTTTTATATACTATCGAAGAAAATTTCAAAACTTAAAATTTTTTCTTATTTCATCTGAAATTTATTTAACAGCATTTCCAGCATAATGAGCTTGGACCCTTCTTTATTGAAGGATCATTTACCACCAGATAAATTGATAGATAAAGTGCTGACGGATAAATCAAAACCAAAACAAAATGAAAAATCTAAATTTGAAAAAATGTCTCAAAATTATGCTTCAGATGAAAGCTTCTCAACAAATTCTAATTGTGGAACAATTTCCAAAACGAAAAATAACGCTTCAAGCAATCATAGGCAATAAACTGCTGGTGTTAATCTTAAAACTACATTTGATGAAACAATTAATCAATCTTTTATAATTGATGATTCTATCTTATCTCATCAAAGCCCAATTGGTACAAAACTTTCAGGAATTAATTCAAATAAAATTAATATAATCAGTGAAATTACCGATCCCGCTGAAATTGCTTTGCAGTGTTGAAAAATTTTCAATTCTGCTTTTAACGCTAAGAAGAATATGATTCCTCATCACCATAAAGATTCTATTGATAATTCAATGGAATAAAAATGGAAGAAGACGAAAACAATGCAAACGTAAACGGTCAAATAATATTAAGGTAGATTTATCAAATTTTAATACAGGAAAAATAGAAGAAAAAAACAAAACATTATTAAATAAAAACACTCAAAACACACAGAATAGGTTTGCTATTTTGGGAGAGCTTAATTTTGAAAAGGAAACATATAACTCAGAGAAGATTAATTTGGGTAAGAATTCCAAAAAGACAGATTTTAAGAAGGATAATATCTTCTGTCCACCTATATTTTTATTCAACGTCAATATTGAGAACTTAATTGAACAACTTAATGCTAAGAAAGTTGTTTATAAAATTATCAACAAAAATAGGTATAAGAGTAAATTATTTTTAAAGGATGCATTAGTTCATTCTGAAATGATGCAACTTCTAAGGGATAAGAATGTTGACTCATACTCATATACCCCTATTGAGCAAAAACGAGCGAATATTGTTTTACGTGGTTTATATTATAAAACCAACATGGAAAATATTAAAACAGAAATTGATTCGTTAATTCCAGATACAGTAGATTCTGTTTCGAAATTCACAACTCCATTTTCTAGAAAAAATGGTTTTGAAACTGGTTTATTTTTGATAGCTTTAATTCCGGGTAAATCTTTGACTGAATTAATTAACATTAAATACATTTTAAATCAGAGGATCACTTGGGAGTCTCCTAAAAAGAACTCAAGGGAAATTCAATGCTGGCGTTGTCAGAAATGGGGTCATATGTCTCGTAATTGCAATAGACCATGTGCGTGTGTAAAATGTGATGAAAATCATGCACCAGGAGAGTGCAAATTTAAATCGGATAAGGATAATTTACCATTCTGTAATAACTGCAAAGAACGTGGCCACCCCTCAAATTTTAAAGGTTGTTCTGAATACAAAAGGTATGCAGAAATAAGGAAAGGAATTATACACGAAATGAAGACAAAGAAACAAAGCGTTTCTAATAATGTTACTAATGCCTTAATTGGACCTAGCATTGTTCGTCAGGGAAAATCCTTTGCTAGCCATTTCCAAAATATTAATTTCAATCATACCAATCAGAATATTGCAAAGCCTACAATCATTGGAGAATTTTTAAAGATTGCAAAAATTCTTTGTCCACCAGAGACAATGTCTTTAGAGGAAAAATTAGAAAATTTTGTCAGAAATTATAGGAAACTTTCAAAGGAAGAGGCTACACAGCAATGTCGTGGTCTTTTAATTGAAGTAAACAAGACTTATGACCCATAATGTATTTAAATTGCTCACATTTAATGTTCGATCTCTCGTTGAAGTTAGTCGAAGGATAGATTTATTGAACACTTTAACAGCTAATAAGATAGATATAGCCTTTGTTCAAGAGACTCATTTAAGGAAACGCCAAGGTGTTATTTTTAATAATTATAATTTTATTAGAGATAATAGCTCTCAGGGTGTTGCTATTATTTTAAGAAGTTCTTATAAATACTCTAGAGTAAACATTATAGATTTGGAGTTTCCAAATGTTTTTATAACAGTTGATATAATGAGTAATGGTATAAATAAGAAGTTTTTATTTGGATCCGTATATATTCCATGTAATCATGATGCACAAAAATTAAGAAATGGTCTAATTCGCTTAGAAAACTTTTCTCAAAATTTTGATGGAACTTTTATTGGAGGTGATTTCAATGCAAAACATACTTCCTGGGGCGATACCATGAACAATGCCAATGGAAATATATTTTTTGATTTCTTACAACATAACTTATATTTTGTACGTATTTCTGATGTGGGACCAACATTTCCTAACGGCTCATCATTTCTAGACCATTTTCTAATAAGTTCCAATTGTTTGGATTCATCAAATTGAAATTTCGAAATTATTAGTCTGCCTACGTTTTCTGACCACTATCCTCTTAAATTGCAAATTAATCTTCCAAATTTAGAGATCATCCTAAATAGTCCATCAACTGTAACTTGTTTTCGGAATACAAATTGGGATAGTTTTAGAAACAATGTGAGTTGTGAACTTCTGAATCATTTTCCACCTTCTAATAGAAATCTTTTAAATTCGGAAATCGATAATCACATCGATACATTTACGACAACTTTAAACTTAATTTCAAATGAACATTCAGAGAAAATTGAACCAGGAAACCGAAAATTTGTAGTTTCAGATAGAATAAAAAATATGTTCAGAATCAAATACAACTGGCAAAGGGCTTTAAAGCGAATTTACCACAGAAATTTTAATCGTTCTGATCCTGATTATAAATTATTATCCAAGCAAATTCAACTGTTGAATGTTATCATTAAAAGACAAGTGGAACTAGAACATTCAATTCATTATTCAAGGTTTGTTACTTTGGACGAAATCGTTGCTGATTCAAGGATTATTAACAACAAAAAGTCAAGTGGATTAGACAATATATCTAATTTCATTTTAAGAAAGCTTCCAATAAAGGCATTTGAGTATCTCACGATTATTTTTAATAATTGTTTAAATAACGGTTATTTCCCAGATACGTGAAAAATTTCAAAAATTGTTCCTATACGAAAGAAAAAAGATAGTATTGACATAAACGATTTACGACCAATTTCATTGCTTTCCAATGTAGGTAAATTTTTTGAGGGTGTTATTCGAAAGAAAATGGATTTTGAAATAACAGCTTCTTATATTCCAGATCTACAATTTGGTTTTAAGGTTGGACATTCTGCAGTTGATGCGTTGCTTAAATTTCAAAATGATGTTGTGTGCAATCTTCGTAAACGTTTTTACACTGTGGCTGTTTCTTTGGATGTAGAAAAGGCGTTTGATCACGCATATCATGATGGCATTCTTTATAAGATGATACAAATTGGATTTAATCCTTCTATAATTAAACTATTCCGTAGTTTTTTCTCAAAAAGATTATTTTGTGTTCAATTTAATGCTAAATTGTCTGGATTTGGAAGCGTAAGTTGTGGAGTTCCACAAGGTTCAATTTTAGCACCTCATCTCTTTAATATATTTATGCATGATTTCCCTCACCGGGCTCCATTGGTCTTCTGTACGCAGATGATTCTCTTATATATTCACATAACGAGTCCCCACTTGAGGCTTTAAGAAAAGTTTCTAATCATTTGACAATTGTAAAGTGTTTTTATGACAACTGGGGAGTTAAAATTAATACATCTAAATGTGAAGCCATTTGTCTACGTAATGCATCTGGTAAATGTAAACGTTTTGTTGTACCGGAAAGCAAATCTTTGAAGCTTTTTTCAGAAAGTATTGAAATACCTTTTAAGGAAAATATTAAATATCTTGGAATATTCTTTAATAATCTTCTGAAGTTCAACAAACATGCTAGAGTTGTATTGCAGAGAGCATATAGGGTAATGTTTGCATTTTCTAAAATTTTATATAGCAAAGATCTACCGGTGAAAACTAAACTTGTATTATATAAAACCAGTATAAGGCCAATCTTTTTGTATGGTTTTCCAATATGGTTTAATATATCACCTATAATTATCAAGGAAATGGAGATATTTGAAAGAAAAGTTTTGAGATGCTGTATTGGAAAAAACTACGAACCTTTTTGTAAACGCTTTTCAAATCGATTTATTTATAACCAATCGGGAATAACGCCAATTGGTCTCTATGTTTCTGATATTTTGAAAAGATTTATTGAAAGACTCTCTGTACATGAGAATCCCTATATGAAATCTGTTTTTAATATACAAAATCATTTTAGTTGGTCAAACATAAACTATTTATCACCTATTGGCTATATGAATCAGAGACAATTAATTATAGAGATAGGAAATCAAAACTTACACTACTCGCCGGTAGGGTGCGCTGAAATTTAGTATCACCTGAGCAACTATTTAGTATCACTTTAGTATCAGCTGAGCCTATATTTAAAAACTAAAAAATTGCTGAAAACTGCGCAAAATAAGAAAAAATCAAGCGCAAAATATTTTCAAATAATAAAATTTGAGAATTCTTTTTTTTTATTTGGTTTTTTGTTTGTTATTATTTCAATTTAAATAAAAAAAGAAAATTGTCAATTTTTTGAACAAAGTGCCATCTAGTGATAACGATGTCGTTATAACTTTTGTTTTTGGTGATGCCATACCCCTAGGGTTTGGGATTTCCCGGACTTTTTTATTTCCCGGGAAACGGGAATGAAAAAAGTTTATTCCCGGGATTCCCGGGAATCCCGGGAAATACTTTTGAACAAAATTGCTAATGAAAACCACCTATATAAGTAATTTTTGTTTAAAAAAAACACTATTTCAGTGCAAATGCAGTCTGTGTAGTGAGAATTCAAAGTAAAAATTATCAGAATGTTGAACATTTGATTTCACATAAATTACTCGCAGCACTGACAAATGAATTGCATGATTCCAGTAGGCACCTACTACTGGACTGTCGGAAACAAACCGTTTCATCACACTTGGCCCATTAGATATGGTGACCACAATGTTATTTTCCAAAGACAAATAAAACTCTTGTAGTCTTATTTCTACAATTCTTCTTATTTCATCAGCATTACATCTTCCTGATATATAAACCAACCCCAGGTTATAAAATGAATTATATCCGTTTGTACATATGTTCAAATATCTCTTTTGTGACATTCTTGTCCATTCATCTAAGATTATAGTAAATCTCCTATTGTTAGAAATATTGCTCGATATTTCTTTTATCATGATATCTTTTACATGATTGTAGTAATTTAATATAATGTTCTTTACATCGGTTTCAGTTTTTTCCAATGCCAGGTTTTTATTATAAAAACTTTCTCGAATAAACGAAGATCTAGTTATGGTGCGGATTGACTGCAGCTAATTTGGATATCATTTCAGGAAATGTTTGCCCTACCATAAAACCTTTAATGCCTATTCAGCTTACACTTTTTTCTTCAGGTACTTTGCTAATTTTAGCTGAAACGTTATTCTTGTTGTTTTCTTCAAGAGAAGTTGCATGACCATCAATTTTTTTTTTTTTGTGAACCAAATTTAGATGTCGGATAACCAAATTTAGATACCACCGTTAACCATTAGTCTTTTCTTTTCACATTTATTAATGAAAACGTTACTTATAAAATTATTGACCCTTAATATAAAGGCGTATTTTAAATTTAAAGTCGACTTTATTTTAAATCAAACGGTTTTGTTCATTTTGTGTATGAAAACCTTACAAAAATATTTATATTTTCAAATATTTTGATTGGTTGAAAATAAATTAACCAATCAGAATGCTCCAAAAATAAACCAAGCCACCCAATATTTTAACAAAGTGGAATTTAACTAAAATATACATTTGAAAATTTTAGATAGTAAGGGCGATTATTTGTAAGAAACAAGACTTTTTGTTCATATTTCTTTTAAACATTTTAACAAGTTTTTAGATTTTACTACTTAAATTTTGAATAAGTTATGCGAAAAATCTTTATTAGTTGAAATGCTCCTTATTACTTGGCAAAGATTTTATTTGTGTGTCAAATAAATGTATTCCCTTTTAAAAGATTTTTACAATGACATTTTTGTTTTGGTATTTAAAATGTTTTTTATGACTAAAATTAAAAAATCCTATTCGAAACAAAAACAATTTAAAAAATTTAATATTTTTAAAATTTCCCGTTTTCCCGGGAAAAATATATTATTTTCCCGGGAATTCCCGGCAAACTTTTCCCGGGATTTCCCGGGAATTCCCGCCCGGGATTTCCCGAACCCCAAACCCTACATACCCCTGATATGAATGAACCACCTCCAAACTTCGATTTAAATATTTCATTATGTTTTGACTTTTATATAAAAAGCTATTCCGGTACACACAGGGGTTAAATTTGTACCGCCACTAGTTTTTGTTATGTTTTGTGTGTTTTGTGAGTTTTGATTTTTTTTTTTTTTTTTTTTTTATTATTTTATTTATTTTTTATTTAATACATATTAATCTAATTTTAAGTTAGTTGTAAGTTAATTTAAGGAGATAATCTCTCCAATTATGAAAGCTACGGGAGCAAGAGCATATCGATTTCATGTTTACCTTTTAATAGAATTTTTATAAACTTATTAACGGAAAGCATGGCGCTGTTTTGAAATGATCGTAAATTAAGATAATACTTTCTAGTCTTAAGTCTTCTTTCTTTAATTTATATTGTGTTAAAATCTTATATTGTTTTTTGAAAAAAGGCTCAATAAAAATTTCTACTATTTTTGTGCCATAAAGCCTTTTTTCGCGTTCCGCGATTATTTTGCAATTTATTACTTGTGGTTATTTAGAATCATAACCTAGGGTCTATAAGCCCAATTCATAGAATAAAGTTCAGTGGCTAGTTGCAAAAAATACCGCGAAAAAATGCTGCGCAAAAGAAATTTTGCAAAAAGGAAAATTCTTACATCAGTATATTTGTTCGCAGAATGAAAATCGCTGATTAAGTTTTTTAATTAAATTTTTGTAGCATAAAATTTTTTTCGCGTTTCACGATTATTTTACAATTTTTTAAGAACGGTTTTGTTAAATATATAATCTAGGGACAATAATACCCAATTCACAGAACAAAGTTCTGTGATTAATTGAAAAAAGAAATCGCGAAAAAAGTCGCGGAAAAAAATTTACAAAAAGGAAAGTTCTTACATCAGAATGTTTGCTGGCAGAATAAAAATCGCTGATTTAGTTTTTTAATTCAACTTTTGTACCATAAAGTCTTTTTTTCGCGTTCCGCGGTTATTTTGGAATTTTTTAAGTGTGGTTTTTTAAAATTTATAATCTAGGGACTATAATACCCAATTCATAGAACAAAGTTCTGTCATTAATTCAAAAAAGAAATCGCGAAAAAAAGTCGCGGAAGAAAAATTTCCAAAAAGGAAAATTCTTACATCAGTATGTTTGTTTGCAGAATAAAAATCGCTGATTTAGTTTTTTAATTCAACTTTTGTACCATAAAGTCTTTTTTCGCGTTCCGCGGTTATTTTGCAATTTTTTAAGTGTGGTTTTTTAAAATTTATAATCTAGGGACTATAATACTCAATTCATAGAACAAAGTTCTGTGATTAATTGAAAAAATAAATCGCGAAAAAAGTCGCGGAAAAAAAATTTACAAAAAGGAAAATTCTTACATCAGAATGTTTGTTTGCATTTTAAAAATCGCTGATTTAGTTTTTTAATTCAACTTTTGTACTATAAAGTCTTTTTTCGCGTTCCGCGATTATTTTGCAATTTTTTAAGTGCGGTTTTTTTAAATTTATTATCTAGGGACTATAACACCCATTTCATAGAACAAAGTTCGGTGGCTAGTTGGAAAAAAAATCTACAATTTGGTTTTAAGGTTGGACATTCTACAGTTGATGCGTTGCTTAAATTTCAAAATGATGTTGTGTGCAATCTTCGTAAACGTTTTTGCACTGTGGCTGTTTCTTTGGATGTAGAAAAGGCGTTTGATCACGCATATCATGATGGCATTCTTTATAAGATGCCAAAGTCTTTTTTCGCGTTCCGCGGTTATTTTGCAATTTTTAAGTGTGGTTTTTTAAAATTTATAATCTATGGACTATAATACTCAATTCATAGAACAAAGTTCTGTGATTAATTGAAAAAAGGAATCGCGAAAAAAGTCGCGGAAAAAAAATTTACAAAAAGGAAAATTCTTACATCAGAATGTTTGTTTGCATTTTAAAAATCGCTGATTTAGTTTTTTAATTCAACTTTTGTACTATAAAGTCTTTTTTCGCGTTCCGCGATTATTTTGCAATTTTTTAAGTGCGGTTTTTTTAAATTTATTATCTAGGGACTATAACACCCATTTCATAGAACAAAGTTCGGTGGCTAGTTGAAAAAAAAATCTACAATTTGGTTTTAAGGTTGGACATTCTACAGTTGATGCGTTGCTTAAATTTCAAAATGATGTTGTGTGCAATCTTCGTAAACGTTTTTGCACTGTGGCTGTTTCTTTGGATGTAGAAAAAGCGTTTGATCACGCATATCATGATGGCATTCTTTATAAGATGCCAAAGTCTTTTTTTGCGTTCCGCGGTTATTTTGCAATTTTTTAAGTGTGGTTTTTTAAAATTTATAATCTATGGACTATAATACTCAATTCATAGAACAAAGTTCTGTGATTAATTGAAAAAAGAAATCGCGAAAAAAGTCGCGGAAAAAAAATTTACAAAAAGGAAAATTCTTACATCAGAATGTTTGTTTGCATTTTAAAAATCGCTGATTTAGTTTTTTAATTCAACTTTTGTACTATAAAGTCTTTTTTCGCGTTCCGCGATTATTTTGAAATTTTTTTAGGTGCGGTTTTTTTAAATTTATTATCTAGGGACTATAACACCCATTTCATAGAACAA
This sequence comes from Leucophora obtusa, assembly GCA_949987735.1. NCBI lineage: Eukaryota > Metazoa > Arthropoda > Insecta > Diptera > Anthomyiidae > Leucophora > Leucophora obtusa. The sequence goes on from OX465295.1 coordinate 247,628,842, forward strand.
AGTTCGGTGGCTAGTTGAAAAAAAATCGCGAAAAAATGTCGCGGAAAAAAAAATTTGCAAAAAGGAAAATTCTTACATCAGTATAAATATTTATTTGTAGAATGAAAATCGCTGATAAAGTTTTTGTACCATAAAGCTTTTTTTCGCGTTCCGCCATTATTTTTCAATTTTTTAAGTGTGGTTTTTGTAAAATTAGAATCTGGTTACTATAATACCCATAACTCATACCAAAGACTGGTGGTTAGTTTGAAAAAAAAGTTTGCGAAACTAATTTTGCAAAAATAAAATTCTTGCATCAATATATTCCTTTGCACAATGTAAATCGCTGATTAAGTATTTTAATTAATTTTTTATACCACAAAACCCTTTTCGCATTCCGCATTTGCAAGCTCAGAAATGAATTTGAAATCTATAAAATGACGTTTACAAATGCCAATTCTTTTTTATAATTGAAGCATTAGTAATCGTAATGAATTTACTATACAATTGGCATAAGTAATGAAATCGATGTATTTCAAAGCATTAGCATTAGTCCAAGTAATAATAATGCCAAAAATTTCATTAGCATTAGTTTCAATTTAATGGTAATGAAATCACCAATTAATTTGTCCAAATAATTAATTAGTCTCATGTATGGTACTAATACAGTTTATTAAATTTTAAATCGTATTTTGTATTTTAAATATTTTTTTTTTAATTGATTTCAAAAAAATCAATGCTTTAAATTTAAATAAAGGTTCCGAAATTGCAATATATATGTCCCGAGAATTCCCGGGACATAAACCCTAATTCTAATATGATATTCCATTCATTAATTTATTGCTTTTCGTTCCAAAGTTACAGAGAACATTGTGAATCAAATACATTTTTCCCGAAAAACAAAAACGCACCTAAGGGGTTAAAAAAATTATTTTTCCAACTTTTTTATCTTAAATGCCGCTAATTTTTAAAAAGAACGATCCCCCTGAATTAGCTTCCGCTTTCTCTATGATTCAACGCACTGTGCGGCGCACAGTTGGAAAAATCACCAATCTAGCTAATAAAAAATCGTATCTCTTAAACTATTGATCTGAGAAGTTAGAAATGTATGGAGCGATTGTAGCGAATAGAGTCTTCTTTAAATATATTGTATTTGTAGACACCCTGTTTAATTACAGGGTGCACCAAAAGGAAGGTTTTAGTGGAAATTACACTGAAATTTAGTATCTCTTTAAAATTGGTATGAAAATTTTCCGAAAGTATTGCCCTATGTTGCATTTATGTAATTTGATAGATTTAATCATTCACCTATAGGGGTTGCTGTTACTATATTTAGTAACATTTCAAATACGATGTAGCTCCGAAGAGCAATGTATTTAGTTATACAAAATAAATTAAAATTTTTTGTTAAACAAAACACAATTAAAAACCTTTTTATATGTACATTAAATCACAGAAATAGTATTTTGCAATATATATTTATATCAAAAATTACTGTCATCAAATATGGATATGATTAAACTTTAAAAAATAAACTTTTCGTATTTTTAATAAATAAATATATACAATTTTATTTATTCGTAACAACAAAAGGATCAAATCTTCTTTTTTTAAAATTAGAGAAAACAACATTTAAGTTGACATTATAAATGAAACTAATATACTAAGTTTTAATTCATTCATTATTATTTTTATTTATTTAAAGATCAACAAAAAAATTTGCTAATATTATCAAAATATATATAATACAAATTAAGAAAAAAAAAAATATTGCATAAAACCAAATTCAAACTTATATTTATTTAATTTTTATTTTTTAAACTAAATAAATTACAATACAATTACAATAAAAAATAAAAAATAAATAAATTATTCGCTTTCAGAGCCTGAGTCCTGGGCTTCTTCGCATTGATCGGGAATCATTGGGTCACAAAGCAGCTCACGAACTTCGCTGGAAAGAGGCTCCAAGGCTCTATAGTTGATGGATGACTTTTTTGATATTGGTGAAATATAAGGATCCGATGAATAAAGCAGTGTATTGAGTAAATCTTGCATAGTTTTCTCACGCGTCATTTTTCGAGTGTGAAATTCCCGGTAATTACGGAAATATTTATTTCTGCATTCCATTGCTTTTTCCGAAAGCATTCTAATTGGCAAACACGCGTATTTGATAACATCAGCCCCATTCATTAAAATTTTATGTACGCTGGATGGCATGTTATACCAGGGGTATAAATCCACGTACAATTTGGATGTACTTTCAGTCATTTTTTTAAAGGAATCTTTATTTATTGCGTAACCACATGCCATTGTTTTTAATATAACACCCAAATTACTTATTAATTTTTCGTCGACTCCTGTAATTGATGATGCCAAGCCAGGGTTTTTGAAGAACATCCTAGCCGTATTGCCGTCATTGGTTGTTCCAAACCCAGGCTTTGGTATATCTACAAGTAGGTTCATATATTTTTTTAAATCATCAATAATTTTTTTTTTCTTTGTGCAACGGCTAATTTATCGTCATCGCCTCTTATTTGCCATTTTTTGTGTCAAGCCTATAGGCTATGAGCAAAATACACTCAAAACACCTTATCCATGCATGCAGTGTGGAAAGTCTATAGGCATACAAGGATTCATTTGGCTTTAAATCTTTAATCTTATTTAAATTATTCATGATTTTTGGAGTAGATCCGCATATTCCACATGATTGTGTTGATGTTTCTGCGATTGCACTAAATGCCTTACCATCAATCATGGTAAGACAGAATTTATGATCCACGTTCAGATCTAAGTCTGTAACTTTTGTTTCTATTATACTTTGTAACGACGTGTTTTCACTTTTTAAGCTGGGGCATACTCAGCGTGCCCAGGATCCGTTACAAACTATTTATTTTTCGATAAGAGAAGAAAACACTGCGCAATTTAATAATTTTTTCATAACACGTTATAAACTTTATTATTTAATTGTTCTTAAATACGTAACAAGTTGACACGACACGACACGAATATTTAATTTTTTACAGCCAGCAGAAGTCGGTCCCGTAGTAAACAACAGTACTTTGTATTGGGGTAGAGCAGGACGATAGCTCACTCTCACGGCGATGATTGAACAGAGCGATAGCTCACACTCACGGCGAAGATTTGAGCAGAGCGATAGCTCACGCTCACGGCGAGGATTTGAGCAGAGCGATAGCTCATGCTCACGGCGAGGATTGAGTAGAGCGATAGCTCACGCTCACGGTGAGGATTGAGCAGAGCGATAGCTCACGCTCACGGCGAGGATTGAGCAGAGCGATAGCTCACGCTCACGGCCAGGATTGAGCAGAGCGATAGCTCACGGAGAGGATTGAGCAGAGCGATAGCTCACGCTCACGGCGAGGATTTGAGCAGAGCGATAGCTCACGCTCACGGCGAGGGTTTGAGCAGAGCGATAGCTCAGGCTCACGGCGAGGATTGAGCAGAGCGATAGCTCACGCTCACGGCGAGGATTGAGCAGAGCGATAGCTCACGCTCACGGCGAGATTTGAGCAGAGCGATAGCTCACGCTCACGGAGAGATTTGAGCAGAGCGATAGCTCATGCTCACGGCGAAATTTGAGCAGAGCGATAGCTCACGCTCACGGCGAGGATTGAGCAGAGCGATAGCTCACGCTCACGGCGAGATTTGAGCAGAGCGATAGCTCACGGCGAGAGTGGTCACTGAGCAGAACGATAGTTCACGCTCGCGTCGGAATGGGCAACAGAACGGTATGGAGCGATTGTAGCGAATAGAGTCTTCTTTAAATATATTGTATTTGTAGACACCCTGTTTAATTACAGGGTGCACCAAAAGGAAGGTTTTAGTGGAAATTACACTGAAATTTAGTATCTCTTTAAAATTGGTATGAAAATTTTCCGAAAGTATTGCCCTATGTTGCATTTATGTAATTTGATAGATTTAATCATTCACCTATAGGGGTTGCTGTTACTATATTTAGTAACATTTCAAATACGATGTAGCTCCGAAGAGCAATGTATTTAGTTATACAAAATAAATTAAAATTTTTTGTTAAACAAAACACAATTAAAAACCTTTTTATATGTACATTAAATCACAGAAATAGTATTTTGCAATATATATTTATATCAAAAATTACTGTCATCAAATATGGATATGATTAAACTTTAAAAAATAAACTTTTCGTATTTTTAATAAATAAATATATACAATTTTATTTATTCGTAACAACAAAAGGATCAAATCTTCTTTTTTTAAAATTAGAGAAAACAACATTTAAGTTGACATTATAAATGAAACTAATATACTAAGTTTTAATTCATTCATTATTATTTTTATTTATTTAAAGATCAACAAAAAAATTTGCTAATATTATCAAAATATATATAATACAAATTAAGAAAAAAAAAAATATTGCATAAAACCAAATTCAAACTTATATTTATTTAATTTTTATTTTTTAAACTAAATAAATTACAATACAATTACAATAAAAAATAAAAAATAAATAAATTATTCGCTTTCAGAGCCTGAGTCCTGGGCTTCTTCGCATTGATCGGGAATCATTGGGTCACAAAGCAGCTCACGAACTTCGCTGGAAAGAGGCTCCAAGGCTCTATAGTTGATGGATGACTTTTTTGATATTGGTGAAATATAAGGATCCGATGAATAAAGCAGTGTATTGAGTAAATCTTGCATAGTTTTCTCACGCGTCATTTTTCGAGTGTGAAATTCCCGGTAATTACGGAAATATTTATTTCTGCATTCCATTGCTTTTTCCGAAAGCATTCTAATTGGCAAACACGCGTATTTGATAACATCAGCCCCATTCATTAAAATTTTATGTACGCTGGATGGCATGTTATACCAGGGGTATAAATCCACGTACAATTTGGATGTACTTTCAGTCATTTTTTTAAAGGAATCTTTATTTATTGCGTAACCACATGCCATTGTTTTTAATATAACACCCAAATTACTTATTAATTTTTCGTCGACTCCTGTAATTGATGATGCCAAGCCAGGGTTTTTGAAGAACATCCTAGCCGTATTGCCGTCATTGGTTGTTCCAAACCCAGGCTTTGGTATATCTACAAGTAGGTTCATATATTTTTTTAAATCATCAATAATTTTTTTTTTCTTTGTGCAACGGCTAATTTATCGTCATCGCCTCTTATTTGCCATTTTTTGTGTCAAGCCTATAGGCTATGAGCAAAATACACTCAAAACACCTTATCCATGCATGCAGTGTGGAAAGTCTATAGGCATACAAGGATTCATTTGGCTTTAAATCTTTAATCTTATTTAAATTATTCATGATTTTTGGAGTAGATCCGCATATTCCACATGATTGTGTTGATGTTTCTGCGATTGCACTAAATGCCTTACCATCAATCATGGTAAGACAGAATTTATGATCCACGTTCAGATCTAAGTCTGTAACTTTTGTTTCTATTATACTTTGTAACGACGTGTTTTCACTTTTTAAGCTGGGGCATACTCAGCGTGCCCAGGATCCGTTACAAACTATTTATTTTTCGATAAGAGAAGAAAACACTGCGCAATTTAATAATTTTTTCATAACACGTTATAAACTTTATTATTTAATTGTTCTTAAATACGTAACAAGTTGACACGACACGACACGAATATTTAATTTTTTACAGCCAGCAGAAGTCGGTCCCGTAGTAAACAACAGTACTTTGTATTGGGGTAGAGCAGGACGATAGCTCACTCTCACGGCGATGATTGAACAGAGCGATAGCTCACACTCACGGCGAAGATTTGAGCAGAGCGATAGCTCACGCTCACGGCGAGGATTTGAGCAGAGCGATAGCTCATGCTCACGGCGAGGATTGAGTAGAGCGATAGCTCACGCTCACGGTGAGGATTGAGCAGAGCGATAGCTCACGCTCACGGCGAGGATTGAGCAGAGCGATAGCTCACGCTCACGGCCAGGATTGAGCAGAGCGATAGCTCACGGAGAGGATTGAGCAGAGCGATAGCTCACGCTCACGGCGAGGATTTGAGCAGAGCGATAGCTCACGCTCACGGCGAGGGTTTGAGCAGAGCGATAGCTCAGGCTCACGGCGAGGATTGAGCAGAGCGATAGCTCACGCTCACGGCGAGGATTGAGCAGAGCGATAGCTCACGCTCACGGCGAGATTTGAGCAGAGCGATAGCTCACGCTCACGGAGAGATTTGAGCAGAGCGATAGCTCATGCTCACGGCGAAATTTGAGCAGAGCGATAGCTCACGCTCACGGCGAGGATTGAGCAGAGCGATAGCTCACGCTCACGGCGAGATTTGAGCAGAGCGATAGCTCACGGCGAGAGTGGTCACTGAGCAGAACGATAGTTCACGCTCGCGTCGGAATGGGCAACAGAACGATAGTTCACGCTCCCGCTGTTAGTCCGTGTTATGGCACAGAGCGATAGCTCACGTTGCCGTCCCTATCGTCAGCTGTCCTAGGTAGTCTAGTTGGTTAAAGGTGTTGAACGATAGTTAAACCCCTTTAAGCTATTTAGGTAAAATCTTCTTTAAATGCAGAAAGATATTTCACGCACTTATAGAAGGTCTTACCTCGTTGCTGTCCACTGGCTAATTAATTCAAAATCGATCAATGCAGCAGCTTTTATACATGTTGATCGATGACACATAAACATTCACACATATGTATTACACAGTTGACAACAATTACATGAGTGTTACAATTAGTAGTACAATGATGCATTTTATAGTATTTTCTAATGTTCAATGTTATGTTTGACATCTAGATGGCATTTTTAATAAAATACTGTTAAATTCAAATATAATTTAAATAAATTAGAACACTGATAAGGAACCAATAATAAAATTAATTTTATATATATACATGAGACGCAAAAACGAATGCACTGACTTTTGCTCGTCTCAACTTTCAATTTGATGTTTTATTTTATTTACTTCATTTTTTATAAGGACAATTGTTTCTTTTTCAAATGTTAATTTAATCGGCCGACAGAATCGGTTTGATGACGGTCGAGGATTTTGCCACAAAATATTATCTTTATCTTTAAGTTGCAATGGGACTAAGCAAATTGCGAATAAATTCTCATCAGACTTACCTTCTGGACATTTTTGCTTATATGTGGAGTGTCCACTACTTCCATCATAACCCCATTTGTATATCATTGTAATATTTTTTGACGATGACATATTTCTCGATTTCATAATTACGTCTTTTTGGTATTCCACGATTCTGCTAGCTGTGTGGTCCACTAGAGCTTGAAGACTGACTTCTGCAGAAAAGTTTGTAACATATATTGAGGAGTCTTTGGGATAACATTTTTTTTGCCTCACGAATTACATTGTATGGTGGATAAATGTTTGCATTACGACTTTTAGCTCCTGATTGCATTAGCATATACGAACTTTTAGTATAGTCTCCGTCTATATATAGCGCTAAGGCTTCGTCAGGTGTATATGGTATGCAAGTTTCGTCAGGAATGGAGAGGGCTCTTTTAATTTTGGATGCCGTTCCTGGAGATTTTTGTATATCTTTTATTAAACCTGCAGCATCCCGTTTACCAGATTTGTAAAGACTTACACTGATAGCGAAAATCAATTCCTCTTTACTTGTAGTTTTTACAAGATCAGCCACCTTCAGTTTTTTAGATACGTCGCTTGATTCTGTGAAGGCTTTAGATGGACGTCCTCGGTATTGTGAAGGACCCGGTATATCGTCATTTTCAAGACAAGACAAATCAATGTTTGTGTTTAACCATTCCTTGTGATTTCGTTCAAAAACTTGTGTTGTTCGTTTGCATTCGCTCCATTTTTTGGTGAATCTGCTACACAACAATTTTAAGGTTTTTTCAATTTTTTTACACTTTTCACTTCCTTTATCATTGACTAGTCCAAGCTTCGAAAAACGTGACTAATCACAAAAATCATCTTTTGTGAACTTGAATTGGCATTTCGCCAAACTTCAAAACATTCTTTATAAGTAATTTGCATTTTCAAAAAAACTGTAGCTTTAAGCTTAGTGAAACGCAACTTATAAAGAAATATTAATTAAATTTCCGATATTTCCTTTGCCGTATATTGCAATTGTATAAAAAGGAAAAATGCATTTATGTGAAAGCACTTGAATATCGCCCACAAGTAATATTTGTTTAAACAAGCCCTTAAAACTCTACTTTGTGGCGGTTTGTGGCACCCAAAATTTTCTCCAGACTTACCTCATTAGGTCTAGTGTCAAATTCAAAAATTAGTTTGGCGGTACTTAGCGGTCCTTTTTTCTAATCTCTTTACACATTAAGGAATTTTGACAAAAATATACTTTTATGTACTTACTCGCAAGGGGTATTACTAAAATCATTTTCTATACAATACATCGTGTCCACGTACTCTTTAGGACTTGTTTTATCAAAAAAAAAAATATAGGTTCAATAGTGCAATAAAACTTTTCATAATACATTGGGGGAAACGTGAAACCAACGTGCTACTTATCCATTGCATACATTTACAGCCCTGTATTTTCATAACTAACATATAAATCGAAAAATGTTGAATGCAGTTTTAAGTATCAACTATCATTGAATTATTATATGCTATAGGTTTATAAATTTGTAAAAAAAAAAAATAGTTTTTATAAGCTAGATTGGTAATTTTTCCCACAGTGCGGGGCTGCAAAATTTTCGGCTTGAATATTTTTTATGAAATTGTAGTTCTTAGTAACGAAAACATTTCTAAAAAATATCATCATTATTTAAGTGCGGCCTTGCTTCAGTCGGCTTATATTTTAATCCGATGTTAGCCGAGTCAAACGGCGGCGTCTAAGAACTCGTGACCAGCTGCTCCGATTTTAAGCCTATTGGCATCGGACTCTGACATGGCATTCTGCAAATTGACGTCACGCTGTGTATCTTTTGATACTATGGTAGCTGCATTGATTCCAAAGTACAATTTTATACTTGTTTTTATACTTTGTAATTATTTGTTTTAAGTTTCTGTTCGAATTTGTGAATTTAAGTTTTCAAAAATACTGTCTAATATTTTCATTATATATATACATTTTGTTGAAGAAACATCAATTAAGAGTTAGGGGAAGTGCGACACACTTGATGCGGATAAAGTTGAAGTCGAATATCTTCTAAACTATTCAATATTTTTTATTGTTTTAATATTTTTCTGAAAGCTTTCTGAAATAGGTATTTTTATTCTGAAAAAAATATTCTGGCTTTATAACTTTTTGGGTAATAATTAAAAATATAAATCGCTATAAAAGGATAAAGTGTGTTATACCATGAATACACTTGATCCCTATATGTAACACACATGATCCCGGGGATCAAATGTATATTAGAAAAAAGTATTTATTTAAATTAATACATCAGATATAAATAATTTACTCAAAGCGTTTTATTTCTAAAAAAAAATAAAAAATACCATTTTTTACTATGTCTTTACTTATTTGCGGCCTGTAGCCCCTATGGACAGTTTCGTATATTTTAAATCTAATTGCTTAAAAACGTCGTATGATATTGTTGCGATTCATGAAGTTTTTAATTATATGTTTTCGAAAATAAAATTCATCTAAGATTGAAAAGATTACATATGGAAAAACCTTATTCTTGTAATTTTTATGTTTTTGGGTTCCTTTAGATTTCGACGAAATATGGATATGTGATACAACTTACAAAAAAAAAAAAATGTTGTCCCAACCGAATTTGGTTCCAACCGCTGCAACCGGTTATTTCAATAATATTTTGATTGCCACAACCCCATTTCGGTAGCCACAGCCCTATTTCAGTTGGAACAACAGAAATTGGATTGTGGCAACCGAATTATCGGTTTCAGCAAATGAACGATTCGGTTGGAACCAAATTCGGTTGGGACAACAACATTTTTTTGTAGGTGCAGGGGACAAAATTAAATAACTTTTGGTTCTAAACATATCGGCTCAAATTGAAATTTATGGGATAGAAGTGAGTTTCAAAGTTGTTCGAATCTTTTTTGTTTGAAAACTTTTTAGTAATTTTAGTACACTGCTTCATAGATCTTGAAAATACCTTTCATCTGGTATCCAATTTGTATACATTTCCTTGTAAACATGAACAAAAACCCTAAAAACGAAAAACCGGTTAATTTTTTATCCCACTTTTTAACCCCTAAATATCAGATTGGACCGCTAAAAAGGTTCACTTGCTTATTTTTCCATACTCTCTACCACATATACAAATTTCATCCAAATCTGAGTGAGCCATATGCACAGACCTTCCTTGTAAGTGATTTTGTTAAGCGAAATTAGCTTTAAAGTAATGCAGGCAACTCATCTATATATATAAAAATAAGTTGGTATATGTTCGTCATTTTATAACTCGAGAACCACTCAACCGATTTACAAACCAATACATGCGTTGGAAAGGTCTACTTTTACTGATGGTTCTTAAAAAAAAATGATGAAAAATGTCTACGCATACGCGTTATACGCACACTTTTGTGATGGTGTGTTTTTCCCATATAAAATGTGTGATCGATATACAAATTTTTATTTTTCAACGGATTTCTGTCAACCGATTTCAGGGTACGTTGAGGATAGTCTGTAGATGGTTTATGTGAAGTTTGCACGAAATTGGCCCAGTGGTTCCGGAGATATGGCGTCCCTACATATAAAATTTTCGTGTTGCTGTGACAACCAGGCCTTGGCGTTACTATGACAACCAGGCAGCATTTATAGCATTAACCTAATCTAATCTCAGCTTATCCTATCTCATTTATCTCATATCAATTTTTTTTTTGTGGAAACATTTTTTTTGTGAAATATTTTTTTTTGTGGAAAAAGTTTTTTTTTTGGAAACACTTCTTTTTTTTTTGTGGAAACTTTTTTTTTTTTTTTATAAATTTTTTTTTTTTGTGTAAATTTTTTTTGTGAAATATTGTTTTTTTTGTGGCAAAAGTTTTTATTTTAGAAACACTTTTTTTTTGTGGAATTTTTTTTTTTTTTTGTAGAATTTTTTTTTTTTTTGTGGAAACACTTTTTTTGTGTAATTTTTTTTTTTTTTTGGGAAATATTTTTTTTTGTGTAAAAAATTTTTTTGGTAACATTTTTATTTTTTTGTGTAAAATTTTTTTTGTGCAAACACTTTTTTTGGGGAAACATTTTTTTTTTGTGGACAAATTTTTTTTGATGTGGTTTTTTTTTATGTTTTTGTGCAAACTGTTTTTTTTTTTGTGCAAACATTTTTTTTGTGCAAATACTTTTTTTGTGCAAATACATTTTTTTTGTGGAAACACCTTTTTTTTTGTAGAAACATTTTTTTTTTGTGGAAACACTTTTTTTTGTGGAAACTCTTTTTTTTGTGGAAACTTTTTTTTTGAAACACTTTTTTTGTGGCAACACAGTTTTTTTTGTGGCTACTTTTTTTTTGTGGAAACACTTTTTTTGGAAACACTTTTTTTTGTGTAAACTTTTTTTTGTGGAAACACTTTTTTGTGGAAACATTTTTTAAGCACACTTTTGTCCACGGCCACTTTTTTTAACACTCTTTTGTCTACGCACACTTTTTTTTAAACACATTGTTTTTTTTTGTTTTTAAACACACATTTTTATTAAGGAAAGTAATATAGAGTTTGTTTACGACCATTTTTTTTTTGTTTTTTTAAACACTTTTTTTTAACACACTTTCGGGAAAGAACGGGGAAATGAAACGGGGAACAAGTGGAATTGAAACTCGAGAAAATGGCAATGGAACAGAGAACGAAATGGAATACGGAACGAAATGAAACAGAACGGGGAACGAATGGATTCGCAATGACAATAAACTACTCGCAAAGAGAGTCATAGTGTATACATATAAGAGTGACTGACTGACTGACTTATTTTATCATTTAAGCGGCCTATGCTCTTTCACCAAAGTATAAATAAAATCGAAAAATTAAATTTTTTGTGCCTTTGATTAAGAAGATGTAACGATTTTCGTTTTTCGGAAACTACGAAATTGAGCGGAAACGGGTCTTAATTTAATAAATATTGGTACTAATACTAAATTTATTCTTTTTGTCAAATTTCATAATAATTCGTTTTCAAGTTAAAGCGATGTCCCAGAAAGGTATGCTGATAGAATCCTGTATGTAGAGTTTGCTAAAAACCGAAAAATTTTAAAACCGCGGTTTCGGTTTTTCAAAATTATAAAAACCGCGGTTTCGGTTATTTTTCGGTTTTCTTGTGATATTAATAGAATTGTTTTAAAATCATTTAATATGTATGTATGTATAACAATTAAATATTTTAATACATTCAAGATATTTATTAAAATTCGATTGAACTTCTCACTCGAATAAAGGCAATAACACTATTGCTGAAAATTGGAAAAAACGCGGAAGCGGTTATAAATTAAAATTTTTTATTCTTTTTTTGGCAGATTAAACTATTTTTAAAGAGTTTGGAATTTGGAATTAAACAATTTGTTTAAAACAATATAAAGTTGAAATTTTATACAATAAATTTCTCGGACTACGAAATATAACTTTTTGAAATATAAGCGGTGAGAATCTGAACTGAATACGTGAAACTCAATATCTCTTAAACTACATGACTTTTGGTGCAATTTTTTTCTAAAATTGTAATCCTCAGCTTATATTATCTGCAGTAGTAAAAACAAAAAATCTTTAAAGTAATATTTAATGGAGAAATTGATCATTATAATTAAATACAGAATTTTGTAAAATAAGAGCTGAATCCTTTTCGAAATCCTAGGCTCAGTAGTATGTAATTTAATGAATTATTTTAATTGCTTTAAGTATTTGCTAAAAACCGACTTATTTTTGTCGGTTTTCGGTTTCGGTTTTGAGGCCTCAAAAACCGCGATTTCGGTTTCGGTTAAAACCGAACAGCAAACTCTACCTGTATGTGCTTGTATCAAAGTAATGAATTTTTTAAAAGCTAAAGCTGTAGTCTTACTTTGTGTGTATTACACTGTGAGACAAATGATAGGGGTCAGTGATCGGGAAGGGTTCAAACTACCGGGGAAAGTTATATCGGTAAAAAAGAAGTTATACGTGTCCCGGCGTTTCGCTGGGTCACCCCTAGGAATCGAGATATATCGATTTGACCTTTGGTGGTCTTTTTTTTGACATAACTCGAGAACCACTAGTCCGATTTTGCTCAAACAATTTTAAAAAAAGCTCCTGATAAGCATTATCATCGAAGGGGTTTTTATTTTGAAGATTTTTACATTAATAAAAAACATTGTATTTTATTTTCATAAAAATATTTAATTCCTATACAAAACAAATTACATTTTAAACTTTAGGTAGGTACGCTAACAACGTAGCGGGCTCGCCCGATACGACAAAATTCGTTTTCAGTTTAACTGACATCCCAAAAACTAGGCCTAAGGCACGCCACAAAATCTAGCGGGCTTGCCCGCTAGTACTTACGTACAATATACAGTTAATTTGTCCAATAATATTCGTTTGTTTATTTAAAAGCATTTTTGTCAACAAATACGCACTTGATCCCTGGGATCAAGTGTATTAAAAAAAAGGGATCAAGTGTATAGGTAATGTCATTTTTCTATTTTTGTCATAGTAAAAAATTACAAGATGAAATACCGATCCTCACATATACAGGAGCGCCTAAAAACCAATTCCATAAGAGAAGCATAAAAAATAGACCAGTAACAAAACATGGCGCTATTACATCTCTTAATAATCTTATGCAAATGGATTTTTTAGGAGTGAAGTGGATTATAAATTACTAAATGCAAAGAGTACCAATGAATTCCTAGAATAAAATTCATAACACTATCAAAACGGATTTTAATACATATGTAATATACTATCGTATAACTAGAAAACATTTGTTCAAGATTCAGATACTTGACTCCAATATTCAGCAACATGTGACAATTCAGCAACAATTGAATTGAATACTTAATCACATAATCACGGAATTTTTTTTCAAATATCAACCATTTTTAATCAAGATTCCTATGTAATTAACCTATGCAAGTTGAACATTCAGGAACTTGGCTCCAATAATTTATACTAAACTAGCGGGCAAGCCCGATAGATTTAGCTGCGTGTCTTAGGCCTAGTTTTTGGGATGTCAGTTAAACCGAAAACGAATTTTGTCGTTTTGGGGAAGCCCGCTACGTTTTTAGCGTACCTTAAAGTTTAAAATGTAATTTGTTTTGTATAGGAATTAAATATTTTTATGAAAATAAAATACAATGTTTTTTATTAATGTAAAAATCTTCAAAATAAAAGTCCCCTTCCATGAGAATGCTTATTAGGCGCTTATATAAAAAATAAATAATTTCAAAAATTATTATTCAGAGGAAGCTTAGGTTAAAACAAATTTTCTACTTTTTAAGTAAAAATAAAATCAAATAGGCACACTTAATAATTAGCAATAAATAACGATGACGATGTGAGAGCTGTGGTGTAATGGTTAGCTCGTTGAACTGTTGCGGGTTCGATCCCCAGCGACCGCAACATCAATTTGGAAAAATAATGTGTATGATTTTTTTATCCGTAATACAGTGTCCCCCTTCACTATTCCCATGGCACTTAACCCCACCGAAGTAAAATATAACAGGGCTATGAAATAAACAGCCTCAACGAAAGTTCGCCAACTCACCATCAAATGGCGCGCAACAACTGTTATAAAATTCAACATATCGCGCAATTATAGTGTTGCCATATTTGAAGCCTCTCATCTTTCACCACCTCCTATATTTTCTTTATCCCCTTTCCAATAAAGCACCACGTTAATTAATATTTAATGAGTGTTGCTTCTCTAAAAAGAAATAAAAAATTCGAATATGAATTCCAAATTTCAAATTGCTCTAAAGCTATTGCGACACTGTTTAAATAAAATAGATGTTTTTTCCTTAAAAGATTTTCATATCTTTGGAACCACTGGGCCAATTTCGTGCAAGCTTCACATAAACCACCTACATACCATCCTCAAAGTACCCTGAAATTTTGGTTAAAATCGGTTGACACGTTTCCGCAGTTAGTGGTGACTAGGGTTTGGGGTTCGGGAATTCCCGGGAAATCCCGGGAAAAGTTTGCCGGGAATTCCCGGGAAAATAATATATTTTTCCCGGGAAAACGGGAAATTGGGAAATTTTAAAAATATTAAATTTTTTAAATTGTTTTTGTTTCGAATAGGATTTTTTAATTTTAGTCATAAAAAACATTTTAAATACCAAAACAAAAATGTCATTGTTAAAATCTTTTAAAAGGGAATACATTTATTTGACACAGAAATAAAATCTTTGCCAAGTAATTAGGAGCATTTCAACTAATAAAGATTTTTCGCATAACTTATTAAAAATTTAAGTAGTAAAACCTAAAAACTTGGTAAAATGTTTAAAAGAAATATGAAAAAATAGCTTTGTTTCTTACAAATAATCGCCCTTACTATCTAAATTTTTCAAATGTATAATTTAGGTAAAGTCGACTTTAGTTAAAATATTGGGTGGCAGTATACCTTGACTTGGTTTATTTTTGGAGCATTATGATTGGTCAATTTATTTTTAACCAATCAAAATATTTGAAAATATAAATATTTTTGTAAGGTTTTCATACACAAAATGAACAAAAAAAAAATAAAGTCGACTTTAAATTTAAAATACTCCTTTATATTAAGGGTCAATAATTTTATAAGTAACGTTTTCATTAATAAATATGAAAAGAAAAGACTAATGGTTAACGGTGGTATCTAAATTTGGTTATCCGACATCTAAATTTGGTTCACAAAAAAATAAAAAAATTGATGGTCATGCAACTTCTCTTGAAGAAAACAACAACAAGAATAACGTTTCAGCTAAAATTAGCAAAGTACCCGAAGAAAAAAGTGTAAGCTGAATAGGCATTAAAGGTTTTATGGTAGGGCAAACATTTCCTGAAATGGTATCCAAATTAGCCGCAGTCAATCCGCACCATAACTAGATCTTCGTTTATTCGAGAAAGTTTTTATAATAAAAACCTGGCATTGCAAAAAAAATGAAACCGATGTAAAGAACATTATATTAAATTACTACAATATGTAAAAGATATCAGATAAAAGAAATATCGAGCAATAATTCTAACAATAGGAGATTTACTATATTCTTAGATGAATGGACAAGAATATCACAAAAGAGATATTTGAACATATGTATAAACGGAAATAATTCATTTTATAACCTGGGGTTGGTTTATATATCAGGAAGATGTAATGCTGATGAAATAAGAAGAATTGTAGAAATAAGACTAGAAGAGTTTTATTTGTCTTTGGAAAATAACATTGTGGCCACCATATCTAATTGGCCAAGTGTGATGAAACGGTTTGTTTCCGATAGTCCAGTAGTGGCTGCTTTCTGCTGGAATCATGCAATTCATTTGGCAGTGCTTAGAGTAATTTATGTGAAATCAAATGTTCAACATTCTGATATTTTTACTTTGAATTCTCACTACACAGACAGAATTTGTACTGAAATAGTGTTTTTTTTTTTAACAAAAATTACTTATATAGGTGGTTTTCATAAACAATTTTGTTCAAAAATATTTCCCGGGATTCCCGGGAATCAAATTTTTTCATTCCCGTTTCCCGGGAAATAAAAAAGTCCGGGAAATCCCAAACCCTAGTGGTGACATCAAAATCAACTAAAATCCATATTAAATGGATGAATGCGTGATCACTATACAACTAACAAAACCTGTCCTTCAATTTAACGCATTGTTTAGTAGATTTATATTTTAACGTCCCGAGTAAAAATAGTTATATAGGAAATTATATAATTTAATTTGAATTAATATGTTTATATATAGTCAAGTGTAACACTATATCTTTGCGGATATAATTATGTATAGCTTTGAGTTTTTCAAAAATTTCTTATATGATGTCATATATAGATCAGTATAAATATACATGTCCCCATATATATTTATATGTGCCATATCTATATACATATGCTATGACAATTTTAATACATCGTCATATATAATTAAAAATGGCTTTATCGGAAAATATATAAAGTTTTATATAGCTCAATGTTATTTTTTTTTCTAAGTTGTTTTAGATATGTTTAAGTATAGCGCAATGTAAAAAAAATACTTTGTTTTTTATACCCTACACCACTATGTGGTCAGGGTATTATAAGTTTGTGCTGATGTTTGTAACACCAAAAAATATTGGTCCTAGACCCACCTTATAGTATACCGATCGGCTCAGAATTTTTTTTATTTCGATTTAACGATGTCCGTCTGTCCGTCCGTCCGTCCGTCTGTCTGTCTGTCCATGCATTCTTGTGCGCACTCTACAGGTCGCAAATATTAAGATATTTTGATGAAACTTGATACACCGACTTTTGTCGGCCCAAGGACGCCTATTGATTTTGGTTAAAATCGGTCCATGTTTAGACCTAAGGGTCCAACCAAAATTATATTGTTTATACGCTGCAGGTCGCAAATATTAAGATATTTTGATGATGACCTAGTGCCCATATAAGGGTCCCCCCAAAATTGGCTTGGCTACCAACTGCAGATCGCAAATATTAAGATATTTTAATGAAATTTGGTGCGCTGACTCACATTATATAAAATTTTGACACAAGCCGCTTTTAATGCATTCGAATTTCGGATCCAAACATTAGTTGGCTTTTACCCAGACTGGTGTAGGGTATTGTATAGTCGGCATGCCCGACTTTAACCTTTTTACTCGTTTGAGATATGGTTATGTATGATTTCAAAATATAAAATGCGTACTCATTATAACTCCTAAATTCCATGTAAACCTTGTATAAATACAAGCCATATTTTTATGTGTGGAATTTGAAATTAAACTCATAAACATACCAGGTTTACACAGTTTACGGGTAGAATACAAGTTTATATGAGAAGGCTTGGTTACAATTATGTACAACTTCTTCTAAATTTTTATTTAAATTTTTAATTCTTAACTTAAGGGTGTTATTTTTCAGTACTTTTTAATAGTTTTTGTATTGATCTTGAAGTATGAAGCGTTATATAATTATGTCTTTCTACATCAAATTAGATATAATTATATCGGGTCAAAATCCGGATAAGATTCTATTTGATTCAATATATTTAGATCTTATCCGATATAATTTTATCCACCATTTTTCGGATCATAGCATATCTCCAATTATATTAAATAAGATATCATTATATATAACATCATATTATTTTTTTTACCCGGGGTTTAACTATTTTATGTGGTGTTATTTTGATAAAATATCATCAAATGTATTAACAAAAATTGTTTGTCTTAACAATTACATATAATCAAATTGCATAATGATTTTGTTGTATTACCAATGCATTTTATTCAATTCAACAATGCATTTTATTTAATTAATTAATTTTTTTATCGATTTATTATTAATTTTTAGACTTATATTTCATTATTTTTTATATTTCACCAATTTAAAATTTTTTAAGCAATATACAAGTATCAAAAATAATGAAATATAAAATTGAAATTATAATATAGCACATACTAAAAACTCCTTAAAAACTTAAACACATGAACCATTTTATATACAAAAACATATAACTTATTGTATTTAAATTAATAATTCAAATACATTATATAACTTCCATTAATAGTTTTGCCTTAAACAAAATAACAAAAAGATAGAGAATATCAAAATGAATGACAGAAATGTACGATTTAAATGAGAACGTTCAAAATTATATAAATTCGTTTAAATTAAAATTAATAAATCTTCAATTAGCAATTCATTTCAAGTCACTGAATTTGTTAGTTATCTACACAGAAAAAATTTAAAAAATTCTGTTTGTAATGTTAAACACATTTTTTGCATAAACAAACAAAAATTTTTTTAAAAAGGCACCAACAATGGAATTTGTATATACAAATCCCTTTTTGTAACTTTTTTGTAATTTGTTAAAAATAAAATCAATTTTTTTTTAACAATGTGTTTTGTAAATACCCGACTAAAAAAGATGTTATATAATCATATATCACCCTACATAAACCAATATATACGTCCATATCTAATTTGATCCGAATATTGGAATATATAATTATATCAAGCGAGATAAGCATGTTATCTCACCTGATACAATTTGATCCGAAAAATGGGTCTATCTATCTGCATCAAATTAATAAATACATATAATTTGATGAAGATTTTCAAAGAAAATTTTAGTAAATATTATTGAGATCACTTATTTCATTCATATTAAATCTAATGCTTAATGTTTAGAACAATTTCTGCTAATAAACTTGGAAATAGGTGACAAAATAAAACATTACAAAAATTTGTCGGAACAACTTTTTGTAGGTTAGAGTTTTTATCTTTCTTATAAAATAACTGAATTAACTAATTAGAAATTTATTAATTCAGTTCGAGGCCAATTTCCTTATTATGAATTAATATAATAAGTACTTTTTTCAAAAACTGCTATTTTTCTTCATCAGGATACTCTCCTGACAAATACTTCACAGAGTTTTTGCTTTCAAAAAACCTCTACACTTTCAGGAATGAAAAGACGATCGCTTCTGATGAAGGGGACCTGGCAAATCCCCGAAACGATCCTCTTTTCATTCCTGAAAGTGTAGAGGTTTTTTGAAAGCAAAAACTCTGTGAAGTATTTGTCAGGAGAGTATCCTGATGAAGAGAAAAAAAAAACATTTTTTAAAAAAAGTACTTATTATGTTAATTCATAATAAGGAAATAGTCCTCGAACTGAATTAATAAATTTCTAATTAATGAATTAAAAAGGTCGAAAAAAACAAATTTTATTTTTTAAAATAAAAATTAAAAACCAACATGATAAAAAATTAACTTTCACAATTAATTTTTTTTTACGGAAAAATAAATGAACTTAAACCATATTTATTTCAACATATGTTTGTCTAATTTTTAAATTTAAAAGTAAAAATAATTATTCCACAATAAAAAAAAAATAATTTCCTTTATTTATTTCTTTAAAATAATTTTGAGTTTAATAAAGAGTATTTCGCTAACTATTTGGAAAATATATGTTAAATTCAATTATAAACATTTATTTATATGTCAAAGTGCAAAATTCAAAACCAGATCCACAATTTCTGAGTTTTTTTTTTTAATTTTTATAGTGCAATTAAACTTTATAAAATTTTGTATAATTATATATCATGTCAGATAAATTTATACATAAAATTATTACAATTTTATATTAACTTTGTTATATATTTTGATATAAGATTGTTTAGAGAAGCTTATACGCCATTATATATAATTATGTATAAACTATATTTGCAGATCTCTTAATATA
Source organism: Leucophora obtusa (assembly GCA_949987735.1). Lineage (NCBI taxonomy): Eukaryota > Metazoa > Arthropoda > Insecta > Diptera > Anthomyiidae > Leucophora > Leucophora obtusa. Next base: position 247,649,104 of record OX465295.1, read on the forward strand.
TGTATGCCTGGAGACCAAATCGCATATGATTATATATAACCTCATAGCAAACACATTTATAAAACCAAAGTGTTAATATAAATGTATATGGTCATATAAAGCCACACATATAAACATTTATAATTATATCAAATCATATAAGATTATATGAAAACTTTTTTAGTCGGGTACAATAATTTTTTTTTGTAACTTGTTTGTATTTGTTAAAAATAAAAAAATAAAATTCAACAACGAGTTTGTTTTATTAAAACAATTATTCGCTTTATGTTGTCGTATTGACAAAAAAAAAATACTTTTTTGGAATTTTTGTTACAATTTACAAACATTTGAGCAATTGAAAACAAAAAATAAATGATTTGTTTTTTTTTTGTTTCAAAAAATTCTAAGGCTATTTTTTTGATATTTTTGATACAATTTACAAACATTTAATAAAAAAATTGTAAGATATCTAAGTAAAAAGCCAACAATTTTTTTTAATTACTTAAAATTTTGTGACACTTTTTTCTGTGTATACTTTGAAAAACAAAAACACTTAATGTAAATTTATTGATATTTCCGACAATTACAAATACACATGCTAGCACGAGTAATGACACGACAAAACAACCTCACCAAACTTTTTTCCACAGATTTAATACTTTTTTTTTCAAATTGAAGAAAAATTATATACAATTTACTTTACTGCCTTTTTACAAAATTTTTTAGAGTTAACAAATTAAGTTTTGTTAAAAAATGGCCAAAAAATTATCAAAACAACAATTGTTTTGTAGAAAATGACGGAAATAAGTATGTTCATTTAAAAAAAAAATAGTTGATTTAAAAAAAACACACATTAATTTGAATAAAAAATATGTTGCTTTAACAAAAGTTTCATCAAAAAGTAACAAAATTTTTATTTTGATTTCACTTATGACTTTTGGTTCAGTGTAAGAATTCCAGAATAGTTTTTCATTTAACATTCCTGCATTTAATGTAAATCATACAAATACCTACAACTCCCCCCGCCCCCACCAGTAACATTGTTCTTATATAATTATTATGTGATTTTAGTTTTAATTCTTTTAAGGAAGGGGAGTAATGTAGGGGTTCAATCCCTACATACTCGTCAATTTTTATTATTGTTACACCGAAGTAAAATATAACAGGGCTATGAAATAAACAGCCTCAACGAAAGTTCGCCAACTCACCATCAAATGGCGCGCAACAACTGTTATAAAATTCAACATATCGCGCAATTATAGTGTTGCCATATTTGAAGCCTCTCATCTTTCACCACCTCCTATATTTTCTTTATCCCCTTTCCAATAAAGCACCACGTTAATTAATATTTAATGAGTGTTGCTTCTCTAAAAAGAAATAAAAAATTCGAATATGAATTCCAAATTTCAAATTGCTCTAAAGCTATTGCGACACTGTTTAAATAAAATAGATGTTTTTTCCTTAAAAGATTTTCATATCTTTGGAACCACTGGGCCAATTTCGTGCAAGCTTCACATAAACCACCTACATACCATCCTCAAAGTACCCTGAAATTTTGGTTAAAATCGGTTGACACGTTTCCGCAGTTAGTGGTGACTAGGGTTTGGGGTTCGGGAATTCCCGGGAAATCCCGGGAAAAGTTTGCCGGGAATTCCCGGGAAAATAATATATTTTTCCCGGGAAAACGGGAAATTTTAAAAATATTAAATTTTTTAAATTGTTTTTGTTTCGAATAGGATTTTTTAATTTTAGTCATAAAAAACATTTTAAATACCAAAACAAAAATGTCATTGTTAAAATCTTTTAAAAGGGAATACATTTATTTGACACAGAAATAAAATCTTTGCCAAGTAATTAGGAGCATTTCAACTAATAAAGATTTTTCGCATAACTTATTAAAAATTTAAGTAGTAAAACCTAAAAACTTGGTAAAATGTTTAAAAGAAATATGAAAAAATAGCTTTGTTTCTTACAAATAATCGCCCTTACTATCTAAATTTTTCAAATGTATAATTTAGGTAAAGTCGACTTTAGTTAAAATATTGGGTGGCAGTATACCTTGACTTGGTTTATTTTTGGAGCATTATGATTGGTCAATTTATTTTTAACCAATCAAAATATTTGAAAATATAAATATTTTTGTAAGGTTTTCATACACAAAATGAACAAAAAAAAAATAAAGTCGACTTTAAATTTAAAATACTCCTTTATATTAAGGGTCAATAATTTTATAAGTAACGTTTTCATTAATAAATATGAAAAGAAAAGACTAATGGTTAACGGTGGTATCTAAATTTGGTTATCCGACATCTAAATTTGGTTCACAAAAAAATAAAAAAATTGATGGTCATGCAACTTCTCTTGAAGAAAACAACAACAAGAATAACGTTTCAGCTAAAATTAGCAAAGTACCCGAAGAAAAAAGTGTAAGCTGAATAGGCATTAAAGGTTTTATGGTAGGGCAAACATTTCCTGAAATGGTATCCAAATTAGCCGCAGTCAATCCGCACCATAACTAGATCTTCGTTTATTCGAGAAAGTTTTTATAATAAAAACCTGGCATTGCAAAAAAAATGAAACCGATGTAAAGAACATTATATTAAATTACTACAATATGTAAAAGATATCAGATAAAAGAAATATCGAGCAATAATTCTAACAATAGGAGATTTACTATATTCTTAGATGAATGGACAAGAATATCACAAAAGAGATATTTGAACATATGTATAAACGGAAATAATTCATTTTATAACCTGGGGTTGGTTTATATATCAGGAAGATGTAATGCTGATGAAATAAGAAGAATTGTAGAAATAAGACTAGAAGAGTTTTATTTGTCTTTGGAAAATAACATTGTGGCCACCATATCTAATTGGCCAAGTGTGATGAAACGGTTTGTTTCCGATAGTCCAGTAGTGGCTGCTTTCTGCTGGAATCATGCAATTCATTTGGCAGTGCTTAGAGTAATTTATGTGAAATCAAATGTTCAACATTCTGATATTTTTACTTTGAATTCTCACTACACAGACAGAATTTGTACTGAAATAGTGTTTTTTTTTTTAACAAAAATTACTTATATAGGTGGTTTTCATAAACAATTTTGTTCAAAAATATTTCCCGGGATTCCCGGGAATCAAATTTTTTCATTCCCGTTTCCCGGGAAATAAAAAAGTCCGGGAAATCCCAAACCCTAGTGGTGACATCAAAATCAACTAAAATCCATATTAAATGGATGAATGCGTGATCACTATACAACTAACAAAACCTGTCCTTCAATTTAACGCATTGTTTAGTAGATTTATATTTTAACGTCCCGAGTAAAAATAGTTATATAGGAAATTATATAATTTAATTTGAATTAATATGTTTATATATAGTCAAGTGTAACACTATATCTTTGCGGATATAATTATGTATAGCTTTGAGTTTTTCAAAAATTTCTTATATGATGTCATATATAGATCAGTATAAATATACATGTCCCCATATATATTTATATGTGCCATATCTATATACATATGCTATGACAATTTTAATACATCGTCATATATAATTAAAAATGGCTTTATCGGAAAATATATAAAGTTTTATATAGCTCAATGTTATTTTTTTTTCTAAGTTGTTTTAGATATGTTTAAGTATAGCGCAATGTAAAAAAAATACTTTGTTTTTTATACCCTACACCACTATGTGGTCAGGGTATTATAAGTTTGTGCTGATGTTTGTAACACCAAAAAATATTGGTCCTAGACCCACCTTATAGTATACCGATCGGCTCAGAATTTTTTTTATTTCGATTTAACGATGTCCGTCTGTCCGTCCGTCCGTCCGTCTGTCTGTCTGTCCATGCATTCTTGTGCGCACTCTACAGGTCGCAAATATTAAGATATTTTGATGAAACTTGATACACCGACTTTTGTCGGCCCAAGGACGCCTATTGATTTTGGTTAAAATCGGTCCATGTTTAGACCTAAGGGTCCAACCAAAATTATATTGTTTATACGCTGCAGGTCGCAAATATTAAGATATTTTGATGATGACCTAGTGCCCATATAAGGGTCCCCCCAAAATTGGCTTGGCTACCAACTGCAGATCGCAAATATTAAGATATTTTAATGAAATTTGGTGCGCTGACTCACATTATATAAAATTTTGACACAAGCCGCTTTTAATGCATTCGAATTTCGGATCCAAACATTAGTTGGCTTTTACCCAGACTGGTGTAGGGTATTGTATAGTCGGCATGCCCGACTTTAACCTTTTTACTCGTTTGAGATATGGTTATGTATGATTTCAAAATATAAAATGCGTACTCATTATAACTCCTAAATTCCATGTAAACCTTGTATAAATACAAGCCATATTTTTATGTGTGGAATTTGAAATTAAACTCATAAACATACCAGGTTTACACAGTTTACGGGTAGAATACAAGTTTATATGAGAAGGCTTGGTTACAATTATGTACAACTTCTTCTAAATTTTTATTTAAATTTTTAATTCTTAACTTAAGGGTGTTATTTTTCAGTACTTTTTAATAGTTTTTGTATTGATCTTGAAGTATGAAGCGTTATATAATTATGTCTTTCTACATCAAATTAGATATAATTATATCGGGTCAAAATCCGGATAAGATTATATTTGATTCAATATATTTAGATCTTATCCGATATAATTTTATCCACCATTTTTCGGATCATAGCATATCTCCAATTATATTAAATAAGATATCATTATATATAACATCATATTATTTTTTTTACCCGGGGTTTAACTATTTTATGTGGTGTTATTTTGACAAAATATCATCAAATGTATTAACAAAAATTGTTTGTCTTAACAATTACATATAATCAAATTGCATAATGATTTTGTTGTATTACCAATGCATTTTATTCAATTCAACAATGCATTTTATTTAATTAATTAATTTTTTTATCGATTTATTATTAATTTTTAGACTTATATTTCATTATTTTTTATATTTCACCAATTTAAAATTTTTTAAGCAATATACAAGTATCAAAAATAATGAAATATAAAATTGAAATTATAATATAGCACATACTAAAAACTCCTTAAAAACTTAAACACATGAACCATTTTATATACAAAAACATATAACTTATTGTATTTAAATTAATAATTCAAATACATTATATAACTTCCATTAATAGTTTTGCCTTAAACAAAATAACAAAAAGATAGAGAATATCAAAATGAATGACAGAAATGTACGATTTAAATGAGAACGTTCAAAATTATATAAATTCGTTTAAATTAAAATTAATAAATCTTCAATTAGCAATTCATTTCAAGTCACTGAATTTGTTAGTTATCTACACAGAAAAAATTTAAAAAATTCTGTTTGTAATGTTAAACACATTTTTTGCATAAACAAACAAAAATTTTTTTAAAAAGGCACCAACAATGGAATTTGTATATACAAATCCCTTTTTGTAACTTTTTTGTAATTTGTTAAAAATAAAATCAATTTTTTTTTAACAATGTGTTTTGTAAATACCCGACTAAAAAAGATGTTATATAATCATATATCACCCTACATAAACCAATATATACGTCCATATCTAATTTGATCCGAATATTGGAATATATAATTATATCAAGCGAGATAAGCATGTTATCTCACCTGATACAATTTGATCCGAAAAATGGGTCTATCTATCTGCATCAAATTAATAAATACATATAATTTGATGAAGATTTTCAAAGAAAATTTTAGTAAATATTATTGAGATCACTTATTTCATTCATATTAAATCTAATGCTTAATGTTTAGAACAATTTCTGCTAATAAACTTGGAAATAGGTGACAAAATAAAACATTACAAAAATTTGTCGGAACAACTTTTTGTAGGTTAGAGTTTTTATCTTTCTTATAAAATAACTGAATTAACTAATTAGAAATTTATTAATTCAGTTCGAGGCCAATTTCCTTATTATGAATTAATATAATAAGTACTTTTTTCAAAAACTGCTATTTTTCTTCATCAGGATACTCTCCTGACAAATACTTCACAGAGTTTTTGCTTTCAAAAAACCTCTACACTTTCAGGAATGAAAAGACGATCGCTTCTGATGAAGGGGACCTGGCAAATCCCCGAAACGATCCTCTTTTCATTCCTGAAAGTGTAGAGGTTTTTTGAAAGCAAAAACTCTGTGAAGTATTTGTCAGGAGAGTATCCTGATGAAGAGAAAAAAAAAACATTTTTTAAAAAAAGTACTTATTATGTTAATTCATAATAAGGAAATAGTCCTCGAACTGAATTAATAAATTTCTAATTAATGAATTAAAAAGGTCGAAAAAAACAAATTTTATTTTTTAAAATAAAAATTAAAAACCAACATGATAAAAAATTAACTTTCACAATTAATTTTTTTTTACGGAAAAATAAATGAACTTAAACCATATTTATTTCAACATATGTTTGTCTAATTTTTAAATTTAAAAGTAAAAATAATTATTCCACAATAAAAAAAAAATAATTTCCTTTATTTATTTCTTTAAAATAATTTTGAGTTTAATAAAGAGTATTTCGCTAACTATTTGGAAAATATATGTTAAATTCAATTATAAACATTTATTTATATGTCAAAGTGCAAAATTCAAAACCAGATCCACAATTTCTGAGTTTTTTTTTTTAATTTTTATAGTGCAATTAAACTTTATAAAATTTTGTATAATTATATATCATGTCAGATAAATTTATACATAAAATTATTACAATTTTATATTAACTTTGTTATATATTTTGATATAAGATTGTTTAGAGAAGCTTATACGCCATTATATATAATTATGTATAAACTATATTTGCAGATCTCTTAATATATGTATGCCTGGAGACCAAATCGCATATGATTATATATAACCTCATAGCAAACACATTTATAAAACCAAAGTGTTAATATAAATGTATATGGTCATATAAAGCCACACATATAAACATTTATAATTATATCAAATCATATAAGATTATATGAAAACTTTTTTAGTCGGGTACAATAATTTTTTTTTGTAACTTGTTTGTATTTGTTAAAAATAAAAAAATAAAATTCAACAACGAGTTTGTTTTATTAAAACAATTATTCGCTTTATGTTGTCGTATTGACAAAAAAAAAATACTTTTTTGGAATTTTTGTTACAATTTACAAACATTTGAGCAATTGAAAACAAAAAATAAATGATTTGTTTTTTTTTTGTTTCAAAAAATTCTAAGGCTATTTTTTTGATATTTTTGATACAATTTACAAACATTTAATAAAAAAATTGTAAGATATCTAAGTAAAAAGCCAACAATTTTTTTTAATTACTTAAAATTTTGTGACACTTTTTTCTGTGTATACTTTGAAAAACAAAAACACTTAATGTAAATTTATTGATATTTCCGACAATTACAAATACACATGCTAGCACGAGTAATGACACGACAAAACAACCTCACCAAACTTTTTTCCACAGATTTAATACTTTTTTTTTCAAATTGAAGAAAAATTATATACAATTTACTTTACTGCCTTTTTACAAAATTTTTTAGAGTTAACAAATTAAGTTTTGTTAAAAAATGGCCAAAAAATTATCAAAACAACAATTGTTTTGTAGAAAATGACGGAAATAAGTATGTTCATTTAAAAAAAAAATAGTTGATTTAAAAAAAACACACATTAATTTGAATAAAAAATATGTTGCTTTAACAAAAGTTTCATCAAAAAGTAACAAAATTTTTATTTTGATTTCACTTATGACTTTTGGTTCAGTGTAAGAATTCCAGAATAGTTTTTCATTTAACATTCCTGCATTTAATGTAAATCATACAAATACCTACAACTCCCCCCGCCCCCACCAGTAACATTGTTCTTATATAATTATTATGTGATTTTAGTTTTAATTCTTTTAAGGAAGGGGAGTAATGTAGGGGTTCAATCCCTACATACTCGTCAATTTTTATTATTGTTACTTGTTTTAAACTTCATTTTGTATTTCAAATATTCTTTTGTTATTGAAAATAAAAATTAATCTTTTTCTGTCTCTAGAAGCAAAGACATTAAAAATATATTCAAATTTATTATTGTAAATTTCAAATAGGAGCCTACGGGATATTCAAAAATTGCAGAAAATCTCTTTTCATCTCTCTTACTCGGCTACTTTTTACTCGGTATGTACTTTCCCCACTTATAGCAGTTAAATTTGAATCGGTTATCTAGTTTGAGTGCATTACCGATTACTTTAAAACATTTATATAAGTAATAACTTAAATTTGGTAGTGACATTTTCAGCTCATAATTTTATTAAAAAAAAAAAAAATAGTTTAATATTAATGGATGAGATTGGAATAATATTAAACTAGAATTGTTAAACAGCGCGAGATACTGTCGTTATACATAAAAAATAAATAAAAGTTATTTTCAAGAGATATAGTTTAGATATTTTATTTGAAAGGAAGTAAGTTTCAAACAACATTTTTTAATACAAATATCTTTTTTGATAAACTTTATACAATTACTGTAATGTTATCAATATTTTTTGTGCTCATTGATAAATAATTAAGTTAACAAAATTAATAAAAAGTTGCTTTAAGTTTTAGTAAACATATTAGTTTTATACATTTTTGTTATTGATTATTCAAACACAAAGATGATACTGCGCAGAATCAAAACTTTTACAGTTGCATACTGGTTGTTATAATTTTTTGTGTATAAAACTGGGGGAAATTCCTGAACTGTTCACACGATGATTTCGCTTTATTTAACGAAAATTCTTTTTACAATTTTGTATTTCAACATTACAAAATTATTTATTATATATATGTAGGGTTGCTATTTCCATTTTGAGAACCTCAAAAAAGGAGGACATTTGTCTTAAAAAAGAGGACAATTTTATTTAATAAATTAATTTTACAAAAATCGACAACGCGATAAAATATACAAAAAAAAATTATTTTATAAATAAAACAGTTTTTACTCCCACTACAAAATTTACAAAAAACAAAAAATCATTCTGAACTCTAAATTAGTGGTAAATAAATTAACAAAAAAAAAAACAAAACCAATTCATTGCATATATTTTCAGGAATGCACATTTCTATAATTTCATGATACGAATTGTAAAGTGTTTCATGAATGTTTTTCAATGCTTCCAATTTGAAGCAATATATTACTGCCGCATTTCTTCAAATATTTATAAAACTCTTAAAAATTCATATATTTGACTCTACTAATATCAGAAATAGAATTAGAAATAGTTTCTGGATTCAGTTTTTTGTTCTCTGGCGTCCACTGCGCCTTGATTACAAAAAACTTCACAAAAAGATAAAAAATTATTCTGAACTTAAAATTAGTAGTACCTGAATAAAAAACAAAAAACGATTAACAAATTTATTACATACATTTTCGGGAATGTACATTTTTATAATTTCTTGATACGAATTATCAAGAGTTTCATGAATATTTTTCAACGCTTCCAATTTGAATGTCGCATTTCTTCAAATATACATACAACTCTTGACAATTCATATCAAAATTATATTTGACTAATAATATCAGAAATTGTTTCTGGATTAATTTTTTTTTTCTTAAAGAAAATATACGTTCTACGTTGGCATTATGTGCTGGGAAGACAAAAATAGAACTCAACAAATTTTCTCATTTCATAGCAAACATCATTTTTAATAAAAAAAATTGCACCAAAACTTGTTATCAATCGTGTTAATTGAATTTAAGTTTTTTACATAATTTTTCAGGATAAGAAATTCATTCACCCTTTCAACCCCAACTTAAAATGGCTGGGAATTTTCCGACCAAACTTTTTTTTTATTATTTTTATGGCTTTGCAGCACGTCCTAGTGGAGCTTTTTGGAATTAAAGTTCAAATATTAACATGCTGCAGGTCCCGAAAGCGTTAGGATTTTTTATTTTATTTTATATGATTTCTATTACTAAACTCTACACTGAAAGAATTATCCTTCATGATATTAATGATATAATTACATAAAATTTTTTTCGTAGAATCAAAAATGTGATAAAAACCGTGTAACCACCTAATTTCTAATGCATGGATTACATTTGAGTTATATATTTCGATATATATCAGCGCATTGTCCCCTGTTTTACAAAATTTATAACAACCTGGCCAATTTTTGGTTAATGCAATTTTATAGGCCAAATGTAAACTCCGTAACCAGTAACTCATAAGGTTTTTTAATTTTAATAGCTTATATTTTAATAACCAATAAAGCTAAACACTAACTGTAAGAATTTTTATGAAGAGGAAAAGTGCCGCTTTTAATAAAAATTAATACATTTTACAAACTCTTTCGTATATATTAGCTACCACGACTTCAACTCCGTAACGATTTTTCGTCATAATTTTTGATAAAAATGCATACACCAGAATTTTGGAGTTATCTATTATTTATATTGTGAAAAGTATAATATTATTTATACTCAAATGATCGTTGGACTGTAAGTAATCATCTCGTATAACAGACTTGAAGCTTTTCTGCAGCATGTAACATTCTCGAGATGAAAAAGGATGTCTTTAATAAGATTAGAAAAAATGTTGTAAACTCCGTTCCTAATTTTTACACTATTACAACTATTTAACGAGTAAGAAAAACAATGTCATATTTGGCTTCACCTTGTAGACATCATACGATTTTGTTTCGGAAAGAAAATTCTGACGAAGCGTTTCTGAAAGAAAACGAAAAAAGTAACCAAATGTAAACTCCGTAACTGTAAACTCCGTAACCTAAATTATTTGCATCAGATTGCATTCAGAAAAATGTAAGTAAATGTTTAAAATATTTTAAAATAACCATAAACAGAGGTGATTCAACTAATATTTATGCGTTAAAAGATGATTCAACTAATAATTTTACGTCAAATCAAAAAAAATTATCAGTGTTTTGCCCTAAACTGCTGGAGCGAAAAACGATTGCTTTTGAATTTCATTGGTTTCGAATCGATATTTCGAGCCATTACTGACATTAGTTTGATAAATTAAGTTTGTTTCACACAATTTAATAATTTTTTGATCGCGAAATGTTATGTTTTCAATATATTATTTTGTAACTCCGCAACCGCTGATTGGATTTTAAAAAATTTTATATTTTTGAAAAGCATTTAAAAGGACCAAAAATACAAAATTAAAAAAAAGAAAACATTTTTTTTCGCGAAATGAATTGTATTTTTATTCCCGAAACCGCCAATTTGATAAACACAAATTATATGTCATTGGAAAGCATGTTGAAAACCCAAATACGAAAAACTAATAAATTGAAGAAAATTCGTACGCAATTTTTTTTGTTATATCTTTTGCTTGCAGAAATGTAAACTCCGTTACCACAAAAAAAAAATTAAAATTGTACAAAAAAAGTTATTGCGACAACTTGTAGAAGAGATTTTTTGCAATTAGGTTTATAATGACTAAACTTACTGCTCCCATTAAGAAAAAACCGAAATATTAACACTTTTTGCTTCTCACAAATTTGGCCCAAAAACTTATCACATTTTTTGATTTCACCCGCATACAAATCCAAAATCGGTTAAATAAATTATGAAAATTGTCAGCCTAATACTGTTTGAGTGCATTAGTTTGACTCAATGGAATAAATTATATAAACATTTTACGAGTATATATCGTTGAATAGATAAATAAATCTTATTTATTAATATATAAAAAAAAAATATTAAAATCTATTTAAAATATTAAATACCCCGGTAAAAAACCAAAAAACAAACCACAATCCTTATAGTAAAGTGTTGTTTTTTCAAACGCGTCGTATAGACCAAATACAATTAATATTGTCATTAGTATGTATTTTTATCAATTCTAATTTAGTAGGTTTGAGGTTAAGAAGAAGAATAAACCTTCCTCAAAAGTTATAAACACATTAAATTTGCAAATCAGACTAGATCTAGTTTCTGCCTTTTTATGAACAGGCTTCATCAGTGATCTTCCATTAAATTGTATTATTGTTTATATTTTTATTGTCAGATTGTCTCTATATGAATAATTTCAGAAGTGATCAAACAGACATATACAAACATTCTACTTCAGATTTTCTCTGTTTATCTTCTTATTTCCTCCGTGTCACCTTTTCACAAATATTGCCGCATTGACGTATGGTTTGTACGTACAAGTGCAGGCAATTTGTGTATATTGGAGACGGACAGCCAACAGGGCATTGTTTATTTTCTTATAGTAAAGTGTTGTTTTTTCAAACGCGTCGTATAGACCAAATACAATTAATATTGTCATTAATATGTATTTTTATCAATTCTAATTTATTAGGTTTGAGGTTAAGAAGAAGAATCCATTTTATTTCAAAATATTATATAGAACTTTGACCTTTTATGTAAAAATAACTATTAATATATATTTAGTTAGAATAAACACAATAACACTAACGAAACGATTTCCATGGCGTATGACAATTTACCATTTAATTAAAAAATTATCAAATTTTACGAAAATATATAATTTTCGTATATTTTTTTTTACAAATAAAAAAAAAATGCTTTTAAAATCTGACTTTTTCCACAAAATTTGCTCCCCTATCGATGTTCTTGAACGGGCGACGGGGAATTTACGGGCAAATCCTTTTGAGTGTATTTGTTTATGGTTTTAAATTAAAAAAATTTATTTAAGTGGCGTGACTGTTTTTGCCACATTCAAAAACATTAAATTTTGTTCAAAAATTCATCATTTTCGACCAATGCTGGGCGTAGGGTGCATGCTCAAAAATGAGACTTATTCTTTTAGAAAATGTCCAAAAATATTAAAAGGCGTTTTAAAAACTTGGATATAAAAGTGAATGAAGTAACCCCCTTTTTGCAAAAAAATGCCATTTTCAGGGCACACTTAAAAGTTTTGATTTTAAATATCTATCACTGCTAAACGGCTTGAGATAATTAAAAATAGTTTTTATTCTGAAATTTAGAAAAGTCATGACAATGACACAGCAAAATTTCAAACATTTTTTTATTGGGAAAAATCAAAAAAAGTCAGGGTAAAAAATTAAGATTTTGAAATTCAAAGTTAAATATTTTTTAAACTATAAGAGCTACTATGATACTTGATGCATGTTTTTTCTTCACCTTGTAATTTAGATTACAAGAAGTCTAAAATCAGTAAAATCGGTTCACATTTCTAAAAGTTGTATGACCATAAATCTTTTGTGTACTCGAGATGGTGAACTTTTTTTAAAAGCCTAGATCTTTCTCTTCCGTTTTTGTGAACATTTTTTTTCGATTGGATCAGTAGATTAGAAGATCCATAATTATTACCATTTTTTTTTTTGTTTCGAACCACAGTTTTGTTATATAAAATTTGCAAAAATGTAAATGACAAGTACGAAGCTGAACGCTCTAAAAAGGCAACAGTAAAAGCTTAAGAAAAACCACAGGATATCTGGCTGGCTGAAAAATATCAAAAAATGAATAAGTGAACTTTTTTTATTTTATTTAAGATTTTTATATTAAAAATAAACAATTTATTTATAAATCAAATCAAAAATTCTTTGTAACGAAGATTTAAATAAATGTGGATAAAAAGAAAATAATTTTTTTATTAACTTAAAAATATATAATAAATTTTTAATTTAAATAAAACTTATAATTTTTTTTGTAATTAAACCTGAAAACAAATTAAAATAAAAACAAAATTAATTTTATAAAACGAAAAATTTTATTTTATTTGAGATTTCTAAATTGTTTGCATAAAAAAAAATTATTAAATTCAACTGAATATGTAAATACAAAAAATCAATTAAATAGTAATAAACAAATTTAACGTGACTGACTGACTGACTCAACATCGCCCAACCCAAACCGCTGAAGCTAGGAAGTTGAAATTTGGTAGAAATTTCGGCGTAGACGTCCGCTAAGACGGGATTTTTGGAAATTCCTACCGGAACGGGCAAAAAGGGGGAAAGTCTCCCCCTTGACGGCCTGCCAAAACCCCTTTGGCTAGAAAGCTGAAATTTTAGATATGTGTTCCTTGGAGTAGGGGCTAACTTTTATAGAAAGTACTTTCAAGAATTTTGGACAGGGACGTTGTAAAAATGGGGGCTAAAAAGGGGAAAAGAGCCCCCTTTTGACGGCCTGCCCAAACCGCTGGAGGTAGGAAGTTGAAATTTGGTATAAAGGTTCCTACCGGAATTTCCAAATATATTCGGCATAGACGTCCCCATAGACGGTCTCACAAATTGGAAAAGTGTCCCCATTAACTGCCTGCCCAAACTACTGGAGATAAGAAGTTGAAATTTGGCATAAAGATTCCTCCACTGTAGTATACATCGACTAAGTTAGTATTTTTGGAATTCCCTAGAGGATATCCCAAAAAGGGGATGTTTCCCATTGACGGCCTGCCCAAACTGCTGAAACTATGTAGCCGAAATTCGGTATGTGAGTTCCTCCTTCCGCTTAGACGGAATTTTTGAAATTCCTATCGGGAGGGAGATAAGGGGAAAAGTATTCTCCTTGACGGCCTGCCCAATCCCTTCTGGCCAACCTAAAATTTTAAATATGTATTCCCTGGAGTAGGACTAACTCACCGGCAACGTAATTTTTCTATTTTGGAACAGAAACATAGTAAAAATGTGGGTTGAAAGGGAAAAATGTCCCCAATAATGGCCTGCCCAAACCGCTGAGGCAATGAAGTTGAAATTTGGTATGAATGTTCCTCATCCATTGCAGACGGCCGCGAAGATCGAATTTTTGTAAATTCCTAAAGGGAGGGGCAAAAAGAAGAAAGCCTCCCCTTGGTGGCCTGTAAAAACCCCTTCGGCTAGAAACCTGAAATTTAAAATGTGGGTCCCTGGAGTAAGGGCTAACTTATTAGAAAGATACTATTTTCAATTTTGGACAGGGTCGTTATAAAATAATCATATATGGCCCCCAGGGCTTTGGTTATGTAATTTGAAGTAAATAAATGCTGTATTTATTATTAAAAAAAAAAAAAAAAAAAAAAAAAGGGTCTCAAAAAGGGAAAGTGGCCCCTTAACGACCTGTCCAAACTGCTGGAAGCTGAAATTCGGTACTTAGGTTCCTCTTCCAGCCTAATTCCAACCGGGGGGGACAAAAAAAGAAAAAGTGTCCCACTTGACAGCCTGCTTAATCTGCTGGAACTAGGAAGCTGAAATTCCCTGTCGATGGATTTTCGGAAATTCCTACCGAGAGGGGCACAAATAGTAAAAGTAGGCTAGAATCCTGAAATGTAAAACATATGTTCCCTGGAGTATGGGCTCACTTATCGGGAAGGTGCTTTGTGGAAATTTGGACAGGGACATTGCACAAATGGGGATTAATGAAGCGAAAAGTGCCTCTTAAAGGCCTGCCCAACTGCTGGAGTTAGGAGGTTGAAATTTGGTACTAAAGTTCCTCCTATATTGTAGACATCCGCTAAGATGAGATTTTTGGAAATTTCTACGGCCTGGCCAAACTGCTTAAATTCGGTATTTGGGTTCCTTCTCCAACATAGACGTCCCCTAAGACGGTATTTTTGGAAACTCATACCGGGAGGGGTAAAAAGTGAAAAAACTTCCCCCTTGCCGAGTTGGGCAAACTGCTGAATATAGAGACCTAAAATTATGTATGTAGTAGGTTCCTCCTCCAATGCAGACGTTCTCGGAATTTTTGGAAATTCCTACCGGGAGGGGTAAAAACGGAATAATTCTCCCCCTTGATGGCCTAACCGAACCCTTCGGCTAGAAACCCGTAATCTATAATATATATGTTTTCCTTGGAGTATGGGCTAACTTATCGACAAGGCATTTTTAGGACTTTGGACAGGAACGTGGTAAAAATGGTGGCTCAAAAGGGGAAAATATTATATTTAATACAATTTCAAAAATGGGTATGGATGTTATATCAAGCGGAGAACCCACTTACTGGCCAACAGATAGGCAAAAAATACCAGATTTGATAGATTTTGGAGTGACAAAGGCTATTTCAAGGGAATTAGTACAGGTAGAATCGTCATTAGATTTGTCGTCAGATCACACACCCACCATTGTTTGTATCCAGGGCCCCCGAGAAATTGTAAACCCATATGGTGACTCAGCGCTTACGGGAAAAAATACAGATTGGCTAAAATACAGAATGTTTATTAGTTCTCATTGTTCGGAAAATATACGGTTAAGAACAACAGACGATATTGACCTCTCTGTTAAAAATCTAGAATTACAAATCAAACTTGCTGCTCAACTAGCTACAAAGCCCCGCCGACACAAAAGACCAAACAGAATTTTTTCTATAGATGTCGAAAGACTCCTAAATGATAAAAGAATTGCACGAAGAGAATGGCAACAGCACAGATCTCCACAACTAAAGGAACGATTTAAAGAATGCACGAAGAATTTGCGAAGACTTCTTGAAGAAAAAAGAATTGAATCGCTTAGCAGATATCTCGAAAACTTAGATCCATCAGCTAAAACTGATTACTCTTTGTGGCGTGCTACAAAAAATCTTAAAAGACCCGTTACATGTAAGCCTCCTTTGCGAAAACCAAATGGAAATTGGGCCAGAAACGACACGGAAAAAGGAAATCTGTTCGTGGATCATTTGAAGGAAGTTTTTACGCCAAACTTATCTAGTACTATAATAGAGCCGCCTCCTACTACATCCCAGCACATAGTATGTCCACCGCTTATGTTTGAAATGCGAGAGGTTGAAAAGCTATTATTGAATTAGACCCAAAAAAAGCACCTGGCATCGATAAGATAAGTAATAAAATGCTTGTAGAATTACCCCGTATAGCATTAAGAATTATTCTCTTTATTTTTAATGCTATTTTACGCCTTGAGTACTATCCCGCGGAATGGAAAGTATCACTTGTTAAAATGATACCCAAACCAGGCAAAGACCACACCAAAGTTGAATCCTATAGACCAATCAGTCTTTTACCGAATATATCAAAACTGTTCGAAAAGCTACTCATGAATAAGTTGACCTTGTATGTAGACGAAAACAATACTATTCCAGCACATCAATTTGGCTTCAGGAGAAAACATAAAACCATCGAACAAGTACATAGGCTAATCACTGTAATAAGAAAGGCATTTGAGGAAAAAAAATACTGCTCTGCTCTCTTTATTGATGTCTCACAAGCCTTTGATAAAGTTTGGCATGAGGGACTTCTTTTTAAAATAAAACTTTTGTTACCATCAAACACCCATAAGCTCCTAGAAAGCTATATAAAAAATCGTAAATTCGTTCTCGCGGAAAAAAGTTTCTTCAGCTCCCCCCAGGACAGTTGTGCTGGAGAACCGCAAGGTAGTATTTTGGGACCACTTCTGTATATCCTATATACATCTGATATGCCATTAAACTTGAATACCCATACGTCCACTTTTGCTGATGATACAGCAATCCTTAGTGTCCACAATGACCCATTAGTAGCGTCAAGATTGTTACAAAATCATATATCACAATTGGAAACTTGGCTAGATAAATGGAAAATTAAAGTGAATGAACAGAAATGTATACACGTAACTTTTACTTTAAGAAGAGAATCGTGTCCACAGATTCAAATAAATAATAATAATAATATACCCCAACAATCAAATGTGAAATATCTCGGTATACACCTTGACCGTCGCCTTACATGGAAAAATCACATAGATGCGAAACTTACCCAGATAAAGTTAAAAACGGTTGAGCTTACGTGGCTTATGAGTAGGAACTCTTTACTTGCCTTAGATTGTAAACTGTTGCTTTATAACTCGATAATTATGGAATAATGGTGCTATGGAATTCAACTCTGGGGTACCGCCTCAGCATCTAACATAGAAAAATTGCAAAGACGTCAAAACAGGCTTCTTAGAATGATCACGTGTGCACCCTGGTATATAAGAAACTCCAACATACATAAGGATCTCAACGTAAACCTTGTTAGAGATGAAATCAGAAGACATAGCGAAAACTATTTAAAGAAACTAGAAACACATCCGAATACACTAGCCCGGAATCTACTAAATAGCAGTGGTCACCTGCGACTAAGAAGGAGACATACTGCTGACTTGGTCCACTTATAGAGAAGAAATTAAAATGAAAGCACAAAATTTTTGTCTGGCACTGGCTGGACTTAATACTTTTATTTAGTCTTAAGATTTGAATACTTATTGTTAGTTCACACATATTTAGTGAAGATTCAATAAATAAATAAAACACGAAAAAAAAGGGGAAAATTGCCTCCCCCTGAACATCTGCGTCTTTAGCTAGAAACCTAAAATTTAAAGAACGAGTGTATATGGAACACTAAAATTAAGAAACTAAATAGGAAACGAGTGGAATTGAAACACTACACAAGTGGAACGAAATGGATATAAACGTTGAACGAGTGGAATTGAAATTATAGACAATGGAAATGGATTGGAAGAGGAATGGACTATAGAACGAAATGGAATGAGGAGCGAGATGGCATAGAATGGGGAACGAGTGGAATTGAAACACTGCAGTTAAAAGAGGAATGGAACGGTGCAAGTGCAAAGAAATGGAATGGAAAGAGAAGCGACTGATATCAATATCGATACACAAGACAGTAGGAACGAAATGGAATGAAACGGGGAACGAGTGGAATTGGAATAACAGATAATGGGAACGAAATGCAATGGAATGGTGAACCAAATGTAATCTTGGAAGGAGTTGCATTGGAACATTGAAATTGTTAAACAAAATGGAATGGAATTTAAATGACTCAAACTGCCGAAGTTTGGTACTTGAAATTTCGCATGCGATTGAGGCAGATTATATATATTTGGGATTTTTACTTGGAGGAACAAAAAGGGGTGAAGAATTAATTACCTATTCAAACACTATCTATGGAATATGAAACTAATGTAGCATTGAAACATACTCTCCAAAAAGTTAAACAAATTTTCTAAAAGAGAAAAAACCTTAAAAAAAGAATGGAACTTATATATTCTGATATTTAAACTGCAGGTAACGAAGCACCGGTGAAAGATACCGACGCAGTAAATTTTCCAACTGAATTTGTGAATTCACTTGAATTGCCAGGTCTACCTTTACAAAAACTGGAATTAAAAAAAAACTTTAAGGCATGCCAACAACGTAGCGGGCTTTGCCCACTATTTTTAATATTATAAAATGCTTTCCAACCCTGCTTTACGTTATTTATTTTCATTCAAAACACAAATGAACAAAACTACTTACGGGTCTATCTACCTAAGTTCGCACTTTACCAAATTATCTTAACATACACACGTATATTGAAATTTATTATGGATTCATTACTAACAATCCACTTTCATGAGAAAAAGTGATCAAATATTTATTTTAAACCCATTGTTGTGTTGAATTATTTATTTGTGGTGGCTGGGTGAAGGCTTTTATTATAAAAACTGTACTTTAAATAAAAAAACGAATTTAAAAAAAATTGTGGGGGGGGGGGCGCATCCGCCCCCCTAAACTTTAAGGCACGCTAACAACGTAGCGGGCTGCGCCCGCTAGTTATAAAAAACTTAAGAACACTTTGAAATTAAAAAAAATATTTTTCATTGCCCTGCACGAGAATTAAACACTATAACCTTGCAAACAACATGCAGGCAGCCTCTTAAACCACTCGGCCACTAACACCTTACACAAACACCCACTAAACGACAATATAAACACAAATGTCAGTTAATAAAAATAACTATAAATAACCAACCTAGGCAAACTAGGGAAAAAAGACCGCGGCAAACTAGGTCCTCACCACAAGGCAACACAAGGCAACGACCCTAGGGCAAGCATGTTAAAGTATGAAGGTCACCACCAAATAATCTAATCTTGAATTTATTTTTTCGACCCGTAAAAATCACTTTTGTACATCCTCATACTCAATGGTCCTTGTCTTGAATTTATTTTTTCGACCCGTAAAAATCACTTTTGTACATCCTCACACTCAATGGTCCTTGGTCACACCATCTGGCGATTCCCATGTATTCTTATGTATGTTCTTATGAGGGAATTTAGTTCCACCGATAAATAATCGGTTTCGGGAACAAAAATCCACAAGTCTGTCACCGTTTTCATTTCGCAGAGCACCCAGACCGTATTTTCCCATTACTGCTTGTAGGTTATTGTTGTCATTTCCTACTTTGGCATTAGAGTCACCCAAATAAATTTTAATGTCAGCAACCGCTAAAGAGCTCGCAATGGCCTCGAGTTGACCGTAAAATGCATCCTTAACTTCAACTTCGTCAGGTTCAGTTGGTGTATAACACTGAATAATAGATATTTTCCGAAATTTTGAGTTAAATCTCGCCGTGATTATACGTTCGGAAATTGTCCTATATTTAATCATTGCGTCTTTAGCTTTTGGTGACATGAGCAAGCCAACTCCATTTTATCGATGCATGTTGTTGCCGGAGTAGATGAAGCGATGACCAAATGGTAATTGAGTCATTCCGCTATTCAGTCATCGAACTTCACTAAGCCCTAAGATGTTAAGGTTGTAAGAGACCATTTCCTTACGAACTTGCTCGAGTCTTGATGTTTCAGAGAGAGTTCTCACATTCCAGGTACCAATCATAAACCGTTGTTTAGAGCCAAAAGTCGCCATCGGAGGGGGATTGTTATTTAAATTTGTTAACGTTTCTGTAATCAATTTAAGTTTAGGAAGATTGACTGATTGGGCCAAAGCCTCCGATCCTAGTATTGGGGCTGCCAACACAAGTCTAGGCCGGTGAGCCGTTAGACGGTATAAATACAGCTGAACTTCAGCGACTAGTTGTTTTCAGTTGTCACCTATTTTCTGAGACTCATCGGTGTTAGCATGCCAGTCAGGTTACTCAAAACTGTACGCCTTCTCACATTGGCTGTATTCAGGCGGTTGCCCGAAATACATTACCAGGGAACACTTGGTCAGATACCGGAAGTCGTGATTTCAGATTCCTTTCGCTTCTTGCTACCCCCAAGTGGATAGCAGACAGAGAACTTTCAACCTCTGTGAAAAACACCCCAAGATGGAAATCAAACTTCCTTAAATTTCACACTTGCGATTTCTTACCACTCCAGGTGTTGTATGCTTGCCGGCTGTGGAACTAAGAGAGCTCTTCCTTCAAAACTCCTGTTTTTACAATAGGTATTGATGGTTATGTGTAACGGTTGTTGTTATCAGTTTAAAGCTGAGTTACGCATGATTGTTGTGTTTGTAATTTATTGGCTTGAAGTTTTAGTTTTGTTGTTGAAAGTTAAATTTATTTATGAAAGTTAAATTTATTTATGAACAGAAAATATATAGGATTAACCAAAACGCTGTCACATTATTCAAAATATTGGGTTTTTAATCAATATTGAAAAAATACTAACTAAAAATAACTTCAATACCAACAACCACCAATTTATGGAAGATTTAGTCATTTAAATAAAATATCGGCAGCAAAAATCTAGTACAGTTGTGTTTCAATAAAATCTATCACTCTATCGAAAGTATTAGTTTTTCCAATCCATTTAAATTTTTTTTCAACTATAGTACCATCAACCATTAATTTCCATTATTTTGGTAATTATAATAATATATTGAGACTAGGTATTTATCAAAATAAAATTTTGGAATGCATCATAGTTTTTCGTTTCATACATATGCATATTTAAATTCGAAGTTATCTGTGGCGCAGCGGGTAGAGACACAGCCTTAGCGATCTGAGTTCAAACCTCAACCAAGGCAAACTATTTTTTTATTGATTCAAATTAAAAGACGCAATTGATTTTCAGTTGTTAATATAATTTTATTTAAAAACAAAATATTAAAATTTCCATCCTTAAGAAATTCAAATTTGACAAAAAAAATTACATCGAGTTTAGCCTAGAGGAAAAGCAATGGGCTGACAAACGGAAGGTTCTATCCCGGTTCGCGACATATTTTTTTTTTATTCAAATGAAAAGACACAATTGATTTTCTGTTGTTGATATAATTTTATTTATGAACAAAATATTCAAACCTGAAGAAGTTCAAATCTAAAATTTGACAAAAAAATTTAAATAGAGTTTAGCTTAGAGGAAAAACAATATGCTGACAAGCGGAAGATCGCCGGTTCTATCCCAGTTAGTGACAAACAAAATTTTTAATTTTTAAATAAATTTTGTGGAACATGTTATTCTATTTAAATAATTTATAATCCATAAACATTAAAGTAATCTATTAACACAACAAAAATTCAAAAATTGTGAATAAATTTCGGTACAACGGTATTAAAAATAAATATAAGTGATTTTACCTGGACCTATAAAAATTCGGTTGGAACTACGAATTTCTTTTCTGTGTGTAGTTCTTTCTTCGTAGTTTCTCTTTGAAGTTAATCTCTTTGTAGTTTCTCTTTTTGTAGTTTTCTGTGTTTTCTATCTTTGTCGTTTCGTTCCTAGTGATGGATGAAAATCCGTCCCCAGTGTGACGGATGAATTTCCGTCCCCAATGTGATGGACGAAAATCCGTTACCAATGCGATGGATGGAAATCCGTCCGAAATGTGATGGATAAAAATCCGTCCCCACTGTGATGGATGAATATCCGTCCCCAATGTGATGGATGAAATCTGTCCCCGATGTGATGGATGAAAATCCGTCGCCAATTTGACCCGCTATTATTCTCTGCTGTTTTTATTTTCTCTGCAGTTAAAGGTATGCTGCTGGTATACGTACTTATTAGTCTCACACATTGCTATGTCGTTATTGTTGTCATTTAACTGAGATGCTGTTTATCTACTTTTTTCTTTTGTTGCCTGTATGTGTACCTTTTTTCTTCTTTTTTTACATTCCTTCATCTAGTTCTAACTGCAAAATCGCCTGATTCGTACTTGATTTTACATATTTGTGTTTTTTTGCTTTTGGTTGTTGTTCCTGTTGTCTGGTAAGTTTGTATATTGTTGTGATTGTTATTCCTAACATTCCACAACGTTAGGGTGATCCTTATTTCTGTCCTTCATTATTTCTTGTCACCAAAATTTTTTTTCCCCTATTGTTGCTCCTGTTGGCCGACCTTGTACCTTGTTGTGGTTGTTGTTATTAACTTTCCACAATGTTAGGGTAACCCTTATTTTCTGTGGATTTTATTTTTTTTCTGAAAAAAATCTTTTTATTTTGTTGTTGTTTCCATTGGCCGGTAAGCTTGTACGTGATTGTCGTTCGTAACTTTTCCTGACGTTAGGGTGACCCCTATTTCCTTGGTTTATCATTTTTTTAAGTATATATTTTTTTGTTGTTGCTCATGTTGGCTGGTGCGCTCCTACATTGTTGTGGTTGTTGTTATTAATCTTAGCTTGACCCCTATGTTATGTTTTGATATTTTTTTTCTCTCCTTTTGTTTTATGTTTTTTTTTGTAGAAAAATACTTTTTTTTCCTTGTAGTTCATAATATACATATTTTTTTTGAGCTTTTTTTTGTTTTGTTTTGTATTTTTATTTTTTTGTAAATTTTGTTTTGTTTTTCTTTGGTTTTGTATATTTTTTCTCTGTGTTTTCTCTTTCTCTGGTTTTGTTTTTTTTTTTTTTTTTGTAAAAATTGTCTTTGTAATTTTTTCCCTTTTCTCCATATATGTATATTTTTTTCTTTTTTCAACGGTAACGGGTAGGCCTCGGTAATGGTTCGAGGTTGCAGCTAGCTGCCGTCGATGGAGAGTCTGTAGGAAACATTTTTATTCACAGCCATAACTATTGGAGCGCAGAACGGACTCTTTAATGGTTCTATGTATCCCTTCCTCAGCAGTTCATCTACATCTTCGTTTTTTCGTCCTTGCCTTTGCCTCATCGGTCTGTCAGCTTTTAGCACAATTTGGTGTTCTGCCAACGGGGTTATCAGAACTACATTTTCAACCTTCGCCAGCTCGTCCCTTGGGAATCTCTCCACCTCCGGCTCATCGGTCCTTACAATCGCCCACTGTACGTGTTGCTCCATTGGAGTCAGTTTGACAACTTGTAGAAAATCGAGACCCAAGAGCGCATTGTCGATCATGTTGGGCACTTCTAACCGGCAATGTTCTCCTCCAAAACTTACATTCGCTCTTATCTCCTCCCTGAGCTCCACTGGGGTTCCATCTTGCTGTTGCTTCCGCTTGCTGTTGGCGCGACCCCGTGAAGTTTCCCGAGCGTTTTCGGCAGCAGTTTCTCGTTCGTGTACCTCGTCGGCCACATTCCCAGCCAAACAGCAGGCTTGGATTTTTCCAGAAATGGAAACCATGGCCACCTTGTCCACATCTTCTACACGGCGTTCTGGGGTTGATGGCTTGTGGTTCTTCTGGGATTACCTGTCTGGTGCGATCATCCCGTCGAGTTGTGTTTTGGCGGCTATCTTGGTGGTCTCGGCCTATTTCTGGGTGATTCGCTTTAAGACACTCGTACTGAACACAATTAACCTGCCGTCAACTCTGCTTAAAAATAGAAACATAGTTTGTATTTCAAAAACTGTTCTGCCTTTCAATATTTTTCAATTAAATAATTAAAAAATTCTAATAGAATAAAGAACAACATTTTTAAAAAAAGCCTATCAATTTATCAGAAATGGGATTCAATAAAAACAAAATTTTAACGAATTTCGAAACGTGAAATGCCGAAAAAAATTTAACACGCCAAGAGCTGGTAATTGCTCTTAATAATGGTGGAATTAAATATCCGGAAAGTGCTACTATCGGCCAACTACGACAACTATTTGAAACCATGAACTCTGGTGCTTATGCAACCGTTGAATCTGATGAAATCATCGAACATGATGGCGCTAATAATAATGTTTCTGCTGCAATCAATGCTGCAGATCAAACTTCAGTTTCTGGTATACAATCTGATGTTCCCAGTAATTATAATTCTTCTGTTCAATCAACTTTTCAAAATACCGCACCACTTCATGCAGCGTGTTCTGCTCAATCTGCTGGTTTAGTCACTACTTCCGTTCAAAGTGGACAATCTTCTGATTTTCGTCAAATATCTGCTACTTTTAGTCAACCTTCAGCTCCTGTTGAAACTGCTGCCTTCAGTCAACCTACTTCCTTTGGCCAGTCGACTTCCAATCAATCTCTTGCTTTCAATGAACCTTTTAGTCAATCTTCCAATTTTGTTCAATCCAACGCTTCTGTTCAACCTGCTGCTCCTGGCTGCAGCGAAGATTCACTGGACATTGCTATTAAGCAATTGCTAAAACAACGTGAATTAATGTTGCTACAGGGGGAGATGGATATATTAAACAATAGCTGTAAAAATTCTTCGTCTGATTTCATATCTATCGATTCTATGGTAGCTAGATTTTCTGGAGACGATTCTTATGAGATACGGAGATGGTTTGGTGAGTTGGAAGATGCTTTTACATTGCTCAGTTGTGGAGAAAGCATGAAACTGATTTGTGCAAGAAGATTATTGAGCGGAACTGCTGCATTATTTGCTAGAACTGTGTTCTCATCAAATTATGATGATTTGAAGCGTGGTCTGTTGGACGAGTTTGGAAAATCTTATACGATGCTTGAATTATACGAACAACTAAGGAAAAGGAAGCTTAAATCTAATGAAAGTATTCAACGTTACGTTATTGAAATGAAAATGATAGGAGAAAAGGACAAAATTCAAGAAATGGATTTGATTGATGCTATAATTGCGGGTCTTAATGATAAAACACCGTTAGTAAATATACTGTATCAAGCTACAACAATGCAACAACTGAAGAATCCACTTGAACGTTATCAGAAGTTACGCGATAAGCAGACAAGAAGTGGTTTGGAATCAGAGCAGTCGGTCAATAAAAATAGACCATTGATTAAAACAAAAGAAACTTTAGCCGAGGTACGTTGCTATAACTGTTCACAATTTGGTCATTTTCAAAGCCAGTGTCCGAAGCCAACACGTGCAAAAGGTTCCTGTTTCAAATGTGGTGAATTGCGACATTTGCATAATTCTTGCCCTAAGAGACAACCCGTGGTTGCAATTGTAGCCGATTCTAAAGAAGATGTTGATAATTCAAATTTTGGAAAAGCTCAGTTGACAGGAGTTAATGCTTTGCAAATGGTAAGTGTCGCTTTAATGAAGAAGTTAAGCAGTGTTAGTTGTAAAATGTTTTCTCTTGTTGATTCCGGTAGCCTGAGGAGTTTTATTAGGCGCTCTGAAGTACCTTACCCAGTAAATTCGATACCGAAGTTATCTAAGTATAGAGGCGTATGTAACTATTAGCTGAGAATTTTAGATGAAATAACTTGTGAAGTTAATGTTATTGATGAGTTAATTGTTCATAAATTTTACGTTTTACCTGATACTGATATTTGTATTCCATTAATAATTGGTAGAGATCTTTTGGATCGTTTAAATATATTCTTATGTAAACTTAAACGAATGTACTCTAGAAATAAATTACTTGAAATAGGAAATTCGAAAACATTGTTTTCGATTGTTTTGTTTGATATTTGGAAAAACGGAACTATTTGTACAAAATTGTGTCGGTCAGATCAGGATGAGGTTGATGGTGGCAGTAATTCTTTGATATCGGATCCTGCGGTAATTATGAAAAAATTTTTAATTCAGATTAACTCTGTTGAATTGGTAAATAAGGATACAAGGGAGTACGGAAATGTTATAGTTGGGACTGACGAAATTATTTCTTCTGTATCACAGGGTAGTATTGAATGAATGAACTGGATATAGATCCGCAGTTGAGTGAGGATAATACGAGAAGGTTACGATCGATTACGATGTTAAGATGAAGATTAATCTGACAGATGACACTCCGTTTCATTTTCCGCCTCGTAAACTTTTTTATACAGAAAAAAATGAAGTATTAGACATAGTAATTCTCCATATGCGTCTGCTACTGTTTTGGTTAGGAAGAGTAATGGGGACAGCAGATTATGTATTCATTACAGATTTCTGAATAAGAAAACCGTTAGGGATAATTTCCCTATGCCGCTTATAGACGACTGTTTTGTATGATTAGAAGGGAAACTATTTTTACGATTTTAGATTTAAAGAACGGATTTTATCAGGTTGAAATGCATGAAAATTCAATTAAATATACTTCATTTGTAACTCCTATGGGACAATATGAATACAAATGAATGCCATTCGGCTTAAAAAATGCTCCGGCCTTTTTCAACGTTTTATTTACGATATTTTAAAGGACTTGATTTTGTCAAGAAAAATAGTTGTATATATGGATGATATTACAATAGCCACTTCGGATTTTGAAACTCATCTGAAGGTAGTGGAAGAGGTCATAGAGCGATTATACT
Source organism: Leucophora obtusa (assembly GCA_949987735.1). Lineage (NCBI taxonomy): Eukaryota > Metazoa > Arthropoda > Insecta > Diptera > Anthomyiidae > Leucophora > Leucophora obtusa. Next base: position 247,676,303 of record OX465295.1, read on the forward strand.
CGAAATGACTTGAACTTAAGATGAGTAAATTTGGTTACACTGAGATACAGTTTTTAGGATATATTGTGAACTCCAATGGTATACAGTGGAGAGCATTATTGAGTACATGTCAGCACTTGAGGAAACTTACAAATGCAGGCATAAAAATATCGGACAAGGGGACTAAAGTATACTTTTCAGAAAGCAAAAGGTTCGCTTAATCTAAATCTGGCCTCAGAAATGACCTTCCATATCAGACTTTCGAGCTATATAAATGGGAAAAACTTTACTTTTCTTCAAAATATTTCGAATCGTATGTTTCCTCGAAAAATATTTTTAACAAGATTTGTAACGGCATCTGAATATACTACTCTTCCTCTTTAAAATAGTTTTTGAATTCTTTTGATAACATATTTTTTTACGGATATATCGTTTTTTGAAATTTGGGTCTTTTATTTTTTTTACAATTTTACTTTGAAATTGCGGTGAAGGCCCAAATTTCAATAAACGATATATCCGTAAAAAAATATGTTATCAAAAGAATTAAAAAATCATTTTAAAGAGGAAGAGTAGTATATTCAGATGCCGTTACGAATCTTGTTAAAAATATTTTTCAAGAAAATATACGATTCGAAATATTTTGAAGAAAAGTTAAGTTTTTCCCATTTATATAGCTCTAAAGTCTGATATGGAAGGTCATTTCTGAGGCCAGATTTAGATTAAGCGAACCTTTTGCTTTCAGAATAGTATACTTTAGTCCCCTTGACTGATATTTTTATGTCTGCACTTGTAAGTTTCCTCAAGTACTGACATGTACTCAATAACGCTCCCCACTGTATGTCCGAGTAACACCCACCATGAGGCAATATAAAATTTTTCACAACCTCAAAATTTCAAACAATTACAACAGTGCCTTGGATTATTTTTTTATTTTAGAAAATTTGTGCGAAACTTTTCAACCATAGCTAAACCATTAACATATTTATTAAAAAAGAATGTTCCTTACAACTTCGATCAAAGTTGTGTTACTGCCTTCGAAAAACTTAAAAAAAAATTGTTAGTTTCCCCACCAATATTGTCAATATATAGCCCACAAAAGGAAACGGAATTAAATACCGATGCTAGTAAACTTGGTTTTGATGCTGTCCTTATGCAGAAGCAGGATGATGGAAAGTTTCATCCGGTTGCATATTTTTCTAAAACTGCATCTGAGAGTGAATCCAAACTGCATAGTTTTGAGTTAGAGACTTTGGCAATAGTTTATGCTTTAGAAAGATTTAGAACACAACTAGGTGGTATTCATTTTGTTATTGTTACTGATTGCAATGCGTTGGCTCAAGCAATGCAGAAGAAACATGTGAACTTACTTACAGCTAAATGGGTGTTTTGTTTTGAAAATTATAATCATAGTGTAAGTTAAGAACGCCTGCAGACATAGATGACTCTATTAGAAAGTTTGAGGCAAACCTTAAACAAGCTGCTCAACATGCCACTTCTACCAATCGACAGGTAAGACGTAGTAGAATTCACTCTGCAGATGTAGAACAGCTTTTATCTGAAAAAAAGAAGAGTTCGAAGAGAATGGCAACGTCACAGATCCCCTCAATTAAAAAGTATGCTGAAAGAATGCACCAAACAGCTTAAAATACTATTACAACATCAGAAAACTGTATCTCTGCAAAAATTTCTGCAAGACCTCGACGCAACACCACAATCACTCTGTTTGTCAACCACTTGAAAAAAGTATTTAGTTTAGTTTATTGATTCAAACTATCACAACAAGAATAAATATTATAAATTACAGTGATAGCACGTAAAACTTTCAAGTAAATATTTTGCCAAATTCAAATACAATTTATAAATTGATATTAATTATAAATTAAAAAACTTAAAAATAACATAGTGAAATTTAAATTGCACAAACATACATATAAATTAAAATAAACATTATAAAATTGAAAAACATTTAATACATTTTAAACAAATTTAATAGTTCCATTTTAAAGCATATTGTGTTGCTAACCAATTGAATATTTGATGGTAAGTCATTCCAAAGACCGATTGTGTAATTAAAAAATTTTCTTGTAGATAAAACGTATTTATATTTTTGTGAGATCAGGCCTCTTCCACATGGAGATTTGGCAAAAGTAATTCTTCTATAGAGATATTCAGGTTCCTTTGAATATATCAGCTTATGCATCATCAAAAGGCTTTTATACTTTACCCAGCAAAATCTTTCATTACCAAATAAGTGGTTATATAATAGAAATTCATAGCTCCGCACAACTTATTTTTTGGCGTCTAAACTCATTATTTTTGTTTGGCGTGGTCGTTTTTATAAGTAGTCACGCTTACCCGCTCGCTTACGAAAAAATGAGAAATAAGTAGTTATGAAATTTTGAATAATAAGTGGTTACACACATGCTTACAAAAAATTGAATTATAAGCGGTTATCCGATTGCTTACTTGATTCTTAAAAATAAGGAGTTAAGCAAATACTATTAGCTTAAGGAAATACATTCAGAAAAATTTATGACGAGTCCTAAAATTAGGACTCGTCATAAAAATTTAAACATAAAGGATATTTACATATAATAAATAAAAATGTATAAAATTTAACTGTGTAAAAAGTACTTATTTAAACTATTACGAGTAAGTCATTATTTTATATTTAGAAACAATGAATACAATAGGCCGTTATTAGGAATTCATTATTTTGTATTATAAAATAATTCAAAAGATAATGATATATCATTTTTGGTAATGCAGATAGTAATGAGGTGTCATTACCAATATTTTGCTGGGTAGTAAGTCTTTAAAACAAACATTATGCAACTGATATGTGAACGATGATATATTATCCCTTCTACTGCGATTAAATACATGGCTATATTATTATATGTGACTCGAAGTCGATCGTAATCAGTGGTGTCACAATTTGCAAATATTTCACATCCATACAGCAAAACAGGTATTAGATATGTTTTTGCCAGGAGCATACGTATTTTAAATGGCATCGACGCTTTAACAGCCCACATGTTTCTCAACATCCCATGAACTTTTCCAGCCGAAATATTTATGTGATTTTTCCAAGAAAGCACGGCATTAAACGTTATTCCTAGATTTGATGATGATGGAACAAAATCGATTGTAGTGTTATTTATTAGCACAGAGACGTTATTATCAAGTCTTTTTTTATTATTTCTTGATATAAAGATACATTTTGATTTCGTTGGGTTTATGCACAAAGCATTTAGACTTGCCCAATTGTGAATTTTATTTAAATCATTGTTGATACGTTCAATACAATAACGTACATTTTCCATTTTGGTGCTTAAGTACAACTGTACATCATCCGCATACATTTGTATATCACAGTGACTTACAGCTTCAGGAAGATCATTAATGTACATACAAAAAAGCAATGGACCAAGAATGGACGCCTGTGGTACCCCTCTATCAACATGAACTGCATTGGAAGTCAAGCCATTTAAAAAACCAACTTGTGTACGGTTTAAAAGGTATGACGAAATAAGTTTTTTAACCGAATTAGAAAAATTAAAAAGCTTTTGGAGTTTGGTCAGCAGAATTGAGTGATCAACTGTATCAAAAGCTTTGCTGTGATCTAACAGCACAAGAAAAGATACCATATCATTATCCAGTTTTGACCTAATTTCTTCAACCACATCGATCAATACCGTGATCAGAGAAACAAGACAGCCGCCGTAAGCCGTTTAAGCCGCCGCCGCCGGTCATTTTTTCTTCAGCCGCCGCCGACGATTTTTTTTCGGCTCATTTCGGGTGGAAGTATTTTTTTTCCAAAATAAAAAAATTAAAAGCAAATGTCATTTTTAAAACAAATTTTCTACTGCATCATTTCCTGAACCATCAAGAGTATTTTTTTTTTAATTCAAAAAAAATAAAAGAACCACCCAGCCAGAAATTGATGATGGTGCAAAAAACTAAGTACTCTCAAAGCATTGTTTATACCAAAATTAAAATGTTTTGAGAACGTTTGGAAAATACCATCTTTAAAATGCTTTGATAACGATTTTTAACAAATTTTACAACTGTTGATTAAAAGAAAGATTGTATGTGTTTTAGTACTAAAAATTATTTTTATTACTTTTGTAATATTTTGTTGGAATTATTTATGTAAAAGAGAAATAGCAATTGATTCGTTATAAAATGTTGTAAGAATGCATTTAGCTTCCATCATATGTATACCTATTTCAGTGTTGTTTTCATCTAAATTTGTTACATTATATAATCCGATCTCCTTTGATTAGATCGGGTAGTTAAAAAACTTTCTAGTTTCCTTGAAATTGTTGCCTTTCAAATGCATATCACTGTATTTGTGTTTCGTATGTTTTGTACTAAAAATTTCTTTCACAATCATAATGTTCCCATTGTGTAATAAACATACATATATTATCAGGATGAATAGATGTAATTCGAAATCCATAAATGTTTACGAAAGAAAAATCTCTAGATTCAGAAGTGTGTAAAGGTTTCCCCAGAGAATAGTTGCTGCTCTTATTGAAAGGATATACTAGTGGAATATTATTTGGGGAATTGGTATTAAAAACATGCAACTTCCTTTGTATATGGGAAATGGGATTAGTTGGAGATTTTACAATTTTTACAAAACCTAAGCTATTTTCAAAATCAAATGCTGAAAATTGTGATATAGGCGCCCCCATATTATTTACGTCATTTGAAATATGTATAAGATTATAAATATTCATGGTCACTGAGCTTGAGCCATAAAAATGTGGCATAAGTTCCACAAATTTTATTAAAATCTTAAAATAATAAAAATTTGATTACTTAATGAAGTTTGAGACTAAAAGAATATTTATACATTGGCTTCCAAAACAAGTTCTTCCAGAAATTTTTTAGCCGAATGCGGTTTTGAATTTCCATAATAGAGACCAATCAAAAATGGTTTGATAATGTATGCGGTTGAAACCCCATTTCCCATTTATTTTCATTATAATAAAGATTTGAATCAAAAGTGATATCAACCCTGTGTAGAAACGGTAATGACATATCATTATTTTTTAGACTACCAGTAATGACACCCACTTACCTTCCGCATTATTTTAAAACATATAATAATGAATTACTGATAATGACTTACTTTTATCATTATTTCAAATAGAAAATAATTTTCTAGATTATTTTGAAAATTTTTTGAAATCTATTTTTAGACTCAATATTTTTTAAACACTGGTAAGGATATATGTAACCACATATTTTTTGATTTTTTGTATGTTGGAGAGTAAGCTTACTTGTGTGCAGCAGGTCAATTATGTTTTTATCTATTAAATATTACATGTCGATATACCTCAGATGGTAGAGCTATTGACTGGCAATCTGTAGACCCAGGTTCGAATCCCGCACGAGCAAAAAATACAATAAAATATATTTTTTTTTATATAATTTATTTTTTTGAAAATCTATTTTTAGACTCATTATTTTTGTCAGTACTGGTAAGCACATAGGTAACGATATATTTTTTGATTTTTCGTATGCTGGTGTGTAACCATAACTCATTATTTTTCGCGACATCGCCATATAAAGGTAATAAGAAATGTAATAACAAAAGTAACTAGTTACCATTACCAAGTATGTAGTTACATAACCACATATCTGGTAATGATTTTCTTCACTGGGAAGATTAGGCTTTATTCCAAAATATTGAAAATTTCCCAAAGTATCGTCTAAACATAGCATCACTTTAGAATCGCCGCTAAAAGTAGATGTTCCTAATAAAGTTTTAGAACATTTCGGAAGAGATGTATGTATAACCTTCAAATCTCAGTACCATTAATATTTCGTCTATAGAGGTTTGTGATTTTCCCTACAACCCAATTTTTCAGTTTTGAACACATCTACATTTCTCTTAATATCCTATAATTTTTTAACATAATCATTTAAAACTAATTTAAGTTCTAATAAAATATATAAAAAAAATAAATGTTTTTAAGTACTAAGAAATTACTTTATTTTTTGTATTTAGAGTACTGGAAAATTGCTCTACTTTTCGTTTTTAAAATTCTCGGAAGACACTCCACTCTTGTATTAATACAATTTAAAATCACTTCATTTTTAGTTTTTCTAATGTTTTGAAAACGTTCTATAATCAAAAATTATAACGCTTTAAAATCACTTTATTTTTTGATTTTGCAAAGTTTCTAAAATACTCTAAATACAAACATGAGACCGTAAATCATGGTTATAATTTTAGTGTTCTGAGAACACTATAAAACCCAAAAATATGTTGCTTTGATAACGGTTCAACCACCATACAAATTGCTTTCAGAACGCTTTTATGTTTGTCAATTTCTGGCTGGGCAGTTTTATAGTCAGAGCTAAGAAGGATTTTTGTCATAAATGTTTCTTAAGTTGGAAGTTTTGCTTGAAAACTTCTGACAGATTTCGCTGAAATTAGGATATTTAATAGAGGAGAGAATCCAAATGAACACGTCTTTAGCACCCATAGTTTTGGATACAAATTACACAGTGTTACAAAATAAAATACTTTTCAAATGACCAAGTGTAGATTGTAGGCAGAGCTACGAAAGAATTAATTCAATTTTAGCTTAATTCGCACAAAACCGAATTCAGCTTTAGAAATTGAATATATATCATTCCATCAAAACATGCCTTTATAATTAATTCATAGGTTTCATTCCCAAAGTTTAATATTAAACAGAATGCATTCTTATGTTGAATACATTCCTTATAGAATTACAATCAATTTAAATAATTAATTTTTTCATTAATTCTAATCTTTTACAAAATGGCTTATTAAAATTGTCATTTTATTCAATCAGTAAAATATCTAAGGTATGAATATACTAATGATTCTGACAACACTTTAGTTTATAATTACAAATTAAATAAAAATGTGGCTTATTTTAGGGATTTAATATTGATACTATATACAAAACCCATAAAAATAATTAAAAACTCAACATTTGTTTTAATCTTTTACAAACCGAATGAAACGTGAAAGATCATTATAAAAAGAATGAATTCATGAAAGAATTCATTCATTATGCATGAAAATTAAAAGAATGAAGTGAATGAATTCATAAGGAATAGTATAAACGAATGATACATTAGTAAATTTTAGTTAAAATTCCAAAAGTGAATTAAAGAATTAATTCATTCGAATTTATGGTCGTGGGTTTGGTTAAGTAGATCACATCACATTTTTCAGAAATTTCAGTACACCTGAAATTATCAAAAGACACATTTTTAAGACATTGCGGATGAAAAAAAAAGTTAAGTTATTTCTCGGTCGACTTATAAAATTGGGGAGATATTTACAATAATCGACGCTGTTCTGAGTTCCGAATCCACAAAAAAATTCTAAAGTGAAACATTCCGAATTTTTTGCTGTTCCGTGATCCACGTCGGAGTTATTTTTTTTCGTTTTATTGCGTGTAGAAAAAGCTTGATGATAGTGAAACGAATATATATTTTTTAACGACAATTATTATATAATAATTTATTTTAAAATTAGTCTATGAATATTAAAATTTGGTAGAAACAACAAATTTTCGAAATTTTTAATTCCGTGTGATTTTACAAATCAACTCTAATTAAAAAGTTTCGGAAATAAGAACAGGGGTGAATATCTGAATTTTTTAACTTTTCTTCTAAGTTTTTCAACTTTGACATCTTTTCGACCATAATTTTTTTCGAGCTATATTTTTTTCTAGTTTATTCTAAAAACAAATTTAATTTTGAGTGAAAATAGAGTTTGTTTATTTCAAAGTTCCGAATCCACATAAAAAATTCTAAAGTGAAACATTCTGATTTTTTTGCTGTTCTGTGATCCACATCCGAAATATTTTCTTCGTTTTATTTCGTGTTGGAAAAGCTTGGTGAAAGTAAAACGAATATTTTGTTGCAAAAATTAATATTTTAAAATTTATTTCAAAATTTGTCAGTATGCTAAAATTTGTTCGAAACAGTCAATTTCCGACATTTTGAATTTTAAAAAAATTAAAAAGTTTCGGAATTCAGAACAGGGGTGATAGTGTCATTGTGGGTGAAATTCAGCAATTTTTCAACCGATTTTGAATCTTGTAACGTTTTTGGAAAGACAAAAAATTTAGCTTTCCAAATATATATAGAATTATTTATTTGTAACTGAAATATGTTGACATTTTTTTTTTTTAAATATTAAAATTAATTCTTTTTTTTAATTTGTATACTTTGACGGCTTTTTTACAGTATTAAACAATTCTTTACTATTGTAATTTATTCTGAAAGTGGGTTTAGTTCTTAGTAAAATCAGATTCTTTTGTTTGAATTAATTGAAAATAGAAAAAGTTATCATAATTTTTCTAAACATTTAATTCCAGCTATTATAAGACAACTCGATGTTCTTGTTTTGCACACTCATTAAGGCTAATATTTTCAATTTTCTTGTAAAAATTGTATCATCTTTCTTTGATTTGAAAATAATTTAAAAACAGAAAAGTGATATTAATTTATGATCTAGAGTCAAACTAAAAAGAACATTCATTTACACAAAGATTCCATGTTTATAAAAAAATGTATAACTTAAAGTAGAACTTCATTTTACCCTGAATTAAGAATAAATTATATAAAAATTAGTTTTTTTATACAAAATATTGCAATTAAAAGCCGTCAAAATTAAACAAAATAAGAAAAAAATTAAGAAAATCAGTTTTATTTGAAAATATTTCTACACAATTTTGTTGAATATATAAACATATGTATATATTTGGAAAGCCCAACTATCTCTCCTTGTAGCTCCGTTCAAAAACTAAAAATCCTAAATTTGTAATTTTTATCGATGAATTTAACTTAAAATTATTTTTTATTTGATAATTCCAAATTTTTTGTACAATTTTCTACTGCTATATTTTGGAAAAAACCTTAAACATCTTTAAATTACGTGTATAATGTTCTATCAAGCCCATTAAGCCGCCGCCGCCGCCGATTATTTGGTTGCGCCGCCGCCGCCGATTTTTATCCGGCTCAACCTTAATCGCCGCCGCCGCCGATTATTTTGATCGGCTTGTTTCCCTGACCGTGATGCAACTTCTTCCCTGTCTAAAACCAGACTGTTTTTCTGTTAGGAAATTAGGCTCCTGTAAATATTTATACATTTGGCTTTTCATTAGATTTTCCATTACCTTGGACAAAAAAGGTAGTATGGCAATTGGTCTAAATTCACTGCTGTTCTTAGGGATCGGAATTATTTTGGCTTCTTTCCATATATCGGGGAATATTGACTTAGTTAATATGGTATTAAATACGTACGTAATGAATGGCAGAATTTTAGCGATGATAAGTTTCAAAAATCTAGGATTAAGTCCATCCAAACCCACAGCATTTGAGTTTATTGATGTTATACTTTTTAGAACTTCTATTTGATCCACACATCGAAAATAAAAACATTTTTCAAAAGGCACTACATGGATTTTTTCATATTCATTTTCAGTTGGTCTTGCCACTTTAACGTCAACAAATTGGGGGTTTACGTCAACATCAGAACTTGTAATGCAAACACTCTTTTTACCAATACCAATTTCACGGATTTCTTTCCACTTGCTCTTGCTATCTATAGCTGTTGAAAATTTCTGTTGATAGTACGCTGTTTTAGCCTTATTTATGTTATCCACAACTTTTTTCCTAGCGGATTTAAACAAAAATTGCAATTCAGGGGTTTTAAATTTCTTCCATTTTTTATAAGCTAGATCCCTGACATCAATTCAACGTTTTATTGCTGAATTAAACCACGGTGGCTGTTTGGCCTTGCAAATGTTTGTTTTTTCGGGCACCGTTTCATTAAATACTTCAAACAGATTATTTTGAATGAAAGCTATTTGATCATTTACGTCTTCAGGTCGTAAATTAAATTCCAACTAATGCAATCAAGCCGCTGGTTTAGTGCCACATAATCTATGTTTCGAAAATCACGATATGAGTAATAAATATCTTCAGTGCAGATAAAGGCATCATACACTGTAAAGATAAGGTCATGCTTTGAAAAAACTGGAGCAGATAACTGATCATAAAGAAGTATTTTCTCTTTGTGATTTACAAAGAAGACGTCAAGTAAGCTGTTTGTAGCATTTGGATAATGGGTTGGAGTTGTTGTGTTGACGGGCAGTAGGCCAAGTGTTTGCATAGGCTCCAAAAGTGAGTTTTCAGTGAGCAGATTACTGTTGAAATCGCCAGCAATAATTACATCATTATATAATAATGATAAAGATTCAATTTTATCTAGCAAATCATTTGTATCGACATCGTTATTTGGTCGATATACGCAGGCAAACAGTATTTTACTCTTATCCTCAGTGGTTACCTCCAAAAATAAATATTCAATTTGACTGGAGGAGTTCGATTTCAGTTTTAAGCAACTATTTATATCATTCCTTACATAGATTGATACACCACCAGTTGTGTTTTCCTGTCAGCACGAAATAATTTGAAACCAGGCAAATTGAAAATGGCATTAATCGAACCAGGTCTCAGAAACGCATATAACATCAACTCCTGAATTAACAAAAATGTACCAAAACTCATCCATCTTGTTATTGAGACTTTGTGCATTTATATGTACTATTTTGAGTCCGGACTTTTGCTTGGCAAGAATTCTAAGCATGTTAAAAACATTGTCTTTGGAACTAAAAATGCCATCACGAATCATGAATTACAGAGTGGAAAGCAACACATTTGAATGTTATAAACTCTCCAAACATATCTACTGATATAGTTGAGCTTCCACCAGTTTCCGCAAGCTCATCTGTTTCCCTAAAATTTGGTATTCGGGAGATTGAAAATGCTATTGCAGGCTTAAACTTGAAGAAAGCCCCAGGTGCTGATAAAATCAGTAACAAGATGGTTCTGGAGCTACCTAGTATAGCAAAAAAAATAATTCTTTTAGTTTTTAATGCTATTTTACGCCTAGAACACTATCCAACGGAATGGAAGGTTTCATTGATTGCTATGATACCTAAGCCCGGAAAAGATCAGACAAAACTAGAATCTTACAGACCAATAAGCTTATTATCGAACATATCAAAACTATTTGAAAAACTACTTATAAAAAAGTTGACCCCCATACTAAATGCGAATGGATGCATTTCAGATCATCAATTTGGCTTCAGAAGACAATATAGCACTATTGAACAAACACATAGACTTGTTAATGAGGTTAGGAAAATTTTAAAAGAAAAGAAATATTGTTCCGCTCTCTTCATAGACGTTTCCCAACCTTTTGATAAAGTATGGCACGAAGGATTAATTCATAAACTGAAACAAAACTTACCAGCAAACATTCATAGGCGAAAGTTTATCATAAAAGAAGGTAATTTTCTGAGCACACCACAGCCGATTGAAGCCGGAGTACCTCAAGGCAGCATTTTGGGCCCTACATCAACATTCGCTGATGATACAGCTTTTCTAAGCGTACACGAAAAACCTCAAGAAACATCCGGAAAATTACAGGAATACTTATCGCAGTTGGAAAATTGGTTAAAACAATGGAGAATAAAAATTAACGAACAAAAATGTGTACATATTACATTTACATTGCGCAGGGAAACATGTCCACCTATTCAAATTAATAACCAGATTATACCGCAGCACTCTGAGGTTAAATACCTTGTGTTGAACCGTGTTGAACCTTATGGTTTTGTATATATATATATTTATATTTTTTCTCTTAAAAAACCAGTATTTGTTTTTTATCTCACTTATTGATCTTAATACTCATTTACGTTCTCCTTGAACTGAATTTAATCCGCTACTTGAATAGCGCCTTTTTTTGTAAATACTTTTTGTAAATAATAAAGTTAAGTTAGTCTAAGAATACTCATCAATAAAGCAAGAAGCTTTAATTTTATTATAAAAAAAACTTTGAGTTTTTTTTATCAACATTTGCTTGGAAAGGGAGTCACCCTGCCCAACAAATTGGTCCTTCGAAGAAGTCCTAGAATAGGCTAGGACAGGAAGAATTAGTGACTTGGAGTATACTAATTAAAAAATTGGCAGTTGTCCCCCTAGTGGCAACTTCAACATCAACAACGAAAACAGACAAGGGAGTCTGTGTTAATAAAAAAGGTACTTCATCGTGCATTCCGGCAGAAGGAATCTTAAGATCAAGGTGATACAACATCGGGCATTGCGTTCATGTGAAGCTGTCATCATCAAAAGGTTTAAAGTGCATACATCTCCATAAGTGCATACATCTACAACAACAAAGGTCTATAAGGCAAAAGAGTTGGCAAAATAGAACAAATCAGAAAAGGTATGTACTGTGTTTTTTAGTGATTTTGTGCGACATTTTTTTTTCTCGTCAAAAAGGACGAAGAGGCTTAAATTAGAAAGCAACAAAAGAAATCAAAAAAAAAAATTAAATGAGGCAACCATTTTAAATAGAAAAGATTATATATAACCTCAAAACAATTACAAAATAAAAAGGCTCACCTAAAATTAAATCCCACTAAATTTGTGCTAAGAATACCCATCACTAACAAAAGAACAAAACAAAACATTCACCACTGATAAAAAACTACAAACAAGAGTGGAAAAATTAAAATACAAATTAACTTGTGCCGCTGTATAAAACGAAAGTGCGAGAAAAAAAGAAATTAAATTAAAAATCGGGTAATTTTAAAGGAAAACAATAATAATAAATATTTCCAAAATATGTTAAAGTGGTGAAAGAAATAAATACACACTAAAATCTAAAATACAAACAGAAAATATTAAAGACAAATTTAAACTACAAACAACAAAGGAAAAAGTGGCAAAATTGACTGTGAAAAGAAGTTTCAAAAACTATCAGGCTTCGTAATGCACGCACATGTGCGCACATGCACATGTGCAAAAATTGATGTGCAGACAAAAGATGCACATGTGCATGTGCAAATTTTTGTTTATACTTTGCACTTGTGCATGTGCGAATTTGACTTTATATTTCGCACATGCACATGTGCATGTGCGATAATATTTTGCACTTCGCACATCAAGATGTGCAAGTGCAGATACTATTCGCACATGCACATCTCCATGTGCGATGTGCGATGTGCGAATACAAATTCGCACATGCACATGTGCGAGTGCAAGTGCATATGCACGTGCATTAAAAAAACAGCTAACATTAGAAAAAAATCGCTAATATTGTCGAAAATCGCAAATATATAAAAAAAATCGATAATCGATAAAAAAAATGCAAAAATGGATACAAAATCGCCAAAATTGGAAAAAAATCGCCGAATTTAAAAAAGAACTGTCCAAATTTTCAAAAAATCGCCAAAAATTAAAAAAAAAAATTGACAAATATGAAAAAATCGCCGAATTTAAAAAATCTTTAAAATTTAAAAAAAACTGCATAATTTAAAAAAAAAAATTTCAAATTTTAAAAAAACGCCGAAATTTAAAAAAATCGCCGATATTGGAAAAAATCAGAAAAAATCGTCAAAACTTGAAAAATCGTCAAAAATTTGAAAAAATCTGCAATATTTAAAAAAATTGCCAAAATTGAAAAAATCGTTAAAAATTGGAAAAAAATCGCCAAAATTTTAAAAAAACGTCAAAATTTGAAAAAAATTCCAAAATTTTAAAAAAACACTAAATTCGAAAAAAAAAGTAAAAATTTGAAAAATTTGACAAAATCTTCAAAAATTAAAAAAAATAGCCAAAATTTTAAAAAATTTCCAAAATTGGAAAAATCCCAAAAAGTGGAAAAAAATCGTCAAAATTAGAAAAATCGTCAAAAATTTGAAAAAATCGTCAAAAAAAAATTTAATTTAAAAAAAATTGCCGAAATTGAAAAAATCGTTAAAAATTCGAAAAAATCGCCAAAATGGAAAAAAATTTACAAAATTTGAAAAAAACACTAAAATTGAAAAAAGTCAAAATTTGACAAAATCTTCAAAAATTAAAAAAAAATCGCCAAAATTGAAAAAAATCGTCAAAATTTGAAAAATTTTCCAAAATTGGAAAAAAGCCCAAAAATAGGAAAAAATCGTCAAAATTTGAAAAATCGTCAAAAAATTTTAAAAAATCGTCAAAAATTTACAAAATTTAAAGAAATCGGCAAAAATTCAGAAAAATCGCCAAAATTGAAAAATCTCCAAAATTTGAAAATAGTCATGTGTTGAAAAATCGACATAATTCGCGAATATTTGAAAAAACTGCAAAAATTAAAAAAAAAAGTAAAATTTAGAAAAAATCGTAAAAATTACAAAAAAAATCGAAAATTGCAAAACTGTCAGAAACTCGAAATCATGAAAATCGTCAGAATTAGAAACGATGAAAAATTATATGGTGAAAATTTGAAAAAATCTTCAAAAATTAAAAAAAATCGCAAAATTCATTTTCGCATTTATTTTTCTCTACGAGGCTTAGGTGTGGTGGATTTTCACCTTTGGTGCACTCAGTTTTCCTCTAGCTCCTCTAGTTTTCGAGATATGGACGATTTAAACTTTATATAAGCGATTTTCGCACTTATTTTTTCACAGATGACTCAGTATGACTTCCGTGTTCCAAACCCGTTGTCCGTTTTCATCTAACTCATTTAGTTTTCGAGATACGGGAGATATTCCAAATAAAAGCCCTTTTCTCTCTAAGACGCTTAGTTTTCGAGAAAAACGCGATTTTAAAATCTAGCAATACAAGTCAAAATCTAGTTCCGCTATCGGGGTATTGGTGGCGAGTTTTGAACTATGGTGCACTCAGTTTTCCTCTAGCTCTTCTAGTTTTCGAGATATGGACGATTTAAATTTTAAATAAGCGATTTTCGCCTTTATTTTTTCACAGATCACTCACTATGACTTCCCTGTTACAAAACCGTTGTCCGTTTTCATCTAACTCATTTAGTTTTCGAGATACGGGAGATATTCCAAATAAAAGCCCTTTTCTCTCTACGACGCTTAGTTTTCGAGAAAAACGCGATTTTAAAATCTAGCAATACAAGTCAAAATCTAGTTCCGCTATCGGGGTATTGGTGGCGAGTTTTGAATTTTGGTGCACTCAGTTTTCCTCTAGCTCTTCTAGTTTTCGAGATATGGACGATTTAAATAATTCCGATAGCGAAACTAGATTTTGACTTGCATTGCTAGATTTTAAAATCGCGTTTTTCTAGAAAACTAAGCGTCGTAGAGAGAAAAGGGCTTTTATTTGGAATATCTCCCGTATCTCGAAAACTAAATGAGTTAGATGGAAACGGACAACGGTTTTGGAACAGGGAAGTCATTGCGAGTCATCTGTGAAAAAATAAAGGCGAAAATCGCTTATTTAAAATTTAAATCGTCCATATCTCGAAAACTAGAAGAGCTAGAGGAAAACTGAGTGCACCAAAATTCAAAACTCGCCACCAATACCCCCATAGCGGAACTAGATTTTGACTTGCATTGCTAGATTTTAAAATCGCGTTTTTCTCGAAAACTAAGCGTCGTAGAGAGAAAAGGGCTTTTATTTGGAATATCTCCCGTATCTCGAAAACTAAATGAGTTAGATGAAAACGGACAACGGTTTTGTAACAGGGAAGTCATAGTGAGTCATCTGTGAAAAAATAAAGGCGAAAATCGCTTATTTAAAATTTAAATCGTCCATATCTCGAAAACTGGAAGAGCTAGAGGAAAACTGAGTGCACCAAAGTTCAAAACTCGCCACCAATACCCCGATAGCGGAACTAGATTTTGACTTGTATTGCTAGATTTTAAAATCGCGTTTTTATCGAAAACTAAGCGTCGTAGAGAGAAAAGGGCTTTTATTTGGAAAATCTCCCGTATCTCGAAAACTAAATGAGTTAGATGAAAACGGACAACGGTTTTGGAACAGGGAAGTCATAGTGAGTCATCTGTGAAAAAATAAAGGCGAAAATCGCTTATATAAAATTTAAATCGTCCATATCTCGAAAACTAGAAGAGCTAGAGGAAAACTGAGTGCACCAAAGTTCAAAACTCGCCACCAATACCCCCATAGCGGAACTAGATTTTGACTTGTATTGCTAGATTTTAAAATCGCGTTTTTCTCGAAAACTAAGCGAAAAGGGCTTTTATTTGGAATATCTCCCGTATCTCGAAAACTAAATGAGTTAGATGAAAACGGGCAACGGTTTTGGAACAAGGAAAAATAAATTCGAGAAACAAATTTTGTCGATTTTCACAAATTTTTACGACTTTTTCAATTCTGGCATTTTGCAATTTTTTTCCAATTTTTGGCGACTTTTTGAAATTTTGATATTTTTTTAAAATTTTTCAATTTTGGCAATTTTTTTAAATTTTCCGGCTTTCTCCAATTTTTGACGACTTTTTGAAATTTTGACGATTTTGGTAATTTTTTCAAATATTGACAATTTTTTAAAAACTTTTACGATATTTCGCAATTTTGGCGATTTTGTCTAATTTTTGAAGATTTTTTTATTAAATTTTGACTATTTGGGCAATATTTTCAAATATTGACAATTTTTTCAAGTTATTACGATTTTTTCAAAATTTTTCAATTTTGGCAATTTTTCCGATTTTTTTCCAATTTTTGAAGACTTTTTGAAATTTTGACGATTTTGGTAATTTTTTCAAATATTGACAATTTTTTCAAAATTTTTACGATATTTCGCGATTTTGTCTAATTTTTGACGATTTTTTTTTAAATTTTGACTATTTGCCCAATTTTTTCAAATATTGTCGATTTTTTCAAAATTTTTACGATATTTTGCAATTTTGTATAATTTCTGACAATATTTTTTAATTTTGTGCAATTCTTTCAAATATTGACGATTTTTTCAAGTTATGACGATTTTTTCAAAATTTTTACAAAATTTTTCAATTTTTACAAAATTTTTCAATTTTTACAAAATTTTTCAATTTTTACAAAATTTTTAAATTTTTCAAATTTTTCGATTTTTTCCAATTTTTGACGACTTTTTGAAATTTTGACGATTTTGGTACTTTATTCAAATTTTGTCGATTTTTTTCAAAATTTTTTCGATATTTTGCAATTTTGTATAATTTCTGACGATTTTTTTTAATTTTAGGCAATTCTTTCAAATATTGACGATTTTTTCAGTTATGACGATTTTTTCAAAATTTTTACAAAATTTTGCAATTTTTAAAATTTTTCGATTTTTTCCAATTTTTGACGACTTTTTGAAATTTTTGACGATTTTTTTTTTATTTGGGGCAATTTTTTCAAATATTGACGATTTTTTCAAAATTTTTCATTTTTGGCAATTTTTCAAATTTTTGGCGATTTTTGGTGTTTTTTTTTTTTCAATTTTGACGATTTTTAAAAATGTTTGCATTTTTTTTCTTGTTTCGGCGTTTTTTTCTGATATTGAAACTTTTATCAATTTCAGCGATTTTTTGCATCCATGTGCGCGCACATGTGTGCACATTTTGCACATACACATGTTGATGTGTAATGTGCAAGTACCAGTCTGCACTTGCACATGTGCATGTGCGAATTTGTATTCACACATCGCACATGGAGATGTGCATGTGCGGATAGCATTCGCACATGCACAAGTGCAAAGTATAAAGTCAAATGCGCACATGTGCATGTGCGAAGTATAAACAAAAATTTGCACATGCACATGTGCGAAGTATAAACACAAATTTGCACATGCACATGTGCAAGTGCAAGATGTGCGAAAATGTGCGCACATGTGCGTGCAAATACGAACCCTGAAACCTATTCAATATTAATTATTTTAATCCTAAATGTAAAAAGAAAATAGAAACAATAAAATATTAGTGATTTAGTGCATTGCTTTGGACAAAAACAAAAAATACAACAAAACTAAAACAAGAAAAAATACTCCATGTATAAAAAATACATAAGAAAAAAAAAACAAATCAACTGATCTTTACTGAAGGTAATAGTGTTTGGTTTTTGTGAAAACAAAAAAGCAACAGTAACTGTGTAACGGCATTTACTACATAATAAAGGCAGCAGAGTTTCTCAGGGAACCACAAACGAGGAACCTTTTAAAAGGGGTGAGTGATTTATTGAAATTATTGAATCTTTAATATTGTATGGAAAATATGGTGGGTAGTTTTTTGGAAAAAGGAAAAAATAAAACTTAAAATTTGGAAAATCAAAGGAAAATTTCATATTGAAAAATTTTGCAAATAGAGTGGCGCGAAACCCACAATATCCCAACAAATTTTCTTGGAGAAAATTTTTACAGATTACATTCAATTATCGAAAATAAATTTTTCTTGGAGAAAAATTTTGCAAATAGGGCGGCTCGAAATCTATAATTACCCTAAAAATTTTCTTGGAGAAAATTTTCGGAAAAAAACAATTATCGGAAAAAATTTTCTATTGGATAAAAATTTTTTGCAAATTAGAGTGGTGCGTTTTTTTTGAATTATTAACAATTTTTATATCAAGGAAAAAATTTTACTTCTATTAATTTTTCGTGGCGAAATTTATTGGAACAAAATCTTTGGTGAGATTTTTTGGACAATAGGGTGGAACGATTTAACGATTTACAAAATAATTTCTTGGAGAAATTTATTCCAGTTAAATCATTTGGTTATTCTTCACGAAACCAATAAGGGGTTGCGATAAACAAATAATTCGGATAAAATCCTCAAGTTTGATTTTAGTCAATACCGGTATTTTCAGTCTAAGCATTAAAAATGTCAGCGCCAAAAAGAAGATGTAAATTTGACCTTACACAATTGGTAATATTCTGCACGAACTTTGAAAGATCCTATCCCGAACACTGTACGTTAGCTTTTCTTGAAGTCAAAGGCCAAGAGTTAGAAAGGAGATGGGCCGAGTTAGTAATATCCTACAAAGAATATATAATGGAAAATAAAGGGGCTCAAGAGGATCAAAAAGATGAAATGTCTATAGGATATGAGGAGGCCAGTGATTTATATCAGGCCTTGAAGATTAAAATTTTGGAAAAAACCAAATCGGTTACTCTTCAGACGAATCAACCCATTAGTAACAGATCTTCATTAAAATTGCCAGCGTCCGAAATACAAACTTTTGACGACGGTTATTCCAAGTGGCCAGCCTTTAGAGATATGTTTCAGGCGGTCATTGGAAGAGATCCATCAGTGGCTCCAGCCCAAAAATTATATTATTTGCGTAGCAAAGTGAGGGGGGAGGCCTACCAAGCTATAAAGGATTTTGACTTGGTAGATGATAATTTTGAACTGGCCTGGGAAAAGTTGAAAAATAGATTCGAAAATAAAAGGCTTTTGGTGCAGGATCAGATGAAGAAAATTCATGCGGTCTCTCCAGCTCAAAACGAAAACGTCAAATCTTTTAGATTGATTCAAAATGCGGTTAATGATTGTTTGGCAATTTTGAAAAATCACAAAATCGAATTGCCTGATTATGATCCATTCATGATTCATGTAGTTGTTTCAAAACTTTCTGATGAAACCATGAAAGAATGGGAAATGTCTTTAAAAAATCATCGTGAGCTGCCCACATGGACACAATTAAATGAATTTCTCTCGGAGAGAATTGAAATTTTAGAAACGATGACTGATAGGAAAAAGCCTCCGATTAAAGAAAGCCAGTCTTTAAGAACCCAAGCATTTCACGCCCGGGCTGAGCAAAATTATAGCTGCAAAAAATGTAAACAAAATCACCCTTTAAGAGTTTGCAAATCTTTCAAGGCCATGTCGCCAAACGAACGTCAGAAATTTGTTTTTGCAAATAAATATTGTGTTAACTGTCTCTCGCCTACACATTTCAAATCAAAATGTCTGAGTACCGGTTCGTGTATTAAATGTCACAAAAAACATCACACAATGTTGCATATTGAAAACCCTGAAAATTCAAAAAGGGATAGTGTGCCAAAGGGGCATTCACAGTAAAATCCCCAAGATAACGAAAGGGCTTCAACATCAGGTACTGAAAACGAAACCCACACTTTCAATACTCAAGTCGAAAATATATCTACTTCTGTAAATGTACCAAAAGATAATATTCAGGCTTATTTTTTTCGACGAGAAGGAACTACAGTGTTACCAACAGCGCTGATTCATATAGAAAATTCTGGAGAATTATTTACTATTCGGGCTCTGTTAGATGCAGCAGCAGAAAGAAGTTTTATTACTACACGTATTCAGCAAAAGCTTGCAATACCCCTCGAGAAACATTGTCATCAAATATCAGGTTTTGGTGGAATGGTAGCGGGTAGTTCTAAAGGTAAATGCTATGTTACTGTAAAATCGAGAATTTCTGATTTTAGAATAAAAATCTTAGCAGTTGTCGCACCCAAAATAGCTAATGTTTTGCCCTCCCGTCCCATTAAACTTCGAAATTATGCGGAAATCAAAAATTTAACACTAGCCGTCCACATTTCTATCAACCTGCCGCTATTGATATGATAATAGGAAGCGATTTTTTAACTTTTATTAACCTTAAGGGAGTGCGACAAAATATATCAGAAAACTTGGAGGCTAGAGAGTCACATTTTGGTTGGTACTTGTCAGGCCCAGATAATATAAGTGAAATAAATGCGTTTTCTACTACCGTTTCTACTTCGGATGATCTTCTTCACGATCAAATAAAAAAGTTCTGGGAACTTGAAGAGGTCAAAAAAGACCGTGCCACAACTGAAGCTGATAACTTTTGCGAAAATCTTTTCAAAACATCTACTATTAGGCAGTCGGATGGGCGTTATGTGGTACGTTTACCTTTTAAAGAAGAGTATCCAAGTGAAATATTTTTGGGTCAATCAAAAAATAGCGCTCTGGGTCAATATTTTCGAATGGAAAAAACTCTCGAAAAGACTCCAGATTTAAAAGAATTATATCGGCAAGTTCTTCAAGAATACATCGACCTGGATCAAATGGAACCAGTGACTCACCATGCAAATAATGCTGAAAAACAATTTTCGTTTTTTCTACCACACCACGCGGTTATTCGACCCGAAAGTAAATCGACGAAAGTTAGGGTGGTCTTCAATGCCTCTAAGAAAACGAATAGTGGATTTTCATTGAACGACGTTCTTCATCAAGGCCCAACTCTTCAGACCGATTTAATGCAAATAGTGCTTAGTTGGCGCTATTATAAATACGTTTTCACAGGCGACATTGAAAAAATGTTTCGCCAAATAATAATTCACGAAGCTGATCGGCCATATCAGCAAATTTTGTTCCGTAATGAAACAGATAGTTTTGTAAAATCTTTTCAAATGAAAACAGTCACATTTGGGGTGAACTGTGCGCCTTTTTTGGCTATACGAACTCTACTGCAGTTAAGTGATGACTGAAAATATTTATATCCAAAGGCATCCACGATTTTGAAAAGCGAAATTTATGTGGATGACATTTTGTTTGTGGGACATACTCTTGAAGAGGCAAAAATGAAACAAAGTAAAATAAATCAGGCTTTAAATTCTGCAGGCTTCCCCATGAAGAAAATGACAGCCAATGACAGTTTTTTACTGAAACACTTGGCGCGGGAGGATCTTCTTGACGAAGATTTTTTGAAGTTTGACGATTCCAGCACCATCAAAACCTTGAGGATTCGCTGGAATGCGAAATCAGACTTTTTTTATTATGTTGTAGAACCGAAACAAATTTCGCCCTCCTCTACAAAAAGGCAGATTTTATCGGTTATAGCAAAATTATTTGACCCTCTAGGCTGGCTGGGACCAGTTGTGGTAATAGCAAATCTTTTGATGCAAGAGTTATGGGAACTTAAGGCGGACTGGGATTTAGGTACCCGTGGTTGTACTCCTCAGGAACTCATAGAGAGTAAATTGTGGTGGCATGGACCCACCTGGCTAACTCAGCCTACCGAAAGTTGGCCGAAACCACGAACTTTCGATCCAACAGATTTAGAAACCAAAAAGGTATCAGCTTTTCATCTAAAAACTACCCCAGTAGACACAACCAGCAAAAATACACATTTTCAGGCAGATGACGTTTGCGACATATTGGAAAACTTTTCATCTTTCGCTCGAGCTCTAAGGGTCGTAAGTTATTGTTTTCCTTTCATCAATCGCATCCGAAAACGTCCATTTAAAACTGAGCAATTTGTAACTACAGAGGAAATTCGATTCACGAAAAACCGCCTAATTTCGATTGCTCAGAAGAACTACTTCTACAGGGAGTATAAATGCCTGCAAAAAAACGCCATATAAGTAAAAAGAGCAGACTTCTTACTTTGAGTCCTTTTCTCGACGAAAGTAATCTATTACATGTTGGAGGTCGACTTAATAACTCTGGATTAAGTTTTGAAGAACGCCATCCCATAATAATTCCTGAAAAATCCCGCATTGCTACTCTTTTCGTCGAATACACTCATACAATTCTGCTTCATGCTGAACATCACATCATGCTACGGGCTATAAGACAAGGGTTTTATATCCCTGGACTTAAAAATCTAGTACGAAAATGTATTCGAAATTGTAAAACGTGCACTATTTACAAGCATAAAGTTCAAAATCAAATAATGGCCGCACTCCCCCGTGAAAGAGTAAATTTTTCGCTGCCCTTTACATACACCGGTATTGATTTCGCTGGCCCGTTCAACATAAAATCATCAAATTTAAGAAACGCAAAATTGATTAAAGGTTATGTAGCCGTATTTGTATGCTTCTCCACAAGAGCAGTTCATTTGGAAGCCTGCTCAAATCTTTCTACGGACGCATCTCGAGCTTGCTTTGACAGATTTACCGGGCGTAGGGGTTACCCAAAAACTATGTTTTCTGATAATGGTCGAAACTTTCTTGGAGCTAGTCTCGCCTTACTTAAAACTCATAATGAATTTTTGAAAACAACGGAGAGGGCCTTAGTAGAAAAATATAGTGCCCACGGATTCACATGGTCGTTTATCCCACCTTATGCACCCCACATGGGCGGTCTCTGGGAGGCTGCTGTAAAAAGCATGAAATCTCATCTGAAAAAGGTAGCTGGTAATCTCAACTTTACGTTTGAAGAATTTTCAACAATGTTAATCAGAATTGAAGCTGTATTGAATTCCCGTCCAATGTCCTCATTGACTGAAAACCCATCTGAACTACTTCCTTTGACTCCAGGTCATCTCTTCAGAGGTGCACCACTTATCGCTCCGCCTGAAGCCCCTGAAGAACCCCCGGTAGAAAGTTTGAGTTTCATTAAGCGCTGGAACCGTCTAAAGGCTCTTCAACATATCTTTGCCCGTCGTTGGAAAAACGAATATATTACAGAACTTCAACGAAAAGTAAAATGGAAAATTGAACAACACAACATAAAACCAAACGACTTCGTCATTGTGAAAGATGATTTATTACCAGCCACCGAGTGGCGTCTGGGACGCATTACCAAAGTAATATATGGAAAAGACAGCAAAGTACGAGTAGCAGAGATCAAAACACAAAATGGAACTATAATGCGCTCGATTGCCAAACTTTGTCTTTTGCCCATATCTAATACCACCCCCGAGAAATCTCACGAAAATCTCCAAATTAATCCACCAGATTAAAAATTGAAAGCCATGTTAAAACAAAAGAAAAAGTCGCTAAACAAAATTTCTAATAACACAGTATATATATATTTTCTTTTCATCCTCTCTAGCCATCATCATACCTCGATGCGAATTGTGCATTTATTTATTATCAGGGTGAAGAAATGGAACGTTTTTCTAAGTCGCCCCCACGTGTGAGCAGCACCGCTACTATGGCGACTTCCATTGCGGGATAACGCAATCACAGTCCCACCACCTATCAAAAATGCAATTAGTTCAACATTTTGAAACGATGCTGCCCCACGCACATCCTGGCATTGCCACTTGCCGTACAATCGATGTAGTAGTCCGACGCTTGCTTCTCTTATTAAGAATTCGATGATTCATCCCAAGGAAACCCTCCCGAAGATGCAACGATCAATTTTGAATGGGTCCTATCTAGAGTTTGAAACGTCTACTGTTGTCAGCAACATCTTCGCGCGGGAGGATGTTGAACCGTGTTCAACCTTATGGTTTTGTATATATATATATTTATATTTTTTCTCTTAAAAAACAAGTATTTGTTTTTTATGTCACTTATTGATCTTAATACTCATTTACGTTCTCCTTGAACTGAATTTAATCCGCTACTTGAATAGCGCCTTTTTTTGTAAATACTTTTTGTAAATAATAAAGTTAAGTTAGTCTAAGAATACTCATCAATAAAGCAAGAAGCTTTAATTTTTTTTATAAAAAAACTTTGAGTTTTTTTTATCAACATTTGCTTGGAAAGGGAGTCACCCTGCCCAACACCTTGGTATTCCCCTTGATCGTCGGCTAACATAGAAGACCCACATAGATGCAAAGCTTATCCAAATGAAATTGAAGGCAGTTCAGATGAATTGGCTTATTGGAAGAAATTCTACATTAAGCCTAGATTGTAAACTTCTTTTATACAACTCAATTTTAAAACCAATATGGTGCTATGGGATCCAGTTATGGGGTACTGCCTCGGCATCAAATATAGAGAAAATTCAAAGGCAACAAAATAAAATCCTCCGTATGACTACAGCCGCTCCCTGGTATGTTAAAAATTCGCGCATTCACAAAGATCTAGATGTCCCGATGGTAAAGAGTGTATTTTCAAAACATGTGACAATATATATGAAGAAGCTTGAGTTGCATCCAAACCCGCTAGCCCGCAACATCCTAGATTATAGAGGCCACACTCGGTTGAGAATGAGAGACACTCTTGCTCTTAGCCGATTACGAGAGACGTAACATAGCAGAAGCAACCGTAGAAACAAATTTTTTGTCCGGCATTGGCTGGACTTATAATTATAAATTTTAGAGTTAAGATTTGAATACTTATTGTTAGTTCAATTTATAATTGAAGATTCAATAAATATTAACGCCAAAAAAAATTGTCTAAAGCACCGAAGTGGAATTTCTATGGGCCATGTAGATGCATTGAGTCGTTGTTGTCTGATTGATTCCGATGGAATTTACGAAACTGATTTAAATATTCAAATCACTCAAGAAAGGGAATACGAATAGAGAAGGCGATTGATGACAATTTTGATTTGTTTGATGGATTAGTGATTAGAAAAGATGTAGCGAATAATAGGAAACAACTTTACGTTCCGGCTGAAATGGAGGATAATTCTATTCGAACTATACATGAGAAAATTGGTCATTTAGGGGTTGATAAGACTGTTGAAAAACTAAAAAGGAATTATTGGTTTCCAAAACTGAGGAATAAAGTAGTAAAATATATTAGAAATTGTGTGAAGTGCATTATTTACTCACCATCTAGCCATTCTAATAACCATAATCTGTATTCCATTCCAAAGGAACCTGTTCCATTTCATACGATTCATATCGATCACTTTGGCCCTCTACCTTCTATTCGATCAGTTCGAAAACATGTGCTAGTAGTAATGGATGGTTTTACGAAACATGTTAAATTATACGCAGTCAAGTCAGTGAGTTCAAAGGAGGTGTGTATGTCATTACGACAATATTTCGATAACTTTAGTCGACCAGTGCGAATAGTGACTGATAGGGCAACTTGTTTTACGGCTAGGGAATTTTCAGATTTTTTTTTGGAGAACAATATTAAATATGTTAAAATATCAGTAGCTTCTCCACAGGCAAATGGTCAGGTTGAGAGAGTTAATAGAGTGTTAACATCAATATTATCTAAATTGACTGAACCTATCACTCATGCGGATTTGGTGGCTAAATTAGCAAATGTTGAATATGCTATTAACAATACGGTACATGCAACGACACGTAAAACTCCATCTATATTGTTGTTTGGAGTTGAACAGAGGGGGATAATTATAGATGAATTAACGGAATTGTTAGACGAAAGGATCGGTGTTGAGACTTGTGATTTGGAGGAAATTCATTCAGATGCGTTACAGAATATAGAGAGGATACAGCAATATAGCCAGAGATATTTTTTAAGATATAGCACCCTGCAAAAGAATTAAGTGTAGGAGATTTCGTTGTTATGGAAAATGAAGGAATACCTAGGGGTTTAAATAAGAAGCTGATTGAAAAATATAAGGGGCCATATGTCATTAAGAAAAAACTAATACATGATCGGTATGTAATAACGGATATCGAGAATCACCAAGCTACTCAGATGCTATATGAGGGTGTGGTTGAATCAAGACGATTACGTTTATGGCTAATGCCAGATAATCAAGTGGATTCTGTGATAACTAGTAGTTAGAGCGATACTGATTAAACAACTTGATTTGTAAAAGTTGATGGAGTCGATCAAAGGTTAGGATGACCGAGTTGTTAGAGTAGCAACTTTGAACACAATTAACCTGCAGTCAACTCTGCTTAAAAATAGAAACACAGTTTGTATTTCAAAAACTATTCTGCCTTTCAATATTTTTCAATTAAATAATTAAAAAATTCTGATAGAATAAAAAACAACATTTTTTAAAAAAGCCTATCATGTGGTTGTTTTCACAATAGGTGTTGATGTGTAACGGTTGTTGTTGCCAGTTGTTTGGCAGTTTAAAGCTGAGTTACGCACGATTGTTGTGTTTGTAATTTAATGGCTTGAAGTTTTAGTTTTGTGGTTGTTCTCTTCGTAGTCATTCACTTGTTATAGTTTCTATCTTTGTAGTTCTTTCTTCGTATTTCTTCTCTTTGAAGTTAATCGCTTTGTAGTTTCTTTCTTTGTTGTTGTTGTAGCAACGACTCCTACAATAAATATACATGCATATTAATCTTCCTCTGCTTCTTGTTCTACTGACTCAGCTAGATCCAAACCCAGGAACCGAGCCGAGTTTTCATTGGTGCTGTTTACGAAGCTATACATTTTTAGAAGCGGTAAAAGTAGCAGTAATCATTTTTACTGCTTCCACATTTTTGCTGGGCAGTTTTATAGTCAGAGCTAAGAAGGATTTTTGTCATAAATATTTCTTAAGTTGGAAGTTTTGCTTGAAAACTTCTGACAGATTTCGCTGAAATTTGGATATGCAATAGAGGAGAGAATCCAAATGAACACGTCTTTAGCACCCATAGTTTAAGATACAAATTACTCAGTGGTACAAAATAAAAAAAAATATATATACTTTTCAAATTACCAAGTGTAGATTGTAGGCAGAGCTTCGAAAGAACTAATTCAATTTTAGCTTAATTCACACAAAACCGAATTCAGCTTTAGAAATTGAATATATATCATTCTATCAAACCATTCCTTTATAATTAATTCATAGGTTTCATTCCCAAAGTTTAATATTAAATACAATGCATTCTTATGTTGAATACGTTACTTATAGAATTACAATCTAATTCTATAAGGGATGAAATTCTAATCTTTTACAAAATGGCTTATCAAAATTTTCATTTTATAAAATTCGTAAAAGATCTAAGGTATGAATATACTAATGATTCTGACAACACTTTAGTTTATAATTACAAATTGAATAAAAATGTGGCTTATTTTAGGGATTTACATTTGCTTTAATATTTTACAAACCGAATGAAACGTCATTATAAAAAAAATTAATTCATGAAAGAATTCATTCACTATGCATGAAAATTAAAATAATGAAGCCAGTGAATGAATTCATAAGGAATGGTATAAACGAATATTATAAACGGATATATTAGTAAATTTTAAAAATCCAAAAGTGAATTAAAGAATTAATTCATTCGAATCTATGGTCGTAGGTTTGGTTAAGTAGATTACATCCCACTTTTCAGAAATTTCAGTAGACCCGAAATTATTATCAAAAGACACATTTTTAAGACATTGCGGACGAAAAAAATGTTAAGTTATTTCTCGGTCGACTTATAAAATTGGGGAGATATTTACAATAATCGACGATGTTTTGAGTTCCGAATCCACAAAAAAATTATAAAGTGAAACATTCCGAATTTTTTTGCTGTTCTGTGATACACATCCGAATTATTTTCTTCGTTTTATTTCGTGTTGAAAAATCTTGGCGAAAGTAAAACGAATATTTTGTTGCAACAATTAATATCCCAGGGTAGAAAATCATTACCAGATATGTGGTTATGTAACTACATACCTGGTAATGGTAACTAGTTACTGTTATTATTACCTTTATATGGCGATTTCGCGAAAAATAATGAGTTACACACCAGCATACCAAAAATCAGAAAATACGTCATTACCTATGTGCTTACCAGTACTGACAAAAATAATGATTCTAAAAGTAGATTAGAATCATTATTTTTGATTCTTAGATTATTATTAGATTCATGTGTGTACATGTATGAACACACATGAACATGCATGATCATGCATATAGATATATAGCTGCTGGGTAATAAAACACAGTCAGTAAGCAACTATTTAATTAATTATTTTATTTATTCTGTGTAAAACGATTTAACATTTATTTATTCTTAACTTGAGAAAAATCTACAGGTGTAGCAGCAAAGACAATACGAGGAACTAAATTCTGCTTTCTTCTATCTTGCTTAACTTCGGTCTTGCCAGATTGTAGCTTTTCCAAAACAGGCAAACTCGGTGCTGCCACATCCACTCCCTCTCCAGTGACCAAGTCAGGATCTAATTGGAACGTAATTCTCCTTGGAGGAATACCATGTTCTGGAACATTACCGGATGGAAGTCGAGGAGAAGATGGTGTACTTTGAGGTGTTGTTTGAGTCTTCTTAGGAATTGATTTCGTACTTTGTGGTTGAGTCATAACAGGTTGAGTATCATTTGTAATGAAAGTTGGTTTCAGTCTATCGGCAGATATATTAATATCTTTGTTCTTGATTCGAATGGTGAATAATCTATCGGAAAGACGTTGCAACACTTCATACGGACCAGTGTATGGGGTCTCAAGAGGTTCTCGGATGGCATCAGTACGTAGGAACACATGAGTGCAATCATCAAGATTCTTTAACACAAACATTTTGTCTTTGTTATGATGAGCAGCTGGTGTAGGACGCAATAGATTAAAGTATTGTCGAAGTTTTCGTAAAAATTCAACGGAATCAACAGGTCAGGTTGTCTGATTCGGCAAAAAATTCATTTGGAAGACGTATTGGACCACCAAAAAGTAGATCGGAGGGTGAAGCCTGAAGATCTTCCTTGAAGGCGGTTCTCAAACCGAGAAATACTGTAGGAAGTATATCAACCCATGATACATTAGGATGACACATTAAAGCAGCCTTGAACGTTCTATGCCATCTTTCGATCATTCCGTTCGACTGTGGGTGATAGGCTGTAGTACGGGAACGTTTTGAACCAGTAAAGTTAGCCAGGGCTTTGAACAGGCTGGAATCAAATTGTGTACCTTGGTCAGTTGTAATGGTTTTCGGACAACCAAAACGAGAAATCCAATGGGACCAAAACGCCGTTGAGACAGTTTGAACTGACATATCCCTTAGGGGCATTGATTCGGGCCATCTGGAAAATCGATCGATCATCGTGAGGCAGTACCTATAACCTTGCATAAGAAGAATCACTACGATGTCCAAATGCACATGATCAAAACGGTTGTCAGAAACATCAATCTTATTAGGTGTAAATCGGTTATGTCTAGTAATCTTCGCTCTTTGGCATAATAAACAATTCCTGGACCAATTGATGATTTGTTTTTTCATTCCAGGCCACACGTATTTGTTGTGAATTTGTTGTAGACTTGCTTTACCACTTGGATGAGATAGATTATGTATAGAATTGAAAATTTGTTGACGTAGTTGTTCAGGAACGTACGGGCGAACGTAACCAGTTGAAACATCACAATAAACGGATGAAGAATCGAAATGGACGATCTGAAGTTTTAAGGAATTGTTACCTTCTAAAACGGTTTCCAACTCTTTGTCTAATTCTTG
Source organism: Leucophora obtusa (assembly GCA_949987735.1). Classification (NCBI taxonomy): domain Eukaryota; kingdom Metazoa; phylum Arthropoda; class Insecta; order Diptera; family Anthomyiidae; genus Leucophora; species Leucophora obtusa. The sequence goes on from OX465295.1 coordinate 247,706,045, forward strand.
TGCTAATTGAAGTTCTTCAATAGAAATTGTTGATGGCATCGAAATTGCATTCAATCGAGACAGCGCATCTGCCATTTTCGGGACCTGACAAGTAAATCATTTCTGTTGTAAATTGTGAAATGAAATCAAGGTGTCTCAATTGGCGAGGCGATGCCTTTTAAAGTTTTTGAGAGAACGCATAAACAAGTGGTTTATGATCGGTTTTAATAACAAAATGACGCGCTTCTAGCATATGACGGAAATATTTAACGGCATCATAAATCGCAACCAATTCTCTGTCATATGTGCTATAATTTTTCTCGGCATTCGATAATTTTCTAGAAAAAAACCGAGTGGTCTCCATGTACCTTCAATTTTTTGTTCAAGCACAGCTCCAATAGCTGTATCAGAAGCATCCGTTACAAGAGCTAGGTCTGAATTTGGAGCAGGGTGTGCTAGCATTGTGGCTTCGTTTACAACTTAAAAATGCATCATCAGGAGTCCATGGAATTTTTCTTTTATCGTTTTTCTTCGAGTTACTAAGAAAATTTTTAAGTGGTGCTTGAAGTTGAACTGCATGAGGAATACATCGACGATAGTAATTTATAACACCAAGAAATCTGCGAAGTTCACATATGGTTTGAGGTTTGTTGTAATTTTCAATAGCAGTAACACGATCAGTTGGTGGTCGACAACCACTACTATTTATGGCGTAAACAAGAAATTGTACATCTGATTTTCCGAAATGGCATTTATCAACGTTGATGGTTAAACCATAATGACGAAGACGATCCAAAATTTGGCGTAAGTGGCATAGGTGTTCTTCAACAGATTCAGACATGATTATAATATCATCGATATAGCAATAAACAAAATCAATGCCTCTCAAAACGGAGTCCATAAATCTTTGGAATGTCTGGGTGGCATTTCGTAATCCAAAAGGCATGTATTAAAATTCCACCGCACAAACTGCTGTTTTCTGGATATCCTCGTCGGCTATTGGTATTTGGTAGTAGGCTCTTACAAGATCAAGAGTAGTAAAAACAGACTTACCGTGTAATTTTTCCGAAAAGTCATTAATATTGGCTATAGGGTATCGGTCTGGAACAGTTTGAGAATTCAGCTTCCGGTAATCACCACACACTCGCCATCCACCAGTTTTCTTAGCAACCATATGTATTGGACTCGCCCAGGGACTATTCGGAGGGCGCAAGATGCCCTGATCTAATAAAAAATCAATTTCAGCTTTTGCGGCATCAAGTTCATTACCAGACAGTCTTCGAGGACGATCAGCAACAGGTTTACCTGTAGTTTCAATGTGGTGAATCACAATTGCATCAGCAGTACGTTTGCAGGTTAAAGTTGTTGTTGTAATGTCAACAAATTCTTTAAGTAGATTTGAAAAAGGAGTTTTTGCTTTCATTGATATGGTTGAAATACCAAAATCTTTAGTTTTAGGAATTTCACCAGGACTTGTTAAATTAGTAGTTCTATCTATTAAACATTTTCGCTTGAGATCAATAAGTAAATTGTAGTTCGATAAAAAATCGGCCCCAAGTATGGGCGATGAGACATCAGCAATAATAAATAATCATTTAAATTCACGTCGGAGACCCAGGTCTAGTTTGAAAACACAATGACCATAAGTTTGTATTTCACTGTAATTAGCAGCAAGCAGCTTTACTGTTGTTGGTTTTAGTGTTGCCTTGATTACCACTGATCCGGAATCAATTAAAAAACAAGACTTAGTAGATTTATCAAAAATATGTAAACGATTCTCCTTTATCAGGTTATTATTGCCGCTGTCGCCAATTGTATTGATTGACGACAGCCCCGTTAGTTTTCCGGATTGGAATTGTAACGAGGACAGTTCGATTTACAATGTTTTGCTGCATCACCAAATTTTGTATGGTACCAGCAAAGCTGGTTTCCATGAGTTCGTGAATGACTTCGAGATCTAGATCGCTGACGACGGTAACTATTATTCGTTGATGTTAATTGCATTTTTTCTACTTTATCAGATAAAACTTTGATCGCTTGACACACATCTGCCAAGGTCATATGAGTAACTGCATCGACAGAAAGCTGTGTATCGGAACGTGTAGGTACAGATGATACGGCACTTATCAAATGTTGGCATCCAACATTTTGTCCGCCATTTTAGCAAGTTTGTTTAAATCTTCTTCTTCCCATATTGTCAAAAACGGACGAATTGTTTCTGGCATTTGGCCTAGAAAAATTGTGCGAATTATTGCCTCGTTGCCTTTACCAGGTGCCAGACGTTTCATATGGTCTAAAACTTCTGAAGGTTTCATACCAGCGGTCTCACCACTTTGCTTAGATTCAGATCCTTTAAAACAGCAAATTTATGAATCTGTGGAGGATTTGTGATAAGGTCTTCAATGGACAAAAGTATCTCGTCTTCAAGACGTACAGACACCAGATCAAATTTATCACCATCAGAAGTAATGCCACACAAAGCAAACGATCTCGCAACTTGAGCAAACCACAGGTGCGGATTAACCTTGTTGAACTTTGGAATATGCACCCTTTGAAGGTTTGGTCGTGCGCCATTTACTTCACGTTGAAGTACCTCCATTTGCACAAGAACATTCTGCAACTCCGCCATGTTTGCGTTTTCTGTCTCAAAAAATTCGCTATCGTCACTATTTGAAGATGCTTCTTTGTAATCTACAGGTTGTCTTTTTCTTAAATTCTGAGGTTGTGTACACGCTGAAAAAAAAACGGCCTGTCCCAAACATATTTTGCTGGTAATATATATATATTTGGAAAAATTGTTAAACATATTCGCCGTGTTTTTACTAGAAACAATATATATTTGCATGCAAATATATTATGTTTGCTAGCAAATATATTATGTTTGCCTGTAAATATATAATGTTTGGATGAAATGAAATGACGCTATCGACAAATAATATATGTTTGGCACCAAACATATAATATGTGTGTCATAAAAAATTATGTTTCCATGCAAATACTATATATAAATAATATATTTAGTTATAAAGCAATTATTAATATATGCCAAACAATAGGCGTATTTATTCTACTCTCCAAATTTCTCTATATTTTAATGGAAAAACATAAAAAGTAAAATTAATACACCTACTGTTTGGTGATTATTTAATAACTAAATATATTATAAATCACATTGAATTTTACATCTAATACATTCATTGAAAAACAACTACAATCTCTTCATTTATTTTTTATTTATTTTTATTAACAAATATTAATTAAAAACACTTATAATAAGTTAATACTTTAATATACACAATTAAATATTTTTTTGTTTCTTTTTAACACAATTTTATGTTTTATTTATACTAATTTATTTTATTTTTTCACATCTTTCACAATAAAATTAATAAATAAAGAAAAAATATCACTAAATTTTCTGACTAGATGCAGTCTAGCTGAACTAAACGATTATTACCAACTACAAAAGTTATAATGGCGACATACAACTTTATATGTATCAAGAATGGAAATTCGCCGTTTTTCCAAATATATGTTAATTGTATCCACAAATATAATTATTACCGGGAAATATATGTATAGTAACTATAAAAACAATATAATTGGAAGCACACTGCAAATACATATATGGTAGTTTGTAAACATACATTGATTACATCCAAACATATACAAAAACGTCTTTTTCCTCCGTGTACTCATAAGCAAATTTGTCGTCTGTTTTGCAGAAAAACGTTAAATTTTTCAAACGTGCTGTAGCTGCGCAGCTTCCAGGAAAAAAGTTTATACGTTTTTGTGAAAACTTTGGTTTTTTATCATATGCGTACTAACGAGTTGTTTTGCGTATAAACAGGGGTCACCAATATAGCTGCTGGGTAATAAAACACAGTCAGTAAGCAACTATTTAATTAATTATTTTATTTATTCTGTGTAAAACGATTTAACATTTAGTTATTCTTAACTTGAGAAAAATCTACAGCTGTAGCAGCAAAGACAATACGAGGAACTAAATTCTGCTTTCTTCTGTCTTGCTTAACTTCGGTCTTTCCAGATTGTAGCTTTTCCACAACAGGCAAACTCGGTGCTGCCACAGATATCACCTCAAATTTCGTTAATGCACATGTGTGGACATATATGATGCATGTATAGAGATTTATGTATGCATGTTTATGAGCATGCATGAACATACATTTAACCTGTATGTATTCTTATAGGTCGATTTTTAGCTGGGACATTACGTTATGTTTGAAATAATGATAAAAATAAGTCATTATTGGTAATGCATTATTTTTTATTTGGAACTTGTGGAAAAAGTAACTAGTTATTAGTAGCCCATTAATTATATCTTTTGAAATAATCCAGAAAATAAGTCGGTGTCATTGCTGGTAGTCCAAAAAATGATGATATGTCATTACGGTTTCTGCACTGGGATGTTAAAATTTATTTTAAAATTTGTCAGAATGGTAAAATTTGTTCGAAACAGTCAATTTCCGCCAAATTGAATTTTGTGTGATTTTACAAAAACACTCTAATTAAAAAGTTTCGGATTTAAGAACAGGGGTGATAGTGTGAGAACTCTGTTTTTGAGCGACTTCAAGCACTTAACAATTTGAAATTCAGCAATTTTTCAACCGATTTTGAATCTTGAAATGTTTTTGGAAAGACAAAAAATTTAGTTTTCCAAATATAATATATTTGAGAATAGCACGATACAACATTTTTACGTATGTTTAATATCTTATGTTTGAGTGTGCTAACATATAGAAAACTGAATAGAAAATCGTTGTTAAACACAAATAAAAATTTTAACAACTCTGTTTTTTGTTAGGACGATACAACGATACAACAGATAGCACACCCCTTATGAACAACCTATATATATTATATAGAATTATTTATTTGTAACTGAAATATGTTGACAGTTTTTGTTTTTTTACATATTAAAATTAATTTGTGTTTAATTTGTATACTTTGACGGCTTTTTTACAGCCCGGGTAAAAATCTTAATATGATGTAATACATAAGTACATCTTTTTTGATAAATCCCCATATACAACGACATACAACTTGATCCGAAAAATGGGTCATCTACATGTGCCTAATTATATCAAATTAAATATAATTTGATACAGTTTGATCCGAGATTTGTCCATATCCAGGACATCAAATTATATCCAATTTGATATAAAAATATCTGATTTTATAAAATTTTGTCTGATAGTAGGCATACTTTTTATGCATACCAGCTATTAAATTGACATTGAAATGTCTATGGTTTTAACACCCAAAGAAGACCCAAATTTTAAAACATAAAATAAAATATTATTTGAATACTTTTGTCTTCTAAATCGTACGCATCATTTTTTAATATGATTTTACATGCAAAAACATCACGTGAAAATTATTTGGCTAGGGAGTAATTAACTCTGAATTTGCAGATAACTAATTTTGATGTTATATTAAAATAAATTATATTTTTAGTACGACGACACATACAGTGTTATAAAACTTAGTATCATATCATATATAATCATATCGATCACTACATATAATTTGATTAGTTTTATAAGGCTTTATGTAGTTATATATGGAGTCAGATTTGGGGATATGTAATAATATCAATTACCTTACAAAAAATTCGTTGAAAAAATAATATCAGATGTAGTTGTATATAATGAAATGTGTCTTAATGTGACTCCATTCATTGTCAGATGTAGCCCAATCACATGATATATGACAATATATAACTATTTTTACTCGGGAGTATTAAAAAATTCTTTACTGTTGTAATTTATTGTGAAAGTGGGTTTAGTTCTTAGTAAAATCAGATTATTTTGTTTAAATTAATTGAAAATTGAAAAAGTTATCGTAATTTTTCTAAACATTTACTTTCAGCTCCCGAGTAAAAAAAATTGATCTCGCGCAATATCTAATCATATCCAATTTGATATTGTTTAAGATCTGCTGTAATATCTAGCTGATCCAATTAGATCTCAAAATTGGGTGTATCCAATGATATCGTATTAGATCCCATTGTATATATGGGAATAAACTAAGATCAAGTTATATCTCAAAATTGGGAGGTCCAATGATATCTTTGGGGATAAACCTAGATCTAATTTGATCCGAAAAATGGCGGATCGAAATAGATCCAGTTATATATTTTTGGATAAACTTAGATCTAATTTGATCCGAAAAATGGCGGATCGAATTAGATAGAATTATATATTTGTGGATAAACTTAGATCTAATTTGATTTCAATTTTGGCAGATCGAATTAGATCTAGCAATATATTTGTGGATAAACTTAGATCTAATTTGATCCGAAAAAGTGGCAGATCGAATTAGATCCAGCAATATATTGGGGATAAACTTAGATCTAAATTGATTCGAAAAATGGCAGATGGAATTAGATCCAGCAATATATTTGTGGATAAACTTAGATCTAATTTGATCCGAAAAATGGCAGATCGAATTAGATCCAGCAATATATTTGGGGATTAAGTAAGATCTAACGAGTAAAAAGGTTAAAGTCGGGCATGCCGACTATACAATACCCTACACCAATCTGGTGTATTGTTTGGATCCGAAATTCGAATGGGTTAAAATGGGGCTTGTGTCAAAATTTTCTATAATGTGAGTCAGCGCACCAAATTTCATTAAAATATCTTAATATTTGCGACCTGCAGTTTGTAACCAAGCCAATTTTGGGGGTACCCTTATATGGGCACTAGTTCTAACCATGGATCGATGTTCACCAAAATCAATAGGCTTCGTCCTTGGGCCAACATAGGTCTATGTACCAAATTTCATCAAAATATCTTAATATTTGCGACCTGCAGCGTATAAACAGTATAATTTTGGTAGGACCCTTATATGGGCACTAGGTCTAAACATGGACCGATGTTCACCAAAATCAATAGGCTGCGTTATTGGGCCAATATAGGTCTGTGTACCAAAGTTCATCAAAATATCTTAATATTTGCGACCTGCAGCGTATAAACAGTATAATTTTGGTAGGACCCTTATATGGGCACTAGGTCTAAACATGGACCGATGTTCACCAAAATCAATAGGCTGCGTTATTGGGCCAATATAGGTCTGTGTACCAAATTTCATCAAAATATCTTAATATTTGCGACCTGCAGCGTATAAACAGTATAATTTTGGTAGGACCCTTATATGGGCACTAGGTCTAAACATGGACCGATGTTCACCAAAATCAATAGGCTGTGTTATTTGGCCAATATAGGTCTGTGTACTAAATTTCATCAAAATATCTTAATATTTACGACCTGCGGCGTATAAACAGTATAATTTTGGTAGGACCCTTATATGGGCACTAGGTCTAAACATGGACCGATGTTCACCAAAATCAATAGGCTGCGTTATTTGGCCAATATAGGTCTGTGTACCAAATTTCATCAAAATATCTTAATATTTGCGACCTGCAGCGTATAAACAGTATAATTTTGGTAGGACCCTTATATGGGCACTAGGTCTAAACATGGACCGATGTTCACCAAAATCAATAGGCTGCGTTATTGGGCCAATATAGGTCTGTGTACCAAATTTCATCAAAATATCTTAATATTTGCGATCTGCAGCGTATAAACAGTATAATTTTGGTAGGAACCTTATATAGGCACTAGGTCTAAACATGGACCGATGTTCACCAAAATCAATAGGCTGCGTTATTGGGCCAATATAGGTCTGTGTACCAAATTTCATCAAAATATCTTAATATTTTCGACCTGCAGCGTATAAACAGTATAATTTTGGTAGGACCCTTATATGGGCACTAGGTCTAAACATGGACCGATGTTCACCAAAATCAATAGGCTGCGTTATTTGGCCAATATAGGTCTGTGTACCAAATTTCATCAAAATATCTTAATATTTACGACCTGCAGCGTATAAACAGTATAATTTTGGTAGGACCCTTATATGGGCACTAGGTCTAAACATGAACCGATGTTCACCAAAATCAACAGGCTGCGTTATTGGGCCAATATAGGTCTGTGTACCAAATTTCATCAAAATATTTTAATATTTACGACCTGCAGCGTATAAACAGTATAATTTTGGTAGGACCCTTATATGGGCACTAGGTCTAAACATGGACCGATATTCACCAAAATCAATAGGCTGCGTTATTGGGCTAACATAGGTCTGTGTACCAAATTTCGTCAAAATATCTTAGTATTTACGACCTGCAGCGTATAAACAATATAATTTTGGTAGGACCCTTATATGGGCACTAGGTCTAAACATGGACCGATATTCACCGAAATCAAAGTTGTTCGTCCCTGGGCCAACATAGGTCTGCGTACCAAATTTCATCAAAATATCTTAATATTTGCGACCTGTAGAGTGCGCACAAGATTGCATGGACAGACAGACGGACGGACAGACGGACATCGTTAAATCGAAATAAAAAAAATTCTGAACCGATCCGTATACTATAAGGTGGGTCTACGACCAATATTTTTTGGTGTTACAAACATCAGCACAAACTTATAATACCCTGACCACATAGTGGTGTAGGGTATAATGACCACATAGTGGTGTAGGGTATAATTACAAACATCAGCACAAACTTATAATACCCTGACCACATAGTGGTGTAGGGTATAAATATATCCAAAAAATGGCAGATCAAAAATTAGATCCAGTAATATATTTCGGGATTGCGTAAGATCTTAATTTTTCCGATAAATTGCAGATCGAATTAAATCCAGTTATATATTTGGGGATTTGGTAAGATCTTAATTTATCCATAAATTGCAGATCGAATTAGATCTAGCAATTTATTTCCTTATTAAAATGGCAGATCAAATTGGAAATAGCAATATATTTGGGGATTGATTTTCTTTTTATAAAATTATAATTTTATTTTCTATAAATGTTTTTATAAAATTATATTTTTTTTATTAAATAGAATTAAAAAAAAAAAAAATAATTTTATTTGCATCTTTTTAACGCTCTACACTATTTCCAATTGTATCAATTGTTTTTAAGATTTATCAATTGTATTTCAGAAATAATCAATTGAATTTCAGTTTTATCAATTGTATTTCAGAACTTATCAATTGTTTTTCAGATTTATGAATTGTATTTCAGAACTAGTCAATTGAATTTCAGTTTTATCAATTGTATTTCAGAAATTATTAATTGTATTTCCGAAATTCACAACTGTATTTCAGAAATTATCAAATTGTATTCCAGACACTATCAATTGTATTTCAGAAATTATGAAATGTAATTTAGAAATTTTTCTCTATTAACTATGATAAACAATCAACAAGTTCTGAAATAGATTTGATTATTTCTGAAATACAATTAATAAATTTCTGAAATACATTCCATAATTTCTGAAATACATTTAAAATTTCTGAAATACAATTAATAGCTTCTGAAATATGAATGACTATATATTGAAAAATGACTATATATTGTTTAAATGGCACCATATATGGTACGTTCCCTATTAAAAAAAACAATATGGAGCTTTATATGGTAATATATAACGGCCCTATGTTCCTCTGGGAATTAAAGGATTAAATATATATAACTTGGAGTCATCCATGTACCATTTGATCCGAAAAATGGCCCGATAAAATTTTATCAGTTGTTTATCTAATTGCATCATTTTAGATCTGACCTGATTAAATTATGTGTTAATCAGATGAAATTGTATCAGATATTTGACCTGATACAATTTTATTGGTTTATATCACATGGTATCAGTTTAGGTCCAAATAGATATATTTGTATACAAAATTATATAGTTATATTCCAATTTTGACCTGATATCAGTTTAAAACTTTGATACAATTGTATAAGGTAAATGTCGAATACAATTATATTTTATTTATATAAAATTTAACCAATTACGATCAAACCGATAAAATTGCATCAGGTCAAAAACACATAATTTATTAAACACATAATTTAATCAGGTCAGATCTAAACTGATACATTTAGATAAAAATTGATAAACAATTGATAAAAATATATCGGGCCATTCTTTGGATGAAACTGTATATGTATACGGATATAACTTAATCACATATATGACTATATGTAACTATTTTTACTCGGGTTGTTTGATACTCGGGTTGTTGATACGATATATCAAAGTATATGGTACTATATATGGTAGCTTATATTATCATACCTAGAACTGTATTAAAAATGTTGTTCATAAAGTACCATATATGAGCATATATTGTTGAAATGGCACCATATATGATAATATATGGTTTAAATGGCACCATATATAGTAATATATTACTTAAATAACACCATATATAAATATATATGGCACTATATATAGAATCATATATTATCATATCTGGAACTGTATTAAAAGTTTTGATCATGAGGTACCATATATGGCCATATATTGTTTAAATGACACCATATATAATAATATATGGTTTAAATGGCACCATATATGCTAATATATTGCTTAAATAACACCATATATAAATATATATGGCAGTATATTTAGTAGCATATATTATCATATCTGCAACTGTATTAAAGATTTTGTTCATGATGTACCATATATGACCATATATTGTTTAAATGCCACCATATATGATAATATATAGTTTAACTGGCACCATATATATTTATATATTGTTTAAATGATACCATATATAATTATATATTCCTAAAATGCCTCCATATATATTAAGATATAGCTCTATATACAACTATATATGCAAAAAGATCAGCCATGCTATGTAATATATAATCATATATACCATATCTAATATTATAAAGGCCGATATCTAATTAGATGAAATTATATATGGCATAATATAAGGAACAATTTTGGAAAAAGACGTCATATACAATTATATATGGATATACATAACGACATGTCTAATTATATATTTTAATATATGCCACATATGATTATATATAATTTTTTTTACTCGGGCTGTTATAAGACAACTCGATGTTCTTGTTTGCACACTCATTCAGGGGTATGGCATCACCAAAAAAATAAGTTGTAAAAAAATCGTTATCACTAGATGGCACTTTGTAAAAAAAATTGTCAATTTTCTTTTTTTATTTAAATTTAAATAATAACAAACAACAAAGAAAAAAATACAAACAAATATTTAAAATTTTATTATTTGAATATATTCCGCTTTTGTTTTTTCCTTATTTTAAGCAGTTTTCAGCAGTTTTTGAGTTTATAAATATAGGCTCAACTGATATTAAACTGATACTAAATAGTTGCTCAGGTAATACTAAATATCAGCGCCCTCTATCGGTGAGTAGTTTTAGTTTTGATTTCCTATCTCTATAATTAATAGTCTCTGCACTCATTAAGGTTATCATTTTCAATTTTCTTATACATGCAGAGATTCCTTGTTTATAAAAAAATGTATAACTTTGACAATTTTAAAACGATTAAAATATAACTTCATTTTACTCTGAATTAAGAATAAATTAGATGAAAATTAGGTTTTTTAACAAAATATTGCAATTAAAAGCCGTCAAAATTAAACAAAATAAGAATAATTAAGAAAATTAGTTTTATTTGAAATATTTTCCTTTTGGAAAAAAAGTGTATTACTATTAAAAATTCCCAAAATTCAAAATTTCGTAAAAAATTATTTTTTATTCCATTTATTCATTTAATATAGTCAAAATGATTCATATATGGAATTTTGACTTCATCGGATATCATTAACCTACTTTAGCCTGCAATCCAAAACGACCCACAAATTTGATAAAAATAAAAAAACGTATTTTTTTTAAATTAATTTTAAAGATTTTTTAAAATGCCTAATTTGGAGATGTCGATTGCTATTTGTACCACATAATAGTTGATATTAAAGAAAGAAAAAAATAAATTGGAAAAATGATGGTGTTATTCTGTAAATTTCCTAGTGGGGCGTTTTTGGCCAAAAGTATAAAAATTAACCCCATATGGATCACGTTACACAAAATAATTATTTTTATCCAGTTGAGATTTTTTTTTATAAATTTAATGGCTTTACAATCTCGTAGTCATAATTAATATTAAGTTCCATGGGTCTTTTCTGACCCCAGGACACTAGGGGTTAAATTTTTTTTAAAGAAATGAAAAGATAATTATAATCTAACCAAATTTGAGTGCCGTTTTTCCGAAAACCGTGTAAAATTTGATGAAAACATTGAAATTTTTAAAATTTTTGACAAAATGAGCAATTTTTGTAAAATGTCCTGAAAAGCAGTCGCTCCAAACACAAACTCAAATTATCGTTTTTCCAATTTATTTTTATTTTTAATATCAACTATTATGTGGTACAAATAGCAATCGACATCTCCAAATTAGGCATTTTAAAAAATCTTTAAAATTAATTAAAAAAAAAAAACGTTTTTGCATTTTTATCAAATTCGTGGGTCATTTTGGATTCCAGGCTAAAGTGGGTTAATGATATCCGATGAAGTCAAAATTCCATGTATGAATCATTTTGACTACATTAAATGAATAAATGGAATAAAAGATAATTTTTTTTGAAATTTCGAATTTTTTGAATTTTTAATAGTAATACCCTTTTTTCTAAAAGGGGCCATTTTCGTCCAACTTTCGGCACGGGTTAATGTTTTCCAAAAAAAAAATCGATTTCTTCCATATGGGACCATTTCCATTAAAACTGGGAGGGTCTAATGAACGAAAATCGACAAATCGCTATTTTAAAGGACAGTCTAATGCATATATTTGGAAAGCCCAACTATCTCTCCTTCTAGGTCCATTCAAAAACTAAAAATGCTAAATTTGTAATTTTTATCGATGAATTTAACTTAAGATTATTTTTTATTTGATAATTCCAAATTTTTTGTACAATTTTCTACTGCTAAGTTTGTAAAAAACCTTAAACATCTTTAAATTACGTGTATAATGTTCTATCAAGCCGATCAAGCCGCCGCCGATTATTTTGATCGGCTTGTTTCTCTGGTCCATAGTGACGTGGGATCTAGGTGAGTCGGGTTTGCAATGCAGACAAAGGACCTCTTTGGCATGCCGGACATCTGTTCGGGATGGTGGGCTCGATCCGAGAGCAATATGAATTGAGGCGTAAACACTATCCCGAACGCAACTGCGCGAGGAGGACTCTCGTAGCTCGTGGGAGACTTTTCTTCTCATTTTCTCTTTGTAGTTCCTCTTTGTAGTTTTCTGTGGGTTCTATCATTGTAGTTTCCCTCCTTGTGGAACATAGTGTTGGATGAAAATCCGTCCCCAGTGTAATTGGTGAATTTCCGCCCTTAATGTGACGGATAAAAATCCGTCCCAAGTGTGATGGATGGAAATTCGTCCCCAATGTGATGGACGAAAATCCGTCCCCAATGTGATGGATAAAAATCCGACCCCACTGTGATGGATGGAAATCTGTCCCCAATGTGATGGATGTAAATCCGTCCCCAAGTGTGATGTATGGAAAACCATTCCCAATGTGATGGATTGAAATCCGTCCCCAATGTGATGGATGGAAATCCGTCCCCAAGTTGTGTGGGATTGTCAAATAAATAAATTCAAATTCAAGTTTGATGGATGGAAATCCGCTGCCAAGTTTGATGGATGGAGATCCGTCCCCAATGTGACGGATTTAAATCCGTCCCCAAATGTGATGGATGGAAATCCGTCCCCCTGAATAACCCATTTGACTCTAAACTTATGTTTTCTTACTCATTTGTGGGCACAAATTTTCACCCAAAGATTTGGGTCCTCACACCCTTTACCCTTTGTTTTACTTTGAAACTTAAAATAATACGTTACTAATAATTCCATACATCAGGACTTATGTGGGAGGTATGAAGTAATGAGTTACCCATATATGGATATTTCATTCCTTTTTGGAGGCTGTAAAATAATGTATTACTAATATTATGTTATATTATTCTTATTTTTAATGAGTTTAAGGTCATTACCGATAACGTCTTATTTTATTTACTATATGTAACCAATGAATTACCTACACTCTAAAAACAACATTTAAATTTACTACTTTAAATATCGTAAAGTTTAGTTAAAATATGCACATTGTACTTAAAAGTGAGCATACAATGTGTAACATTATTTTCGAAAAAGTAAACACAAAATGTAGCAATTAAAATGTTTATAAACATGTTAATAAATATTTATACATTAACAAATTATTGTTAGACACAATATGTGTAATTTAAGAAAATAGGCATTTAATGTGTAAAAGTTCTATATATAAAAAAGGAGTGTGAAAAGTCAAATTTTTTAATCAAAAGTTGAAAAGAAAATATATAATCGAATATTTCAAACGCGAAATAAAGTTCAATCCAACAGAGCATAAGCTCAACATTTGCAGTACAACTTAAAAAAATATAAAACAAGTTTTAATGCATTTACATTTGCAAAAAAGAAAAATAATTATAGCTTCAATTGTCTACACTCTAATAAAAATTCATGTAACTTTACCCGAATTATAGTAGGTATTTTTTCTCCTACTATAATTTCAGTAAAAATACATTTTTGTGCCTTAAATCAAATATTTACATACATTGTGTGTACATTAATTAGGCATAAAGTATGTAATCATACCTATTAATGTGCTTAAAAAATGTTTAGGAACATTAGAATTTCATGTAAAACTACAGAGTTTGTGCTGAAAATAGCATTGAAAAATATGTAAAGATACAGATAAAATGCTTACAACCACACGTAAAATATGTATATATACATTCTTGGTGCTTTATATTAAACAACCCAAAGGATTCCCACTTCAATTTAAAGGATTTAAAAAAAATAAATGTATTTTTAAAGGATATTTTATTATAAATTGCAAATGTAAATTTTTTACAATTGAAACAATAAAATAACTAATATAAGTTAATTAAATAAAATAATACGATGTATTTTCGCTCATTCCTATCAACGTTAACGTTTATAATAGTTGCGGTATAATCATATGCAAGCAAAACTTTTTAGGACGTAAAGCAAAGAAGTTATGTTATATGTGTAAACGTTGAGTTTTCAACGTTTATAATTATTCGAATTGAAAGTTAACGTGCATACGAAAAGTAATGTGTTAGTTTTCGCTTCTAACACGTTTTTGTGTACTTTGAGTTTTGTTGTCTGAGTTAACGGATATAGTTAAATCGAAAATACAGCTAATTACAAATATGTAACATTAAAAACAAAATAATATCATTAACAACTATTTAAATAACAAAATTGTTTTTATCAGCGTATTAATTTTTTGAATATTGTTTATCTTTTTTTTGCGCCACGTACAGTTGGAGGACAGAATTTGTATAAAAATCTGAACAAAAATTACTGTGTCTGACAAATTTGTAGAGGATATAAAATATTAAATATAAAATAAAAATTGATGACTTGAGTTAATTGCTCAACAATATCTGCCTTTTCGTAAACCAATATTTCCTTTTCAATAAAGATATATGATTTGGTCATATTTTCGATTTCTTGAAATGAGAACAAACGAAATAAATTGTTTTTAAGATAAATAAAGAAAATATTCATAAATATACACTTGCGAACGAAAGCAATAAATGGTGCATTTGAATTTGCACCATTTGATGGGAATTTGATTTGCAACTTCTCCAAGGGTTGTCCCAAACTGCAAGTAAAATATTAATCGTATGGGACCAATTAAAAATGGTTCAAAGTGTTTAAATAAAATGTTGATATCTTCTCCGAAATAATTCACTATAGCTGCAAGTATTGCATGCTCGTTCGTATCCTTATAAAGAGCATCAGTAAATTTTAATTTCTTCAAACTATCGAAAAACCTCAAAAGCTTTCCCTGTGTATCATTAAAGTTTTTTCCAAATATGAATGCGTCTAAATCCATTAGTTTATAAAAATGATCGAACAGCTGTTTTTTGTGGAATATAAATGGCCATTCGGATTTAATACTACGAATTGCTGGAACAGGATTCATGGTATTTAAAAACGTTCTTTGGAGTCCATAGTAATCAATCATGAACTGTTTTACTGTAGCCTTATTTGGGAATGCATTACAGCATCTTTGAGTTTAACTAACTAATTTTTTTTATATTCCAACGAGGATATTGTTGCCAGAGGACTTACATTCGGCGGCTGCCAATTTATACAGGTCTTTTTGAATAAATTAGTGCGTTTTCTGCATTTTACCGAAATATCTGGGTCCAGTTAAACATTTCGCTTTGGAGCTCGGTTTAGGAAGTTAATTCTATTTCTCATTATAGTTCGCAGAGCTGTTGTTAAAGTGGAAATTATATTTCCATTAGTATCTTTTTCAAGAAAGGAATTGGAATACAGGTTTATAACTTTTTGAACTATTGTTCGCAAAACACTCATGGAGTTTGTGGTGGAAATTTGACGCATTTCGTTGACTACTATATTGGCAAAAGCATTAAGCCGTTTGCCTAGCTTTTGCTTGTTCCGTAGCATTTCTAAAATATCTGATGGTATTTTATTCCACGGAATTTTGAAATTTATTTTCAATAGTTACACTTGTTGATTTCTACTTTTCTTTACAGAAGCCAGGTTTGTATTAAGTATTTGGATTTCCTCATTGGACATTTCAATTCAAGGATAATAGCATCATTAGTAGATTTTGCTGAAGGTAGGAAAAATCGGGGAAAAATTTTTTTTTATCACAATTTAACTTCTTTTTGGCACCAATTTATTAAAATTAAAAGCTGTTGAAGCGGTTTCCAACTTTTTCTTATTTTAGAAACAAAATAATTGACATACTCAACATTACTTCTTTAAAGTAAGTACGATACATACTTTGTGTCTAAAACAAATTTTACAATATATGTAAATATAAAGTGATAATGCTTATTCTAATAAAAACATGTTTACCAACATGCCAAATACTATACTTTGTATGTAACTTTATTCACAAGAAAACGTAAAAAAGTTTTAGAAACACTTTGTGCTTAAAGTTACGCATTTCCTGTAATTTTACATGAAAATTTACATATTTTATAATAGTAATTTTACAAGCATTTTTTAGAGTGTACGAGAAAACTGTTTGAAGATCTTTTCAATTTGCATCTTAGAAATTCATTTGTATAGATGCTATCACAACAAAACCACCTCGAGTTAATCAAAAAAGGAATATGAGTATGAGCTTTGTGTTTTCAAATCGGGCAACCAAAGAACTATTGTTTCCCATAATGTTATGCACCTGGAAAACAAAGAGAAATATCCGGTTCAATTGAATAATACACATCTTTAATAAGTAAAAGTGCACCGTTTAATACATCACCAGAAAATTCTACAAGAAACGACATTGTCATTATGCAGCCATCTTTAATTAATCCCATTCAAGATAACGACGAAGACGTTTTGCCGAAAAATTATAATATAGTGACCTCGGATAATGCTGGCGAGGTAAAAGGCAAAAACCCATTTATGATAATTTTAAAAGTCTTATGAATATTGAGTCATCCACCTTTACTAAGAATTTTAAGTCGACTCAAGAGAAAGTTATTCAGTTTCTTAATAGCCTTAATAAACCATCCAATTCAGGTAGTTTAAACAAATCTTAAATGTATGAATTACTAAATACTTTGTGGAAGACGTTGGTGTTTGCTAAAACATTTTACAGAAAGCTTGTATTAAATAAAAAAGGCTTTATTTTGTATTTATTTGAACCCTTTCTCTTTGCAGCTACGGGCAGCTCTTGATGATATAGAAAACCAAATTTATTGCTCATGTTGGTAGGTATTTTTAGCAAGAAAAAAATTAAGAAACCAAACCTTGAAATATGGCTTATCTCTAGGGAAGGTATCCCGATGTGTTCTATTTAATGCTAAGTAGATTCGGATATGTAATAAAGGATTATGTACACTCTAAAAAATGTATTTAATATTACGTCTATAAAGTATGTAAATTTTAATGTAAAATTGTATAAAATGCTTAAATTTAGACACAAAATGCCTGAAAAACTAACTTACGCATTTTTTCAACAAAAATACGCATATTATATAGTAATTCTTAAAGTTTCAAATATTTTTCCTTTATAATTACACACATTGTGTCTAATTTTTTAAATAGGCATAAAATGCGTAATATTACGTACTTTGAATAGTAATAGAAATTATGTCAAATTTAAATAAAAAATTAAAAACCAAAACACGTTTTATTTAAAACAAAAGAAAATAGCGGTTTCAGGACCTAATAATAAAAATAATAGGAAAAGGGAAATGGCAAGTATATGAATTGTAAACATAACACCAACTAAGAAGACTGAAATTTGATGTTATTTATCTTGCGGTTATATTTCTTGCAGTTATAAATTTCGAAACCCGATTTTTAAGTTCTTTATGGGAAACAGACGATAAAGACTAGATAAATTCTTCCAAAAGTAATAAAGATGATTACTTTTAATTTTTTAAAGGACGTTTCGATACTTTCACATCTTAATTGTGGTAATCTTTTGCTAGATGAAATGGCTGGTATAAGATATACAAAACATTCAGGAGGAACGAGGACTTATTTCAGATATAAAGACAATATACGTTTCCATATTTATTTTGAATACAAGAGTGGGTAACTTATCTTAAAATGAGCGTAATTTAACACTAACCACTAAATTTGGCGCATTGCTAAGATTTCGAAGATAACCTTTACCATAATGTTGAGTAACTTGATAACTAGCTTTTATTAAGAAAAATCTCTAAAAAATATTCAGTTTTTTAAAACTTTTAGGAACAAACTTAAAGAGCTCAGCCATGTAAAAATAAATCGGTTCATTAATAAGTCATGAATTCCTCTGTTTTCGAAAACGCTATAATTGGTGAAGTTAACTGTGGGAAAAAAATTGAATTTGTGTTAAGTTGTGATTACTTTAAGATAAATTCGAGACCCCATTACCAACTTATCGTAATCTTTAGAAGTCTTTTTCATATAGAAAAATTGCCAGAACTTTTTCTTTCTTTGTTTTAAAGAGCATCTTTTCTTATATTGTTAAACAACCCAAGCTCCCAAAGAATTTGTTTTTATAAAAAACACAGAAAGTTTCTCGGCACTTGTTCATACAAAACTTCTTTTTGTATAGAAAAAAACTCAGATTATGAAAATTCCTTATAATTTTTTGTTAAAACCACTAAAAACTAGTCAAAATTTAAATTGCAAAAAAATGCTGAAATGAGCAGATTATATTTGCTAAATATTAGTGAGGTAAGAATGGCAAAAATGTAATTGTTAAATATAAGGAATTTTAGAATATTGAGTTAAATTTTACTTATTAGAAAATAATAATTTAACCTGCTAAAATCCGCAAAAAAATTTGCTAAATAGTACACTAAAAAATAGAAAAAATTTTAGTTTTTTCATTTTTTAATTCAAATACAAATATAGCCTTCTGAAATCAGCAGTTTACTATTTTTTTTTTTAGCAAATATCTCTGTTGATTTTAGCAGAAGAGACTGCATAAAAATAACAAAAATTTTGCAGATACTAAAGTTGGTTTTTGCTATTTTTAGTTTACTAATATTTTTCAAAATTTTATGCAGATTTCACAATATTATTGTCATTTTCCATTAACTAAAAGTTAACTCAAGTATAACTAAAATTCTGCAAATTTAACACTTTTATTTTTGCCGTTCATATCTTAATATTCTCTAGTATTCAGCAAAAAATTCTGTTGGTTCAGCAGTTTTTTCTTCAATGTCATTTTCAGATAATTTTTAGTAGGTTTTTCTGCTATTTTTGTAGTTCATTTCTTGGAGTGTAAATAGTTTATAACAGCCAATTCGTCGAAATTTAGATGACGTACTCGAGGATACTTAGATATTTATTTGATATTTTATTGATTTGTATTTATTTATATTTAGTTGATTTGCATATAATTGTTATAAATATTATTACTTGATTCTTAATATTGTATAAACAAATTCCCTAAAAATCGTTAAAAATAAAAATTCTGTTTTAAAATGCATTTCTTTTTTAATTTTTTAATATGAAAGCAAAATCTTTTAGGTTGTTGAATAACAGACACTTCTAATGTATACATACGCATTTCGTTTGTGTTTTCAAGCATTTAAATATGCAATTAAAAGCATTTTATTACTATACTTACACACATTGTGTGTACGAATTTTACACACAATGTGTGTATAATATTTCATTTACACACATAGAGTATTTTTACAGACATTATAGTAGGTAAAAAGTTACCTACTATAAATAGGGTAAATTTAAACAAAAATTTATTTGGAGTGTAAGGGGATTAAAAATTGGGTATCGAATGAAAATTTACCGTTACTAAAATGAAAGGACCATGCTGAAAATTGTATTAATTTAATTTTAATCCACCTATAATAATACCATTTTTATTTATTCTTAATTATTTGTTGTTATTTTGATTTTAAATGTTATTCATTGTTGAGAATTTTACTGTTAATTGATATAATTTTATTTTTATATAAATTTTTTTTCTCAATAAAGCAATTAGGGGTTTTCATATATACTCGTATTCTACTCGTAAACGGTGTAAACCTTGTATATTTATGAGTTTAATGTCAAACTCCATACATAAAAAATATGATTTGTATTTATACAAAGTTTACAAGGAATTTACGAGTTTATATGAAAACCATTATTATTTCGTTGACAATGCCTTTGTTTTATTTTGACACACTAAAAGCCACAGTATTGAAAAAAAACATTTTATACGTATATATATGCATTTTAACTGTATTTCTAAACATATTAAATGTAGGCCCACGCATATAAAAGAGCGTTTTTAGACACAAACAATTTGTCTATAATTTTTAAACACAATATGTCCACATATTTTAATTTTAAACACAATGCCTATTTTTGCCCACATTATAGTAGGTAACAAGTTACCTACATTTCAAAGAGTAGATTTCAACAAAAATTTATTAGAGTGTACTAATGTGTAAAGACTTATTTTATTCCCTACAAATATCTACATATTTTAGCCGATATTGGTAACTAAAGAATTTATTATATTACATATTACAAGTAACAACTTATTTTAGTACTTTATTTGTAATGACTTATTTGAGTATATACCTGTAATATTTAGACAACAACTTACTGCCAATAACATCCCCATGTTAAAATAATGTGTTATTCGATCAAAGTGTAAGTACCCTATGGGAAATTTTAACAAACTGTCACCGAATTGGCCCCTCTATATGAAATAGACTGGTCACTTTTATATGGCATTGTCATAGGAGGGGGAAATTGACCCCTTGTGACATGTCACAAGACAAATCCTAGGACAGGTTACTGAACTCTCATAAAAAACAAAGTTCAGGGACCTGTCCTGGGATTTGTCTTGTGACATGTCACAAGGGGTCAATTTCCACCTCCTATGACAACGCCATGTAAAAGTGACCAGTCTATTTCATATAAAGGGGCCAGTTCGGTGACAGTTTGTTAAAATTTCCCGTAGGGTACTTACAATTTTTATTTTCTTATTGAATTTTCGTTTACTTGGTAATAGAGGGTTTTGCTGGGAAGCTATAGATTGATTTGTTTCTAACATAATGACACTGAATTAGGATGCTTTTTCTGCACAAATTTTAACAAAATAAAGAATATCGGAAGACATGGAATGGACTAAGTATAGAAACCATAAGCAATTCCTTTTTCTTTTTATCTGCTTCGATTGTATTTTGAAAACCCATTACTTTTTAAACTAACAATACATATTTTTAATTTCAATTATATTACATTTTCTTTTCAGAATGCCATCGGTAGAGAATACAGAAGAAGTTGCTGCACCACAGGTGCCAAAAACAGAATTAGAAGAGTTGCAAATAAAAGCAAATAGTGTTGCTGATGACGTAAGTATTTAATAATAAACATCAATCTGTTGTTTTTAAATTAAATTTATTTTACCTATGTTACACTCTAAAAACAACATTTAAATTTACTGCTTTAAATATCGTAAAGTTTTGTTAAAAAATTCACACTGTGCTTAAAAGTATGCATAAAATGTGTATTATATTTTCGTACACATTATTCTAGAAAAAGTAAACACAAAATGTAGCAATAGAAATGTTTATAAACATGTTAATAAATATTTAGACATTACCAAATTATTCTTCTTACAGTGAGGTTACACGATCAAGATTTTGCTTTCAAGTTGATAACACATACTGCAGTTAAACTTGAAGCTGTGACGTAGGCTGCATGCAACTTGATAGTCAATTTTGCTTTCAAGATGCCGTCGTCAAGGAAAGAAATAAAAATGCTCGCCTCTGTGGGCTGTTTCCGCACTGCAGGCTGTTCGAAAAGACTTTATTTTTTCTTCACATATTCCAAAACCATTTTCATGTCAGCAGAAATTGCTTTTTATTTATTTTTATTTTAAAATCATTTCGTCGATATACCGAAATATTCACATTCCGTATTTTATCAATCGTGTTTTATTGCGGCACAATATTTGTAAAAAGAAAAACAAATTTACAAGAAATTGATCAGCTGTTTAAAACTTGACCGTCAAGTTTGCTCAAAACTTGAAAGCAAAAATTGATATCAAGTTGCTGTTCAATTTTTAAAATGTGAGTGTGTTAGTAAAAAAATGTGAGTGCATTGAAACTTGTCATAACTATGTTAGACATAATGTGTGTAATTAAAAAATATAGGCATTTAATGTGTAAAAGTTCTAAATATAAAAGAGTAGTGTGAAAAGTCAAATTATTTAGTCAAAAGTTAGAAAACAAAAATATAAAATCGATAAAAATTCAATAAAAATGTATATTCGCGAATTCAAAAACTTACAAACATTAAATTTCAGTTAAAATTATTTTTAGATAAAGGCTATGTATCTAGGGGATGTGTGGAGATAAGACAGCAAAATAAAAAAACATTCAAGCCGAATTCTTCATTGCTTGATCTAATTAGTGAATATATAAATTTTTATAAATATAAAAAATGCATGTTACCGAACTATTTAATTTTAAAGGCTGTTCAACACTAAACTAACGAATGACATATTTTCAATTCCGCCGTTATTTGTGGTGTGTAGGGTTTGGGATTTCCCGGACTTTTTTATTTCCCGGGAATCCTGGGAAATATTTTTGAAGAAAATTGTTAATGAAAACCACCTATATAAGTAATTTTTGTTAAAAAAAAACACTATTTCAGTACAAATTCAGTCTGTGTAGTGAGAATTCAAAGTAAAAATATCAGAATGTTGAACATTTGATTTCACATAAATTACTCTAAGCACTGCCAAATGAATTGCATGATTCCAGCAGAAAGCACCCACTACTGGACTGTCGGAAACAAACCGTTTCATCACACTTGGCACATTAGATATGGTGGCCACAATGTTATTTTCCAAAGACAAATAAAACTCTTCTAGTCTTATTTCTACAATTCTTCTTATTTCATCAGCATTACATCTTCGTGATATATAAACCAACCCCAGGTTATAAAATGAATTATTTCCGTTTATACATATGTTCAAATATCTCTTTTGTGATATTCTTGTCCATTCATCTAAGATTATAGTAAACCTCCTATTGTTAGAAATATTGCTCAATATTTCTTTTCTCATGATATCTTTTACATGATTGTAGTAATTTAATATAATGTTCTTTACATCGGTTTCTTTTTTTGCAATGCCAGGTTTTTATTATAAAAACTTTCTCGAATAAACGAAGATCTAGTTATGGTGCGGATTGACTGCGGCTAATTTGGATACCATTTTAGGAAATGTTTGCCCTACCATAAAACCTTTAATGCCTATTCAGCTTACACTTTTTTCTACGGGTACTTTGCTAATTTTAGCTTGTTGTTGTTTTCTTCAAGAGAAGTTGCATGACCATCAATTTTTTTTTTTTTTTGTGAACCAAATTTAGATGTCGGATAACCAAATTTAGATACCACCGGTAACCATTAGTCTTTTCTTTTCACATTTATTAATGAAAACGTTACTTATAAAATTATTGACCCTTAATATAAAGGAGTATTTTAAATTTAAAGTCGACTTTGTTTTTAATCAAATTTTAACTAAAGTCGACTTTACCTAAATTATACATTTGAAAAATTTAGATAGTAAGAGCGATTATTTGTAAAAAACAAAGCTTTTTTTTCATATTTCTTTTAAACATATTACCAAGTTTTTAGGCTTTACTACTTAAATTTTGAATAAGTTATGCGAAAAACTTTATTAGTTGAAATGCTCCTAATTACTTGGCAAAGATTTTATTTGTGTGTCAAATAAATGTATTCCCTTTTAAAAGATTTTAACAATGAAATTTTTGTTTTGGTATTTGAAATGTTTTTTATGACTAAAATTAAAAAATCCTATTCGAAACAAAAACAATTTAAAAAATTTAATATTTTTAAAATTTCCCGTTTTCCCGGGAAAAATATATTATTTTCCCGGGAATTCCCGGCAAACTTTTCCCGGGATTTCCCGGGAATTCCCGAACCCCAAACCCTAGTACGGAGTCACATGAGAGCGAAGTCTTAGGCCAAAAACATATCTAATAATTCTATTGAAAATCTTGGTAATCGGTTGTCAATTTGAAAGGGTTTTGAAACGGATAACGGTATTATAACGGTATCGGTTGCCAACCTTGATTGTAAGCATATTTTGAATTCTATAAATATATTTTCTTACTATAATAGCAGAAACACCATACATTTTTACAACTGAGAGCTTAAATAAAAACTATAATGCATACATATATTTGTTTTTGCTTCTGGTGCCATTATTTACTTAAGCATTAATAATACTATTAACTAATTTACAAGTTATAAATGATATTCTAATTTAAAGAAGTTTTATTTTTGGTATTTCTTAATAAAAAAAATTATAAAATGCAAAAAAAATAGAGTATTTTGGTGGTTTTTTAAAATTTTGACCTTTGACCTCATTGTGGCACGGGTTGGAACCATCCGATCAACCTGAAAATTTGCTACATCAATTTTGGCATCAAATCGCATATTTTCATCGCTACCCACAATCAAAATTCCAAAATATAAAAACCCCATATTAGCTACGCCAGGTCTAATGAACATTATACTCAGGATCCCAAATATTAGTACCATATTCCAAAATTGGCCTCTAGGGTTTGGGATTTCCCGGACTTTTTCATTTCCCGGGAAACGGGAATAAAAAAATTTGATTTCGGGAAATATTTTTGAACAAAATTGTTAACGAAAACCACCTATATAAGTAATATTTGTTAAAAAAAAACACTATTTCAGTACAAATTCAGTCTGTGTAGTGAGAATTCAAAGTAAAAAATATCATAATGTTGAACATTTGGTTTCACATAAATTACTCTAAGCACTGCCAAATGAATTGCATGATTTCAGCAGAAAGCACCCACTACTGGATTGTTGGAAACAAACCGTTTCATCACATTCGGCACATTAGATATGGTGGCCACAATGTTATTTTCCAAGAACAAATAAAACTATTCTATCCTTATTTCTACAATTCTTCTTAATTCATCAGCATTACATCTTCCTGGCATATAAATAAACCAACCGCAGGTTATAAAATGAATTATTTCCGTTTATACATATGTTCAAATATCTCTTTTGTGATATTCTGGTCCATTCATTTAAGAATATAGTAAATCTCCTATTGTTAGAAATATTGCTCGATATTTCTTTTATCATGATATATTTTACATGGTTTTAGTAATTTAATATAATGTTCTTTACATCGGTTTCATTTTTTTGCAATGCCAGGTTTTTATTATAGAAACTTTCTCGAATAAACGAAGATCTAGTTATGGTGCGGATTGACTGCGGCTAATATGGATACCATTTCAGGAAATGGTATCCTATTCAGCTTACACTTTTCTCTTCGGGTACTTTGCTAATTTTAGCTGAAATGTTATTCTTGTTGTTGTTTTCTTCAAGAGAATGTAGTTGCATGACCATCAATTTTTTTTTTTTTTGTGAACCAAATTTATATGTCGGATAACCAAATTTAGATACCACCGTTAACCATTAGTCTTTTCTTTTCATATTTATTAATGAAAACGTTACTTATAAAATTATTGACCCTTAATATAAAAGAGTATTTTAAATTTAAAGTCGACTTTATTTTTAATCAAACGGTTTTGTTAATTTTGTGTATGAAAACCTTACAAAAATATTTATATTTTCAAATATTTTGATTGGTTGAAAATAAATTAACCAATCAGAATGCTCCAAAAATAAGCCAAGTCAAGGTATACTGCCACCCAATATTTTAACTAAAGTCGACTTTAACTAAAATATACATTTGAAAAATTTATTTCATTTCAATTTTCATATTTGTTTTAAACATTTTACCAAGTTTTTAGGTTTTACTACTTAAATTTTGAATAAGTTATGCGAAAAATCTTTATTAGTTGAAATGCTCCTAATTACTTGGCAAAGATTTTATTTCTGTGTCAAATAAATGTATTCTCTTTTAAAAGATTTTAACAATGACATTTTTGTTTTGGTATTTAAAATGTTTTTTATGACTAAAATTAAAAAATCCTATTCGAAACAAAAACAATTTAAAAAATTTAATATTTTTAAAATTTCCCGTTTTCCCGGGAAAAATATATTATTCCCGACAAACTTTTCCCGGGATTTCCCGGGAATTCCCGAACCCCAAACCCTAGTGGTGTGGTCTTTGCTTTTTTACTGAGTTTACTAAAGTTGAAATTCGTTAAAGGAATTTATATTTCAAAGGTGCCAAATATCAAGATGTGATGTGTTTTGCTCTATTTAATATCTGTGGTTTTCTGCAATAACCGCGTACTGCATGAGATAAAATTATGAGAAAAATACCGTATACTGATGGATAAAAATGCGATAAAGGTTGAACAAAATCGATAAAAATTAAGCTACGAAGTTATTGCAGAAAACCACAGACATATTTTGACATAAAGAGAAACAACAAATTAGCGTTATTTATTCTATGATCACAATCAATTAACAAAATATACGCAATTTTAAAAACTCGATAAGGTATGGGAGTTTTTGAGGCGTTTTACTCCATTTTGGCATACTCACATATCCATTGAGATAGAACTTTGTAGTTATTTAAACTATTGTTCCACTAAGAAATTTTTGTTGTAATAAATATTTTTTAGTGAACTGTATTTCGACAAAATGCTGTTTTCTACATATTTTTGGTCGAAATCATTCTTTTGTCTTTTTACATATTTTTATAAATAAATTTAAAATCAGAATTGCAAAAAATTATATATAAAACGCAAGTACAAAAACAGTGATTTATCGAAAACTTTTTGGGAAGTTGTTATCTTTCAGATTAGACTTCAACGTACCACAATTTATTTATTTGCAAGTGCAGATCCTGCAAAAACTTAAAACTTCTTTAGTTGTGTAATAAAGTTCAGGTAATATATTTAAAAAAATTTTATTTTTTGGTAATTTTTACAGAAAATATGTTAGGAATCAATGGTAAATTAGTAAATTAGTACTTGTGATATTTTACATTATTACACGCTGAAAAAAAACGGCCTGTCCCAAACATATTTTTGCTGGTAATATATATCTATTTGGAGAAATTGTTAAACATATTCGGCGTGTTTTTACTAGAAATAATATATATTTGCATGCAAATATATTATGTTTGCAAGTAAATATATTATGTTTGCCTGTAAATATATAATGTATGGATGAAATGAAATGACGCTATCGACAAATATTATATGTTTGGCAGCATACATATAATATGTGTGTCATAAACAAAGTATGTTTCCATGCAAATACTATATATAAATAATATATTTAGTTATAAAGCAATTATTAATATATGCAAAACAATAGGCGTATTTATTCTACTCTCCAAATTTCTCTATATTTTAATGGAAAAACATGAAAAGTAAAATTAATACATCTACTGTTTGGCGATTATTTAATAACTAAATATATTATAAATCATATTGAATTTTGCATCTAATACAAATCTTTCATTGAAAAACAATAAATACAATTTCTTCATTTATTTTTTATTTATTTTTATTAACAAATATTAATTAAAAACTCTTATTATAAGTTAATACTTTAAATACACAATTAAATATATTTTCTTTTTTACACAATTTTATGTTTTATTTATACTACTTTATTTTATTTTTTCACATCTTTCACAATAAAATTAATAAATAAAGGAAAAATATCACTAAATTTTCTGACTAGATGCAATCTAGCCAAACTAAACGATTATTACCAACTACAAAAGTTATAATGGCTACATACAACTTTATATGTATCAAGAATGGAAATTCGCCGTTTTTCCAAATGTATGTTAATTGTATCCACAAATATAATTATTACCAGGAAATATATGTATAGTAACTATAAAACAATATAATTGGAAGCACACTGCAAATACATATATGGAGTTTGTAAATATACATTGATTACCTCCAAACATATACAAAAACGTCTTTTTCCTCAGTGTACTTATATACAAAGACTATTTTCTAATTAGTTGAAATTTTTAATTAATCTTATTCTAAAACAACAGTTTCATCTAGTGTGACAAAATAAGAGTTCGCTGTTTATTCAAGCACGGAGGAAAAAGACGTTTTTGTATATGTTTGGAGGTAATCAATGTATGTTTACAAACTACCATATATGTATTTGCAGTGTGCTTCCAATTATATTGTTTTTATAGTTACTATACTATATTTTCCGGTAATAATTATATTTGTGGATACAATTAACATATATTTGGAAAAACGGCGAATTTCCATTCTCGATACATATAAAGTTGTATGTAGCCATTATAACTTTTGTAGTTGGTAATAATCGTTTGGTTTAGCTAGACTGCATGTAGTCAGAAAATTTAGTGATATTTTTCCTTTATTTATTAATTTTATTGTGAAAGATGTGAAAAAATAAAATAAATTAGTGTAAATAAAACATAAAATTGTGTTAAAAAGAAAAAATATTTAATTGTGTATATTAAAGTATTAACTTATTATAAGAGTTTTTAATTAATATTTGTTAATAAAAATAAATAAAAAATAAATGAAGAGATTGTAGTTATTGTTTTTCAATGAATGTATTAGATGTAAAAGTCAATGTGATTTATAATATATTTAGTTATTAAATAATCGCCAAACAGTAGATGTATTAATTTAACTTTTTATGTTTTTCCATTAAAATATATAGAAATTTGGAGAGTAGAATAAATACGCCTATTGTTTGGCATATATTAATAATTGCTTTATAACTAAATATATTATTTATATATAGTAATGCATGGAAACATAATTTGCCTATAACACACATATTATATGTTTGCTGCCAAACATATAATATTTGTCGATAGCGTCATTTCATTTCATCCAAACATTATATATTAACATAATATATTTGCTTACAAACATAATATATTTGCATGCAAATATATATTGTTTCTAGTAAAAACACGGCGAATATGTTTAACAAAATCTCCAAATATATATATATTACCAGCAAAAATATGTTTGGGACAGGCCGTTTTTTTTCAGCGTGAGGAAATATAACCGTGCTTAATGATAATGAAATATCCCACTACTGGGATAATCAATTTATTCAATTTATTTCTCGAATAGCTCATTCTGATGGGAAATTGCTGCTGGTGTTAATGTGAATCTACCTATAAATTATCGAACGGGTTTGAATTCTTTTTTTATATTCCATACTAATATATTAATTGCTAAGTGGCAACCCTGAATTCGCGACATGAAAAATATGGGTATCAAAGTTTTTCTTTTCTCGTGTACTTTAACGACATATACCAATAAATCTTAATTTCATAAATTGCAGACATGTTCTTATAGAAGAATTGGTTTATTTTTAAACCCAGTTTTTAGCCGCGTGATTAAGCCATTAGAAATGATTTGCTTTTTTTTCTTCTGTATCAAATATCCAAATTGCATTAATATCGCCTTCTGCGATTTCATGGGGATTTCTTCTTTGTTAGTTTTTATACTGAGATTTTTTCCGATTAGCAACTGAAGTGACATCATACATGAGATTAATTAATTATTTGGATAAATTAATTGGTGATTTCATTACCATTTAATTGAATGCTAATGAAATTTTTGGCATTATTATTACTTGGACTAATGCTAATGCTTTGACATACATCGATTTCATTACTAATGCCAATTGTATAGTAAATTCATTACGATTACTAATGCCTCAATTATAAAAAAGAATTAGCATTTGTAAACGTCATTTTATAGATTTCAAATTCATTTCTGAGCTTGCAAATGCGGAATGCGAAAAGGGTTTTGTGGCATAAAAAATTAATTAAAATACTTAATCAGCGATTTACATTGTGCAAAGGAATATATTGATGCAAGAATTTTACTTTTTGCAAAATTATTTTCGCAAACTTTTTTTTTCAAACTAACCACCAGTCTTGGGTATGAGTTATGGGTATTATAGTAACCAGATTCTAATTTTACAAAAACCACACTTAAAAAATTACAAAATAATGGCGGAACGCGAAAAAACGCTTTATGGTACAAAAACTTTATCAGCGATTTTCATTCTGCAAATAAATATTTATACTGATGTAAGAATTTTCCTTTTTGTAAATTTTTTTCCGCGACATTTTTTCGCGACTTTTTTTTCAACTAGCCACCGAACTTTGTTCTATGAAATGGGTGTTATAGTCCCTAGATTATAAATTTAAAAAAAACCGCACTTAAAAAATTGAAAAATAATCGCGGAACGTGGAAAAAGACTTTATGGTACAAAAGTTGAATTAAAAAAGTAAATCAGCGATTTTTATTCTGCAAACAAACATACTGATGTAAGAATTTTCCTTTTTGTAAATTTTTTTCCGCGACTTTTTTTCGCGATTTCTTTTTTCAATTAATCACAGAACTTTGTTCTATGAATTGGGTATTATAGTCCCTAGATTATAAATTTTAAAAAACCCCACTTAAAAAATTGCAAAATAATCGCGGAACGCGAAAAAAGACTTTATGGTACAAAAGTTGAATTAAAAAACTAAATCAGCGATTTTTATTCTGCAAACAAACATACCCAACAAACAATACGTTCCGTATACGTAAAGTTTTCGGTCCGTCACAAACGGAATCCAACTCCGTTTACGTACCGTTTTCTGGATCCGTATACGGACCGGAAAACGGAACTTAAGGAACATCGAAACTGATTCGAATCCGTTGAAAGTCCGTTAATCGCGGACTGTTTACGGACTGTTATGTCGTGTGAAAAACGGACGAGTCCGGTGAAAGTCCGTCAATGACGGACCGTTTACGGACCGTTATGTCGTGTGAAAAATGGACTGCACAAACTGAAAATTATGTGAATACTGTTTTTAGAACGGCGTATTCATACCGTTTTTTCAACAAAAATGGCACGGCAAAAATACTTATATTGGCTCTCATTTTTTGCAATTATTGATATTAATTTTGGTTTTTTTATTAAAAAATAATTTAAAATACCGATATAACAAGTCTGATTAAATTTCATTAAGCATTAATTTCCTCTCCTGTGTTTTAGCATTTTCATTTGGCGCATCACCCATCATAAAATCAATATCTGCATATAAAAAATAAATAAATTAGTTCAGATTTAATTGATGATAATCACGATAGTGGGGGTATTCATGATAACGATTTTCACGCGATGCAAAAAAGCACAGACTTTTGTTTGTATTTTCTCAGCCTTAAGTAGTGGGCAAAGAAAACTGTGTATTTTTGCATTGTGTGCAAAAAATCATCGTAAGTACCCTCAGTGTTAGCGCAATATGCAAATTTGCACATTATTTACCACCAAACTATTTCACGCTGTCAGCAAATATTTGTATTTGCTCAATTACAATCAGTTGCATAATTGGGAAAACACTTTTTAAATTGGTAACATATTTTCTTCTTAATTATGCTTTAATTGCCGCTGTATGTTTCTGTCATTAATAGCGTGGGTATTAAAATATAATGCCAGTTACTTAAGAAACGTTTGTGTTTGAAAATTAAATTATTTATTTTGACAACAAAAACAACTAAAGTTATCGAAAAAAAATTCGATGCAGTCCGTATTGAACGGTACAGAAACGGGTACACCAAAACGGACTTAAAACGTATTGTATTCGAAAATCTGACTAAAAGGTCAGTTATTGTTCCGTTTACGTACAAGTTTTGACGGATACGTATTTTACGTACCGTTTTCGTTCCGTAAAAGACGGATTCATGATTCCGTACATGTCGGAGCGTCATTAAAAATGTTTCTTGGGTACTGATGTAAGAATTTTCCTTTTTGGAAATGTTTTCCCGCGACTTTTTTCGCGATTTCTTTTTTCAATTAATCACAGAACTTTGTTCTATGAATTGGGTATTATAGTCCCTAGATTATAAATTTTAAAAAACCACACTTAAAAAATTGCAAAATAATTGCGGAACGCGAAAAAAGACTTTATGGTACAAAAGTTGAATTTTTGTTTGCAGATTGCGATTATTTTGCAATTTATTACTTGTGATTATTTAGAATCATAACCTAGGGTCTATAAGTCCAATTCATAGAATAAAGTTCGGTGGCTAGTTGCAAAAAATATCGCGAATAAATGCCGCGCAAAAGAAATGTTGCAAAAAGGAAAATTCTTACATCAGTATATTTGTTCGCAGAATGAAAATCGCTGATTCAGTTTTTTAATAAAATTTTTGTAGCATAAAATCTTTTTTCGCGTTTCACGATTATTTTACAATTTTTTAAGTGCGGTTTTGTTAAATATATAATCTAGGGACAATAATACCCAATTCATAGAACAAAGTTCTGTGATTAATTGAAAAAAGAAATCGCGGAAAAAGTCGCGGAAAAAAATTTACAAAAAGGAAAATTCTTACATCAGTATGTATGTTTGCAGAATAAAAATCGCTGATTAAGTTTTTTAATTAAACTTTTGTACCATAATGTCTTTTTTCGCGTTCCGCGGTTATTTTGCAATTTTTTAAGTGTGGTTTTTTAAAATTTATAATATAGGGACTATAATACCCAATTCATAGAACAAAGTTCGGTGATTAATTGAAAAAAGAAATCGCCAAAAAAGTCGCGGAAATAAAATTTCCAAAAGGAAAATTCTTACATCAGTGTGTTTGTTAGCAGAATGAAAATCGCTGATTACGTTTTTTAATTCAATTGTTGTACCATAAAATCTTTTTTCGCGTTCCGCGATTATTTTTCAATTTTTTAAGTGTGGTTTTTCAAAATTTATAACCTAGGGACTATAATACCCAATTCATAGAACAAAGTTCTGTGATTAATTGAAAAAAGAAATCGCGAAAAACAGTCGCGGAAAAAAATTTACAAAAAGGAAAATTCTTAAGTATGTTTGTTTGCAGAATAAAAATCGCTGATTTAGTTTTTTAATTCAACTTTTGTACCATAAAGTCTTTTTTCGCGTTCCGCGGTTATTTTGCAATTTTTTAAGTGTGGTTTTTTAAAATTTATAATCTAGGGACCATAATACCCAATTCACAGAAAAAGTTCTGTGATTAATTGAAAAAAGAAATCGCAAAAAAGTCGCGGAAAAAAAATTTACAAAAAGGAAAATTCTTACATCAGTATGTTTGTTTGCAGAATAAAAATCGCTGATTAAGTTTTTAATTAAAATTTTGTACATTTTCGCGTTCCGCAATTATTTTGCAATTTTTTTAGTGTGGTTTTTTAAAATTTATAATCTAGGGACTAATACCCGATTCATAGAACAAAGTTCGGTGATTAATTGAAAAAAGAAATCGCGAAAAAAGTCCCGGAAAAAAAATTTACAAAAGCAAAATTCTTACATCAGTATGTTTGTTTGCAGAATGAAAATCTCTGATTAAGTTTTTTAATTAAATTTTTGTGCTATAAAGACTTTTTTCGCGTTCCGCGGTTATTTTGCAATTTTTTCAGTGCGGTTTTGTAAAAACAAAGTTCGGTGGCTAGTTGAAGAAAAAGCAATCTATCCATTCCCCCTTTTTTTTGTAAACAAATGCTTTTTTTTACTCAATTGTTCATAGTTTTTAAGGCATTAGTGCGATTTCATTAGCATTAGTATTACAAATTCTAATGCCAGAAAATTTCAGTACCATTAAATGGTAATGAAATTTTTTTGCCATTAGCATTAGTCAACTAATGATAATGAAATTTCAATGCCAATGAAAAAATCCCAAGTATGAGTGACTCCTCTATGTTTTTAGAATATATTTTTTTATATGAAGGGCATATTTTAATAATTTGCTACATTTTATTTTTTGCTGATTTTCGACTTTTAAATTTGAAAAAATATAGAAAATAGCACTATTACATAATTATTATATTGTTGATACTTGCGAAAAGTATTTACCTGAAACTTCTATTAAGCCAGCATCATTAAACTAGAAGATAGCGAAAACTCAGAAAACTAGAAGTGTAGATTTATAGTCCTTACAATACGCCCTTATATGTTTAATATAATACATGAAAACTTGTAAAGTGTTCATTAAAATATAGAAAGGGGTATTGGAATAACCGTGCCATGTAATCATATATGTGTGTAGCCCAGCTGTGAATTGCCTTAAGGCACATATTTTTTGTAGGATAGATGCCATTTAAGACTATTAAGGATAACTAACGTTTTTCGATTTAACACAGCTATTTCCATAAAATATTTCTAACTTTGTAAGTTTTCTGAATATGGCCAGCTAGCTTACTTTTTCCCCACACGTGGACCTAGTTATATTTTTTCGAAGATTGCATTTTTTGGGTATTTCTTAAGCCAAACCCGACACTGATTAAACTGTATCTAAATTCATATTATTGTTAAGAAAGTATCTAAATGCATATTATTGGTTTACCGAATTATAGTTCATAATAGTGATTGCAACTTTCTTTTATTTAGAATTGGAAAACGGAGAAATAACTGGTCTTGGATGAAAAAGCACAAAATTTTGGGATTTTCGCTCATGTTTTTTTACAAAATGTATTCGTCTTGCGTTCGGGGAGCAAAAAACAATAAAAATAATGTCCAAAAATTAATAGTTTAATTAAAAATATGTTTTTAATAATATTTTTATCAGTTTGAGAGTACCTCTTAATTATTTGTCGTTATTTATAGTTTTAATGTTATTTATTATTGAGAATATTATAATATTAGTAGATACGATTTTTTTATGAATTTATTTTCTTAATAAATCAATTATTTCGCCGAAAATGATTTTCTTTTATTTTCAGAAACTAAAAGGTACAATATTGAATAACACATTTTATATGTGTATATAGTAGAGTGTCCAAAAAACCGGCCATTTCAGAAAACCGGTTTTCGGTTTGTTCGAAAATTAATATTTTTAAAAAACCGGTTTCGGTTACGTTTTCTTCTAAAAAACCGGTTTCGGTTTTTTTTGTTATACATAAAAATAAATTTGTACAAATAGCAAAAAAGCTAACAAAAATTAGTTAAAAGCGCCCTCCAGAAACAGCTACTGAAACTAATTTATGATTAAAATAGGTACTTTCCAACTAATTTATGCGACCAAACATTTAAAAAGCGCTAAAAATCATTATTATGGTAAAATATAATTTAAATCACATTATTATAAAAATAATAGCAAAACATTTAAATTAGATAAAATTGTATCAAATTAAAGGTTTTACCATAAAGAAAAACGTCAACTATCGGCTTTTTATAAAAAGCACTAACCGAAAATAATGCGAGTTTTGGGTGATACAAAAGCGCAAAAGATAGCACGACCAGATGCAATTAGACAAAAATTTAAATTTTAGTTAATTGCAAAGGACATTTTACACTGCTGAAATCAGAAAAACATCACAGAAAAACAATTACATTTCCAAAATTTAATTTATATATTTTTTTAAATGGGAAGACAATCTACTCTTCTGAAAACAGCAGAAATACTATTTATTTTCGCTATTTGAAGTCTACTTATATTCATCAAAAACGTATACTTATTTTAACAGGATAGAATGTTATTTGCATCCAACTAAAATTTATTTAAATATAACAAAAATTTTTGTACATTTAGCAGTTCTTGTTTCATCATCCCAATCGTACATTTTTCTTAAATGGAACAGATTAATTACACAAAAAAAAAGTAATTAGTAATCAGTCACCCTGTATTTAAAAAATATTCCAAACATGTGAAATACATGTGAAAAGATATTATTTTTTATATAAAGGAGAACAAAACTGCAGTTTCGTTTGTTAAAATAATACTTTAAAAACAAAATGCAGTCGAAATATAGAATTTTCGAACGGATTAGTTTAAAAATAGTTTTGATAAAAACATATTTAAAAAACCGGTTAACCGACAAATAATAACCGGTTTTCGGTTTATTCGAATTTAGAAATTATTCGAAACCGGACGGTTTTTGGAAATTAAAAAAACCGGTTAACTAGTATATAGGCATTTTAGGAGTATTTCTAAATATTTTAAATATAGTTTCACGCTTATAAAAGATTTTTTTTTTGACACAAACAATTTAAATTTACACAAAATAATAATGTTTCTAAGAATTTTTGATACAATTAAAAATGTATGTTTAGAAATATTGTGTCCACTATTTTTAAACACAATGTGTGTACATATTTTAATTTTAAACACAATGCTTATTTTTGCCCAATTTATAGTAGGTATCAAGTTACATACATTTAAAAGAGTAGATTTCAACAAAAAGTTATTAGAGTGTACACATTACAATACGCTACACTGTATACATTACACATTTCCACAGATGGAAAGATATTTTACATAAGTATAAAGCACTTATTTATTTTCCAATACCCGAGTAAAAAAAATTTATCTCGCGCAATATATAATCATATCCAATTTGATATTGTTTAAGATCTGCAGTAATATCTAGTTGATCCAATTAGATCTCAAAATTGGGTGTATCCAATGATATTGTATTAGATCCCATTGTATATATGGAGATAAACTAAGATCAAGTTATATCTCAAAATTGGGGGGTCCAATGATATCTTCGGGGATAAACCTAGATATAATTTGATCCGAAAAATGGCGGATCGAATTAGATCCAGCTATATATTTGTGGATAAACTTAGATTTAATTTGATCCGAAAAATGGCGGATCGAATTAGATCCAGCTATATATTTGTGGATAAACTTAGATCTAATTTGATCTCAAAAATGGCAGATCGAATTAGATCCGGGAATATATTTGTGGATAAACTTAGATCTAATTTGATCCGAAAAAGTGGCAGATCGAATTAGATCCAGCAATATATTTGGGGATAAACTTAGATCTAAATTGATCCGAAAAATGGCAGATCGAATTAGATCCAGCAATATATTTGTGGATAAACTTAGATCTAATTTGATCCGAAAAATGGAAGATCGAATTAGATCCACCAATATATTTGGGTATTAAGTAAAATCTAAATTTATTTATTTATATATTTCGGGATTGCGTAATATCTTAACTTTTCCGATAAATTGCAGATCGAATTAAATCCAGTGATATATTTGGGGATTTGGTAAGATCTTAATTTATCCCATAAATTGCAGATCGAATTAGATCCAGCAATTTATTTCGGTATTAAAATGGCAGATCGAATTAGAAACATAATATTTGGGGATCGATACCTAAAACTATCCAGAAAAATGACAGATAAAATTAGATCCCGCATTATATTTGGGTACTACGTAAGATCTCCATTTATTTGGGATTAAATAAAATCCCAGACAGATATTGATAACAGTTCAAAAAATAATACACTGGCAGAGCACTGATTTTATAAAAATTACTGGCAGAGCACTGATTTTATAAAAATTACAATATTTTGTTAAAATAAGGTTTAAACCATAGTCGGGAAGTATTCAGTACCTCAGTACTTAAGTACTAGTAAAGTACTAGTACTTGGTACTTGTACTTAAAAAAAATAAGTACAAGTACTTTGAATGTACTTGTACTTAAGTACAATTACTTGGTACTTTCTAAGTACCAAGGTACTTAACAAGTACTGTGTAACTTGCTAAGTACCACGGGTACTTGCTTAGTTCTATAGTACTTGCTAAGTACTTTTGGTACTTGCTCAGTTCTATGGTACTTGCTAAGTACCTTTGGTACTTGTTAAGTACCTTTGGTACTTGTTAAGTACTATGGTACTTGTTAAGTACTATGGTACTTGTTAAGTACCTTTGGTACTTGTTAAGTACCTTTGGTACTTGCTAAGTACCTTTGGTACTTGCTAAGTACCTTTGGTACTTGCTAAGTACTATGGTAACTGTTAAGTACCTTTGGTACTTGCTAAGTACTATAGTAGTTTTCAATACTGCTGCACTAGTCAAGTTTCACAATAATTATGTGTACATTTGTGCATTTTAGGTGACTATTCCTACTTTTGATTAGTTGTGGCCGTCATAAGACTATTTTTAAGACTGAGAGTCACAACTTTTCATACAAAGCAACAAAAAAATTCAAAAAATTCAGATTTTATTTGTCAATTTTATGATAGTGTCGATACCTATTCTTAATTTTTTTGAAGTTTTCAAGCAAAAATATTAATAAATATAATTTATTGTGACTGCAATAACAAATACATGGGGAATACAGTCACAACTAAGAGTCGCAGACCTCTCGTAGAAATAGGCACGTTAACGGTATTACATGGATGTAAAAAATCGCTGAAATTGAAAAAAAGTTTCAAATTTCCGAAAAAATTGCCAAAACAAAAAAATTTTAAAATTTAAAAAAAATCGTCAAAATTAGAAAAAAAAAACACCAAAAATCGTCAAAATTGAAAAAAAAAATTGTCAAAAGTGAAAAAAACACCAAAATAAAAAAAAATTATAAAATTTTAGAAAATCGTCAAAAATTAAAAAAAAAAAATTGCCAAAATTGGAAAAAATTTAAATAAATGGCAAAAATTTAAATAAAAACGCAAAACTTGGAAAACTAATCGCCAAATTTAAAAAATCATGCAGATTTTATAAAAAAATTTAAAAAATCGACAAAATTTTAAAAAATCTTCAAAATTTATCAACATCGTCTAAATTATAAAAAAGCGCCATATTAAAAAAAATCTTTCAAAATTAGAAAAAATCGCCAAAATTTGAAAAATTTCCAAAATTGAAAAATTTTGTAAAAATTTATAAAAAATCGTCCTAACTTGAAAAAATCGTCAATATTTGAAAAAATTGCCCAAATGGTCAAAATTAAAAAAAAATCGTCAAAAATTAGACAAAATCGCCAAAATTAGACAAAATTGCAAAATATCGTAAAAATTTTGAAAAAATCGTCTTGAAAAATTGTCAATATTTGAAAAAATTATCAAAATCGTCAAAATTTCAAAAAGTCGTCAAAAATTGGAAAAAATTTAAAAATTGCCAAAATTGAAAAATTTTATGAAAGTTTTAAAAAAATCGTCATAACTTAAAAAAATCGTCAATATTTGAAAAAAATGCCCAAATAGTAAAAATTTAAAAAAAAATTAGAAAAATTCGACAAAATTGCAAAATATCGTAAAAATTTCGAAAAAATCGCCTTGAAAAAATTGTCAATATTTGAAAAAAATTACCAAAATCGTTAAAATTTCAAAAATTGGAAATAATCGGAAAAATTGCCAAAATTTAAAAACTCGTAAAAATTTGTGAAAATCGTCAAAAATTCGAAAAAATCCCCAACATTTTTTTCTTGCTCCAAAACCGTTTTCCGTTTTCATTTAACTCATTAGTTTAAAGATACTAGCGATATTACAAATAAAAGCCCTTTTCTCTCTACGAGGCTTAGTTTTCGAGAAAAACGCGATTTTAAAATCTAGCAATGCAAGTCAAAACTTAGTTTCGGTATCTCCCAAACTAGAAGAGCTAGAGGAAAAATGACTGCACCAAAAGTCAAAACCCACTACCAATACCCCGATACCGAAACTAAATTTTGACTTGCTTGCTAGATTTTAAAATCGCGTTTTTCTCGAAAACTAAGCCTCGTAGAGAGAAAAGGGCTTTTATTTGGTGTATCGCCCATATCTCGAAAACTGAAAGAGATAAATGAAAACGGACATCGGTTTTGGAAGGCGGAAGTCATAGTCAGTCGTCTGTGGAAAAATTAGTGCGAAAATCTCTTAAATAAAATTTTAATCATCCATATCTCCCAAACTAGAAGAGCTAGAGGAAAAATGACTGCACCAAAGATCAAAACCCACTACCAATACCCCGATGCCGAAACTAAATTTTGACTTGCATTGCTAGATTTTAAAATCGCGTTTTTCTCAAAAACTAAGCCTCGTAGAGAGAAAAGGGCTTTTATTTGTAATATCGCTAGTATCTTTAAAACCAAATGAGTTAAATGAAAACGGACAACGGTTTTAGAACAAGGAAAAATAAATGCGAGAAATAAATTTTGGAAATTTCGTTTTTTAATACCTGGACAATTTTTGGCGATTTTTTCTAATTTTTGTCGATTTTCACAAATTTTTACATTTTTCAATTTTGGCAATTTTTTCCAATTTTTGACAACTTTTTGAGATTTTGGTAATTTTTTAAAAATTTTTTTTCAATTTTTCAAAATTTCGATTTTGGTAATTTTTCACATATTGGCAATTTTTTCAAAAATTTTACGATATTTTACAATTTTGGAGATTTTGTCTAATTTTTGAAAATTTTTTTAAATTTTGACTATTTGGGCAATTTTTTCAAGTTATGATGATTTTTTAAAAATATTTTAATTTTGGCAATTTTTCAAATTTTTTACAAATTTTCAAATTTTTCGATTTTGTCTAATTTTTGACTATTGTTTTTTTAATTTTGACTATTTGGGCAATTTTTGCAAATATTGACGATTTTTTCAAGTTATGACGATTTTTTCAAAATTTTTCAATTTAGGCAATTTTTCAAATTTTGGCTATTTTTTCTAAATTTTAACGATTTTTTTTAATTTGGCGATTTTTTTAATTTTTTACGATTTTTTTTGAAGATTTTTTAACATTTTGTCGTTTTTTTAAATTTTTTATAAAATCTACATGTTTTTTTAAATTTGGCGATTTGTTTTCCAATTTCTACGATTTTTTTCAATTTTTGCCATTTTTTTTAATTTTTTCCAATTTCGCCGATTTTTTTTTAATTTTTGACGATTTTTTAAAATTTTAGATTTTTTTATTTTGGTGATTTTTTCACTTTTGACGTTTTTTTTTTAATTTTAAAGTTTTTTCACTTTTGATGATTTTTTTTTAATTTTTGGCCATTTTTTAAAATTTTTCATTTTTTTTTTGTTTTGGCGATTTTGTCTGATATTTCAAACTTTTCAATTTCAGCTATATTTTTTTTCAATTTTTAAAAATCTATTGACTATATTACTGTTGGATATAGTGTAACTAAGTTACCGTTTTTGTTTTTTATAATAACTAAATTATTTTAATGGGAGCGAGCTTTTTTAGCGGCACGATTTCAAAAAACTCAATTAAATTTCGTTAAAGAGCTGCTCGATAAAAAAAGATCCATGGAATTTTTTATACGAGCTGCTCGATTTAAAAAACTCTATTCAGTTTTGTAAACGAGCCTTTGCATTTTTATAAGCTCTTTATTTTTTTAGTTGCGAGCTTTTTTCATTTGAGCAGCTCTTTTAATTTTGGCTTCCGAGCTTTTTAAAAAAATGTATATATTTATGGCTCGCTCGAGCTTTCTTTCCATCCCTGGTATAAATACAAGGTTTACGCTATGTAACATTAATATACGACGCTACATGAATCCCACTAATCTTTTTTAGGCTTGTTAACTGGTTCTTCATGAGTCTTTTATTAAAATGTTTAATTTTTTTGTATTTTTTCAGTAGTCCCATCTATGGTTTAAACCATACTTGGGACTAATAAATTAGGTGGACTAATTAATTGACGATTTCATTAATATTGATTGATATAAATGGTAATGAAAATATCTCGAAAACTAAAAGAGTTAGAGGAAAAATTACTGCACCAAAGGTCAGAACTCACTACCAATACCCCGATAGCTTGCATTGCTAGATTTTAATGAGTTAAATGAAAACGGACAATGAAAACGGACAACGGTTTTGGAATGAAAACGGACAACGGTTTTGGAACAGGGAAGTCACAGTGAGTCATTAGTGAAAAAATAAGTGCGAAAATCGCTTAAATAAAATTTTAATCGTCCATATCTCGAAAACTAGAAGAGCTAGAGGAAAAATTACTGCACCAAAGGTCAAAACCCACCGCCAATACCCCGATACCGAAACTAAATTTTGACTTGCATTGCTAGATTTTAAAATCGCGTTTTTCTCGAAAACTAAGCCTCGTAGAGAGAAAAGGGCTTTTATTTGAAATATCCCCCAAAACTCGAAAACTAAATGAGTTAGATGAAAACGGACAACGGTTTTGGAACAAGGAAAAATAAATGCGAGAAATAAATATTGGAAATTTCGTTTTTTAATACCTGGAATATTTTTTAAATTTTGGCGATTTTTTCTATTTTGTCGATTTTCACAAATTTTTACAAGTTTTTCAATTCTGGCAATTTTTTGCAATTTTTGACGACTTTTCGAAGTTTTGACGATTTTGGTAATTTTTTCAAATATCGACAATTTTTTCAAGATTATTTTTTTAAAATTTTGGCGATTTTGTCTAATGTTTGACGATTTTTTTTTTAATTTTAACTATTTGGAAATTTTTTTAAAATATTGACGATTTTTTCAAGTTATGACGATTTTTTCAAAATTTTTACAAAATTTTTCAATTTTGGAATTTTTTCAAATTTTGGCGATTTTTCTAATTTTTGCATTTTTTTTGTTTTGGCGATTTTTTCTGATATTTGAAACTTTTTTCAATTTCTGCGATTTTTTGCATCCATGTGCGCGCACATGTGTGCACATTTTGCATATACACATCTTGATGTGTAATGTGCAAGTAGTAATTTGTATTCGCACATCGCACATCGAGATGTGCATGTGCGTTCCGCTTTTTAGAAAAATGTTTATATTTTTGGCTCGCTTGAGGGCTTTTCCATCCCTGATTGTAGCTTATTTTATACATTAAGATTTTTGTAAACAAATGGTTTTTTAATCAATTGTAATTAGTTTTTTTTTACATTAGTGTGATTTCATTACCATTAGTAATGAAATTTTTTTCATTGTCATTAGTGGCAACTAATGGTAATGAAATTTCAATGGTAATGAAAAATTCCCATGTATTGTTTAAACTACCGTTCACCGCTATGCATTTTTTTTATAAAATGAATTTCTTTTTATAAAATTATAATTTTATTTTCTATAAATGTTTTTATAAAATTATAATTTTTTTTATTAAATTGAATTTTTTTAAAAAATAATTTTATTTACATTTAACGCTCTACACCATTTCCAATTGTATCAATTGTTTTTAAGATTTATCAATTGTATTTCAGAAATAATCAATTGAATTTCAGTTTTATCAATTGTATTTCAGAACTTATCAATTATTTTCAGAAAAATACAAACGGGAAAGCGGTGGTAAAGCACTTTAACAGGTGGTACAAGTACTGGCGAAAAGTGCTTTCCCATTCCCAAAATAATAACATCATTAGACAAATGGACCCGCTGTTCAAAAAGCGCCGGAAAAGTACTGGAGGAACGAAATTTTTAAACGTTGGCAAAACGCTGGCAAAACCAATAAATAGTTGGTCTGGAAATATATTTTCCAAAATAAATTTTAAAAAAAGTTCATAAGTATTTTTTTTGGTCCTTCCGTGATTTGAAACTAGGCCGTCAGATTGGCAGACGATTGCTCTACCCACTGAGCTAACGAGGCATAAAATAATTAATGGCTAAATACATAAATAAGTGATAATAGCTGGACAACTACTGGCTGTGCCTAAATGCTAGTACTGGCAAACAATTTTTTGTAACTAGTATGCCAGTGTTGGGAGGGCAAAAAACAAGTTGGTCTTGAAGGAGCTTTCCCACAAACAAAAAAATTGATTTTATAAAATAAAAAAAATTTTAAATTAAAAAAAATCCAAAAAAAAATTTTTCCTTGCAACCGGATTTGAACTCGGAATCTTCCGACTACAAACATTTTTTAACGAAGCGTCAGTATTTTTATAAAATCATTGGTTTTCCAGTAAATTGATTTTTGTACGCCTGGTAGCATTGGCTAGGTAGCACTGTATAACCACTGGTTGCAAACCTTGGCATATCACTAAGCCAATTCTTTGCCAGTGGTTTTTTTTTATAAACCACCGAAATTTTTGTAAAACAAATACTGGTAAAACGCTTTTCGCATACGCTAGCAAAGCGTACCAAATGAGTGTTCTGCCAGTCATTTATTTTTAATACCGTGGTTACCCAGTGGTATGCCAGTGCTTGATTTTTTGTACCACTGGCGATTTCTGACTGGGACATTCCATACTTTCATAAATTCCTTTTTAAATTTCT
This sequence comes from Leucophora obtusa, assembly GCA_949987735.1. Taxonomy (NCBI): domain Eukaryota; kingdom Metazoa; phylum Arthropoda; class Insecta; order Diptera; family Anthomyiidae; genus Leucophora; species Leucophora obtusa. Next base: position 247,750,350 of record OX465295.1, read on the forward strand.
GAAATACAATTAATAGCTTCTGAAATACTGTTAATATCCCGAGTAAAAAAAATTGATCTCGCGCAATATCTAATCATATCCAATTTGATATTATTTAAGATCTGCTGTAATATCTAGCTGATCCAATTAGATCTCAAAATTGGGTGTATCCAATGATATCGTATTAGATCCCATTGCATATATGGGGATAAAATAAGATCAAGTTATATCTCAAAATTGGGAGGTCCAATGATATCTTTGGGGATAAACCTAGATCTAATTTGGCGGATCGAATTAGATCCAGCTATATATTTGTGGATAAACTTAGATCTAATTTGATCCGAAAAATGGCGGATCGAATTAGATCCAGCTATATATTTGTGGTTAAACTTAAATCTAATTTGATCTCAATTTTGGCAGATCGAATTAGATCCAGCAATATATTTGTGGATAAACTTAGATCTAATTTGATCCGAAAAAGTTGCAGATCGAATTAGATCCAGCAATATATTTGGGGATAAACTTAGATCTAATTTGATCCGAAAAATTAAACATCGAATTAGATCCAGCAATATATTTGTAGATTAACTTAGATCTAATTTGTTCCGAAAATTGGCAGATCAAATTAGATCCAGCAATATATTTGTGGATAAACTTAGATCCAAATTTATCCGAAAAATGGCAAATCGAATTAGATCCATGAATATATTTGGGGATAAACTTGGATATAAATTGATACGAAAATTGGCAGATGAAATTAGATCCAGCAATATATTTTGGGATTTAGTAAGAACTAATTTGATTCGAAAAATGGCAGATCGAATTAGATCCAGCTATATATTGGGGGATAAATTTACACTCAAATAAAAAAGTATGTAAAAGTTACAGAAAAAGCTGTAATATTACAGGAAAAATTAACTAAAATTAGGCCAGCAGACCGTTTAGCTAATTTTAGGAAGACGTACCTATAATTATTAGTAAAATGAAAGTAGTAGAAAAAATTTGTAATGGTTACTAAAATTTGGTAAAGTTTTAGTAAACTCATATTGGAAATCGATTTGCTAAAATCAGCCAACTTTTAGTAAAATTAATTTTATAAAAAAAAATTTGTAAGTTTTACTAAATATTAGTAAATTTAATAAAAATGTTTACCAAAAATGAACTTTAATTTTTTTTGAAATTTTTGGAATTTTACACAGAAAAATTCCTAAGTTAAATTCCACTAAAATTTCAAATACATGCTGAAAAAAGGGTGTAATATTTACAAAAATTAGAGTAAAAGTTAGAAAATAAAATGTTTATTCAAATTTTAAAGTTCTCCTGGTGTGTGCACTCCTGGTGTGTGCACTATTTTCCGCATCTTCGAATTCTTAAAAATATATCGCAAGGAAACCAATAAATAACGCGAGCAAAAAAAAAAAAAAACAATACAATTAGAATTTAGACTTCATAAATATTTATATACAAGATGTTACTTACACACAAAAAAAATAAAAACTCAATTTTGTTGTTAAAATTGAAACTAGAAATAGCAAATGTTTTAGACTCTATTATAAAAATAATAATAAATTAATTGTAAGATATTTATGGTATGTACGGTATCGCTAAATTGGAACTAAACTAATTTTCCAAAAATACATACTTGATTTAAAAGTTTCGAAAAAATGTGTGCGGCAACCAATTTTAAACATTCTATTTAGTTTTATAAAAAAGACTGCCAAATTTATTCAATATTCGCACAAATTGATGTTTTTATAACAGCAAATATTCCAAACAAAATTATTTATACACAACTATTTAAAATAATGAAGGTATTCATTTAAAGTTTTACGCCTCGTATACTGTGTATATGTTGTACACTCAAATAAAAAAGTCTGTAAAAGTTACAGAAAAAACTGTAATATTACAGAAAAATTAACTAATATTAGGCCAGCAGACCGATTAGCTAATTTTAGCAAAATGTGTCTGTAATTATTAGTAAAGTCAAAGTTGTGGAAAAAATTTGTAATAGTTACTAAAATTTAGTATAATTTTAGTATATTCATAATGGAAATCAATTTGCTAAAATTAGCCAAATTTCTTACTAAATATTAGTGAAATTCATTTAGAAGCAAAAATTAGTAATTTTACTATATATTAGTAAAATTTCTGTAAATTTAAAATGGAAATAAAATAGTACTTATACTAAATATTAGTATGCATACTGTATTTTATTTCCAAAAAATCTAAAACAAAATTCATAAAAAATGCTTACGAATAGTAAAGTTTTTTAAACAAACATTTATTTCTTTTTAGTTATAAAATGAAATGTAATTTTAAATACGATTTAATTATAAGTAAAGTTTTAAAATTTAAATAACTTTTAGATGAATGAAACATTGAATGTATGTATATAAAAGGATAAAAAGATTTATTATAAATATATGTACTAAATAATAGGCTTTTGAGATCAATATCAAATTGATATTCACATTTAAATTAATTTTTGGAGTATTAATATATATAAGTATTTAAAAGAAAGTCACACATTCATTTAATGCAAATTTTTATAAGTATTCACTTTTAACGGTGGGTCTCATACTGCAGGCTTAAACTTTAGTTAATAGTTAACCCAAAAATTTGTTGTTGTTTTGTGTACATTTTTTTGAAATTTTTTTTTGTTTATAGTTAAGTTAAAGTTAAACTTACAGTACGAGACCCACCATAAAAGTATTAAAAAAATGCCCACATTTATTCCAAATTAATGTAGGTACATTTTATTATTTATCTATTACGCTCGGTTTCATATTTAAATTTAACTTGAACTTAACGATATTGAAAGATAAAATGTCAAAAATTATATACGAAATAACAAATTAAATAACTAATGGTTAACTCAAAAACCTTCAGTATGAAAACCACCGTGTAGGTTTTTGAGTTTACTTTTATCCATAATTTTTTGTTGTTTCGTACACAAATTTCTTGACATTTTCTTTTGTTTAATAGTGAAGTTAAAGTCTTCAGTATGAAACTAAGCTGTAAAGATTATAATTAGAAATTAAGAGTTTCAAAGTTAACAAAAGTAGGCAAATGTTATTTCCTTTAATTAATAAATTGATGCGAAAACAGCGAAAAATAACATGTTTTAAACCACTTAAAATGTGAAATTATCAAATTAACTAACATAGGAGTAAAATTTATAAATTTTTCTCTTCATTTATATTTTTTAGATAAGTTGTCAGGCTAAGGATTGCTGTTGATAACTTGTCTTTAGGAAAATTGATTCCAAAAAAATGTGATTGAAGAGCCATACATGTTTACATTCAATAGGATATTTAAAATGAAAAACCACATAAATATGAAAAAGACATGTCAAAGCCTCTAAAATACTTTCTAGTTTATAAGTAACAGTGTCAAAATTTAAAAAAATATATTTATAAACTACGTGCTATTAAATAATTGATACTATTACCACAATCGCCGTATTCGCCTCCACGCTTAAAGGATACCGACACTTTATTCTTCCAAGCTTCACGTGGGCTACAAAACTGTAGATAACAAAATAGAAGTTAATTTTTGCTACATATAAATTAATATAAAGATAATAAACTTACTAAAAATGCACACATAAATTCACTAACAGCTTGAACATTTGTACCCACTGTAAATATCTCATGAATAATATCTTCCAAACAAATAATGGGTGATTTTTTGCCATTGATACGAGCAAAACCTTTTTAAATAACAATTCACGTATGGTACCAATATTGGGATAGCCATATGTAATTGTAAAATTATGTATCGCTTTTCCATAATCCTATGGTTTTGTCATTTTCCATAATTTTATAGTTTTGTCATTTTCCAAAACCGCCGAAGCAAAAATATTCTCTGTTGGATGACAAGCAGTACACAACAGACTGTCGGTGTGACCATGTAATTTCTGGACCACCTCTTTCGATTGTAGATTCCAGATGTAAACCATATTATCTTCACTGCCGGAAACAATCCACTAAAAAATATTACAAACATTTAAAACAAATTTATAGATAAAAAAATTCTTGCCTTTAACTAACCTTTCCTCCAATTACTGAAAAATTTGCAAAAATACAATATTTTTCATTTTTATGTCCAGTGTAGGTTTTTAAACATTTTCCTTTTGAATAGTCCCATAATTTCAAAGTATTATCCAAAGTATCCGCCAATATATACTTGCCATTGGGGGAGAATTTTATAAAACTTACAGGCGGGTTGTCATCATCTATTAGTCTTCAAACACTGACCGCTGGCTATATTATATCCCAAATACGACATAAGCCATCATAGCTAGAAGAGACAATTAACGTACCATCACGATTGAAATGAACGGCAGAGGCAGGTCAATTCATAAAATTTCGAAATTATTTCTTTTCCCACTTCTGGTACTCACATGAACTCGGCAACCATTCCCCATTGGGTGAAAACAGTTGATACTGCCTTGGTATGACCAGCCAAAGTAAACTTTAAAGTATAATTAGTTTTTATGGATAAAGACGATTTATTTGAAGATGAGGATGTTGTTACGGTCGAAGATGATGTTTGAAGAGTATTAGGATCACTGGATGCGGTGGACATAGGTTGTGGAGCATGTACCCCAGGATGACCACCATGTACTGGTCCAATAGGAACCATTGTTATTGATTTTTACAAGTTATTATTTTAATTCACTTTGTTTTTTTAACTATTAAAACACTACCGAATGTTTTTGTTAGAAAAACATAGTATAATATAGTAGATTTACTCATTTTCTGTCATTTGAAAAAATTAAGTAGTGTTTGTAATTTTACTTGTACATATGGTTCTTAATACCACTACAACTACATGAGATAGGGACAAGCTCTCAATTTTTTAATGAGTGGGGCTACTATAGTATACTATGTAGAAAAACCTCGTGCTAAGAGTTGTGTCGTTCATGAACGAACTAGTTCATTTGAACGGTTCAGTTCATTGAACGATATGACATCGTTCACCATTATTCGTTCTTTTCGTTCATTTCGTTATTTTTTTTAGTCATAGAAAATTTGTATCCTTTTCTTATTAATTTTATTACAGAATTAAATGTTTTTCTTAATAATTTAAAAATTTTAATAAAATTGTAATTTTCTGACGCTATTAGTCTATGCACAATGAAATTAATATATCGCTGACATGCAATCGGCTCTTGCAGTGATGCCAGAGATCAAATATCACTTTTAGTTTTCATTTTAATTTTGTAATAGAAAAACAACAAAAATTTTTTTAAAAAAGAATGGAAAAGTGTTTAGTTTTTTATTATTTGTCGGTAAAAATTAATGTTTCATAAAATTTGGTATTTTTCTAAGAAAAATCTATGATATTTCTTATCCATGAAAATGTCAAGTGTTCCCCACCACTTTGCAATTGATATCATTTTGACGTTTTTCTGCAATGGTTTTGACATTTCAAATCATATAATTTATTGCATTTAAATACACCGGGTTAGCACGCGTGCAATTTACAGTTGTTTATAAGAATTATATATGTTTAAAGGAAAACTGGTCAATATTTTGTTACAATTTATATTTAAGGATTTTTTTCTTAATTGTCTATAAATTTTTATATTAATTTGTAAAATTAATGCAGTTTTCATTATTTGTAATTGTCGCCATAATGCGCAATTACAAAAGCACCTCCCAGTACGACTTCTCTCAATGAACTAAAACAGCAAAAACAGTAACATCGATACACACGATGGAAAATTGAGTTTGGAAACACAAAATATCAAAAAATTTTGATAACACGAATTTGACCATGTAATGTCTAATTTGACGGTTTGTCAAGCATGTTGGACGAAAAACTAAATTTTTTGATTTTTCGGCAAGTTTGACAAACACGCTTTACCGTCTATTGAAAAAAATCATCAATCATTGGATTTTTAATAAGTTATTTTGTAACAAGAAAGGGATAGCGTTAATAAATAAAATAAAAAATGCAAAAACAGAAATTCAAAAATGAAATTCCAAGAAAAAAATTAATAAAAATAATTTCGTCATTATCATCCGCTGTGTTGATTTTGTGGTTTTGAAGTAAAGTTTTACAGCATGCTTGTCCGTGTATTCCAAAAAAACATTTTTTGTTTGTCAAACAAGCTGGACAGCATGCTTGATCGTATAAAGGCCGCTTATGTCAATAATTTTTTTTCTTTGAATTTAATTTTTTTTCTGTTTTTGCATTTTTTAGTTCATTTATTAACGTTATCCCTTTTTTGTTATAAAAAAATGTTTCCATTACACTGTAAAGCGTGTTTGTCAAATCTGCCATGTTTAACAAGCTGTCAAATTAGACACTACATGATCAAATTCATACAGCCGTCCAGCATGCTGTACAGCTTGCTTGATTTTCTATAGGTCGCTATACACGAAGTGCATTTTGTGACGAATGTTCCTTCGTGTGTAGGCAGCTTTAGAATAGAAAACAATTGTACCATTTACAGTAAAATTCTTTTAAGCTAAACTTGGTTAAGACGAACTATCGGTTAATACGAACTAATTTGAAAGACGTTTTGCCATCAATTGTCGTATAAAAAACATCACCCGCTTTATGAAACGCTTCGTCATATTTATTGCCGATGAACGATTTATGAAGCAGTTTCATCAATATGATAACTCTTTTTTTCACCGAGTGCACGAATATGGATGATAAAAATACATATTGAAAAAATTGCAAAACTAATTGTATTTATAGCAAAGAAATATTCGATAAAAGCAAAAAAAAAAAAAAAAACGTGGAAATATAAACATTGAAAAACAACAAAAAAATTTAAGAACAAATCTATTTTTATTATAAATGAAAAAAAAACGCTTAAAAACAACTTGGTCTTTCTGGTAATCATATTGCAACAAAAATTTCTATCAGGTTGTGTATATTTTCAAAAAAAAAAAAAATTTAAACTTTCAAAATAACAAAGATTAGTAATTTTTTTTGCTAATTTTAGCTAATCGGGTTTCAAAATTTAGTAAAATTAAATTTGTAGATTTAGCAACTCAAATTAGTAAAAAATTCTGTAATTTGTAAAATGAGAATACCAAATTATTTTACTAAAAAACAACTTTATACTAAAAATTAGTATAATACTAGTATAATAAAATTGGAAACCGTTTTACTAATTTTTATACTAACTTTTTTTTTTTTAGTGTAAGTTTACTCGATTAATGTCAAAACTAGTTTAAGAGCCCTGGTAAATATACGCTTACATTTTTGTGTGTAAACTTTTTCGTATTTATACATACATTTAAATATTAGGTGTGTTTGCTTACTTTTCCAGTAAAGTCCAGTAAAAATTACTCAGTAACAAATTTACAGAGAGTAAGGCAAAATTTACTCTCAAAAAGAAAAATATCTAAAAATGTACGCAAACAGATAAATTGTAAGAATTAGTAAAATACTACTGCCAACTTCTTTCCTAAAAATATCGCTAAATCAAACTAAAAAATCACTAGAAAATATCTAAATTATAAAACACTTAAAAAAGCGATAAATCGCTTAATTTCACGAACTTTTCAGGTTCTGTTGAAAAATTTCACAAAAATAGCTATATTTTTCAAACTTCTTAAAACCTTCTTAAAAAATTATCGATACATCGCCAAACTTTTCGAACTTTTAAGTTTTTCATAAAAATTTAGCGATAAATCGCTGAATAATAATGATTCAAAAATTCTGTCAAGGAAATAAATGTAAAAAAATGTTAAGAAAATGTCAAAAGAAAATTCGCTAGTTTTCTCGTTAATAGCTAAATTATATTTTACCCGCTAAACGAGTTGAAATATCGCTAGATTTGTCGAAAAAATAGCTAAATTGACAACAGTTATTAAAATAGCTGATTGCGAAATAAACCTATTCAAATTATTGGATTAATAAATAAAACCTAATAAAATGATCAGTTACTTACTTCTTCCATCGTAAATAAGCATATATTTAAATATTTTTTGTTTTTACAAAAAATTATTTAAACATTTTTTAAGACAAATGTTTTGTTTCTTCAATCATTTGTTTTCAACCATATGTTTTTTTCTTACAAATTCTTACTAGCAAAAATTCATCCAGTAAAAACTTGTAAGTTCTCTGGTATTGAACTGTCACTTTACTCTCTATTTTTCCTCTCTCCTTACTGAGTAATTGTGTAAACAAACACCTTCCAGTAAAAACTTGTACAAATTTGTACGAATTTGTACAAATTTTTGGGTACCCAAACACACTTATTGTCAAAAATAAAATTATTTTGAATTTTTTGTGTGTTGTTTTTTATTTGCTGTTTTATTTGTTTTAAAATAATACAAATTTAGAAAATTTTGTGTTTCATTTATGAAAGATCGAGAAAGTGGCTAAATGCAAAATTTAGATGTGAACGGTTTTAAAAGGTGCGTTCATTCAAATAAACAGGTAAAGTTATAAATATACGCGATTACAAAAATACACGGTTTAGGAGGGCATAAATCCAGTTAGATGAATACCACAAATATATTCAATTTTTAAATATTCAAAATATAAATTTCTCTTTGACAGAACATTTCGAAAATGTTTTCAAATAATTTAGTTCAAGAAGCATAGGCTAAATTGCGTTACCAACCTTTTTATCAAATTATTTTAGTTTAGTTACAATTTAGCCTTAATATGTATATAAATACCTGAATTATATAATGTAGATTGGTTCAATTTTTTTCATAACAAATGCAGAAGTTAGTTTCGTTTTCATATAATAAAGAACTTTGCTTTCAAAATATGACCATCTTACTTTTAAATCCTTTGCCATTGGAAATTTTAAAGAAAAATCGATTTCAATCTGAAATAATTAAAAAACATTGGTTAAAAATTGTGTAAAACAAAATTTTCTTTTACCAGATGGATACCAGAAAGTTTTCCATACTCCGGCCATAATTATACCCTACACCACTATGTTGTCAGGGTATTATAAGTTTGTGCTGATGTCTGTAACACCAAAAAATATTGGTCCTAGACCCACCTTAAAGTATACCGATTGGCTCAGAATTTTTTTATTTCGATTTAACGATGTCCGTCTGTCCGTCCGTCCGTCTGTCTGTCTGTCCATGCATTCTTGTGCGCACTCTACAGGTCGCAAATATTAAGATATTTTGATGAAACTTGGTACACCGACTTAGGTCGGCCCAAGGACGACGCCTATTGATTTTGGTAAACATCGGTGCATGTTTAGACTTAGCGCCCATATAACGGTCCTACTAAAATTATATGGTTTATACGCTGCAGGTCGCAAATATTAAGATATTTTGATGAAATTTGGTACACAGACCTACGTTGGCCCAAGGACGAAGCCTATTGATTTTGGTGAACATCGGTCCATGTTTAGACCTAGTGCCCATATAAGGGTCCTACCAAAATTATATTGTTTATACGCTGCAGGTCGCAAATATTAAGATATTTTGATGAAATTTGGTACACCGACTTATGTCGGCCCAAGGACGAAGCCTATTGATTTTGGTGAACATCGGTCCATGTTTAGACCAAGTGCCCATATAAGGGTCCTACTAAAGTTATATGGTTTATACGCTGCAGGTCGCAAATATTAAGATATTTTGATGAAATTTGGTACACCGCCCTATGGCAGCCTAAGGACGAAGCCCATTGATTTTGGTTAACACCGGTCCATGTTTAGACCTAGTGCCCATATAAGGGTCCCACCAAAATTGACTTGGTTACAAACTGCAGGTCGCAAATATTAAGATATTTTAATGAAATTTGGTTCGCTGACTCACATTATACAACATTTTGATACAAGTCCCATTTTAACCCATTCGAATTTCGGATCCAAACATTAGTTGGCTTTAACCAGACTGGTGTAGGGTGTTGCATAGTCAGCATGCCCGCTTTAACCTTTTTACTCGTATTTTAATTGCTTTTAAAATAAGCACGAAAGTGTGAGTATAATTATACCCTACACCACTATGTGGTCAGGGTATTATAAGTTTGTGCTGATGTTTGTAACACCAAAAAATATTGGTCCTAGACCCACCTTATAGTATACCGATCGGCTCAGAATTTTTTTTTATTTCGATTTAACGATGTCCGTCTGTCTGTCTGTCCATGCATTCTTGTGCGCACTCTACAGGTCGCAAATATTAAGCTATTTTGATGAAACTTGGTACACCGACTTATGTCGGCTTACGACGCCTATTGATTTTGGTGAACATCGGTCCATGTTTAGACCTAGTGCCCATATAAGGGTCCTACCAAAATTATATGGTTTATACGCTGCAGGTCGCAAATATTAAGATATTTTGATGACATTGGGTATACCGACCTATATCAGCCCAAGGACGAAGCCTATTGATTTTGGTGAACATCGGTCCATGTTTAGACCTAGTGCCCATATAAGGGTCCTACCAAAATTATATTGTTTATACGCTGCAGGTCGCAAATATTAAGATATTTTGATGAAACTTGGTACACCGACTTACGTCGGCCCAAGGATGAAGCCTATTGATTTTGGTGAACATCGGTAAATGTTTAGACCTAGTGCCCATATAAGGGTCCCCCCAAAATTATATTGTTTATACGCTACAGGTCGCAAATATTAAGATATTTTGATGAAATTTGGTACTCCGACTTACGTCGGCCCAAGGATGAAGCCTATTGATTTTGGTGAACATCGGTCCATGTTTAGACCTAGTGCCCATATAAGGGTCCCCCAAAAATGGCTTGGTTACAAACTACAGATCGCAAATATTAAGATATTTTAATGAAATTTGGTGCGCTGACTCACATTATAGAAAATTTTGACACAAACCCCATTTTAACCCATTAGAATTTCGGATCCAAACATTAGTTGGCTTTTACCCAGACTGGTGTAGGGTATTGTATAGTCGGCATGCCCGACTTTAACCTTTTTACTCGTTTTAAAATTTCTTTTGTTGAATTGGACTCCACCATTTGTTTGAAGATATTCCATTTTTCTTCTCCTTTTCGATGTCTTTGTATTTTCACCAAATCTTCTGTTGAAATAATTTCTTTGTTAATAACACGGTGCTACAAAATAGAAAAAACTTAATATACTTGTAAAATGACCTAGTATAGGTTGTAGGCCTTATTGAGTAAATCACTTTTCAGGATTTTGAATATACCCTCAAAATCTGAAGTTATCGGCAAAAAACGTTTTTTCAAAACTTCACGGACCAAAATATTTTTAACTAACCGAACCGATTTTCAATTTTCAAAAGATGAATAGTTAGCCTTTCCAAATATATATACATGTTTATACTTTTAACAAACCCACGTGAAAGTATTATCCAAAACATTTCAAATTTAATATTTTTTTTAATTTTTTCAACTTTGGCGCCTTTATTTTCTAATACTTTATTTGAAAACCTCTTTTTTGTTTGTTTTTATTTGAAAGCACGTTTACTAATGAGTAAATCGGGTCCTTGTTTGTTAGAATCGGTTGGGTTTCACATGGGTTTGCTAAAAGTATAAACATGTATATATATTTGGAAAGGCTAACTATTCATCTTTTTGAAACAGTTCGAAAATTGAAAATCGGTTCAAAAGTGATTTAGTTAAAAATATTTTGGTCCGTGAAGTTTTGAAAAAACGTTTTTTGCCGATAACTTCAGATTTTGAGGGTATATTCAAAATTCTGAAAATTGAAAAGTGATTTACTCAACAAGGCCTACAACCTATACTAGGTCATTTTACAAGTATATTAAGTTTTTTCTATTTTGTAGCACCGTGTTATTAACAAAGGAAAAAAAATATGTATCTACCCTACGGGAAATTTTAACAAACTGTCACCGAACTGGCCCTTTTATATGAAATAGACTGGTCACTTTTACATGGCGTTGTCATAGGAGGGGAAATTGACCCCTTGTGACATGTCACAAGACAAATCCTAGGACAGGTTACTGAACTCTCATAAAAAACAAAGTTCAGGGACCTGTCCTGGGATTTGTCTTGTGACATGTCACAAGGGGTCAATTTCCCCCTCCTATGACAACGCCATGTAAAAGTGACCAGTCTATTTCATATAAAGGGGCCAGTTCGGTGACAGTTTGTTAAAATTTCCCGTAGGGTATCTAAACAAACAAAAGCAAATATGTATTCAACCACCCGAGCACGCGTAATCGTCAGCAAAATGTACACAACTAAAAAGAGTTAAAACAAAAGTGTATGCATCAGAACAAATGTGTATGCATCAGGGATGAAAAATTCAGTACTTTTGTACCATAGTACTCCTGCAACCGATTTAGTACTATTTTAATTATAAAGGCACATCTACACGGGATAGAAAACTCGCTGGATTTTATGAAAATACAGCTCTGTATAAGTCTACAAAATGTAATCTCTAGCCCATTGACAATTGCTGCCATACACAATTTCTTTAATTAGTAACAATATTTATGATGTCTTGTAACATTTTTGAACATTTCTGTTTATTAAATGCACCTTTTGTTATGTGGAGAAAAAAAATATTCTTTAAAATACAACAATTTTAATAAAAACAAATACTTGACATCTAGAGATAATACTTTTACGATAAAAATTAGTGCCAACAATAATAGAGATTACAAATTTAGCGCAAACTCTACGAGATTTCTATCCCGTGTAGATGTGCCTTAAGAACAAACTGAAGCTTTATATAAAAAAGTGTCATCCGGTTCGAAAAAGTACTATATTTGTTCAGTTTCAGTACCATTTCAAAAATCTAATTTTTCATCCCTGCAATGCATTTTTTCTTCCATTTATATTTACTCTTTGTCAACAAGATCAAACTTGATGGATTTGGGAAAGTGTTGAATACAATTTATAAAAATAAACGCTTTGAAATGTTTTATAGTTTCATTTTTTTGGGAACAATGTTTTAACCCTTCTTTGCATGATGATGGAAATTTCCATCATAAAAGTTATTGAAGAAAAAATTCACACAACCACCTGATTCGTAATTTTTTCGTTGCTAGCAACAATTTACATGACTATTGTTTCAATTCGAGCACATCTGCCAAAAAAATTAAAATAAGCTTCATTATCAATTAGCAGGTTTAAACTTGTCACCCAACCCAGCAAAACTTTCTATTACCTGGTAATAAGGTTTGTAAGAAGAAATTAAGATATGTAACCTCTTACTTTGCTATTCCAACAACTATTATTTTAACAAGGGCATGTCATTGGAGGTATGTACTTTCCAAAAGAGGGCTAGGTAACAACATAAGAACATGTTACTTTAATGTTACATGTCAGGAGTTACGTAACCACTTACATAACCGATACTGAGCACAATACTACTTACATAACAGCTTAAAGCAAGGCCAAAAAAATGTGTTACAAACAGGTCTGAAATAACACATTAAAATTATGCGCTCACTTACTGTATAAAAATATATACTTACTTCTTACAAAAAAAATTAAAATAAGACGTTATCGTGTTGGTTTTTTATAAATGCTAAAACGAAGCATATTCATATTTAATTAATATTTACTCAGATTAATATAAAGTTAACAAAAAACATAAAAGATATTTCAGTCAATATGTATAAAACATATAAATTATTTGTATCGAATATTTTAAATAGAAAATAACACTCATGTATCGCATTTAGAGATGAGCGATCCGGTGATTTTTGAATAACGCTGTTACCAGTGATCGTGATTTTCAAATCACCGTTCTTTTAAACAGTGACCGTGATCACGGGTTTGTAATAGAGATGGGCGATCAGGCGATTTTTCAGTAACATTGTTCTCAGTGAATGTGATTTGCAAATCGTTTTACTTTTAAACTGTGATCGTAATCACGGTTTTTCTATGGAAAAGACTGCGATTTTCTGATAAATAAACGAAATAATATTTATGGCGAGTTTTTAAGATGTCAGTTAAACTTGGTTTAGTTAAACCGAAAACGAATTTTGTCAGCCATTTCAAAGTTTATTAACAAAAATTTGCCGAAAAAACTTTTTCGTGAGTATAATTTATTTCTTTATTGAAATAAAACAAAATAAGCCACATTTTAAAAGCAGTATTCCAGTTACAAATTGCGTTAAACTAAGTTTAAAGATAATCCACTTCCTAAAAACTGGGCCTTAAAAGAAGAATAGTTGCGACCGGTAACAAAGACATGATAGAAGGAGACATTTTATTCAGAAGAGTGTGAAAGCAAGTCACTGTTATTGAAAAAAAACATGTATTACTGTGCACAATGAAGTTTGCAAGAAAGAATAGTACAAAAATATTAAAAGAACGACATTCCGAGTAACTGCGACTTGCAATATTTGATCACTGCCGTTCCCAGTGATTTATCAATAACTGTGATTAAATCACCGGTATGAAAATATCGCTCATCTCTAATCGCATTACAAATAACTCCTTATTTTGAGGTATTTGAGTACACCATCGGTAATAAGTGGCTATTTCCATTCACGTATCACATTAAAAGTACCTAACTCCTTATTTTACGGTTTTAAAATATCCCATCTGTAATAAGTCGCTGCTATTATTTAGAACTCATGTTGCGTATTACATGTAACTCTTTTCTTTGAGGTGTTTAAATATATCATTGGTAATAAGTTGCTATTACTACCCAGTAGTTATGCAGCACATTATACGTAAGACATTACATTTTAGTTATGAAATAATGCAATGGTAAGGGGTATGGTATTACCAGGTAATGTGTTCTGTAATACCAACATATTACCAAGGTTTTTCTGGGAATATACTTATTACAGTTATTTTTTCACAAAAAAATAAAAAATCATGCAAAGAAGAGTTAAGCGGGTAATACACTAAGGAACATTCGTGAAAAATTTTCCATTTTTTTACGAATGTTGATTTGTGTATGTCAATGTTCGTGTTGAAATTCGTGCAAATCGTGTTTACAAAATTTTTTGATATTTTTTGTTCCCTACTCAATGTTCCTTAATGTATTCGCCGCTTTATAGTTTGTTATATTATTTTACGAAATATAAAACCAAAAATAAATGTAAAACATAAAAAAAGTATTTTTGATGAGCTTACTTTTTAGTTTCAATATATTATAATTTATTTCATGCTAACAATTAATTAAAATCAATAAAAGTTTTGAAAATTTAGTGTGTTGAGAACATTCCCAGCCAGAAATTCCCTACGCTTCAAAAACTGTAGTACTGGCAGAGCACGGATTGTTTTGTAAAACCAGTGTTTTGCCAGTACTACCTAAAACAGTGCTTTGCCAGTACTGTTTTTACATAAAATGCATCAGTTTTTTTTTATTTTACAAGTTTGCATACAGATTATTCGATAGGTTCCATTTTTTACATAATTTATCCGTAATTTATATTGATAGCATTTATAAAACGCAATAGAAGAAGGGGATAACAAATTCAAAAATGTGTCAAATACGATTGAAAGTATAAAAAATTTGACAAAGTGTGTTTATTAAAATTATGGTGTAAACTTATGAAATTACCATTTGTGTAAAAAAGTACGGGTAAATGAATACCACTAATATATTTGATTTTTGATGTATTTGTACAAATTTCCACGATAGTTTAATGAACGCACTATTTTTCTGTCATTTCGAATAGAAAATTAAACTTCGTTAATTTTCGAAAAAAGAGTTATTACTACATTAACAACTGTTTGTTTTTAAATATACTTTATTTGAGATTAAGATTCCATTCAATTATTTGTGTATAAGTTATTGCAATAGTTTCATTATGATGTTTACTGAGAATACACTTAAATTCTATCAAATGAATATTTACTTCAATATTATTTTCATTTAAATTTTTAACATTGTGCAATCCTATTTCTTTTGATAGTAAACAAAAACCAAAAAATGGTATTTTCATTAAAAATATTACTTTGAAGAAAAATATCATCACACTTCTATTTAGAAGATTTAGATATATAGATATAGATAAAATTTAGAATATTTAGAAAAAGGTATTGGCAAAACCTTTAATTTTTCGTATTTATAATATCAGCAAAATAATGAATTTTCCATTTTTATGGCACAGTATTTTTTGTATTAATGACAGTTTGCCAACGTCGAAAAATAGAGTCGTATAACCGTTTAATGGTGTTATCATTTCGACGTTGAAAGGCTACTGTAAACGTTGAAATTCAGTCGTTTTGCTAACGTATGTACTGTCGCGTAGAACGTTTTGCCAACGTTCCGCCGAATGTATTTTTCTGACTGGGTTTTTATTAAACGATTTATGAAACAGTTTCATCAATATGATAACTCTTTTTTCCCTGAGTGAACGAATATGGATGACCAAATATGATAAAACTAGCGGGCGCAGCCCTCTACGTTGTTAGCGTGCCTTAAAGGTTAAAAAAAAAATTCGTTTTTTTATTTAAAGCCTTCACCCAGCCACCACAAATAAATAATTCTGCACAACAATGAGTTTAAAATAAATAAATATTTGATCACTTTTTCTCATGAAAGTGGATTGTTAGTAATGAATCCATAATAAATTGCAATATACGTGTGTATGTTAAGATAATTTGGTAAAGTGCGAACTTATGTAGGTAGATAGACCCGTAAGTAGTTTTGTTCATTTGTGTTTTGAATGAAAATAAATAACGTAAAGCAGGGTTGGAAAGCATTTTATAATATTAAAAATAGCGGGCAAAGCTACGTTGTTAGCGTGTCTTAAAGTTTTTTTTAATTCCAGTTTATGTAAAGGTAGACCTGGCAATTCAAGTAAATTCACAAAATCAGTTGGAAAATTTACTGCGTCGGTTTCTTCCACCGGTGCTTCGTTACATGAAGTTTAAATATCGGAATATATAAGTTCCATTCCTTTTCTAAGGTTTTTTCTCTTTCAGAAAATTTGTTTAACTTTTTGGAGAGTATGTTTCAATGCTACATAAGTTTCATATTCCGTTGATAGTGTTTGAACAGGTAATTCCCTCTTCCAATCCATTTGCATTGTCTATAATTTCAATTCCACTCGTTCAACGTTTATATCCATTTCATTCCACTTGTGTAGTGTTTCAATCCCACTCGTTTCCTATTTAGTTTCTTAATTTTAGTGTTTCATATACACTTGTTCTTTAAGTTTTAGGTTTCTAGCTAAAGACGCAGACGTTAAGGGGGGGGGGGGCAATTTTCCCCTTTTGAACCACCATTTTTACCACTTTCCTGTCCAAAGTCCTAGAAATGCCTTGTCGATAAGTTAGCCCATACTCCAAGGAAGTTAATAAAGACATTTAGCTTGGCTTAAACTGTCGACGCTGCGCTTCCCATAACCATGCACTTGCTGCGTAAAAACATTCAACTTGACTTAGAACTGCTGACTCTGTAGTTCACATAGTCAGGCCACTCATGCACTGGCTGCGTGAAAGATATTCAACCTGACTTAAAACTGCCGACTTTGCTTTTTCCCACAATGAGGCCACTCATGGTATTGGTGGATTTATATTTCGTCTGGGAATTTATTATGAAGCAATTTCGTAGTTTTGTTGGATTTGCAGTTTTAATGTTGGCACGTTTAATTGTTATTGAACTTTTTGTTGTTGTTGCTGCTTAGTTGTTTTACTGTGGTTTTAACTTTTTAATGTTGACACGTTTATTGGCTGATGAACCCTTTTGTTGTTGTTGTTGCTTACTTGTTGTCATTATAGTTACGGTGTTAACTCCTCCCTCTTTAAGTTCATACGTCCTCGTATGAATGGTTAAAAAAATGGAATGTTGTGAATTCTTTGATTTTTGTGACTCCTTGCTGGTAATGATAAGGAATTATTAACACGATTACTGTCACCTACTATCTCTTCTTTTTCCTCTACCTTCGATGATTGTTTATTCGTCTCGGATGATTTTTTTTCAATCTCAGTATTTGTGTTTTTGCTCTTTTTTTGCACTATACAACTAATAATAACCAGTGATATTATGGCTTTTACTAATCCAAGATTAATGGATAGGTTGATTTTATTCTCGACTTGTAATTTTCCAATAAGGTGAGAATTGTTGACATTAACAGCTTGTAACCTTTCTAGCGTTATTACCTGTTCCTGGAAACTTATATTGTTTGGTTGTAACAATGCAGGTAATGGTTTAGTAAGAGTAACTTGAGTCGTTAAATAGGTTTTGTTTCCAAATCGTACTGTAGAATTTAGGTGGTGAATGATGAAGGTGCCATCTAAGCTTATTGTTGAGTTGTCTATCGCGATTTGTCCTTTGAATTCGTTGAGCAGAACCATGGTTTCATCTATTTCCTCTATTTGTGCCACATGCTCATCATTTGTTGTTGTGCAGCGGGATGGTTTACTCTTCAAAAGGTTTGGAATGCAGTCTGTTTCGCTGATGTCTATAATGTTATCTACCTCACAGATACTTAATTTATTATAGTCTTTGCAGTCATTCTTAATTCCAAATATCTTATTATAACATTTCAAGATTTTTTTAAAATACGTCTTAATCACTACATTGTTTCTTTTTACAGGTCTTATCGAAAAATTGTCACAATTTTCACTACTAGTTGTTGGAATATTTACTATATAAACAATTTCTTTATCATTTGATGCAACTTTAATTTTGGAAAAATTTAACAGTTCATCCATATTACCAAATGGAATATTATCATTATAAAAATTGTCCCTTAAAATCTCAATTTCAGCATTAGAAAAAATAAATGAATTAACAATATTTGCTTTAGCCCAATGTATGACATATTCAATATTAGACAGTTCTTCTTTAACAATTTCCAATTTATACTTAAAGTCTAACAAATTTCTTTCGTTTAGTTTGTTCTCTAATAATTTTGAAACATTATTGGTTACATTTGTGAGTTTGTTAATTTTTCCTATTGTTAATTGGTTAATAACAATTTGATTATTAGTGTTTCTTACGACATTATTCATTTTATCTTTTATTATCTCAAAATCATGGTGATCCGGACTGCCGGCCAACCATTTCCAAGCGCTGCCAACAAAGTCCAGGGACCTCTTCGTCTTTGTCTTGGATTTTAGTCTGGACAGACAGGATTTTATTTGAGATATGGAGTAGGTTAGGTAAGGTAATAGTTGACTGTCCGTATTATCTCCAAAGTTAATGCCTCTTTCCAAATTCCCTATCAGGTCCTCATATTAATTGTGTGAATAAGTTTGAATACGCCAGTTTGGATTTTCGCCGAACCCGTATTAATTACGACTAATCTAGAATTTGAGTAATCCATTATCTGGAACTCACCCCTAGAACCTGCGACCATCCAAATAAGCCTGTAATAAAATGTATTGAAGTTTAATTTCTTATATGCTTTTAGTGTACAATTCTCCCGCTTTCGGTTACTATTGTAGTGTGTCTATCTTCTTTAACTAATTCCCGTTTGAATCTTTCAGTCAATTTTGTCCCAAGTCTCTTGTTTACCTTCAAAAATTTCTTGTCCGGGTATGTACTGTTTTATTTCCTTCTTATTTTTATTGTGGTACTCTAGATCCTTTTCCTGTTTCTTTTTCAGTTTCGTCATGTTGTCGTCCCTTGTCCGTTCGTAACTACCTGGAGAAAAATCTACAGTTCTTCCCAAAAACATATCAACGGGTTTCCTTCCTATCGTGGAATGAATAGAATGGTTATATTCGTTAACTGATCGCTCTAGAAGTTCCTCGAAGACTCTACAAATTGCCTCGTCCCTAAGACACCTCATGATCTCGGCCAATGTTGAATGGAACCTTTCGATTTGTCCATTGGCCTCACTTCTATAAGGTGGTGTTGTAAAAACTTCTATACCTAGTTCATCCCTCATCATAAAAAGTATTGACGCAGAATTCAATGATTTTTCGTTGTCCATGATAACAGTTTTGGGGACTCCGTAAAAGAATAGAATTTCCCTTAACGGCCTTCTAACGTCTTCTATCGATTTCCCCTGTAAAATCCTGGTCTGTGCATATTTTGAGAATTTATCGAGTGATGTTAGGACTATTTTCCTATCAGTTGAAAAAATGTCAACGTGGATGACTTGACCAGGATAGCTCGGTATCGGTGTAGCATTTAATTTTGGTTGATTAGGGTGTCTCTCGTATTTATTCTTCTTACATGTGGAGCAAAGTTTCAATATTCTCTTAATCTTACAAAACATGCTAGGAAAATAGGACTTTTCCAGTATTTGGGATCTGTTTTCCACGGCGTTTCTATGTGCGCGATTGTGGGTTTCTATGATCAGTGTCTCCTGATCTGATTCTGGCAAAATATCCTCTACGAAGTTTTGTGTAAAACGAATTTTGTACGAACTAAAATGGTTAGGATAAATTTCCTGAATTTTCCCCATTATGGTTTCTGGGGTTTTTATACAGTTTATAACGGAAGGATTTAAATATCTCTTCAGAACTGAAATCAGTTTTTCCAAATCATAATCAGATTCCGTTAGAATGTGTCTGTTGTATCCTGGAAAGACGACTTTAAATTGGTAATCAGACGGTTCACCTATGGTGAGAAAGATTTGATTCTTAAATGCATTTATCGGGACTTCTACGCTTGGAGTAAGATCTTGTGGGGAGCTATCACTACTATGAACTGTGCCCGTTACGGAATTTACGTTCGTCGTTGGAGGCCTCGAAAGTGCGTCTGCTACCACGTTACTCCTTCCAGGCTTATATTTCATCTCATAATTATACTCCTCCAAAATGGCTTTCCATCTTTTCATTTTATTATTATTATTATTCTTAATGCTCAGCGCATATGTTAGGGGTTGGTGATCCGTGTAAATAATTACCTTTGCGGATCCATATAAATAGTTTCGGAAATTGCCTAGTGCCCAAATTATGGCCAACATTTCCTTCTCGTTGGCAGCATAATTCTCTTCTGCTCCTGACAGTGTCCTGGATATAAAAGCTATTGGTCGGTCGTCCTGACCCAATACAGCTCCTAGCGCTACATTAGAAGCGTCAGTTGTCAGTTGAAATTCCTTCCTAAAATCCGGGTATGCAAGAATAACATCCCGTGATATCAAGGCATTCTTTAATGAGTCCATCGCTTTTTTTGCTTCGGTATCCATATCGACTTTCCTACGATTCGATTCAGACTTGGAGATCATTCCCCCATCTCCTCGTAGTAATTTAGTCAGAGGTTTTGCCAAATCTGCATACCCTTTTATGAATCTCCTATAATATCCCGAAAGACCGAGGAAGGAGCGGAGTTCCTTCACCGTAGTAGGATATGGAAAATTGACTATAGATTCAACCTTTTTTGGGTTAGCCTTTACCCCATTATTAGATACAATGAATCCCAAAAATTCCACTTCCTCTCTAAAAAATTCACACTTATCTAACTGTACCTTCATATTGGCGGCATTAAGAGTCTCAAAAACTTTATCTAAACGTTCAAAATGGGATTTCTCATCCTTGCTAAAAATTATTATGTCATCGATATAAACATAGCAAATTTTGCCAATATGTTCCCGTAGGATATCATCCAAAGCCCTCTGAAATATTGCGGGGGCATTCTTTAGACCAAATGGGAGTCGCGTAAACTCATATTTACCATTATCAACTGAGAAAGCTGTTTTCTCTATATCCCCCTCCTTAAGTGGTATTTGATGGAAACCACTCTTTAAATCTATTACCCTAAAGTATCGGTTGCATCCAAGCTGAGACAATACCTCATTTATTTCAGAAATGGGGTATCTATCGGGTACTGTGATGGAATTTAATTTCCTAAAATCTATGACCAATCGATATTTTTGTGTCCCGGAAGCATCCTGTTTCTTTGGGACAACCCAAATAGGTGAATTATAGGGAGAACGTGATGGTCTTATTATCCTATCGCCTAATAATCTATTAATTTCCTCCTCGACTACCCCCTTCATAGCCATTGGGTAAGGGTAGTTTCTGATGTATGTTGGTACATCGGTTGATGTACGAATGTCACCCACAACCTTTGTTGTATAAGTGAGTCGTTAATCTGGGTCTGCAAATAACCCCTTGTGGCGATCCACAATATTTCCCAGAGAACTCTTTTGATCCCCCGAAAGGTGTCCAGTTCTGATTTCTATGTTGTTTACGTCCTGTGATATGTATTGAAAGATCGGAACTTTTATTTCTCCCTTTACTGTGAAAAAGTTTCCCGAAGTATAAATTACAGCGGAGAGTGTTTTCAAACTATCGTTGCCCAATATTCCATCGAAAGTTCTCAAGCCTGGCAGCATGAAAAACTTTAAAGGGATATTATCAATGCCAAACAAATTCAAAAATGTGTGATGTGTTGTTTCCACATTTCCTGCAACTGATTTTGCACAGAATTTCTCCTGATTACTCCTAGGGTTTCTGACTAAACTGGGTTTAATATAATTCTTATTGCTACCTGTGTCTAATAATATTCTAAGGGTCCGCCCGTTCCTCGTTGCAATCTTGAAATATGGCAGCGAGGAACTATTTAACCAAAAAAATTAAGATCGTTCGACAGATCTCCCGACAGATTCTCTGTCTTTGGATTGCCATTTTCAATTTCGTATGCTTCTGGCATTTGTTCGAACGTCTCGACTCCACTATTGGCAAATTCCCTATAATATTCATCTACCTCCGTTGTTCCCCCAACTGCGCCCTCTTCTGGGCCGTATTCGTAGTACTGTGGAACCTGATTTATCCCCTGAGCCGATTTATTCTCAGCGACCATGTGGAAGTTCCTTTGGAATTTGTTCACAGGTCCTTGAAAGGATGATCCAGCTGGTCTTTTGGGGTTCTGGTAGATCTGTGGTCTATTCATGTAATTTACCTGTTTGGATTGGATAGATCGATCCACATCCATAGGTTCAGTTCTCATTGCCGGTTTCGAATAACCTGGGTTTTGGTATTGAAGTTGGTTATTCGGTCCTTGAAAGACCGGGACTGGATTCTGTGGACGGTACTCATTTTGATTCCATTGATTACCCTGGGGCCCAACCCCGTAATTCGGGACTGGCTGAGTGTTCGGGTTTCTCGTATAATTTGGGTTATGTGGTGGAAATGGTGGTCTGATCTGTGCTACCCCGCCTACATGAGTCAGTTCAGGATAGAATCTCCGTCCATTTCCCGAGGAAGGATGGACCGTACCAATTCTGTCCTTGAGAACATTATTCCGAGATATCTGTGCATGTGCATAGTTCATGCGGAAAGTCATGTTGTCTAGTTTCAAGCAAATGTGTAATGCTTATGGTAAAGATGTTGGCTCGCGAACGCTCAATAATCGAGGTAGGTCTCCGTTCAAACCTCTAATAAAGGTATCCAGGGCCTTATCTCTTTAAGTGTTCGTCATTATTCTCAAACTCCCCTCATCAATCTCCAGACAAGCGACTTTGTCCAGTATAAGGGAAAGATGTTGGTAGACTGCCTGATAGAACGCCGTTATCGATCTACCACCTTGACAAAGTGCCGTCATTTGGTACTCTAATGTACCAATGTCCCTTTTGTCAGAATAATGCATCATGAGGCATTTTCTTATTCTGGCCGTGTCCGATATCTAGCGGTGTCCGATAGGACTCTAATGCAGTGTCCGCATCCCCAACTATTTTCGTTCGGACTGTATGCAATATTGCATAATATCTCCCTGTTCCCCGAAGGGATTTAAAAAGATCCATAACCCTATCGACATATTTACGCCAGGAACTGAATTCTCCCGGTTGTCCCGAAAAATCCCTTAGTGATCTAACAATATCTGGAATTTTATCCAATTCTTCTAGTTTCGTAATATTACCGATGGGTTGATCTATTCCCTCATCTAATGCAACATCCTGCCGTGAACCCAGAACTTCATTTATTATTCCCCTTATCTGCCCCATCTGGGTTTCGTTTAATCCCTGAGGGGTATTTGGCCGAACGGTCGAACTACTCAGTGACATATTTAGGTATTTACTCAGTCTTTCAATGATTTCGTCAATTGAGTCTTCAGGCATTTCGCTTGGAATTTATAATATTTCTTTTCTATAATTTAAAAATTAAATATCTGAATTGTCTACTGAAATTTTACAAATTTTTAATGAATTTTAGTTAAAAAAATTTCTGAATTGACTACTGAAATTGTTCAAGTATTTAATAAATAAAAAAAAAAAATTCTGAATTGACTACTGAAA
Source organism: Leucophora obtusa (assembly GCA_949987735.1). Classification (NCBI taxonomy): domain Eukaryota; kingdom Metazoa; phylum Arthropoda; class Insecta; order Diptera; family Anthomyiidae; genus Leucophora; species Leucophora obtusa. The sequence goes on from OX465295.1 coordinate 247,774,343, forward strand.
TTGTTCAAATATTTTTAATTTACAAAGGGAAATTTATTTCTACTAATAATACTAAAATTATTTCTTACATAAATATCAGCGTTGTCATCTCCTTGTTGAATTGTTGAAGTCCTTGTAATTCTGTTGCACACAAAAATTCTGCCTTTCACTTCTTTTTGTTGGGGGCTGTTTTTTTTTTTATTTTTCTGTTCACTACCCTTGTTCTTTTAAAGCTTTTTTTCTTGCTTTTTTTTATTAAGGCTTCTCTTTCCTCTTTTTCCAAATACTTTAACGTATTTGTAGTTAAAAATATTCGTGTTCTTATGTAATGTTTTATTTTAAAATTAATTCGGTAACCCTTTATTAAAACTCTTTTCATTATAAAGGGAAAAATTTTAAATGTTCACTTATTCACTATGTTTTGTCATTTTTATACCCTACACCACTATGTGGTCATTATACCCTACACCACTATGTGGTCAGGGAATTATAAGTTTGTGCTGATGTTTGTAACACCAAAAAATATTGGTCGTAGACCCACCTTATAGTATACCGATCGGTTCAGAATTTTTTTTTATTTCGATTTAACGATGTCGGTCTGTCCGTCCGTCTGTCTGTCCATGCAATCTTGTGCGCACTCTACAGGTCGCAAATATAGAGATATTTTTATGAAATTTGGTACGCAGACGTATGTTGGACCAAGGACGAACAAGTTTGATTTTGGTGAACATCGGTTCATGTTTAGACCTAGTGCCCATATAAGGGTCCTACCAAAATTATATTGTTTATACGCTGCAGGTCGTAAATATTAAGATATTTTGACGAAATTTGATACACAGACCTATGTTAGCCCAATAACGCAGCCTATTGATTTTGGTGAACATCGGTCCATGTTTAGACCTAGTGCCCATATAACGGTCCTACCAAAATTATACTGTTTATACGCTGCAGGTCGTAAATATTAAGATATTTTGATGAAATTTGGTACACAGACCTATATTGGCCCAATAACGCAGTCTATTGATTTTGGTGAACATCGGTCCATGTTTAGACCTAATGCCCATATAAGGGTCCTACCAAAATTATACTGTTTATACGCTGCAGGTCGTAAATATTAAGATATTTTGATGAAATTTGGTGCACAGACCTACATTCGCCCAATAACGCAGCTTATTGATTTTGGTGAACATCGGTCCATGTTTAGACCTAGTGCCCATATAAGGGTCCTACCAAAATTATACTGTTTATACGCTGCAGCTCGCAAATATTAAGATATTTTGATGAAATTTGAGACACAGACCTATGTTGGCCCAATAACGCAGCCTATTGATTTTGGTGAACATCGGTCCATGTTTAGACCTAGTGCCTATATAAGGGTCCCACCAAAATTATATTGTTTATACGCTGCAGGTCGCAAATATTAAGATATTTTGATGAAATTTGGTACATATACCTATGTTGGCCCAAGGACGAAGCCTATTGATTTTGGTGAACATCGGTCCATGTTTAGAACTAGTGCCCATATAAGGGTCCCCCCAAAATTGGTTTGGTTACAAACTGCAGGTCGCAAATATTAAGATATTTTAATGAAATTTGGTGCGCTGACTCACATTATAGAAAATTTTGACACAAGCCCCATTTTAACCCATTCGAATTTCGGATCCAAACAATACACCAGACTGGTGTAGGGTATTGTATAGTCGGCATGCCCGACTTTAACCTTTTTACTCGTTTATCTTAAGTTTATTTTTTTTATTTTATGTTCATAATATTTTTCTTTATTCACTGTTATTTGTTTAACTTTATTTCCTTAATGTTCACTATTCTTAATTTTTATTGTTTAATGTTCACTGTTCTTAATTTTTATTGTTTAATGTTCACTGTTCTTAATTTTTTACTTAATGGTTGCACTTAATTTTATAACGCGGCCGCTGATCCTTATGAGGACCTCCTTTTTGTCTTTCAAGAAAGACAACTCGGGCGCACTATTTCCGCGATCTCTAAATTTTTCTTACGACAAAGGACCTTTTCTTTTCCAAAGGTCCCTGCCCGGGCGCCAATTAAGATCCTGATGATTAAAGTTTAAAAAAAAATTATTTTTTTGTTGCTATTAATCCAAGAGATTAATAGAACGTTCTTTATTTTTTAACTACTCAAAACCGACTGCAAAAATTTACAATAATTGAAAGTTAATAAAGACATTTAGCTTGGCTTAAACTGTCGACGCTGCGCTTCCCATAACCATGCACTTGCTGCGTGAAAACATTCAACTTGACTTAGAACTGCTGACTCTGTAGTTCACATAGTCAGGCCACTCATGCACTGGCTGCGTGAAAGATATTCAACCTGACTTAAAACTGCCGACTTTGCTTTTTCCCACAATCAGGCCACTCATGGAATTGGTGGATTTATATTTCGTCTGGGAATTTATTATGAAGCAATTTCGTAGTTTTGTTGGATTTGGAGTTTTAATGTTGGCACGTTTAATTGTTATTGAACTTTTTGTTGTTGTTGCTGCTTAGTTGTTTTACTAATTGTCGTTATTGCTGTGGTTTTAACTTTTTAATGTTGACACGTTTATTGGCTGATGAACCCTTTTGTTGTTGTTGTTATTGTTGCTTACTTGTTGTCATTATAGTTACGGTGTTAACTTATAGCATTCCCTGCACTAGGTTTTCTTTAGAAAAAAGGATGAAATTTTCAGAGTTTTCTATAAAAAACATTTAAAAATTTTGAAAATTTTATCAAAAGGGAGGGAGTTTTTTAAAAGTCTTTTTTTAGATTAAGGGTCTGAGAATGGGCAAATATATAGCCAAACATAAATGGGGCCCTTGCCCACCCCAGAAAAATGGTCTAGGTACGCCTATGAGCAGAAAGCTAACGTTGTACATTATATTAATAACAGAAGCAAGGATGTTAAATTTACATATACAGTGGTACTGCTAATGTAATAACAGTGGCAAAAGATTTGCTTATAGATATGTATATTAAAACAGAATTAATAGAATTTAAAAGTTCTACTTACAGCCTTTTTACTTCCACGTTGAAAGATATTTCAAGCTGGGACAGATAGCGCTGGTTTATGACGTAAATGATGATTTGATATGGATGAAGTTATTGTATTTTATCAATTTTTATGAATCATTTTATTTAATTTCTCGGAATTAATTTAATTATTCATTCAAAAAAAATATATATTATTCATATAAACCCGAAAAAAGTTTTAGCGCGATCTGGCTATCGAATAGCTATCTCTGTTCTTTTCTTTATGTTTTCTTTGACACTTCACAACATCTAATATTTAGATAAATGCCAAAATGACATGACTTTTATCATATTTTTCTTTAACTTTGTTCCCTAGTGACTCGGTTTTGCGAATTTTTAATTCATTTTTAATAAAATTTATTATAAAAATATAAAAATAAATATTAAAAAAAAGTCTTGTTATTTCGTTTTAATTTACGTTGTTTTGTGTTCTTTTTTCCAGTTTTTGATTTTAAAGTTTTTAATATAATTTACTTAGGCACAATAGCAATTTTTATGTAGTATAGTGTAGAAATTCTTTATTATAATTATTTACTTAGGCACAATAGCAATTTGTATGAAAAAAATTGCAAAATTCATGAAATTTTAATGTGGGTGTAGAAATTCTTTTAGTTTTTTTTTCCTCGCGTTTTTTCCTATTTTCAGTGTTTTTAGTTTTAGCCAACTTTTAATTCATAAATTTTTTTAGTCTTTTTGTCTGTGGATTTTAAATTTAGCCAAATTTTATGTTACACTCACAACAGTTATGGTAGTTTTAACTTTAACAAAAAAAATTTTATTTAGTTTTAGAAAAAAAAAATGTTTTATATTAAGCGAATAGAAAATATTTCAATAGATTTTACTGTAGGCATTTCTTTTAGAATTTATCGCAACGTATATTTTCTCTTTTAATTTTTATGGCTTTTTCACAAACTTTTGGCTTTCGTTATATTTTAAGGGTTTTTCCGAGAATTTTCACTGCACTTTAGATTTTCTCAATACCACAAATTTTCACTTTTTATACGCAGTTTTAACTCGATTTTCCTACCGTTTTCACTGACACAATAACACTTTCGAAACCTTGCGGGTTTTCGTTGAGGGTTTCCCGTGCCTGATGAAAAATTAACCGAAAAGAATAAAGGTAAAAAAACCGAAACTAGTGTATCCTCTCCTCTCAGATTCCCTATCAATGCAACTAAAGGTGGATGCTGTAATCAAAAGGTTATTGTTAGGGGTTTTTTTATATGCGTATTGTACGTGTGTATGTTTGTTACCTTTTTGTTAGCTAACAACAGGGTATAAAAGAAAAGCTTTTGCTGCTCTTAATTTTAAGCTGGTTCTTTTTGGATTTTCCGATAGAATTTTTGAGAACCAAAGGACGAAATTTTCTAATGAAAATTTTAAAAGAATTATTAAGGAAAATCCGAAAATAAATTTTCCCGAAAAACTACTCACTTTTCCCTGATATTTCCCGCTAGAAAATTGAAAATCCACATGAAGCGCAGATTTAAAAAAAAAATTACACAGAGTTTAACAGAGAAAATCAGTGAAAAGCAATGAAAATCACTGATTATTTTGTTTAAGAAAATTTACATAAAATAAATAAATAAAACTAAAGAGGGAAATTTATAAAAAAAATCTATTTGTTTAAACTTACTTGTTTTTTCTTTTGTAAAATAAAATTTAAGTCGGTGATTTAAATAAAACGTTAGGCAGCGATCAGCGATCAAAAGACGACGCATTTTCCTTTGAACGATTCTTTTATACCCTCCGGATGGTGGACAGCCGTGGAAAATTCACGCTATTTCAGCAAATGTTTTGCATATATACAACTTTTTCACACATACATGTACAATTTAGTGCGCCAACCCAAACTTTACACCCTTGACAGAACTTTGGCATTGACTTGCAAAGTGACAAGAATATTTGGCAATTTAACACCAGTGTTCGTCAATCGATCAAAAATTACCGTTAAAAATTTTAAAAAACTTTTGAAATTAAATTTTATTCTATAGCTACAAGCGCCTCTACAAAACCACCCCGCCAAAATCAGATTTGGGGTTACAGCAGACCAAAGCTGATATCGCTACGACAAAACTAAAAAAATTGGGAATCTTTAATTACTGACGTATATCCTTCGCATGATATATGCCTATCGAACATCCATTCAAATCCTCAAGTTCATAATAACTCGCCCTATTCCTCTTGCGTATCCTATCTTTTAGAAAAGGTGGAGCTAGTTTTGCGTTGTAGCCTTTCTCAAAAGAACTCTGGCTAAAGTTTCTCCTGAAAACTTCCTGACCAACTACATAATTTACTTCCCTTGACCTCAGATTATACGACCTCTCATTTCGTTCCTGTTGCTTTTCCATATTCTTCACAGCTCGACTTCTCATTATATCAAATGAATCTTCCCTATTAAAACGAACGCATCTAGCATCCAACATCTCCAGCTTACGTAACAGTGCATATGTATTACTGTTGGTAATCATGTGCTGTCCGAATGCCATGTAATAAGGTGAGGTACCTATGGAAGCATGCACCGACTAGCGTAAAGCACAACAAATGCTACTGAGGTGCTCATCCCAATTACTTTGGTCGGTTTTTATATACGCCCAAATCGCTGAAAGCACTGAACGATTAACACGTTCAGATGCATTTGCTTGTGGCGAATGAACCGCAATATAAACGTGGTTTATTCTATAGTTCTGCAACATTTTGTTCAAAAGATTCGATTTGAATTGAGAACCGTTATCGGAAACAACGGTCTCAGGGGTACCATACGTATGGAAAATATCCTGTTCCGTATATTTAACTACTACGTCAGCCGTAAATTTCTTGACGGGTTTAAGAAAGCAAAATTTTGAGAAATGGTCTACAACAATAAAAATTCCTACATTTCCAGATTTCGACCTAGGATAAAGAATAAAAGTTTTTGAAAGAAACGACAAGACTCCGGAGTTTTACCCATCGGAGGACGCATAACAAAATTTGGATGTTTTGTTCCCTTACAAATGTCACAATCGTTAATATAATCCTTAACATCGTTAACCAGATTTGGCCAGAAATAAAATCGACGGATTAGTTCCAACGTTTTGTTAGTTCCGCCGTGTGATGAAAGTTAACTGTCGTGTGCGCTACGAAGCACCTCTCCTATCATTTCTTTGGGGATCCAAAGTTTCCAACATAAATCATCTTGCAACGGCTTTCCAGTGCAATGTTCCGTCCGTCGGTACAAAAAATTGTCTACGATCCTTAAGTCTGGTGTTTTATCAAAGTTCTTTCATATTTTGTCTAAAAGTTCGTGATATTCTGTACTTTTGAAATGTTCGGACTGTAAATCCACGAAGACTCCGGTCTCGTCTAAAGCGGACAATTCTAAGTCATGTAATTTGGACAAATCTTCTACGTTGGTACGCGAAAGCGCATCAGGAACTACGTTCTGACTACCCTTCCGATGCTCTATCTTGAATTGAATGCTTTGAAGTTGCAAAGCCCATTTTGCCAACCGCGAATTCAGGTCTGTTTGAGACATGAGCCACGTCATCGATGCTTGATCGATGATAACTGTGAACTCATGACCTTCCACATATGCCTGAAACTTTTTAATGCTTAGCATCGCTGCTAAACTCTCCTCTTCGGTTACTGAATAATTACGTTGGGCTTGGTTTAGTTTCTTCGACATAAAAGCGATTTTTCCAATCGCTCTTTACCCTACGCAGTTTTCTGGACCAATACATTTCCTATTCCAGTGTTGCTAGCGTCACATTGAATGTAAAAAAAGCTGTGAAAATTCAGGGTTGTGTAACACTTGTGCAGTTGTCAAGATAGATTTTAATTCCTCAAAAGCTCTTTGCGCTTCTTCAGTCCACGCAAATTTCCTGTTTGACTTTAATAAATTGGTTAAAGGAGTTGTCACAGAAGCAGTTTTTAATGAATTTTCGATACCAACCGGACATCCCTAAAACCGTCGCATTTGCTTAACAGACCTCGTTATTGGGAATTCAACTATGGCCAATATTTTCTCCGGGTCTGTTTGAATAACCCCATTACCCAATAAATGGTTAGATAACGCAATTCCGGTACACAGAATTTCGACTTCTCCATATTTAAAACTTCCAAGTGCCTATCAAACCTGTCTAACACGATCAACAAGTCGTCCAAATAAACGAACACTTCCGTTCTCAACATCGCCGGCACCACTTTATCCATTAACCTCGACATTGTTTGAGGTGCATTACAAAGCCCAAAAAGCATTACTTTCTAATGGTATAAGTGGCGACCTCACCCAGAAAACAGATTCGGTGCTGACAACCCTATTCGTTGCCAATCGAATAGTTCAGTTGCAGCAAATGAATTTTTCGGTCGCGGCTACCGAATTATTCTTGATAAAACTGAAATTCCGTTGCCACAGTCAAATTAGTCCTGTTTCAATTGGTTTTTTGTTTCCACAACTGAAAAATTCGGCTACCACAACCGAACCATGCGATTGGCTACAAATTCGGTTATCAGAACTGAATCTGTTTTCTGAGTGCTGGAATGGTAAATGCCGTTTTATCTTTCGACGATTTGTCGAGCGGAATTTGCCAGAACGCGTCTTTCAAGTCCAGGCTCGTTATATATTCCGCCTTCGGCAACCTACTCAGAATACCATCGATGTTTGGCAACGGATAAGCATCATTGATGGTATTAGAATTAACTTTTCTACTATCAAGACAAAGGCGAACTTTGCCCGGTTTACGTACCAGGACAATTGGTGAAGATCAGGCGCTGTCGACTCTTCCATCACATCCATCTCCAACATCCTATCGAGTTCGGCATAAATTAATTTCTCAATGGTCGTGTAGACAGGAAAATGCCTTTGTTTAATGGGGGTGGCATTACCTACATCAATTATTTATGTGTGAAATAATATTCGTTCGCCCAAGACCCTCTTCAGGCAATGATGGAAAAGTATTTATCACATTTTGAAGTCGTTGTTTTTCAATTTCAGACAATGGCCGTTGGTCACTCAACCTCAGAAATAAATTTTTATTTAATTCAGACATTAAACCAGGTGGTAAAAGATCAAAAGGTACCCAAAAGTCGATACCAAGATACAAGTTTAGTGACAAAGTCGGTATAAGGTATAATCCGATTGGTTTTGTTATACCCCTAAAGGTTACTTCAGTTTTAACGAAGCCTAAAACTGTTTGCGATTTTCCTTCAGCTGTTTTCACATATAACCAAATTTTCTCAAACCCTGTATTACAATTTAAAAATTCCCGCGCAGCTTCAGAACCTAAGCAGCTCACGGATGCACCCGGGTCTAGTAAACCACTATAATTTTTCCCAAATAACAGCACGTCAGCGTAAGGTCGAATATCATTGGGCTTATCGTATATAGCACTCAACAGAATACGTCGCGTATGCTTGATATTCTTCCAAAAATCTTTTGTACGTTGGGTAGACCGTTTCTGTCTATTAGAAAGTGTAAAATTCTCAAATATTTTCTTGCGTTTAGCATGGTATTCAGCCAATATTACATGAAAGGTTTTAAGTAAGTGGATGGTGAAGATGTTGTTACAGATTTACCAGAAGTATTTAAAGATTTAGTACTAGCAGCATTATTGGAAAAATTATTAGGTTCATTACCATTATTTGGTCGTTGTAAAATACTGGGTTTTGATTTGGTATTTTCATCTAAACTGGCAATGTTATTAGAAGAGTTATTTTCTGATAACTCACCGGAATCAGCAGAAGATATTTTAAACTGATCGCAACCCAGGAAAATTTTCTGTTCCAAAAAAACGGTTGTACAATAGCTACTTTTCATTCACAACCCCTTCTACTGTCGATTCTAACACCGATTCTTTTTGTTTGAAATTGTCCCAAAAGCAACCCCTTCTATGGCTCCAAAGTGGAACCAGTTGCTCTAGAATCAGTTCTGGAACTGATTCATGAACATGGAATCGGTTGCAGTGGAACCAGTTGTAGAATGGGTGTGGTTGGCTACCGATTGTAAAAAATTTTCCTGGGAAGTTGCATTTGTAAAGTTATTGATTGCAAAACTACTATCACTAGATTTTGGACTTTGAATTGACAAAGCAGGTAAATTTGAATCATAGCTGCTATCTTCAATTACTTTTATTTGAGTTTTACAGAAAAAATTAAATAATTTTTAATATTTATTTGTTTCCAAAAAATTAAAATTATTTTTAAAATAATTGATCGTTTTCAAATAAAAATATTAATAACCTTAATATTTATTTGGTATGAGATAGAAATAAATATTTTTTTAATTGTTATTTTTATTTGAGCAAAACTCAAATACTTTTTTTTAATTGAAACATCTCTTCATCAAATTTCAATTAAAATTTATTTCTTTAAGAATTTTATTATTATATTAAAATATTTTAATTTGAAAAAATATAAAACAAAATTTTCTAATAAATATTTCATTTGCCTTCAAACAAAATAAATCAACTCTAAAAAATATATTTTATTCAAATCTAATTCGATTAAAATATTTTGAAATTTTATTTGAACCAAAATCTAATAAAATAAAAAAATATTTTCCTCAAATTTTGTTCAAATAAAATTTTATTTTGCTAACGAAATGTATCAAATAAAAATTTATTTCAACATAAAATGTATTAAAAAAAATTTATTTCAACATAAAATGTATCAAATAAAAATTTATTTCAACATAAAATGTATCAATTAAAAATTTTGCTCAACTTTTTTTAAATTAGAAATGTTTCAATTAGATCTGTTGTTCAGTTTTTTTTAATCTAAAAAAATGTTTTAAAAAGTATAGCTTTTTGATGTAATGTACATACAGGGTGGCGCAAAAGTAATATCATAATATGAATGTGCTTTCATTTTTGCAAATGGCGTCAAATGTCATAGTGCTTTAACATCTATGTTGTAGATAGATAGGGAATTATTTGGCAACAAGGAATGGAGCGATACACACCTGAAAAACGTTGAATTATTGTTGCTGCTTATTTGACCAATTTTCGGTATGTTGTTTTAACCATGGTTTAATTATAAAGGTTAGCCGATTTAGTAGAATAATATTTACGAAAACACAAAAGAGAATAAGAACATTAATTTTGTTCAGCACAAACGACTCAAATTCACGCAAAATTTTTGTAGTATTAATATATTTAAAAATTTGTTAACATATTAATTAAAATTTTGATACCCATATTGCCCTGTTTACAACAAAGACTTTACCACCAATCAAATTTCTGGTAAAACGCGAATTTCAAAAAAAATCTTAAACGCTCTCTTAAATTGACTAGAGGTTAACATGTGTTAATTTGACATTAAAATTACAAACCTATTCATACATCCAGAAAACAGATTCAGTTCTGATAACCGCATTCAGTTGTGTCAACAGAAAACCAATTGAAACAGGACTAATTTGACTGTGACAACGGAATTTCAGTTGTATCAAGATGGTAAATACTAGAACGGGAGACTTGAGGTCAATGACCCTTAGAGAATACATTGGTCACCTCGAGAGAAAAACATCGATGTATCATACTTTATGATCCGACTGTAAATGCCAAAGATATAAAAAGGCGACCCCTAAGTTCGGCAAAAAAAATTTTTTTTTGGAACCTCCTTGCAAATATAAATTAGATTCGACGGTGTACGGCGAATTTTTTTTTTTTTTTTTTTTGAGGTACGGTCCAGTGGATTCTTGGTCATGTTGCCTATGCCGTTAGACGCGCCTTGAAAAAACCTTTCATATGATACCCATATTGGGTATGTTGTCTTTAGATAAAAATCTATGAAAATTCTTCCAAAAACTAAAAAAATACCTTTTTTAAAAACGGTCCAGCTCATGAGATCTCACCGGTAGACCGAAAATATTTTGGGAATCATCATAAGACAAACCAAGGTTTACTTTTTTTTTTGTTTTTTTACTTTTTTTGTCCATATAAGGTGAGTCGCTCTAATATATGAACATTTAAAAACGCAACCTTATTTTTTCCTCTTACACAAATTCACAAAATGAGTAAATACCTCTTAAACTATAAAGCCAAGAAATTAACAAATATTAGCTGTATTTTCGACTTAACTATATCCGTTAACTTTTCAAAAAGCACAAAGTGCATAAAAACGTTTTTTAGACGAAAACTAACATATTACTTTTCGTATGCACGTTAACTTACAACGTGGATAATTTTCAACGTTGAAAACTCAACGTTTATACATTTTCACACCTAGCGTAACTTCTTCGCGTTACTACCTAAAAAGTTTTACTGATGTACGTTCGATTATACCGGAACTATCATAAACACTCACTATTTAAAAAAATTTGATACTCCAATCAGTTTAACGTAGATTTTCTCTAACTATTTAACGTTGATAGGTATGAACGAAAATACAGCTATTGTAAATTTTTTGGTTAAATTTATAAAAATAATTGATACATTTTGTATCAATTAAATCCTAGCAACAAAAGTAGTTGAAACATTTTTGTATCAATTAAAAAATATATTCAAAATATTTCCGATTCAAATAAAACACAGCAACAAATCTATTTCATGTTTTTCAAGTTCAAATAAAAATATGAAATAAATTTATTAGAAATTTTCAGGTACAATTAAAAATTCAAGAAAAAATATTTTATTTTTAGGAAACCCAAATAAATAATCTAATTTATTATTTTATTTGCCGAATATTATTTATATTAAAATTATTTAATTTTTATGAAACTCAAATAAAAAGTTTTAGAATTTTATTTGAAAATAAAAAAATAAAATAAAAATAAAAAATGTTTAATTTGTATTCGAACATGTCAATTAAAATTATTATTTTTTTTATTTAAAAAAGATAAATTTAAAATAACAATAAAAATTTTCCGTTTCAAACCTGGATCAGCCAGACGTAAACGTAAATGTATCTCTGCATAGCTGAATTAATAAGTTAAATAAGAACAGGAGATGTGTTGTGTTTTTTGTTTCATTCTTATGCATTTAATATAGAGCAAACGTAAATATACAACGAAAATCTATTCACAACAGATTTTTGTTGTGTATTTACGTCTGCTCTATATTGAATGCATAAGAATGAAACAGAAAACACAACACATCTCCTGTTCTTATTTAACTTATTAATTCAGCTATGCAGAGATACGTTTACGTTTACTTCAGGCTGATCCAGGCTTCACGATTATTTTTTTAAGGAACAAAATTTATTTAAAATTTTTTTTTATAAATATAAAGTAGTTTAAATCTAATTGATATTTAACGAAAAAAAATACAATTACAAAAAAATTTATTTTTAATTGATACTTTTATTTCAAATAAACAGCTATGATTTGAATTATCGATATGAGTTAATGAAATTGGCGATTGGGATAGATTTACTCTGTGTTGATGCTGATCGATTTTGTTGGTTTGAGTGAAGTATTTTTGAAGTATTACAATTTGAACATTCGGTGCTCCGCAACCGTAACAGAATACTCTACGTTCATCTAAACAATCATGGTAGCGATGACCCGACTTCTGGCAATTACAGCATGTAAGAGAAATCGCTGAAATTTCATCGTCATTGACAGATTCCTGAATTTCACTATCTACCTCATTAACTTGCCTTCGAACAAAAGGTTTGGATAATGATTGCTTACGGCCAACATCTTGAAGGAAAAATTCCCTACGCCTGCAAATATCCCGAAGATCTGAAACAGACCTGATTTGCAAATTTAAAATCTCATGTTGAATTTCGGGAAAAAGATTTCTACGCAAAATTTCCACAAATATTTTCTCCGATAATGGTTCAGTTAAACGATCAGAAATATTTACTACGGCATCATAAAAATCATCAAAACATTCATTGATCTTTTGTTTACGATCACGTATCATCTCGCGGATATCAATATAAGTTCTCGAATCCTTATATTGTTTTCGGACTGCAGCTTACAACACTTCCATATTCACACAAAGTAGAAATATGATCACATAAAATATTAAAATTTCCGTTCAGGGTTTGATGTGTAAGAGCCCTGCAAAAACTTTCATTACCAAGTAATGAGTTTTAGGCAAGGTTGGCAACCGATACCGTTATAATACCGTTATCCGTTACAAAACCCTTTCAAATTGACAACCGATACCGTAACTAATACCGAAATCCTTGATTTCAAAAAATACCGGTATTCAAAAACCTTTTCCCTTAATACCGGTATCGTACCGGTATGGAATCGGTTTTAAAAAATTGTTTTTTGTCACGTTTTTAGCAAAAATACAAATTTTTTTAATATAAAATTGTTAAACAATTAAACTTTATTATCCATTGTTAATAGAAAATCGTGTTATAAATTCAAAGTGCGGTTATCAGCCTTTAGTTTGCATTGGCAACATTGTTTTTAATTTATTTAACTTCATAAATATTCTCTAACTTGTGACAAATTTAGTAAATAGAATTTAATATATAAACTGGTTTCTTAAACCTTTAATTGAATTTACAGTTTCTTTTAGAGAATCCTTTTATTAATTTTATAAACTTATTTTTTTTTATTTTATTATATGATCTCAATACAAATATAAAATATTTGTAGTGAATCAACTTGTGTTCCGAAAATCAAAAACAACAAAAAAAAAAACAGTCTAATATAGGGCCTATATTCTGCAAAATAACCATTGGTACTTTTTTGTAAGAGAGCATAACTTAAATTCCTTTATTCCCTTATTTTATTTAACGACGGTTATATATACATATATATATATCATGTTATACATCACTGGAAAGCTTATAAAAAAATAAATGATCTAATGTGGAAATAAGTATAAATTTTATATAAAAAAGACGGAGTATGTAAAAAACGCATGTTTTTTAAACTTTTTGTATGGGAGCAAATTTCAAATTTACGAAATTAAAAAAGAGTATATAACAGGATTAATATATCCATCAAAACATGAAGTTTGATGTACATATTTCCTATGTTTAGCACAGAAAGAGGCCTAAATTCTTTAAAAATGTACCAAAAAAGGTGTTTCGGGGAAAATTTTGGCAAACCTGATGAAGTGCGAATATCGAAAAACGCAAAAACACGTGTCCGCTTAAATTTAATGAGGAATAATATATATGAATTCAGCAGCCATAGCAATATAGTTCTCCATATAAAGTACCCAAAATTTTTGAAAATTTTAAAACAGCAAATTCGAAAGAGCAAAAAAGTACCAAAAAAAAGCTACCAGTGAAAAGCCCTCAAAAATTACCACACTTGCACATGGTTCCTTTGGTCAAAATATCTTAAAAAGCCTAAAAAGGACCCATTTTTGAACCCCTTTTTGGACCCTTAAAATTCCGAGGTGGCCGATAAGCTGAGACAGGTCGATCTTATACTGAATTTAGACTGAGCAAAAACTACCTAGTTTTTGTACAAAACCAGTTTTTGTTTGTGTTTTATGTATGTGTTTTGACAAGTAAAAACTAGCAACGTCCAAAAACTAGGTAGTTTTTGCTCAGTCTAAATGCAGTATTAGATTTTTTTCTCAATCACATATCCAAATTTCATTAAAATCGGAGTGTTTAGGCTGAAGTACTTCCGTTGTTAGAAATTTTTAATAACTTAAATACTTATCCTTTATAAAAATTTAATGAAATTGAGTTTTTTTATAATTAAGAACGTTTTTTTTATATTTTTGTAAATTTTTTCAATAATACCGGTATATACCGATACCGAAATGATTAAAATACCGTTACCGATACCGAAACAAATAAAAAATCGATACCAATACCGATACCTATACCGTTATTTGTTTCGGTTGCCAACCTTGGTTTTAGGTATTGAAATCTTAAGTGTTCACTAGTTACCTTTTAATTACTAAACTACTTATTTTAACATGGTGATGTCATTGGAGGAAAGTCATTACACTGATGTTACCTGTAAGTAGTTTATCAACTGTTCTATAAATAGATGTTGAATATAAATTTAAAAAAGTATAAAAATTTAAAAACTAATAGGAGCTGACACGAATTGATCAGCGTACCTCACGGTTGTCAGGCAAACACTCTAACCATTACACTACGACATCGCTATGGTTTTTAACAGTGTTTAATAACAAGTTTAAAAAAAATTTGCCTCAACTGGTGACTGTGCTTAAAATAGTTCACACTTTCATATTCAACCATTAACTTGCTTATTTCAGTCTAACTGTGTAAGTAAATTTCAAAACACACACAGTCATCATTTACATTTTTTAAGTTTTCAAACTAAGCGCAGCGTAACTGTGTGAGTTCAGCAACAAAACAAGTTGTGTTTCTTCTGCTTGCTGCGTTTTGAGTTACTGGTTAATGTGTTTTTACTTGACTGAGTAACGAAAAAAAAACTGCATAGTAGACTTAGAATAGCAGACTGGATAGTAGACTGGGGTCAGCAAACTATGTAGTTGGAACTTAAAGAGTTTTGTATATGCAAACAAAAGAAAAAAGAAACACTAGCAGCTTTAAAAAGAAAATACAATTAAACTTATCATATTTCCTATTTTATTTATTATTTTGTTAATTATATAATTTATATATTAATTAATTTCACACTTTATCGTAAATATGTATGTACGTATAATACTTTATTCTGATCAATTGTGGTACATAGTACATATGATTTGATTTTTTTAAATTGTCATTAATATGACACTAACTTACAACAATTGATTTTTTGGACAAATTACTACACCCAAAAAATACATGGTAGTTGATCATTATTTTTTCAATTGTGTCATATGTTGGCTGAATAGAAAAATTTGTTATTTTAACAAAGTTTATTCCTGTTTTTTAGCTTAAAATAAAATCTGTTAATTTTAAAACATTTTTTGTTAAATTTAAAAAATCTAAATTTAAGTAAACTTTATTTATTTATTACTATTCTTTTGTTTTTGTTAATTAATTCATATATTAATTAATTTAACACTTTATCGTAAATATATACATTTCTGCATTGATTCAATTGGTACATATAATTTGCAGGTTTTTTTTAATTAATCCACTCTGATATATGTATGTAGGTATATGTGACGCGCAAAATAGAAAGGGACCTAAGGGTAAAAACCGGTTTTGTTGAGGAGAGCATGGGTTCGGTCTCATTCGATGCTCAGATGTTGTCCACAAAAAAAAAATTGATTTTTATACCCTTAGGTCCCTTCCTCTATGCGCTGTCACATATGTTAAAAATATGTCGTTTAGATAACACCCAGCAAAATATTGGTAATGACACCTCATTACTATCTGCATTACCAAAAATGATATATCATTACCTTTTGCATTACTTTATAATATAAAATAATGACTTCCTAATAACGGCCTATTATATTCATTGTTTGTAAATATAAAATAATGACTTACTCGTATTAGTTTAAATAAGTACTTTTTACTAAGTTAAATTTTTTTATAATATGTATATATGTAAATATGTTTTATGTTTAAATTTTTATGACGAGTCCTAAAATTACACACTAGAGAAAACTTAAATTTTTCTGAATGTATTTCCTTAGGCTAATAGTATTTGCCTAACTCCTTATTTTTAAGAATCAAGTAAGCAATCGGATAACCACTTATAATTAAACTTTTTGTAAGCACGTGTGTTACCACTTATTATTCAAAATCTCATAACTACTTATTTCTCATTTTTTCGTAAGCGAGCGGGTAAGCGTGACTACTTATAAAAACGACCACGCCAAACAAAAATAATGAGTTTAGACGCCAAAAAATAAGTTGTGCGGAGCTATGAATTTCTATTATATAACCACTTATTTGGTAATGAAAGATTTTGCTGGGACACTACCCAGCAAAATCTTTCATTACCAAATAAGTGGTTATATAATAGAAATTCATAGCTCCGCACAACTTATTTTTTGGCGTCTAAGCTCATTATTTTTGTTTGGCGTGGTCGTTTTTATAAGTAGTCACGCTTACCCGCTCGCTTACGAAAAAATGAGAAATAAGTAGTTATGAGATTTTGAATAATAAGTGGTTACACACATGCTTACAAAAAGTTGAATTATAAGTGGTTATCCGATTGCTTACTTGATTCTTAAAAATAAGGAGTTAACCAAATACTATTAGCTTAAGAAAATACATTCAGAAAAATTTAAGTTTTTTCTAATGTGTAATTTTAGGACTCGTCATAAAAATTTAAACATAAAACATATTTACATATAATAAATAAAAATGTATAAAATTTAACTGTGTAAAAAGTATTTATTTAAAATATTACGAGTAGGTCATTATTTTATATTTAGAAACAATGAATACAATATGCCGTTATTAGGAAGTCATTATTTTATATTATAAAATAATGCAGAAGGTAATGATATAACATTTTTGGTAATGCTGATAGTAATGAGGTGTCATTACCAATATTTTGCTGGGTACCTTACAACATTTAATTTTTTGGAGAAATTACTACACCTAAAAAAATACATAGTTGTTGATCACATTCAATTATGTCATATGTACTACATATCTTTTTTTGTTTGGCATAATACTAACCCGTAGAGTATATACATATATAATTTGAATTAATGCATTTTCTCGATAAAATTTTATGAAATTTAGTACCAGAGATGGGCCAAAATAAATTTTCATTTGCATTGCGACAAGAAGTGATCATATGTACGTGGGCTTTTTTAATTTGCATTTTATTTTAATTTGCATTCCCCATTTATTCCAATTAAGTATTAGAAATGCAAAATTTTTAATTAATAAATAGATTGGCAACATAATTATTTTTTTTTAAATGGTTGTTGAATTTCTGGCAATTGCAATAAATTCAATTTTGATTTTGTGTTTAAAATTTAGGGTGTAATTTTGTAAAACGCAAAGCCTTGAGTTGCGTTGTTTTCCATACAAATTGTTTTTGTAACAATAACAATTTATACACAAATCAACGCAACACAAGGCGTTGCGTTTTACAAAATAACCCACTTAATTTGTAACTTTTTATATTTTGTTTGATTTTGGCAATTTTTTATTTTACGTTGACATTTCATTTGATATCCAGTGTGTTCGTTTACTCGAAATTCTTACTAATTTTACTACAATTGGAAAGTTTTGTTTATTTTTTGAATTGAACTTTTCCTGTTGTAGTAAAAGTAGCAATTTGTAGTAAGTAAACGAACACGCTTATCGATATATTGGTTGAAGAACCTATACAATATATACACCGAATATTCTATAAATATCACCTACAGGCAATTTAAAAAAAAAAAAAACACATTAAATATATGGGTACTTCTAAAATTTCGGAGTAGCTGTATTTGACCTTAGATTTTTGTAAAGATTAACAAAAAAATAATTAAAATTTTGGATTCAATTTTCCGGCGTTTTTGGAGGGTGGCACTTATAGAATGATGACACATAAAGCATATGACAATAAGTGCGTTCCCGTACGTTCCCAATGTTATCGAAATTTACCCAAAAGCGTTCCCGTACTCGAAAATTGGGTAAATGAGAGCGCTAATGAGAGTGTATTAGTGTGTCTCTTTTTACCAAAATTTAACCAGACTTTTTCTTCGGGTAAACTTTGGTAAAACAGCTGATGTAAATATAAACAAAAAAACTATTGTGAAAATAGATTTAAAAAATTGCCAAAATCAAACAAAATAGGGGTTTTCATATAAACTCGTATTCTACTCGTAAACATTTTAAAACTGGTATGTTTATGAGTTTAATGTCAAACTCCATACATAAAAAATATGGTTTTTATTAATTTATACAAGGTTTACAATGAATTTACGAGTTTATATAAAAACCCTTAATATAAAAAGTTACAAATTATATTTTAAACTCAGAATCAAAATTGAATTTATTGCAATTGCCACAAATTCAACAACCATTTAAAAAAATTAATTATGTTGCCAATTTATTTATTAATTCAAAATTGTGTATTTCTAATAATTGTAATAAATGGAGAATGCAACTTAAAATACAATGCAAATTAAAAAAGCCCACATATGATCATTTCTTGTCGCAATGCAAATGAAAATTTATTTTGGCCCATCTCTGGTATTAAATTCCATAAAATTTTATCGGGAAAATGCATGAGTTAGCATGATGACAAACAAAAAAGCAAGTTTACTTACCGAATCGAATAACGTTAAGTGTAACGGTATCAAATTTTGTTTGTTTCGGCAACGGTAAAGGTAATGGCATTTAAGACTGTTTCGGTAACGTACCGGTATTAAAAAAATTTATTCTTTGTAATTTACTTGTGAAAATTGTATCATCTTTCTTTGATTTGAAAAAGAATTTAAACAGAAAGTGCTATTAATTTATGATCTAGAGTCAAACTAAAAAAAAAAACATTCATTTAAGCAACGTAAGTTGTTTTTCACGTGGAAAAATTTCACTCGAAATTTAAATGCCTCAAATTGCAATTTAATTTAAACAAATGAACAATTTTTTAATTTTATAACAAAGACACAATCAAAATAAACATAAAATGTCACATTTTCCCAAGATAAATAATAATCTTGTACATTAAATTTGCGTGAAAACAAACTCTACACAATTTTCACGTAAACTAATTGTCGTGAAAAATCATTTTTTTTATATGGAGTATAACAGTTTTTTCACGTGAAACTCAAACAACTTACGGTGCTTTACCAAATAAAAGATCAACAATACATACCCCTCATTCAATATAGCATATTTTTAATTTTAGTTGTTAAAAATACAGATTATGAGCTATGAATTCAATGCTGGTACTTTTAATAAGTAAAATTGTTATCTATAAATTTTTTTATAAAAAACTCAAGATTATAAAATAAAAAATTTCAAAAACTGCCATTTTTTACATAAATTAATAAATACCGGGAACTACCTATAAAAATAACGATATCGGTAACGATAACGGTATTTCCAATTTTTTTTAGTGGTATTGATAACGGTATTCAATTTAAAACGGTATTTTATCGATAAAGGTGTTATAACGATAACGGTAACCGACCTTGAAAAAAAAATATTTAGTACATATGACATAACTGAATAGTGAACAACAACTATGTATTTTTTTAGGTGTAGTAATTTCTCCAAAAAATTAATTGTTGTAAGGTAGTGTTACCTAAACGACATATTTTTTACATATGTGACAGCGCATAGAGAAAGGGACCTAAGGGTATAAAAATCAATTTTTTTTTTGTGGACAACATCTGAGCATCGAATGAGACCGATCCCATGCTCTCCTCAACAAAACCGGTTTTTACCCTTAGGTCCCTTTCTATTTTGCGCGTCACATATACCTACATACATATATCACAGTGGATTAATTAAAAAAAACCTGCAAATTATATGTACCAATTGAATCAATGCAGAAATGTATATATTTACGATAAAGTGTTAAATTAATTAATATATAAATTAATTAACAAAAACAAAAGAATAGTAATAAAAAAATAAAGTTTACTTAAATTTAGATTTTTTTAAATTTAATAAAAAATGTTTTAAAATTAACAGATTTTATTTTAAGCTGAAAAACAGGAATAAATTTTGTTAAAATAACAAATTTTTCTGTTCAGCCAACATATGACACAATTGAAAAAATAATGATCAACTACCATGTATTTGTTGGGTGTAGTAATTTGTCCAAAAAATCAATTGTTGTAAGTTAGTGTCATATTAATGACAATTTAAAAAAATCAAATCATATGTACTATGTACCACAATTGATCAGAATAAAGTATTATACGTACATACATATTTACGATAAAGTGTGAAATTAATTAATATATAAATTATATAATTAACAAAATAATAAATAAAATAGGAAATATGATAAGTTTAATTGTATTTTCTTTTTAAAGCTGCTAGTGTTTCTTTTTTCTTTTGTTTGCATATACAAAACTCTTTAAGTTCCAACTACATAGTTTGCTGACCCCAGTCTACTATCCAGTCTGCTATTCTAAGTCTACTATGCAGTTTTTTTTTTCGTTACTCAGTCAAGTAAAAACACATTAACCAGTAACTCAAAACGCAGCAAGCAGAAGAAACACAACTTGTTTTGTTGCTGAACTCACACAGTTACGCTGCGCTTAGTTTGAAAACTTAAAAAATGTAAATGATGACTGTGTGTGTTTTGAAATTTACTTACACAGTTAGACTGAAATAAGCAAGTTCATAATATAAAATGAAAGCGAGTGCTTTTTTTTAAGCACGTTGCTTACAAAATATGAAAATTTAACTAAATTACGACTGCTATTAGCAGTCGTTCGGAACTCTGGTTTTTAATGCTTAACGTATGTACACATTTATTGTGGCAGCTGTAATACATGTCTATTTTTTACAAAACTTGTTGTTATTAAATACTGCTTAATGAACATCAACATTTCTATAAATAGATGTTTAATATAAATTACAAAAAAAAAAAAACAATGGAAGCAGACACGAATTGATCAGCGAATCTTAGTCTGTCAGGCAAAAACGCTAATCACTAGGCTACGCCATAGTTATGGTTTTTAATGATTTATAACATATATTATTTGTTTCAGCTATTGTGAATTAGTAATGTGTGGGGTATAATTATGGGTAACTCATTACATTCAGTTTAAAAGTAATTCAAAGGGTAAGGAGATATGAGATCTAAGTAATGCATGTAGTAATGACCAGTCATTACCAAGTTTTTGCTGGGAGCTTTTACTCTATACAGAAAATTTTCGATGGACATACATCGCGAATCTCCCGAAAATCTAATTATAAATAATCTGACTAATCTTTTCCGGTCTAAACGACGATTCAGGTATTTGAGGAATATTACTCCCTGACAAATTGACTATTATTGTTATCCGATTGAGTAGCAGTAGTTAATCTACGAAGAACTTCTTCCATTTTATCCTCAATAAATCTAGAAAAAGTCTGGTTTAAACTCTGCACAATTTGTTCCAGCTTTTTCCATACCGCTGCATTAACGAGTTTGTCAACACGATTATTTCCATCAGTTCGATCACGAGGAGTTGTTTCTTCAGAGAATGGAATTGCTTGTCTATTAGACCGCACCTCAAAAAAAAAAAAAACGTTCGCCGTACACCCTCCAATATGAAATAATTTTGCAAGGCAATTTAAAAAAAAAAAATATTTTTTGCCGAACGTAGTGTTTGTCTTTTTCAATTTTTCGTTATAGCTTCGGCATTTAAAGTTGGATTTTAAAGTGTGATATATCGATTTTTTGCCTCGAGGAGACCAGTGTTTTGCTATAAAGGAAAAATCCAATGAAAAAAAAATTAAAAAGGCGACCCCTACGTTCGGCAACCAATATATAAAAAAAAATTCTTCTGGGTTTATCGAAAAACTTCCTTAGCAAAAGCTTAATGATTTTTTGCGAGCTTTAATTTTCTGACATTAGGGTGGTAGCAACTGAGATCTGGTGGGTAACGGGATACTTGAGGTCAAAGACTCTTAGAGCAAAACACTGGTCTCCTCGAGAGAAAAACATCAATGTATCATACTTTAGGATCCGACTGTAAATGCCAAAGATATAACAAAAAATTAAAATGGCGACCCCTACGTTCGGCAAAAAAAAAGAAATTTATTTTGAAACCTACTTGCAAAAATACTTCATATTGGAGGGTGTACGGCGCACTTTTTTTTTGCCTGTAAGTTGGGACACTCTAATGTCTATTCTCATCATATTCAAGCGCTCGTTGCACTTGGGATCTTGTCAAAGTTCCCGTAGGTGGTACACTAGTAGGATTTGCAGATGCCGACACTTCCAATGCTTGGTCACAAGACGGACACTTCAAACTTAACTTTACCAATTTGTAAAACATGATTTGTGAAAAAGATGTTCACAAACTGATGTAATCATATACGAGGTATCCGTAATTGGTGTACTACAGACAATACTGTTCGGCGAACTAGAGCCAATTTCCTTTCGCTCTAGGCATGATTAACCCAAGCCGAATAACGAAAAATGAAAGTTCAAAAAATAAAAAAATTACAAAAATTAGTTCACTTTGTAACGACGTGTTTACCACTTTATGCTGGGGCAGAGCTCGCGGTCGTCCAGAGTTCGTTACAAACCATTTATTTATTCCCAAGAGAGAGAGAACACCAAATTTTGTTATGTTAAATATGTAAAATATAAAATTCTTTATTTAAAATAAATTTTTGGTTTCTTATTATTATTACAATTTTTCACACTAATGACACGATTACCGATATATATACGACACGGAGGTTATCCACGTTGCTGGCGAAGAGTAAGACAATCTGAGACGGGGGGGGGGGGGGGGAATCTACATGCAAGGACCGAGGTCCCCCCTTGCTTCAGTAAGTTTGAGAATAATGCAGTCCAACTACAATTTTGCAGAACAGACTGAACGAGGGTCGTCCAACCACTAGATTAGACCAGTCGATCTAGGCAGTCCAACCACCAAAGCAAAGACTGTTTAAAATATTGGCAGTCCAACCACCAAAGCAAAGGCTGTTTAATATATTGGCAGTCCAACCACCAATCTAAGACAACACCAATTAAGACTATTAAATATTGGCAGTCCAGCCACCAATCAAAGACTGTTTTAATATAGGCAGTCCAACCACCTATTTAAGACTATTTTATCTGACAGTCCAACCATCAGTTTAATATTGGCAGTCCAACCACCAATCTAAAACTATTTTATCTGACAGTCCAACCATCAGTTTAATATTGGCAGTCCAACCACCAATCTAAAACTATTTTATCTGACAGTCCAACCATCAGTTTAATATTGGCAGTCCAACTACCAATCTAAGACTATTTAGTATAGGCAGTCCAAACACCTATTTAAGACTCTTTAATATTGGCAGTCCAACCACCAAAGTAAAGACTGTTTAATATATTGGCAGTCCAACCACCAATATAAGACAGCTTTAATATAGGCAGTCCAACCACCTATATAAGATAGCACTAATTTAAGACTTTTAAATATTGGCAGTCCAACCACCAATGTATGTCGTACCTCAACGCTGTCCGTTGACTGCACAAAACCCAGTGTTGCCAACAAATTTTCAAAACAAATTGCTAGATCAGACCCAAAAATCGCTAGAAAATCACTAGATTTATAAACAGTGCAAGAATTTAGCGATTTTGTCGCTGGATTGTTGAAAAATGGTACTTCCCAGCAAAAACATGGTAATGACAGGTCATTACCATACGGATTACCAAGTAATGATAGGTCATTACCTTTTTCACTACTTTAAAATACAAAATAATGACTTACCGATAATAAGTTATAGAAGTACTTACATATTCGTGCAAAGTAATCACTTACTGGTAATTGATTAAATAAGTACCGATTTAGTCTTTTTTATATTAATATTTTATTTATACATTTGTTTTGAACTAAATAGGAAATTTTCCTAGGTAAAAAGTTTTTTTGCCAATATGACCAACTATTTTACAATGTAGGTTAACAACTTATTTCCTAACTTCTGAGTAACCACTTATTCTATCTTTGTGAGTAACTACTTATTCTTTCACTATGGGTAACTCGTTATTCGCACTTTTTTTGTAAGCGATAGGGTAATGCCCACCCATGAATTTATGGACATCGCGAACAAAAGTAATGTTGCGAGTAAATAGCCTGGTAAGTAGTGAAATCTTTGTGTGCTAATTACTCGCTTAATTACTCGGTAATGTCTGGTTTTGTTGGGTTAAAGCAGTTTTTTCTTTAGTATGTTCATAAGAAGTGTTATAAATTTGTAAATAATAAAAAATTTTAAGATTAAGCTGCAAATAATGAATCCCGATTTTCATTAAATTAATATTAGTATTAAAAATATTCAAAAGAGTGCATTCTACGGTGAAAAACGACATACCCATATTTTATCGAAATGTGTATTTTTTAGAAAGTTCTTTTACTAAAATCGCTTAAGAAGTTGTTTTATTATAATAAAGGAATATCAATATCCGAATTTTACAATATTTTCAACATAAAACTGATTTTTATAAATTATATTACGGCTGATAAAAAATCGCCAGATTTTTGGCTAATAGCTACAGGACAATTTTTACCTAGGGGCGAAATAAAATCGCTAGATCTGACGAGAAAATCGCCGTTATGGCAATACTGCAAACATAACACACAGCTGTCTTCAACACCAAGACGTAACATTAAGTAGTTTTTTCTTATATTCAGTGTTGAAGTTTTTTGGTACTACCGAATAATACCTATACTACTACCCACTAAAGGGTGTTTTAGTGCTGATAAAGCCGTTAAATTTGAATTTAAATTAATAGAGTTAATTCAAATTTCTTTGATTAAGAAAAAATATGTTGACAAAAACGAGCTCGTCGTTACAACTTATTCAAGGAATTTTATGTCTAAAATTCAATACTCAAATAGAGCAAAACAAGAAAAAAATTAAAACCGGAAAATTCTAAACTAGAAAGTTGCAAAAAATAGCTGCTAATTAAAAAAAAATTTAAAAAACTTGCAAATATATTTAAAAGAAATCAAAAATTAAAAAAACCTTTCTTTGAAACACAAAAAAATCCAATAACAACTAAAACTAATTATAGAAATATCAGTATAAAATCTGAAAATCAAAAACGTGAAAAGTTACAAGTGAATTCTAAATTCAAAACTCTAACGAATGAAAAATTTAATACTAAAACTACTTGAGAGAAATTGATGCAAAATAAACCAATTTGAAAAATTTCAACTTCCCAAATTAATTTAAACTAGCTGAAAAATTACGAAAAAGAATTGTTGATTCCAACAAAAAATTAAGTATAAAATTTTGCAAAAGCAAATGAATCTTAATAATTCCAAAACGTAATATTTTTCAAAAAAAAATAATATATCAGTTAGATTTCTCAGCGTAGATGACAAATAGGGTGCATAAATGTGTTCAACATTGGATGAACTCTTAAAACTAATAAAAAACTTCGTAGAGGAGAAAATAAATAGAAAAGAACAGCAAAAAAATAGTAAAAAATACCATAGAACACGTTCTGTTGGTACTAAATCAGAATTGTTCCAAAGTAGTCATTTCCGCACAAAACCTAAAGGAACTTTATATAAATAAATGATAAATTAAACGGTCTAGAGGAAGTCTCCACAATAAAGCATTTCCGGAAAAATTTAATCAAAATTTAAATAAAATTGGAAAATCAAAAGACATAAATAAAATTGAAATATTCAAATGCTTGGGCCCCACGCTTGGCGCCAAATTAATATCTGTAGCATATAACCAAAGTTTTTAAGAATTAAATTATAAAGTTTAGTTTATCAAGTATGATTAGCAATAGCACGTATCTTTTTCCGGCCTCTATCTCGTCGGCAATTGGGGGATTCTTTGGGCTATCATGGCTTGAAAATATGCACAGAGAATTATTTTACTGGTACTTGCTAAAATGAGGAGGTTAAAAGGGTAGATATGAAGAAATGGAAAAAGAAAGACATTTAGAGGAAGTTAAAGGCACGTTCACCGAATGTGTATAGATGGTAACACATTAGATTTCCCCTCCCAATAGTGGAAAGCTGCCATTTTATATATGGTCCCAATAGTGTTTCCCCTATCCGACCATCTAGTGAGAAATCATAACAACGAAATTTAGTTCAACATAATAAAATTCATAATTTTATTAAATTAAAAATTTCTAACAAAATTTCATAACCCAAAGTTATTAAAATCTAACTAGAACTAGCTTATCTCGGTAATTAATATAAAGTGAGATGTAGAAAAATTATTACTTAACATAGGTCACAAATAAACAAAAAAATATTTCAAAATTTAATATTTCAAAAATTAGAAAAAAATCAACAAAAAAAATATATTTTTGTGCAAAAATCAAAAAGAAAAGCTGAACAAAATTTAAAGGTCTATATCCAGTTCGGATATCAGGGTAATATATATCGCAATAATTTAACCAAATATACGCATCCGAACAACGATAAAATACCCGATAAAAATGTGCAAATTAAAAATTCAGTACTAAAAAAAAAACCAAAAGATAAAAACAAATAAAAATCTTTGTATTGCCGAAATTTATCAATACCAAGAGAACCCAGAAAAATTTTAAATATACAGAGAATTCTAACATCATTAGTTTAAAAGCATATTCCTAACATTGAGTAAAATTTTCCCGATTAAATATTAAAATTACCCTTGATATACGATTTAAACAAATTGTCGCGAAGAAATAATTCCTTTTAATGTATGCAAAATTTAAACTTAAAACTTCTTTTTTTTTACGATGAATTTACTCTTTCGAATGTAGCAAAATAAAAACTTAAAAAAAAAATATAACGACGAATTAATTCTTTTAAGTAACAAAAAAAATAAAAAAATTTGTATATATAAAAAATAAAAATATAACTTTTTAATATGAGTGATCATTAAACCAATTTATCGACAAACGAATGCATTCTTTTCCAGGCATGAGAGAAAAACTATTAAAGATATTAAAGAACGCATTCTTTCAAATACAGGCAAAGGAAAAAGAATAAATAAAATGTGTTAGGTACTGAATTAAAAAAACGGACTCTTAAATTTAATTCATAGCAAAAGAATTCATTCCACTATATGATTGAAAAAATTACATTTATTAAATAAGGAAAGAATTTACTCCCTTACAGGAGTGCCAAACAAAATACCGGCAAATAAAAACTCTCAACTCCAATTTTAATAACAAATTTTGGAGTGAAGAATTCGTTCTTTTATAGACATGAAAAAAATATTATGGTATTACTTGAAGAAAAAAAAAATACATTAGTGGTATTCATCTAACTGCATTTACGCCCTCGTAAACCGTGTATTTTTGTAATCGCGTATATTGTAACTTTACCTGTTTATATATTTAGTTAGAATATTCTTCTACCTCAAGTCCAAATTCTAATATGATATTGTCATATTAGATTTTATTTGCCTGTTATTTGAATGAACGCACATTTTAAAACTATTCACATTTCAATTTTGCATTTAGCCACTTTTTTGATCTTTTAGTAAATTAAACACAGAATTTTTTAAATTTGTAGCATTTAAAAACAATTAAACCAGAAAATAATAAACAACAAACAAAACAATACAAAATAATTTTATTTTTGACAATATTCAAATGTGTGTATAAATACGAAAAAATTTATACATAAAAATGTAAGCGTATATTTACGAAGGTTCGTAAACTAGTTTTGACATTAATTGAGTAAACTTACAACATATACGCAGTATACGAAGCGTAAATACTTTAAATGAATACCTTTATTACTTTATATCAATATGCCAAGAAAGTTGGTTTTAAAGTAGGGTTGCCATCCGTCCTCTTTTCCCCGGACGCCCTAAAAAAGATGACGGTGCCCTCCTTCTTTTTCAGTAGGTGTCCGGGGTTGTCCTACTTTTTGCACTTTTATCCATAACTTCTTTTTATTGCTTCTAAACTTTTCAACTGTTGGCATCGCTACTTTCTCGCTGTTATCTCAATTGACTTAACATCACTTACTTTGATTGCCAAAATGTGAAGCTTATAAGCAGTGAGCCAACTGTTGAATTTTTAAAAAAATTTAACATTGCTTTTAATGATGAAAATGTATTTAATGAATTCCTTGTCATGAAAAATTATGTAAAAAAATTTAATTCAATTAACACGACTAATAACAAGTTGTGGTGCGAATTTTTTTATTCAAAATTATGTTTTCTATGAAATGAAAAAAAAGACAACACCAATTAAGACTATTAAATATTGGCAGTCCAGCCACCAATCAAAGACTGTTTTAATATAGGCAGTCCAACCACCTATTTAAGACTATTTTATCTGACAGTCCAACCATCAGTTTAATATTGGCAGTCCAACCACCAATCTAAAACTATTTTATCTGACAGTCCAACCATCAGTTTAATATTGGCAGTCCAACCACCAATCTAAAACTATTTTATCTGACAGTCCAACCATCAGTTTAATATTGGCAGTCCAACTACCAATCTAAGACTATTTAGTATAGGCAGTCCAAACACCTATTTAAGACTCTTTAATATTGGCAGTCCAACCACCAAAGTAAAGACTGTTTAATATATTGGCAGTCCAACCACCAATATAAGACAGCTTTAATATAGGCAGTCCAACCACCTATATAAGATAGCACTAATTTAAGACTTTTAAATATTGGCAGTCCAACCACCAATGTATGTCGTACCTCAACGCTGTCCGTTGACTGCACAAAACCCAGTGTTGCCAACAAATTTTCAAAACAAATTGCTAGATCAGACCCAAAAATCGCTAGAAAATCACTAGATTTATAAACAGTAGGCTGGGTCGATTTGTGGGGAGGCAAAAAAATCGCCCATGCCTCAGTGAAAATCGTATTCTAGGGATCAAAATAAGAAACTTTGCCGAAGGAACCATACCTCTAAAACGAATTCTACTACCCCCAACTGTTGACTTTTTTCCCGTAGGGTCAAGTTTTGAAAAATCCCACTTTGACCCATTTAGAGTGCCCCAATCGAGTCCAAATGTATGACCGACCCCCACTAACTTTGGAGGGCCGATCCACCCATGCCAGTGGTACACCCCCTGGAACTCCCCTGGGGGGTTCCAGGGGGTGTGCCACTGGCATGGGTGGATCGGCCCTCCAAAGTTAGTGGGGGTCGGTCATACATTTGGACTCGATTGGGGCACTCTAAATGGGTCAAAGTGGGATTTTTCAAAACTTGACCCTACGGGACAAAAGTCAACAGTTGGGGGTAGTAGAATTCGTTTTAGAGGTATGGTTCCTTTGGCAAAGTTTCTTATTTTGATCCCTAGAATACGATTTTCACTGAGGCATGGGCGATTATTAAATCGACCCGCCCTAATAAACAGTGCAAGAATTTAGCGATTTTGTCGCTGGATTGTTGAAAAATGGTACTTCCCAGCAAAAACATGGTAATGACAGGTCATTACCATACGGATTACCAAGTAATGATAGGTCATTACCTTTTTCACTACTTTAAAATACAAAATAATGACTTACCGATAATAAGTTATAGAAGTACTTACATATTCGTGCAAAGTAATCACTTACTGGTAATTGATTAAATAAGTACCGATTTAGTCTTTTTTATATTAATATTTTATTTATACATTTGTTTTGAACTAAATAGGAAATTTTCCTAGGTAAAAAGTTTTTTTGCCAATATGACCAACTATTTTACAATGTAGGTTAACAACTTATTTCCTAACTTCTGAGTAACCACTTATTCTATCTTTGTGAGTAACTACTTATTCTTTCACTATGGGTAACTCGTTATTCGCACTTTTTTTGTAAGCGATAGGGTAATGCCCACCCATGAATTTATGGACATCGCGAACAAAAGTAATGTTGCGAGTAAATAGCCTGGTAAGTAGTGAAATCTTTGTGTGCTAATTACTCGCTTAATTACTCGGTAATGTCTGGTTTTGTTGGGTTAAAGCAGTTTTTTCTTTAGTATGTTCATAAGAAGTGTTATAAATTTGTAAATAATAAAAAATTTTAAGATTAAGCTGCAAATAATGAATCCCGATTTTCATTAAATTAATATTAGTATTAAAAATATTCAAAAGAGTGCATTCTACGGTGAAAAACGACATACCCATATTTTATCGAAATGTGTATTTTTTAGAAAGTTCTTTTACTAAAATCGCTTAAGAAGTTGTTTTATTATAATAAAGGAATATCAATATCCGAATTTTACAATATTTTCAACATAAAACTGATTTTTATAAATTATATTACGGCTGATAAAAAATCGCCAGATTTTTGGCTAATAGCTACAGGACAATTTTTACCTAGGGGCGAAATAAAATCGCTAGATCTGACGAGAAAATCGCCGTTATGGCAATACTGCAAACATAACACACAGCTGTCTTCAACACCAAGACGTAACATTAAGTAGTTTTTTCTTATATTCAGTGTTGAAGTTTTTTGGTACTACCGAATAATACCTATACTACTACCCACTAAAGGGTGTTTTAGTGCTGATAAAGCCGTTAAATTTGAATTTAAATTAATAGAGTTAATTCAAATTTCTTTGATTAAGAAAAAATATGTTGACAAAAACGAGCTCGTCGTTACAACTTATTCAAGGAATTTTATGTCTAAAATTCAATACTCAAATAGAGCAAAACAAGAAAAAAATTAAAACCGGAAAATTCTAAACTAGAAAGTTGCAAAAAATAGCTGCTAATTAAAAAAAAATTTAAAAAACTTGCAAATATATTTAAAAGAAATCAAAAATTAAAAAAACCTTTCTTTGAAACACAAAAAAATCCAATAACAACTAAAACTAATTATAGAAATATCAGTATAAAATCTGAAAATCAAAAACGTGAAAAGTTACAAGTGAATTCTAAATTCAAAACTCTAACGAATGAAAAATTTAATACTAAAACTACTTGAGAGAAATTGATGCAAAATAAACCAATTTGAAAAATTTCAACTTCCCAAATTAATTTAAACTAGCTGAAAAATTACGAAAAAGAATTGTTGATTCCAACAAAAAATTAAGTATAAAATTTTGCAAAAGCAAATGAATCTTAATAATTCCAAAACGTAATATTTTTCAAAAAAAAATAATATATCAGTTAGATTTCTCAGCGTAGATGACAAATAGGGTGCATAAATGTGTTCAACATTGGATGAACTCTTAAAACTAATAAAAAACTTCGTAGAGGAGAAAATAAATAGAAAAGAACAGCAAAAAAATAGTAAAAAATACCATAGAACACGTTCTGTTGGTACTAAATCAGAATTGTTCCAAAGTAGTCATTTCCGCACAAAACCTAAAGGAACTTTATATAAATAAATGATAAATTAAACGGTCTAGAGGAAGTCTCCACAATAAAGCATTTCCGGAAAAATTTAATCAAAATTTAAATAAAATTGGAAAATCAAAAGACATAAATAAAATTGAAATATTCAAATGCTTGGGCCCCACGCTTGGCGCCAAATTAATATCTGTAGCATATAACCAAAGTTTTTAAGAATTAAATTATAAAGTTTAGTTTATCAAGTATGATTAGCAATAGCACGTATCTTTTTCCGGCCTCTATCTCGTCGGCAATTGGGGGATTCTTTGGGCTATCATGGCTTGAAAATATGCACAGAGAATTATTTTACTGGTACTTGCTAAAATGAGGAGGTTAAAAGGGTAGATATGAAGAAATGGAAAAAGAAAGACATTTAGAGGAAGTTAAAGGCACGTTCACCGAATGTGTATAGATGGTAACACATTAGATTTCCCCTCCCAATAGTGGAAAGCTGCCATTTTATATATGGTCCCAATAGTGTTTCCCCTATCCGACCATCTAGTGAGAAATCATAACAACGAAATTTAGTTCAACATAATAAAATTCATAATTTTATTAAATTAAAAATTTCTAACAAAATTTCATAACCCAAAGTTATTAAAATCTAACTAGAACTAGCTTATCTCGGTAATTAATATAAAGTGAGATGTAGAAAAATTATTACTTAACATAGGTCACAAATAAACAAAAAAATATTTCAAAATTTAATATTTCAAAAATTAGAAAAAAATCAACAAAAAAAATATATTTTTGTGCAAAAATCAAAAAGAAAAGCTGAACAAAATTTAAAGGTCTATATCCAGTTCGGATATCAGGGTAATATATATCGCAATAATTTAACCAAATATACGCATCCGAACAACGATAAAATACCCGATAAAAATGTGCAAATTAAAAATTCAGTACTAAAAAAAAAACCAAAAGATAAAAACAAATAAAAATCTTTGTATTGCCGAAATTTATCAATACCAAGAGAACCCAGAAAAATTTTAAATATACAGAGAATTCTAACATCATTAGTTTAAAAGCATATTCCTAACATTGAGTAAAATTTTCCCGATTAAATATTAAAATTACCCTTGATATACGATTTAAACAAATTGTCGCGAAGAAATAATTCCTTTTAATGTATGCAAAATTTAAACTTAAAACTTCTTTTTTTTTACGATGAATTTACTCTTTCGAATGTAGCAAAATAAAAACTTAAAAAAAAAATATAACGACGAATTAATTCTTTTAAGTAACAAAAAAAATAAAAAAATTTGTATATATAAAAAATAAAAATATAACTTTTTAATATGAGTGATCATTAAACCAATTTATCGACAAACGAATGCATTCTTTTCCAGGCATGAGAGAAAAACTATTAAAGATATTAAAGAACGCATTCTTTCAAATACAGGCAAAGGAAAAAGAATAAATAAAATGTGTTAGGTACTGAATTAAAAAAACGGACTCTTAAATTTAATTCATAGCAAAAGAATTCATTCCACTATATGATTGAAAAAATTACATTTATTAAATAAGGAAAGAATTTACTCCCTTACAGGAGTGCCAAACAAAATACCGGCAAATAAAAACTCTCAACTCCAATTTTAATAACAAATTTTGGAGTGAAGAATTCGTTCTTTTATAGACATGAAAAAAATATTATGGTATTACTTGAAGAAAAAAAAAATACATTAGTGGTATTCATCTAACTGCATTTACGCCCTCGTAAACCGTGTATTTTTGTAATCGCGTATATTGTAACTTTACCTGTTTATATATTTAGCTAGAATATTCTTCTACCTCAAGTCCAAATTCTAATATGATATTGTCATATTAGATTTTATTTGCCTGTTATTTGAATGAACGCACATTTTAAAACTATTCACATTTCAATTTTGCATTTAGCCACTTTTTTGATCTTTTAGTAAATTAAACACAGAATTTTTTAAATTTGTAGCATTTAAAAACAATTAAACCAGAAAATAATAAACAACAAACAAAACAATACAAAATAATTTTATTTTTGACAATATTCAAATGTGTGTATAAATACGAAAAAATTTATACATAAAAATGTAAGCGTATATTTACGAAGGTTCGTAAACTAGTTTTGACATTAATTGAGTAAACTTACAACATATACGCAGTATACGAAGCGTAAATACTTTAAATGAATACCTTTATTACTTTATATCAATATGCCAAGAAAGTTGGTTTTAAAGTAGGGTTGCCATCCGTCCTCTTTTCCCCGGACGCCCTAAAAAAGATGACGGTGCCCTCCTTCTTTTTCAGTAGGTGTCCGGGGTTGTCCTACTTTTTGCACTTTTATCCATAACTTCTTTTTATTGCTTCTAAACTTTTCAACTGTTGGCATCGCTACTTTCTCGCTGTTATCTCAATTGACTTAACATCACTTACTTTGATTGCCAAAATGTGAAGCTTATAAGCAGTGAGCCAACTGTTGAATTTTTAAAAAAATTTAACATTGCTTTTAATGATGAAAATGTATTTAATGAATTCCTTGTCATGAAAAATTATGTAAAAAAATTTAATTCAATTAACACGACTAATAACAAGTTGTGGTGCGAATTTTTTTATTCAAAATTATGTTTTCTATGAAATGAAAAAAACTTGTTGAGTTTTATTTTTGCTAACCAGCACATAAGGCCAACGTAGAACCAGAGCTTTGAAGAATTAATTCCTTTTTAAATGAATTCACTGAATTCGTTCAGTCAATTAAAAAAAATTTAAATTACGTTCGATGAATTAAAAAAAATACGCTCACTGAATTAAAAAAAAAAAAAATTACGTTCACTGAATTGAAAAAAATACGTTCACAGAATTAAAAAAAAATACTTTCACTGAATTGAAAAAAAATACGTTCACTTAATTAAAAAACAAAAATTACGTTCACTGAATTCAAAGCCTGTTTTCTGTCGTTTAGTAGAAGAAAACATTTATTTATAAATAAAATTTGTAATACGAGTATTAAGCAATTTTACGGCATAGTAAAAATAAATTATATATTAAGTGTTAGAGAAACGCGATGTTTTTTGGAACTTGATTTTTAATCATGTAGGTTGATAAACTGCATCGGGTTTCTCTAACACTTAATATATAATTTGTTTATTTTTACTAGCAAACGCTTTAAAATTGCTTAGTAGTCGTATTACAAATGTTATTTATAAATAAAATTGAACGCGTTCACCAGTGAATTAATTCATTTGATTCAATAAAAAGAACTATAGCAATTGAATTCATTCGTAACGAAATAAATCGAACGAAAACAAATATGAATTAATTACATTCAATATATGTAACCTTCTCCGAAGAAAAGGGAAATAGTGTATCAAAAACTTGGGAAAATCGATAAAAATTAGAAAATATCGATTTTTCCAAGTTTTTGACACACTAGGTTTTTTGACACACCAGGTCCCTTTTCTCGAAGAAGGTCACATATAGTGCTTTGTGAATTAATTCACCGAATTTTTAAGTCAGAATTGAAAAACTTAATTAAGGAATTAATTCTTCAAATATCTGTGTAGAACTTATATTTTCTTTAATCAAGGCGCAGTGGACCCCAAAAAGAAATAAATTGAATCCAGCACCCCGTTTCTGTATTTCTCGCATCAAAAAAGTTTTCGCAAAAAACATGTGAAATGCAACCCTACTCTGCTTGATATAGGATGAGTCGCAGACAATAAAATATATATGAAACCAAATCAGCTAGTAATGCGCTGCATGTAAGTTATTTCTAATTTAATTAGGTATTTTACAAAACTACGTGTGTACTCGGTTATAAAAGTTACAATATCTGAAAGTTTTACGACTACAACTCCAGTCCATTTTATCATCGCTTAAATCACCCTGTTTAATGCAGGATGACCATGCATTTCTCGATGAGAAAACTTCTCGCATTAGCTACAGAAACGGGGTACATATATTATTAGCGCCAAATATAATTTTGACATGAATTGTCAAGAATTTTATGAATATTTGAAGAAATGCAACAGTAATATTTATATTGATTCAAATTGGAAGCGTTGAAAAATATTCATGAAACTCTTGATAATTCGTATCAAGAAATTATAAAAATGTACATTCCCGAAAATTTAATTTAATTTATGCAAAAAATTTGTTAATCGTTGTTTTTTTGTTTATTCAGTTACTAAAGGGTGGTTAAAGTTTAAGGGCCGATATTGATTTTGAATAAAACACAAATTATTTAGGAAATTATTGTCATTTCTTTTTATATGATAATATTGGTATGGTTCAATTATGTATGAAACAAAATATCGGCCAAATGGCCGCCGCTACCTCGGCGGCGCCGTTAATGTGCCGAATTATCTCATCCTTTAGCTCTTGAATTGTTGCTGGCTTATCGACGTACATCTTTTCTTTCAAATAACCCCAAAGAAAGAAGTCCAACGGTGTCAAATCACATGATCTTGGCGGCTAATTAACATCGCCACCACGTGAGACAACACGGCCATTGAATTTCTCGCGCAAAAGAGCCGTTGTTTCGTTGGCTGTGTGGCAAGTGGCACCATCCTGTTGAAACCACATATCGTCCAGGTCCACATTCTCAATTTTTGGCCACAAGAAGTCCGTTATAGCGAACACCATTCACGGTAACTGCTTGGCCAACCTCATTTCAAAGTACGACCCGATGACGCCGCCAGCCCATAAACCGCACCAAACACAAAAAACAGATGTTTTCACATTTCCTACAGACCCGATTTGCTGAAATTTGTGCACAATTCTACCGATTGTGGACACATTTGGTCGTATGGTTAACAGATGAAGCAGAAACATTGGCAGACTTAGGCCGGTCTGTCCATAATTCTTGTTCTATGATTATTTTTTTTTAAATATCAGTTAATCCTGTGTTTTTGATTGGGAAAATGTCTTCTAGTTTTCTAGGAAGATAATTTGTTGGAATCTAAGGGTCAGGTTTACAGGCAGAACTACACGCTGAAAAAAATCGCCCTGCAGGAAACATATTTGCTGGTGATATATATATGTTTGGAAGAACTGTCAAAATATATTTGCCGTGTTTTTAATATAATATATTTGCCAGCAAATATAATATTTTTGCCTGTAAACTTATGTATGTTTGAATCATATGAAATACATCTACTCGCAAATATATAAATGTTTGCAGGCAAAAATATATATATTTATCATTATTATATTTGCACTCCACAAAAATAATAATGATAAAATAAAAATGCAAATATATTTTTGTTTAAGTGGGAAAATATGACTAACATTCAAACATTACAGTGTTTACCTGGAGACATACGTATTATAACGATAAAAATAATATAATTGGAAACACACCTCAAACATAAGTATAGTAGTTTATAAACATATATATAATTGCCTGTAAATATATCTAACAATCTCTTTTTTCTGTGTGTAATATCGATTTTTGTCTTCAATATTCCTTAAATATGAAATGTTGTTTAAAAATTCTTTCGATCTTAGTTCTGGCTATAAGAGAAAAATTTCTTGGATTTAATAGTTTTTTTACGGAATAATTAGTTAGTATTACACTCATAGAAATAAATCTGTAAAAATAGCAGAAAAAGCAACTAAAAATTAGTTAAAAATAATTCTCCAGAAAGAACTGTTTTTTTTTTTTTTTGCTAAATACTAGTAAAATAAGAACAGCAAAAATAAAGCTGTTAAATTTGAAAAATTTTAGTTATATTTAAGTTAACTTTTAGTTAACTGAAAATGACAAATTGTATTGTAAAATCTACAGAAGATTTTACTAAATATTAGTAGACTAAAAATAGCAAAAATAAACTGTTATATCAATAATTTTTGGTTATTTTTAAGCTAAATTTAGTTGAATGCAAATAGCAGTCTATAATGTTAAATTAGCAGAAATATTTACTAAAAAAATTGTAAAACTGTAAATCTAACAGGTTTATTTTTGCTGTTCTTATTTTACTTGTATTTAGCAAAAAAATCTGCTAATTTAGCAGTTTCTTCTGTAGCATCATTTTTAACTAATTTTTAATTACTTTTTCTGCTATTTTTACAGATTTATTTCTATGAGTGTACTATTTTGTGGAAATTTCAATATGTTGTAGAAGCAAAAATTCGAGAAGAAAATGTCAGTTTTTGATCACCTCGGTAATTTAAGTGGTCAAAATATGGGGTAAGAATAGGTTCGTCAGAGGTGGATGAAAATATGAGACAGGTTGATCTTAGATTTCTTTTCTCCATCAAATATCAACATTTTATACTATACTGAGCATATAGCATTCCCTGCACTAGGTTTTCTTTAGAAAAAAGGATGAAATTATCAGAGTTTTCTATAAAAAACATTTAAAAATTTTGAAAATTTTATCAAAAGGGAGGTAGTTTTTTAAAAGTCTTTTTTTAGATTAAGGGTCTGAGAATGGGCAAATATATAGCCAAACATAAATGGGGCCCTTGCCCACCCCAGAAAAATGGTCTAAGTACGCCTATGAGCAGAAAGCTAACGTTGGTACATTATGTTAATAACAAAAGCAAGGATGTTAAATTTACATAAACAGTGGTACTGCTAATATAATAACAGTGGGAAAAGCTTTGCTTATAGATATATTAAAACAGAATTAATAGAATTTAAAAGTTGAACTTACAGCCTTTTTACTCCCACGTTGAAAGATCTTTCAAGCTGGAACAGTTAGCGCTGGTTTATGATGTAAATGATGATTTTATATGGATGAAATTATTGTACTTTATTAATTTTTATGAAACATTTTAATTAATTTCTCGGAATTAATTAAATTATTCACTCAAAAAAATATTTGTTATTCATATAAACCCGAAAAAAAGTTTTAGCGCGATCTGGCTATCGAATAGCTATCTCTGTTCTTTTCTCTATGTTTTGTTTGACACTTCACAACATCTAATATTTAGATAAATGCCAAAATGACATTACTTTTATCATATTTTACTTTAACTTTGGTTTTGCGAATTTTTAATTTATTTTTAATAAAATTTATTAATTTTAGTACATTTTTTTCCTATTTTCAGTGTTTTTAGTCTTAGCCAACTTTCAATTCGGAAATTTTTTTAGTCTTTTCATCTGTGGATTTTAAATTTAGCCAAATTTTATTTTACACTCACAACAAAACAAAACTACATAAGTTTTAACTTTAACAAAAAAATCTATTTAGTTTTAGAAAAAAAATGTTTTATAGGCAAGCAACTTTGGCTTGTTGCTGCTTCTGTTTTATATTAAGCGAATAGAAAATATTGCAATAGATTTACTGTAGGAATTTTTTTTTTTGAATTTATCGCAATGTATTTTTTCTCTTTTCAATTTTTATGGCTTTTTCCCACACTTTTGGCTTTTGTTATCTTTTTCCTAGAGTTTAGGGTTTTTCCAAGAATTTTTACTGCACTTTAGATTTTCTCAATATCACAAATTTTCACTTTTTCTACGCAGTTTTCACTCGATTTTCCTACCGTTTTGACTTACACAATAGCACTTTCACTGGTAGTATTTTTATATGCTGCCGATGAAAATTGTCGAAACCTTGCGGGTTTTCGTTGAGGTTTTCCCGTGCCTGATGAAAAATTAACCCAAAAGAATTAAGGTAAATAACCCGAAACTAGTATATCCTCTCCTCTCAGATTCCCTCTCAATGCAACCAAAGGTGGATGCTGTAATCAAAAGGTTATTTATTGTTAGGGGTTTTTTTATATGCGCATTGTACGTGTTTATGTTTGTTACCTTTTTGTTAGCTAACAACAGGGTATATGAAGAAAAGCTTTTGGTGCTCTTAATTTTGTGTAGAAATTTTAAGCTGGTTCTTTTTGGATCTTCCGATAGAATTTTTGAGAACCTGTAACGACCAAAGTCAGGAGCAGTGTTGGGGATTTCACAAAATTTTGGGGATCTTAGCCATGTTCTTAAGTATTCTTGGTGATTTCTGTTTTTGTCTTTTTTTTGTATATTGTGTATTTCATCTTAATTGAAAATATATAATTTTTCTGATGTACATTATTTTGTTAAAATACTTTTTAAAGTTGGCAATAATAGAAATATTAAGGAAATGACAGCCATATTATAACCTGCCCCATTTAAATCACTGAACGGTAATTAAACAGACTACTCTGCACATTCTCTAAATTGTGTTTTAACATTAATTTTATGACTCGTGGAGACGTCAAGTAAACCAAAATATGGTTTGTAGACCACTTTAAGCATGGTGCCTTGTACAAAGCATGCAAAGTTTACCACACTCTCAATGAAGTGCTTTTAATTTTTTTTGTGTCCTGTGATTTAACTATTTTTTTATGATTTATTGAAAAAAATCTTACAGCAAAAAATAGCTTTTTAGTAAAAATTCCATTTATTGCAAATATGCGTTTTTTTTCAAATCAAGAGTGGCCAAATTTTAGAAATATTCATTACATTTTGTGGTGTAGTGGTTAGCGCGTTGGACTACTAAACGTTAGGTTGCGGGTTCGATCCCCAACCAAGGCAACATCAATATATGAAAAATACAAATATGTATGAGTTTTTCCAAGGCTCAGCTGATACTAAAGTGATACTAAATAGTTGCTCAGGTGATACTAAATTTCAGCGCCCCCTACCGGTGAGTAGTGTAAGTTTTGATTTCCTATCTCTATAGGAAATAATATAATATCTCTGAAAATAATAACAAACAAAAAAGCAAATAAAAAAAGGAATTTTCAAATTGAATTATTTGAACAAATTTTTTCCGCTGGATTTTTTCTTATTTTGCGCAGTTTTCAGCAATTTTTGAGTTTTTAAATATAGGCTCAGCTGATACTAAAGTGATACTAAATAGTTGCTCAGGTGATACTAAATTTCAGCGCCCCCTACCGGTGAGTAGTGTAAGTTTTGATTTCCTATCTATATAATTAATTGTCTCTGAGTTTTTCTATCCCTTATACAGCGCAGCGTCCTCCTTCGGTGTTCCCATAGCACTAAACATCACCGAAGTAAAATAATATAACATGGCTATGAACTAACATAACAAAGTTCGCCAAATCTTCATAAGATGGCGCGCAACAACTGTTCTAATATTCGACATCTCGCGCAATTACAGTGTTGCCATATTTGAAGCCCTTCATCTTTCACCACCTTTCACTTCTTCTCTATCCCCTTTCCAAAGGAAGCAACACGTTAATACATAGGAAAATTTTCTTGAGTGTTACTTCTCCTTAAAAAAAAATTGTATTCCGTGAATGAATATTAAAGAAAATATAAATGTTGAAACTTACACACCTTTTGTAATTTTTAATTTCTCATGAAAGGCAATCGCGAATCAAATCGGCTTTTTTTAGAATAGAAAATAAAAACGGCAGTCTTTAAGTGGGTACATAGAGTTCCAGGTTAAAAAATATAATTAAAACAGAAATCCAAAGGTCAGATTTTGTCGTAGAATGGTCGATATATATTTTTTTCATAGTAAAAATAAATTTGATAAGTTTTTTCTAAACCAACTTAAATAATGAATACCCTATCTGACTGAATGTGTTCATTTTAATGTTTTTATATTAGTTTATAATACTTAGTTATATTAATACTTTCTTGAATTGATTGAAAATCATTATCTCTAATATTAACAAACAAAATTTAATTTTCAGTAAAAATGGGTTTTTATTTCACATTCGTATTAAAAACAATATTGAGGAATTATTTGGGAATTTCGAAATTTGTTTTGGGGGTTTTTGGGTATTTCAATTTGTCAAATGGGGGAATGAGCACAAACTTTTCTGGCAACGCTGGTCAGGAGTTCGTTTAGGCCAACACTTAAGGGCGGATTATGGGACCGTAAAAGTAAATGTGATGTAAACTGCACCGTACCGTGGCTAAAAAGTACACTTATAGATTACCGTACACCATACATGAGACTAATTAATTATTTGGACAAATTAATTGGTGATTTCATTACCATTAAATTGAAACTAATGCTAATGAAATTTTTAGCATTATTATTACTTGGCCTAATGCTAATGCTTTGAAATACATCGATTTCATTACTAATGCCAATTGTATAGTAAATTCATTACGATTACTAATGCCTCAATTATAAGAAAGAATTGGCATTTGTAAACGTCATTTTATAGATTTCAAATTCATTTCTGAGCTTGCAAATGCGGAATGCGAAAAGGGTTTTGTGGTATAAAAAATTAATTAAAATACTTAATCAGCGATTTATATTGTGCAAAGGAATATACTAGGTGTGTTTGGGTACTTTTCCAGTAAAGTCCAGTAAAAATTACTCAGTAACAAATTTACAGAGAGTAAGGCAAAATTTACTCACAAAAAGAAAAATATCTAAAAATGTACCCAAACAGAAAAATCACTAGAAAACATTTAAATTATAAAAAAAATTAAATAGCGATAAATCCCTAAATTGCACGAACTTTTTAGGTTCTGTTGAAAAATTTCACAAAAATAACTATATTTTTCAAACTTCTTAAAACTTTCTTAAAAAATTATTGATACATCGCCAAATTTTTCGAACTTTTTTGTTTTCCATAAAAATTTACCGATAAATCGCTGAATAATAATGATTCAAAAATTCTGTCAAGGAAATAAATGTAAAAAAATGCTAAGAAAATGTGAAGACTGTCTTAAAAAGAAAAATCGATAGTTTTCCCGCTAATAGCTAAATTATATTTTATCCCCCTAAACGAGTTGAAGTATCGCTAGATTTGCCGAGAAAATAGCTAAATTGGCAACAATTATTAAAATAGCTGATTGCGAAATAAACCTATTCAAATTAATGGATTAATAAATAAAACCTAATAAAATGATCACTTACTTACCCTTCCATCGTAAATAAGCTTATATTTAAATATTTTTTATTTTTACAAAAAATTATTTCAAACTTATTTAGACAAATGTTTTGTTACTTAAATCATATATTTTAAATCATACGCAAACACACTTATTGATGCAAGAATTTAACTTTTTGTAAAATTATTTTCGCAAACTTTTTTTTACAAAAACCACACTTAAAAAATTGCAAAATAATGGCGGAACGCGAAAAAAAGCTTTATGGTACAAAAACTTTATCAGCGATATTCATTCTGCAAATAAATATTTATACTGGTGTAAGAATTTTCCTTTTTGCAAATTTTTTTCCCGCGACATTTTTTCGCGATTTTTTTTTTCAACTAGCCACCGAACTTTGTTCTATGAAATGGGTGTTATAGTCCCTAGATTATAAATAAAAAAAAACGCACTTTAAAAATTGCCAAATAATCGCGGAACGCGAAAAAAGACTTTATAGTACAAAAGTTGAATTAAAAAACTAAATCAGCGATTTTTATTCTGCAAACCAACATACTGATGTAAGAATTTTCCTTTTTGTAAATTTTTTCCCGCGACTTTTTTCGCGATTTCTTTTTTTAATTAATCACAGAACTTTGTTCTATGAATTGGGTATTATGGTCCCTAGATTATAAATTTTAAAAAACCACACTTAAAAAATTGCAAAATAACCGCGGAACGCGAAAAAAGACTTTATGGTGCAAAAGTTGAATTAAAAAACTAAATCAGCGATTTTTATTCTGCAAACAAACATACTGATGTAAGAATTTTCCTTTTTGTAAATTTTTTTTCCGCGACTTTTTTTCGCGATTTCTTTTTTCAATTAATCACAGAACTTTGTTCTATGAATTGGGTATTATAGTCCCTAGATTATAAATTTTAAAAAACCACACTTAAAAAATTGCAAAATAATCGCGGAACGCGAAAAAAGACTTTATGGTACAAGAGTTGCATTTTTGTTTGATTAAGTTTTTTATATATTTTTGAGGCATAAAGCCTTTTTTCGCGTTCCGCGATTATTTTGCAATTTATTACTTGTGGTTATTTAGAATCATAACCTAGGGTCTATAAGCCCAATGCCGCGCAAAAGAAATTTTGCAAAAAGGAAAATTCTTACATCAGTATATTTGTTCGCAGAATGAAAACCGCTGATTAAGTTTTTTAATTAAATTTTTGTAGCATAAAATCTTTTTCGCGTTTCACGATTATTTTACAATTTTTCAAGTGCGGTTTTTTAAATATATAATCTAGGGACCATAATACCCAATTCATACCCAATTCATAGAACGAAGTTCTGTAATTAATTGAAAAAAGAAATCGCGAAAAAAGTCGCGGAAAAAAAATTTCCAAAAAGGAAAATTCTTACATCAGTATGTATGTTTGCAGAATAAAAATCGCTGATTTAGTTTTTAATTCAACTTTTGTACCATAAAGTCTTTTTTCGCGTTCCGGGGTTATTGTGCAATTTTTTAAGTGTGGATTTTTAAAATTTATAATCTAGGGACTATAATACCCAATTCATAGAACAAAGTTCTGTGATTAATTGAAAAAAGAAATCGCAAAAAAAATCGCGGGAAAAAATTTCGAAAAAGGAAAATTCTTACATCAGTATATTTGTTTGCAGAATAAAAATCGCTGATTTAGTTTTTAATTCAACTTTTGTACCATAAAGTCTTCTTTCGCGTTCCGCGGTTATTTTGCAATTTTTTAAGTGTGGTTTTGTAAAATTTATAATCTAGGGACTATAATACCCAATTCATAGAACAAAGTTCTGTGATTAATTGAAAAAAGAAATCGCGAAAAGAGTCGCAGAAAAAAAATTTACAAAAAGGAAAAATTTTACATCAGTATGTTTGTTTGAAGAATAAAAATCGCTGACTTAGTTTTTTAATTCAACTTTTGTACCAGAAAGTCTTTTTTCGAGTTCCGCGGTTATTTTGCAATTTTTTAATTGTGGTTTTTTTAAATTTATAATCTAGGGACTATAATACCCAATTCAAAGTTCTGTGATTAATTAAAAAAATAAATCGCGAAAGAAGTCGCGGAAAAAAAATTCCGAAAAAGGAAAATTCTTCCATCAGTATGTTTGTTTGCAGAATAAAAATCGCTGATTTAGTTTTTTAATTCAACTTTTGCACCATAAAGTCTTTTTTCGGTTTCCGCGGTTATTTTTCAATTTTTTAAGTGTGGTTTTTTAAAATTTATAATCTAGGGACTATAATACCCAATTCATAGAACAAAGTTCTGTCATTAATTGAAAAAAGAAATCGTGAAAAAAGTCGCGGGAAAAAAATTTACAAAAGGAAAATTCTTACATCAGTATGTTTGTTTGCAGAATGAAAATCGCTGATTAAATTTTTTAATTAAATTTTTGTACCATAAGACTTTTTTTCGCGTTCCGCGATTATTTTGCAATTTTTTAAGTGCGGTTTTTTAAAATTTATAA
Source organism: Leucophora obtusa (assembly GCA_949987735.1). NCBI lineage: Eukaryota > Metazoa > Arthropoda > Insecta > Diptera > Anthomyiidae > Leucophora > Leucophora obtusa. The sequence continues at coordinate 247,819,337 of OX465295.1, forward strand.
TCTAGGGACTATAACACCCATTTCATAGAACAAAGTTCGGTGGCTAGTTGAAAAAAAAGCAATCTATCCATCCCCCTTTTTTTTGTAAACAAAAGCTTTTTTTTACTCAATTGTTCATAGTTTTTAAGGCATTAGTGCGATTTCATTAGCATTAGTATTACAAATTCTAATGCCAGAAAATTTCAGTACCATTAAATGGTAATGAAATTTTTTTGCCATTAGCATTAGTCAACTAATGATAATGAAATTTCAATGCCAATGAAAAAATCCCAAGTATGCCGTAAACGACATTACTATTTAGCATCTATTTCATGTGGTTTTATATTTTATTCTAAAATTTTCCATTTATTTGGTAATTTTTATTCCTTATTTGTTGTTTGAATCAATTTTCTTTATTCATTTCATATTTTTTCCGACTAAAATCATCAGCTGTTTCGATGCCGGATAGGAAATTCTGATTTCAACAGAATGATCCTGCAAGTACGTTTACATTTACGTGTTATTAACCATTCGTATTAGAGATGAGCGATCCGGTGATTTTTGAATAACGCTGCTTCCAGTGATCGTGATTTTCAAATCACCGTTCTTTTAAACAGTGACCGTGATCACGGGTTTGTAATAGAGATGGGCGATCCGGCGATTTTTCAGTAACATTGTTCGCAGTGAATGTGATTTGCAAATCGTTGTACTTTTAAACTGTGATCGTAATCACGGTTTTTCTATGTGATAAATAAACGAAATAATATTTATGGCGAGTTTTTAAGATGTCAGTTAAACTTGATTTAGTTAAACCGAAAACGAATTTTGTCAGCCATTTCAAAGTTTATTAACAAAAATTTGCCGGAAAAACTTTTTCTCGAGTATAATTTATCTCTTTATTGAAATAAAACAAAATAAACCACATTTTAAAAGCAGTATTCCAGTTACATACTGCCTTTTAAACTAAGTTTTATTCAGAAGAGTGTGAAAGCAAGTCACTGTTATTGAAAAAAAAAAACATGTATTACTGTGCACAATGAAGTTTGCAAGAAAGAATAGTACAAAAATATTAAAAGAACGACATTCCGAGTAACTGCGATTTGAAATATTTGATCACTGCCGTTACCAGTGATTTATCAATAACTGTGATTAAATCACCGGTATGAAAATATTGCTCATCTCTAATTCGTATACATTTCTTCTTGTGGTTTCGAAACAGCTGATTCGTTACAGATACGTTTACGGTTGGGTAACTCAGCCTTTAGTATTTGTTGTTCATGAATTTTATATTTTTTTTTAAGATTAAACTAATTTACTTTTTTGTTTCGAATTAAATTTAAATATGTGTTACCTGGTACTGATTTAAATCCTAGGTGCATGACTGTGCTAACTACAAGTACGCCACCTGATTGTCAATGTTAATACTAGAGTATTATTATTACAACTCTGAGTATTGAACAGCAGCGTTGCCAGAAAAGTTTGTGCTCATATTTGGCCATTTGACAAATTGAAATCCCCAAACATCCGCAAAACAAATTTAGAAATCCCCAAATATTTCCCCAATATTGTTTTTAATACGAATTTGATAAAAACCCATTTTTTCTGAAAATTAAATTTTTTTTGTTAATATTAGAGATAATTATTTTCAATCAATCAATTCAAGAAAGTATTAATATAGTCTTAAACTAATATAAAAACATTAAAATGAACACATTCAGTCAGATTAAGTATGCATTATTTTAGTTGGTTTCGAAAAAACTTATTTATCAAATTTATTTTTACTATGAAAAAAATTATTTCGACCTTCCACGACAAAATCTGACCTTTGGCTTTCTGTTTTAATTATATTTTTTAACCTGGAACTCTATATACCCACTTAAAGTCTGCCATTTTTATTTTCTATTCTAAAAAATCCCGATTTGATTCGCGATTGCCTTTTACGAGAAATGAAAAATTACAAAAGGTGTGTAAGTTTCAACATTTATATTTTCTTTAATATTCATTCACGGAATACAATTTTTTTTTAAAGAGAAGTAACACTCAAGAAATTCTTCCTATTAATTAACGTGTTGCTTCCTTTGGAAAGGGGATAAAGAAGAAGTGAAAGGTGGTGAAAAATGAAGGGCTTCAAATATAGCAACACTTTAATTGCGCTTGATGTCGAATATTAGAACAGTTGTTGCGCGCCATTTTATGAAGAGTTGGCAACTTTGATAAGCTTTTTAGTTCATAGCCCTGTTATATTATTCTACTTCGGTGGTGTTTAGTGCTATGGAAATACCGAAGGAGGACTCTGCGATGTATGAGGGATAGAAAAACTCTTACATATTAGTGTTTTTCATAAATTGATGTTGCCTTGATTGGGGATCTAACCCGCGACCTAGAGTGTAATAGTCCAACGCGCTAACCACTACACCACAAAATGTAATGAATATTTCTAAAATTTGGCCAATGTTGATTTGAAAAAAACGCATGCTTGCAATAAATGAGACTTTTATTAAAAAGACGTTTTTTGCTGTAAGCTTTTTTTTCAATAAATCATAAAAAAATAGTTAAATCACAGAACACAAAAAAAATTAACAGTCCTTCATTGAAAGTGTGGTAAACTTTGCATGCTTTGTACAAGGCACCATGCTTAAAGTGGTCTACAAACCATATTTTGGTTTACTTGACGTCTCCACGAGTCATAAATTTAATGGTAGCATTCAGCAGAGAAACCTTACACTGATAGCGGTGACTTGTAGCGTTTAGTGATTAGTTACTCTGCTGAACGATATTTTCTTTGTTTTGTTTTTAAATAAAATTTTTCTATATTTTCCTTCAGTTTCTTTAAATTTTTGTTTTTGAGTTATATTTGTATGTTTTTATTTGTCATTCTTAAAATAAAAATATTTTTAAAATCAACAACAACAAATGTATCACTAATTGATCAAAAGTAGCAAACATTTTTTACGCTACCAAAATATGACAGCGATACCTGAGTGCTCAGACTGAGCGGTTAGTGATCAGGTCGTTCAGCAGATAGTTGTACAACTGTTGTAGAACTGTTGACTATTAAAGTGTATCTGCCGAACGCACCCAATGTTAAAACACTATATAGGGAATGTGCAGACTAGTCAGTTTAATTACCGTTCAGTCATTTAAATCGGGCAGGTTATGATATGGCTGTCATTTCTATAAAATTTCTATTATTGCCAATTTTAAAAAGTAGTTTAACAAAATAATGTACATCAGAAAAATTATATATTTTAAATTAAGATGAAATACACAATATACAAAAAAAAGACAAAAACAGAAATCCCCAAAAATACTTAAGAACATGGCTAAAATCCCCAAAATTTTGTGAAATCCCCAAATCCCTCCCCACGAAAATCTGTCCAAAACCCGAAGTTGAAATCCCCAATTTGGGGCGAAATCCCCTTATCAGAGAACACTGTTCAACAGTGGCTATTAGAGATGAACGATATTTTCATACCGGTGATTTAATCACAGTTATTGATAAATCACTGGTAACGGCAGTGATCAAATATTTCAAGTCACAGTTATTTAGAATGTCGTTCTTTTAAAATTTTTGTACTATTCTTTCTTGCAAACTTCATTGTGCACAGCAATACATGTTTTTTTTCAATAACAGTGACTTGCTTTCACACTCTTCTTTATAAAATGTCTCCTTCTATCGTGTCTTTGTTACCGGTCGCAACTATTTTTCTTTTAAGGCCGAGTTTTTAGGAAGTGGATTATCTTTAAACTTAGTTTAACGCAGTTTGTAACTGGAATACTGCTTTTAAAATGTGATTTATTTTGTTTTATTTCAATAAAGAAATAAATTATACTCGAGAAAAAGTTTTTCCGGCAAATTTTTGTTAATAAACTTTGAAATGGCTGACAAAATTCGTTTTCGGTTTACCTAAACCAACATCTTAAAAACTCGCCATAAATATTATTTCGTTTATTTATCAGAAAATCGAAGTCTTTTCAATAGAAAAACCGTGATCACGATCACAGTTTAAAAGAACAACGATTTGCAAATCACATTCACTGAGAACAATGTTACTGAAAAATCGCCGAATCGCCCATCTCTATACAAACCCGTGATCACGGTCACTGTTTAAAAGAACGGTGATTTGAAAATCACGATCACTGGTAGCAGCGTTATTCAAAAATCACCGGATCGCTCATCTCTAGTGGCTATGTAAATGTTGTTAGCAGCGTTGCCAGAAAAGTTTGTGCTGAAATCCCCATTTGACAAGTTGAAATCCACAAAAATCCCCAAAACAAATTTCGAAATTCCAAAATATTTCCCCAATATTGTTTTTAATACGAATTTGAAATAAAAACCCATTTTTATTGAAAATTAAATTTTATTTCCCAGCTACCCAGCAAAAACATGATAATGACAGGCCATTACCATACGGATTACCAAGTAATGACAGGTCATTACCTTTTCCATTACTTCAAAATACAAAATAATGACTTACTGATATAAGTTATAGAAGTACTTATATATTCATGCAAAGTAATCACTTACTGGTAATTGATTAAATAAGTACTGATTTGGCCTTTTTTATATTAATATTTTATTTATTAAATTGTTTCGAACATTTTTCCAACTGAATAGAAAATTTTCCGAGGTAAAAAGGTTTTTTTTTTCCAATATGACCAACTATTTCACAATGTATGGTAACCACTTATTTCCAAACTTCTGAGTAACCACTTATTCTATCTTTATGAGTAACTACATATTCTTTCGCTATGGGTAACGCGTTATTCGCACTTTTTTTGTAAGCGAGAGGGTAATGATCACCCATGAATTTTTGGACATCGCGAACAAAAGTAATGTTGAGAGTAAATAGCCTGGTAAGTAGTGAAACCCTTTGTGTGCTACTTACTCGTTTAATTACTCGGTAATGTCTGTTTTTGCTGGGTAAAAATCGACATATATGAATACATACAGGTAAAATGATTATTCATGCATGCCCTGTTAAAAATCGATTATACATGAGCACATATGATTCATGCATGCCCATATGCATCAATATATGATCCATATGTGTGCATGAATGATTCATATATGCTCATATGAATTTCCATATATGTTCATATGTGTGCATTAGAGATGAGCGATATTTTCATACCGGTGATTTAATCACAGTTATTGATAAATCACTGGTAACGGCAGTGATCAAATATTTCAAGTCGCAGTTACTCGGAATGTCGTTCTTTTAATATTTTTGTACTATCCTTTTTTGCAAACTTCATTGTGCACAGTAATACATGTTTTTTTTCAATAACAGTGACTTGCTTTCACACTCTTCTTTATAAAATGTCTCCTTCTATAATGTCTTTGTTACCGGTCGCAACTATTCTTCTTCTAAGGCCCAGTTTTTAGGAAGTGGATTATCTTTAAACTTAGTTTAACGCAGTTTGTAACTGGAATACTGCTTTTAAAATGTGGTTTATTTTGTTTTATTTCAATAAAGAAATAAATTATACCCAGCAAACAAAGATGATCATTAATGACTCAGAAATGATCTCAAAAAACATAAACATTTTCCCACTTTTTCCTATGAAAGTGGTCCGACCAAAAGAGCCCCGTGTGTACTCAGAAATGACTCAGAAAAAAGAACGTATAAAATCGAAATTTTGCTCATAAATTTAAATAATTTTGGAATCTTCTTTGAGTACGAAAAATGAACCCTTGTTTTGAGACAGCTTTTTAGAATGTAGAGACAACTTTTTGGATTGTTTTCAGAGGGTTCATATTTTATACCGAAAAAAAGAGGGTTTTCAAAAAAACAATAATCATTGCTATGAGCCATTATTTATGAGCGCTCCGAAATTGCTGGCTGGGTACTCAAGAAAAAGTTTTTCCCTCAAATTTTTGTTAATAAACTTTGAAATGGCTAACAAAATTCGTTTTCGGTTTAACTAAACCAAGTTTAACTGTCATCTTAAAAACTCGCCATAAATTTTATTTCGTTTATTTATCAGAAAATCGCAGTCTTTTCCATAGAAAAACCGTGATTACGATCACAGTTTAAAAGTACAACGATTTGCAAATCACATTCACTGCGAACAATGTTACTGAAAAATCGCCGGATCGCCCATCTCTATTACACTCACAATAACTTTACCGTAAAAGTTCAACAGTTGTTTAAAAAGTAAATCAGTAAAGTCGTTTTAATTGAATAAGTAGTTAAATTGCAAAGAAATATATTTTTTAACTTTTTCTATCAGTCATTCAATAAATAAAATACACAAAATACGGACTTTCGGTAGAAGTTAAAATATCCAATCAAAATTTTCTGTTAAAAACAATCAGTTGTTAGAATACAATTAATTTTAAAATAAACGATAAATCTATTATTTTTACCGACTTTGCCAGTTAATTAAATAACAATTAAAAATAAACGACAAAATACAATTGTTTTAAACGAAAAATGGGTAGTCCTTTTTTTAACTTATTTTCTATTGTTTTAATGCATATATTCGGTTGATTTTAAGGAAATAATATTGTGAGTGTACAAACCCGTGATCACGGTCACTGTTTAAAAGAACGGTGATTTGAAAATCACGATCACTGGTAGCAGCGTTATTCAAAAATCACCGGATCGCTCATCTCTAGTGTGCATTAACGAAATTTGAGGTAATATTAGGGTGACCATTTTTTTCTGACTTTAAATCAGTACAAATTTAAAAAAAAAAATATGATTATGCAGCCAACCTAATTTGTTGTCAACCGAATGGTTTGGTTGAGGCAACAAAATTTTTCGGTTAACCATCCTAAAAAAAACCTTACACATTTCGCCCTATAGAGACCCCAAGACAAAATATATTTTTCGCATGAAAAAACTCCAGTTTTTTAAGTACAGGAAACGGACCCAGTATTTAGAAATTTCAATGATCTGTTCCCATTCCTTTTCTAATTTTTTTTTAACAAAGTGATGTAACATAGCCATGCTACGAATGGACCCCAGGATAGTTAATTTTTCCGAATTTTTATTCAGGCCAACGAATTTCTGTTGTCACGAGCAAATTGCATTGTCTAAATTAATTTGCTATATTTACAAACTAACCCATCGATTGGCTACAAATTTAGCTGTCAGAACAAATCTTTTTTCTATTTGATAATTTCTGCATGATTTCTGAAATAAAAACTTCACCTTTTGGCTACGTTTTTCTACAAAAACACGTAACGTTTTTAAAAATGAAAATTTTAAGGTTTTGTGTACTTTTTCCTATTGAATATTCCAAAGATTCGAAAATGTTTCCTTAGAAATACACACTTGTATTTCTTCAGATTTTAAGAATTTTTGTACGGAAAAATCTTCAGCTTTCGATGGCGTTTCCTATACTCAGAAAGCAGAATCATTCTGACAACCGGATAATTAAAATATTTTTAAGTATTTTTAAAATATTTTCAAATAACTGCCCTACGGGAAATTTTAAAATACTGTCACCGAACTGGCCCCTTTATATGAAATAGACTTCTCACTTTTACATGGCGTTGTCATAGGAGGTGGCAATTGACCCCTTGTGACATGTCACAAGACAAATCGCAGGACAGGTCCCTGAACTTTGTTTTTTATGAAAGTTCAGTAACCTATCCTAGGATTTGTCTTGTGACATGTCACAATGGGTCAATTTCCACCTTCTATGACCACGCCATGTAAAAGTGACCAGTCTATTTCATATAAAGGGGCCAGTTCGGTGACAGTTTGTTAAAAGTTCCCGTAGGGTGTTGTATCAACTGATGTTCTATTATCGCAGTATCAATCTGTGTATGAAACTACATATTAGATTACCAAATTTACATGTAGAAAAATCATTTTGAATGATTTCTGGTAGAGAAAACCTCTCACAATAACAAAAATTTATCCTGCATTTTGACTTTCTTTTACTTAAAAAATTTAATATTTTTTTAAATGCCAAAAATCAGTACAATCTACACGACTTTTTCATCAGTATACGTGACCAAAAATCAGTACATGTACTGATCAAATCAGTACGAATGCTCACCCTAGGTAATATTTACATACATGATCAAAAATCTTCATATGTTTCCATACATGATCATGTGTGTACATTAACGAAAATTGAGGTAATATGTTCATGTATGATCACATATGAATACATATGAACACATATGAATCCTACATGGAAGTATATGGACATGTATGAATTTGTATGACTTCATATACCAGCATGTGTGAGTTCACACATGCTTTTTTCCTTTATATCTTTGGTATTTACAGTCGGATCTTAAAGTATGATACATCGATGTTTTTATCTCGAGGAGACCATTTGCTCTAAGGACATTTTGACCTCAAGTATCCCGTTCTAGTAGTTACCCACCAGATCTCAGTTGCTACCACCCTAATGTCAGAAAATTAAAGCTCGCAAAAAATTATTAAACTTTTGCTAAGGAAGTTTTTTGCTAAACCCAGTAGACATTTTTTTTATATATTGGTTGCCGAACGTAGGGGTCGCCTTTTTAAATTTTTTTTAAATGGATTTTTATTATATAGCCAAACACAGGTCTCCTCGAGGCAAAAAAAATCGATATATCACACTTTAAAATCCGATTTTAAATGCCAAAGCAAAAAATTAAAAAAATTTTTTAAAATCGCCTTCCAAAAATACATCATATTGGAGGATGTACGGCGAACTTTTGTTCGAATTTGGTTGCAATCAGTCAATATTGGTTGAAATCGGATATTGTAATGTAATTCGGTGCATCGACTTATACTGTATCTGCCCAACTTCGAAACCTATTGATTATGGTTCAAATCGTTCAGTGTTTAGACCTAGTGTCCATATAAAGGTTTCTCCCAAAATTTACTTTCTCGCACGCTACAGGTCTCAAATATGAATTAATTTTAATGAAATTAGGTATGCTGATTCAAATGGGCCTACGGAAACGCTTATTGATTTGTTTTAGAATTGGTAAATTTTTAGATCTAGTGCTTGTAAAAAGGTCCCCCAAAAATTTGATCTCCGCACTCTATAGTTCGCAAATATTCGCATGCTACAGTTCGCAAATACGAAGATATTTTAATGAAATTTGGTACGTTGATATACATCGTTTTGTAGACAAATTTTGACACAAGTCCATTTCAAGCCATTCGAATTTCAGATCAAAACATTAGTTGGCTTTCAACCAGACTGTTGTAGGATATCATATATTCGGGCATGACGACTATACGATATCTTACACTAGTCTGGTTGAAAGCCAATTGGCTTCGTCCTTGGGCCGCTATAAGTCTGTGTACCATATTTTATCAAAGTATCTTAATACCTTTATACGGGCACTAGGTCTAAACATGGACCGATTCGATGTAAAATCAGTAGGCTTTATTCATCAGCCCATTTGAATCCGTGTACCAAATTTCATTAAAATATCTTCATATTTGTGACCTGTAGTGTACAAAACAATTAAATTTTGGGGCACCCTTTATATAGGTACTAGGTCTAACCATGCACCGATTTTAACCAAAATCAAATGGGTTTGTCCCTGGGCCAAAATAAGTTAGTGTACCAAATTTTGTAAAAATATCTTAATATTTGCGATTTTTACCGGGCGCACAAGGATATATGGACAGACGGACGGACGGACAGACAGACGTATATCGTTACATCGAAACAAACTGTTATTCTGAATCAATCGGTATACTTAAAGATGGGTCTAGTTCCAATATTTTTTGCAATTACAAACATAAGCACAAACTTATTATACCCTGTCCAAATAATGGTGCAGGAAATACTAAAACATATTTTGGTATTTCCGCAAGCTCGAAATCGATTTTAGACCTATGGTTTCTAGGGCAAAGTTGCTTAGAATTCTTCGTAGAATAATTCCCCCCCCACGATTTCTTGTCACAAAAATTGACCCGCCCTATTGTACACACATGTGGATATTACCTCAAATTTCGCTAATGCACATGTGTGGACATTAGGTGGGGCGATTAGCATGGAAGGAAAAAAATCTTAATGGGCGCTTCGCATTTCTGATTCTTGGGATTATACTGAGCAAAAAAGTCCACTAGACCATACGTCTACGGTGATAATCGAGCTTCCAGATTTTGACTTGCAGTTTTTTCTCAGACTTTTGTCACGTTTTTTTGGATATTTTGGCCTATAACAGCCAAACCATTGAGATAATCGATCCAATACTAAGACAAAAATTGTAGTCAAGACAATAGTTAAGAACTCTCTAGTACATCGCAAAAGCATTAGAACGCTCCTTCAGGCAGTTTTGGCCTTGTGAAATTTTTCGTGAAAATATTGATAAATTACCATTTTCAGTTGTTCATAGCGCAAAATCATAAAAATGTTCTATTTCTTATTTTTTTCCACTTTTTTTATCCAAAAATATAATGTTTTTTTTTTGTTTTGTTCAATATTTATTTTAAAAATTATGAGAAATTCATTTAAAGTACAAAGTAATTGTATTGGTAGAGACAAGGTATGAATCAAGAAGAAAGCAATTATTGTTTTAAACGATTTCACATCAAAAATTCCAATTCAGTGTATTTTTCATTCAAAGATTGCCTTCCAAATCTTTTCGAGATTCCATACGAGGCGCTTTCTTTCGGCCTTCAGATACAGATGCCATTATACCTTCACGGTTTTTGTCGATTGAACGCTCCGTACCTTGAATATGACAAGGTATTAGTGGGTCTGGAAATGGTGGATTTTCATCATCTACACATTCGAGGTATTGTTGTAAATGCTCATACGGAATTTTCCTGGTAAATGGCGGTTCATATAACAATGCTTTGTCCTCTAAATCGATCATGGGAACGTAATCCGTACAATCAAAATTTATGCTTGGTTTTACATATTCGCGAAGATCAGTTAAATCGCATACGTCGTCGCGAATATACAATATTTTTTTGAGTGCCAATATACGAATTTCTTTACAATCATCGAATAACATGCTCAACAAAACATTTTCACTATGTGCGAAATAGGAATTATTCTGTATTACGGTATTTACGATGTTCCGTAAGTTGTCTGGTAAATATTGCGTCTACTGGATGAATTTTCCAAGCAGAGCACTACCGTATACAGCCGAATTGTAGTATTTGACGTTGAAATACATGGGAACATACACTTTCATGATGTACCTTGCCAAAATTTGTAAATTTTGTGATGGGTTTTCTGTCGCAATATAAACACGGAGCAATCTACTAGCTTTTGTTATCCATCTCGAATGTCCTACCGGTCCAGGTTTGTTGTTTGCACGATTAATTGAGCAACCACTATTTGAAACGGCTTGGGCAATTTGGTATAGATATTTAACGTCCGTGGAAAGTTGATTTTCAGCATCTGTACTCATTGGAGGAATGTGTTCAAGTGGAATAAGTTGAAAATTTTCGGTATCCTGAAAAATGTTTAGATTATTTCTATAAAAAAATTACAAAACTATATCGTATAGAGAAAGAAGTACATAAAGTTTTTATATTTACTTGTAATGTATTGCAAATATCTATCCTTTGAGCTAACGATCCAGTGCTTTTTGTCGGTCCAGTAGTGGCCGATTTTTCGACAGCGTTGTACAGATGTCGGAATGGCAATTCGTTGAAATGAAGTAAACAGATAAACCAATGTATTGGTCTATCTAGATAGCGTTCGATGAGATGCAATACACCTCCAGATGTACCAGTGTTTGCCACCTCACCGTCACTACAGACGGCAATTAAATTTTCAAGTGAAAGATTTTTAGATTTGAAAAATGCAATCAATTCGGCTTGTTTCGCTTTGGAGGTTTCGCCTTTGCCTTCTAAATTCACATAGCCAATTAGTGACGATTGTAGTTCATGTATTACTACTAGGTGTGGTTCTTTTCGCATTGTAGTGTGATATACTTCATTAATTTTCTCCAGAGTTAATGAATCATTTTTGCGACCATCAAACGAAAAAGCGATCAACGATTCACCATCGTGATTTGCTCGTAAAATATCGTGTCTCGATTTTGCACGCTCTCGGCTCACTTTTCTTTTATCCATAATAATGTTTCACCTCGCTCATCCTTAAACTGTATGTCAGCGAATAAAACTGAAGCCAAAACAGATGCTAATCGATCGGATACCCTTATGGTGTACTATATCGTGGAGTATACATTCTTCACACGGTTGGTGTATGGATTTCCGAACCAGAAGGTTCATAGTTTTCCAATTCACGCACATCTGATGCGGTTGGTTGAAATATTGGATCAGATGATGCAACTGAATGTAAAGATGGTAATACATTCGATATTTCTGTTTCGACTGGCAAATATTCAGGTATTATAAGTCTGCGTTCGTTATGCTGATCCAACATGAATTCTTGAAGTCGGTCAGGAATTTTGCCACAATTACATCGAGCTGTTTTGAGCTGGCATTTACATTTTCCGATGTAAAATATTTTCGTTGTGCTGTCAACAAATTCTCTGAATTTAGCATCATTTTTTGTTTGTCTCTTACAAGCTTCACGGTAATTTTTCAATAATCTGCCCAATTTCTTAATAATATTTTTTTTTCCAATAACCTCAATATTTAATTTGTTCCAAATTTGTATCAATTTGTCGCAAACGTGTGGGGGAATGTGTCTTATGAAAACATTTTATTTGCGTTTTTGCAACGAGCGGCCAAGAAAAAATAATGTTTCAAAATGTCGCTCGTAGTTGGAAGCGAAATATCGTCTAATTCAGCCTCTAAACCGAATGCCAATACGTTTTGCGAAGGCATATGTTCTAGATTTGATGATGACGCTGATGATTCTGGCTGCGTCTCCATCTCCACATTCTCTGTATTATCAGAATCCACTGGATTATCCATGTTTTTTATATCTTAAATAAAAAATATGTTTTTTATTAGCACTGCACAGTTTTTACACGAAACAATTATTTCTAAAACTTACATTTGCGGCAGATATTTTAAAATGCGTATTTAATTTTATGTGTATTTGATGCTGTGATCGCTTACAATAAACTAACAAAAATGCGTCAAATGAACTGAAAACAATAGAAGAATAAAAAATAAGAAATAAAATAAATAGAATAAAATAATATGTTCAGAGAAATTGTAGCCCGAGACAATAGCTACAACTTTACCTTTGAAAATAAGTCAAAATTTCAAATAGTTTACGAAATATGAGCCCAAGAAAATTTGCAAATTTTCCAAAAAAATAAAGTCAGAGAAAAAACTGCAAGTCAAAATCTGTAAGCTCGATTTTCACCGTAGGCATATGGTCTAGTGGACTTTTTTGCTCAGTACAATCCCAAGAATCAGAAACGCGAAGCGCCCATTAAGATGTTCAAATCGCCCCATCCTAGAGGACATATATGATGCATAGGGCGGGTCGATTTAATAATCGCCCATGGCTCAGTGAAAATCGTATTCTAGGGATCAAAATAAGAAACTTTGCTGAAGGAACCATACCTCTAAAACGAATTCTACTACCCCCAACTGTTGACTTTTGTCCCGTAGGGTCAAGTTTTGAAAAATCCCACTTTGACCCATTTAGAGTGCCCCAATCGAGTCCAAATGTATGACCGACCCCCACTAACTTTGGAGGGCCGATCCACCCATGCCAGTGGTACACCCCCTGGAACTCCCCTGGGGGGTTCCCCATACAAACATTTTAAAAAATCACCATTTTTGGCACTTTATTTTATTATTTTTTATTTATTTTATTTATTTTTATTATTTTATTTATTTTTTCTCTTTAGAAATTTATTTAGTCAGAACATATGTAAATGAAAAAATTAATTTAACTTAGTAATAGAAAAGAAAATAAAAAAAATTACTGTTTGAAGTCTTTTTTGCTTTCAAGTCTGGGCATTTTTTCTTTTCTATTACTAAGTTAAATTAATTTTTTCATTTACATATGTTCTGACTAAATAAATTTCTAAGGAGAAAAAATAAATAAAATAATAAAAATAAATAAAATAAATAAAAAATAATAAAATAAAGTGCCAAAAATGGTGATTTTTTAAAATGTTTGTATGGGGAACCCCCCAGGGGAGTTCCAGGGGGTGTACCACTGGCATGGGTGGATCGGCCCTCCAAAGTTGGTGGGGGTCGGTCATACATTTGGACTCGATTGGGGCACTCTAAATGGGTCAAAGTGGGATTTTTCAAAACTTGACCCTACGGGACAAAAGTCAACAGTTAGGGGTAGTAGAATTCGTTTTAGAGGTATGGTTCCTTCGGCAAAGTTTCTTATTTTGATCCCTAGAATACGATTTTCCCTGAGCCATGGGCGATTTTTTTGCCTCCCCACAAATCGACCCAGCCTAATGATGCATGTATGGAGATTTAGATGGACATGAATGCATGTTTATGAGCATTCATAAACATACATTTAACCTGTATGTATTCATATATGTATTTCGATTTTTAGCTGGGTTATTAATTTTAGAGATAATGGTAGCATTCGGCAGAGAAACCTTAAACTGATACCGGTGACTCGTAGCGCTTTCTGATTACTTACTCTGCTGAACGATGTTTTCTTTCTTTTGTTTTTAAATACACTTTTTCTATAATTTCCTTTTATTTTTTAAAATTTTTGTTTTCGAATTATATTTGTATGTTTTTATTTGTCATTCTTACAAAACAATTTTTTTTGTATATGAACAACAACAAATGTATCACTTATTGATCAAAAGTAGCAAACATTTTTTACGCTACCAAAATAAGACAGCCCTACCGGAGAGCTCAAAGTGAGCGGTTACTGATAAGGTCCTTCAGCAGATAGTTGTACAACTGTTGTAGAACTGTTGACTATTAAAAACATTACTAAAATAATTTGCTTGCACAAAAAAATTAACAAAAATCATAAGAAAGTATTAATATAGTCTTAAACTAATATAAAAACATTAAAATTAACACATTCAGTAAGATCAAGTATGCATTATTTTAGTTGGTTTAGAAAAAAACTTTTCAAATTACTATGAAAAAAATATATATCGCCCATTCCACGACAAAATCTGACCTTTGGATTTCTGTTTTAATTATAGTTTTGACCCTGGAACTATATGTACCCCCTTAAAGATTGCCGTTTTTATTTTCTAGAAATACCAAAAAATTTATGGATAATAATTTTAGTATTAAACCTACAAGCATTGAAGTTAAGCACCTAATTTCGTAAAACACTTGGGTAAAGTGAAGGGAACTTTCAATGTAAATTGTTTTTGTAACAAAAACAATTTCTATAGAAATAACGCTACACTTCACCGAAGTGTTTTAGAAAATTACCCCTAAATCTTATAATCTGTATTTTTAACACGTAAAATGAAATATATGTTAAGTTTTAACTTGTTTTTAACATAATTTATAATACCGGTATGTACCGGTATTGCTGTTTCGATAACGGTATACCGTTACCGAAACAGTCTTAAATACTGTTACCTTTACCTTGCTAAAAAGCCATTTTTTGATGTATGCTTTTTTTCAATAAATCATAAAAAATTGTTAAATCACGGGACACAAAAAAAGTTGAAAGTCCTTCATTGAGAGTGGTCTTTGCATGCTTTGTTGAAGGCACCACGCTTAGAGTGGTCTAAAAACCATATTTTGGTTTACTTGACGTCTCCACGAGTCATAAAATTAATGTTAAAACACGATTTAGGGAATGTGCGGACTAGTCTGTTTAATAACCGTTCAGTTATTTAAATCAGGCAGGTTTTAATATGGCTGTCATTTCTTTAAAATTTCTATTATTGCCAACTTTAAAAAGTAGTTTAACAAAACAATGTACATCAGAAAAAATATATATTTTAAATTAAGATGAAATACACAATATACAAAACAAAAGACTAAAACAGAAATCCCCAAAAATACTTAAGAACAAGGGTAAAATCCACAAAATTTTGTGAAATTCCCAAATCCCTCCCCACGAAAATCTGACCACAACCGAAGTTGAAATCCCCAATTTGGGGCGAAATCCCCTTATCTGACAACACTGGTTGTTAGCACTAATGTTAGCGTAACCCCCGCACGAAGGACGAAATTTTCTAATGAAAATTTTAAAAGAATTATTAAGGAAAATCCGAAAACAAATGTTCCCGAAAAACTACTCACTTTGCCCTGATATTTCCCGCTAAAAAATTTAAAATCCAAATGAAGCGCAGATTCTTTAAAAAAAATTACACAGAGTTTAACAGGAAAATAAAAAAATAAAGGAAAATCAGTGAAAAGCAATGAAAATCACTGATCATTTTGTTTAAGAAAATTTCCATAAAAGAAAGATTAAATGAAATTAAATTAAAAAAATTTTTGAAAGCTTTCAGAATAAAACTAAAAAGGGAAATTTATAAAAAAATTTATTTGTTCCAACTTACTTGTTTTTCCTTTTGTAAAATAAAATTTAAGTCGGTGATTTAAATAAAACTTTAGGCAACGATCAGCAAAAGAGAACGAATTATCCTTTGAATGACTCTTTTATACCCTCCAAATGGTGAAAATCCGTGGAAAATTCACGCTATTTCAGCTAATGTTTTGCATACAAACTTTTTCACACATACATGTACAATTTAGTGCACTAACCCAAACTCTACACCCTTGACAGAATTTTGACATTGACTTGCAAAGTGACAGGACTATTTGGCAGTTTAACACCAGTGTTCGTCAATCGATCAAAAATTACTTTTGAAATTAAATTTTATTCTATAGCTACAAGCGCCTCTATAGCTAGCACATGTGATGTAAATTGATCAGAGTAGATGGCAAGGAAAGGTAATTGAAAAATGCACAAAATATATTTTTTCCAATTTTTTATCTCACTTAACATCGGAGAAAAATGGGATTAGTGTATGTGCCCCATTGGCGAAGGATCCCCCCTCTACCCTAACTACGTTTTTATGCAATTAGATTTTAAAAATACAATACTGCCCATAGCCAAAGAGGGGCTTAAGGCTTCAAATAAGAAAAGACAAAGTCAAAGTTAGTATTTTATATATTTTTTGAGAAATAAAATGCTTAAACTGAGTTATTTAAAGTTTATCAAATGTCTACGGGATCAAGTGTCTAAGTACGAGGGGTACTATTTATATTTCGGGAACTGGCAACACTAATGACAATAGCTCAAATCATAATAAAATTTGACATTTTTTAGCATAAACATACTCACAATGTTTTGATGTACAAGTGCTATTTGTTTTGTTTACAGTGAGTTAGGGAATTCAATTTGGCCAAAAAATGGAAATTTCAAGAGAAGGTTCTCGTTGGATTATTTTTCACAACTTTCGACGTGGATTATCTCAACAAGAATGTGTCGATGAACTCAGTTCTTTGTATGGCGATAAAGCAGCATCAAAAACGACAGTATATCGCTGGTATAGTCAATTTAATCGTAGTCGTAGTTCGGACGCCGACGAATTCCGTGAAGGTCGTCCAAAATCGGTTGTTGTGCCACAAAACATCGATGCAGCGCGTGAACTGATAATGCAAGATCGTCATGTGATATATGGTGAGATAGAGGCATCCTTGCACATTAGTTCCACTTCAATACATTCGATTTTGCATGAACACTTAGTTGTAAAAAAAATTTGCTCTCGCTGGATACCCCATAATCTATCTATCAGTGTTTTGTCCGTCATGCCATTAACACGTATTTGTCGTCGCTGTGTTACGCAGTCTTTTGTTTTTTTAATTGTTTAATTTTTTTTAAAATAATTGTGTCGTCCGGTTCTTGTGTCAAGAAAATAAATAAAAAATATAAAAAATCTAACTCCAACTAACAATAAACAAAAAATGCAACAAATTCAAAAATACATAAAGAAAAACCAAAAGTACAAACCAATAACAAAACTCAATATACAAAAAAAATAGAAAAAAAAACTAACTCCAATTAACAATAAACAAACAAGCACAAGACAAAATAGAAAAAAACAATAATAACAACACAAACAAAAAAAAAATAAGCACACTGAATACATAACAACATACATCTTAACAACCAGAGAACGAAGCCGATCAGCATATAAGCGCGGCTAAGCCGCCGCCTATAATTTTTCAGTTTTTTTTTAATATATTTTTTTTTTCTGCTATACAATGGCCAAACAAAGGGCTTTTATGCTTGCCTTTGTTAGTGTCGTTGTTGTTGTCCCCTCCTTTCTTTAATATATTTATGCAGTGCAAGTAGTTTGGTGTTTTGTTTGTTGTTGGATTAGTTAGTGATGAAGGCATAGCACTGGTCACTAATTAACCAAAACAGCAACAAACCGAATACCCGGCACTTGTACACGCGTTAGAAAGATTTGATTTGAGCTCAACGATTTTTGCCGGCATTTTAATTGGAAACTCTGTTTCCTTGACGACAACGTAGATGCCGCGGCGAAAATGGTTGAACAGGTTATATTGCTTGGAATGAAATCTTTCATTCCTTCGAAGCAAATTTCGGTTAAACCAAAAGATAAATGTTGGTTTAATCAGACTTGCAGGAACGCAGTCAGGTCCAGAGAGTTAGCGTTCAATAATTGGCGGGATAATAAGAACGCCAATACTGATCTGCTTCGCAAACGGGCGAGATATGAGTGTTCCAAAGTACTTAGTCGTGAAAAGTTTCTTTACGAGCAACGTCTTCGTACTAAAGTTCTTTCTGCTCCACGGGGTAGTAAGAGCTTTTGGTTATTCGTTAAAAGAGTAAAGGATAATGCTAGTTCAACTATCCCAACTCTTATAAAGGATGACCAAATATTCACTGAACCGATTGATAAAGCTAACCTTTTAGCTGAGATGTTTGCAGGTAATTCATTCCTGCCGGAAAGCGATCAACCACTGCCCGAGCTTGAAAGAGTGTCGAGTACTATGCCTAAGATATTCTTTCGAGCTCGAGCAGTCAAAAGGATTCTTGCTGACCTCAACGTAAATAAGTCATCGGGGCCAGATGGTATACCAGCACTGGTGCTGAAACAGTGTTCTTCGACGCTTGGTCGTCCATTGGCAAGCCTTTTTAGTGCTTCGTATTATGCGGGAGTTTTCCCCTCGTGCTGGAAGGTTGCCAATGTCCAGCCAATCCCTAAAAAGGGTGCGGCTAACAACCCTGAAAATTACCGCCCGATCGCAATATGCTCTGCGCTGTCAAAAGCGATGGAGAGTATGGTTAATTACCATCTTGTGAATTATTTAGAGTCCAACTCACTTCTTAATGACCGACAGTATGGCTTCCGCAGACGTCGTTCTACGGGAGACCTGTTAGCGTTCCTCTCGGAGCGTTGGAGTCGGTCCATCCACCGTTTTGGTGAGAGCAAAGTGGTTGCTCTGGATATTTCAAAGGCCTTTGATCGTGTATGGCACGGGGCGCTTATTTCGAAGCTTATTGCGTTTGGTGTAGGTAATGACTTCGCTCGTTTTATTTCGAGCGTTCTCAGAGATCGCACTATTCGTGTTGTTATAGATGGGGTCTCATCCGACGAGTTTCAGCTGAATTCAGGCGTACCACAGGGTTCTGTTCTTTCTCCTTCCCTATTTCTTATCTTTCTTAATGATCTTCTTGGTCGAACTTTCAACCCTATCTACTCTTTCGCAGATGACAGTAACATTTGTAATTCATTTTCCTTCGATCGTAGGCCAAGCCCTGAGGAGATTGGGGGCAAAAGGCAGATTATGAATGACACACTGAATCGTGACCTTTCTACAATCTCTGAGTGGGGTCGTGCGAATTTAATGCACGCTAGACCCAATGTTGTATGTTGACCCATAGGGCTGTGAGGTCAACACTGTCATCTGTACATATGGGTGATATTGATATTGAGGAATCGGATACTCTTGATGTACTGGGCATGAAAATTCAGTGTGATGTCCGTTGGAGTAAACATGTTTTTCAAGTGTCGAAGGAAGCATTCAAGTGTCTAGGTTTTTTACGTCGGTGCAAGAAGTACTTCACTCCATCCGATTTACTCACTATTTATACCACCTATATCCGACCGAAGATGGAATACAACTCCCATATATGGGCAGGAGCTTCGAAGTCTATTTTGGAGCTTCTGGACCGTGCGCAAAGGAGGGCGTCGGCGCTTATCAATGACAATAGGGTATCCAGCTCTATTGACTCATTGGAGCATCGTCGGAATGTGGGTTGTGTGACCCTGTTCTATCGATATTATCATGGGAAGTGCTCAGCTGAGATAAGTGAACTTGTCCACAAAGCCCAAGTTTTTATTCGTAATACTCGCTTATCAGGTAGAGCGCATCCGTTTGTAGTCGATTGTCCAGTGGAGCGCACGACGCATTATAGAGAGAATTCGTTTATCAGTCGCACTAGCCGTATGTGGAATAAACTCCCTACAGAGGTCTTCCCTGTTACTTACAATGTTGAGAAATTTAAATCAAATATTCACAAACACTACTCCCTCTTTCCTCCTCCTCTTAACCTATTTTCCTAATACCAACACAATGCACTGCGTTAATAGGGGGCATCCCCTGAGTGTTGGTCCATCAAAAAAAAAAAAAATCGCTCAAAAACAGGCTCGCGTCGATTGGTGTAAGGGAATGATTAAAAAGTTCGACCGTGGTGCTTCAAAAGACGTGTATAAAATCGTGACAGGTGACGAATCATGGATATATGCGTATGAGTCGGAAACAAAACAGCAATCGACCGTGTGGATATTCCAAGACGAGCGAAATCAAACAAAAGTTGTTCGTGGAAGAAGCACAGCGAAGGAAATGGTCGCCTGTTTCTTCAGCCGAATGGGTCATGTGGCCACTATTCCACTAGAGCAACGTATGGCGGTCAATTCTGTGTGTTACACGCAGTGTTGCCAAAACTTAATTAGGAAAAAATGTTAGATTTTTTCCATAAAAATGCTAAAAAATTATAAAAACTAAAAAAATATGCTAGAAAAAATATGCTAAAAGACTGTTTCAATTTGTTTAACAAAATACTATTTCAGTGACTTTTTACAATTATACTGAAAATAAGTCATCTCTAATTATGAATTCAGTTCATTTTATTAACTAAAATTATATAAAAGATAAATTAAAAACAACTCAAAAGTTAATTCTTTTAAAAAAAGTTCAAAAATTCTTTAAAATAAATTTATTATTATTTGATTTTCCAACTGTGTCACTGAAAATATGTTATCTCAAAAAGTTAAAGGCAGTATGGTTAAATGAAAAAGTGTACAGGTGTTACAGTAAAAAAAATCAAAATTCACTGAAATTCTTAAAAGATAGGAAAACGCTACAGGGTCCGCCAAATAACTTTTTTTTTTGAAAATGCTATAAAAAAAACTACTAAATATTTTCTCAAATTTCTTTTTTTATTTGAAAGTACAATCCTTCCGGTTAATAATGGAAAATATTGTCATTCATATGGCTGCCTCGGCTGGCCATGCAGTAGCCTACACGATCGGCCCAATTTTTAAGCACATTATCGATTGTGTGCAGCTGTATTTCACCAATGGCTTCACGAATATTGTCCTTTAAAGCGTCAATTGTCTCTGGCTTGTCGGCGTAACACTTATCTTTGACGGCACCCCACAAATAATAGTCCAACGGTGTCAAATCCCAGCTCCGAGGTGGCCAAACGATATCAGCTCTGCGGCTGATAATGCGATCTTCAAAAACAGGGCGCAAAACATCGAGTGTAGCTTCGGCTGTGTGGCACGTAGCGCCGTCCTGTTGAAACCAAATGTTGCCAATATCCTCCTCTTCAATTTTTGTGAACAAAAATTCGTTCAACATGGCCCGATAACGATCGCCATTGACTTCGCACACATTCTGCAATATTATCATGATTTTCAAAGTAATGTCGCAATATTTCCCAGCGTTGTTCAAGCGTATACACAACCATATTCGTTCAGCGGAAGGATAAAACTAATTATCTGTCAAATCAGACATGAGCTAAGTGTTACCATTCACGAAATAAGCACTAGTTGAAAAGAAAAAACGTTAGATGGCGGACCCTGTATTTATCACAAACGCTATCCACATTACCCTCTATGACCCAAACCTAAAAAAAAATTAATAAAAATTGCAAAGATTAAAAACGAACCTTATCAACATTTTGCAATTCTATTGATTCTATTTTAAACTCTATTCTTTAAATTATTATTATTTTTTTTACAAAAAATTAAGTATTTTAGTGCAAAATCACTCCTTCACCATAACAACAAAAAAAGTAAAACGAATAAAAAAGTTAAAGCCGGGCATGCCGATTTAAAACTTTAATATTAAAATACAATAAAGCAATATTTTTTATACTTTTGGGATCATTTTTTAATTTCAATCAATCCAACTCTGTTAAATACAATTTTTCGCTATTTTTTCCCCAGAAACATTTTTTTTTGCGATTTTTGTTTTTTTTCGAAAGAAAGTTTTTTTCTTAACTGTATTAAATATTTTTCTAAACCCTATTGAATATACACAAAATAACATAACACATACTTTTTATTTGCAGAAAAAAATGTTTTTGGTGAAAAAAAAATTTTGCGAAAAAAATCTATAAAAAAAATGTTGTGAAAAAAATTTACAGCTTCCTTAATGTTGTACATATTTAATCAAATTTGATAAATTTATAAATAAATATATAAATTTAGAAGTATAAAAAATTTTTTTGGTACCCGTCAAAATTTTTAATTGCGAATATCGCGAATACGAGCGCTAACTTTGAAAAACTGCTATCACCATTGAATTCATCGTACTCGAATTAGCTTTACCAGTAGGGTTCCCAGCTTGTTAAAATTTGCGACTGCACAGTGTAATTAATGTGTACGTATAAAAATAGTTCCTAGTACTTACTCTAAAAGTAAAAAAAATATTTCTTTTTCATTTTACATTTAAACTTAAATTGTAAAATAAGAGATAATTATTCAAAAACGAGGTTTATAATAAAGATTATGAGGGTAAGAATAAACTGTGATTTTGAAACTGATAATAGTGATTTTTTAATGCTTATATTTCAATATAAATAATAAAATTTGGTGTTAGTTTAATTATATAATGTAGAGAATATAATAAAGAACACAAAGAAAACGTAAAATTTAATTAAAATAATTTAAAAAAATAAAAATAATTAATTAAAAGTACCACTTTTAACATGTTATTACAAAACTATAACAATCCCAGTTCAGTTGTTAAACGGGAACCGTGGAAAAAGGTTAATTTAATGCTCTTTGTTGGGTTTTTATATCGGAAACAACATCAATAATATTTTTATAGCAAAAATTCAAATTAATGTAGAATATTCTAAAAAAAACTAAATAAAACTGCGAAAAATGCTAAAAATATGCTAAATTTTGTTGCAAAAATGCTGAAAAAAATGCCATATGCTAGATACATTTTTTTCATGCTAAATGAATTAAAAAAATGCTAAATCTAGCATTAAATATGCTAAATTGGCAACACTGGTTACACGACCTTTTGTTTGCCGGAAGTCTTCGGAGAAATTCGTAAAACCAACCGCCAAAGACGAATCATTATCCATCATGACAATGCAAGCTCTCACACATCTCGTCAACCAGGTGAATTTTTGAGCAGTCAAAACATCGAATTGATGACACATCCTCCGTACAGTTGTGCTTGGCACCCAATGACATCTTCTTGTTCCCGAATATCAAAGGTAAACTGCGTGGTCAACGATATACGAGCGCCGAAGAAGCAGTTGAAGCGTTCAAAAACCATGTTTTGGAGGTGTCTCAAGAGGAAGGGAAAAATTGCTATGACAAATGGTTGGAACGAATGCAAAAGTATAGTATATTGATCATCAAGGGGAATATTTTGAAAAACAATAAAGCCATTTTTATTTGAAAATGTTTGTTATTATTTGCTATTCCCGAAATATAAATAGTACACCTCGTAAACACATTTGATCAAGTGTATTCATTGTATAACACACTTGATCCTTCTATGGTGATTTATATTTTCAATTATTATCACCATAAATATAAATAGTACACCTCGTAAACACATTTGATCAAGTGTATTCATTGTATAACTCACTTGATCCTTCTATGGTGATTTATATTTTCAATTATTATTCGAAAAGTTTTAAACACAGAATATTTTTTCAGAATAGAAGATGCCTATTTCGGAAAGCTTTCAAACAAATTTTTTTAACAAATGTTGCATAGTTAAGAAGATAAAAAATTTTCAGGATCAATTGTGTAGCACTTCCACTTCTACTTTTGATCAGGTATAAAAAAATTTTAAAATCGACGCCAGAAAAACAAACACTTTAATTTTTGTCTTTAGCGGTATTTTTAAAGATGTCTTTTACAAATAAAAAATTGTCGAGTTCCTTTACAGGAAGAAGAAAACATTTTATTAGAAGATTTAACAGACACAAGGAAATCACCAGACTGCCGCAGTTTCGTCTCGCCAAAAGACTCGTTAGTGGTTAATTTATATGTCAATTGATCAAAGTACTTTTAATTGTTAAATTGACTCTATATGAAAAACCACTAGTTTGTTAAAATACTTGTAACAAAACATTTAAAAAACATTGCGAATTGCCAAAGGAATATTGTTGTTTAAAACTTCTCATAAACACATACCGTGTTTGGCTGGAGAAGCGTCAATAAGTAATGTTGGAAAACTCTTGCAACTTTGGTTTAAACTTGAAATTTTAAATTCACTAACTACTTTTTATACTATTTCTTTACGATTCCAAACTTACTTATGTATTTTAATTTTAATTTCAGTCGCTGGAAAGTACCCGTCGTATGTTGGCACTATGTGAAGAGGTAAGTTTTAGCAATAAACAATTCAATCTATATAGTTTTTTATGATAAATGCATACTCCGATTTGACTGATAACGTTACTGCAATGTATATTTCTTCTTTTTATGTCTAAAATCATTAGCTATACATATGTTGTTACATATAAAAAAATTAAAATAATCCACAATTTGGACTTCACCTTTTCCAAATTTAATCAAATTTGTACCTTGTATTTTAGATTTCTTTTTTCAGCGGCTCGTGGAATATAGCGTCTCAAGTTGGAAAAAACATAATATTTCCTAATAGTGGTCTTGTACAAATGCTGTGTCTCTTTGTCTTTTCACTGGACACTAATTATGTATCTTTTTATCGACACACGATAATGACACCTAAATCTGTATAGTTTCAGCAATGTGAATGATAAAATTTTAGTTGTTTCAGTGTCACATGGCATTTATAACTCTGAGATGTATAAATTAATTAAGTTCACTAGTCAAAACGGTAATTATTTATGTACATAGGTGTAAATTCGCTACCGTTTGTCGTTAAAAAGATATATAAGATTTACAGGCTAATATATTTTATATGCTAGCAAACATTTTGTAGTAGAAACACCGGCAAATATATTCCCTGTGGGAAAACAGGGATCAGTTGTAGTAAGAGTACCTGTCCCGTGACCGGTGAAAACAGAACCGGTCTGAAGGAACCTGCCCTGTCCCATGACTAGTGAAAACAGGACCGGTATGAAAGTACCTACCCAATGACCTGTCCCGTAACCAGTGAAAAGGCAACTGGTCTTAAAGTACCGGTCCTGTGACTGGTGAAAAGAGCACCGGTCTGAAAGTACCTGTCCCGAGACTGATTCTAGGAAAGTTTTTTTCATAAGTTTTTTCTCTATTGGTTGTAAAATAAAAATTGTAAATTCTATTTAGAATTTGTAATATTTGATCTTAAACCGAACAAAAATAACACTCATTATTTTTATTATTTTTATAGCTTTGCAGCAGCCCCTAGCGGAGATATTGGGAATTAAAGTATTTGTTGTTTAGATTTCTCTAAAACAGGCTTTCAAGGTCTATTAATTATAAAAAATATAAAAAAAATACTCCTTTTTAAATTTCATTCCGACGTTTCGTTTGCGTTTTTTCCAACATCTTCAGGGATGAATATTTTGTTGATCTGGCAACCATAGCACATAAATAACAACAATAATAACATCATTAGAAAAATTTACTTACATATAATATTTTCTGTCACTTTTACATTATTTTTAAAATTATAAACATCACCGCAAATACGTATATGTGACAGCGCATAGAAAAAGGGACCTAAGGGTAAAAAAATCAATTTTTTTTTTGATGTGGACAACATCTGAGCATCGAATGAGACCGATCCCATGCCCCAAAAGTGTTCCCTCCCAGAGATATGCGCGTTTTATGAAAGTGAAGTCGACGATTCTAAAAAATTTTTCGTACTAACAGAGTGATATTCACGATTTAAAAGAATTATAAATGAGTATTTATTATAATTCACAATTAATAATTTCAGAAAATAAAGCTGGATTCGAAAAACCGCGAGCAAAATTGATATCAAACTCATGGAAACAGCGCGCTAGGTAGAAAACAGTAAAAACCAACTACACAAAACAAAAGGTAGGGACGACCTACGCGCGTTTTCAAGGTTGACCAACACGTTCCTGACGTCATGAGATGTGTCGCTTTCAAATGAGACCAATACCAGTAACCTGGTGTTTAATGTCCCTCAACGTCCAACGAGATATTACAATCCGCTTTATACTCCGTTTTTCCGTCAAAACTATGCTGACGCGGATCCTATTATAAGAATGCGCAACGATTTTAATGAATTTTATAATTATATTGATTTTTCAAATAACGTTAATTGCATAAAACGTACTATCATTTTAATTCTAAACACTTAGTTCGCTTATAATATTTTCTAAAATTATGTAAGTCTTAATATTATTGTCTGTAAGGATTAATTCCATAGACTAAATTAAATTAAATAAATAAATAATTATATAAAAAAAATACGCTCAGTGATGGTACACCAAATATACACGTATTTAAATCTTTAAAATGGCTCTCCTGAACAAAACCGGTTTTTACCCTTAGGTCCCTTTCTATTTTGCGCGTCACATATGTATAATTAATTAAAAACAATTGTAAAAATAAATAAATAAAATATCACAGTAATTAATTCCTAATGTTACGATCACAGTTGAGTAAAGACTAAATTATTGCTACAGTGTAGTTCAGGGATGATAAATGGGGTTTTTAAAATAGTACCAAATAGCTTAAAAAATAGTACTTTTTTGACCTCTATAGTACCAAAAAAATTTTTCATTTAATTTTTTTTATCATTATAAATTAACAAATAAAAACTCATAAAAAATAAAGAGTTCTGTTATATCTAACTCATAGTTGCAGCAATAGAGAAACGTAAAAATTTTAGTTAAAACTACTAAAAATTAATTAAATATTACCTTGCATAAAAAATGCAATCAGATTACTTTTGTAAAATATTAGTAAGATAAGAACAGCAAAAACCAAACTATTAAATACATATTCAAAATTTTAGTTATATTTGAGTAAATTTTAGTTAACAGAAAATAACGACTTAACCTGCTAAAATCAGAAATAAATAATAATTAGTAGACTACAAAATCACAAAAAAAGAATAAAATCTTTAAAGCTTTTTTTAAATTGTTTTAATAAGAAAAAAAATCCAGTCTTCTGAAACCAGCAGTTTATTATTTTTAGCAACTTTTTCTGTTGATTTTAACGGGATAGACTGCTATTTTCATTCAACTAAATTTAACTTAAAAATAACAAAAATTTTGTATATAACAGTTTATTTTTGTTATTTTTAGTCTACTAATATTAATATTTTCTGCAGACTTTACAGTATAATTTGTTATTTTCAATGAACTAAAAGTAACTTAAATATAACTAAAATTTTGTAAATTTACCAGTGTTCTTATCTTACTAGTATTTAGCAAAAAAAATCTGCTATTCTCAGAAGTTTCTTTTGTAAGTCTATTTTTTGTTGCTACTTGCCCTTTTCTGCTATTTTTACAGGTTTATTTCTGTCAGTGTAGGGTTCAGAATTTAAAGTCCCTGAAAACCGTATTAAACTACGTTTTTTACTGATATTAGACTGAGCAAAAACTACCTAGTTTTTGTACAAAACTAGTTTTTGTTTTTATGTATGCGTTTTGACAAGTAAAAACTAGCAACAGCCAAAAACTAGATAGTTTTTGCTCAGTCTAAATGCAGTATAAAAGTGAATATTATTTTAAACGTATATATGGGTCTATTCCACCTTGTAAATGTCATAAGATTATTTTCGAATGAACACATTGATTGACAATCAAATCAAATGCATTTAATGATTGAATTAGGTTGATTAAGAATTCATTCGATTATTCTAAATAGGGTTTAGGTTTAATCATTCAGAATCGGAAGTCGAACGAGTGAATCCTTTATGAGTTTTGATGGCGCAAAACATTTTGCTATTTTAATTAAAAATGCGAAAGAATATTTTTTTTTTGTTTAAGCCCGGTATTTTGTTCGTACTTTTGCGAAAAAAGTAAAAAAAAAATGATTTTTCACTTCTGTGAAATTGTTACGAAATTGCGGTGGAATTTTTTTCGCATCAATTTAATAGACAGGATCATTTGAAAATGTAGCGAAAAAGTGACAATTGGATTAATTATGATTGTAACTTTTTATAGACCATAAAAAATTTGTGCATTTTAATATTTTTATTATAGTTTTTGAGCTCCAAAAAAAGCGAAATTTTTTCGCTCTTTTAAACAAAATACTGGGCTTTAACTTGAGTTTTCAATAGTAATATCTAATATTTTAAACATTTCCAACATAAGTATTTTTTTATTTAAAACTCCGATATTTGATGTGTTCGTTATAAACACAATAATATCTATGAAAATTAAAAAAGTACAAAAAATTTAAAAATCGGAAAATGTATAAGGCTGCGTTTCCATCTGCACCGAAATATCGAGCTTTCGATATTCACCACTCTGAAAAAGCAATGAAGGAAAGCTTATAGATGTTTAATTTTGAATAAAGAACACATATTTAGTTCTAATAAATATATTTTCCAAAAAATTAAAGTTTATACGCATATCTTCACTGTTTTCTCAGAGTGGTAAATGTCGAAATCTCGGGATTTCGGTGCAGATGTAAACGCAGCTTAAATAGTACTAAATGAGTCAGAGGAGTACCATAGTACTTTTGAGGTTCCAATAGTACCACAAAAAGTACTATAGTACTAACTTTATCATCCCTGGTGTAGTTTGTATTTATGTTATCCATATCCTCTCTCCTAGAGTTTGCTAAAAGCCGAAAACTTTGAAAACCGCGGTTTCGGTTTTTTTGATATTAATATAATCGTTTTAAAATAATTAAATATATATAAAAATTAAATACCCGAGTAAAAAAAATTGATCTCGCGCAATATCTAATCATATCCAATTTTATATTGTTTAAGATCTGCTGTAATATATAGCTCATCCACTTAGATCTCAAAATTGGGTGTATCCAATGATATAGTATTAGATCCGATTGTATATATGGGGATAAACTAAGATCAAGTTATATATCAAAATTGGGAAGTCCAATGATATCTTTGGGGATAAACCTAGATCTAATTTGATCCGAAAAATGGCGGATCGAATTAGATCTAGTTATATATTTGTGGATAAACTTAGATCTAATTTGATCCGAAAAATGGCGGATCGAATTAGATAGAGCTATATATTTGTGGATAAACTTAGATCTAATTTGATCTCAATTTTGGCAGATCGAATTAGATCTAGCAATATATTTGTGGATAAACTTAGATCTAACTTGATCCGAAAAAGTGGCAGATCGAATTAGATCCAGCAATATATTTGGGGATAAACTTAGATCTAAATTGATCCGAAAAATGGCAGATGGAATTAGATCCAGCAATATATTTGTGGATAAACTTAGATCCAATTTGATCAGAAAAATGGCAGATCGAATTAGATCCAGCAATATATTTGGGGATTAAGTAAGATCTAAATTTTTAAATGGCAGGTATTAAAATGGCAGATCGAATTAGAAACAGCAATATATTTGGGGATTCACATCTAAAACTATCCAGAAAAATGACAGATAAAATTAGATCCCGCATTATATTTGGGTACTACGTAAGATCTCCATTTATTTGGGATTAAATAAGATCCCAGACAGATATTGACAACAGTTCAAAAAATAATACACTGGCAGAGCACTGATTTTATAAAAATTACAATATTTTGTTAAAATAAGGTTTAAACTCAGAAGGTCTCGAGTTCGATACCGTTTACGGCTATGCATTTTTTTTTTTATAAAAAGAATTTCTTTTTATAAAATTATAATTTTATTTTCTATAAATGTTTTTATAAAATTATAATTTTTTTTTAATTAAATTGAATTTTTAAAAAAAAATAATTTTATTTACATCTATTTAACGCTCTACACCATTTCCAATTGTATCATTTGTTTTTAAGATTTATCAATTGTATTTCAGAAATAATCAATTGAGTTTCAGTTTTAGCAATTGTATTTCAGAACTTATCAATTATTTTTCAGATTTATGAATTGCATTTTAGAACTACACCATTTCCAATTGAAATTGAGAGCTTTCCATGTAGTATTGAGAAAAGAACAATTGAAATTGGGATTTTCCATTTGATAATGGGAAAGGAACAATTGAAATTAAGATTTTCTATTTCATATTGAGAAAAAACGAAATGAAATTGAGATTTTCCAATTAAAATTGGGAAACGAATAAATGATATTGAGATTTTACAATTGAAATTGAGAAAAGCATACATGAAATTGAGATTTTTAATTTGATATTGAGAAAAGAACACATGAAATTGAGATTTTACATTTAAAATTGAGAAGAAAACAAATGAAATTGAGATTTTCCAATTAAAATTGAGAGAAAAATAAATGATATTGAGATTTTACATTTGAAATTGAGAAAAAAACAAATGGATATTAGATTTGTTCATTTAAAATTGAGAAAAGAAAAAATTAAATTGAGAAATTTTTAATTGCAATTAAGAAATTTAATAAAATTCTTGTAAATGAAATTAAGCCTTGCACGGAGATAAAAATACCAAGAAGTTGGATAAGGTATTTCCAACTTCTTGGCATTTTTATCTCCGTGCAAAAAAATACCAAGAAGTTGGATAAGGTATTTCCAACTTCTTGGCATTTTTATCTCCGTGCAAGGCTTAATTTCATTCATAAGAATTTTATTAAATTTCGGCCAAATATATTCCTTAAAATCTTTCCACATTGAGCCGGTTACAATGAATAACTTTCAGAATACGTTACTCGTCGGAATGAGTATGTCAGAGCCGGTAATCAAATACATAGTTCGGCTGAAAGAAATAAATTTCAATTTGAATTCGCGCTACCCAAACGCTCCCATCATCACATGGCCAAAATGTTCATTTGATCGGAGCGATTGGAAGGACCATCACGCGTTATTAAAATGGATGAAAATAGAAGTTCTTTTAATGTACCTGCTGCTAGGGAATGTATAAAAAATTTTCTGGTGAATAGAAGGAGATGGGGAACGACCTTTCAGAGTAGGTGGTAGTTGTTGATAATGCTACTTGTTACAACAGGTTCGAAACTGTATTTGAAAACTCTTTCGGAACTCTGCTCAGTTTGAGCCCTTAATCCCCCATGCTCAACACCATTGAAATAATATCGAAAAAATAAAAGCTCATGTCAAAGTCCAACATGTTCCAACAGTTTCCCCACCCAACATTTTGGAGCAGAGATTGATGTATATTGAAAACCATATTGATGAAGCTAGAACATTGGTAACTGCTGGCTACTGCAGTAGAGCAATATAACATTCCTGCACATTCCATCAATCTGCCATCCCAGCAAGACTTTGGTAATGGGTGCGATATACTCACGCATTACCTTGTAATGATAACTCCTTACCTTCCGAATTATTTCAAAGTAAAAAGTAAGGACTTACCTATCACTGTAGGTAAGCACAACCATTCATTTACTTTTTAAAATTTTTTTTATGAAAATCTGTTTTAGACACCACTTATTTTATCACCTCCTCCCAATACATTACCTTGCATCTAATCCCCTATAAAATTGATCAGTGAAATAAGGTATAAAGTAATGCATGGGCCCCTATGGCTGTATATTACTTTATACATTTTTTTGTAATGTATGATTTAATAAAATTTGTTCTTTAATTAAATTTTTTCCCAAAATCATTTGATTTTTTCTCAATTATATTTATTCTTTTCTTAATTTAATTTATAATTTTCCCAATTTCATTTGTGTTTTTCTTAATTTCAAATATAAATCTCAATACCATTTGTTCTTTTCTCAATTTCAATTGCAGAATCTAAATTTCATTTGTTATTTTCCCAATATCAAATATAAAATTTCAATTACATATGTCCTTTTCTCAATTTGAATTGGAAAATCTCAATCTCATTTGTTCCTTTCTCAATTTTAAATTGAAAATCTTAATTTCATTTGATTTTTTCTCAATTTCATATCGAAAATCTCAAAATCAATTGTTCTTTTCTCAATATTAAATAGAAAATCTCAAAATCAAATGAACTTTTCTCAATTTCAAATTGAAAATCTCAATTTCAATTGTTCTTTTCTCAATTACAGTTGGAAATGGTGTAGTCAATTGAATTTCAGTTCTATGAATTGTATTTCAGAAATTATTAATTGTATTTTCGAAATTCACAACTGTATTTCAGAAATTATCAATTGTATTTCAGAAATTATGAAATGTAATTTAGAAATTTTTCTCTATTAACTATGATAAACAATCACCAAGTTCTGAAATAGATTTGATTATTTCTGAAATACCATTAAAAAATTTCTAAAATACACTCCATAATTTCTGAAGTACATGTAAAAATTCTGAAATACAATTAATAGCTTCTGAAATACAGTTAATATTGTAGTTGCTGATGAGTTACCATATACGACCATATAATGTTTAAATGTCACAATACATATATGACAATACTAGCGGGCGCAGCCCGCTACGTTGTTAGCGTGTTTAAAGTACAGTTTTTATAATAAAAGCCTTCACCCAGCCACCACAAATAAATAATTCTGCACAACAATGGGTTTAAAATAAATAAATATTTGATCACTTTTTCTCATGAAAGTGGATTGTTAGTAATGAATCCATAATAAATTGCAATATACGTGTGTATGTTAAGATAATTTGGTAAAGTGCGAACTTAGGTAGATAGACCCGTAAGTAGTTTTGTTCATTTGTATTTTGAATGAAAATAAATAACGTAAAGCAGGGTTGGAAAGCATTTTATAATATTAAAAATAGCGGGCAAAGCCCGCTACGTTTTTTTAAAGGCATACTTCCAGTTTATGTAAAGGTATACCTGGAAATTCAAGTAAATTCACAAATTCAGTTGGAAAATTTACTGCGTCGGTATCTTTCACCGGTGTTTCGTTACCTGCAGTTTAAATATCAGAATATATAAGTTCCATTCTTTTTCTAAGGTTTTTCCTCTTTTAGAAAATTTGTTTAACTTTTTGGAGAGTATGTTTCAATGCTACATAAGTTTCATATTCCGTGGATAGTGTTTCAATAGGTAATTAAAAGGGATTCTTCACCCCTTTTTGTTCCTCCAACTAAAAATCCCAAATATATATAATCTGCCTCAATCGCATGCGAAATTTCAAATACCAAACTCCGGCAGTTTGAGTCATTCAAATTCCATTCCATTTTGTTTAACAATTTCAGTGTTCCAATGCAACTCCTTCCAAGATTCCATTTAGTTCACCATTCCATTGCATTTCGTTCCCATTATCTGTTATTCCAATTCCACTCCTTCCCCGTTTCATTCCATTTCGTTCCTACTGTCTTGTGTATCGATATTGATATCAGTCGCTTCTCTTTCCATTCCATTTCTTTGCACTTGCTCCGTTCCATTCCTCTTTTAACTGCAGTGTTTCAATTCCACTCGTTCCCCATTCTGTGCCATCTCGCTCCTCATTCCATTTCGTTCTATAGTCCATTCCTCTTCCAATCCATTTCCATTGTCTATAATTTCAATTCAACTCGTTCAACGTTTATATCCATTTCGTTCCACTTGTGTAGTGTTTCAATTCCACTCGTTTCCTATTTAGTTTCTTAATTTTAGTGTTCCATATACACTCGTTCTTTAAATTTTAGGTTTCTAGCTAAAGACGCAGATGTTCAGTGGGGGGGGGGGGCAATTTTCCCCTTTTGAGTCACCATTTTTACCACGTTCCTGTCCAAAGTCCTAAAAATGCCTTGTCGATAAGTTAGCCCATTCTCCAAGGAAAACATATATATTATAGATTACGGGTTTCTAGCCGAAGGGTTCGGTTAGGCCATCAAGGGGGAGAATTATTCCGTTTTTACCCCTCCCGGTAGGAATTTCCAAAAATTCCGATAACGTCTGCATTGGAGGAGGAACCTACTACATACATAATTTTAGGTCTCTATATTCAACAGTTTGCCCAACTCGGCAAGGGGGAAGTTTTTTCACTTTTTACCCCTCCCGGTATGAGTTTCCAAAAATACCGTCTTAGGGGACGTCTACGTTGGAGAAGGAACCCAAATACCGAATTTAAGCAGTTTGGCCTGGCCGTTAAGGAGGAGACTTCCTGTTTTTGACCCTACCTGTAGAAATTTCCAAAAATCTTATCTTAGCGGATGTCTACAATAGAGGCGGAACTTTAGTACCAAAATTCAAGTTCCTACCTCCAACAGTTGGGCAGGCCTTTAAGCGACACTTTTCGCTTCATTAATCCCCATTTTTGCAATGTCCCTGTCCAAAATTCCACAAAGCACCTTCCCGATAAGTGAGCCCATACTCCAAGGAACATATGTTTTACATTTCAGGATTCTAGCCAACTTTTACTATTTGTGCACCTCTGGGTAGTAATTTCCGAAAATCCATCGACAGGGAATTTCAGCTTCCTAGTTCCAGCAGTCTGAGCAGGCTGTCAAGTGGGACACTTTATCTTTTTTTGTCCCTCTCGGTTGGAATTAGGCTGGAAGAGGAACCTAAGTACCGAATTTCAGCTTCCTAGTTCCAGCAGTTTGGACAGGTCGTTAAGGGGCAACTTTCCCTTTTTGAGCACCTATTTTATAACGACCCTGTCCAAAACTCAAAATACTATCTTTCTAATAAGTTAGCCCTTACTCCAGGGACCCACATTTTAAATTTCAGGTTTCTAGCCGAAGGGGTTTTTACAGGCCACCAAGGGGAGGCTTTCTTCTTTTTGTCCCTCCCTTTAGGAATTTACAAAAATTCGATTTTCGCGGCTGTCTGCGATGGATGAGGAACATTCATACCAAATTTCAACTTCATTGCCTCAGCGGTTTGGGCAGGCCATTATTGGGGACATTTTTCCCTTTCAACCCAAATTTTTACTATGTTTCTGTTCCAAAATAGAAAAATTACGTTGCCGGTGAGTTAGTCCTACTCCAGGGAATACATATTTAAAATTTTAGGTTGGCCAGAAGGGATTGGGCAGGCCGTCAAGGAGAATACTTTTCCCCTTATCTCCCTCCCGATAGGAATTTCAAAAATTCCATCTAAGCGGACGCCTACACAGAAGGAGGAACTCGGATACCGAATTTCGGCTACATAGTTTCAGCAGTTTGGCCTGTCAAGGGGGAAACATCCCCCTTTTGGGATATCCTGTAGGGAATTCCAAAAATACAAACTTAGTCGATGTCTACTACAGTGGAGGAATCTTTATGCCAAATTTCAACTTCTTATCTCCAATAGTTTGGGCAGGCAGTTAATGGGGACACTTTTCCAATTTGTGAGACCGTCTATGGGGACGTCTATGCCGAATATCAAGAAACCTTGTTTTAGTGGAGATATCCGTGGGGGGAGGAAAAAAAGTACTTTTTGTGAAATTATATTTTTTTAAATGGAATTTTTTGGAAAAAGCGAAATTTTTTGGAGAAAGATACTTTATTTTTACAAAGTACTTTATGGAAGAAGGTACTTTTTTTGAAAAGGTTATTTTTAGGAAAAATTTATTTTTTTTTGGAAAAAGGTCCTTTTTTGGAAAAGTTATTTTTTTGGAAAAAGGTATTTTTTTGGAAAAAGGTATTTTTTTGGAAAAATTAATTTTTTTGGAAATATGAATTTTTTTTGGAAAAAGGTACCTTTTTTGGATAAGGTACTTTTTTTTGGAAAAAGGTAAATTTTTTTAGAAAAATTTACTTGTTTTGGAAAAAGGTACTTTTTTTGGAAAAAGGTACTTTTTTTGGAAAAAGGTAGGTACTTATTTTGGAAAAAGGTACTTTTTTTGGAAAAAGGTACTTTTTTGGAAAATTTTATTTTTATTTATTTATTTATTTATTTATTTATTATTATTTGCGATTTCTATGCACAAGACTTAAAGTCTTTTATTGCAGCATAGAAATTAACTTTGAATAAAAAAGGTTTGATACAAAGATAACTCTTAGATTCTAATTAACTAATTATAATAATAATAATAGTAACATCATAATAGGTTGTAGACAAAGTTTTAAAAAATAAAAACAAACACATTAACAAAAAAGAGAGAATAAAAAATTATTTGAATGAAATTAACATCAAAAGTTGTTCATTATACTTAAAAAAAAAAAAAAAATAAATAAGAATTTTAAAATAAGAATTTTATAAAAATTTGTAAAAACTTTATGTTGTAAAAAACGTTATTATGTTCTTTTTAAATTGTATTGCGTTACTTTTAAGTTGTGTCGTATGTGGGATATCGTTGCAAAGACGGACGGCATTGATGAAGAAATGCCAATCAGACGTTGTACTACGTTGTTGCAATGTTCTTATTCTTTTTCCCCTTGCAGAGGAGGAAATACAAAGGCGGTTATATAAGTGGTCCGGCTGACGTGTGTAAATAATTTTGTGCAAAAATATTAGAACTCTCATCTTAAGTAAATCATCAAACTTCATACCATAGATTTGTACGGAGAAAGGTGAAATTGAAATAATATTGCCAATAGCATACCTCTTTATGTTATAAACATATCTGGCTATATTATTAAATAGAATGTTTAGTTTTCTACTATTCAGGGTATCACAGCTTGCAAAAAGTTCACATCCGTATAACAAGGTAGGCATTAAATATGTTTTAGCGAGCAGCATTCTAATTTTAACAGGTGTGCAGTATTGAGTTCGCCAGAGTGTTCTCAGCATAGAATATGTGCGACCGCAAGCATAATTAATATGTTCCGACCACGTCAGTGTAGAATTAAATATGATTCCGAGATTTTTAGCGGAATCTACAATGCTTATGGGTTGGTTGTTTAAAAAAATTGTAGGTATAAAATCTATTTTTGTTAATCTCTTTTTAATAACGATAGCTTTGGACTTCTGCGGATTGATACTGAGACCATTTGCCTTGGCCCATAAATAAACATGTTCAAGTTCCTGATTTAGTCTTCGAATTCATTCAACTATCATTCCAACCTCACAACTAATATAGATTTGGACATCGTCCGCGTACATTCTCAATTTACATAGTTTAAGTTGATTCGGTAGATCGTTTGCATAGAGCGTAAATAGAAGAGGGCCAACGATGGATCCTTGTGGAACACCTCTTTGTACCATTAGACATTTGGATTTTGTATTTGTTTGGACATATTGTGATCTATTACTCAGATATGATGCCATTAACCGAGTGGAGGTTGTTGAAAAATTAAACATATTCTGTAACTTATAGCACAGGAGATTATGGTCAACAGTGTCAAAAGCTTTAGAGTGATCTAAGAGCACTAGCAAAGTTACCCTTCTTTCCTCTATTTCATTTCTTATATCCTCCACAACATCTGCTAGAGCTGTTATACAGCTATGTTTCTTACGAAAACCAGATTGTCGGTCTGTAATTAAGTTGTTGTTTTCTAAGAAAACGGATATCTGGGTATGAATAAGTCTTTCAAAAACTTTAGATAGAAATGGCAGAATCGCTATGGGTCTATAATCAGAATTTTTTTTAGGAATAGGAATAATTTTGGCTATTTTCCATTTAGTTGGATAACAGCTACTTGTTATTATTTTATTAAAAAAGTAGGTTATATAAGGTAAAAGGTGAGGTAAAAGTATTTTTAAAAACCTTGGATCAATTTCATCCACTCCAATAGCATTTGATTTAATCGATTGGCAGCTACTGAAAACTTCATTTTGGTTCACACCGATAAAATTAAAACGGTTCTCCAGGGTAGCAGTGTAGTTTGTGTAGTAATTTTGATCAGATGTGACTACAGGAATATTTACAAATTGTGCATTAATTACATCTGAATCAATATTTGGAGTTTCATAGTTTTTAGAACTTCCTATCCCAATTTCCCTTATAGTTTGCCATTTTTTTTTGGATTCTACTGCAGATGAAAATTTTGTAGAATAAAAAGCAGATTTAGCATCTCTAATACGTTTGTTTGTTACATTTCTTGCCACACGATATTCATTGTGTAATTGTGTTGTTTTAAATCGTTTTCAGCGAGAAAAAGCGATGTGTCTCTGATTCATTGAATGCTTTATGCTACTTGAAAACCAAGGTTTATTCTTCTGATTTATTATTTTTCTTTTTAGAGGCACAGTTTGGTTGAACAGATTTTGTAAATTTTGTTCCAGAAATGAAAGTTGCTTATCTACGGAAACCATATAATATATGCAATCCCAATTTATCCTGTTAAATTCTTGATGCAATAGACTATACTCAATGCTTTTAAAATCACGATAATACACTGACTGATCTGGAATGTGTAGTTTAAAATCATAACACAAATAGATCAAATCATGTCGGGAAAAACATGGTGCAACAAGTTGATTGTAAAGTAAAACGTTGAAATAATTACTGACAAAGAAATAATCCAGTAACGTATTGCTTGTACTTGTAAAGTGAGTAGGTGTTGTTGTATTTGTGGGTGTAAGTCCAAGTGAGATCATCATATCCGTAAGGCTGGAATCTACTAAACAATTGCAGTTGAAATCACCAACGATGATTACATCATCAAATTTTACTGTGAAATCCTCTAAGATGTTAATTAAAGGTGTAATTGGGATTCTGTTCCCTGGTCTATACACCGATCCTATTAGAAGTTTCCTGCCCTCGCTCTTCACTTCAATGAAAATATATTCAATTATATCACCATTCTTAGAATTGTCCAGAACATTGTACTGTATACCATTCTTTATATATATGGCAACACCGCCAGCATGCTCCTTCCTATCAACTCTCAAAACCCTGTATCCATTAAGCGAGACAAAGAGATCAGTAATATCAGATGCGAACCAGGTTTCAGACACACATATTAAGTCCATATTTGAATTTTCAAATATGAATCTGAATTCATCCATCTTATTACATAAACTTTGACCATTAATATGATGGTATTTTTTTTTTGGAAAAAGGTACTTTTTTTTGGATAAAGGTACTTTTTTTTTGGAAAAAGGTACTTTTTTTGGAAAAAGGTACTTTTTTTGGAAAAAGGTACTTTTTTTGGAAAAAGGTACTTTTTTGGAAAAAGGTACTTTTTTTGGAAAAAGGTACTTTTTTTGGAAAAAGTACTTTTTTTTTGGAAAAAGGCACTTTTTTTGGAAAAAGGTACTTTTTTTGGAAAAGGGTACTTTTTTTGGAAAAGGTACTTTTTTTTGGATAAAGGTACTTTTTTTTGGAAAAAGGTACTTTTTTTGGAAAAAGGTACTTTTCGTGGAAAATGGTACTTTTTGTGGAAAAAGGTACCTTTTTTGGAAAAAGGTACTTTTTTTGGAAAAAGGTACTTTTTTTGGAAAAGGTACTTTTTTTTTTTTGATAAAGGTACTTTTTTTCGAAAAACGTACTTTTTTTTTGGATAAAGGTACTTTTTTTCGAAAAAGGTACTTTTTTTCGAAAGAGGTACTTTTTTTCGAAAAAGGTACTTTTTTTTGGAAAAAGGTACTTTTTTTGGAAAAAGGTACTTTTTTTGGAAAAAGGTACTTTTTTTGGAAAAAGGTACTTTTTTGGAAAAAGGTACTTTTTTTGGAAAAAGGTACTTTTTTGGAAAATGTAGTTTTTTTGTCCCCTTTTTGCCCCTCCCGATAAGAATTTCCAAAAATTCCGTCTCAACGGACGTCTACACCGGTCGAGGAACCTACATACCAAATTTCAACTTCATAGCTCCAGCAGTTTGAGCAGGCCGTCAAGGGGGAGACTTTTTGCCCCTCCCTGTAAAAATTTCAAAAAAAATCCCGTCTTGGTGGATGTCTATGATAGTGGAGGAACCTTTATACCAAATTTCAACTTCCTACCTCCAGCGGTTTGGGCAGGCCGTCAAGGGGGGCTCTTTTCCCCTTTTTAACTCCCATTTTTACAACGTCCCTGTCTAAAATTCTTGAAAGTACTTTCTAGAAAAGTTAGCCCCTACTCCAAGGAACACATATCTAAAATTTCAGCTTTCTAGCCAAAGGGGTTTTGGCAGGCCGTCAAGGGGGAGAATTTCCCCCTTTTTGCCCGTTCCGGTAGGAATTTCCAAAAATCCCGTCTTAGCGGACGTCTACGCCGAAAGAGGAACCTACATACCAAATTTCAACTTCCTAGCTTCAGCGGTTTGGGCTGGGCGATGTTGAGTCAGTCAGTCAGTCACGTTATTCTTTTATATATAGAGAATATTGTTTAAATGGCACCATGTTACTATGTTACTATGTTACGACTTATCTTACCTTAATAATAAGAGTGACGGGCGATGTGTACATATTTTAGAGCTAAAATCAAACTATTTTCTTTATAATTTTACTATCAAATCCATTTTCAATAAATAATTTAAAATTTATATCCATATAAATAAATTTATTGTAACTCATTTCTACTTAAATATACAATACAATTTTACAATTTTATCGGTTTATATGTAATGGTGTCAGGTTTGATCGTAATTGTTTCAATTTTATATAAATAAAATATAATTGTATCCGACATTTACCTTATACAATTGTATTAAAGTTTTAAACTGATATCAGGTCAAAATTCGGATATAACTATATAATTTTGTATACAAATATATCTATTTGGACCTAAACTGATACCATGTGATATAAACCAATAAAATTGTATCAGGTCAAAAATCTGATACAATTTCATCTGATTAACACATAATTTAATCAGGTCAGATCTAAACTGATACAATTAGATAAAAATTGATAAACAATTGATAAAAATAAATCGGGTCATTCTTCGGATGAAACTGTATATTTATACAGATATAATTTAATCGAATATATGACTATATGTAACTATTTTTACTCGGGTTTTTTAAATGATACGATATATCAAAGTATATCCCGGGTGAAAATAGTTATATATTCCCGAGTAAAAAAAATTATATATAATCATATGTGGCATATATTACAATATATAATTAGACATGTGGTTATGTATATCCATATATAATTATATATGACGTTTTTTCCGAAAAATTTTCCTTATATTATGCCATATATAATTTCATCTAATTAGATATCGGCCTTCATAATATTAGATATGGCATATATAATTATATATTACATAACATGGTTGATCTTATTGCATATATAGTTATATATAGAACTATATCTTAATATATATGGTGTCATTTAAGAAATATATAATTATATATGGTATCATTTAAACAATATATAATTATATATGGTGACAGTTAAATTAGATATTATCATATATGGTGCCATTTAAACAATATATGGTCATATATGGTACCTCATAAACCAAATCTTTAATTCAGTTCCAGATATGATAATATATGGTACTATATATAGTGCGATATATATTTATATATGGTGTTATTTAAGCTATATATTATCATATATGGTGCCATTCAAACCATATATTATCATATATGGTGCCATTCCAACCATATAGTATCATATATGGTACCATTTAAACCATATATTATCATATATGGTGCAATTTCAACAATATATGCCCATATATGGTACCTCATGAACAATATTTTTAATACAGTTCCACATATGATAATATATGCTACCATATATAGTGCCATATATATTTATATATGGTGTTATTTAAGCAATATATTACCATATATGGTGCCATTTAAACCATATATTGTCATATATGGTGCCATTTCAACAATATGTGCTCATATATGGTACCTGATGAACGACATTTTTAATACAGATGCATATATAATAATATATGCTACCATATATAGTCCCATATATATTGATATATGGTGTCATTTAAACAATATTAATATATAGACATATATGGTATCATTTAAACAATATATTGTCATATATGGCACAATTTAAACAATATATGGTCAAATTTGGTACCACATCAACATTTTGAATACAATTCCATATATGGTTTAATTTGAATAATGTAAAACTATGTATGGCGCTATAAAAAATATTATCAGATATGTTACTTCATTAACAATATTTATAATACAGTGTCATATATTGTAATATATGTATATCATTTAATATATATTGATGTATGGTAATGGTACAATAATTCCAATATCAATTGAGATACAATTTGTGGGTCCATATCAACAGTTTGTTCACGTACATTTAACAAATATATATGTACATTTAAGTTATAATTTAAAAACACTTTATAAAGTTAAATAGTTCCATAAACCTCGTCTAACTGTATAGAATGTTTATGAATATACGATTTAATATATAATAATTACAACTACAAATTGGTGCCATTATCTAAAATTTAATTTAATGTTAACTTCCCGAGTAAAAACAGTTACATATAGTCGTATAAAATGCGATTAAATTATATCTGTATAAATATACTGTTTCATCCGAAAAATGGCCCGATGTAATTGTATTAGTTGTTTATCAGTTTTTATCTAATTGTATTAGTTTAGATCTCAACTAATAAAATTATACATTATTCAGATGAAATTATATCCAATTTTTGACCTGATACAATTTTAGCGGTTTATATCTAATGGTATCTGGTTAGATCGATGTTGGTACAATTTTATATAAATAAAATAAATTTTGCCTTATATAATTGTATCAAATTTTTAAAGCAGATCTAATTGCATCAGGTCAAAATTCAGATATAACTATATAAGTTTGTATAGTAATGTATCAATTTGGATCTAAACTAATACCATGCGACATAAACCCATAAAATTGTATCAGGTCAAAAATCAGATAAAATTTCATATGCTTAATATATAATCTAATCAGTTAAGATCTAAACTGATACAATTAGATAAAAAGTGATAACCAACTGATACAATTATATCGGGCAATTTTTCGGATGAAATGGTATATGGATCACATTAAGTTATATATTACCATATAAAGCTCCATATTAATTTTTTTTAATAGGGTTATAATAAAATAAAATTGTATTTCCTAAAAATAAAAATATAGTGTTAATTAATGTTAATATACAGTACGTTTAAGTTTAACATCCCAGACAGAAAAATATAATCGGCACAATGCTGGCAAACCGTTGGCGATGGTCAGAACGTTGCATTATCTTGGCAAAAAAATAGATTTCAAAAAACATTTTTAAAAAAATTGAGAAAACTTTTTTTAATATTTGCTTTTAAAAACACGAAATTTAACCCAGTCCACCAGATTGTCAGCCAAGACCTCTAACCTCTAATCTAACGAGACTTGTTACAGATGTGTGATAGCTACAAATTAAATGAATGATAAAAGCATTTCGAGCTAACTTATAAGCATCGAAAAAAGGTATTCCAGAAATTATTAAATGTATTTTAGAAAATTTTAATTGTATATCACAAAATATTATTTGCACTTCAGAAACTACAATATTACGCAAATTTAATTTTATTTATTTAGTTGTGTCCAGAAATAATGAAATCTATTTCAGAATTTCATAGCTAATAGAGAAAAATTTCTCAAATACATTTCATAATTTCGGAAATACGATTGATAATTTCTGAAATACAGTTTGATAATTTCTGAAATACAGTTGTGAATTTCGGAAATACAATTAATAATTTCTGAAACACAATTGATAAAACTGAACTTCAATTGACTAGTTCTGAAATACAATTCATAAATGTGAAAAATAATTGATGAGTTCTGAAACACAATTGATAAAACTGAAATTCAATTGATTATTTCTGAAATACAATTGATAAATCTTAAAACAATTAATACAATTGGAAATGGTGTAGAGCGTCAAAAAGATGTAAATAAAATTATTTTATTCAAAGATTTCAATTTAATAAAAAAATATATAATTTATAGAAAAAAAATTTTAATTTTATAAAAAGAAATTCATTTTGTAAAAGAAATGCATATTGAACTCGTTACCTTCTGAGTTTAAACCTTATTTTAAAAAAATATTGTAATTTTTATACAATCAGTGCTCTGCCAGTCTATTATTTTTTGAACAGTTGGCAATATATGTCTGGTATCTTATTTAATCCCAAATAAATGGAGATCTTACGTAGTACCCAAATATAATGCGGCATCTAATTTTATCTGTCATTTTTATGGATACTTTTAGATGTCAATCCCCAAATATATTGCTGTTTCTAATTCGATCTGCCATTTTAATACCGAAATAAATTGCTGGATCTAATTAGATCTGCCATTTTTCTGATAAATTTAGATCCAAGTTTATCCCCAAATATATTGCTGGATCTAATTTGATATGCCATTTTTCGGTTAAATGTAGATCTAAGTTTATCCACATATATATTGCTGGATCTAATTCGATCTGGCATTTTTCGGATAAATTTACATCCTAGTTTATCCCTAAATATATTGCTGGATCTAATTCGATCTGCGACTTTTTCGGATCAAATTAGATCTAAGTTTATCCACAAATATATAGCTGGATCTAATTCGATCTGCCATTTTTCGGATCAAATTAGGTCTTACTAAATCCCAAAATATATTGCTGGATCTAATTTGATCTGCCAATTTTCTATTCAATTT
Organism: Leucophora obtusa; assembly: GCA_949987735.1. NCBI lineage: Eukaryota > Metazoa > Arthropoda > Insecta > Diptera > Anthomyiidae > Leucophora > Leucophora obtusa. Next base: position 247,863,992 of record OX465295.1, read on the forward strand.
ATATCCAAGTTTATCCACAAATATATTGCTGAATCTAATTCGATCTGCCATTTTTCGGATAAATTTAGATCTAAGTTAATCCACAAATATATTGCTGGATCTAATTTGATCTGCCATTTTTCAGATCAATTTATATCTAAGTTTATCCACAAATATATTGCTGGATCTAATTCGATCTGCGACTTTTTCGGATCAAATTAGATCTAAGTTTATCCCCAAATATATAGCTAGATCTAATTCGATCTGCCACTTTTTCGGATCAAATTAGATATACGTTTATCCACAAATATATTGCGGGATCTAATTTGATCTGCCAAAATTGAGATCAAATTAGATCTAAGTTTATCCCCAAATATATAGCTGGATCTAATTGGATCCGCCATTTTTCGGATAAAATTAGATCTAAAAATATCCGAAAATATATAGCTGGATCCGCCAATTTTCGGATCAAAATAGATCTACGTTTATCCCCAAAGATATCACTGGACCTCCCAATTTTGAGATATAACTTGATCTTAGTTTATCCCCTTATATACAATGGGATCTAACACGATATGATTGGATACACCCAATTTTGAGATCTAATTGGATCAGCTAGATATTACAGCATATCTTAAACAATATCAAATTGGATATAATTAGATATTGCGCGAGATCAATTTTTTTTACTCGGGTTGTTATATATAATGTGATTGGATTATATCTGACGGTGAATGGATTCACATTAAGACATATATCATTATATACAAAAACATCTGATATTATTTTTTCAATGAATTTGTTGTACGGGAATTGATGTTATTACATATCCCCAAATCTGACTCCATATATAACTATATAAGCCATATAAAACTAATCAAAATATATGTAGTGACCGATATGATTATATGGTTCGATACTAAGTTATATAACACTGTATGTATCGTCATACTAAAAATATATTTCTTGTAATTTTATATAACTTTCTATATGATCTCGTACAAATTAATATAAATTAAGAGTTAATTTATCCACAGCCAAATAATTTTCACATGATTTTTTTGCATACTAAATTAAATTAAAAATGATGCAAACGATTTAGGTTAGATTTTTATTTTATGTTAAAAAATGTGGGCCTTTAAAATTGTTTAAGCTATAGAAATTTTAATATCAATTTAAAGCCGGTATACATAAAAAGTGTACCTACTATTAGACAAAATTATATAAAATCAGATATTTTTATATCGAATTAGATGTAATTTGATGTCCTGGATATGGACAAATCTCGGATCAAACAGTATCAAATTATATCTAATTTGATATAATTAATTTTTTTCGAAAAAGATACATTTTTTGGAAAAAGGTACTTTTTTTAAAAAAGGTACTTTTTTTTGAAAAAAGGTACTTTTTTTGGAAAAAGGAATTTTTTTGGAAAAAGGAATTTTTTTTGGAAAAAGGTACTTTTTTTGGAAAAAGGTACTTTTTTTGGAAAAAGGTACTTTTTTCGGGAAAAGGTATTTTTTTTGAAAAAGGTACTTTTTTTGGAAAAAGGTACTTTTTTTGGAAAAAGGTACTTTTTTGGAAAAAGGTACTTTTTTTTTGGAAAAGGGTACTTTTTTTTTGGAAAAAGGTACTTTTTTGGAAAAAGGTACTTTTTTTGGAAAAAGGTACTTTTTTTTGGAAAAGGTACTTTTTTGCAAAAAGGTACTTTTTTTTGGAAAAGGGTACTTTTTTTGGAAAAAGGTACTTTTTTTGGAAAAAGGTACTTTTTTGGAAAAAGGTACTTTTTTTGGAAAAAGGTACTTTTTTGGAACAAGGTACTTTTTTTGGGAAAAGGTACTTTTTTTTGGGAAAAGGTACTTTTTTGGAAAAAGATACTTTTTTTGTCCCCTTTTTGCCCCGCCCGATAAGAATTTCCAAAAATGCCGTATCAACGGACGTCTACACCGGTCGAGGAACTTACATACCAAATTTCAACTTCATAGCTCCAGTAGTTTGAGCAGGCCGTCAAGGGGGAGACTTTTTCCCCTTTTTGCCCGTCCCTGTAAAAATTTCCAAAACTCCCGTCTTGGTGGATGTCTACGATAGTGGAGGAACCTTTTTACCAAATTTCAACTTCCTACCTCCAGCGGTTTGGGCAGGCAGTCAAGGGGGGCCTTTTTCCCCTTTTTAACCCCCATTTTTATAACGTCCCTGTCCAAAATTCCAGAAGGTACTTTCCAGAAAAGTTAGCCCATACTCCAAGGAACACATATCTTAAATTTCAGCTTTCTAGCCAAAGGGGTTTTGGCAAGCCGCCAAGGGGGAGACTTTTCCCCTTTTTGCCCGTTCCGGTAGGATTTTCCAAAAATCCCGTCTTAGGGGACGTCTACGCCGAAAGAGGAACCTACATACCAAATTTCAACTTCCTAGCTTCAGCGGTTTGGGCTGGGCGATGTTGAGTCTGTCAGTCAGTCAGTCACGTTATTCTTTTATATATAGAGAATATAGGAACAGCAAAAGTAAAACTGTTAAATATACTGAATTTTAGTTATATTTGACCTAAATTTTTGTAAATTTAGAATAACAAATTAACCTGCTAAAATCAGCAAAAAATTTTGCTAAATAATTAGTAACCTAAAAAATCACCTACAAATTAAAAATTTTTGAAGTTTTTTACGATTTTTTTTTAAATGAAAATAAAAATCGAGCCTTTTGAAAACAGCAGTTTACAATTTTTTAGCAAATATTTCTGCTGATTTTAGCAGAATAGACTGCTATTTGCATTCAACTAAATTTAGCTTAAAAATAGCAAAAATTTTGTAGATTTAACAGTTTATTTTTGCTATTTTTTGTCTACAAATATTTAGCAAAATTTTCTGCAGATTTTACAGTACAATTTGCTATTTTCAATTAACTAAAAGTTGGCCTAAATTTAACTAAAATTCTGTAAATTTAACAGTTTTAAATTTGTTGTTCTCATTTTACTAGTATTTAATAAAAAAAATCTGGTAATTTTAGCAGTTTTTTCTGCAGCATCATTTTTAACTAATTTAAAGTAACTTTTCCTGCTATTTTTACAGATTTATTTCTATAAGTGTACCCTTGAAAATAACGGTATCGGTAACGATAACCGTATTTGGAACTTTTTTAGAGGTATTGGTACCGGTAACGGTATTCAATTTGAACGGTATTTTAGCGATAACGGTATTATAACGGTAACAAACCTTGATAAAAACCCAACCAATGAGAACGCCCTTCAGCTTGGAATATCACCACTTAATGCCCGAATTAGATTTATGGAATACGTTTTCCACATTGCTTATGACAATAAGTACCGCAGTGATCCAGAACATCAAAACGTCAAAAATAATTAAATTTTAAAACATATGAGAATGAAAAAAAAAGAATCCAGGATGAGTTTAAGAAACATGGATTAATCATCGACAAACCTTTATATTGTTATGGAAGCTCTAATGAAGGTAATACTGCTATGCGTTTTTTCGATGACTCCAAAACTACTTCCCTAACAACTGGTATCAATTACAATCTCATACGACGTTTTAAAGTGATACAAGCGTTTATAAATAGCAAAAAGGAAATTAACACCGAACAATTCGAAAAATATGCAGACGAGACTGGTGTTAATAAATAGTCTATATCCGTGGAGACCAGTAACGCCTACCGTACACAAAGTTCTAACGCATACAAAAGAAGTAGTAGAGAATAATATTATTCCTTTAGGGGAATTAACAGAGGAAGCACACGAGGCTAGAAATTCATATGTTAAGCAGCATAGATTTTTTAATACACGAAAGTGTTCCAAAAAAGCTCAAAATAATGATCTTATGAATCAATTACTGCTGTCTTCAGATCCAGTCTTGCACGAAATAGCATTGAAATGGTTACCAAAAATAAGTATTGAAATAGAGAAGGATGATCCCGAAGCAATCGAAATTAATAGTCTATTAAGTCATGATGTTTCTGATTATTTTGTAGACATTTCATAAAAAGTATGGGCACATATGTAAGTGGTCCACTTGTTTCCGTTTATATGAAATTGTATGAAATTTTCAACCGTATTACAACCCTACGGTAAATTTTAACAAACTGTCACCGAACTGGCCCCTTTATATGAAATAGACTGGTCACTTTTACATGGCGTTGTCATAGGAGGGGGAAATTGACCCTTGTGACATGTCACAAGACAAATCCTAGGACAGGTTACTGAACTCTCATAAAAAACAAAGTATGAAAACACTTCAGAATATTTGTTTCATTCATTTCATATTCCAGCTTCAGGACGTTATATTTTACGAACCGTTAGGGGGAAATATAAAATTTGCTATATATCTTCGTTTTGCGATGCCACCGTACCAAGTTTGATCAAATTTAGAAGTGGAGGTTGAAATCGAATATTTAACATATTTTCAGTCTATTGTTAAATAATTGGATTATGCATTTATTCAAATAACTGTATATTTTTAATTTGATAAGCCAGTAATATACACATACATGTTATAGTAACTTGACTCATCTACTTAATACATTATAAAAATAAATATCATATCACAAATATAATACATTAAACATAAGAAACAAACAATAAAATTATTAACAGATAAATACAAAATTGTTAAAGATCTCTCTACAATACTGGAGTATTCTGTGCTACAGGGTAAAGTTAAGAAAAGGCAAAAAATTAAAAAAAAATATGAGGGATTCAAGGCTCCATTAGTCTGGTAGTATCGTAAAGTATCGTGTCAGCTGTTTACTTTCATCTAGTGATAGTATACACAAATACTCAGTTTGGAAGTAGATTTGACGTAAGAAAATCTATTGAAAATAGATTTCTACTTTACGATACCTCATTTCACCTCACTTTACTACCAAACTTATTGCAATTTTTTTTCTCATATTTCAAAAGTTTGATATTTTATCTATATTCTGTAAAAATATGGGTAAAAATTCGTTAAAATAAAAAAGTTACGAAGGCAGTTTTTTTCAGCCTCTAGTTCGAAAAAATTTACGTTATTTTAAACAAACTCGTAATTTTATTATTTCTCACATTTTATTGCAATGTGTATTGAAAATATATATAAAAAAACTTGAAAAGTAAATGCAAGTCGTCAAAATGCACTCACTAAAATTAACCGACATTTTTTCTTGGTAAACTCACAAAAAATTTTGGTAAACAAATTTTACTTTACATTTTTTTTGCTAATTTTTAGTAAATTTTTTACAAACCTTTCTTACGGATTTCTTTAATTTCAGCTTATTTTCTGGCTTTTTTAAATAAAATAGACGAATTTTATTAAAAATTAAATTAAAATTTTCCTCCTTCAACAGATTATCTTTCACATTTTTGTTAAATAAGTTTGGGGATGTTAGCACATTTAATTCCTTTAATGCAATTAATGTATATCCCGATAAAAATAAATTTAAATAAAAAATTTTTATTCATCCAACCCCTAAAACAACGGAACTGATTCTTCTAGAACTTTCAGTAAATAAGTAGTGTTAATTTTTACTCCTACCATATTAAAAGTTTGATTTCCGTTTTGTAGTAATAAACTTCACTTTAAATTTTAAAGGGATTTTTCTCGAAAAACATATTGAGAATCGGGTGCCACTGTGCAGCTTAAACGGGTAGTCCAATTTTTGATCTGTTTTTTTGCTTTTTAGAGGACAAAAAAATTAAGTCCTTGACGTGGGTAGTTTTTTAAATTTTTCTCTACTTGTTTTTTAATAAAACACCATAATTTTGTTGCTGCTTTTTCAATTTTTATTTTACCCTTGTACCATTTTTATATAAATCAAAAATTTAAAAATCCGGCCACGTCACACAGTGCTTTGACCCATAGATAAAAATAAAAAAAAAATTGTGTCTCCGAATTCGGCGAAAAGATTTTTTTTGTATATATACTAAAATTTAAGTAATTTTATCCTTTCTGGTAAATATTATCCTTTCTGGTATACCTCATTCTATTCTGGTGTAACTCTACACTAAGGCCGCTAAAGTCGCAAAATTTTTAATGAAAAAATGTAAATGAAAAAAGATAAATTTTTTGGTCTTAAAAAAAATTGGTAAAAATTAATTTTTAGAGGTTTCTTTAAAATTTTTCTTTTTTTAAATATATTCAAATAAATGAAAGATAATAAAATTGTAAAAATCTGCAATTAAAACATATCAAATTAATCTTTGAATTTTTACAATATTTTTGCTGGGAGCCCAAAAATATCAAAAGTTAAATGGAAGTTTAAAAAAATTATGTTAATTGATTTAAAAATTTTTTGTGATGCTCTTACAACACTGCATGACAAAATCTTGACTTTTAAAAATTAATAGACTTCTGACCATCAATTCTATATATTTCCGACATGCTGATTACAATGGCGTACTTTATTTTTCGATCAATGGTACACTCATAAAAAAGCCCGTACAAATAGTTAAAAATTCTGCTAAGATAACAGAAAATAGTACCTGAATTTTCGCCAGCAGAAATTTCAATGATGTTGAGAATCATGGTCTGCTAAATTTAGGTGACCTAAATTTTAGGTAAAAAAGTTAGTTCAAATACAATAATTTAAAAGAATGTTGTTTAATGGAAATGAAAATTACTCAGCTGAAATCAGCACATATATACTGCTAAATTTTAGTTGGTTAAAAACAGGTAAAAAATTCAGTTAACATTCAAAAATTTAGAAGATGTTCACTTAATAAAAATGATAGTGGGACAGTTGAAATCAGCAAAACATGCTGCTAAAATTACAATCACTTTTTGTTATTAATTGAATAAAAAAAAATTAATGTTAATATTGTTAATTTTATTTTCGAATAAATTACACAATCCAAAAACACTATTTGCACTAAATACCACTTTTATTTTCTTGCCAATATGTGTGCCAGCGGAAGTTGTATTATTTGGTTCCTTTTTTCGTCTACCTGCAGGCAGAGACTATTAATTATAGAGATAGGAAATCAAAACTTAAACTACTCACCGATAGATGGCGCTGAAATTTAGTATTACCTGAGCAACTATTTAGTAACAGCTGAGCCTATATTTAAAAACTCAAAAACTGCTGAAAACTGCTCAATATAAGGAAGAAGCAAACGCGGAATATATTCAAATAATTAAATTTGAAATATTTGTTTGTAATTTTTCCTTTGTTGTTTGTTATTATTTAAATTTAAATAAAAAAAGAAAATTGTCAAAATTTTTACAAAGTGCCATCTAGTGATAACGATGTCGTTATAACTTTTGTTTTTGGTGATGCCATACCCCTGCCTGCAGGTAGAGTTTAGATGAAAATGTTAAAATGCTGAAATAAAAGAAAAACGATAACATATTTAATAGTATTCCCGTAAATAAATATAGTTTATATTATAAAACAAACCTCATTATTTTATACCTCCATTTTCTTTTACGTTCCTTTGCTGACTAAAAGATGCTCTTATCATATTATTTTATTTACTTTTTAAAGCGGCGAATACATTAAGGAACATTGAGTAGGGAACAAAAAATTTTGTAAACACGAATTGCACAAATGTCAACACGAACATTAACATACACAAATCAACATTCGTAAAAAAATGGTAATTTTTTTACGAATGTTCCTAAATGTATTCGCCGCTTTACAAGCGCCATATTGTTTTTATTTGCATTGGTAAGCGTCATTAGTGATGACTCATCACACACATTAAAATACACAACCATCAAGCAATCATCAATCACTATACACTAGCGCCCCTATCGTTTTCTTTTGAAAACACAAATATTAAAAAAGTTGCCAACAAATTTATCTATATTAGCTGATACATTGTCAAAATCCTTTATAAAAAAATAACTAAATATCAGGAGGAAAAATTAGTTCAAGTACAGCAAAAATATGTTTTTGTGGTGAAATTGGCTAACTAACAACTTTAGCTAAACAACGGATTTAAACGAAAACAACAGGAAAGATTAGTTCAACTGAATTAGAACGCGTTTAACAGACTTTTGTACTAACTTTTTTTTATGAGTGTACAGATTTTTCGCAAATGTCTTTAAAATTTGGAAGTTTTCCATTTAGTTTTTTATATACAAACATTTTGAAATGCAATCAAAATAAATGTTTTGTGGTGAAATGTAGGCACAGGACCTGTATTCATATTTAGGCTTAAAATTTGATGCATAAAACTTGATATTAAAACCACTGTTCGCGTTTTAGATGGATTTTTACGGTTTTTTAAGGTTTTAGCCAATTGAATCGCTGAAAGCAAAATCGGCCTTAATAAATGATATGGCTTAGTAAAGAAGCAATTAAAAGGAAAATATTTCAACAAAAAAAATGTATTTATCTATAGCGGCCTATAGTAAAAATCGCGATTTTTAAAAAATTTTGTATGGCAGCATAGCTTTCCAAGATGTCCCCAAAGTCAAACTATTAGTATAATATGGGGTCACCTCTATAAACTGTTCTTGCAAAATTTCAAGCAAAACAGTTTCCATTTGCAAAAGTTATCGTAATCAGAGATGACAAAATTATCATTTTGAGTACTTTTAAAGCAGGGTAAGTCAAAATGTGCCGATGTGGCCACATGTGGCGCACATCTGGCACATCCACATGTGCCACTAGTCGCGCACATTGGCACATCCACATGTGCCATGTGCCAATAGTCGAGCACATGGCACATGTAAATGTGCCATGTGAAAATATCTTCAGCACATCACATGTGCCAAGACGAAAATGTGCCAGATGTGTTGGCACATTTCACATTCAAATGTGAAATGTGCCCGGCTTTTGGCATATTTGAAATGTGCCATGTGCCCGACTATTGGCACATGGCACATGTGGCGAATGTGGCCACATGTGGGGCATTTAAAAAATTTTTCAAAAAAGGTACCATTTATGAAAATAGCACAATTTTTCAACAAAAAAAAGTACCATTTTTTCGAAACAGTACCATTTATGAAAAAGTAGCATTTTTGAAATTAAAATTTTTCTAAAAGTACCATTTTGGAAAAAGTGCCATTTTTGGAGAAATTTACCATTTTTGAAAAAAGTATGATTTTTCAAAAAGTACAATTTTTCAAAAAAGTACCATTTTTTAAAAAAGTACCATTTTTTCAAAAAAGTACAATTTTTCCAAAAAAGTACAATTTTTTCAAAAAGTGCAATTTTTGATAAAAAAGTACCATTTTTCAAAAAAAGTACAATTTTTCCAAAAAAGTGCCATTTTTACCATTTTTCAAAAAAAGTACCATTTTTCCAAAAAAGTGCAATTTCTGAAAAAAGTACAATTTTTGAAAAAAGTACAATTTTTCAAAACAGTACCATTTATGAATTTAAAATTTCTCAAAAAGTACTATTTTGGAAAAAGTGCCGTTTTTGGAGAAAAGTACCATTTTTGAGTATCATTTTTCAAAAAGTACCATATTTTTAAAAAAGTACAATTTTTTCAAAAAAGTACCATTTTTCCAAAAAAGTCCGTACAAATAGGTAAAAACTCAACTAAATTAACAGGAAAAAATACATGTATTTGTACCTTACTCTTCTAGATTTTAAAATTGCAAATATCTCGTAAACTAGCAATGCTAGAAGGAAAAGGACGTTTATTTAGGTTTTATATATATCTCGAAAACTAAGCGAGATAGAGCAAAACGGTTAAAATTTTTGAGCTGCGGGTGTTATAGGTGGGTTTTCGCCTATATCTCGAAAACTAAGCGAGCAAAACGGTTAAAATTTTTGCCCTACGGGTGTTAATACACACATAGAACCCCTTTGCCGAAAACAAATTTCCCCTAACTCTTCTAGATTTTAAAATTGAAAATATCTCGTAAACTACTAACGCTAGAAGGAAAAGGACGTTTTCTATTTCGCTTTAAAAATAAATCTGATTGAATTGTCTTTTTTTAATTTTATTTTTTAATTGTACTTTAAAATTGTACTTTTTCGAAAAATTTCACCTTTTTGGAAAAATATTACTTTTTTTTTTTTAAATTATACTTTTTTGCAAAATGATCCTTTTTTATTAAAAATTTTACTTTTTTTGAAAATTTTAATTTTTTTTTAAATTGTAATTGTATTTGCAATTTTCAAAAATTTAAAAGAAAAATTAAAATTTTCAAAAAAACTAAAATTTTTAAAATTAAAATTTAAAAGTATCATTTTGCAAAAAAAGTATAATTAAAAAAAAAGTAATATTTTTCCAAAAAGGTGAAATTTTTCAAAAAAGTACAATTTTAAAGTACAATTAAAAAAAGACAATTTTTAAGAGGGGTTTTAACCGTTTTGCTCTATCTCGCTTAGTTTTCGAGATATACGCGAAAACCCAAATAAACGTCCTTTTCCGTCTAGCATTGCTAGTTTACGAGATATTTGCAATTTTAAAGTCTAGAAGAGTTAGGAGAAATTTGTTTTCGCTAAAGGTGTTCTATGGGTGTATTAACACCCGTAGGGCAAACATTTTAACCGTTTTACTCTATCTCGCTTAGTTTTCGAGATATAGGCGAAAACCCAAATAATCATCCTTTTCCTTCTAGCATGCTAGTTTATGAGATATTTGCAATTTTAAAATCTAGCTGAGTTAGCTGAAATTTGATTTCACTAAAGGAGTTTTATGGGTGTAGTAACACCCATAGGGCAAAAATTTTAACAATTTTGCTCCATCTCGCTTAGTTTTCGAGATATAGGCGAAATAATAAATAAAACGTCCTTTTCCTTCTAGCATTGCTAGTTTACAAGATATTTGCAATTTCAAAATCTATAAGAGTTAGGTGAAATTTGTTTTCGCTAAAGGGGTTCCATGGGTGCATTAACATCCGGTGCAAAACGGTTAAAATTTTTGCCCTATGGGTGTTAATACACCTATGGAACCCCTTTAGCGAAAACAAATTTCACCTAACTCTTCTAGATTTTAAAATTGCGAATATCTCGTAAACTAGCAGTGCTAGAAGGAAAAGGACGTTTATTTGGGTTTTCGCCTATATCTCGAAAACTAAGCGAGATAGAGCAAAACGGTTAAAATTTTTGCCCGATGGTTGTTACTACACCCATAGAACTCCTTTAGCGAAAACAAATTTCACCTAACTCTTCTAGATTTTAAAATTGCAAATATCTCGTAAACTAGCAATGCTAGAAGGAAAAGGACGTTTATTTGGGTTTTCGCCTATATCTCGAAAACTAAGCGAGATAGAGCAAAACGGTTAAAATTTTTGCCTTACGGGTGTTAATATTCCCATAGAACCCTTTTAGCGAAAACAAATTTCACCTAACTCTTCTAGATTTTAAAATTGCAAATATCTCGTAAACTAGCAATGCTAGAAGGAAAAGGACGTTTATTTGGGTTTTCGCCTATATCTCGAAAACTAAGCGAGATTGAGCAAAACGGTTAAAATTTTTGCCCTTTTTGCTAATACACCCATAGAACCCGAAAACCAATTTCACCTAACTCTTCTAGATTTTAAAATTGCAAATATCTACTAACGCTAGAATTTTGTATACGGATGAATTGAAAGAAGTTACTTTCAATTTTATCAGCATTACTTTTCGAGAAAAATGTTTAACCGTTTCCTAATATTCGCTTAAGAAATGAGACGATATCTCTTTGCTGGTAAAATAAGTTCTGTTTATTAAATTTAGTTGTTGCTCTATTTATAATATTTTCAATACACATAATATAATATACATCCTGATAAACAAACACAGGTAGGTGATCGTTTATCGGTGCCTGATGTTTCTTCCTAAACACAGAATAAGTTTTTATCTGTTTCATAGGAAAGGTACTAAAAGCTTATATTGCTAATCATGGGTTTTTTCTTAAAATACATTTGGTTATTATTACTAATTATGGGTTTTTCCCTTATGTGATAAGACTTAAAAATACATTTGGTCAATATTACTAATTATGGGTTTTTCTCTTATGTGATAAGACTTAAAAATTCATTTGGTTATTTATAACTAGTACAGTTTGTCAAGATACTTAATATAATTATTCAAAAGGTAGTTTCCGCTCATTCGTAGAGTGAGTTGATATAACACCCCCAGATGAAGATGCTTGCCCGGTTTCCAAAGGGATTAAGGGTAAGTTAACGGTAACTCCAGGTTGCTTAACATTCTTATTCCAGATTTTGACATAAATGTAGATACAAATTATGGTAATAATTATTATTACAATAGTAGAGATAGATACATTTTGAATTTTTTCATGTTGTTTTAACTCTCTGATTATTTTTATATTTTCTATATTTTTATAATGAAGTTGTTCCAAAGTTAATGGTGAATCATTACTTGTTATGTTTCTAATAGGATTAGGTACAATTATTGTATTAGAATAACCTTTCCTGTTATACCATTTATCTAGATAAATTTGGCAGTCTTCAATATATATTAAATAGTTTCCATTCAGGGTGAGTGGGAATTCATTACATGTGTGATTTACTTTAAAATTTCGATTAATTACTATAATCGCGTTAACTCCAATTTCCATAATCTCTGTTAAAGTATTGGTTTCATAATTACAATGCATATGGTTTTTGTTAAATATGTGTTGAATACAATTATCTTTCTGTTCCTTTAGGTCAGATATTTTGTTAGTTTTTTCATAGATTATATTATCTTTCATTAAGTAGTTCCTATTAACTAAGGTTAACTGTTTTTTGTTAAAATTAGGTATTGGTTGTATAACAATTTCTTTATAGTTGTTTTGATTCATGTTAGGTACCTTAATTATAAAAATGATGTTTTTTTGTTGGGTCGCAACATCTAATTCGATGTTTTCCAATGTAATGTTAAAGTCATTAATTTCCTTATCCGTTAGTATGTCCCTGTTTAGTGTTCGCAATTTTGAAGCCAATAGTAATTCTCTAGCTTGTTTAATCAATTTCCCGACATGTTCAATTTCGTATCTGAGGTAAGCTTTGCGTGAATCTGTTTTAGTTTGATTAATTCCATATTTTGTATAAGTAATTTAGTCTGTAGGTTTTGCAAATTTGTTAATATTTTTAATTGTTCGTCAAAATGAGCATTGATTTTGATTTGTTTATTTGATTGTTCGATTACGTTATGATTATTAAGAGTATTGATTCTAAGTTTTTCTTCAATTTCCGTCCTGTCATCATCGTCCATTGTTCCGGACAGGTATTTCAATCCTGTTCCAAAGTGCGTTTAGCACGGGATCTGGGTATCAAACTCAATAATTGTAGTTTAGTGTGTTTAATTTGATGTTGTAAATATGCATCATCTAGTGTCATTATTTCGAATTCTAACGGGTTAATGTGTTAAATAATCTTCAGTTTTGAATATGTGTAATATTTTCGAGTAATTTTGAATTAAGGATATCTCTCCTGTTTGGATGATAGTGAATCCATTTCCTTGATTAAGATCGGTTGTTAATAGCTTTTGTGCTGCAGCTAGGTTGATCATCAATAGGATCGATAAGGACTTCCAAAGATCTGGAAATATATTTCTTTTGTTTAATGAATTGATCCTTATGAAATTCTTGATTATTATTAGTGTATTTTTTTATTATCTGTTTTCTTTACGTTAACTTTCTTTACTTTCTGATCTAATTTGTTTTTGTATGTATTCACATAGTTAGAGTTTATCTCTTCATTCTTTCTATTTTTGTTTCTATATTCGCGTATTTTTCTTTTTCATCTTCCATTCTTTCAAATATTTCTTGAAGGTTTATTTTATTGGAAAAATGTAAGTCTAGGTTTTTTACCTGTAGTGAGGTGAAGTAAATTATTATAATTGCTTAAGGCTTGTATTGGTAAATCTATATCTAGATTGATATTGTTTAGAGATGCCCCTAAACTAATGCCCATTAGTGTGCCACTAAACTAATCAACTGCACTGTAATCAACGGTTTAGCTGAATTTGCTTTTACATATTGTTATTGTTGTTAAGAAGAATGCGTATTGATGCATTCCAAAGCATCAATACGTAAACCAAATTATTTTAAAGAACACTCTAACTTTAACAATCGAACAAAAACCAAGTAAAAACAGAACATTACAGTGAACAGTGAAAAAACAGTGGCACATTACAATAAAAACAAAATTACAATTACAATACAAATTACAACAATTAGAAATTAAAAATTATACACAAATTACAACACAATTTAACTTAATCTTAAAACTAAAATAAATATTAAAATAAAACTTAAAACTAAATAAAACTTAAGATTAAAATTTAAAACCAACAAAAAAGGACCGTGTTTTAATTTAGGCAAGCCCTAAACATTTTGGTCCTAACGAACCGGATAAAAAACAAAAAAGTTTAAAAGTGATTTTTTGTGAAAACATAAAAATAAGTTTGGTTTAAATTTAGTGGAGTGATTTTAAAAGTGATTTGAGAAAAAAAACTGACCTAATTTAAAACAGTGTTTTCTTAATTTACGATTAAACTAATGAAGCCTTAAGGAGGCGAACTTTAATTGCCCTTTAAAAATAAAAAAATTTTAAAATTAAAGTTTCAAAAAGATATTGAAAAAGATTCAAAAGCCAAAAACTAACCCCTATTGTTGTAGTGTAAATTTGGCTTAAAAATATACATTGTACATAAATATCCAAAATTAAATTTGCAAAATTAAATATTTCAAAGTTGACCTACAGAGGTGACATTGATTTGCCCTTAAAAAAGATCCTTCAGAAACAAGTACATAAGAACAAAATATAAAAACATTGTGAAAAATAACTGCCTAACAGCAACAACAACAAAAAGTTCTTCAAAAACAAGATCTGCAGCAACATCATCATAAACCAATATTGAAGTGCAGTAGCAGCATAAAAAACTCAGTCAACATTAAACAAGCAGCGATATCAAACACACACAGCAACCACATACATAAGTAAAAAACAACTTGAGTAAGTACAGAACAAAACAATTAAAATACAAAAAAATAGATCGACAAACAGAAGTGAGACAAACAACAACAAAAAAAACTTACTTCAATATTGTAACTGTCCTGTGTTTGTTGTTATTAGCCACTTACTCTATTTTTTGCTGCTGCTATTGTTAAAGGAAATAATAGAGTTGCCGCTTGTTGACATTTTGTAAAATTTCCGGGGACATTTATAAGAACAAATCGGGATTTAAAATTTTGACCCAATTTGTTATAAGATCTCATTTTATCGCTAGCAGGTACTTTTTTGACCCATATAAATTAATTAGTTGCTGGTAATTAAAAATTTGCCGACTTTTATCAACATTCTTTTTGACAAAAAATATCTTTTTATTGAAAGTATTCACCTTTTTGATTCAAGTTTAACATCCTTTTTCGTTTGACCTTACTTTTTTCGTCCTATTGAATTCAAAATGCCTCTTGATAAATTCGTTAACTGCACAAATGATTTGCTGGATTTTGAAAGTTTTCATTCTGAGACCGGAGCCGAAGATAATATTCACGCTCTCGAAATTCTTCGCGTCGAACTCGACTCTCTTTGGACCCAAGTCAAAAGAACTTATGAAGAATGCCGGGATTTAAAGCAAGGACCAGACGCAAAACCAATTGACAAAACTAAACTTCGGAATCGGTACAAAGAGGCCCTCACAGCATATAAAAGTTGTGCTGCTTCTATAAATGCGGAAATTCTGGCTTTATCAGAAACAAATGAGTCAGCAGCAAATAAATTAGGTCGTCAATCTTCCTCTAGCCCTCCAACATTAGACAATAATTCAGTTTCTTATATGAGGTTGCCACAGTGTGATATGGATCCATTTTACGGGGAACCCACAAAATGGCCCACATTTCGGGATCTTTTCACGGCCATCTGTGTAAGAAGCGACAAAATGCGAAAAATCGAAAAGCTGATTTATTTGAAACAAAAAATTGGAGGCGACGCTAACATTGTACTTGGAAACGTACCTATGACCAATGAGGGATTTGACCTTGCTTGGAATAGGTTATTAAAACGTTATGACAATAAAAGGGAACAAGTAAATGCACAACTTAGGATTCTTTTTGATCTCCCAAACGTTTCTATTGATTCACCTGCCTCAGTTCAAATACTACAATGCGCAGCTAACGGTATTTTAGAAACACTTAATACCTTAGGAATCAATTATTGTTGTTGGGACCCAATCATGGTTTTTATATGCCAAATAAAACTTCCCCGAATATTTGTAGAGGAATTCGAAAATACACTTGAGGACTGTGCAGAGATACCAAATTGGACGCAATTTGATAATTTTTTGACAAAAAAATTTAAAACTCTACAGTCCAGCGTAAACATAAAGGCAACAAAATTACCAAGTGTTCAACCTCAAACCGAAAACAACCCCTCAAATAGGGAGAAAAAAGTCCATTCATTACAAATAAATACCTCACAAATCAATAATAGGTCAAAAGAGAAAAATCACTCACAACCAAACAGGGGCATTCAAAATCATTCTAAGTACAATTGCCCTCATTGTAAAGAGGCCCACCCATTAAGAAATTGCCCCAAATTTTTAGAAAAAAATGTAAATGATAAAATTCAAATAGTTAGAGTCACAAATACATGCTACAACTGCCTCGGTGTTAATCATAGCGTCAAGGATTGCAAAAGTAAATATAGTTGCAGGGTCTGTCACCAAAAACATAACACGATGTTACACAAGGGGACAGAATCCCATTCTACAGCTTCAGCTCATGAAATCAATACGGTGCGGCCGAGTACAAGCACCACAGCCCTTGCATCAAACATACAGTCCACTTCAAATTCACAATTTGCAATTCCCTCAACGACAACCTTGACCTTACAAACGAAACCCCAAAACAACGAGGAAAGTTTACTGTTCACTGCCATCGTAGAAATCGAAACCAAAGGCGAACGATTCCAGGCAAGAGCTATCATCGACCCTGGATCACAGACAACGTTTATATCCGAAAAATTAAAAAACAAGTTGAAGCTACCCTCAACACGAAACCTAATTCAGTACAGTGGTATGACTAACGGTTCGGGTACTTCTACCAAAGCCTGTTTGTTTAATCTTTGCTCCAGAGTTGACCCTAATTTCAAGTTAGGGGTCTGGGCACAAGTGGTAAAAGACATGTCGCTACTTTTGCCAAGCCAAACGTTGTATCTACCAAATCTAAGTGAGGCTGCAGAATTAGAACTTGCAGACCCTCATTTTTATCAGAGTCGCCCTGTCGACTTAGTAATCGGCCTCGATATAGGCCCATTAATAGTTTGTTGCAAAACACCTATGCGCCTTGTAGGATCGTTTTTAGCGCAAAAAACCGTATTTGGCTGGGTAGTGGGGGGACCATCAAATACACCAAATCGTACAGAAAATGCTGTTTCACTACTCAATACAACGTCCCTTGACCAAATCCTTACACGCTTTTGGGAGGTGGAGGAAACCCCAAAAAAGATTTTGAGGTCAGATGAGGACACATTTTGTGAAACCAACTTCCAATCTACAACTCGTAGAATCGAAAATGGAAGATACCTAGTTACCCTGCCCTTTAAAAATGATAAAGAGTTAGGGAATTCAAGAAATATCGCCATGGCCCAATTTTTAAGAATGGAACGGATTCTTAGCCAAAAGCCTGACATTAAGAAACAGTATGATCAGGTAATTTTGGAATACCTTGAGCTGGGACATATGCGGAAAGTTTCTCCCCTGGATATAAATAGTACCCCAAATTATTACCTGCCGCATCACGCAGTAATAAAACCTGATAGGCTAACCACAAAACTTAGAGTAGTTTTCAACGCCTCCAGCCCGTCTTCAAATAAGAGAAGTTTGAACGACATTTTACATCCAGGACCCATACTTCAACAGGACCTAGTGCTCCAAATACTGAAGTGGAGATTCTTCCGATTTGTCTTCAATGCCGACATCACAAAAATGTATCGGCAAATACTAGTTCACCCCACTCAAACCAAATATCAAAGGATATTATTTAGAAAATCTCCAAATGATCCAATTGAAGATTTTGAACTCCTAACAGTGACGTTTGGAGTTAATTGTGCCCCGTTCCTGGCCATTAGAACGCTGCTCCAAATAGCAGAAGATTTCAAACATACACACCCCTTAGCATCACATATTTTGAAGCAAAATATGTACGTAGATGACGTCTTAGCCGGAGGGCACACTTTAAATGATGCCATTGAATCCCGAAAAGAACTATCTAGTGTTCTAAAATCTGCCGGTTTTGACCTGATGAAATGGACTTCAAACGACCCACGAGTCATCCAGGATTTGCCAAACGAGACACTATTACCTCTTGATTGGTTAAACTTATCCGAAAATGCTGGAACAAAGACCCTTGGGATAAAGTACATTTCTTCAGACTCTTTCACTTTCACAGCTCCAGAAGTCGAAATAAAACAAACGTACACTAAACGCGAAGTTTTATCTACAATTGCCAAGTTCTTTGACCCTTGCGGATGGCTAGCCCCAATCATTGTAGATGCAAAAATAATTATGCAACAAATCTGGTTAGATAAAATCGACTGGGATGATATCTTAAAAACTCTTACCTGTATGAAATGGCAAAAATTCGTACAAAATTGCCATACAATTAATACGCTGCAGATACCACGTTGGATTCACTATAGCCCCTTTGGTGACGTGGAGATCCATGGATTTTGCGACGCCTCAGAAAAAGCCTATTCTGCAACATTATACATCAGAATTCAACTTCAAAACTCCGTTCACACTTTTCTTTTGGCCGCGAAGACCCGTGTGGCCCCCATCAAAAAAGTGTCATTGCCCCGTCTAGAGCTATGTGGAGCCGTTTTGTTAGCAAATTTAACTTATGGAATTCTACCAAATCTTCAGGTACGAAATTTGAAGACCCATTTTTGGATCGATTCTACAATTGTGCTAGCCTGGTTAAAGAAACCGCCATGCTCATGGAATACATTTGTAGGAAATCGAGTTTCAGAAATTGTTGAAAAAATTGGAACTCAAAATTGGCAACATGTCGAATCCAAAGAAAATCCAGCAGATGTCGCTAGCCGCGGGTGTACACCAAAAGAATTGGAAACCCATAACTTATGGTGGTTTGGACCTCCCTGGTTAAAATTACAAAAAAATCAATGGCCCATACCAATTTCTCCGACAGATACAAAAGTTGAAGCAAAACCTACAAAAGTTTTAATAAACACCGTTTATGAAGACCCACTGGTACGCTTTTCATCACTACCCCGTGCTTATAGGGTAATCGCATACATTTTACGATTATGGCGAAATACGGGCGCAAATCGGACTCATCTTCGAATTTTCTCGCTGGAAATCACATCAGATGAAATTAAAGAGGTCAAAAATCGCCTTATAATTTTGACTCAGAAGCATTGTTTTCAAGATGATTACCAAAAGTTATCACAAAAAGTCAAAATTTCACCCAGCAGCAGCCTTTTGACCTTAAATCCGTTCATAGATGGACAAGGTATCATTCGAGCAAATGGGCGTCTTGTTCAATCGCCAGCCCTAACGTATAACGAACGTCATCCAATTTTGCTGCCTCATAACTCTAAATTCACTCGATTGATTACCGAATTTACCCATAAAATTACGTTACATGGTGGAAATCAACTCATGATTCGAGTTCTAAGAACTGAATTCTGGATATTTAGATTGAGGCCCCTAGTTAAAAGTGTGATACACAATTGCAAAACTTGTGTCTTATACAAAAAACAGACACAAAATCAAATCATGGCTTCATTGCCGCCGGAAAGAACGAATATCTCCCGACCTTTCGAAACTACGGGAGTCGATTACGCAGGCCCCTTTAACATACGAAATTTCACTGGCCGAGCATGTCTCATCACAAAGGGATACGTCTGCATTTTCGTGTGTTTTACTACAAAAGCCGTACATCTCGAAGCAGTAAGTGATCTGTCTTCTCAAGCGTTTTTAGCCGCATTTGCACGTTTTATTGGAAGACGTGGATGCCCAGCTCTAGTCTATTCCGACAATGGAACAAATTTCGTTGGTGCAGCAGAACTTATCAAAAAAGACCGCCTAGAGTTTATAAAAAATCTGAAAACCCAGGTGATTCATCACTATAGCCATCAAAATCTTGACTGGAAATTTATTCCTCCCAGTGCCCCTCACATGGGCGGACTTTGGGAGGCAGGTGTAAAATCTTTCAAAACCCATCTAAGAAAAATGATTCCAAATATGAAATTCACATTTGAAGAGCTGTCTACAATTTTGACCCGAATAGAGTCTTGTTTAAACTCTAGACCTTTAAGTCCTGCTAGCGATGACCCTAATGACCTATCTCCATTGACCCCTGGACACTTTCTCATTGGCGCTCCATTAATGACCCCAGCTGAACCTGAATTATGCACTGAAAATCTGACGTTAATCAACCGCTGGAAACGCATCAAGGTCATCTATCAATCTTTTTGCCAAAGATGGAAATCTGAATATTTAACTGAACTTCATCGCAGATATAAATGGAAAAATCAACGAGAAAACGTTAAAGTCAATGATCTGGTCGTCATCAAAGACAATAATCTTCCACCCAACGAATGGAAATTAGGCCGTATTGTTAAAACCTACTTAGGACCCGATCAAAACAGTCGAGTAGTTGACATACGAACAGCTAATGGAATATGCACTAGACCTATTACAAAAATAGTCGTGTTATACACAAACTAACATGACCTTCTTCGAAGCCTTCATCACAAATCTAAAAGGAATGATGTCTACAAAAGAAGCCCCAAGAAACTCAGAACAATCAAATGCTTCAACTTGTAAACCCAAAAGATGACATCACCATTGCACCAATCATGGGGGGGAGAATGTTTAGAGATGCCCCTAAACTAATGCCCATTAGTGTGCCACTAAACTAATCAACTGCACTGTAATCAACGGTTTAGCTGAATTTGCTTTTACATATTGTTATTGTTGTTAAGAAGAATGCGTATTGATGCATTCCAAAGCATCAATACGTAAACCAAATTATTTTAAAGAACACTCTAACTTTAACAATCGAACAAAAACCAAGTAAAAACAGAACATTACAGTGAACAGTGAAAAAACAGTGGCACATTACAATAAAAACAAAATTACAATTACAATACAAATTACAACAATTAGAAATTAAAAATTATACACAAATTACAACACAATTTAACTTAATCTTAAAACTAAAATAAATATTAAAATAAAACTTAAAACTAAATAAAACTTAAGATTAAAATTTAAAACCAACAAAAAAGGACCGTGTTTTAATTTAGGCAAGCCCTAAACAGATATCATTTTCTATTTCTCTAATCTTTAGTATTCGTATGTGTTCGTTCATTGTTCCATGAAATCTTTCGATATCTGAATTTCCAATGTGTCGATTAGGTGTTGTGAAATGATATTGAATATTTTGTTTTTCCAAAAAATCAGTAAATAGTGGTGATTTAAACCCCTTTTCGTTATCTAGAGTAAGTTTTTTTGGTTTCTTCATTAAAATAAATAACTTCAGATAAGCTTTGATCAGTGTAAGAGTTGATCTATCGGATATCTCTTCGATCATTGCTTATTTTGTGAATTTGTCTATCATATTAACATACATTTGTTGGTTGTTTATAAAATATATATCCGAATGAAAAATTTGAAAAGGTTCTGTTGGAGTTTCCGTGTTTTCTAAAGATAATTTAATAGGGTTTCGTTCATGCTCAAAGTTACAAATATGGCAGTTCTTAATAAATCTAGTAATCTCCTTTTTCAGATTAGGATAGTAATAAATTTTCTTTAATTCCTCATGAGTTTTAGTTATACCTGGGTGATTATTATCAAGTCTATGATGTTTTGCTATTATTTCTATCATCTCTTCCTAACTTTTTTCTGTTACCGAGTCGTAAGATACAAACATATCAGTTTTTATAATGTTATTCGGATTAGATTGTCTTTCTTTAAATTTATTTTGAAGCGTTATTAAGTTTTATGTATTGTTACAACGAAGAGCTACTAATTTGTCAACTGTAATCTGATCTAATATTTGCGCTATTAGTTCAGGGCTTAAGTTTTCATAATTGTATGTTGTTCTTCTGTTTGAGAATACTATTTTTTTTTTTTTGTTTATTTTCAGAAAATCAGTTTTATAAAACACATAAAATAAAACTAAAGAGAGATGGTTAAAGCTACCTTACATCTATAACAATAATTTTCAGTTTATGAATACGCAATTGATTTGTAATAAATTTCATTGGAGAAGGAAAATAATTACGTTATAAAAACCTTCAATAAATTATCAAAGGAAGGGATGTATAGTACATACCAGTAAATGTATACATAGCGGTTTTACTACTAAGAAAAAGAAAATCACAAATAATATGATAAATGAGGATTTGTTTTGGACCTAATATAAATTTGAAATGTAGTCATTGTTTGAATGATTACATGAAGCTTGAAATTTGTCCATTATAGTTTGAATACGATTATGAATATATTCTACATTACAAAGATGGTGTAATCTTTGTGTAGAAAAGTGCCAAGGTAAATTCATAACCATTTTGAGAAGTTTATTTTGACTGATTTGGATTTTTTTAACATGCGTCACTGCACATGTTCCCCAGACTGGGCATGCATATCGGGCTATAGCCTGAAAAATTGTTTTGACAATGGTTATTTTATTATCGGTATTGAGATTTGACTTTCTATTAATTAGAGGGTATAACATTTTGATGGCGATGTTAAATTTACTGATTATATGACTGGTGTGTTCATTAAAAATTAAACGTCGGTCTAGAAAAACTCCCAAATATTTAACTTTGTTAGACAAGGGAAGAGAATACTATTTCCTTTTCAATATTACTTTCAATTCCCCTTTTAAGGACAATTTGGTTAGAAAAACTTTGGAAAGGTTTCTCGGTAGTTTTGAATAAGTCCATACTATTCTCTTCAGCGGAATGTATGGTTTGGTCATCATCATCAGGGATGATAGGAATATTGTCTAATATCGTCATTCTGCGGGGTTCCTTTAATTTTCTTTTTGGTCTTGATTCCTCCGTTAAATCTTTTCTATTATGTATATCTCTTAAATGTTTATTCAGTAAGCTAATTGTGGCATATTTTCCATTACAAAGAGAGCATATATTGTCACCTAATCTGATTGCCTTTTCCCTTCGATTGACGTTAGTTTCCCTAATTCTTGAAAGTGCGTCAGCCACCTTATTCTCCTTTCCCTGTACGTGAGATATATCAAATTCATATTCATTGAGTTTGATTTTCCATCGGATATGTTTAGAATTAGGTTCTTTGAGATTGGCTAACCATATGAGTGGTTTGTGATCTGTTTGAAGATCGAACTTTCTTCCATAGAGGAAATGTCTAAATTGTTTTACAGCCCATACTATGGCTAGTAGTTCCTTTTCTATAGTTGAATAGTTGCATTCATGTTTATTCAACGTCCTAGATGCAAATGCTAAGGGTCCGTTTTTTTGAGATAAAACCGCGCCTAATGCATAATTACTTGCATCTGTAGTTAGAATAAATTTTCCATTAAAGTCGGGGTATTTTAGAACCATGTTCGACATTAATATATTTTTCAATTTTTCGAAAGCTTCTTTATAGTCCTTATCATTTATATTGATAATTGAATCCTCTTTAAGGCGGATTGTCAAAGGTTTAGCTATCTTCGCATAATCAGGTATAAATTTACGATAATAACCACTGAGTCCGAGGAAACTTTGTATTTCCTTAATGGTTTTCGGAATAGTTTGACGTTTTATGTCGTCGATTTTATGTGGATTAGGGCTTATGCCATCTTTTGTGACTATGTGTCCTAAGAATTCGGTTCCTTCTTTAAGAAATATGATTTATTTAAAGATATTTTGAGGTTTGCTTTCCTCAATATTTGATTATTATTTCCAAATTATCGATGTGTTCCTGTAGTGAAGTTGAGAAGACCAAGATGTCATCCATGTACACGACACAGATTCTATTTACATGTTCCCTTAAAACGTTATTCATCATTCTTTGGAATGTCGCCGGAGCGTTTTTCAGTCCAAAAGGCATTCTTGCAAATTCAACATGTCCGTTGTAAGTTGTAAAGGCAGTTTTTTCTCTATCTTCCGGTTCTACTTCTATTTGATAAAATCCTTTAGTTAGATCTAAAGTTGAAAAATAATTTGCTCGTCCTAGCTTGTCTAAGACGTCGTCAATTCTAGGGATAGGATATTTATCTTCTCTAGTGACTTGGTTTAATTTTCGGTAGTCAATGACTATTCGCCACTCTTTGTTACCTTCTTTGTCCTCTTTTTTAGGAACAATCCATATAGGAGCATTATATGCGGAATTACTATATCTAATAATGCCTTGTTCTAGCATTTCATTCATCTGTTTTTCCACTTCTTCAGTATGGGTAACAGGTAGGGTTGCCAGACGGGTTGCCAATCGCCTGGATTGTCCAGCTTTTTTAATGCTTGTCCAGTGTCCAGCTAAAATAAAATTTGTCCAGCTAAATATAAATTTTCGAAAAAACAATCAAAATTTTTAGTTATAAATACCCTTATTAGTAGGTACATTTAACACAATAACTTTTGAAAAAGTGCCTGTTGTTTTTAGCTTAACATTGTCATTTTTAGTGTCGAAATTTTAAAGTTGAGTTGGTAAATGAATTTCATGCAAATGCATGTTTTTTCTAGATAGTCCAAAACTGATATGGACTAATCATTTATCCGAACCATCGAATTTAGAACAAAATCACATCGATTTGTAGTTGCATATTTTTGCATATTTTGTCAAAAATGCATGTTTTTGCATATTTTGACTTTAAATGCATATTTGGTGCCTTTTTAATGCATATTTTGTGCTTTTTAATGCATATTCTTCATTTTTAGGAGCATTTTTTATTTTGTAAAAAAATATAAAAAATTTATATGATTTCATATTTTGATTCAATCAAAATAGACATTCTTAAAAGCCTTATTGACCTATAGGAAATCTTCGAGTTCAGTGTCTGTTTGCAAAATAACTAACTTAAATATATTTTTAGGTTTTGAAGTGCTTTATTTTTGCAAAAATAATAGTTTTTAGTGCATATTTCTTATATTTTTAATGCATATTTTGCCTTTTTAATCGCATATTTTAGGCGCATATTTTCCATTTTTAAGTGCATGAAATTCCTTGCCCTAATGATTATAAATAATACAAATTCGATGATATTTAACCAAAAAGTTAATAATACAATTACATACTGAAATTTGTTAAATTTCATTTGTTACCGATTTTCATTGAACCGTGGTTCTATTGAGGAAATTTTTTCTACAAGTGGTCGTTAAGTGTCATTTATCAATTTCAACAATCATTATTTTGTGCATAACAATAAACAATAAAAATATTTAAATTTCTATGAAAGTACGAAACTTAAAGGGTAATTTTTTTAGTTCAATGAAAAATCCGGTTAATTAACTGCGTATGCGTGAACGCAAACACATTACTTTAAGGGTTTGACTGTTTTAGAGAGCCCTTAACATAGGCTTTCTTAAATCAAATAATTTTTACGGAACTAACAACAAATTATAAAAAATTATATATATTTATGAATATCAATTACCTGTACGAACCTTAAGTTGTTAGGGTAGTACTTTAGTAACATAAACTACTAGATTGAATTGCTATTTGTTCTTTTAATTTTTGTTGGTTTTTTTCAGTATTAAGATTTTAGTTAATTTTTTTTGTTTTTAGTATTTAGTTTTCATTCTCACAAATTTAAGAGACTGAATTTTAAAATTTTAAGTTTTATTTTTTAGTGTATTATTTTAAATCATACATATTTAAAAGACTGAATAATTTTTTTTAAGTTTTATTGTATTTTAATACTTTATGTTCCTAGCAATGTGCAAAACTATTTTTTAAATAAAAATTATCAATACAAAACAAAACTTGACAACTTTTTTTTCGTTAAAACATGTTTTGAAAATGTCCAGTTTTTTTGCAAAATCCAGCTTTTTTAACCCGAATGTCCAGCTTTTTGCGAATCTGGATCTGGCAACCCTAGTAACAGGATATCTATAGGTTTTGGTATAGATTGGTCCGGAAGGTCCAGTATCAATTTTGTGTTTAACCTCATTAGTAAAGGTCAAATCGTCACCTTTCTGATAGAAAACGTCTTCGTGGTTCTAAATCAAAATTTTTATTGCTTTTGATTCTTCTGAATTAAGATGCTCTAAACGTAATGGGTCATTATTACTAATTATGGGTTTTTCCCTTATGTGATAAGACTTAAAAATATATTTGGTTATTTATAACTAGTACAGTTTGTCAAGATACATAATATAATTATTCAAAAGGGAGTTTCCGCTCATTCGCAGAGTGAGTTGATATAACACTAGAAAGAAAAGGACGTTTTCTATTTTTTTAAAAGTTGTACTTTTTTTGTACTGGTACTTTTTGAAAAATTATACTTTTTTCAAAAATGGTACTTATCTCCAAAAACGGCACTTTTTCCAAAATGGTACTTTTTGAAAAATTTTAATTTCAAAAATGTTACTCTTTCATAAATGGTAATTGTCCTTTTTTCAAAAATTGTACTTTTTTTCAAAAATTGCACTTTTTTTGGAAAAATTGCACTTTTTTTGAAAAATGGCACTTTTTTTGAAAAATGGTACTTTTTTGAAAAATGGTACTTTTTTGAAAAATGGTACTTTTTTTTTTCAAAAATTGCACTTTTTGGAAAAATGTAACTTTTTGAAAAAATGATACTTTTTTGAAAAATGGTACTTTTTAAAAAGATACTCTTTTTCAAAAATAGTACTTTTCTCCAAAAATGGCACTTTTTCCAAAATGGTACTTTAAGCAAAATTGTACTTTTTTTTAGAAAAATGGTACTTTTTTGGAAAAATTGTTCTTTTTTGCAAAAATGGTACTTATTTTCAAAAATGGTACTTTTTTGCAAAAATGGCACTTTTTTCAAATATGGTACTTTTTTCAAAAATGGTACTTTTTTCAAAAATGGTACTTTTTTCAAAAATGGTACTTTTTTCAAAAATCAAAAACCTGTCTATTTTTTTAAATGGTGATTTTATGATAAATGGCACTTTTTAAAAAAAAAAATGTACTTGGTAAATTTTTTAAAAATAATAAGTTTTATAAATATATTGGGGCGCATGTGCCCCACATGTGGCCACATTCGCCTTTTTACATGTGAAATGTGCCCAACTAAGGGCCAACACATCTGGCACAGTTCACATTTAAATGTGCCGGGCACATCACATTTTCGTCTTGCCACATGTGATGTGCCTAAGATATTTTCACAAGGCAATAAAATTAACAATATTTACATTAATTTATTTTTATTCAATTAATAACAAAAAGTGATTGTAATTTTAGCAGCATGTTTTGCAGATTTCAACTGACCCACTTTCATTTCTATTAAACGAACATTCTTCTAAATTTTTGAATGTTAACTGAATTTTTACCTGTTTATAACAGTGTTGCCAAGTTGGGGGGTTTTCCCCCTAGATTTAGGGGGTTTTCAACCGCTTAGGGGGAATTTAAGGGGTACCAATTTGTTAGGGGGAAATTTGGGGGTAAGAAAATCATTTTAGGTGTAGTTTTGCCAAATTGTTGATAGTTTTCCACAAAAATTTTTATTTTCTTTTAGCCTACATATTTTTGAAGTTGAAAAATTTTAGACTGTGACTTCGAAAGTAAAGAAAACCAGCAAAAATATAGCGAAGTTTTTTCAATTATTTACATTTATTAAAAATAACTTGAAATAAAAACTTAGAAAATTGTTGAGTTTCGGGAAAATTTATTTTAGGGGGATATTTTTAGCGGTAGAGCAAATTTAGGGGTTTTTTGGTCAACTTAGGGGGATTTGCAAAAAAAGACTTGGCAACACTGGTATGGATACACACAATAACGAAAAAGTATGGGTAAATACTTAAATAACTTGTTTTTTGAGTACTCACTGTCAGTCTCTGATCGTAATAAATACATTCTTTACTAAGGTTAGTATCGTACTAAAGACATTTTAAGATACTAAAGTGTCTTTAGTACGATACTAACATCCCGTGTAGATTAGATTAGATACGAAGGCACTACGCACCGCGACCAATATAGATCTTTTGTGCTGCCTAGAGTTCCCTAGAGATTCAGGCTACCAATAAAGCCAATAATCCTGTTAGGAGAATTTCCCCAAACGTCCGAAGATGACACAAAGCGGTCACCCAGAAATCTGAGTCTCCTGTCGCACAGTCTCGGACATTCGCAGAGAACATGCTCCGATGTCTCATTTTCCAGCTCACAAAACCTGCAAACATCAGTGTCTGACCGGCCCTGTTTGTGAAGCTGGTACCTGAGCCCACAGTGCCCAGTTAAGTATCCCGTCAGGGTCCTAAGGTTACCCCCCCCCCTTGGTGAAAAATGTTCATATATGGTTTATGTATGGACACATATGAACAAATATGGATTTTTTATGAACATATATGGATTTTATATGAACATATATGGAAGTATATGTGATTCCATATATGGAAAAAATTTCATATACAGACATATATGGAAGCATCTGTTATTTCATATATGGAACTGGCACTCATATATGGACAAATATGAAAGTATATGTTATTCAATTTATGCAAAAGGGACTTGTATATGAACATATTTCGAAGAATACATTTTTCCATATATGTAAAAGGAACTCATATTTGGATAAATATGGAATTATATTTAATGCCATGAATAAAAAAAGGAACATATGTAGCGCCTAATTTGAATGTCATACATAAATTTATATCTATCGTACAACCTTATAATAAAGGACAGCAACGTTCGCATGTATTCGCATATATTTAATAAATGTATATGTTCATATATGTCCATATATGTTCATATATGTCCATATATGTTCATATATGTCCATATATGAACATATACTTAGGTGTTACCTCATTTTTCGGATCCATACATATATGGTTGCACCATAAATGTTCATATATGGACATTTTTCACCGGGCCTGTCAAGTGACAATAGTCGCTTTGATACTCCGCTGGACAGGAAAATAAATCTTTTGGCCTGTCTTTGGCCAGTAGAAGTTTCCCAATGTTTTGCAACTCAGTCTCTCTCCACTGCCTGAGTTTTTCCCGTGTAAAAAAGTTTAGATCTGATCAGATCTTTTTGGATCTAAATAGATATGATTGAATCTAATTAGATCCTGTACCAGATCTCATCAAATATTATCAGATATGGCATATGTGATAATGCCTTATTGCAAGATCTGATCAGATCTAGTGCCAAATCTGTTCAAATCTAAAGTGATCTGGACAATTGCGCCAGATATGCCTGGATCTGATCAGATCTAATTTGATCTCAAATTTGTCCCCAATTTTGAGATCTAATTAGATCTGGTAAGATCTACTGAGATCTGGGCAGATATGCCTAGATCTGATCAGATCTACTTACATCTCAAATTTGTCCCCAATTTTGAGATCTAATTAGATCTGTTAAGATCTACTGAGATCTGGCCAGATCTGATCTTTTTTACACGGGCTACCCGTGTAAAAAAGTTTAGATCTGACCAGATCTTTTTGGTTCTTAATAGATATGATTCAATCTAATTAGATCCTGTACCAGATCACATCAAATATGATCAGATATGGCATATGTGATAATACCTTATGGCAAGATCTGATAAGATCTAGTGCCAAATTTGTTCAAATCTAAAGTGATCTGGACAAATTCGCAAGATATGCCTAGATCTGATCAGATCTAATTAGATCTCAAATTTGTCCCCAATTTTGAGATCTGATTAGATCTGGTAAGATCTACGAAGATCTGGCCAGATATGCCTAGATCTGATCAGATCTAATTAGATCTCAAATTTGTCCCCAATTTTGAGATCTAATTAGATCTGGTAAGACGTGCTGAGATCTGGCCAGATCTGATCTTTTTTACACGGGTAAGTAAAAAATTTATTTATTGCTATAACTTTTACAAATGGAAACTGTTTCGCTTGAAATTTTGCAACAACAGTTTTTAGAGGTGACCCCATATTATACTAAAAGTTGGACTTTGGGGACATCTTGGAAAGCTATGCAGCCATACAAAATTTTTCAAAAATCGCGATTTAAACGTATATGCCGCTATAGATGAATACACTTTTTTTATTGAAATATTTTCCTTTTGCATGCTTCCTTACTAAAGCATTACATTTACTGAGGTCGATTGTACATTCGGCGCTGAAATAGCAAAAAACCATAAAACCTATATAAAACGCTTATTAGTGGTTTAAATATTAAGATTAGCACATCCCATTTATATCGTAAATATGGCCACAGGTCTTGTGCTTACATTTTAACACAAAAAAATCATATTAACTGAATTTGAAAAATTTTTTATATAAAAAACTGAATGGACAACCTCCAAATTTTAAAGAAATTTAGCGAAAAATCTGTACCATTGCTTAAAACATAAAGTACGCCATTGTCATTGGCGGACTTAGGCCGGTCTGGGGTGGGCTAAGCCCACCCTAGACTGATTTTTGCCCACCCCAGAATTTAAAAAAAATCTACCTACAATTCTTTTATCTATAATTTTGATGGCAAAAAGTATCACAATATTACTTTTTTTATATCAATTAATCCTGTGTTTTTGGTTTGGGAAAATCTCTACTAGATTCCAGCTAAGTTGTTGCAATCTAAGGGTCAGTTCTATAGTCAGAACTAAGATCGATTTTTGTTTTAAATATTTCTTAAATAAGAAAGTTGTTTGAAAAATTCTTACCTAAGAAATATTTAAGAAACAAATCGATCTTAGTTCTGATTATAAAAATGACCATACGAGTTTTTCTTTAAGAAAAATTATTGGAATCGCAAAGTTATTCAATAATAGAAATATAACGCATAATCTTTTTTGGTGAGTTAAATATCTTAGATTTCATAGTTTTCTAAATGAATAATTAGTTAATATCTAACTAGGAAGTTTCTTCAAACTAAACATTACCATGTTATTTTAATGAAATTTCAATATTTTGGAGAAAAAAAAATTGTAAGATGAACATCTCACTGTTTTTGACCACCTCGGTAATTTAAGTGATCAGAATATGGGGTTAGAAAGGATTCGTCCGAAGTAGACGAATTACACAGGTTGATCTTAGATTTCTTTTCTCTATCATAATAATCTGAAAATATAGCTTGGAACACATTCATTGTACGAGGTTTTCTTCAGAAAAATAGATGCACTTTTGGGCAAATAAACAGCAGAAAATTAATGGGTCGCTTGCCCACCCCAGAAAAATGGTCTAGGTACGCCAATGGCCATTGTAATCAGCATGTCCGAGATATATAGAACTGATGGTCAGATCTCCATTAATTTTTGAGTGTCATGCAGTGTAATTTTCTATAAGAAAAAATAAAGAAAAGAAACAATTTCTTAACTTAACTATAAAAAAAATTTTTCCAAGTGTCAAAAAATGTATTTTTGTAATTTCATCTTTTAAAATTTTTGCGTCAATATATTTGTTTGCAGAATGTAAATCGCTGATTAATTTTTTTAATTAATTTTTTGTACCATAAAGCCTTTTTCGCCCTTTTCCGCGATTATTTTGCAATTTTTCAAGTGTGGTTTTTTTAAATCTTTAATCTTGGGAATATAATACCAATTTGCACACCAAAGTTTGGTTCTTAGTTTGCAAAAAAGAAATGTGAAAATATTTTGCAAAAAGGAAAATTGCATCATTATATTCGTTTGCAGAATATTAATCGCTGATTGATCTTTTAAATTATTTTTTTCTACAATAAAAGCTTTTTTAGCGTTCCGATATTATTTTGCAATTTTTTAAGTGCGGTTTGTTTTAAATTTATAAGCTAGGGACTATAATGTACATCTCCTAAAATAAAGTTTGGTAGTTAGTTGCAAAAAAAAATATTCAGAAAAAATATATTCTCAAAAAACTTTTATGTATACCTTATAGAATTCAAATAATTTAAATTTATATTCAGATATAGACTTCTGTATTTGAAAATAAATTTGTTTGTAGATATGGGAAAATGTAAAATGTTCAAAAAAGTGGCAAAGAATGGGTATTCCGCTTACAAATTGATATCATAGATGGATATACTATCAACAATGATTTTGCCATCAAAAGCTCATTTTGGCCAAAATTGCAGATATTGCGTATTGAATATAGTGTCTCGATTTGTTCTATTATGTGCCTTGGAACAGGAACATACTCAAACCAATATCACCCAGCAAACATGGCAATACGAAGAAGATTCTCCGAACATATCGCCAGGAAGAAAACATTTATTGCCGGCAATATCAATTTCGTATTCCGGAAGTTTCCTCCGTCGGAAACAACTGTTACACTAAAACAATACTTCCAGGTAATATGAAAGCAATAACTCATATGGAAGATAAAAGGGATATCGCTAAATAAACTCCCGGTACAATAAAAAAAAACATTTAATTTTTTCATTATTAAACTTAAGCCTGAAAAACAATATCTGCATACATAATCCATTGACCAACTTATAAATTATCTTGAATTCATCTTAGCCGATTTTTCCCGCGCAATTAATCTTAAGTTTTCACGAGTTAATTTCTTATATATCTTTTGATTGTTTTTGAACAAATTTAGTTTTAATTTTTTCCAAATTGATAAAAGATTTCAAACAAATTTGCTTTATCTTCCAAATGATACAAAGGTGATATTGCCGCAATATTGTCATAAAAAGTTATGACAAAAGATACAATTTTAAAATTATTTTTTTCCAAATATCGCCGAATTATCTTCCAAGTGATAAAAGGAAGACAATTTCAAAGTAAATACTACTTGATTATTTTCATTCAAATGACAAATAGAAGATATCGCTTTAATATCTTCTTGGAAGGTATCTTTTAAATGTTTGAAGGGTCATTATGTGCGCTCTTTGTATGACTCAAAACATCGATTGTAACCAGGGATGGAAAATAATAATTTATTTATAAAAATCAAGAATGGAACTATACTACGGAATTATACTATTCCAACAGTATTATAGCCCTAGATTATGAATTTTAAAAAACCATACGTAAAAAATTGCAAAATAATATCGGAATGCGAAAAAAGGCTTTGGGGTTCAAAAAATTAATTAAAAGATTTACATTCTGCAAACGATGCCAAAATTTTCTTTTTTTGCAATTAACCACCAAACTTTGTTTTATGAAATGGGCATTATACTCCGTAGATTATAAATTAAAAAAACCGCACTTGCAAAATTGCAAAATAATAGAGGAACGCGAAAAAAGACTTTGTGGTACAAAAAATTAATTAGGAAACGTAATCAGCGATTAAGATCCTGCAAACAAATGATGCAAAAATTTTCCTTTTTGCAAATATTATTTTTCGCGATTTTTTTTGCAACCAGCCACCAAACTTTGTTGTATGAAATATGTATTATAGCCCCTAGATTATAAATTAAAAAAAACGCACGCAAAGAATTGCAAAATAATAGCGGAATTTGAAAAAAGACTTTATGGTAAAAAAAATTTAATCCCTAGGTTATATATTTAAAAAAACCGCACTTAAAAAGTTGAAAAATAACGGCGGAATTCGAAAAAGGCTTTATGGTATAGAAAATGAATTAAAAGAGGTAATCAGCGACCGACATTCTGCAAACGAATATATTGTTGCAAAAATTTCGCTTTTTGCAAATGTTTTTTTTCGCAATATGTGCTAATATTTGCTAATACCTAAATATTTAATTTTAATTTTTTTAACGAGCCAAAGAAGAAGCTATTTTTTAGTTACTTACATTTTTAAATATGTAAGAGCGATCTAACATTTTTGGTATAAGAGCCCGATTAAGTGAGCTTTTCCATCCCTGATTAACCAGTCGGAGTTCGTTCCTGTTCCAAGTCGCATAATAGTTTTTCAAATAAAAATATTGAGAGAGTTGCAAGGCCATTAACCTTTCTTAGATTTTAATAAAATGGTATAGTTTTTTTTCGAAAAATTAAGGTAATATTATAAAAAAAATTTTAAAGTTTGGCAAAAACACATTATAATTCATTAATAAATCGTTAAATATACCCAATTTTTGGTTAAAATAAATCCTAAAAAGTACCAAAGTTTGATAATATATTAAAAAAAATTATGTTAATTGATTTTCATATTTTTTATTTTTTTTGTTAGGAATAGACCTTTAGTTATTATTAGGCCAATCAAAAAGAAGCCACAGCATGTTTTATATTTGAAAAGATAGAACAATTTAGATTAAATACAAGTTCTGATCTTAAAAATATAAGAATTTTAAGGTATATTTGGCTCAGTTTTGCTATTTTCTTTAAAAAAAATAAGCTTATTTTAGCTTTTTTATGTGAAAATATATCATATTTTTGCTTTTTTTTCATAAAATCAGTAATTTCAACCATTATTTTAAGTCGACATAAATTTTTTTATTTAAAATTTGATTTTTAAATTTATTTTAAATTAAAAAATTTCTTTTGTTAAAACAAACTTTTTATTTATTTTACCTGTATTCTAATAGTACAAATCTGACAGGGCCATGCCTTCAATATTATTATTTTTCACAATTTGTTAATTAAGTTTTGGGATTTTAGCACATTTAATTCCTTTAATGCAATTAATGTATTTCCCGATGAAAATAAATTTCAGAATGTCACAACTTAGCCTGATTCCTGAAGTTCCAAGGAATCTAGGATTGTATTAAATAAAAAATTTAAATTTTATGAGGATTTTAGTGAAGAAATAATGAAGTTTAAGGGCTTATTTTTGCATTTTAACTGCTTATTTTACTGTTTTTTTAAGAGCTTAAAACATTGATTTTAGAGCTTTTTTTTGGTTGCCCTAGTTATTATATTTAAAAAAAATATATACCAATTTTTTTTTTATAGAAATCAAAAAAACTATTTTTTTAAAGATTTTTTTATTCCTCATTCAACTAATAAAAGCTACATATATTCCATTTTTTAATTAATTTACCAGTTGATAAAAAAGTCTATCTTTAAACTTTGGGAGCAATTCCAGTAAAGTATCACCGCTAAAAACACTACGAGGAACATTTTTGTGGAACATTCTAACCCTCTAACTCTTTCATTAAAAAGGGACAAAAAAGACCCGTAAGTTGAAGTGTTAGAGGGTTAAAATGTTCCACAAAAATGTTGCTCGTAGTGTTTTCATAAGTTCTCTGAACACATCCTATACCTAAAATGAAGTTAAATTTTCAATTCTGATGTCTTAAAGACTTAGAGTAGAATTTCATGACAAATATTTTTGCGGAACATTTTAACCCTCTAACTCTTCAACTTACGGGTCGTTTTTGTCCGTTTTTAAAAGTCCTTTTCATTGAAGAGTTAGAAGGTTAACATGTTCCACAAATATATTCCCCGTAGTGTTTTACATAAGTTAGCTGAACATACCCTATACCTAAAATGGAGAATTCACATGGTTTCCTTTTAATCCTATTTATTTTTTTTGTTTTAGAAAAATCATTTTAAGCGTGTAAAACGCATCTTTTTTTTATTAATGAACCGATATTAGCCAAATTTGGCACAAATATGGCTGGACCTTATATCAATTCACGTGCTAAATTTCATGGTAATCGGATAATTTTTGCATGTTTTATAAAGATTTCCTTCGATTTTGATAAAAATTGACACAAACGTTTATAATAGTTTTATGTGTATCTCAATGGATACTTTTTGTAATTTTACGTCCATTTATGTAGCTTATATAATATGTTTTAATTTCAGGACCTATGGGAGGTGGGCGTGTCCTTGGCCTGATATTTCCAAAAAATTTTCTTAACTAAGTGGTTCTATGTCAGTGTACCAAATTTCCAGTCGTTATATGGGATCAAAGCACTGTGCGTCAGGGACTGAATAATTTATCTTTCTGTAAAAAATTTATTCTTTTTCTATTTTCGAACGATTGCTCATGGCAGCACGGTGGCACATGATTTTGCCTTAAAAAACTCTTAATTATGAAATGGTTAAGCAAGGTTACCATGGATGTCCGAATTTAAAATTATAAGTAAAATAATATGTGTATATATGTACCCAGTGTAGGAAATCATTACCAGATATGTGGTTATGTAACTACATACTTGGTAATGGTAACTAGTTACTTTTGTTATTACATTTCTTATTACCTTTATATGGCGAAGTCGCGAAAAATAATGAGTTGTCGTTACACACCAGCATACGAAAAATCATAAAGTATATCGTTACCTATGTGCTTACCAGTACTGACAAAAATTATGAGTCTAAAAATAGATTTTCTAAAAAATAAATTATATAAAAAAAAATATTATTTTATTTTTTATTAATTTCTATTTGAAATAATGATAAAAATAAGTCATTATCAGTAACTCATTATTATATGTTTTAAAATAATACAGAAGGTAAGTGGGTGTCATTACTGGTAGTCCAAAAAATAATGATATGTCATTACCGTTTCTACACTGGGTATATTAGAGCGACTCACCTTATATGGACATAAAAAAAGTAAAAAAGTGCCCCCCTCAAAATAAACCTTGGTTTGATTTATGATGATTCCCAAAGTATTTCGGGTCTAGCAATGATACCTCACGAGCTGGACCATTTTTAAAAGAGGTATTTTATTAGTTTTTGTAAGAAATTTGCACCTTAGCTGAAGACAACATACTCAATATGGGTATCATATGAAAGGTTTTTTTTAGAGGCGCGTCCAGCGGTATATATATCATGTTCAAGTATATCCTGACATGTCCTATTTTCAAGGATATTCTGTAAAAAAAAACAAATTTTTGACTCTTTTGTACGGATATATTTGTGATTGAAATGTCAAACTTACATAACATAACATCGATAAAATATTTTATTTAATAATAAACCTACAAAAAATGTTATAAATTTTTTTTATTGAATTGGGGTGGCTGTAAATTTTTATCAAAATTTGGTCCAGAGCATCGTACAAAATGTAAGAAATTTGCAAAATTCCAAGCTATATCCAATTAGCGATGATTTACTTGTCAAAAGAAAAGTTCAATAGTGCCCTATTTAGAACATTGTTTTCACCACATTGAATTTCTGATAAAACGCGGAAAATCGCGCATTTCAAAAAATTTGAAACACGTGTTCACTTAAATCTATAGATTATGATATGTGTTTAGAGATGCCCCTAAACTAATACACCGTAGTGTACCTCTAAACTAATCAACTGCACTGTAACCAACTGTTTTGCTGAATCTCCTTTTACATATTGTTATTGTTGTTGAAAAGAATGCGTATTGATGCATTGTTAAGCATCAATACGTAAACCAAATTATTTTAAAAACACTCTAACGTAAACTATTGAACAAAAAACACATAGAAACAGAAAAAATAAGTGAACAGTGAAAGGACAGCAATAAACAATTAGTAATAAAATTATACACAAACTACAACACAATAAAACTTAAAATTAAAACTAAATGTAATATTAAAAACTAAATAAAACTTAAAACTAAAAAACCTTTCATATGATACCCATATTGAGTATGTTGTTTTCATCTAAGATGCAAATTTCTTACAAAAACTACAAAGACCTATTTTAAAAATGGTCCAGCTCGTGAGATCTCATTGCTAGACCCGAAATATTTTAGAAATCATCATAAAACAAAGCAAGGTTTATTTTGCGGAGGTCATTTTTTTCCTTTTTTTCGTGAGTCGCTCTAATGTACATAATAAAATTTATTTCAACTATAAAAATAATTGTTGAATTTAACGCTTTCTCCAATTAGTAAAATATGGTAAAATTAATAATAATTTTACATTGTGTGATAGATTTCGTTCGGCTCAAGGTCATATAGTTAAAAATAAAAATCAGGTTTTGTATTTTATTTTTTATTTTTAAATGTTTATATTCTTCTCAATATGTGACCTTCTCTGAGAAAAGGGCCCTAGTGTGTGAAAATGAAGTTTTGGAAAGAACGCATTTAAAGTTAAATTAAAAAAAAATTAATTAGAAATTTATTAATTCAGTTCGAGGCCAATTTCCTTATTATGAATTAACATAATAAGTACTTTTTTCAAAAACTGCTATTTTTCTTCATCAGGATATTCTCCTAACAAATACTTCACAGAGTTTTTGCTTTCAAAAACCTCTAACACTTTCAGGAATGAAAAGACGATCGTTTCGGGGATTTTCCAAGTCCCCTTCTTCAGTTTTCTTTAGAAAGTGGTGGCAATAGTGCAATGCAAATAGAAACATCAAAATTTCATATTAAACGTAGTCTACTAAATCAACGAAATGAGAATGGAGTAAACAATAAAATATGTTTTCGAAGTCTCTGCAAAGACATAACCAACAATAGAAATATTTTAATGTTTTTCTCATTTTTATCGAAACCCGTTTTTTGACACACCAGTAGTGCGATTCCCTAACTTTCTTAACGATTTTATCGAATTCGTTAACTAACGATAATTGTCGGTTGAATTACCGAAAAAGTGATTCACTATATTTTGGTTAACGATATTATTCGTTAGAAAAGGTTACCGACAAATTTCGGTAGAAATAAAAAAATGCCAAAAAATTCGATACAAATAAAAAAAACAAAATAGAAAACAACATTTGTATTAATAAATTTTTTTTTTGAAAACCGGCGAACAAGAGAGCTTTATCGTGGTTTTTTGCTTGCTATCGGGCTTAAGAAATATGGAATACCGTTCCATATAGTTATTTTTCAAATCGCGAAAGCCTAAATGCGTTAAATTTAAAGTGTATTTTTTCACCCTATAGCAGTATTTTAATATAATCCATAAGGTAAGTGTATGTAATAAAAGTGACTGCAAATTTAATTAAATGTGTCTTTAAAGGCATTACGCGCCCCACAGCGGTTCTTGTTTTTTTTTTTTTGTAATTGTGAAACTGTTCTATCGTTGTTGAAATTTAGGTTATTCAAGTGAATTGTACGTATTCAAAATTGAAATAAAACCCGTTAATCAGTTACAAAGTCAGTGGCACTTTTTTGCGATTACCGTGATTTTCCCTGCTTTTGCATTTTAAATTTGTTCAGTTACTAAATTATTGTATATAAAGTTGAGTGATACGAAACTTTCCCGATTTGCATAAGTGAGATATTTTGCATGTTTTCTATTGATTACGCGTTGAAGCAAAAAATAAATAACACACACATAAATCGCGTTAATCTCAAAAATTTGTCATTAACTTTGTAGCTGACTCGCGGCGATTTTTTCAATCACGTATACGCATGACTTACTTGAATAACTTTAATTTCACTAACAATCACACAGTTTACCAATTAAAAACCGCAAAAGAGCGCGTAACGCTTCGCTTTTTAAGGAAATTTAAAAAAATGTTCAGTCGCATTTATAACAGACACCTAATGGATTCAATTCCAATACTTTTATAGTTTAAAAAGTATACCTACGTTAAATTTAACGCGAAAAGCTAACCGCGATTCGAAAAAATATGTGATCCGGTATTCTATATTTTTATTTTCTAGTTAGTTTGAAATAAGTTATTTTATATCCCAGCAAAAAAAAGACATGGATTTAGCAGCACTGCAGAACTAGAAGTGCATTTTTAGTGCTACTTGTATAAAAGTAACGGTAATGAAAATCCATGTCTAATTTTGCAATGAATATTAAAATTAGTTTGATTACAATTGGTTGAATGTAATGGAAATGAAAACATATTTCATTACAATTACATATATACAATGGTAATGACAATGATCATTACAAAAAAAATACTTGACTCAAAAAATTTTGTCTATTTTTTCTGCCGGGTTGTTAATAATTATCACTGAAAAAAATTCAAAAGCACGAAAAAAAGAAAATAAATCCCTAATTGAATTAATTTGATACAATTGAATTGCAACGACCTAATTGGGTTAATTTGATTTATGCATGTAGGGTGAAAAGTTACATTAATAATTTTAAGCACTAAGCCATGTTAAATATTGGAAACTCTTATTTGCAGGGATATAGAATGGTATTCCATTTATGTTCTATGAAAAAAATCGACTAAAATCATTGTGTTCACGATTTCTAAAAATTTTAGTCTACTCATTAGCAGGCTAAATTTTTTTTAACAATTCATTAAGCTCGATTCATAATGCAGCGTGGAGTACCCCGGCATTGTGAATCGAGCTTAATGAATTCTACTTTAGAAGAAATAAATTAGCTTAAAAGGATTTTAAAATCGACGTTGGAATTGGGATTATTAGTGCCTGTTATTTCAAGCAATTTATTCCTATATACTTAGATATGTTATCTACCGCGTAGGCAAACAAAAACCATTGGGTATCAAAGCACTGATAAGCATCTATTGCTTGAAATTAAGAGCATAAGCAATTCACTTTAAAACGAGGGCCATTCACTAGCTACACGCAAAGAAAAAATATGGTTGGGATGACCATATTCGAAGAGCATCATATATTTTTGGGTTTATGATTGCGACAATCATATTATGAAATACCTTTTTCTGCCATAATATGATCCCTTAATTACTACATTATGATTCCAAACTGATCCCGATATTATCATATTATAGTCCTGTATGTCATACTATAATCCCTATATTTTTTCTCAGCATTCTGTTGAAGTTGAGTGAAAAAGTATTGTTAAATATACAATTTAACAATGCATCCGAAATGATCATAACACGTTCTCAGTGATCATATTATTATCCTAATGATCACAATATTTTCCTCATGATCATATTATGGTAATGAAGAAAATTTTGTGATCATTTGGGATCATATTATGATCATCAGGAACATGATATGATCAGTACGAAAATATTATGATAATTTCGTTGTGCACTTACATTTTTTTTTAAATTTTGCACTTTTTGCAATTTTGTTTTCGTACAAAACTAAAATCTATCACACTTGTTATTATAGACGCTCTGAAACAATATTTTTGCTACGTGAGTACAAATTATTAAAAAAATAATTACTTTTTTCACTTAATTTATAGCACTAAACACTTTTTATATATAATTAATAAATAATATGGTTTTGGGATTGCTTGACAACCTATATCTCTCTAGACTTCTTGGGTAGAGCGAGTTCTTTCTTCAAAAAACAATGTCGCTATTAATATGAATACCAATAAGATATTTTTCTATTTTTAAGTATTTTTTTTAATACATATTTATTATTTATTTTAGTGCTTCTTACAACTTCTTTTCACAAAATATTAAACAAGACTGACGCCAACTGATAGATGACGCTCTTAAAAAAATATACTGATCATCTCATGGTTGTCGAAACTATACCAATGATTGTGAGTATGATCTCTCTCAACTCAGATAATAATATGATTGCAATTCGAAGAGAGGAATATGATTGTCCAGATAATATATGATTGTAGACGAAAGAAATAATATGATAACCGAAAAAAAGAGAGATTTTAAATATAAAATGATTATAGGCGATCATATCATTTGTAAAGTATGATTAATACATTAATAATTTTATTGCAACAACCATGTATGGCAGTAGTGACCATAGTTTGGTAGCTGTGATCATATTGCAACCATATCTTTTCTCTGCGTGTAACCATATCACAATGCTCTAAAATGCAATCATTAAAACGCCAGTTCCTTATTCTTAATGTAAATTTTTATGAAATTTGCACTCATTTTGCAATTATTCACATTTTTTTGCTCATCCGTTACCTTATCAACAACTTTTTTTCTGTCGTTAACTTAACAATAATTGTCGGAAGTTAACGATATTATTTAACGACAAAATTCGGTAGAGAAAGTTACTGAATCAGTTTTAACGACAATTGTAGATAACTATCGAATTTTGACAATCTAACTACCGAAATTTGTCGTTAAAAAGTTAGAGAATCCCACTACTGGTCCCTTTTCTCGGAGAAGGTCACATATTTCGAACAAGCATCGTTGTTCATCCTCAGGAAAATTTAAACAAAAATGCATTATAACAAATTTAATTAGTACACATTAGACAAAAAACAATATAGTTTTTTTAAAAATTAATTAAAAACAATGAAAATATACATTTAATTAACTAATTATTAAACGCGGAGTTGAAAGCATCTTTATTTTTTTACAATTTCTTTTCAACTAGTTTATTGTCTAAGTCGTCGGTATTTGTTTACTGTGTGCCGATATAATTGAGCACATATATCAGTGTCCGTTTTATAGTTGAGTCTTTGGTTCGGTGCAGAGATGCCAACCTATTTATAGCAAAAAGCCCAAAAAAGTTACAAAAAAGGGTAAAAACGCCTAAGTTTCTATTTAACCTTCATACCATCCTTAAAAAAACATACACTTTCCTCCCTCGGGGTCGATATTGACCCCATTTGAAAGTTATCTGTTTTTGATAAAAAAAATAACTTTTCGAGAAACAAAATTACACAAAACTTAATTCTGTTATTCAGATATTCACAAAGACATAAAAAAATTAGATAAATAGGATTTTGCATATCGTATTACACTTGGTTTCCATGTTATA
Source organism: Leucophora obtusa (assembly GCA_949987735.1). Lineage (NCBI taxonomy): Eukaryota > Metazoa > Arthropoda > Insecta > Diptera > Anthomyiidae > Leucophora > Leucophora obtusa. The sequence goes on from OX465295.1 coordinate 247,906,298, forward strand.
ATGCATTTTTTATTTGCTTTTCCATACTGATTCTCAAATGGTTGCGGTTGCCACTTCACTCCATTTTTATCCATAAATGATGGATCAATTTCATCGTCTTCAATATTCGACAATGGTGCTAGGTTATAGGATTAATAATCATCAGAACCAGTGTCACTTAGCTCAGGTAAAACTCGTTGCTTACATCAGAAAAATCGCTATTAAAACTTTGATTGTGTCCATTTTTTTAAATGTATAATATAAGTAATGCATTAGAACCACATTCTAAACATGTATGTGTATTAGAATTTCTGTATAACAAGAGCTATATAGTGAAGTTTTGAATGAATATAAGTTTAAAATGCAATTTTTTATCCACGCACCAATTATGCAAACAATGTTCCTACGAACTGTTACTGCGATCTGGGGGTTAATCATTATATTTTGTAATTAATTACACAATTACATGTAACTGTAATTGAAAATTTTCAATTACACATTACATATAATTGTAATTGAAAAAATGTCAATTACAATTACATTATTAGGAAAAGAAATAATGACAAGAAGCGCGAGTAAGGGATCAACCCAATATCACGTATTCTTCTTACGCTTATCCAGGCCTATCCTGCCCACCCAGCCAATTCTTTTTGCAAAAATTTAACAAAAAACATTTTCTAATTCTAAATGTAATTGAAATTTGTATTGAAAATTTTCAATTACATGTAGATTTAATTGAATTTTTAATTTAAGTTACATTTATTTGTAATTTTATTTGAAAATTTTTAATCACAAGTAATTGAAATGTAATTGTTATAAACAAAGTTCACGTTAAAATAACCATAAGTTCCATTAGTAAAAGTTCGTTATACCAAAAAATTCGTTTTAATGTTGTTCGTTATAAATGAACTTCACTGTAATTAGTTCACAATACTTACCATCGGCGTCACTTTCATATATAATTTCGTCAATTTCTTTATCCATAATATATTTTGGTACAGAAATCATAAATTGCAATATATTTTCACTACCTACAAGAAAACATGTCTTGTTTATGTCAAAATAGTGCGAAAATAACGGTAATTTTCTCATTAATGCTTTATTCACATTCTACTGACCTATTGCAATTCTTTTTTAAAATTTCAATGTAATAGAACGACCAAATACAACCATTCTTTGAACGGGGTCAGTATTGACCCCGAGGGAGGAATATGTAAGTTTTTAAATAATTCAAATTATTTTTTTTAATTCAAATTATGTTTTTGTGATGCAGAATTATAAAATTTTCAAATACTTAAAGTATCGGTTTTTTTTCTTGAATAGATAAAGAAATATTTAGAAATGAAACCCCCTTTGGGTCAAATATGACCCCGGGATGGTATAAAGGTTAAAAACGGTAATTTTTGACATACAAGTTTTACTGGAATTCGTCCATTGAAACATTTCATTGAATTAATTGAATTTTTCATTAAATGTTATGAAAAATTGCATTTCATAATTATTCAAAATTATTCGATTTTTAAAAATTTAGGATCGTGTTTATAGTCAGAGCAAAATGATTTTTTTCTTAAATAAATAAATTTTATAAAAAATTCGTCCTAGTTCTGACTGTAAAAAACTGGCTCCAAAATTTGTTCTAAAACTAAGCTTTTGCTAAATTGGTGTTAAAGATAATACGTATAAAATGGAAAATTTTCGAGTTTGGCACATCAAAAAACCAAGGACATAATAGTTATAAGTTTTATTGGATATTTCTTAAAAATAATAATTATAGTTAAATTTTTGTTTTTTTTCTTACCCATAATTATTTGTCTCCAATTAATATTTTATTTCTTGACTGATGATAGTTATGGCCAACGAATTTTTTTTTCAGTTATTCATAATTATTACAATTCAATAAATATTTTAATCCTCTATTTGAAATAGTCACGAATAAAAATTGTACTGTTTTTTAAGTACCCAATTGAAAAAGTTTTTATAAATTTATATATTTGAGATTAAATAAAGCTTTTTCATGAAAGGAAAACATCCATAACTATTAGGTTAATAATTTTACAAAGGTTTCTTTAAAGACAAGTTTAATTGTAAGAATTTCCAAAATCCAAATTGAAATTTATTTGAAAAATGTTACCATTTTTAAAAATTAAATAGTTTTTATATAAGATTTTATTTTTTATATTTCTTAGGGCTGGTATCTTATCTGCAATGCTTAGTTTACTTTAATCATTGAATCAAAAATCGCTGATTAGTTCTTAAACTTACTTAAAATAATATCGGTAACTTACAAAAATTTAATCAATGATTTGTTAATTTTAGATATTTTCATTTGACAATACGAATAAGAAATAAAAGAAAATAAAAAAAGTTTGGAAACTCGCGAAATAAGAGTTTTTTATTGAATTTTTCGCATGATACGGGGTCATAAAATTATAAAATAGATGCCCAAATTGTTGTTTTAAAAATCATCAATCGCTAAATGCCTCAAATAAGAAGTGTCTTTTTGCATGCTACATGCATATCTTAATTTTTTTCATTGGGTAAGTGTGTATAATTATAAATTTGTTTTTAGTCCAGGAAGGTGTTATTAAAAATATTTATGAAGGACAAGATGATTTTTGATGTTTATGATTCATACAATACAAATTTTGCAGTCAGAATTTATTAGAAAACTAGGTTCAAAGGAAAAGTAAAATAACTATGCCTCTATATTATTTGTTATTCGTTTAGGTAAATATATCTAGATCAAATTTAATATACACATACAGTGACATCTCCCAAAGCAGTAAATTTTTACAAACCGCGAAACTTAAACGCTTGATTTTCTTGATTCTATTTTTAAGATATCTTCCAACAATTTTGTGTAAAAAGCAAAAATCTTCTGAAGAGTCATGTCTGTGAAATTTTGTGTAAATTGAAAAAGTTATAATTTTCTAATTTTGTGGAAAATAAAAAATATGAATCCAAAAATATTCCTCGGAGGAAAAAATATATACGGCGTACATAAACATTGTACTGCAGGAAATATTTAACTGGTCTAAACAACTACAATATGCATAAATCTTAACCTCTGTTAACTGACTCTGTCCGACATTTAAACAATTTTTAATAGAATGTGGTAGATTAAGTTTTATGGTTAAATTTTATTAAATAGTAAAAATTGGTTCAATAAATAAGAAAAATTAGAAAAAATTTAATAAAAAACTATACTCATTAACTGCAATTTAATATATTGCAGGAGCGGGTGAAGTATGTCTTATATCTTTATATAGCTCATATTTTTCCAGAAAATTAGAAAATTTAAATTATTTGTTATTAAAAACGGCATAATCAAAAACTTATTGTGAGACACCTTAAACACATTTTTTGGTTAAATTTTCCTTTCACGAATCATGGTTTATTTGTGCTAAATAGAGATCAAAATTATGACCGATTCTAACAAACAATTCGTACAGAATCCAATATTATGTCATATTATTAAAATTTCCCCTAAATATTTTCTTAATTCCAATTGGTATTTTTAGAGAAGATAAATGTGCAAGTTACTAATGATGTTCATTATTTAGATGGAAAATAAAGATGTTGTACGGTGTTTATTTACAAATTAATTGGTCTACGTAAACCTTTTTCAAAAGTTACCAACATTAGAAAAAAATGTTAATACTAACATGAATTGTAGGGTGGAAAATCTACGTTTAATGTCTTAATCACAGAAATTTCTGTAATTAAATTTAAGCAATGTTTAGAGTAAAATCAGAGATTAAAATATGATGAGTTACTGTAATTAAGTGCTAAACAATGATTTTCTTCTTAATCATTGTTTAATATCACATAAGATACCAGGACTTAGAAACTGAAAAATTTTAATTATTATCCCAGGAAAAAAATTTTAAGTAATGCTTTACAAACTACTTCTTTCACTGCTTCACAAATATCTGTTAGTGTATTTTTACTGCTTTTTTAGAAGTTATTCCGAACAACTTCAAAAATTCACTTCCTTCATTGCTTCCAAAGTATCCGTTAGTATATTTCTACAGCTTTTTTAGAATTACTTCTGAACAACAACAAAATCACTTAAGCATTGCTTCTAAAGAGTAATTGATCTAAGAGTGATCGTAAAAACTGATTTTGGTATCATTTGGCATTTCCAAACAGAGGGACGCGGGTTCAGTTCCCGGCGGGACCAATATTTATTTTTATTTATTTTTTTATTCTATTAGTTTTTTTTAATATTTATAATTAATTTGTTTAAATTCAATATTTTTTAAAATTTTTAGAAATATGGGGGATTTCATGTCACGTGAACCAACTTTTGAAATCGATGTCTTCCGATTTGGATGAAATTTGCAGCAAGGTTAGCCCTATTGGATAGTAATTTTGACCCCCTCTGAGTTAGAGGGGGTCAAAATTTGACATTTTGGCCAAACATGTCTCATCCATGTATCTTATTACCTATTGGTGTAAGCAAAATTTGTCCCAAACACATTATATAGTCATTTCTGGAATCTTTGTAAATAAAATTTTTTTAAAAATTTTTAATTAAAACTTTTTTATTTTTTTTAATGGGTACTTTTTTTTGGCTCAAAAGAAAGCTTAGGTCTTTTCCTTTAAGGTAGCTTTGGTCGCTTAGTGGGATGCGAGTGGGATATGTATAAAAAAAATAATTTCTAATTCAAGACGAGGGTTTTTCAATGTTTAGCATATGCACTATTTTGAATTTTTTTCTATTTGTGTGTAAGTGTTTCTAAAATCTTAAAAATAAAACCTATGCTGAGAAACTAGACAAATTAACCTTTCCAACGGTATGTAACATACCTAACTAGCATTTCGTACCTTCGATACTGTAATGCCCACAATATGTTAATCCCAGGAATAAAATCACTTTTTTCTATAGAAATGTTGACAAATTAAATTAATTTTATTTATTTGTAATAGTAATTAAATTAATATAAAATAATAATAATAATAAAAATATAAATAATTTAATAAAATTTAATCTTAATCACATTAGATCCTATTATTACACTTTGTTTAATTACAAATCAATAATTTGTCTCTTTATGACTTTTTTGGCACTTTTGCCATTGATGGGTTAATTTTCACTAGAATCTAACTTTTACTCCCCTTTTTGTACAACTTTGTTGGGACTTTTTATACAGATTCTAGCGAGTACTTAAACGTTGTTGTTCACCGCCTTAAGAATTCTTGTTCTTATTTTTATTCGTTGTCCTTACTACATACGATCAACATCAATTTACTGACGGTAATTTAATGATTATATAAATAAATTAGAGAATACTTTTTTCTCACCAAAATCGAAATTTCTATTATTTTTATTTATTTACATATTTTGCCTTCACGCAAACATTTGATCCTCCGAGCCGGATCTTGGCCTACATTTGGAAAGATTGGTTTTAATTGGAAAAATTTATTTATTTAACAGCCTCCATCTTGGTGCAACAACAAAAACAATTTTTTTCAACAAATTATTTTAATTTTTTTAAGGTACGTATAGTTCAGTTTTTATGTGAGCTTTTTAAGTGAAAAAAAAGGAATAAATATTGCAAAAGTGCAAAAATTAAGAATTAATTAATTAATTGTGTTAAACTTGCATATACAACATAAAAAAGTATATTTTTTATAGCTTTATGTTGTTTTAAAGATCGTTTACAACCCTTATTTGATACAGTGCTTTTTCTCATTTTTTATAAATTTTGTTGCTTTTTTTTTCGCGACCGTGTAGTTGGTTACGTGGACGGACAGAATTATTTTTTTTCTTAAAATTTTTAAAATAATAGTGTTTTTAATTACCTTAAAATTAATAACTTATTAAGTGGTGAAATAAAGTAAAATTAGTTCTTGTTTTTTATTGTAAAAAAGCCGGGTTATTTTCAAAGTGATAAGTGAGTTTTTTTTTTATATTAAAGTTTACATACAAACCTTTAATTTATTAAGGAACATACATACCTACGTACGTACATACAAGTGTTTTCTATTTTTTTTGTGTGTTCTCCTTTGTGCTATATTTTTTAAATTTAACTTAAAAGCATTAAAATCTGTATTGTTTACAATTTGAAATTAACTCGCGTACAAACACTGTATTGTTGTTAATGTTTCATTTAACTACGTATATGCACCCTACAGTCCAGTATAGTCGCGACTTATAACGTTTGTGTCTTAAATTGGAAAATATTATTCTTTTAATATTTTTTGTTGAATTTATTGAGATTTTGAATTAAATTTTTCGTAGTTTGGGAATTTTCGTATTTTTTAAAATTTTTTTTTCCATCGAATATACACAAAATGTCTAGTAACTCTTTAGATATTTTTATTAGAGAGTCCGACGCTCTTATTAAATTTGAGGCAAAGTTCAATGAACTTCGCGAGAACGTACATACGGTGTTTACACTTGAAATTCGCGGAAAGGAACTAAGTGTTTTGTGGGAAAGCGTTAAATCATCCTACAAATCGTGTTTAGGTTTTTTGGAAAACGCCGAACCAGCTGATGTGGACGCGGCCGAGGCGAAATACTACGCGAGTTTTAACGCATATGTTAGTTGTTTGGCAGCAATTAATGAAAAATTGCATAACTTGGAACCGCGAAACAATGCTACCGCGAAATCAAACGAAGATTCTCCGCTCGTACCGGTTATGACGGATGATTTTGGTCATAAGTTTAACATTCCGCCATGCAACATACCAGTTTTCGATAGCGAAGTTATTTCTTGGCCCACTTTTCGGGATCTTTTCACCGCGGTTTACATAAATAACTCGCGTATTAGTCCAATTGTGCAATTATTTGCTTTATTAGAGAAAACTCGTGGTGACGCACATGATATAGTTTTAAAAGCGCCGCTAACGAACAGGGGCTTCGACATTGCCGGGAAAAGTTTAACGGATAAATACGAAAATTTGCGTCGATTGGTGAACCACCAGCTCATTACGCTTTTCGATCTTCCCTTCCTTGACAAGGAAACGGATGAGGGTTTGCAAAAGTTACAGCGCGGTATGAATAATTGTCTTTCAGCCTTATCTGCTTTGGACATTTCCGCGAACGGTGATTTAAGTTCACATATGATCGTTTTTATGTGTATCCAACGGTTACCTGCCATCACCGTGAATCTTTGGGAGCAGTCCGTTAGGGATAGGAAAGCTTTGTCACTTTGGAGTGATTTAGATCGCTTTCTGACCTAAAGAATCGACACTATAGAGTGTTCTCGTGATCTTAGGGGTTCGCACCTGTCGAAAAGATCCGCGGAATTGAAAGTAAAAGCACACCATACTGCGGCCTCCACGTCTGCGAGCACTTCGTGCGTTTTGTGTAAAAATCAGGTGCATTTTTTGCGCTCTTGCCCACGCTTCAAAAGTCTATCGGTTGCTGATAGGTATTTGAATGTGAAGAAGTTTCATTGTTGTGTCAATTGTCTTTCAAGGACACATGAGGCTAAAAACTGTACAAGTACACATAATTGTTCAATGTGCGGTAAACGTCACCACACTTTGTTGCATCGCGATTTAGGTGCTGGTGAGGCAAGGGGGAATAATTCTACAAATTTGACTGCAGGTTCGGGTACAGCTCCTCGTCTTCCCAACTCTGCGTTAGTTGATCCAAATATACAGTCCACTTCTAGTTGTGGCTATCCCACATTGCCATCGAATCGACAGGTATTTCACGCATCGGTGAATAGGAATGTGTTTTTAGGAACGGCTATGGTTAACATCGTTCACCAGGGTATTACGTACCCAGCTCGTATTGATCCCGCCTCCGAAAGTTCGTTTATTTCGGAACGTTTAGTAAATCGTTTGAAACTTCCTACACTTTCTACGAAAGTCGGCGTTTCAGGTGTGGAATTGATCTCGACTTCGTCGAAAAAGCTTTGTTCGGTTACAGTTGGCTCTCCTATTGATTCTGCGTTTTCAGTAGAGGCCTTACTTCTTGTGTTGACCAAGGTTTCTGGAAATCTGCCATCTTTTGAAGTACCTTCGAATATAAAGGGAAATTTGCCAAATCTTCGTTTGGCTGATTCTAATTTCTATGACAGTAGACCTGTCGATCTTTTGTTCGGTTCTGAACTATATCCCAGAATCATTGTTGCGGACCTTCCTCGGCATATTTTGGGTTCTTTGATTGCTCAAAACACTACTTTTGGTTGGATTATTTCTGGTCCTCTCTTGCAACCTCGGGTTCAAGTATATTCTACTCATGTAGAATTTTCAGAAGAAGATTGCCTTAATAAAAATCTTCTTCGGTTCTGGGAACTTGAGGAATCTCCTAGATGGAAAAATTTGTCACCTTTCGACAAATATTGTGAGGAAAATTATAAGGCGACTACTCGTCGCTCCCCTGATGGTAGATATATTGTATCTCTACCTTTTAAACCAGAATTTCCTGAATCTCTTTCGCTAGGATCGTCTAGGTTGAGTGTCATGGGACCGTATCTTATGACGGAATCTTCTCTTCAGCGAAAACCTGAAATTAAGGAGATGTATGATAACGTCGTTAGGGAGTATATAAATCTCGGTCATATGCATCCAGTTTCGAAGCCTACCTTGGATCCTAATTTTTCGTGCTACCTGCCTCATCACCCGGTCATTAAGCCTGAAAGGAAGACTAAAAAATTGCGAGTTGATTTCAATGCTTCAAATAAGACTTCAAATGGAAATAGTCTTAACGATTGTCTTTACGTTGGGCCAACACTGCAGGCAGACTTAGTCCTCTTAATTCTTCGATGGCGTCTTTTTAGATTTGTTTTCAACTGTGACATTACTCAGATGTATCGACAAATTCTGGTCCATTCTTCTCATACCCCATTTCAGCGTATTTTGTTTACAAGTTCTCCGACGGAGGACGTTAGGGAATACGAGTTACAGACTGTGACTTTTGGCGTCAATTGCGCTCCATATCTTGCGATTCGGACTTTGCTACAGTTAGCGGACGATTCTGAAGCTGAGTTTCCTATGGCATCACACATTTTACGAAAGTGTATGTACGTTGACGACATTTTAACGGGGACTCACGACATTTCAACTGCTTTGATCGCTCGTGATCAGCTTATCGCAGCCTTATCTTCTGCTAAGTTTGAACTTAGAAAGTGGACTTCAAACGAACGTACAATTTTGGACGGATTTCCTTCAGAACATTTAGTTGACGCTAAATTACTGACTTTTGTAGAATCCAGTAGCTCAAAGACCTTGGGAATCCAATGGAATGCTCAGCTGGACTCTTTCTATTTTAATGCGACTCCTATAGCACATAAGTCAGGTTATACGAAGAAGGAAGTTTTATCTACTATAGCAAAATTGTTCGATCCTGTAGGTTGGTTAAGTCCTGTTATTGTTGTCGCGAAAATTATCATGCAAAGGATTTGGCTTGATAATATCAATTGGGATGATTTGCTTCCGCTTTCTACGGAAAACGACTGGCGTAAATTTGTTGCTTCATATCATGAAGTTAATTATATTAAGATTCCACGGTGGGTTCATTATACCCCAGAAACTTCGGCGGAACTTCATGTCTTTTCTGATGCCTCGGAAAAGGCATACGCGGGGGTGATTTATATTCGTATTGAGACCTCTAACGGAGATGTTCACACCCATTTGCTTGCATCGAAGACAAAAGTGGCTCCCATTAAGTCAATTTCTTTACCGCGACTTGAACTGTGTGGTGCAGTACTGGCGTCTGACCTTTTGAGAACAGTGCTAATAGAAATTGATATTAAACTGGATCAAATTTATTGCTGGACTGATTACACTATAGTCCTTTCTTGGTTGAAAAGGGCACCCTGTTCTTGGACCACGTTTGTGGCAAATAGAGTTTGTCGTATTCAGGAGAATGTGGGAAATCATAATTGGTACCATGTCCGATCTGAGGACAATCCTGCAGATTTAGGTAGTCGGGGAACCTCTCCCTCTGAGTTGGCAACTAGTGAACTTTGGTGGCACGGCCCACAATGGCTTCGTCAGGAGAAAACTAAGTGGATTGTCTCCGATCTTTCTTGCCTTAATACGGACATTGAGTGTCGAGTAGTTCGAACTCATGCTTCGTTTTTTATCGATACCAGGGGCGCTGACGTATATGAGGATATTCTCACGAATTATTCTAGTCTTGATCGGGCACTTCGTGTTCTATCGTATGTCTTCAGATTCATTGGGAATACTCACCCGGCTCATAAATTAGGTCGTAATATATACGAGAATAAGACTCTTTCTAGTCTTGAGGTGAAAGGAACCAAGTTGCGTTTGGCCATTATGGCTCGGAAATACTATTTTGCTGAGGAATATAAATGCCTTCTGGAGAGAAAACCTTTGCGTTCGAAAAGTTCTCTCCTCCATTTAAATCCTTTTCTTGATACGGATGGGGTCATTCGACTGAATGGTCGTTTGACTAAATCGCCTTCTCTTTCTTATACAGAGAGGCATCCTATAATTTTGCCGTATTCCAGTAGATTTACGCTACTTTTGACGGAATATACTCATTTGATTTCTATTCACGGTGGAAATCAGTTAATGTTGCGAATACTTCGCTTAGAATATTGGATACCACGATTGAAATCTAAGATTCGCGGAGTTATTAGTCGTTGTAAACGGTGTATCATTGACCGGAAAAGGTCTTGTAGTCAGATTATGGCAGCTCTTCCTCCCGAACGGAGCACTCTCGATATGCCTTTCACTACAACTGGCGTGGACTTTGCAGGCCCCTTTGATATTAAGAGTTTTACTGGTAGGGCTTGTAAGATTAATAAAGGCTACGTTTGTGTTTTTGTTTGCTTTTCTACAAAGGCAATTCATTTGGAAGCAACCTCTGACTTGTCTACGCCGACCTTTTTAGCGGCTTTTCAGAGATTTATTTCGAGAAGAGGTTGTCCGAATACAATATTCTCTGACAATGGGATAAATTTTGTCGGTGCTTCGCGTGAAATAGAGAGGGATTTTAAAGCTTTTATTAAGGAAAGTCATACAACTCTGTGTTCCGCTTATCACATTCAGGGTCTGTCGTGGCGGTTTATCCCAGCTGGGGCTCCTCACATGGGTGGTCTTTGGGAAGCCGGTGTCAAGAGTTTTAAACTCCATTTTAGGAAAGAGGCACAAGCTTTTAAATATACATTTGAGGAGTTCTCTACAGTTCTTTCTCGAATTGAAGCTTGTTTGTCCTATGACGGACAATCCCCAGGACCCGGTTGCCCTGACTCCTGGTCATTTTTTGATTGGCTCTCCAATTCTGGCACCTCCAGAGCCTATAGTACACGAGTCCCCTTTGAGTTTAAGTAATCGATTTCGGAAAATGAAAGCTATCGCACAACTCTTCTGCCGTCGGTGGAAGGAAGAGTATTTGGCGAGTTTGCATAAACGATATAAATGGAAAAATCCGGAACGCGATCTGCAGGTAAATGACTTAGTCGTGGTAAGACATGAACAATTACCTCCGACTTCGTGGCGACTAGGAAGGGTTATTAAAGTTTATCCTGGAAGCGACGGACATGTAAGGGTCTCTGATATACGTACAGCAAACGGGGTTGTAAAACGACCGATCACAAAACTGGTCATTCTGACCACCTAAATTTATTTATTCGGTCCTTACTGGCCGCTTCGGGGTCCCTACTGATCCACGATTGCTTTTTTATAACCTACGGGTCCCTACTGGCCCATTCAAACCATGAACTTTGTATTAATTTTCTACGGGGTCCCTACTGACCCAATTAGTTTTAAGTGTTATTTGAAAATAAATTATTTGAACTCAAGCTCACATCATTTTATGTATAAACTGAACTATACATTTTTTTAAATATAGCCTAGATATAAGATCTTGGTTGCAACACACCTGGATGTTGCAAGGTGGCCGGCAATGTTTAATTACAAATCAATAATTTGTCTCTTTATGACTTTTTTGGCACTTTTGCCATTGATGGGTTAATTTCCACTAGAATCTAACTTTTACTCCCCTTTTTGTACAACTTTGTTGGGAGTTTTTATACAGATTCTAGCGAGTACTTAAACGTTGTTGTTCACCGCCTTAAGAATTCTTGTTCTTATTTTTATTCGTTGTCCTTACTACATACGATCAACATCAATTTACCGAGTGTAATTTAATAATTATATAAATAAACAAACAAACAAACACACTTAATTAATTGTAGCTGATGAAGTGTTTAAGTTGTGCAAATTTTCAAATACCTTTCATCCTTCCTATTTATCGTTTTTATTTTTTTATACTTCTTTTTTGGCATTACTAGGTTCAGCTGTTGATTTCGCTGCTGGTTTATTTTTTGCTTTTGGAAAGAAATCGCATTCTGTAGAGGCAGAAAACTTTTTCAACTTGAGTCTTCCATCGACAAGCGCTATAAAAGCATGCTATTGAGCGGTGCTATCGATTGTTACCGCTGCATCGAATCTGCTCTTCAGTGTTTTCAATGTTTCCTCGTGATCCTGTTTGCTACAAAAAACTATTACAGTTTCTTTACAATAATTCTTTGCCCAATGGAATAAAGCAGTCGCGTCTAATATGCGATCTTGATGAGAGCACTGGAGGCTATACTTCGCTGCATTTCTTTTGAGATTTGCTCCAATACCATCACATGCTCCTTTACCATGAGCAGTTGGATGAAAATGCCACTCAGCTGGCATTCCAAAATCTTTTTAATGAGCTATAAGATTTGCGAAGCTACTTTTGTTTTTAAAATGTTGACGAGCTCCATTCGAAACGTAGTATAACTTCTCTACTGTAAATTTAGATTTTAGATAATTTAGTATTATCTTCTGACATTCAAATACTGCAACAGTATCATGTTTTAAATCTTCGGATATGATTGCCATACTTTTGTGTTCCAATTCTTTATCTTTCATGTAGTAAATAACTACTGTGAATATAGTTGCTTGGTCGTTATTGAAATGGAATGACTGTATGGCATCCTGAAGAACATATTAATAGTTCTCTGCAAAATGAAATGAAATAACGAATTTACCAGACTTCAAATCTATCTTCAAATCCTTGAAGAATTGTAACATAACGTTATGAATTTTCTATGTATGAAATCTAGTCGCAGGTTTATATGAGCGTCAGTAGCGGTAGCATGCAGTTTCCGGCTTCTATCTCGTCGGAATTTTTTTCCTTGTATCTGAAAAAAAAATTTAAAAAAAATAATTTTACTCGAGGAAAAAATTCTTAATCAACCGAAAAATCTTAGCAAAATAAAATAATATAAAAAAAATTGTTAAATTTCTAAAAGACTAATAAAAAAAATAATAAAAAAATTTAATTAACACTACCGGGACTCGAACCCACGACCTCGGGATTATCACGTCACGTACTAATCCACCAGGCCACGCCAGCTCTTGGATTTGAGTGGCTATTATGCCTTTATGTTAAATTTGAGAAATAATAAGAAGCTAATGTTAATGTATACTCGACCGTACCTCAAAAAAAAGTTCGCCGCACACCCTCCAATATAAAGTATTTTTGCAAGGCAATTTCAAAAAAAAATTTTTTGGTAGCAACTGAGATCTGGTGGGTAACTACTAGAAAGGGATACTTGAGGTCAATGGCCCTTACAGCAAAACACTGGTCTCCTCGAGAGAAAAACATCGAAATATCATACTTTAAGATCCGACTGTAAATGCCAAAGATATAACGAAAAATGTAAAATGGCAAAAAAAAACAAACAATTTTTTTTTAAACCTCCTTGCAAAAACACTTTATATTGGAGGGTGTACAAACAAATATTCTCAGGACCCGTTATAATTATAAAATAATTAAATGCTTTTTAATTAATAACTTTCTCACTTTTCAACCGATTTTAATGAAATAAAAACGTTTTTAATCTTTGGGGTGGAGATCTTGCCTCCATCGAGATAGGCTGGGAGCTCGTTATAATAAATTAAAATTACAAGGTAGCTACAACCCGAAACGAATACGTATAATTAGTATAAAAAAAATAGAAGAGAAAGAAAAGAAGAAGATGAAGCTAGTTGGAAGAAGAGTTAGATGGTATTTACTCCCCCTTAATCTTAACCCACCCATTCCTATGCTATCTTAATATATTTTCCAGATAGCCCACTAATTTCGTAACCACCGATATCTAAATGTTTCGCGAAAAAAATTAACTATTTAAAATTCCATAATTCTAAAAATATTTATTCAAACAAAATTCTTAGTAAAAATATAAATCGTGATACAATTCATATTTTTAGTTAGTGGATTAAACACAAAACGTTACAATATAATAAAATGGAATAGAATAAAACTTATATAATATCTAGAATTACCGTATAAATTTTCGAGTGTAAATTATTTGTAAGTATATAAGAATATTAGTGAAATTGTTAAACATTATATAATAATCTCCGTTAGAATTTATTAATAAAATTAAAATTAATTATGAGAGCAATGGATCGAAATTGAAACAACTTAATAACAACAAAAAAATTTTACTGAATAAAATCAACTAGTATCTATGATGAACAGATCAAAATTGAAACAATTTAAAAGGAAATTTACTAACAAAAAAAAATTTAGATTTGATAAATTTGGTTTAAATGCATTTGACTGTACAAAATCTTTGAGTGTAACATTTTGGTGTAATATTTTCAAAAAAAAAAAAAAAACTTAGTTCAACTTGTTGAAATCTTGAAACTAATGAAGGAAATTATATGACGTTTCTGAATTCAACCAGTTTAACGCGATTTGATCCCACGCTGACTGCAGGCCTGAAGTCGAAGAATGCTGGAGTTTTATTTAGAAGCGACCTAATATTGTAATAATTGAAATATTTGTTAAGTTCTAAGGTAAATTAACGAACGATGTTAGATCTGTATGCAAATAGATATATCTGAGTGTGTATGATTATGGAGAGAATCGATAAGTGTGCGTAAGAATATGTAAGTATGAGCGAATATTGAATTTTAATTTAACTCAAGCAAATATAGAATATGCCGTAAATTGTAACCATTTCGGCCTAATAACACGTAGTTCATAGCTCTCACAATTCAATTCCCACTTAACGATGTCGAGATGCTTTAATAATGCCGAGATGCTTTAATAATGTCGAGATCCTTTGATAATGTCGAGCTCCTTTGATAATGTCGAGATCCTTTGATGATGTAAAATATCTGAGGACTTTGATGATGACGATACGCACTCAAATAATTTTAAAGAACTGGTGTCACTTTTGGCAAATATAGAAACAAAATTCAAATGATCTTGGTGCTTTATTTGACATCCAACTTGAATTCAATCTGGCTACTAACTATTAAATTCCAATCTTCAAAAGCTAATCTTTAGCCGACTTGTCCTTGAGAAGGGACCGTCGTCAGCATATTTTGTATTCCATACTTCTTTAGGAAATTTTCAAAGTCCTTACTCCTGAACTGTGTTCCATTGTCCGACACCATTATCTCTGGTACTCCATAACAATTAAATATATCCGCGCGTAAAAAGTCCACAATTGGTTTCGTGTTGAATTTTCGAAGTGGTTTTATAAACGTAAATTTAGAAAAATGGTCTAAAACTATAAGAATTCCTATATATCCGGATTTAGTGCTAGGCAATGGTCCAATTAAGTCGATGTAGAGCCGTTGAAAGGGTCTGTTGGACTGAACGAACTGGCCCATAGCTGGTCTCAAAGTAGTCGTAGGAGTTTTAGAAGTCCTACACAATTCACAGTTCCTAATGTAGTCCTTAACATCCGTAACAAGTCTAGGCCAGTAAAAGCAACGTCGAATTCTCTCCAACGTCTTTGTCATTCCACCGTGGGATGCGTTTGGTACGTCATGAGCTGAATAAATTACGTCTTGTCGTAGTTCAGCTGGTACAAATAATTTCCACATGTCCGATTAGTCCGTCTCACCTGAAGAAAAGTCATTTTGTTTGTATATATACTTGTCAATAATTTTGAAGTCTGGTGAACCTAATTTACCTATGTCACATTTTAATTTAGAATACTCCTCACTGCCGAATGCGTCCGAGTCCAAGGCTATTGCAGGAACGCACTCAAGTTCAATTTCATTTACCAAATCATCGCCTTCATGAGCACGAGACAACGTATCTGGGACTACATTTTCTTTACCACTACGATGTTCTATAGTAAAGTGGAAACCCTGTAGTTTCAATGACCACCTAGCTAACCTACCTGACAAATACCTCTGATTCATAAGCCACTTCAAGCTAGCGTGATCCGTAATCACTTTGAATTCTTGTCCCTCAATATAGGATCGAAATTTTCTTATTGCCATTACCACTGCCAAACATTCCAATTCCGTAATCGTATAGTTTCGCTGGGCTTTGTTTAGTTTCTGCGACATATAAGCAATAGGTCTCTCGGTTTCGTCTTCGTCTTTCTGCGCCAATACTGCACCCACCCCATATGTGCTAGCATCACACTGTAAGATAAATGGTTTATTATAATCTGGGTGTATAAGTAGAGGTGCAGACGTCAGTCGCGTCTTGAGTTGGTCAAAAGCTACTTGAGCTTTGTCGCTTCATACAAAAGTCTTTTTCTTAGTCAACAGTTCCGTCAGTGGAAATGTTAATGTCGAATAGTCTTGTATAAATCGTCTGTACCATCCTGTCATTCCGAGAAAACGTCTTAAATGTCTTATCGATTTTGGTATGGGAAAGTCCTCTATTGCCCTAACTTTTTCGTGGTCCACTTGCGTTAATTGTTAATCCTGCCTTCCTTAGTTGTGAAGCAACCTGCATTAGGTGTGTTAAGTGTTCATCAAACGTATGCGATACTACCAACAAGTCGTCTAAATATACAAATACATGAGATTTTAAGTTAAACGGAATTACCATGTCCATTAGTCTGCACAACGTTTGCGGTACGTTACACAGTCCAAACGGCATTCTTGTGAACTGGTACAATGGCCGATTAGGAACTGTAAAGGCGGTCTTCGGTTTCGAGCCTTCCTCCAATTTAATTTGCCAAAAGGCATCTTTCAAATCAATCTTCGAAATGCAGTAAACTGGAGAAAGTCTCGCAATAAGTCCGTCAATATTTGGAATAGGGTAAGCGTCCTTAACAGGCACTGAGTTTAATTTTCGACTGTCCACACACATTCTAAATTAATCTGGTTTGGCAACCACAACCGTAGGAGAAGAACAAGGAGAACTTGGAACTTCTTCTATAATGCCAAGAGAGAGCATCCTATCAATTTCCCCGCTCAAGTTCTTTTCTACAGCAGGTGATATCGAATAGTATCGTTGCTTAATGGGCCTAGCATCCTCCGTGTCTATATAGTGTTCGACTAAATATGTACACCCTAATCCTTCCACCTCAGAGTTCGGAAATAATGAGATAACATTGTCAAGTTTTTGTCTCTGTTCGAATGTCAGTTGTAGTTTGTCCGGATTTGTTTCCGTACAATCAATTTCGTCTATAATAGGAGTCACAATCCGAATTCCAAAAATTTTCCAGAAGTCATATCCACAAAGCATGTCTTGGTGAATAGTCGGTACAATCAAAAACTCGAATAATTTAGTCTGTCCTTGAAATGTTATATCCAAAAATACTGTTATTAAAACGTTTTGTCTCTGTCCATCAGCTGTCCTTACATTGCCTATACATCTTCTAAAACTATTTTTTTCTTGTACCTGTGTTGCTAAAAATCCACCAATCACACTTTTATTTGCCCCACTATCAAGCAAAGCCAAATAAACTACCTCATCTAGTCTTAACTTAGCATACGGTCGATTATCTAAATCCTTATCAATTATGGAAGATATTACGTACAGTTTATATGACCTAACTTTTCTGTAATGTTCTTGTATTCTTTTTGAGGATCTAAGTTTCCTTTTTGAAGTACCAAAAATTCTTAAACGAGCTTCCTGATATTCTTTTAAGCGTACGTGTTATGGTCTCATCAGAGGATGTACTGTGTTTTTTGTCTTGCGTAAGTCCACATTGTCAATTGTCACCGGTATATATGTTCCGGACGTTTCCCGTCCTCGCAATACAATTCTGGCATGTGGGTTTGTAAGCGTCCTTCCTGCCACAACCATAGCAGAAAACACGTCTCACGTCCATGCACTCCATGTAGGCATGTCCAATCCTGTTCCAATTCCAGCACCTAAGATTGTGCTGGATACCACACACCTCATTATCATCATCAGGCACTAAAATGTTCCTAAAATCTTTGCTGGTATCCTGTTCAATTATTTCCGCAACCCGGGCCTTAATTGGCTTCTTCGATTCCATTCCGTGAAACTCTCCCACAAATCGTTCATGCTTCTTAACCTCTCGTCGTAATTGTGATACGGTGGAAATCTCGAAATGAAGAAGCTCGTGCCGTACTTCGCTTTTCAAATTTCTGAGCAATGTTTCGCATAGGTCACGATCCGAAATTGGATTCCTTAGTTTATCCGTTAATGCCGTTATTGAATCCAGGTAGTCGTCAAAAGTCTCACTGTGTCTTTGCTTACGTCGACGTATGTCATTCATTATATCAAAATCGCTATAGTCAATCTTGTATTCGTTTCGCAAGTCATTTGTCAATGAATTCCAGTCAATGTTATTGTGTTGATGATGACACCGCCAGTACCAGTCTAAAGCCTTATCCTCAAACAAACAATGTGCATGGTCGCCTAAGATCCTAAGATTACCTCCTAAAGTCTTTACTGTCAATACGTTTACCCTGTAAATAAACTCATCTACTGGCATCTTATTATTATGACCAGTGAATTTAATATTCCAGTTACGGATTACATTTAAAACTTTATCCTTAGGAAAGTGCTCAGCAAACGAATTGTAATTATAAGAAGAAGAATGGGACGCAGCATTTATCGTTGCACTAGGATTGTTTGTTGAAAAATTTACGTTATTACGATTATTATCAGAATTAGCACGAGAGTTAACGTCATTAGATATATTCGCCTGTTGCATCATTGACCTCAATTCATTTGAAATGAAGCCTTGAATTTCCCGCGAAAATTGTTAATCGATTCTGAAATTATTCGTCGAATTTCTGTACTATCATTGTCACTACTATTCTGAGAATTAATTCGAGAAGGATCACCAGAATGAAAAGAATCATTCCTTGATCGAGTTGGATTTCTCGACTGTAGCCTACCCTTAGAACGCGCTCCCTGAGCTCCTGAAGTCGGAGGATTTACAGGTGTTCTCGCACCTGTAACATTGCCTGCTTCATTGATTGTAAAACTAACACTTGCCGGTTCATTTAGATCTAACAGATTTTCCTGACTTCTTGTTAAAACCATTTTAAATTTTTAATTAAAGCACAAAATCATATACATATTATTTCGCTACTCCATATATATATTGTAGTTAGGATAAAAAAACTTATAAGACTTCACATCCATCCTAATAAAAGATGTAGAAAAAGAAAAAAAAATAAAGTTCGAAAATTTCACTAAGTACTACCGGATAAAATCCACTGTAATTAGAGTTTAGGGAATTTCCGGGAATCCCGCCCTTTTTTGAATCCCGCAATCCCGGGAATTTTATGCGGGATTTCCCGGAATTTTTTTTAGTCTTTTACAGTAGTTATAGCTAGTTTTATTGCTATTTTAGAAGCTTTATTTAAATTTAAAGCATTGATTTTTTTTAAATTAATTTAAATAAAGAATATTTAAAATTAAAAAATACGGTTTAAAATTTAATAAACTGAAGTAAGCCAATTTTGTTTTTGGATGCCAAAAAAATTTGGTTTAGTTAAACCGAAAAATATTAAGGTTGTTCATAAGGGGTGTGCTATCTGTTGTATCGTTGTATAGTCCTAACAAAAAACAGAGTTGTTAAAATTTTTATTTGTGTTTAACAAAGATTTTCTATTCAGTTTTCTATTTATTAGCACACTCAAACATAAGACATTAAACATACGTAAAAATGTCGTATCATGCTATTCTCAAATGTTGTATTTTTTCAATTTAATTTTTAACAACTCTGTTTTTTGTTAGGACGATACAACGATACAACAAATAGCACACCCCTTGTGAAAACCCTTATTATATTAGAAATTACCAAATTTACAAACTAAAATACTTGTCCTTCGGAAATTTTTTTCTTCTTTAAGATGGTGATATTTGTTCAAATAAAGCAATATTTATATAGGCTGTTTTAAACTATAAGATTCTCGGAAAGATTTTGCAACCTTGACTATATTTTTTTCACGTGTACTGAAGTAAAATCGTACCGAAAATCGTATAGTGTAAACCAGCCTTATACAACATTTCAACATCATTATTTTAGTTCCAAATACCTCCAATAAACTAGGGATTAAAGTTAAAAATAGTAATTTTTTCGTATTTTCAATTAACATAAGTATTTTGAGTTTTTTTTTACTTCAAATAATTTCATTTAAAGTTCAATTGCTATTCCTTTATTTTAAATATATTTTTTAAATATTATTAATTTTTAAAATAATAAATACATCAGATGCTTTTTCAATATTTTGAATTTTTTATATGCTAATTTAAAATGCAACGAAATATGAAAATTAAATAATTTTTTTTAAGGAATTGTGGCATAAAAAATTTCTATTCAAGGAAACTAATTAAAGTTATGAAACTATTTAATATTTTAGTGTCTACTTTTATAAAACAATTTAGGCGAATTTGCCTAAAAATTTCTGTGAAAAATGCTCACTTTTAAACTATTTTATAAAACTAATTCTAGACGGATACTTCTGAAAATCTGCACAGAAAAAAAAAACAAAATATCTAGAAATAGACATTTTTGAATTTCATGTATAAGAAATATTTAAGCAAAAAATTGATTTTAGTTCTGACTAAAACTGGTCCGACACAAGTTTGCACCCATTAACAATTCCAATATATCCTGAAAAAAGGGATCAAAATAATATAACCATGTCTTTCACTTTTCTAAACTTACTTAAACCGCGAAATTAATATTTAGTTAATATATTACTAAGAGTTTTTTTTTTAATTAGGACGGCCTTCCATATAAATATATTTCATAAATACTAATTCACGATTTAAATTGTTAAAAGAATTGACCTGGAAAAAGTGGAAGACATGGATATTTAGCCCTCCTTTCAGAACATTTTCTCATGGATACAACCAAAAGATAAACTTTGTCGAACGGTGTTTAACCAAAAAGTAGTTTTTCAAGTACAATATATGTCGAATTTATATATTTTCTAACGAGCGGGAGTTCCCGGGATCCCGGGAAATTTCGAAAAAAAAATCCCGCTGTCCCGGGAAATGAAAAAGTCCGGGAAAAGAAAAACTCTAACTGCAATAGAAATTTTAATCAAAGTCCCAAATCATAAAATATTCACGTAATCATTAGTCTCTTATGTGAGTAGATATCCAATAAAACCCAGATACTAAATCCACACATAATCAACTAAGATATAAAATTTAGAACGTTAGGAGGACCAAATGAAATAGTTTCATCACAAAATTATCAAAAAAAAATCTTTCGAAATTTCCGACACTGAAGAGACAAATCAATTATCCTTATTAACAATTGGTATGAAATTTCCACCAAGTCCGAAAATTCCCAAATCCCAAAAGTTTTCTAAAGATTTATTGTAAAAAAAAAAATAAAATTAGCAAAGTAAAGAACGTAATCGAAACCACGGAATAAAATTTATTAGGAAACATCAGCAAGATGAAAAACAATTTTAAGATTTAATACCATATTCAGAAAAAAATGATATGAACCGCTGAGGCCCCACGTTGGGCGCCATTTAGTTTATATAACGGTTCATAATATTCTTCAGCCCTATCACTCTGGAAGCCGTGCTACCTTAATGATCCGGCCGTGCTCAGGGCTTTGGAGTGGAGATCTAGCCTCCATCGAGATAGGCTGGGAGCTCGTTATAATAAATTAAATTTACAAGGTATCTACAACCCGAAACGAATACGTATAATTAGTATTAAAAAAATAGAAGAGAAAGAAAAGAAGAAGATGAAGCTAAGTCCTAGTTGGAAGAAGAGTTAGATGGTATTTACTCCCCCTTAATATTTACCCACCTATTCCTATGCTATTTTATTATATTTTCCAGATAGCCCACTAATTTCCTAACCACCGATATCTAAATGTTTCGCGAAAAAAATTAACTATTTAAAATTCCATAGTTATAAAAAAATTTATTCAAACAAAATTCTTAGTAAAAATATAAATCGTGCTACAATTCATATTTTTAGTTAGTGGATTAAACACAAAACGTTACAAATAATAAAATAGAATAGAATAAAACCTAAATAATATCTTAGAATTACCGTATAAATTTTCGAGTGTAAATTATTTGTAAGTATATAAGAATATTAGTGAAAGTTAATTAAATTTTTTTTCCATATTTACGTGATTGTTAAACATTATATAATAATCTCCGTTAGAATTTATTAATAAAATTAAAATTAATTATCAGAGCAACGGATCGAAATTGAAACACCTTAATAACAACAAAAAAATTTTACTGAATAAAATCAAATAGTATCTATGATGAACAGATCAAAATTGAAACAATTTAAAAGAAAATTTACTAACAAAAAAAATTTAGATTTGATAAATTTGGTTTAAATGCATTTGACTGTACAAAATCTTTGAGTGTAACATTTTGGTGTAATATTTAAAAAAAAAAAAAACTTAGTTCAACTTGTTGAAATCTTGTGAATTCAACCAGTTTAACGCGATTTTTCTTTTGTTTCAATTGTTACGTATTGGTTCTTTTTATATTATATTTAAACCTACTTAAAACGTAATTTACAAACTCACCATTATTTTGATCCCACGTTGACTGCAGGCCTGAAGTCGAAGGATGCTGGAGTTTTATTTAGAAGCGACCTAATATTGTAATAATTGAAATATTTGTTAAGTTCTAAGGTAAATTAACGAACGATGTTAGATCCGTATGCAAATAGATATATCTGAGTGTGTATGATTATGGAGAGAATCCCTAAGTGTGCGTAAGAATATGTGTGTAAGTATGAGCGAATATTGAATTTTAATTTAACTCAAGCAAATATAGAATATGCCGTAAATTGTAACCATTTCGGCCTAATAACACGTAGTTCATAGCTCTCACAATTCAATTCCCACTTAACTATGTCGAGATGCTTAAATAATGCCAAGATGCTTTAATAATGCCGAGATCCTTTGATAATGTCGAGCTCCTTTGATAATGTCGAGATCCTTTGATGATGTAAAATATCTGAGGACTTTGATGATGACGATACGCACTCAAATAATTTTAAAGAACTGGTGTCACTTTTGGCAAATATAGAAACAAAATTCAAATGATCTTGGTGGTTTATTTGAGATCCAACTTGAATTTAATCTGGCTACTAACTATTAAATTCCAATCTTCAAAAGCTAATCTTTAGCCGACTTGTCCTTGAGAAGGAGTCCCAGCACATTGACTATCGCCACAAATGGACGATAAAACTCCTCCAAAATTATAAACTCGGATTTGGAAATCAAATATCTATCTCGGGATATATAGTACGAATAAGCGCCCTTTTCAATTTAACCAATGAAGGACACACAATGTATAAGAATTTAGATTTTTATATTTCTTTTTCCTTAATTTTTAAAAATTATATTTTGCCTTCCAAAATTTTTGTGACCGTCTTCTTTCAAAATGAAAATTTCAATAATCAAATTTTTGAAAGTTTCACCACAATTTCCAAAACCAAGTTGATTAAAAAAAATGTATTTTCCCCTCCCAAAACTTTACATTATTTTACAGTGAAACAAATTTGTACAGACGTACCTCACACTGCGAAATGTTAATGTCCAGTATACCTCCGTTTTCTTTTGCGTTCCTTTGCTGACTAACAGCAACAAGAGAAAACATGCTCTTATCATATTATTTTATTTACTAGAACTTTCTTAACAAACGCCATATTATTTTTATTTGTATTGGTAAGCGTCATCAGTGACGACTCATCACACACATTAAAATACACTTACTAGAAATTTTCTAATTTGTATTGGTCGGCAAACTCACCAATACACACTTCACCATCAATCACTATACACTAGCGCCCCTATCGTTTTCTTTTGAAAACTCAAATATTAAAAAAAGTTGCCAACAAATTTATAGCTATATTAGCTGATACATTGTCAAAATCATTTATAAAAAAATAGCTAAATATCAGGAGGAAAAATTAGTTCATGTACAGCAGAAATAGGTTTTTGTGGTGAAATTGGATAACTAACAACTTTAGCTAAACAACGGATTTAAACGAAAACGACAGGAAAAATTAGTTCAACTGAGTTACAACGCGTTTAACAGACTTTTGTACTAACTTTTTTATGAGTGTAGCAATTGTTCAAATGTTTGGTGTTCAACATCAGGTAAAGTAAGAATATTGGGAGGTTGCTCAGAAATAGGCGCTTGAGTTCTCTGTGGAGTAGCAGTATTTAGTGAAGGTGAATGTAAGTTTAATTGTTGAAAACCAGCGTTAATATTTGCTTCTATTAATCTGGTCAAACGATCACTGAGATTTGTATACAAAGCTTCCTGTTGTGCATTAATTGCAGCTAAAACTAGGCTATTGAGATGAGCCGCCTGCTTATGTGGAGAACTAGCAGTCAAAACTGAATTCTCATTGTCGGCAGGAAGCGCAGCACCATCCAAAGATACCTTAGTACTGGTCCTATTCGACTCATAATTCAGATGTCGTTGCATTAATACTCGATCCCTAGTTACGACAGGTGAATGTGGTGCAGCTATATTTGCAGCAGCTAAGGCCGATGTTGCAGGCAAATCAAGCTTACCACCGCAAACCGGACAAATTAAATTATCGGTAGGAATTTTCCTCCAACGCGTATTATGAAGTGGATGATCACATGGGGGAATATACATAAATTTTGCATCAGAAATTACATCTTTGCAGGAAACGCAATTGGGAAGAAATGATCCCGCTGTAACCCTTTAAGGAGGCATTGCAAAGCGCGCAAAAAAAATTTTAAAAAATCCTCACAAAAGTATTAGAAAACTAAAATATGAATTTATAGAAAACCCAGCAGAGAAATTACAACCCAAATGCAAATAACAAAATCCAATAAAAATCGTCAATAAAAACTATATCCGAACAATAGCTGTATTTTGTCTCATGCCTATCAACGTTAAGTATTTAAAGCAAATTTACGTTAAACCGATTGTAGTATAAAAAAATTTTAAACAGTTTATGTTTATAATTGTTCCGTTATAATCGACCATATGTCAGCAAAACTTTTCAGGTGGTAACGCGAAGAAGTTACGCTAGGTGTGAAAATTTATAAACTTTGAGTTATCCACGTTGTAAGTTAACGTGCATACGAAAAGTAATATGTTAGTTTTCGTCTAAAAAACGTTTTTATGCACTTTGTGTTTTTTTGAAAGTTAACGAATATATTTAAGTTGAAAACACAGCTAATAATAATTAATTACCAAAAACTTTAAATATTGCAAAAGCAAAAAAAAAAAAAATCAATCAGAAAAGCATTACTTGTTTTTTTGACTTTTTCAAAAAACAATATTTTTAAATTCTATTTTTAAATTCCCACGAAACTTAAAGTTTTCCCTTAGTACTGAGGAAATATATTTCGAAACGAAAAAATGAAATTAAAATCAATATAATGTAAATATTGACAATTTTCCACTGATTTACAATTTATATATATATAATCCTTTGGTTCCTAGGAGGAACATAGGGGAAACATAGGGCCAATTTAGATAAAAATAAAAAATTAAAGAACGTTTAAGAAACTTTGTGGTTAGGTTTATTATATTTAAAACCGAAAATTTTCAACAAATTATTGGCACGAAATTAATATTAAATTCGAATCAATAACTGAAAATGTTTTTAAATAAACGACGCAGAAAAATCAGTATAAATCCAAAATACTGAGCGAAATTAAAATTTTATAAAGTGCTAAAAGCAATGATTAAAATGTTTGATTCCTGGTTAAACTATTGGATAGGTGCATAGAGAGTCAACAAAAGATAAAAACTTACAAAAACTTGATGAAAATTAAAGTAGAATAGATAAATACACAGTATAGAGGGGGAAAAAATTATCGAGGGGTTGTTTGTTGCTACTAAATAAGATTACCCGAATAGTAATTTCCAACAGAACAAAATTTAAGGAATTTTACTGAAATAATGAAACATCAAACGGTCTTCGGATTAGAGAAGGTCTCCAAAAGAAGCATTTCCAGTAAGACTTATTCAATATTTCGGTAAAATTATAAAAAAAAAACATTAGTGTACATGAAGGCGTATGATTAATTTATATGCAGGTTAAAAGCACGAATATCCACGCAAGTTAATTCCATACCATAGCATTACTCATACGTAGAGGTGGATAATAAAATAAAAAATTAGAGATAGAAAAGTATACAGTCTGAGAGTAAGAATTTTAAGGGAGCCACACTAACATTTTTTAAAGTTAATTCAAAAGATGACATGCAATTGTAATTTAAGCCGTGTGGGCCCCATGTTGTGCGCCAAAAGTAACAGTAACATATAACGTTATGAATTTTCTATGTATGAAATCTAGTCGCAGGTTTATATGAGCGTCAGTAGCGGTATCATGCAGTTTCCGGCTTCTATCTCGTCGGCTAATGGTTGAGTTTCGGTGCTACTTATGCTCAAATTAAAACAAAACGTGTACAGAACTGCTATTTTGATTTGTGCATGCAATTAATTTTAGGAGAAATAGGGGAAAAATAAAGAAAAAGGAGACGGAAATAAGCTTTGTGTAAGCGGAAGCTATTTTTGTTGACAAAGTCGTGTGTAGATGTGTACATGACCGAAATTTGCCCTCCCAACCATGATCATGCTAAGGGAAACTTTAACTTTAAACAGGATCCCATCTGTTTCCTATCCTAACTTGTTATCCAGGAATCAAAATAAAACTTTTTACAAATTCATATTAAAATTTAACATTTTATTGAAATAGAAAAAATTATACCTTTAAACGTAAGTTTATGCTAACTAAAATATTTAGCTTAAAGCACCGTGAAAAATAAAATGAATATTGAAAAAGATAAACTATTCGTAATAAAAAATTTGGGAATTACAAAAAAAATATTTCAATAAAATTGAGCGTGCAAAATTCAGTAAGAAAAAAAATGCTGAAAAAGAAATTTTATATGGCGATATCCAATTCGGCTAAAATTGTTGCATCGTAATGAAACAAGATTTTGGCGACAGACGAAATAAACAAGGCTTATCGAAAATTGTTGTTGAATTGTTGTTTATTATTGGTAGTCGTTTATTGTTAAGCTGTTTATTGAGGTGTTTATTTCACTAAAAAACAATATTACATTAAATGAGTACAAAATATAAATAATATTAGTAAATAGTTACATTCTGTATATATTTCAAGGCAAAGAATTTTTCCTAGAACATCCTCACTCTTCTAAGATTTTACGTTAATAAAAAAAAAAACTAAATTCAAACTTGTCATTTGACATTTGCACTGTTCCAATAAAAAGGGAAAAAAGTACTAATATAAAATAAGTAAAATAAAAGTTTTGCTATAGTAGCGGTGCCACTATGGATCGGCGGCATCGAAAACTAATCTCAATTTTCCAGGCTTATTTATATTAGAAAATGCGAAATGCGTAAGATACCAAGTGTCAACTTCCGATGGCAAAATTTTTCTAGCATATCCACTTGATATATAATGCACCATAGCCGTTTCATAAGCAAACTTACCATCATTTCTCATCTTTTTCTCCATGGAGTGTAGCCGATTTAATGCCAGGCCAGTTTCATAACGATCATCTACTTTTTTTGTTGTATTCTTTAAAATTTGTCTTGCACGTACTACATCTTTTGACTCGAGAGGGTGACTTGGCAATGAGACACCAAAATTGTGGGTGGTAAAATAATCGGCAACAAGATTATCAATATTTTGCTGTTGTTCCTCTCTGGTGTGCAATATGACTGACAGTCTGCACGAACTTTTAACAGAGGTTCATTGTGGGTGGCCATAAATAGCCCATCCCAACGGCGTGGTGGCGGCAATGACACATTAATCAAGTTGAACAGTTCTCACATTTGGTGACAGATGAGAATTATCCAATCCGATTAATACCTGAGGAACAGCATCAGCGTATGCGGTAATTGCAAGGCTTTTCATTTGATGAAATTTGTCATGAAGCTCCTCGAGGTTAACTGTTTGTGATGGCAAATCTAATTTTGGTACACTATGAGCTCTCACATTGTACCATTTTTTATTATTTCCAGCTCCCTTTATTTCGAATTGTACCGACATGGATGGTACTTTTTTGGATGCTCCTTCGAACCAACTTAGTGTTAGGGGCGCCATTTTCTCTTTAAAACCCATTTGGCGTGCAACCGATTTATTTATTAAAGTAGATGATGACCCTTCATCTAGAAATGCATATATTTTTACAATTTTGTTGTTTGGTCCTCGCAGTTCAACTGGTACTAATTTGTAGAGTAATTTTGTTGTCTTTGGCGAAAAAGGCTTATATCGTATCATATTTACTTGTTCATGGCCGTTATTCAGCTCTTGGTGCAACGTTGTATTGTGTAACTTTTTGCAACCATCAACATGGCAGCTTTTCGTTGGTCAACATTGACTTAAATTGTGCCCTTTACGCAAGCACGAAAAGCAAAGGCGATTGCTTTTTACAAAACTCCATCGATCATCTACTGCCATTCTCATATATTGATCGCATTTTGACAAGTAATGTGAATCATTACATTTGGCACAATAAATTTGTTTTTTGGCATCCTCATTGGTGATTTCATTCATTGCAAGTACTGGTTTTGTATTGACACGAGTTTGACCAGTATGAGTTTTTATTATTGTAGACGGTATTTGGCTAGATTGATATTTTACACTTGTTGCCGGCGCTGATGGCATAATTAATGTAACTTTAGCTATAACCCTAGCCATCTGATTAATCCAGGCGTTAAAATGTTCCAGTGTAGGAAATGGATTAATCAGCGACGAGTAAGACACCCACTCTATCCGTTTTGTCATAGGCATCTTTGATACAAGCTCCTCCATCAATGTTGGGTTACTTAAATGTTGGGTAGCATTAGCACTTTTCAAAAAGGTGGTCAAACATTGTACCTTTGTTGCAAACGGCAGAACTTTTCCAGATGGTTTTCCTGTATAGGTGCTATTTCACGAATTTTCTGTAATTGACTTTTAATCAAGAGCTCTGGGCAGCCATACAGTAATTTTGACTTAGCTGCACAACAAACTTTTGCAATAATTTTTGTGCTGGTAAGCCAAAAACGCAGCTAAGTCAAATTGCTTACCTGCCTTAATGTGAAGGGATACCAATACAGACTGAAAACAAACAAAACAAATGAAGCTAATGATGACAACTTTGTGCTTTACACCAGATCTTGCTATTTTTATTGTTAAAAAACGACTAAAGTAGGATATTTTTGTCACAAAAAAATTTTACAACACATTTATTTTAAATGTCACATTTTAACGGTGATCTTTTTTATGAAAATAATGTAAAATTGCCAAAAATATGAGGCAGTTATCTTAAATGCGCAGGTACAAAAAGTGCGTACATAATTTTGTAAAATAGAAACGAAACCAAAATTTTGTGCAGTTATAGTAAATGTGCAGTTAAGAAAAAGGCAGTTAAATCAAAACTACTGTATTTAAATTCGAGCTGCTCGATTATTTGTAAAACATTCTGTGGATTTATGAGCAAACATTCAACCTCCTCACGAGCTACCCCTTTCAAACATTTTTGTAGTCGAAAAGTATTTTCCAAAGGAGTGTACCCATATGCGTCTGAAAACTCTCTAAATGCTGTTATGAAAACCGGCCATTGTTTCGGCTGACCATGAAATTCTGCGAGGTCACACAATTTTCTGGTTGCACCATAATTATTATTACCCAATGGGCTATACACATTTGAATATGTGGGCATAAATGTTGAATGTGACGTTGAACCATTTGTTGCATTTGGCAATCCTGCATTTGTGTACATACCTGTTTGATTTATCGGCATATAATGAATATATGGTGTGGATATTAACGTTGTATGTGGCATTGTTGCATATCCACTGTTCTGTGGCAATGCACTTGTTGAAATGCTTGACGGTGGCAAATAAACTTGATAATTCCTATTTTGATACGGCGGCATTGTTGACAGACATCCTCCTTATGTCATTATAGTTGCAGGGGCTATTGGCTGTTTTGTTTGGCATCCTGAGATATCAGTTGTGTTTGTTGCAGACTGTGGGACTGTTATTTGGTTGGAAGCAGCAATCGTGTTGTTATTTAGTGTATTATCTACAATCTACGATTGCGCCGCCACATCTACAACAGGTGGCGGCGCAATCGTCGCAGCATTTCTGCCTGACAACTTCTCCTGTAGATGTGCTCTCTTTACTTCGCTTTCTAACAGCTGTTGCATCGTGCGTTGGTGGTTTCCCTCCAAAGCTTGTAGCCTCTCCATTAGACAGCTAATCATTTCCTTTGACTGTTGTTCTACAACAGTGACATCATTATCATCATTGGTATTGTCTAGAGGCTACGGTCAGAACCGGTCGACCGGGTAGACCGAAAGACCGGGTAGACCGGGTTTTAAAACCGGTCGACCGGTCTTTACGGTCTACCCGGTCTTTACGGTCTAGACCGGGTAGACCGTAAAATTACAAAAATTTACAAATTTTTGAAAAATTGATAAATTTTTGAAAAATTGATAAATTTTTGAAAAATTGATAAATTTTTGAAAAATTGATAAATATTCGAAAAATCGATAAATTTTTGAAAAATCAGCAAAATTTTCAAAAATCGATAAAATTGTGAAAAATCGATAAAATTTTTAAAAATCGATAAAATTTTAAAAAATCGATAAATTTTTAAAAAATCGATAAATTTTTGAAAAATCGATATATTGAAAAATTTTACAAAAAACCGATAAACTTTCAAAAATACCAATAAATTTTATAAAAATTGATAAATTTGTAAAAATCAATTCATTCATGTATATATTTATAATAATGTATAACAAAATAATGCGTATTTCGTATTATATTTATATGAGAGACCCACGGTCTTTTCGGTCCCATGCACGGCGTTTTTTTCTCCTGGTTCTCCATCGGCTAAACTTTTGGGAAAATAATCTACACGTAATTCTGACTTAGAGCTGTAAACTTTTTTTCAACGTGTGGAACAAAAATATTCAGAAACAGGCTCTTGAATTCAGAAAGTCTTGCAGTTTTCATACATTTATTGAAACTGTGACGGTCTTTTTCGGTCCCATGTTCGGCGTTTTTTTGTTCGGGGTCGTTATGGGCTAAAATTTTGCAGAAATAATCCAGACCTAATTCTGACTTAGAACTGTAAATTTTTTTTCAATGTGTGGAGCAAAAATATTCCGAAACTGATTCTTGAATTCAGAAAGTCCTGCACTTTGCATACATTTATATGAAAATGCCACGGTATTTTTCGGTCCCATCTACGGCGATTTTTTGGTCGGGGTCGTTATGAGCTAAAATTTCGCAGAAATAATCCAGACGTAATTCTGACTTAGAACTGTACTGAGCAAAAATATTCCGAAACTGGCTCTTGAATTCTGAAAGTCCTGCACTTTTCATACATTTATATGAAAATGCGACGGTCTTTTTCGGTCCCATGTATGGAGTTTTTTTGTTGTGGGTTAACATTTTGCAAAAATAATCTAGACGTAATTCTGACTTCGTTGTTCAAAAACTGTTATCCGTTTTCATTTATCTGATTTAGTTTTCAAGATACGGGCGATAAACCATTTTAATATCTGGAAAACTAAAAGAGCTACAGCAAAAATGTTTTCAGCAGAGGTCAAAACTCGCCCATAGTACCCCGATACCGAAACTAAATTTCGACTTACATTGCTAGAATTTAAGATTGCGTTTTTCTCGAAAACTAAGCCTCCTAGAGAGAAAAGGGCTTTTATTTGGAATATCGCCCGTATCTTGAAAACTAAGTGAGATAAATGAAAACGGACAGCAGATTTGGAACAAGGAAGTCATAATAAATTATATGTGGAAAAATAAATGCGAAAATCGCTTTAATAAAATTTTGATGGTCCATATCTCGAAAACTAAGAGAGCTAGAGAAAAAATGTTTACACCAGAAGTCAAAACCCGCCCATAGTACCCCGATACCGAAACTAAATTTCGACTTACATTGCTAGATTTTAAGATCGCGTTTTTCTCGAAAACTAAGCCTCCTAGAGAGAAAAGGGCTTTTATTTGGAATATCGCCCGTATCTTGAAAATTAAGTGAGATAAATGAAAACGGACAGCAGTTTTGGAACAAGGAAGTCATAATGAATTATATGTGGAAAAATAAATGCGAAAATCGCTTTAATAAAATTTTGATGGTCCATATCTCGAAAACTAAGAGAGCTAGAGAAAAAATTTTTACACCAGAAGTCAAAACCCGCCCATAATACCCCGATACCGAAACTAAATTTCGACTTACATTGCTAGTTTTTAAGATCGCGTTTTTCTCGAAAACTAAGCCTCCTAGAGAGAAAAGGGCTTTTATGTGGTTTATCGCCCGTATCTTGAAAACTAAATCAGATAAATGAAAACGGATAACAGTTTTGGAACAACGAAGTCAGAATTACGTCTAGATTATTTTTGCAAAATGTTAACCCACAACAAAAAAAACTCCATAGATGGGACCGACAAAGACCGTCGCATTTTCATATAAATGTATGAAAAGTGCAGGACTTTCAGAATTCAAGAGCCAGTTTCGGAATATTTTTGCTCCACACATGGAAAAAAAATGTACAGTTCTAAGTCAGAATTACGTCTGGATTATTTTTGCGAAATTTTAGCTCATAACGACCCCGAACAAAAAAACGCCGTAGATGGGACCGAAAAAGACCGTGGCATTTTCATATAAATGTATGCAAAGTGCAGGACTTTCTGAATTCAAGAACCAGTTTCGGAATATTTTTGCTCCACACATTGAAAAAAAGTTTACAGTTCTAAGTCAGAATTACTTCTAGATTATTTCTGCAAAATTTTAGCCCATAATGACCCCAAACAAAAAAACGCCGTACATGGGACCGAAAAAGACCGTGGCATTTTCATATAAATGCATGAAAAGTACAGGACTTTCTGAATTCAAGAGCCAGTTTCGGAATATTTTTGCTCCACACATTGAGAAAAGATTTAATGCTCTAAGTCATAATTACGTCTAGATTATTTCTGCAAAATTTTAGCCCATAACGACCCCGAACAAAAAAACGCCGTACATGGGACCGAAAAAGACCGTGGCATTTTCATATAAATGTATGCAAAGTACAGGACTTTCTGAATTCAAGAGCCAGTTTCGGAATATTTTTGCTCCACAGATTGAGAAAAGATTTAATGCTCTAAGTCAGAATTACGTCTAGATTATTTCTGCAAAATTTTAGCCCATAATGACCCCGAACAAAAAAACGCCGTACATGGGACCGAAAAAGACCGTGGCATTTTCATATAAATGTATGCAAAGTGCAGGACTTTCTGAATTCAAGAGGCAGTTTCGGAATATTTTTGCTCCACACATTGGGAAAAGGTTTGCCGCTCTAAGTCAGAATTACGTCTAGATTATTTCTGCAAAATTTTAGCCAATAACGACCCCGAACAAAAAAACGCCGTACATGGGACCGAAAAAGACCGTGGCATTTTCATATAAATGTATGCAAAGTGCAGGACTTTCTGAATTCAAGAACCAGTTTCGGAATATTTTTGCTCCACACATTGAAAAAAAAATTACAGTTCTAAGTCAGAATTACGTCTGGATTATTTCTGCAAAATTTTAGCCCATAAGGACCCCGAACAAAAAAACGCCGTACATGGGACCGAAAAAGACCGTGGCATTTTCATATAAATGCATGAAAAGTACATGGACTTTCTGAATTCAAGAACCAGTTTCGGAATATTTTTGCTCCACATATTGAATAAAAATTTACAGTTCTAAGTCAGAATTACGTCTGAATTATTTCTGCAAAATTTTAGCCCATAACGACCCCGAACAAAAAAACGCCGTGCATGGGACCGAAAAAGACCGTGGCATTTTCATATAAATGTATGCAAAGTGCAGGACTTTCTGAATTCAAGAGCCAGTTTCGTAATATTTTTGCTCCACACATTGAGAAAAGATTTAATGCTCTAAGTCGGAATTACGTCTAGATTATTTCTGCAAAATTTTAGCACATAATGCCGCCGAACAAAAAAACGCCGTACATGGGACCGAAAAAGACCGTGGCATTTTCATATAAATGTATGGAAAGTGCAGGACTTTCTGAATTCAAGAACCAGTTTCGGAATATTTTTGCTCCACACATTGAAAAAAAATTTACAGTTCTAAGTCAGAATTAGGTCTGGATTATTTCTGCAAAATGTTAGCCCATAAGGACCCCGAACAAAAAAACGCCGTACATGGGACCGAAAAAGACCGTCGCAGTTTCATATAAATGTATGAAAACTGCAAGACTTTCTGAATTCAAGAGCCTGTTTCTGAATATTTTTGTTCCACACGTTGAAAAAAAGTTTACAGCTCTAAGTCAGAATTACGTGTAGATTATTTTCCCAAAAGTTTAGCCTATAGAGACCCAGGAGAAAAAAACGCCGTGCATGGGACCGAAAAAGACCGTATATATAAATATAATACGAAATACGCATTATTTTGTTATACATTATTATAAATATATACATGAATGAATTGATTTTTACAAATTTATCAATTTTTATAAAATTTATTGGTATTTTTGAAAGTTTATCGGTTTTTTGTAAAATTTTTCAATATATCAATTTTCAAAAATTTATCGATTTTTTAAAAATTTATCGATTTTTTAAAATTTTATCGATTTTTAAAAATTTTATCGATTTTTCGAAATTGTATCGATTTTTAAAAATTTTGCTGATTTTTCAAAAATTTATCGATTTTTCGAAAATTTATCAATTTTTCAAAAATTTATCAATTTTTCAAAAATTTATCAATTCTTCAAAAATTTGTAAATTTTTTAAAAATTCGCCAATTTTTTAAAAATTTATCAATTTTTTTAAAAATTTATTGATTTTTATAAATTTTTAAAAATTTTCGATTTTTTTATATAAAATTTACATAATTTTAGCAATTTTTATATTTTGTAGTATATTATGCTAAAAAGTACCAAAAACCTGCCTTTTGTAAATAGTATTAAAACCCGGTCTGACCGGGTAGACCGGTCTACCCGGTCGACCGGTCGACCGGTCTAGACCGTAAAGACCGGGTAGACCGTAAAGACCGGTCGACCGGTTTTAAACCCGGTCTGACCGGGTAGACCGGTCGACCGTAAAACCGGGTAATGGGGGGCTCTAGTATTGTCTGATAAATTGCCATTCTCTTTATTAGGTGTCGATTGTAGTTGTGGTAGTTGACCTTGTGTTGAACGGTGGCTTCTATTTTGCATAGTCAACAATACACAGTGTGAATTTACAAATCACACCCACTATGCAACCGCACTCGTTGCAACTTTTCACAAAATGGCGTTTTTCTATACGTTCACAAATTCGAGTAAAATGGATGACACTGCTTAAACAAGTTTAAGCGTGCCGGCGTCCCCGATCAAATTCGACGAAATCAATTGGCGTCACCTATGAAATGAACGTAGCAACTATGTCTCTAATCACAAAAGTAGGCGGCTTCGTTGAATTCCTAGTAAGTACAATGTCTAAGAATTGGAATAAAATTTGTTGCGTCGTAACGAAACAAGATTTTGGCGACAGACGAAATAAACAAGGCTTATCGAAAATTGTTGTTGAGTTGTTGTTTATTATTGGTAGTCGTTTATTGTTAAGCTATTTATTGAGGTATTTATTCCACTAAAAAACAATATTACATTAAATTAGTACAAAATATAAATAATATTAATAAATAGTTACATTCTGTATATATTTCAAGGCAAAGAATTTTTCCTAGAACATCCTCACTCTTCTAAGATTTTACGTTAATAAAAAAAATAAATTCAAACTTGTCATTTGACATTTGCACTGTTGCAATAAAAAGGGAAAAAAGTACTAAGTACTTACGAGTTCTTTTTGTTTTTTAAATGTTATTATTTTAATTTTTGGTGGTACCTTAAAATTTAGCTATTTCTAACTTTGTTAAAACTCAGGTAAAAGGGTTTGCAAAATGTATAAAATTTTTAAATTTGCGGTTAAAAAAACAATTTTTTTTTTCCAAATTCTATTAAAGAGCTGCAAGGTGTCCTAAAATCATAAATAAAAAAAAACATGTTTTTCCATATTTTTTTTTTTACTCTACTAAACTTAAGCAACTTTGGGATTTCCAGTCAAAAAATGTCTAAAATTTTCGATGCCACCAAATATTATTCTATAAAAAATTTTCACTTAAAATAATTTTAGCTTATTGTGAATATAGTAAATAACAAAACCACCGTGTTTCAAAGAATTATCTTTAAAAATGAATTTTTGCCAATTTTTTTTGTAAAGCATTTAAAATTTGAGTTTAGTTTAACTATTTTAGCTCAAAATTGTTTTGACTTTAGCGCCCTCTGTTGTTAACAAAAAGAGAAGGTATTGAATTCCTCTTTCATATTTATTTATGGTATTATGTCACCTCTTCAAAAATGTATAAATCACTAACGTTCCGCACACATTTTTTTTTTTAAATTTTGCTTATGGGACAAAGCACTGTTCGCCACCCTACAGGGAATGAGGGGTCAATTGCCCTGAAAATACCTATCCTGTGAGTGGTTAAATCAAGACTTGTCACAGGATTGGTATAATTTACCATTGCTGTGGGTTAAGCAGTGACAATTATACTTAAAGGACTAGTCCCATGACTGGTGAAACGGTGGCATACAATTTAATCGTCCTCAAAGTACCTATCCCGTGACTGGTAAAAAGAGGACATACCACTAAATTGCCCTCAAAGTACGTATCCCGTAACTGGTTAAAGAAGGACTTGCAGCAGGACTGATATAATTTACTATTGCTGTGGGTTAAGCAGTGTCAATTATACTTAAAGGACTGGTCTCGTGACTGGTGAAATGATGACATACCACTGAATTATCCTCAAAGTACCTATCCCGTGAGTGGTTAAAGATGGTCTTGTCGCAGGACTGGTATAATTTATTATTTCTATGGGTTAAGCTCTGTCAATTATAATTAAAGGACTTAACCACTTAACTGGATAAGTGTGTTATAAAAAAATCCACAAGTAAGACTTTATTTTTTTTTTAAAGAGAAGCAACACTCAGGAAATTCTTCCTATTAATTAACGTGTGAAACGTGAAAGATGGTGAAAGATGAAGGGCTTTAAATATGGCAACACTGTAATTGCGCGAGATGGTGAATTTTAGAACAGTTGTTGTGGTCCATCTGATGGTGATTTGGCGAACTTTGTTGAAGCTTTTTAGTTCATAGCCCTGTTATATTATTTTACTTCGGTGGGGTTAAGTGCTATTGGAACACCGAAGGAGGACGCTGCGATATGTATGAGGGATAGAAAAACGCATACATATTTATATTTTTCATAAATTGATGTTGCCTTGGTTGGGGATCGGACCCGCAACCTCACGTGTAACGGTCCAACGCGCTAACCATTATACCACAGCGCCCATAATTGGTCGGTTTCCAGTACACCGATAGAATTATCCTTCATGATGAACAATTTCATAGAATTTTTTTCGTAAGTTCAATGAAGAATTTCGTAAAAAAAAATTATCAAAAAATCGTAATTTGTGAAAAATTACGATTTTTTGATAATTATCAAAATTATAATTTTAGTTCTAGTTCTAGGCCCTATGCTCCAACTTGGAACGACGGGAATATATATATATATATATTAGGGCGGGTCAAATTGTATGGATAAAAATTTTTTGATATTGCGTACTCGATTTTTCGAAAGCTTTTAGCATGGGGGAAAAAAAGTTCCACTACGACATATCAAAAAAATCATTTTCGAGGCTCCCAAATTTAAATTTTTTGCAATTTTCTAATAAATCTATATTAGCGTCATCTTGAGGTGGCTTTTTGAAACAACTAATAAAGTTGTAAACAATATAACATTACAACCTTTCCAGAAAGGTATTACTTATGAAAATCGGATAAAAAATGTGGCAACTAGAGGTAAAAGTATATAAGTAAAATTATTTTCTCTTTGTTGTCATCAACATCATTATCATCATTTCTCATCATTATCATCATTTCATCATCAAGCAGAAAATAATTTTACTTATATACTTTTACCTCTAGTTGCCACATTTTTTATCCGATTTTCATAAGTAATACCGTTCTGGAAAGGTTGTAATGTTATATTGTTTACAACTTTATTAGTTGTTTCAAAAAGCCACCTCAAGATGGCGCTAATCTAGCATTTATTAGAAAATTGCAAAAAATTTAAATTTGGGAGCCTCGAAAATGATTTTTTTGATATGTCGTAGAGGAACTTTTTTTTCCCCATGC
This sequence comes from Leucophora obtusa, assembly GCA_949987735.1. Lineage (NCBI taxonomy): Eukaryota > Metazoa > Arthropoda > Insecta > Diptera > Anthomyiidae > Leucophora > Leucophora obtusa. The sequence continues at coordinate 247,944,653 of OX465295.1, forward strand.
TAAAAGCTTTCGAAAAATCGAGTACGCAATATCGATTGCTAAATCGACCCACCCTAATATATATATATATACTAACAAAGATTATATACTTTATAGATTGACTATGCTACTCACGGTTCTGTCGATAATTAGCGAACTCGGGCTAAACTCGGGCAAAGAGAAAAATGCATAAGAAAACCTATTTATAAAAAATGCCACCAAATAAATTGAGCGAAGGTTGAGCGAGATAATGTGGATAGAAACCCACTGGTTCTAAGCACTCCGAATGTTCTTTAAATTTTAGCATCAAGAACCCTGAGCTTATTGCTAACAACTTCAGCTCCAATCTTTTGGAGGATTTTACAGGAATTTTAGAATCGGTAAAAGGTTCGACGCATATATATATCTTATATCTTAAAAAAACATCTTAAAAAAGGAATATGTATTTCATATTTTATTTCTGTGAAAAAACATTCCCAAATTCTTCAAAAAAAAAAACAAATTTTTATATTTTAATTTGTTGACAAATGAAAATATTTGTGCTTTTTTTACATAACAATTTTGTCAAGGTTTTGCTGTGACAATTTTATTTATAATACCAAAACCATAACAATTTCCATTCACCTCAGTTTTGTCACTGTTTTTGTCAGTTTTGTAATGGGACTGCTTCTGTATCAGTTCCTTTTAGGTTAGTTGGGTGACATGTCACAAAATATACAAAGTGTGACTCATTCTTTGACGGAGCCTTTTGGGTTAGTCGGTGACATGTCTCTTTAAGTCAGTTAGGCGACATGGCCTTTGGGGCTAGACCTGCGACATGTCGAAAGGTGTCTAATCTGTGGCAATACGTCATTTCCAATGACAACGCCATGTTAAAGTGATATGTCTCTTTCAAAGAAAAAGACCGATCAACGACCTGTCTCTGCCCCCTTGGGACATATCCTGTGTGTCATCTGCGACTGGTCCCTTTCCCCGTAGGGCAGCTCTTGGATTTGAGTGGCTATTATGCGTTTATGTTAAATTTGAGAAATAATAAGAAGCTAATGTTAATGTATACTCTCCATATAAACAAATATTCTCAGGATCCGTTATAATTATAAAATAATTAAATGCTTTTTAATTAATAATTTTCTCACTTTTCAACCGATTTCAATGAAATAAAAACATTTTTAATCATGAATCAAATTCCGATCCGATGGCAAAAATAAATTTTCGACAAAATATTTAACAATAAAACCACTTTCACTGAGCATTTATCTAAAAGTGCTTAACATTTCCAATTATGTTATTAACATGACTCTGTAAACTTTAATATTAACAGCAAGCTTCACTAATTTAATATGGGTATTATTCAGTGAATATGTTTTTATGTTATTTTTAAATATCAAAAAAAATTTAATTAAATAAAACAAAAGGACTTACATAGACTGGATCCCACGGCGAAAGATCTTTCGATGGCTCCTTCCTGTGTACGTAGATGGTTTCAAAAGTATTGTTGTAAAAATCTTGATTAAGTTTGAATTTTTTTATTTCTAATTAGTTATGTTACCGGAAAGTTGTTCACATTTACATTAACCGATTTAACATTAACTTTTTTTCTTTAAATGAGAGCAAAAATAATAAAAAACGAGTAAAAAGGTTAAAGTCGGGCATGCCGACTATACAATACCCTACACCAGTCTGGTGTATTGTTTGAATCCGAAATTCGAATGGGTTAAAATGGGGCTTGTGTCAAAATTTTCTATAATGTGAGTCAGCGCACCAAATTTCATTAAAATATCTTAATATTTGCGACCTGCAGTTTGTAACCAAGCCAATTTTGGGGGGACCCTTATATGGGCACTAGTTCTAAACATGGTCCGATGTTCACCAAAATCAATAGGCTTCGTCCTTGGGCCAAAATAGGTCTACGTACCAAATTTTATCAAAGTATCTTCCCAGCAAAATCTATCATTACCAAATAAGTGGTTATATAATAGAAATTCATAGCTCCGCACAACTTATTTTTTGGCGTCTAAACTCATTATTTTTGTTTGGCGTGGTCGTTTTTATAAGTAGTCACGCTTACCCGCTCGCTTACGAAAAAATGAGAAATAAGTAGTTATAAGATTTTGAATAATAAGTGGTTACACACATGCTTACAAAAAGTTTAATTATAAGTGGTAATCCGATTGCTTACTTGATTCTTAAAAATAAGGATTTAGGCAAATACTATTAGCCTTACGAAATACATTCAGAAAAATTTAAGTTTTCTCTAGTGTGTAATTTTAGGACTCGCCATAAAAATTTAAACATAAAACATATTTACATATAATAAAAAAAAATTAACTGTGTAAAAAGTACTTATTTAAACTAATACGAGTAATTCATTATTTTATATTTAGAAACAATGAAGACAATAGGCCGTTATTAGGAAGTCATTATTTTATATTATAAAATAACGCAAAAGGTAATGATATATCATTTTTGGTAATGCAGATAGTAATGAGGTGTCGTAACCAATATTTTGCTGGGTTAATATTTGCGACCTGCAGCGTATAAACAATATAATTTTGGTGGGACCCTTATATGGGCACTAGGTCTAAACATGGATCGATGTTCACCAAAATCAAGCTTGTTCGTCCTTGGGCCAACGTAGGTCTGCGTACCAAATTTCATCAAAATATCTTAATATTTGCGACTTGTAGAGTGCGCACAAGATTGCATGGACAGACAGACAGACGGACGGACGGACAGACGGACATCGTTAAATCGAAATAAAAAAAAATTCTGAGCCGATCGGTATACTATAAGGTGGGTCTACGACCAATATTTTTTGGTGTTACAAACATCAGCACAAACTTATAATACCCTGACCACATAGTGGTGTAGGGTATAAAAAAGCTTTTAAATTTAAAATTAATTGTTTTTAATGCACTCACACTCAAAAATCAGATAAATCTTTTGCACATATGTTTTCAAATATGGATTTTTACTTTTGACACTTGTTAGTAAATTATTTTATGACTTTTTGCACAATTTCTTATCGTTTTCTTACTGATTTTTGCATTCCCTTAGTTTTTCTTAATATTCAGTGGACAAAAATTGCGTTTTAGTGAAAAAAAAATTTAAATATAAAAGAAAAAAAAAAGATGAATGGGGGAATATTTAGTTGATCTCTTATTTTTAAGTAAATTAATGTTGTTTTTAGTTTGACTCTAGATCATAAATTAATATCACTTTCTGTTTAAATTATTTTTAAATCAAAGAAAGATGATACAATTTTTACAAGTAAATTACAAAGAATAAAAATATATTTGAAAGAATTCGATTAGACCAGCAATACAGAATACGTATTTTCGGCTTTCGCTACAAAGTCATCATCAGTGTATTTCGTCTTGTGTGGGCTAATATTTTAATGTTGTCTACTTATGTGACCGCTGAAAGAAAATCTAATTTCGTATCAACAACTCAACTTAGACTAACATCAACGAAATTTAAAAATGCTATTTTTATCCTTTGTTATTATTACTCTATTTTGCTTTGAACCTTAATTCTTAAGATATCTCAGCTGATTCTATTCAACTCTGTGTATGATAACCACAGATTTTTGAATTACAACGAACCGTTAAATTTAAATTTAAATGTATATTAATTAAATAAAACTAAACAAAAATTAAATTAAGTGACCGAGTGAAAGTGAAACTAAAAAAAATATTTAGATTTAATTTGATATGTATTTTTGTATGAAGTGTAAATTTAAATTGAAATTATTAAAAATAAAATTTTTAAAATTTGTTTCATCACTCTTTCCTTGTGTTGTATTATATGTTTGTTTATGCTTTGTTTTTTCCAATTTTTGCCTTTTTTACTTTTTCGATTTTTTTTTTTATAAAGAGAAGCAACACTCAGGAAATTCTTCCTATTAATTAACGTGTTGCTTCCTTTGGAAAGGGGATAGAGAAGAAGTGAAAGAAGGTGAAAGATGAAGGGCTTCAAATATGGCAACACTGTAATTGCGCGAGATGTTGAATTTTTAGAACAGTTGTTGCGCGCCACCTGACGGTGAGTTGGCGAACTTTGTTGAAGCTTTTTAGTTCATAGCCCTGTTATATTATTTTACTTCGGTGGGGTTAAGTGCTATGGGAACACCGAAGGAGGACGCTGTGATATGTATGAGGGATAGAAAAAACTCATACATATTACTATTTTTCATAAATTGATGTTGCCTTGGTTGGGGCTCGAACCCGCAACCTCACGTGTAACAGTCCAACGTGCTAACCATTTCACCACAGCGCCCACAGAAACACTATGGTGTAATCTTAATTTTAAAAAAACAATTTAATTTTCAATAATACAAACTTTGTTTTTTTCCTAAATTTTGTTTTGTTTTTGTCACTTTAGTTTTTTTTATAAATTTTCTTTTATAGGATTTTTAGGCAATAGGGACTTTGCAATCTAGACTTAGGCACTTTTATCAAATTTTCTGTGATATCAAAATAATTCTGTGATTTAGTTCTTAGGTTTTTCTTAGTTTTTTCCCTTCTTTTTCTTTGCTTTGTTTCAGCATAAATTTTTATTTCCTATTGTATTTTTGTTTTAAATAAAATTTTTCTTTTGTACAAAGTTATATGTAAAAAATTATTTTCTTTATGCTTTTTATCACGTTTGTAGTCACTTTTCACAGAATATACAACTATGGACATATAAATAGCGCATTTTACCATGAATTCTTTCTTATGCTACTATATTGCAAATACTATTAACAACCAACAAGTTTTTGTTTTTTCCAAAGGTTTATTATGCACATTTAATATTGCTATAAATTTTAATTGAAATTCATTAATGTAAATAAAAGCTTATCATTATGAAAAAAAACCCATTGAAATGAGCTGGACATATAAATGGCACAATCTTAAAAAAAGAAAAGAAATGGCTTTAATATTGCATTTGTTAAATTTTTTGGTATGTATAAATATTTTACCGTTAATATTTAGTGCTGTGGCCTTTGTTTCTGAAGACAGCTTCGCACCTGCGACCCATACTTTCCACTAGTTTTTGTCATTTTGTTTTGGGGATGGCGTACCAAGGTTCCTGTGCGGCCGACCACAGTTCGTCCATATTTTTGTAATTTTTCCTGGCGATTTCAACCCTGACTTCATTCCACAGGTTCTCTATTGGATTTAAGTCAGGGCTCTGGGCTGGCCAATCCAAAACATCAATCTTCTCCGCACAAAACCATTTTTTACTAGTTTGGAGGAGTGTTTAGGGTCATTATCTTGCATGAATTTCCATTTTATTGGCATGGAGTTGAAGGCATATGGCTCCATATGGTTTTTTAAAATATCTAAATACTGAAACTTGTCCATTTTTCCATTGATTTTTATAAGCGGACCTACGCCATGCCAAGAAAATGCACCCCAAACCATAATACTGCCACCTCCATGTTTTACCGTCTTCTGAGTGAACCGAGGATTAAACTCTTGGCCTTTAGGACGACGAACAAAGATTTTGCCATCTGGTCCTATCCTGTTAATTTTTGTTTCGTCACTCCATAACACGTTTTTCCCAAAAATAATGGGATTTTCCTTATGGGTTCTGGCGAAGGTTAGTCATTTTGAAATATTTTTTTTTGAGAGAAGGGGCTTTTTTCTGGAAATGCGCCCAAACAAATTTGCCTCGTTTAGTCTTCTTCTGACAAGTCTGCTTGATATTTCCATGTTAAAATTCTCATTAATATCCGATGCTATCTGCCTTGATGACTTGAATAGAAAAATTTTCACCATTCGTACTATAGCTGCATCCGTACGCTCATCTGTTTTTCGTATCCTTGGCTTAAGAATTTTACCCTTAGTCAATATATCGGGATCCTCAACACAATTAATTGCATTGTAGACTTTTTTGCGAGAAATTTGCATTATCTCAGCAATTTCCGCTACTTTTTTTCCATCTTCATACATTTTCCATGTGATCCGCCTTTCCTCACCTGTGGTATGTTTTCCTGATCCCATTTTAAAAATTTTTTAACTTTTTATATTTATTTTTGAACTACGAAAAATATTTATTGCTTTGAATTAAATCTACACGACTACCGCCTATTTTAAGTAAAGTGGACATATACACTTTAAATCAACATTGTTAACGTAAAAATGATAACGGTAAATAATAAGCAAAACATAACGGAACATTTGAGCACTATTAAGACAAACATTTATTTCAACAATAATCAGAAGAGATAAAACTTGCATTTTAAAATATATTTAGTTGGAAAATACTTAAATTTATGCGCAATTTAAATTTGTGCCAATTATATGTCCATAGCGGTATATAAGCTACTAGCGGGCGCAGCCCGCTACGTTGTTAGCGTGTCTTAAAGTTTTTTTTTAAATTCGCTTTTTATTTAAAGTACAGTTTTTATAATAAAAGCCTTCACCCATCCACCACAAATAAATAATTCTGCACAACAATGGGTTTAAAGTAAATAAATATTTGATCACTTTTTCTCATGAAAGTGAATTGTTACCCAGCAAAACCTTCTATTACCAGGTAAAGGGAAATGTAATAAGAAATCAAAAATTGTAACTACTTACACTTTGGTCGCATAACACATTATTTTAACATGGGGATGTCATTGGGGGTAAATGGTTGCCTAAATCGTACCAGTATAGGATAAAATAAGTGATTACGAAGGAAGTACTGAAATAAGTTGTTACTTGTAATATTAAATTCAATAGTTAGCTAAAATAAGTACATACTTTTATAGAGTGAAGTAAGCCATTACACATTAGTACATATTTCATTGGCTACATATAGGGAATAAAATAAGACTTTGTTTAAAAGTATACCGATCCGAGCAATGTAATTAGATTCTAAATTTTTATTAAATCGTACTTTCGCATAATAAGTAGTTATATTATGCAATACCAATAACTTATTATTTTTACCCTTAATAATAAGTTATTATAAAACAAAATATCGGTAATATATTATTTTAAAGGCCCCATATAAGCAGTGACATATCTCCATATCGGTAACTCATTATTTCATACCTCCCACATACGTATTGACGTATCACAACATTAGTAACGTATTACCTTAGGTTTCTAAGTAAAACCAAGGGTAAAGGGGTACCCATTGCCAGGCAATGCGTGAAAAAGGTCAAACCCATTACCAAGGTTTTGCTGGGTAGTAATGAATCCATAATAAATTGCAATATACGTGTGTATGTTATGATAATTTGGTAAAGTGCGAACTTAGGTAGATAGACCCGTAAGTAGTTTTGTTCATTTGTGTTTTGAATGAAAATAAATAACGTAAAGCAGGTTTGGAAAGCATTTTATAATATTAAAAATAGCGGGCAAAGCCCGCTACGTTGTTAGCGTGTCTTAAAGTTTTTTTTTTAATTCCAGTTAATGTAAAGGTAGACCTGGCAATTCAAGTAAATTCACAAATTCAGTTGGAAAATTTACTGCGTCGGTTTCTTCCACCGGTGCTTCGTTACATGAAGTTTAAATATCGGAATATATAAGTTCCATTCCTTTTCTAAGGTTTTTTCTCTTTTAGAAAATTTGTTTAACTTTTTAGAGAGTATGTTTCAATGCTGCATAAGTTTCATATTCCGTGGATAGTGTTTGAACAGGTAATTCCCTCTTCCAATCCATTTGGATTGTCTATAATTTCAATTCCACTCGTTCAACGTTTATATCCATTTCATTCCACTTGTGTAGTGTTTCAATTCCACTCGTTTCCTATTTAGTTTCTTAATTTTAGTGTTTCATATACACTTGTTCTTTAAGTTTTAGATTTCTAGCTAAAGACGCAGACGTTAAGGGGGGGGGGCAATTTTTCCCTTTTGAACCACCATTTTCACCACGTTCCTGTCCAAAGTCCTAGAAATGCCTTGTCGATAAGTTAGCCCATACTCCAAGGAAAACATATTATATATTACAGGTTTCTAGCCGAAGGGTTCGGTTAGGCCATCAAGGGGGAGAATTATTCCGTTTTTACCCCTCCCGGTAGGAATTTCCAAAAATTCCGTCTTAGAGGACGTCTGCGTTGGAGGAGGAACCTACTACATACATAATTTTAGGTCTCTATATCCAGCAGTTTGGCAAGGCCGTCAAGCGGGAAGTTTTTTCCCTTTTTACCCCTCCCGGTATGAATTTCCAAAAATACCATCTTAGGGGACGTCAACGTTGGAGAAGGAACCCAAATACCGAATTTAAGATCCCTTGTTCCAGCAGTTTGGCCAGGCCGTTAAGGGGGAGACTTTTCCTGTTTTTGACCTTACCTGTAGAAATTTCCAAAAATCTCATCTTAGCGGATGTCTACAATAGAGGAGGAACTTTAGTACCAAATTTCAACTTCCTACCTCCAGCGGTTTGGGCAGGCCTTTAAGCGGCACTTTTCGCTTCATTAATCCCCATTTTTGCAATGTCCCTGTCCAAAAAGCACCTTCCCGGTAAGTGAGCCCATGCTCCAAGTAACATATATTTTACATTTCAGGTTTCTAGCCAACTTTTACTATTTGTGCCCCTCTCGGTAGGAATTTCCGAAAATCTATCGACAGGGAATTTCAGCTTCCTAGTTCCAGCAGTTTGAGCAGGCTGTCAAGGGGACACTTTTCCTTTTTTTGTCCCTCCCGGTTGGAATTAGGCTGGAAGAGGAACCTAAGTACCGAATTTCAGCTTCCTAGTTCCAGCAGTTTGGACAGGTCGTTAAGGGGCAACTTTCCCTTTTTGAGCCCCCATTTTATAACGACCCTATCCAAAATTCAAAAAAGTATCTTTCTAATAAGTTAGCCCTTACTCCAGGGACCCACATTTTAAGCTTCAGGTTTCTTTTTGCCCCTCCCTTTAGGAATTTACAGAAATTCCATCTTCGCGGCTATCTGCGATGGATGAGGAACATTCATACCAAATTTCAACTGCATTGCCTAAGCGGTTTGGGCAGGCCGTTAGTGGGGACATTTTTCCCTTTCAACCACCATTTTTACTATGTTCCTGTTCGAAAATAGAAAAATTACGTTGCCGGTGAGTTAGTCCTACTCCAAGGAGTACATATTTAAAATTTTAGGTTGACCAAAAGGGATTGGGTAAGCCGTCAGGAGGAGACTTTTACCTTATTTCCCCTCCCGATAGGAATTTCAAAAATTCCGTCTAAGCGGACGCCTACACAGAAGGAGGAACTCACATATCGAGTTTCCTTTTGGGATATCCTGTAGGGAATTCCAAAAATACAAACTTAGTCGATGTCTACTACAGTGGAGGAATCTTTATACCAAATTTCAACTTCTTACCTCCAGTGGTTTGGGCAGGCACTTTTCCAATTTGTGAGACTGTTTATGGGGAGACTTTTCCCCTTTTTGCCCGTTCCGGTAGGAATTTCCAAAAATCCCGTCTTAGCGCACGTCTATGCCGAATATCAAGAAACCTTGTTTTAGTGGAGATATCCGTGGTGGGAGGAAAAAAAGTAGTTTTTTTTGAAATTATCAATGTTGGTTACCGAAACGAATAACGGTAAGGGTAACTGTAACGGTATTGAAATTCATTTGTTTCGGTAACGGTAAAGGCAACGGTATTTAAGACTGTTTTGGTAACGGTATACCGTTATCGAAACAGCAATACCGGTACGTACCGGTATTATAAATTATGTTAAAAACATATAAAAATAAGTAAAAACTTAACATATATTTAATTTTACGTGTTAAAAATACATACTACCCTGTGGGAAAAGGAACCGGTCCCAGGACACGTCCCGTGCCAGGTCCTTGGGGACGAGAACCGGTCCTGGACCGGTTCCTTTATATGGAAAGGACCGGTAACTTTAACATGGGCTTGTCCTAGGAGGGTTCAATTGTCCCTTGTGACGTGTCACAGCACCGGTGCAAAAGAACCCGTCACAGGACTGAAGCAAAAGAACCTGTCACAGGACAGATACAAAAGAACCGTCACAGGACTGGCGCAAATGAACCTGTCACGGGACTGGTGCAGATGAGCATGTCACAGAACTGACGCAAAAGAACCTGTCATAGGGCCCGGCAGCATGTTAACGTTCGAACTTTAATTCCCAATATCTTCGCTAGGGGCTGCTGCAAAGCTATAAAAATAATAAAAATATTTCTTTGGCATAGATCTATATTTCCACGAAGTTTGGTCGGGTTAATCGATCAAAATAAAAATCCAAATAATTGACAACTTTAATATTTGTACCACTGGTTCAGTCCCATTTTCACCTGTCTTGGGACAGGTACTTTCAGACCGGTACTTTTTTCACCAGTCACAGGACCGGTACTTTAAGACCGGTTGTAATTTCACCGGTTACGGGACAGGTAACTGGGTAGGTACTTTCAGACCTGTCGTGTTTTCACTAGTCATGGGACAGTTCCATGCAGACCGGTCCTGTTTTCACCCGTCACGAGACGGGTCACAGGGCAGGTTCCTTCAGACCGGTCCTGTGTTCACCGGTCACGGGACAGGTACTCTCACTACAACTGACCCCTGTTTTCCCACAGGGTATATTCTTTATCTTCAATGCTGGTGGTTTTAATAACTAAAACTATTATCCATAAATTTTTTTTGTAGAAAATTATTATAAAAAAGTCAAAAAATTTGCATTTTTATATAAATTAATAAATACCGGTAAAATACCGGTAACTACCATTAAAAATAACTGTATCGGTAACGATAACGGTATTTGTAAAAAATTTTAGAGGTATTGGTAACGGTAACGGTATTCAATTTGAAACGGTATTTTAGCGATAACGGTATTATAACGATAACGGTAACCAACCTTGGAAATTATATATTATTTTAAATGGTACTTTTTGGAAAAACGAAATTTTTTGGAAAAAGATACTTTGTTTTTACAAAGTACTTTATTTGTACTTTTTTGGAAAAGGTATTTTTTTTAAAAAGGTGCTTTTTTTGGAAAAAGGTACTTTTTTTGGAAAAAGGTACTTTTTTTGGAAAAAGGTACTTTTTTTGGAAAAAGGTACTTTTTTTGGAAAAAGGTACTTTTTTTGGAAAAAGGTACTTTTTTTGGAAAAAGGTACTTTTTTTTGGAAAAAGGTACTTTTTTCGGAAAAAGGTACTTTGTTTGGATAAAGGTACTTTTTTTGGAAAAAGGTACTTTTTTGGAAAAAGGTACTTTTTTTGGAAAAAGGTACTTTTTTTGGAAAAAGGTACTTTTTTTGGAAAAAGGTACTTTTTTTGGAAAAAGGTACTTTTTTTGGAAAAAGGTATTTTTTTTGGGAAAAGGTACTTTTTTTTGGGAAAAGGTACTTTTTTGGAAAAAGGTACTTTTTTTGTCCCCTTTTTGCCCCTCCCGATAAAAATTTCTAAAAATGCCGTCTCAACGGACGTCTACACCGGTCGAGGAACCTACATACCAAATTTCAACTTCATAGCTCCAGCAGTTTGAGCAGGACGTCAAGGGGGAGACTTTTTCCCCTTTTTGCCCGTCCCTGTAAAAATTTCCAAAACTCCCGTCTTGGTGGATGTCTACGATTGTGGAGGAACCTTTATACCAAATTTCAACTTCCTACCTCCAGCGGTTTAGGCAGGCCGTCAAGGGGGGCCTTTTTCCCCTTTTTAACCCCCATTTTTACAACGTCCCTGTCCAAAATTCCAGAAAGTACTTTCCAGAAAAGTTAGCCCATACTCCAAGGAACACATATCTTAAATTTCAGCTTTCTAGCCAAAGGGGTTTTGGCAGGCCGCCAAGGGGGAGACTTTTCCCCTTTTTGCCCGTTCCGGTAGGAATTTCCAAAAATCCCGTCTAAGCGGACGTCTACGCCGATAGAGGAACCTACATACCAAATTTCAACTTCCTAGCTTCAGCGGTTTGGGCTGGGCGATGTTGAGTCAGTCAGTCAGTCAGTCACATTATTCTTTTATATATAGAGATTAAATAAATTTTAAATTTCACGCCAAAGTTCTCCTTATATTTTAACTAGACTACACTTCACTATAGCAGTTTCACTTTTATGTTGTTTTTCTTTCTCTTCGATGTGGTGTAAATTTCCTTTTAAGTATTTCCTCCAACGACAACTCTCTTCTGGCACCAGACCCTAGTGAGGAAAATAAACCCATAGCCCTTTCAGACCCAAATAGCTTGCAAAAATTTATTGATTTTATAACTTTAAGGTAAAATGGTATTAAAACTATTAAAATTTCCCAATCTCAATTCATATTTTATGAAATATAATTTAGGTAGAAGTAGAATTGAAATTCTTTTATCTAAATAGTAGTAGTAGTAGTATTGAAAATATTTGTAATTTTAAGAGAAAACATCAGATCTCACAATCGTGTATGCTGTGTCTGAAAGGGACAGAGGATGCTATTTTTCTGCTGAAAAGTAAAAGTTTAATTTCTGGTTATGGTTTTACATTTTTCTCGGCTGTGAATAATTTTTTTTATTAACTTTTTGACATGTAAAAGCTTTTGCTGTTAGAACCCCAATATAAATTAATAAAAGGGGTAAAATTAATTTTTGGATTAAAAATTTTCTGTTGAAAGAAAATGAAAAAAAAACAAGCGGGCTAAAGCCCGCTCGATGGTTTGTATACGTCCCCAGATGACTGGGAACTTATACAAACCAAAGATTAAATTCGGCTGTGCCGAGTCTTTAGATACCCTCCATCCTGGTGTTTTTATTCGGGGATTCTACTAAGTACAAACAAGTATGAATTATTACCCATTTTGTATTCGGTTAATCCTCTGTGCAACAAATGTATATGATTTTTTCCACCACTACAAGTAAATATTTCAGTTTAATCTTGTTTAATCTCAGTGCAGCCACAAGCAAGATTCAAAATTCCCAAAAGTGTAGACAAAATTACCCAAAAAATATGAAATTATAAATGACTTCAATTAACATATTATTACAATTTGAACTCCGAAAAAAGGTAATAACCTCATCAGTAAACTTAAAAAAAAGTGATTTGGCCATTTCAATTGTCCCATCGTTCTGGGCGTTATATTATTACAAAGAAAAGTTCCTTAAATATGCAGCATTTATGATGAACTTTTGAGTCTTATATGAATCTTCATAAAATTTAGAGAAAAAATTAACTTTAGAACAAAACACTTAAAAAGCTGTAAATAAGAGTCAGTTATGATCACATGTGAACGATTTAAAAATAATCTTATTTTAGAGTCTTTCAAAAATCAAGTTTTATTTGCGTTTTTAAATACACACAAAAAAATCTTTGGCAAGCAATTGGGAGCACTTTAACTAAAATAATGTTTTTGTAGCATACACAATATAATAAATTAATCGATAAAACTTTATTAGTTGAAATTTGCTTAATTACTTGGTAACGATTTTTTTGTGTACGTTAATAGCTTATTTGTATAACGAAAGAATTTCAAAGCATGTATAGATTAATACACTTTCCTGATGTATCGGTTTAATTCGTGGATGATCAGTCGCTGTGAATCAATTCATTAACTCGTATGAATAAAAAATATATATTGGAATTTTTATGCAAACTTCATAATTAGATGTTAAGTCATTCATAAGCCAAAAGTAATTACATACATTGAGGCAGGGTTGGTAGGCTCTATCGCTAAAATACTGTTATAGATTCAAATATCGATACATTTAAAATACCAGTATCGTAATTAATGAAATACCATTATCCTTACAACACCATTATTTTTTAGTCTAAACTTTTTGTAATTCCAATTGTGAATTTTACATACACTTAGTTAATAAATTTATTTTACTTTACTTTGTTTTTTCATAAAAAAAAATTTGCGGAATGCACCGAAATAACTGAATACCGCTTATCTTAAAATACCATTATCGAAATAATTGCAATACAGTTAACCTTAAAATACCGTTATCGAAATACAATTATCCTTAAAATATTGTAACCGAAATAATCTACGATAGCGTTACTTACCCTCACCGATAATCGCACCGTTTCTGCTACCAACAATGCTTTGAAGTAATTGCTAAGTTGTATTCATAGACCCACTATCTATTGGCTAGTTTATGAATTAAATTATTTTTTTATGTATAATATATTGTTTTATTTACAAATTTGATAACTTTCTCAATTCATTCATTTGAATTGAAATTTAAGTGAAAAACTAAACAATTTAATAATTGCTGCCATCCCTGCCCTACCCATAAAGTGGCAACACTGCTTATGTTATTCATATAGATGTGTGCAGACCTTTAAAAATATAATTCCTTAATTCGTATTTTAAATCTCAATTTTGCAATAAGTTGATCTCAGTGAATTTTTTTTTACCCCGATGTAGTACTTTTCAAGCTGTTAAAAAAAAATCCGCGGAAAGACCTCTGTAGGGAGTTTATTTCTGTGAAAAGTTTGGAAATGGACTTAGCTACATATATCTAAGTCATTTATAGTCAGATTGGAACAATATATATATATCATTGAAAGATAGTAAAAATATCTTATGGACGACATTTTTTTTTGTTTGTTTACCCATTACCAGCGAGTGAGATTTATTTTTAAGATTTTTTAAAATAAACCGTTTTTATAAAAACCACCGTATACTACCACATAATTTTTTACTTATTAATATATTCTCAAGATTAAAAACTTTTAAGATGTAGTTCAAATTTTATCACTTCAAACACCGAAGATATTAGAAGGCAAGCCTAATTTTTTTGCAGATGGTACAAAATATACAACTTTGACTCTAACCAACAATTATACTGAATTAACTCATCGGGAATCGAACATATTTTGGGAGTAAACACATTTTAAACCTATGGTCGGTATTGAGATTTTTCATTTGTCAAAAGTTAGCCATACTTTGAAAGAAAAAAAATCTCACGATTTTGACCTCTAATATCTTCGGTGTTTGAAGTGATCATAACTTGATCTATATATCAAATAAAAGCTTTTCGTCTTGATAACATTCTAATAAGCACAATTTTTGTTCTTATATAGGTTTTTTATGGAATAAAAACATTAAAAAAACAAAAAAATTAAAATTCCTACGCCGAATCATTATGGGTCAACAAAAAAATGCTATCCTAAAGATATTTTTATTACCTTTCCAATGGTGTACATATTGTTCCAACCCTATCATAAATGAAGAAAATATAGTTAAGTTCATTTTTAAACTTTAAACCGAAGTAACAGGCTGGAAATCCAGGCTTTTCGCTGAAAAAAAAAATTTCTTCGGGTCCCCAAAAGAGAGTTATATCAGTAGTAAAAATTTAGAATCAATCGGTGAGGTGCCTCTAAAGCCAACATACGTCCAAATTATTCAATAGAATCGAAATTGAATCAACACAAATAGGAACAAATCTTATCTCACTTTATTTAATGTCCAATCATTGATTTAAAGGCATTATGAATTATTCAGTAATTTATAAAATGAATCCAATTTTATGCATATAAATTTAAAAAAAGAATTAACTCTTTCAAGGTCTGGGTGTCTATGTTTGTATTTTTTTCTTATTCAGTAACAACAACAACACACAGTTAATATATTTTTCATGTTAATATGGAAAATTCTAGAGGTGCTTCTACATTTTCTTTCATAACTTTTAAAAGTCTGGACCAAATATGCCCATTTCCAATAGCAAATTGCTTAAAAAATTGGACCAAAATTTTGACTAAAAATTAACATCCTAGCACAACTATTTTGAGCGTGATCGTGATTTCAACAGACAGACAGACTGACACGGCTATATCGGTTTCGCTATTGATAACGATCAGGAATATATATTTTTTTTATGTTTCAGATTTTTTTTTCGATGAGTTACAAACGGAATGACAAAATGATATATAAACTCCTGCACAGTGGGATGGAGGGTATAAAAAATCTGAAAATTTTTAGGGGAAAAAAATTAAAGAAATATTTGTTTATTTGAAAGTCACTTTCTGCGGGTAAAATTTTGATTTCCAAAAAAATGAATCCAACAAAAGAAAACTGCGGAAAAATTTGGCTTTCCAAATTAAATTTTCCTTTAAAAGAATAAATAAAATTCTTTCGTCATTCTTAGATTAAAATATAGGAAAATTTCATAAAAATTACAAAAAAGAGTTTTTCAAAAAAAAAAAATTTATTTCAAAACTTACTTGATTGCCAAGAAACACCAGCACTCGACAACGAAAACTTATGTAATAGACAGCAAAATACGAATATTTATGCATCCGGTATGTCTTTTATACTTCACAAGTTTGAAAACTTTTGGAATATTATTTAGAAAAAGCCGCTAATTCTCACACTAGCAAGAACCAGAACGTCAAACTTTTTGACATACACTGCCTTACCATCCCCCACAGCGTGTGCCAGAATTAAATTGTCATTATTTTATTTTTTTAATTATCAACCTTAACGGTTTTGAAAATTCAAACAAAAAATATAATGACTAATGAAGTGTAGAAAAAAAATTTTAAATTATGAAATCTTTCGGCTACAAACACCTCTACAAAACCCCCCAACCAAAATCAGACTTGGGTGGCTAACTGGCAGCACAAGGCTGATTCCGCCTGTAGCAAAATAAAAAGAAAAAAAAAATACTGAAAATCTAGCCACAATTCAAAATTATTGCCGTATATCTTTAGCATGATACACTCCTACCGGTTTTCCGTTTAGATACTCTAACTCATAATAGCTCCTCCCGGTCTTGTTGCGAATTCGGGCCTTTACAAAAGGTGGAGATAGCTTAGCATTGATGCCCTTTTTGAAATTACTCTGTCGAAAATTTCGTCGGAAAACTTCCTGCCCTACAACATAATTTACCTCTCGTGAACGCAGGTTGTAAGATTGCTCATTCCTCTCCTGCTGACGACACATGTTCTCAGCTGCTCGACCCCTAATAAAATCGAACGAATCCTCCCGTCCAAATTTCACGGACCTATCATCCAGCATTTGCAAATTTCGTAAAAGTGCATAACTATTACCGTTGGTAATCATATGCTGTCCGAACGCCATATAATAAGGTGAAGTATCTCTCGAGGCATGCACAGTTGAACGTAAAGAACAGCATATGCTGCTGAGGTATTCATCCCAATTACTCTGGTCGTGTTTAATATATGCCCTGATAGCTGATAGCACTGAACGATTGACACGTTCTGAGGCATTGGCTTGGAGCGAATAAATTGCGGTGTACACATGTTTTACACCATAATTTTGCAGAACTTTGTTAAATTGTGAATACCTAAATTGCGAACCATTATCAGAAACCACCGTTTCCGTTTCATACGCTCTGTTGACCTCAATTTTTTTACACACGGTTCCTTGAAAATCTCTTCCCTTTTTGCATTTTATTCGGCCAAACGGATATGAAAGAGTTTAAGATAGGTTGGTGGATGAGTTGTGAAACTGTTCTTATCTCGGTGGTATTTTTCAAAATTGAAATGGTTGAAGTTTTCGTAGAATTAGGAGAGGACTCAGTATTGGTTGAAAAACTACACTTTGTTCGGTCAGGTATATTCGAAAAATCTGTGGAATTATCAATGAGTGGTAACGTGTTAATTACTACGGGTTGTTTGTCGTTGGATTCGTAGTTTTGAGTGCACTTTTTAGCGCACCCGTTCGCAAGTTTTTTGATGCATTACAAGTATTACAACTTGGTTTACAACCATAACAGAACACTTTCCTTTCGGCGAGACATTCCTGATAACGGTGACCAACTTTTTGGCAGTTCCAACATACGAGTGAAATCGCCGAAATTTCCTCATTAGGGGGCTCTACCTCATCTTCAACAAGTTCGTTTACAAACCTACGCTGAACGAAAGGTTTAAAGATTGGTTGCCTTTTTGAGAAACCGAGTGGACCGGTATATTCAAAATTTCGTATTGAATCTCTGGCAGTAAATTACGTCTCAGGATTTCAAGTAATACTTTCTCCTGCAAAGGTTGCGATAGACGATCGGAAATATCAACAATGGCTTCATAAAATGTATCAAAATTTTCACCAACTTTTTGTTTTCGATCGCGAATCATCTCCCGGAAGTCGACATCAGTCCGAGAATCTTTATGTGGTTCGCGAAGGGCACTACATAATTCAGGCCAAACGATTCTTCTCGCAGCCTTATGATGTCGCCAAAACCACCTTGATGCCTTGCCCTCAAAAAGAGCAGAAATATGATTACAAAGGACCTCGAAATTACCTCTTAAAGTCTGGTTGGTTAATGCTCCAATCCTATAAATAAAATTTTCAACTGACATCCCCTGGGAATCACCCGTAAACTTTATCTTCCAGTTATTTATCATATGCCCTACCTTGTCTGGCCTTATCGAAGAATATGCCGGTGTAACATTAGAACCACTAAAATTGGCATTCCGAGTTGACTCGTTATGTAAATTTGATTGAATGGTATTATTACCCGTTTGAGATGGAAGACGTAGCAATTGTTCTAATGTTTGGTATTCAACATCAGGTAAAGTAAGAATATTGGGAGGTTGCTAAGAAATAGGCCCTTGAGTTCTCTGTGGAGTAGGAGTATTTAGTGAAGGTGGAGTTTAATTGTTGAAAACCAGCGGTAATATTTGTTTCTATTAATCTGGTGTGCATTAATTGCAGCTAAATCTAGTCTATTGAGATGAGCCGCCTGCTCATGTGGTGAACTAGCAGCCAAAACTGAATTTTCATTGTCCGCAGGAAGCGCAGCGCCATCCTTAGTACTGGTCCTATTCCACTCATAATTCAGATGTCGTTGCATTAATACTCGATCCCTAGTTACGGCAGGTGAATGTGGTGCATCTATATTCGCAGAAGCTAAGGCCGATGTTGCAGGCAATTCAAGTTTACATCTTTGCAGGAAACGCAATTGGGAAGAAATGACCCCGCTGTAACCCTTTTATGAGGCATTGCAAAGCGCGCAAAAAAAATTTTAAAAAAATCCTCACAAAAGTATTGGAAAACTAAAATATGAATTTATAGAAAACCCAGCAGAAAAATTACAACTAGGGAATGTATCCCGGGATTTCTCGTCCCGGGATTCCCGGGAAATTTGGCATTTTTCAGTTCCCGCATTCCCGGGAATTTGGACCGGGAATCCTGGGATTTCATAAAATACAGTTTAAAATAATAAAGTTAATTATTTCAAATTTACTTATGCAAAATTTTCCAACGTTTTAAAAATAGTAAAAATCTTGCTCATTTACTCACAAAATTGTAGTAAAAGTAGTAGATTTTCGAGTAAACGAACACACTAATTAATTTATGTACTTGATCGAACTTTTTAAGTTCCTGTGTTTTTAACAGGCACTAAAAGGAATTTAAAAAATATATTTTTTAAGAAAATCACTCAACTAAATAGCGTTTGTATAAAAAATTGTGAATCGCACTTTTTCTGTACAGAATTAAAGACAAATTTGGCCATTGATTTTTAAAAATTTTCAAGTAAGTTAGAATTTTTCCCTATAATTTTCAAAATTTTTTCCAATTTTCGTAAATTATTTTCTATATGAATGAGAAGAATGTTTAGTTGATCTCTTATTTTAGTAAATGAATGTTTCTTCAGTTTGACTAGATCATAAATTATTATCACTTTCTGTTTAATTTATTTTCAAATTAAAGAAAGGTGATACAATTTTTACAAGTAAATTACAAAGAATTAAAATTTTTGAAAGAATTCGATAAGAACAGCAACATATTAATTTTTTAATTATTTTTTTTTACGGACAAGTGTTTTAGTCTAAAAATTAGTTTTAGTTTATTTAATTTTTAAAAATACATATATAACACAGTACAACAGCCAATCTGGGGGGTGAGAAATTCCAAGTCAGTGTGATGGTACTAGGTCAGTATAGTAAAACCCTCAAAGGGTTTGGCGTTCGTATGTGTCATTTTTTTTATGACCTTTTAAATTTTTTCCTTATCTTGATGTTTTTTCGCTTAGTTGTAACTCGAGAACCACTTGTCCGATTTTGATGAAACAAATTTAGAAAAATTTAGAATTACAATTTCTTTAATCCGTTCATATAACATTTTTCTTTATAATCAACAGTTTTGCCGGTAAAAATAAATTTGTGGAGAAAAAAAAATATTTTTTTGCCTAAAAATTAAAATTTTTTTTTTTAAATTCATAAAAAATTTTAATTTTTAGGCAAAAAAATATTTTTTTTTCTCCACAAATTTATTTTTACCGGCAAAACTGTTGATTATAAAGAAAAATGTTATATGAACGGATTAAAGAAATTGTAATTCTAAATTTTTCTAAATTTGTTTCATCAAAATCGGACAAGTGGTTCTCGAGTTACAACTAAGCGAAAAAACATCAAGATAAGGAAAAAATTTAAAAGGTCATAAAAAAAATGACACATACGAACGCCAAACCCTTTGAGGGTTTTACTATACTGACCTAGTACCATCACCCTGACTTGGAATTTCTCACCCCCCAGACAATAATCCCAAAAATGTTCCATAGTGTAATTAGACATATTATTTTTAATATAAAATTAATTATTTCCCAATACGAAAATTCAAAAAAATACCACCTGAGCTTTTTCACGATAATGAAAATTTGAGATCTTTAAGACATTTTATTAATAAAAAATTTTAAATTACTATAAAATATTTTATAATTTATGTCCTTTGCGGGATACCGGATTCCCGGGAAATCAAAAAGTGCGGGATTTTGCATTCCCTAACTACAACCCAAATGCAAATAACAAAATCCAATAAAAATCCGCAATAAAAACTATATCCGACCAATAACAATTAATTACCAAAAATTTAAATATTGCAAAAGCAAAAAAAAATTCAATTAGAAAAGCAATACTTGTTTCTTTGACTTTTTTCAAAAAAAAATATTTTTAAACTCTATTTTTAAATTCCCACGAAACTTAAAGTTTTCCCTTAGTACTGAGAAAATATATTTCGAAACGAAAAAAAAATTAAAATCAATATAATGTAAATATTGACAATTTTCAACTGATTTACAATTTAGATAAAAAATAAAAAATTAAAGAACGTTTACGAAACTTTATGGTTAGGTTTGTTATATTTAAAATCGAAAATTTTCAAGAAATTATTGGCACGAAATTTATATTAAATTCGAATCAATAACTGAAAATATTTTTAAATAAATGAAGCAGAAAAATCAGTATAAATCCAAAATACTGAGCCATATTAAAATTTTATAAAGTTCTAAAAGCAATCATTAAAATGTTTGATTCCTGGTTAAACTGATGGATAGGTGCATAGAGAGTCAACAAAAGATAAAAGTAGATAAATACACAGTATAGAGGAGAAAAAAATGATTATTGAGGGGTTGTTTGTTGGTACTAAAGTAAATTACCCGAATAGTAATTTCCAACAGAACAAAATTTAAGAAATTTTACTGAAATAATGAAACATCAAACGGTCTTCGGATTAGAGAAGGTCTCCAAAAGAAGAATTTCTAGTAAGATTTATTCAATATGTCGATAAATTTATAAAAATCATTTGTGGACATGAAGGCGTATGATTAATTTATATGGGTGAAATAAAAAAAAGTGATAAGTTTTTGGGCCAAATTGGTGAGAAGCAAAAAGTGTTAATATTTCGGTTTTTTCTTAATGGAATCAGTAAGTGTAGTCATTATAAACCTAATTGCAAAAAATCTCTTCTACAAGTTGTCGCAATAAATTTTTTTGCACAATTTTAATTTTTTTTGTGGTAACGGAGTTTACATTTCTGCAAGCAAAAGATATAACAAAAAAATTGCGTACGAATTTTCTTCAATTTATTAGTTTTTCGTATTTGGGTTTTCAACATGCTCCCCAATGATATATAATTTGTGTTTATCAAATTGGCGGTTTCGCGAATAAAAATACAATTCATTCTGCGAAAAATTTTTTTTTTTTTAATTTTGTATTTTTGGTCCTTTTAAATGCTTTTCAAAAAAAAAATTTTTTAAATCCAATCCAATAATATATTAAAAACATAACATTTCGCGATCAAAAAATTCTTAAATTGTATGAAACAATTTTCTCTATTGGTTGTAAAATAAAAATTGTAAATTCTATTTAGAATTTGTAATATTTGATCTTAAACCGAACAAAAATAACACTCATTGTAAAACATCTTCAGATCAACTAAAAATCTACAATAAAATACCCACAGACCAGGTACAGCCCAAATTGTTAAGTAATATTCCTTAATTGCAACATGTTAGTATTTATACGGCATGTCGTGTTAGGATGTTATACACAAAAATAAAACAACCGTGTAAAAGTTTCTTTGCTTTAGTTCTAATTTCTATAAATAGAATTAAAAGCTTGAATGTTAAAAAGCACGAATCATTGCTTTACATATTGAAGGAACTTCAATGAAAAAGCCCAACTACAACATAGGGAAAAAAATAGCTTGTTAAAGACATGTGGTTTTCGTTAGTTATAATAATGAAAAATGGATAAATAAAAATGTTTGAATTTACTTCTCAAAATGCATTTCTTTGAAAATGAACATATATATACAAAAAACCAAAATCTACATTATAGCCTAGAGAGGACCCCATAAAGACAATCTGATGATAGTGAGCGGTGTCACTTGTAAATGCATTAATTGTCAACCATTGGTTCCAGGAAAGTTTTTTCATAAGTTTTTCTCTATTGGTTGTAAAATAAAAATTATAAATTCTATTTAGAATTTGTAATATTTGATCTTAAACCGAACAAAAATAACACTCACAAATTTAATTTGTCAAACTATTGTCAGTAATGACTCGAAATATCGATTCCAAACCAATGAAATGCAAAATCAATCGTTTTTTGCTCCAGCAGTTTAGCGTAAAAAACTGATAACTTTTATTGATTTGACGCAAAATTATTAGTTGAATCATCTTTTGACGCATAAATATTAGTTGAATCACCTCTGTTTCTGGTTCTTTTTTAATATTTTAAATTTTTACCTAAATTTTTTGAATGCAATCTGATGCAAACAATTTTGGTTACGGAGTTTACAGTAAAGGAGTTTACATTTGGTTACTTTTTTCGTTTTCTTTCAGAAATGCTTTGTCAGAATTTTCTTTCCGAAACAAAATCGTATGATGCCTACAAGGTGAATCCAAATATGCCCTTGTTTTTTCCACTTGGTAAATAGTTTGGTGTAAAAATTAGGAACGTAGTTAACAACATTTTTTCAAAACTTATTAAAGACATCCATTTTCATCTCGAGAATTTTACATGCTGTAAACTTCAAGTCTTTTATACTAGATGATTATTTACAGTCCAACGATCATTTGAGTATAAATGACATTATACTTTTCCCAATATAATTAATAAATAACTCCAAAATTCTGTTGTATGCATTTTTATCAAAAATTATGACGAAAAAACGCTACAAAGTTGAAGTCGTGTTAGCAAAGATATACGAAAAAGTTTGTAAAATGTATTAATTTTTGTTAAAAACGTCACTTTTCCTCTTCATAAAAATTCTTACACTTAGCGTTTAGCTTCATTAGTTATTAAAATATAAGCTATTAAAGTTAAAAAATCTTATGAGTTACTGGTTACGGAGTTTACATTTGGCATATAAAAATGGTCACAAATTTTATGTATTGACCAAAAATTGGTCAGCTTGTTATAAATTTTGTAAAACACATGACAATTCGCTGATATGTATCGAAATATATAACTCAAATGTTATCCATGCATTAGAAATTAGCTGATTACATGGTTTTTATCACATTTTTTGATATCACCCATATGCAGGTTAAAAGCATGAATATCCACGCAAGTTAGTTCCATACCATAGCACGTATAGGTGGATAATAAAATAAAAAATTAGAGATAGAAAAGTATACAGTGTGACAGGAAAGTAAATGAACAGAAAAGTAAAAGAATAGGTTTTTAATAATTTTAAGGGAGCCACACTAACATTTTTTAAAGTTAATTCAAAAGATGACATGAAATTGTAATTTAAGCCGTGTGGGCCCCACGTTGTGCGTTAAAATAGTAACATATAACGTTATGAATTTTCTATGTATGAAATCTAGTCGCAGGTTTATATGAGCGTCAGTAGCGGTAGCATGCAGTTTCCGGCTTCTATCTCGTCGGCTAATGGTTGAGGTTCGGTGCTACTTATGCTCAAATTAAAACAAAACGTGTACAGTACTGCTATTTTAATTTGTGCATGCAATTAATTTTAGGAGAAATAGGGAAAAATAAAGAAAAAGGAAACGGAAATAAGCTTTGTGTAAGCAGAAGCTATTTTTGTTGACAAAGTCGTGTATAGATGTGTACACGACCGAAATTTGCCCTCCCAACCATGATCATGCTAAGGGAAACCTTTAATTTTAAATATGATCCCATCTGTTTCCTATCCTAACTTGTTATCCAGGAATCAAAACAAAACTTTTTACAAAGTCATATTAAAATTTAACATTTTATTGAAATAAAAAAAATTATTGTGCTAATTCATAAACAAAATTAATTTGGTATTTGAAGCTTGCTATAGTTAAAGTACATATTTCGCTTAATAAAGAGTTATTAGAAATCTTGGTTCATAATCGTATTTTAACTATAAATAAATTTTTTGATTTGATACTGGCAACACTATTGTTTATTTTCTCTCTTCTCCCAAATAGGTCCTAAGTGATGTACAAATTTAGTAAACGATTGACTCGGTAATCGGAAGTGAAAATATAATTTTCTTAAATTAGAGAACTAATGATATGCTAAGATAAATTTAAAAGCCATTAAAAATATTTTTTTTATTTATAAAGCAAATCCATAAAAATGTATGTAAAAAAGTAATTTTTTATAACATATTATTCGAAGCATACACTCATACAAATAAGTCCGTAAAAATAGCAGAAAAAGTTACTAAAAATTAGTTAAAAATGATGCTGCAGAAAAAACTGCTAATATTAGCAGAATCAATTTGCTAAATATTAATAAAATGAAAACAGAAAAAAACTGTTAAATTTAAAGAATTTTAGTAATATTTGAGCTAAATTGTTGTTAATTGCAAATAACAATTTAACCTGCTAAAATTAGCAAAATAAATTGCTGAATAGTAGTATAATGAAAATAGCAAAAAAAAACTGTTAAATCTACAAAAGTTTTGCTAAAATTTTCTGAAATCAACAAAACTTTTGCAGATTAATAGTGGACTGGAAAAAGGTAAAAAGGAGCAAATGAAATGAAAATTAGTAAATAAAAAATAAATGTGTATTCAAAAACATACTTGGGACCAGTTTATTGAATGTGTCAATTATTTGAATTTTTTTTTTCAATTGGCATTGTTCAATGCCTAAATGCCCATTTGTAAGTGATGAAAGAAGTATTTGTCTTCATGTTTTAATAAAAGAATAAATTAAGAAAAAAATTAAAAATTCGCGTATTTCTTATATTTTTATACCCTACACCACTACGTGTATTACAAGTTTGTGCTGATGTTTGTAACACCAAAAAATATTGGTCCTAGACCCACCTTATACCCAGCAAAAACAGACATTACCGAGTAATTAAGGGAGTAAGTAGCACACAAAGGGTTTCACTACTTACAAGGCTATTTACTCGCAACATTACTTTTGTTCGCGATGTCCAAAAATTCATGGGTGGTCATTACCCTCTCGCTTACAAAAAAAGAGTGAATAACGAGTTACCCATAGTGAAAGAATAAGTAGTTACTCACAAAGATAGAATAAGTGGTTACTCAGAAGTTAGGAAATAAGTGGTTACCCTACATTGTAAAATAGTTGGTCATATTGGCAAAACAAACTTTTTACCTTGGAAAATTTCCTATTTAGTATAAAACAAATTTATAAATAAACGAGTAAAAAGGTTAAACTCGGGCATGCCAACACCAGTCTGGTTAAGAGCCAACTAATGTTTGGATCCGAAATTCGAATGGGCTAAAATGGGACTTGTGTCAAAATTTTCTATAATGTGAGTCAGCGAACCAAATTTCATTAAAATATCTTAATATTTGCGACCTGCAGTTTGTAACCAAGCCAATTTTGGGGGGACCCTTATATGGGCACTAGGTCTAAACATGGACCAGTGTTAACCAAAATCAATAGGCTTCGTCCTTCGGCTGACATAGGTCGGTGTACCAAATTTCATCAAAATATCTCAATATTTGCGACCTGCAGCGTATAAACAATATAATTTTGGTAAGACCCTTATATGGGCTCTAGGTCTAAACATGGACCGCTGTTAACCAAAATCAATAGGCTTCGTCCTTGGGCTGATATAGGTCGGTGTACCAAATTTCATCAAAATATGTTAATATTTGGGACCTGCAGCGTATAAACAATATAATTTTGGGGGATCCTTATATGGGCACTAGGTCTAAACATGGACCAGTGTTAACCAAAATCAATAGGCTTCGTCCTTCGGCTGACATAGGTCGGTGTACCAAATTTCATCAAAATATCTCAATATTTGCGACCTGCAGCGTATAAACAATATAATTTTGGTAAGACCCTTATATGGGCTCTAGGTCTAAACATGGACCGATGTTCACCAAAATCAATACGCTTCGTCCTTGGGCCAACATAAGTCTGTGTACCAAATTTCATTAAAATATCTTAATATTTGCGACCTGCAGCATATAAACAATATAATTTTGGGGGGGCCATTATATGGGTACTAGGTCTAAACATGGACCGATTTTAACCAAAATCAATAGGCGTCGACATAGGTCGGTGTATCAAGTTTCATCAAAATATGTTAATATTTGCGACCTGTAGAGTGCGCACAAGAATGCATGGACAGACAGACAGACAGACGGACGGACGGACATCGTTAAATCGAAATAAAAAAAAATTCTGAGTCGATCAGTATACTAAAAGGTGGGACTGGGATCAATATTTTTTGGTGTTACAAACATCAGCACAAACTTATAATACCCTGACCACATAGTGGTGTAGGGTATAAATATTAATAGAAAAAAGACTTAATCAGTACTTATTTAATCAATTACCAGTAAGTGATTACTTTGCACGAATATATAAGTACTTCTATATCTTATTATCGATAAGTCATTATTTTGTATTTTAAGGGAATGGAAAAGGTAATGAACTATCATTACTTGGTAATCCGTATGGTAATGACCTGTCATTACCATGTTTTTGCTGGGTAGTATACCGATCGGCTCAGAATGTTTTTTTATTTCGATTTAACGATGTCCGTCTGTCCGTCCGTCTGTCTGTCTGTCCATGCATTCTTGTGCGCACTCTACAGGTCGCAAATATAAAGATCGAAATTTCGAAATTTGGTACACTGACTTACGTCGGCCCAGGGACGACGCCTATTGATTTTGGTTGAAATCGGTCCATGTTTAGACCTAGTGCCCATATAAGGGTACCCCCAAAATTGTCTTTTTTACACGCTATTGGTCGCAAATACGACGATATTTCAATGAAATTTGGTACACATACCTATGTCGGCCCAAAAACAGAGCCTATTGATTTTGGTTGAAATCGGTCCATGTTTAGACCGAGTGCCCATATAAGGGTCCCCCCAAAATTGTCTTTTTTACACGCTGCAGGTCGCAAATACGACAATATTTCAATGAAATTTGGTACACAGACATATATCGGCCGAAGAACGGAGCCTATTGATTTTGGTTGAAATCGGTCCATGTTTAGACCTAGTGCCCATATAAGGGTCCTCTCAAAATTGGCTTGTTTACTCGTAGGGAATGCATCCCGGAATTTCCCGTCCCGGGAAATTAGGAATTTTTCTGTTCCCGCATTCCCGGGAATTTGAACCGGGAATCCCGGGATTTCAAAAAATGCAGTTTAAAATAATAAAGTTAATTATTTCAAATTTACTTATGCAAAATTTTCAAACGTTTTGAAAATAGTAATAATCTTTCTCATTTACTCACAAAATTGTAGTAAAAGTAGTAAGATTTTCGAGTAAACGAACACACTGATTAATTTATGTTTTTGATCGAACTTTTTAAGTTCCTGTTTTTTTAACAGGCACTAAAAGGAATTTAAAAAATATATTTTTTAAGAAAACCACTCACTTAAATAGTGTTTGTATAAAAAATTTTGAATCGCACTTATTCTGTACAGAATTAAAGACAAATTTGTTCATTGTTTCTTAAAAATTTTCAAGTAAGAATTTTTTCCCATAATTTTAAAATTTTTTTCCAATTTTCTGAAATTATTTTATATATTATTTTTTTAATTATTTTTTTTTTACGGGCAAGTGTTTTAGTCTAAAAATTAGTTTTAGGGCCTGTTTATCTATTACGAAAATAGTCTAAACGAAAGAAATTGACAATCACTTTCGTCAAAAATACATGGGAAACAAAAACAAATTTTCGTTACTTTGCTTTCCTTTAGATTATTTTCGTAATACATAAACTAGGGCTTAGTTTATTAAATTTTTAAAAATACATATATAATTAATAGGGTATTCAATTAATCGGCTTCTTATTTTAATCGATTAACCGTGCAAATTATTATTCGGGTTTTTTTCTGAACCGGTTAATCAAACAAAATTTTAAAATTAATCGATTAATCGAAAAAGTTTCTGTAAAATAATATACATATATTTGTTGTGTTTTTAATAATTTTATTTACAAAAAGGAACAAAAATAAATTCAGTAATTCTTCTGAATAAAAATAAAAAAATGTAATTATTGAGATCAGATTTTGCCATTCTTTTTATTTTTTCTGTCCCCTCTTTCACGTATTAAAATTTTATCCAAATCGGGGAGAACCACACCACAATGAGTTAAAAAGTTAAAGACCCCGTACATTAATTAATTTGTATATCTTTCGTATGCATTGAATATATAAAAACATAAATGTAGAGAGGAATTCTGTTGAGAATTGATTTTCCCTCTACGTTTCCATACCTCCATCCCTTTATTTTATTTTATAAATTCAGAGTGCTCACTAAACAAGCTTTATTACATTGGGCATTAATTCTAATTAATAATTCGAATGATCATTAATTACAATAATTATTAATTTAATATTAATTTATGTCCTTTGCGGGATCCGGGGATACCGGGATTTCAAGATAAAGTTTCCGCTTTCCCGGGAAATCAAAAAGTGCGGGATTTTGCATTCCCTAGTTTCACACTGCAGGTCGCAAATACGAAGATATTTCAATGAAATTTGGTTCGGTGACTTACATGGTCCCAAGGAAAAAGCCTATTGATTCTAGATAGGATCGGTCTATATTTGGACCTATCGCCCATATGGGCTATATTTTAAATTTTCTCTTCTTTTATGATTTAATAGAAAATTTTGACAAAATTCCCTTTTAACCCATTCAAATTTCGGATCCAAACATTAGTTGGCTTTAAGTCAGACTGGTGTAGGGTATTATAGTCGGCATGCCCGACTTTAACCTTTTTACTCGTTTTATATTACAATGCTTTTTCTTCAATTACGTGTACACTAGCGGGCGCAGCCCGCTACGTTGTTAGCGTGCCTTAAAGGTTAAGGGGGGGGGGGGGCTGCGCCCTCCCCCCCCGGGGGGCTGCGCCCCCCATAATTTTTATTAAATTCGTTTTTTTATTTAAAGTTTTTTTATTTAAAGCCTTCACCCAGCCACCACAAATAAATAATTCTGCACAACAATGGGTTTAAAATAAATAAATATTTGATCACTTTTTCTCATGAAAGTGGATTGTTAGTAATGAATCCATAATAAATTGCAATATACGTGTGTATGTTAAGATAATTTGGTAAAATGCGAACTTAGGTAGATAGACCCGTAAGTAGTTTTGTTCATTTGTGTTTTGAATGAAAATAAATAACGTAAAGCAGGGTTGGAAAGCATTTTATAATATTAAAAATAGCGGGCAAAGCTACGTTGTTAGCGTGTCTTAAAGTTTTTTTTTTTAATTCCAGTTTATGTAAAGGTAGACCTGGCAATTCAAGTAAATTCACAAATTCAGTTGGAAAATTTACTGCGTCGGTTTCTTCCACCGGTGCTTCGTTACATGAAGTTTAAATATCGGAATATATAAGTTCCATTCCTTTTCTAAGGTTTTTTCTCTTTCAGAAAATTTGTTTAACTTTTTGGGGAGTATGTTTCAATGCTACATAAGTTTCATATTCCGTTGATAGTGTTTGAACAGGTAATTCCCTCTTCCAATCCATTTGCATTGTCTATAATTTCAATTCCACTCGTTCAACGTTTATATCCATTTCATTCCACTTGTGTAGTGTTTCAATCCCACTCGTTTCCTATTTAGTTTCTTAATTTTAGTGTTTCATATACACTTGTTCTTTAAGTTTTAGGTTTCTAGCTAAAGACGCAGACGTTAAGGGGGGGGGGGGCAATTTTCCCCTTTTGAACCACCATTTTTACCACGTTCCTGTCCAAAGTCCTAGAAATGCCTTGTCGATAAGTTAGCCCATACTCCAAGGAAAACATATTATATATTACAGGTTTCTAGCCGAAGGGTTCGGTTAGGCCATCAAGGTGGAGAATTATTCCGTTTTTACCCCTCCCGGTAGGAATTTCCAAAAATTCCGTCTTAGAGGACGTCTGCGTTGGAGGAGGAACCTACTACATACATAATTTTAGGTCTCTATATCCAGCAGTTTGGCCAGGCCATCAAGGGGGAAGTTTTTTCACTTTTTACCCCTCCCGGTATGAATTTCCAAAAATACCATCTTAGGGGACGTCAATGTTGGAGAAGGAACCCAATTTAAGATCGCTTGTTCCAGCAGTTTGGCCAGGCCGTTAAGGGGGAGACTTTTCCAGTTTTTGACCCTACCTGTAGAAATTTCCAAAAATCTCATCTTAGCGGATGTCTACAATAGAGGAGGAACTTTAATACCAAATTTCAACTTCCTACCTCCAGCGGTTTGGGCAGGCCTTTAAGCGGCACTTTTCGCTTCATTAATCCCCATTTTTGCAATGTCCCTGTCCAAAAAGCACCGTCTCGGTAAGTGAGCAGATACTCCAAGTAACATATGTTTTACATTTCAGGTTTCTAGCCAACTTTTACTAGTTGTGCCCCTGTCGGTAGGAATTTCCGAAAATCCATCGACAGGGAATTCCAGCTTCCTAGTTCCAGCAGTTTGAGCAGGCTGAGAGGAACTTAAGTACCGAATTTCAGCTTCCTAGTTCCAGCAGTTTGGACAGGTCGTTAAGGGGCAACTTTCCCTTTTTGAGCTCCCATTTTATAACGACCCTGTCCAAAATTCAGAAAGTATCTTTCTAATACGTTAGCCCTCACTCCAGGGACCCACATTTTAAGCTTCAGGTGTCTAGCCGAAGGGGTTTTTACCGGCCCCCAAGGTGAGGCTTTACTTCTTTTTGCCCCTCCCTTTAGGAATTTACAAAAATTCCATCTTCGCGGCTATCTGCGATGGATGAGGAACATTCATACTAAATTTCAACTGCATTGCCTAAGCGGTTTGGGCAGGCCGTTAGTGGGGTCATTTTTCCCTTTCAACCACCATTTTTACTATGTTCCTGTTCCAAAATAGAAAAATTACGTTGCCGGTGAGTTAGTCCTACTCCAAGGAATACATATTTAAAATTTTAGGTTGGACAAAAGGGATTGGGCAAGCCGTCAGGAGGAGACTTTTACCTTATTTCCCCTCCCGATAGGAATTTCAAAAATTCCGTCTAAGCGGACGCCTACACAGAAGGAGGAACTCACATACCGAGTTTCCTTTTGGGATATCCTGTAGGGAATTCCAAAAATACAAATTTAGTCGATGTCTACTACAGTGGAGGAACCTTTATACCAAATTTCAACTTCTTACCTCCAGTGGTTTGGGCAGGCACTTTTCCAATTTGTGAGACTGTTTATGGGGAGACTTTTCCCCTTTTTGCCGTTCCGGTAGGAATTTCCAAAAATCCCGTCTTAGCGCACGTCTATGCCGAATATCAAGAAACCTTGTTTTAGTGGAGATATCCGTGGGTGGAGGAAAAAAAGTAGTTTTTTTGAAATTATATATTATTTTAAATGGTACTTTTTGAAAAAAAGAAATTTTTTGGAAAAAGATACTTTGTTTTTACAAAGTACTTTATTTGTACTTTTTTTGCAAAAGGTATTTTTTTTTTAAAAGTTGTTTTTTTTTGGAAAAATGTATGTTTTTTGGAAAAAGGTACTTTTTTTGGAAAAGGTACTTCTTTTGGAAAAGGAAAATTTTTTTAGAAAAAGGTACTTTTTTTGGAAAAGGTACTTTTTTTTGGAAAAGGTACTTTTTTTGAAAAAGGTATTTTTTTGAAAAAATGTATGTTTTTTGGGAAAAGGAACATTTTTTTAGAAAAAGGTACTTTTTTTGGGAAAAGGTACTTTTTTTTTGGAAAAGGTACTTTTTTTGAATAAGTTATTTTTTTGGAAAAATGTATGTTTTTTGGGAAAAGGTACTTTTTTTTTGGAAAAGGTAAATTTTTTTAAAAAAAGGTACATTTTTTGGAAAAAGGTACTTTTTTTAAAAAAGGTACTTTTTTTGAAAAAAGGTACTTTTTTTTGAAAAAGGAATTTTTTTTGGAAAAAGGTACTTTTTTTGGAAAAAGGTACTTTTTTTGGAAAAGGTGCTTTTTTTGGAAAAAGGTACTTTTTTGGAAAAATGTACTTTTTTCGGGAAAAGGTACATTTTTTTTGGAAAAAGGTACTTTTTTTGGAAAAAGGTACTTCTTTTGAAAAAGGTACTTTTTTTGGAAAAAGGTACTTTTTTTGGAAAAAGGTACTTTTTTTGGAAAAAGGTACTTTTTTGGGAAAAATTTACCTTTTCCAAAAAAAAAGTACCTTTAGGAATTTACAAAAATTCCATCTTCGCGGCTATCTGCGATGGATGAGGAACATTCATACTAAATTTCAACTGCATTGCCTAAGCGGTTTGGGCAGGCCGTTAGTGGGGTCATTTTTCCCTTTCAACCACCATTTTTACTATGTTCCTGTTCCAAAATAGAAAAATTACGTTGCCGGTGAGTTAGTCCTACTCCAAGGAATACATATTTAAAATTTTAGGTTGGCCAAAAGGGATTGGGCAAGCCGTCAGGAGGAGACTTTTACCTTATTTCCCCTCCCGATAGGAATTTCAAAAATTCCGTCTAAGCGGACGCCTACACAGAAGGAGGAACTCACATACCGAGTTTCCTTTTGGGATATCCTGTAGGGAATTCCAAAAATACAAACTTAGTCGATGTCTACTACAGTGGAGGAACCTTTATACCAAATTTCAACTTCTTACCTCCAGTGGTTTGGGCAGGCACTTTTCCAATTTGTGAGACTGTTTATGGGGAGACTTTTCCCCTTTTTGCCGTTCCGGTAGGAATTTCCAAAAATCCCGTCTTAGCGCACGTCTATGCCGAATATCAAGAAACCTTGTTTTAGTGGAGATATCCGTGGATGGAGGAAAAAAAGTAG
This sequence comes from Leucophora obtusa, assembly GCA_949987735.1. Classification (NCBI taxonomy): domain Eukaryota; kingdom Metazoa; phylum Arthropoda; class Insecta; order Diptera; family Anthomyiidae; genus Leucophora; species Leucophora obtusa. Next base: position 247,977,859 of record OX465295.1, read on the forward strand.
TTTTTTTGAAATTATATATTATTTTAAATGGTACTTCTTGGAAAAACGAAATTTTTTGTAAAAAGATACTTTGTTTTTACAAAGTACTTTATTTGTACTTTTTTTGCAAAAGGTATTTTTTTTTTAAAAAGTTGTTTTTTTTTGGAAAAATGTATGTTTTTTGGAAAAAGGTACTTTTTTTGGAAAAGGTACTTCTTTTGGAAAAGGAAAATTTTTTTAGAAAAAGGTACTTTTTTTGGAAAAGGTACTTTTTTTTGGAAAAGGTACTTTTTTTGAAAAAGGTATTTTTTTGAAAAAATGTATGTTTTTTGGGAAAAGGAACATTTTTTTAGAAAAAGGTACTTTTTTTGGGAAAAGGTACTTTTTTTTTGGAAAAGGTACTTTTTTTGAATAAGTTATTTTTTTGGAAAAATGTATGTTTTTTGGGAAAAGGTACTTTTTTTTTGGAAAAGGTAAATTTTTTTAAAAAAAGGTACATTTTTTGGAAAAAGATACTTTTTTTAAAAAAGGTACTTTTTTTGGAAAAAGGAATTTTTTTTGGAAAAAGGTACTTTTTTGGAAAAAGGTACTTTTTTTGGAAAAGGTGCTTTTTTTGGAAAAAGGTACTTTTTTGGAAAAATGTAGTTTTTTCGGGAAAAGGTACTTTTTTTTGGAAAAAGGTACTTTTTTTGGAAAAAGGTACTTCTTTTGAAAAAGGTACTTTTTTTGGAAAAAGGTACTTTTTTTGGAAAAAGGTACTTTTTTGGAAAAAGGTACTTTTTTTGGAAAAAGGTACTTTTTTTGGAAAAAGGTACTTTTTTTGGAAAAAGGTACTTTTTTTGGAAAAAGGTACTTTTTTTGGAAAAAGGTACTTTTTTTGGAAAAAGGTACTTTTTTTTGGAAAAAGGTTTTTTTTTTGGAAAAAGGTACTTTTTTTTGGAAAAGGGTACTTTTTTTGGAAAAAGGTACTTTTTATGGAAAAAGGTACTTTTTTTGGAAAAAGGTACTTTTTTGGAAAAAGGTACTTTTTTTGGAAAAAGGTACCTTTTTTGGAAAAAGGTACTTTTTTTTGGAAAAAGGTACTTTTTTTGGAAAAAGGTTCTTTTTTTGGGAAAAGGTACTTTTTTTGGGAAAAGGTACTTTTTTTGGGAAAAGGTACTTTTTTTGGTACTTTTTTGGAAAAAGGTACTTTTTTTGTCCCCTTTTTGCCCCTCCCGATAAGAATTTCCAAAAATGCCGTCTCAACGGACGTCTACACCGGTCGAGGAACCACATACCAAATTTCAACTTCATAGCTCCAGCAGTTTGAGCAGGCCGTCAAGGGGGAGACTTTTTCCCCTTTTTGCCCGTCCCTGTAAAAATTTCCAAAACTCCCGTCTTGGTGGATGTCTACGATAGTGGAGGAACCTTTATACCAAATTTCAACTTCCTACCTCCAGCGGTTTAGGCAGGCCGTCAAGGGGGGCCTTTTTCCCGTTTTTAACCCCCATTTTTACAACGTCCCTGTCCAAAATTCCAGAAAGTACTTTCCAGAAAAGTTAGCCCATACTCCAGGGAACACATATCTTAAATTTCAGCTTTCTAGCCAAAGGGGTTTTGGCAGGCCGTCAAGGGGGACACTTTCCCCCTTTTTGCCCGTTCCGGTAGGAATTTCCAAAAATCCCGTCTTAGTGGACGTCTACCCCGAAAGAGGAACCTACGTACCAAATTTCAACTTCCTAGCTTCAGCGGTTTGGCCTGGGCGATGTTGAGTCAGTCAGTCAGTCAGTCACGTTATTCTTTTATATATAGAGATTTCATTACCATTGTTTTCATCAATGCAAATTGAAAAAAATTTCATTGGCATTGAATGGTGATGAAATTTTTTGGCATTGACATTGAGACAAAGTAATGTCAATTATATTTCAAGGCCAATGAAGATTTCCCAAGAATGATTTTTTGTAAAAGTGGTAATATTTATAGACAATAATATGTTAACCCATGATACAACCATACTAGGTAGATGCATTAGAACAACAAACACAACAAACAACAACAAAAAATGCAATCGGCTACTTTTGATACATAACGAAAGCATACGAAACGAGTAAAAAGGTTAAAGTCGGGCATGCCGACTATACAATACCCTACACCAGTTTGGTTAAAAGCCAACTAATGTTTGTATCCGAAATTCGAATGGGTTAAAATGGGACTTAACAAAAATCAATAGGCTTCGTCCTTGGGCTGATATAGGTCGGTATACCAAATTTCATCAAAATATGTTAATATTTGCGACCTGCAGCGTATAAACAATATAATTTTGGCAGGACCCTTATATGGGCACTACGTCAAAACATGGACCGCTGTTAACCAAAATCAATAGGCTTCGTCCTTGGGCCAACATAGGTCTGTGTATCAAATTTCATCAAAATATATTAATATTTGCGACCTGCAGCGTATAACCAATATAATTTTGGTAGGACCCTTATATTGGCACCAGGTCTAAACATGGACCGATGTTCACCAAAATCAGTAGGCTTCGTCCTTGGGCCAACATAGGTCTGTGTACCAAATCTTAATATTTGCGACCTGCAGTTTATAACAAAGCCAATTTTGGGAGGACCCTTATATGGGCACTAGGTCTACACATGGACCGGTGTTAACCAAAATCAATAGACTTCGTCCTTGGGCTGATATAGGTCGGTATACCAAATTTCATCAAAATATGTTAATATTTGCGACCTGCAGCGTATAAACAATATAATTTTGGTAGGACCCTTATATGGGCACTAGGTCAAAACATGGACCGCTGTTAACCAAAATCAATAGGCTTCGTCCTTGGGCCAACATAGTTCTGTGTATCAAATTTCATCAAAATATCTTAATATTTGCGACCTGCAGCGTATAAACAATATAATTTTGGGAGGACCCTTATATGGGTACTAGGTCTAAACATGGACCGATTTTAATCAAAATCAATAGGTCCTTGGGCCGACATAAGTCGGTGTACCAAGTTTCATCAAAATATCTTAATATTTGCGACCTGTAGAGTGCGCACAAGAATGCATGTACAGGCAGACGGACGGACGGACAGACGGACATCGTTAAATCGAAATAAAAAAAATTCTGAGCCGATCGGTATACTATAAGGTGGGTCTAGGACCAATATTTTTTGGTGTTACAAACATCAGCACAAACTTATAATACCCTGACCACATAGTGGTGTAGGGTATAAAAATCCCTGAACTGTCATAATAAAACCCTGAACTGTCAAACTCTCCCTAACGCATCTACCTAGTGTGGTTGTATCATGATGTTAACCATAACAAAATGTATTTCAGAAACCCTTCTTTTGATTTTCATTGTTTGCTGATCGGATATGTACTTCCGAATTTATTTGAGTTTCCATTTTCACCTCTAAAGCTCCACCCACAGGAAAGAAGGTGTGGCCGATTAAAAATATTGTATTCTTTAAATAAGCTTAAAAAGTACAATATTGGGGGGTGGGGGGGGGGGGGTAATTAGCGTCATCCCCGTAAACTCCACTTGCTCCCCAGAGATACTTTTAATCACAATTTTCGTATTAAAATGGTTCGTCCAAAATAAACCTTGATCTTTGAAAATTAATGTATTACGATAAATAGAAACTTTTCTCATAAATTTTAATAATTTAGATATTTTATGAGTAGGACAAATTTTCAACCATTTCAATTTAGCTTTATTTAAAAACTTTTTGCATTATTTTTGTCGAGTTAAAAATATGCAGTAATTTTTATGAGGCATGTAACTTTCTGTTTATAAGCGCTCCAAAATTGGTGGTTTAGTTTACAAAAATTATGTAAAATTAGCAAATCTTCTGGTAAAAATTATTAACTAAAATTCAGCAAAATACTGTAAAGTTAGCAAATTTATTGTTAAAAATTAGTAACTAAATTCAGCAAAAAAAAAATAGCAAAAAAATTTGTAAGTTAGTAATGTGGAGGCAGCAAAAAAATTAACTAAAAATTAAATTTTAACTAAAAATTAATTAAAAATTTGTTAAGTTGAAGTACTAACAGTTTTACTAACTTTTCTACAAACTTTTTTCTATGAGTGTACAAAAGTAATCGAATTTCGAATAATGTTTTGACAGTCTGTACATCACTATTGTTTTGTTTTTCTTTTTAATTTTATTTTTACATTTTTTTGGAACTTTTTTCGAAAAAGTTCATTGGCTACGCAATCGTTGTAGCTTTTTTCAGTTTGATGGATGCAAGTTGTTGGAAGCCACACATTCTAGGGATGGGATGGCTTTAATAAATCATTTCATGCCTGAAAATGAAATAATTAACAATTAAATGGTGGCTTCCTCACTCCAAACTTTATAAAAGGTTTAAAGTTAATGAGTATCGACTATAAACCTATATTATTTTTTTCGTTATTAAGCAAATATGAATACTGTTTTTCACAAATTAGCTTAAAATCCTGCAATAAGACATTTGTACAAGTTTATGAATTAGACCATATACCTTTAAACATAAGTTTATGCTAACTAAACTATTTAGCTTAAAGCACCGTGAAAAATAAAATGAAAATTTAAAAAAGATAAACTATTCTAATTTTGGAACTACAGTAATTTTGACTTAGCTGCACAACAAACTTTTGCAAGCAGTTTTGTGCAGATATGCCAAAAACGCAGCTAAGTCGAATTGTTTACCTGCCTTAATGTGCAGGTATACCAATACAGACTGAAAACAAACAAAACAAATGAAGCTAATGATGACAACTTTGTGCTTTGCACCAAATCTTGCGATTTTTATGTTTAAAAAACGACTAAACTAGGATATTTTTGTCACAATAAAAGTTGACAACACATTTATTTTATGTGTGTTTTTTTTCCTAGAATTGAAAAACAAAGCAAAACACAAGAGGCAGCTAACGGTGATCTTTCTTATGAAATTCATGTAAAACTGACAAAAATATGAGGCAAATATCTTAAATGCGCAGGTACTAAATGTGCACTTAAAGAAGACAATTGCGTACATAATTTTGTAAAATGCTATTTTTCTGCTGAAAAGTAAAAGTTTAATTTTTGGTTATGGTTTTGCATTTTTCTCGTGTGTGAGTAATTTTTTTTATTACCTTCCCGATCAAAAAAACATTATATCTAGTATATGTAGTCATATCCTATTTGATATAGATCGACAAATGATCTTATCCAAGTTCATCTCAAAATTGGGGAATCCAGTAATATCCAATCAGATCCCCCAAATATATTACAGGATTAAATTACATCCAAATAGATCTCAAAATTGGGAGATCCAATAATATCCAATAATATCAAATTGAGATCCTGATAGATCCCAAAATATCCCATGGGATTAATTTACATCCAATTAGATGCAAACGGAAAACATAATTTTGGCAGATCGAATTGGATAATTTGAGATCAAAATTTATCCTTCACTCATACAAATAAGTCCGTAAAAATAGCAGAAAAAGTTAATAAAAATTAGTTAAAAACGAGTAAAAAGGTTAAAGTCGGACATGCCGACTATACAATACCCTACACCAGTCTGGTGTATTGTTTGGATCCGAAATTCGAATGGGTTAAAATGGGGCTTATGTCAAAATTTTCTATAATGTGAGTCAGCGCACCAAATTTCATTAAAATATCTTAATATTTGCGGCCTGCAGTTTGTAACCAAGCCAATTTTGGGGGGACCCTTATATGGGCACTAGTTCTAAACATGGACCGATGTTCACCAAAATCAATAGGCTTCGTCCTTGGGCCAACATAGGTGTATGTACCAAATTTCATCAAAATAGCTTAATATTTGCGACCTGCAGCGTATAAACAATATAATTTTGGGGGGACCCTTATATGGGCACTAGTTCTAAACATGGACCGATGTTCACCAAAATCAATAGGCTTCGTCCTTGGGCCAACATAGGTCTATGTACCAAATTTCATCAAAATATCATAATATTTGCGACCTGCAGCGTATAAACAGTATAATTTTGGTAGGACCCTTATATGGGCACTAGGTCTAAACATAGACCGATGTTCACCAAAATCAATAGGCTGCGTTATTGGGCCAATATAGCTCTGTGTATCAAATTTCATCAAAATATCTTAATATTTGCGACATGCAGCGTATAAACATTATAATTTTGGTAGGACCCTTATATGGGCACTAGGTCTAAACATGGACCGATGTTCACCAAAATCAATAGGCTGCGTTATTGGCCCAATGTAGGTCTGTGTACCAAATTTCATCAAAATGTCTTAATATTTACGACCTGCAGCATATAAACAGTATAATTTTGGTAGGACCCTTATATGGGCACTAGGTCTAAACATGGACCGATATTCACCAAAATCTATAGGCTGCGTTATTGGGCCAATATAGGTCTGTGTACCAAATTTCGTCAAAATATCTTAATATTTACGACCTGCAGCGTATAAACAGTATAATTTTGGTAAGACCCTTATATGGGCACTAGGTCTAAACATGGACCGATGTTCACCAAAATCAATAGGCTGCATTATTGGGCCAATATAGGTCTGTGTACCAAATTTCGTCAAAATATCTTAATATTTACGACCTGCAGCATATAAACAGTATAATTTTGGTAGGACCCTTATATGGGCACTAGGTCTAAACATGGACCGATGTTCAAAAAAATCAAACTTGTTCGTCCTTGGGCCAACATAGGTCTGCGTACTAAATTTCATCAAAATATCTTAATAGGTGCGACCTGTAGAGTGCGCACAAGATTGCATGGACAGACAGACAGACGGACGGACGGACGGACAGACGGACATCGTTAAATCGAAATAAAAAAAAATTCTGAACCGACCGGTATACTATAAGGTGGGTCTACGACCAATATTTTTTGGTGTTACAAACATCAGCACAAACTTATAATACCCTGACCACATAGTGGTGTAGGGTATAATGATGCTCCAGAAAAAAAAAATTGCTAATATTAGCAGAATCAGTTTGCTAAGTATTAATAAAATTAAAACAGCAAAAAAACTGTTAAATTTACAGAATTTTAGTAATATTTGAGCTAAATTGTTGTTAATTTCATATAACAATTTAACCTGCTAAAATTAGCAAAAAAAAATGTTAAATTTACAGAATTTTAGTAATATTTGAGCTAAATTTTTGTTAATTGCAAATAACAATTTAACTTGCTGAAATCAGCAAAAAAAATTGCTAAATAATAGTGAAATGAAAATAGCAAAAAAAAACTGTAAAATCTACAAAATTTTTGCTAAACTTTTCTGAAATCAACAAAACTTTTGCAGATTACTAGTGGACTGGAAAAAGTTAAAAAAGAAGCAAATGAAATGAAAATTAATAAATAAAAAATAAATGTGTATTTAAAAACAAACTTGGGACCAGTTTATTAAATGTGTCAATTAATTGAAATTTTTTTCAATTGGCATTGTTCAATGCCTAAATGCCCATTTATAATTGATGAAAGAAGTATTTGTTTTCATGTTTTAACAAAAGAATAAATTAAGAAAAAAAATTAAAAATTTGCGTATCTATATGGGCAAATCTACGAAACCGGGCGATTCCATGTAACTCGGGATTTAAACCATTTTAGTAACAATATATAATATTTTTGATGGTATCAGCATTTTCGAGGCAATGAATTTAATGAGGCGAACATCTTAAATTTTAATATCTATACTGCTAACGTGCTCTACTCAATTAAAAACTACCCTAATTTACCCTAATTTTGCTTGTAACTTCAAAGAGTTTTTCAACTCTCTTTGCAGCATAAAAGGAAATTGCCTTAAACCTTTGGTGAATAATAATTATGATGTTAGAAAATCTCCCACTTGTTGAAAAAATAGGTGCCCTCAATTAGGAACAAATGATAGTTCTTTAAAATCTGTAACTCTGTTTTTTGAATAAAGAGTAATTTCAGACATTTTTAATTTTTGCGCTTTCAGCCTCAATGCAATTGAAAATTTTTTAATACTCACATATAACTGACAAGTAAACAAAAGAATTGAGATCAAATTAATAAGTGTGCCTTCAAAAATAAAGAAAATATGACAATAATAATCTCTTCACCTCTATGCGTGAACAACTTGAAATTTGATATTTTTGGAAGGGCAAATCCGCAGTTTGAGAAATAATTAGTTGCAGTACTGCGTGATCGGTATATATCGGTGATACTATTATTGTGTGTAAGTGCTAAATGGATCGTACTATTAGTTTGGTGTCCCGACCCATTTTAGGTTAAATTTTGTAGCTTTTCATAGATTCTTGGAGCTAAAAGTGATGTAGAAACCAAACGGATAATCCGATCGTTTTAGCACTTACACACAACAATATTAATTGGGACATATATCATATAAGCCAGATTTTAACCATTAATTCTTTTATCTGTGGATATGCCAGTCAATTAAAAGTTGAATTTTTAGAGTATTTTGCAGCGAAAAGTGATGTAGAGCATAATAATAAAATCCGATCTGTTTAGCACTTTCATATAATGATAGATATGATAACATCTACCGTTCCAGGTTGATTGGACTCCATAATTCTTAAAACTGTGGAGGTGCTTTCAATTTGAATTTAACCTTTCAGCGATTTTTGGAGAAAGATATGCTGTAGAGAATACAAAGTTCATCCGATCCATTTAGCACTTTCACAAAATAATAGTAATGAAGATATGTACCATTCAAGACATATTTGATCCCGTAATTCTCTAAACCGTGGATGTGCCATTCAATTTTGTGCTGCAATTTTGAGGAAAATGTATATGGGCACTAGGTCCAAACATATAACTATTTAAACCAAAATCAATAAACTTCATTCTTGGGCCGATATAAGTCGGTCTACCAAATTTAATCAAAATATCTTAATATTTGCGACCTGTAGCATGCGCACAACATTACATGGAGAGACAGACGGACGGACGGAAAAAATAAAAAAACAACATTACTGAAAATCAATAATGGAAATATATCGCCACTGTGCCTTTTCGAAATAATGATTGCATAATTTGTATCATCTTTTTTCAGTTACTCGAGGTAAAAGTGGGTAAAAACCGCTCAAAAATAGCCAAAAAAAAGGTTTTTGTTAACTTAGACCTCAATTTTCTTAAAAACCAGATGTGTTGGAAAAATTTGGAAGCCAAATTCGGACTCAGCATGGAAAGGTTACTTGAAAATGTGGAAACACCTTTTTTTTGTGGAAACATTTTTTTTTTGAAAATTTTATTTTTTTTTGTGGAAACTATTTTTTTTTTGTGGAAACACTTGTTTTTTGTGGAACCTTTTTTTTTTTGGTGGAAACACTATTTTTGTGGAAACACTTTTTATTGTGGCAACAGTTTTTTTTGTAAACTCTTTTTTTTGTGGAAACTTTTTTTTTGTGGCAACACAGTTTTTTTTTGTGGAAACACTTTCTTTTTTGGAAACACTTTTTTTTTGTGTAAACTTTTTTTTTGTGGAAACATTTTTTTGTGGAAACATTTTTTTTTGTGGCAACACTTTTTTTGTGTAAAAAAATTTTTTTAACACACTTCTACGCGCACTTTTTTTTTTGTTTATAAACACACAGTTTTAGTAAGGAAAGTAATATAAAATTTGTTTACGACCATTTTTTTTTTGTTTTTTTAAACACTTTTTTTAACACACTTTCGGGAAAGAACAGGGAAATTAAACGGGGAACAAGTGGAATTGAAACTCGAAAAAATGGCAATGGAACAGAGAACGAAATGGAATGCGGAACGAAATGAAACAGAACGGGGAACGAATGGATTCGCAATGACAATAAACAAATCGCAAAGAGAGTCATAGTGTTTACATACAAGAGTGACTGCCTGACTTATTTTACCCTCTAACCGGCTTTTTCACCAAAGTATAAATAAAATCCAAAAATGAAATTTTTTGTGCCTTTGATTAAGAAGATGAACGATTTTCGATTTTCGGAAACTACGAAATTGAGCGAAAACGGGTCTTAATTTTAATAAATATTGGTAGTAATACTAATTTATTGTTTTTGTCAAATTTTATAATAATTCGTTTTCAACTTAAGACAATGTCCCAGAAAGTTATCCTGATAGAATCCTCTATGTGCTTGGACCAAAGTAATGACTTTTTCAAAAGCTAAAGCTGTCTTACGTTGTGTGTTTTATCAATGGTTTAAAAGTAACTTAAATATATTTTTCAGATTTTTGAAAATTGTGTTAGGTTCAGAATATTACGCTAACTATTACACCACAGCTCTCACATCCTCATCGTTATTTATTGTTAATTATTAAGTGTGTCTATTTGATTTTATTTTTACTTAAAAAGTAGAAAATTTGTTTTACCCTAAGCTTGCTCTGAATAATAATTTTTTAATTTATTTATTTTTTATATAAGCTCATCGAAGGGGGCTTTTATTTTGAAGATTTTTACATTAGTAAAAAACATTGTATTTTATTTTCATAAAAATATTTAATTCCTATACAAAACAAATTACCTTTTAAACTTCAAGGTACGATAACAACGTAGCGGGCTTGCCCGATACGACAAAATTCGTTTTCGGTTTAATTGACATCCCAAAAACTAGGCCTAAGGCACGCCGCTAAATCTACCGGGCTTGCCCGCTGGTTTCTTATATTTTTTTTATATTACAATGCTTTTTCTTCAATTATGTGTACATTTCATTACCATTGTTTTCATCAATGCAAATTGAAAAAAATTTCATTGGCATTAAATGGTGATGAAATTTTTTGGCATTGACATTGAAATAAAGTAATGCCAATTATATTTCAATGCCAATGAAAGTTTCCCTAGAATGATTTTTTGTAAAAGTGGTACTATTTATAGACAATAATATGTTAACCAATGATACAACCATACTAGGTAGATGCATTAGAACAACAAACACAACAAACAACAACAAAAAATGTAATCGGCTACTTTTGATACATACCCAGCAAAATATTGGTAATGACACCTCATTACTATCTGCATTACCAAAAATGATATATCATTACCTTTTTTATTTTTTTATAATATAAAATAATGACTTCCTAATTACAGCCTATTGTATTCATTGTTTCTAAATATAAAATAATGACTTACTCAAAATAGTTTAAATAAGTACTTTTACACAGTTAAATTTTATACATTTTTATTTATTATATGTAAATATGTTTTATGTTTAAATTTTTATGACGAGTCTTAAATTACATACTAGAGAAAACTTATATTTTTCTAAATATATTTCCTTAAGCTAATAGTATTTGCTTAACTCCTTATTTTTAAGAATCAAGTAAGCAATCGGATAACCACTTATAATTCAACTCTTTGTAAGCATGCGTGTAACCACTTATTATTCAAAATCTCATAACTACGCTAGTAAAAATGATTTTTATATATTCATATATTGTGAAACATATATTTTTATATGATTTTATCACAAGATATTTAATTATATAAAATTATATTAACCAGATCTACCATTTTTCGGATCAGATAATATATTTATTTTTATATAATTATATTAACCCATACATGATTTGATCCGGAAAATGGTGAATTTGGTTAATATAATTTTATATAAATAAATATCTTTTGATATAATCATATAAAAATATATGTTTCACAATACTCGACAAGTTATAATTGTATGAAGTCATTAATGATTATATAAAAATCATATCTGATTATATAAAAATCATTTTTACTAGGGAACTTATTTCTCATTTTTCGTAAGCGAGCGGGTAAGCGTAACTACTTATAAAAACGACCACGCCAAACAAAAATAATGAGTTTAGACGCCAAAAAATAAGTTGTGCGGAGCTATGAATTTTTATTATATAACCACTTATTTGGTGATGAAAGATTTTGCTGGGTAGCGAAAGCATACGAAAAAATCCCTGAACTGTCATAATAAAACCCTGAACAGTCAAACTCTCCCTAATGCATCTACCTAGTATGGTTGTATCATGATGTTAACCATAACAAAATGTATTTCAGAGACCCTTCTTTTGATTTTCATTGTTTGCTGATCGGATATGTACTTCCGAATTTATTTGAGTTTCCATTTTCACCTCTAAAGCTCCACCCACAGGAAAGAAGGTGTGTCCGATTAAAAATATTGTATTCTTTAAATAAGCTTAAAAAGTACAATATTGGGGGGGGGGGGAAATTAGGGTCATCCCCGTAAACTCCACTTGCTCCCCAGAGATACTTTTAATCGCAATTTTCATATTAAAATGGTTCGTCCAAAATAAACATTGATCTTTGAAAATTAATGTATTACGATAAATAGAAACTTTTCTCATAAATTTTAATAATTTAGATATTTTATGAGTAGGACAAATTTTCAACCACTTTATTTAAAAACTTTTTGCATTATTTTTGTCGAGTTAAAAATATGCAGTAATTTTTATGAGTCACTTAACATTCTGTTTATAAGCGCTCCAAAATTGGTTGTTTAGTTTACAAGAAATTTGTAAAATTAGCAAATCTTCTGTTAAAAATTTGTAACTAAAATTCAGCAAAATACTGTAAAGTTAGCAAATTTATTGTTAAAAATTAGTGACTAAATTCAGCAAAAAAGTTTGTAGTTAGTAATGTGGAGGTAGCAAAAAATTACCTAAAATTTAAATTTTAACTAAAAATTAGTTAAAAGTTTGTTAAGTTGAAGTACTAACAGTTTTACTAACTTTTCTACAAACTCGACCACTTAACTCACTCAGCCAAACACTGCTATACAACATGACTGACTATGTAAGACAACATTTTTCGTGTTACTGAGTTATATATAATTATATAAGTTTATATATATAGATGACTTGGAAAAAATAAATTAATAACATTCTTTCAAAAAAACAAAAATTAAAAATCTTAAATGTTTTCCACTGACGGACTTTTTTTGGTGAATAAGATAAAAAAATGTTTGTTGAAGGGTCAAGGCACCTATTTATATGGCTCAAAAGTGTAAATATCAACAGTCTGTATTTGCGAAATTAATAATGCGATAAGAGCAATATACATGTTATGTAAAAGGTAATATAAATGTCTTTTAAATAAGGTATGACTAGGGTGACCATTCGTACTGATTTGATCTGTACATGTACTGATTTTTGGTCACGTGTACTGATGAAGAAGTCGTGTACTGATTTGTACTGATTTTTTAAAATTTGTACTGATTGTACTGATTTTTGGCATTTAATAAAAATATAATATTGTTTTAGTAAAAAAAAAAGCCAAAACGCAAGTACAATGTAGTTTTTTTTATAGTATAAATGTTTGTGAATGTGAGAGGTTTTCTCTACTAGAAAGCATTAAAAATGATTTTTCTACATGTAAATTTCTTAGTCTAATATGTAGTTTCATACACAGAGAAGATTTGTAGTGACAACCGAATTTATCAAATGGTTCCATTGCGATAATAGAAAATCCGTTGCTAATAGAAAATCAGTAGACTGTGAAAAAAACATTTTAATTATCCGGTTGTCAGAGCGGTTGTCAGAATAATTCTGTTTTCTGAGTGTAGGACACGACATCAAAAGCTGAAGATTTCTCCGTACAAAAATCATTAAAATCTGAAGAAATATTGTGTATATTTCCATGGAAAAATTTTCGAATATGTAGGATTTTCAATAGAAAAAAGTATACAAAACCTCAAGATTATCATTTTTGTAGAAAATGGTATGGTAGCCAAAATGTTTCAATAGCCAAAATATTTCAGAAATCATACAGAAATTTGAAAAGGGAAAAAAGATTTGTTGTAGCCAATTGATTGGTTAGATTGTATCTACATAAAATTGGTTTAGACAATGCAATTGGCCTGAATAAACATTGCTTTGGCCTGAATAAACATTGCTTTGGCCTGAATAAACATTGTCGTTCATACTATTATGGGGTCATATTCGACTCCATTCGTGGCGTGGCTGTATTTCATCAATCTGTTACAAACAAACAAAAAAATAGAAAAGGAATGGTAACAGATCATTGAAATTTATAAGTAATGGGTCCGATTCCTGTACTTAAAAAAACTGGATTTTTTCATGCGAAAAAAATTGTTGTCTTGGGTTCTGTATAGGCAAAAATCTGTAAGGCTTTTTGGATGGTATGATGGTTAACCGAAAAAGTTTGATGCCTCAACCAAACCATTATATTGACAATAAATTAGGTTGGCTGTAAAATCATTTTTTTTTTTATGATAATATTTTTTAAAATTTGTACTGATTTGAAGTCAGATAAAAATGGTCACCCTAGGTATGACATATATAAGCTTAGCAATCCTTTGGAAAAAATACTCTTATCCAACACTTTTTCACAAATTGTTTTGTTTGTATTAAAAGTAGGAGTACAAAAATAAAAATATCGCCAAAATTGTATGTAGAAATATTACAAAAAAAAAAATTATTTCGCTCTGGAAGAGCTCAAATTCAGAACTTAACGAAATTATTATATATTACGATATCTAATTATATATTTAAAATACTATTAATTGAAAACATAATTTGCAGATGCCGTTGACACAAAATGGTTTAACCTTTTTAAGATCTGTAAAAAAAAATATTTATAAGTAAATCAAATTGAGTTAAAAAAAGTAAAAAAAAAAAAATTTTTTTGCCCGGGCTGGGATTCGATAATAGTACCTCAGTCACATATATAATTATGTGTAGGGTTATATATGACAATATATAATAACATATTAAAATATTATTAATCCCAAGTTGCAGTCAGTGTTGCCAAAACTTACTTAGGAAAAAATGCTAGATTTTTTGCATAAAAATGCTAAAAAATGCTAAAAACTAAAAAAATATGCTAAAAAAATTTTATAAAAATATGTTTCAATTTGTTTAAAAAAATACTATTTTAGTGACTTTTTTACAATTAGACTGAAAATAAGTCATCTCTAATTATGAATTCAGTTCATTTTATTAACTAAAATTATGTAAAAGAAAAAATAAAAACTACTCAAAAGTTAATTCTTGTAAAAAAGTTCAAAACTCCTTTAAAATAAATTTATTATTATTTGATTTCCCAACTGTGTCACTGAAAATATGTTATCTCAAAAAGTTAAAGGCGGATAAACAAAAGTACCTCAAAATGTTTTATTTCTAAAATAGGTGGTAATGTGGAATACTGGATATGAATTTCCCATTCAGCCTTAATTTATCTACTCCAAATTAATTTAATGGTTTTTATTGCACGCTCTGTTTACCGTTTTCAAATTTCTGCATCTTTGGGCTTACCTTTTTAATACTTTTTGTGGTGTTGGTTGACGTTGTAAGATTTTTGGTATGATTAAATGAAAAATGTACAGGTGTTACAGTAAAAAAAATCAAAATTCACTGAAATTCTTAAAAGATAGGAATTTATCACAAACGCTATCCACATTACCCTCTATGACCCAAACCTAAAAAAAAAATCAATAAAAATTGCAAAGATTAAAAACGAACCTTATCAACATTTTGCAATTCTATTAATTCTATTTTAAACTCTATTCTTTAAATTATTATTATTATTTCTTTTTTACCAAAAATTGGAGTATTTTTGTGCAAAATCACTCCTTCACCATAACAACAACAAAAAGTAAAACGAGTAAAAAAGTTAAAGTCGGGCATGCCGATTTAAAATTTTAATATTAAAGTACCATTAATCAATATTTTTATACTTTTGGGATCATTTTTGAATTTCAATCAATATATATTGTTATTGTTAAATACAATTTTTCGCTATTTTTTTTCCCAGAAACATTTTTTTCGCGATTTTTGTTTTTTTTTTTTTCAAAATAAATTCTTTTTTTTTAACTCTATTAAATATTTTTCTAAACCGTATTGAATATACACAAAATAACATAACACATACTTTTTATTTGCAGAAAAACATGTTTTTGAGAAATTTTTGGGGAAAAAAATTTAGTGAAAAAGAAGACAGCTTCCTTAATGTTTTACATATTTAATCAAATTTGATAAATTTATAATTAAAAATGATCCCAGAAATATAAAAATAAAATTTTTTTTGGTACCCGTCAAAATTTTTAATTGCGAATACGAGAGCTAAGTTTTAAAAACTGCTATCACCAATGAATTCAGCGTACTCGAATTAGCTTTACCAGTACGGTTCCCAGCTTGTTAAAATTTGCGACTGCACAGTGTAATTAATGTGTACGTATAAAAATAGTTCCCAGTACTTACTCTAAAAGTAAAAAATATTTCTTTTTCATATTACATATTTTCTGTTGAAAGAAAATGAAAAAAAAAAAAAATTCGTAAAATTTTTAGGTAAAAAAAATTAAAGAAATATTTGTATATTTGAAACTCACTTTCTGCGGGTAAAAATTTGATTTCCAAAAAAATTAATCAAATGGCGTTCCAAATTGAATTTTCATTTAAAAGAATAAACAAAATTCTTTATTAAAATTTAGGAAAATTTCATAAAAATTACAAAAAAAAAGTTTTCCACAAAAAATATCAATTTATTTCAAAACTTACTTGATTGCCAAGAAACACCAGCACGCGAAAACGAAAACGTATGTAATAGACAGCAACATAAGAAGATTTATATATCCGCTATGTCTTTTATACTTCACAAGTTTGTAAATTTTTGGAAAATTATTTGGAAAAACCCGCTAATACTGTCATGATTACTCTTTAACTCAAATTAGCAACCAGGGGTATGGCATCACCAAAAACAAAAGTTAGAACGACATCGTTATCACTAGATGGCACTTTGTACAAAAAATTGACAATTTTCTTTTCTGATTTAAATTGAAATAATAACAAATAAAAAAGCAAAACAAAAAAAAAAGGAATTCTCAAATCTTATTATTTAGACATATTTTGCGCTTTATTTTTCTTATTTTACGCAGTTTTCAGCAAATTTTGAGTTTTTAAATATAGGCTCAGCTGATACTAAAGTGATACTAAATAGTTGCTCAGGTGATACTAAATTTCAGCGCCCCCTACCGGTGAGTAGTGTAAGTTTTGATTTCCTATCTCTATAATTAATAGTCTCTGTTAGCAACAACCAGAACGTCAAACTTTGCCTTACCATCCCCCATAGGGTGTGCCAGAATTAAATTGTCATTATTTTATTTTTTTAATTATCAACCTTAACGGTTTTGAAAATTCAAACAAAAAATATAAAAAAATAATGACTAATGAAGTGTAGAAATAAAAAATAGAAATTTATGAAATCTTTCGGCTACAAGCACCTCTACAAAATGACCACTGCTCTTTGACTAAAAAGTCATGGGTTCTCAAATTTAGCAATCCTCTACACATTTCTTCCACTAAATCTCTCAGTCTGAAGCCAAGATTCAAATTTAACTTCCTCAATACATTCTCGCTCAAATGAGTTAATTAAATTATCTTTGATAATGTGGTTTTCGGGCAATTTCAACATTCACCTAAGTGGCAAGAAGTTGTTGCATTTGGACACATAGTCAATTTAAGGCAATCGCGGTAATCGTGCAAATCTCCTGGCGAATCATCTGTTAAGTACATTATGTTGATTTCCTTCAGCATAAGTTTAACATTTTCATGGTAAATGCAAACGCATTCTGTGTGAGTTCCGCTGCTTCCTGCCAAAAGGCAGTGTTTTGTCCTCAGTTGGGTAAATTTTGTTAAGCCAATTTTGACATCCTCGTGTTCTGATTGAAATGTTGCGAATAACTCATTCAGATTGCAGAGAACCATTCTCTTTTCAATTTGAACTTTCTTGCCATCGATTCGTACAGACACCCAGTCTTTCATTCCTGGCATAAAGCGACTCATATCATCTCGCTGATAAAACTGAGTTACTAACGTTTTTCGCTTCGTTTTGTTTGGGAGTGAGAGAAGCCCATGCTCAGCAACCAATTTTTTAGCAATTCTTGCCTTTCGTTGAGACATTCCAAACTCATTCATTATTTTTGCACAACTCCATGTCGAGAAAGCAAGCGTAAGAAGTTGAACTCTTTCAGCTCTACTCTGTGACGTTTTGTATTTCTCTTTTGTTTATTCAAGAACTTCTACTGCATCCTTATGATATTTGTTTTGACACTCATTCTTTGAACGTATACCTTCTACTGAAAAGTTAGAATGACCATCATTATTAACTGTTCCGTCATTATTCTCAGAGTTATTTTTGTCTTCATCAGGAATAACTTCAACGCAAGGCTCATTTCTATTCAAATCCAGTAATTCGTTCAACTTTCCGAGCTCTTTCCTGCATGATCCACAAATTTGCAACCGTTTTGACAGCGTAGGGAATTCTTTTAATAAGCTGTCGGAAATATTTCGCATATCTGATGATCTGTGAATTATTTTTTAAAGGGATTAAAACAAAAAGGAGCAAATATATCACTTTCAAGTTTGGCCTTTTAAGCAGCAGTAGACATTGTAAAAATTAATTATGTAAATAACACACGTCTAATTTTTAACTCTGTTTCTAAAAAACTGATTTACGAATGTTTTCAGAATGACCATAAATAGTTTTTTAAGATCATATAGGTAGTGACTTTTACTGAATGTGTCTTAAATCTTTTATTAGGGTCAAGAAGGGCTTAGTGTGGGTTAACCGCATGTTACATAATAAAAGTAATAAAGTACCTTTTTTAACCAAATGTGCCTACATAATAATAGAGCAATTCCATATGAAAGCGATCACCTTTTGGACGACCCCTCTCCGATTCTAAAATAAATAGTCTCAATCGATTGCCCAGCAAAAAATAATGTACCTAAATATTTTATTTTTTTTTTATAGTGACTGGTTTAGTGGTGGTGTACACCACTGTCATGTGACAAAATTGAAGAATTCTTCATAAGGGACCTCATTGAAAGTTGTTTTAAAAAACTACTAAAGCGATCGCAACGACTGATAGCTCGTTGGAAAGGTATTGGGCTTTAATTGAAAAATAAAATTTTCCTAATTTTTATCAGAAATTTACCTTTTTTCCCATGAAAATTAAATTTTCCGATTTTCCACAGAAGCTCCTAAATTTTCCGGCTATTTTTTTTTTTTGGATTCCTCATAATTTTTGCTTTAAGAATCAGCAATAAAAAAATGGGCCCGACTCCTTGTTTGGACAGGAGAGGAGCATTTAAGAGACCACCTTGTTCTCATTGTTTTTATATTTTTTATAATTGAATTATTTGTAATTATTTAACATTGTTTTATTTTATTATTAAAAATACATTTTAAAAATTATTTTACAGTTAAAAATACATTTATGAAGAAAAAATCTTTCTTATTTTGCTGCTTATACTTAATTACAATATTTATTAAAAATTTCAATTGTCTTGGCATCATTATAAAATTAAAGTAACTTTAAATTTAGCACGTCGGCAGACGAAGAGTACCGCTTTACATTAATTGACATATCAGAAATATTTGGTATGAAGCAATGAAACTTTTGCGTTCCAGTTATAGATTTGACATTATTATATCTGTTTTGAATTCGTCGCTCCATGGCATCGTGTTCTTTTTGAGTGCATAAAACTGTGTTAATGGCAATTTCCTTGCTTTGAATCCACGAAAACAAATGTTGTACATTTAAGATCTGGTCAGTATATGGCCTTTGCAAACTTGCCTTAGTCGCCATGCGTTTTAGGGTTCCCCCTAACGCATCGCATGGGCCCTTACCGTGGGACGTCGCAAAAAAGTGCCACTCGACCTTGCAGTTTTGTTCTTCTTCAATTATGCAAAGATTGTAAAAATTTTTTTTATTCTTGTACTGAGAAGCCGCGCCGTCTGAGAAAAACGTTACTTTGTCGATTGCATCGAATTTTGATCTTAAGAATTCAAACAGTTTCATTTGAAATAAATAAACGGACACATAATTATGAGCTAAACTCTCCGCGACAACAACAAGGCTTACGGTCTGTAGTTCGTTATCTTCGTTTTTGAAATAAATGCAAAAAGGATGCACCGTGCACTGGTCGTTTGCCCAGTGATAAGCCTGAATTTCATCCTGAACGAGAAAAGTGTAATTCTCGGCAAAGTCGCTTATCAC
Organism: Leucophora obtusa; assembly: GCA_949987735.1. Lineage (NCBI taxonomy): Eukaryota > Metazoa > Arthropoda > Insecta > Diptera > Anthomyiidae > Leucophora > Leucophora obtusa. Next base: position 247,997,781 of record OX465295.1, read on the forward strand.
AATGAATTCATTTTGGGCTAATTTCTCCTTACTTTCCTTTAGAAATTTCGATTTCATCTCTGATATGAAATGGTGCGCCTTCAGTTCATTCAACTTTAATCCGAATTCCTCGATGAATTCCGGAATCTGCTTTACCACGGTCTCAAGGGAACATCTGCCGCTGCTAATTATCCACTGTTTGAAATGCACCTCTTGAATTAACAGCTGTTCAAACTTTTCCGCCAAATATTGCTCTAGCTCGTCAATCCTCGGACAATTGTCGCATTTGGACAGATGACAATTTTCCGTGGGGTATGCGCACAACGACTTCGACAGGAGGTCCCTATATGTTTCAATTTCACCGTGAAATACTTTCAATTTCTTGCATGGAAAGAACATTAATTTGATGTTTTGATGAAACATGCAAACGCAGACTGAATGCGTTCCGTGCCTGTCTAATGCCAGCACGCATTCTTTTGGTCGTAGGATGGCAAACTTAGAAAATCCCACTTTTTCTGCTGGGTATTTCTCTTTGAACTGATGGTATGCTTCGGATAGATAATCTGCGCTGCTTGTGTACTTTTTCTCCATCTTCACGTGTGATAACATAGTCACGTGTACCTGGGCAGGCGCGGCTGTTGTCATCATTGCAGTAAAAATCTTGAATCAATTTCACCGTTGCTTCGCTGAGGGTCCTTGAGCCAAATTTCTTGGTGGGAGTCGCCAATATGCCCTTCTGTCGAACTAATTCTTTGCTTCTTCTCGCGATGTAAAAAGATGTTTGAAACTGTTCAGAAATCTTGCGTATAGACCATGATTGAGGCAGCACAGATAAAATGAGATATTTCTCCGGAAAAGTGGTCGCTAAATTGAATTTTCTTTTCAACTGCTCAATCATTTGTTTGCCGTCATCAACGTCATCTGCTTGACTGCATTCGTTATCAGAGCCTTCATCAAATATTGTCGCGATTGCACTCATAACCTTGCCTTTTTTCTCATTCCTGTGTTTTTCACTTCGCAACTTTCTTTTTGTAATAGGCGATTCACCTAAAGTGGTAATAGCCTCATTCAAAGGACTCAAAGACATATTGACCATCGGAATGTCTGCCTCACTATCAGATGAAACATTTTGTTCAATTGTCATTTCCCTCTCGGATTGTGGTTGCATTTGTTTCAATGCATTTGCTTGTTGAGACAAATCGATTTTACACTTGGGGCAAATGAATTCTGCTTCTTCACCGTATTGTATATTTAATTCATTCATGTATCGCTTCGAAACACCAGTTAATTTTAATACTTTTATATTTTTCGAACGATGTCCACTCTTGTTAAACGGATTGCAGCAAAATTTATTCATTTCACTTTAAATTGTCTTTACAGCTTCACTCTTTACTTTACAAAAAAAACACTTTAACACTTTCACGTTTAGTATTCAACTAAAATTTGACTCAGAGTGTGTGAAGTATTTATATTTATTTTTTGGTAAAAAATAGTTAAAAAATAAGCGATATTTGCTTTTCTTTAATAGGAAAATTTGCGTGAACTACTGGTCATAAAATGTTTTTTAAAGAGGGACTTAATTGGTTACTGCCAATAAGCCGACCACAGGTCATAAAATGTTTTGTAAATTTTTTAAATTAACAGGTAATAAATATTTCGCCATATTTATGGAAAATCCGTGTTTTATGACTTGTTTCTGCAGGTGTCATTTTAGGCGAAATATTTATTACCTGGTAATTTAAAAAATTTACAAAACATTTTATGACCTGTAGCCTCAGTCGGGTTTGGTGTGCCATTACATGCCACTGCTGCTATTATCCATGGATTTATGGCCGATCTTGTGAAGGCAGGCAGACCATATTCACTACACACTCAACTTGGGGCTCTTAAAAAAAATTGATTTTTTCTTCATAAATGTATTTTCAACTGTAAAATAATTTTTAAAATGTATTTTTAATAATAAAATAAAATAATGTTAAATAATTACAAATAATTCAATTATAAAAAATATAAAAACAATGAGAACAAGGTGGTCTCTTAAATGCTCCTCTCCTGTCCAAACAAGGAGTCGGGGCCCATTTTTTTATTGCTGATTCTTAAAGCAAAAATTATGAGGAATCCAAAAAAAAAAAAATTAGCCGGAAAATTTAGGAGCTTCTGTGGAAAATCGGAAAATTTAATTTTCATGGGAAAAAAGGTAAATTTCTGATAAAAAATTAGGAAAATTTTATTTTTCAATTAAAGCCTGATTCAATACCTTTCCAACGAGCTATCACTCGTTGCGATCGCTTTAGTAGTTTTTTTTTAAAACAACTTCCAATGAGGTCCCTTATGAAGAATTCTTCAATTTTGTCACATGACAGTGGTGTACACCACCACTAAACCAGTCACTATAAAAAAAAAAAAAATATGTAGGTACATTATTTTTTGCTGGGCAATCGATTGAGACTATTTATTTTAAAATCGGAGAGGGGTCGTCCAAAAATTTGCCAATTTTGATCGTTTTCATATGGAATTGCTCAATAACAAAAATAAGCCAGCTGTTAATTTTTATCTTTTAAACATAATATTAAAAAAACTACCTGTTAAATTCTACCTCTCCACCGGACAACAGAAAAGCTTAAAATTTAAAATTCTTTATTGATAAAATTCTTCAATTATTTTTTTGAAAAAAATACTTCATAACTTTTAAATAAAACTCTCTATGATATTTTTTTAAATTCAGTAAAGAGTTTTAAAGATAAAATTCTCTATGGAATAGTGTTTTGAATTTTATGGAGTTTTATTTTTCTATAAAAAAATATACATAAATGTATTTAAAATTGGTAAAATTTTAAATTTGTGATAAAGATTAGCATGTAGTTAACAAAATTTTATATTAAGAGTAGTTCTGAACATTTTGTTTCCTTCATATAATAATATCACGACATGCTTTTTCGCATTTAGCCATTATTTTTGAATTTTTTAAGTGAGGTTTTTTGAAATTTATAATCAAGAGACCATAATACTTTATACAAAAGTGTGGTAATTAGTTTGCAAAAATATTTTAATAAAAAAATTTTGAAAAAAGAAAATGTTTGCATCAATACATTCGTTTGCAGAATGTAAATCGATGATTAAGTTTTCAAATTAATCTCTTGTACCATAAAGCCTTTTTCGCGTTCCGCTATATTTTGCAATTTTTTAAGTGCAGTTTTTTAAATTTATAATCTAGGAACTAAAATACCAATTTCTTATACCAAAGTTTGGAAGTTCGTTTACAATAAAAAATTCGCGAAAAAATATTTCGCAAAAAGGAAAATATTTGCATTAATATATTCGTTTGCAGAATGTAAGCTGACTAAGCTTGTTAATGAATATTTTGTACCATAAAGGCTTTTTTGGCGTTCCGCCATTATTTTGAAATTTTTTAAGTGCGGTTTTTTAATTCATAATCTGTTAGCAAAAAAATTCGCAAAAAAATTTTTGCAAAAAGGAAAATGTTTATATCAATATATTCGTTTGCAGAATGTAAATCACTGAATAATCCTTTTAGCAAATATTTTGTACCGTAAAGACTTTTTTCGCGTTCCACTATTATTTTGCAATTTTTTAAGTGCAGTTACTTTAAATTCCTTATATAGGAAGTATAATAATAATATTTTAATAAATATTTTGCACCATAAAGACTTTTTTTCGCATTCCGCTATTACTTTGCAATTTCTTGAGTGCGCTTTTTTTAAATTCATATTCTAGGAACTATAATAACCATTTCTTATAAAAAAAGTTTGGTGATTAGTTTGCAAAAAAAATTCGCTAAAAAATTTTGCAAAAAGGAAAATGTTTGTATCAATACATTCGTTTGCAGAATGTAAATCGCTGAATAATCCTTTTAGCAAATATTTTATACCATAAAGACTTTTTTCGTGTTCCGCTATTATTTTAAATTCATAATCTAGGCGCCCTATGCTCCAGTGGGAGTTAGAGGAATATATATTGTTACGAAAATGGCTTGGCCTAGTATAGAAAAGTCTGGACTTTTCTAGAAGAAAATAGCCCAAGAGACGGGATGGACAAAATACATCAATCTGACAACATAGTACTACATTTAATTATACACCTAAGAATATGCTATGGTTAATTACGCATTAGAATTGTATAGCTGGTTAATAATAAGTGTTTGTGTGTATGTATAATGTCAAGCCTAATGTAGAGTTATATTGTATAGTTGGTTAATGATAAATGTTTGTGTGTCTGTATAGTCTCTAAGCGTGATGTAGACTTATTATAAGTGTTTGTGTGTTTGTATATGTTAAGACCGCGCGTGTTAAAGTTAGTAGCGCTCTAGTAATGGTCATAATAGAGAGAGTTTGTAAATAAGTAATAGTGTGTAAATAAATAAGAGCGTCTAAGCTATTTCAAACTTTTGTGTATTCGTGTTTTGGTTATTGGCTAATTGGTTGTTATTATCGCTGTGACAGCACCAGGACTGTTTATCTAAGGGAGATAAACGAACGTTTTGTAAGGTAAAACGTAATAATTGGTGTCAGCGTTGGAACTGGTTATTTTGATTGCAATAGAAAAGAATCCGGTTTATTTAAGGGAAATAAACCAACGTTTTTAAAAAGTAAAAACGTAACAATATATAATCTAGGAATACTAACACCCATTTTTTATAAAAAAGTTTAGTGGTTAGTTGCAAAAATAATTCGTAAAAAAAAATATTTTGCAAATAGGAAAATTTTTGCATCAATATATTCGTTAGCGGAGTATAAATCGTTGATTAAGTTTTTTAATTAATTTTTTGTAGCATATACTATTTTCCACAATTGCGCGTTTTTAATATAAGCAACGAGCATAGAATCTCAAGAGGATGCATGTGTCTCTTTCTCTATTAACTGGCTCTGGCCGACATTTCAGGAAATTTTATTAGAATGTGATAGGTTAAGTTTTATTGTTAAATTTTAATAAATATTAAAAATTGTTTCAATAAATATGCATAATATGAAAAAATATAATAAATATGCATAATATGAAAAAATGAAGAAGTTAATGCAATTTAACTTCTTCAAATCTCAGCCAGAGCCAGTGAGAGAGCGCATAACAGTACGTGAGTATCTGATATAAGGTATTAATTTATCGTTCAAATCTGTGAACACCATAAAAACTAAAGAACGCGAAATAGCGGATTTAGTAATATAGTTTGTATATTTAGTTTTTTATTTTACTACATTTAAATTCATCAAGAATGCTAATGTACGTTATACTAATTCTGTACTATAATTATAAGATTTTAAATCTTGTTGTACAGAAAATCAAATCAAATAAAATAAATAAATAAATTTCTTATTCAGTTTATCCACCAAACAATTATTCAAAGAGCTATTTTGCGAAATTTGCATATAAGACGCCATATAAAAATATTAATTTATTTATAAAATTTGCAAACACCGAAAAAATTAGAAAAAAATGCGAAATTGCTGGTTTGATTTCAAGTTTTGTGTATTTAATATTTTTTATTGTAGATGTTTGGGTTTTAGTTTTTTCATTTTGAATTTTTCAAATAACTATTCAAAGAATTATTCAAACATTTGTTAAAAATAAAATTCTCTAAATTTTGAGATTTTTATTTTTCAAATTTAAAATTCATACATTTTTGGGAATTTAATTTTAAACAAAAATAAAATTTCAAACATTTATGGATTTTTAAATAAAATTCAGAATTTTTCCTTGTCTGCTCTCCACCCACTTTTTGAAGTCAAGTGTCATAAAATAATAAATAAACTGGTATTTTGGAGAATGCCCATAAAATATTTCCACATGATTCAAAAACTTGTCTCTAGGGCACCTGTTGTTTTGACAATAAAAATCACATTTAGTATTACGTACGCTCAAAACTACTTATAGGATTGACAAAAAAGCCTCAATGAAAGGCAGATAAAAGACTTAGGAAACATTTTGGCGTTGGAAAATTAATGGCAGTCGGGCTCACATTGCACCCCTCCAGAAACCAGCAGCGAAATCAATCAAATGAAACATGTTTCATTAATCCAATGAAACCGTTCTTTGGGGACTTTCCAATGAAAAAGTTCATTGTATTACTGAACAAATTCATTAATACTATGTACAAAATTCTATCAGTGTAATTAGGTATGTTACATAACGTCGGAAAGGTTAATTTGTCTAGTTTCAGCATAAGTTTTATTTTTAAGGTTTTAGAAATACTTACACACAAATAGAAAAAATTCAAAATATTGCATATGCTAAACATTGAAAACCCCTCGTTTTGAGTTAGAAATTATTTTTTTTTATACATATCCCACTCGCATCCCACTAACCGACCAAAACTACCTTAAAGGAAAAGACCTAAGCTTTCTTTTGAGCCAAAAAATTAAAAAAAAAATTTTATTAAAAAAAATATTGAAAAAAATTTTTTAATTTAAAAAAAAAATTTTCCAAAGATTGCAGAAATTGCTATATAATTTACTTGGGACAAATTTTGCTTACACCAATAGGTAATAAGTAACATGGATGAGAACTATTTGGCCAAAATGTCAAATATTGACCCCCTTTAACTCAGAAACTTTTTTACCGATCTTGTTGAAAATTTGTGTCTAAACTACTATCCAATAGGACTAACCTTGTCATCCAAATCGGAAGACATCGATTTCAAAAGTTGGGTCACTTGACATGAAATCCCCCATATGTATATATAAAAAAATGTTGAGAAATTGCTTTTTATGTACCTGTGAAAATAGTACTGAAAACAATATTGAATTGGAGTGCACATTTTACACTTGTTTAATAAGTACTTTTCTTAAAGAGAATAAGGAACAATATCCCGCAGTAACAAAGTGGTGTTTTTATGCCACTCAACTTTCATATCAAAGAATAGCTCAACGGTAGAGCGCTAGACTAGCAATCGTGAGCAGAGATACAAGCCGGTCGATTCTGTCGGCTGGCGCACAGTGCTTTGATCCCATATAACGATTGGACAAAAATAGAAGGAAGGAGACAGAGTTTTGAAATTTGGTACACTGACATAGAACCCCATAGAACTGACATAGTTAAGAAAAATTTAAATTTTTGGAAATATCGGAACTTATATAAAATACTATGAGGAACATTTTTGTGGAACATTTTAACTCTCTAAATCTTCCACTTAAGGGTCGTTTTTGTCCCTTTTTAAAAAGGGGCTAACAAACTCCTTTTCATTGAAGAGTTAGAGGGTTAGAATGTTCTATAAAAATGTTCCTGGTAGTGTTTTTAGCGGTAATACTTTCGTAAATTTGCTCCCAAAGTTTAAACATAGATTATTTTTTTTTTTAATCAGCTGGTAATTTAATTAAAAAATTAAATATATGTAGCTTTTATTATGTGAATGAGATATAAAAAAGAGCCTTAAAAATCATTTTTTTGATTTCTATAAAAAATTTGGTAGATATTTCTTTAAAATATAATAAGCAAAGGTCTATTCCTAACAAAAAAATAATAATATGAAAATCAATTAACATAATTTTTTTTAATATCCCAGCAAAATATTGGTAATGACACCTCATTGCTGTCTGCATTACCAATAATGATATATCATTACCTTTTGCATTATTTTATAATATGAAATAATGACTTCCTAATAACGGCCTATTGTAGTTATTGCTTTTAAATATAAAAGTATGACTTACTCGCAATAGTTTAAATAAGTACTATTTACAAAGTTAAATTTTATACATTTATATTTATTACATGTAAATATGTTTTGTGTTAAATTTTTATGACGAGTACTAAAATTACACACTAGGAAAAACTTTAAATTCTCTGAATGTATTTCCTGAAACTAATAGTATTTATGTAACTCCTTATTTTTAAGAATCAAGTAAGCAGTCGGATAACCACTTATAATTCAACTTTTTGTAAGCATGTATGTAACCACTTATTATTCAAAATCTCGTAACTACTTATTTCTCATTTTTTCGTAAGCGAGCAGGTAAGCGTGACTACTTATAAAAACGACCACGCCAAACAAAAATAATGAGTTTAGACGCCAAAAAATAAGTTGTGCGGAGCTATGAATTTCTATTATATAACCACTTATTTGGTAATGAAAGATTTTGCTGGGATATTATCAAACTTTGGTAATTTTTAGGATTCTAAACAAAAATTAGTTATATTTAAGGATTTATTAATGAAATAGATGATGTGTTTTTGCCAAATTTTATACTTTTTTTAAAAAGATAATATTACCTAAATTTTTCCAAGAAAAATTATAACTTTTTATTAAAATCTAAGAAAGTTGAAAACTTTTTTGTAACCCATAAAAGATGAAATTACAAAAATACATATTTTGACACTTGGGAAACAAATTTTTTTTTATAGTTAAGTTAAGAAATTGGTTCTTTTCTTTATTTTGTCTCATATAAAATTGTAAGATCATGACAAAAAATTTTAAAATTTTAAAATCAATTAACATAATTTTTTTTAAAGCTCAATTTAACTTTTGATATTTTTAGGCTCCCAGCAAAAATATTGTAAAAATTCAAAGATTAATTTGATATGTTAATTGTAGATTTTTTACAATTTTATTATTTTTAATTGATTTGAATATATTCAAATATTAAAAAAAAAATTTTAAACATACCTCTAAAAATTAATTTTTACCAATTTTTTTTGTAAGATCCAAAAAATTCATCTTTTTTCATTACATTCTATGTTAAAAATTTAGCGACTTCAGCGACCTCTAGTGTAGACAGAATGTGTTATACCAGAAAGTATAATATTTACAATATTAAGAAATTTTAATATATGAATTTTGTCTATGCGACAAAGTACTGTGCGACTGCCCTCCAGGACATTTTACAAAAATTGCTAATTTTGTCAAAAATTAAACAAAGTTTGTATTTTTTAATCAAATTTTACACAGTTTTCCGAAAAACAACACTTCAATTTGGTCAGACTATCTTTACATTTGTTTAAAAACTCTTTAACCCTTAGTGGCCTGGGGTCAGAAAAGACCCATGAAACTTAATATTAATTACGACTACGTGATTGTAAAGCCATTAAATTGATAAAAAAAAAAGTTATCAACTGGATAAAAATAATTATTTTATGTAACGTAATCCAGATGGGGTTAATTTTTATACTTTTGGCCAAAAACGCCCCACTAGGAAATTTACAGAAGACTTCGAAAACATATTTTATTGTTTGCTTCATTTTCATTACGTTTATGTAGCAGACTACATTTAATATGAGATTTTGATGCTTCAATTTGCATTGCACTACACCACCACTTTCTAAAGAAAACTGATGATGGGGACCTGGAAAATCCCCGAAACGATCGTCTTTTCATTCCTGAAAGTGTAGAGGTTTTTTCAAAGTAAAAACTCTGTGAAGTATTCGTCAGGAGAGTATCCTGATGAAGAAAAATAGCAGATTTTGGAAAAAGTTCTTATTATGTTAACTCATAATAAAGAAATTGGCCTCGAACTGAATTAATAAATTTCTAAATAATCAACAGACCTGGGGGTTAATCATTACATTTTGTAATTAATTACACATACAATTACACCATTACATGTAATTTTAATTGAAAAAAACTCAATTACAATTACATATTATTTGTAATTGTAATTGAAAAATTTCAATTACACATTACATGTCATTGTAATTGAAAAAATGTAATTATATGTAATTGAAAACGAAGTGCTTCAATTAAGTAATTATAAAAAAACTAAGTAACTATGTCTTTTTGTATGCATTTATTGTGGAAGAAGTAATTAATTACAAAAATTATCACCCGACTAAAAGAGTTTTCATATAATCTTATATGATTTGATATAATTATAAATGTTTATATGCGTGGCTTTATATAATCATATTCATTTATATTAACACTTTGGTTTCCCTATTAAAAAAAATTAATTATATGGTAGTATATAACTTAATGTGATCCATATACCATTTCATCCGAAAAATGGACCGATATAATTGTGTCAGTTGGTTATCACTTTTTATCTAATTGTATCAGTTTAGATCTTAACTGATTAGATTATATATTAAGCATATGAAATTTTATCTGATTTTTGACCTGATAAAATTTTATGGGCTTATGTCGCATGGTATTAGTTTAGATCCAAATTGATACATTACTGTACAAACTTATATAGTTATATCTGAATTTTGACCTGATGCAATTAGATCTGCTTTAAAACTTTGATACAATTATATAAGGCAAATGTCGTATACAAATATATTTTATTTATATAAAATTGTACCAACATCGATCTAAACAGATACCATTAGATATAAACCGCTAAAATTGTATCAGGTCAAAAATTGGATATAATTTCATCTGAATAATGCATAATTTTATTAGTTGAAATCTAAACTAATACAATTAGATAAAAACTGATAAACAACTAACACAATTACATCGGGCCATTTTTCGGATGAAACAGTATATTTATACAGATATAACTTAATCGCATTTTATACGACTATATGTAACTGTTTTTACTCGGGTTTATAAATATATTTGATATGACGTTATATATAATCATATGCGATTTGGTCTCCAGCCATATATAAAGAGATGAGCGATATAGTTTATATATAATGGCGTATAAGCTTCTATAAACAATTTTATATAAAAATATACAACAAAGTTAATAGAAATTTGTATTAATTTTATATATAATTATATCTGACATGATATCTAATTATACAAAATTTTCTAAAGTTTAATTGCACTATAAAAATTAAGAAAAAACTCAGAAATTGTGGATCTGGTTTCGAAGTTTGCACTTAAATTAATGTTTATAATTGAATTTTACATCTATTTTTCAAATATTTAGCAAAATACTCTTTATTAATATAAAAATAATTTTAAAGAAATAAATAAGGAAAACATTTTTTTTTCATTGTGGAATTAAAGGTCGAAAGAATTATTTTTAAATTTAAAAATAAAAATTGGACAAACATATGTTGAAATAAATATGGTTTAAGTTCAGTTATTTTTTCCGTGAAAAAAAAAATTAATTGTGAAAGTTAATTTTTTTAATTTATAAGAACGACACACATTTTATAAGAAAGACCAAAACTCTAACCTAGAAAAAGTTGTTCCGATAAATTTTTGTAATGTTGAGTTAAACTGAAAATTAATTTTTTCAGCTATTTCCAAGTTTATTAGCAAACATTTTACTGAACAACTTTTTCTCGTTTCGGTCTTTATTGAAAAAAAAAAACAAAATAAACCACATTTCAAAAGAAGGATTTCAGTTACAAACTGCATTATTCTAAGTTTAACGACAATCTGCGCTTTAAAAACGGCCTAAATCGCATTCGATAATCATTTCAAAAATATTTCCATCAATAAAATTTTTCTGTAAATAACCAAGATCGACCAATACCCACTTTGTTAGCCAAACTGTTTTGTCGGGCATTACCCAGCAAAACCACACATTACCAAATAATGGGTAAAGTAATGTATCGCCATAGAGTTGGACTGGTTACTTTACTGATGAATTTTACAGGCGATGAGCCTCAATGTAATGTGTCATTGTTACCAGTATACTTACAATAAAATGAAGAGTAATGGGTTACCTAGTTGCAGATAGATATTAAAAAAGTAATTTGTTACCCATATGATTACGAAGAGGCTGAGAATAATTGGTTACGCATATAATTATAAGGACTGAAATAGTAATTAGTTACCCTATAAGTACACAATTTAAATAAAAAATTAGAACAATGTATTTTGTAATAGTAATTACTTTATATTTATTTATAATGCATTACGTAATCAACATTCGGTAGCCCATTACTTAATGTTTCAAAATAATGATACATGTATGCAGTATACATTACAAAGTAATGCATTATGTAATCAACTATAGGTAACTCATTACTCTGTGTTTCTAAATAATGCTCAAGGTAAGGATTATACATTACAAAATAATGCATTATGTAATAAATTTTCGGTAACTAATTACTTTATGATTCAAAATAATGATGAAGGTAAGGAGTATTCATTACAAAGTAATGCATTATGTATCCAATTATCGGTAATCAATTACTTTATTTTGAACAATAATTATACTTGTAAGGAGTACACATTACAAGGTAATGCATGAGTTTGTCGCACCGATTACCAAAGTTTTGCTGGGTAGTTTTTAATATGAATATTTAATTATTATTTATTTTATTATTTGAAAATTTTCATCAAATTATACGAATTTATATATAATTTGATGCAGTTAGATAGACCCATTTTTCGGATCAAATTGTATCAGGTTAGATAACAGGCTTATCTCTCTTGATATAATTATATATTCCAATATTCGGATCAAATTAGATATGGACGTATATATGGGTTTATATATGGTTTCTTTTTTTTTATTTTTTTTTTATTTTGGTGATATGTGATTACATAACATCTTTTTTAGTCGGGCAATTACATAGAACAAAATTAAAATAATAACAACAATTATAATTAAATAAGGTGCTTTATTTTAAAACGAAAACAATGAAACACGTGTTTCTTAAATTTAATTTTTTGAAATTACTTTATGCAATCGTTAACCTTTTTAACAAGCATTGTATAAACAAATTTGAAACCCTCCCATTATTGCTATTTATGTTAACTTTACCAATCCAAAACACTTCAGAATTCTTTTTTAAAAATTTTTAGTTAAAAAAAAATTTTTTTTGAAAATGTAATTGAATTCGGTTAAATTGGAAGTAATTAATTACTGCTTAATTACAATTACTTGTAATATGTAATTGAACATTTTCAATTACAATTACTTGTAATGTGTAATGAAATTTTTTTATTTACAATTACAAGTAATTGTAATTGAATTTTTTCAATTACAATTGCATCTGATTGTAATGGTAATCGATCCTCAATTACAGTTACATTTTTTGTTATTGGGGATACCTCAATTACACATTACATGTAATAATAATTGTAATTGAAATGTAATGATTAACCCCCAGGTCTGTTAATCAATTAAAAAGGTCGAAAAAAACAATTTTTATTTTTTAAATAAAAATTAAAAACCAACATTATTACAATATTTTGTTAATTTATACATTTATAAATATATATGGCACTATATATAGTAGCATATATTATCATATCTGCAACTGTATTAACAATTTTGATCACGAGGTACCGTGAAAAAAATCTTTAATACAGCTGCAGATATGATAATATATGCTACTAAATACAGTGCCATATATATTTCTATATGATATTATTTAAGCAATATATTAGCATATTGTTATATATGGTGACATTTAAACAATATATGGCCATATATGGTACCTCATGATCAAAATTTTTGATACAGCTCCAGATATGATAATATATGCTACCATATATAATTCCATATACTTTGATATATCCTATCATTTAAACAACCCGAGTAAAAATAGTTAAATACCCGATTAAAACAAATGATATGGTAACATATCTAATTTAATGAAATACAATAACTAATCAGATACAATTTAATCCGAAAAATGGTGAATACAATTGTATCTACGTGGATCAAATTGGATTAATTACTTTAAATTATATATAATTTAATCCGCATTTTGACCAGACATTATTGTATTAAATAATATCTTAATAGTTAAAATTTGATGCAATTTGATCAAAATTTTCGAATTTCTGTTTTTATTAAATATTGCACTGAAAAACAATGGGGGATTCACGTAATGTTTCGTGTATCGTGTAAACTTAGAAAATGTAGTAACTTTTAGAGTCTTTATGTGAAACTGCATACATAAAAAGTATCTACACCGATAAAATTCTATAGTAACGTAGCTACCAAAATCTGTAGTTAAATAGAAATAAATTTAAAACAACTATAATAATCAGTTACAGCTATGGACTTAGTTAACAAAAACTATTTTGATACCCTGTATCAAATTTTAAAATTACAAACAAAATTTCATAACCAAATTATTGAAAAAAGTCAAAAGGAAAAATTTTAAATTTGATTTCAAATTTTAAATGCAGTAATTAAAAAATTGGTAAGTTTGGCTTTTTAAATTGTTTATGTCTCATTTCATGAAATTATATCAATATAAATTAATTTTACAGAATCGTGAATTACAATCTATTAGACAAAATCAACCATCCAAAAAGACATTTTCATAAAATAATTCCAAATCAAGCATCCAAAAAGAAATTTATAATAAAAAATTTTGTAGCATTATATCCCGTGACCAACATCAATGACAAAAATTGCAATTTGGATTTTTTCAATATCAATAGCAACTCAAAGTATTAATATATTTTATAATTATAATATTTTTACTGCTGTTAACACAGTACAACAAAATAAGAAAAATTTGATGCATCGGGATTGCGACACATAATTTCTAATAGATTTCGGGACGGAGATCACGACTATGGCCCTAGAATTTTAAAGTTAGCTATAGTTTAAGAAATATTTGCAAAAACTTTTTTCTAGGAAAACTAAATTTTTTAATAAACTTTTTGCAAAAAAATATAAAATTCAAAGAAATAACGCTGTTTTTGCAACATTTTAAAATGATGAAATATGCTTTTTAATTTAATATATTGCACGTTTTCACAGCTGCGATAATATTCCCTATATTTAAAGTTGAAATTTCTCTTTTTTCACGGTTTCGTTAATAAATAATCTGCGATGAAAGGAATATCCAATATTTGAATTTGTACCTTTAGTAAACATCTCTTGTTACTTAATCTATCAAAAAAATTTGGCATTTTCTGTTTTAATTTGAAGTTAATATTGACTAAAGATGAAAAAGACTGACTTTTTTAATACCTAAAAATTAAGGAGCCTGTGACAAATCTTAAAACATAAAACCCAGATAAAACCATTCAGAAATATAAAACACATATTTTTTAATCAATTTCAACAAAGTTATAGATAATTAACGTGCAAATTTCGAAAAAATAACGATTTTAAAATACGCATGTCCAAAAATGTACTTTATTTCATTTTGTCATAGTAAATTCATATAAAATTTATTTGAAATAAAAAAGATGTAAAATGTGTATTTCAGATTGAATTTTCTGCAAATGTTGATGCAGAAGTTGTGATTATTTTGATAAATAGAATTTAGTGGAATATGAATTTACATCATATATAAAGATTTTGAAAATCGGACTAAGGGATTTTACTATATTTGCAAAATGAGAAAATAAGTGAAGTTTTAACTTTAATTGCAATTATATCCTAGATCCTTTACCTAATCAAAATAAGTTGGTATGTTTCTAAAAGCCCAAAGTCTATATTTTTAAACCATATTAAAAATTATCCGTGGTTTAGTCAGATATATGAATAAATAAGAAATTTTAACAAAAAGGTTGCCTTTTTGCTAAAAGTTAAATTTGCATATATTTCAAAAACTAGAGCTAATTTTGATATTTGGTGTTCACATTCGTGATAGTCATCCTAAAACCTATCAGCATTCATATGTCGCATGCCCGATACATTTTTAGTGTTGTACTGTGTAATTAATAAAAAATAAAAAGAAGTTGCTAAATTTTTAAAAGAAATTATCTTAAATTACAATATTATTCAAATTGGTGGTATTTTACTATTCTTAAATTCCATTAAATTTCAATTAGGAAATCATTGTTAGTAACTCAGTTTATAGTTGAATTGTAAATATTAAATAACTTAGTTGAGACCAACTAAATCAATTCAACTATATATTAGTTAGGGGTATTTCACCTATAAGATAGTTGAAATATTCGTAACAATCAACTAAGGAATCTTTTGGGTGTACTTATTAATCAGTACTAATAGGAGCTATAGTATAGTTCAAGAATAATCCATAAAATAAAAAAATTCTAAATAAAATGGAATTTCAAATAATTTTCCATAAAACATTACTGGATTTTTCACTGAAGGTGAGATTTTCATTTTGAAAATAAGAAAAATTCAAATGAAACTTTAATTTTTGGGCTATTCATTTTAAAATGAGAAAAATACATTAAGTGTGTAATTTTGTAAAACGCAACGCTTTGCGTTGCGTTGATTTATGTGTAAATTGTTATTGTTACAAAAACAATTTGTATGGAAAACAACGCAACGCAAAGCGTTGCGTATTACAAAATAACCCCCTAAAATTCTGATAACAAATTTGACAAGAGTTTTTAATAAAATTAAATGTCATGAAATAATCGTTTAAAACTGTTTTAAATTTTTAAATTATTACACAAACTTTGGTCTGCTTGCGGGTAGACAATTTTTTGTTTTAATTTTCATTTATATTTCATGATATCCTTCAAGCCTATTAATAAATTTGGTGCTACGTTATTCCTAAACCAAAATAATTATTTCGAAGAATTAACTAACTTTTATTAATATGACCCAATATTCAATTTGAAAATAAAATAATCTGTTGTTTCGATGTAAATTTATAACATTTTAAATGAAAATTAATTTCAATTTGAATTTACTAGGATCCCAGCAAAACCTTGGTAATGGGTTTGACCTTTTTCACGCATTGCCTGGCAATGGGTACCCCTTTACCCTTGGTTTTACTTAAGGTACGGTCACATTAGGCAAATATTTGCCAAAAAACGTCAAATATTTCTTTGCCGTAGTCTGACCACAAAATATTTTTGAGGGGCAAACAACAAAACAGCTGATTTTGGGAAAACAAAATTATTTGCTTACAAACAAAAATTTGCCCAATGTGAACATAGTGTGACCACTAAAGGGCAAATATTTTCTTCTTTTTTGGGCAAACAATTATTTGATCTTACAAAATTTTTGCAAGAGCAAACAATGGCAAATAACAGCTGTCTCAAGCAGTGTTGTCAGCTAATAAATCATTAAAATATAAAAAAAAGTCGCTAAATATCTAAAAGCATTAAAATTAAATTTTGTAAACTGCTGTTTCCAAAATGCTCCATTTTTATTTGCATTTAAAAAAATCGGAAAAACTTCGAAAATTTAAAAAAATTAAGAAATCTCAATACCGATAATAGTTAAAAAAAGTTTTTTTCTCAAATAAATGTTTAACTTCATTCTCAAGGGGTTAATTCTTCAGTATAACGATTGGTAAGTCAGGGCTGTTTCACGTAACATTCAAAAAAATTAAGTTTGGGCCCAAATATCTTTGGTGTTTGAAGTGATAAAGACTTGATGTATATATCAAATGAAAGCTTTAAGTCTTAGTAATATATAAATAAGTATAAATTTTATTCCTATATAGGCCTTTTTAAAAAATAGCGTTTCTTAAAAAAAATTAAAATTCCTTCACCGGTTCGTAATGGGTTAATCATAATAATAAAATAATGTCATCCAAAATATTTTTTTATTACCTTTCCAAGGGTATGTATATTATCCCAATCCGACCATAAACGACGAAGATATAGCCAAGTCCATTTTCGAAGTTTACACCGAAATAACTCCCGACATAGGCGTTTCCGCAAAAAATAAATAAATCGTAGGTTTCCTAAAGAAGAGTTCTATCAGTGGTAAAATTTTTGGGTCAATCGGTGAGATGCCCCTTAACTCGACTTTAGCCGTATTAACTAATTTTTTTACGGAATTTTTTCTATTAGTGTAAGAAAACTTCTCCGGATGATATACTTCCTAGTACCAGGTAAAGAGTTTTTTCTGTGTACAATAATTTTTGACAGATAATATTAGACGATTTTGAAATTTGAGAAAGAATTCACCAATTTCAAAATAAAACGTTAAAAGTAAAATATTTGCGATTTTGTCGTTAAAAATAACACCTAGTTGTCAATACTTAAATGTAATCAACAAGTAAACAGCTGTTTCGTCATTTGACACACGAAAGACTATAAAATACAATAAAATAATATTAAATAAAAACAAGTGGGTCATCAGTCGAAAAAAACAAGTAAGTAAAATTATTATATTAACATAAACTGAAAATAATGTGTATATTTTATTGTTATAGAAAATGGAAGATGATTGTGTAGGTCCAGCTATTAAAAAAGCACGAACTAAACCGAAAGTGGTAAGAGATTGGGATGATGAAGATGTCTTCAAGTTAATTTCATTTGTAGAAGACAGGCCGTGCTTGTGGAATGCCCTCGATGAGGGATACCATAATAAAATCTTGCGTGAAAGCGCCTGGCAGGACATTAGTGAAAATTTCGTGTCCAAATATGTCACCACGGATTTAAATGCAAAATGGACGAACCTTCGTATCCAATTTCGAGGTTACGCTGGCAGAGCCAAAACAAAGTCTGGTCAGGGAGCTGTGGAAGCTCCAAAGTGGAAGTATTTTAATGCCATGGGTTTCGTGGGACGAGCTGAGGATCAGCAAACCCAACCAACCACTTCTAATATTGTTTCTGAATTTGAATCAGATAGTAATTGTGAGTTAAAACCCGTGAATATAAATTAAGAGCTAAACTGCAGTGTACGGGCATTATTCCGATCATAAAATTTGTGTCATAGGTGTAAATTTTTGTCGTGAGTGGGCTGTGGCCGATAAACAAAAAATAAATCAGCACAAAAAGTTGTATATTAAGAAAAAATATTTAAAAATCGGGGTTGTGTCCGTAAACTGCAGCTGATCCTAAATAAATTTTTATAATAAAAACACTTATATATTCCCTTTTAGCTCTCGATAACTCTACATCAACACCACCATTGACAACACATCGGCAAGCTGCAACAACACAACGTCGCCCACAAGTTGGAAATGGACAATCAGCAGCAACACAAATTGCAGAAACTATGCGTGAGGCAGTCGTAGCAATGAGAGAAAGAAACCAAAACTCGGGTGATCCAAACACTTCGTTTTCAAATTATTTATTAAGCGAACTTAAAACGCTCAACGACGAAGAAGCATCAACAGTACGTAAAAGGGTAATGTTATTCTTTTTACAGTGCATAGAAGAGGAACGTAATAAAATATTTTAATTATTTTATCTATTATATAAAAACTGCACTGAGAGAAAAGCTTGATAAATTTTCGTCCAATGTAATATTTTTATAAATTGACATGAACCGTTTCATAAACAACAGCAATAATATAATAACCACATCACAGCATAGTGGGGTGTTTTCGAAATATTTTAGAAATTATTCAGATATTTCTTATCAACAGGACGGATTCAGACGAAACTTCACACGCCCACAGCTAACGTAATTCTGAGCTTAAGTTTTGACAGACAACCCCACAGAACGACCGGGAGCTGCGCTACTGGACTCCAAAGTAGGGCACCTGGGGCATGTGAAAATTTTGAAAGCTTACCATTTTTCGATTTATGAACCAGTTTTAAAAAAGGTATTATTTTTACAATCTGCTAGTAAAGCCCTAAAATAAACATGCTTACACATTTGGGACTTCTCTTAAAATATAAAAGTTATTTACATTTGAAATCTTGCATTATTGCAATAACATAGTCCGCCATTTTAAGCGTGAAAAAGATATTGCATTAAAATATGCTTTGTGAAATAAAATATTTAGTTTGAAATATAACTAAAATTTTATAAGATTATCGGACTAGATTAGGCTTTACCATTGGCAAAAAACTGGACTAAGTTATTGCAAAATTATAATTTTCAAATGCGAATAACTTTTATATTTTAAGAGATATCGCACATATGTAAGATGTTTGTTAGGGCTTTACTAGCGGATTATAAAAATAATACCTTTTTAAAACTGGTTCATAAATCGAAAAATGGCAAGCTTTCAAAATTTTCACATCGTCGATGTGCTCTATTTTGGATCGGCCTTCAAGACTTTAGCTCAGAATTACGTTTGGCTGAATTATTTCTAAAATATTTCGAAAACACCCCACTGTGCACGGTCGATATGGATATTTTCTGCACAAATCTAACTGCGTACCCTGTTTTTTTTTTGCTTAATTTAAGTAAACCTAAACAAAGCTACGGATCACCGTGTAAATATTGTAACGTATTTATAGTTTAAGTTTTTCTTGTTTATGTTTTGCTAAGTTTTTTCTTATGTTATATTGATCTCATTTTCTCTTAAATAAAAAGAATGAATTTTTTAATTTGTTAAATAAAATATTTCAAGTATTTTTATTTACATACATTAATTAGGGCGACATTAAAATTGTGAATTTTAGATTTTTGATCGACAGTATGTCCTTAAAATTTTTTCTCTTTTTAATTATTTACATTTTGTTTAAATGGGTAATTTTTTGAGAATTTTGGACCAAACAGACCAATATGCTGGGGTTGCCAGGTTAAAATCAACAACTCGTTATTTTATGGAAGCACCTATATTAGGGTGTCCCTTATAAAGTGTTTGGTCGATTTTCGACACGCATACCCCCCAATTTTTTTACAAATGGTCCCAAATTAACAAAATCGATTTTTTTTTTGGAAAAGTTAACCCGTGCCGAGTTGCGGCCGAAAATGGTTCATTTTGGAAAACAAGTGTATTATTATTAAAAATTCCTAAAATTCGAAATTTTGAAAAATTTAGTATTTTGTTTCATTTATTCATTTAATATAGTCAAAATGATTCAGACATGGAATTTTGACTTCATCGGATATCATTAACCCACTTTAGCCTGGAATCCAAAATGACCCACGAATTTGATAAAAATGATAAAAAACGTGTTTTTTTTAAATTAATTTTAAATAATAATACACTTTTATTCCAAATTGGTCCATTTTTGGTCGCAACTCGGCACTGGTTAATGTTTTCCAAAAAACAAAATAGATTTTGTTAATTTGGGACCATTTGTAAAAAAATTGGGGGGTATGCGTGTCGAAAATCGAAACACACTTTAAAGGGGACACCCTAAACTATATTCGTAAAATATTTAAATATTTTTATACTGAAAGGATACTTCCCCTTCTTCCACAAAATATTTTGAAAATTCCTCTCTTATTGCTGAAGGTTCTTGGCCAATGTAGGAACGGTGAGTTTGAAGATTGTGAAGACAATCGCCGATTTGTTCACTGCGCCATTCACCAGGAATCAGAGTGCCATCTTCAGTATAATGGTCAACAAGATTTGAGTTAAAGTATACAGAACTTTTCCGACTCATTAAAAAGTTGTGCAACACGCAGCATGCGAGGGTTATTCGTCTTACTTTTGATGGTTCAAGGTTTATTGGGCTCCGCATTACTCTAAAACGTGCTGACATAATTCCAAATGCATTTTCTATTATTCGTCTGGCTCTTGACAAACGATAATTAAAAACCCTCTGAATCGCATTCATATTGCGTACACTAAATGGTTTTAATAAATTTGGTGTCAGAGCGAAAGCATCATCAGCAACAAGAACATATGGAACTGGTATAGTTCTTGATGGAAGTGGTATTGGAGGAGGCAGATTAAGCTGGTTTTTGGTCAAAGCTTCGTAGAAAGAACTTTTACGAAAAACTCCACCATCAGATATTCGGCCATTTGAACCTACATCGATGTACAAAAACTTGTAAGCTGCATCGGAAATAGCCATGAGCACAATACTATGTGTTCCTGCAAAATAGTGGAAATTAATGAACTAATATAAAACAAATCGAATTATGTAACTATATCTACCTTTATAGTTGTAGTAAACGCTTCCGGAATGAGATGGCGCAGTCATCACAACATGCTTGCCATCTAACGCTCCAATACAATTTGGAAAATTCCATGTTTGCAAAAATTCCTGGGCAACTGCTTTCCATTCCTCTTTGGTTGATGGTACCTACATTTAAATAATTAAAAACCACACAAAATTCATAACGCATTGTACCTTTAAATACTCCGGCTGTAGAACCTTATAAATGGCATCGCATACTTCAGGAATAATCCCTGAAATAGTATTATGAGGAATACGGAATATGTATTGGAGAGATCTGAAACTTTCGCCAGTAGCCAGGTATCGGAGTGTCACCGCTAAACGTTCAGAGGCTGAAATCGGTTCACGAAGGTTTGTTGTTTGCTTGGTTATAAGCGGTGCCACTAAATTTAGCTACAAAGTAATTAGATGAAAATATTACTGGTTTAAATCTGAAATATACACTTACCAAATAGTCAAAATCAGTTTCGCTCATGCGCAAAAAGTTTTTATATAGAGCTGGATTTTCCGACCGTAGTTCTTTTAACAATTTTGAACAACATCCATCCTCATTCCGACGACGAACCCACTCTTTAACCCATTGTCTTGTTTTCTTTTTATTTACCTTTTCCTCCTCTTCCAAAAGTACCGCAGATGCTGCTCCACAACACAAAAGAAAAAAACTTTCATCATCCTCCATCATGATTTTAATTTTTTTACAGCTTTTAATATTTTGGAAAATATTTTTACGTTTTCTGACAGTTTGATCAAACATTTTTTATTGTCAAATATTTGTTCAAGTGTGACCATAGGGCAAACATGTTTTCCCTCATTTATGTTTTCCCCTATTTGAAACTTGTTTGAACAAACAAAAAGAGGCAAATAAATGTGTGTAGTATGACCACAAAATAAACTCTATATTGCTTTGACAAAATTTTGAGCAAATATGTTCAAACATATTTGCAGCAAATATTTGCCTAATGTGACCGTAGCTTTAGAAACTTTAAGTAATACGTTACTAATATTGTGATACATTTGGAATATGGGAGGTATGAAATAATGAGTTACCGATATGGAGATATATCACTACTTACTTGGAGCCTTTAAAATAATATATTATATTATTATATTATATTTTATAATAACTTATTAATATGGGTAAAAGTAAGAAGTTATTGGTATTGCATAATATAACTACTTATTAGGCGAAAGTACGATTTAATAAAAATTTACTATCTAATTACATTACTCGGATCGGTGTACTTTTAATATTACAAGTAACTACTTATTTCAGTACTTCCTTCGTAATCACTTATTTTAGCCTATACCGGTACGATTTAGGCAACCATTTACCCCCAATGACACCCCCATGTTAAAATAATGTGTTATGCGACCAAAGTGTAAGTAGTTACAATTTTTGGTTTCTTATTACATTTCCCTTTACCTGGTAATAGAAGGTTTTGCTGGGATATTAAGAGTTCATTTAAAAAAAGAATATACCATAGATTATATAGGGAAAATAAATGTTTCTTTTTCAAATCAAGAGGCTAGTTTTGTTGCTATACATATGTGGTACGAAATCCCATACAAAGTCTGACGGCGTATGTTAAGTATTAACTCTTTTAGCATATTTTCAATGTCGATAATGTATGTCATCTGTCAGATAATATCACTCAGATTCATTCAAAAATATTTTACCGGTTTTTCGTTTTCATGTTATTATTTTTTAAATCACTTGAACTTTATATCAAAATTTGTTTTTGTAAAAAAATATTTTTTAATTAAAAATGTGTTGTAATTGATTTCGATAAAATCTTAAATGAAATTTAAATTGAACATGAAACTGGGCCATATTTTGTCTTACATATTAAATTCCATGGTCGAGATCTGATTAAATATGACAACATATGTAAAAAGATATATTTAGATATTGGGTCATATAAAATTTTTTCGAAAGACGAAAATTAAGTCTTATTATATATAGTGCCATACAAAGCAATATATAACGAGATATAATTGTATTAAATAATAAAAAATAATGTATAACCCGTTTTACTCGGGTATAGTTATATATGTGATTAAGTTATATCTGTATAAATATACAGTTTCATCCGAAGAATGGCCCGATATATTTTTATCAATTGTTTATCAATTTTTATCTAATTGTATCAGTTTAGATCTGACCTGATTAAATTATGTGTTAATCAGACGAAATTGTATCCGATTTTTGACCTGATACAATTTTATTGGTTTATATGTAATGGTATCAAGTTTGATCGTAATTGGTTCAATTTTATGTAAATAAAATATAATTGTATCCGACATTTACATTATACAATTGTATCAAAGTTTTAAACTGATATCAGGTCAAAATTGGAATATAACTATATAATTTTGTATACAAATATATCCATTTGGACCTAAACTGATACCATGTGATATAAACCAATAAAATTGTATGAGGTCAAAAATCAGATACAATTTCATCTGATAACACATAATTTAATCAGGTCAGATCTAAGTTGATGCAATTAGATAAAAGCTGATAAACAACTGATACAATTTTATCGGGCCATTTTTCGGATCAAATCGTACATGAATGACTCTAAGTTATATATTACCATATAAAGCTCCATATTATTTTTTTTTCATAGGGAACATACTATATATGTTGCCATTTAAACACTATATTTTCGTATATGGTGCCATTTAAACAATATATGGTAATTAGAGTTGTCCAAAAAACATGAAAGTTGGAATTCGCGATCTCCACAATGTTGCCCCTATTCCTTAATGTCTAAAAACTCTCTGTGCCAAGCTTCAGCTAAATACGCTGTTATTTAGAGGTAGCACAAAAAGTTTTCTTTTAAGAATTAGTAATTTATCTCTAGAGTATTTTATACAAAAAGTAGGGTTGACTTTAAATTTAATTATTTCTTAACCTGTACGCTATTATTTAACAATTTTTTTTTTATCTCGTCTTAATTAATGAGAATATAAGGAATTTGAAATCAAAACTTAAAAAAATTAAGTAACTTTTAAGTAATTCGCGGATTTTTTTAAATTTATATAAAAAAATTCATATTTTAGTCAAATTTTCGAAATTTTCCGAAAAGATGTAATTAAAAATTCAACTTGTTTTTGCCTTGTATGCGCAAATTTCTCAAATCTGATCTTTATTTTAACGCAGATTATGAATCAGCAATCGAAACTTAAAAAAAATGTGTGGTTTATGAATTATTCGCGGTTTTTGAAAATTCAGAAAAACTCAAGTTTTTTGAGATATTTTCCCAATTACCTGTAAACGGTGTTATCGAAAAATGCAATTTGTTATACTTTTGCAATTTACTTACCAAGGACCTTCATTATATATAACACTGATTTTAATTTTAAAAAGGATAACAGATATCCTTGCAAATTAAGTTAAAATTTTACATTTTTTAATATTTCGCTATTATTTAGATTCCTATAATTTTATTGCTTCCAAAAACCCTATCCCACATAATAGTACATTCCACAGATATATATTAATGCAAAAACGAACTTTTCATATTGGTAAATATAAGAAAACATCCTGATCGAAGTTGATCCTTTTTTGTATTAAATTTTAAAATTTCGCGAAATCCGCGACTCCGATTTCAATTTTGATTTCATATTCGTAATTTACACCTAAAAATATATGAGATTTGATATGTCGCGATCATAATAATTATATTTAATTTTTCTCATTTTTTCATTATTTTTAAGTACTACCTCGAAACTTCAATTGCGATGTGCTACCTCTAAACAAAACTTTTTTGGTGATTTTTTTGATCAGACTAGATTTTTTTTCAAAGTGGCATATTTGTAGGGTTGTGGAGCGTGAAAATTCCAACTTTTTTTTTTTTGGACCACTCTAATGGTCATATATGGTATCTCAACTACAATATTAACTGTATTTCAAAAGGTATTAATTGTATTTCAGAAATTTTAAATGTATTTCAGAAATTATGGAATGTATTTCAGAAATTATTAATTGTATTTAAGAAATAATCAAACCTACAAATTTTTTTATCATTTAAATTTAATCATATTTTTTTTCATAATTTTATTTATTGAATATTCACAACAGTGAACTAACAATAAGTTTATCAAATCTTATGTACTAAAGCTAAAATATTAAGCCCAGCCAGTGCCAGACAAAATTTTAATTTTAAACATTAAATATTTTTTTAATTTGATGCAAAGTAAATGTATAGAAAAAGTTAAAAACGATAAATTAGAAGTTTAATTTTAAAAGGTCGAAAAAACTAATTTTTAATTTTTTAAATAGAAATTAAAAACCAACATTTTGTTATAAAGAATATACATTTATTCTATAGAGCCAAATCAGCGGTGGTCCTTCTTAGGAGGCGTCAGTGTCCTTGATCCTCAAGCAGTTTACGAGCCAATGAATTTGGGTGCAGTTGCAGCCTCTTTAAGTAGTTTAAGGTGTATCTCGCGATTTCATCAGTAACGGTGGGAACATTCAAATCTGAGTGTATGTTCGCATTTCTTATATACCATGGTGCGCAGACAATGGTTCGCAAAATATTGTTCTGCTTCCTTTGAATTTTTTGAACATTTGATGCAGACGCAGTGCCCCAGATTTGGATGCCGTAGCACCATATAGGTTTCAAAATCGAATTATACAACAACAACTTGCAATCAAGGCCAAGTCTAGAATTTCTTCCAATTAACCAATTAAGTTCTATTGTTTTCAGTTTTATTTGTGTTATTTTGGCGTCGATATGGTTCTTCCACGTGAGACGACGATCAAGATGTATACCAAGATATTTGACATTTCGTATCGTATTGTATTAACTTATATCCAATTTGATCGGGACAAAACTCGGATATAAGTTGATTACTTGATATAACTTTGTATCTTTGTAAATATAATTATATCCGATTTGATAAAATTTAATGTAACCATTTTTCGGATGAAATTATATCCAGTTACATATTCCAAATATATCCCTTCATATATTATTTTATATAAACTTTTTTACTCGGGCAGTTGTGAATTTCGGAAATACAATTAATAATTTCTGAAATACAATTGATAAAACTGAAATTCAATTGACTAGTTCTGAAATACAATTCATACATCTGAAAAATAATTTATAAGTACTGAAATACAATTGAGAAAACTGAAATTCAATTGATTATTTTTGAAATACAATCGATAAATCTTAAAAACTTGATACAATTGGAAATAGTGTAGAGCGTGAAAAAGATGTAAATACCCGTGAAAAAATTATTAGATTTGATCAAGTTAGGTTTGATCCAATTGTACCTATTCATATTAGAGAGTGAATAACAACGTATAAAATTAAATATGAGTTTATCTGCGATTTCGATTTTCAAAATTTTCTTATTCGTTGCCTTATATAATCATATCTTAAAATATCTTTTCTCTTATATCATTTTATATGCCATAAACAAATACATATACTTCATCAAATTATATCTCGTTGAAGATAAATTTGTATATTGCTTCAAACAACTCTTCCCGAGTAAAACGGGTTATACATTATTTTATATTATTTAATACAATTATGTCTCGTTATATATTGCTTAGTATGGCAGTATATATAATAAGACGTAATTTTCGTCTTTATAAAAAATTTTATATGACCCAATATCTAAATATATCTTTTTACATAAGTTGTCATATTTAATCAGATCTCGACCATGGAATTTAAATTGTAAGACCAAATATAGCCCAGTTTCATGTTCAATTTCAATTTCATTTAAGATTTTATCGAAATCAATTACAATCCATTTTTAATTGAAAAATATTATTTTACAAAAACAAATTTTGATATAAAGTTCAAGGGATTTAAAAAATAATAACATGAAAACGAAAAACCGGTAAAATATTTTTGAATAGAATCTGAGTGATATTATCTGACAGATAACCCATACATTATCGACGTTGAAAATATGTTAAAAGAGTTAATACTTAACATACGCAGTCAGACTATGTATAGGATTTCGTACCAGATATGTATAGCAACAAAACAAGCCTATTGATTTAAAAAAGAAACATTTATTTTTCCTATATAATCTATGGTATATTCTTGTTTTAAATGAACTCTTAATATCTTAGTAAATTCAAATTGAAGTTCACTTTCATTTAAAATGTTATAAATTTACATCGAAACAACAGATTATTTTATTTTGAAATTGAATATTGGGCCATATTAATAAAAGTTAGCCAATTCTTCGGAATAATTATTTTGGTTTAGGAATAACGTAGCACCAAATTTATTAATAGGCTTGAAGGATATCATGAAATACAAATGAAAATTAAAACAAAAAATTTTTAAACGATTATTTCAAGACATTTAATTTTATTAAAAACTCAAGTCAAGTTTGTTATCACAATTTTAATATATTTTTCTAGTGTTTCCAATTCGGTTAATCGATTAACCGATTCCTCGATTAATCGCCTCTATTTCGGTTAATGTCGAAACAAATAATTTAAAACTCAAATAATTATTCGACCCGAATAATCGGTTAAAATTGGTCAATTAACCGGTTACATTTTTAATATGGAATTTTTCCTTAATTTTTTTCACAAAACTTCACAATTTTCTTAATCTTGGATAAAAAATTACAAGAAAAGCTTAGAAAAAAACAAATACTAACTAAAATGGCATCAAATTCTTTAAAAAAACGTGTGAAATAGGTTCTTAAGGCTTTAGATACCGTCATATGTTTTGAGAGAATCCCAATTTTTAATAAAATTTTGCGCAAATGGTTAAAAAAATATATCAAAGTTTCTATTTGTAAAAAAGCCTTAAGAATATAGCAAAAGGCCAAAATGAAGGTGTTTTTTAAAACTTCTTAAAACACGCAATAGACAATTTTGCAGTACTGTTTCAATTCTTTAAAAAATTAAAACTAATGTAATTTATATCTCAATGTCCTTAAAGACAAGGATGCATTTGTTTTCAAACTCTGTCACACAATTAACATCCCAGGAAAATTTTTTACAATCGGTAGCCAACCACACCCATTCTACAACTGGTTCCACTGCAACCGATTCCATGGAACTGGTTCCGGAACCAGTTCCTGGGATCCTATATGGAAGGTGTGGGTGACGTAGAATCAGTTCCAGAACTAGTTCCAGAACTGATTCTAGGGCAACCGGTTCCACTTTGGAGCCATAGAAGGGGTTGCTTTTGTGACAATTTCAAACAAAAAGAATCGGTGTTAGAATCGACAGTAGAAGGGGTTGTGAATGAAAAGTACCCAGGAAAATTTTTTACAACCGGTAGCCAACCACACCCATTCTACAACTGGTTCCACCGCAACCGATTCCATGGAACTGGTTCCGGAACCAGTTCCGGGGATCCTATATGGAAGGTGTGGGTGACGTAGAATCAGTTCCAGAACTAGTTCCAGAACTGATTCTAGAGCAACCGGTTCCACTTTGGAGCTATAGAAGGGGTTGCTTTTGGGACAATTTCAAACAAAAAGAATCGGTGTTAGAATCGACAGTAGAAGGGGTTGTGAATGAAAAGCAGCTATTGTACAACCGATTCTTTGGAACAGAAAATTTTCCTGGGTAGCTATTGTACAACCGATTCTTTGGAACAGAAAATTTTCCTGGGATGTTAATTCTGTAAGAACTCAACCTTTTCTTATTTTTCCTAAGAAAGTGTGTATAATCGGTTCAATTCTAAAACATCAATTCTAAAACATGTTCCACTAGAGCAACATGGAACCCGAACCCGTTTCAATGAGTTTAAATTCGAATTAAAACAAATAACCTCAAGTTAACAAAAAATTATAATAAAAAAAATTTAATTTATATAGAATTTCACTTCTGTATCTGCACACTCAGAGAATTGTCTATTTGCTATTGATGAATTTATACACTGATTCAATTAAGTTTCACTGATATTCGTCTATTGAAACTTTTAATAGAATTGATGCAATTTTTCATAAAATTTTATGAAACTTTCATATTATTTATTAAAAATGTCATACACGCAAAAAAAAAATAAAATTCTCTCAGAGTAAGTTTGCTGAAACTTTAGGTTATTTTTTACTGTTAATGTCCCTTAGTAAAGAAAAAGTAAACTGGTATTCTCAATTAACTGAAATTAATCTCAAAGAGAACTCAAATTTTTTTAGCGATGCCTTAATGAAAATTTCATAAGTGTAGGAAAAATCTTATTAAAATTTAAAAAACTTTAGGTATAGCATTTCTTTAAATGCAATATTAAATTTTATTGTGTTAGTATTGATTAAAAATTTGTTTCTGAACAAAAAATCTACGTTAAGTAATCGATATGTAACAGTTTTAGGTTTGCTGTTCTTAGCTTACTAATATTTTGCTAGTTTCAGCAGTTCTTTCTGCCACCTTTAACGAAATTTTATTAAATTTAGCAACATTTTTACAGACCTTTTTTAAAAAATCTCAGATTGCGAAAGTTTTCAACCTTAGAATATGAAAACTTTTTTATTAAATACATCGTGTTTATATATATGTAACGTTAATATTTAATGAAAAGTGTGTTTTAATTGATAAAAAGTTAAGAAAATACATTAATTTTGCATTAAACGATTAATCGATTAACCGCCAATTTTCTCGATTAACCGACCCTAATAACCGGTTAATCAATTTTAGTGATTTTTCGAATAATGCATTAACCGGTTAACCGCCTATGTCGAATAATTGGAATCACTATATTTTTCTCATTTTAAAATGAGTAGCCCAAAAATTAAAGCTTCATTTGAACTTTTCTCAGTTTCAAAATAAGAATCTCACCTTCAGTAAAAAATCCAGTAATGTTTTATAGAAAATTATTTGTTTTATAGAAATCACTAAAACTGATTAACCGGTTAATCTGGTCGGTTATTCGAGAAAATTGGCGATTAATCGATTAATCGTTTAAAACAAAATTAATGCATTTCCTCAACTTTTTACCAACAAAAACACTAACAGCTTCCTGTTTTTGTTAAATATCAACATGACACATGAACACGATGTATTTAAAAAAAAATTTAAAATTAAAAAAGCACATCTACACTAGAGAGAAAATGCTTGTGATAAAACAAAAATCACCCCTAATTAGCTCTATTTTGAAGGAGTTTAGCTATTTTGGAGTGTTTTTGCTCCATCCCTAGCAGTTTTCTCTCGCGTGTAAATGTACCTTAAGGTTGAAAGTTTCGGAATCTGAGATTATCTAAATTGAAACATTTCTTATACTAATAGAAAAATTTATGTAAAATATAGCTGATACTATTAAAAATTAGTTAAAAATGGCAAAAAAAAATGCTGAAACTAGGAGATTTTTTTCTAAATATTAGTAAGTTAAAAATAGCATAACTCAAGGTAGATTTTTTACTTCTTACGATTTTTTTTTAATCTGTAAAACTTTGGATACAAAATTTCTTTGAATGCATATTTAATCAATACTACAATAAATATAATATTGCATTTAAAAAAAATTATTATCCAAAGTTCTTCCTCCTCCCCTGAAGAAATAAAAAAATTTAGTTCCATTTGAGTAAAATTTAAGTTAAATAAAAATAGTAGACTAAAGAATATCATAAACAATTGTTAAATTTTTTAGTCTTTTTTCCGTTTTTAAGGGCCATTGACAATAAACAAAATTATCCAAAGTTTGAGCTAACATTCCCTTCTGTATTTATGTATTTAATAAAATTCTAAATTTTTCCAAATGTATTTCAGAAATTTCTTTTTTTATTTTTATTTTAAAAGCATTTTTTCAAACATACATGCTTTCTATTTCTCTTAAGTCTCATAATAATTCCTAAAAGTTTTCATTATGAAAGAGAAAACATGTATGTTTGTAAAAATGCTTTTAAAATAAAAGTAGAAATTTCTGAAATACATTTGTAAAAATTTGAAATGCAATTGGAATTTTATTAAATACATTTGGAAAATTTTGGAATACAAATAGAGTCTTTTTAAATACATTTGGAAATTTCTGAAATACATTTGGAGAATTTTGAAATACAAATGGAATTATTTTAAATGCAATTTTACAATTCTGAAATACAGATTTAAAATTTTTAAATGCAAGTGAATAATTTTGAAATGTATTTGAACAATTTTAAAATTCAAATAAAATTTTCTTAAATACAAATAAAATATATTAAAATATGAATGGGGGAATATTTAGTTGATCTCTTATTTTTAAGTAAATGAATGTTCTTTTTTAGTTTGACTCTTTGATTGAAAGATTTGAAAATAATTTAAACAGAAAGTGATATTAATTTATGATCTAGAGTCAAACTATTAAAATATATTTGTAATTTTGAAATACATTTTGAAAATTTTAAAATACATTTTGTACAATTTTGTAATGCAATTGGACAAATATCAAAGTTTTTTAGACAATTTTAATTTTTTAGATAGATTTTTGGATAATTCTAAAACATTTTTGAACAATTTTGAGTGAGTGATAATCGGTTAATCGACCTGTTTTAACCGATTATTCGGATCGAATAATTATTTGAGTTTTAAATTATTTGTTTCGACATTAACCGAAATAGAGGCGATTAATCGAGGAATCGGTTAATCGATTAACCGAATTGGAAACACTAATTATTCTTGAACTATACTATAGCTGTGTTTTCGACTTAACTATATCCGTTAACGCATAAAAACCCTCAAAGTGCATAAAAACGCTTTTAAGACAAAAACTAACACATTACTTTTCGTATGCACGTTAACTTTCAACACGGATAATTATCAACGTTGAAAACTCAACTTTTATACATTTTCACATCTAACGTAACTTATTCGCGTTACTTCCTAGGAACTTTTGCTGACGAAAAATTTATAAACATAACCTGTTTAAAAAATTTTTATACTACAATCGGTTTAACGTAGATTTGTTTTAAAGACTTAACGTTGATGGGCATGAGACAAAATACAGCTTATAGCTCCTATAAGTACTCATTAATAAGTAGATACTTATTATGTATGCAGTTTCACATAAAGACTCTAAAAGTTAGTAATTCGGATTAAATTGTATATAATTTAAAGTAATTAAATCCAATTTGATCCACGTAGATACAATTGTATTCACCATTTTTCGGATTAAATTGTATCTGATTAGTTATTGTATTTCATCAAATTAGATATGTCACCATATCATCTTTTTTAATCGGGTTTATAAAACTAAATGTGACCCAAGAATATTTTAGATAAAATTATTTACTATCTCGAATCGAGCAAAATGTTTGTGGATTTAAATACTATTATATACTTAATAGTTCAATACAAAATTAAAAAGCTGAGCTTATATGTTATGTTACATCTAAGGTTTCTAATGACCCAGAATTTTTTAATTTCTGGGATAAATGAGACATACCAATGTCGCACTTTTTTAATTATATCTAATCTTAAATCTAATGAAAGAAATAAGAAAAGGAACTACACAGAGAAAAAATTATAGTTACATCAACTACTATATCAGATTTTAATTAACATTCGATTTTTTACGAACACTTTGTCAATAAAGTATGAATATTAGGGCCAGTGTTATAGTCATCACTTAGTAGGATATTTTATTTAAGTAAGAAACTTTAAAACGAAATTTTATAATTGGTGGCTATAATACTTATCCTTATTAAAGTAAATATGATTCTAGTTAAACTTTTTCATATTTAAGTTAATGTGTTTTCCGATTTTAAAAATAAGCAGAGGATTTTTTATATAAAAAAGAAAAAACCTGAGATTTGTGTGATTTCAAAGCTGTTTCTATCTTAGTAAACGTTGTTTGTGTATGATTTTAATTTTTTTCTTCTGTGTAGTTACTACTAACTGATAATGGATTATATAACCTACACAGAGAGAAATTTGCTGGACCAGTTTTAATGAAATTTTTTAGTAAAATAATAAAGTTTTCTTCACAAGGTAAATGAAAAATTTCTTAAATTTGATGAAAACGCTTCATATATTTTATGAATTTAGTTTTAACGAAGCTTTTTCATTAAGTGTATGAAACTTTTAATAAATAAAATGAATATTTTGACACCATTTAATCAAAAATTCCATTATTTAGTAAAAAGTTTCAATGGACGAGGCCTAGTGAAATTCATCGGTTTTGTGCAAAAATTTATTAATATTATTCAGATAATTCTCTCAGGTAATTAATTGGTTGTTTTCCTACACTATACATATTCTTATAAACAAACAAAATTTAATGCAATTGAATAAGACAAAAACTCCGATAAAATTGGATGAAATTATATCAATTCAAATATCTGTTTTATTCGTTTATATACAATTTGATTAATCCATTTGCCGGATAAAATTTTATATAATTTAGTATGATGCCAAATAAAAAAAGATATGCCACTGAATAAATTTTTTTTCACGGATAAAATTATTTTTTTAAAAAAATTCAATTTAATAAAAAAAATATAATTTTATAAAAACCTTTATAAAAAATAAATTTATAATTTTATAAAAAGAAATTCATTTTATAAAAAAAATGCATAGCCGTGAACGGTATCGAACTCGAGACCTTCTGAGTTTAAACCTTATTTTAACAAAATATTGTAATTTTTATAAAATCAGTGCTCTGAAAGTATATTATTTTTTGAACTGTTGTCAATATCTGTCTGGGATTTTATTTAATCCCAAATAAATGGAGATCTTACGTAGTACCCAAATATAATGCGGGATCTAATTTTATCTGTCATTTTTCTGGATAGTTTTAGATGTCAATCCCCAAATATATTGCTGTTTCTAATTCGATCTGCCATTTTAATACCGAAATAAATTGCTGGATCTAATTCGATCTGCAATTTATGGGATAAATTATGATCTTACCAAATCCCCAAATATATCACTGGATTTAATTCGATCTGCAATTTATCGGAAAAGTTAAGGTCTTATGCAATCCCGAAATATATTACTGGATCTAATTTTATCTGTAATTTTTTGGATAAATTTAGATCTTACTTAATCCCCAAATATATTGCTGGATCTAATTCGATCTGCCATTTTTCGGATAAATTTAGATCTAAGTTTATCCACGAATATATTACTGGATCTAATTGGATCTGACACTTTTTCGGATCAAATTAGATCTAAGTTTATCCGCAAATATATTGCTGGATCTAATTCAATCTGCCAAAATTGAGATCAAATTAGATTTAAGTTTATCCACAAATATATAGCTCGATCTAATTCGATCCGCCATTTTTCGGATCAAATTAGATCTAGGTTAGGTTAGGTTGAATGGGAGCCCGTCAGAACGGCAAGTTCACTCGGAGGCCATAGGGCCCATTGTGATTCCCTTAGTTTTCCCCACATGGAAAGAAATACCACGACCCGAGAAATCTAGAGCCATCCCGATCCCCTTAAAAAGTTCGCAAGACCAGACAGAGAAACATCGCGTAGACTGTCCAGGTCGTCGAAGAACCTGCGCCCCAGATATCTGAGTCGCCGTTCCTTCAGTCCCGGACATTCACAAAGCATATGATGCACTGTCTCCTCCTCCTCCTTGTCCCCACAGCCCCTGCAGTAGTCCGCCTGGGCGTAACCCCAACGCGCAGCCATTCGGCCTATCGCGCAGTGTCCCGTTAGAACTCCTACAAGCATCCCGACCGTCCGCTTGCCAAATCCAAGAAGAATCTTTGTCGTCCCCGGATCAGGCAGTGGCCATAGGGTCCGAGATATCCTACAATTGGTCAAGGTTGTCCACCTTGCCCTCGTCTCCCTATCCGATATATCCCCTATCACACCGAATAGCTCCACCAGAGGAACCAGGACCTTTGTCCGTATAGGGTCCTCAACCGACTCGGAGCCATTCCTCGCACACTCGTCAGCCAGCTCGTTCCCCGCAATCCCAGCGTGTCCAGGGACCCACGCCAGCCTTACCGAGTGCCGACGAATACGGTCGAGGGATTCGATACAGTGCCGCACACACCCCGATCTGACAGTATCGGATTCCAGGACCTTCAAAGCAGCAAGACTGTCCGCAAAGATGCTAATGGACGATGGATCCAAATCCCGTTCCATTATCATCCGTGCGGCCACGTCAATTGCATACACTTCCGCCTGGAACACGCTACAATCGCCCGAGAGTCGAATGGAGATTCGAAGGTCCAGTGCGCCGGAGTAAACTCCCGACCCTGTCCCCATGTCCGTCTTCGAACCGTCCGTGAACACTGAGATATCACCACTCCGAATAACGGAGTCGGCTGCCCAGTCTTCCCTGGTCGGTACAATCACCTCAAAAGTCCTCTGGAAATTCGTGAGCGGTACAATAGAGTCCGTTTCACGATCCAGTAGTGCACCACCAATCCCATGCAGAATGGTACTGTGCCCCCAAGTGCGTTGCCTCAGCTCCTGAATCTCCCTGAGTCTGAGAGCTGCCTTTGCCGCCGTGCCCCTAATATAAATATCCAGTGGTGGGATGCCAAGCATCACCTCCAAACTTGCCTGAGGTGTAGAACGAGCCGCCCCCGTAATACCCAGACAAGCCAGACGTTGCACCTTTGCGAGAGTGGAGAGATATGAACCCGTGTCCACCGCCCTCCACCATACCAGTGCCCCGTAGGTCAAGATTGGTCTGATAATCGCCGCATACATCCATTGAATGATATACGGCTGTAGACCCCATCTCTTCCCAAAGGTCCTTCTACAGGTGTAAAAAGCACATCAGGCTTTTCTCATTCTCTCCTCGGTATTCCTCTTCCAGGAAAGTTTAGAGTCAAGAATGACACCCAGATACTTTGCTTCCCCCGAGAGTTGAAGAGTAACTCCGTCCAATCTAGGGAGATTAAACATCTCCGGTTTGTACTTCCTTGTGAACAAAACAAGTTCGGTTTTAGATGGATTGACTCCCAGACCGTTCTCCCTTGCCCACCTGGATAGCATCGTAAGCGCCGGCTCCATGAGATCACTCACCGTCTGGAGAAATTTCCGCCTGATCAGTAGCACAACGTCGTCGGCGTATGCCACAACCTTCGTCCCCGTTCTCCCCAATGAGTCAAGGATTCCATTGGTCACAAGATTCCACAGAAGAGGAGAAATGACCCCCCCCCCTTGTGGAGTACCCCTTGTGACCACCTTCCGCGCCCCATCACCGCCTATGTCCGAGTTCACAGCCCTGCTCCTGAGCATATTGCCCGTCCACAGGGTTATCTGCGGGTCAGTGCCAATACCATCCAAGGCACTAATGATCGATGATATACTCACGTTGTTGAAAGCCCCTTCTACATCCAGGAAGGACGCCAACACATACTCACGGTCGTGAAGAGCATCCTCAAATGTGCCGACAACCTCACTCAGAGCCGTTTCCACCGACCTCCCCTTGAGGTATGCGTGTTAGGCTCTGCTGAAATTGTCTGCAGAGAGGACGCTCCTCACATGAACATCTACCAGTCTCTCCAGTGTTTTCAATAAAAACGACGAGAGACTAATCGGCCTGCAGTCCCTGGCGGTGCTGTGGTTTATCCTCCCCGCTTTCGGGATGAAGACTACCCTGACCTCTCTCCACCCAGAGGGTATATACCCCGATGCCAGACTGCCAGTAAAAATACGCAGCAGCAATGGCATGATAATGTCCAGGGACTCCCGCAAAAGTGCCGGGAAAATACCATTCGGCCCTGCTGATTTGTAGGGCTTAAAAGACTGTATCGCCCAAGCAATTTTGCGTTCGTCTACCATTGACCAGATGTGCTCACCTATCTGAATTGCAGTCGATGAGAGCGCGTCCAACGGGACAGTGGACATCACATCCTCTCTGCAACCCGGAAAGTGAGTCTCCATCAGGAGCTCAATGGTTTCCCTATTACCTTCCGTGAAAGTACCATCAGGCCTCATAAGGGATCCTGGTGCACTGGGTGGCTTAGAAAGAACCTTACGAAGCCTCGCTGCTTCCGTAGTGCCCTCTACTTCCCCACAGAACTCAGACCACGATTCCCTTTTTGCCCTTCGAGTCGCCTTCTTAAAGGCATTAAAACTGAGATGGTACCGCTCCCAGTCCTCAGGTCTGTTCTCCTTCTTCGCCTTATTGAAAAGTTTTCTGCTCTCCGTCCTAAGTGTCTTAAGCTCCGGATTCCACCATGGTTGGTGAATTTTCCTCGGTGGCAAGCGCTCTGGACACGAGTTCAGAAATGCTTCCCTAAGATTATCCGTCAATAGACGAACTGAACCTTCCACGTCTCGCACACTGACCGGGGTGTCCCGTTCTGGGCCCGGTATCGTCTGAACAAGACTACGAAATTTGGCCCAGTTTGTCTTCCTAGGATTCCTATATGGAATCATTTCCCTAACAGAAAGATCAACGCTGAAGAGAATCCTATAATGATCAGAGAATGAATATTCTTGTGAAACTTTCCAGTCTTGGACTTCAATAGAGTCGGTATTCGATACCATGGTTATATAATAACCTCTTCCCTAATCCTATTATAGAATGTTGGCCTATTGCCCCTATTACATATAATCAAATTAGTGGACATTAGGTAATCAAACAGTGACTCACCCCGGTCATTGATGTCAGTGCTGCGCCATAAAGAGTGATGAGCATTGGTATCACCCCCCATCACCAGATCATGGCCCTTGGTTATGCCCACCTCGACCAGATTACGGACCGCCTGTGATGGAGGGTTGTCTTCCTCATACGGGAGATACATCGAGGCAAGGAGCAGAGTGGGCATGCCCCTGCGCTCAAGTGCAGCCAATTAATGCCCTTCCTATACAATATACAGCTTCTGATCTTACCTTCACATAGCGGAGAGAGAAGCACGAAGTTGCGAGATCCAAGTCCCCGAACCCTGTTGCCAGAAAGCCAAGGTTCTTGAATCAGGGCCACGTCCATCCTCTCCGTCTCCATGAAACGCAGCAGTTCATCGGTCCCTGCCTCGCAGTGATGCAAATTTAACTGCACCACCTTCATGCATCTAGGACGCATTGCTGGTATCTTCCTTGGGTAGAATCATCTTAAGATGGTTCAACCCAAACTTCACTGATGCGTTGGAGAGGCGCAGGAGGCGCAAAGACTCCGAGCCGACTTTTAGCCAGAGGTCCTTTCCATCTCCTTTGTCCCTCGCTCGTCCCCTGATGATTCTCCAATCATCTGAACCAAGTCCCTTGTTCTGACGTTTCAGTAGTGTCAGAATGGCTTCATCCTCTATTACTGGAGGAGGAACCCACACCTTCACGGTCGTCTGAAAAGGGACCTGATCAATGGGAACGATATCGACATTCATACCCGGCCAAAGCTCGTCAAGATCCTGGATTGTGCTTTTGAGAAAGTTCAACGCTTTCTCATTGCCACAACCCACTATCTTGACACCTTTCTGCCACTTGGCGCCATCGAACGCAGTGAAGGAATCATCTTCACTGTGTGCGAGTGCTTCAACTAGTGCCCTCAGTATCCGTTCCTCCAACACCAGCCATCTGTCCGTTGCCATCCTACCATCAGGATGACTCCGGTCCAAATTGGCTACCTGTAGCTCAGGTGCAGATGGAAAGCTAGCCGATGGTTTCAACCGCTTACCCTCTGACACCTGCGTCTCACCTGACCTCTGTCGCTTTCCACCGGGCCTGCAGGCTTTGTCTTGGAGATAGCCGTACTTCCTTTTGATGAGGACGGTACGGCCCGCACCTCGGATTTTCCGCCGTCAGGTCCCGCTTTGTCGCCAGGATCACCGCCAAACTTCATACCCCCAACATTGCCACGTGATGTGGACGGTCGCGTTGAGAGTGCTTCGGTTTGGTTGGTCGAACGCTTCCGTACTCCGCAGGAACCTTGGAGTCCGTTCGCCGCGCCTCAGAGTGGCCATGGGATCCGGTTTTATGCGGTTTTCCCATGGCTTTGCTCTGATTTTGCGCCTTTGTGTGTGGCCTGGATTCCACTACGGAAGTATTCTTCGCCATGGATTCATACTTCCGCACATGGAATTCATGTTTCCGCCTCAATCGCTTTTCTCTGGCAGTTAAGGCAGCTGGATTTCGACGAGCCAGCTGCTTCAAATACCGGATAGAGCGCTTGTAGCCTACCACTCTTTTCGAGTCATCTGCCGGCAGAGGACTGCCAGTGGATTTGCTCTCTTCGGTGCCTCCAACGATAATTTTCTTGGGATTGTTGGACTCACTGACCACCGGCTGGGAGGATATCATACGAATATCCTCCTCATCCGTCTGGTATAAGAAGACTTCCTCCAAACCCAATAGTTGGTCGTTGGTGTCACTGTCCGAGGACACCTCCATGGCCTGTCTGACGAGACATGACCCCAGTTGTGGATTTGCCGTTGCCGTGTCCGTTACCATGTCCGTTGTGTGACTGCTGGCGACACGCAGAGGAGACCCGCTGTCTCCACCGTGCCCGCCGGTGGTCGCAGTCACTGCTAACACCGACGTTTAGGCGTATATTACCGCCCGGATTTCATTTTCCTCGTGTTGTGTTCCCATATTTCTTCTTCTACCAACATTGTTAAAAAATTTTCACCGCCGACCTACTAGGTAAAACAGACGCGGACCAGGAAGCCGCCCACTATGGGAAACAGACGTGCCTGGATTTGAGGAACCACGAGAAAGGAAGCGTCCCAAGCCGCTCAATGTGAGAAAAACAGAGACTCGGACCGGTACCTAGCCGCGGTTACCTTCCACCTATAGTCAGAGCCCTTCTAAGTAATGCAGACAATAGACCTTACATTGTCCCACTTGATCAAAACCCTGACCTTAGCCATGTACCGCCTGGTACCCGTTTCCAGCCAGCACCCCCGAGGAGGGTTCAGTGGAAGGATTTTATGTGCCGGTCTAAAAATTAAATTAGATCTAAGTTTATCGGCAAATATATAGCTGGATTCGCCATTTTTCGGATCAAATTAGATCTAGGTTTATCCCCAAAGATATCATTGGACCGTGTACAAAGGAGGGCGTCGGCGCTCATTAATGACAGTAGGGTATCCAGCTCTATTGACTCGTTGGAGCATCGTCGGAATGTGGCTTGTGTAACAATGTTCTATCGTTACTACCATGGGAGGTGTTCTGCTGAGATAAGTTGTAAGGAACCTCCGGTTAACCCGGGTTTGAAGCTGGGGTAACTCAGCTAGTCCAGTGGTCCTTGCATTAAAATTTATATTTTTGAATAATTAAAAACACTTTCTTTTATTTTCTTTTACTCCGTGACGCTTTATTTATTGACTTCTCAATATCACATTTATTTAATGTATTTCAACTCTTGATGTCCCTTGCGGTGGGAACGCTGTCACTCCGCGTTGCTTGGCCGGCTAACCACTGGTGATCTACTCTCCTGACTACCTGAACTCCCTAAACTTTCACGGATGTTAATCCGTGCGCGGATGTTATCCACTTTTATTGGGTGTTACCCAATTTCTACACTCCTAGGATTTTGGTTGTAAACCAAAATATTTGCTACAGCCCTGTGCCAGTGCCCTATAATCTCCTTCCGAGTAGGATGTAATCCTATCGGCGCTTACGGATGTAATCCGGA
The DNA here is from genome assembly GCA_949987735.1 of Leucophora obtusa. Classification (NCBI taxonomy): domain Eukaryota; kingdom Metazoa; phylum Arthropoda; class Insecta; order Diptera; family Anthomyiidae; genus Leucophora; species Leucophora obtusa. Next base: position 248,038,749 of record OX465295.1, read on the forward strand.
TTATTTCTGGTTGTTAACCAGAGCCCTATTACTATTCTGGTTGTAAACCAGGAACCTACACTGTTGACTTGGTGTTACCAATCAACCTTAAGGATACACCCTACTCTAAGCACTGCACATAAAATTTATTCACCAAGTTAGTTCTTACCACTGTGTTGCTCCGGCCTGTTACCACGTCTTGTTCGTTCGCGTGCTTAACACAAAAAGATCCCGACTGATTGTGGTGATCGCCTTTTATACTTTCTGCTTGCTGCATTCCAGTCGCTTTGCTTCTTTATGCCTTTGAGACTAACAGTGTGTACTCATTGTAGCTATTGTGTAAGTTATGCGTGTTAGTGTTAGTTAGTTAGTGTTAGATATGTGTGTGTGTTTTGCTGTATTTGTTCTCTTTGTCTCTTCATGTTTCTTTTCTCCTTGTAGTTTTCCTTCCAGTTGTAGTTTCCTTCTCTTTTTGTAGTTGCTTCTCTTCGTTGCTTTTTCAGACCCTTTGTAGTTTCTCTTCTCTTTGTAGTTTTTTTTTCCCTTTTGTAGTTGCTTCACTGAAATGAAAAGATCTCCCTTAACAGGTGGATGTAATCCGACCTTCCCGCGATGGGTGTTACCCATTCCCAAATAAATTATAAACCTCTGATAAAAATTCATTTATTCATAATTCTTTTGATTTTGTTTCACTCATTATATTTATATATTTACACTAAAAAAATAAAAATTCACTTAAATACTTATATGTGGGCAAAATTTGCTTCAAGATTTTGTACCTCACAAAGTGCACTTATCCCGATGCCCCGTGTTTTTGGCCGTAACACGCGCTTGTACAGTAGATCTCATCCGTTTGTGGTTGATTGTCCAATTAGTCGCACAACGCATTATAGAGAGAATTCGTTCATTAGTCGAACCGCCCGTATGTGGAACAAACTCCCCGCAGATGTCTTTCCTGATACTTACAATTTAGGGAAATTCAAGTCAAACGTTCACAAACACTACTCCCTCTTTCCTCCTTCCCATAACCTATTTTCCTGATATCAACACAATGCATTGCATTAGTAGGGGGCATCCCCTGAGTGTTGGTCTATAGTAAAAAAAAAAAAAAAAAAAAAAAGATATCATTGGACTTCCCAATTTTGAGATATAACTTGATCTTAGTTTATCCCCATATATACAATGGGATCTAATACGATATGATTGGATACACCCAATTTTGAAATCTAATTGGATCAGCTAGATGTTACAGCAGATCTTAAACAATATCAAATTGGATATAATTAGATATTTTTTTTACTCGGGGTACCATATATGACCACATATTGTTTAAATCGAACCATATATAATAATACATGGTTTAAATGGCACCATATATGATAATAACTAGTTTAACTTGCACCATATATACACTCAAAAAAATAAGTTACCCGACTAAAAAAGATGTAATATAATCATATATCACCATATATAAAGCCATATCTAATTTGATCCGAATATTGGAATATATAATTATATCAAACGAGATACGCATGTTATCAAACCTGATACAATTTGATCCGAAAAATGGGTCTATCTAACTGCATCAAATTATATATAAATACATATAATTTGACGAAGATTTTCAAAGAAAATTTTAGTATATATTGTTGAGATCACTTATTTCATTCGTATTAAATACTAATGCTTAATATTTATAAAAAATTTTCCTAATAAACTTGGAAATAGCTGACAAAATAAAACATTACAAAAATTTGTCGGAACTTTTTCTAGGTTAGAGTTTTGGTCTTTCTTATAAAATGTGTCTTTCTTATAAAATAAAAAATTAACTTCCACAATTAATTTTTTTTTTCACGGAAAAATAAATGAACTTACACCATATTTATTTCAACATATATTTGTCTAATTTTTATTTTTAAATTTAAAAGTAAAAATAATTATTTCGACCTTTAATTCCACAATGAAAAAACAAAATTTTTTCTTTTTTATTTCTCTACAATTATTTTTATTTTAATAAAGAGTATTTTGCCAACTATTTGAAAAATATATGTTAAATGCAATCATAAACTTCACAATTTCCTTGAGCTTAAGGTTTGTTTTTTAAATATAAAAAGTTTTTTATTTTTGATATTTCGCTACTCCATTGTGAAGCATCTTCAGGATGACCCAGATCCACAATTTGTGAGTTTTTTTAAATTTTTATAGTGCAATTAAACTTTATAAAATTTTGTATAATTAGATATCATGTCAGATATAATTACATATAAAATTAATACAATTTTCTATTAACTTTGTTATATATTTTGATATAAGATTGCCCAGGTAGAAAATTACAAAGGGGCCAGCACTGACAAACCACCGAACGCCCAAATGATAACACCGTCCCACGGTGCTTTCCTGGCACCCAAATGATAACACTGTTCTATTTAATTCTTTGCAAAGTACTGAGATGGCACCAAGAAACACAAAAATTAAGTGTTTTCTCTGCCACCAAATTATGAGCCCTCATCACTAAAGAATTTCAAATTATTCTAAAAACAGATGATAATTGGAGTTATTGTATTGTAGAGTCAAAAATTATTTAAATATTCACTCGCTTCTTTTTCATAATTATATATAATGTCATATCAAACATATTTATAAAAGCAAAGTGTTAATATAAATGTATATGGTTATATAAAGCCACGCATATTAACATTTATTATTATATCAAATCATATAAGATTATATGAAAACTTTTTTAGTCGGGTAGTAGAAAAATTAGTAAACCGTCTTGTATATCAAGTGTACTAGTTTTCAGCATTTTTTTTGCTGAAATTCCGTTTTCAGCAAAAAATTTTGTTATATTTTTTTAACACTAAACTAATTTTGAACAAATGTTTTACTAATTTATTTTGCTACAAAAATTGTGCTGATAACCGCATGCATAGCGTGGACGACAACCAGATAGGCAAGATGTAGATGTCGCAGCTTGTCTGGAAACGGAAATGAAAAAAATAGAAGAACAACTCTACACTTATTCTATATTTAAATTTTCAGCAAATAAATTAACTAAAGTAAAATTTCGCTACAAGTTTTTTGAGTTTTTTTCAGTCTACTAATATTCAGCAAAAAGTTTAGTGATTTTAGTAAGGATTTTTATCATTTGCAGTTGACTAAATGCTAGCAAAACTTTTGCTGAAGATTACTATTTTTTTGGTAAAAATCAGCTCGCTGATTTTGAGCAAACCTTTTGCTGAAATTACCAACTTTTTTGCAAGCACGCTCCTGACTAAAAATTTGCTGACACAGCAACATTTTTTGCTGACTTTACTGACTTTTTTTTTGAGTGTAGTTATATATTGTTTAAACGATACCATATATAACTATATCAGGGCTGGCAAAACTATGACACGCGTGTCAGTAGTGGCACGCGAGTGGATTTTAGATGGCACGCGACGTTATGTTGGATATTTTCAAAAAATTTAAACTATTAGAAGACCAGCAAAAAATTCAGTTAAATGTTAAATTTCGCTACAAAAATGTGAGATTTAACTCTATAATGGTGAAATTTTCCATAGAGCTTGTAAATCGTCTTTTAAAATGAATAAAACTCTGTATTGCTACCATTTTTTGTTTAAAGAAATACGATATGGTTAAAACAGAAGTCGCAAATTCGATTATCAGAAAATTCTGGGAAAATTTCTAAAATTCTAGAAAATGCCTCATAATTGGAGAAATAGAAAGTACCAGAAAATTGCACAAAAATAGAAAACAACTTGTAATAAAATTGGATCTAAAAAATTAGTTTTTTTTAAAGGGAAAATAGGTGCTACGAAATGAAATAAAGGCTGCAAATAAGTTTCATAATGACATAAGCCCCTTCGTTGGAATTTGAAATTGTGTTTTGATCGTGTTTCGCAGAGCCATTTCATCTGAAATAGAAATTTCTCTGTTCAAATCCATAATATTCGCTTTTTTATTAATTATTATGATGATAAAAACCGCGCGATTTATTTTAACAAAATCACATTTTTGCCCGAAGCACATTTTGCAACTAGTTTCTTACGTACTTAAGTAATTGTTAGCTTCAAAATCAAAATGAAATAACCGCCAGAAGTGTTGAAACTGTTTTAATTTTTTTCATTGGGGATTTTTTCATAATGAAATAATCTCAATATTTAAAGATTAAATAAACCCCCAAAAATTAAATAACCGTCAAACTTGTTTTCGTCATTTCTTGGATGTTATTTAATTTTTCCCTTTGGGGGTTATCCGTAGCGCTGATAAATATGTACATCAGCGATGATAATTTTAAGAGAAATTTTAAAAATTTTTAAAAAAGGACTTTTAAAAAGCAACTAAAATTAAGGTGGCACGCGGGAAATTTTTACAAAAAAAATTTGTCCGTTTCTGGCACGCAGAGAAAAAAGTCTTGCCACCCCTGAACTATATATTGCTAAAATGCCACCATATATATTAATATATAGCTCTATATATAACTATATGTGCAATAAGATCAGCCATGCTATGTAATATATAATCATATATACCATATAGGGTTTTTCTTTTCCCGGACTTTTTCATTTCCCGGGACAACGTGATTTTTTTTCTGAATTTTCCGGGATCCCGGGAATTCCCGCTCGTTAGAAAATGAATATATCCGACGTATGTTTACTTGAAAAACTTACGATAAAGTTCATCTTTTGGTTACAGCCATGAGAAAATCTACTTAATATATTCTGAAATAAAGGCTTAATATAAAATATCTATATCTTCCACTTTTTCGAGATCAATTCGTTTAAGAGTTTAAATAGCGAACTAATATGGAGATAATATATTTGTATGGAAAGCCGTCTTAATTTTAAAACAACTCTTAGAAATACATTAATTAAATATTAATTCGCGGTTTAAACGGTTAAATAAATTGAACCATAAATTCTTTCAGGATATAATGGAATTGTTAATGGGTGCAAATTTGTATTGGACTAGCTTTAGAATCAGAACTAAGATCGATTTTTTGCAAGGTTGGTTACCGAAACGAATAACGATAAGGGTAACGGTATCAGATTTCGTTTGTTTAGGTAACGGTATTTAAGACTGTTTCGGTAACGGTATACCGTTATCGAAACAGCAATACCGGTACGTACCGGTATTAAAAATTATGTTAAAAACATATAAAAACAAGTAAAAACATGGCACAATTTTAATTTTAAGTACTGAAAATACAGATTTTAAGCTATAAATTCAATATTGGTAGTTTTAATAAGTAAAATTATTATCTATAAATTTTTTGTAAAAAAAAACACTCAAGATTATAAAATAAAAAATAAAAAAATTGTAATTTTTATATAAAATAATAAATACCGGTAAAATACCGGTAACTACCCATAAAAATACCGGTATCGGTAACGATAACGGTATTTAGAAATTTTTTTAGAGGTATAGATAACGGTAACGGTATTCAATTTGAAAAGGTATTTTAGCGATAACGGTATTATAACGATAACGGTAACCAACCTTGATTTTTTGATTAAATATGGAATCCAAAAATTTTTATTTCTAGATATTTTGTTTCTATGCAGATTTTCAGAAGTATTCGTCCATTTTTATTAAAAAGTTTAAAAGTGAGTATTTTTGACACAAATTTTTAGGCAAATCGTCTAAATCTTTTTATAAAAATATACACTAAAATATTAACACAAAACAGAGTTGTTAAAATTTTTATTTGGTTTTAACAACAATTTTCTATTGGGTTTACAATCTGTTAGCACACTCAAATATAGGACACTAAACATACATAAAAATGTTGTATCGTGCTATTCTCAAATGTTGTATTTTTTCAATTTAAATTCTAACAACTCTGTTTTTTGTTAGGACGATACAACGATACGACAAATAGCACACCTCTTGTGAACAACCTTATACTTTTATAACTTTAATTGGTATTTTTTGAATATAAATTTTTTATGGCACAACTACTTAAAAAAAAATTATTTTATTTTCATTGTTGCATTTTTTTTTAATTAACATATAAAAAATCCAAAATAATTTGAAAAAGCATCTGATGCATTATTTTAAAAATAATAGTAAGCTTTAAGTGCAGCGAGAAGTTTTCAACTCAGTCCCGTTCAAAAATATATTTTTTAATATATTGTATTTTTTAAATATTCCAGAGGATGATTTGCGATGCAAATCGAAATATCGGAAGAAACTTAAAAAATAAAATATTGAAAAATAAAATACAAAATATTTGGATTTTTATTTTTTTAAAAATTATGACCTAAAGCCAAACAATACTAAAAATATAACAACACCAAAGGTGAACAATATTTAATCTAACAAAAACATAAAATTTGAAAAGTACAACTGAAATAAATGAATAGCAATTGAAATTTAAATGAAATTATTTGAAGTAGGTAATAAAAACTTAAAACACATCAATTGAAAATACGAAAATATTATCATTTTTTTAAATTTTAATGCCGAGTTTTTTTTGGAGGTATTTGGGCTGAAATACTGATGTTGAAATGTTGTGTATGTATATTGCTTTATTTGAACAAAGACCATCATTAAAAAATATAAACTTTCCGAGGTACAAGTATTTTTTGTTGGTATTTAAATTTGATAATGTCTAATAAAATTTGTTTTCGGTTTAACTAAACCCAAAACATTCGGCCTAAATAATATTTTTTTTTATATTATATTTTATATTATTTAATTTTAAATAGCATTTTTTAATTTTAAATATTTTTTATTTAAATTATTTTTAAAACAATCAATGTTTTTAATTGAAATAAAGCTTCAAAATTTTTAATATACTAGCTAAAAGTTCTGTAGAAGAATAAAATAAAATCCCGGGAAATCCCGCACTAAATTCCCGGGATTGCCGGATTGAAAAAAGGGCTAATACCATATCTAATATTATAAAGGCCGATATCTTATTAGATGAAGTTATATATGGCATAATATAAGGAAAAAATTTGGAAAAAGACGTCATATATAATTATATATGGATATACATAACAACATGTCTAATTATATATTGTAATATATGCCACATATGATTATATATAATTTTTTTTACTCGGGTAGTCAAAAATGTCTTCAAAGTATTCGCAAGTCATTTTCGAGGCCCAAATTTCGACAAAAACTCATCTAAAAACCCAAAAAAAAGCTTTTTTTTCGAAAAAATGATATCGCCATCCTTTTAAGCGTACAATTTTACCTTGGATAGGATATATTTAAAAATTTAAATCGGCGAATTTTTTTTTAACTTACCTACTAAAAAAACCTTAAAAATTAACGCGTAAAAATGATTGAGTTTTCGACAAAAACTCGTCCAAAACCTCAAGAAAAACATTTTTTTGAAAAAACTGCTATCGCCATCATTTTTAGCGTACAATTTTACCTTGGAAAGGTAATATTAAAAAAAAAATTAAATCAGCAAAAATGTTTTTATTACCTACTCCAAAAACCTTAAAAATAAAATTTGAGAAAAAGTGAAATTTGGGCGCCTCGAAAATGATTTTCTTGATATGTCGTAGTGGAACTTTTTTTCCTTATGCCAAAAGCTATCGAAAAATCGATGGCACAATATCGATTGCTAAATCGACCCACCATATATAGTGAGGAACAAAAATGTAACAGGGTTAACATGGTTCAGATATTTTGCTTAAAATTTTTAACTATGAAAGAAAATCCAATAATTATTTCTAGCGTTATTTATTTATTAACTTGTTCTAATTAAAAAACAATAAAAAAATTTAACTATTTTATTTAACTGGGGAAAACATTAAATTTTCTCTTTAAAGAAAAATGTTACACTTTTGCACTCAGTTAATTTTTTATAATTTTCTTTAGCCAAAAATATTTAACGGGACAATAGAATGGACTATTTGGCATTAAAAAATTTTACGATTAGGTTACTTTCCCTATTAAATAAAATGTTTTTGATGACTATGTATATTGCAAGTTTGGCCGAAATTCTACATTTTTGGCAAAAATTGCCTTATTTTTCTAAGGTAGTTGGTAAAATCAATCCTCTAATTTTAAGCCATTAATTTTTCTTCAATATACTGTCAATTTAAAACATCGGATGATGCCCATTTTCATTAGGGCGCCTAAAATTGTAATGAACATGTCAACAGCTTTCATGGTTTGGGGCTACCTATATGGTAGTGTTATCAGAATTATTACTAAACTAGTATTATGAATCCCTTTTGTATGCAAAATTATTTACTGCCACATTTTTAAATAAAATATATCAAAATAATATGCTTTTAATTCGTTTATCGACTTTACGACGTTTCCCCCAAAAAGAGGACTTCAAACATAGAAACTTGTAGCAATCTATTTCAGGATATGGGGCTACCTAGTAAAATGGGTTTCATCTGATGTTTTATATTGACGGTATATCAAAGGAAAATGAATGCCACAAAATTTAGTAACCGAACTTACTAGCTATCATAGAAAACTATCACATTTTTTGCGAAATGTGTAGAACTGTGCCCAAATTAAAAAATACAAGTCATCTAAAAAAAAATTTTAGTACGAAAAGCAACCCAAACAGCACATTTCTCAATAAAAAATAGTCCGTGCTATTGCCCGACATGAATTATATTTAATACTTTTGGATTTAAGAAAATTTTCGGCATGATAAACATAGCCAGCCCTTAAAAAGGGCTTTCGACGCGAACAATAGGGAAATATTACTTAATACTCACTTTTTCAACAGATAAATGGAATATTTTCCCAACTACATATAAAAACCGCAAAAATGTTATGATTTTTTAAGTTAATATTAAAAATTTCTTAAGAATTTTATCAAAACTTAACAGGGTGCAAAAGAGTAACATTTGTCATAATATAGAAAAATGTCTTCATCTTCTTCGTTAATTAACATACTTTAAATATTGTTATTGATTTCTAATTAGAACAGGTTAATAAACAAATAAATTTAGAAAAAATTATTTGATTTGGTTTCGTAGTTCAAAATATAAAGCAGAATATCTGGACAATGTGCACCCTGTTACATTTTTGCTCCTCACTGTATGTATGCATAGCGCATGCTACGGGGACTTTTTTTTTGAGGACAGTCCCCAAACTAACCAAATGTATCTGGATCGAAAAATCTACAGTTTAGTCTGGAGATATTTGGTTAGGTTGGGGACTGTCCTCAAATTCTTTCTAGATCTAGCGAATAGTATGAAGACATTTTTGATTAATATACGGCATAATTTGGGCAATTTTTTGGCTAAGTCCCCGAACTATGCGCAAGATATGTATGGTATGTATGGATTGCGCATACAGAGATAAGAACCACGATGTTAGAAATATTTCCTAATCCTGTCAAATTTAATTTTTCTATGATAATTCTGTAATTTTGCCGATTTACTATATGTGACAGCGCATAGAGAAAGGGACCTAAGGGTAAAAAAGTCAATTTTTTTTTTTTTTTTGTGGACAACATCTGAGCATCGAATGAGACCGATCCCATGCTCTCCTGACCTTAGGTCCCTTTCTATTCTTAGGTCCCTTTCTATTTTGCGCGTCACATATGGGGATGAATCACTGTGTGTCGGTTTGTATTGTATATCAAGCTTAAAGAAAACCAATACTGGTTATATAAAACAAATATATTCATTTTTAAAAGACTTTTCAAAACTTTGGTTAGATTATTTAAAAAAATTTGTCCTTAATTGTGTGTGATGAAAAATCTACTATTTAATAAAATTTTTTTAACAAAACGCGAAGTAAATTTTGAAGATCTGTTTCTATAATAAATATAAATATTACTAAATAAATTCAAAAATCAAAATTATTGTGCATATACATAACTATATATATCATTATATAAAATATTATTAAGTTAGATACTAAACATTTTTATATTATTCATACAAATTATAATTATTCAAACACTAACTTTACACAACTTTACAAATATTTTACATTTTGCTGCACACCAGAGCAAGGAAGCAGGGATTCGTACCCTTGTAGCTCTAGATGATCAGGGAGGTGAGTCCACTTTTTACACTTAACATTTAAAAAATTCTTTAAACTAACACAAAACTTGGAACATTGTATAACGTTACGCCTGGTCGTTTACAATAACTTAGTATATGCGAATATGAGGCATTAAAATGTTCCAACGAAAGCCCTAAATAATACTAGAAATTTATAAGTTATCAAACGGCTATTTTTATTACTATTAACCGAAAATTTTTTTAATTAAATTTATTTTTTGTATTCAAATAAATACCAGAGAAAAAAATTTATAAAAATCATTTGTGACTTTATTTGATAATATACTATAAAATTCCAGGAAAATTTTCTGTTCCAAAGAATCGGTTGTAGAATAGTTTTGATTCTACGTCACCCACCCACACCTTCCATATAGGATCCCAGGAACTGGTTCCGGAACCAGTTGCATGGAATCGGTTGCAGTGGAACCAATTGTAGAATGGGTGTGGTTGGCTACCGATTTTAAAAAATTTTCCTGGGATATAACTATACATGTACTTATGAATACCCGAATTAAAAAAAATTTTATCTCGCGCAATATCTATTCATATAAATATTGGAACTCTTTTTTCGCTATTTCCAATCGTTTAGGGTCCAGCATTCTTACTTTCGCATTTATAGGAGGACTTTTTGTCTCGATATGGTGAAAAATTTTTTAATGAGAAGTTACATTACGAATAGGATTGACGGAATATAATTGTGGAAATTCCTCTAATAGCTTGTGGTATTCATTGTCTTTTTGTATAATGTGTATTCCAATTGAGGGTTCAGATGTATAAATGCCTGCTCTAGAATAGAGGGTTTTTCCATCTACCAACCGGCCATTTTTTAAATCAGGTAAAAGATTGTAGTATAAGAGAAAATCTGAACCTAAACTGGGTTTACTGATATCAGCTATCATAAAATTCTAAATGAAGTTTCTTTTGAAACCAAAGTCTAATTCAATAATTTTGGTTCCATACGTTATGATAAGAATACCATTTGCAGCATACAAAGAAAAAGAGGGCCTATAGGGTTTTTTTATTTCTTTATTATTTATATCAAAAGGAATTACAGAAATTGCTGCGCCTGTATCAACAAGGTATTTAATATTAGTAGATCTGTCCTTCATAAACATGCGACCATCTATGACAGGAATTTCTGCGGCCACCTCAGAAATTTCACTTAGTTTTTTGGAAATGAACATGGAGTGGTGCAACGCGATGCGTTGTTTCCGAAACGACGATGATACCAAAAGTATTCTGAATTTTTATTCTCAGATTAAGATGACTCTTTATTTGAGTCGATTTTTTGTTTGGTTAAATTTTCAACGCGATGCGATAATAGCTTAATTTGAGTTGCTAATTTTCGAACAGAAATTTAATTTTCAGAGACGTGTGCCTTAACATTTGTGTTATCCACCGTGAATATTGGGAGTTGTTTAAATGCAGAATATATTAGGTCTGCTTATTCAGCTAATAAGTCTAAGTTGTATTCAGTCATTGTACAAAGAACAGCATTTCTGGCATTTCATCAATAAAAATAGATTTGAGGGTCTCAGGGATTACGTGGTCAGAAGCAAGATTTCTAATTTTCTGCATAAATTGTGATGGTTTATAATCTCCTAACTTTGTGCCACTGAGAAGCTCTCGAATTTTGGATTGTTCAGATTTACCAAAAGTTTTTAATAATACTTTCTTTACAGCACCATATTGAGATTTGTCCCGAGGAGGATCAAATATTATATGGGATATATACTCACAAACAGTTGAGTCCATATTTGCTATAACATACTGAAACTTTGTTTCATATCGTGTTATACCGGTTAAGGAAAAAACAGACTCGATTTGAGCGAACCGTAATTGTGGATTTTGAGACCAAAAAGGAGGCAGTTTGTGGAGTGCTGATGCATTTACTTAACGAGCTATAGATGGAAATGCTTGTACAGTTTTTTGATCTTTGCTTACTGTTACAACTCTGTTCATTGTTACTTTTCATAGTGGAAAATGTTATCAGTCTTGCTTTGAAAATTAAGTTTGGATTTTTCATACAATTTGTTATAAGTAGTTTTCTATAATTATTGAATAAATATTGTTCGTTATTTTTTTAATACATTTATTTCTAATTAATCACATTACAATATTTGGCGACGAGGATGGACATCAACGTCCTAACACAAGTTTTACAACAATTTCAAGAATCTTATAATCAGTTTATCAGCGAAATTCTGGCCCAAAACAAAGTCGTTTTAGAAAATGTAGTTTCAACAAACAAGCAGAGTCTTCCAATACCCTCATTTGGAAAGTTTAATGTTGAAACAGACAGATGGTCAACTTACCAGCTCCAAATGGAGTAATTTTTTAAAGCAAATTCAATTTCTTCTGAAGAAACAAAGCGTTCTTATTTTTTGAGTTGGGTTGGCGGTAACATACTGGAGCTATTGCAGAAAGTTTTTAATGGTAGAGCTGAGGAAATTCCATACAAAGAAATAATTATCGCTCTGAATGATCTTTTTATAAAGAAACAGCACGTTTTGGCAGCTAGATTCAAATTTTACAATCATACAATGATGAAAGAGAACCAGACACGTAGTAAGGGGGGGGGGGGCTTGGGGGCTCGAGCACCGCCCCCCCCCCCCCCCGAAATAACAAAATACGTCGAAAATAACAATATTTTTCAAAAAATTTTATAAAAAATATTTATTAAGACGAATGGAGGAATATTTAGTTGATCTCTTATTTTTAAGTAAATGAATGTTCTTTTTAGTTTGACTCTAGATCATAAATTAATATCACTTTCTGTTTAAATTATTTTTCAAATCAAAGAAAGATGATACAATTTTGTTTACAAGTAAATTACAAAGAATAAAAATATATTTGAAAGAATTCGATAAGACCAGCAATACAGAATACGTATTTTCGGCTTTCGCTACAAAGCCATCATCAGTGTATTTCGTCTTGTGTGGGCTAATATTTTAATGTTGTCTACTTATGTGACCGCTGAAAGAAAATCGAGTTTCGTATCAACAACTCAACTTAGACTAATATCAACGAAATTTAACAATGCTATTTTTATCCTTTGTTATTATTACTCTATTTTGCTTTGAACCTTAATTCTTAAGATATCTCAGCTGATTCTATTCAACTCAGTGTATGATAACCACAGATTTTTGAATTACAACGAACCGTTAACTTTAAATTTAAATGTATATTATTTAAATTATATTTTTGTACCGTGTCAATGTGTTTTTTAAGACGAATGGAGGAATATTTAGTTGATCTCTTATTTTTAAGTAAATGAATGTTCTTTTTAGTTTGACTCTAGATCATAAATTAATATCACTTTCTGTTTAAATTATTTTTCAAATCAAAGAAAGATGATACAATTTTGTTTACAAGTAAATTACAAAGAATAAAAATATATTTGAAAGAATTCGATAAGACCAGCAATACAGAATACGTATTTTCGGCTTTCGCTACAAAGCCATCATCAGTGTATTTCGTCTTGTGTGGGCTAATATTTTAATGTTGTCTACTTATGTGACCGCTGAAAGAAAATCGAGTTTCGTATCAACAACTCAACTTAGACTAATATCAACGAAATTTAACAGTGCTATTTTTATCCTTTGTTATTATTACTCTATTTTGCTTTGAACCTTAATTCTTAAGATATCTCAGCTGATTCTATCCAACTCTGTGTATGATAACCACAGATTTTTGAATTACAACGAACCGTTAACTTTAAATTTAAATGTATATTATTTAAATTATATTTTTGTACCGTGTCAATGTGTTTTTTAAGACGAATGGAGGAATATTTAGTTGATCTCTTATTTTTAAGTAAATGAATGTTCTTTTTAGTTTGACTCTAGATCATAAATTAATATCACTTTCTGTTTAAATTATTTTTCAAATCAAAGAAAGATGATACAATTTTGTTTACAAGTAAATTACAAAGAATAAAAATATATTTGAAAGAATTCGATAAGACCAGCAATACAGAATACGTATTTTCGGCTTTCGCTACAAAGCCATCATCAGTGTATTTCGTCTTGTGTGGGCTAATATTTTAATGTTGTCTACTTATGTGACCGCTGAAAGAAAATCGAGTTTCGTATCAACAACTCAACTTAGACTAACATCAACGAAATTTAACAATGCTATTTTTATCCTTTGTTATTATTACTCTATTTTGCTTTGAACCTTAATTCTTAAGATATCTCAGCTGATTCTATTCAACTCTGTGTATGATAACCACAGATTTTTGAATTACAACGAACCGTTAACTTTAAATTTAAATGTATATTATTTAAATTATATTTTTGCACCGTGTCAATGGATTTTTTCTATCAGTATAAGATTCTATTATGGCAATGGTTTGTTTGATAATTCCGAATAAAATAAAAAAAAAACCGAACGAAACACTTGAAAATAAACTTATTCCTGAACGCAAGAGAGTTCCTAACTCTTAAAATGAGCAATATTTTTGGGGTTTCGCGCCACACAGATATTTCAAGAGGCCATAAAATAAAATAGACCGAGTTAACTTTGCAAAATACTCTGGAATTTTACTTTCATTTAGCATTGGAACCTGAAAATTCCCACGGAGCCGATGCTTGCCAAAAAATGAGTAAAACAACATACTGCCTACTCCATATCGGAAACGGATGGCAAGAAATTTTAAATATTGACAAAGAAACTAAAATTTTTGAAAATTGAAATCACCTAGAATTTAAATTACACTTGAAATATATAATTTAGTTTAGAACTTAGAAAATGCATTAAAAATTAAATTTTATTTTATGGGTATAAGCCATTCTTAATTGTAATATTTAAAAAGTTTCAAAAAGCTTTACATTTTTGCGCTCTTGGAGATACTGTTATAAAATTTTGTGCCTCTGACTATTTTATAAAAAACATTTTTATATTGAAATTTTCTTTCTTTCTTTCTTTACTAGTATCAGGCAATTAATAAATGAAATTTGTCTTTTAATTTTTCTACTGAATTAGCACATAAAAGGTCTGTTCCTTTATGTTACCACGGAAACCATTCTTACCAAAAAGCGTTCCCGTACTCGAAAATTGGGCAAATGAGAGCGCTCCAAATGGAGTATTTGTGTTTTCCTTTTTACTATTATCTTCCGAAAATTGTAAAAGGGACAGCTGGTGTAATGATAAACAAATAATACCATTGTGAAAAAATTTTAAATTTTAATTAAGCAAAATAAAACTTTTATATATAAAAATTAACTGAACAAAGTTAAAAAACTTTTAAATGCAAAAAATATGTGCATCTGTGCGATTTGTCAGCCTAAAACTATATGCATTTTAATTTTTTTCTTTTAACTAATTTTGTGCTAAAAAAGTGATTTTGTGCGTTCCCGTACTTTTGGGCAATTTTGTCTTTTAGGATTTTGTGCTTACTCTCATTTTACAGAACTTTATACAAAAAAAGTAATGGAGCACACCTAGTATAAAAAAAACACGGGAAAAATTAAACAAAAAATTTTAAAAAGCCCCCCCCCCCCCCCCCCCGAAATAAATTCCTAGCTACGTGCCTGAAGAGAACCAAACATACTCTAAGTGGGTAGCAGATTTACGTGTAGCAGCCAGAGATTGTAATTTTATATGTGAAAATATAAATTGCAAAGAATCCTATATTGACAACAAAATAAGAGATATGATTGTTATACATACACCTCACGAGAAGGTGCGGTCGACTTGTCTGCAAAAGTCAAATCCAACATTTGAGGAAGTTTTGCAAGTTTGTACAATTTAAGAAGCTACCACGAATGCATGTAAGGAAATGGAAGGTGCAACGGATACTTTAACAGAAGTTAATGCAGTTCATCGTTTTTCAAATTTTCAAAATCGCACTTCAAGTATTTCAACAAAGAACAATTTTCAATCCTGTCCTGCATGTGGTAAGTTGCATGAAAGAATAGATTGTCACCATTTTAAAAATAAAACCAAATTTAAGAAATGCTTTAAATTGGGTCACATTGCAAGTGTGTGTCAGTTAGCTTCAAATATTCAGTAAAAAAAATACAGTTCAACATGGCAATTATCGTCAGAATGTCCGACAAGTCGATGAAATATTGTATGAAGAAACATCAGTTAGTGTAGTAGAGTTACTCGAGGCATCCGCATCAAACGTTTATAACATAAATTCAGATTCGAAAAATATTATGATTCCAACAAAGTAAATGATCGAGATTTTATATTTCAGTTAGACACTGGCGCTACATGTTCCTTAATTGGTTTGAATGTTTATAGGCAGCTTCAAAGTCCAATTTGTACATCAACTAACAAAATTTTAAAGGCATATGGTCGTACATTATTGCCTCTTAAAGGAACTATTAATGTTCATATCGAGGTAGGCAATCAGAAAAAGAACTTGATTCTTCACGTAGTCGATATAGAAAATGTCACGAGTATTTTAGGATATGATTGGTTCGTGCTTTTAGAATTTGAAATAAAGATTCCTGGTTACGACTTCCCTAGGGCAAAATGTTTACAAGTAGAAAATTGTTGACTACACTTAATAATCTCCGGCAACGATTTAATGGAATTTTTTCAGAAGGTCTTGGCCACTGTTCAACTTTGAAAGCGAACGTCAACTTGAAACAGAATTATGTCCCAAAGTTTATGAAACCATATAACATTCCATTTGCTTTATATGACAAGGTTCGGGAGGAAATCCAACGTCTTGTCTCTATTGACGTTTTGAAACCAGTCAACGCTAGTAATTGGGCATCCCCTATAGTTGTAGCCAAAAAGTCAAATGGTTCAATTCGAATATGCGCAGATTTTAAAGCAACTGTTAATTTCCAAATTTAAGTTGATAGATATCCTATTCCACGTATTGAAGAACTTTTTCATAATCTCCAGGGTGGTCAATACTTTTCTAAAATAGATCTTAGTGAAGCGTATTTACAAATTGAATTGTCGGAACCTGCTAAGAAATATATGGTTATTAACACCCCGTTCGGGTTATATCAGTATCAAAGAATGCCTTTTGGAATCGCGAGCGCAGCTGCGATCTTTCAAAGGTTCATGGAAGAGGTGTTGGTAGGAATACCTGGTTGTGCCGTTTACCTTGATGATATTATTGTAACAGATCGATCACATGAAGAACACATTCGGAATGTAACACAAATATTTGAAAGATTAGAATACCATGGTCTTAAGTGTAAGACGGAAAAATGTAGTTTTGCTAAATCGTCGGTAGAATATGTCGGACACATAATAGACTCCAGTGGAATTATACCCTCAGAAACACCATTAGATGCTATAAAACAAATACCAAGACCCGCCAATTTGAAGGAATTGGAGGCTTTCATTTGAAAAATTAATTACTACAACAAGTTCATTCCTAATTTTTCTAAAACCGCGGCACCATTAAACGAATTAAGAAGAACAAATGTAAAGTTTTTATGGGGTGAAAAACAGGAACAGGCATTCCAATCTCTTAAGAACGAAATTGTAAAAGTTGCAAAATTAGTCCACTACGATGACAAATATCCAATTATTCTCGCTACTGACGCTTCCAAACATGGCATAGGGGCCGTTTTATCTCACCGTTTTCCTGATGGATCTGAAAAACCAAAATGTTTTGCATCAAAAACACTGAATTCTAGTCAAGTTAACTATTCGCAAATTGAAAAGGAAGCGCTGTCTATTATTTTTGGAATAACCAAATTTCACCAATATCTTTTTGGTATACATTTTGAATTAGTGACGGACCATCAAGCCCTTACCACGCTATTTCATCGTTTTAAGAAACTGCCTGTTATGACATTACACCGACTTCAACGTTGGGCAGTAATTTTGCAGCTTATGATTATTCTATTAAATGTAAATCCACATCGCATCATGCTAATGCGGACGCACTATCGAGATTACCCATTGGCCCTGATGCTGATTTTGACAACAAAGAATCTGAAGTATTATATGTTGAAGAAATATACAACAGTATTTTAAGTGAATGCCCAATTGATGCCAATTCTGTTTTTAAATTTACTAGTTAAGATAAAATACTCAGAGTTGTTTCCGATTATGTGATTAATGGCTGGCCTGAATATGTTGATAAATCCGATAATGAATTAGCTTCTTATTTTGCTAGAAAAAATTTAATTTCCATTGAAAAAGGTGTGCTTCTTCTTCATAATGAGTAATGCCGCGTAATAATACCCAAGGCACTACGTTCAAAAGTTTTATGTATGCTGCATGAAAGGGCATTGGGGAACAAGCAGAATAAAACAAATAGCTAGAAGATACGTTTGGTTTCCTAAAATAGATGAAGAACTCGATAAGGTATCAAAGTCATGTTCAATTTGTCAAGAAAATGGTGCAGATCCCAAACAAAATTTTTCAGGTTGGCCCGAAGCAACCCAGCCTTGGGAAAGAATACATATTGACTATGCTGGTCCTTGTTACAAGAAGATGTGGCTTATCATCGTAGATTCGTACTCTAAATTTCCTTTTGTGAAACAAGTATCATCTGCCAATGCTTTATCCACGATTACAGCACTACAAAGTATTTTTTTAATAGAAGGACTTCCGCAAACTATAGTCAGTGATAATGGTACTCAATTCACCTAAACTGAATTCAAACGATTTTGTGAAATAAATTCTATTAAACATTTAACTACTTCTCCATTACATGCAGCTTCTAATGGTCTGGCAGAGCGTTTTGTAAGAACATTCAAGTCATCTTTCAGTAAAATACTTCAAGAAGAGCCCAAATATGAACAAGCGTTATACAAATATCTCGTTATATACAGAGCAACTCCAAATCCCACAACAGGCAAGTCACCTGCAGAATTGTTACACGGTCGTCAACCGAGAACAGTATTGAGTGCAATGTTTCCAATTTTTCATGACCATACGGAATCCAGATCAAAATTTCATATTGGAGAAAAAGTTTATGCACGTAATTTCACTAGTAAAGAGCGATGGATTAGCGGAGAAGTGAAAGGTAAAATAGGTAATCTAATGTATTTGATAGAAACAATAAAAGGAATAATAAAACGTCATCAAAATCAGATAAAAGCAAGACTAAATCAATTGGATAAACCATGTCGACTATCAGATAAACCTCGGGAACCATTAAATAGAAAATTGGATATTGACATTGCATTACCCGAATTACCACAGAATCTACAGCAACAATCTCAATATATAGGAAATGCCCAACATCATGCCATTGAACCATTACAAACTATGCGTCCTATAGCAAATCAACCAGAAACCATTGATTAGCAGCAGCCACTACCCATTACTGATTTATCTCAACATTCAAGTACCGCAAAAAATGAACAGCATCCACTAGACCGGCAACAAACTTTCAGACGGCAACGAAATAAAAAACGGCAACAACAATTTACTCCCAGGCGATCCGAAAGGATCGGAAAGAAGATTCGCCTTGACTTTAATTAGCTGTGAAGGAATGTTACAACTCTGTTCATTGTTACTTTTCATAGTGGAAAATGTTATCAGTCTTGCTTTGAAAATTAAGTTTGGATTTTTCATACAATTTGTTATAAGTAGTTTTCTATAATTATTGAATAAATATTGTTCGTTATTTTTTTAATACATTCGTTTAATTTCTAATTAATCACATTACAACACTTACATTCGGTCCATCTCCTTGGCTATTGCGAGATGAGAGTTGTTGTTGTAATAAAAATGCGAGTTGTTGTTGAGTCCCGGGATCATTTCCAACGGTTGGTCCATCAGCTTGATCATTTCGATTTGGAGTATGAAACATGTTCAGTTTTTTTTGCGAGGTCACCAATTTATTGCGGGTTATTTATTATATTTCTAGAATTTTATTCAAGTTATAAATTTTGTTGTTTTCTTTTCCCAAACACAATTCGAATCTTCCAAAATTTAAAAATATCAAAAATGAATTTTAACAAAACTACACTCATACAAATAAGTCCGTAAAAATAGCAGAAAAAGTTACTAAAAATTAGTTAAAAATGATGCTGCAGAAAAAACTGCTAATATTAGCAGAATCAGTTTGCTAAATATTAATAAAATGAAAACAGCAAAAAAAACTGTTAAATTTACAGAATTTTAGTAATATTTGAGCTAAATTGTTGTTAATTGCAAATAACAATTTAACCTGCTAAAATTAGCAAAAAAAATTGCTGAATAGTAGTATAATAAAAATAGCAAACAAAAATGGTTAAATTTACAGAATTTTAGTAATATTTGAGCTAAATTTTTGTTAATTGCAAATAAAAATTTAACTTGCTGAAATCAGCAAAAAAATTGCTAAATAATAGTAAAATAAAAATAGCATATAAAAACTGTTAAATCTACAAAATTATTCCTAAAATTTTCTGAAATCAACAAAACTTTTGCAGATTACTAGTGGACTGGAAAAAGGTAAAAGAGGATCAAATGAAATGAAAATTAATAAATAAATAATAAATGTGTATTTAAAAACATACTTGGGAACAATTTATTGAATCTGTCAATTAATTGAAATTTTTTTCAATTGGCATTGTTCAATGCCTAAATGCCCATTTATAATTGATGAAAGAAGTATTTGTTTTCATGTTTTAATAAAAGAATAAATTAAGAAAAAAAAAATTTTAAATTCGCGTATTTTTTTTTTATTACAATGCTTTTTCTTCAATTATGTGTATATTTCATTAACATTGTTTTCATCAATGCAAATTGAAAAAAATTTGATTGGCATTGAATGGTGATGAAATTTTTTGGCATTGACATTGAGATAAAGTAATGCCAATTATATTTCAATGCCAATGAAAATTTCCCAAGAATGATTTTTTGTAAAAGTGGTAATATTTATAGACAATAATATGTTAACTAGGCTTTCCAGTACCGATTTCGGTAATACCGAAATTGTCAAAATTCGAGCCATTTTAGAACGATACCGATTTCGGTATTGCATACAATTTTTTGTTTATTTTTTAATATTTTATGTCTTTTTTATAAGAAATTTTAACAAATTTGACAATAATTCTGTTTTTGTGTTTGCAATTTTTTACAAATTTTATATTTTAAATATTCAAATATTAATAAATACGAGTATATTGCATTTTTACTCAACCAGAACTTTGTACAACGCAAAAACTAAAATAAAATTAACCCATTCAAAAAATGTGTGATTATGATTACTTATAAATAGTATGAACTTTTCAAGGGTTATATCCACGAGTTTTAATTAATTTAAACATAAAAAATCCTAAAGATTTTCTTGAGAGAAAGTCAAAAGATTAAAAAATTAGTCTAATAAATATTTCTTCACTTTTGTGTCTACGATTTCCCAGTATTGGTTAATGATGGTAATTGTCAAATTTGTCAAAATTTTCTTTCTAAATTTTCTAAAACAGAATAAAAAAAATTATTTTTGATTATGTAGATTGTTTTGTTTCTCGCGAATGATATTTTTTGTTTTTATTCAGGTTTAAAAATGTTTTTTTTTAATTTGCGAATTAATTTTAGTCAATAATATGTCTTCGCGAATCAAAAAAATATAAAAATAATTCGCGACAATTATCTTTATATTTCTTTATTCGCGAATTTATAACTCAGATTTTTTATCATCTTTGAAAATAATTTTTGAATCAATTCTTCAAAACTCTGGAGGGTTTCCGCGTAACTCGATTCGAAAAAAATTTTCGAATTCGTAAATTTTGTACCTTTCGTAAAAAGAAAAGTTTTTGCAAAAATCTTACTTTTTCAATTTTTATGTGTGTACACTACGATAAAAATAAATTAAAAAGTAGAATTTTTATGCAGAATTATATTTTTAACAATATATGCAAGATTTACAAATTCTAAAATTTTTTTTCCAATCGAGTTACGCGGGGTCAAGGCTCTGTTCCCCGAGGGGCCGTGTATTGTTTGATACAATTAATAAAATGGGTTTGGATGTGATCTCCATCGGCGAACCCACACACTGGCCATCAGATCGAAATAAAATACCGGATCTCATTGATTTTGGAGTAACTAAAAATATAGCAAGAAATTTGGTGCACTTAGAATCCTCATTGGAACTCTCTTTTGATCATACACCCACTATTGTTTCCCTTATAAACCCTCGAATTGTATCTCCAACCGGTGACTTAGCACTTACAGGCAAAGGAACAAATTGGCTAAAATATAAAAAATTTATCAGTACTCATTGCTCGGAAAATATATTGCTAAGAACAACAGAGGACATTGATCTCTCACTTAGGAATTTTGAATCCTATCTTAAACTTGCTGCACGACTTGCTACCAAACCCCCCCCCCCCCCCCCGACAATCCCGACAAAATCCAATTTTTTCAGTTGATATTGAGCGACTCTTAAATGAAAAAAGAAGAGCTCGTAGAGAGTGGCAGCTTCACAGATCTCCTGCACTTAAGGCTCGATTTAAAGAATGCTCAAACAAGTTACGCAAATTACTTGAATTACAAAGAAATAACTCACTGAATGATTGATCTGGAGGCTACGGCAAGAACGGACTATTCATTATCGCGTGCTACAAAGAATCTAAAAAGACCTGTTATATGTAAACCTCCAATGCGTAAATCTGACGGAAGCTGGGCTAGAAATGATACGGAGAAAGGCGAGTTGTTTGCAGAACATTTAAAATCTGTATTTATGCCAAACGATCCAAACACAATAGTCGAGTTACCACCAATTTTGCCATGGCACGTAGAGGTACCCATTCGCTTTGAGTTGCGAGAGGTCGAAAATGCTATTTCAGAATTAAACCCAAAAAAAGCTTTTGGTACCGATAAAATTAGTAATAAAATGATCTTGGAGTTACTTCAAATAGCTGTAAGAATAATACTTTTTATTTTTAATGCAATATTACGCCTTGAATATTATCCACCAGTATGGAAGGTCTCCCTCATTAAAATGATACCCAAGCCAGGAAAAGATCTCACTAAAGTTGAATCTTATAGGCCTATAAGTCTTTTATCTAATTTATCAAAACTCATCGAGAAACTATTGGCAAATAGAATAACGATAACTGTAACTCAACATAACCTAATTCATGCTCATCAGTTCGGTTTTCGTAAAAAGCATGGCACCATTGAGCAAGTTCACAGACTTGTTAGTGAAATACGAAAGGCCTTTGAGCATAATAATTACTGTTCTGCACTCTTTATTGACGTATCGCAAGCCTTTGATAAAGTTTGGCACGAAGGTTTGTTATTTAAAATTAAAAATATACTGCCACGTAACATACATAATATACTCGAAAGCTATATAAGCAATCGTAAATTTGTTGTCAAGGAAAGTGATTTCTTCAGCTCTCCTCAAGATATTCGGGCCGGTGTCCCTCAAGGCAGCATTTTAGGCCAACTCTTGTATCTTTTGTATACTTCTGACATGCCAACTGATAGTAATACTCATATGTCTACATTTGCTGATGATACGGCTATCTTGAGTTGTCACAAAAACCCATATGAAGCCTCTCGAATATTGCAGGAACACGTATTTGAACTGGAATCGTGGCTGAAAAAGTGGAAGATAAAGGTGAATGAACAGAAATGTAGTCATTTGACTTTTACTTTAAGAAAAGAAACATGCTCTTTTATCAAAATTAACAATCACAAAGTGCCCCAACACTCAAATGTCAAATATCTTGTTATACATCTTGATCGTCGTCTCACGTGGAAGAACCATATCGACGCCAAAATAAAACTTAAAGCAATAGAACTTAATTGGCTAATTGGAAGAAATTCTAGACTTGGCCTTGATTGCAAGTTGTTGTAGTATAATTCGATTTTGAAACCTATATGGTGCTACGGCATCCAAATCTGGGGCACTGCGTCTGCATCAAATGTTCAAAAAATTCAAAGGAAGCAGAACAATATTTTGCGAACTATTGTCTGCGCACCATGGTATATACGAAATGCGAACATACACTCAGATTTGAATGTTCCCACCTTTAATGATGAAATCGCGAGATACACCTTAAACTACTTAAAGAAGCTGCAACTGCACCCAAATTCATTGGCTCGTAAACTGCTTGAGGATCAAGGACACCGACGCCTCCTAAGAAGGACCACCGCTGATTTGGCTCTATAGAATAAACGTATATTCTTTATAACAAAATGTTGGTTTTTAATTTCTATATAAAAAATTCAAAATTAGTTTTTTCGACCTTTTTAAAATTAAACTTCTAATTTATCGTTTTTAACTTTTTCTATACATTTACTATGCATCAAATTAAAAAAATATTTAATATTTAAAATTAAAATTTTGTCTGGCACTGGCTGGGCTTAAAATTTTAGCTTTAGTACATAAGATTTGATAAACTTATTGTTAGTTCACTGTTGTGAAGATTCAATAAATAAAATTATGAAAAAAAAGGGTTACGCGGTTACGCCCTGATCTGATTTATTCTTCGCGAATTAAATCTTAAAACAAATTATTCAATCGAATCAAAATTGTATCAAATCATTGATTACAAAATATTTTAATAAATTTACTGATTCATAAAATTAGTAAATTTTTATTCGTATTGATTCAAAAAAGAATTATCTTTTCTAAGCTCTGAATGAGATGTGCTATATCTAAGTTTACGCGCTAAATAAGAATATTTATATGAATACCGAAAATTCGGTACTGGAAAATTTTCAATACCGAAATACCGATTTCTCAATACCGATTCGGTATTGGAAACCCTAATGTTAACCCATGATACAACCATACTAGGTAGAAGCAATAGAACAACAAACACAACAAACATATATAGCGAAAGCATACGAAAAAATCCCTGAACTGTCATAATAAAACCATGAACTGTCAAAATCTCCCTAATGGATCTACCTAGTATGGTTGTATCATGATGTTAACCATAACAAAATGTATTTCCGAGACCCTTCTTTTGATTTTCACTGTTTGCTGATCGGATATGTACTTCCGAATTTATTTGAGTTTCCATTTTCACCTCTAAAGCTCCACCCACAGGAAAGAAGGTGTGGCCGATTGAAAATATCGTATTCTTTAAATAAGCTTAAAAAGTACAATATTGGGGGAAAAAATGAGGGTTACTCCACTTGTAATTAGGTAACTCCACTTGCTCCCCAGAGATACTTTTAATCACAATTTTCATATTAAAATGGTTCGTCCAAAATAGACCTTGATCTTTGAGAATTAGTGTATTACGATAAATAGAAACTTTTCTCTTAAATTTTAATAATTTCGATATTTTGTGAGTAGGACAAATTTTCAACCATTTCAATTTAGCTTTATTTAAAAACTTTTTGCATTATTTTTGTCGAGTTAAAAATATGCAGTAATTTTTATGAGTCATTTAACATTCTGTTTATAAGCGCTCCAAATTTGGTGGTTTAGTTTACAAAAAATTTGTAAAATTAGCAAATCTTCTGTTAAAAATTAGTAACTAAAATTCAGCAAAATACTGTAAAGATAGCAAATTTATTGTTAAAAATTAGTAACTAAATTCAGCAAAAAAAAATAGCAAAAAAATTTGTAAGTTAGTAATGTGGAGGTAGCAAAAAAATGAACTAAAAATTAAATAATTATTCTAATTTTTGCATTAAAAACAATTATTCTAATTTTTGCATTAAAAAATACAAAAATTGTTTTTTCGGACTTTCTATATTTTCATATATTTAGTTAGAATATTCTTCTACCTCAAGTCCAAACTCTAATATGATATTGTCATATTAGATTTTTATTTGTTGTTTCAAAAAGGGTTGATCATTTTCATGATAGACAATACAATTGTTTCGTAGACATCACTCTACTCTTCAGTTGTCCGCTAAGAAAATGATAACTTTGAAACAACAAATAAAAATCTAATATGACAATATCATATTAGAGTTTGGACTTGAGGTAGAAGAATATTCTAACTAAATATATGAAAATATAGAAAGTCCGAAAAAACAATTTTTGTATTTTTTAATGCAAAAATTAGAATAATTGTTGAAAATAAGCACACCACGGCTAAAATCTCATTCAAATATTTATTTTGTTTTGAGTTTAAAATTAGTTGTTTTTACAAAATGTATTGACAACAGACATACATATAAATAGTACCCAAAGGGTACTTTTATGTAATTGTTGCTTTCAAAAAGGAGTTGATTTATAACTGGTTTTACCAAATCAGACAGTTCATATAAGAAAGTACAAAATTCTCATCCCGTTGGTTTTTTGTACCTTATGTAATGTCTCGTTTTGAGTAGGAAAGTTATCATTTTCTTAGCGGACAACTGAAGAGTAGAGTGATGTCTACGAAACAATTGTATTGTCTATCATGAAAATGATCAACCCTTTTTGAAACAACAAATAAAAATCTAATATGACAATATCATATTAGAGTTTGGACTTGAGGTAGAAGAATATTCTAACTAAATATATGAAAATATAGAAAGTCCGAGAAAACAATTTTTGTATTTTTTAATGCAAAAATTAGAATAATTGTTGAAAATAAGCACACCACGGCTAAAATCTCATTCAAATATTTATTTTGTTTTGAGTTTAAAATTAGTTGTTTTTACAAAATGTATTGACAACAGATATACATATAAATAGTACCCAAAGGGTACTTTTATGTAATTGTTGCTTTCAAAAAGGAGTTGATTTATAACTGGTTTTACCAAATCAGACAGTTCATATAAGAAAGTACAAAATTCTCATCCCGTTGGTTTTTTGTACCTTATGTAATGTCTCGTTTTGAGTAGGAAAGTTATCATTTTCTTAGCGGACAACTGAAGAGTAGAGTGATGTCTACGAAACAATTGTATTGTCTATCATGAAAATGATCAACCCTTTTTGAAACAACAAATAAAAATCTAATATGACAATATCATATTTGAGTTTGGACTTGAGGTAGAAGAATATTCTAACTAAATATATGAAAATATAGAAAGTCCGAAAAAACTATTTTTGTATTTTTTAATGCAAAAATTAGAATAATTGTTGAAAATAAGCACACCACGGCTAAAATCTCATTCAAATATTTATTTTGTTTTGAGTTTAAAATTAGTTGTTTTTACAAAATGTATTGACAACAGACATACATATAAATAGTACCCAAAGGGTACTTTTATGTAATTGTTGCTTTCAAAAAGGAGTTGATTTATAACTGGTTTTACCAAATCAGACAGTTCATATAAGAAAGTACAAAATTCTCATCCCGTTGGTTTTTTGTACCTTATGTAATGTCTCGTTTTGAGTAGGAAAGTTATCATTTTCTTAGCGGACAACTGAAGAGTAGAGTGATGTCTACGAAACAATTGTATTGTCTATCATGAAAATGATCAACCCTTTTTGAAACAACAAATAAAAATCTAATATGACAATATCATATTAGAGTTTGGACTTGAGGTAGAAGAATATTCTAACTAAATATATGAAAATATAGAAAGTCCGAAAAAACAATTTTTGTATTTTTTAATGCAAAAATTAGAATAATTGTTGAAAATAAGCACACCACGGCTAAAATCTCATTCAAATATTTATTTTGTTTTGAGTTTAAAATTAGTTGTTTTTACAAAATGTATTGACAACAGACATACATATAAATAGTACCCAAAGGGTACTTTTATGTAATTGTTGCTTTCAAAAAGGAGTTGATTTATAACTGGTTTTACCAAATCAGACAGTTCATATAAGAAAGTACAAAATTCTCATCCCGTTGGTTTTTTGTACCTTATGTAATGTCTCGTTTTGAGTAGGAAAGTTATCATTTTCTTAGCGGACAACTGAAGAGTAGAGTGATGTCTACGAAACAATTGTATTGTCTATCATGAAAATGATCAACCCTTTTTGAAACAACAAATAAAAATCTAATATGACAATATCATATTTGAGTTTGGACTTGAGGTAGAAGAATATTCTAACTAAATATATGAAAATATAGAAAGTCCGAAAAAACTATTTTTGTATTTTTTAATGCAAAAATTAGAATAATTGTTGAAAATAAGCACACCACGGCTAAAATCTCATTCAAATATTTATTTTGTTTTGAGTTTAAAATTAGTTGTTTTTACAAAATGTATTGACAACAGACATACATATAAATAGTACCCAAAGGGTACTTTTATGTAATTGTTGCTTTCAAAAAGGAGTTGATTTATAACTGGTTTTACCAAATCAGACAGTTCATATAAGAAAGTACAAAATTCTCATCCCGTTGGTTTTTTGTACCTTATGTAATGTCTCGTTTTGAGTAGGAAAGTTATCATTTTCTTAGCGGACAACTGAAGAGTAGAGTGATGTCTACGAAACAATTGTATTGTCTATCATGAAAATGATCAACCCTTTTTGAAACAACAAATAAAAATCTAATATGACAATATCATATTAGAGTTTGGACTTGAGGTAGAAGAATATTCTAACTAAATATATGAAAATATAGAAAGTCCGAAAAAACAATTTTTGTATTTTTTAATGCAAAAATTAGAATAATTGTTGAAAATAAGCACACCACGGCTAAAATCTCATTCAAATATTTATTTTGTTTTGAGTTTAAAATTAGTTGTTTTTACAAAATGTATTGACAACAGACATACATATAAATAGTACCCAAAGGGTACTTTTATGTAATTGTTGCTTTCAAAAAGGAGTTGATTTATAACTGGTTTTACCAAATCAGACAGTTCATATAAGAAAGTACAAAATTCTCATCCCGTTGGTTTTTTGTACCTTATGTAATGTCTCGTTTTGAGTAGGAAAGTTATCATTTTCTTAGCGGACAACTGAAGAGTAGAGTGATGTCTACGAAACAATTGTATTGTCTATCATGAAAATGATCAACCCTTTTTGAAACAACAAATAAAAATCTAATATGACAATATCATATTTGAGTTTGGACTTGAGGTAGAAGAATATTCTAACTAAATATATGAAAATATAGAAAGTCCGAAAAAACTATTTTTGTATTTTTTAATGCAAAAATTAGAATAATTGTTGAAAATAAGCACACCACGGCTAAAATCTCATTCAAATATTTATTTTGTTTTGAGTTTAAAATTAGTTGTTTTTACAAAATGTATTGACAACAGACATACATATAAATAGTACCCAAAGGGTACTTTTATGTAATTGTTGCTTTCAAAAAGGAGTTGATTTATAACTGGTTTTACCAAATCAGACAGTTCATATAAGAAAGTACAAAATTCTCATCCCGTTGGTTTTTTGTACCTTATGTAATGTCTCGTTTTGAGTAGGAAAGTTATCATTTTCTTAGCGGACAACTGAAGAGTAGAGTGATGTCTACGAAACAATTGTATTGTCTATCATGAAAATGATCAACCCTTTTTGAAACAACAAATAAAAATCTAATATGACAATATCATATTAGAGTTTGGACTTGAGGTAGAAGAATATTCTAACTAAAAATTAAATTTTAACTAAAAATTAGTTAAAAATTTGTTAAGTTCAAGTACTAACAGTTTTACTAACTTTTCTACAAACTTTTTTCTATGAGTGTATAAAATGATTTAAACATTTATTGTTGTACAGTAGAATACTGTCGCCACAAGATCCAACAATATATTTGGGGATTAATTTATATCTAAATTTATCCGAAAAATGGCAGATCGAATTAGATCCAGCAATATAATTGGTGCAGTGGCGGTTCGATTGTAGGGGGAAATTTTAAAATTTTGTTTATACGTCACGTATAATCAATAGGGTTCCTATATAAATCGAAACATTTATGTTTCGTTAACCCATTTTTGCCCACTAATTGTTTCACCGAGAATTTTCTGACTACCTTTGTACTGAATACCTTTAATTTTTCGAAAGTAACGAAAATCTTTTGTAGTTTTTTTAGAACAAACTATTATGGGCCAAAACTAAGAATTATTTTTTTCTACAATCTGACTTAAGTAAAAAAAATTATAAATAAATGTCTTACATAAGTTGCATTTAAGACAAAAATCGTTTTTAGTTTTTATTATGAAAATATTCCTTTTACTGAATGGGGCTAAAAAATTAAAATTACGCTTTTATTTTTCAAAATTTTTGTTTAGATATTTGTTTAAATTCACCCTATTTACAGTAGGTAACTTTTTACCTGCTATAATATCAGTAAAATTACTCTGTGAGTGTACATTTAAAAATTATACACACCTTGTGTGTAATATTTATACACACAAAATTGAAAATAGACATAAAACGCGTATGTATTAAAGGGCTGCGTGAGTGCAATTGGTTTGTTGTAGTCATTAAATCACATGGTGCTAGTATGTGTGCATTACGATTTAAACCACCCTGTTACGACTAGAAGACAAATTAAAACGTAAGCGAGCTTAAGCATTAACCATGGCAACGAAAAAAACAATAAGTGATTGTTGTGACACACGGTTGTTCGCTACCATAACAAAGCAATTAGTACTTTGAACTTGTGTTTAAGTATCGCAATGAATGCTATGGATGCGATGGTGTGTTGTGTTATAATATGTAGGTTTTATAAAACGAAAAAGTATAAATGTACACTCAGATAAAAAAGTTAGCAGTTAGTTAGTTGTTCTTTATTTTCAATTCAATGTTTGTTTTACAATTTTTATATTATTATATAAAAAAGTTAGTAAAAAAATAAATTAATAATGTTATTAATGCATAATAAATTATAAAAACAAAAAAAATAATTTATATTAATTCTTATTAAATACAAGAAAGTTAAAAATCTCTGCGTTGTAATTGTTTTTAATATAAACAATTATAATGCAGAGATTTTTAAGTTTTATACACCCGGTGAAAAATGCTCATATACACTCGAACATGTTCATATATGGTTTATGTGGACACATATGAACAAATATGGATTTTTTATGAACATATATGGATTTTATATGAACATATATGGAATTATATGTGATTCCATATATGGAAAAAGATTTCATATACAGACATATATTGAAGGGAGATTCTGATACATTCCTGTTTTGTTATATAAACTCCCACAAACCTATAAAAATAGCAAAAAAAAAGCTACTTACTTACTTTTAAACATATTGAACTCATTTTTTGTTTTTTTTTTAATAAAACTTATTTTAAAAATTTTATTTGTTTTTATTTATTTTCTTATTTTTAATTGGTTTTTATCAGTTACAAATATTTTTATCAGTATCCATTGACCTTCTTGCAAAAATGATATTAAAAACAAAATCATATTAAAAACTGATTTAAAAAAATTTTTAATTTTGTTTAATTCTGGATTTTTTTTTTGTTCGGCTTTTAGCTTTTTGGCGATTTTTTTAATGTGGATGATTTTTTAATTTTGATGATTTTTTTCTAATTTTCGACGATTTCTTTAATTTTGCCGATTTTTATAAATTTTGCTGTTTTCAAAATTTTGGCGGTTTTTTATGATTTTTTCAAATTTTGGCAATTTTTAAATTTAAACGATTTTTTCAATTTTGGCAATTTTTAAAATTTTTAACTTGGTTGGGAAACACTAACCGTAAAATACCGTTAACGATTCGAAACCCTTTCAACGAACTATTTTTAACCCTAAAATACCACTAACGAAGTAACTTAAAATACCGTTAACCTTAAAATAACCTAACGAAATAAATTAAAATACCGTTAACCCTAAAATAACTTAAAGATATAACTTAAAATACCGATACCCTTAAAATAACCTAACGAAATTCTATAAAATAAAATTTACCAAATTCATTCCAAAAAAAAACATTTAAAAAAAATCGGTGGTATAATTAAACAATATTGAAAAATAAAATTAAAAATAAATAATATAATAAAACCAATACGTAGTAGAGTTTGCTAAAAACCCTACTCAATGTTCCTTAATGTATTCGTCGCTTTAGAGCTTTTTTTTGGTATGATTAGAGTATTTCACATATTAAATAGTTGAAATATTCATTACGATCAACTAAAGAATTTTTTGGGGGTAGCCATTTGTCTATTTTAATTTTTTCATTATACCATTGGCCGATCATAATCGGCTTTTCATACCTACACAACACGAATGAAAACAAAACTCTCAACTAAAAGCATAACAAAAAAAAAAATACTCCATTCATTAGCATGATAGCTTTCAACAGAGTAGGTACGTATTTCGGTTACATACATCAGTGTTGCCAGTCTTTTCATACCTTATCCCCAATTTTTAATTTGCCATCCCAAAAAATTTCCAACTTTTATTTTATATAAAAATTTGTTTTCGTTAATTTTTTAAAAAAATTAGTGGAAAATACCATATTCGTTTATTTTTTGCGGTAAGTTGTACACTCAGACTTAATAAATTTGTGCTTACAACAAATTATAAAAAAGAACAAATAAATTTAAATAACAGCAAAGAAAATTTGAACCAAAATTTTTCATTTTAAATATTTAATAATAAACAGACATTTAATAAATAACAGACATTTTGTTGTGTATGGCACTGCATTAAAAAGTTTTAGCATTTCAGCAGATGGATTAACTTTTGACAATTGAGTAACTTGTAAAGTATATATTTAATTTAAGAAGAACTTCTTATAACTCTTATTAAATTTAAATAACTTTAAAAATTTTAGAACCAAAACGAATTTGAATTTTCACCAAGAGGAATTATAGTTTCTAGGAACATTACCTTGCCAGACTCAAATTTTTGTAGCTAAAAATCATTCACTATTATCATCATTCTTAGAAAAAAATATAAATATTTAGAATTATCAGGATTAAATTCATAAAAATATGAAAAAGCAATAATATATTTTATCCCCAAATGATCCCCTAAATTTCGTATCATCCCCAATAAATCCCCAGTTCTACAAACGGAAGTTTTTATCCCCATTGATGATACAATTCCCAATTTGGAGATAAATCCCACAAACTGGCAACACTGTTATACATAAGTTTTCAGTAACACTAAAACGATGGTGTTGATATTGTGTTGGTTGCTTAAGTTCACAATAATATGATGTGGTAATGTACTGTTGCCATCCGTGATAAACGATTCATGATGGGATTCGTCTCACTATACATATGCTTTTTTGCCATCGTGTTTTTTTTTTGTTGTTTGTACTGAGTCAATCGTTATAAAAAGTAAAAACGCACAAATTGTTATGGCTTGTAGGCTATCATGTGTCTTGAAATCTCATTTAAGATGAATCGTTCAGCCCTTTAGTATGTATACATTTCAAAATTCTATAATTAAACAGCCTAAAAGTTATATCTAGATATCGAAAACAGCTAAAATAAGAAAAGATATTTTGGCAAAACTGCAGTTTGTGGGGTTTCGGCAAAAAAAAAAAAATATGGAATTAAAAATAAAAAACCGAAATTATTTTTGGGAGGGGCTCGAACCCGGGAGGCCGGTGGGAGGCAAAAAACGGGAGAACATAGTAACATGTAAGTGTGGGTACTCAAATTAAAGGAAATTGTCTCACTATTCCAAAAATGTTATTTTTTTTATATCCATAAAACGTAGCCCTAACTACACCTTTTGCAACTGCAATTCAGAAAATATCAATTGAAATTCAGAATTTCCATTTGAAATTCAGAAAATATCAATTGAAATTCAGAATTCCCATTTGAAATTCAGAAAACATCAATTGAAATTCAGAATTTCCATTTGAAATTCAGAAAAAATCAATTAAAATTCAGATTTTCCATTTGAAATTCAGAAAATATCAATTGAAATTCAGAAAATAGCATTTGAAATTCAGAAAATATCAATTGAAATTCAGAAAATATCATTTGAAATTCAGAAAATATCATTTGAAATTCAGAAAATATCAATTATTATTCAGAAAACATCAATTGAAATTCAGAAAATATCAATTGAAATACAGAAAATATCAATTGAAATTCAGAAATCGTAATTTGAAATTCAGAAAATATCAATTGGAATTCAGAAACCGTCATTTGAAATTCAGAAAATATCAATTGAAATTCAGAAAATATCATTTGAAATTCAGAAAATGTCAATTGAAATTCAGAAAATATCATTTGAAATTCAGAAAATATCATTTGAAATTCAGAAAATGTCATTTGAAATTCAGAAAATATCAATTGATATTCAGAAAACATCAATTGAAATTCAGAAAATAGCAATTGAAATTCTATTGATATTTTCTGAATTTCAAATGACGATTTCTGAATTTCAATTGATATTTTCTGAATTTCAATTAATGTTTTGTGAATTTCAATTGATATTTGGACGTGAATCGAATTGAAGGCATTTTGTTAAATTTTATACCTCCCAGCTAAAAATCCATATATATAGATCCATACATGTGGAACGTGTGTTCGTGCATGGATATATAAATCTCCATACATGCATCACATATGTCCATACATGTGCATTAACGAAATTTAAGTTAATATCTACATTAGAGTAGCCCAAAAAAACATGAAGGTTTGAATTCGCGATCTCCACAATGTTGCCGCTATTCCTTAATGTCTAAAAACTCTCTGTGACAAGTTTCAGCTAAATCCGCTGTTATTTAGAGGTAGCACAAAAAGTTGTATTTTAAGAATTAGTAATTTATCTCTAGAGTAATTTATACAAAAAGTAGGGTTGACTTTAAATTTAATTATTTCTTAACCTGTACGCTATTATTTAACTTTTTTTTTAAATCTGGTCTTAATTAATCTGAATATAAGGAATTTGAAATCAAAACTTAAAAAAATTAAGTAACTTTTAAGTAATTCGCGGTGTTTTTTAAATTTACACAAAAAATACATATTTTAGTCAAATTTTCGAAATTTTCCGAAAAGATGTAATTAAAAATTCAACTTGTTTTTGCCTTGTATGCGCAAATTTCTCAAATCTGATCTTTATTTTAACAAAAATTATGAATCAGCAAAACTCAAGTTTCTTGAGATATTTTCCTAATTACCTGTAAACGGTGTTATCGAAAAATGCAATTTGGTATACTTTTGCAATTTACTTACCAAGGACCTTCATTATATATAACACTGATTTTAATTTTAAAAAGGATAACAGATATCCTTGCAAATAAACTTCAAATTTGACATTTTTTAATATTTCGCTATTATTTAGGTTGCTATAATTTTATTGCTACCAAAAACCCTATCTCACATAATAGGACATTCCACAGATATATATTAATTAGGGTTTGGGGTTCGGGAATTCCCGGGAAATCCCGGGAAATCCCGGAAAAAGTTTGCCGGGAATTCCCGGGAAAATAATATATTTTTCCCGGGAAAACGGGATATTTTAAAAATATTAAATTTTTTAAATTGTTTTTGTTTCGATAGGATTTTTTAATTTTAGTCATAAAAAAACATTTTAAATACCAAAACCAAAATGTCATTGTTAAAATCTTTTAAAAGGGAATACATTTATTTGACACACAAATAAAATCTTTGCCAAGTAATTAGGAGCATATCAACTAATAAAGATTTTTCGCATAACTTATTCAAAATTTAAGTAGTAAAACCTAAAAACTTGGTAAAATGTTTAAAAGAAATATGAAAAAAAGCTTTGTTTCTTACAAATAATCGCCCTTACTATCTAAATTTTTCAAATGTATAATTTAGGTAAAGTCGACTTTAGTTAAAATATTGGGTGGCAGTATACCTTGACTTGGTTTATTTTTGGAGCATTCTAATTGGTTAATTTATTTTCAACCAATCAAAATATTTGAAAATATAAATATTTTTGTAAGGTTTTCATACACAAAATGAACAAAACCGTTTGATTAAAAATAAAGTCGACTTTAAATTTAAAATACTCCTTTATATTACGTAACGTAAGTAAGTAAGTAACGTTTTCATTAATAAATGTGAAAAGAAAAGACTAATGGTTAACGGTGGTATCTAAATTTGGTTATCCGACAACTAAATTTGGTTCACAAAAAAAAAAAAAAATTGATGGTCATGCAACTTCTCTTGAAGAAAACAACAACAAGAATAACGTTTCAGCTAAAATTAGCAAAGTACCCGAGGAAAAAAGTGTAAGCTGAATAGGCATTAAAGGTTTTATAGTAGGCAAACATTTCCTGAAATGGTATCCAAATTAGCCGCAGTCAATCCGCACCATAACTAGATCTTCGTTTATTCGAGAAAGTTTTTATAATAAAAACCTGGCATTGCAAAAAAAAGTTATCACGATAAAAGAAATATCGAGCAATATTTCTAACAATAGGAGATTTACTATAATATTAGATGAATGGACAAGAATATCACAAAAGAGATATTTGAACATATTTATAAACGGAAATAATTCATTTTATAACCTGGGGTTGGTTTATATATCAGGAAGGTGTAATGCTGATGAAATAAGAAGAATTGTAGAAATAAGAATAGAAGAGTTTTATTTGTCTTTGGAAAATAACATTGGGGCCACCATATCTAATGGGCCAAGTGTGATGAAACGGTTTGTTTCCGACAGTCCAGTAGTAGGTGCTTTCTGCTGGAATCATGCAATTCATTTGGAAGTGCTGCGAGTAATTTATGTGAAATCAAATGTTCAACATTCTGATATTTTTTACTGTAAATTCTCACTACAAAGACTGCATATAGTGTACTGAAATAGTGTTTTTTTTAACAAAAAATATTTCCCGGGAATCCCGGGAATCAAATTTTTTCATTCCCGTTTCCCGGGAAATAAAAAAGTCCGGGAAATCCCAAACCCTAATATTAATGCAAAAACGAAATTTTCATATTAGTAAATATAAGAAAACATTCTGATCCAAGTTGATCATTTTTTGTATGAAATTTTCAAATTTCGCGAAATCCGCGACTCCGATTTCAATTTTGATTTCATATTTGTAATGTACACCTAAAAAGATATTAGATTTGATATGTCGCGATCATAATAATTACCCTAGTAAAAATGATTTTTATATAATCAGATATGATTTTTATATAATCATTTCTGATTTTATACAATTATAACTTGTCGTGTATTGTGAAGCATATATTTTTATATGATTATATCAAAAGATATTTAATTATATAAAATTATATTAACCAGATCCACCATTTTCCGGATCAAATCATGTATGGATTAATATAATTATATAAAAAATATATTATTTGATCCGAAAAATGGTGGATCTGGTTAATATAATTGTATATAATTAAATATCTTCTGATATAATCATATAAAAATATATGTTTCACAATACTCGACAAGTTATAATTGTATAAAATCATAAATGATTGTATAAAAATCATATATGAATGTATAAAAATCATTTTTACTAGGGTATATTTAATTTTTCTCATTTTTTCCATTATTTTTAATCAGGGTTGGTTACCGTTTCATTTTTAAAATAACGGTAATTATCTACCATGGCGATACTAAAATTAATTTGAGTATTTTGTATCCTGGATATCAGTTAGGGCAATTGTCTTCATATTTTGGCGTTTTTATTTTCTTGGTTTATATTATGGAATTGAACCAATAAAATATCAAAATAAAAACGGGTAAATATAAAGACAATTACTCTTAATGGTATCAGCGTTTTAAAACGTTCATATGGGGGTTGGATTCGGCGTGGTTGATAATTACCGTTATATTAAAACTGAAACGGTAACCAACCTTGTTTTTAATTAATCTCTATATATAAAAGAATAACGTGACTGACTGACTGACTGACTCAACATCGCCCAGCCCAAACCGCTGAAGCTAGGAAGTTGAAATTTGGTATGTGGGTTCCTCTTTCGGCGTAGACGTCCGCTAAGACTGGATTTTTGGAAATTCCTACCGGAACGGGCTAAAAGGGGAAAAGTCTCCCCCTTGGCGGCCTGCCAAAACCCCTTTGGCTAGAAAGCTGAAATTTAAGATATGTGTTCCTTGGAGTATGGGCTAACTTTTCTGGAAAGTACTTTCTGGAATTTTGGACAGGGACGTTGTAAAAATGGGGGTTAAAAAGGGGAAAAAGGCCCCCTTGACGGCCTGCCCAAACCGCTGGAGGTAGGAAGTTGAAATTTGGTATAAAGGTTCCTCCACTATCGTAGACATCCACCAAGACGGGAGTTTTGGAAATTTTTACAGGGACGGGCAAAAAGGGGAAAAAGTCTCCCCCTTGACGGCCTGCTCAAACTGCTGGAGCTATGAAGTTGAAATTTGGTATGTAGGTTCCTCGACCGGTGTAGACGTCCGTTGAGACGGCATTTTTGGAAATTCTTATCGGGAGGGGCAAAAAGGGGACAAAAAAAGTACCTTTTTCCAAAAAAGTACCTTTTCCCAAAAAAAGTACCTTTTCCCAAAAAAAGTACCTTTTTCCCAAAAAAGTACCTTTTTCCAAAAAAAGTACCTTTTTCCAAAAAAAGTACCTTTTTCAAAAAAAAGTACCTTTTTCCAAAAAAAATTCCTTTTTCCAAAAAAAGTACATTTTCCAAAAAAAGTACATTTTCCAAAAAAAAGTACCTTTTTCCAAAAAAAGTACCTTTTTCCAAAAAAAGTACCTTTTTCCAAAAAAAGTACCTTTTTCCAAAAAAAGTACCTTTTTCCAAAAAAAGTACCTTTTTCCAAAGAAAGTACCTATTTCCAAAAAAAAGTACCCTTTTCCAAAAAAAAGTACCCTTTTCCAAAAAAAAGTACCTTTTTCCAAAAAAAGTACCTTTTTCAAAAAAAGTAACTAACTTCTTTTTCCAAAGAAAGTACCTTTTTCCAAAAAAAGTACCTTTTTCCAAAAAAAGTACCTTTTTCCATAAAAGTACCTTTTTTCAAAAAAAGTACCTTTTTCCAAAAAAAGTACCTTTTTCCAAAAAAGTACCTTTTCCCGAAAAAAGTACCTTTTTCCAAAAAAAGTACCTTTTTCCAAAAAAAGTACCTTTTTCCAAAAAAGTACCTTTTCCCGAAAAAAGTACCTTTTTCCAAAAAAAAGTACCTTTTTCCAAAAAAAGTACCTTTTTCAAAAAAAGTAACTAACTTCTTTTTCCAAAGAAAGTACCTTTTTCCAAAAAAAGTACCTTTTTCCAAAAAAAGTACCTTTTTCCAAAAAAATTCCTTTTTCCAAAAAAGTACCTTTTTCCAAAAAAAATACCTTTTTCCAAAAAAAGTACATTTTTCAAAAAAAAGTACCTTTTCCAAAAAAAAGTACCTTTTCCCAAAAAAAGTCCCTTTTTCTAAAAAAATGTTCCTTTTCCCAAAAAACATACATTTTTTCAGAAAAACACCTTTTTCAAAAAAAGTACTTTTTTTGGAAAAAGGTACTTTTTTGGAAAAAGGAATTTTTTTGGAAAAAGGTACTTTTTTTGGAGAAAGGTACTTTTTTTTGGAAAAAGGTACTTTTTTTTGGAAAAAGGTACTTTTTTTGGAAAAAGGTACTTTTTTTGGAAAAAGGTACTTTTTTTGGAAAAAGGTACTTTTTTGGAAAAAGGAATTTTTTTTGGAAAAAGGTACTTTTTTGGAAAAAGGTACTTTTTTTTGAAAAAGGTTCTTTTTTTGGAAAAAGGTACTTTTTTCGGGAAAAGGTACTTTTTTGGAAAAAGGTACTTTTTGTGTTAAAAGGTACTTTTTTTGAAAAAAGGTACTTTTATGGAAAAAGGTACTTTTTTGGAAAAAGGTACTTTTTTTGGAAAAAGGTACTTTCTTTGGAAAAAGGTACTTTTTTGGAAAAAGGTACTTTTTTTTGGAAAAAGGTACTTTTTTTGGAAAAAGGTACTTTTTTTGGAAAAAGTTACTTTTTTTGAAAAAGGTACTTTTTTTGGAAAAAGGTACTTTTTTTTGGAAAAGGGTACTTTTTTTTGGAAATAGGTACTTTTTTTGGAAAAAGGTAATTTTTTCGGGAAAAGGTACTTTTTTTGGAAAAGGTATTTTTTTTTAATAAGGTGTTTTTTTTTTGGAAAAATGTATGTTTTTTGGAAAAGGTACTTTTTTTGGAAAAGGTACTTCTTTTGGAAAAGGAAAATTTTTTTAGAAAAAGATACTTTTTTTTGGGAAAAGGTACTTTTTTTTGGGAAAAGGTACTTTTTTTGGAAAAGGTACTTTTTTTGAAAAAGATATTTTTTGAAAAAATGTATGTTTTTTGGGAAAAGGAACATTTTTTTAGAAAAAGGGACTTTTTTTGGGAAAAAGTACTTTTTTTTGGAAAAGGTACTTTTTCTTGAAAAAGGTACTTTTTTTGGAAAAAGGTACTTTTTTGGAAAAAGGTACTTTTTTTGGAAAAGGTACTTTTTTTTTGGAAAAGGTACATTTTTTTAGAAAAAGGTACATTTTTTGGAAAAAAGTACTTTTTTTTGGAAAAAGGTACTTTTTTTGGAAAAAGGTACTTTTTTGGAAAAAGGAATTTTTTTTGGAAAAAGGTACTTTTTTTGGAAAAAGGTACTTTTTTTGGAAAAAGGTACTTTTTCTGAAAAAAGGTACTTTTATGGAAAAAGGTACTTTTTTGGAAAAAGGTACCTTTTTTGGAAAAAGGTACTTTTTTTTTGGAAAAAGGTACTTTTTTTGGAAAAATGTACTTTTTTGGAAAAAGATACTTTTTTGGAAAAAGGAATTTTTTTTGGAAAAAGGTACTTTTTTTAATAAGGTGTTTTTTTTTGTAAAAATGTATGTTTTATGGAAAGAGGTACTTTTTTTGGAAAAGGTACTTTTTTTTGGAAAAGGTACTTTTTTTGAAAAAGGTATTTTTTTGAAAAAATGTATGTTTTTTGGAAAAAGGAATTTTTTTTGGAAAAAGGTAGTTTTTTTGGAAAAAGTTACTTTTTTTGGAAAAAGGTACTTTTTTTGGAAAATGGTACTTTTTTTGGAAAAAGGTACTTTTTTCGGGAAAAGGTACTTTTTTTGGATAAAGGTACTTTTTTCGGGAAAAGGTACTTTTTTTGGAAAAAGGTACTTTTATCGGGAAAAGGTACTTTTTTTTGGAAAAGGTACTTTTTTGGAAAAAGGTACTTTTTTTGGAAAAAGGTACTTTTTTTTTGGAAAAAGTACTTTTTTTTTTGGAAAAGGTAAATGTTTTTAGAAAAAGGTACATTTTTTGGAAAAAGGTACTTTTTTTAAAAAAGGTACTTTTTTTTGGAAAAAGTTACTTTTTTTGGAAAAACGTGCTTTTTTGGAAAAAGGAATTTTTTTTGGAAAAAGGTACTTTTTTGGAAAAAGGAAATTTTTTTGGAAAAAGGTACTTTTTTTGGAAAAAGGTACTTTTTTCGGGAAAAGGTCCTTTTTTTTTGGAAAAAGGTACTTTTTTTGGAAAAGGTATTTTTTTTTAATAAGGTGTTTTTTTTTGGAAAAATGTATGTTTTTTGGAAAAATGTACATTTTTTGGAAAAGGTACTTCTTCTGGAAAAGGAACATTTTTTTAAAAAAAGGTACTTTTTTTTTGG
Organism: Leucophora obtusa; assembly: GCA_949987735.1. NCBI lineage: Eukaryota > Metazoa > Arthropoda > Insecta > Diptera > Anthomyiidae > Leucophora > Leucophora obtusa. Next base: position 248,079,921 of record OX465295.1, read on the forward strand.
GAAAAGGTACTTTTTTTTTGGGAAAAGGTACTTTTTTTGGAAAAGGTACTTTTTTTGAAAAAGGTATTTTTTTGAAAAAATGTATGTTTTTTGGGAAAAGGAACATTTTTTTAGAAAAAGGGACTTTTTTTGGGAAAAGGTACTTTTTTTTGGAAAAGGTACTTTTTTTTGAAAAAGGTACCTTTTCCCAAAAAAAGTCCCTTTTTCTAAAAAATTTTCCTTTTCCCAAAAAACATAAATTTTTTCAAAAAAATACCTTTTTCAAAAAAAGTACATTTTCCAAAAAAAGTACCTTTTCCCAAAAAAAAAGTACCTTTTCCCAAAAAAAAAAGTACCTTTCTCTAAAAAAATGTTCCTTTTCCAGAAGAAGTACCTTTTCCAAAAAATGTACATTTTTCCAAAAAACATACATTTTTCCAAAAAAAAAAACACCTTATTAAAAAAAAATACCTTTTCCAAAAAAAGTACCTTTTTCCAAAAAAAGGACCTTTTCCCGAAAAAAGTACCTTTTTCCAAAAAAAGTACCTTTTTCCAAAAAAAGTACCTTTTTCCAAAAAAATTTCCTTTTTCCAAAAAAGTACCTTTTTCCAAAAAAAATTCCTTTTTCCAAAAAAGCACGTTTTTCCAAAAAAAGTAACTTTTTCCAAAAAAAAGTACCTTTTTTAAAAAAAGTACCTTTTTCCAAAAAATGTACCTTTTTCTAAAAACATTTACCTTTTCCAAAAAAAAAAGTACTTTTTCCAAAAAAAAAGTACCTTTTCCCGAAAAAAGTACCTTCCAAAAAAAGTACCTTTTCCCGAAAAAAGTACCTTTTTCCAAAAAAAGTACCATTTTCCAAAAAAAGTACCTTTTTCCAAAAAAAGTAACTTTTTCCAAAAAAACTACCTTTTTCCAAAAAAAATTCCTTTTTCCAAAAAACATACATTTTTTCAAAAAAATACCTTTTTCAAAAAAAGTACCTTTTCCAAAAAAAGTACCTTTTCCAAAAAAAGTACCTCTTTCCATAAAACATACATTTTTACAAAAAAAAACACCTTATTAAAAAAAGTACCTTTTTCCAAAAAAAATTCCTTTTTCCAAAAAAGTATCTTTTTCCAAAAAAAGTACATTTTTCCAAAAAAAAGTACCTTTTTCCAAAAAAAAAGTACCTTTTTCCAAAAAAAGTACCTTTTTCCAAAAAAGTACCTTTTTCCATAAAAGTACCTTTTTTCAGAAAAAGTACCTTTTTTCAGAAAAAGTACCTTTTTTCAGAAAAAGTACCTTTTTCCAAAAAAAGTACCTTTTTCCAAAAAAAGTACCTTTTTCCAAAAAAAGTACCTTTTTCCAAAAAAAATTCCTTTTTCCAAAAAAGTACCTTTTTCCAAAAAAAGTACCTTTCTCCAAAAAAAAGTACTTTTTTCCAAAAAATGTACCTTTTTCTAAAAAAATGTACCTTTTCCAAAAAAAAAAGTACCTTTTCCAAAAAAAGTACCTTTTTCCAAAAAAAGTACCTTTTTCCAAAAAAGTACCTTTTTCCAAAAAAAGGACCTTTTTCAAGAAAAAGTACCTTTTCCAAAAAAAAGTACTTTTTCCCAAAAAAAGTCCCTTTTTCTAAAAAAATGTTCCTTTTCCCAAAAAACATACATTTTTTCAAAAAAATACCTTTTTCAAAAAAAGTACCTTTTCCAAAAAAAGTACCTTTTTCCAAAAAAAGTACCTTTCTCCAAAAAAAAGTACTTTTTTCCAAAAAATGTACCTTTTTCTAAAAAAATGTACCTTTTCCAAAAAAAAAAGTACCTTTTCCAAAAAAAGTACCTTTTTCCAAAAAAAGTACTTTTTTCCAAAAAAAGTACCTTTTTCCAAAAAAAGTACCTTTTCCCAAAAAAAGTACCTTTTTCCAAAACAAGTACCTTTTTCCAAAAAAGTACCTTTTTCCAAAAAAAGTAACTTTTTCCAAAAAAACTACCTTTTTCCAAAAAAAATTATTCCTTTTTCCAAAAAACATACATTTTTTCAAAAAAATACCTTTTTCAAAAAAAGTACCTTTTCCAAAAAAAAGTACCTTTTCCAAAAAAAGTACCTTTTTCCAAAAAACATACATTTTTCCAAAAAAAAACACCTTATTAAAAAAAAGTACCTTTTTCCAAAAAAAATTCCTTTTTCCAAAAAAGTATCTTTTTCCAAAAAAAGTACATTTTTCCAAAAAAAGTACCTTTTTCCAAAAAAAAAGTACCTTTTTCCAAAAAAAAGTACCTTTTTCCAAAAAAAAAGTACCTTTTTCCATAAAAGTACCTTTTTTCAGAAAAAGTACCTTTTTCCAAAAAAAGTACCTTTTTCCAAAAAAAGTACCTTTTTCCAAAAAAAATTCCTTTTTCCAAAAAAGTACCTTTTTCCAAAAAAAGTACCTTTTTCCAAAAAAAAGTACTTTTTTCCAAAAAAATGTACCTTTTTCTAAAAAAATGTACCTTTTCCAAAAAAAAAGTACCTTTTCCAAAAAAAGTACCTTTTTCCAAAAAAAGTACCTTTTTCCAAAAAAAGTACCTTTTTCAAGAAAAGTACCTTTTCCAAAAAAAAGTACTTTTTCCCAAAAAAAGTCCCTTTTTCTAAAAAAATTTTCCTTTTCCCAAAAAACATACATTTTTTCAAAAAAATACCTTTTTCAAAAAAAGTACCTTTTCCAAAAAAAGTACCTTTTCCCAAAAAAAAAGTACCTTTTCCCAAAAAAAAGTACCTTTTTCTAAAAAAATTTTCCTTTTCCAAAAGAAGTACCTTTTCCAAAAAAAGTACCTTTTTCCAAAAAACATACATTTTTCCAAAAAAAAACACCTTATTAAAAAAAATACCTTTTCCAAAAAAAGTACCTTTTTCCAAAAAATGAACCTTTTCCAAAAAAAAAAAGTACCTTTTCCAAAAAAAAGTACCTTTTCCCAAAAAAGGTAAAGGTACTTTTTTTTTGAAAAGGTACTTTTTTTGAAAAAGGTATTTTTTTGAAAAAATGTATGTTTTTTGGGAAAAGGAACATTTTTTTAGAAAAAGGGACTTTTTTTTGGGAAAAAGTACTTTTTTTTGGAAAAGGTACTTTTTCTTGAAAAAGGTACTTTTTTTGGAAAAAGGTACTTTTTTTGGAAAAGGTACTTTTTTTTTTGGAAAAGGTACATTTTTTTAGAAAAAGGTACATTTTTTGGAAAAAAGTACTTTTTTTTGGAAAAAGGTACTTTTTTTGGAAAAAGGTACTTTTTTGGAAAAAGGAATTGTTTTTGGAAAAAGGTACTTTTTTTGGAAAAAGGTACTTTTTTTGGAAAAAGGTACTTTTTTTGGAAAAAGGTACTTTTTTGGAAAAAGGAATTTTTTTGGAAAAAGGTACTTTTTTTGGAAAAAGGTACTTTTTTTTGGAAAAAGGTACTTTTTTTGGAAAAAGGTACTTTTTTTGGAAAAAGGTACTTTTTTTGGAAAAGGTATTTTTTTTAATAAGGTGTTTTTTTTTGGAAAAATGTATGTTGCATACATTTTTTCAAAAAAATACCTTTTTCAAAAAAAGTACCTTTTCCAAAAAAAGTACCTTTTCCCAAAAAAAAGTACCTTTTCCCAAAAAAAAAGTACCTTTTTCTAAAAAAATGTTCCTTTTCCAAAAGAAGTACCTTTTCGAAAAAAAGTACATTTTTCCAAAAAACATACATTTTTCCAAAAAAAAACACCTTATTAAAAAAAATACCTTTTCCAAAAAAAGTACCTTTTTCCAAAAAAAGGACCTTTTTCCAAAAAAATTTCCTTTTTCCAAAAAAGTTCCTTTTTCCAAAAAAAAATTCCTTTTTCCAAAAAAGCACGTTTTTCCAAAAAAAGTAACTTTTTCCAAAAAAAAGTACCTTTTTCTAAAAAAATTTTCCTTTTCCAAAAGAAGTACCTTTTCCAAAAAAAGTACCTTTTTCCAAAAAACATACATTTTTCAAACACCTTATTAAAAAAAATACCTTTTCCAAAAAAAGTACCTTTTTCCAAAAAAAGTACCTTTTCCCGAAAAAAGTACCTTTTTCCAAAAAAAGTACCTTTTTCCAAAAAAAGTACCTTTTTCCAAAAAAAGTACCTTTTTCCAAAAAAAGTACCTTTTTCCAAAAAAAGTACCTTTTTCCAAAAAAAAGTACCTTTTTCCAAAAAAAGTACCTTTTTCCAAAAAAATTTCCTTTTTCCAAAAAAGTTCCTTTTTCCAAAAAAAAATTCCTTTTGCCAAAAAAGCACGTTTTTCCAAAAAAAGTAACTTTTTCCAAAAAAAAGTACCTTTTTCTAAAAAAATTTTCCTTTTCCAAAAGAAGTACCTTTTCCAAAAAAAGTACCTTTTTCCAAAAAACATACATTTTTCAAACACCTTATTAAAAAAAATACCTTTTCCAAAAAAAGTACCTTTTTCCAAAAAAAGTACCTTTTCCCGAAAAAAGTACCTTTTTCCAAAAAAAGTACCTTTTTCCAAAAAAAGTACCTTTTTCCAAAAAAAGTACCTTCTTCCAAAAAAAGTACCTTTTTCCAAAAAAAGTACCTTTTTCCAAAAAAAAGTACCTTTTTCCAAAAAAAGTACCTTTTTCCAAAAAAATTCCTTTTTCCAAAAAAGTACCTTTTTCCAAAAAAAGTACATTTTTCCAAAAAAAGCACCTTTTTTAAAAAAAGTACCTTTTTCCAAAAAATGAACCTTTTCCAAAAAAAAAGTACCTTTTCCAAAAAAAGTACCTTTTCCCAAAAAACATACATTTTTCCAAAAAAAAATACCTTTCTCAAAAAAAAGTACCTTTTCCAAGAAAAAGTACCTTTTCCCAAAAAAGTACCTTTTTCTAAAAAAATTTTCCTTATCCCAAAAAACATACATTTTTTCAAAAAAATACCTTTTTCAAAAAAAGTACCTTTTCCAAAAAAAAGTACCTTTTTCTAAAAAAATTTTCCTTTTCCAAAAGAAGTACCTTTTCCAAAAAAGTACCTTTTTCCAAAAAACATACATTTTTCCAAAAAAAACACCTTATTAAAAAAAAATACCTTTTCCAAAAAAAGTACAAATAAAGTACTTTGTAAAAACAAAATATCTTTTTCCAAAAAATTTCGTTTTTCCAAAAAGTACCATTTAAAATAATATATAATTTCAAAAAAACTACTTTTTTCCCTCCCCCACGGATATCTCCACTAAAACAGGGTTTCTTGATATTCGGCATAGACGTGCGCTAAGACGGGATTTTTGGAAATTCCTACCGGAACGGGCAAAAAGGGGAAAAGTCTCCACATAAACAGTCTCACAAATTGGAAAAGTGCCTGCCCAAACCACTGGAGGTAAGAAGTTGAAATTTGGTATAGAGGTTCCTCCACTGTAGTAGACATCGACTAAGTTTGTATTTTTGGAATTCCCTACAGGATATCCCAAAAGGAAACTCGGTATGTGAGTTCCTCCTTCTGTGTAGGCGTCCGCTTAGACGGAATTTTTGAAATTCCTATCGGGAGGGGAAATAAGGTAAAAGTCTCCTCCTGACGGCTTGCCCAATCCCTTTTGGCCAACCTAAAATTTTAAATATGTATTCCTTGGAGTAGGACTAACTCACCGGCAACGTAATTTTTTTATTTTGGAACAGCAACATAGTAAAAATGGTGGTTGAAAGGGAAAAATGTCCCCAATAACGGCCTGCCCAAACCGCTTAGGCAATGCAGTTGAAATTTGGTATGAATGTTCCTCATCCATCGCAGATAGCCGCGAAGATGGAATTTTTGTAAAGGGAGGGGCAAAAAGAAGAAAAGCCTCACCTTGGGGGCCGGTAAAAACCCCTTCGGCTAGAACCCTGAAGCTTAAAATGTGGGTCCCTGGAGTAAGGGCTAACTTATTAGAAAGATACTTTTTTGAATTTTGGACAGGGTCGTTATAAAATGGGGACTCAAAAAGGGAAAGTTGCCCCTTAACGACCTGTCCAAACTGCTGGAACTAGGAAGCTGAAATTCGGTACTTGGGTTCCTCTTCCAGCCTAATTCCAACCGGGAGGGACAAAAAAAGAAAAAGTGTCCCCCTTGACATCCTGCTCAAACTGCTGGAACTAGGAAGCTGAAATTCCCTGTCGATGGATTTTCGGAAATTCCTACCGAGAGGGGCACAAATAGTAAAAGTTGGCTAGAAACCTGAATGTAAAACATATGTTACTTGGAGTATGGGCTCACTTACCGAGAAGGTGCTTTTTGGACAGGGACATTGCAAAAATGGGGATTAATGAAGCGAAAAGTGCCGCTTAAAGGCCTGCCCAAACCGCAGGAGGTAGGAAGTTGAAATTTGGTATTAAAGTTCCTCCTCTATTGTAGACATCCGCTAAGATGAGATTTTTGGAAATTTCTACAGGTAGGGTCAAAAACAGGAAAAGTCTCCCCCTTAACGGCCTGGCCAAACTGCTGGAACAAGGGATCTTAAATTCGGTATTTGGGTTCCTTCTCCAACGTTGACGTCCACTAAGATGGTATTTTTGGAAATTCATACCGGGAGGAGTAAAAAGGGAAAAAACTTCCCCCTTGACGGCCTGGCCAAACTGCTGGATATAGAGACCTAAAATTATGTATGTAGTAGGTTCCTCCTCCAACGCAGACGTCCTCTAAGACGGAATTTTTGGAAATTCCTACCGGGAGGGGTAAAAACGGAATAATTCTCCCCCTTGATGGCCTAACCGAACCCTTCGGCTAGAAACCTGTAATATATAATATGTTTTCCTTGGAGTATGGGCTAACTTATCGACAAGGCATTTCTAGGACTTTGGACAGGAACGTGGTAAAAATGGTGATTCAAAAGGGGAAAATTGCCCGCCCCCCCCCTTAACGTCAGCGTCTTTAGCTAGAAACCTAAAACTTAAAGAACAAGTGTATATGAAACACTAAAATTAAGAAACTAAATAGGAAACGAGTGGAATGAAACACTACACAAGTGGAATGAAATGGATATAAACGTTGAACGAGTAGAATTGAAATTATAGAGAATGGAAATGGATTGGAAGAGGGAATTACCTGTTGAAACACTATCAACGGAATATGAAACTTATGTAGCATTGAAACATACTCTCCAAAAAGTTAAACAAATTTTCTGAAAGAGAAAAAACCTTAGAAAAGGAATGGAACTTATATATTCCGATATTTAAACTTCATCTAACGAAGCACCGGTGGAAGAAACCGACGCAGTAAATTTTCCAACTGAATTTGTGAATTTACTTGAATTGCCAGGTCTACCTTTACATAAACTGGAATTAAAAAAAAAACTTTAAGACACTCTAACAACGTAGCGGGCTTTGTCCGCTATTTTTAATATTATAAAATGCTTTCCAACTCTGCTTTACGTTATTTATTTTCATTCAAAACACAAATGAACAAAACTACTTGAGGGTCTATCTACCTAAGTTCGCACTTTACCAAATTATCTTAACATACACATGTATATTGCAATTTATTATGGATTCATTACTAACAATCCACTTTCATGAGAAAAAGTGATCAAATATTTATTTATTTTAAACCCATTGTTGTGCAGAATTATTTATTTGTAGTGGCTGGGTGAATGCTTTAAATAAAAAAACTTTAAATTAAAAAACGAATTTAATAAAAATTGTGGCGGGGCGCAGCCCCCCCCCCCCCCTTAACCCTTAAGGCACGCTAACTACGTAGCGGGCTGCGCCCGCTAGTTAAAAATAATAGAACAAGTACAACCTCGAAACTTCAATTGCGATGTGCTACCTCTGAACAAAACTTTTTTGGTGATTTTTTTGATCAGACCACATTTTTCTTCAAAGTGGCATATTTGTAGGGTTGTGGAGCGTGAAAATTCCAACTTTTTTTTTTTGGACCACTCTAATCTACATGTATGATCATGCATGTTCATACGTGTTCTTGAATGTTCATACATGTAAACAGATGTAGATATTACCTCAAACTTCGTTAATGCACATGTATGGACATATGTGATGCATGTATGGAGATTTATGTATCCATGTAAGGACATAAATGCATGTTTATGAGCATGCACGAACATACATTTAACCTAAATGGATCCATATATGTCGATTTTTAGGTGGGCTTCGAAAAATTAAAAAAGTCTAAAATTACATTATTTTAGTCCATACATGGGAATTTTTCATTACCATTGAATATTCACTACCATTAGTTCATATTAATGACAATGAAAAAAATTCCATTACCATTTAATGGTAATGAAATATTTTTCATTAAAAAAATCATTACTAATGGTAATGAAATTACACTAATGTATAAAAAAAACTAATTGATTAAAAACTATTTGTTTACAAAAAATTCAGACAAATGAAAACGAACAACTGGTTTGGCTGGGAAGTTATAAAACATAATTTATTAAGAAGGATCCATTTAATTCCGTTAAACTTTACCTGGATACAAATAACAACGGAATGGAAAGTAATATTTAATTTCAAATGAGCATGAGCCTGAATGAGCATATTCTATGTTCGATTTCACCGAGTTTTACTCCATTTTTACGTTTTTCTGTCAATGGCAATTATTTTTTTTAATTTATTCATTATCAATGGTAATGAAATTTAAAATCATTGTCATTAATCAATGAAATTAAATTTTAGAATCATTACCATTAATTAAAAAAATGGCAATGAAAATAATTTCGTTACAATTGATATCAATGTAATGGTAATGAAATCATCAATTAATTAGACCACCTAATTAATTAGTCCCATGTATGTTTTAGTCTTGGTAAAACCCTGTAAATGTCCATTTTTTGTTGTTTATTTTGAAAATTTGGAACACAAAAGGCAGTTGGAAGTGGAAATGACAAAAGGAGTCAACTTTTTATTGATGAGAAATGCAATTTCAGAGCTGATATAGTTGAATTGCGCCGCAGGCAAAATTTTATTTTTCTTTATTTTTAATGTTAGGTATACCCAAACTTTTTAGATGATATAAAAATTAAACTTTTTGATGGAAAATGGATTTTCAGAAGTGACATTCTGTTAATGCGCCGCAGGAAAATTTTTTTTTGTAAAAATCGCGTAATTTTATATTTTTTTTGTGTAAATGTCTAAATTTTTAATGCGTTTATCGATTATTAAAAAAAATAGTTTTTGAAGTCGTGGGGACATTTTCTATCATTTGAGTACCATTTTACCATACAAAAAAATTTCATCATTTTCAGTCCCCCTCCTAAGGGACAAAAATGCATCTAGTTAGGGCTACGTTTTATGGATAAAAAACAAATAACATTTTTGAAATCGTGAGACAATTTCCTTTAATTTCCTTTAACACTTACATGTTACTATGCCCCCTCTTCCGTTTTTTGCCCCCACGGACCTCCCGGAGCCGAGCTCCTCCCAAAATTAATTTCGGTTTTTTTTCTTTTTTAATTCTAGAGGGGGTCATATTTTTTATATTTTTTTGACGAAACCCCATAAACTGCAGTTTAGCCGAAATTAGACCTATATTATTTTTTTCAGGTTTATATTTGTCTTTTGATACATATATACAGTAGGGTGTCCCTTATAAAGTGTTTGGTCTATTTTCGACACGCATACCCCCCAATTTTTTTACAAATGGTCCCAAATTAACAAAATCGATTTTTTTTTGCAAAACGTTAACCCGTGCTGAGTTGCGGCCGAAAATGGCCCATTTTGGAAAAAGTGTATTATTATTAAAATTTCTCAAAATTCTAAATTTTTAAAAATTTAGTATTTTGTTTCATTTATTCATTTAATGTGGTCGAAATGGTTCAGACAAGGAATTTTGACTGCATCGGATATCATTAAGCCTGGAATCCAAAACGACCCACGAATTTGATAAAAATGCAAAAACATGTTTTTTTAAATTAATTTTAAAGATTTTTTAAAATGACTAATTTGGAGATGTCGATTGCTAGTTGTACCAGATAATAGTTGATATTAAAGAAAAACAATAAATTGGAAAAATGATAATTCGGGTTTGTGTTTGGAGCGACTGCTTTCCAGGACATTTTATAAAAATTGCTTATTTTGTCAAAAATTTAACAAAGTTTGAATGTTCTCATCAAATTTTACATAGTTTTCGGAAAAGTAACACTTACGGTCTGTTTCTACAAGACGTGTATAATTCCAAACGAACGTGTGGCACCCGAACGAATACGTAATGAAATGAGTTTTTATAATGAGCTCGTCTGACTTACGTGTGATTACGGAAATCCTTACGAATTGTCAAATGGTAGTATTGCCATCATACCGTTTTTCATATTTTGTATAATTCCTTTCATAGAAAACAACATATTTTTCGTTGTAAGATGGCAACCCCACAGTGTAAATAAAATATGAAAACAGCTGATTTTTGTTTATAAAAAAAGTATTTTGTTTTGTTTATAAAAATAAAAGTTTTGAATTAAATATCTATTAAAAACAATAATAAAAATGTTCGGGTCAATTGCGCTAAGTTTCGATAGTGATTCCAGTGAAAGTGAGAATGAATATACTCGTTTGCAACGTAGAAATTTGCGAGATGCCACCAACGTTTTGGAACTTCCGGAGGAGCGTTTTTGCAGTTTTTCTAGTTAAAATGTCAATACTGTTTTCCAGATTTATTGCCACCTTCCGCGTCAACAAGGAAATTTTTTTAATGCTTCTTTAAAAAACAATACCAAGAAGGAAAGCCATTTATCGAAATACACATATTCCAGCACCAATAGAGCTTGCCACATTTTTATCTTTTCAGGCAACAGGTGGTTGGTTACAAAGCATCTATTGGTAACGATAGTGTCTGTTGTATGTCGAAATCTCAGGTGTGTAAAATAATGACTGAAATGTTGAACATCTTCGAAGAGCACTTGTGCCCAAAGTGGATCGTTTTAGCAAAAGCCGCAGAAGAGAAAAATAAAATTAAAGAAAGTTTCTACAGTAGTGGTGGAATACCTGATATTGTGGGGTGCGTCGATGGAACGTCGTATAAAATCACCAGGAGATGATTTAAAATACTTGTATTATAACCGCAAAGGTTACTACAGTATTAACGTGAGTATTCTGTGGTATATATTCAACGAATTTTATTAAAAAGCTTCAATTGTTGCTTGATAAATTTGTTCAGGTATGTGATCACAACATGGTCATCATGTATGTAGATGCCAGGCACCCAGGAGCTAATCATGATGCTTTTATTTGGGACCAGAGTGCAGCTGATTCTTATTTCAAAAGTAGTTATCTTAAAGGAAAACGAAACACTTGGCTTCTTGGTATGTTCTGAATTACTTTTCTATGTTTTGCTGCTTATAAAAATCACTTTTTTATTAGGTGATGGTTACAAGTTACTGCCGTATATGATGACACCCTATCGAAATTCAACGGATGCTAGAGAAAAAAAATTAAATGAAAAACACAGCATGTTACGAAACGTAATCGAACGCTGTAATGGTGTACTAAAAAACAGATTTAGGTGTATAATTGGTTCACGAGGATTACATTACAGTCCCGACAAAACAACAAAAATTGAAAATGCATGTTGTGCCCTACACAATATTTGCATTTTTTATAAAAATAATTTGCAGCCATTTGATAACATAGATCTGGATGATGATGTTAATTATGGCGTGGCTAATTCTATTAGAGACTAAATTTCAAGAAATTTGACTTAAATTAAAAAAATAACCAAATTAAGGTAATCATTTTAATTTATTCAATAAAACACTACCGTTTAATTTTAATAATTTTTCTATTATGTATTTAATTTTAACTAAAATAAGACCTTACTATAGCTGGGTGCCCCAGGGCTCTATATTAGGCCCTTTACTTTTCACAGCTAATATTAATGATATAACAAATGTACTCTCTTTTTGTAAGGCCCATATATATGCAGACGATATACAGCTATTGGCATGCTTGGAAAGGGAGTTATCTATTACGGACTTTGTTAATTAACTTGGATATTCGAAAAATTTTGCAATGGTCATTTGAAAATAAAATGGCTCTCAATCCATCGAAAACATTTGCGATGCGGTTCGGCAGCATTCAATTGAATTTGAATGGGCAATGTCCCTATTGAATTTGTTTCACATTACATGACCTTAGGAATATATTTCGATGATAACTTATCGTTTGACTTTCACATAAATATGCTTATCTCAAGAATCTGTTATTCCCTTAAACGCATAAATGGGGTTGGTTTTTACTTCCCACTAAAAACCAGAAAATTAATAGCGAAGGCAGTACTTATGCCGATTTTATTGTATGGATTGGAAATTTACACAGGTTGCAATGACACCAGAAAGGATAAGGAAATGTTTCAATCGCATAATAAGGTTTGTATATGATTTGCGGATAGGGTCTCATGTGACCGAGGGCGTTTTTGATTTCTTAGGTTTGAGCTTTAATGATTATGTTAATATGAGTTTGTTGGTATTCTTTTATAAAATTATAAAATTTGGCATGCCTGAGTATTTTGTAAGGCGTTTTAGGTTTGGGTCGTCTACTAGGACGTTTAGTTTGGTATGCCCAAGAATTAGTACGCTATATATGCGTAACTCGTTTGTAGCTAGGGTATATAGACTATGGGATTCTGTAATTTCTTATAGTGATAGAAACTTTAATATTAGCATTGAACAATTTAGAAATATTGTTGCCAATTAGTACATTTGAAAATTATTTATTTATTTATTTATTTATTTATTTATTTATTTATTTATTTACTAATATCCTGCACAACAAGATTGTCTCTTATAATTAAAGTACATGAAAAAATTTAAACAAAAAGGTCCACAGTGATTAAAATTTGGAATTAGCAATTAAAAGTTAAAAAAAAACTAAAAATTAAAAATATTGAAATTAAATTTATAACATTTAGTTAAGTTAATAGAAAAACAAAATAAATTTAAAAAAAAAATACAAATAATATAAGGTACTTATGGATAAACAATAATAAAGAATTTCGATTACTGAAATAAAATATAAAGATTTTTTTTAAAATGCGCTGCATTGCTGGTTGTTTGTAGGGTATGTGGTAATGAGTTCCAAAGACCAATTGCATTTATATAAAATAGATGTTCTGAGACAACGGAATGATGCGTCGGAGGTATTAATCTTTTACCCCTTTCAAATCTTCCAAACCGAATTTTATAAAAAAGATATTTTGGATTCTCTATAAAAATTATCCTATGAAGAAACAAAAGAACTCTTATCTTCATTAAATTTTCGAAGGACACGCCGAAGATACTATTTGAAAATGGTGATACATGGCTAAACCTCCTTGGACCGTATACATATCTCACAATGTTGTTGTATGCAACATTAAGACGACGTGTGCTATTAGCGTCACATTTCGCAAATAGTTCGCAACCTTATAATAGACCTGGCATAACGTAAGTCTTTGCAAGGAGCAATCTTACCTTCAACGGTGTAAAGGATTGTGTGGCCCACAGGGATCTTAGCTTGACATATGTTTGAGCGACTAAGAAGTTTATGTGATCAGACCATGTTAGGGTACTATTAAAAACTATGCCCAAGTTTTTGGCTACTGGAACAATTGAAAGTCTCTGGTCGTTTATAAGTATATTGTTACCAATATCTGGTTTAATTGACCTTTTGTGAATCATAAGGCATTTTGACTTTTTAGGGTTTAAACAGAGACCATTTGCCATAGCCCAGCGATGTATTTTACCTAAATCATAATTAAGTTTATCAATGTTCTCCCTAACGGATTGTACCGAGCAACTGAGATATAACTGTACATCAGCATACAAATGTACTTTACAGTGAGTGAGTTGCAGAGGAAGATCGTTGGCATATAAAAAAAAATAGAAGCGGTCCCAGAATTGAACCCTGGGGCACACCTCTAGTAAGATTCAGAGGCTGGGACGATAAAGTATCAATACAAACAGATTGCGTACGGTTAACTAAATAAGAAAAAATAAGTTGAGATGAGCTAGATGAAAAATTAAAAAGATTTCTGAGTTTTATGCACAACGTTTGGTGATTGACAGTGTCAAAGGCCTTGGAATGGTCAAGAAGTACCAAAAAAGTTACTTTATTATCATCCAGCCCACGCCTGATGTTCTCAGTTACTTCAGCAAGAGCAGTTATACAGCTATGATCCCTGCGAAATCCTGATTGCCAATCACTCAAAAGGGCATGTTCATTTACATACTCACTTATCTGAGAGTACAATAGCTTCTCAAAAACTTTCGAAATATAGCTTAAGATCGCAATAGGTCGATATTCCTCACTTGATTTAGGTATTGGAATAATTTTCGCATGTTTCCATTTGGAAGTAAAAGCGCTAGACATTATAATGGTGTTAAAAATGTGAGTCACATATGAGAGGAGAGTGGGTAAAAGAATCCTAAAGAACTTAGGATGGATATTATCACATCCAACTGCATTTGAAGTAACTGAGGAAAAACAAGACAAAACATCGGCTTGGTTGACGCATGCAAATTCAAACTCTTGGTCAGAAGGTGTAGTGTTGGTTTGAGAGTAAAAATTGTAATAATCATTGTCCGTTTGGACAAGAGGTATATTCGTAAAGGCAGTGTTCAATTTGTCAACATTAATCGAGCAGCTAGCATTTGTGCCCCTTCCCCCAATCCCAATGTCCTGGATAGTCTGCCGGGTTTTTTTTGGATTGCACAGCTGAGCCAAACTTCTTGGAATAGTATTCTGATTTTGCTTTTCTGATTTCGTTATTAACGTATCTCCTTGCAGTACGATATTCATCCTTGAGCACAGTCGTTTTAAAACGCTTCCATCTAGAGTAAGCAATATCCCTAGAATGAATTAATTCCTTAATCTTTTTTGTAAACCACGGTTTTTTCTTTACCGATGATGTTTTTGTTATTAAAGGTACGGTTTCATCATAAAGTTGTAGCAAATTTCCTTCAAGAAAATCTAATTTGTCATCAACCGACAATAAGTAATATATGTTCTTCCAATCAATATGAGTCATATTTTCATACAATAAGTTGTAGTTAACATTATTAAAATCGCGAAAGGAGTAAGATTTTTCCTTCGGTTGGATATTAAAATTATATGATAAAAAGATTAAGTCATGCGCTGAAAAGCATGGTGCCAAAATTTGTTCATAAAGAAGCACATTTGAGGTATTACTAACGAAAAACAGATCGTACAAAGTGTTTCCACTTGTAGAGAAATGCGTTGGATGAGTACGATTTGTTGGTTCAAGACCCATAGAAGACATGCTATCGGTCAGGACCGTTTCTAGTAAGATGTTCAAGTTGAAGTACGCCAGTGTATTCATGATTCATTCATAAAATTATTTTTTATGATTCAATGGTGAAATTCTATGTTTTTGTATTTTAATGATTGACTTGCTCTTATAAATCTGGCTATAGAATATGATATTGTTGTTTTTTGCTGTGATCGGTGTCTTACAAATTCATGCTGCTAGGGTTTGGGTTCTTTATTTAAGGTTTAATTAAGCTAATATTTCTAAATGTTAAGTTTAACTTATGAATTCTATATCTTACTCATAGACTACTATGTAATCGGTTGGCCACCAAGGGCTTTTTGATTATGAATGAATAAAGTAAAAAAAAAAAAGCTTTAACTCAAATAAAAATGCAGGCATGTGTGGCATTTTAAAAAATTAATTACAATTTTTTATTCAAGAAACAATTCAAATAAACAAAAAAAAGTAAGTCAGTAAGAACCCTACGGGCAAAGGGACCGGTCTCAGATGACACGCAGAATAGGTCCCAAGGGGGCGGAGACCGGTCGTTGATCGGTCTTTTTGTTTGAAAGAGACATATCACTTTAACATAGCGTTGTCATTGGAAATGACCAATTGCCACAGTTTAGACACCTTGTGACAGTAAGGTGGTGTGTCTAAAAATAGCTTTTCAAATAAACTAACAAAAAATTAAGAATTAAAAATAATCTACTTGGCGTCGAAGTAAGGCTCGATAACACAACCCCCTGCTTGTAAGGCAAACGCTCTACCGTCTGAGCTAATGTTGCTTATGCGTGATGGCTGGCTGATGGTAAAGTTACATATAACACATGGGCAAATGCGGCCCCACGGGCTGCATTCGGCCCGTCAACCAATTTCGTGAGGCCCTTCACTAATTTTAAAGCAATCAAATTTCTTTTTTTAATTTTAAACAAAATTAAAAAAAATTAAATTAAATAAAAAAAATCAGAATTTAAAAAAAAAAATACAGAATATAGAAAACTTTAGAATATAGGAGCTTTAAAAAAATTTCACCGGTCAACAAATATCGACTTTTTTGCACAGACTTCCTCTAAACCTTTTTAAAGTATTTTCGCCTCCTACGTTCGAATTTTTAGTGAAAAATTCCTTCTTCTTTATTTAAACCTTAAGCCTGGGAAAAATATTTTATGGCTCAATATAAAAGAACTTAGGAATCTCTTAGTTTTTTATAGGTTTGAATTCAAAAATATACCTTTCATTTAAGTAAATTTTTAAGGCCGTTCTACGGACTCCGTAAGGATCGCTAAAATTTACTTTTGGGAATCGCTCTTGAAGCACTTAAAATTGGTAAAACAGTTAGACAAAATAAAATTTTATTCATAAATTTATAGAAATAAACCTGTGAAAATAACAAAACAATTAGTAGTTTTTCTGCTATTTTTACAGGTTTATTATTTAAAAGTGACTTTGCAGAAAATTTTTTGCCGATTTTCGCTAAATATTAGTAAAATTAGAAGAGCAAAAAAAACTGTTAAATATAATATAGTAATCCTGCTAAAATCAACAGAAATGTATGACGAAAAATAGTAGACTGCTGATTTCATAAAAATAGATTTTTATTCTCTCAAAACAATTAAAAATTAGAAATTTATTAATTTAGTTCGAGGCCAATTTCCTTATTATGAATTAACATAATAAGTACTTTTTTTCAAAAACTGCTATTTTTCTTCATCAGGATACTCTCCTGACAAATACTTCACAGAGTTTTTGCTTTCAAAAACCTCTACACTTTCAGGAATGAAAAGACGATCGTTTCAGGGATTTTTCAGGCCCCCTTCATAAGGTTTCTTTAGAAAGTGGTGGCGGTAGCGCAATGCAATTTGAAGCACCAAAATCTCATATTAAATGTAGTCTGCTACGTCAATTTTTTAAAAAACTAAAACCCAACATTTTAACAATTAAAAGTTTTCTTTGAGTTTGATAATTATACAAATATACAGCACAATTTGTTGATGATTCTAGCAGAGTAATTTTTTTATAACTAAAATTCTGTATATTAAACAGCTTTATTTTTGCTATTTTTATCTCATTAATATTTAGCAAAGAAAATCTGCTTCTTTCTGCAGTTTTTTATGCTAGGTAATTTTTAGCAGCTTTAGCAAAACTTTTTACATGCTTTTTTCTATTAGTGCACTTACTTGATCAACCAATCCACTTTTGACGGGATTATACCGCTTTCTAAAGTCTTGCAGGCGGCAGCCTTGAATTTTTATCCCGTTTTTAAAGCAAACAAATCCGCCTTATCCCAATTTTTTAATATGTTATTCAACTTTTGAATATAGTTTTCATAATTTATTTTTTCTATAGTTCCCAGCCAGCAAACGAGTCCAAAAAGGAATTAGAAAAGTGCTCAAAATATATTATTAAACTTTCACTTGTATGAAAGTGCTGCATTAAGAAGGGCTTTTTTTATAAAAAAAATTACTCAAAGAAATATTTAAAAAAAATCTTTAGGCTAAAAAATTAATTTTTTTGAGTCGTTTTTGAATTGCTCACAAAATGTTCAAATTAATTTATATTTTTGAGTCGTTTCTGAATCACCTTTGAATTTAAAAATTTCCCTCAAATGTTTGTGACTTTTATGATTCATTTTACTAAGACTGGCTAACGAGCAATTTTTCACAAACAAGTTTAAAATTTAAAAAATATGTGCGTTTTTGAATAATTTTTGATTTACAGAATAAGAACCATAAAAGTATCCAAATTTTTAGGCTAGGTTATGAGTCTTGTGATTGAAATTTTAAAATTAAAGAATTAGCCCCGGTTTATGTATCATGAAAATGGTCTAAACGAAAGCAAAATAACGAAAATTTGTTTTTGTTTCCCATGTAATTTTGTCGAAAGTAACTGTCAATTTCTATCGTTTAGACTTAGACAATGCCTTAATTTAATGCAATCAGAGCCTGAGAGGTTTGATATTTGTTACACATTTTCGATACGAAAATGTTGTTGACCTATGAGTTTTAAATATCATTTACATTCACATTTTCGATAAAAATTATATTTTTCCACGTTTTGTATCAACATTATGTTCGCCACTTAATTCTTGTTACACATTCCAAGTAAATTGAAAAATATTTAAAAATTGAAAACTATATTTTCGAAGATTAATTCGACAAAGTTTTTTGACTTCAGAGGGGTTACCGCGTAACTCGATTCGAATAAAAATTGTCGAATTCGTAAATTTTATACCTTTCGTAAAAAGAAAAGTTTAAGCAAAAATCTTACTTTTTGAATTTGTATGTGTAGTGTAAAAGTTTTAGGATAAAAATAAATTAAAAAGTAGAATTTTTATACAAAATTATATTTTTAACAATATTTGCAAGATTTACGAATTCGAAAATTTTTTCGAATCGAGTTATGCGGTTACCCCCCATATTCGTATTAAGAAGGGCAATATATTTGGATCCAAAATCAGAAAAATATAAAAGATTTTGATGTACTTCTCCGCAATATTGACTCATAAAGTATTTCCCTGGGTGAGGGAATAAAAAAAGAAAGACCCACAGCTCGAAGGCTATTCAGTGGACCTTTTTTGACTTTAGATCCGGGCTTAGGAAACCAAAATACTCACCATACCTGTTATATATTTTTCGTTTCTGTTCAAATAAAAAAGATAAAGAAAAAACAAACACTAAAAGCAAATAAAAAAATGGAAAAGAAAAAAATAGAAAACAAAACAAAACTAACGCAGACACAAATATAGTGGAAGTGCCTTCAATATGCCCCCGATTGACCAGTCACGGGATAGGTCCGTTAATGACAGTTGACTCGTTTTTTGCGTTGGCCATAATTAAATTAAAAAATCAATTAAAATTTAGAAAATTACCTCAAAAACTCTGATAATATAAATAAAAATTTTAAAAATTGCCCTTAAGTTAAAAAGAAAATTAAATGAAATACCAATTGTTAAAACTAAAACACCCGACTAAAAAAGATGTTATATAATCATATATCACCGTATATAAACCCATATATATGTTCATATCTTATTTGATCCGAATATTAGAATATATAATTATATCAAACGAGATAAGCATCTTATCTAACCTGATACAATTTGATCCGAAAAATGGGTCTATCTAATTCCATTAAATTATATATAAATACATATAATTTTATAAAAATTTTCAAATAAAATTTTAGTAAATATTGTTGACATCACTTATTTTCATTCATATTAAATACTTATGACCGACAGAACAGTTTGGCTAACAAAGTGGGTATTGGTCGATCTTCGGTATTGATGGATATGAGGATTGAATGCGATTTAGGACGTTTTGAGGACGCAAATTGTCCTTAAACTTAGAATAACGCAGTTTGTAACTGAATTTCAATAAAAAGCAAAATTCAAAACGAGAAAAAGTTGTTTAGAAAAATTTATGCTAATAAAGTTGGAAATAGCTGACAAAGTAAATTTTCGGTTTAACTCAACTTTTAATAATTAATTATATATAAACTATCTCGCAGATCTCTTAATACCAAATCGCGTATGATTATATATAACGTCATATCAAACATATAAAACATAAAACCAAAGTGTTAATATAAATGTATATGGTTATATAAAGCCACGCATATAAACATTTATAATAATATCAAATCATATAAGATTATATGAAAACTTTTTTAGTCGGGTAGTTAAATATTTTAATTTTGCCATATTAAATATGAATATTTATTAATTCTAGAACATTACTGTAAAATAGTAATGTAATTTTTGAAATTTTGTTTAAAAAATTAAAAATTTTTTTAAACAAAAAATCGCAAAAAGTTTTCAATAAAAACAAACTATTTTTTTAATTTTCAAACAAATTTTGACAGAGTCCTTATGCCCCAGAAAAAAGAAGAAAACTAATTTCTGTGAGAGAATCTTTCATATAAGTATAAATAAATCCATCAAATGAATGAAAATTGCATACAGGTTTATTTTAATAAAATTCAATGTTATGAAATGCAAGCTAAAAATAAAAAAATATATTTTTTATAGTTGGCATGACAACTACCACTTTATCCAGCTGAATAGAGTCTTATTTAGAATTTATACAATATTGATCAATTTTTAATCCAATGGATTAATTTTTAATCAAATGCATATAATATGCTATTTAGAAGGTATACAATATTGATAAATTTTTAATCCAATAAATAAATTTTTACTCAAATACATATAAAAAAAAACCAATAAAAATCCTAATCAAATGTATCACTATTTTATTGAAAATTTATTCAATTAAAGAGCTAGAAATTTTTAGTTGAATGGACAATTTTTGTGATTGGAGAAATTTCAACGATAGAATTTATTGAATAGGCAGTTTTCATGATTGAATTTAGTTTTTATTTTTTTTGTGTGTTGATATCACTTATTTTCATTCATATTAAATAATAATGGCCGACAGAACAGTTTGGCTAACAAAGTGGGTATTGGTCGATCTTTGGTATTGATAGAAATGAGGATTGAATGCGATTTAGGACGTTTTTAGGACGCAAATTGTCCTTAAACTTAGAATAACGCAGTTTGTAATTGAATATCAATAAAAAGCAAAATTCAAAACGAGAAAAAGTTGCTTAGAAAAATTTGTGCTAATAAACTTGGAAATATTTGACAAAGTAAATTTTCGGTTTTTACTCAACTTTACAAAAATTTGTCGGAACAACTTTTTCTACTTTAGAGTTTTTCTCTTATAAAATTTGTCTTTCTTATAAAATAAAAAAAAAAAACTCTTTCTAAGTTTGTCTTCTTCATTGTTATAGTGCAATAAACTTTATAAAATTTTGTATAATTAGATTTCATGTTATGTTATATATTTTGATATAAGATTGTTTATAGAAGCTTATACGCCATTATATATAATTATATATAAACTATATCGCAGATCCCTTAATATATGGCTGGATACCAAATCGCATATGATTATATATAACGTCATATCAAACATATTTATAAAACCAAAGTGTTAATATAAATGTATATGGTTATATAAAGCCACGCATATAAACATTTATAATAATATCAAATCATATAAGATTATATAAAAACTTTTTTAGTCGGGCAGCTTTAATATTAAAAAAACGTTGAAAATACAAAACTTAAAATTTTTTAGCAAAAAATTATAAAAATTTAAAATAAGAGCTAAAATAAGCAAATCGTAAAAAATAAAGTTCAAAATAAATAAAAGAGTAAAACAAAAAAAAAAAAATATTTTAAAAATATGACGCGAATTTTATTTTTTATTTCGGTATCGGTCAAGTTTTTTAAAAGCAACAGTGAAAGTAACGAATCAGAAAATATTTAGAAAATTAATTCATTTCTTTGGTTAATATTTGTACTAATTTAGTAATATGTCTTCGGTTGACCGGTCACGGGATAGGTCCTTGGAGGGTAATTGACACCTCATTCCCCGTAGGGAAGGTAATGAAGTAAGTAAGAATGTAAGTAATTTATTAAATAGGTAATTTAATAAGTGAATAATTAAATGACCTATAATTTTTTTTTTAATTTATGAAGATTTTTATCATAAGACAATTCTTTGGTTCTAAATTGTAAAACTTAAATTTATTTTAAAATTTTTTTAAGAAAAACGTTTTACGTTTTAATATCTTCAAGAAATTTGATAAAAGTAAATAAGGCAAATTAACGTATACATTTTTTTATTTATAAAAAATATTACATTTTGATTTGAATAAATAATATATTACTTATTATATACATATTAGGGTTTGGGATTTCCCGGACTTTTTTATTTCCCGGGAAACGGGAATAAGAAAATTTGATTCCCGGGAATCCCGGTAAATATTTTTGAACAAAATTGTTAATGAAAACCACCTACCCGGTTAAAAAAGTTCATATATGATCATATATATTTTTTATATGATCATATATGGTCATCCATATTCGTACATACTAGAAAAATGAACCTACATCTCCATATATGGGCAAATATGGTCATACATGTTCATATATTACTTTGTACGGTCGTCCATATACAGTATGTTTATATTTTATATGTATTATCAACTATTTTGTTAGGAAATTTCGTATTTTGAAAACTGTTGTGACAAATTTTTGTTAAAAAACTTGAAAACACAATAATACATTTTATTTGTTCAATGTCTTGATTTGGAAACCGCCAACAAATTTGTTCACAACAAAACTAAATTAATATTAGAATACATAATTCCCTTTAATATTTCGTACGATTTCAAAATAATTAAAATATAAGATAATATAATTAAACATGTTATACACGTTGGAAATTATATTTGTAAAATAATGAATATATACAAGGCAGTTACATAATTAACATTCTTGCTTTTGAAAATAAAATATTTTGGTTTGAAATGCAACAAAAAATATTTTGTTTTAATTCAATAAAGGCAAATTTTTCATAATCAACTTAGAATATGCTGAAAAAATCGTTTTCGGTTTAATTAAACAAAGTTTAGCTTACATACCAAAAACTCCGTCTTAATATAACGAATGTAGAAAATAGAAATAATTTATAATCATATATGAACGCATACACATATCAGAATATGCTCTCATAAATAGGGTATTCATATCTACTTCCATGTACATTAGAGTTGCCAAAAAAAACATGAACGTTGGAATTCGCGGTGTCTACAATGTTGCCCCTATTGCTTAATGTCTAAAAACTCTCTGTGCAAAGTTTAAGCCAAATCCGCTTTTATACTGGCCAGAAAAATTTATCTTTTAATAAATTTTAATTTGTCTCTAGAGTAATTTATACAAAAAGTAGGGTTGACTTTGAATTATTTCTGAATTATTTTTCTTTTTTTATTCTATATTCTTAATTGATGTGCAGAAAAGGAATATGAAATCAAAACTTAAAAAAATTAGGTAACTTTTAAGCAATTCGCAGTTTTTTTTCGTTTTTTTAAATTGTACAAAAAAAAAAACATATTTTGGCTAAAATTGCCAAATTTCCTAAAAATATGAAAGTGAAAATCCCACTGGTGGTGCATGATATGCACAAATTTCGCAAATTTGATCTTTATTTTAACAAAGAATATGAATCTGCAATCGAAATATGAAAAAAATTTGTAGTTTATAAATTATTCGCGGTTTTTTGAAAATAAAAAACTAAACTCATGTTTTTCGATATATTTTCCTACATGAGTTCCTTTTGCATATATGAAATTACATGTACTTCCAAATTGATCCATATGAGTGGTTTTTGCATAGCATGGTATCAGATATACTTTCATATATGGCCATGCATAAGTGATTTTTGCAGATATGGAATCACATATACTTCCATATATGTCCATATATGTCATTTTTGTGTATATCAAATGACATATACTTCCATATTTGAATGCTGTTTGCATATATGGGAAGTCATATACATACATATATGCTCGTACATGAGTCCTTTTCGGATGTATGGAGTCGTATATACTTTTATATTTGTCCATATAGGACTGCCTTTTGAATATATGAAATTACATATATTTCCAAATATGTCCATACAGGAAACATATATGGCCATATTTGTACATACATGCAGCCATATATGATCATATTTGATCATATATGAACTTTTTTAACCGGGTATATAAGTAATTTTTGTTAAAAAAAAACACTATTTCAGTACAAATTCAGTCTGTGTAGTGAAAATTCAAAGTAAAAATATCAGAATGTTGAACATTTGATTTCACATAAATTACTCTAAGCATTGCCAAATGAATTGCATTCCGGCAGAAAGCGCCCACTACTGGACTGTCGGAAACAAACCGTTTCATCACATTTGGCCGATTAGATGTGGCCACAATGTTATTTTCCAAAGACAAATAAAACTCTTCTAGACTTATTTCTACAATTCTTCTTATTTCATCAGCATTACATCCTCCTGATATATAAACCAACCCCAAGTTATAAAATGCATTATATCCGTTTATACAAATATCTTTTTTGTGATATTCTTGCTAATTTTAACTAGAACGTTATTCTTGTTGTTGTTTTCTTCAAGAGAAGTTGCATGATCATCAATTTTTTTTTTTGGTGAACCAAATTTAGGTGTCGGATAACCAAATTTATATACCGCCGTTAAGCATTGGTCTTTTATGGCAAATATTGCACTGCGCTGCATTGTCCTTTTTTTGTGAAGTATTTCCATACTCCTGACATTTTATTATTTAATGTAAAAGAATATATTAGTTTGAAAGCAGATGTATTAAAATAAAGTAAACTTACTTGAAAATATCACATTTATTAATGAAAACGTTACTTATAAAATTATTGGCCCTTAATATAACGGAGTATTTTAAATTTAAAGTTGACTTTATTCTTAATCATACGGTTTTGTTCATTTTGTTTATTAAAACCTTTCAAAAATATTAATATTTTCAAACATTTTGATTGGTTGAAAATAAATTAACCAATCAGAATGCTCCAAAAATAAACCAACCCGGTGAAAAATGTCCATATATGCACATTTATGGTTGAACCATATATGTATGGATCCGAAAAATGAGGTAACACCTAAGTATATGTTCATATATTGACATATATGAACATATACATTTATTAAATATATGCGAAGACATGCGAACGTTGCTGTCCTTTATTATAAGGTTGTACGATAGATATAAATTTATGTATGACATTCAAATTAGGCGCTACATATGTTCATTTTTTTATTCATGGCATGAAATATAATTCCATATTTATCCAAATATGAGTTCCTTTTACATATATGGAAAAATGTATTCTTCGAAATATGTTCATATACAAGTCCCTTTTGCATAAATTGAATAACATATTCTCTATATATAAAAGAATAACGTGACTGACTGACTGAATGACTGACTGACTGACTGACTCAACATCGCCCAGCCCAAACCGCTGAAGCTAGGAAGTTGAAATTTGGTATGTAGGTTCCTCTTTCGGGGTAAACGTCCGCTAAGACGGGATTTTTGGAAATTCCTACCGGAACGGGCAAAAAGGGGGAAAGTGTCCCCCTTGACGGCCTGCCAAAACCCCTTTGGCTAGAAAGCTGAAATTTAAGATATGTGTTCCTTGGAGTAGGGGCTAACTTTTCTGGAAAGTACTTTCTAGAATTTTGGACAGGGACGTTGTAAAAATGGGGGTTAAAAGGGGAAAAAGGCCCCCTTGACGGCCTGCCCAAACCGCTGGAGGTAGGAAGTTGAAATTTGGTATAAAGGTTCCTCCACTATCGTAGACATCCACCAAGACGGGAGTTTTGGAAATTTTTACAGGGACGGGCAAAAAGGGGAAAAAGTACCTTTTTTAAAAAAAGTACCTTTTTCCAAAAAATGTACCTTTTTCTAAAAAAATGTACCTTTTCCAAAAAATGTACCTTTTCCCAAAAAACATACATTTTTCCAAAAAAATAACTTTTTCAAAAAAAGTACCTTTTCCAAAAAAAGTACCTTTTCCCAAAAAAGTACCTTTTTCTAAAAAAGTACCTTTTTCTAAAAATATGTTCCTTTTCCCAAAAAACATACATTTTTTCAAAAAAATACCATTTTCAAAAAAAGTACCTTTTCCAAAAAAAAGTACCTTTTCCCAAAAAAAAGTACCTTTTTCTAAAAAAAATTTCCTTTTCCAAAAGAAGTACCTTTTCCAAAAAAAGTACCTTTTTCCAAAAAACATACATTTTTCCAAAAAATTAATTTTTCCAAAAAAAAATACCTTTTTAAAAAAAATACCTTTTCTAAAAAAAGTACAAATAAAGTACTTTGTAAAAACAAAGTATCTTTTTCCAAAAAATTTCGTTTTTCCAAAAAGTACCATTTAAAATAATATATAATTTCAAAAAAACTACTTTTTTTCCTCCCCCCACGGATATCTCCACTAAAACAAGGTTTCTTGATATTCGGCATAGACGTGCGCTAAGACGGGATTTTTGGAAATTCCTACCGGAACGGGAAAAAAGGGGAAAAGTCTCCCCATAAACAGTCTCACAAATTGGAAAAGTGCCTGCCCAAACCACTGGGGATAAGAAGTTGGAATTTGGTATAAAGGTTCCTCCACTGTAGTAGACATCGACTAAGTTTGTATTTTTGGAATTCCCTACAGGATATCCCAAAAGGAAACTCGGTATGTGAGTTCCTCCTTCTGTGTAGGCGTCCGCTTAGACGGAATTTTTGAAATTCCTATCGGGAGGGGAAATAAGGTAAAAGCCTCCTCCTGACGGCTTGCCCTTTTGGCCAACCTAAAATTTTAAATATGTATTCCTTGGAGTAGGACTAACTCACCGGCAACGTAATTTTTCTATTTTGGAACAGGAACATAGTAAAAATGGTGGTTGAAAGGGAAAAATGTCCCCACTAACGGCCTGCCCAAACCGCTTAGGCAATGCAGTTGAAATTTGGTATGAATGTTCCTCATCCATCGCAGATAGCCGCGAAGATGGAATTTTTGTAAATTCCTAAAGGGAGGGGCAAAAAGAAGAAAAGCCTCACCTTGGGGGCCGGTAAAAACCCCTTCGGCTAGAAACCTGAAGCTTAAAATGTGGGTCCCTGGAGTGAGGGCTAACTTATTAGAAAGATACTTTTTTGAATTTTGGACAGGGTCGTTATAAAATGGGGGATCAAAAAGGGAAAGTTGCCCCTTAACGACCTGTCCAAACTGCTGGAACTAGGAAGCTGAAATTCGGTACTTAAGTTCCTCTCAGCCTGCTCAAACTGCTGGAACTAGGAAGCTGGAATTCCCTGTCGATGGATTTTCGGAAATTCCTACCGAGAGGGGCACAAATAGTAAAAGTTGGCTAGAAACCTGAAATGTAAAGCATATGTTACTTGGAGTATGTGCTCACTTACCGAGAAGGTGCTTCTTGGACAGGGACATTGCAAAAATGGGGATTAATGAAACGAAAAGTGCCGCTTAAAGGCCTGCCCAAACCGCTGGAGGTAGGAAGTTGAAATTTGGTATTAAAGTTCCTCCTCTATTGTAGACATCCGATAAGATGAGATTTTTGGAAATTTCTACAGGTAGGGTCAAAAACAGGAAAAGTCTCCCCCTTAACGGCCTGGCCAAACTGCTGGAACAAGGGATCTTAAATTGGGTTCCTTCTCCAACGTTGACGTCCCCTAAGATGGTATTTTTGGAAATTCATACCGGGACGGGTAAAAAGGGAAAAAACTTCCCCCTTGACGGCCTGGCCAAACTGCTGGATATAGAGACCTAAAATTATGTATGTAATAGGTTCCTCCTCCAACGCAGACGTCCTCTAAGACGGAATTTTTGGAAATTCCTACCGGGAGGGGTAAAAACGGAATAATTCTCCCCCTTGATGGCCTAACCGAACCCTTCGGCTAGAAACCTGTAATATATAATATGTTTTCCTTGGAGTATGCGCTAACTTATCGACAAGGCATTTCTAGGACTTTGGACAGGAACGTGGTAAAAATGGTGGTTCAAAAGGGGAAAATTGCCCCCCCCCCTCTTAACGTCTGCGTCTTTAGCTAGAAACCTAAAACTTAAAGAACAAGTGTAAATGAAACACTAAAATTAAGAAACTAAATAGGAAACGAGTGGGATTGAAACACAACACAAGTGGAATGAAATGGATATAAACGTTGAACGAGTGGAATTGAAATTATAGACAATGCAAATGGATTGGAAGAGGGAATTACCTGTTCAAACACTATCAACGGAATATGAAACTTATGTAGCATTGAAACATACTCTCCAAAAAGTTAAACAAATTTTCTGAAAGAGAAAAAACCTTAGAAAAGGAATGGAACTTATATATTCCGATATTTAAACTTCATGTAACGAAGCACCGGTGGAAGAAACCGACGCAGTAAATTTTCCAACTGAATTTGTGAATTTACTTGAATTGCCAGGTCTACCTTTACATAAACTGGAATTAAAAAAAAAACTTTAAGACACGCTAACAACGTAGCTTTGCCCGCTATTTTTAATATTATAAAATGCTTTCCAACCCTGCTTTACGTTATTTATTTTCATTCAAAACACAAATGAACAAAACTACTTACGAGTCTATCTACCCAAGTTCGCACTTTACCAAATTATCTTAACATACACACGTATATTGCAATTTATTATGGATTCATTACTAACAATCAACTTTCATGAGAAAAAGTGATCAAATATTTATTTAGTTTAAACCCATTGTTGTGCAGAATTATTTATTTGTGGTGGCTGGGTGAAGGCTTTAAATAAAAAAAGTTTAAATAAAAAAACGAATTTAATAAAAATTGTGGGGGGGCGCAGCCCCCCCCCCTTAGCCTTTGAGGCACGCTAACAACGTAGCGGGCTGCGCCCGCTAGTACTTTCATATTTGTCCATATATGAGTGCCATTTCCATATATGAAATAACAGATGCTTCCATATATGTCTGTATATGAAATTTTTTCCATATATGGAATCACATATACTTCCATATATGTTCATATAAAATCCATATACGTTCATAAAAAATCCATATTTGTTCATATGTGTCCATACATAAACCATATATGAACATGTTTGAGCGTATATGAACATTTTTCACCGGGAAGTCAAAGTATACTGCCACCCAATATTTTAACTAAAGTCGACTTTAACTAAAATATACATTTGAAAAATTTAGATAGTAAGGGCGATTATTTGTAAGAAACAAAACTTTTTTTTCATATTCCTTTTAAACATTTTACCAAGTTTTTAGGTTTTACTACTTAAATAAGTTATGCGAAAAATCTGTATTAGTTGAAATACTCCTAATTACTTGGCAGATTTTTTTTGTGTGTCAAATATATTGATTCCCTTTTAAAAGATTTTAACAATGACATTTTTGTTTTGGTATTTAAAATGTTTTTATGTAGTCATTATTAAAAAATTCTTTTCCAAACAAAAACAATTTAAAAAATTTAATATTTCCCGTTTTCCCGGGAAAAATATATTATTTTCTCCGGGAATTCCCGTTAAACTTTTCCCGGGAATTCCCGAATCCCAAACTCTAATACATATACTAAAATATTAAGGATTGTATTCAAAAAAATGTTTTGAATTTTATTACAGTTTAACAAAACAAATTAACATGCAAAACAACAACAAAAATCGTTCAATTAGCGTCTAATAAGACAAACATATTTTTTAATAACCATGTAAATATTTAATGAATGATAGATTTCTTATTTCAATTATTTTTTTTAATCCAACAAACAATTGAAATAAACGATTGTAACCAAGTAAGTAAATAATTGACTGACCCTTATTTAAAAAGTTGTTCCGAATACCACTCCCCGGGCTTATTTTGTGAGGTTACTGGAAAGACTAATCCAGGAAAAATTTCAGTGTAATCGAGGAATTTTTGAGTTATCTCTGGCTCTTCAAAATTTTGTAATATGATTTAGAAGGGGGAATTTTTGGCATTTTTTGAAAAAAATGGCATTATTAATTATTTTATACAGAGCGATTGACTCTCTCGTTTGCATTCGCCTGTGGGCTGTACAAAGCCGTTAAAATATGACGTATACTACGTTCTCCGAGAAAATTAGCAAATTGAGTGCATTTGAACTGTTTTCCGTTGTCGCTTAAAATGCTTTCCGGAGTTCCAAATATCGGAAATATTTCATTCTTTAAAAATTCTACAACAACTTTCGAAGTAAATTCTTTTACCGGTTTAAGGAAATGAAATTTTGAGAAACTATCTAGTAGAACTATAGCCCCAATATTACCTCTTTTGGATCTGGGATAAGGGCCAATAAAGTATATATACAGACACTGAATACCAGATATGAGAGGTCTTAATGGATGATTTGGAGGTTTAGTGTGTTAACAAACGTCACAATTAGCAATGAATTCCTTTACATCTCGAGCCATATGAGGTCAATAAAAATGTCTACGTAACCTTTCTATAGTCTTGCTAATGCCACCATGACACTTATTCGGTGGCGAATGGGAATTATTTATCACTGTCCTTACCAAAGTTTTCGGCACCCACAATTTCCATACGAACATTTCATCTTCAAGATTTCCATTTGAAAATTTGCAACGTTTATAGATCTTCTTATCAACAATTCGCACATCAGGTAATCGAGACTCGTTTTCCTGAATATTTCTAAGTAACTCTACATAATCAACAGACTCAAATTCGGGCGAATCTATATCTATAAGAGGGTGAATTTGCAGCTCAACAAGTCCGTTTGCCGCATTATCCATTGGAGGCTGGCATGATCGGTAACGATAGTAAATTCTTGACCCTCTACATAGGGTCTAAATTTCTTAAGAGCCAAAATTACGGCCAAGCATTCAAGTTCAGTGACGCTATAATTCGACTGGGCTTTGTTTAGCTTCTTTGAAAAATATGCAACCGGCATCTCCTGTCCATCGTCGTTAACTTGAGCAAGCACAGCTCCAACTCCAAGCATACTTGCGTCACATTGGAGAAGAAATGGCCTAGAATAATTCGGAGTAACCAATATTGGAGCTGAGGACAATTTTCGTTTCAAAAGACTAAACGCAGATTCAGCTTCCGCTGTCCACTTAAAATCCATTCCCTTTTTGAGTAAATTAGTAAGAGGGACTGTTACTTCAGCAAAATTATTTACAAATCGGAGGAACCATCCGGCCATACCAGAAATCTTCTCAACTGTTGAACCGAAGATGGCGATGGATACTCGCTTATCGCGGATATCTTTTCGGGGTCTGTTCGGAGTATCCCATTGCCCACAATATAACTCAAATATATCACCTCTTTTATGCAAAACTTACTTTTCTGGGCATTTATTGTCAGACCAGCATTTCTTAACTCGGACACGACTTTGGACAAAACGGACAGGTGTTTATCAAAGGTTTCAGAAATGATCAATAAATCATCGAGATAAACGAAAACTTCATCCTTTAAATTGGCAGGTATTACGCGATCCATCAGCAACGGCATTACACAGTATCTGTAAAGCGGACGATTAGGGACGGTAAAATAAGTTAAATCCCTTGATTTTTCGGACAACGGAATTTCCCAGAACGCTCGGCGAAGATCCAATGAAGTAATGTATTCTGCCTTAGGCAGACGACTTAAGATTCCATCTATATGTGGTAATGGGTAGGCATCTTTGGCTGTTACGCTGTTAACTTTTCTCGAATCTAGGTACAGATGGACTTTATTAGGTTTTCGGAGTAAAACCACTGGACTGGACCAGGGACTATTGGGTGCTTCCTCGATTACGGCCAATTGAAGCATTTCGTCTACCTCCTTGTGAACTAACTGTTCAATGGCTGGTGAAATTAGAAAATACCTTTGTTTTATCGGACGGACATTTGGTTCTAATTCAATAGTATGTTCCATGAAGTTTTTCCCAAACCTTCTTTTTCAAAGGCGGGAAAGAAATTTTTAATAGCTTCTAATCTTGCTCTTTGGGAATTTGATAAGCAGTGCATTTCGTATTCAACTCCAGAGGTGGTATCAAATTTAATTTCGGATACTACATCTTGGGCTATTTTATAAATTTCCCAGAAATCAATCCCTAATATTACGTCCTGTGATAAAGATGGAACAACAACAAAAAATTATTTCCTCAGATTTATCCTTAAAAACTACGGCGGTTCTCAATTTACCATAAACGATCTGTTTGCGGGAGTCAGCTGTTGTTATAAAAGTTTTATGGCCCCTGAAGCCCTCCTGTTCAGAGATTTCCTTAGCAAAGCCCCCCCTATGCATGAAACTTGTGCACCACTATCTAATAAGCCCAGAAACTGCCTACCTAAAATTTAAATTTGGGCATATAGCCTTAGGTCATTATCTTTGTTTGTTATCGAGCAAATAATTGAAGAAAGGGCTTTGATATTGAACTTTATCTCGTTCCAATAATTTTTCTGCCTAATTGACGAGCGAGAACTTTTGCTGGGAGAGCCGAAGATTAGTTTTCTTTTCTCATTATATATTTTCAGACGGGTTGGATAAGGTATGATTGGTTTAAGTTTATACCTGTTAGTAAGCAAATATCTGTCGGAATTGACTAAATTTTGAGAAATTATTGATCTTTCATCATCAGGTCTTTGCGAAGGTTCAAAACTGCACCCTCGCTCTTTTTCAAGTTTCCCGAAAGGCAATTCCTACAGTTGGGCTTATAAATGCCCACAGCGCCACAACAGTAGCAAAATACTGACCTATCCTCCATACAATCTATTTAGCGATGGCCGTCTTTGCGACAATTCCAACAATTGAGCTTATCATTAGTAGAACGTTTAGTCAACTCCTCAACCTTCAATTCAGCATTTACTACGTTATCCCATCCCATAAAATTTACTTCCAATTCGTTAGCCGCTCGACGTGAAACTGCACCTCTATTAAAATTGGAAACTGGGGCGCTAGTTCTAGACACCTCCTCCAACAAGTTTTCACCCTTTAAACATAGCTTACGAAGGTGTGCAACAGAATTGATTGGAACATACAGCAATTGTTGTCGGATTCTGGGTCTGAGCCCACGCTGAAGAATTCCGACCAATTCTAAGCGGTGTATGTAAACTTTCCGCCATCTTTACTATAACGTTTCTATAACCAGAGAACGGTTCACTAGGACCTTGTTTACGGTTACGCATATCCTCCTTGATTTCAGTATCTGTTAGGTGTTCTTCAAAATTAGTTCGAAGTGCTTCACAGAGTTCAGGCCAAGTTATTCTCTCCACGGACCGACGGAAGCCCCAATACCAATCCTTAGCTTCCTTACCAAAGAGACATTGGGCATTATCACATAATAGATTAAAATTACAACCTAAAGTATCCAGAACCAGAGATTCGATTCTGTATATAAAATTCTCAACCGATAATTTCGGAGTGCCATCGAATTTCACGTCCCAATTATTGATCAGGTTAGCAATTTTTCCTGCATTAGTAATCATTGACGAGTCATTAACTCGAAGATCGGGACGGTTATTCGAATAAATATTGCGATGTGTGTTAGATAACGTTGGAACATCTTGAGGCCACTCATAAACGGTTTGTTTGTCGGTTAAAACATGAGAATTATCGGAAGTTCGATTTTGATTAACATTAAGGTTTAATCTACCTAAAGCATTTGACAAAGCTGAATCTAAACGTCCTTCAGTTGTACGAGTTACACGGTTCTCAATATCGTCGAAAATTGAAGCTGGACGAGCTGACATAACTGCGGAAACAATATGTCGAATTCTGTTATCATCAAACCCAACTTCTCCCTCCAAGTCATTAGATTCTGGGACAGAAACAGTATTTGGGATATTCACAGAAGTACCCCGAGAAGTTGTAACATTCTCACCTTCGGTTTGAGATTGATTCTGATTAGGATTTGGCTGAATAACAATATTATTAGTAGACACATTGGCGCGAGATCGAGTTCGAGCACCTCTAGTGGGTGTGTGAGTGATTCCCAATTCTCTACTATTGCAGTGAGATCTGCATTGCGGACAAGTAGAATTTCTTTTAAGCCACGTTAACAGACAGTTTTTGTGAAATTTGTGATTACAAGCGGTTCTTAAAGACTCGCTGTGATTACCAACATTTTCCTACATATTGTACATACACTTAAGTCATCAGTACTATGACGGAGAGACATTTTGAAATCTTATTTAATTTCAAGGTTTATATAAAAATTCTAAGTGATATTTAAATTTAGAAAATAAAAGATATGTAAAAATAATTTATAATATATTGGTCCTACTTTCATTTGAAAAATTTGAGTTACTCTAGAACATCTATCACAAAATTCCCAGACAACATCTGATGTTTTAAGTCCGAAGAAAAATATGAAGGAAAGATTTTGCTGAACTCATGAGGCATTCGTTTACGTAATAAAATTGGTGGATTTTAGACTAACACACTAGTCTAGAAATCGTTCACACAACTTTAATTTCAAAGGACGAACTATTTTCAAAAAAAAAACTGTAAAAAAAGAATCTGCACTGGGTAGGAGAGTACGCATATACCTAACTTACTACATTCCATAAATTATTTATTGGAGAAGAAAAACTAAGTGTATTAAAAATAAATTAATCATCAAAATTTTAAACATCATGTTTCATGTGCCTAAATTTAGGACCCACAAATTCTGTGGGCCCCACGTTGGGCGCCATTATGTTATAAAACCGGGCTTATATATACACGTGAGGGGTAAGATGGTTTATTTCGGACTACCTGCAAGCGTGTGCACCTGGTATCCGGCTGTTTCAGTCTTGTGAGTTCTGACCAGAGCTTAAAACTTATCAGACAACCTATATACTATCGGACGGACGTATCAAAATATGCCTGGACACCGTTAGACCGCAGTGCAAATATTCTGCCTGCTCTGAACCCGACCCTATCCATGCCTTCTGCAGCTGTAAAGTGAAGACCCTATAGAATGATTAGAATAACTCCCCTTCAAATGATTTCGGACCAAAATTGGTTAATTCATTAATTCATTTTATGTTTATTAATCATGAAAAAATTTTTAATTTAAGTAATTTATAATTCCTATAGATATATCTTAATTTTATTCTAGCATGAATTATCATATTAAACTCATTATTACAGTAAGATTCCTTTATGTCAATAGCGATCGAATTAGACAAAATCACGAACAAAGTGTTAACGCTTCACTAGAGAATTTAAATTGAAACTATTATACATTTGTGCATTCCAAATGACTAAAACAAAACGTTATATAATTTTAAAATTATAAAAAGAACGATATAATCGGTATCTTACTGTAATGTAAATGTAAAACTAAATGCAAAAATTTTAATCTTCTATTTTAAAACTAATAAAAGAACGATATAATCGGTATCTTACTGTAATATAAATGTAAAACTAAATTCAAAAGTTTTAAACTTCTATTACAAGAAGCATTTATTAAAACAAATGAAGATCAAAAAGAAATAACATCAAAATTTGGAATATAATTTAATAAACCCAATAAAAAAGAAACTACAAAAGAACAGAAAATATAAAATATTAAACTTACATTCTTTTGTTGTTGTTTTGGATTTTAAAGGCCTTCTCCACCCCGCGGTAGATGTAGTTTCCTATATTCATTAAGTTTAGAATACAAATTTATGTTTTTTTTTAAATATTTTAATTGTTAGCTAATGAAATTTAATATATATATATTAACCATAATAACTTATCAATATTTTAACTCTGGGTACCCAGAAAAACTTTCTATTACCTGGTAATAAGGTTTGTAAGAAGAAATTAAGGTATGTAACCTCTTACTTTGCTATTCCAAAAGCTATTATTATAACAAGGGCATGTCATTGAAGGTATGTACTTTCCAAAGGAGGGCTAGGTAACAACATAAGAACATGTTACTTTAATGTTACATGTTAGGAGTTACGTAACCACTTACATAACCGATACTGAGCACAATACTACTTACATAACAGCTTAAAGTAAGGCCAAAAAAATGTGTTACAAACAGGTCTGAAATAACACATTAAAATTATGCGCTCACTTACTGTATAAAAATATATACTTACTTCTTACAAAAAAAATTAAAATAAGACGTTATCGTGTTGGTTTTTTATAAATGCTAAAACGAAGCATATTCATATTTAATTAATATTTACTCAGATTAATATAAAGTTAACAAAAAACATAAAAAATATTTCAGTCAATATGTATAAAACATATAAATTATTTGTATCGAATATTTTAAATAGAAAATAACAGTCATGTTACGCATTACAAATAACTCCTTATTTTGAGGTATTTGAATTTCTATTCATTCTATTTCTATTAAGTGATCACGTATCACATTAAAAGTAACTCTTTATTTTATGGTTTTAAAATATCCCATCTGTGTGATCACGTATCACATTAAAAGTAACTCTTTATTTTATGGTTTTAAAATATCCCATCTGTAATAAGTCGCTGCTATTATTTAGAACTCATATTGTGTATTAAAAGTAACTCTTTTCTTTGAGGTGTTTCAATATATCATTGGTAATAAGTTGCTATTACTACCCAGTAGTTATGCAGCACATTATACGTAAGACATTACATTTTAGTTATGAAATAATGCAATGGTAAGGGGTATGGTATTACCAGGAAAGGTGTTCTGTAATACCAACATATTACCAAGGTTTTGCTGGATAGTTAACCTTAGTATGAAATGTCAGAATAAAAACAAAAAAAAAACAAAAATTAATAACAAAAAATTTCTTTTTCAATACTGGAAAATTAAAAGTTATTCTAGCGGTTTTTTGTGTGTTTCTGGTCGTAAAAAATAATACACTTGACCACGTCGTTTTTTTTAAGATTCCCGGTCGCTAAATGCTATAAAATGATGGTTTCTTTCTTTCTGCATACTACGAGAGGTGATTTAATTAAATCCATTTGGTAAGTCTATAAAATAAATGTGGATTATTGGAACTATTAATAAGTATTTCGTGCTAATCTAGACAACCGCGGAAAGATTCGCGCATAAAATTAAAAAAAAAAATAGTGGAAATTTTGTGATAGATTATTAAATTAAGGCAATTTATGTGATCAGCACATCAGAGTGAGTAGAAAAATAAACGCTGTGCATGATTTTGTATCTTTTTGTAATTGCGAGTCAAAACTGTGGGTTGTCCAGGGGTTCCTCACATACTTTTAAAATATTTAAAACATGATTGGTTCACATTTCATAAATTCGAGAGTGATTTCTATGCGCTTTTTCATATTTAAGAATTAAATTCAGTAGTCTTGTACTTCATTCAGTAGTCTTGAGCTTTGATACATGATTCATTTTGAATTTGATACGCTGATTCCAAATTCTTAAATGTAAGTTACCCAAAATTGATGGAACAATTATTTTTCTGAGAGTGGTTTTCAAAAGAATTTTTTCCTATACCGGTACACAAATTAAGAAAATGTTATCCTATGTATTTTAGAGAAAAAAATTCATTATTTCTCGCGTTTTTAATCTCGATTTTCTCAAAATTGAGAGGTGATAGAGAATGCATGTGTATAATTCGTGTCAAATTGTTGTAATATTGGTCACAATTTTTGGTTTTAATTATTCAAGACAGATTTTGGCTTCCTGAACCAATAAAAAAATAAATTTTTCCTATTTCCTTATATGAGGCCAATTTCTGTAAGCTATCACAGAAACCTAAATCCTAAATAGCAAAAATTTGTGCACGATTCTAAGTACTGATGCAATTTTTTATAAGTTTTGGTAAAGTGGGGGAAATGCACATCGAAAATACTTACATGTGTCATAAACGACTCTTAGTCAAAGTTTGGTTAAAGCTGTGCTTTAAATTTATTTAATAATCATCATTACAAGTCTAATGTATTAAAATATCTTATGTAGGGTGAATTGTTCTAAAATAGCCTTGGTTAAATTTCTTAACCACAGAAATTTCTATGGTTAAATTTTAGCATTAGTTAGAAGAAATGCTTGGTTAAAATTTAGATAAGTTATTCAAAAAATATGTTTACCAGTGGTTAAGGCTAATAGAGGTCTTAACCAGGGTATAAATTGAGATAAGTTAACGGGCCTTAAGATGATAAATCTAATATTAATACACTACACAATATTTTATTATTTAATTTTTAACACAACACACAACGTTTTTTTTTTTCTTTTATTATAAAAAGTCACTTTCTCACTCTTTCCTTGTCCACTGTTTATTAAAACTAACTAGAACAAGGCGATCACAAAAGAAATGCAAAGCAAAAGCGACGATGGAAAGAGTGGAAAGCAATATCAGACAAATTTGGATAAAATTCCGAAGGAACAAAACAAAATATATGTAACATATGGATAAAGATCATATACTCAATGAAATAGTATAGAGTAGTGTTTTATGAATGAATTAAACTTATTAATGAAATAATTACAAACGTACAACCATAGTAAACAGATAGTCAGGGTTAGGGTGCACATATGTATAATTTATAATTTAACTTATATGTTATATTAGTTAAATAAAACTAAATTCAAAATGATTAGTATTGTAATAATGAGCGAATAGATGTTAAGCATATATTCGAGTATTATTTATTGTTTAACTTATAGGTTATATAAGTTGAATAAAAATAATTCTAAATAATTAGTATTATGATGATGAAAGGTAATAAATTAAATATGATAGTTGAATTAATAATTATAATTAATTGATTTAGAAATTCTTTTGTGTTATTAATAATTAATAGATTAATATACGTTGTTTAAGGAACTTCGATAAAGTTTAAGGGATTTGATATTATAAATATGTCTGCCACCCTCTTTATAGTTTCCCCTTTACCTTTGACGACTGGCTTTAGTATTATTTTAAAACTTAGTTTTAAAAGAAATTGTGTCAGTCCCTATAGGGAACCCGACTTAGACGAAAATACGTTTGTTGAAAAAGTGGCCTGGGTTATCTCATATACTTAATTTCGTAAAAATTTGGCCATGGGGGTCTTCGATTGTTTGCCAACCCCAACATGTGATTCAGTTTAACAAAATATTGGTAGTTTAAAATTGCAATTGCAATAAATAAATAAGGACCCTTCTCACCTCGTTTAAAAATGAATGGATGCTTAGAGACACAATGGATGTGCCTCCAAATAATTTGATGGATGAAACCGCACATTATATTGGACAAAAATCCTTCTGACTTCTTATTAATTAATAATAATTAACGATTTTAATTCACATTCAAATTTACTTGATACAATTAAAAATTGTTAGGTACTTCTTTCACTTTACTTTAATCACTTTTATTTTTTTAATTTCTGCCTGTATAAATTTAGAAAAACTCACTTCGTCACTTACTCGAGTTATATACCAAAATGCCGGAAATAATATTGAACACGAAGTTTACACATCGGTTAAAAGAACGAGTAAAGAAAAATGATCAATGAAAGCCATAAATCATGAATGAATTTGCAAGGCCGTTTTTACATAAAAACCCAGAGTTCGTGTTCGTGTTAAAATAAAACCGTTCCGGTATTCTACAAAGTCTTCAGCCAATATAATTTGAGACAAAAATGTTTCAAATTTCTTTTTCCCAAACCAGCACACTTTATCACAGATTTTCGAAAGTGAGAGCAGTTTTTCAGCCTTTCAAAATTCTATGCTTGCAATAATAAAATTTTTAAAATTAATACGCACTGTTTTTGTTAAAATAAATATAAATAAAATCATCGACTAGAGACTGAAAAACTGGTCTCACTTTTGGAAATTAATTTTACACTTTAAAAGAATTAACACAGAAAGGAAAAATTGTCTATTGTATTTCCTAAAGCCTGCTCCAGCCAACACATAGTGCTAAAGAATTTTTTTAACAAATAGAAACTTTTTTATTCTTTTCGTCAAAAAATTTTTATTAAAAATTAACTGCGATAATGTACAACAAATCCGTTTTAAGAGTCTCTTAAAACATATGACGTTTGTCGCTGATTCAATGTCGACTTGCTTATAGTTGCTCAAAAAATGGTATCTAAAGGTTTCTCTTTCAATCGCCTGTTTTGGTTATATATAAAAAGACTTTTAAAAACATAATTCATATGCATGTTTAAAGTATAAATATAGCTAACTTCTGCATTTGTTTCTAATATTAGGGCATAAGTCGGTGTAAACTCCGGTATTCTCAAAATTCTTTTTATAAAGTACCTCTGCAATTTATCAACATCATCAAAAAACCAACACCCCCAAACCTGAGCAGAGTATGCTTGTACAGATCGGAACACAGAATGGAAAAGCTTCCATTTTGATGCTAAAGTAATGTTGGGTTTATTTAGAAAACTGCTCCAAGTGGCATTTATGCTATTCTCTGCATTCTTATTTCTTTTTTCTAAGTGTTTTTTAAACTTCATTTGCGGAGTCAGGATTACACCTAAATAACAGTATTCGTTAACAATCTTCACATATTGTTCATTATATTTTATCTTTTCGCGTACCGAAAGTCTTCCCCCTTTTCTAAATACTATCATTTCTGATTTGGCCATATTGACTTCCATATTCCATAACTTACAATAATTTTCTAAATTATTTACCATGCCTTGCATAACATCTATATCATCTGATAGCAGTACAATATCGTCTGCATAGAGTAACAAACGAACATTGATTCCATCAATCATCAAACCACCTTCCAAAAAATCATGTAGATCATTTGAATATAGCGTAAATAGCAATGGCGATACAGGGCATACCTGTTTAACACCAACAAAAGTTTCAAAATAGTCCGACAATTCGCGTCCGGTCCAGACAGCTGATTTGGTATTCTTATATATATTTTGGACACCGGCGTAGCTAGACCATTTTTCTAGGGGGACTATAGCCCCGTCTTACAAAAAAAAATTTTTTTTAATTTATCAAAAAAATATCTAAAGTTTTATAGGCCTTTTAAATTGTTGGTTCCACTGTTTTGTTTACGATCATCTGTACAATCGTCAGATAGTTATTCGGACAAGTTACGCTTTCAGCTTTACCCAATAAAAACTTCAAAAATTGAAGTGAAATCAAAGTTAAGGCTTACATTTTGTTTGAATTGCACTTTGTTTTATGACTTGGACCAGCAATACAAATATACTGATAGAAATAAATCTGTACAACTAGCAGTAAAAGCTGCTAAAAATTCGTTAAAAATGGCCCTGCATAAAAAACTGCCGAATGTAGCAGAATCTGTTAGGTAAATTTTAGTTAGATAAAAACAGAAAAAATAAAACTGTTAAATCTAAAATATTTCAGCTATATTTGGGTGATATTTTTGTTCGTTTTAAATGACAACTTACCCTTTTCATATCAACAAAAAATTATCTGAATATTAGTAGAAAACACACACAAAGGAACAACTATTACTTCTACAATTTTTTTGTTATATTTAAGTTAAATTTAGTTAATTGCATATATTCTATTTTGCTGAAATTAGCGGAAATTTTTGTGAAAAATTGTTGAATATTAATTTCAGATTGAAATGTCGTGGCGAGCAATTGGCGCCAACCAACAAAACCAATATCCCAACCGACCATGGGCGGTATAACCCTATTGGCGCATGGATTAAATCCCTGCGCAACCACTGCAGGCCTGGAGGCAATGTTGGCAGCCCCAACACCAGGATCGGATGCTTTGGCCCAATCAGCCATTCATCTTAAACCAAACATGATTACCGAAACCGTAAGCGGCCCTATGCTCCTTACAGGAGTAAAAGGAACAAATCTCTACATATAAAAGGATAACGTGACTGACTGACTTAACATCGCCCAGCCCAAACCGCTGAAGCTGGAAAGTTGAAATTTGGTATGTAAGTTCGTCTTTCGGCGTAAACGTCCGCTAAGACGGGATTTTTGGAAATTCCTACCGGAACGGGCAAAAAGGGGAAAAGTCTCCCCCTTGGTGGCCTGCCAAAACCCCTTTGGCTAGAAAGCTGAAATTTTAGATATGTGTTCCTTGGAGTAGGGGCTAACTTTTCTGGAAAGTACTTTCGAGAATTTTGGACAGGGTCGTTGTAAAAATTAATTTAAAAAGAGGAAAAGAGCCCCCCTTGACGGCCTACCCAAACCGCTGGAGGTAGGAAGTTGAAATTTGGTATAAAGGTTCCTCCACTATCGTAGACATCAACCAAGACGGGATTTTTTTGGAAATTTTTACAGGGAGGGGAAAAAAGGGGATAATATCTCCCCCTTGACGGCCTGCTCAAACTGCTGGAGATATGAAGTTGAAATTTGGTATGTAGGTTCCTCGACCGGTGTAGACGTCCGTTGAGACGGAATTTTTGGAAATTCTTATCGGGAGGGGCAAAAAGGGGACAAAAAACGTACGTTTTTCCAAAAATGTAACTTTTTCCAAAAAAAAGTACCATTGAAAGGGAAAAATGTCCCCAATAACGGCCTGCCCAAACCGCTGAGGCAACGAAGTTGAAATTTGGTATGAATGTTCCTCATCCATCGCAGACAGCCGCGAAGATCGAATTTTTGTAAATTCCTAAAGGGAGGGGCAAAAAGAAGAAAGCCTCCCCTGGTGGCCTGTAAAAACCCCTTCGGCTAGAAACCTGAAATTTAACATGTGGGTGCCTGGAGTAAATGCTAACTTATTAGAAAGATTCGTTTTTGAATTTTGGACAGGGTCGTTATAAAATAGGGGCTCAAAAAGGGAAAGTGGCCCCTTAACGACCTGTCTAAACTGCTGGAACTAGGAAGCTGAAATTCGGTACTTAGGTTCCTCTTCCAGCCTAATTCCAACCGGGAGGGACAAAAAAAGAAAAAATGTCCCACTTGACAGCCTGCTCAAACTGCTGGAACTAGGAAGCTGAAATTCCCTGTCGATGGATTTTCGGAAATTCCTACCAAGAGCGGCACAAATAGTAAAAGTTGGCTAGAAACCTGAAATGAAAACATATGTTCCTTGGAGTATGCGCTCACTTATCGGGAAGGTGCTTTGTGAAATTTTGGACAGGGACATTGCTAAAATGGGGATTAATGAAGCGAAAAGTGCCGCTAAAAGGCCTGCCCAAACTGCTGGAGGTAGTAAGTTGAAATTTGGTACTAAAGTTCATCCTCTATTGTAGACATCCGCTAAGATGAGATTTTTGGAAATTTCCACAGGTAGGGTCAAAAACAGGAAAAGTCTCCCCCTTAACGGCCTGGTTAAACTGCTGGAACTAGGGAGCTTAAATTCGGTATTTAGGTTCCTTGTCCAACGTAGACGTCCCCTAAGACGGTATTTTTAGAAACTCATACCGGGAGGGGTAAAAAGGGAAAAAACTTCTCCCTTGCCGATTTGGATATAGAGATCTAAAATTATGTATGTAGTAGGTTCCTCCTCCAACGCAGACGTTTTCGGAATTTTTGGAAATTCCTACCGGGAGGGGTAAAAACAGAATAATTCTCCACCTTGATGGCCTAACCGAACCCTTCGGTTAGAAACCCGTAATCTATAATATGTTTTCCTTGGAGTATGGGCTAACTTATCGACAAAGCATTTTTAGGACTTTGGACAGGAACGTGGTAAAAATGGTGGCTCAAAAGGGGAAAATGGCCCTGTCCCCTGAACATCTGCGTCTTTAGCTAGAAACCTAAAATTTACAGAACGAGTGTATATGGAACACTAAAATTAAGAAACTAAATAGGAAACGAGTGGAATTGAAATACTATACAAGTGGAACGAAATGGATATAAACGTTGAACGAGTGGAATTGAAATTATAGACAATGGAAATGGAGTGGAAGAGGGAACGAAAAGGAATGGACTATAGAACGAAATGGAATGAGGAGCGAGATCGCATAGAATGGGGAACGAGTGGAATTGAAACACTGCAGTTAAAAGAGGACTGGAACGGAGCAAGTGGAAGGAACAAAAAGGAGTGAAAAACCTAAAACACTGCCCCCTACTAATGCAATGCATTGTGTTGATATCAGGAAAATAGGTTATGGGAAGGAGGAAAGAGGGAGTAGTGTTTGTGAACGTTTGACTTGAATTTCCCTAAATTGTAAGTATCAGGAAAGACATCTGCGGGGAGTTTATTCCACATAGGGGCGGTTCGACTAATGAACGAATTCTCTCTATAATGCGTTGTGCGACTAACTGGACAATCAACCACAAACGGATGAGATCTACTGTACAAGCGCGTGTTACGGCCAAAAACACGGGGCATCGGGATAAGTGCACTTATCTCAGCAGAACACCTCCCATGGTAGTAACGATAGAACAGTGTTACACAAGCCAGATTCCGACGATGATCCAACGAGTCAATAGAGCTGGATACCCTACTGTCATTAATGAGCGCCGACGCCCTCCTTTGTACACGGTCCAAAAGCTCCAAAATAGA
The DNA here is from genome assembly GCA_949987735.1 of Leucophora obtusa. Classification (NCBI taxonomy): domain Eukaryota; kingdom Metazoa; phylum Arthropoda; class Insecta; order Diptera; family Anthomyiidae; genus Leucophora; species Leucophora obtusa. Next base: position 248,123,793 of record OX465295.1, read on the forward strand.
CTTTGAAGCCCCTGCCCATATATGGGAGTTGTATTCCATCTTCGGCCGGATATAGGTGGTATAAATAGAAAGGAGATCAGAAGAAGTGAAGTAGTTCTTACACCGGTTAAGAAAGCCAAGACACTTGAATGCCTCTTTCGACACTTGAATGACGTGATCTTTCCAACGGACATCACACTGGATTCTCATGCCCAGAACATCAAGAGCTTCTGATTCCTTAATATTGATACCACCCATGTATACAGATGACAATGATGGCTCCGCGGTTTTATGAGTCAGCAAACAACATTGGGTTTTACGTGGACTAAAATCGACCCTATTCACGCGACCCCACTCAGAGATTGTAATAAGGTCCTGATTGAGTGTGTCATTCATAATCTGCCTCCTGCCCCCAATCTCTGCAAAGCTTGGCCTATGATCGAAGGAATATGAATGGCAAATGTTGCTGTCATCTGCAAAAGATTATAAAGGATTGGAAGTCTGACAGAGGAAGTCATTTAGAAAGATAAGAAATAGAGAAGGAGAAAGAACAGAGCCTTGCGGTACCCCTGCATTCAACTGAAACTCATTAGATGAGACCCCATCTATAACAACTCTTATAGTGCGATCCCTGAGAAAACTCGATATAAATCGAGAGAAGTCATCACCAACACCAAAAGCAATGAGCTTTGACACGAGTGCTTTATGCCACACACGATCAAACGCCTTGGAAATATCCAGCGCAACCACCTTGCTTTCACCAAATCTGTGAATTGACCGACTCCAAAGTTCCGAAAGAAACGCCATCAGGTCTCCCGTAGAACGATCTCTACGAAAGCCATACTGTCGATCATTAAGAAGCAAATTGGATTCCAGATAATTAACAAGATGGTAGTTTTCCATGACCTTCGAGAGCGCAGAGCAGATTGCGATTGGGCGGTAATTTTCAAGGTTGGTAGCCGCACCCTTTTTGGGGATTGGCTGAACATTGGCAACCTTCCAGCACGATGGAAAGATACCCATGCGATACGATGTGCTAAAGAGGGTTGCCAATGGACGCGATAGCGTTGAAGAGCACTGTTTCAGTACCAGTGCTGGTATACCATCCGGGCCCGCTGACTTATTTACGTCAAGATTCGCAAGAACCCTTTTAACGGCTCGTGGACGAAAAAATATCGTGGGCATAGTATGTGATACTCTTTCGAGCACGGGCAGTGGTTGATCGCTTTCCGGCAGAAAAGAATTTTCCGCGAACAGTTCAGCCAGCAGGTTGGCTTTATCAACCGGGTCAGTGAATATTAGGTCATCCTTTATAAGAGTTGGGATAGATGAACTAGCATTGTCCTTTACTCTTTTAACGAATGACCAAAAGGTCTTACTGCCCCGTGGAGCAGCAAGAACTTTAGCACGCAGACGTTTTTCGTGCAGAAACTTTTCACGTCTTAGTACTTTGGCACACTCAGTTCTCGCCTGTTTACGCAGCATGTCAGTATTGATGTTCTTATTCGCACGCCAATTACTGAAGGCTTCCTCTCTAGATCTCACTGCATTTCTGCACGTCTGGTTAAACCAACTCTTATGTTTGGACTTAACCGGAATATACTTTGAAGGAATAAATAATTTCATTCCAAGCAAAATCACGCGTTCTACCATTTTCGCAGCGGCATCAACATCGTCATCCAAGAAACATAGTTTCCAGTTGAATTGCCGATAAAAATCGTTAATCGTTAATCGACCCAACGAGCCTTTTCATAAATTAGAACAGAGCGTTTCGGGGCTGTCTGTGAAGCGTTATGAAGCCCGGAGTATGAAAAGGATGCGGAAATGGTACAGTGATCCGAGTTACCGAGAGGTGCAAACGATCTCACTTCATACTTTTCAGGGTGTGAAGTGAGAAAAAGGTCGAGGGTATTCTGAAATTCCCTTCAACACACGGAATGTGTGTTGGCTCATTCACCAAGTATATAGCTCGATCTTTAATATTATAAAGCGCTTGCCAACCCTGCTTTACGTTATTTATTTTCATTCAAAACACAAATGAATAAAACTACTTACGGGTCTATCTACCTAAGTTCGCACTTTACCAAATTATCTTGACATACACACGTATATTGCAATTTGTAATGGATTCATTAATAACAATCCACTTTCATGAGAAAAAGTGATCAAATATTTATTTATTTTAAACCCATTGTTGTGTCAGAATTATTTATTTGTGGTGGTTGGGTGAAGGCTTTTATTATAAAAACTGTACTTTAAATAAACAAAGCGAATTTACCCACCCAACCACGAATACGACCTATCTACGCCGATGGCTTGAACAACAGACAATTAGTTGTTACATGCTCACGTGTTGGTATACTAAATGATTTATTTATATAAAAATTAAGAGGCAAAAAATAGTGTTTGTACTTAAACATTACAATAAATTTACCTTAACAATGATTTTATCTTAATAACAAATATTGTGTTTTATTTTATCTAAAAGAAATTTAATTCTAAACTTTAAGGCACGCTAACAATGTTGCCCGCTATCTTTAATATTATAAATCGCTTACCAACCCTGCTTTAAATTTTTTTTATTTTCATTCAAAACACAAATGAACAAAACTATTTACGGGTCCATCTACCTATGTGCGCACTTTACCAAATTATCTTGACATACACACGTATATTGTCAAGAATTATTGTTGTGTCAGAATTATTTATTTGTGGTGGCTGGGTGAGTGAAGGTTTTTATTATAAAAAACTGTATTTAAAAAAAGCAAATTTTAAGAAAATCAGTGGGGGGCTGCGCCCCCCCCCCCCGATCAACCACGAATACGACTTATCTATAATAAATTTACCTTAACAATTATTTTACCTTGGCAACAAATATTTTGTTTTTTTATATAAAAGAAATTTAATTCTAACCTTTAAGGCACGCTAACAACGTAGCGGGCTGCGCCCGCTAGTATATATATATATATATTTAATTTCAGATTGGGAGATTTTCAATTTATTTTTCCAAATAAAGTATATTAAGGGAATAATTCTCTTTTTAGTTAAGTTATTATTAGAAAAAATGAATTGGTAATATGTAGGTATTTAGCTAGAAGTCCATATTTTTGCATATTTTGCTTTAAACGCATATTTTAATATATATTGTAGCTTAGCATGTTTTATTGCATATTATGCCAATAAATGCATATTTTTGCATATTTTGCTAAAAATAGATGTTACAAATCGTACTTTTGATTCTATTAAAATCTTTAGTTTTTTTTAGCCCCCCCCCGGCCTATCTCCGCCTATGATTTTGGATGAGGCTAATGATCCTTGTGGAAATATTTATAGCATGTAGCTTATATATTAGGGAACTTCTTGATACTCTATCAAAGGCTGCTTTGAAATCTACGAAGAATGCGTAAACCTTTTTATTTTCAAAAAACTTTAAATGCACAATAGACGCTAGGTTATAAATATTGTCCACAGTTTGAGTATTGACGCCTAAAACCAACTTGAAACCCGTTTAATATATTGTGCTTTTCAATCCAATTACTCAGCCTCGAATGTATTATACCCATTAACACCTTTGCAACACAATTCATAAACGAGATTCTCCTACACGCTGAAAAAACGGCCTGTCCCAAACATATTTTTGCTGGTAATATAATATATATTATATATATTTGGAGAAATTGTTAAACATATTCGCCGTGTTCGCTAGAAACAATATATATTTGCATGCAAATATATTATGTTTGCCTGTAAATATATAAGTGCTTGGATGAAATGAAATGACGCTATCGACAAATATATATATGTTTGGCAGCAATAAATTATGTTTCCTGGCAATTCTATATATAAATAATATATTTAGTTATAAAGCAATTATTAAAATATGCCAAACAATATGCGTATTTATTCTACTCTCCAAATTTCTCTATATTTTAATGGAAAAATATAAAAAGTAAAATTAATACATCTACTGTTTGGCGATTATTTAATAACTAAATATATTATAAATCACATTGAATTTTACATGTAATATAAATCTTTCATTGAAAAACAATAACTACAATCCCTTCATTTATTTTTTATTTATTTTTATTAACAAATATTAATTAAAAACTCTTATAATAAGTTAATACTTTAATATACACAATTAAATATTTTTTTTTTTTCTTTTTAACACAATTTTATGTTTTATTTATACTAATTTATTTTATTTTTTCACATCTTTCACAATAAAATTAATAAATAAAGGAAAAATATCACAAAATCAAGAATGGAAATTCGCCGTATATATGTTAATTGTATCCCACAAATATAATTATTATAAATTTAAAAATGCAAAAATATGTATTCTTAGATGACAAAATATGACTAATTTACAAACAAACCCATGTTTACCGGGAAATATATGTATAGTAACTATAAAAACAATATAATTGGAAGCATACCCCAAATACATATATGGTAGTTTGTAAACATACATTACCCAGTAAAAAAATTATAGGTTTTTGGAAGCACGATTAAACAAATGCGCTGATGTAAGGGCTTACTATTATAGCATACTGCTAAGCAACAAAATAAAAACTTTAAAATGATTTCCACAGAAAAATAAACAAAAAAGATTAAGTATGCAGCATGTAAGCAGCTTACTCTAATCCCTTACAAGGATGCAGGTTGTAATGCAGTAAATTTGATATCGTTGATTTTAAACGATCTATATGAGTTTTACCGAGTTATTGCCGATTGTCTTTGATGTTTTTGATTATGTACTAAAAAGTGATTAGTCATTACACTGCGCTTCTGAATAGCTAGCACGCGGTGCGGTAAGAAATATGAATGTTAAGAAAAAAATAAAATAATACATATTACTCGTAATATGTAAAAAGTTTTAATTAAAATAAATATCTATAAAAGTTAATGTAAAATAAATAAAATAGTGTGCATATTATCATTTTTAATGCCAATAAAGAGCCGTTTACATTATAGGATTGAATCATATGATTTTAAGTAAAAGAAATCATAACACTGGAAATATAATCCTAATTAAAATCTTAAAGACTTTAAATGTGAGAGAGCTAACTTAACAGAAATGACTTTGTGTGTGCAAATCTTATGAGAGAGAATAATTTTTTGAAAAAAGTCTAAAAATGAGAAATCCGATAAGAAATCTTATGACTGCCAAAATAATCGTATGATTGCCAAAAAAATCTTAAGCAAATGGTTTTTCTGACAGATCCTAGCACTCAATCCTATAATGTAAACTACTCTTAATGTAGACATGAAAAATGTGCTTACTGAAATCCATGAAATCGCAGCGTTTTATATTCGCTAAAATCTGCGCTTATTTTTCCCAAAACTTGTGCTTCCAAGTGGAAAATTGCCATATAAAAATCATGGCATATGTAAGCAGGTTTGTAAGGGATTATTTTAATTGTTTCCCTTACAAACCTGCTTACGGATAAGCACCATTTTTTACCTCCAAATATATACAAAAACGTCTTTTTCCTCCGTGTATATTTATTGGGGTTATTCAAATCTCCTTTCTTGTGAATTGGAAATATGATACTATTTACAAATGTTTCGTCTATTTTTCTAGTTTCAAAAATAATATTAAAACTGAATGCCAGTTCATTAATAAACTGTTCTGATGCATTCTTATATATTTCATATGGAACCCTGTCCTCACCGGGAGCTTTGTTAGGCTTTGTTGATTTCAGTACATTTTTAACCTCTTCTAATGATATATCTCTATCCAGGTCATCATCTGCGTGCCACATTGGAGCATAATGTATATCATTTGATGCCACCGGCTGACTTAGTAAGTTTTTAAAATATAGTTTAAAATTTACTGCTGATAAATTTACGCCAACTTGGAAACTATCGCCCTTTATCTCCTTCGCCAACTCCCACCATTTTTTAGAATCATTTACTTTGTTTATTCTTTCATTAAGTTCCAGGTAGTATTTCTCTTTTTGACTTTTACATATGATAACATAACGCTGTTTGGCTTCTAAGTATTTGTCTTTATCTTGTTGATATTGTGTGTTCCTGAATATGTTAAGGAGATCAAAAGAAGTTTGCCTAGCCTGTAAACATTTATAATTAAATCACTTATTTTTGAATATGATATTCCTTTTAGTTGGATCTTGCTTTGGCAACGATAACTTTATTACATTTACTAATTGATCCAGGGTATAAAAATTGCCTTGCACTGGTTGCAGCCTTAGATTCTTATTTAGCTTTTTCTGATATATTTCTTTTTCATTCTCTTTCCATTTTAGTTTTGGCAATAAGTTCATAGTTTTAACTCTTTCTTCTAAGCCTTTTATGTTTAGTTTTAACCTTAGAGGCATATGGTCTGACCATATTTTGGCTTCGATTCGGAACTCTTAGTGCACCCATTTACCACTGCTAATCCATAATTATTACAAAATTCGATTAGTTGTTTACCCTTGCCATCGATTATTTTATCTTCGGATTTTCGTTCGCTAAATCCTGCCGTAATAGTTGCTTTATGAATTTCCATTATCTCCTGTTGTAGTGTACCAATTCTAACATTCATGTCACCGACAACTATTGCGTTCGTTTCGCTATTATTTGTAAAAAATGCCTTAAGTTCTGAAAATTCATTACACCAATCAACACCTCTGATATATACAGGTATGATACTGAAATTTGTTTCATTTATTTGGATTCGAATAACAACTGTACCACTATTGATGTAAAAAGAATGTCTTAAACCAATTTCTTTTAGATTTTTATTTACGCCATAAAAAGAACCTGCAATTGCTCTTCCGCGAGTATTAACTCTTGTTGCTGGTTTCCAATACAAATCAAAATTTTTAAAATATTTGTTCCACCTTTCAACTTTTTTTTCTTCTACATGCGTTTCAAATAGGCAAAATATATCACAATTACACACATACTCAAAAAACTCAGGAACAGACATTTATTACCTAACCCATTGATGTTATAAGCTATTACATTTAAAAAAATATTTGAATTACTTAGTTTTTTGAATTTTTGAAATAAAGTTTTCTAACAATCTATAATGATTTTTAAATGGCAATTCGCATATAAATTACTTAAAATAACTTCTGCATCTTGTTGACCACATACGAGTTTTTTGTTTTTATTCCAACGAAACCAGTTACCTTTTATTTTTAATTTATCGTTTACCACCGCCAATTTATATGCAGTACTCAATGCCTTTATTTCCTTTTTAAGCTGAAGCATAACCTTTTTATCTTGTTGCCTTTCTACATTCAAATCCTTTTCTATAAATATTTTACTTTCAGCTAGATTTTTGGTTTTTTGTATGACTTTTTGAATGCTTTGTGTGGAGTCAAATACAGCTAGTACGGTCATTTTACCATTCCGTTCGAATATTTTTCTGGACGATTTTATTATGGAGGCAGTTGGTAATTTTAATGTCCCGGTACATACTTTACCAACCTCTTCCATAACGGCACTTTTTGCTTCAAGACCCTTGAATAATAAATTTTTACTTTTTATATGCTCTTCTAGTTGTATAATTCGCTATCTGTCCTTCTCTTTGTCTTCTTGAAGTCCTTCCACTTGTTCTTTCAGCCATATATTTTGTTGCTTTAACGCATCTACCTCCCCAGAAATTGTTGTTAATTTCTCCAAAATTTCTTTACTTCCATCTTTGATTATTATTTTGAGATCATCTACGTCGAGATCACCGACCTTTCCTCCTCTTGTATGTTGTTCCGGGGAGGTTTCTGACAAAAATCGTTTATTCGCATTACCAAAATTTTACATGATTTATTTAAAAAATAAAAATTGTTACTAAATTTTTCTCTGAGTGTATATTTTAAATTTAACAGTCAATTTTCCAGCACATAAATGGCAATACTATATAAATAGTACAGCGGCGTTTAAAACTACAAAAACAACTTGGTAACACTTTTTGTAATAAACCAGTATTCGTATGAAAGGAGCAGCTGTTGTTGTTTATGTTTCTACTAAATCTTGTGTTTTTGTGACGATCAGTTGTCTCTTTTAATTTGAGTGTTTTTTTAGATAAATTTTAATTTATGCAAAAATATTTATTTTATACAAAGAAATTTCCATCCGAATATACAAAGCATCGCCAAATCAATCGCCTCACCAAATCCGGCATAAAAAAGTGCTCGATTCCAGGTATGATTAGGTGAACAGACAAGTTGTTAAATATCGTTTTACTGCAATTTTCTGTGGACCGATCAAAAACAAGTCTACACACAACCCTTGATTTACTTGATTTAAATTACTAAAAAAAAGGTTAAATTGAACTCAACATGGGACATCACGTGTAAAATAAATTAGTGTTAGAGCTAAATTGGAACTACTTCACAATCAGTTGATGCTATTCGGAGTGCTTTTAAAATAACTTTTTTGTATTGGCTTTTTTTGCTGGAAAGTTATGAAAAGAAATACGAAGCTAAGATGTCAAAGACACGGTTTAAGGAGAAATATAATGATTGGTTAAATATGGCGCTCAATGTAGAGATCGGCGGAAAGAAATTAGGTCGGCCAAAAAAGGATTACGAAAATGTTCAACAAAAGACAAAAAAATAAGACAAGAAGAAGTCGTTAAAAATTTTTCTTCGAACGAAATAAAGGATTCCTTCAAAGCAGTTTTAATACAAACACAAAAAAAGCAAAATTGTAGACGTATTACCAACAGCATCTCCCGAGTGATTGAATCGTATAGTGCAAAGTACTCCAAAATCATCAAAATCTTTAACAGAAGAAGATGCGTTAGCTCTAATACTAAGCTTAAGATTATTGAGAAACAAATATGGTATCTTGAGAAAAGCACTCCAGGAAAAAGGATATGATATTTTACCAAACAGTCAGTCAATTAAAGAACCGAAAAACAAAATTGCGCCTTCACCAGTAGAAGTAAACTCTAAAAGTGGCAGTGTTGAACTTTCCCAATTGCTAGATAAAACAGCATCGAGAATTATTTCTAATTTTAAGGAAGACTTAGTAAAATGCCACAATTCTGAATTAACGTTGATATGTAAATGGGGCTGCGATGGAACATCTCGATTTACTGAATACAAACAACAAAATACACGCAATGAAGAAGTTGGCTATTCAAGTGTTTTTATGACATCTTTGGTACCGCTTAGAATGCGGTTATTTAAGGAAGACACTCCCCCTCAACTTCCTCCGCATTAAATAAGAATTACGAAGACTTTTGGACAAATTTTACACCAGGATCTAAGTTTTTATGTCGGCCAGTGCGTTTTGAGTATGTCAAGGAAACTGTAAGCTCAACAAAAAAGATAGTGGAGAACATAGAGTTAGAAATTTCCAACTTATCCCCTTTGTACGTGGAAATAAATGGATGTATCCTAAAGACTTCATTTCAACTAGTATTTACGATGATTGATGGGAAAGTAGCCAATGCCGTCGCAGATTCCGCATCGACCAGCAAGTGTAATATATGCGCAAAGAAAAGCTCAGAGTTTCACGAAATAGTCAATGAAACTGTCGTTAATGAAGAAGCTTTGAAATTTGGAATATCTCCTCTTCATGCAAGGATACGATTTATGGAATATTGTTTACATTTAGCATATGATATAAAATATCAGCAAATTCCAGGAAACGAAAATAAAAGTGTAAAAAATAACACAGATTTGCAAAACATGCGATCGGAAGAAAAGAAACGAATTCAAAATTAATTTAAGCAACAGTTGGGTCTAATTGTGGATAAACCTCTTCACGGTTATGGAAGCTCTAATGATAGAAACACAGCCAGGCGTTTTTTTTTTGAAGATCCTGAGACAACATCTGAAATAACAGGTCTCGACGAGACTTTTATCAAACGTTTTAAAATATTGTTCGCGGTGATTAAATACTTATAACGTATAAATTCTGATAAATTCCATATTTTTGCTAATGAAACAAAATCATTATTAACCCAGCAAAACCTTCTATTACCAGGTACAGGGAAATGTAATAAGAAACCAAAAATTGTAACTACTTACACTTTGGTCTCATAACACATTATTTTAATATGGGGGTGTCATTGGGAGTAAATGGTTGCCTAAGTCGTACCGGTACAGCATAAAATAAGTGATTACGAAGGAAGTACTGAAATAAGTTGTTACTTGTAATATTAAATTCACTAGTTAGCTAAAATAAGTACATACTCTTATAGAGTGAAGTAAGTCATTGCACACTAGTACATATTTCATTGGTTACATATAGGACATAAAATAAATGACTTTGTTTAAAAGTACACCGATCCGAGCAATGTAAATTTTTATTAAATCATGCTTTCGCATAATAAGTAGTTACATTATGCAATACCAATAACTTATTATTTTTACCCTTAATAATAAGTTATTATAAAACACAATATCGGTAATATATTATTTTAAAGCCTCCAAATAAGTAGTGATATATCTCCATATCGGTAACTCATTATTTCATACATACCACTTAAGTATTGATGTATCACAATATTAGTAACGTATTACTTTAGGTTTCTAAGTAAAACCAAGGGTAAAGGGGTACCCATTGCCAGGCAATGCGTGAAAAAGGTCAAACCCATTACCAAGGTTTTGCTGGGAAGTAGCTTGTATGATTGGCGACCAATAACACCAACCGTACACAAAATATTATCCCATGGAAAAACAATAATTGAAAATAGTATCCTTCCTTTAGGAGACCTAACAGAAGAAGCGGAGGAAGCTAGAAACAGCGACGTTAAACACTATTGGAAATTGAACACACGAAAACATTCAAAAACTGCCCAAAATTCTGATCTAATGCACCACTTACTTATATCTTCAGATCCAGTAATATATTTTATTAGAACGAAATGGCTGCCAAAAATAAGTTTAGAAGATGATTCCGAAGCCAAAGAAATTGAAAATATGTTAACTTTTGACACTTCGGACTATTTTATATCAAATTTTTAGTATTTAATTTATTAAAAAATGTAAATATTGTTAATGGAAAAATAATAAATGCAATAATTGTACCTGTTACCAATATTTTTTTATATACGTTTAATTCATCAATGGAAAGGGAAATATGTCTACTTTATTGTAGCGTTAATTTTTTAGTTACATTTAAAAAAACCTTAAACAGTTCTGGGAAAAATCTACGAAAAAACTAAAAAACAAGAAAGTGCCCAGTCAGAAATCGCCAGTGGTACAAAAAATCAAGCACTGGCATACCACTGGGTAACCACGGTATTAAAAATAAATGACTGGCAGAACACTCATTTGGGACGCTTTGCCAGCGTTTACAAAAAGCGTTTTACCAGTATTTTTTTTACAAAAATTTCGGTGGTTTATAAAAAAAACCACTGGCAAAGAATTGGCTTAGAGTGATATGCCAAGGTTTGCAACCAGTGGTTATCCAGTGCTACCTAGCCAATGCTACCAGGCGTACAAAAATCAATTCACTGGAGAACCAATGATTTTATAAAAATGCTGACGCTTCGTTAAAAAATGTTTGTAGTCGGAAGGTTCCGAGTTCAAATCCGATTGCAAACAAAAATTTTTTTTTGGATTTTTTTTAATTAAAAATTTTTTTTGGTTTATAAAATCAATTTTTTTGTTTGTGGGAAGCTCCTTCAAGACCAACTTTTTTTTTGCCCTCCCAACACTGGCATACTAGTTACTAAAAATTGTTTGCCAGTACTAGCATTTTGGCACATCCAGTAGTTGTCCAGCTATTATCACTCATTTATGACTGGGTGAATGTTTGCACAATATTTGCATGTGGTTATATTTTTTGAACTGAGGTGTGTGTTTTAAATGCAATAATTTTACCTATTGTCAATACTTTTTATATACGTTTAATACATCAATGAAAAGAAAAACATGTCTAGTTTATTGCACTGTTAATTTTTAAGTAACATTCAAAAAAACCTTAAACACTTCTGGGAAAAATCTACGAAAAACGTATATTTTTTACAAAATCATCTTTGAAAGTTGACTTTCAATATCTTAAAAACTATCCAAGGTACGTGAAGGATTCTTTGCAGCAATAAAGACTATTTTATTGTTCATCTAAAACAAATAAAATAATTTTTAAAAATAAACCGAACCATCCTTTTTTTGCAATTAAAATTATGGTGTATGGAAATTTGCCATAATTGATAAAAAAATGCAATTTTTTCGATCAGCTAAAAATGTTTGACTTTGGAAATTTCTCAACAGTAAATACTTAAAAAAGGTTTTCACAGTTTCATTTCTTAAACTGTTGCCTATATGTCAGTATTTTTTAAAAAATTATCGTTATAATATCGAATTCACAATCGGGCAAAACTAAAAAAAGTCGAGGAGAAAAATAAATTTTTTTATTTTTGAAATGAAATAACTTAAAACCCATAACAGTTATTATAGTAAATAGTAAAGTAAGGATGTTTTTTCTTCGTTTCTCCAAGCTCATTCCAAAATATAAAAAATCAACCGAATTGGGCAATAATTGAAAGAGCTACACGGTCCAAAAGCTATTTTACTTTTGAGGTTGTCTACTTTGACGCCCAATAAGTCACCCTGTGATAACACAGAGTAACAATGAATCTAAAATTCAGAAAGCCTGGGTCCTCCTTAAGAATTATCTCATACATACTGATGCAATCGGACTTATAGTTTAGAAGATACAGATTTACTACCACTTTTTTTTGTTTCAAACCACTGTGCGTTGTTTACTTTTTTTTGCTATACTCTCCCAAAAATCCCCAATTTTTATTTTCTGGAAAAATTTCGTATTCTTTAACTTTTTTTAAAAAAATAATGTAAAAATACTAAAGGTATTCTTTTAAAGTATTTACGCCTCGTATACTGTGTATATGTTGTAAGTTTACTCGATTAAAGTCAAAACTAGTTTACGAGCCCTCGTAAATATACGCTTACATTTTTGTGTGTAAACTTTTTCGTATTTATACACACATTTGAATATTGTCAAAAATAAAATTATTTTGTATTGTTTTGTTGGTTGTTTTTTATTTTCTGTTTTATTTGTTTTTAAATTTACAAAAATTCTGTGTTTAATTTATGAAAAGATCAAAAAAGTGGCTAAATGCAAAATTGAAATGTGAAAAGTTTTAAGAGGTGCGTTCATTCAAATAAACAGGTAAAGTTACAAATATACGCGATTACAAAAATACACGGTTTACGAGGGCATAAATCAGTTAGATGAATACCACTACTATATTTATTTAATTCTTTTCGGTAAGTTATACACTCAAACTCAACAAATTTTGTAATTGTAACAAATTATAAAAAAGAACAAATAAAATTAAATAACAGCAAAAAAATGTGAACCAAAATTTTTCGTTTTAAATATTTCAGAATCAAAATTTTCCGATTCATCAGCTTCAGATATTTTGTTGCGTATGGTACTGTATTAAAAAGTTTTAATATTTCAGCAGATGTATTGAATTTTTGACAATTAAATAACATGTAAAGTATATATTTAATTTAAGAAGAGCTTCTTATAACTCATATTACATTCGAACAGTGTTGCCAGAACTTGGTTAGCAAAAATGGCAAAATTTCTGGGAAAAAATGGCAACAAAATGGGTAAAATAAAGCTAAAAATGGCTAAACAATTTTTTAAGAATCTCGCGATTTTGTTCAAAAATTATTAAATACAGTGAAACCTGCCAACAGTGGTCATTCCCGTTAGCGGACACCACCTTTTTAACAGACAATTTAAGCGCAGTGGCTTTTTAAATCAAAAATATAGAGTTCCAATATTTTCTAAAAGTAGCGGTTCGTTTCTTTATTCAAATGCGGACAATTTAAAATGCACTTTTTTTGTAATTTTGAAAGAATTTAGAACTCTCAACAGCAAACATTTTTAAGATTTTTTTGATTTTTCTTTTGAAATTGATTTTATTGAATTTTTAAAATTGAGTTCAATTCTTTCAGCTTATTAGTCAGTTGACATTAAAATTTATATAAATATTTTATTATATTTTTATAAAAAATATAGTAATCTTTTTCATATCAAAAATTAATTTCTACTGCCTGCCACAAGTGTACACTTTCCTGTAAGGGATAAATTTAGACTGCTGTTCGTTATTGAACGGTTTAAATCTCATGCGGAAAAATTTCACCCGAACTTTAAAGGCCTTAAATCGCAATTTAAGTTTTAAAAATTAACAATTTTTTTTATTTTATAAGAAATACACAATTGCAGCAAATTCAAAATGTCACTTTTTCACCGGAAAAACAATAGTCTTGTATATTAAATTTGCATGGAGTATAATAGTTTTTGAAATCGAAACAACTTATTGTCCTTTAAATACAATTTTTGTATTTTGGCATAATTAAAAAACCAGTTTTTCTTCAAACGAACTTTTTCAAGGTGTAGACATTTTTTTTATTCCACCCATTTCTAAATCAAAGTGCTTGAAATATGTTTGGCAGATTGAACAAAATTCATCAATTTTGCTATAATTTACAGATAAAAATTATATTTTGCAGAAAAAAGGAAAATGGCTAAAAAATAAACATTTCCTAAAAATCGCTAAAATAATAGCTAATGGCTAAATCAATTTTTTTCCGGCTAAACGTGTTCAAAAATGGCTAAATTTAGCCATAAAATGGCTGAATTGGCAACGCTGCATTCGAATAACCTTAAATATTTTGGAACCAAAAGGAATTCCAATTTTCACCAAAAGGAATTAAGGTTTGTACGCACATTAGCTTGCCAGGCACAAAATTGTGTAGCCTAAAATCATGCACTAGTACCATCATTCTTAAAAGAAATATATAAATATTTAGAATTATCAGAGTTAAATTCATAAAAATATAAAAAGGCAATAATATGTTATCCCCAAAAAATCCCCTAAAATTTCGTGTCATCCCCAGATCCCCAAACAGACAATTTTATCCCCATTGATGAAAAGAAATCCGCAATTTGGGGATAAATCCCCTAAACTGACAACACTGATTTCAAGTGTGATTTTTTGTTTTATTTTTCTAAAACTTTAATTTTTTTTAAATGGAAGCATAAACTTCAGGTATTTGACTATGTTATTTATAAATTTTTGTTAAGATAAATGTAGCAGAAATATTTTAAATAATTTCTAAAAACAGGGTATTTTTGAAATGCATGTGGAGTTTCAGAGTCCTTTCGGGTGTGATAGGGCACATCTGTTTACATACTAATAAAATATGGGATTTCAGGCAGTGGTTCCAAAAATTTAGGATTGCGGTAATCAGAAATGAATATAATATATAAGTTTCTGTTCAGAATCTCCAGTTAAAAAAACACAAATGCTCAAGAACAAAATAGAAAACATTTGTTTTTAGTTTTTGTTTTGTCTTTATTTCGTTGCTGTGATTGTTCTTTTTGATGTCATCTTATATTTAAATTTTTTTTGAAAAAAAATCTTAAAATTCTTTTATTTTAAACGACTATATTTACTAAAGTTATTAATATAGATATACACACTTAAGTGTGTAGGGCATGGAATTAAGCTTAAACTGTGTGAAAGGTTTCCTTTCTGGTGCTATTATATATTTTTAATTTAAATAATTGGTTGACAAATAGAGAAAAGTAAAATCGCGAATTGTGCAAAATCTACAGAAAATTTTAATAAACTGGTTGCAGATTCGAGTTTGAGTTACGCGAGAAAATAGTTCTCGTATGTTACTTTCGAGTAAAGTTAGGCAAGTGAGTAAATTTTGACTCACACTCACGAGAGAAAAATTCTACTCACGCGCGATCACTCACGAACATTTTATTTAGACTCACGCTCACGTAAGTAAATTAAGATTTTATAATAACGCGTGATTATTATGATGAAGTTGATAATCATGAAGAAGTTAATGATGATAATTAAAAAATTAATTATATTATTAAAATTGAACACAATTAAGGTGTCATTATTTAAACCAAAAAAGGCCTTCAAAAAATAAAATTAAAGTCGATTTTAAATATTTTTAATTATAATTTTTGATTAACTGAACTAAAGTCGTTGTATGTACGTGGTAGTATATTTCGATGAAACAATACTAAATCTTTACCAAATTGTGGAAATTGTAATTTCCATGTGAAAAATGCTCATATACGCTCAAACATGTTCATATATGTTTTATGTATGGACACATATGAACAAATATGGATTTTTTGTGAACATATATGGATTTTATATGAACATATATGGAAGTATATGTGATTCCATATATGGAAAAAATTTCATATACAGACATATATGGAAGCATCTGTTATTTCATATATGGAAATGGCACTCATATATGGACAAATATGAAAGTATATGTTATTCAATTTATGCAAAAGGGGCTTGTATATGAACATATTTCGAAGAATTCATTTTTCCATATATGTAAAAGGAACTCATATTTGGATAAATATGGAATTATATTTAATGCCATGAATAAAAAAAGGAACATATGTAGCGCCTAATTTGAATGTCATACATAAATTTATATCTATCGTACAATCTTATAATAATAAATGTATATGTACATATATGTCCATATATGAACATATACTTAGGTGTTACCTCATTTTTCGGATCCATACATATATGGTTGAACCATAAATGTTCATATATGGACATTTTCACCGGGTTGGTTCTTTTTTCAGAAAAATAAAAAATGGACACCAATTTTTTTTAATGTTAGTTTTTTTATGTATTCATGATCATTCATGAGTAAAAAATAATAATATTTCTTCCCTGACTTTTCTTTTTTTTCCTTTATTTGTATTAATTTCTATGAGTTAATTTACAAAGTTTACGATTCGTGTCCTCTCGGGTAATCGTTTAGTCTTTGTTCCGCTGCGGTCCGCTCGCCTCTTCGGCTCAGATAATTTCTTTAGCTCACTGTGCACCTCCTGGTTGGCGTGAATTTGCGTTTTAGTCCTTCTGTACACTTCGGCTTTCCTCGGCTCGCCTTCGGATTTCTATAACATTCACTTTGACCGTAAGCCTTACATGACTGTTTAAAAATCTGCGCTGGATCGCTGCTAAAAGAATGAGATCTTTCTATTTTCTATGCAGCCCTCTTACATTCATCGACAAACAAATAAATGATACCAACAAAATAATTTCCCATGTTATGTTGCTATTGTAATATAGCGGCACTTAAATTCCTTACTTCTTTAATTTTGTAAACAACTTTAATAGTTGTTGCTAAGTGTTTACTGCTTCCCAGCAAAAAAATCCATTACAAAAAAGTTATTTTAAAAGCACTCCGAATAGCATCAACTGATTGAGAAGTAGTTACAATTTAGCTTTAACACTGATTTATTTTACACGTGATGTCCCATGTTGTCAGTAGTTCAATTTAAGCATTTTATTAGTAATTTAAAAGTGATTACATGATGTTAATAAAGTATGGTTTTTAGGTATACATTTTCATCACATCAATACGAGTACATTTTATTAGCATTTTTAGAGTGATTTGGAAGTACTCTTTATCTATCTATCTAACTATCTATATATATAAAATTCTCGTGTCATGGTGTTTGTGTTCGTACTCCTCCGAAACGGATTTTTATGAATTTTTTTATGTGTATTTGGTAGGTATGAGAATAGGACCTAAAGTATATTTCATACCGCTAGTGGATTAGGGCATCCCTATATATAAAATTTTCGTGTTGCTATGACTACCAGACCTTGGCGTTACTATGACAACCAGGCAGCACTTATAGCATTAACCTAATTTAATCTCATCTCATCTCAATTTTTTTTTTTGTGGAAACACTTTTTTTTGTGAAAACACTTTGTTATTTTGTTGAAAAAAAAAATTTTTTTTTTATGCAAACACTTTTTTTTGTGGAAACACTTTTTTTTGAGGAAACACCTTTTTTATTTTTTGTGGAACACTTTTTTTTTGTGAAAATATTTTTTTTTTTCGGAAAGACTGTTTTTTTTGAAACACTTTTTTTTTGTGGAAACATTTTTTTTGTGGAAACTTTTTCTTTTTGTTGACACTTTTTTTTGTGGAAATACTTTTTTTTTTTGTGGAAACACTTTTTTTGTGGAAATACTTTTTTTTTGTGGAAATACTTTTTTTTTGTGGAAACACTTTTTTTGGAAACACTTTTTTTGGAAACTAGTTTTTTTTGTGGGATCTTTTTTTTTGTGGAAATACTTTTTTTTTTTTGGAAACAATTTTTTTTTGGAAACACTTTTTTTTGTGTAAACTTTTCTTTTTGTGGAAATAGGTACTTTTTTTTTGTGGAAACACTTTTTTTTCTGGAAACATTTTTTTTAATACACGCGCACTTTTTTTTAAACACATTTTGATTTTGTTTTTTTAAACACACATTTTTATTAACGAAAGTAAAAAAAAGTAAAAGTTCACGACCATTTTTTTTTGTTTTTTTGAAACACTTTTTTTAACACACTTTCGGGAAAGAACGGGGAAATTGAACAGGGAACGCGTGGAATTGAAACTCTAGAAAATGGCAATGGAACAGAGAATGGAATGGAATGTGGAACGAAATGAAACATAACGGGGAACGAATGGATTCGCAATGACAATAAACAAATCGCAAAGAGAGTCATAGTGTTTGCGGCATTAACCTTAAAAATCCATGTTTTTCGCATGGTATGTCGCCTGTTCCCGTGTCAAAAACTGACCTATTCTTATACATATCTACCAAATACATATAAAGAATTTCATAAAATTTCACTGTTCTAAAATTCAACATCTCGCGCAATTACAGTGTTGCCATATTTGAAGCCCATCATCTTTCACCACCTCTCACTTCTTCTCTAACCCCTTTCCAAAGGAAGCAACACGTTAATTAATAGGAAGAATTTTCTGAGTGTTGCGTCTCTTTTTAAAAAAAAGCCACCATTTTGAATGGTAAATTCAAAGGTGAAAATGTTTTGCTAGCACGAATTCCGATGATTCCCACAGGTGTACCAATTTAATTCAAACACGTTCAATTTCCTTTTAGATTGGCAATAGCAATGACAATCAATAAGTCACAAGGCCAAACGATGTCTGTTTGCGGCTTAGTTTTGGGCACACCATATTTTTCACACGGACAATTATACGTGGCATGTTATCGCGTGGGTAAACAATCGAGCTTATTTGTGTTGGCTAACGGACGGACTGACAAAAAATATTGTACACTCAAATGCTCTTTGAAATGAATATTGATTTTTTTTTGTTTTATTTTCATACTTTGGGATAAAAAATATATTACTTCTTTTACTTTGGGTCCTATGCATAATCGCTTTTTAAATTTATAAAGCCCAGTTCACATTATCACACAAGTGCTTATACTTTTCTTCACACAAGTATGACAAAAAAATGTGTTATATGGTTTTCGAATTATTATAAATAAGTATTTTTATATTTAACTTTTTTTATATAACCTCTTAACAAGCATTCGTATTAACAAAAAATGTTGTGTTTTATATTCATAACAAGATTTAATTCCTATCTAAAATAAATTTCTTTTTCAACTGTAAGGTACCTAGCGCAAAATATAATATAATACATTTTTAAAATTGATTTAAATGTGCTTTTTATAATGTATGAAATACCATATCTTATAGGCAATTTTAATGTTAAGGCCTTTACAGAACCCATTTCTGAAGCTATGGTGTAACAAAAGCTTCAATTTCCCAATGTAGAAACGGTAATGGCATATTATTTTTTAGACTACCAGTAATGACACCCACTTACCTTCTGCATTATTTTAAAATATATAATAATGAGTTACTGATAATGACTTATTTTTATCATTATTTCAAATAGAAAATAATTTTCTAGATTTTTTTTAAATATTTTGAAATCTATTTTTAGACTCAATATTTTTTAAACACTGGTAAGGATATATGTATATAACCACATATTTTTTGATTTTTGTATGTTGACGAGTAAGCTTACTTGTGTGCAGCAGGTCAATTATGTTTTTATCTATTAAATATTACATGTCGATATAGCTCAGATGGTAGAGCTAGCAAATTTTATTTAAAAAAAAGTACATTAAAAAATATTTTTTTTTATATAAATTTATTTTTTTGAAAATCTATTTATAGACTCATTATTTTTGTCAGTACTGGTAAGCACATAGGTAACGATATATTTAGTAGGTTTGAGGTTAAGAAGAAGAATAAACCTTCCTCAAAAGTTATAAACACATTAAATTTGCAAATCAGACTAGATCTACTTTCTACATTTTTATGGACATGCTTCATCAGTGATCTTCCATTAAATTGAATTATTGTTTATATTTTTATTGTCAGATTGTCTCTATATGAATAATTTCAGAAGTGATCAAACAGACATATACAAACATTCTACTTCAGATTTTCTTTGTTTATCTTCTTATTTCCTCCGTGTCACCTTTTCACAAATATTGCCACTTGACGTATGGTTTGTACGTACAAGTGCAGGCAATTTGTGAATATTGGAGACGGACAGCCAACAGGGCATTTTTATTTTTTATAGTAAAGTGTTGTTTTTTCAAACGCGTCGTATAGACCAAATACAATTAATATTGTCATTAATATGTATTTTTATTAATTCTAATTTAGTAGGTTTGAGGTTAAGAAGAAGAATAAACCTTCCTCAAAAGTTATAAACACATTAAATTTGCAAATCAGACTAGATCTAGTTTCTGCCTTTTTATGGACAGGCTTCAACAGTGATCTTCCATTAAATTGTATTATTGTTTATATTTTTATTATCAGTTTGTCTCTATATGAATAATTTCAGAAGTTATCAAACAGAAATATACAAACATTCTACTTCAGATTTTCTCTGTTTATCTTCTTATTTCCTCCGTGTCACCTTTTCTTATATATAGTTTTTGATTTTTCGTATTCTGGTGTGTAACCATAACTCATTATATTTAGCGACATCGCCATATAAAGGTAATAAGAAATGTAATAACAAAAGTAACTAGTTACCATTACCAAGTATGTAGTTACATAAGCACATATCTGGTAATGATTTTCTACACTGGGTTATTATTTGTAGGACAATATTAAGGAAACACTTCTTTTGCATCTAAATCAATTTGATTAAGGCAAAATCAGACAAAAGCAAATTTTTTTTTAATTTTTGTTCAACAATAAGTTTGTAACATTTTTACTTCAGTCTTTAAATTCAAAAAGATACGATATTGAATTAAATAAGATTAATACCCCAGTGTAGAAAATCATTACCAGATATGTGGTTATGTAGCTATATACCTGGTAACGGTAACTAGTTACTTTTCTTATTACATTTCTTATTACCTTTGTATGGCGATGTCGCGAAAAATAATGAGCATACGAAAAATCGAAAAATATATCCTTATCTATGTGCTTACCAGTACTGACAAAAATAATGAGTCTAAAAATAGATTTTCAAAAAAATAAATTATATAAAAAACAAATATTTGTTATTGTATTTTTTTTTAATAAAATTTCCTGGTGCGGGAATCGATTATCTACAGATTACCAGTCAATAGCTCTACCTGAGCTATATCGACATGTAATATTTAATAGATAAAAACATAATTGACCTGCTGCACACAAGTAAGCTTACTCGCCAACATACAAAAAATCAAAAAATATGTGGTTACTTATATCCTTACCAGTGTTTAAAAAATATTGAGTCTAAAAATAGATTTCAAAAAATTTAAAAAAAAATCTAGAAAATTATTTTCTATTTGAAATAATGATAAAAATAAGGCATTATCAGTAATTCACTACTATATGTTTTAAAATAATGCAGAACGTAAGTGGGTGTCATTACTGGTAGTCCAAAAAGTAATGATATGTCATTACCGTTTCTACACAGGGACACTAAGGCCGAGTTTTTGGGATGTCAGTTAAACTTGGTTTAGTTAAACCGAAAACGAAATATATCAGTCATTTTAAGTTTATTAACAAAAATTTCCCTGAACAACTTTTTCTGGTTTAGCATTTCGGTCTTCATTGAAAGGAAATAAAATAGATCACATTTTAGAAGCAGTACTCCAGTTATAAACTGCGTTAAATTAAGTTTAAAGATAATCTACATCCTAAAAACTGGGCCTGATATGGGAGTGATATGTAACCTACTCTGATTAAATTTTTAAAAACATTACTCAAGAAATTTTCAGAATATTAAAGAGTACTAGGAATCTATTTTTTAATATTTTTTTTTTCATTTTAACAAATAAAGGAAATAAAAGCATCGATATTTTACAACTCAATAGTAATAAGGCCATCAATATAAATTTGCGCAAGCCGCAGATCTATGATTGAATTTTAGCTTTAAATTCATTAGAGAATCCGAGAACCGCTGGAGGACAGTTTTTCCCCAGACATATTTCGAAGGGGAATACCAAGTCGTCATTTGAATTTTGCAAGTCAGCCATCGCTAGCTGAAAATCAACTTTTTCATTAAACGATGCATTAAGTTTCAATGCTACAATTTGCAATACGTGTTTCGTTAAATTTTTATGTTCAAGAAGTTAATTTAGCAAAATTTTAACTTTAGTTAAAATTTTGAACTTTAATTGACAGAATACTCTTGACATTTTAAAGTTGACGGCAGTCATTTTTAAATCTATTTTTGACTTGAAGAAATAATATATTTTTTGTCACTATAGAATTATTTATTTAGTTTGATTTTACGACTTTCAAGGCGTAGTGGCAATTAAAGCATATCGACCTTTAAAGCAGGTGATATTTATATAACTTTTTGTGTATAAGCAACGAGTAAGGTATTGTAGGATACTCAACCTCTGGTAACCAATCTCTTCATTGGTCTATTTTAAACGAAAAAAATATGTTAACATTGCAACAAATTTTATTAACATATTTCTTTGGTGCACGGTGTAATAGCACGCGACCGAGCAATAGCAATATATAAGTTTTATATATTGATTTCACCCATAATACCATATTAGAATGTCCCTTAAATTAACTATATGTAGATTTTCGTTCATTACACCCCTCAGTTTTATTGGAATTGGTCCCATTTTTAAGAGACACCCTAATATATTATATGTGAAATATAATATCGAAATTCAAGTTTTTTCGAATTTTATTCTCGTTGCTTGTATTTTTAAAGATCAAAATAATGGATAAATTCGCCCCAAAATGCGAGAAGATAGTTCAGAAAATTGTACAGAATTTTAACGTAATATCTTTTTTTTTATTTTGTTTTAAGTAGGCGTGCCTTTTAATGAAAAATAAGCGATATCGAACTTCTATCAAATTACATAGTGAAATTCAGCGAGTACTGATCTCTTCTGTAAAAACTGTATATTTTTGGAATTCCTATAAAATATCCTTAAGTCTTACATTATTTTTTTATACAAATGGTCGCCAGACTTAAAATGACAGTTCCTTAAACATGACCAAATTTTTATTTGTTTTTAGCGATTTTAAAATAAAGTTAACAACACTGAAATTTTAACACGTAATGCTTTATACCATAGATGGGCACAAGTTCTTTACTATGGTACTTGCTAAGTATTATGGTACTATAGTTTTCTATTTATGTCTTGTACAAAAAATACAAAAAAATTTGTGACATTTTTAATAACACGGAGGATATCTAAAAGACTCAGGAACTACCACTTAAAAACATAAAAAACATTTATATTTATTTGTGAATTTGTTTTTGGTTTTAGCTAGTTTTTTCCCTGTTTCATAAAATCACTAATAATCGAAAATAGTGGAATTATGTTAGGGCAGAAAGGAAGAAAAATAATTATTCGTTTCCATACTTGGGATTTTTTCATTGGCATTAAAATTTCAGTAGCATTAGCTGGCAAATGCTAATGGCAAAAAAATTGCATTACCATTTAATGCTACAGAAATCTTATGGCATTAGAATTTGTAATACTAATGCTAATGAAATCGCACTAATGCTTTAAAAACTAATTACAATTGGGCAAAAAAGCATTTGTTTATTAAAAAAAAAGGGGATGGATAGATTGCTTTATATTGGCTGTTTTGGAATCAATTGGCGAATATGGAATCAATTGGCATCTCTTGGACCAGACCTATGCATTAAAAAACTTAATCCGCGATTTACATTCTGCAAACTAAACACCAAAATTTGGTGTATGAAAATGGTATTATAGTCCCTGGATTATGTTTAAAAAAAAACAAATTTAAAATATTACAAAATAATGGCGGAATGCGAAAAATGGCTTTATAATACAAAAAATTGATTAAAAATTCTAATTAGCGATTTAAGTTCTTCAAACAAATATAATGGTGCAAAATTATCCTCTTTGTAAATTTTTTTTATCCTCCAAACTTTGTTGTATGAATTGCGTAATAGTCCCCAGATTATGATTTTAAAAAAAAAACACTTAAAAAATTGCACAAAACATTAATTAAAAAACGTAATCAGCGATTTTTGTTCTGCAAACAATTTTTTTTCCGCTACATTTTTTCCTGATTTTTTTTTTCCAACTAGCCTACAAATAGGTACTATATATAGTCTCTAGATTATATATTTAACAAAACCGCACATAAAAAAGTGCAAAATATTGGCAGAACGCAAAAAAATACTTTATTGTACAAAAATTGTATTAAAAAATCTTATCAGCGATTTTCATTCTGCAAACAAATATACTGATGTAAAAATTTTCCTTTTTGCAAATTTTTTTTCCGCGACTTTATTTCGCAATTTTTTTTTTTTTTTTTGCAACTATCCACCGAACTTTTTTTTTATAAATTCGGTACTATAGTCTCTAGAATTTGATTTTAAATAACCGCACATAAAAAATTGGAAAATAATGGCGGCAAGCGAAAAAAGATTTTATAGCACAAAAATTAATAAAAAACTTAATCATCGATTAACAATCTGCGAGCGAATTTAATGATGGAAAAATTTTACATTTTATAAAATTTTGTTTTTTTACGCGATTTTTTTTTTGCAACAAAAAACTAAATTTTGCAGAAAGTAAAATTTTTGCATCATTATATTCGTCGGAAGAATATTAAACGCTGATTAAGTTTTTTATTCATTTTCATGGCACATAAAGCCTTTTTTCGGGTTCGGCCATTATTTTGGAATTTCTTAGTGTGGTTATTTAAAATCATAATCTAGGGACTATAGTAGCCAATTCATAGAACAAAGTTTGGTAGCTAGTTGCAAAAAAATCGCGAAATAAAGTCGCGGAAAAAAATTTGCAAAAAGAAAAATTATTATATCAGTATATTTGTTTGCAGAATGGAAATCGCTGATTAAGATTTTTCGTTAAATTTTTGTACCATAAAATCTTTTTTCGCATTCCGTGAATATTTTGCAATTTTTTAAGTGCGATTTTTTTAAATTTATAATCTATGACTAAATAAAAAAAACTCGAAAAAAGTCGCGGAAAAAAACTGGTAAAAAGGAAAATTCTTACATCAGTATATTTTTTTTTTTTTTTTTTTTTTTTTTTTGATGGACCAACACTCAGGGATGCCCCCTATTAACGCAGTGCATTGTGTTGGTATTAGGAAAATAGGTTATGAGGAGGAGGAAAGAGGGAGTAGTGTTTGTGAATATTTGATTTAAATTTCTCAACATTGTTAGTAACAGGGAATACTTCTGCGGGGAGTTTATTCCACATACGGCTAGTGCGACTGATAAACGAATTCTCTCTATAATGCGTAGTGCGATCCACTGGACAATCGACTACAAACGGATGCGCTCTACTTGATAAGCGAGTATTACGAATAAAAACTTGGGCTTTGGGGACAAGTTCACTTATCTCAGCTGAGCACTTCCCATGATAATATCGAACAGAACAGGGTCACACAACCTACATTCCGACGATGCTCCAATGAGTCAATAGAGCTGAATACCCTATTGTCATTGATAAGCGTCGACGCCCTCCTTTGCACACGGTCCAGAAGCTCCAAAATAGACTTCGAAGCTCCTGCCCATATATGGGAGTTGTATTCCATCTTCGGTCGGATATAGTTGGTATAAATAGTGAGTAAATCGGATGGAGTGAAGTACTTCTTGCACCGACGTAAAAAACCTAGACACTTGAATGCTTCCTTCGACACTTGAAAAACATGTTTATTCCAACGGACATCACACTGAATTTTCATGCCCAGAACATCAAGAGTATCCGATTCCTCAATATCAATATCACTCATATGTACAGATGACAGTGTTGACCTCACAGCCCTATGGGTCAACATACAACATTGGGTCTTGCGTGCATTAAAGTCGACCTTATTCGCACGACCCCACTCGGAGATTGTAGAAAGGTCAAGATTCAGTGTGTCATTCATCATTTACCCTCAATCTCCTCAGGGCTTGGCCTACGATCGAAGGAAAATAAATGACAAATGTTGCTGTCATCTGCGAAAGAGTAGATAGGGTTGAAAGTTCGACCAAGAAGATCATTAAGAAAGATAAGAAATAGGGAAGGAGAAAGAACAGAACCCTGCGGTACGGCTGAATTCAGCTGAAACTCGTCGGATGAGACCCCATCTATAACAACACGAATAGTGCGATCTCTGAGAAAGCTCGAAATAAAACGAGCGAAGTCATTACCCACACCAAACGCAATAAGCTTTGAAATAAGCGCCCCGTGCCATACACGATCAAAGGCCTTTGAAATATCCAGAGCAACCACTTTGCTGTCACCAAAACGGTGGATGGACCGACTCCAACGCTCCGAGAGGAACGCTAACAGGTCTCCCGTAGAACGACGTATGCGGAAGCCATACTGTCGGTCATTAAGAAGTGAGTTGGACTCTAAATAATTCACAAGATGGTAATTAACCATACTCTCCATCGCCTTTGAGAGCGCAGATATATTGCGATCGGGCGGTAATTTTCAGGGTTGTTAGCCGCACCCTTTTTAGGGATTGGCTGGATTGGATTGGAAAACTCCCGCATAATACGAAGCACTAAAAAGGCTTGCCAATGGACGAGCTAGCGTCGAAGGACACTGTTTCAGAACCAGTGCTGGTATACCATCTGGCCCCGATGACTTATTTACGTTGAGGTCAGCAAGAACCCTTTTAACTGCTCGAGCTCGAAAGAATATCTTAGGCATAGTACTCGACACTCTTTCAAGCTCGGGTAGTGGTTGATCGCTTTCCGACAGGAATGAATTACCTGCAAACATCTCAGCTAAAAGGTTGGCTTTATCAATCGGTTCAGTGAATATTTGGTCATCCTTTATAAGAGTTGGGATAGTTGAACTAGCATTATCCTTTACTCTTTTAACGAATGACCAAAAGCTCTTACTACCCCGTGGAGCAGAAAGAACTTTAGTACGAAAACGTTGCTCGTAAAGAAACTTTTCACGACTAAGTACTTTGGAACACTCATATCTCGCCCGTTTGCGAAGCAGATCAGTATTGGCGTTCTTATTATCCCGCCAATTATTGAACGCTGCGAAAACTGAACGTTTCGCAGCTGTTGTCGAAACGTTTCGAAGGACGGAGAACGAAAAAAATGCGGAAATGGTACAATGATCCGAATTGCCGAGAGGTGCAAGTGTTCTTACTTCATATTTGTCTGGATGTGAAGTAAGGAAAAGGTCAAGAGTATTCTGGTGTTCACCTTCAACGCACGGAATGTGCGTTGGTTCATTCACTAATTGCGCTAGGTGGTTATGCGCGGCAAAAAGCTCAACATAAAGGCCCTCGGGAGTTGTATGGCTGGAATGGCGAAGCCAGGCAGAGTTGTGAATATTAAAATCGCCAGCAACAACGATTTCACTACTCGGGCAACTCTCCAAAATTTTAGAAATGGAATCAGAAAGGACGTCGAAGCCATTAAGGGTATTCGTCCTCTCCATGTTTGGGCTTCTGTACAAGAACCCGAAATGCAATATGTGTGTCCTGATTTTAAATTTAACCCAAAGTAAGTTAAATTCCGTATCATTACAGTTTAAATGTTGCTGATACTGGTACACAACATCATTGCGAATGTACATAGCAAGGCCCCGGTGAAAGATAAAAAGGGATAGGAGTTGATAACCAGGTATATAGAAATCCTGTGGATCAGCATCCCCACATACCTGGGTCTCACATAAGGCGAAAACATCCGGCCGATGAAAACGAATGTGAGCAAATACGGAGAATAAATTCGCCCTCAGTTTGCAGATGATAATCGCTGATTATGTTTTTTAATTAATTTTTTGTGCCATAAAGTCTTTTTTCGAGTGATGTATTTAAAATTCATAATCTACAAAATAACCGTCGTTGTAACAATATTCAGATGTGCTAAGAACTCTACGGGGAAATGCATAATTTTTAAAAATTCTACACAACTTGTGTAACTTTGTACTGCCAAATCTTTTAGACCGTTTATTGTATCTCAATAATTTAAAGGTATTCGACTGGTACTTTTACTTGAAAATGATTTTATCTAAAAACATTTTGAATTCGGAACTGCACTTTAAATGCGACTGCAGTTTTGGAAACAAAATTGGAGGATAAAATGTATAATAAAAATTTTGGGCTTTTCAATAAAAATGCTTTCGAAATTTGATTTAAGGTGATAATGGAAATGAAAATTTCATTCTAAAACTGCTGTTGCATTTAAAGTGCAATTGCCAATTAAAAATGCTTTTCTAAAAACTTGATTTTAAATAATGATAAAAGTACCATTCACATACCATTCAAAATACTGAGATACAATAAGAAGTCTAAAAGATATGGGGCTCCTAAGTTAATTAAGCAAATTATGTAGCATTTTTAAAAATTAAGCATTTTATATTGAAAAATAAGGTTACTGTTTTAAAAAAATAATTAAAAATATTGCAAATGCGCGGTCCATTTAATTTAGTTTGTAGCAAAGTGTTAAGGTTTTCAACTAAATTGATTTTTAAAAAATAAAAGGGGAAACAGATTGAAAAATGCACTGAAAAGTACTTAGCAAGTACCATAGTACTTAACAAGTACCAAAGGCACTTATCAAGTACCATAGTACTTAGCAAGTACCAAAAATACTTAGCAAGAACCATAGTACTTAGCAAGTACCATAGTACTTAGCAAGTACCAAAGGTACTTAGCAAGTACCAAAAGTACTTAGAAAGTACCATACCATAATACTTGCTAAGTACCTTGGTACTTGGAAGCTTAGCTACAAGCAACATAAACAAGTATTTGATCGTAGTGAAAGTGAAAAACGTTATAAATATTGTATTTTCCTTAATTTCTTTAAAACAAAATTTTATTAAGCCATACAAAATAAGTGAATAAAATAAAATTTATTCTTTGCCAAAAATACGAATTAATCAAAAAGAAAACCTAAACAAATATCTCTTATAATGATGAAAAATTTTTTCCAAGTAGTCGAAACTCCATGCTCCCAGTGCAACAAAAGTTTGCCTTTCTCTGGGGAATACGTTAAATGCTTTAATTGTGGTTCCAAATGTCATTTTTCTCCATGTTTAACAATATCAGAGTCTACATACTCTTCTATGAGTTCTGATAAGAAAAAGGAATTTAAATGTCATCTATGCCGAAAGGAAGGTAGTGGGGATGGGAAAAAATCACCAAATATACTATACAGATCAGTGGTTTATGAAGAGCAACAATCAAATAAAAAACAACAACGAGATGATGACGATGACGATGGTAAGTCTAGTGCAGAGGTCGGCATCACCTATGCCCATGGGCGCTCTCTCACACCTACATAAGCTCACACATAGAACAAACAAATAATCAGTCGCATACAAGATTTTAATGAAGTAGGTTGTCACCAAGGTTGCCAACTCTAGGACATAAAAAATAGCTAGATTACAAAATAAGAATCGCTAGAAATCGCTAAATTAAAAAAAAAATGCAAAAGAGTTTGTTATTTATTTAAAAATGTAATAGTTTAAGGTAGTCTGTTTCTTAAAAATTACCCAATTTTCATTTCCTTTAAAAATAAGTCTTTGGTCAAATAGCAATGGAAAAAATTACGGAAGAAGTTGTCGTTTAAGGTTAAACATTTTTTGGAATATATATTTGAATAATCTATAGACTTCCAATTTAAAATTCATTCATGTTTCATTTTTCATCTCTTCAATTTTGTCGTATATACACACAAAACAAAATCTTTTCCAAGTAATTAGGAGCAATCTCTGCCTAGTTTTTTCTATCTCATGTTTTGAATGATTTATGCGAAAATATTTCATTAGATGAAGTACTCGTAAATAATTGGCACCGATTTTTTTTGTGTATTTGATTTTAATTTGAAATAAACAATTCTATCAAACATTAATCATATGAAAAAAATAGAACTGCATTGCACTGAGCTCATAAACTTAATAAAAGATTCAAAAACATTTGAAAGCCACTGATGAAAACTAACTAGGAAGAAAAAGATATGCCGCCTAGATGTAGAGCTTTGAAGAATTAATTCCTTAATTCAATTTTTCAATTCTGAATAAAAAATTCGATAAATTAATTCACAAAGCACCATATATTGAATAGAATTAATTCATATTTGCTTTCGTTCGATTTATTTTGTTACGAATTAATTCAATTGCAATAGTTCTTTTTATTAAATCAAATGAATTAATTCACTGGTGAACACGTTCAATTTTATAAATCGAACGGAAAAAAAGTGAATTAATTCCTTACTGAATTAATTCACTACTGAATTCGTTCAATTTCATTTTCGTTCAGTGAATTAAAAAAAATAAAATTAAGTTCAGTGAATTAAAAAAAAAAATAATAAGTTCACTGAATTGAAAAAAAAAATAAAATAAGTTCACTGAATTGAAAAAAAAAATAAGTTCTTTGAATTCAAAGCCTGTTTTCTGCCGTTCAGTAGAAGAAAACAATAATGTACAAATAAAATTTTTAAATAAGCAATTTTATAGCGTGTGCTAGTAAAAATAAAGAAATTAGAAACCGGATGCTGTTTATTTTTTTTTTAATTCACTGAACGTAATTTTATTTTTTTAATTCACTGAACGAAAATGAAATTGAACGAATTCAGTAGTGAATTAATTCAGTAAGGAATTAATTCACTTTTTTTCCGTTCGAATTATAAAATTGAACACGTTTACCGGTGAATTAATTCGTTTGATTTAATAAAAAGAACTATTGCAATTGAATTAATTCTTTGAATTTGTTATTTGATGAACGCGTTCAGTTGAACGAATTCAGTGGATTACTTGAGAAAAGGAATTAATTCAATTCTAGAGAAAATTGAATTCGATTGGTAGTGAATTCATTCCAAAAGGAATTAATTCTTCAAAGCTCTGCCTAGAAGCAAACTAAATAGTTTTTTATGACTTGTTGAAAAAAAAATCTGCAAAATGGCTTAGTGGGCTATAAAAAACTCCAAGTTAAAAAAATGGCTAAAAATAGCTAGGAAGAAAATTTAATGGCTAAATCTTCCGGCTAGATGTAATCTAGCGATTTTTTTATAGCTAGATGAAAAAAAAATCGCTAGATCTAGCCGGAAAATAGCTAAAATGGCAACCTTGGTTGTCACATCGCTTGTTTGCCAGATTTTTTACACTCTGCATAATGTTTATTGATACATTTTTTTGGTAATTTATTTTTAAGTTTTTTTGTTTTTATTTTTTTTTTGTGTTGTTGTTTTTTGATATTTGTTTTCGTAGTTGTTGTTTGCTTTTAAATTTTTATTTTATATTCCCATTATAAACATTTAAAATTTTCGAATTATTATACAAACGTTCTTTGTCAGTGCATTGAGAGTGAGAGGCTGCAACTCACTCATATAAGCACACAATAAGGTTGTATATGTTTGCAGATCCCTGGTCTAGTGGAACAAAAAAATTTAAAGACTCACTATCATTGACTTCGGTAAATAATAATGTATGCTTAGAGGCTACGGTCAGAACCGGTCGACCGGGTAGACCGAAAGACCGGGTAGACCGGGTTTTAAAACCGGTCTAAAATGATGTAAATTTTATATAATATATTATATTTTATGAAAATTGATGTTTTATAAAAATTTATAAAAATCAATAAATTTTTGAAAAAATGATAAATTTTTAAAATTTAAAAATTGATAAATTTTTGAAAAATTGGTAAATTTTTGAAAAATTGATAAATTTATGAAAAATAAATAAATTTTTAAAAAATTGATAAATTTTTGAAAAATTGATAAATTTTTAAAAAATCGAGAAATTTTTGAAAAATCGATAAATTTTTGAAAAATCGATAAATTTCTTAAAAATCGATAAATTTTTGAAAAATTGACAAATTTTAGAAAAATCAGCAACATTTTGAAAAATCGATAAAATTTTGAAAAATCGGTAAATTTTTTAAAAATTGAAAAATCGATAAAATTTTGAAAAATCGATAAAATTATAAAAAATCAATAAATTTTTGAAAAATCGATATATTGAAAAATTTTACAAAAACCAATAACTTTCAAAAATACCAATAAATTTTTTTTTTTCAAGAGTTTTGACCTTTGGTGCAGTCATTTTTTCCTAGCTCTTCTAGTTTTCGAGATATGGGCGCTAAAAATTTTATTTAAGCTATTTTCGAACTTGTTTTTCCGCATATGACTCACTAAGGCTTCCCTGTTCCAAAACTGCTCTCCGTTTTCATTTATCGGGATATGGGGGTTTAGTTTTCGAGATATGGGGGATATTCCAAATAAAAGCCCTTTTCTCTCTACGAGGCTTAGTTTTCGAGAAAAACGCGATTTTAAAATCTAGCAATGCAAGTCAAAATTTAGTTTCGGTATCGGGGTATTATGGGCGGGTTTTGACCTCTGGTGTAAACATTTTTGCTCTAGCTCTCTTAGTTTTCGAGATAAGGACAATAAAAATTTAATTAAAGCAAATTTCGCATTTACTTTTCCATATATAACTCACTATGACTTCCTTGTTCCAAAACTGCTGTCCGTTTTCATTTATATCATTTAGTTTTCGAGATATGGGGGATATTCCAAATAAAAGCCCTTTTCTCTCTACGAGGCTTAATTTTCGAGAAAAACGCGATTTTAAAATCTAGCAATGCAAGTCAAAATTTAGTTTCGCTATCGGGGTATTGGTAGTGAGTTTTGACCTTTGGTGCAGTCATTTTTTTCCTAGCTCTTCTAGTTTTCGAGATATGGACACTTATTTTTCCGCAGATGACTCACTAAGGCTTCCCTGTTCCAAAACTGTTGTCCGTTTTAATTTAGCTCATTTAGTTTTCGAGATATGGGGGATATTTCAAATAAAACCCTTTTCTCTCTACGAGGCTTAGTTTTCGAGAAAAACGCGATTTTAAAATCTAGCAATGTAAGTCGAAATTTAGTTTCGGTATCGGGGTATTATGGGCGGTTTTTGACCTCTGTTGTAAACATTTTTCCTCTAGCTCTCTTAGTTTTCGAGATATGGACAATCAAAATTTTATTAAAGCAAATTTCGTATTTAGTTTTCCACATATAACTCACTATGACTTCCTTATTCCAAAACTGTTGTCCATTTTCATTTATCTCATTTAGTTTTCAAGATATGGGCGATAATCCAAATAAAAGCCCTTTTCTCTCTAGGAGGCTTAGTTTTCGAGAAAAACGCGATCTTAAAATCTAGCAATGTAAGTCGAAAGTTAGTTTCGGTATCGGGGTATTATGGGCGGGTTTTGACCTCTGGTGTGAACACTTTTGCTCTACCTCTCTTAGTTTTAGTGATATGGACGATTAAAATTTTATTTAAGCGATTTTCGCACTTATTTTTCCGCAGATGACTCAGTAAGACTTCACTGTTCCAAAACCGTTGTCCGCTTTCATTTAGCTCATTTAGTTTTCGAGATATGGGGGATATTCCAAATGAAAGCCCTTTTTTCTCTACGAGGCTTAGTTTTCGAGAAAAACGCGATTTTAAAATCTAGCAATGTATTTCGGAATTTAGTTTCGGTATCGGAGTATTATGGGCGGGTTTTGACCTCTGGTGTAAACATTTTTGCTCTAGCTCTCTTAGTTTTCGAGATAAGGACAATAAAATTTTAATTAAAGCAAATTTCGCATTTAGTTTTCGAGAAAAACGCGATTTTAAAATCTAGCAATGCAAGTAAAAATTTAGTTTCGCTATCGGGGTATTGGTAGTGAGTTTTGACCTTTGGTGCAGTCATTTTTTTCCTAGCTCTTCTAGTTTTCGACATATGGACGCTTAAAATTTTATTTAAGCTATTTTCGCACGTGTTTTTCCGCATATGACTCACTAAGGCTTCCCTGTTCCAAAACTGTTGTCCGTTTTCATTTAGCTCATTTAGTTTTCGAGATATGGGGGATATTTCAAATAAAAGCCCTTTTCTCTCTACAAGGCTTAGTTTTCGAGAAAAACGCGATTTTAAAATCTAGCAATGTAAGTCGAAATTTAGTTTCGGTATCGGAGTATTATGGGCCGGTTTTGACCTCTGGTGTAAACATTTTTCCTCTAGCTCTCTTAGTTTTCGAGATATGGACAATCAAAACTTTATTAAAGCAAATTTCGCATTTATTTTTCCACATATAACTCATTATGACTTCCTTATTCCAAAACTGTTGTCCGTTTTCATTTATCTCGTTTAGTTTTCAAAATATGGGCGATAATTCAAATAAAAGCCCTTTTCTCTCTAGGAGGCTTAGTTTTCAAGATAAAATTAAATAAAATTTTAAGCGTCCATATCTCGAAAACTAGAAGAGCTAGGGGAAAAATGACTGCACCAAAAGTCAAAACTCACTTCCAATACCCCGATAGCGAAACTAAATTTTGAATTGCATTGCTAGATTTTCAAATCGCGTGTTTCTCGAAAACTAAGCCTCCTAGAGAGAAAAGGGCTTTTATTTGGATTATCGCCCGTATCTTGAGAACTAAATCATATAAATGAAAACGGATAACAGTTTTGGAACGACGAAGTCAGAATTACTTCTAGATTATTTTTGCAAAATGTTAACCTACAACAAAAAAACTCCGTACATGGGACCGAAAAAGATTGTGGTATTTTCATATAAATACATGAAAAGTGCAGACTTTCTCAATTCAAAAGCCAGTTTCGGAATATTTTTGCTCCACACATTGGTAAAAGGTTTACTGCTCTAAGTCAAAATTACGTCTAGATTATTTCTGCAAAATTTTAACCCATAACGACCCAGAACAAAAAACCGCCGTACATGGGACCGAAAAAGACCGTGGCAGTTTCGTATAAATGTATGCAAAGTGCAGGACTTTCTGAATTCAAGAGGCAGTTTCGGAATATTTTTGCTGCACACATTGGGAAAAGGTTTGCTGCTCTAAGTCAAAATTACGTCTAGATTATTTCTATAAAATTTTAGCCCATAACGACCCCGAACAAAAAAACGCCGTAAATGGGACCGAAAAAGACCGTGGCATTTTCATATAAATGTATGCAAAGTGCAGGACTTTCTGAATTCAAGAGGCAGTTTCGGAATATTTTTGCTCCACACATTGGGAAAACGTTTGCTGCTCTAAGTCAAAATGATGTCTATATTATTTCTGCAAAATTTTAGCCTATAACGACCCCGAACAAAAAAACGCCGTACATGGGACCGAAAAAGACCGTGGCATTTTCATATAAATGTATGCAAAGTGCAGGACTTTCTGAATTCAAGAGCCAGTTTCGGAATATTTTTGCTCCACACATTGGGAAAAGGTTTGCTGCTCTAAGTCAAAATTACGTCTAGATTATTTCTGCAAAATTTTAGCCCATAACGACCCCGAACAAAAAAACGCCGTACATGGGACCGAAAAAGACCGTGGCATTTTCATATAAATGTATGCAAAGTGCAGGACTTTCTGAATTCAAGAGCCAGTTTCGGAATATTTTTGCTCCACACATTGGGAAAAGGTTTGCTGCTCTAAGTCAAAATTACGTCCAGATTATTTCTGCAAAATTTTAGCTCATAACGACCCCGAACAAAAAAACGCCATTTTCAAAAATTTATCAATTTTTCAAAAAATTATCGATTTTTGAAAAATTATCGATTTTTGAAAAATTTATCAATTTTTCTAAAATTTATCGATTTTTAAGGAATTTATCGATTTTTAAAAAAATTTTCGATTTTTCAAAAATTTATCGATTTTTTAAAAATTTATTGATTTTTATAAATTTTTTTTTATCGATTTTTTAGAAAATTTTTTAAAAAAATTTTCGATTTTTAAAAATATTTTTTGATTGTTTTTTATAATTCGATTTTTATAATTTTTTTTATATAAAACTTACATAATTTTAACAATTTTTTTTATTTTGTAGCTAAAAAGTACCAAAAACCTGCCTTTTGTAAATAGTATTAAAACCCGGTCTGACCGGGTAGACCGTAAAGACCGGGTAGACCGTAAAGACCGGTCGACCGGTTTTAAAACCGGTCTGACCGGGTAGACCGGTCGATCGTAAAACCGGGTAATGGGGGGCCTAGTATGCTTGCTTCAAAATGCTATGTCAGAATTTAGAGTCGACATGAAAAATAATATAGAACAACTAACAACATTAACAACAACTATTAAGCATTAAACATATAGACGATTGCAGCTACACGACTACAGCCTGTCAAAAATAAAATACACACGTTTATATGAAAACGATTATTTTGACACCAACACAGCTACACGGCTACACGACTACTTTTGCCGCTGTAGTCAACTTAGGATAATTTCTATTTTTGTTGGCTACAAAACAAAAATAGTGTTGACAATATAACAAAATATGTAAAACAGGACAATTTTTCCCGCTAGAGGCGAAATAAAATCGCTAGCTCTGACTAAAAAATCACCGTTATGGGAATACTAAAGAAACAGCTGTTTATATTTTCGCATACTCGAGAATTGGGTAAATGAGAGCGCTAATGAGAGTGTATTAGTGCTTCTCTTTTTACCTAAATTTACCCAGACTTTTTCTTCGGGTAAACTTTGGTAAAACAGCTGATGGAAATATAAACAAAAAACAATTGTGAAATTAAATTAAAAATTGTAATTAAATAAAGAAATAAGCAAAAGAAACTTTGTTTTTTGTTAAAATTAATTGAATAAAATCAAAAACAACTTTTAAAAGCGAATAAATATGTCTATTTGTGCCGATTTGCAAACTGAAATTATACGTATTTTCACATCAGTGATGGGATTTTTGGAACAATCTAAGATTGATTGGTACAATGGCACAACCGATACTATTTTGGCACATTTTGGTTATCTACAAAATTTAATAGAAAATGAATTTAAAAAATAATAATTCTTTAATTTTTAGTTTCTAAGCATTTATTGGTATTCAAATACCTTTTCGAATAAAGCAAAACTAAAAAATTGCATCGAAGATATTACCGAATAAAGCACCGTAAGTTGTTTTTCACGTGAAAAAATTTCTCTCAGACTTTAAATGCTTTAAATTGCAATTTAAGTTAAAAAAATTAATAACATTTTAATTTTACAACAAAGCCACAATCACAATTAACACAAAATGTCACTTTTTCACCAAAAAAATAATAGTCTTGTACATTAAATTTGCGTGAAAACTAAGTTTGCACAATTTTCACGTGAAACTCATTGTCGTGAAAAATAATTTTTTTTTATAGGAGTATAACAGTTTTTTCACGTGAAAACTGAACAACTTACGGTGCTTAATCCAAAGAATTTTAAAAATTCAAATGCTATAAAGTTATATCAGAGCTTCGAAAGAATTAATTTAAGTTTAATTCATAAAAAATTAATTCAGTTTTAGAAAATGTTTATATGTATACCATTCCGTGCAACCATTCCTAAAGAATTCATTCATTGGCTGCATTCCCAAATCTTTAATAAGAATCGGATGAATTTAATTTATCATTCACCTTTTAATTGAAAGAAAATTTTAATTCATTCAAATATAATTAAGTCCATAAGAATTCAAGATAGAATTAATTCCATAAGAATGCATTTACAAAATGAAAGTTTAAAACACGGGTTCTAAGTGAAAATTGAGTTTTGGCACAATAAAGGCCCATTTGGCACATTTTAGTCACACACTTGGCACAAAACAAAAATTTTCAAGTCCCATCACTGTTTAACGTTATTCTTTGAAATAAGTTTTTGGGCTAGAAAAGTGGTTTTTGGCGTTCCTGTACTATTGGGTAATTTTGTCATTTTGTGAGAGGATTTTGTGCTTACTCTCATTTTACCGAACTTTACCCAAAAAGTAAAGAAACGCACCTATTGTTTGAAGGTTTCATTAATTTATATTTGGAACTAATTTTATTGTGATGTTTTGTAAAAAAAATGGATCTTACAAAATTAACAAAATATTCCTCAGCCATTATTTTAGAAGCACAAACCAAAAAAGATTAACATTTATCAAAACGTCAAATTTTTTGCATCATCTGTTACTATGTTGCTGTCGTTTTCAAAAAAATTAAGTAGCTGACTACGCGATTACAATTGCAGCCAGCAGCATTTGTAGTCGTGTAGTCATGTAGCCGCAGTCGTCTATGTGTTTAATGCATTACTGCTTCAAATAATATTTTAAGAGAAGAAATGGCCAATGCTCTTACAAAATTAACACGAACTTAAGGTACAAAACAAAGAAAATGAAGTGCGAATCCAAAATATGGAAAATAAAGTCAATGCATTAGAGCAACAATTAATAAACAAAACGAGTAAAAAGGTTAAAGTCGGGCATGCCGACTATACAATACCCTACACCAGTCTGGTTAAAAGCCAACTAATGTTTGGATCCGAAATTCGAATGGGTTAAAATGGGACTTGTGTCAAAATTTTCTATAATGTGAGTCAGAGCACCAAATTTCATTAAAATATCTTAATATTTGCGACCTGAATTTGTAACCAAGCCAATTTTGGGGGACCCTTATATGGGCACTAGGTCTAAACATGGACCGGTATTAACCGGTATTAGGTCTACTTTTACTGATGGTTCTTAAAAAAAAATGGCGAAAAATGTCTACGCATACGCGTTATACGCACACTTTTGTGATGGTGTGTTTTTCCCATATAAAATGTGTGATCGATATACAAATTTTTATTTTTCAACGGATTTCTGTCAAACGATTTCAACAAAAATTTCAGTGTACGTTGATGTAGATGGTTTATGTGAAGTTTGCACGAAATTGGCCCAGTGGTTCCGGAGATATGGCGTCCCTACATATAAAATTTTCATTTTAACTGCACAATTTTCTTGAGCTTAAGGTTTTGTTTTTTTATGTATAAAATGTTTTTTTATTTCAATATTTCGTTACTCCAATGTGTAGCATCTTCAGGAAATAACAATCAAATTAAAAAATTAACAACAATTTGAAATTTTGAAAAAATTTGAAAACATTTGTCAAATATAAATTATTTACAATTATACCAGCAAACAAAGTTTTTTGGTGTAAAAGTATAACAAACAAAAATATAAATATAATAATAATTAACAGTACAAAAATGTATTAATATAATATATGTTATAAATTAATGTAATATGTGATATTTCTTTTGTATTAAGTATCTATAATTCTGAGCTACATTTTCAATATCTGACTTGAAGTTAATTCTATTTGTTGTTGGTGTATTAATTATCTGTAACATTTCTAATATATAACGGCGTTTATAATTATGTTTTGTATTTAAAACTGATACATTTTCAAAGTCAGGATAGTGATTGAAACCTGAACAATGAGAAGATAATGCTGTCTTTTGTGAATTAATGTGTCTATATTTTTGATCTGATCTATGTCCAGCTATTCTTATCATCATAATATAAGATAAGATATAAGAATGAACAATATAGTAGGAGATATTACAAAATATAGTTTACAAAATAGGGATCCAATGAGTAAATTGCAAAAGATTAATAATAATTTAGTTAATGAACTTTTTGAAAAGAAAATTATTGTGAATATAGAGAAAATAAAACTTAAGACTAATATTGCTACTGCACCTCGATTATATGGACTACCTAAGATTCATAATGAGGAATTTCCATTGAGACCAATTTGTTCTTTAATTAATTCTCCATCATATGAACTATGTAAA
Organism: Leucophora obtusa; assembly: GCA_949987735.1. NCBI lineage: Eukaryota > Metazoa > Arthropoda > Insecta > Diptera > Anthomyiidae > Leucophora > Leucophora obtusa. The sequence goes on from OX465295.1 coordinate 248,163,606, forward strand.
TACATTTCTTACATTTTAAAGAAAATTACAGAACAATCTAACTACAATGTAAAGAACTCACTTGAATTTAAGAATAGATTATTCGGCAAACAGATACGAAATGATGAAAAATTGGTTTCTTTTGATGTAGTTTCTTTATTCCCAAGTATTCCTGTTGATTATTTGGCAATGAATATTATAATGGAAAAATGGAATGTTATTAGGGAATATACAACTATTGATAAAGGCTTGTTTTTGCGTATTTTGAAATTTTGTTTAGAGGATAATAGATACTTTCAATACAGTGAGAAAATATATGTACAACAGAAGGGACTACCAATGGGATCCCCTGCTTCTCCAATTGTGGCTGATATAGTTATGGAGGAATTATTGAACACGTGTATTGGAAAACTTAATGTTAAGCCGAAGATAATCACTAAATATGTGGATGATCTATTTTGTGTCATTTCTGAAAATGCAATTGATAATATGTTAATAGCATTAAATGAATTTAGTCCTGATATTAAGTTTACCATGGAAAAGGAATGTGATTCTAAACTTTCTTATTTAGATACTTCAGTAATAAGAAGAGGTAATAATTTGACAATAGATTGGTATCAGAAACCAACAGCGTCAAGCAGAATTATTAATTTTTATTCAAAACATAATAAGAAAATCATTATTAACACTGCAAAGAATTTGATAGAAAAAGTATTGGAGTATTAGTGACAGGGAATTTCATAGAAAGAATGAGGAAATAATTAAGAATTTATTAAGGGATAATGATTTTCCGATGGGATTAATTTGTTCATTAATAAATCAATATAAATTTAGAAAGAACAATAACACAGAGAATTTAATTGAACAAAAGATTTACAAGTCTTTGGTCTATGTACCGGGAATATCAGAACGTTTAGAGAAATCTAAGATAATCGATATTAATAGATATAGAATAGCTTTTAAATCATACAATACAGTAAATAAATTATACAGTAAGACAAAGGATAGCATACAGAAATTGGACATGTCAAATATAGTATATAAAATACCATGTAATGGAAATGACAAAGAAAGTTGTGATAACCCTATTAAAAAAATTAATGAGGTACAACATGCAATCATATCTTTTTCTACTGTTGCCCGAGACAAAATTTGATCCGAAAAATGGTGGATCATGCTGTATTCATTTATATGCACCGTGGATCTAATATGATGAAATACGATCCGAAAATGGGTTTATCTAATTATATAGAATTGGATGTGACATAATGACGATCAAAAACTAATTTCAATAGAATGGACGATTTAATGCAATATGAGCGAACTTTCAAGGAAGTATTTTTGTCTAATGGTATCAAATAAAATGTGACTTTATTGTACTAAATCTAATTATATATATTAAGATAAACCCATTTTTCGGATCGTATTTCATTATATTAGATCCAAGGTGTATCTAAATTAATACAGTACGATCCACCACTTTTCGGATCAAATTGTAGTTGAGGCTATACCAAAAAAAGATACGTTTGTATTTTATAACATCTAACTTTTTTTACTCGGGAAGGTATATATAGGTACAACGAAGAATAAATTGAGAACTAGAATAGCTGGACATAGATCAGATCAAAAATATAGGCACATTAATTCACAAAAGACAGCATTATCTTCTCATTGTTCAGGTTTCAATCACTATCCTGACTTTGAAAATGTATCAGTTTTAAATACAAAACATAATTATAAACGCCGTTATATATTAGAAATGTTACAGATAATTAATACACCAACAACAAATAGAATTAACTTCAAGTCAGATATTGAAAATGTAGCTCAGAATTATAGATACTTAATACAAAAGAAATAGCACATATTACATTAATTTATAACATATATTATATTAATACATTTTTGTACTGTTAATTATTATTATATTTATATTTTTGTTTGTTATACTTTTACACCAAAAAACTTTGTTTGCTGGTATAAATGTAAATAATTTATATTTGACAAATGTTTTCAAATTTTTTCAAACTTTCAACTTATTGTTAATTTTTTAATTTAATTGTTATTTCCTGAAGATGCTACACATTGGAGCAGCGAAATATTGAAATAAAAAAACTTTTTATACATAAAAAACAAAACCTTAAGCTCAAGAAAATTGTGCAGTTAAAATAAAAAAGGAAGGTTAAATAAACTACAAGAATTTATAAAATTTTCATGTTGCTATGACAACCAGGCCTTGGCGTTACTATGACAACCAGACAGCACTTATAGCATTAACCTAATCTAATCTCAGCTCATCCTATCTCATTTATCTCATCTCAATTTTTTTTTTTGTGAAATATTTTTTTTTTGGGAACACTTCTTTTTTTTTGTGGAAAATTTTTTTTTTGTGGAAACTTTTTTTTTTGTGGAAATTTTTTTTTTTGATTTTCGTGTAAACTTTTTTTGTGAAATATTTTTTTTTTGTGGAAAAATTTTTTTTTTTATTGGAAACACTTTTTTTGTGGAAACTTTTTTTTTTGTGGAAACTTTTTTTGTGGAAGCATTTTCTTTAAGTGGAAACTTTTTTTTTTGTGAAATATTTTTTTTTTTTTGTGGAAAGTTTTTTTTTTGGTAACTTTTTTTTTGTGGAAACTTTTGTTTTTTTGAGGAAAGTTTTGTTTTTGGGGAAACATTTTTTTTGGGGTTACTTTTTTTTTGTGTAAATTTTTTTTTTGTTTTGTTGAAACACTTTTTTTTTGTGTAAAATTTTTTTTGTTGTGGAAACTTTTTTTATTTTTTTGTGAAAACTTTTTTTTGTGTAAAAATTTTTTTTTGTGCAAACACTTTTTTTTTGTGGAAACCCTTTTTCTTTTTTTGCTGAAACATTTTTTTTTGTGGAAATTTTGTGTTTTTTTTGGAAACTTTTTTTTTGTTTTTTTGTGGAAACACTTTTTTTTGTGAAAACTTTTTTTTGTGGAAATTTTTTTTTTTGGTGGAAACACTTTTTTTGTGGAAACACTTTTTTTTGTGGAAACACTTTTTTGTGGAAACACTTTTTTTTGCAGCACTGTGGCAACACAGTTTTTTATTTTGTAGAAACTTTTTTTGTGGAAATACATTTTTTTTTGTGGAAACAGTTTTTTTTTTGGAAACACTTTTTTGTGTAAACTTTTTTTTGTGGAAACACTTTTTTTGGCAGCACTTTTTTTTGTGTAAACATTTTTTTTAACACACTTTCGGGAAAGAAAATTAGTCCACGGCCACTTTTTTTAACACTCTTTTGGGAAAGAAACACGCACGCATTTTTATTAAGGAAAGTAATATAGAGTTTGTTTACGACCATTTTTTTTTTTTTGTTTTTTTAAACACTTTTCTTAAGACACTTTCGGGAAAGAACGAGGAAATTAAACGGGGAACAAGTGTAATTAAAATCGAGAAAATGGCAATGGAACAGAGAACGAAATGGAATGCGGAACGAAATGAAACAGAACGGGGAACGAATGGATTCGCAATGACAATAAACAAATCGCAAAGAGAGTCATAGTGTTTACATACATATAAGAGTGACTGACTGACTTATTTTACCCTCTAACCGGCCTATGCTTTTTCACCAAAGTATAAATAAAATCACAAAAATGAAATTTTTTGTGCCTTTTATTTAGAAGATGTAACGATTTTCGTTTTTCGGAAACTACGAAATTGAGCGAAAACGGGTCTTAATGTTAATAAATATTGGTACTAATACTAAATTTATTCTTTTTGTCAAATTTCATAATAATTCGTTTTCAAGTTAAGACGATGCCCCAGAAAGGTATCCTCATAGAATCCTGTATGTGCTTGGACCAAAGTAATGACTTTTTTAAAAGCTAAAGCTTAGTCTTACTTTGTGTTTATTATTAATGGTTTAAAAGTAACTTAAATATATTTTTCAGATTTTTGAAAATTGTGTTAGTTTCAGAATATTAGTTGGCGAACTTTTGTTGCGGCTGTTTATTTCATAGCCCTGTTATAGTATTTTATTTCGGTGGGGTTAAGTGCCATGGGATTAGTGAAGGTGGACACTGTATTAGGGATAAAAAAATCATACACATTATTTTTCCAAATTGATGTTGCGGTCGCTGGGGATCGAACCCGCAACCACATGTGTAACAGTTCAACGCGCTAACCATTACACCACAGCTCTCACATCGCCATCGGTATTTATTGTTAATTATTAAGTGTGTCTATTTGATTTTATTTTTACTTAAAATCAGGCACCGGATTTTACAAACAAAAAACTTTATTTTTAAGTTTTCATCAAGAAATAAAAAAGTATTCTGTTCAAAATAAAGTAAATTTCTAAATTATTTTTTTTTATATTCATCCAAAATTGAAAATATACACTCGTGCTCACGAAATTAAGTCAATTCATTTTTTTTTTTTAATTTTATTGTTGTTGCCTTTATTTTTAAATATCAAAATAGTGGCTAAATTCACCACGAGAGGCAAGGAGAGGGTTCAGAAAATTATACAGAATTTTAACGTAATGTTTGTTTTTTCATTTTGTCACTTGTTTTAAGTGGGCGTGGCTTTTAACGAAAAATTAGCGATATCAACCATTTATCAAATTACATAGTAAAATTTAGGCAGTACTGATCGGTTCTGTACAAACTGTATACTTTTGAAATTGCTATAAAATTTCCTTAAGTCTTGCATTATTTTTATCTACATTTGTAGATGTCGCCAGACTTAAAATTGCAGCACTTTAAACATGACCAAATTTTTTATTGTTTTTAGCGTTTTTAATAAAGTTAACAGCACTGAATAGTTTTATGCTTTTCTTACCACAATATAACAAATCAGTCAAGATTTTTTTTACGTTATAGTAAAAAGCATTTCATGTTAAAATTTCAGTGTTGCTAACTTTCTTTTAAAATCGCTAAAAACAAAGAAAAACTTGGTCATGTTTAAAGTGCTGCAATTTTAAGTCTGGTGACTATTTGTAGACAGAGCTTTGAAGAATTAATTCCTTAATTCAATTTTTCAATTCTGAATTAAGAATTCTATGAATTAATTCACTAAGCACCATATATTGAATGGAATTAATTCATATTTGCTTTCGTTCGATTTATTTTGTTACGAATTAATTCAATTGCAATAGTTCTTTTTATTAAATCAAATGAATTAATTCACCGGTGAACGCGGTAAATTTTATAAATCGAACGGAAAAAAAAGTGATTTAATTCCATACTGAATTAATTCACCACTGAATTCATTCAATTTCATTTCCATCAGTGAATTAAAAAAAATAAAATTACATTCAGTGAATTAAAAAAAAATTTCACTGAATTGAAAGAAAAATAAAATAAGTTCACTGAATTGAAAAAAAATAAAATAACCCGAGTAAAAAAATTAATATGATGTCATATGTAATGATATCTTATTTAATATAATTGGAGATATACTATGATCCGAAAAATGGTGGATAAAATTATATCGGATAAGATCTAAATATATTGAATCATATCCGGATTTTGACCCGATATAATTAGATCTAATTTGATGTAGAAAGACATAATTATATGACGCTTTATATTTCAGGTTCAAAACAAAAATTATTAAAAAGTACTAAAAAATAACACCCTTAAGTTAAGAATTCAAAAATTAAACATTTACAAGAAGTTGTACAGAATTATAACCAAGTATATTAAGCCTTATCATATAAACATGTATTCTACCTGTAAACTGTGTAATCGTGGTATGTTTATGAGTTTAATGTCAAATTCCATACATAAAAAATATGGCTTGTATTTATACACGGTTTTCAAGGAATTTAAGATTTATAATGAGTAAACCTTTTTTTTTTTTTTGAAATCATACATAAATATATCTCAAAAAACTTAGAATTTTATTTTACATTGCGCTTTACCTAAACATATCTAAAACAACTTAGAAAAAAAAATTTAACATTGAGCTGTATAAAACTTTATATATTTTCCGATAAAGCCATTTTTAATTACATATGACGCTGTATTAAAATTGTCATAGCATATGTAACTAGATATGGTACATATTAATATATATGGGGAAATATATATATTCTGATAAAAACTTTACAGATATAGATAGATACATTTGGAATAAAATATAACTATTCATTTTTCAAACTAGTTATATTTTTTTTTTCCAAATTTATCTATATCTGTAAAGTTTTTATTTTTAATAGTAAAAGGATTTATTTTTGAATCATGTAGGTTGATAAACAGCATCCGGTTTCTAATTTGTTACTAGCAGACGCTGTAAAATTGCTTATTTAAAAATTTTATTTGTACATTATTGTTTTCTTCTACTGAACGGCAGAAAACAGGCTTTGAATTCAGTGAACTTATTTTATTTTTTTTTTAATTCAGTGAACTTATTTTATTTTTTTTCAATTCAGTGAACTTATTATTTTTTTTTTTTTAATTCACTGAATGTAATTTTATTTTTTTTTAATTCACTGAATGAAAATGAAATTGAATGAATTCAGTGGTGAATTAATTCAGTAAGGAATTAATTCACTTTTCTTTCCGTTCGATTTATAAAATTGAACGCGTTCACCGGTGAATTAATTCATTTGATTTAATAAAAAGAACTATTGCAATTGAATTAATTCTTTGAATTTGTTGTTTGATGAACGCATTCAGTTGAATGAATTCAGTGAATTACTTAAGAAAAGGAATTCATTCAATTCTAGAGAAAATTGAATTCGATTGGTAGTGAATTCATTCAAAAAGGAATTAATTCTTCAAAGCTCTGTTTGTAGATAAGAATAATGCAAGACTTACGGAAATTTTATAGGATTTCCAAAAATATACAGTTTGTACAGAACCGATCAGTACTGCCTAAATTTTACTATGTAATTTGATAAAATGTTGATATCGCTAATTTTTCGTTAAAAGCCACGCCCACTTAAAACAACTGACAAGATGAAAAAACAAACATTACGTTAAAATTCTGTATAATTTTCTGAACCATCTCCTTGCCTTTCGTGACGAATTTAGCCACTATTTTGAAATTTAAAAATAAAGGCAACAACAATAGAATTAAAAAAAAAACTTAAATTTACTTAATTTCGTGAGCACAAGTGTATTTATCTTTATAAAAAAAAAAAAAAATACAAATTATATTTTTATACAAATGATATTTTTTTATTTTCAACTCCAAACAAAAAAAGAAAAAGAAAAAATATAAAAAAAGTTCTTGTACATAAAAAGAAAAGTTTTTTTCGTAGAAAAAAAGTTTCTTTATTAAGAAAAACAGTTTTTATTTTTCAATTTATAAAATTTTAGCTTCAGTACAATCTGCAAACGAATTAATGATGCAAAAATTTTACATTTGGAAAATTTTGTTTCTTACATGGGTTTTGTTTTGTTTTTGTTTTGCAACAAAAAACTAAATTTTGCAAAAAGTAAAATTCTTACATCAGTATATTTGCTTGCAGAATGAATATCGCTGATGAGGTTTTTCAATATAATTTTTAACCATAAAGTCTTTTTTCGCGTTCCGCCAATATTTTGCAATTTTTTAGGTGCGGTTTTGATAAATATGTAATCTAGAGAGTGTAATACCCATTTCAATGAACAAAGTTTGGTGGCTAATTGCAAAAAAGTCGCGAAAAAAAAATTCCAAAAAGGAAAATTTTTACATCTGTATATTTGTTTGCAGAATGAAAATCGCTGATAAGGCTTTTTAATACAATTTTTTTATCACAAAGTGTTATTTCGCGTTCCGCCAAAATTTCGCATTTTTTTAGGTACGGTTTTGTTAAATTTGAAATCTATAGACTAAAATACCCATTTCATACAACAAAGTTTGGTGGCTAATTGCAAAAACATCGCGAAAAAAAGTCGCGGAAAAAAAATTTGCAAAAAGGAAAATTGTTAATTTAGTATATTTGTTTGCCGAATGAAAATCGCTGATAAGGTTTTTTAACACAATTTTTTTTACCATAAAGTGTTTTTTCGCGTTCCGCCAAAATTTCGCGTTTTTTTAGATGCGGTTTTGTCAAATATGAAATCTAGAGACTATAATACCCATTTCATATAACAAAGTTTGGTAGCTAAGTGCAAAAAAATCGCGAAAAAAGTGGCGGAAAAAAAATTGCAAAAAGGAAAATTCTTACATCAGCATATTTGATTGCAGAATGACAATCGCTGATTAGGTTTTTCAATACAATTTTTGTACCATAAAGTCTTTTTTCGCGTTCCGCCAAAATTTAGCGGTTTTTAGGTGCGGTTTTGTTAAATATGAAATCTGGAGGATAATTGAAAGAAAATCGCAAAAAAAAAGTCGTGGGAAAAAATTAGCAAAAAGGAAAATTCTTACATCAGTATATTTGTTTGCAGAATGAAAATCGCTGATGAGGTTTTTTAATACAATTTTTTTACCATGAAGTCTTTTTTCGCGTTCCGCCAATATTTTGTAATTTTTTAGGTGCGGTTTTGTTAAATATGTAATCTAGAGACTATAATACCCAATTCATAGAACAAAGTTCGGTGACTAGTTGCAAAAAACAAATCGCGAAAAAATGTAGCTAAAAAAGATTTGCAAAACGGCCAAATATCAAAGCCTTATTTTTGAAATGGTACGATTAAACAAAATTTACAGCAAAAGAAAATTAAAAAAAAATATATTTATATATATATTTTTTTTCAAATTGTTGAAACCATTTTTTTAACAACACAAAAAAAGTTTCTTTTTTCTATCTATTTATTTTTTTTTTTTTTGGAAAGAAAATTAAAACAGAAAAAGTTTTCTATTTTCATCATGAGGAGTATTTTTAATTAAATATTTCTTTCTTTTTATTTTTTTGTACGTTTGAATTTTTATTTTCATACTTTTACGATAATTATATTTGCTAAAAACCAAAAAATAAAAAGTTTCCGGTCCTTGCTTAAAATGTAAAAAAATTGTTTTAACCTAAGCTTCCTCTGAATAATAATTTTTGAAATTATTTATTTTTTATATAAGCTCCTAATAAGCATTCTCATCGAAGGGGGCTTTTATTTTGAAGATTTTTACATCTATAAAAAACATTGTATTTTATTTTCATAAAAATATTTAATTCCTATACAAAACAAATTACATTTTAAACTTTAAGGTACACTAACAACGTAGCGGGCTTGCCCGATACGACAAAATTCGTTTTCGGTTTAACTGACATCCCAAAAACTAGGCCTAAAGCACGCCGCTAAACAATATAATTTTGAGGGGACCCTTATATGGGCACTAGGTCTAAACATTGACCGATGTTCACCAAAATCAATAGGCTTCGACCTTGGCCAACGTAGGTCTGTGTACCAAATTTCAACAAAATATCTTAATATTTGCGACCTGCTGTGTATAAACAATATAATTTTGGGAGGACCCTTATATGGGCACTAGGTCTAAACATGGACCGCTGTTAACTAAAATCAATAGGCTTAGTCCTTCGGCTGATATAGGTCGGTGTACCACATTTCATCAAAATATCTTAATATTTGCGACCTGCAGCGTATAAACAATATAATTTTGAGGGGACCCTTATATGGGCACTAGGTCTAAACATGGACCCGTGTTAACCAAAATCAATAGGCTGCGTCCTTGGGCCAACATAGGTCTGTCTACCAAATTTCAACAAAATATCTTAATATTTGCGACCTGCTGCGTATAAACAATATAATTTTGGGGGGACCCTTATATGGGCACTAGGTCTAAACATGGACCGCTGTTAACTAAAATCAATATGCTTAGTCCTTGGGCTGATATAGGTCGGTGTACCACATTTCATCAAAATATCTTAATATTTGCGACCTGCAGCGTATAAACAATATAATTTTGGGAGGACCCTTATATGGGCACTAGGTCTAAACATGGACCGATTTTAACCAAAATCAATAGTTTCATCAAAATATCTTAATATTTGCAACCTGTAGCGTGCGCACAAGAATGCACGGACAGACAGACAGACGGACGGACATCGTTAAATCGAAATAAAAAAAAATTCTGAGCCGATCGGTATACTATAAGGTGGGTCTATGACCAATATTTTTTGGTGTTACAAACATCAGCACAAACTTATAATACCCTGACCACATAGTGGTGTAAGGTATAAAAAAATCGCAGCTTCTGTTAATGTTGATGTACGGGAATCGGATATAAACAATGCATATCGTAAACAAAAAGACGACAAAATCATAGTTGAATTCTGCTCACTCAATAAAAAAAGAGAGTTAATGAGCAAAATACAAAGACATAGGATTAGTGCAGATACCATAAACAATCAACCACCATATGTAAATAAATGATAATAACAGCGGCACACAACCGAAAACTTTTATGGATGGCTAAAACCAAAGCTAAAGAAAGCAAATGGAAATTTGTATGGGTCCGTAATGGACACATTTTTGCAAAAAAAAAACTGAAAATTCTTCATCAATATTACTTTTAAATGCTAGTGATATAGAACTAATTTGTTAATAAAAAATTAGAAAACTTTTATATACACATAATAAATTTTTAATAAAAATACAGAAAATGAATAATATTATCACCCAAAAACTTCAAAATTTTAATGAAATTAATAGTGAACTTTTAAGTTATCCCCTTTCAATCATTTATTTAAATATTCGATCAATGCGTAAGAATTTTACACCATTTTTATTATTTGTGTACTAAAACATGTAAAAATAATAATTTTAGTTGAAACAAATATAAGTGACGCAGAAAGTTCTTTGTACAATATAAATGGTTATAGTGCTACGTTTTTAAACAGGGAAAACAAAGGAGGAGGAATAGCCATCTATTTATATAAAAGATAATGTAATATACAATAATGTATCCACAAATTCAACGTCGTTCGAATCAATGCATATGGATATACAAACACACAACAAAACTCATTCTATAGTACAGTAGACGCTCGCAAATTAGAGCTTTCTGTAATTCGAACGTCCAGAAATTAGAATCAATGTTTGCAATACATTAAACGCTCTGAAATTCGAATTTAAAATTCTAATTTCTGAGCGTTTTTTTTTTTTTTGGTTATTTGAATACACAGGAAATCCCCAATTTATTTTTATTCTGTTTGAATAAAGTAAAACTAAAAAGGGGAATCACCAAATTATAATTGTTTTTTTTTTGTCGCATTTATGTACATTTTTGGCTAGTTTATTTGTGAAATTTGATACGCGTGTACATATTATTTGGCAGTCTCTATTAAATAGTGAAAGTGTATCATTTAAAATGTTAAATAAACGAAAAAAAACACTTTATCATTGGAAACTAAAGTCAAAATATTAGAAAAGCTTGACAAAGGCGTTCAAGGGAACCGGTTAGCCCTAGATTCAGCTTTCCTAGTTCCAGCAGTTTGGACAGGTCGTTAAGGGGCAACTTTCCCTTTTTGAGCCACCATTTTATAACGACCCTGTCCAAAATTCAAAAAAGTATCTTTCTAATAAGTTAGCCCTTACTCCAGGGACCCACATTTTAAGCTTCAGGTTTCTAGCCGAAGGGGTTTTTACCGGCCCCCAAGGTGAGGCTTTTCTTCTTTTTGCCCCTCCCTTTAGGAATTTACAAAAATTCCATCTTCGCGGCTATCTGCGATGGATGAGGAACATTCATACCAAATTTCAACTGCATTGCCTAAGCTGTTTGGGCAGTGGGGACATTTTTCCCTTTCAACCACCATTTTTACTATGTTCCTGTTCCAAAATAGAAAAATTACGTTGCCGGTGAGTTAGTCCTACTGCAAGGAATACATATTTAAAATTTTAGGTTGGCCAAAAGGGATTGGGCAAGCCGTCAGGAGGAGACTTTTACCTTATTTCCCCTCCCGATAGGAATTTCAAAAATTCCGTCTAAGCAGACGCCTACACAGACGGAGGAACTTACATACCGAGTTTCCTTTTGGGATATCTTATAGGGAATTCCAAAAATACAAACTTAGTCGATGTCTACTACAGTGGAGGAACCTTTATACCAAATTTCAACTTCTTACCTCCAGTGGTTTGGGCAGGCACTTTTCCAATTTGTGAGAATGTTTATGGGGAGACTTTTCCCCTTTTTGCCCGTTCCGGTAGGAATTTCCAAAAATCCCGTCTTAGCGCACATCTATGCCGAATATCAAGAAACCTTGTTTTAGTGGAGATATCCGTGGGGGGAGGAAAAAAAGTAGTTTTTTTGAAGTTATATGTTATTTTAAATGGTACTTTTTGGAAAAACGAAATTTTTTGGAAAAAGATACTTTGTTTTTACAAAGTACTTTATTTGTACTTTTTTTGGAAAAGGTATTTTTTTTTAAAAAGGTGTTTTTTTGGAAAAATGTATGTTTTTTGGAAAAAGGTACTTATTTTGGAAAAGGTACTTCTTTTGGAAAAGGAACATTTTTTTTAGAAAAAGGTACTTTTTTTAGGGAAAAGGTACTTTTTTTTGGAAAAGGTACTTTTTTGAAAAAGGTATTTTTTTGAAAAAATGTATGTTTTTTGGGAAAAGGAAAATTTTTTTAGAAAAAGGTACTTTTTTTGGTAAAAGGTACTTTTTCTTGGAAAAGGTACTTTTTTTTGAAAAAGGTATTTTTTTTTGGAAAAATGTATGTTTTTTGGGAAAAGGTACTTTTTTTGGAAAAGGTACTTTTTTTTGGAAAAGGTTAATTTTTTGGAAAAAGGTGCTTTTTTTAGAAAAATGTACTTTTTTTGGAAAAAGGTACTTTTTTGGAAAAAGGTACTTTTTTTGGAAAAAGGTACTTTTTTTGGAAAAAGGTACTTTTTTTGGAAAAAGGTACTTTTTAGGAAAAAGGTACTTTTTTTGGGAAAAGGTACTTTTTTTGGGAAAGGGTACTTTTTTGGAAAAAGGTACTTTTTTTGTCCCCTTTTTGCCCCTCCCGATAAGAATTTCCAAAAATGCCGTCTCAACGGACGTCTACACCGGTCGAGGAACCTACATACCAAATTTCAACTTCATAGCTCCAGCAGTTTGAGCAGGCCGTCAAGGGGGAGACTTTTTGCCCGTCCCTGTAAAAATTTAAAAAATTCCCGTCTTGGTGGATGTCTACGATAGTGGAGGAACCTTTATACCAAATTTCAACTTCCTACCTCTAGTGGTTTGGGCAGGCCGTCAAGGGGGGCCTTTTTCCCCTTTTTAACCACGATTTTTACAACGTCCCTGTCCAAAATTCCAGAAAGTACTTTCCAGAAAAGTTAGCCCATACTCCAAGAAACACATATCTTAAATTTCAGCTTTCTAGCCAAAGGGGTTTTGGCAGGCCGCCAAGGGGGAGACTTTTCCCCTTTTTGCCCGTTCCGGTAGGAATTTCCAAAAATCCCGTCTTAGCGGACGTCTACGCCGAAAGAGGAACCTACGTACCAAATTTCAACTTCCTAGCTTCAGCGGTTTGGGCAGGGCGATGTTGAGTCAGTCAGTCACGTTATTCTCTTTTATATATAGAGATAACGTGACTGACCAAAAAAAAGTACCTTTTTCCAAAAAAAGTACCTTTTTCCAAAAAAAAAGTACCTTTTTCCAAAAAAAGAACCTTTTTCCAAAAAAAAGTACCTTTTTACAAAAAAATTACCTTTTTCCACAAAAAAAATTTCGCTTTTTCCAAAAAATTTCATTTAAAAAAATATAATTTCACAAAAAGCACTTTTTTCCTCCCCCCACGGATATCTCCACTAAAACAAGGTTTCTTGATATAGACGTCCGCTAAGACGGGATAGACGGTCTCACAAATTGGAAAAGTGTCCCCCTTAACTGCCTGCCCAAACCACTGGATATAAGAAGTTGAAATTTGGCATAAAGGTTCCTCCATCGACTAAGTTTGTATTTTTGGAATTCCCTACAGGATATCCCAAAAGGGGGATGTTTCCCCCTTGACGGCCTGCCCAAACTGCTGAAACTATGTAGCCGAAATTCAGTATGTGAGTTCCTCCTTCTGTGTAGGCGTCCGCTTAGACGGAATTTTTGAAATTCCTATCGGGAGGGAGATAAGGGGAAAAGTATTCTCCTTGACGGCCTGCCCAATCCCTTCTGGCCAACCTAAAATTTTAAATATGTATTCCCTGGAGTAGGACTAACTCACCGGCAACGTAATTTTTCTCTTTTGGAACAGAAACATGGTAAAAACGTGGGTTGAAAGGGAAAAATTCCCCAATAACGGCCTGCCCAAACCGCTGAGGCAATGAAGTTGAAATTTGGTATGAATGTTCCTCATCCATCGCAGACAGCCGCGAAGATCGAATTTTTGTAAATTCCTAAAGGGAGGGGCAAAAAGAAGAAAGCCTCCCCTAGGTGGCCTGTAAAAACCCCTTCGGCTAGAAACCTGAAATTTAAAATGTGGGTTGTTGGAGTAAGGGCTAACTTATTAGAAAGATACTATTTTGAATTTTGGACAGGGTCGTTATAAAATAGGGTCGCAAAAAGGGAAAGTGGTCCCTTAACGACCTGTCCAAACTGCTGGAACTAGGAAACTGAAATTCTGTACTTAGGTTCCTCTTCCAGCCTAATTCCAACCGGGAGAGCCTGCTCAAACTGCTGGAACTAGGAAGCTGAAATTCCCTGTCGATGGATTTTCGGAAATTCCTACCCAGAAAGGCACAAATAGTAAAAGTTGGCTAGAAATCTGAAATGTAAAACATATGTTCCTTGGAGTATGCGCTCACTTATCGGGAAGGTGCTTTGTGGAATTTTGGACAGGGACATTGCAAAAATAGGGATTAATGAAGCGAAAAGTGCCGCTTAAAGGCCTGCCCAAACTGCTGGAGGTAGGAAGTTGAAATTTGGTACTAAAGTTCCTCCTCTATTGTAGATGAGATTTTTGGAAATTTCCACAGGTAGGGTGAAAAACAGGAAAAGTCTCCCCCTTAACGGCCTGGCCAAACTGCTGGAACTAGGGAGCTTAAATTCGGTATTTGGGTTCCTTCTACGGAATTTTTGGAAACTAATACCGGGAGGGGTAAAAAGTGAAAAAACTTCCTTCTTGCCGAGTTGGGCAAACTGCTGGATATAGAGACCTAAAATTATGTATGTAGTAGGTTCCTCCTCCAACGCAGATGTCCTCTAAGACGGAATTTTTGGAAATTCCTACCGGGAGGGGTAAAAACGGAATAATTCTCCCCCTTGATGGCCTAACCGAACCCTTCGGCTAGAAACCCGTAATCTATAATATGTTTTCCTTAGAGTATGGGCTAACTTATCGACAAGGCATTTTTGGGACTTTGGACAGGAACGTGGTAAAAATGGTGGCTCAAAAGGGGAAAATTGCCCTCCCCCTGAACATCAGCGTCTTTAGCTAGAAACCTAATATTTAAAGAACGAGTGTATATGGAACACTAAAATTAAGAAACTAAATAGGAAACGAGTGGAATTGAAACACTACACAAGTGGAACGAAATGGATATAAACGTTGAACGAGTGGAATTGAAATTATAGACAATGGAATTGGATTGGAAGAGGGAACAAAAGGAATGGACTATAGAACGAAATGGAATGAGGAGCGAGATGGCATAGAACGGGGAACGAGTGGAATTGAAACACTGCAGTTAAAAGAGGAATGGAACGGAGCAAGTGCAAAGAAATGGAATGGAAAGAGAAGCGACTGATATCAATATCTATACCCAAGACAGTAGGAACAAAATGGAATGAAACGGGGAACGAGTGGAATTGGAATAACAGATAATGGGAACGAAATGCAATGGAATGTTAAACGAAATGGAATCTCGGTAGGAGTTTCATTGGAACACTGAAATTGTTAAACAAAATGCAATGGAATTTGAATGACTCAAACTGCCGGAGTTTGGTACTTGAAATTTCGCATGCGATTGAGGCAGATTATATATATTTGGGATTTTTACTGGGAGGAACAAAAAGGGGTGAAGAACCCCTTTTAATTACCTATTCAAACACTATCCACGGAATATGAAACTTATGTAGCATTAAAACATACTCTCCAAAAAGTTAAAGAAATTTTCTAAAAGAGAAAAAACCTTGAAAAAAGAATGGAACTTATATACTCTGATATTTAAACTGCAGGTAACGAAGCACCGGTGGAAGAAACCGACGCAGTAAATTTTCCAACTGAATTTGTGAATTTACTTGAATTGCCAGGTCTACCTTTACATAAACTGGAATTAAAAAAAACTTCAATGCACGCTAACAACGTAGATACGTAGCTTTGCCCGCTATCTTTAATATTATAAATCGCTTGCCAACCCTGCTTTACGTTATTTATTTTCATTCAAAACACAAATGAATAAAACTACTTACGGGTCTATCTACCTAAGTTTGCACTTTACCAAATTATCTTGACATACACACGTATATTGCAATTTGTAATGGATTCATTAATAACAATCCACTTTCATGAGAAAAAGTGATCAAATATTTATTTATTTTAAACCCATTGTTGTGTCAGAATTATTTATTTGTGGTGGCTGGGTGAAGGCTTTTATTATAAAAACTGTGCTTTAAATAAACAAAGCGACCACCCAACCACGAATACGACCTATCTACGCCGATGGCTTGAACAACAGACAATTAGTTGTTACATGCTCACGTGTTGGTATACTAAATGATTTATTTATATAAAAATGAAGAGGCAAAAAATAGTGTTTGTACTTAAACATTACAATAAATTTACCTTAACAATTATTTTATCTTAATAACAAATATTGTGTTTTATTTTATCTAAAAGAAATTTAATTCTAAACTTTAAGGCACGCTAACAACGTAGCGGGCTGCTTTAAATGTTTTTTTATTTTCATTCAAAACACAAATGAACAAAACTATTTACGGGTCCATCTACCTATGTACGCACTTTACCAAATTATCTTGACATACACACGTATATTGTCAAGAATTATTGTTGTGTCAGAATTATTTATTTGTGGTGGCTGGGTGAGTGAAGGTTTTTATTACAAAAAACTGTATTTAAAAAAAGCAAATTTTAAGAAAATCAGCCACGAATACGACTTATCTATAATAAATTTACCTTAACAATTATTTTACCTTAGCAACAAATATTTTGTTTTATTTTATATAAAAGAAATTTAATTCTAACCTTTAAGGCACGCTAACAACGTGTATAGTGTATAATAAACGAGAGCACAAGAGAAGATCTAAATCAGGGATCGGCAAACATATACAACCTTATTTTGTGCTTGTATGAGTGAGTTGCAGCCTCTCACTCTCAATGCACTGATAAAGGACGTTTGTATAATAATTCGAAAATTTTTTATGTTTATAATGGGAATATAAAATAAAAATTTAAAAGCAAACAACAACTACGATAACAAATATCAAAAACCAACAACACAAAAAAAATAAAAACAAAAAAACTTAAAAATAAATTACCAAAAAAATGTATCAATAAACATTATGCAGAGTGTAAAAAATCTGGCAAACAAGCGATGTGACAACCTACTTCATTGAAATCTTGTATGCGACTGATTATTTTTTTGTTCTATGTGTGAGCTTATGTAGGTGTGAGAGAGCGCCCATGGGCATAGGCAGGGCTGCCATAATTGCCGATTTTTCGGCATTTTACCGATTTTTTATTAAAAAATATGCAAAATGCCGATTTGCCGATTTTTGGTCGAAAAATGCCGATTTTTTGTTAAAACTCAAAAACACGAAATTTAAATTTTTTGTGATTTACAAATCATGTTAGGATTTGCGCTTTAGGTAGAACAATATTCTCTTCTGATTTCTAAATAATTTTCAAAATTTTTTTGATACCGAATACAAAAATATCAAACATAAATCAATTTCTGACGATGATTAATGGCAATTTTCTATGTTTAAACTACTTTTAAAGACAAATATGTAATACTAAAACTCAATTGATAATATCAAAAACGTTGGAAAAATCAATAATAAATGCATATTTTTAAAATCTTAAGTGCATATTTTTAGATTTTAATCATAAGTCATAAAAAATGTACATAAAACACAATTATAAATGCATGAATATACGAGCCCTAGTAATAATAGGCCTTTTTTATCACTCTATTTAGTTTTAGATTTATTTTATTTTGTTTTTTAATTTTCAAAATTTAATATTTTTATCCAAATTCTACACTTATTCGCTAAGATTATGTGAAAGAAAAAATTTTAATTTTTCGAAAACGCAATTTCTGGAATTAGATTACTAAATCCAAAACGGATTTATTTTATTTATAAATCTATTTTGGATTTAGTTTGATTCAATCCCGGTGTTCACATTTTTACAAAATTTAATGATTTTCCTTCACATTATATTAGCGAATAAGTATTAGATTTTGAGAAATATATTAAATTTTGAAAGTTAAAAAACAAAATGTGAATACTTAAACGAAATAAAATAAATCCAGTGACAAAAAAGATCCAATATTTGCATAAAATTTCAAGGTGTACGGGTACCTTAAGTTCGGAGAAGAACTATTTTTAAAAGCTGTAAAAATAGTTCTTCTGGAAAATCCCCGAAATGATCGTCTTTTCATTCCTGAAAGTGTAGAGGTTTTTGAAAGCAAAAACTATGTGAAATATTTGTTAGGAGAATATCCTGATGAAGAAAAATAGCAGTTTTTGAAAAAAGTACTTATTATGTTAATTCATAATAAGGAAATTGGCAATAAAAAGATCGAAAAAACTATTTTTATTTTTTGAATAAAAATTAGGAACCAGCTGTAAAATTAATTTATGTACATAGTATTGGTGAGGTAATATCTGAATATGTATCAAAAAATAATCATAAAATTACAACTAAAATTTTTTTATTATCATTTCATTTATCTCTTAAGGCTTTATTTTTATTTAATTGTTAAACTTAAAACATATTATTTTACACGAAATGTATTTTTCACATATTTTTTTTATGTAAAGTAACTTACATAAATGAGTATTTTTGAAAGTGACGATTTTTTGCCGATTTTTTAAAATCAAAGTGCCGAAAATGCCGATTTTTTTGAGAAAAAGTGCAGATTTTTCATCAAAATCATCTGGCAGCCCTGGGCATAGGTCAGGGATCGGCAAACATATACAACCTTATTTTGTGCTTGTATGAGTGAGTTGCAGCCTCTCACTTTCAATGCTGACAAAGAATGTTTGTATAATAATTCGAAAATTTTAAATGTTTATAATAAGAATATAAAATAAAAATTTAAAATCAAACAACAACTACGAAAACAAATATCAAAAAACAACAACACAAAAAAAAGTAAAAACAAAAAAACTTAAAAATAAATCTGGCAAACAAGCGATGTGACAACCAACCTACTTCGTTGAAATCTTGTATGCGACTGATTATTATTTTGTTCTATGTGTGAGCTTATGTAGGTGTGAGAGAGCGCCCATGGGCATAGGTGTTGCCGACCTCTGGCATAGGCGAAGCCGACCTCTGATCTAATTCAGAGGTCGGTAACACCTATGCCCATGGGCGCTCTCTCACAACTACATAAGCTCACACATAGAACAAAAAAATAATCAGTCGCATCAACGAGGATATAGGTTAAAGAGTTCCCATAAGAAAAAAGTGTACTCTTTGGTTCCCTTAAAATTTATATGGATTGGGTTCCTGTTAATTCCTTTGAATAATAAGAGAAACGAAAGGAAAACCGAAAAAGATAACAGGGCATTGTTTTTATTGTTTCTTATGATTATTGCTTAAAGCGGTAACAAAAAAACTTTAAGAGTGAAATAAATAATAAATAATCAATTTTAATTATTTTTTTATTGTTTTTAATGATTTTTTTGCTTGTAAACACGTTTTTATTAAATTTATTGTTTTCGTGACGTCCTTCATTTTCTCTCGTTCGCTGTTAAATTTCTTCAAATTCTTTGTGTTTTTCTTCTCATTCGCGTGTGAATTTTTTCAGAAATCTTAAAACACCTTAATGGATACCGCCTGGTCGCATACAAGATTTCAATGAAGTAGGTTGTCACATCGCTTGTTTGCCAGATTTTTTACACTCTGCATAATGTTTTTTGATACATTTTTTTGGTAATTTAGTTTTTTTTGTTTTTATTTTTTTTTGTGTTGTTGTTTTTTGATATTTGTTTTCGTAGTTGTTGTTTGCTTTTAAATTTTTATATTCCCATTATAAATATTTAAAATTTTCGAATTATTATACAAACGTTCTTTGTCAGTGCATTGAGATTAAGAGGCTGCAACTCACTTATACAAGCACAAAATAAGGTTGTATATGTTTGCCGATCCCTGATCTAAATAGAAATACAAGCACGTGTATTGACCACATCTTCATTAGAAACATAAACATTACTGCATATGCATCAATAATAAAAACAAATATATCCGACCACTATGCCCTCACATGTTTTCTCTCTGAGCAAGTAATAAAAGCAGAACAAAAGCCACAATGTATAGAAATAAGTAACTATAAAACAGGGATCGGCAAATATATATAACCTTATTTTGTGCTTGAATGAGTGAGTTGCAGCCTCTCACTCTCAATGCACTGACAAAGAACATTTGTATAATAATTCGAAAATTTTAGGAATAGGAATATAAAATAAAAATTTAAAAGCAAACAACAACTACGAAAACAAATATCAAAAAACAACAACACAAAAAAAATAAAAACAAAAAACCTTAAAAATAAATTAACAAAATAATGTATCAATAAACATTATGCAGAGTGTAAAAAATCTGGCAAACAAGCGATGTGACAACCTACTTCATTGAAATCTTGTATGCGACTGATTATTTTTTTTGTTCTATGTGTGAGCTTATGTAGGTGTGAGAGAGCGCCCATGGGCATAGGTGTTGCCGACCTCTGCTATAAAGTAAACAATCTGATACGAACAACCAACTGGCACGCCTTAGTAGAATATACGTCACATGCAAACGAAATGGATGAATGAATATTTAATAAAGTGTTGTGAAACTAGGGATAAACTTTACAAAAAATGGTATTGGAAATAATACAAAATATGAAAAAGAATATAAGAAATATAGAAATATAGTGAACAAAAAACTAAATTGTGCTAAAAATTCTTACTATAAAAAGAAATTTTTTGAAAACAAAAACAATATACGCGTAACGTAGCAAATCATCAATGAAATTAATGGAAAAAAGACATATAATATTGATGAAAACGTACTTAGAAACTTTAAAAAGATAAACTTAAACATAAATGATCTATGCAATAATTTCGCAATGAGTTTTAAAGACAATGTTAAATAAATTTTACATAATTGTGAAGAAAAAACAATAAATGCTTCAGCAAACGTAATTCATAACTCTATTTACCTAAGTTATACTAATGAAAAATAAATGTTCAATATAATAAGCACACTCAATATGAATAAAAGTGCAGGATTTGATGAAATTAGGCCCAAAGATTTACGTAACAATGCAAGAACCATGGCTCCAGTAATAACAAAGTTAATAAATCTTATTATTGATAGTGCAACCATCCCTAATGTTCTTAAAACTTCAATTACACGTCCAATTTACAAGAGTGGCGTAAAATCAGAAGTGAATAACTACAGACCAATTGCAATTTTGTCTGTGATTGAAAAAATCATGGAAGAGATTGTATGTAGAAGGCTCACAGAATTTATTAAAAAATACAACATAATTAGCCCAAATCAATTTGGATTTCAAAAAGGAAGAAACATAAACAATTTACTTGGCAACTTTGCAAACTATATTAATAATCAGCTTAGCAAAGGCCATCACTGTTTAACTTTTTTTTATAGATTTTAGTAAAGCATTCGACACTCTGTCTCATGCCAAACTATTATAAACACTTGAGAAAATTGGAATTCGAGGGAACTCTTTAGAATGGTTCAAAAACTATCTCACATTAAGAACTTTTCACGTAAAATTATCAAATAACTTAAGCATTGAAATGCACACAGAATACCACAAGGATCAAAATTAGACCCTATAATATACATTATTTATTCGAACGAATTAATGAATATTTTGAACAGAAGCAAAACCTTTGCGTACGCAGATGACACGGCAATTGTTGTAGCGCCCAAAAGCATCGACACCGCTAAGCAATTAGTGCAAAATCAGCTTAATATCGCAACAAGGTGGTGCCATGACAACGGTCTGGTTATTAACGCAACTAAGACTAAACTTATGCATATAAAAGCTCAACATTTTCGATATACTGATATACGGTTATAATACCATGGAAAAGAGTGCCTTCACGAGAAAAAATTATAGGAATTCGATGAAGAAAACGATAATTGCTCTACAGTCATAGAAATTATTAACACATACAAGTATCTTGGAGTGCACGTTGACCATAACTTTAAATGGAATACTCATATAGATGAAGTGCGAAAGAAAATAAAAGCAGCATATATGCTATTTCAGTTGAGAAACTGTTCTAACAATGCCGTATTACGCCAAGCCTATTTTTCGTTAGTGGAATCCCATATAAGACATGGTATAACTGCTTTGAGAAACTCAACATATTGTAGACTACTGCAAGAATCTCAGAACCGACTCTTAAAAATACTTAGGAAAAACCTAACCACTGTCTATAACAACGAAAATTTTGACAGCAACCGAAACAACACTACAATAAATAACACACAGAACAACAACTACTACAGTAACAGATACTCTAATAACAATACCAACGAAAATAACACAAACGACAACAGAATAATCACTACCATCGATAACAACGCATTTAACAACAGCACAACCAACAACATCAATAATTACACGACGAACAGCGTATCCAACAACACTAAACAACAACACATATATTACACACAACATATACAACAATACAAATGTAAACAACACATTGTACAACACCAATACAACATACAATACACGCAACAATATCGCAAACCAGAGCACAACTACCAACACCAGAAATAACTATACATCAAACAACAGCAACCCTTTAAGCAGCAACTCAAACAACAATATAAACGAAAGCAACACAGTCAATAATCTAACCATTAACAACACCACACGCAACAACAACAACATTACTGCAACATACAACAGCACCATTAATATAAACAACATCACAAACGAAAACAATACAATAAGCAACAGAACATCCCACAGCAACATTGATAAGAACACGATAAATAACAACACAACAACATACCACAGCAATCACACATACAACTATAGCAGAACCAACATGGCAAACAATGGCAACACAAACAACAATTCAAACGAAAACAACCCAAACAACAACAATACAACACACGATAACACAGCCCCCAATAGAGTTATCTACAACAATACCACCCTTGCCAAACAAGAGAATATATTAAATGTTAGAGGAATATACTATACAACAATGGCCAGTGAATTTTACAAAGATTTCTAACAGAAAGTTGATCATAATTACAGCACTGGATAGAATGCCGGAGGAAAGTATAAGGTCCAAAAATTCAAAAACAACTATGGAAAAAGAACATTACCCGTTATATTACCAACGATATTCAACATGTTACCACAGGAAATCATCAATATCACAAACAACACCAAAAGGAAGAAATTAGTTAAGAATTTTTTTATAAGCTTCCCAGTGTAGAAACGGTAATGACATATCATTATTTTTTGGACTACCAGTAATGACACCCACTTACCTTCTGAATTATTTTAAAACATATAATAATGAGTTACTGATAATGACTTATTTTTATCATTATTTCAAATAGAAAATAATTTTCTAGATTTTTTTGAAAATTTTTTTAAATCTATTTTTAGACTCAATATTTTTTAAACACTGGTAAGGATATATGTAACCACATTTTTTTTTTTTTATTTTTTGTATGTTGGCGAGTAAGCTTACTTGTGTGCAGGAGGTCAAGTATGCTTTTATTATTATTATTATTATCTCAGATGGTAGAGCTATTGACTGGCAATCTGTAGACCCAGGTTCGATTCCTGCAACAGGAAATTTTATTTAAAAAAAAAAAATACAATAAAAAATATTTTTTTTATATAAGCTGTATTTTGTCTCATGCTTATCAACGTTAAGTATTTAAAACAAATATACGTTAAACCGATTGTAGTATAAAAAATTTTTAAACAGGTTATGTTTATAATTATTTCGTTACAATCGAACGTGCGTCAGCAAAAGTTTTTAGGAATTAACGCGAATAAGTTACGTTAGATGTGAAAATGTATAAACGTTGATAATTATCCGTGTTGAAAGTTAACGTGCATACGAAAAGTAATATGTTAGTTTTCGTCTTAAACGCGTTTTTATGCACTTTGAGTTTTTTTATGCGTTAACGGATATAGTTAAGTCGAAAATACAGCTGTAATTAATTTTTTTGAAAATCTATTTTAAAACTCATTATTTTTGTCAGTACTGGTGAGCACATAGGTAACGATATACTTTTTGATTTTTCGTATTCTGGTGTGTAACCATAACTCATTATTTTTCGCGACATCGCCATATAAAGGTAATAAGAAATGTAATAACAAAAGTAACTAGTTACCATTACCAAGTATGTAGTTACTAAAGGGCTGCGTGAGTGCAATCGGTTTGTTGTAGTCATTAAATCACATGGTGCTAGTATGTGTGCATTACGATTTAAACCACCCTGTTACGACTAGAAGACAAATCAAAACGTAAGCGAGCTTAAGCATTAAACATGGCAACGAAAAAAACAATAAGTGATTGTAGTGACACACGATTGTTCGCTACCATAACATAGCAATTAGTACTTTGAACTAGTGTTTAAGTATCGCAATGAATGCTATGGATGCGATGGTGTGTTGTGTTATAATATGTAGGTTTTATAAAACGAAAAAGTATAAATGTACACTCAGATAAAAAAGTTAGCAGTTAGTTGTTCTTTATTTTCAATTCAATGTTTGTTTTACAATTTTTATATTATTATATAAAAAAGTTAGTAAAAAAAAAAATTAATGCATAATAAATTATAAAAACAAAAAAAATAATTTATATTAATTCTTATTAATATAAATATATATAGCTTTTTGGCGATTTTTTTAATGTCGATGATTTTTTAATTTTGATGATATTTTCTAATTTTCGACGATTTCTTTAATTTTGCCGATTTTTCTAAATTTTGGCGGTTTTTTATGATTTTTTCAAATTTTGACAATTTTTAAATTTAAACGATTTTTTTAATTTTGGCAATTTTTAAAATTTTTAACTTGGTTGGGAAACACTAACCGTAAAATACCGTTAACGATTCGAAACCCTTTCAACGAACTATTTTTAACCCTAAAATACCACTAACGAAGTAACTTAAAATACCGTTAACATTAAAATAACCTAACGAAATAAATTAAAATACCGTTAACCCTAAAATAACTTAACGATATAACTTAAAATACCGATACCCTTAAAATAACCTAACGAAATTCTATAAAATAAAATTTACCAAATTCATTCCAAAAAAAAACATTTAAAAAGAATCGGTGGTATAATTAAACAATATTGAAAAATAAAATTAAAAATAAATAATATAATAAAACCAATACGTAGTAGAGTTTGCTAAAAACCCTACTCATGTTCCTTAATGTATTCGTCGCTTTAGAGCTTTTTTTTGGTATCATTAGAGTATTTCACATATTAAATAGTTGAAATATTCATTACGATCAACTGAAGAATTTTTTGGGGGTAGCAATTTGTCTATTTTAACTTTTTCATTATACCATTGGCCGATCATTATCGGCTTTTCATACCTACACAACACGAATGAAAACAAAACTCTCAACTAAAAGCATAACAAAAAAAAAAAAATACTCCATTCATTAGTATGATAGCTTTCAACAGAGTAGGTACGTATTTCGGTTACATACATCAGTGTTGCCAGTCTTTTCATACCTTATCCCCAATTTTTAATTTGCCATCCCAAAAAATTTCCAACTTTTATTTTATATAAAAATTTGTTTTCGTTAATTTTTTCGAAAAATTAGTGGAAAAATACCATATTCGTTTATTTTTTGCGGTAAGTTGTACACTCAGACTCAATAAATTTGTGCTTACAACAAATTATAAAAAAGAACAAATAAATTTAAATAACAGCAAAGAAAATTTGAACCAAAATTTTTCATTTTAAATATTTAATAATAAACAGACATTTAATAAATAACAGACATTTTGTTGTGTATGGTACTTAGGGTTTGGGATTTCCCGGACTTTTTTATTTCCCGGGAAACGGGAATGAAAAAATTTGATTCCCGGGATTCCCGGGAAATGTTTTTGCACAAAATTATTAATGAAAACAACCTATATAAATAATTTTTGTTAAAAAAAAACACTATTTCAGTACAAATGCAGTCTGTGTAGTGAGAATTCAAAGTAAAAAATATCAGAATGTTAAACATTTGATTTCACATAAATTAATCGCAGCACTGCCAAATGAATTGCATGATTCCAGCAGAAAGCACCTACTACTGGACTGTCGGAAACAAACCGTTTCATCACACTTGGCCCATTAGATATGGTGGCCACAATGTTATTTTCCAAAGACAATTAAAACTCTTCTAGTCTTATTTCTACAATTCTTCTTATTTCATCAACATTACATCTTCCTGATATATAAACCAACCCCAGGTTATAAAATGAATTATTTCCGTTTATACATATGTTCAAATATCTCTTTTGTGATATTCTTGTCCATTCATCTAAGATTATAGTAAATCTCCTTATCTTTTATCATGATATCTTTTACATGATTGTAGTAATTTAATATAATGTTCTTTACATCGGTTTCTTTTTTGCTATGCCAGGTTTTTATTATAAAAACTTTCTCGAATAAACGAAGATCTAGTTATGGTGCGGATTGACATTCCGACGACTGCGGCTAATTTGGATACCATTTTAGGAAATGTTTGCCCTACTATAAAATCTTTAATGCCTATTCAGCTTACACTTTTTTCTTCGGGTACTTTGCTAATTTTAGCTTGTTGTTGTTTTCTTCAAGAGAAGTTGCATGACCATCAATTTTTTTTTTTTTTTTGTGAACCAAATTTAGATGTCGGTTAATTAAATTTAGATACCACCGTTAACCATTAGTCTTTTCTTTTCACATTTATTAATGAAAACGTTACTTATAAAATTATTGACCCTTAATATAAAGGAGTATTTTAAATTTAAAGTCGACTTTATTTTTATTTTTAATCAAACGGTTTTGTTCATTTTGTGTATGAAAACCTTACAAAAATATTTTGATTGGTTGAAAATAAATTAACCAACCAGAATGCTCCAAAAATAAACCAAGTCAAGGTATACTGCCACCCAATATTTTAACTAAAGTCGACTTTACCTAAATTATACATTTGAAAAATTTAGATAGTAAGGGCAATTATTTGTAAAAAACAAAGCTTTTTTTTCATATTTCTCTTAAACATTTAACCAAGTTTATAGGCTTTACTACTTAAATTTTGAATAAGTTATGCGAAAAATCTTTATTAGTTGAAATGCTCCTAATTACTTGGCAAAGATTTTATTTGTGTGTCAAATAAATGTATTTCCTTTTAAAAGATTTTAACAATGAAATTTTTGTTTTGGTATTTAAAATGTTTTTTATGACTAAAATTAAAAAATCCTATTCGAAACAAAAACAATTTAAAAAATTTAATATTTTTAAAATTTCCCGTTTTCCCGGGAAAAATATATTATTTTCCCGGGAATTCCCGGCAAACTTTTCCCGGGATTTCCCGGGAATTCCCGCCCGGGATTTCCCGAACCCCAAACCCTAATGGTACTGCATTAAAAAGTTTTAGCATTTCAGCAGATGGATTAACTTTTGACAATTGAGTAACTTGTAAAGTATACATTTAATTTAAGAAGAACTTCTTATAACTCTTATTAAATTTAAATAACTTTAAATATTTTAGAACCAAAACGAATTTGAATTTTCACCAAGAGGAATTATAGTTTCTAGGAACATTACCTTGCCAGACTCAAATTTTTGTAGCTAAAAATCATTCACTATTATCAGCATTCTTAGAAAAAAATATAAATATTTAGAATTATCAGGATTAAATTCATAAAAATATGAAAAAGCAATAATATATTTTATCCCCAAATGATCCCCTAAAATTTCGTATCATCCCCAATAAATCCCCAGTTCTACAAACGGAAGTTTTTATCCCCATTGATGATACAATTCCCAATTTGGGGATAAATCCCCCAAACTGGCAACACTGTTATACATAAGTTTTCAGTAGCACTAAAACGATGGTGTTGATATTGTGTTGGTTGCTTAAGTTCACAATAATATGATGTGGTAATGTACTGTTGTCATCCGTGATAAACGATTCATGATGGGATTCGTCTCACTATCCATATGCTTTTTTGCGATCGTGTTTTTTGTTGTTGTTTGTACTGATTCAATCGTTATAAAAAATACAACCACACAACTTGTTATGGCTTGTAGGCTATCATGTGTCTTGAAATCTCATTGAAGATGAATCGTTCAGCCCTTTAGTAGTTACATAACCACATATCTGGTAATGATTGTCTACACTGGGTTGCAATGAATGCAATGTATTTTAATTAGAATTCAATTTATTTTATGATAAAACCTGCGGACAAGCCCTTTGCGAGGTCAAATTGTAATAAATTGTAATGAAATTAATGAAGGAATGAATAAAAGTGAAAGTGAAGTAATTGTACTTAAGTACAAGTACATTGAAAGTATTTGTACTTAAGTACAAGCACATTGAAACTACTTGTACTTATTTTTTTTAAGTACAAGTGCCAAGTACTTGTAATTTACTAGTACTTAAGTACTGAGGCACTGAATACTTCCCGACTATGCTTATACTATAGCGTAAAACAAAGCTTGACTGATTTGTATAGAATAAGCCCATTCAATTTAAAGTTTGAGTGTTGTTAACTATAAGTATTTTGAAATCGCTAAAGCAATGAAAAATCTGGTCATGTTTAAGGCACTGTAATTTTAAGTCTGGAGACTATTTGTGGATAAGGATTATGCAAGATTTAAGGAAATTTTATAGAATTTCCAAAAATATACAGTTTGTATAGATCCGATCTGAGCTCGCTAAATTGTACTATGTAATTTGATAGAAGATCGATATCGCTTATTTTTCATTAAAAGCCACGCCCACTTAAAACAAGTGACAAAATTAAAATTCTACACAATTTTCTGAACCATTCCTCGCATTTTGGGGCGAATTTATCCACTATTTTGATCTTTAAAAATAAAGGAAACGAGAATAAAATTAGAAAAAATTTGAATGTCGCTATTATATTTCACATCACTATATGTATATTAGACCGACTCACCTTATATAGACAGAAAAAAGTGCCCCCCTCAAAATAAACCTTGGTTTGTTTTATGATGATTCCCAAAATATTTTGGGTCTAGGAATGAGATCTCACGAGCTGGACCGTTTTTAAAAAAGGTATTTTTTTTAGTTTTTTGCAGAATTTTGGTATTTATATAAAGGAAATATGCACAATATTGGTATATTTTTTTTTTCGTGTTTTATTTATTTATTGAATCTTCACTAAATATGTGTGAACTAACAATAAGTATTCAAATCTTAAGACTAAATAAAAGTATTAAATCCAGCCAGTGCCAGACAAAAATTTTGTGGTTTCATTTTAAGTTATTCTCTATAAGTGGACCAAGTCAGCAGTATGTCTCCTTCTTAGTCGCAGGTGACCACTGCTATTTAGTAGATTCCGGGCTAGTGTATTCGGATGTGTTTCTAGTTTCTTTAAGTAGTTTTCGCTATGTCTTCTGATTTCATCTCTAACAAGGTTTACGTTGAGATCCTTATGTATGTTGGAGTTTCTTATATACCAGGGTGCACACGTGATCATTCTAAGAAGCCTGTTTTGACGTCTTTGCAATTTTGCTATCATATGAAAGGTTTTTTTGAGGCACGTCCAGCGGTATATATAACATGTTCAAGCGTATCCAGACATGTCCTATTTTCAAGGATATTCTATAAAAAAAAACAAATTTTTGACTCTTTTGTACGGAGATGTTTGTTATTGAAATGTCAAACTTACATATCATAATCTTTGGTCGATTTAAGTGAACACGTGTTTCAGATTTTTTTGAAATTCGCAATTTTTCGCGTTTTATCAGAAATTCAACGTGGAGGAAAAAATGTGTTATACCCATATTGAGTATGTTGTCTACAGCTAAAATGCAAATTTCTTACAAAAACTAAAAAAAGACCTTTTTTAACTAAAAAGATGTTGCTGGGATAATCACTTATTTGGTAATGAAAGATTTTGCTGGGTATATTAACATTTCAAAGAAATCGGATGAAAGCATCCTTAAATAACTGAGTTTAGATATTTGTAAAATGTTGTTTATTTCGTAATTACGCGTTACTGTCGTGATTATTTTGGATAATTGAATTAAATTACTCAAAACTATCAATATTCGACTCAATGGGTTATTCTAATTCAAAATTTCATAATTTGCAACATAAGCATCTTTGTTCTAAAACTTTTTTGTGTAATGTAGAGCCGACACATAAATTTTTTGCAAACTTTTTGTTTGTTAAGTCGCATATCCTGCTGACATTTCAATTTTAAACTTAACAAACAAAATTTTTGCATTAGCGCGATTTTCGCGACATATAATTAAATTTAACTTAGAAACAAAAATTTGAAATCGGCAAAATTTTTAAACAAATTTGCGAAATTTTGAGAATTGCATGTCTCTCAGTTGAAAATATATGCATACATTCGACTGATATACGCAAAAATAAAATTACAAGTAATTCACAGACACATAGAAAGAATAAATTTTTTTTCGCCGATATAGATATTGAGATAAGTTTTGACTTTAAAATTGGTTCAAATCTATTGGAAAGTATTCATACCATAAATCATAGGATCTGTCAAAAAGTCAGTCCTATAATGTAAACACATTTTGTCTGATAGGTACAGAAAATTCGATTGAAATCTTCGCGGTCAGATTGCTTTTGAAATATTTAAAAAAAATTATGAGAATCCGATGGTAACAGCTGGTTTCATCTGATTTCATTGGATGATGTAAAAAATATGCAGGATTGTCAGACATAGAATCAGATACAAAATCAGATAATGTAAACCCCGCTTTAATAATAATTTGTATCACCTGGCTCAATTTTTTCGACCGCTCGCAAATACCGATGTTTTATTTCAAAAATGATCGAATGGGTACAAAAATGGAAACATGTTGTTCGGAACTTCAATCTCATTTTTCGCCAATTAAGGCTCATTTAGCCATACGTAACGTGACGAATCAGCTGATTCAATCTAAAATAATGAGTAAAAAAGAAATAGACTGCTCTTTTAACTCATTAGATTTTCCATAAAGACACATCTACACGGGATAGAAAACTCGCTAGA
The DNA here is from genome assembly GCA_949987735.1 of Leucophora obtusa. Classification (NCBI taxonomy): domain Eukaryota; kingdom Metazoa; phylum Arthropoda; class Insecta; order Diptera; family Anthomyiidae; genus Leucophora; species Leucophora obtusa. The sequence continues at coordinate 248,194,866 of OX465295.1, forward strand.
CTTTTTGAAAATGCAGCTCTGTACAAGTCTACGAAATGTAATATCTATGCCATTGGCAATTGCTGTCATACATAATTTCTTTAATTAGTAACAATTTTTAAGATGTCTTGTAACATTATTGAACATTTCAGTTTATTAAATGCTCCTTTTGGTATTTGTAAAAAAATTAATCTTTAAAATACAACAATTTTAATAAAAACAAATTTTTGACAACTAGAGATGATACTTTTACAATCACAAATAGTGTCACCTATATTAGAGATGACAAATTTAGTGTAAACTCTACGAGATTTCTATCCCTTGTAGATGTGCCTTAAGGAGATACGTCACGTTACGCACACGTATGGCTAAATGAGCCTTTTTTCAAGTCTAATGGATTTGGTTCTTTAAAAAAGTATAACAGACGCTAGACCGCACAACAAAAAAAGTTCCCCGTATGCCATCAAATATAAATTATTTTTGCAAGGTTTCGAAAAAAAAATTTTAGTTTTTTTGCCGAAAGTAGGGATCGCTTTTTAAATTTATTCGTTATATCTTTGGCATTTAAAATCGGATCAAAGTATGATGCATCGATGTTTTTTCCCGAGGGGACCAATATTTTGCTCTGAGGGCCATTGATCTCAAGTATCCCGTTCTAGTATTTACCCCAACAGATCTCAGTTCCTACCACCCTGATGTACCACCCTAATGTCATAAAATTAAAGCTAGCAAAAAACCATTAAACTTTTGCTAAGGAAGTTTTCCGATAATTCCAAGAGAATTTTTTTTATTTTTTTGTTGCCGGACGTAGGGTCATATTTTAAAATTTTTCTTTTTCAGCAAAACATTGGTCTCCTCGAGGCAAAAAAAAAACCGATATATCACACTTTAAAATCCGACTATAAAGGCCAAAGTTATAACGAAATATTAAAAAAGGAGACCCTACATTCGGAAAAATAATTTATATTCACTTTTTTTTTCTTTTTTTTGCCTGTAAGGTGGTACGGTGTAATGTACACATTCTAGTTTCTGACACCATAGTTTTATTTCCAATAAGTTCAACGGGTCATGAGTTACAGGGTAATTAACCAATATTTCTACAACATGTATGCATTAAAGTTTACAACTGTGCATTTACATATTACATATAAGATAAAACAAGATATGGCTATATATTATTTTTTTTAACCTTTATTGGTAATTTTATTAAAATCTGTACTGGCTGGTTTTGTACTTTGCTGGTACTTTAGTTTTGAACGACTTCAATTTGCAGCATATGCGATTTATAAACTTTTTATTCGCACAATCACAGTAACAACAAAACAAAATTGTTTTTGCACACAAAAACAAAGACAACACAATTTAACTAATAACAATATGATACGAGTATATTAACAGAACATCATCTACTGGCTGTGTAAAAAAACCTACATACTTCTTATATCAATAGTATATGGAACACTAAATTTGTTCAATATCTGAGTCATAAAGTTCACATATATTTTTATTTAGAGTGCTGAGGTCGGGATGAGGAGTATTGTTATGCTGGACGAACAAGGAGGTAAGGATAGAGTAGATACTAAATGAATAAGAAATTACAATATTTTAATCGATGTATTGATTGGATGTGATCTCTAAAACAGTTAAAAACAAATATGATAGAATTAAGGTAGAATTAGCTATACGTGGACGTAACGTGACGAGTCTCCTTATGGAAAATCTAAAAGAGCATAGCTGACAGTCTAATCCTTTTTTACTCATTATTTTAGATTGAACCAGCTGATTCGTCACGTTACGTGTGGCTAAATGGTGTTCATTCCATAGGACAATTGTCCCTGCTCAATTCACACGTATTCTTACGCTCTTGCTTTTAATCGTCACTGAAACAGCGACGAATGAACATGAGTACGGATATATGCTGATTTTTTTAATGTACTGAAAAAAAAATTAATAACAATGTACGACAAATACGTTATGATTACAAATGCAGATTAAAGATATTTTATAAATATGTAAATACATTGAAGTCATTGATATTGATTTAAAAAAAATCGAAAACCTTTTGTTTTACATAAAATGAAAAAAAGCCACCCTTATGTCTGTATGTATTTATTTGTTTTTTTTTTTTTAATTGTATTTTTGTTTACTTTTGTTTCTTTAAAACAGTGTAGTATTTATTTATATTTTCCATAGTCTTCACTTTTTACACAAAACAATTTCATATTTTTGACAAAATATAAATCCATATAAATCCCATTCAACATTTCTTACAGTGCAATTCTCATTTTCTCATCAACACAACTACATTTTTATTTAGATACTTTGGATCAAAGAGTATTACGTACCGTTACTAATTAAATACCGTTTTTATTATCAGTAACATTAAAAACAATCAAACACCGTTTGCAATATTAATACCCAGCAAAATATTGGTAATGACGCCTCATTACTATCTACATTACCAAAAAATATATATCATTACCTTTTGCATTATTTTATAATATGAAATAATGACTTTTATTAAGGCCCTATTGTAGTAATTGTTTTTAAATATAAAATAATGACTTCCTCGTAATAGTTTAAATAAGTACTGTTTACACAGTTAAATTCTATACATTCTTATTTATTATCTCTATATATAAAAGAATAACGTGACTGACTGACTGACTGACTCAACATCGCCCAGCCCAAACCGCTGAAGCTAGGAAGTTGAAATTTGGTATGTAGGTTCCTCTTTCGGGGTAGACGTCCGCTAAGGCGGGATTTTTGGAAATTCCTACCGGAACGGGCAAAAAGGGGGAAAGTGTCCCCCTTGACGGCCTGCCAAAACCCCTTTGGCTAGAAAGCTGAAATTTAAGATATGTGTTCCTTGGAGTAGGGGCTAACTTTTCTGGAAAGTACTTTCTAGAATTTTGGACAGGGACGTTGTAAAAATGGGGGGAAAAAGGCCCCCCTTGACGGCCTGCCCAAACCGCTGGAGGTAGGAAGTTGAAATTTGGTATAAAGGTTCCTCCACTATCGTACACATCCGCCAAGACGGGAGTTTTGGAAATTTTTACAGGGACGGGCAAAAAGGGGAAAAAGTCTCCCCCTTGAGGGCCTGCTCAAACTGCTGGAGCTATGAAGTTGAAATTTGGTATGTAGATTCCTCGACTGGTGTAGACGTCCGTTGAGACGGCATTTTGGGAAATTCTTATCGGGAGGGGCAAAAAGGGGACAAAAAAAGTACCTTTTTCCAAAAAAAGTACCTTTTCCCAAAAAAAGTACCTTTTTCCCAAAAAAGTACCTTTTTCCAAAAAAAGTACCTTTTTCAAAAAAAAGTACCTTTTTCCAAAAAAAGTACCATTTTCAAAAAAAAGTACCTTTTTCCAAAAAAAGTACCTTTTTCCGAAAAAAGTACCTTTTTCCAAAAAAAATTACCTTTTAAAAAAAGTACCTTATACCAAAAAAGTACCTTTTTCCAAAAAAAGTACCTTTTTCCAAAAAAAATTCCTTTTTCCAAAAAAAGTACCTTTTTCCAAAAAAAAGTACCCTTTTCCAAAAAAAGTACCTTTTTCCAAAAAAAAGTACCTTTTTCCAAAAAAAGTACCTTTTTCCAAAAAAAGTACCTTTTTCCAAAAAAAGTACCTTTTTCCAAAAAAAGTACCTTTTTCCAAAAAAAGTACCTTTTTCCGAAAAAAAGTACATTTTTACAAAAAAAGTACCTTTTTCCAAAAAAAGTACCTTTTTCCGAAAAAAGTACCTTTTTCCAAAAAAAGTACATTTTTCCAAAAAAAGTACCTTTTTCCAAAAAAAGTACCTTTTTCCAAAACAAGTACCTTTTTCCAAAAAAAGTACCTTTTTCCAAAAAAAGTACCTTTTTCCAAAAAAAGTACTCTTTTCCAAAAAAAAAATACCTTTTTCCAAAAAAAGTACCTTTTTTCAAAAAAAGTACCTTTTTCCAAAAAAAAGTACCTTTTCCCGAAAAAAGTACCTTTTTCCAAAAAAAGTACCTTTTTCCAAAAAAAAGTACCTTTTTCCAAAAAAAGTACCTTTTTCCAAAAAAAATTCCTTTTTCCAAAAAAAGTACCTTTTTCCAAAAAATGTACCTTTTTCTAAAAAAATGTACCTTTTCCAAAAAAAAAGTACCTTTTCCCAAAAAACATACATTTTTCCAAAAAAATAACTTTTTCAAAAAAAAGTACCTTTTCCAAAAAAAGTACCTTACCCAAAAAAAGTACCTTTTTCTAAAAAAATGTTCCTTTTCCCAAAAAACATACATTTTTTCAAAAAAATACCTTTTTCAAAAAAAGTACCTTTTCTAAAAAAAAGTACCTTTTCCCAAAAAAAAGTACCTTTTTCTAAAAAAATTTTCCTTTTCCAAAAGAAGTACCTTTTCCAATAAAAGTACCTTTTTCCAAAAAACATACATTTTTCCAAAAAAAAACACCTTTTTAAAAAAAAATACCTTTTCCAAAAAAAGTACAAATAAAGTACTTTGTAAAAACAAAGTATCTTTTTCCAAAAAATTTCGTTTTTCCAAAAAGTACCATTTAAAATAATATATGATTTCAAAAAAACTACTTTTTTTCCTCCCCCCACGGATATCTCCACTAAAACAAGGTTTCTTGATATTCGGCATAGACGTGCGCTAAGACGGGATTTTTGGAAATTCCTACCGGAACGGGCAAAAAGGGGAAAAGTCTCCCCATAAACAGTCTCACAAATTGGAAAAGTGCCTGCCCAAACCACTGGAGGTAAGAAGTTGAAATTTGGTATAAAGGTTCCTCCACTGTAGTAGACATCGACTAAGTTTGTATTTTTGGAATTCCCTACAGGATATTCCAAAAGGAAACTCGGTATGTGAGTTCCTCCTTCTGTGTAGGCGTCCGCTTAGACGGAATTTTTGAAATTCCTATCGGGAGGGGAAATAAGGTAAAAGTCTCCTCCTGACGGCTTGCCCAATCCCTTTTGGCCAACCTAAAATTTTAAATATGTATTCCTTTGAGTAGGACTAACTCACCGGCAACGTAATTTTTCTATTTTGGAACAGGAACACAGTAAAAATGGTGGTTGAAAGGGAAAAATGTCCCCACTAACGGCCTGCCCAAACCGCTTAGGCAATGCAGTTGAAATTTTGTATGAATATTCTTCATCCATCGCAGATAGCCGCGAAGATGGAATTTTTGTAAATTCCTAAAGGGAGGGGCAAAAAGAAGAAAAGCCTCACCTTGGGGGCCGGTAAAAACCCCTTCGGCTAGAAACCTGAAGCTTAAAATGTGGGTCCCTGGAGTGAGGGCTAACTTATTAGAAAGATACTTTTTTGAATTTTGGACAGGGTCGTTATAAAATGGGGGCTCAAAAAGGGAAAGTTGCCCCTTAACGACCTGTCCAAACTGCTGGAACTAGGAAGCCGAAATTCGGTACTTAAGTTCCTCTCAGCCTGCTCAAACTGCTGGAACTAGGAAGCTGGAATTCCCTGTCGATGGATTTTCGGAAATTCCTACCGAGAGGGGCACAAATAGTAAAAGTTGGCTAGAAACCTGAAATGTAAAACACACGTTACTTGGAGTATGGGCTCACTTACCGGGAAGGTGCTTTTTGGACAGGGACATTGCAAAAATGGGGATTAATGAAGCGAAAAGTGCCGCTTAAAGGCCTGCCCAAACCGCTGGAGGTAGGAAGTTGAAATTTGGTATTAAAGTTCCTCCTCTATTGTAGACATCCGCTAAGATGAGATTTTTGGAAATTTCTACAGGTAGGGTCAAAAACAGGAAAAGTCTCCCCCTTAACGGCCTGGCCAAACTGCTGGAACAAGGGATCTTAAATTGGGTTCCTTCTCCAACGTTGACGTCCCCTAAGATGGTATTTTTGGAAATTCATACCGGGAGGGGTAAAAAGGGAAAAAACTTCCCCCTTGACGGCCTGGCCAAACTGCTGGATATAGAGACCTAAAATTATGTATGTAGTAGGTTCCTCCTCCAAACGCAGACGTCCTCTAAGACGGAATTTTTGGAAATTCCTACCGGGAGGGGTAAAAACGGAATAATTCTCCCCCTTGATGGCCTAACCGAACCCTTCGGCTAGAAACCTGTAATATATAATATGTTTTCCTTGGAGTATGGGCTAACTTATCGACAAGGCATTTCTAGGACTTTGGACAGGAACGTGGTAAAAATGGTGGTTCAAAAGGGGAAAATTGCCCCCCCCCCCTTAACGTTTGCGTCTTCACAGAACGTTAAGAACAAGTGTACTTAAAGAACAAGTGTATAAACAAGTGGAAACGAGTGGGATTGAAACACTACACAAGTGGAATGAAATGGATATAAACGTTGAACGAGTGAAATTGAAATTATAGACAATGCAAATGGATTGGAAGAGGGAATTACCTGTTCAAACACTATCAACGGAATATGAAACTTATGTAGCATTGAAACATACTCTCCAAAAAGTTAAACAAATTTTCTGAAAGAGAAAAAACCTTAGAAAAGGAATGGAACTTATATATTCCGATATTTAAACTTCATGTAACGAAGCACCGGTGGAAGAAACCGACGCAGTAAATTTTCCAACTAAATTTGTGAATTTACTTGAATTGCCAGGTCTACCTTTACATAAACTGGAATTAAAAAAAAAAAACTTTAAGACACGCTAACAACGTAGCTTTGCCCGCTATTTTTAATATTATAAAATGCTTTTCAACCCTGCTTTACGTTATTTATTTTCATTCAAAACACAAATGAACAAAACTACTTACGGGTCTATCTACCTAAGTTCGCACTTTACCAAATTATCTTGACATACACACGTATATTGCAATTTATTATGGATTCATTACGAACAATCCACTCTCATGAGCAAAAGTGATCAAATATTTATTTATTTTAAACCCATTGTTGTGTAGAATTATTTATTTGTGGTGGCTGGGTGAAGGCTTTAAATAAAAAAACTTTAAATAAAAAAACGAATTTAATAAAAATTGTGGGGGGCGCAGCCCCCCGGGGGGGAGGGCGTAGCCCTCCCCCCCTTAACCTTTAAGGCACGCTAACAACGTAGCGGGCTGCGCCCGCTAGTACATACATATGTAAATACATATTTTTTATCTTTAAATTTTTATGACGAGTCCTAAAATTACACACTAGAAAAACTTAAATTTTTTTAATGTATTTCCTTAAGCCAATAGTATTTGTGTAACTCCTTATTTTTAAGAATCAAGTAAGCAAGCGGATAACCACTTATAATTGAACTTTTTGTAAGCAGGTGTGTAACCACTTATTATTCAAAATCTCATAACTACTTAGAGATTAATCAGAACTGGGTCGACAACGACATGTGATTTTTCATATATTTTGTATGGGAAGCAAAATGTCGCCATGTCGTCCGGCAATTGGTCGTCGTAATAGAATCTATTCTATTTTCGTGACGACACACTAATACACACTCAGAATATTTGTCAAATAGTTGCCATATTTTTAACTAATAAAGGGAACAGAGTTGCAGAAATTCGTATTAGAGTTGCAAAAATTCGTACTTTGTTTACAAAAAAAAAATTTTTTGACAGGGGAAATATAATTGAAAAAAAAATGCTAATTTACCGCAAAAAAGCAAAATTAAATACAAAAAAATGTAAAACAACAAGAATTAATGGAAAACCAATTGAATTGGTGAAGAATTCTGGCGAAAAAAATACAACCACATTCTGGTTTTGCTTTAATTTTTTTTTCTAAATGTTAAAAAATGTCGACAATCGATTGTCGCTGAATTTAAATTATTCGCGACGACTTTTGCTGTCGTCGGTCGACAATCGACACAGTTGTGATTAAACTCTTCTCATTTTTGCGTAAGCGAGCGGGTAAGCGTGACTACTTATAAAAACGACCACTCCAAACAAAAATAATGAGTTTAGACGCCAAAAAAAAGTTGTGCGGAGCTATGAATTTCTACTATACATATAACCACTTATTTGGTAATGAAAGATTTTGCGGCTGAACTTTACTTTATGGGGCACCCCTCAAAAAAAAAAAAATATATGACCTCTCTGGAATTAAAAAAGAAAATTTTTTTCTATATGGTTTAAGGGGGCCGGGGCCCCTGGGATCCGCTAGGTCCAAAAAACCGAAACACATCCAAAATGGTAAATTGCTCAAATTAAAGTAAAATTTCTCCCGATTTCAAAAATGCATCTGGTTTTATGATCCGTAAAGTGTAGCTCCCACTAGATCCATTTAAGACCCCCCGGCAGTCTAAAATAGCCACTTAATGTACTAATTATAACGTATGGGTATTAAAATAAACGGAAATTTTCTTAAGAATTCAAACATGACCACAACGTACCAAAAAAATAAAAAATTTTTTACCTGCGGCGCTTGTCCCGCAATACATAAAAAAACCCCCAAAATTCATTAAATTTTAATTTTTTACAAAAAAAACAAAACACCAACTTTTACCCAAATAAAGCTATGTACCAAATAGGGATGCCGAACGGGACTGGTTTTTACAAATCCCGGGATTCGGGATTTTGAAAATTGAAATCCCGGGATCCCGGGATTTTTCGGGATCCCGGGATTTATCGGGATCCCGGGATTTTTCGGGATTTCGGGATTTTTCGGGGTTTCGGGATTTTTTTGTTTCATCATATTTTTAATTTTAAAAATAAATAGCTGAAATAAATCCTACAAATTAAAATAATTCATTTAAAAAGTACTTATTATTTCTTGTAGTATAAAGAAATGAACAAATTAAGCCGGATTCACAATGCTGGAGTACTCCACGCTGCAGAGTGCAGTGTGTAAAATAGAGATAAAAAATATGTAAGTGCAAAAAAGAAAGGAACAAAATCCACTCAGAGTGGAGTACTACAGCATTGTGAATCTGGCTTTAAACAGAAACTACACTCATAGAAATAAGTATGTAAAAATAGCAGAAAAAGCTACTAAAAATAAGCAAAAAAGTTCCGCGATAAAAACTATACTTATGAGTTAAATTTAAGCAAATTGCAAATTACAATTTACCTCTGAAGAAACTTTAAAACTAAAAGTTTTTACTGAAACACTGCAAAATTTTAGTTATATTTGGCTAAAATTAATTGAATGCAAATACAAACTACTCTGCTGAAATCATCAGAAATATTTAGTGACTATTAGTTTTTTTAAATCAACTAACATAAAATATTAAGCACATACCTCTGCTCATTTCAGAAAGGCAGATTGTTAGATTTTTCTAATTTAACAAGAATATGCTGTTTTTAGTCGGCAAAATTATTTTGTATGAAGTTATGAATTTAGTAAATCATCAATAAAATAAATAAAAACATGTCCGTTAAGAGATTAAATAAACCTGAATTATGATTTTCAAAAGTTTCACAGCTGAATAAAAGTTTTTAAATTATTAATGTTTTTATTCAGATTGATTTAATCTGTAATCTATTATTTGAATGATTCAATTGCCAAAATATAGAAAAATAAATGAATATTAGTGAGAAAAATTAAAAAATATTATATACTGTTTTTTAAAATTCCCGCTAAATTATAGACTTTGTAATTTAGTAGTGTTAATATTTCCTATCAGAGAAATGGTTAGTCAATAAAGGGGTTTGAAATTAAAATTTTATAAAGTTCAGAAAATGGAGTTAATCGATTTGGCAAGTGAAGCATTCATTTATGAATGGGAAAAATTAGTTCTTTAATAACATTTAATAAGATATTACATTTATGTGATTTAGGTCGAATATAACAATAAAAAAAAATACAAAAAGAGATAAAATATGGCAAATAATGAAATCGGAAATCCCGGGATTTTTTCAAGACCAATCCCGGGATTTCGGGATTTCTAAATCCCGAAAATCCCGGGATTTTCGGGATCGGGATTTCGGGATCGGTATCCCTAGTACCAAAACATTTTCGCCTGCGGCGCTATGTCCCACAATACCCCCAAACATTCAATAAATTTAAATTTTTTCCAAAAAAACACCAACTTTTACCAACTTAAGTACGCTATGTACCAAAAAATTAAAAATTTTTAAAAAAAATCCCGCGATTTTTTTAAAACTTTATTCGCATGCCACACTGTGTCCCATAATATACAAAAAAACCCCCTAAAATTCGTACAATTTTCACTTTTTCATAAAAAATCCCACACTTTTATCACCAAAAAGTTTACGTACATTTTTCAAAATAGTATTTTTTAACACCTAAAATGACAAAAATGCACCTAGCCTGAATTCTATTTTCCGGATCTTAAAACAAAATGCATATTTGGAATCGTGAGAAAATCTTTAATTTGAGTCGTCACACGTGCCATTTTGGGCGTGTTTCGGTTTTTCGGACCTAGCGGGTCCTGGGGGCCCCGGCCCCCTTAACACCATATAGAAAAAAAATTTCTTTTTTAATTACAGAGGGGGTCATATTTTTTTTTGAGGGGTGCCCCAGAGTTGTCCATATTCGCTGCATGAAAAAACGCACAAAATTTGTGCACCCGCTTACCCGCTGCATTAGAAAAGTATATAAAATAAGTAGTTACCAAAATAAGAAGTTATTCGTGTGTTTATACGCAGTTAAAAAATAAGTGGTTACAAGTTGTTAAATAATACGACTTACTTATATACTTACTAGTGGTTAAAAATAAGTAGTTACCAAATTCACATTATCTTTATAAATAAATAAGTAGTCGCGAGTAAGCCAGACTGCTTATAAAAACGGCTTCGCCTAACAAAAATAACTAGTACTAACGCCGAATTATATACCCATATATGTTTTTGTACGCCAGTGTATATTACCGGACATAATTATACGAATCCGTATATAACTTTTTCTTTCTCAAAAATTTTAATATGATGTCATATTTAGTTACATTTTGCCAGACATGAAATCGACGAAAAAAAGGCAGTACAATTACTGAAAAAGAAGTACACTTTCTTCATTAAAAATATCATAAAATTCAGTACATAAAAGTAACAATTTATGAATTTTGAACAGAGCTTTGAAGAATTAATTCTTATTTGAATGAATTTACTACCAATCGAATTCAATTTTCTCTAGAATTGAATGAATTCCTTTTCCTAAGCAATTCACTGAATTCGTTAAACTGGAGCATTCATCAAACAATAAATTCAAAGAATTAATTCCGTTGCAATAGTTCTCTTTATTAAATCAAATGAATTAATTAACTGGTGAACCCGTTCAATTTTATAAATCGAACGGAAAAAAGTGAATTAATTCCTTACTGAATTAATTCACCAGAATTCGTTCAATTTCATTTTCGTTTAGTTAATTAAAAAAAAATAAAATTACGTTCAGTGAATTAAAAAAAATAAAATTACGTTCAATGAATTAAAAAAATTTAAATTACGTTCAGTGAATTAAAAAAGAAAAAAACGTTCACTGAATTGAAAAAAAAAAATTACGTTCACTTAATTGAAAAACAAAAATTACGTTCGCTGAATTCAAAGCCTGTTTTCTGCCGTTCAGTAGAAGAAAACATTGCATTGTAAAAACGTATAAATGAAATATGTAGGTCATAGTCAAGCATCTACATTTTACTGGGAAGCATAAGTTTTAAAAATTAATAGTTATATTTTTTCCAAATTCATCTAGTATATCTGAAAAGTTTTTATTTTTAATAGTAAAAGGCTTTATTTTTTAATCATGTAGGTTGATAAAGTGAATCGGGTTTCCCTAAAACTTAATATATATGTAATTTGTTTATTTTTACTAGCAAGCGCTTTAAAATTGCTAAGGTGCAAATTTTATTTGTAAATAAATGTTTTCTTCTGCTGAACGGCAGAAAACAGGCTTTGAGTTCAATGAACAAATTTTTTGTTTTTTTAATTCAGTGACCGTATTTTTTTTTAATTCACTGAACATAATTTTATTTTTTTTTTAATTCACTGAACGTAATTTTATTTTTTTTTAATTCACTGAACGAAAATGAAATTGGACGACTTCAGTGGTGAATTAATTCAGTAATGAATTATTTCACTTTTTTTCCGTTCGATTTATAAAATTGAACGCGTTCACCAGTGAATTAATTCATTTGATTAAATAAAAAGAACTATAGCAATTGAATTAACTCGTAACAAAATAAATCGAACGAAAACAAATATGAATTAATTCCATTCAATATATGGTGCTTTGTGAATTAATTTATCGAATTTTTAATTCAGAATTGAAAAATTGAATTAAGGAATTAATTCTGATTTTGAATTCATAACAAAATATGTCAATCATAACCCGGTGTCTTCAAATGCAATAAATTATATGATATGAAATGTCAAAACCATTGCAGCGAAACGTCAAAATAATATCAATTGCAAAGTGGTGGAGAACACTTGACCATTTCATGGATAAGAAATATCATAGATTTTTCTTCGAAAAACACCAAATTTTATGAAACATTAATGTTTACCAACAAATAATAAAAAACTAAACACTTTTCCATTCTTTTTTACCAAATTTTTTGTTGTTTTTCTATTACAAAATTAAAATGAAAACTAAAAGTGACATTTGATCTCTGGCATCATTGCAAGAGCCGATGGCATGTCAGCGATATCATGATATTGCAATAAAATTTAAATTGAGTGTCTTCACTTGAGATGAGAGCATTTTGACAATTGCTTGCTATCATTTTATTGCATGTCAAGACACTAGGTAACATAAAGTCGCAACTTTCATGATTTTTCGATATTTCTCCATGGATGGAAACTGAAACGATGCGGTTATCAGTAAGGGTAACGCTATTTAAGATTATTTCGGTAACGTTATTCTAAGGGTATCGATATTTCATTTATTTCGGTAACTGTATTTTAAGGATAATGCTATTTCAGTTATTTCGGTAGCGGTATTTTAAGGATAACGGTATTTCGGTTATTTAGGTAACGGTATTTTAGGGTAACGGTAGTCAGTTAAAGGGTTTTGAATTGTTATATTCTCATCAAAAACCACGTTTTTAAAGCAATTCTTGTTTTTTTGTCCGCATTGCTTTAGGATAATATGTAAACTAGAAATATTCGTGGTCAATACTTTGTATATGTCCAAAAATATTTCAAAAACAATTCGGAATTACAACAAAAATTTTAAATTTTTTATATAAAAAAATGGGGTTTATGTTAATGTTTGTCAGTTAATTTTTTAACAAATAAAATCAATTTTTATATAAATAAAAAAAAACATTAATAAAATTAAAGTTTATATAAATTGATTTGCTTTTGAAATATTTCAGGCAATTTCAGGACATATCCAATGTTTTTGTCACTTTGATACAAAATGAACATAGTACATTAAAGTGTGTAACTTTATATTAATACCCAGTATGCAAAGTGAGTCTAGCTTGTATCGAAACTGAATCATTTTCTCGTACAATTTCATCGATATCGAGTTCGATAAAATACCAAGAATGAGGGCTACATAGGAAACTATGTAGCTTGCAAGGTGATATACATAGATTCGAAAAATTGTTGATTTATAGATTCGATATTTCATCGAAACGGCTAAAATTTTTCGAGGGAAAATATGATCAATAAAAAAAAATTTCTTTTTTTTTACCTTTCTCTTTGTTTATTTTTTTATTTCTCTTTAATTTAATTTTCTTCAATTTTAATTTAAATTCAAAGCAATTTTGTTTTCTTCCAACACCAGCCACGATTCGAACTAGAATGAGCGATATTTTCATACCGGTGATTTAATCACAGTTATTGATAAATCACTGGTAACGGCAGTGATCAAATATTTTAAGTCGCAGTTATTCGGAATGTCGTTCTTTTAATATTTTTGAACTATTCTTTCTTGCAAACTTCATTGTGCACAGTAATACATGTTTTTTTCAATAACAGTGACTTGCTTTCACACTCTTCTGAATAAAATGTCTCCTTCTATCATGTCTTTGTTACCGGTCGCAACTATTCTTCTTTTAAGGCCCAGTTTTTAGGAAGTGGATTATCTTTAAACTTAGTTTAACGAAGTTTGTAACTGGAATACTGCTTTTAAAAAGTGGTTTATTTTGTTTTATTTCAATAAAGAAATAAATTATACTCAAGAAATAGTTTTTCCGGCAAATTTTTGTTAATAAACTGTGAAATGGCTGACAAAATTCGTTTTCAGTTTAAGTAAACCAAGTTTTACTGACATCTTAAAAACTCGCCATAAATATTATTTCGTTTATTTATCAGAAAATCGGAGTCTTTTCCATAGAAAAACCGTGATTACGATCACAGTTTAAAAGTACAACGATTCACATTCACTGAGAACAATGTTACTGAAAAATCGCCGGATCGCCCATCTCTATTACAAACCCGTGATCACGGTCACTGTTTAAAAGAACGGTGATTTGAAAATCACGATCACTGGTAGCATCGTTATTCAAAAAGCACCGGATCGCTCATCTCTAATTCGAACCAACGTCCTTTGGTTTAGAAGTTCATCGCCTTACCCATTGAGCCAAACCGTAATTTTGTTTATTTACTAATATCCTGCACAACAAGATTGTCTCTTATAATTAAAGTACAGGACGAAAATTAAACACAAAGGTCCACAGTAGGGATGCCAAACGAATCCCGGGATTTTCGGGATTGGCAAAATCCCGAATCCCGGGATTATTTCTCAAAAATCCCGGGATTTTCATATTTTTTAATATTAATATAAACGCAAATAAACAAAGTGAGCAATTTTAGATTACCTACGTTTTTTCTTGAATTTTCTCATATTGACAAGAAATTGATGCCAAGATATTGGTAAAATTATAAATTAAGTAGATTATTCGAGTAAACTATGCAAAGACTTTGCAGAAAAATTTTAAATTTTGGTAAACAATATTAAGTTTTTGAGTAATACATGCGAAAAATCAAGTTTGTTTGTTATTTTACCGATTTATTCTTCCAAGCGAAATTCGATTTCTGAAACCTAATTTTGGCTGGGACTGTAAGTTTGAATTCTTCCATGAAAACATTTGACAACGATGACCAAATAACTTTGTTGCTGTAATTACACGATTTAGTGGGCAAGGTTATCGCAACGAATCTGTTTTACAATCTGCTTACAAAATACTGGGCGCAAGTGTACTTAATTACAGGCCTTCATATATTATGCCAGCCAGAAAAATACAAACGGGAAAGCGATGGCAAGGTATTTTAAAAGGTGGTACAAGTACTGACAAAAATTGCTTTCCCATTTCCAATATGATAACGTCAATAGACAAACAGAGCGGCAGTTCAAAAAGCGCCGGAAAAGTACTGGAGAAACAAAATTTTTAACTTTGGCAAAACGTTGCCAAAACCAATAAATAAAATTTAAAAAAAAGTTCATACATATGTATCTTTTTTTGGCCCTTCCGTTTGTTTTTGTAAAACAAATACTAGCAAAACGATTTTTGCAAACGCTGGCAAAGTGTCCCAAATGAGTGTTCTGCCAGTCATTTATTTATAACATCGCGGTTACCCAGTGATATGCAGGTACACTCAAAAAAATAAGTTAGTAGAAAAATTAGTAAAACGTCTTGTATATCAAGTGTACTAGTTTTCAGCAATTTTTTTGCTGAAATTCCGTTTTCAGCAAAAATTTTAGTTATATTTTTTTTAGCACTAAACTAATTTTGAACTAATGTTTTACTAATTTATTTTGCTACAAAAATTATGCTGATAACCGCATGCATAGCGTGGACGACAACCAGATAGGCAAGATATAGATGTCACAGCTTGTCTGGAAACGGAAATGACAAAAAAAGAAAAACAACTCTACACATATTCTATATTTAAATTTTCAGCAAATAAATTAACTAAAGTAAAATTTCGCTACAAGGTTTTTGAGTTTTTTTCAATCTACTAATATTCAGCAAAAAGTTTAGTGATTTAAGCAAGGATTTTTTTCATTTACAGTCGACTAAATGTTAGCAAAACTTTTGCTGAAGATTACTATTTTTTTGGTAAAAATCAGTTGGCTGATTTTCAGCAAACCTTTTGCTGAAATTACCAACTTTTTTGCAAGCACGCTCCTGACTAAAAATTTGCTGACACAGCAACATTTTTTGCTGACTTTACTGACTTTTTTTTTGAGTGTACTTGATTTTTTGTACCACTGTCAATTTCTGACTGAGATGTTTCAATATTCATAAAATGTACCACATTATTAATTAACAACTATTAAATAATTATAAAACGCTTTATTCTATAAAAAAATTAGTTACATAACATAAAAATTATTACAAATAAAGGAAAATTTAAATCCCGAAAAATCTCGGGATCCCGAAAAATCCCGTAGTCCCGAAAATCCCGGGATCCCGATCTCGAATCCCGGGATTTTTAAATATCAATCCCGATTGGCATCCCTAGTCCACAGTGATTACAATTTTGAATTAACAACTAAAAAATTAAAAATATTTAAATTAAATTTATAATATCTAGTTAAGTTAATAAAAAAAAAAAAAAAAATACAAATAATATACATTTTAGGGATGCCGAACGGGACTGGTTTTTACAAATCCCGGGATTCGGGATTTTGAAAATTTAAATCTAGGGATTTTTCGGGATCCCGGGATTTATCGGGATCCCGGGATTTTTTCGGGGTTTCGGGATTTTCTTGTTTCATCATATTTTTAATTTTAAAAGTAAATAGCTGAAATAATCCCTAAAAATTTAAATAATTCATTTTAAATCTACTTATTATTTCTTGTAGTATGAAGAAATAAACAAATTAAGCCGGATTCAAAATATGTACTCCACTCCACGCTGCAGAGTTGAGGGTGTAAAATAGAGATAGCATGATACAAAAAATATATAAGTGCAAAAAAGAAAGGAACAAAATATACTCAGAGTGGAGTACTACAGCATTGTGAATCTGACTTAAAACAGAAACTACACTCATAGAAATAAGTATGTAAAAATAACAGAAAAATCTACCAAAAATTAGCAAAAAAGGTTTCGCTGTTTACTAAATAATTGTTAAATTTCCGAAATATAAGAAATATACTACCCTAGTAAAAATGATTTTTATATAATCATATATGATTTTTATATACTCATTTATGACTTTATACAATTATATCTTGGCGAGTATTGTGAAACATACATTTTTATATGATTATATCAAAAGATATTTAATTATATAAAATTATATTAACCATATCCACCATTTTCCGGATCAAATCATGTATGGGTTAATATAATTATATAAAAAATATATTATTTGATCCGAAAAATGCTGGATCTGGTTAATATAATTTTATACAATTAAATATCTTTTGATATAATCATATAAAAATATATGTTTCACAATACTCCACAAGTTATAATTGTATAAAATCATAAATGATTGTATAAAAAGCATATATAAATATATAAAAATCATTTTTACTAGGGTAATGACTTAAATTTAAGCAAATGGCAAATTACAGTTTACCTCTGAAGAAACTTTTTAACCAAAAGTAGCTAAAACACTGCTGTATCTACAAAACTTTAGTTATATTTGGCTAAAATTAATTGAATGCAAATACAAACTACTCTGCTGAAATCATCAAAAATATTTTGTGACTATTAGTTTTTTTAAATCAACTAACAAAAAATATTAAGCATATGTCTCTCTGATGATTTCCGAAAGATTGTTAGATTTTTTAATTTAACAAAAATTTGCTGTTTTTAGTCGACAAAATTATTTTGCATGAAGTTATGATTTTAGCAAATCATCAATAAAATAAATAAAAACATGTCCGTTAAAATCTAAGTTACGATTTTCAAAAGTTTCACAACTGAATAAAAGTTTTTACATTATTAAGGTTTTTATTCAGATTTATTTAATCTCTAATCTATTTTAGTATATTATTTATGAATGGGAAAAATTAGTTCTTTAATAACATTTAATAAGATTAGAGATAGGAAATCAAAACTTACACTACTCACCGGTAGATGGCTCTGAAATTTTTATTACCTGAGCAACTATTTAGTATCAGCTGAGCATATACTTAAAAACTGCTGAAAACTGCTTAAAAATCAGGAAAAATAAACGCGGAATGTATTTAAATAATAAAATTTGATATATCTGTTTGTTTTTTTGCTTTGTTGTTTTGTTATTATTTAAATTTAAATAAAAAAAGAAAATTGTCAATTTTTTAAACAAAGTGCCACCTAGTGATAGCGAAGTCGTTATAACTTTTGTTTTGGTGATGCCATACCCCTGAATAAGATATTAGATTTATGTGATTTAAGTCGAATATAACAACGAAAACAAATAAAAAAAGATATAAAATATGCCAAATAATGAAATCGGAAATCCCGGGATTTTTTCAAGACCAATCCCGGGATTTCGGGATTGCTAAATCCCGAAAATCTCGGGATTTTCGGGATCGGTATCCCTAATACATATGGATCATACTTGGGACTAATGAATTAGGTGGACTAATTAATTGACGATTTCATTAACATTGATTGATATAAATGGTAATCAAATTATTTTCGTTACATTGTTTTAAATTAATGTTAATGATTTTGGAATTTGATTTCATTGAATAATGACAATGGTTTTTAATTTCATTACCATTGAAAATGTATCAATTAAAAAAAATAATTACCATTGACACACTGATAGAATTTTCGTTCATAGCATTAATGAATCGATTTCATTAAAATGGATTCATTGATTTAATGAAAAAATTCATTAACTGAATGAAAATTCATTGTTGTTATGAATTTTTTCATTAGATTTTTTTTTATTTTTTCATAATTTCATAAGAAAAATTCATTAAATTAATGAAAATTTCATAAAGAAAAAATTTTACTTAAAAAAATGGTCTTTTTGGTTTTCCCTATAAACATATGTGTTATTTTTGGGCTAAACAAAGAGACCCTCATCTCGGGAGTTATATCGGCTTTAAGGGAACAAGTTGATTTTAGGGGCACAGTCACGATTTTTCCCCCAGATAATACTTTTTGGGCGAAATAGGAAAAAAATATTTTCTGTCCGAGACCCCTATTTCGGGTCAAAGTTAAAACATGGACTTGCCCGTATCTCCGCTATTTATTATCGGATCAATATGACCATCATTGGAAAGGTAATTGAAATGGGTTTAAATATAACATATTTACTAACACATTACGAGCCGATTCCAGTTTTTTTTTTTATGTTAAAGCGAGTTTTTTGTGAAAAGCCTTTGAATATCAAAAAAGTGCTTACATAATGGTATGATTTGTTTACACATAATTGCATCTTACTTTTGCTTTTAACCCTTAAGCCCGGTATTTTGTTCATACTTCTGCGAAAAAAGCTGTCAAACTCAATATAAAAAAAAATTATTTTTCACTTACGTAGAATTGTTGCGAAATCTATAAAACGCTTCATTAAAAATATGAACAAATCATTATACGAATAATTTCATGTCTTATTGAAATAATTTCATTAAGTCTATGCTAAAATGAAAAATATGAATGAAATTATTTCAAAAAAGTAATGAATTTAATTCATTAAACACATGAAACTTTCAAAATGTTTATCTTAAAATTAATGAAAAAAAATTCATATATTCTATGAAACTTTCATTAGATCAATGAATCCATTCATTAAAATTGATTTAATGAAACATGTTTCATTAATCCAATGAAACCGTTCTTTGGGGACTTTTCAATGAAAAATTCATTGTATTAATGAACAAATTCATTAATACTATGTACAAAATTCTATCAGTGCAGATAAGCTTTTCGAGAAACGTAAAAATGCAGAAAATTCAATGAAATCAGGGTTGGAAATTGGTACAAAATTTTTAAAAAATCGCCAAAAATTAAAAAAAATTGACAAATAAAAAAATCGCATAATTTAAAATAAAAATGATCAAATTTTAAAAAATCTACGAAATTTAAAAAAAATCGCCAATATTGGAAAGAATCACAAAAAATCGTCAAAATTTGAAAAATCGTCAAAAATCTGCAAAATTGAAAAAATTGCCTAAATTGAAAAAATCGTTAAAAATTCGAAAAAATCGCCAAAATTGAAAAAAATTGTCAAAATTTGAAAAATCACCAAAATTGGAAAAAAATCATAAAAATTTAAAAATCGTCAAAAATTTAAAAAAAATTTGCAAAAATCGCCAAAATTGAAAAAATTTTCAAAATTTAAAAAAATTTCCAAAACTGGAAAAAATCGTCAAAACTTGAAAAATCGTCAAAAATTCGAAAAAATCACCATAATTCGAAAAATCGTCAAAAATTTAAAAAAAAAATCGGCAAAATTGAAAATTTAGTAAAATCCGAAAATCGCTTGAATAAAATTTTAGTCGTCCATATCTCGAAAACTAAAAGAGCTAGAGGAAAAATGACTGCACCAAAAGTCAAAACTTACTACCAATACCCCGATAGCGAAACTAGATTTTGACTTGCACTGCTAGATTTTAAAATCTCGTTTTTCTCGAAAACTAAGCCTCTTAGAGAGAAAAGGGCTTTTGTTTGGAATATCCCCCAAAACTCGAAAACTAAATGAGTTAAATGAAAACGGACAACGGTTTTGGAACAGAGAAGTCATAGTAAGTCATTTGTGAAAAAATAAGTGCGAAAATCGCTTAAATAAAATTTTAATCGTCCATATCTCGAAAACTAGAAGACCTAGAGGAAAAATGACTGTACCAAAGGTCAAAAGTCACTACCAGTACCCCGATAGCGAAACTAGATTTTGACTTGCATTGCTAGATTTTAAAATCGCGTTTTTCTCGGAAACTAAGCCGTATTTCGAAAACTAAATGAGTTAGATGAAAACGGACAACGGTTTTGGAACAAGGAAAACTAAATGCGAGAAATAAATTTTGGAAATTTCGTTTTTTAATACATGGACTGTTTTTTAAATTTTGGCGATTTTTTCTAATTTTTGTCGATTTTCACAAATTTTTACAAGTTTTCCAATTCTCTCAATTTTTTCCGACTTTTTGAAGTTTTGACGATTTTGGTAATTTTTTCAAATATTGACAATTCTTTCAACATGATTTTTTCAAAAATTTTGGCGATTTTGTCTAATTTTTGACGATTTTTTTTTAAATTTTGACTATTTGGGTAATTTTTTAAAATATTAGTGATTTTTTCAAGTTATGACGATTTTTAAAAAATTTTTCAATTTTGTAAATTTTTCCGATTTTTTCCAATTTTTGACGACTTTTTGAAATTTTGACGATTTTGGTAATTTTTTTCAAATATTGACAATTTTTTGGATATTTCGCAATTTTGTCTAATTTTTGACGATTTTATTTTTTAAATTTTGACTATTGGGCAATTTTTTCAAGTATGATGGTTTTTTCAAAATTTTTCAATTTTGGCAATTTTTCAAATTTTTCCGATTTTTTTCAAATTTTGACGATTTTGGTAATTTTTTCAAATATTGTAATTTTTTTCAAAATTTTGACGATTTTTTTTTTAATTTTGACTATTTGGGCAATTTTTTCAAATATTGACAATTTTTTCAAGTTATGACGATTTTTAAAAAATTTTTAAATTTTGGCGTTATTTCAAATTTTGGAGTTTTTCTAATTTTTGCATATTTTTTTGTTTTGGCGATTTTTTCTGATATTTGAAACTTTTTTCAATTTCAGCGATTTTTTGTATCCATGTGCGCGCACATGTGTGCACATTTTGCACATACACATCTTGCTGTGTACTGTGCAATTACCAGTCTGCACTTGCACATGTGCGAATTTGTATTCGCACATCGAGATGTGCATGTGCGTTCCGGTTTTTAGCTTTTTAGAAAAATGTTTATATTTTTGGCTCGCTTTAGGGCTTTTCCATCCCTGATTGTAGCTTATTTTCTATATTAAGATTTTTGTAAACAAATGGTTTTTTAATCAATTGGAATTAGTTTTTTTTACATTAGTGTGATTTCATTACCATTAGTAATGTTTTTTCTAATGCAAAATATTTCATTATCATTAAATGGTAATGAAATTTTTTTCATTGTCATTAGTGGCAACTAATGGTAATGAAATTTCAATGGTAATGAAAAATTCCCATGTATGATATGGATAAACAATAATAAAGAATTTCGATTACTGAAATAAAATATAAAGATTTTTTTTAAAGTACGTTGCATTGCTGGTTGTTTGTAGGGTATGTGGTAATGTGTTCCAAAGACCAATTGCATTAATATAAAATAGATGTTCTGAGACAACGGAGTGATGCGTCGGAGGTATTAATCTTCTACCCCTTTCAAATCTTCCAAACCGAATTTTATGAAAAAGATATTTTGGATTCTCTGTAAAAATTATTTTATGAAGAAACAAAAGAACTATTATCTTCATTAAATTTTCAAAGGACACGCCAAAGATCCTATTTGAAAATGGTGACACATGGCTAAACCTCCTTAGAATGTATACATATCTCACAATGTTGTTGTATGCAACGTTAAGACGGCTTGTGCTATCAGCGTCACATTTCGCAAATAGTTCGCAACCATATAATAGACCTGGGATAACGTTAATCTTGGCAAGGAGCAACCTTACCTTCAACGGTGTAAAGGATTGTGTGGCCAACAGGGATCTTAGTTTTACGTATGTTTGAGCGACTAAAAAGTTTATGTGATCAGCCCATGGTAGGGTACTGCTAGAACAATTGAAATACTCTGGTCGTTTATGAGTATATTGTTATCAATATCTGGTTTAATTGACCTCTTGTGAATCATAAGGCATTTTGACTTTTTAGGGTTTAAACAAAGACCATTTGCCATAGCCCAGCGATGTATTTTACCTAAATCATAATTAAGTTTATCAATGTTCTCCCTAACGGATTAAACTGGGGAACTGAGATATAACTGTACATCATCCGCATACATATGTACTTTACAGTGAGTGAGTTGCAGAGAAAGATCGTTGTCATATAAAGAAAAAAGAAGCGGTCCCAGAATTGAACCCTGGGGCACACCTCTAGTAAGATTCAGAGGTTGAGACGATAAAGTATCCATACAAACAGATTGCGTACGGTTAACTACCCAGCGGTAAATGAAACGAAGTACCTAGATTATAATCAATGACATCAGTATGACATTCTAAGCGAGAGTGTTATACGTGTGTAATCTAAAAAATATTGTCCACTAATTATAACTCCGATTACAGTTATACAGTATCAGCGGAGAGTTATGCACAAAAAATGCAAAGAAATAAAAAATTCCGTTATAGTGGCTTCTGAAAAAACATAAAAAACAAAAAATATGTATCACTATTATTGATATTAGTTCAAAGTTGATCGTGCAACAAAATGGTTGTTGAAATTTGTGCAAAAATAATTATTATAAGTTAATAATAAGTGTTATAAGTTAAGCACAGTAAATTGTTTCTATTTCACGTGAATAAATTGTTATACTCCATAAAAAAATGATTTTTCACGACAATGAGTTTCACGTGAAAACTGTGTAGAGTTTGTTTTCACACGAATTTAATGTACAAGACTATTATTTTTCTTGGGAAAAGTAAAATTTTGTGTTTATTGTGATTGTGTCTTTGTTATACAATTAAAAAATTTTCATTTTTATAATCTATTTTTGCAATAAATTGCCTTCAAAGTTCGAGTGAAATTTTTCAACGTGAAAAACAACTTACGGTGCTTTAATAAGTTTAATTTATTTTTATTGAATTTGTTCATATTTATTTTTATTTAAGTATTTTTTTCAATGTATTAATATAAATCGTATTTTTTAAAAAATAAATAAATGATACATTTAAATAAACGTGCATTAGAATTTCAATTATAAAATCATAAGGATAAGTGGCACCACCTCATAACCATGCCTTACAAGTGCAAATCGGAAGGTAATCGACGTGCATTACATTCTCATTTGCCTGAATTTATTGACGTGCCATCAAGTTCGCTTAGAACTCCACTTATAACGTAAGTGCAATTGAAACGGCACTTACTGACATCGTTGCTTACATTTTAAATCTAAGTAGAAATATAAGAGATAATATCATCACTGATTGCTACTAAATGTTACTGACATCAGCGATTATATAATGGGTATTTTTACCGCTGGGTAAATAAGAAAAAGAAGAGCTTGATGGAAAATTAAAAAGATTTCTGAGTTTTAGGCACAAAGTTTGGTGATTGACAGTGTAAAAGGCCTTGGAATGATCAAGAAGTACCAAAAGTTACTTTATTATCATCCAGCTCACGCCTGATGTTCTCAGTTACTTCAACAAGAGCAGTTATACAGCTATATCCCTGCGAAATCCTGATTGCCAATTACTCAAAAGGTCATGTTCATTTACATACCCACTTATCTGAGAGTTCAATAGCTTCTCAAACACTTTCGAAATATAGCATAAGATCGCAACAGGTCGATACTCCTCACTTGATTTAGGTATTGGAATAATTTTCGCATGTTTCCATTTGGAAGTAAAAGCGCTAGACATTATAATGGTGCTAAAAATGTGAGTCACATATGGAAGGAGAATGGGTAAAAGAATCCTAAAGAACTTAGGACGGATATTATCACATCCAACTGCATTTGAAGTAACTGAGGAAAAACAACACAAAACATCAGCTTGGTTGACGCATGCAAATTCAAAGCCTTGGTCAAAAGGTGTAGTGTTGGTTTGAGAATAAAAATTTTAATAATAATTGTCCGTTTGGACAAGAGGTATATTTGTAAAGGCAGTGTTCAATTCGTCAACATCAATCGAGCAGCTAGCATTTGTGCCCCTTCCCCCAATCCCAATGTCCCGTATAGTCTGCCAGGTTTGTTTGGATTGCACAGCTGATCCAAACTCCTTGGAATAGTATTCTGATTTCGTTGTTAACGTATCTCCTTGCAGTACGATATGTAATGATACATATAGTTTCATAAATATTTTTTTATAATTCAAATTGTTTTTATTTTATTTAATTCATATTACCCAACAAACATGAATATAAAAGGTAAAAGAAATGCTCTAAGTGTAAGAACGAATATGCAGTTATTTTCCAATTTTTCGTAAATAAATTTAATGCTTAATACAGAAAGGCCCTAACTCGACTTAATATTTTATTAAGGCACATCTACAAGGATATAAAACTCGCTAGACTTTTTGAAAATGCAGCTCTGTATAAATCTACAAAATGTAATCTCTAGGCCACTGACAATTGCTGTCCCAGCAAAATCTTTCATTACCAAATAAGTGGTTATATAATGGAACTAAAATTTTTTACTACTTATAATTCGGCGTCAGTACTAGTTATTTTTGTTAGGCGAAGCCATTTTTATAAGCAGTCTAGCTTACGCGCGACTACTTATTTACTTATAAAGATAATGTGAATTTGGTAACTACTTATTTTTTAACCACTAGTAAGTATATAAGTAGTCGTAATATTTAACAAATTGTAACCACATAACTACTTATTTTGTTAACTACATATTTTATATACTTTTGTAATGCAGAGGGTAAGCGGTTGCACAAATTTTGTGCATTTTTTTCATGAAGCGAATATGGACAACTACTTACAAAAACGACCTTGTCGAACAAAAATAATGAGTTTTGACGCCGAATTATAAGCAGTAGACCCTAATTCTACTGCTTATTATTTAGATATTAATAACACTATGGAACATTTTTGCGATTATTGTCTGGGGGGTGAGAAATTCCAAGTCAGGGTGATGGTACTAGGTCAGTATAGTAAAACCCTCAAAGGGTTTGGCGTTCGTATGTGTCATTTTTTTTATGACCTTTTAAATTTTTTCCTTATCTTGATGTTTTTTCGCTTAGTTGTAACTCGAGAACCACTTGTCCGATTTTGATGAAACAAATTTAGAAAAATTTAGAATTACAATTTCTTTAAATTCATAAAAAAATTTTATTTTTAGGCAAAAAAATATTTTTTTTTTCTCCACAAATTTATTTTTACCGGCAAAACTGTTGATTATAAAGAAAAATGTTATATGAACGGATTAAAGAAATTGTAATTCTAAATTTTTCTAAATTTGTTTCATCAAAATCGGACAAGTGGTTCTCGAGTTACAACTAAGCGAAAAAACATCAAGATAAGGAAAAAATTTAAAAGGTCATAAAAAAAATGACACATACGAACGCCAAACCCTTTGAGGGTTTTACTATACTGACCTAGTACCATCACCCTGACTTGGAATTTCTCACCCCCCAGATTGGCTGTTGTACTGTGTAATGAGCACTAGAGCGTACCACCTTACAGGCAAAAACGAAAAGTGCGCCGTACACCCTCCAATATGAAGTATTTTTGCAAGGAGGTTTAAAAAAAATTTTTTATTTCTTTTTGCCGAACGTAGGGGTCGCCATTTTACATTTTTCGTTATATCTTTGGCATTTACAGTCGGATCTTAAAGTATGATACATCGATGTTTTTCTCTCGAGAAGACCAGTATTTTGCTCTAAGGGCATTTTGAGCTCAAGTATCCCATTCAAGTAGTTACCCACCAGCTCTCAGTTGCTACCACCCTAATGTACCACCCTAATGTCAGAAAATTAAAGCTCACAAAAAATCATTAAACTTTTGCTAAGGAAGTTTTTCGCTAAACCCAGAAGAAATTTTTTTCATATATTGGTTGCCGAACGTAGGGGTCGCCTTTTTAAATTTTTTTTAATTGGATTTTTACTATATAGCAAAACACTGGTTTCCTCGAGGCAAAAAAATAGATATATCACACTTTAAAATCCGATTTTAAATGCCAAAGCTATAACAAAAAATTAAAAAAGGCGACCCCTACGTTCGGCAAAAAAAAAAATTTTTTTTTGAAATCGCCTTCCAAAAATACTTCATATTAGAGGGTGTACGGCGAACTTTTTTTCTGAGGTACGGTCTAATGAGCACCCATTACTGAGATTTTGCTGGGGTCATACATAATTTCTTTAATTACCCAGTGTAGAAAATCATTACCAGATATGTGGTTATGTAACTACATACTTGGTAATGGTAACTAGTTACTTTGTAACTAAGATGTAATAACTCTTATTACCTTTATATGGCACCAGCATACGAAAAATCAAAAAATATATCGTTACCTATGTTCTTACCAGTACTGACAAAAATAATGAGTCTAAAAATAAATTTTATAAAAAATAAATTACATAAAAAATTTTTTTATTGTATTTTTTTTTTAAATAAAATTTGCTGGTGCGTGAATCGAACCTGGGTCTACAGATTGCCAGTCAACAGCTCTACCATCTGAGCTATATCGACATGTTATATTTAAGTAAGCTTACTCGCCAACATACAAAAAATATGTGGTTACATATATCCTTACCAGTGTTTAAAAAATATTGAGTCTAAAAATAGATTTCAAAAAATTTTAAAAAAATCTAAAAAATTATTTTCTATTTGAAATAATGATAAATATAAGTCATTATCAGTAACTCATTATTATATGTTTTAAAATAATACAGAAGGTAAGTGTGTGTCATTACTGGTAGTCCAAAAAATAATGATATGTCATTACCGTTTCTACACTGGGTAGTAACAATTTTTAAGGTGTCTTATAACATTATTGAATATTTCAGCTTATTAAATGCACCTTTTGGTATTTGGAGAAAAAATTATTCTTAAAATACTATAATTTGAATAAAACAAATACTTGACAATTAGAGATTATACTTTTACCATAATTATTATTGCCAACTATATTAGAGATGACAAATTTAGCGCAAACTCTACGAGATTTCTATCCCGTGTAGATGGGCCTTTAGAGGAAAAGGAAATCTGAAAACTTTGATTATTCTTTTTATTTTATTGTTTTTGTATTAATAAAAAAATTAATTCCGAAAAACTCTGTATCGAAGGTTTTTAGATTTGTATTGCCTTCCCTTCAATAGAAATTAAGAATGAAGTTAGGGTCTCTCTTCATTAAGCCATCGATATTAAACTTAGGAGCAAAATTGCATATATTATATTGCACATATATTGTTTATTCTTAAATAATCTAAAAGAATTTAAAACCGTCCTGTTTGAAGGTAATTATTTTAAAAGTGACAATACATTCTGAATAAAGATGAGAATAAGATTAGTTAGTCAGCAATACAAATTTGCATAAATTTGCGTTATATTTACTTTTTTGATTTTTAAAATTAAACTTTTATTTGAATAAAATTTATAACGCTCTATTTTCTTATTTTCTGACACGTATAAAACTTTTTGAGAAAACAGAGTAACTTTAAAAATTTCATAAAATATGTCCTTTTTACTTTTATGGATGGTAACCGAAACGATGCGATTATTCGTAAAGGTAACGCTATTTTAGATTATTTCGGTAACGGTATTTTAAGGGTAACGCTATTTCATTTATTTCGGTATCGGTATTTTAAGGGTAACGGTATTTTGATTATTTCGGTAACGGTATTTTAAGGTTAGCGATATTTCCGTTATTTCGGTCACGGTATTTTAAGGATAACGGTAGTCAGTTATGTCGATGCATCCCGCATTTTTTTTTACAAAAAACAAACGAGATGAAAAACAAAATCAATTTACCAACTTAAAGTTCGAAAAATACTCAATACCCAGCAATTACCAAAAGCAGAAAATTAAAAATAACGGTAACGCTATTTTAGGGGTAACGGTACTTCATTTATATCGGTAACGGTATTTTAAGGGTATCGATAATTCATTTATTTCGGTATCGGTATTTTAAGGATAACGGTATTTCAGTTATTTCGGTAACGGTATTTTAAGGATAACGGTTTTTCGGTTATTTTGGTAACGGTATTTTAGGGGTAACGGTAGTGAGTTAAAAGGGTTTTGAATCTATAACGGTATTTTAGCGGTATTGCCTGCCAACCCTGATAAAAAGTGTTTGTTTTTAAATTGTATTTTTGTGTTTTATATTTTTACCCCTAAATTCATAAACGCTTTGTAAAATTATAGGAGGTTTATTAAACAGATTTTGTATGAAAATGACGTTTTGTAAACCTGCTATAACTTTACAACGCATTTATGAATTTAGGGGTTAGTTTTTATACAATTTGTGTGGTGAACATTTTAGTCGTATATGTCGACCCTATTGATAGCAACTGACATCGAGATTTCTTCACATTTTTACAATCCGACAACCCCGTGATTTTCAAACCAATTTAAACTTTATTATTATATATATTATTATTATTATTATATTTTTATTATATATATATTATATATAATATATATTATATTTAGGGTTTTTCTTTTCCCGGACTTTTTCATTTCCCGGGACAGCGGGATTTTTTTCAGAATTTCCCGGGATCCCGGGAATTCCCGCTCGTTAGAAAATATTTAAATTCGACATATGTTGTACTTTAATAACTCGATTTCTGTTAAAACACCGTCCGATAAAGTTCACCTTTTGGTTGTACCCAGAGAAAATGTGCTTAATATATTCTAAAAGGATGGTTAAATATAAAGTATCCATGTCTTCCACTTTTTCTAGATCAATTCGTTTTACAATCTAAATCGTGAATTAATATTTAAATAATATACATATTTATATGGAAGGCCGTTTTAGTTTTAAAAAACTCTTAGAAATATATTAACTAAATATTAATTGGCGGTTTAAACGGTTTAAACTTTTTCTATATCAATTCGTTTTGATATAGAAAAAGTGAAAGACACGAGTATTTTATTTTCATCCATTTTTTTCAGGATATATTGGAATAGTTAATGAGTGCGAACTTATGTACATATGTCGGACCAGTTTTATAATCAGAACTCAGATCGATTTGTTGCTTAAATATTTCTTAAATATGAAATCCAAAAATTTATAGTATGTTTTATTTTAGGCAAATTCGCCTAAATCGTTTCATAAAAATAGACACTAAAACATTATTTAATAGTTTCTTAACTTTAATTAGTTTTCTTTAATAGACATTTTTTATGCCACAGCTACTTAAAAAAAAATTTTAGAATTTTCACATAAAATGCGATTAAGTTATATCTGTATAAATATACTGTTTCATCCGAAAAATGGCCCGATGTAATTGTATGAGTTGTTTATCAGTTTTTATCTAATTGTATTAGTTTAGATCTCACCTAATAAAATTATACATTAGTCAGATGAAATTATATCCAATTTTTGACCTGATACAATTTTACCAGTTTATATCTAATGGTATCTGTTTAGATCGTATTTGGTACAATTTTATATAATTAAAATATATTTGTATCCGACATTTGCGTTATATAATTGTATCAAAGTTTTAAAGCAGATATAATTGCAAAGCTCAAAATTCAGATATAACTATATAACTTTGTATAGAAATGTATCTATTTGGATCTAAACTAACACCATGCGACATAAACCCATAAAAATGTATCAGGTAAAAAATCAGATAAAATTTCATCTGCTTAATATATAATCTAAACAGTTAAGATCTAAACTGATACAATTAGATAAAAAGTGATAACCAACTGACACAATTATATCGGGCCATTTTTCGGATGAAATGGTGTATGAATCACATTAATTTATATATTACCATATAAAGCTCCATATTAATTTTTTTTAATAGGGATATAAAAAATCCAAAATAATTTGAAAGAGCATCTAATGGATAATTTTGAAAACAAATAATATTTAAAAAATACAATTGAAATAATGGAATAGCAATTGAGCTTTAAATGAAATTATGTTAAGTTAAAGAAACTCAAAATACTTATGTCAATTGAAAATACGAAAATATTACCAATTTTTTAATTTTAATGCCTAGTTTTTTGGAGGTATTTGGAACTGAAATAATGATGTTGGAATATTGTATAAGGCTGGTTTACACTATAAATTTTTCGGTACGAATTTACTACAGTATACATGCAAAACTTATAGGCAATGTTACAAAGTCTTTCCGAAAATCTTATAGTGTAAATCAGCCTATACAAATATTGCTTTATTTGAACAAAGATCATCATTTTAAAGAAAAAAGTTTTTTCCGAAATATGTGCAAGTATTTTTGTTGGTAAACTTGGTAATGGCGGATAAAATTTTTTTCGGTTTAACTAAACCAAATTCAACTGCCATCCGAAAACAATTTGGCCTAATTCAGTTTATTAATTTTTAAATCGTATTTTTTTAATTTTAAATATATTTTGTTTAAATTAGTTTAAAAAATCAATGCTTTAAATTTAAATAAAGCTTCCAAAATTGCATTAATACTAGCTAAAACTTCTGTAAAAGAATAAAAAAAAATCCCAGGAAATCCCGCACAAAATTTCCGGGATTGCGGGATCCGAAAAAGGACGGGATTCCCGGGAATTCCCGGGACATAAACCCTAATTATATTATATACACTCTAAAAAATGTTTGTAAATTTACTACCATAAAATGGGTAAAATTTTGTTTAATTTTACGAAAATTCGGTAAATATAAACAAAAAATGCGTAAACTTTTTTCATACACACTTCCATAGACAATAATACACACACAAAGTATTTTTAGACATGTGTTTATAAATAAACACATTGTGCCTAAAATCACTAGTGTTTTGTTAAATAAAATTTTTACGCACAAAGTTGGTAAATATACTATCCTATAATAGTAATAAATACTCTGACATTTCAAATTGAAAAAAATTTTAAAAAAATTATAAATTATAAAATGAAAAAGCGAAAACGGATTATTTTTTATGAATTACAACATTTCCACAAACACATTAGAGTCTGGAAATAGCAACATAAGCATGAAATTGTTTTTGGTGGTAGTCTACGAGTAAACTTCATTTCAAAATTGAAAACGCCGTAAGAGAGATACGGCCTACGCAGGAACAACTGGGTGCAATGACTCCTGCTCAACAAAATGCCTTCTTTGCAAGGGAGGCAGTCAACCAACAACCGTCAACAAAGAATACGCCGTAAGAGAGATACGGCCTAGGCAAAACAACTCGGTGCAATGACTCCTGCTCAACAAAGTCAGTATTCATTGAGTACTGTCTAACTTGCAAAGAAAGCATTTTCTTGATCAGGAGTCATTGCACTCAGTTGTTCCTGTGTAGGCCATATCTCTGCGTTTTTTCCCGTTATTGTTGACGGTTACTGCCTCCCTTTCAAAGAAGGCATTTTGTTTAGAGTCATTGCACCCATTCAATAGTTATAACAAATTTTTATATGAATTTTATACAAATGCCTTAAGATCCCAAAACGATTAATTTGGACATAAACGATTATGAGAGAATGACTTGGATATTATTATTGATAAAAATTCGTACTAAAAATTAATTTGTTATTTTATTTTAAAAAAAATTTTGGATGGTGCTTAAAGTTAGCACAACTGTTGTAAATGTACGCATTTTATTGGATTTTTACGCACTTTCTGTGGATTTTTGCGCATTTTAGTGGATTTTTACGCATTTTATGCGTACATTTACACGTGAAACGTGCTTTTTTGCACACAAATTTAGTAAATTAACACACTAATTTCAAAATTTCATTTAATTTTTACGCACTTTCAATGTAAAATTACAAATTATTTGTGCACCAACTTAAACACAATGTGCGTATTTTTTTCCAATTACGCATATAGAGTAGAGATGAGCGATACGGTGATTTTTGAATAACGCTGCTACCAGTGATCTTGATTTTCAAATCACCGTTCTTTTAAACAGTGACCGTGATCACGGGTTTGTAATAGAGATGGGCGATGCGGCGATTTTTCAGTAACATTGTTCTCAGTGAATGTGATTTGCAAATCGTTGTTCTTTTAAACTGTGATCGTGATCACGGTTTTTCTATGGAAAAGACTGCGATTTTCTGATAATAAACAAAATAATATTTATGGCGAGTTTTTAAGAAGTCAGTTAAACTTGGCTTAGTTAAACCGAAAACGAATTTTGTCAGCCATTTCAAAGTTTATTAACAAAAATTTGCCGGAAAATCTTTTTCTCGAGTATAATTTATTTCTTTATTGAAATAAAACAAAATAAACCACATTTTAAAAGCAGTATTCCAGTTACAAACTGCGTTGCACTAAGTTTAAAGATAATCCAATTCCTAAAAACTGGGCCTTAAAAGAAGAATAGTTGCGACAGGTAACAAAGACATGATAGAAGGAGACATTTTATTCAGAAGAGTGTGAAAGCAATTCACTGTTATTGAAAAAAAAAAACATGTATTACTGTGCACAATGAAGTTTGCAAGAAAGAATAGTACAAAAATATTAAAAGAACGACATTCCGAGTAACTGCGACTTGAAATATTTGATCACTGCCGTTACCAGTGATTTATCAATAACTGTGATTAAATCACCGGTATGAAAACATCGCTCATCTCTAATATAGAGTAAATTTACCCAATTTATAGTAGGAGTTCAGTTTCCTACTATAAGTTGGGTAAATTTCAACAGAATTTAATTAGAGTGTATAATATATATATTATATATAATATATATATAATATATATAGTATATATATATTATATATAATATATATATTATTATAATATATTATATTATTATATTTTAAGTTAAAACAAACAAAAGAATTTAGATATAAAACTAAGTTAACAGTTGTTAAGCTTTTCTAGTCGTGCGATTACAAAAACTCGATTTTATAAATTAAAATTGTGTGCTGGGTACATTTGTTTGTTTAAATTTCTTTATGTTTTATAAATAAATATGTCAAAATATTTTAAATTCAAATTTAATTCAAACAATTTGTGGTGTAGATGTCTGGAAGGTCGGCATTGACAAAATTACAACTTTTGAGGGTCGTGGTTCAAATCTCTATTACAGTCCAAAATTTTTTTTTACTTTTTATATAACTATATACATATATATATTTTTTTTACTTTTATTAGGTAAACTACGTTTTTGATACTAAAAAGAATAAAAAATTGGATGTAAAGTTAATATCGAGAAATTTCTATATTTAGACTTAAAATAGATGGGCGGAGCATATAATAAGTTAAGAAATAACGAAGAGATAACGTCTCGAAATCGGTAAAATTTTCGATTTAAAAATGTGTTCGAGAAACCTTAAAATGACGACTCTATTTGATATCGATTTCTATTCATTTGTTCGAAAAAACTTCGATAAGGATTCGAAAAAATTAACCGCCTCGAAACTTTACATGCTGGGTACAAATAGGGTTGCCATCCGTCCTCTTTTTCCCGGACAGCGTCCTCTTTTTTAGGGCGTCCAGGGCAGTCCTCCTTCTTTTTCAATAAGTGTCCGGGGTTGTCCTACTTTTTGCACTTTTCTCGATAACTTTTTTTTGTTGCTTCCAAACTTTTGAATTGTTAGCATCGCTGTTTTGTAACTGTTATTTCAATTGACTTGGCATCACTTACTTTGATTGCCAAATTTGAAGCTTATCAGCAGTGACCCAATTGTTGCATTTAAAAAAAATAACATTGCTTTTAATGATGAAAATTAATTTAATGTGTTACTTATTCTGAAAAATTATGTAAAAAACTTAATTCAATAAACACGGCTGATAACAAGTTTTGGTGCGATTTTTTTTTATTAAAAATTATGTTTGCTATGAAATGAAAAATCTTGTTGATTTCTATTTTTTCTTACCAGCGCATAATGCCAACGTAGAACGCATATTTTCTTTAATCAAGGTGCAGTGGACGCCAAAAAGAAACAAATTGAATCCAGAAACTATTTCTGATATTATTAGAGTCAAATATAATTTTGATATGAATTGTCAAGAGTTTTATGAATATTTGAAGAAAAGCGACAGTAAAATATTGATTCAAATTGGAAGCGTTGAAAAATATTAATGAAACTTGATAATTCGTATCAAGAAATTATATAAATGTATATTCCAGAAAGTATATGCAATGAATTTGTTAATCGTTGTTTTTTTTTTTTATTCAGGTACTGTTATGTAATTTTAAGTTCAGAATGATTTTTTTTATCTTTTATGTGAAGTTTTTTTAATCAAAACTGAATCCAGAAACTATTTCTGGTTCTATTTCTGATATTATTCGAGTGAAATAAAATTTTGATCTGAATTGTCGAGAGTTTTCTGAATATTTGAAGAAATGCGACAATAATATATTGAAATCGGAAGCATTAAAAAACATTCCTGGAACTCTTTACAATTCGTATCAAGAAATTATAGAAATGTACATATATTTCTGAAAATGTATGCAATGAATCGGTTAATCGTTAATCGTTTTCCTTTTATTTATGTACCACCAATTTAAAGTTCAGAATGAATTTTTGGTTTTTGGTGATTTTTTTAGTGGGAATAGAAATTGTTTTATTTATAAAATAAATTTTTATTAATTGAAAGTT
The DNA here is from genome assembly GCA_949987735.1 of Leucophora obtusa. Taxonomy (NCBI): domain Eukaryota; kingdom Metazoa; phylum Arthropoda; class Insecta; order Diptera; family Anthomyiidae; genus Leucophora; species Leucophora obtusa. The sequence goes on from OX465295.1 coordinate 248,229,960, forward strand.
ATTAATTTGGTTCGAGGCCAATTTCCTTATTATGAATTAACGTAATAATTACTTTTTTCCCCAAAAACTGCTATATTCTTTATCAGGATACTCTCCTAACTATTTGTTCACAGAGTTTTTGCTTTCAAAATCCTCTACACTTTCAATTTTATTTGTATATTTTATCGCGTTTTTGATTTTTGTAAAATTAATTTATTAAAAAAATTGTCCTCTTTTTGAAGACAAATGTCCTCCTTTTTTAAAGTTGACGTCCTCTTTTTCTCAAAATGGAAATGGCAACCCTAGGTACAAACCAACGAAATCAATTACCTGTTGTAGTATAGGGATTAAACCAAAAAACTAGAATTTTCTGAATTCTTACAAAATTCAGGAAACATCCTTCTATTGATTTCAAATACGTAAAAAATTTAACCAAAACTGCTGAAAAACAGGGGTTTCAATGAAATCTAAAATTCGAAAAATCTCGGAAACTGCTCGCCCCATTCAAGTTTTTCTGCCAATTTGTTTGACGCGTCAATATTACAAACATAAGATGTATTGCCAGTGCAGGAATTTAAAAAAATATAAATTTCGCTAATAGTGTTATGAAATAAGGAACATTTTAGTATTATTTAATGTTTTTAACAAAAAAAAAGTACAAAAATAAGTACACAGGGTAAAAGTACATTTGCGTACTGCAGAAAACAGTACGTCTGGTAAGACTAATCTTTACACATATCGATCAGTAAATAATTTTGTTTTCAATTTATAATTAAATACGGTTAATACAGTTATATGCAGTGTTGCCAGAACTTGGTTACCAAAAATAGCTAAATTTCTGGGAAAAAATGGCTAAAATAAAGCTAAAAATGGCTGAACAATTTTTAAGATAAATCTCCCGATTTTCTTTAAAAATTTATTAAACACAGTGAAACCTGTCATTTAACAGATAATTTTTGAGCAGAGACTCTTTATATGAAAATTATGGAGTTAAAAATTACCTAATTAGTCAAATGCGGGCACTTAAAAACGCACTTTTTGTAGTTTTGAAGAATTTTAGACCTCTCAATAGCGAAGACTTTTTATGATTTCTGCCATTGAATCTACAAAATGAAAATTAAAAAAAAAATCCACTGCCATTAGAAAATGTGAGTGTGAGTTAGAAGAATTAATAAAACTTACAAAAAAACATGAAATAAACTTAATTCAGGGAGATTTTAATGCAAAAATAGGCCGAGAAAAAGTATATGGAATCGCTGGATCATTTTGACTTGGGGTAAGAAATGAAAGAGGAGATAGACTTATTCAATTCTGTCAAGAATATAGTATGAAAATAACGAACACATGGTTTAGTCTACCACCTAGAAGGCTCTACTCATGGAAATCTCCACAAGACAATATCACAAACATTGTTAGAAACCAAATAGATTTTATACTTATAAACCAACGATTTGGATCATCAATTAAGAGAGTTTCTACTTATCCCGGAGCAGACGTTCCTTCAGACCACAATCTTTTATTAGGTAGACTTTCTGTTAAAATTGCAGTTATTAAAAAAAGTAAACCAAAACAGGTTTTAACTACAGAAAAGCTAAAAGATCTTCACACCAAAGATCTAATTTCCCTTGAAGTTAATAATCAGATTAGAGAATTAGGTACAACATATTGACGCAGTCACAACATGGAGTTCTGTAAAAGAAACTCTGACTGAAACATCACAAAGAATTTTAGGATATCGAAAAAATCAATCCAAAAATAAATGGATGACTGAGGAGATACTTCGAATGATGGATGAACGTCGCAAATATAAAAATATTGACGTTGTGAAATATCGGCAAATACACACGGAAATTCGTAGAAAAATACGCAACACAAAAATTTAATGGCTGAACAGTGAATGTGATGAAATTGAAAAGTTGCAAAGAATACATAATGATTTCAATCTCCACAAAAAGCTAAAAGAAGTTGCTGGATTATACCGAAAGACAACACCTCTCCTTACTAATGATAATAATGATATTGTTTTTGAGACGGCTGAAAGAAATCTATTTGGGAAGAATGCATACAAAACCTCTTTAAAGATAACTCTAGGTCACTATACACCCAAGCAGAATCCCATAACCTAACTGGGATGCCCATAACAAAGGATGAGGTAGAAAAAGCTATAAAATCATCAAAGAACAACAAGTCACCAGGTCCTGATGAAATACACTGTGAAATTTTAAAGTTAATTGATGACGAAAACATCAAAATATTAAATTGTTTAATACGATTTATGACACTGGCCAATATCCTTATGATTGCCTGAAGTCCCATATAATAAAATGCGAAATTGCAATGGGCGAGTCCCAATTTGGCTTTAGAGAAGCAATGGGAATACGTGAAGCCTTGTTCTGCATACACGTCTTGGGCCAAAACTGCCGAGATGTTCATAAGGACATTTTCATGTGTTTCATAGACTATGAAAAGGCGTTTGACACGGTGCAACATGACAAACTAATCGCCATTCTACAAACAATGGATATAGATGAAAAAGAGATACAACCCAGGTGAAAATGTTCATATATGTTCATATATTGTCATATATGGTTTCATGTATGAGCATATATGGTTTAATGTATGATCATACATGAACATATATGTTATGTATGGAAGCATATATGGGTAAATACATTCAAATGTATGAATCCATATATGATAATATACTGCATTTATTGGTCCATATATTGGTTCATATATTCCATATATCTTCATATATGAATTCATATATTATTCCATATATGGGTAATGTTTTAAGTTTTTTAGTCATGGGGGTAATTACGTGAGCGGATTCAAAAAATATTGAAATACAATACATTTGATAATTTCTTAAATACAATTGGCAACTTCTAAAATACAATTGCCAGTTTCTGAAATATAATTGATTATTTGTAAAATACATTTGATAATTTCTGAAATGCAATTGCGAATTTCTGAAATACAATTAATAAATTTCTGAAATATAATTTTCAGTTTCTGAAATACAATTCATAATTTCTGAAATACAATTTGTAGTTTCTGATATACAATTGATATATATGAAAATCAATTGATAATTTCTGAAAAGCAATTATAAAACTGGAAATAAATTTATTATTTCTGAAATACAATTGGTAAATCTGAAAAACAATTCATAACTTCTACAATACAATTGATGAAACTGAAATTCAATTGATTATTTCTGAAATACAATTGATAAATATGAAAAACAATTGATAACTTCTGAAATAAAATGATAAATTTTTAAATACAATTGAAAATGTTGCAGTAAGATAAAAACAACAAAAATAAAACTGCTAAATTTAGAAAATCTGCAGAAAATTTTGCAAAATATTAGAAAACTAAAAATGGCTAAAACAAACTGTTGTATCTAAAAAAAATTTTTGTTAAATTTTGTTCAATGCAAATAGCAGTTTATAAAATCAACAGAAATATTTGCTAAAAAAGTTAAACTGCTGATTTCAGAAGGCTAGATTTGTATTTCCATTAAAAACAAAAAACGAAAAAAGAACTTTGAAAATTTTAAATTTTATGTGATGTTTTTTGTCTACTATGTACTACAATTTAATTTTATTTTCTAATCATTGAAATTAAGCTCAATTATAACTCAAATTCTGTAAATATATTAAACAGTTTTATTTTTGCTGTTCCTATCTTATTTATATTTAGCAAAAATACTCTGCTAATCCAGCAGTTTTTCATTTTGAACTAATTTTTAGTAGCTTTAACTAAAATGTGTACACACTTTTTTCTATTAGTGTATAAACAATCATTAAATTATCAAAAAACAGTCAAAAAATAATTTATAAACTTGAAGTAAAATGTTTATGTTTCATAATTTCTCAATTTCATTCAAATGTACAAATTCATCAGTAAGAATTATAATATTTACATTTAATTTGAATAAAAAAAGCAATATTTTTGTTAAAAAATAAAAAAAAAATTTATATGAACATTCATATATCTCCATATATGGCCATATACCCTCAAATTTCGGATCCGAACCCATATATGAACACATATATGTTGCCATATATGACCATATATGAACATTTTCATCTGGGAATGTATAAAAAATCTGTATTGGCATCAAACCGCCGAAGTGAAAATTGGTAACGCCGTTACGGAACAAATTAACATATACAGAGGCGTCAGACAAGGGTGCATCCTCTCACCTCTATTATTTAATATATATTCAGAGCGTATATTCCAGGAAGCTCTCAATAATATTAACGAGGGTGTAAATGGCGTTAATATTAACAACATAAGATATGCTGATGATACTACTCTCTTAGCAGATAGTTTGGATGGCCTACAATCATTGGTAAATGTGGCAACTTACGCTAGCAGTATATATGGGCTTAAAATAGATGTAAAGAAAACTTAATACACACAAAAAAAATACTGGAGGGTATATTACCTTGGATGGCATAGGTAGCCTATTTTACAATGAAATTTAAAAGGATAGTTTTATTACCTATGCCAACATGTAATTATTCTACCTACTGGCAATGTTAATTCAACTAATGGAAGTAGGTAACCCTTCCAACAATTGTTCGAAATGTCCATTGTACAACTACCCAGGTAGAATTATTAGATAAAGTTGTCATTTGTGTCATAATTTTATTTCCTACAATGTCAAACGAAAAACAAAAAGAAAACAAAAACAAATACAAAAATAAATATAAAATCCAAATAAACATTTTACAAATTTTACAATATTTTCATCAAATGTATAATTGCACACACAACACTTTAGGTGTGTTTCTTTACTTTTTGGGTAAAGTTCGGTAAAATGAGAGTAAGCACAAAATCCTCTCACAAAATGACAAAATTACCCAATAGTACGGGAACACAAAAAACCACTTTTCTAGCCCAAAATCTTATTTCAAAGAATAATGTGAAACAGTGATGGGACTTGAAAAAATTTGTTTTGTGCCAAGTGTGTGACTAAAATGTGCCCGTGTTTTCAACTTTAATTTCATTTCGTGTAATTCAACTTTAATTTCATTTCGTAATCGCATTCTTATGGAATTAATTCTATTTTGAATGAATTCTAACCTAATGAATTAAAATTTTCTTGAATTCATTCAATTAAAATGATAAATGGAAATTCATTGGATTCTTACTTATAGTCTTGAAACAAAACAAACGTGAAACAAAAACAAATTTTATTTGTTGTTTTTGTTTTCAATGTAATTCGTTTCATGTTCGCACAAATCCATGGCTAGTCAAGACTATACTTTATTAAAGATTTGGGAATGCAGCCAATGAATGAATTCTTGAGGAATGTTTACATAGAAACATTTTCTAAAACTGAATTAAATTTATAATGAATTAAACTTAAATTAATTCTTTCGAAACTCTGAGCTAAATTTAAATCATTTGAATTTTTAAAATTCTATGGGTTATTTGGTAATATCTTCGATGACATTTTTAGTTTTGCTTTGTTTGAAAATGCATTTTAATACGAATAAATGCTCAGAAACTAAAAATTCAAGAATTTTTAAAGAACCGTTATTTTTTAAATCCATTTTCTATTAAATTTTGTAGATAACGAAAATGTGCCAAAATAGTATCGGTACCAATCAATCTTAGATTGTGCCACAAATCGCATCACTGATGTGAAAATGCGTATAATTTCAGTTTGCAAATTGGCACAAATACCCATATTTATTCGTATTTGAAAGTTATTTTTGATTTTATTCAATTAATTCTTATAAAAAAACAACTTTCTTTTGATTATTTCTTTATTTAATTAAAATTTAAAATCTATTTTCACAATTGTTTTTTGTTTATATTTACATCAGCTGTTTTACCAAAGTTTACCCGAAGAAAAAGTCTGGGTAAATTTTGGTAAAAAGAGAAACACTAATACACTTGCATTAGCGCTCTCATTTACCCAATTTTCGAGTACGGGAACGCGTTTGGGTAAATTTCGGTAACTTTGGGTAAATTTCGGTAACATTGGGAACGTACGGGAACGCACTTTTTGTTTTCATTTTTAATATTTTTTTAAAAAAATTTCTTTTAAAGTTTAACTTTTTTTTAAATAAAATTCAAAAATAATTTTTCTTCGTTTGTTTTGATTTATTTATTTGTTTTTTTTTTTATTTGACATTGCAGGGTTAACTCAATTCAAAATATATTTTCTAATAATTCCACCTTTATGCACTGATAGAATTTTGTGCATAGTATTAATGAATTTGTTCATTAATCCAATGATTTTTTTCATTGAAAAGTCCCTAAATAACGCGTTCATTAGATCAATGAAACATATTCATTAAATTAAAACTAATTGAAAAAAATAAATTTATTTGTACATATATTTCTTTTTCGTTTTTATAACGTTTTTGACATCTCCCTGAAGTCGACTTGAACCCGCAATCACCAGAATGTAAACATTATCGCGTTACCGATTGATCTAAATAGCCAAAACAAAATGATGTCATTATTTGGACTTTTATATTTAAATAATTTCAGTTTGCAACCCTAGCGTTCATTATTGGAACATATATCTATTTTAGTAATTAGCAAATTCAAAACCCTTATAAAAATTATAGCAAATCTTACGGGTTAGTTGAAAATATATAATGAAAATATTCATTAAATTAATGAATTTTTCATTAACTCAATGAAATTTTTTCATTAAATCAGTGAATTCAGATTAATGAAATCGATTCATTAATAGTATGAACGAAAATTCTATCAGTGTGGTTACGCCATGGAAATGTCAATGTATAAATTAATTTTCTATTTTTTGTTTTTAATTTAATTTTTTGATATACACGGAAAAAATAAAAAGTGTATAATTATCGAAGTACTTAGGTAAAATACAACTTCAAAAGTATATTTTGTAAGTCAGTAGAAAAAGTTGTTGTTTACCGAAGTACTTCGGCAATTATCCACTTTTTATTTTTTGCGTGTACAATCAAATATATTTTTTTATTATTAAATGTTGGATTGAGTTTGACTGGTAAGAACCATAAAATTTAAAGGCATTTAAGTGAAATGTTAAAGTCTTGGAGACAATATTCCTCTGCGAATATTTCTTTCATAATAAGTTTCGGATGGTGTTTTCAAGTATGTTAAAGGTAATGTTCCAGTTCATAATACATGGATTACCGTATTTATTGACTGTAATTTAAATAAGTTTTCCCTACAGATAAGATTTCCGTTGTGCCATGGCGAAAAATTGAAAATCACCAAATTAAAACGTATTACTAGTAATGTGACCATTGCTAAATTTGATTTCCGCTGCTTATACCGCATAAGTTCTTACTTAAGCCTCAGGTTTAACGGTTTTTAGCAGGAAAAACTCCTTGGAATCTGTACAAAATATGATGAGAATCTGAGCGTTTTTATAAAACTTTTTAAAGAATCTTTAGACTCTGAAGGTTTTTCTGCAGCAAAATATCGTCAGAGTCCGAAGATTCTAACTGCTTTCCTATTAACAAATTATTCATATCCGATAGTATTTCAATAGGAAAAGTCTACATAGACTGAGGTGTTTTCTATAGGGCAAAATTCTTATAATCCTGGGAAACATTTCTATAGGAGAAATCTAAGGGGTTTTTCAAAGGAAAAAGCTTTATGATTCTGTGGGGTTCTCCGACGGAATAATCCTCAAACAATGACTGCATTTCTACAGGAAAAAGTCCTCATATGTATATAGTGTTTTTTATGCGAAAAAGTCCTTAGAATCTGCCAACTTTTTATTGGAACAAGTTGGGAAATTTTCTAAAGAAATGAGGATTTCTGTATAGAAAAAGTCCCCTAAATCAGAGTTTTTCTACAGGAATAATCCTAAAAATATTTTTTAATACAAATTTGTCCCCAGAAAAAATCTGAAGAGTTTTCTAATCACTCAAAAAAATTGGTCTCTAGAATCTACTGAAAAAAACCATTAAAAATAACTAGCAATGTCTTAAAATTTACTGACAAATTTTTACTACAAACATTTTAAAACAACTGACAAAATGGGTACAAATTGCTGCTTTTCACTCTTAATTGTTTTGGTATTAAGAAGTATATTTTAATAAAAAAAAAAAACAATTTTTTTTCTTTCGATTACAAAAATATGTGTAGTAACTTCAGCCTACTTAAAATTTGATGCAAAAATTCCAAACGGTTCTCCAATTATTATTCTTTTATGCAAGTTTCTGACCATTATTTGCAAATTAGGAATATATCAATAATAACAAATATAAAATAAACAATAATTTTTAAAATTCAACGGAATTCAAGGAAATTTTTTATTTTTTTTAATAACTAACAAAAAGTAACTGTTTACTGTAAAAATACTGTTTTGGTAGTTGGTTATTGTGATATTAAAAATAACTGCTTTAATTAACTCTTATAAAATTACCGAAATATTCTTAAAACCGATGGTAGAGAATTTCTTAAACATTTCGGTCAAAATCTTTTATTTCGTACATTGTTTAATTTTTTTTGTATTTGTTTTTTATTTTTTATATACATTGATTACTTTTATGGCTTATAAAAATCCATCAATACCTGCCTCATATAAAGTGCCTTCGCCCACCATCGAGAAATCGTCATTGGATTTTCTTTAAACACTGCGTGCAATTCTTGCAACTTTGGATCTAGTTTTTTTCTTTTTGTTCTGCTGTATAATGCGAAATAAGATTTATAATAAAGACAATGGGTCATATGAATAAAACTTAGCAATTACTTCGAAGTAATTACTTTAGGCTTAGGAATGGCTTTTAACTCCAAATTTACCAATTGGCTGGTGGAACAGCATGAAATGTAAACGAAAATTAAAAAATTAAATTTCTAGTCTACTCCCAAGCAGATTAGTTTTGTGAAGTAATTGCTTAAAAAACCCTGTATTTCCCCTATTAGTAATATCTATTTTTTATTCATATGAGCCAATGATAAATAATGCCCCTAAAAAATTTTGTGTACAAATTTAATGCATAGAATATTACTTTGTGACTAAAATATATTTTACAAAAAAACATGTGGAAATTTTATTTCTTTGAATTTTTATTGATATTTTCTGAGCATAGACTGAAGAGTATGCTCTATCCAAATAAGATATAAAAAGAATTCGAAAACAAAATTTTTCCTAGAGTCGATACCCCCCTTAAAAAATTGCAAAATAATGGCGGGACGCCGAAAAAGATGTTTAGATACAAAAATTTAATTAAAAATCTTAATCAGCGATTTACATTCTGTAAATAAATATATTGAGTCCTTTTTGCAAATTTTCTTCGCGATTTGTTTTTCTTTTTGCAACTAGCCAACCTTCTTTGTTGTACGAAATGGGTATTATAGTCCCTAAGATTATAAATTAAAAAACAGAACTTACAAAATTGCAAAATAATAGCGGATCGCGAAAAAAGGCTCTAAGGAATTGAAGTAAATTAGTATTAATAAATTTTTTTCATTAATACAATGAATTTTTCATTGAAAAGTCCCCAAAGAACGGTTTCATTGGATTAAAGAAACATGTTTCATTAAATCAATTTTAATGAATGGATTCATTTATCTAATGAAAATTTCATAGAATATATGAATTTTTATTCATTAATTTTAAGATAAACTAAAAAAATAAATGAATTTTAACCATGGATGGTAACCGAAACGATGCGGTTATCTGTAAGGGTAAAACTATTTTAAATTATTTCGGTAACGACATTTTAAGGGTAACGATATTTTATTTATTTCGGTATCCGTATTTTAAGGTTAGCGGTATTTTATTTATTTAGGAAACGGTATTTTAAGGATATCGATATTTCAGTAACGTTATTTTAAGGTTAACGGTTTTCAGTTTATATACCGCAAACTTTTTTACAAAAAGAAGAGAAACAGAACCAATTTATCAACTTAATGTACCAAAAATACTCAATAACCACGTGCAATTACCAAAAGCAGAAAATTAAAAATAACGGTATTTTAGGGATAACGGTATTTAATTTATTTCGGTAACTGTATTTTAAGGGTATCGATATTTCATTTATTTTGGTATCGATATTTTAGGTAAAACGGTAGTTCAATTATTTCGGTAACGGCATTTTAAGGGTAACGGTTTTTCGATTATTTCGGTAATGGTATTTTTGCTAACAGTAGTCAGTTGAAAAGGTTTTGAATTGATAACGGTATTTTAGCGGTATTGCCTGCCAACCCTGAATTTAACCCTTTACAACTTTTATCAAAACGGTAGTTCAGTTATTTCGGTAATGGTATTTTAGGGCTAACAGTGGTCAGTTGAAAAGGTTTTGCCTGCCAACCCTGACTTTAACCCTTTACAACTTTTATCGTATAAAGGTTAAAAGCAAAAGTTGATTTAAGATGCAATTATGTGTAAACAAACCATACCATTATGTAAGGACTGAAAAAAAAACTGGAATCAGCTCGTAATGGGTTAGTAAATATGTCATGCTAAAGCCATTTCAATTACCTTTGGTGCTCATATTGTCATATTGAACCGATAATATATAGCGGAGATACGGCCATGTTTTAACTTTGACCCGAAATAGGGGTTTCCGACAAAAAAAATTTCCTATTCAGCCCAAAAAGTACTATCTGGGGAAAAAATCGTGGCTTTGCCCCTAAACTTTACCCCAAAAACAACTCATATATAGGGAAAAACAAAAAGAGGTAAAATTGTACTTGAAATCAATTTTATAAGTTAAATTTTTTCTTTATGAAATTTTCATTAATTTAATGAATTTTTTTTATGAAATTTTGAAAAAATAAAAAAAAAATCTATGAAAAAGTTCATAACAATTGGAATTTTCATTCAGTTAATGAATTTTTTCATTAAATCAATGAATCCATTGAAATGAAATCGATTCATAAATGATATGAACGAAAATTCTATCAGTGTAGGTCCAGCGTATAGTATGAAGACATTTTTTACTAATATACTTTACCAAGGGTGGGCACGGATTTGTCACCGAGGGCCATATTGTGGTTTTTCATAAATTATACAGAGCCGCACCATAGAATAAAAAAAAAATAAAACTACAAATCTTGAAGTAAAACGAAAGCGGAAAGAACAAATGTTTTATTTTTTTTTATTTTTGTAAAACAAAAAAACCGTTATAAAATCCATCTATTTCAAAACTGATTCCTCAAGAACTCGCTGCAAACTCAACCTTTTAAAATTCTATTTTGGTATTTTTGGATTACAATACAATGAATTAAACATTATTGGCACACTTTTTTATAATTTTTGCACTGATCGGCGGTGTCGCGAAATCGTTCAACAAAAATTTTAAAACTCAACGAGTTATAAGATACCGAATATTATTCCGACAATAATAGCATGTATAAAAATTCATAGCCTCTTGGATTCGAATATTACGTTGAGCACAGCAAAAAAAAATTCCGCCCTTTTAAAGGGCACTACACTAATAAAATTTTTGTTCATAGCATTAATGAATCGATTTCATTAAAATGGATTCATTGATTTAATGAAAAAATCATTAACTGAATGAAAATTCATTGTTGTTATGAATTTTTTCATTCGATTTTTTTTTAATTTTTCATAATTTCATAAAAAAAATTCATTAAATTAATGAAAATTTCATAAACAAAAAATTTAACTTATAAAATTGATTTCAGGTACAATTTTACCTCTTATATATGAGTTGTTTTGGGCTAAACAAAGAGACCTGCATCTCGGGAGTTATATCGGCATATCATATTTAAGGGAACAAGTTGATTTTTTCCCCAGATAGTACTTTTTGGTCTGAATAGGAAAAAAAGTTGTTTGTCGGAGACCCTTATTTCCGGTCAAAGTTAAAACATGGACTTGCCCGTATCTCCGCTATTTATTTTCGGATCATTTTTTATATATAAATATTTATATATAAAATATATATATGTAAGCTGTATTTTCGGTCATACCTATCAAAGTTAAGTATTTAAACGAAATCTACGTTAAACCGATTAACGTATAAAAAAATTATGAACAGTTAATATTTATAATAGTTTCGGTAGATTCGAACGTATGCCGGAAAAACTTTTAAGGAAGTAATGCGAAGAAGTTATGTTAGATGCGGAAATCTATAAACGTTGAGTTTTCGGCGTTGATATTTATCCACGTTGCAAGTTAACGTGCATACAATAAGTATTGTGTTAGTTTTTGTCTCAAACACATTTTCGTGTACTTTGAATTATTTTCTGAGTTAACGGATATAGTTAAGTAGAAAACACAGCTGTGTATACACTTGTGCTCACGAAATTAAGTCAATTCAGTTTTTTTTTTTAATTTTATTGTTGTTGCCTTTATTTTTAAAGATCAAAATAGTGGCTAAATTCGCCACGAAAGGCAAGGAGATGGTTCACAAAATTATGCAGAAATTTTAAGTGGGGGTGGCTGATCGGTTCTGTACAAACTGTATATTTTTGAATTCCTATAAAATTTCCTAAAGTCTTGCATTATTTTTATCTACAAATAGTCACCAGACTTAAAATTGCAGCACTTTAAACATGACCAAATTTTTCTTTGTTTTTAGCGATTTTAAAAGAAAGTTAACAACACTGGAATTTTAACATGAAATGCTTTTTACTATAACGTAAAAAAAATCTTGAGTGATTTGTTATATTGTGGTAAGAAAAGCATAAAAATATTCACTTTAAAATTTCAGTGCTGTTAACTTTATTAAAAATCGCTAAAAACAAGGAAAAATTTGGTCATGTTTAAAGTGCTGCAATTTTAAGTCTGGCGACTATTTGTAGATAAAAATAATGCAAGACTTAAGGAAATTTTATAGGAATTTAAAAAATATACCGATTGTACAGAACCGATCAGTATTGCCTAAATTTTACTATGTAATTTGATAAAAGGTTGATATCGCTAATTTTTCGTTAAAAGCCACGCCCACTTAAAATAAGTGACAAAATGAAAAAAACAAACATAGCGTTAAAATTCTGTATAAGTTTCTGAACCATTTCCTTGCCTTTCGTGGCGAATTTAGCCACTATTTTGATCTTTAAAAATAAAGGCAACAACAATAAAATTAAAAAAAAAATTGAATTGACTTAATTTCGTGAGCACAATTGTATATAAAATAAGAAGAATAATAAAGTTTTCTTCTGTTTGTCTAACCCAGCAAAATAAGTATTTTAATTTACGTAGTGAAGAAATAAAAAACGCGATAAAATTTTTATTTAGTTGTTGCTTTGCGCGTTATTTTAAAATTTCATTGCGCATTTTATTTGATTTGTAGACATTACACACATAAAAAGGGGGAATATTGTCTAATTCCTATGTAATTATACAATTACATAAGTTCCAAGTTAGTTTTATTATGCTGCCTACACACGAAAGAACATTCGTCAGAACATGTGTTTCATTCTTGTTTACATTTTTAAATAGACGATGCCACACACAACAAAACCTCAAACGAAACATCAGTTCTGTTTGTTTGTCGAACTAATCACATCAAATATGCGCGGAAGAAACTCAAATTTAATAATTTGTTAATTTTGTATATGCTGCTGTTTTTTTAGTTTTATTTTTATAGCTTTCACATTTTATGTCCCATAATTCCCCAGCAAAATATTGGTATTGACACCTCATTACTATCTGCATTACCAAAAATGATATATCATTACCTTTTGCATTATTTTATAATATAAAATTATGACTTCCTAATAACGGCCTATTTTATTCATTGTTTCTAAATATAAAATAATGACTTACTCGTATTAGTTTAAATAAGTACTTTTTACACAGTTAAATTTTTTTATTATATGTAAATATGTTTTATGTTTAAATTTTTATGACGAGTCCTAAAATTACACACTAGAGAAAACTTAGATTTTTCTGAATGTATTTCCTTAAGCTAATAGTATTTGCTTAACTCCTTATTTTTAAGAATCAAGTAAGCAATCGGATAACCACTTATAATTAAACTTTTTGTAAGCATGTGTGAAACCACTTATTATTCCAAATCTCATAACTACTTATTTCTCATTTTTTCGTAAGAGAGCGGGTAAGCGTGACTACTTATAAAAACGACCACGCCAAACAAAAATAATGAGTTTAGACGCCAAAAAATAAGTTGTGCGGAGCTATGAATTTCTATTATATAACCACTCATTTGGTAATGTAAGATTTTGCTGGGTCTCGAAAATTTTTAGATTTATTTATAAAATTAATCCAGTTTTCATTATTTGAAGAAAAATATTAATGAAATTATTTCATAAAAGTAAAGAATTTAATTCATTAAACACATGAAACTTTCATAATGTTTATCTTAAAATTAATGAAAAAAATGCATATATTCAATGAAATTTTCATTAGATCAATGAATCCATTCATTAAAATTGATTTAATGAAACATGTTTCATTAATCCAATGAAACCGTTCTTTGGGGACTTTTCAATGAAAAAATTCATTGTATTAATGAACAAATTCATATATTATAATGAATGTACAAAATTCTATCAGTGTATGCACTAAAAGCTTAATTTAAACAATGATTACAAACTTAAAGATTTATGTGCTAATTCATAAAAAAAATATATTTGGTCTTTGAAGCTTGCTATATTTAAAGTACCCATTTCGTTTAATAAATAGTTATTAGAAATCTTGATTCATAATCGTACTTTAACTATAAATTAATATTTTATACTTGCAACCAGTGTTGCCATTTCAGTGCTTTTCGGGTATATTTTGGTGCTTTTTTCCTTCCCGTACCCGGTGATTTTTTACAAATACCCGTTTAAAAAAAGCGGGTGTTAACAGTACTTTTTAAGATTTCTGGCAGTGCTTTTAGTGCTTTTTCTACAGATTATATTTTTGGTATTTGTCAAGGTTGGTTACCGTTATCGTTATAATACCGTTATCGCTAAAATACCGTTTCAAATTGAATACCGTTACCGTTACCGATACCTCTAAAAAAAATTCCAAATACCGTTATCGTTACCGATACCGTTATTTTAATGGGTAGTTACCGGTATTTATATTTCATATAAAAATTACAAATTATTTTATTTTTAATTTTATAATCTTGAGTTTTTTTTTACAAAAAAAAATTATAGATAATAATATTACTTATTAAAACTACCAGTATTGAATTTATAGCTTAAAATCTGTAATTTTAGTACTTAAAATTAAAAATATGCCATGTTTTTACTTGTTTCTAAATGTTTTTAACATAACTTTTAATACCTGTACGTACCGGTACTGCTGTTTCGATAACGGTATACCGTTACCGAAACAGTCTTAAATACCGTTACCTAAACAAATGAAATCCGATACCATTACCGTTATTCGTTTCGGTAACCAACCTTGGTATTTGTTCTCGTTTTTTCAATTTTTATAGAATTTTCTGTCAAAATTGAAAAAATAATACGAACTATACAAAAAATTCATTTTTTCACAATGTTCGTAGTACAATTTTAAATAGCAACTTCATTATATTTTAACTTCAAATTTTGAAATATTTGTTTGGTGCTTTTTTACCCCTTTCTTGGTATTTTTTTAACCTTTTTTACACGATTTCTCAAAGCAAAATGTGTCTTGACTTAAATTTTTAAAAAAATTAATATCGTCCTTTTTTACCCCAGTTTTGGTAATTTTTTACCTTTTTACCCGTTTTCACAATGCTCACGGTGCTATCCTGCCTTCAAGAGTTGGCAACACTGCTTGCAACACTAGCTGTGTTTGTGCGGCAAGCTATCAATGTTGGCTTTTGTCATTCCCATACAAATATGACATTAGCCAACATTTAGTGTTAACTCTTAACGTTACTAATGTCAAATTTGTATGGGAATGACAAAAGCCAACGTTGATAGCTTACCGCACAAACACAGCTACTATTGTTTAATTTCTCTCTTCTACCAAATAAGTCGTAAGTGATGAACAAATTTAGTAAAGTAAAAATGTATTTTCTTAATTCAGAAAACTAATGATGTGCTAAGATAAATTTAAAAGCTATTAAAAACATTTTTTTTTATTTATAGAGCAAATCAATGTTAATGTGTATAAAAAATCAATTTTTTAGAACATATTATTCGAAGCATACAAAAAGTAATCGAATATCGAATAATGTTTTGGTAGTCTGTGCATCATTATGTTTTGTTTTTTTTTTTTAATTTTATTTTTGAATTTTTTTTTGAAAATTTTTTCGAAAAATGTTATTAGCTATCCAATTGTTGTAGCTTTTTTAAGTTTGATGGATGAAGGTTATTGGAATCCACACAGTTTATTTTGTAATGCCTTGAAATGAAATAATTAGGAATTAGATAGTGACCCCCTCACTCCAAACTTTATTGAAGGTTTAAAGTTAATGAGTACCAACTATAAACCTTTATTATGTTTTTCGTTGTTAATACTACATTTATATCTGAGCAAACACTACCTGGTTTTTGGCTCTTGTAGTTTTTAACTTGTCAAAACGCATACAAAAAAAATTAAAAAACTAGTTTTGTACAAAAACTATATGGTTTTTGCTCAAGTATAAATGTAGTATAAGCAAATATGAATACTGTTTTTCAAAAAATAGCTTAAAATCCTGCAATAAGACTGCTGTAAAGTTTATGAATTACGCTGTTATTAGAGTATTCAATCGGTTAATCGTTATTCGATTAATCGAACAATTTTTCTCAATAATTGTTCGAATAATTTAAAATATCCAAATTTCGAATAACGAATAATTCGAATAATTTCATACGATTAATCGATTAATCAAAATTGGTAGAAAATTACAAAATGTTTAAAAAATATTATATATTAAGTAAATGTGATAAATAATTTGCTGTAGGCTTTTTACTATCCGGATTTCATTCTGGCCTAAGAAAATAATTAAGGGACCAGAGCTTAATTATTAATTAATTAATTAAGATTAATGAAATCGATTTATTAATAGTATGAACGAAAATTCTATCAGTGTATATAACTAGTTTGAAAAATTAATAGTTATATTTTTTTTCCAAATTTATCTATATCTGTAAAGTTTTTATTTTTAATAGTAAAAGACTTTATTTTTGAATCATGTAGGTTGATAAACAGCATCCGGTTTCTAATTTGTTTATTTTCACTAGCACACGCTGTAAAATTGCTTACCCGACTAAAAAAGTTTTCATATAATCTTATATGATTTGATATAATTATAAATGTTTATATGTGTGGCTTTATATGACCATATACATTTATATTAACACTTTGGTTTTATAAATATGTTTGATATGACGTTATATATAATCATATGCGATTTGGTCTCCAGGCATATATTAAGAGATCTGCAAATATAGTCTATACATAATTATATATAATGGCGTATAAGCTTCTCTAAACAATCTTATATCAAAACATATAACAAAGTTAATATAAAATTGTAATAATTTTATATATAAATTTATCTGACATGATATCTAATTATACAAAATTTTATAAAGTTTAATTGCACTATAAAAATTAAAAAAAAACTCCGAAATTGTGGATCTGGTTTTGAAGTTTGCACTTTGACATATAACTAAATGTTTATAATTGAATTTAACATATATTTTCCAAATAGTTACCGAAATACTGTTTATTAAACTCAAAATAATTTTAAAGAAATAAAGGAATTTTTTTTTCATTGTGGAATTAAAGGTCGAAATAAGTATTTTTACTTTTAAATTTAAAAATTAGACAAACATATGTTGAAATAAATATGGTTTAAGTTCATTTATTTTTCCGTAAAAAAAAAATTAATTGTGAAAGTTAATTTTTTATCATGTTGGTTTTTAATTTTTATTTAAAAAAATAAAATTTATTTTTTTTCGACCTCTTTAATTCATTAATTAGAAATTTATTAATTCAGTTCGAGGACTATTTCCTTATTATGAATTAACATAATAAGTACTTTTTTCAAAAACTGTTTTTTTCTCTTCATCAGGATACTCTCCTGACAAATACTTCACAGAGTTTTTGCTTTCAAAAAACATATACACTTTCAGGAATGAAAAGACGATCGTTTCGAGGATTACGCCACCACTTTCTAAAGAAAACTGATGAAGGGGACCTGGAAAATCCCCGAAACGATCCTCTTTTCATTCCTGAAAGTGTAGAGGTTTTTTGAAAGCAAAAACTTTGTGAAGTATTTGTCAGGAGAGTATCCTGATGAAGAAAAATAGCAGTTTTTGAAAAAAAGTACTTATCATATTAATTCATAATAAGGAAATTGGCCTCGAACTGAATTAATAAATTTCTAATTAGTTAATTCAGTTATTTTATAAAGGCACATCTACACGAGAGATAAAATTACTAGAGATAGAGCAAAAAACACCCCTAAATAGCTTAAATCATTCACAATAGAGCTAATTAGAGGTATTTTTTGCTCTATCTCTAGAAATTTATCTCTCGTGTAGATGTGCCTTAAAGGCCTTAAAGGCACATCTACACAGGATAGAAAACTCGCGAGATTTTATGAAAATGCAGCTCTGTATATGTCTACGAAATGTAATCTCTAAACCACTGAGAATTGCTGTCATACACTATTTTTTTATTTAGTGACAAATTTGAAAATGTTTTGTAACATTATTGAATATTTCAGTTGATTAAATGCACTTTTTGGTATTTGGAGAAAAAATTATTCTTTGAAATACAAAAATTTTAACACAAACAAATTCTTGACAACTAGAGATGGTATTTTTACGATAAAAATTAGTGCCAACAATATTAGAGATAACAAATTTAACGCAAACTCTACGAGATTTCTATCCCGTGTAGATGTGCCTTAAGAAAGATAATAACTCTAACCTAGAAAAAGTTGTTCCGACAAATTTTTGTAATGTTTTATTTTGCCACCTATTTCCAAGTTTATTAGCAAAAGTTGTTCTAAACATTAAGCGTTAGATTTAATATGAATGAAATAAGTGATCTCAATAATATTTACTAAAATTTTCTTTGAAAATCTTCATCAAATTATGTGTATTTATATATAATTTGATGCAGTTAGATAGACCCATTTTTCGGATCAAATTCTATCAGGTGAGATAACATGCTTATCTCGCTTGATATAATTATATATTCCAATATTCGGATCAAATTAGATATGAACGTATATATTGGTTTATATATGGTGATATATGATTATATAACATCTTTTTTAGTCGGGTATTTAAAAATTTTGTTTGTACATTATTGTTTTCTTCTACTGAATGGCAGAAAACAGGCTTTGCATTTAGTGAACTTATTTTATTTTTTTTTTCAATTCAGTGAACTTATTATTTTTTTTTAATTCACTGAACGTAATTTTATTTTTTTTTTAATTCACTGAACGAAAATTAAATTGAACGAATTCAGTAGTGGATTAATTCAGTAAGGAATTAATTCACTTTTTTCCGTTCGATTTATAAAATTGAACGTGTTCATCCGTGAATTAATTCATTTGATTTAATAAAAAGAACTATTGCAATTGAACAAAATAAATTGAATGAAAGCAAATATAATTTAATTCCATTCAATATATGGTGCTTAGTGAATAAATTCATCGAATTTTTAATTCAGAATTGAAAAATTGAATTAAGGAATTAATTCTTCAAAGCTCTGTAAGGGACGACCTTATAGAATTTCTAGAAATATTTGTTAGCTTCAACTCAATGAGAATTTCATGTTTTAAAGCAGGAGCGTGAATAAACATCTTAAATCCCAAAGAAAAAACAAAAACAACATAAAATTATCACAGTTTGCCGTGGCATCTTCCAAATTACTACCCTGTTGTTGTGACTCATCTAGGTTTACTAGTGGTATCTATTTACGTATAATAAATTTTTAATTATTTTTTACTTTTTAAACGTTGATATTAAATGAAAGCATTAATAATTATTGTAATTAATGATTATTAGAATTATTAATTATAATTAATGCTCAATGTAATAAAGCTTGTTTAGTAAGCACTCTGAGTTAATAATATAAAATAAAGGGATGGAGATGTGGAAACGTAGATGGAAAATCAACTCTCAACAGAAAAGATAGAGATACAAATTCTTCTTTCGGGTGTGGTTCTCCCCGATTTGGATAAAATTTTAATATTTGAAAGAGGGGACAGAAAAAATAAAAATATTGACAAAATCTGATCATAATTATTATAACTTTTTTGTTTATTTTTATGAATTTCAGAAGAGTTGCAGAATTTATTTTTGTTCCTTTTTTTAAATACAATTATTAAAAACACAACAAGTGTATGTTTATTATTTTAAAGAATTTTTTTTCGATTAATTTTAAAATTTTGTTCGATTAACCGGTTAAGAAAAAAACCCGAATAATTATTTGCACGATTCATCGATTAAAATAAAAAGCCGATTAATTGAATACCTGTTATTCAGTAATTTGAGTGCTTTTTATAATTTAAATGCCGACTTTTTCACACAGATTAAGAGCAATACGGTGCGGTATTATAGTCAGCACTAAGTACGAATTTTAATAAATCTTTAGTTGAGTAATAAATTGTCACACATAATTTCTCACTAAATAAAAATCTAAGTTAAAACTCGTGCTTTGTGCTGAATATAAAACTCGCCAACTCAACAAAAAAGTCTAGAATGGTTACTGAAAATTTAGATCTTATTACTGGAAATTTAACTATTTTATGCAGGGTTGGCAGGCAATACCGATGAAATACCGTTATCGATTCAAAACCCTATCAACTGACTACCGTTACCCATAAAATACCGTTACCGAAATAAACGGAATACCGTTGTCCTTAAAAAACCGTTACCGAAATAACTGAAATCCTTAAAATACCGAAATAAATGAAATATCGATAACCTTAAAATACCGTTACCGTTGTTTTTAATTCTCTGCTTTTGGTAATTGTACGTGTTTATTGAGTATTTCACATAAATTAAGTCGATTAGTTCGTTTTGTTTATACTTTAGTTTATCTTTAAAAAAAAGTGGTATGCACCGAAATAACTGACTACCGTTACCCTTAAAATACCGTTACCGAAATAACCAAAATATCGTTATCTTTAAAATACCGGTTCCGAAATAACTCAAATACCGTTATCCTTCTGAATATAATTATCACTCAAAATGTGATGAAAACCAAAAATGAAACTTGACAAATGTGATAACTTTTGTTTTTAATGCAAAATGACTTTTTATATCTATGAAATGATAGTTTCTTATGTATTTGTAAATGTCGAATGTTTCGTAAAAGAAGTTGAGTTTATTTTGTAAATAACTAAGGGCCTGTAATATAGTCAGAACTAAGATCGATTTTTATCTTAAATAACAAATTTCTAACTAAAATGGCCCTAAGGCAGTAACGGTCCGTGAAGTTATCAAGGGTGTGCTGCTCTTTTTTACAATGTAAAAATTAGGTATATGTGACCCGGCCTATGAAAAGGTGGCTTATGACTCAAAAAAAAATTTTCCACTTTTTTTTTGGTTTCGATAGTTTTTGAGACGCTCTTTCACGTGGTGAAAACTAGAAAGTCCTAACTTGCTTAGAAGTGTACTAAAAATGTAGAGAAAGAAGAGCACAAATGAAAGAAAAACAGAATTTTATTGAAAATCCAGAATCAAGATAATAAATGAAATTGAAAAATTTAAAAACAGTAGAGTTGTGTCGTTCATGAACGAACTAGTTCATTTGAACGGTTCAGTTCATTGAACGATATGACATGGTTCAACATTATTCGTTCTTTTCGTTCATTTCGTTCATCGTTCATTTCGTTCTTTTTTGTAGTCATAAAAAGTTTGTACACCTCTCTTATTAATTTTATTACAGAATTAAATGTTTTTCTTAATAATTTCAAATTTTTAATAAAATTGTAATTTTCTGACACTATTAGTCTATGCACAATAAAATTAATATAAACATGTAACATGTAGTGCGCCAATAAATTGTCGAATGAACGACGCCGTTCACGAATCACTGTTCAGACACAGCTCATGACAAAAAAGAACGATAACAAAAAAGAACGATTTGAACGAACTAGTTCAATGAATTTTATTGAACGATATGACCGAGTCACTAAAAAGAACGATTAAGCCCAACTCTAAAAAACAGGATTGAACGCTGCAAACACGATTTTACCAAAAAAAAGCGGTTTTGCACAAAAAATATTTATTTAGCAGTATTAAGTAGTTTTCTTCGTCGCTATCCTTGTTGAAACCAGGGTTTAAAAAACTACGATTCAAAAAATATTTTTGCTTTTTACTACTGCTACTACTACAAACAATTCATGTAGCTTTAGTAAAAGCATCTGCCTGCTACTTAGTTTATACAAAGTAGGCAGTCATTGTTTTTGATCAACTCTATTTTTGTTCTTGTGCTACTGCTACCACTACAAACAAAACACGGAGCATTTGTAAACAGTAAGAGCAGAAAAACGAAATGAACAACTACTACTGCTACAAATACTGCTGCTACAAAAAAAAAAACAGCAAGAGCAGAAAACGAAAAAACAAAGTAGTAAAACATAGAAAAACGAAATATGACTCCTTTCATGCTGAGTAGTTTTTTTTAGCGAAAGGATAAATGATTTTGGTTTATCTGATGTGTATTGGGCGCATACAAAATTACATAATAAACTTGAAATGTTTTAATTAAAAAAGCGGCTTATAAATTAATAAAGGTTTATGAGTTCATATTTGAATATGTTTGACCCTTTGTATGCAATATGATTATAATCAGCACCAGTACACTCACAAAAAAAGTCCGTACAAATAGTTTAAAATTCTACTAAAATAACAGAATATACTCGTATTTTCGATGAAGTTGAGCATCACGGCCTGCTAAATTTATAAAAATACAATAATTTAAAAGAAACGTTGTTTAATGGAAAATAAATTATTCAGTTGAAATCAGCATATCGTTGCTGCGCCTAAGAAAATAGCTATTTGTTTTCAAAAATTATTTGTGGAAACCTAAATTAGGTCTGTGTTGTGTGTCTTTGCCATTTTTTTTGGAAGTAATTCTTTTATAAATGAAAAGCTTGAAGTTTGGTTTATATGTGTGTAAAAAAATAATTTCCAAAAAGTTACGAAAAACGCTGAAATAAAGCAGATTTGTATGTCTCCTCACAAAAAAGTTTATCGACAAATATGTAGCTATTTTCTTAGGAGCAGCGACGCATATGTTTGTTGATTAAAAACAAGTAAAAATTCAGTTTTATGTTTGATGTTCCTATCTTACGGATATATAACAAAAATAATCTGCTACTGTCAGTAGTATTTTCTACAAGCTCATTTTAAAGTACAGATGGGCATCGATTATCCGGGAACATCAATTATCCGGGATCTATAAGGAAAGGAAGATTTTTTTATTTCAAACGATTAAACGTGATTACATCAATTATCCGGGATTGAAAAACATCTACTATTTATTTTGACGAAATTTGGTTTCAACATGTTAGCAACACTAAAATGAATATGTGTCTATAACGAAATAAGGTTATTCCCTTGTTTGCATGTTTTTCCTCTGGTGTTTAGTTGCAATTGAAATTTACGTAGTAAGGAGTGTTGATGTGTAATTTTAGAATCGAGTAAAAAGCTAAGAAAAGTATTAACCAGGGACGTAACAGTTATAACTTTTATTCAAAAAAGTGATTGTTTTACAATTATTTCTTGTTTGAGTATTTTTAATTTTCGGTTTATTTGCTCTGTTTGATTTTTATTTTTAATTCAAACAAAAACAATCCAAACACGATTTTTATTTTTTCAAAAATAATAAAAGTTATTTTATGATTTTTTTTCTTTATCAAAAAATAACAATTAAGAATATAAATCAAAAGCCATAGAACCAATGACTTCACCAATTATAATATCCTGATGATGTCAACTAGTGTTAATAAAACATTGAACAGTGATTTAAAGTGAGTAAATATGTATATTCCAGCAACTTCCGGCATTCAATTTAGGTCAATTTTTAATTTTTATTTTATTATCAAATAAAAAAGTTAGTTCTTAATTTTTTCAAAAAAATCATTCTGTAACTTTTATAAAAAGTTTTAAAATAAAAATCAAAAAACAACAGAAATTTATAGAGTCAAATATAAAAATTGAAAAAATTAAAATCTTTGCCAAACTTTGTGATTTTTTTGTGCAATATGATTTATAAAATATAGTGCATTATTGAAATATTATAATTAAATTAATTTGGGTGGTAACTTTTTTAGAAATATAACAGTTATTTTGGGTCTCTGGTATTAACTATTCAAGAAAAATTTGATATAGTCAACGACTATTTAAAAAAAACATGTTTCTGTTCAAACACTATCACAAAAATATGGAGTGGGCAAACAAACAGTTTATGACTGAATAAAATATAAAGATAAAATATTAAAATATTGTGCAGAAAGTGATTTAGTTACTCGCTTCCAAAATCGAAAAACTTTAAAAAGTGCATTAGAGCGAAATACGAATGGTTGCGACAAAAACATTTTAAAGGGATCCCAATTTCCAGTTTAATGATAATGGAAAAGGCTAAGTTCTTCCATTAAAAATTAAATATAAGCTTAGCATGTGAATATTCTCGAGGCTAGTTACATAACTTTAAAAAACAACATGGAATTCACAAAGCATCTGCCGAATATGTATCTGCCACAATTTTTGTAAATCAGTTGGAGGAATACACATCAAAGGAAAATCTTATAAATAAGAAAATCTACAATGGAGAGGAAACAAGCTATTTTTGGAAGTGTTTCCCTGAAAGCAGTTTTAGTTGCCATTATTAACATTTCTTATATGGCCATAAAAATTCAAAGGACATATTATAGAAAGATTAATATTATAGAATATTAGAGAACAAGATAAAATACAAGTCTACCGTATCTAAAAGAAGCTCTTAGCGGAAAATATGAAAGTTAAGGAAAAGAAACAAACCACAATAAATGTATTTTTTTAAGTAATTACATATGTAGCAATTAAAAACTTATTAACATTATATTTTGTAAGTTTGTATATTGATTAAATAAAACAAACATTTATATTAAAAAGCGTAAAAAATTTTACATCAGTTAACCGGAAAAATCGATTATCCAGAATGCGTCCGATCCCGACCATTCCGGATAATCGATGCCCAACTGTAGTTTGTAGTACACTCATATAAAAAAGTTAGTGCAAAATTTAAACCCGTTCTGATTCAATTAAACTAATTTTTCCGTTATTTTGTCTTTAAATTTAACTCAGTTTTAGCGTTCTTAAGCCTAAACCAGATAAACGCACTTTCAACAGTATTTTATTTTAGGACTTCGGTTAACGATTTTTGTCGAAACTTTATAAAAAGTATATTTAATAATCTGGCTAATTATGGGATAATCTTCAATGTAAAAAATAAAAAACGCTAAATCGGAAGTGACTAAATTGTTTTCATTAGTACCAAATAATTATAAAAATATTATCTTTTCAATCAAAGATAGGGATTATATAAAAGGTTAAAATCATAATCTGTGAGATTAGATACTGAGTGTAAAAAATATCCATAAAAATCTCCAACCACTTTCTAAATCAGCGTAAAAACCGTCCGTCGCCATTTCAAGAATAAAATCTCCAAATGTACAAACACACAATCGCCACGTTTGGCAAGAAAGCGCTATATCTGACAACCCTAACAACAAATACTGATCTACGTATGTATTTTGTGTGTATCCTTATTTTGCGACAACCCTAACAACAAATACTGATCTACGTATGAATTTTGGGTGTATCCTTATTTTGCTCTCGCCCACCACTTGTTAACAATTTACCGTTGAAACAGTGCTGTCTTATTGTGACTTAAATTTATGTACCCTAATTCTATCATTATGTGTCTTACAACTGTTAATTCTTAAAACAATAAATAAAATATTGAAAAGTGAATTGGTACCACGGGTGGGTGCGGCTGGCTAAACTAATTCCAAACTAAATTCAGGTTTAAGAGTTTCTTTGAATGTAGAAAATTTTTTAAAACAATTTTTAAAGAAATTTTAAACCCTTTTCTTTATTTGTATTTAGTTTAGAAAAAATTTAGCCACCTCGCACAGGGCCTACATAATGAAAAGAAATTGCAAATTATTCATAATTAGGGGTGAGTTAAAAAATATATAATATAGTATAAAATAAAAAATTTAAAATACAAAATATAAATCATAAAATCAATCGAATATTCCAAAACGGCAAATTAGCATCTTCATGCTCTGTTCTGTTTAACAAAAACAATATAAAATACATACACACACACACACAGTACTGGAAAAACCAAACAAATAATTCATTTTTAAACAACCAAAAATATTTCTATGACTACTCTGCTGAGTAGTAATTTGGGAGTCATGTATGTTTGGCTGCTACTGCTCTTGCTTAATTTGTAAGTAGACGATTGGTGCTGCGGTAGTTTTCAATTTCAAAACAAATATGTGTGCTACTGCTTAGCTAATAAAATTTTTGTGTAGTGGTAGTAGTAGCTGAGTAGTAATTTGGGAGTCTTGTCTATTTGGCTGCTACTGCTACTTGTTGAATTTAGTAGCAGACACATCGATTGATGCTGTGGTAGTTTTCAATTTCAAAACAAAGCTACTGCTACTGCTGAGCTACAGAAAAGTTTGCATAGTGGTAGTAGTAGCGATGTGATGACTTTTAGTTTTGTTGTTTTTTTTACTACAATAATCGTCATTTTTAGTTACTACTGCTACTTTAGCCGTAGCTTTTTCAACCCTGAAAATGACCGCATATTTGCATATCGTCACTAGGGTTTGGGGTTCGGGAAATCCCGGGCGGGAATTCCCGGGAAATCTCGGGAAAAGTTTGCCGGGAATTCCCGGGAAAATAATATATTTTTCCCGGGAAAACGGGAAATTTTAAAAATATTAAATTTTTTAAATTGTTTTTGTTTCGAATAGGATTTTTTAATTTTAGTCATAAAAAACATTTTAATACCAAAACAAAAATGTCATTGTTAAAATCTTTTAAAAGGGAATACATTTATTTGACACACAAATAAAATCTTAGCCAAGTAATTAGGAGCATTTCAACTAATAAAGATTTTTCGCATAACTTATTCAAAATTTAAGTAGTAAAACCTAAAAACTTGGTAAAATGTTTAAAAGAAATATGAACAAAAAGTTTTGTTTCTTACAAATAATCGCCCTTACTATCTAAATTTTTCAAATGTATATTTTAGTTAAATTCGACCTTGTTAAAATATTGGGTGGCTTGGTTTATTTTTGGAGCATTCTGATTGGTTAATTTATTTTCAACCAATCAAAATATTTGAAAATATAAATATTTTTGTAAGGTTTTCATACACAAAATGAACAAAACCGTTTGATTAAAAATAAAGTCGACTTTAAATTTAAAATACGCCTTTATATTAAGGGTCAATAATTTTATAAGTAACGTTTTCATTAATAAATGTGAAAAGAAAAGACTAATGGTTAACGGTGGTATCTAAATTTGGTTATCCGACATCTAAATTTGGTTCACAAAAAAAAATTGATGGTCATGCAACTTCTCTTGAAGAAAACAACAAGAATAACGTTTCAGCTAAAATTAGCAACGTACCTGAAGAAAAAAGTGTAAGCTGAATAGGCATTAAAGGTTTTATGGTAGGGCAAACATTTCCTGAAATGGTATCCAAATTAGCTGCAGTCAATCCGCACCATAACTAGATCTTCGTTTATTCGAGAAAGTTTTTATAATAAAAACCTGGCATTGCAAAAAAATGAAACCGATGTAAGGAGCATTATATTAAATTACTACAATCATGTGAAAGATATCATGATAAAAGAAATATCGAGCAATATTTCTAACAATAGGAGATTTACTATAATCTTAGATGAATGGACAAGAATATCACAAAAGAGATATTTGAACATATGTATAAACGGAAATAATTCATTTTATAACCTGGGGTTGGTTTATATATCAGGAAGATGTAATGCTGATGAAATAAGAAGAATTGTAGAAATAAGACTAGAAGAGTTTTATTTGTCTTTGGAAAATAACATTGTGGCCACCATATCTAATGGGCCAAGTGTGATGAAACGGTTTGTTTCCGACAGTCCAGTAGTAGGTGCCTACAGGAATCATGCAATTCATTTATCAGTGCTGCGAGTAATTTATGTGAAATCAAATGTTCAACATTCTGATATTTTTTACTTTGAATTCTCACTACACAGACTGCATTTGCACTGAAATAGTTTTTTTTAACAAAAATTACTTATATAGGTGGTTTTCTTTAACAATTTTGTTCAAAAGTATTTCCCGGGATTCAAATCAAATTTTTTCATTCCCGTTTCCCGGGAAATAAAAAAGTCCGGGAAATCCCAAACCCTAATCGTCACCTTAAATGCAAACGGACGTAACTACACAAAAATTCGAAATCGAGTTTTTTATTGATTATTCGTTTTATCAAACTACATGTTTACACAAAATTTTAGGCTTCTACGATCAAAAATGGCGACTTTATTAAAGAAATTCAAACGGACGTAACTACAAGTGCATGTATTTCTTAATGCAAAAAGACGTAACTACACTCTTGAATGAAAAACATACAAACACATGTAGTGTGTAAGCTTGTGTCAGCGTTGCCACAATGGGAATTCAAAATCTACAAAATTTTGGTTATATTTTAGTACAATACAAATGACAATTTACCCTGCTTAATTCAGAAAAACCTTCTGTGAATATTAGTAGACAAAAAACAACAACAAAATGCTGTTATATCTCTAAATTTTAGTTATATTTAAGTTAAATTTAGTTGAATGAAAGTAACAATTTTCCAGTTAAAATAACAAAAAAAAAAAAAAAAATAATTGCTTAACAATAGTAGAGTCCTAATTTCAGTGAGTTAAATCGTTATTCATATTAAAAAAATCTACATATGCTATGAAAACTAAAAAATTTATGATGTTTTCAGTCGACTAAAACTAAGCAAAAGTTGTTGCTGATTTTAGCAGGGTGAATTGTTATTTTCAGTTAACTAAAACATAGTTAAAATTTTGTTCTTGCTGTTTTTATCTTACTAATATTTAGCAAACCAATTCTGCTAGTTTTGGCAGTTTCTTCTGCAGGGCTTATTTTATAGAGTTTTTCTTATATTTTTTTAAATTTTAACGTTTTCACTACCGACTTTTTGTTTGCGGATATTACCGTTATTTTGACTTCAGATTCTTGTTAAGGGTCCTCAAATTAGAAAAAATATGTAACATGTTTGCCCCTTCCCCCTCCTATCCACCAAAAATGACGTTCGAAAATCGATTTTTTGGAACTTCTCATCCCCGTTTTGCCCCTTAAACATTCGAATAGTTTGGTTGATTTTCTTTTCGTCATAAAACGAAGCAAATTTCAATTGTCTATCTTCATTAGTTTATGAGAAAAATTAAAACCCCCTTTTCTGGGAGATTATGATGTATTAAAAAAATTAGAGATCATTAACAAATATCACGACTATATCGCTATATTGAACTGCTTATACATATAATGATTTCTCTTTGAAGGCCAAGAGCCACATCATATAAAAACTTATTGAAGAGAACTTTTTTGGTTATTACAACTCTCCCATTTTTAGAGCCGTTATTTTCTGATAAATTAGAGGCGTTAAAGATATATATTTTGAAAGAGAATAGTCCTTTTGGAACTTAAAAAGTTCTCTAATAAGAATAAATTATGATTTCAAAATATGAAGGATATAAAAATTATAATATCATAATTTATGTGCGCTTAGAAATATTTTACTGATTAAAGCCTATTATCTTGTTCACTATATCCAAAAAATTCCGTTATTTGCCCCGAGTCTGTTAAATTTTTCAATAAAATTCTTTTTATTTCCTACAAAATAGCACATTTGAAAATCTATAATTTTTAATGGAGATTGGCAGACGTTTTCACAAATTTAAGAAAATATTAAAGGACTACACAGAGAAAAGAGATGAATCTACCGACATATTTGTTTGTGGCAACAGAAATTCGGTGATTACAATAGAATTTCGATTGAAACAATATATTTAAATTATGTCAGGAATACATTTGATTGCAACAGCCAATAATTCGGTTACTGCCACCAAACCATTCAGTTGGCAAGAAATTCGGTTGTCACAATGAATTGGTTTCCTCTGTGTATAATAAATTACAGCATCTACTTTTTTTTTTAATGAATTATCTGAAAAATCAACTTTCACTTCATTTGAATTGGAACTGTCAGAGTTAGTTTTACTTTATTCAACTAACTAAAAAATCTGAAAATATCATTTATCCAATTCATGCATTGAATTTATTTTTAATTGTGTAATTTTATTAATTAATTAATTTTATTTACCCACCGTAAATAAAAGCCTAAAAAATAAATTTAAAAAACCATGGATGGTAATCGAAACGAATGCGGTTATCGTTAGGGTAATGATATTTTAGGTTATTTCGGTAACGGTATTTTAAGGGTAACGCTATTTCGTTTATTTCGGTATCGGTATTTTAAGGATAACGGTATTTGAGTTATTTCGGTAACGGTATTTTAAAGATAACGATATTTGGGTTATTTCGGTAACGGTATTTTAAGGTTTACGGTATTTCAGTTATATCGGTAACGGTTTTTAAGGGTAACGGTAGTCAGTCATTTCGATGTCTCCCGTACTTTTTTTTACAAAAAACAAACGAGATTAAAAACAGAACCAATTTATCAACTTAATCTACAAAAAATACTAAATAACCACGTGAAAGTACCAAAAGCAGAAAATTTTAAATAATGGTATTTTAGGGACAACGGTATTTCATTTGTTTCGGTAACGGTATTTTAATGGTATTGATATTTCATTTATTTCGGTATCGGTATTTTAAGGATAACGGTATTTCTGTTATTTCGGTAATGGTATTTGAAGGATAACGGTATTCCGGGTATTTCGGTAACGGTATTGTAGGGTTTAACGGTAGTCACTTGAAAGGGTTTTGAATCGATAACGGTATTTTAGCGGTACTGCCTGCCAGCCCTGAAAAAAACTACTGTCATCCATAAAGGCTTTCTTTAACTTGTATTAATTATTTATTTACAAAAAATTATAATTCTATACATTTTTGTTATCACTTTACAATTTTTATTAAGTTAGAATTCCTATTATAACAAAAATATCAAATATTTCCTTCACGAAGATTTCTTGAAAGAATTGTGAAAAAATATATGTATCATAAACTGTATCATGAAAAGTCTCGTGAGAAAGTCTCATGAGAAAGTCTCATTTAAAGATTCTTTGACTTTTCTTCATTCACAGTTTTTTCTTTTCATAAGTAGTATTATATCAACCTTCATTCATTTTTTTTCTTTCTTTTCAAGTTGTTTAAGTTTCTTATTTCATATCATGAACGAGAAGGGAAGGCATCAGTTACTCACTAACACTATCATGAAAATGAGATGTGTGTTGTAAAAGAAATGAAATATGAAAATAAAATAATAAAAATAAACATACCACATTTGTTCTTTCATGAACGTTGATACAAGAAAGCCAAACACAAATAATCTTGTTCATGAAAATGAAAAAACAAAATTCACCAAATACGTACTCTGCTTTTAACGGGTTTTAAATATGAAATTTTTAATAAAATTCTTCGAAAATGTTTACGTTGATTTAAATATTGAATTTATAAACATATTTTTTACCAACTATTCATTATGTTTTTCAAAGTTTTTTAACATATACTTTTAAATATTTTACTATAGATTTTTTCTTTCAGCAAGTTGTAGTTTTGTGATAAATATTTTAGCCGAGTCACATTTTTGTTGTAAATATTTTAGCGGTGTCACATTTTTATATATTTTTTCCGTTCAAAATGCAACTCTGGAAATATCGAGTAGTGGTTTTAATTATCGAGTATCCAAAAAAAAGACAAATACTCGATACTCAGTACCCGCTACTCATATTTTTACCAGCACTATCATGCAGTGGTATTTATACCAATTTCATTGTATTTTAGCAAATCGATTTTGAATTGCAGTTTACAAAAATTTTTATAAAATTTATTTAAAATAAGTAGACATATGTTGCTAAAATTAGCAAAAAAAAACCGCTGGGCTCAAAACAGTTAAATTTCCCATAATGACAGCATCATTTTCAGTAGCCATTACGGACTTTTTTCGTTGAGTGTAATAGCTTGTGCCTACAAGCAGGAAACTTGTAATTTTTAAGGAAAACCAAAGGTTAATTCATCAATTTTATGTTTAAAATATAACAAATATGACGAAAAATATTAGTAGTAACAACAAAAAATAGCCACTTATCAATTAAAAAGTGCGAAAAAAAACTTCATTTTCCTATTTGCAGGCACATTTTATAAAGTTTTTTTTTCAGTAAATTGGAGGATTGCATTCTCTTTATTTTTTAACCTCTGTGATTATGCCTATCACACATAACTAACAAGGATTTTTACAAAAACGCCTTTAACAAAAAAATTTTCTTTAGGCACCAAACAGCTCAAAATTTAAAAAAAAAAGGTTTTCGCAGTTGGATTTCGAGTCCATTTTATTTATGAAAACTTCAGAAACTTGGCCACTTCTATTTGATTTTAAATAAAAATAATTTTTTTATTAAATTTATTGAAAATAATTGTTATTTTCGACGTATTTTGTTACGTTTTAAATTTTTCAAATCATTTCGGGCTACATGCCTGGCTGAGGATACATATATATGGGCAACTCTACGGAACCGGGCGATTCCATGTAACTCAGGATTTAAACGATTTTAAAAAAAATATATAATATTTATGATGGTATCAGCATTTTCGAGACAACGAATTTAATCAGGCGAACATCTCAAGTTTTAATATTTATACTGCTAATGTGCCCTACACTCAAATAAAAAAGTTTGTAAAAAAATTTGTAAACAGTTTCCAATCGCACTATACTATTTTTATACTGATTATTAGTACAATTTTTATTTTTAGTAATCATTTTTGCTATTCTCTTATTACAAATTAAGGATTTTTTTACTAATTTTCGCTGCTGATTTCAGAAAAACATTTTACTAATTTTTCAAAACCGAGTGCTAAATTTAGCAGAAAAATATACTAATTTCAAAATATTTTTTTTTTTGATTTTTTACAATTCTTGTTTAGTTTATATTTGTTACTATTGATATATTCTTAGTTTCGAAATAACACCCAGAAAATTTTATTGCATCTCCAATGCATAAAACGGCAATAACTGGAGAACCGTTTGCATTTTTGACTCCAAATTTCATGTACTATGAAGTAATTATACTATACGCTTGTTACAATCGACAGAAAAAAATTTTTTTTTTAGATTTTACAGTTTTTTTATTTTTTAGTACAATTTTTTGCTAATTTCAGCAGATTAATTTTAAATTACAGTTTACAGCAATTTACTGAAATTTAGTAGCTGCAACTAATTATTTATACTAATTTCATTGTACTAAAATTATGATATTTAGTAAGTTTTTTAACTGATTTTAGCAAATCGATTTTGAATTGCATTTTACATAAATTTTACTAAAATTTAGTAGCGGCTACTAATTTTTTATACTAATTTTATTGTACTACAGTTCAGCAGACATGTGTTGCTAAAATTAACAAAAATTACCGCTGGCCTCAAAACAGTTAAATTTCCCGTAATAACAGCAAAATTTTCAGAAGGTATTACAGACTTTTTTGGTTGAGTGTACTCAATTAAAAACTACCTTAATTTACCCTAATTTTGCTTGTAACTTTCAAGAGTTTTTCAACTATTTTGGTTATAACTTTTTCAGCATAAAAGGAAGTCGCCCAAAACCTTTGGTGGATAATAATTATGATGTTAGAAAATCTCCCACTTGTTGAAAAAAATAGGTGGCCTCAAATAGGAACAAATGGTAGTTCTTTAAAATCTGTAACTGTTTTTTGAATAAAGAGTAATTTCAGACATTTTTAATTTTGCGCTTTCACCTCAATGCAATTGAAAATTTTTTGATACTGGCATATAACTGACAAGTAAACAAAAAAATTGAAATCAAATTAATAAGTGTGCCTTCAAAAATAAAGAAAATATGACAATGCGTGAACAACTTGAAATTTTATATTTTTTGAAGGGCACATCCGCAGTTTGAGAAATAATTATCGGTGATACTATTATTGTGTGTAAGTGCTAAATGGATCGTACTATTAGTTTGGTGTCCAGACCCATTTTAGGTTAAATTTTGTAGCTTTTCATAGATTTTTGGAGCTAAACGTGATGTAGAAACCAAACGGATAATCCGATCGTTTTAGCACTACGCACAACAATATTAATTGCGATATGTATCATATAAGCCAGATTTCAGCCATAAATTCTTTTATCTGTGGATGTGCTAGTCAATTTAAAGTTGGATTTTTAGCGTATTGTACAGCGAAAATTGATGAAAAGACTAAAAATAAAATCCGATCTGTTTAGCACTTTCACATAATGACAGCTACACTCTAATTAAATTCTGTTGGAATTTACCCAACTTATAATAGGAAACTGTACTGCTACTATAAATTGGGTAAATTTACTCCATGTGTGTAATTAAAAAAAAATACGCACATTTGTTTAAGTTGGTGCACAAATACTGAGTAATTTTACATTGAAAGTGCGTAAAAATTAAAAGAATTTTTGAAATTGGTGTGTTAATATACTAAATTCGTTAGTAAAAAAGCATGTTTTATGTGTAAACATACTCTCAAAATGCGTAAAAATCCACGAAAAAAAGTAAAAATTCCCCAAAAATTAGTACATTTACCACAGCTGTATTTAAATTTAAACCACCCAAAAACATGTTTTTTAAATAAAACAAATTAAGTTTTGACACTTTATTAATAATGGGTTGTATACTTAAATAAATAAAATAAATTAAACGAAAACGATTTCAAATAAAAATAATGCAATTAGTTTAACAATCTAAGAAAAATTAAATAAATGAATTTTATATAAAATGTTAATATCTATACCATTGGTATAATAAAATTTTGTAATAAAGATTGAACTAACAGCAATTTTAAAAAGAGATTTACACAACCACATATGCCAACAATAATTACCAACAACTACTTCATTCTTAGGTAGATATTCCCAGATAAAAATGTGTTTGTTTTCTGTTCACAGAAAATTATCGCTTTTAGATTTTTTTTAATTTAAAATTTTTTTTTTAATTTTTTCCAATTAAAATTTTTCCAAACTGTTAGAGTATTTATTACTATTACATGTTAGTATATTTACCAAATTTTTGCTTAAAAACTTGATTAAACAAAAGGATATTAATTTTAGGCATAATGCGTTTATTTATAAACACATATTGTCTAAAAATACTTTGTGTGTGTATTATTGTGTATGGAAGTGTTTTTAAAAAAATTTTTCGCATTTTTTGTTTATATTTACCGAATTTTCTTAAAATTAAACAAAATTTTACCCATTTTATAGTAGTAAATTTACAAAAATTTTTTAGAGTGTATGATAAGATCTACAGTTCCAGATAGATTGGACTCCATAATTCCTAAAACTGTGGATGTGCCTTCAATTTGAATTTAACCTTTTAGCGAATTTTGGAGAAAGATATGTTGTAGAGAATACGAAATTCGTCCGATCCGTTTAGCACTTTCAGATAATAATAGTAATGAAGATATGTACCATTCAAGACACATTTGATCCCATAATTCTTTAAACCGTGGATGTGCCATTCAATTTTGTGCCGCAGTTTTGAGGGAAATTTATATCGACACAAGTCCAAACATAGACCGATTTAAACCAAAATCAATAGACTTCGTCCTTGGGCCGATATAAATCGGTCTACCAAATTTTATCAAAAAATCTTATTATCTGCGACCTGTAGCGTGCGCACAAGAATACATGGAGAGACAGATGGACG
Source organism: Leucophora obtusa (assembly GCA_949987735.1). Lineage (NCBI taxonomy): Eukaryota > Metazoa > Arthropoda > Insecta > Diptera > Anthomyiidae > Leucophora > Leucophora obtusa. The sequence continues at coordinate 248,265,731 of OX465295.1, forward strand.
GACGGACGGAAAAATTAAAAAAACAACATTTCTTATAATCAATATGGAAATATAGCGCGACTATGCATTTTCGAATAAAATTACCATGATGATTGAAAAATTTGTGTCATCTTCTTTCATTAAATCGAGGTAAAAGTTGTGATGCAGTTTTGTCTGAGGCCGGGGTAAAACTCAGTTTGTCCAGGTTCGTCAAAGGTCTGCCTCCTTTGAAATAAAACAGCAATCGTTTCTTTTGTTCAATTCAATTGTACGATCCTGTATCGCATACAGTTTTATTTACCAAGATCTTAAACTACTTAAATTACTTATTTAATCTAATGACTGTTATTGTTTAAACGTCTTCGATGATTCGGTGCTCAGGATGATCTTCGGCAACTCTGGCAGGGGTTGCAGTTCCTCCAAACGTCGATAGCTCTGTCACTGATTAGATATGATTAGGTATTGAACTAAGTATCTCACGAAAATAGTAAGCAGGTGAGTCGGGTTATTCCAGGAAAACGAGGATATGTTGTAAATACGATTAGTAAATATTTCTAAGTAACTCACGGGAATAGTAAGCAGGTGAGTCGGGTTAATTCGGGGAAACGAGGGAATATGGTAAATACGATTAGTAAATATTTCTAAGTAACTCACGAGAATAGTAAGCAGGTGAGTCGGGTTATCTCGGGGAAACGAGGGAATATGGTAACTACGATTAGTAAATATTTCTAAGTAACTCACGAGATTAGTAAGCAGGTGAGTCGGGTTAATTCGGGGAAACGAGGGAATATTGTAGATACGATTAGTAAATAGTTCTAAGTAACTCACGAGAATAGTAAGCAGGTGAGTCGGGTTAATTCGGGGAAACGAGGGAATATTGTAAATACGATTAGTAACTAGTTCTAAGTAACTCACGAGAATAGTAAGCAGGTGAGTCGGGTTAACTCGGGGAAACGAGGGAATATTGTAAATACGATTAGTAAATAGTTCTAAGTAACTCACGAGAATAGTAAGCAAGTGAGTCGGGTTATTTCGGTAACTCCGACCTTGTTGGCTTATTCGTGTATACTTCGCCGAAGGACGAAGTATAGTAAAACTCCAACTGGGTTCGGGTTACCTCGGGAACACGAGGAGATGTAAATACGATTAGTAAAATATTTCTAAGTAACTCACGAGAATAGTAAGCAGGTGAGTTGGGTTATTTCGGTAACTCCGACCTTGTTGGCTTATTCGTGTATACTTCGCAGAAGTACGAAGTATAGTAAAACTCCAACTGGGTTCGGGTTACCTCGGAAACACGAGGAGATGTAAATACGATTAGTAAATATTTCTAAGTAACTCACGAGAATAGTAAGCAGGTGAGTCGGGTTAATTCGGGGAAACGAGGGAATATGGTAACTACGATTAGTAAATACGATTAGTGACTCACGAGAATAATAAGCAGGTGAGTCGGGTTAATGTGGTAACCAGTGTTGCCAACTCTTGAAGGCAGGAAAGCACCGTGAGCATTGTGAAAACGGGTAAAAAGGGTAAAAATTTACCAAAAATTTTATAAAAAAGCACGATATTAATTTTTTGAAAAATTTAAGTCAAGAATTTAAAAACACATTTTAGCTTTGTAAAATTGTGCAAAAAGGGTTCAAAAAATAACCAAAAAGGGGTAAAAATGCACCAAATTAATATTTCAAAATTTTCAAGTTTAAATATAACGAAGTTGCTATTTAAAATTGTACTACAAACATTGTGAAAAATGTATTTTTTGTATAGTTCGTATAATTTTTTCAACTTTGACAGAAAATTGAATAAAAATTTAAAAAAAACGAGAACAAATACCAAAAATATAAACTGTGCAAAAAGCACTAAAAGCACTGCCAGAAATCTGAAAAAGCACTGTAAATACCCGCTTTTTTTAAACGGGTATTTGTAAAAAATTACCGGGTATGGGAAGGAAAAAAGCACCAAAAAATACCCGAAAAGCACTGAAATGGCAACACTGGTGGTAACTGTAATCGGGCTGGCTTATGCTTGTATACTTCGGCCGCGGGACGAAGTATAGTACAACTCCAACTGGATTCAAGCTCTCCCCTAGGCTATACAACTTTTCCCTTATAAGCAATACGTTCTATTAACCTAATAAGAATTATTAGAATATTTGCCCAGCCCAGTGAAAATATATTGTTGGTTAGGGGTATCAGCATTTCCATTAGGTATATGAATAAGTAGGTTATTTGTAACGGCACGTTACAAAGTGTGTAAAAACAACTCAAAAATATCCAAAAAAAAAGTTTTTTGGTAACTTTGACCTCAATTTGCTCAAAAACCAGATGTGCTGGAAAATTTTGGAAACCAAATTCGGACTCAGCACGCAAAAGTTACTTGAAAATGTCTGGTCGCATGCCCGAAAAATCCAAAAATTTAAAAAATATTTATTAGCGAAAATGTGTGCGGTTTTTTGTTTATAAGTTTTTCAGCACTCAAAAAAATTTATTCACGCGAACAAATTACTTATTTTTAATGTATTTTAAATAAGTTAATCTAGAAAAAAAATGTGTGCCACTAATTTGAAATTTTTAAAATCTGAAATCGACCTGTTTCGTAGATTTTCCCATATATTTGTTAAAAATTTCCGAAAAGTTTCGGATAAGTTATATCGTAAGTGCGTAGTTTAACCGCATATTGCTTTCTTTTTTTAGAACAACTGGATAGAATCGAAGAAGGAATGGATCAGATAAATGCCGACATGAGAGAAGCCGAAAAAAATCTTAGTGGTATGGAAAAATGTTGCGGTATATGCGTACTACCTTGTAACAAGTAAGTACAATTGTATTTTGTTGCTCACAATTAACAATTAATATGAAGAAAAACCCAAAAAAATCGAAGTTAAAAATTGATTATTTGGCCGTCGCTTGTTTGAAAAATGAAATGTGTGCCACAGTCGAAGGCTGATTAGTACACTGGCGCAATCAGTACTATTTTGGAAAATTTTGGTTATCTCCATAAATTAAAGAGAAAACGGATTTATATATTTACGGTGGGTCTCATACTGCGGGTTTAAACTTTAGTTAATAGTTAACCCAAACATTTGTTGTTGTTTTGTGTACATTTTTTTCGACATTTTCTTTTGTTTATAGTTAAGTTAAAGTTAAACCTACACTCAAATAAAAAAGTTTGTAAAAAACTTTGTAAACAATTTCCAATCGCACTATACTATTTTTATACTGATTATTAGTACAATTTTTATTTTTAGTAATCATTTTTGCTATTGTCTTATTACAAATTACGGATTTTTTTACTAATTTTCGCTGCTGATTTCAGAAAAACATTTTACTAATTTTTCAAAACCGAGTGCTAAATGTAGCAGAAAAATATACTAATTTAAAAATATTTTTTTTTGATTTTTTACAATTCTTGTTTAGTTTATATTTGTTACTATTGATATATTCTTAGTTTAGAAATAACACCCAGAAAATTTTATTGCATCTCCAATGCATAAAACGGCTATAACTGGAGAACCGTTTGCAATTTTGACTCCAAATTTCAAGTACGATGAAGTTATTATACGCTTGTTGCAATCGAAAGAAAAAAATTTTTTTTTTAGATTTTACAGTTTTTTTATTTTTTAGTACAATTTTTTGCTAATTTCAGCAGATTGATTTTACATTACAGTTTACAGCAATTTACTGAAATTTAGTAGCTGCAACTAATTATTTATACTAATTTCATTGTACTAAAATTATGATATTTAGTAAGTTTTTTAACTGATTTTAGCAAATGGATTTTGAATTGCATTTTCATAAATTTTACTAAAATTTAGTAGCGGCTACTAAATTTTTATACTAATTTTATTGTACTACAGATCAGCAGACATGTGTTGCTAAAATTAGCAAAAAATACCGCTGTCCTCAAAACAGTTAAATTCCCCGTAATAACAGCAAAATGTTCAGTAGCCATTACAGACTGTTTTGCTTGAGTGTACAGTAGGAGACCCACCGTTAAAATCAAATAAAAAATATGAATTCTTTAAACGCAGGGGTTTTCGTATAAACACGTATTCTACTCGTAAACGGTGTAAACCTGGTATGTTTATGAGTTTAATGTCAAACTACATACATAAAAATTATGGTCTGTATTTATACAAGGTTTACAAGGAATTTACGAATTTATGTATATGAAAACCCCTATTAATTAAACATTCTTAAATTTTCAACTACTTGGTTTTTATTAGTATGTAAAACACATTTTCGTGCAATAAACCTCCAAAATCGCTTAAACAATAGGGATTTTCATATAACCTCGTATTCTACTCGTAAACGGTGTAAACCTGGTATATTTATGAGTTTAATGTTAAACTCCATATATAAAAAATATGGTTTGTGTTTATACAAAGTTTACAAGGAATTTACGAGTTTATATGAAAACCTCTAATGTAATATTTGGAATTTTTTGAGTAAGAGTGCTCTGTTGTGTTTCAGAAATTTTTTTTTAACTATTTTCGACACTTTCATATGAAAAAACGAGTAAAAAGGTTAAAGTCGGGCATGCCGACTATACAATACCCTACACCAGTTTGGTTAAAAGCCAACTAATGTTTGTATCCGAAATTCGAATGGGTTAAAATGGGGCTTTGATCAAAATTTTCTATAATGTGAGTCAGCGCACCAAATTTCATTAAAATATCTTAATATTTGCGATCTGCAGTTTGTAACCAAGCCAATTTTGGGGGGACCCTTATATGGGTACTAGGTCTAAACATGGACCGATGTTCACCAAAATCAATAGGATTCGTCCTTGGGCCAAAATAGGTCTGTATACCAAATTTCATCAAAATATCTTAATATTTGCGACCTGCAGCGTATAAACAATATAATTTTGGGGGGACCCTTATATGGGCACTAGGTCTAAACATAGACCGATGTTCACCAAAATCAATAGGCTTCGTCCTTGGGCCGACATAAGTCGGTGTACCATATTTCATCAAAATATCTTAATATTTGCGACCTGCAGCGTATAAACAATATAATTTTGGTAGGACTAGGTCTAAACATGGACCGATGTTCACCAAAATCAATAGGCGTCGTCCATGGGCCGACATAAGTCGGTGTACCAAGTTTCATCAAAATATCTTAATATTTGCGACCTGTAGAGTGCGCACAAGAATGCATGGACAGACAGACAGACAGACGGACGGACGGACAGACGGACATCGTTAAATCGAAATAAAAAAAAATTCTAAGCCGATCGGTATACTATAAGGTGGGTCTAGGACCAATATTTTTTGGTGTTACAAACATCAGCACAAACTTATAATACCCTGACCACATTGTGGTGTAGAGTATAATTAATTATATGTCAAGCAGTTTTTTACGACTTCTACCGGTAAAAAGCCGTGTATATAATATTCAGGCAATTACGTAGATAATCTTTAGCTTTTACAATTTTTTAATAACATATTTAATATTTTGGAATATTTTCTAAAAAATCTCATATAGACTCCACTTCATAACTATAGCCGCACTATAAAACAGCTGATATGTGAGGTTTTAAATCAGTGGTGTTCAGCCCATAGGACAATTGTCCCTGCTCAATTCACATGTATTCTTACGCTCTTGCTTTTAGTCGTCACTGAAACAGCGACGAATGAACATGAGTACGGATATATGCTGATTTATTTTTAATGTACTGAAAAAAAAAATTAATAACAATGTACCTACCACAAATATTTTATGATTATAAATACAGATTAAAGATATTTTATAAATATGTACGTAAATACAAAAAATTTTATAAATTGATTTAAAAAAATCGAAAACCTTTTGTTTTACATAGAATGAAAGAAGCCACCCTTATGTATGTATGTATTTTTTTCTTTCAAAAATTGTATTTTGTTTATTTTTATTTCTTTAAAACAGTGTAGTATTTATTTATATTTTCCGAAAGTACCTACTTCGCTTTTTACACAAAATATTTTCATATTTTTAATAAAAAATAAATGCATACAGATTCCATTAACCCACTCAACATTTCTTACAGTGCAATTCTCATTTTCTCACCAACACAACTACATTTTTAGTTTTGAACACCACTGTTTTAAATAATTTAGACATATAAAAGACCATATAACTAAAACTTACATCTAAAAGACATACACATATTTCCACAAAAAAAATAAAGTTTTTTAACGTAGATTAATTTAAATCGCCATTTTTTTTTTACTAGTGTTTCATAACTATAGCCGCACTTTCAGAAAAATGGATTTGGAAGTTTAAAGCATTTGAGTAAAAAATTAAATAAAATAATTTAATGTTAGGTAAAGTCGACCTGATTTTAATTAATACCAAAAATCCCATTTGGCATCCACCATTGTCCACTGTCCACCAATTTTGTTCATTCATTGGTCTTTAAACACGAGTTTCTGCTCTTCTAAGAACAAAAAGTGTTTGATACTATCGATTTTCTGGAAAACAATTACATAAAAAAATTCCGTAGGTATTCTAAATTCGGGTCTTATCCCGAAAATATATGGGTCATTCCATAGCTTTAGTATTTTCAGTTTGAAAGCATCCCTGAGTAAGTGGATTTTTAAGACCTGGGCGTTGTCAGGTTGAAAAATCAGTTTTTGTTAACATTTTTTCTTAAAAAAATTTATAAATTTCTCTTCCAAGATTAAAGCATACTCCAATGATCTCATCCGTGGCACACCAACACAACAAAGCAAGCTTTCCTGTTACAATAAAATATTCCCCGAACCACTAACAAATAACCCCGAAATTAATATTTAGAAGTGCCAAATAGTTATTAATATCATCTATACCTTTCAGATTTTAATTATTTCAAACGAATTTAATAGCGTTTAAGCAATGAATTAAAGAAACTGCACAATTTGTAATTTTATTTACTTCGTTGTGAAAGAACTACTTATTTGTTGTGAGGGTATGGTTGATTTGGTGTTACCTGGTACACGGATGAGATCGCTGAAGTAGTCTTAAATCCTGGAAGAGAAATTTATGCAGTTTTAAGAAAAACAGTTCATAAGAACTGATTTTTCAACCTTGCAACGCATCAGGTCTTAAAAATCCACTTATTCAAGGATGCTTTCAAACTGAAAATACTAAAGCTATGGAATGACCCATATATTTTCGGGATAAGATCCGAATTTAGAATACTACGGAATTTTGTTATGTAATTGTTTTCCAGAAAATCGATAGTATCAAGCAGTTTGTGATCTTAAAAGGGCAGAAACTCGTGTTTGAAGACCAATGAATGAACAAAATTGGTGGACAGTGGACAATGGTGGATGCCAAATGGGGTTTTTGGTATTAATTAAAATCAGGTCGACTTTATCTAACATTAAATTATTTTATTTAATTTTTTACTCTAAAGGCGCGTTTACAATGATAGAGTGACTCTACTCTGCAGCACATATTGAAATGTTAACTGTTCACAATGCAGAGTAGAGTTACTTCAAAAAATATTTGACACTTTAATACTTACATTTTGTTTCGCGAATTTCTAGGCCTTCTTCCGAGTACCCAATTTTTAAAATATTTTTTTATTTTATAGTAAAATTCCCAACACAAATATTGTGTGTTGGTTTTATGTTTTTAAATATTTATTTTTCTAATTTGTTGACAATTAGAGATGTGAACAAATTAGTGATGTGTCTTTTTATATATATTTGTCATGTTAAACACTTAACAGAGCAATGTTAGCTCTAGAGTGCAGCAAATCTGTACTCCAGAGTCAAAAAAGTTTTACTCTGGAGTGGAATAAAAAGCGATAGCAAAATATAAAAAACTGTTAGTATGAAAGAGAAGAAAACTAAATTTGCTACAGATTGGAGTACTCCATCATTGTAAACGCACCTTAATGCTTTAAACTTCCAAATTAATTTTTTTGAAAGTGCTGCTATAGTTATGAAACATTAGTAAAAAAAAATGGCGATTTAAATTAATCCACGTTAAAAAAATTTGTTTGTGGAATTATATGTATTTTAGATGTAACTTTTAGTTATAAGGTCTTTTAATTGTCTAAATTATTTAGAACATCACATATCAACTGTTTTATAGTGCGGCTATAGTTATGAAACGGAGTGTATATAAGATTACATTTAGAGCAATATGTCTGTTCCCTGCAAACATTAAAATACGAAAATGTTTCGCAATCATATCGCCTGGAAGAAAAACCTTATTGCGGCAATAATCATATTCTTATTGCGGAAGATCCCCCTTTCGGGAGTAAATGTCCTCTCTATAGCGATACTCCCAAGCAATACGAAAACGATACTTCTGAATGATAAATAGGCGATATCGCTAATTTATCACCTGGAAGATAAAAAGGTAATATCGCTAAATTAACTCCTCGAAACAAACTAAACCATTTATATTTTTCATTATTAAATTTAACTCTGAAAAAGATTATCTGCATACATAATACATTGGCAAAAATATTAAGTATATTGTTGCCATCATACCCGGTTTTTTCGGCGCACTAATCCTCATTTTTCAACGAATTTGTTTGCCATATTTCTCTTAGTTGTTTTTTGTACAAATTTCGTATTATTTTTTCCAACATTTTCAAAAGTTTGAAACGAATTGTGTTATGACAAAAAACACAATTTTGGAATTGGTTCTTCCAAATATCTCCAAAATATCTTCCAAATGATAAAAGGAAGACAATTTCAAAATACTACTGGATTATTTTCATTCAAATGAAAAATAGAAGATATCGCTTTATTATCTTCTTGGAAGATATCTTCCAAATGTTTGCAGGGTTGGCTCAACAGAAAAATTATACATATGGGTGATATCAAAAAATGTGATAAAAAGCAGGGATGGAAAGAAAGCTTGAGCGAGCCAAAAATATATACATTTTTTTAAAAAGCTCGGAAGTCAAAATTAAAATAGCTGCTCAAATGAAAAAAAATCGCAACTAAAAAAAATAAAGAGCTTATAAAAATTAAAAGGCTCGTTTACAGAACTGAATAGTCGTTTGCAGAGCTGCTCTTTAACGTAATTTAATTGAGTTTTTTGAAATCGAGCCGCCAAAAAAGCTCGCTCCCATTAAAACAATTTAGTTATTATAAAAAACAAAAACTGTAATTTAGTTACACCAGGCACGTAGGTAGGATTTTATTTTTGTTTTGTTTAATTTTTCCCGTTTTCTTTATTTACTGGGGAAGCTTATGGAACCATGTACAGAGAAAAAATTTAAACCCTTTAAAAAACTCGTTATTTTAAATTGAGTGTGCTTCTTTACTTTTTGTGTAAAGTTCAGTAAAATGAGAGTACCTAAGCATAAAATCCTTTATCTAAATGACAAAATTGCCAAAAAGTACAAAACGCACAAAATCACTTTTCTAACCCAAAACTCTATTTAAAATAAAAAAAATTAAAATGCGTATAGTTTTAGTCTGCGTATAGTTTTAGCACAGTTAATTTTTATATATAGATGTTTTATTTTGTGTATTTCTTTGCTTAATTAAAATTTAAAAATTTCACAAATATTTAATTGTTATTTGCACCAGTTGTCCCTTTTACAATTTTCCGAAGTTAATAGTACAAAGATAAAGAGAAGTTAATAGTAGACAGAGGCAGAAAATTTTATAAAAAGATCTGTAAGAACGCAAAAATATCTGTAAGGGTCCAAAGGTTTTTTAAATTTTTTTAATATTACAACTGTGAATGGCTAATAACCATAAAAGAAAATTTAATTTTTAACGCATTTTCTAAGTTCTAAAATAAGTTATATATTACAAGCAGAGCTTAGAAGAATTAATTCCTTAATTCAATTTTTCAATTCTGAATTAAAAATTCGATGAATTAATTCACTAAGCACCATATATTGAATGGAATTAAGACTATAAATAACATTGATGATGTAATTTTGAAAAATTTTAAAAACTATAACATTGAAAATACTTTGCAAAATTTTGCCATAAACTTCAATGAAAATGTATGCAAAATAATTCACACGTGTAATGTAAAAACAATTAACTACTCAGAAATAACCTTACCAAACTCAATGTATATTGAGCAAACAACTGAAGATGAAATCTTCAATATATTAATAAGATTAAATGTAAAAAAACGTGCAGGGATCGATGGAATTAGGCCCAAAGATATGAGATATAATGCTTCAATCTTTACACCAATAATAACTAATCTCATAAACCAAAGTATCTGTTCTTCAACTATTCCAAAATTATTAAAAACATCTATCATAAGGCCCATTTATAAAAGCGGTAAGAAAGACGATGTCAACAACTACAGGCCAATAGCCATACTATCGGTCATGGAAAAAGTATTGGAAGAAGTTATCGTAAAAAGATTAAATATATTTTTAAAGAAATTCAAAATAATAAACCCAAATCAATATGGTTTTCAAAAAGAAAAGAACATTAATCAACTGCTTGGTAAATGTGCAAATACCATAAATAATGCTCTTAGTAAAGGTGAACACTGTCTAGTATTATTTATAGACTTCAGCAAGGCATTCGATACACTGTCACATTCAAAACTTCTCTCAACTCTTGCTAGAAATGGAATACGCGGAAATGTTTTATTATGGTTTGCGGACTACCTAAATCTCCGAAGTTATCAAGTAAAAATTAACAACAAAATTTGCAATGAAATCAGATCAAACAACGGAGTTCCACAAGGATCCAAACTTGGCCCACTCCTGTATTTAATATACGCAATAAACACGTGCACAGATAGTACTGCTTGTACAAGTTTCGGTATGTCTACTGATTTGAATACGTATTGATAAGTAGTTTAGTGTTTCTGGTATAGTTGATATTGTTATTATTTCTAGTAGATTGTGTGCAAATGAATAAAGAGAGAATGAGCGTAATATATTTGTTTTACTATAGTATGCTCAAACAAATAAAACAGATAATGAAGATTGTACAATAGATACTTATTGTACGCTGCCAATAAATATATTGTGAAAATTTCGACCAAATCAAATACAATTTTTTGTTTTAATTGAATTTTATTAATTTTTAAATACAAATTTCACAACAAATTTAATATTTAGTCACTTGATTATTTGTTTCCACAACAATTACTTGAAAATATTTGTGGTACAATAAGTATTTGAGAACAAGAAACAAATAAATGCTTCACTCAATACAAAACAAGAAATAACTGGTATTGTGTTTATGAATAAAGTGAGTGCGTTGAAACAAAACATAACAATATCAGTTGCACTTCTTCTCTTATTTATACCAATAGTAACAGTTATGTATATGGTATATTTGTTTTGGAAATACTTTAGGATATACAACTGCACGTCTTTAATATGCAAACGATATGCTCAATACCCTAAGACTGCTACACAAACGCATATGCTGATGATGCAGCAATCGTTGTGACGAATAAAAATATAGAAATTGCCACAAAAACTTTGCAACTTCAGCTCGATGTCGTATCTAAATGGTGCCATGATAATGGTTTATTAATAAAGGCTTCAAAAACGAAAATAATGCACATCAGACAACCGAATGTTAAGCCAATCAACATCAAAATTAAGTACCACAGCATAGAATGCATACACAACAAAACCAATGTTACAAATGATGATCCAATGATCCAATAGCTGCAAATATTTAGGAGTACATGTAGATAATACCTTTAAATGGAAAACGCACATAAAAGAACTGCAAAAGAAATTACGTAAAGCTGCTTATTCGCTGTACCACCTCAGTTATGCCGCAACTTACAGAGTATTTCGTCAGGCATACTTCTCGTTAGCTGAATCATATATACGACACGGTATATCTGCTTGGGGTAACTTGTTGCGGGAGGTTGACCACCATAGCAGATTTTTCTAAGTCCCGCTCACAAAAAAATTTTGCGTGGCGGGTACTTAGAAAAAGTACCTTAGGAGGGTGGCCTAACCCACCGAGTCCCGTTTCTTTTAATTTTTATGGCCATTGGGGAGGGGTATGCGGCCACTGGAGGAACCACCTCCAACCCGAGTCCCGGTTGTGGCCTTTTTGTATAATTTTAGGGGAGGAGGCTATATTTCCGGAGCGGACCAAACTCCAGCCTCGAGTCCCAGTCACATTTAATTTTGGGGTAAACTTTATATGAGAATGTGGCGCGTCACACCACAGTTTACCCCGACTGCTTTTTTTGTTGATTATCTGAAAGGAAAAGAAAAAAAAACAGAAATATTAAATTTTGTGAAGAAATAGATACTCCAATACAAACCAAGAACCGTGTAGAACGGTTCAAACAATCCTTCTTCCCCCGTCATCCACATGTTGGAAATTCCTGAAAGAAATAAAAAAAGATATGAAAATGGCATTAAAATTGAATTTTAGTTACAATTAAATAAAATACTTACCTTGGTACCTCACGTTTTTTCCTTTTGTTTACTTTACTTTATTACCAGAGATCCGATTCGGTGTTTAGTTTGACGGCGGTAACTTAGCCAAAAATTACCGACGACGGTTAGTTATCGGCTGAGGCCAGTTTTTTTGTTGCAATGAATAATCATTCATTACATAAGGTTGAACTTGATTTTTGTTTTAAGCTTGGACCGAAACCCGAATTACTTTCCTTGTTCGGTAAAATATTAGTCGGAATCAGCCATTCACATCAACGGCTGCACGAACTCGTAAATTAAAGCGGAAGCGGCTCAGAGCCGGCATCGATCGATCCACGCGAATTGGACCTCTAGTAATCAGCTGTTTTTTATATACATCTGTACAGTACTATTACTATGGGTAGAAGGCAACATGGAAAAAAAATATTTGTAAGAGACCCTCGGTTGTATTTTCCATTCAAGAATACAAACTGGCAAAAGTGTTTTAAAGAATATTTTAAATTTTGAAATTATGAATGAAAAAATAACATTATTATTTTTCCTGTTCGCCGGGTAGATAAAAAGTTTAGAAAATGCAATTTGAAGGATAGGAGCGATAGGAGAGGGCAGGGGAGTATGGTTAAAGGACAAAATGGCGGAAAAAGTCCAATAATATGTATTTATAGTAAAATAAAATTAAATTTGATAATTTTTGCGAAAATAAATATATGAATACATGGGTAGAGGAAAAACCGAGGATCAAAAAGGATTTCATATTATTTTCAAATACAGGAAGAAAAATAAAGATGGAGATGATTTGCGCTAAGAAACTAATTTATAGAAATAAGTATAATGGTTTTGTAAGGAAAAAGATGGAGGCTTGGCGGGAAAATTTCAGGGAAGAAATAGGAAAATTTGGAAACGATTCCCGCAAAGGATTGGAAGAAAAACGAAGGACGAGGTATTGTAGAGTTCGGGAAACACAAATCAGGATTACTAGTTAGCAAGATTTCAAAGCGAACGGAGATACGTCGCGCTGTCTCGGTGGCCAAAATAAATAGATATAAAAATTATAAAAATAAAGTTTTTGAAGGTGTTGTTTTTTTAAGTTGAATTTAAAGAATAAATTCTGGTTATAATTAATAGTTTTTTCTGTGTGAATAAATAAACAATAAAACACAGTGAAGTAAAAATAATTAAGAAACATTGAACTATAAAAGGTGAAAAGTGAACCATTTTACTAAATTTGCCACTGAGCAAATGTTTGAACATTTTAAACAAAAATCGTGCTGAAGGTGTTTTTTAATAAATGGTGAATAGTTGCGAGTAAGGGAGTCCTGAATCCTGATTGGGTTTTTTTTGTGGTATAAGGAACAAAAATAGCAGAAGGAAAAGAAAAACGTAAGTTTATTTATAAAGAATGTTTTAAAGTTTAGTGTAGATTTTTTTGGTGCGAAAAAAAAGTATAGATAGAAACGGCAAGTGTTAGTTCTGATTTTTGTTTTTTTTTGTAATTTTTAATTCATAGCTGGCTATACCTGAGATTTTGCGGCCAGAAAGGCAAAACTAGATTTAAACGAGGTCCTAGAAAATTGTATGAGCAGCTGGTATTCTGGAATTTTAATAGTGTATACCGAAAGGCCAAAACAGTAAAGTACCAGGTACTGCCAAATTGCCGTGGGTGTATAGCCAGGTAAAGTTTTGTTTGCTAAGTATACTACCACAGAGTTAAAGGCCAGAGAAAGTAGAAGATATTTCATCATTATTAAGCAGCAGAAAGAATTAAAACAGGATCAAATATTAATTAGTTTATTAGTAAAGTAGTTAAGTATATACAGGAAAGTTAGGAAAATATATTAAATATTATTTGTAAAGCAAGCTGCAGGTTATTTTAGGGTTAAATAGTAATATTTTATTGCCTGTACAGTATTTTTTTATTTTAGTTTCTGCCCTAAAGTAGACTTTGCTTACACATATTTATACTGATATGTTTTAGTCCCAGGGAAGGGAAAGTGTGAGCAGGTAAAAGTTTTTATTAAATACAAAAAGTTATTTTTAATATTTTTATTAAGAAAATTTTATAAGAAATTTAAAAATATATAAATTAATTGAAATTATAATTGAAAATATAATATTACATTGAGAGAAAAAAATGTACATATAGGGTTCACATCAGGCCGTATTCTGTGTTGAAAATCTGCGAATTTGACAGGTGTTTTATTGTCCTTAGGGAGCTCCTTCAGGATAGGATTTAGTAAGGTGCGGCACCCAATTTGGTATATGAAAGATAGCAGATTTAAGCCCTGTTGGAATAAAAAAAGGGATAAAAATTTGAAAAAATGATAAGATTGAGTCAAAAAAACGAGGAAATTAAAATATATAGGAAAAATATTAAAATTTAGTGTTAAAATAAGGGCAAAAATTAAAATAAAATAAAAGATACATCTAGTTAAAAAAAATATTATAGTAAAAAGAATAAAAGTAAAGTTGAAAAAGATCGATAAAGGAAATAAGGTTGATTAAATTTTGTTTGATTTCAGTTTTTTTTGTAACGGTCATATTTTTTTTGTTAGGGTATAAAGTTATTTAATTAAATTTCAAATTACATAACCGTTAAAAAATTAAGAGTGTCTTTTTTATTTTATAGCGTAGTTTAAGTATGATAATAAATAAAAAAATGTATGATAATATTTGAAAAGAAATTCATTAAAATGTTGGCTTAATTTAATAAGGGTTTGAAGGCAGTAATGGTAAGTTGACGAGGGTAAAAGAAAAGCGGAATTTGGGGTCATATAAAACTGACGCTGGACTGCGATATTACCATGGTTGGGAGGGCTGAACGGGGACTAACATCCGTCTCCAAATCATCGTGTGGTATGTTTTGTGACATTTTTAGGTTGTGTTTTTTTAGTGAAAATAGCAAGTTTTTTTTTTGTGTGCGTTCGCCCCCAGTGAGAGGGTTGGGACCTACTGAGATGTCTCATGACCTCTAGCCGGAAACCTCGCTGGGATAACCGTTCGTTACAAACTCTGCCCACTGTAAGAGCCTACAACAAACTCAAAATCGGGTACTCAAAATCCTTTGGAATAGTCAACACCATTTACACCACAACAGTACCAACGTAGGCAATAACAGTAGCAACAATAGCATCAACAACAACATTAACAGCAACAACAATATTAACAACAACATTACCAACAACCTCAATATCAACAATAATAACAACAACAATAACAACAACAGCATCCACAACAACATGGCTATTACCAACAAAAACAACGAACAATCAAAAAATCTGCCAAGTGCATTAAAAGTCCTTAATATCAAAAACATATATCGTCTAACAATCTTAACAGAATTAAATGACTCCCAGCTTCTACAAAAATAGATCACCATTACAACACGAGATTTCGCTCAGAAGGTCGATTTAAAGTCGAAACTACAAAAAATAGCTACGGTGACCGAACTCTGAAAGTAAACCAACGATTTACAATGAACTGCCAAATAATCTAATAAACAATACAAATGCGGTCAATAGAAAAAAAATCCTTAAGAATTATTTAATATCGTCGCAATGAAATTATATATGAATATACATAAATCCTGAATTTCTCACCTGCAGACAAACCACAAGGCTTCGCAGGTCTTATGTTTACGGGTTAAATAATTTATATGAAATTAAAAACAAACAAAAAATGTTTAATATTAATATTAGTATTTTATTAGTTATTGAAAAAAAAAAATATTTGCTTTCGTTCGATTTATTTTGTTACGAATTAATTCAATTGCATTTGATTTAATAACTTTTATTAAATCAAATGAACTTATTTTATTTTTTTTTTTAAATTCAGTGAACTTATTATTTTTTTTTTTTAATTCACTGAACGTAATTTTATTTTTTTTAATTCACTGAACGTAATTTTATTGTTTTTAATTCACTAAACGTAATTTTATTTTTTTTAATTCACTGAACGTAATTTTATTTTTTTTAATTCACTGAACGAAAATGAAATTGAACGAATTCAGTAGTGAATTAATTCAGTAAGGAATTAATTCACTTTTTTTCCGTTCGATTTATAAAATTGAACGCGTTCACCTGTGAATTAATTCATTTGATTTAATAAAAAGAAATATTGCAATTGAATTAATTCTTTGAATTTGTTGTTTGATGAACGCGTTCAGTTGAACGAATTCAGTGAATTCATTCAATTCTAGAGAAAATTGAATTCGATTGGTAGTGAATTCATTCAAAAAGGAATTAATTCTTCAAAGCTCTGATTACAAGTGTAATTTTATTTCTAGGTGATTTCAATTTTCAAAAATTTTAGTTTTTTGCTAATATTTAAAATTTTATGGAATCCGTTTGTGATATGGAGTATATTGTTTTACTAATTTTTTACCAAGGATGGATTCCGTGCGAATTTTCTTACAAAACTTGGTAGAAGGATAGGTAGACATAGCTCTAAAGATATGTTGGTAAAAAATGGGTTAAATAATTTATTACTGTATCTTATAGTTTTGTTACTTGATTTTACCATTGAAATTATATTTTAACACTTTTTGGAAAAGCTTTTAATTTATTTCGATATTAGTTTTAAAATATTTAAAAGAAAAATCTAATATTCTGGTGCTATCCGATATCCTGATAAAAATAAATTTAAAAAGAAAAAACTAATATGCAAGTGCTTGTGCAAATTTAAATGTTACTGAGACTTTAGAAAACATTGTTTTCTATTGGCGTTTATACATTAATGGATGTCATTGCATTGCTAGATCTGTCAAAACAACAGAGTAATATATTGGAAGGTGACAAAGCAAATTGTGGTAAATTCTTTGTTGTTGTTTTTGTTTTTTCTCTGATATTTTGAATGTTTAATAACGCTTCTAGACGAGAACAAGAAATTCTCATTGAGTTTGAATTTAACTTAACAAATATTTCCAGAAATTCTAAAAACAACGTCCCCTGACGATATCCTTAGTCAAGAATAAAATCCGGAAAGGCACATGCTTCCAACAGATTATTTTTCACAATTTGTAAAATACGTTTGGGATTTTAGCACATTTAATTCCTTTAATGCAATTAATGTATATTCTGATAAAAATAAATTTAAAAATATTTTATTATAATTTTATAGATTATCGGAAAAGTTAAATATTAAAAGTAATTTACATCATTATTATTTTGATTTCCAATGGAGTGCGCCATTTCAATATGATCTTAGACTTATTTGAAAGCGCAGAAATAATTTAAATCCCGATGGTTCCAAAGCGAAATGAAAGTAAAATTCCAGAGGATTTTGGAAAGTTATCTGTGTGGCACGAGTTTTTAGAGTTAGGAACTCTCTCCTTTTCACGAATAAGGTAAATTTCAACTGTTCTTTTCGGTTCTTTTTTTTTTTGAATTATCAAACAAACGACTGACATAACATAATATAATAGCTCTGTTCCACGTACGTTACCGCGGGTGCCCGCGGGAACCCAATCTTACCAAAAAGCGTTTCTATTGTTAAAAATTGGGTAAATGAGAGCGTTGATGAGAGAATAATTTGTTTCTCATTTTACCAGAAGTTACCCGTACTTTTTTTCGGGTAAAATGGTAAAACTGTCAAATCACTTGTTGTTTATAAATCAGCCGTTTTAAATTTGTAAAAATAATTAAAATAATAACAAAAGTTGTAAACATTAATTAATATCGTTATCAAATACCACGTTCTAACACTTTCTCTTTATTCCCTTCGATATTTTATTATTAAAAATAGCTTTTGTTTATATGAATAACTTTGACGTTTATTTTTGGGCTTGAAATGTGGTTTTGTGCGTTCCCGGTATTGTGAGCAATTTTACCATTTTTTGAGATAATTATTTGTTTACTCTCATTTTACCAGACTTTACCCAGAATTACGTGGAACAAACCTAATATAATACTGATAGAAAAATCCTGAAAAAATAGCAAAAAAAAAAAGGTACTCAAAATTTGTTGAAAGGGGCCCTGCACAGAAAGCTTTTAAAATTAGTAAATCCATATCGCTAAATATTAGTAAGATAAGTACAGCAAAAATGCAACTGTTAAATATACGAAATTTTAGTAATATTTAAATTAAGTTTCGTTTAATTGAATTGCAAATGTACCTTGCTAATATTGGCTAAAAAGTATTGCTAAATATTAGTAGACAAAAAGCAGTAAAGAAATTGTTATATATTCAAAAGTTAATTTATCTTTAAATTTAATTGAGTTGAATTAGTGTTTCCAATTCCGATTAACCGATTCCTCGATTAATCGCTTCTATTTCGGTTAATGTCCAAACAAATAATTTAAAACTCAAATAATTATTCGACCTGAATAATCGGTTAAAATAGGTCGATTAACCGGTTACATTTTTAATATGAAATTTTTTCTTTATTTTTTCCCAAACTTCACAATTTTCTTAATATTGGCTAAAGAATTGCAAGAAAATCTTAGAACAAACATACTAAATAAAATGCCAACAAATTCTTTAGAAATCTACTGAAAAATTAAATCCAATCAATTCGACATTGCACTAGCGAGACAAGTCTTGTTTAAGAGACTTTTAATTTGTAATAATTTTGTTTGCAAATATTTTAACAAAATATCAGAGTTGCTATTTGCTATATAAAAACAACTCGAAAGGCCAAAATAAATGTTT
Source organism: Leucophora obtusa (assembly GCA_949987735.1). Lineage (NCBI taxonomy): Eukaryota > Metazoa > Arthropoda > Insecta > Diptera > Anthomyiidae > Leucophora > Leucophora obtusa. Next base: position 248,284,688 of record OX465295.1, read on the forward strand.
TTTTTTTAATTTTCCAAACAAACAGCGTGTCTGGCTGGAGCAGGCTTTATAAAAAAGAAGAGACAATTTTTCATTTCTGTTTTAATTCTTTTAGAAATTAAAACTAATATTTGCATGTCCTTCAGGACAAGGTTGCATTTGTTTTAAAACTGTTTAGCACAATTATCAATTGACATCTTAATTTTTAAGAACTCTACCTTTTATTACATCTCCCAAGGAAGTAAGGATAGTCGGTTCAAAACCCATCAATTCTACAACATTTAACTGAATTTAAATTTTTATTCGAATAAAAAAAAATTACCTAAAGTTAACACAAAATGAAAGTTAAAAAACTAAAACTTATGTGGAATTTGACATCTTTAACTGCACACTGAGAGAATTGTCTACATGCTAACACATTTATGAATTTTTACATTCATTCAATGAAGTTTCGCTGGAATTTAAAACTTAATTGATTAATAACATATAATTTTTTTTTAAATGCATATTATTTATTAAACATTTCATACGCCCAATGAAAAAATTATATTAAGAAGAGTTTTATAAAAATTATGAAGCTTTTTCAAAAAATTTAAGAAATTTGTCATTCACTTTGTGAAGAAAACTTCATTATTAGTTTATTGAAAATTTTCATTAAAAAATAAAAAAAAATCCGATAAAATTTCTCTACGTAAGTCAGCTCAATCTTTAGATTATATTTTTTTAAAGCCGATTTAAAGGAAGAAGAAAATATTTTGATTGAAAAATTTAACAGACATAAAAGGGAATCACCAGACTGCCGCAGTTTTGCTTCACCCAAAGACTCGTCAGTGGTTAGCTTATGTGTCAATTGATCAAAGTAATTTTAATTGCTGATTTGCATCTAAGTATATGCCCAGCAAAAACAGACATTACCGAGTAATTAAGCGAGTAAGTAGCACACAAAGGGTTTCACTACTTACCAGGCTATTTACTCGTAACATTACTTTTGTTCGCGATGTCCAAAAATTCATGGGTGGTCATTACCCTCTCGCTTACAAAAAAAGTGCGAATAACGAGTTACGCATAGTGAAAGAATAAGTAGTTACTCACAAAGATAGAATAAGTGGTTACTCAGAAGTTAGGAAATAAGTGGTTACCCTACATTGTAAAATAGTTGGTAATATTGGAAAAAAAACTTTTTACCTAGGAAAATTTCCTATTTAGTTCAAAACAAATATAAAAATAAAATATTAATATAAATAAGACTTAATCAGTACTTATTTAATCAATTACCAGTAAGTGATTACTTTGCACGAATATGTAAGTACTTCTATAACTTATTATCGGTAAGTCATTATTTTGTATTTTAAAGTAATGAAAAAGGTAATGACCTATCATTACTTGGTAATCCGTATGGTAATGACCTGTCATTACCATGTTTTTGCTGGGTGAAAAGCTTTCTTATTGTGTATGCCATGACCGGGGATCGAACCAGCAGCCCTATACATAGGCTATGACTCCCAGCATCAGCCCTTAATGAGATAAACAATCGGCACATCGATAAGTTGGGCTCATTGAGGTTATTTTGTTTATTGTCAATGGCCCTTAAAAAAACCAAAAAGAGACTTAGAAAATCAAAAAAATTTTTTGTTTATTTTTGCAGAGTAAATTCTTATCTTCAGTTGAGTGAAATTAACTTCAAATGGAACTAAAATTTTTTATATCCATGTCTCAGTGTAAAAAGGCTCAAATTCGGTTTTATTCCTTCAGAGGAGGAGGGGGAATCTAAATAAAATCTTAAAAGCTTTCAATATAACATTTTTTTAAATGCAATGTTATTAATTGTTGGCAGTATTGATTAAAAATTGCTCCCAAAGAAATTTTGTATTTATAGTTTTTCAGATTTTTAAAACTTGAAAGAAATAAAAAATATGTATACCTACATTAAATTACACTGTGAGACAAATGGTAGGGGTCAGTGATCGGGAAGGGTTCAAACTACCAGGGAAAGTTATGTCGGTAAAAAAGAAGTTATACGTGTCCCGGCGTTTCGCTGGGTCACCCCTAGGAATCAAGATATATCGATTTGAAGTAAGTAACTATCCTATAGGGGAAATTGTCACCTTTGGTGGTCTTTTTTTTTTGACATAACTCGAGAACCACTAGTCCGATTTTGCTCAAACAATTTTAAAAAAATTAAAAATTACAATTCCTTTAATCTGTCCATATAACGTTTTTCTATATACTCAACAGTTTTGCCGGTAAAAATAAATGTATGAAGAAAAAAATATTTTTTGCCTAAAATATTAAAAAAAAGTAAAAAACAAAAGGTTATTTGATTTTTATGGTAGCGGTAACAAACTAAAAAACGGTCATATATGTGCGTGGACAATTAAAAGAAAAAAAGGAAAGTGCACTTTTTAAATTATTTGGGTTTTTTCCGTTGGCTACCTGCATGATTTTGTTACACAAATTGCACCCACATTTATGAGTGGTCATGTTTTAGAACGTTTCGAAAAATTTAAAACGCACACGAATCAGGTATATAGCCACCCTTAAAAGATACGCCAAGTCATAAGAACCTCTCGGTAAAATATTGAAACTTACGTAGTTTTTATAGGTGTTCATTGATCGATTTTTGTCATTCAACAAGTGTCTCCGAACGCGTAAAGTACGATTTTTTTAAAGTGACGAAAAAGTAATAAAAGTATAAAACCGAAATGAGTGCAAATTGTCCAGAAAATATCAATTTATTTTGTTACGTTTGTGGCAAAAGAGCTTTTTCAACAAATACTGCATTACTCACTGAGCAAGTGGAGCGTGCTTTTAAACTTTATTTTGATTCCGAAATAATTCGCGGCGTTTCGTGGGCCCCAGACAAAATTTGTAAAACGTGCTACAATGCTCTTAACATGTGGATCCAAGGGAAACGCAGTTCACTTTCTTTTGGTGTACCAATGATTTGGACTGATCCAGGAGAGCACAATTCCGATAACTGTTACGCTTGCGCAAACAAAATATGTGGAGTAAATCGTAAAGGCCTTAAACGAAGAGTTTACATATCTGTTAGAAGTGCACAAATACCTCTACCGCATTTGGATGAAATACCAATTCCACCGCTTCCAAGTCCTGACAGAGAAACTTCTTTTTCTATTGAAACAATGGATCAATCGGATTTCACCTATAAACCAACACCAGAAGCCGGCCCATCGAACAAAATAATTCGAATATCACAAGCAAGAATGGACAAGATTGTTGCAGAATTAAACCTTTCTCAACGTGAAGCAGAAATCTTGCCCAGAAAGAATATACAATAGGAGTTTCCTCCGAGGGTAAGTCACAAAAATGAAGTTAACTGACTGATTAAAAACAATTGCTTTTTTCCAGATGAAGACAGATCCTCATCCGATACAGACTCTGAACAAGTGGGCGAACCACCACGCAAGAAAGTAAAGGGCGCAAACAAACGAAAATAAGTTTTGCGTTCATCGATTTTTCTAACCTATGTATCTATGTAATAACCTAATAATTACCTGTAATCATTTTTAATTTTACGTGTTAATAATAAATAATATATAATAAATATTATCCAAACTCATTGAAACATAAAATCAATATTCTTGTCAAAATGAGATACCTTCACTTAATTGTGAATAAAAGCGAAACGCGTCCATCGATTTTCATGATCTATGTCTCATTTTGTTTAAAGGTTATGTGACTTTGTGTGAAAGTAATACGACTTGCCTTTTTTCCGTTTTGGATTTTTTATTAATATAAAAAATAAAAAAATTTAATATTTTAGGAACAAATTATTTTTTGCCTTCATACATTTATTTTTACCGGCAAAACTGTTGAGTATATAGAAAAACGTTATATGAACAGATTAAAGGAATTGTAATTTTTAATTTTTTGAAAATTGTTTGAGCAAAATCGGACTAGTGGTTCTCGAGTTATGTCAAAAAAAGACCACCAAAGGTGACAATTTCCCCTATATGATAGTTACTAACTTCAAATCGATAGATCTCGATTCCTAGACTTGACCCAGCGAAACGCCGGGACACGTATAACTTGTTTTTGACCGATATAACATTTCCCGTTGGTTTCATCCCATCCCATCATCCCATCCCGACTGTCGCATAGTGTTATCGATAGTAACAGTGTTAGGTTTGCTGTTCTTAACTTGCTAATATTTGGCAAAAAAATCTGTTAGTTTCAGCAGTTTCTTCTGCCATTTTTAACTAAAAAAAATAGCGGTAAACATTTTTAACTAATTTTTAGTAGATTTAGCACTATCTGTACAGAGACACAGCTCTTTGTGTTTTCATTGATAAAAAATTAAGGAACTACATTAATTTTGAATTAAACGATTAATCGATTAATTGCCAATTTTCTCGATTAACCGACCCGAATAATCGGTTAATCAACTTTAGTGATTTTTCGAATAATGCATTAACCGGTTAACCGCCTACGTCGAATAATTGGAAACAGTAAGTTGAATACAATAAACAGAAATATTTGCTAGAAAATAGTAGACTGCTTTATTCGCATTAAGAAAATCAAAAAATAATAATTTAAAATTTTTTGTGGTGGTTTAGTCGACTAATTTTCAGGAAATTTTTTGCTGATTTTAGCAGGGTAAATTGTCATTTTCGATTAACTAAAATATAGCTGAAATTTTGTAAATTGAACAGATTTTTTCTTGCTGTTTGTATCTTTCTAATGTTTAGCAAACAGATTCTGCTTGATTCATCTGTTTTTTCAGCAAAAATTTTTAAAGACTTTTATATTAGTGTATGAACAATTGAAAAAATTTCTCGAATGAACGAGTGAACAAGAAGAACACACTAGTTCAAAAATAAAATTGATTGAAATGAACTGTGAACTATAATGCCAAATTCTTGTCATTTTAATCCGATTGTTTGTTTGTACAAAATGTTGAATTTTGTGTCAAAATTTCCGGGTGTGCTCACATTTTTACTCACAATTTCTAAACCGATTTCGACAATTTTTAACATTAAACTGCTAATAACAAACAATTTGAATAAAAATAAGCAAGTCATAGTGCGTCTTTGTAACGTGAACGTCATTAAAATAGACAGACGCAAATTAAAATTCGAGGATTTTGTTTAAAAAGCAGGGTACTTTTATTTCACGTTAGAAAGTCCGTAGAATCTATTCTTGTTAAATATACTGCAAGAAGCTTATTGGGACAAATCCATAGTGTAGTAGTGCTATGTGTTGTTTTACAGGTTTTCAGGAGATCGAAAAAACTGATTTATATTATCCTTTTAAGATATTTTATTTACATCATATGCCTTAATTATTCACGGCCTCATTTACTAAAATCATCATTAAGGCATATGATGTCAATAAAATATCTTAAAAGGAAAATATAAATCAGTTATTTCGCTCTCCTGAAAACCTGTTAAAAACACAAAACACTATGCCGACGATTTCTTATTTCTCCTAAAAAACGACTTTTCATGGCGAGTTAATAATTTTAATTATAAAAAGCCAACATTATAACGCTTAACTTAGGGTGGAAACAAAACTGTAAAATGTCGAATTATGCCAAATTATCATCCTATAGTAATATCTTGTGCCTGCAAATAGGAAACCTGTAATTTTTAAGGAACACCAAATGTAAATTTATCAATTTTATGTTTAAATTATAATAAATATGACAAAAACTATTAGTAGTAACAATAAAAAATAGCCACTTATCAATTAGAAGGTAGGAAAAAATTTCAGTTTCCTATTTTCAGCCACATTTTATAAATTTTTTCGCAGTAAGTGAGAGGATTGCATTCTCTTTATTTTCTAACATCTTTATTTTCTATATCCAAGAGTACAATAGTCGCTAGATTTTGAATTTTAAAAACCCACACGTAAAAAATTACAAATAATGGTGGAATGTACAAATAGGCTTTGTGGTTCAAAAAATGCATTTTTTTTCGCTGAAATTGAAAAAAAGTTTCAAATATCAGAAAAAATCGCCAAAACAAACAAAAATGCAAAAATCCAGCAAAAATAAATAGAATGACTTCTAAATGAATCACTTCCTTCATTACATCACAAAGAATTACTACTTTAGGAATGGGCTTTAAACAACATCTAAGCTGCAATAAATATATGCTAGTCAGAAGTTCTTTTTCATGGGTGATAAGAAGTTAATATTTTGTATGGGGGTTGCATAGGAACGTGCTGGCACAGAAATCAGAGGGTTGCGGGTTAGAATCCCACCAGGTGGAAAAAAATTTTTTGTAACTTTTTTTACACAATTATTAATTTTTTGTAGTTTTCAATGTAAAATTTTTATTTTTTTCTATTTTTGTACATTCAAAAATTAATTTTTGAAACGAATTAAAATTTTTTGTTTAATTTTCTATTAATTTTTAATGAAATTTTATGGAAATATAAAAGTTCTAAATAAATATGTAATTCTTCAAATATTTTTTGATAAAATACGAAAAAGGTAAATATTACAATTTTGTTTGTATTTAAAAAATTGTAATTTAAAAAATCCATTTTGATAAAATTTTTACTAAATATATTTAGAAACTAAATATAACAGAAAAAGAAAAGTCCTGTAAACGTTTTAGTTATAACTAGTACAAATAAGTTAAAAATTACCTTGCAGAAAAAACAATTTTTTATCTACTAATATGCTGCAAAATTTTTTTACGGATTTTATCAAGTTAATTCGTATTAAAAGTTAACTTAAATGTAACCAAAATTTTGTAAATTTAACAGTTTTATTTTTCCTCTTATCTTCCTAGTATTTAGCAAAAAACAATCTGCTAATATCAGCAGTTTTTTTGCAAGGTCATTTTTAATTACATAATTTTTAGTAGGTTTTTCTCCTATTTTTCCAGCTTTATTTCTGAGTGTATTATTTTTATAAAAAAAAAAACACTTTAAAAAAATCAACTTTATATATTTTCCAATATGTTATATATTTTTGTTAATAAAAATAGAAAGAAATAAAGATAACAATTTACCAAGGTTGGTTACCGTTATCGTTATAATACCGTTATCGCTAAAATACCGTTTCAAATTAAATACCGTTACCATTATCGATACCTCTAAAAAAATTTTTTAAATACCGTTATCGTTACCGATACCGATATTTTTATGGGTAGTTACCGGTATTTTACCGGTATTTATTATTTTATATAAAAATTACAATTTTTTTTTATTTTATAATCTTGAGTGTTTTTTTTTTACAAAAACTTTATAGATAATAATTTTACTTATTAACCCCTCAATTCATAAATGCTTTGTAAAGTTATAGCAGGTTTACAAAACGTCATTTTCATACAAAATTTGTTCAATAAACCTCCTATAATTTTACAAAGCCTTTATGAATTTAGGGGTAAAACTACCAGTATTGAATTTATAGCTTAAAATCTGTATTTTCAGTACTTAAAATTAAAAATATGCCATGTTTTTACTTGTTTTTAATTGTTTTTAACATAATTTTTAATACCGGTACGTACCGGTATTGCTGTTTCGATAACGGTATACCGTTACCGAAACAGTCTTAAATACCGTTACCTTTACCGTTACCTAAACAAACGAAATCTGATACCGTTACCCTTACCGTTATTCGTTTCGGTAACCAACCTTGCAATTTACTGAACAAGACTGCTAAAAGTCAGCTATCAGTTATAACAAGCCATAGCCTAGGGGGTAGAGCGTCTGCTTGAAATGCCAACGAGTGTGGGTTCAACCCCCCACACGATGCATGACGATTTTTTTTATTTTAATTAAATTAAACTTAAGTACTTAAGCACCGTAAGTTGTTATTCACGTGGAAAAATTCCACTCGAACTTTAAAGGTCTCAAGTTGCAATTTAATTTATAAAAATTAATAATTTTTTTAATTTTATAACAAAGACACAATCACAATAAAAAGAAAATTACATTCAATTTACGTGAAAACAAAGTCTACACAATTTTCACGTGGAACTCATTGTCGTGAAAAATTATTATTTTTATATGGATTATAACAGTTTTTACACGTGAAAGTCAAACAACTTACGGTGCTTTAGATAATAAATTATTTTAATATTTGATATAAAAACAATTGTTGTGGCAATTTTTGTATTTTAAACTTACTTGTTATTGAAAATTTTTTAAAATTAAAGTAAAAAATTTATAAATGAAATGAATTTGTTCATACGTATTATGAATTTATAACAGTGAATGCCAGAAATATTATTTATGAACAATTTGGGTTCTGTGTAGTTATAAATATTTTTATATTTTAGGAGCCAATCGTTTAAAGAAGATGATGGAACCTGGAAAGGAAACGATGACGGAAAAGTTGTAAACAATCAACCTCAAAGAGTGATGGATGACAGAAATGGAATGATGGCCCAAGCTGGATATATTGGAAGGTATTTAATATCTGTATTGTTATTGGAAACTTTGGATGCAATTTATCAGAAAGAAAAGTAGCTTGTCATCCTTCTTTTTGACAATGTTTATGAACAATACAGGGTTGTTAAGAACTAATCTATTAATAATTCCATTAATTAACTAAATAATTAGAGATAAATTAGTCATTTCTAATATTCTATCGCTTCTCCAGCTGCCAAAAATTTGCTTTCATTAATTTTTTTTAACCCTTTGACGACCATAGGCAAGTATGCTTGTCCAAGGGTTTTTCGCATTTATAATTGCCCAGGCAAAAGATAGAGTAAATATTTCAAAAGGTGATTTGTAAAGGATAAATGGGGGAACAAAAATGTAGTAGGCGGCAAATCCCTACCTAGTCCCGCTTTCCCCTTGCGAGCCCTCGAAGTTGGTTATTTAGAATTCTTCATTTAAGGGGTAAAAAGCATAAACTTTGACAAGCGAAATGAAGGTCAAGCAAGGCGTCTATGAGGTCAATTTTTTGTAACATATCCATAATTTAGTCCCAATCACGAAAATGAAATAATAATAAAAATCCTTTCGTACGGAAAGGCAGGGTCGTCAAATGGCAAATATTTTTGGCAAGCGAAATGAGGGGTAAGGAGGGGTTCTACGGAACCAATTTTTCTTGGCATACCTATTATTAGGTCAGAGATTATGAAAATCGCAAAATTTTCAAAATGGCTTCAGCAGAAAATGTATGGTCCTCAAAGGGTTAACAGCAATTTGTTTTCCACCAATAACTACATTTATCTATATGGAATGTTCAATAATTTTACAAAAAGTTTTAGAAATGTATACTAATTGAAGAACTTGTTCATAATAGAAATCTGTCAATGATGCAGAGATAAAATTTCATTTAGTTAAATTCTCGAGAGGGACCTCTCTGCAGAATTTCGATTTCGCTGAAATTTAGATATGTAATAGAGGAAATTAACGAACCCGTATTTTTTTCGGACCACCTTAAATTAAGGGGGTGAAATAGTGTTGCAAAATTGCTGACTTTTCGTTTTTATTATTTATTTAAGGTATTCAAAAACCTATTATAATTTTGCAAAAAATAATTAAAAAAGCTAAAAATAACAAAGTTTCGAACGATTTGGTACCCCTGAAATATAAGATGGGGCCGAAAATAAAAAATACATATTAATTACAATATTAATTGTATTTGGTCTATACGACGAATTTGAAAAAACAACACTTTATTATAAAAAATAGAAAATCCCCTGTTGGCAGTCAGTCTCCAATACACACAAATTGCCTGCACTTGTACGTAAAAACCATACGTCAATGTGGCAACATTTGCGAAAATGTGACACGGAGAAAATAACAGGATAAACAGAGAAAATCTGAAGTAGAATGTTTGTATATGTCTGTTTGATAACTTCTGAAATTATTCATATAGAGACAATCTGACAATAAAAATATAAACAATAATACAATTTAATGGAAAATCACTGATGAAGCCTGTCCATAATAAAGGCAGACACTGGATCTAGTCTGATTTGCAAATTTAATGTGTTTATAACTTTTGAAGAAAAGGTTTATTCTTCTTCTTAACCTCAAATCTACTAAAAAAAATCAGGTTTATCAGTTTTTTATAAAATGTTATAGAAAAACTTCAATTCAGTTTGTTGTGTTGTACCAACGACCATAGAATCTCAAGAATAATGCATGTACCTAACTGGCCTTGTCCGACATTTGAAGAAGCTTTAATAGCAGTTGATAGATTAAGACGTACCTGTAACGAATCAGCTGTTTCGAAACCACAAGAAGAAGTGTATACAAATGGTTACTAACGCGTAAATGTAAACGTACTTGCCGGATCATTGAAATCAGAATTTTCTATCCGCCACCGAAACAGCTGATTGATTTTAGTCGGAAAAAATAAAGAAAATAGATTCAAACAACAAATAAGAAATAAAAATTAACAAAAAAATGGAAAAATCTAGAATAAAATAAAAAATAGATGCTAAATAAATGTCGTTTACGGTATTCTATAAGTGTACTTTTTATCTACGGCACGGTACAGTTACATCACATTTACGTTTACGGTCCCATAATCCTCCCTTTAGTTGCAATTTAACTTCTATAAATGTCAGAGAGTTTTACAAAACGTATCTTTTGTGCGGTTGAATACCAGTGATGGGCACAGTTGCTTTATTTTTGGCACAATTCATTTAATAAAACAAAAATATCACTGGTGCACAAACCTCACCGCTATTTTGAGCCTTTTCGTGGGCCTACAACAATTTACTCTGAATTTATACAATTTAGGACAAAGACAACTATTATAATCACAGTCTATATTAGGGATAAATATATTGACACATATTGCAGCAAATGACGAAACTATGTTATCTTAAATAATTGAATACAATTCCACTAATTATAAATTAAAAATAAAATATGTGGCAATTTTGGAATTTTATAAGGGTATTTACAAGTAAGCGTCGAATTACCTTTTTCCTTGAATTATTGCAAATAATTAGTTAACATAATTACGTGTTCTCATAACAATAACATCCCTACGGGGAATGTGGAGTCAATTGCTCTCCAAGGACTAAATTAGTATAAATATGAACCAAAGAGAATGAATTTATTTTCCAGGGTAAGTAAATTCACATATATGTGCCGCACATGTAAATCTAAAATGTGTATGTGCATTAACTAAACGGCACATTTACATTTGAAATGTGAATTTTGTGTTGGCACATTTACATGTGAATGTGCTGTTGGTATCGGCACATTTCAAATGTAAATGTGCTGGAGGTATCGGCACATTTACATCTGAAATGTGAATGTGCTGAAAGTATTAGCACATTTACATCTGAAATGTGAATGTGCTGAAAGTATTAGCACATTCACATCCGAAATGTGAATGTGCTGGAGCTATCAGCACATTTACATCTGAAATGTGAATGTGCTGGAGCTATCGGCACATTTACATGTGCTGGTGGCATTGGTACATTTTACATGGAAATGTGTATTTGCCATGGTATTTCCACATTCATATTAAAAAGTGTAATTTTACATAAAAAAGTACCTAAAATTTTTTATTTACAAAAAATTATGTTTTTTCAAAAAAAAATTACATTTTTCAAAAGAAGTAAAAAAACTTAGATTTTCTCAGTGTAGAAAATCATTACCAGATATGTGGTTATATAACTACATACTTGGTAATGGTAACTAGTTACTTTTGTTATTACATTTCTTATTACCTTAATATTGCGATGTCGCGAAAAATAATGAGTTATGGTTACACACCAGCATACGAAAAATCAACAAATATATTCGTACCTATGTACTTATCAGTACCGACAAAAATAATGAGTCTAAAAATAGATTTTCAAAAAAATAAATTATATAAAAAAAATTATTTTTATTGTATTTTTTTTTTTAATAAAATTTGCTGGTGCGGGAATCGAACTGGGTCAGGCAAAAGCTCTACCATCTGAGCTATATCGACATGTAATATTTAATAGATAATTGACCTACTGCACACAAGTAAGCTTACTCGCCAACATACAAATAATCAAAAAATATGTGGTTACATATATCCTTACCAGTGTTTAAAAAAAATTGTTTCCAAAAATAGATTTCAAAAAATTTTCAAAAAAATCTAGAAAATTATTTTCTATTTGAAATAATGATAAAAATAAGTAATTATCAGTAACTCATTATTATATGTTTTAAAATAATGCAGAAGGTAAGTGGGTATCATTACTGGTAGTCCAAAAAATAGTGATATGTCACAAAATTTTTGCCCTTTGGGTATTAATATACCCCTAAAACTTATATGCAATGACCAGATCAGGCCTACCTTAGCTAGATTTTAAAATTGCGAATATCTTCTAAACTAAGCTAGATAGCAACAAAAGGACGTTAATTTGGTACTTTGGCTAATCTTAAAAACTAGATTGAGCATAGAGTTCTTATTTGATATATTGCACTTTTTACTTTTTTTTATTTCCTTTTTTTAAATTGGTAAATTTTTTGTAAAATACATACAGTACTATTTTGAAAATTTGTACTTTTTTTGAAATTTAACGTTTTTTGAAAAAGAATGCTTGTTTTGAAAAATAGGACTTTTTTTGAAAAATAGTACTTTTTTGAAAAATATTACTTTTTTTTTGAAAAATAGTACTTTTTTGAAAATGGTACTTTTTTGAAAAATGGTCCTTTTATAAAAATGGTACTTTTTTTCGAACAATAGTACTTTTTTTGAAGACTAGTACTTTTGTCCAACAATAGTACTTTTTTTAAAAATAGTCCTTTTTTTGAAAAATTTCACTTTTTTTAAATTGTATTTTTTTTGAAAAATGCTACTTTTTGAAAAATAATTTTTTTTTTTGAAAAATCGAAGTTTTTTTTACCTCTTTTGAAAAATGAAATTTTTTTTTGAAAAAACATAATTTTTTGTAAAAAAAAAATTTTAGGTACTTTTTTATGAACAATTACACTTTTTTCATATGAATGTGGAAATAACATGGCAAATACACATTTCCATGTAAAATATCCCAATGCCACCAGCACATGTAAATGTGCTTATAGCTCAAGCACATTCACATCCGAATACTTTCAGCACATTCATTTCAGATGTAAATGTGGCGATACCTCCAACACATTCACATTTCAAATGTAAATGTGCCAATACTACCGGCACATGTCACATGTAAATTGCCGAATGCGCCCATGTAAATTGCGTGTGGGCCATTCCTTACCCTGGTATTGTTTGATCCGTTACTTTCACTGTTGCTTTTAAAAAACTTGACCGATACCGAAATAAAAAACAAAATTCGCGGCATATTTTTAAAAATATTTTTATATTTATTTTACACTTTTATTTATTTTTGACTTTATTTTAAATTTCTATACTTTTTTTGCTAAGAAATTTTAAGTTTTGTATTTTCAACGTTTTTTATTGTTAAAGCTATTTTAGTTTTAACAATTGGTATTTCATTTAACTTAAGGGGGTATCGACTAAAGGAAAAATTTCGTTTTCGAATTTTTTTATATTTTATTTGAGCATTCTTTTCACTATATGTTCCAAAAAGTTCAATAAAAAATTCGAATAAATTAATTTTCCACATGGCTTTTTGTAAAATATGTTTTAGTCCCAAAGGAATACTCTATGTGGTATATTTGTGTACCACTTTTTGTTTGCATTTTTATTAACTTGTTTTTATTAGAAATCGTATATCTTATAACAGGGCAGAATATAAAGATAAAAACTACATCAAAAGATGTAAGAATTGCACGCAGTTTTCAAAGAAAAGCCAATGACTATTCCTTGATGGATGTTGAAGACACGTCATATGGGGCAGTTGCTGATGGCTTAATATAAGTTATAAAAGTAATCAGTATATATAAAAATGGGAAAAAAATACGAAATAATTTAAAAAATGTTTAAAATTATAGCATTTTTGCAAAATAATATGAGTAATAATATTATGTATAATAATATATCTACCATCATTTTTAAGCTATTAGGTTTAATATATCAAAAACCCATTAACCGATTCATCCTAAATTTGGTGGACATGTAATAAGCTAGAAGATATAACTTCTTTATTCACAATTTTTTTAAATTTTGCTGTTTTCTTAGCTTAAAACTAACTTTAGATTTCAAACGCGTTTTTCTCACAACCATGAGTTCAAAATCGGCTGCCACGGTACAGCCAAGATGGGTTAACCGATTTCGATCTGGTTTTTTTCTTTCGTAGTTAACAAAAAACTGTAGTCATTATCGTGGCCCTTTTTTTGAATTTCGGTCAAATAAATTTTATATTCCCAAGTAAAATTGGTTTTTCTTGTCTTTTGTGTGGCAACTTTGTTTAAAAAAAAATTTAAAAAGAAAAATCGGGCCACTATAAGGACTAGAGAATTTATCTGGTATTAAGAATCACTTCCCGAGTAAAAAAAAATAATATGATGTCATATGTAATGATATCTTATTTAGTAAAAATAGTGGATAAAATTATATCGGATAAGCTCTAAATATATTGAGTCATATAGAATCTTATCCGGATTTTGACCCGATATAATCATATCTAATTTGATGTAGAAAGACATAATTATATAACGCTTCATATTTCAAGATCAAAACAAAAACTCTTCAAAAGTACTGAAAAACAACACCCTTAAAGGCTCCATTAGTCTAGTAGTATCGTAAAGTATCGTGTCAGCTGTTTACTTTCAACTAGTGATAGTATACACAACTATGTACTTAGTTTGGAAATAGATTTGACGTAACAAAATCTATTGAAAATAGGTTTCTACTTTACGATACCTCATTTCACCTCACTTTACTTCCAAATTAATTTGGGCTTAAGTTAAGAATTCAAAATTCAAATAAAAATTTAATTATTTAGAAGAAGTTGTACATAATTGTAACCGAGCATTTTAATCCTTCTCATATAAACTTGTATTCTTCCCGTAAACTGTGTAAACCTGGTATGTTTATGAGTTTAATGTCAAATTCCATACATAAAAAATATGGATTGTATTTATACAAGGTTTACAAGGAATTTAGGAGTTATAATGAGTACGCCTTTTATATTTTTAATTCATACATAAATATATCTCAAAAAACATACACTTTTTAAACTTGCGCTATACTTGAACATATCTAAAACAACTTAGAAAAAAATTAAACATTGAGTTATATAAAACTTTATATGTTTTCCGATAAAGCCATTTTTAATTATATATGACGCTGTATTAAAATTGTCATAGCATATGTATCTAGATATGGTACATATTAATATATATGGGGACATATATATTTATACTGATCTATATATGGCATCATATAAGAAATTTTTGAAAACCTCAAAGCTATACATAATTATATTTGCAAAGATATAGTATCACACTTGACTATATATAAACACATCAGTCCATATTTAATTATATAATTTCCTATATAACTCCTTTTACTCGGGTTTACATTTTTATTTTCCAATAATTAATGAAGGCTGTACAGTGGCAGCCGATTTTGCCTTTTTTAAAAAAGGCTAATAATAAAGTGGCAACCCTGGCGATTTTGGTTGGAGAAATTTAAAACTAATATTTTTTGAAAATACTACACTAACATATATTTTAAATAAGAAAATAATATAGTAAAAATATTGTTATTTGAATTTTTGACAACCGTTTAAATATGCCCCTTAAAATTCTGATGTGACAGTATTTACCCCCCTTAAGGGGAATTTTTAAAATTTTTATTTATATTATCAGAGTTTTTAAGGTAATTTTTTTAATTTTTAATTGGTTTTTTAATTTAATTATGGCCAACGCAGAAAACGAGTCAACTGCCATTAAAGGACCTATCCCATGACCGGTCAAGCGGGGGCATATTCAAGGCACTTCCACTACATTTGTGTGTGGGTTAATTTTGTTTTCTTTTCTATTTTTTCTTTTCCATTTGCTTGTAGTGTTTGTTTTTTCTTTTTAATTTGAACAGAAGCGAAAAATATAGAACTTTACCATCATCCAGCCATCACGCATAAAGGCTGGTTTACACTATAAGATTTTCGGTACGATTTTACTTTAGTACACATGCAAAACATATAGGCAAGGTTGCAAAATCTTTCCGAAAATCTTATAGTGTAAACCAGCCTTAAGCAACATTAGCTCAGACGGTAGAACGTTTGCCTTACAAGCAGAATGTTGTGTTATCGAGCCCTACTTCGACGCCAAGTAGATTATTTTTGATTCTTAATTTTTTATTAGTTTATTTGAAAGGCTATTTTTAGACACACCACCTTACTGTCACAAAGTGTCTAAACTGTGGCAGTTGGTCATTTCCAATGACAACGCCAAGTTTAAGTGACGTGTCTCTTTCAAACTAAAAGGCCGATCAAGAACCGTTCTCTGGCCCCTTGGGACCTACCCTTCACTTTGGACCGGTCCCCTTTCCCCGTAGGGATAACTTATTGTTAAGATATTTATCTTTAATATAGACTGGGAGTAAGTTTTATGAGAAATAAGTTAAAAAGTCTTGATTTGGAGTTTTACCAAATCAGACAGTTCATACATAAGTACATTATTCTTGTTGATTTTATTTACGGTATGTAATGCCTCGTTTTGTGTTTACCCAATCATCATTTCCTTATTACAGACAACTGAAGATTGTGGTGAATGCCATGAAAAGATTGTATTGTCCATCAAGAGAATGGACCACCTTTTTGAAGCAACAAAAAAATCTAATATGACAACTTCGTATTAGATGTCGACTTGAGGTAGAACAATATTCAAACTGAATATGTGAAAATATAGAAAGTCCAAAAAAACTACTTTTAATGCAAAAATTAAAATTATTTTGAAGACATAAGTTAAATTAAAACTATTAGCTTCAATTTTCTTTTTTTCTTTTTTTTCTTGCGGGTAATTATAACTGTTCAATTAATATTTTTTCTGTTGTGCAATAATAATTATGAATAAGAAATAATATTAATTGTTAAAATTTTTTTATCAACTTGCGCCTTCTAGTCGATATTAGTTGATATAATTTGATTAATAATATACTTAAAAAATTGTTTACCAAATATAAAGTGATTTTAACTAAATTTTAGGAAATTTGGGGATGGTTTGGCTCCAAAGAAATTTTAACTTTTGCGAGTACACACTTTGTTTAAAACAAGTAAAAACAATTTACTTCAACTAAGTCAATTTTTAATTAAATATGGTGAATTTTGGCCTTATCTTTTGGAATTTCACTAAAATCAAGTATGTGTTTCACTTAAATTTATTACAAACTTGTTTGTAAATTTTGTTTGAGAGAAGCGACATTCATCAAATTCTTCTTATTAATTAACCTGTTGCTTTCTTTGGAAAGGGCATAACGAAGGGGTGAAAGGTGTTGAAAGAAGGTGTATATGACAATACTGTAATTGCGCGAGGTATGTAATCTTTAAACAGTTGTTGCGCGCCATCTAATAGAGAGTTGGCGAAATTTGTTGAAGCTTTTTACTTTGTTGAGGTTAAGTGCTATGTCAATACCGAAAGAGGACGCTGCGATATGTATGTGGGAAAGAATACTCATATACATTATTTTTCCAAATTGATGATGCCGTCGCTGGGGATTAAACCCGCAACCTTATATGTAACAGTCCAACGTGCTGACCATTAAATTTTTCTTAAATTTGAACTTGTTCTAATGCAGAATACACTTATTTTTAGTTTATACTCATACTAAATACATTTAAAACCTCAAAGATTGAAAATAAAAAGGCTGATAACATTTACACCGGACCTGGGGGTTAATCATTACATTTTGTAATTAATAACACAAAAAAAGTTAATTACAATTACATATTATTTGCGATGGAAAAAAGGTAAATTACAATTGCATTTTTTTGGAAAAAGAAATCGTGAAAAAAAGCACAAGTTGGGGGTCAACCCCACATGACGTATTCTTTTTATACTTAGCTAGGCCTATCCCAGTCAATTTTTTCTACAAAATTTTAACAAAAAACACTTTAATTCCAAATGTAATTGAAATTTGCAATTGAAATCACTTTTAATCAGGGTTGGCAGGCAATACCGCTAAAATACCGTTATCTATTCAAAACCCTTTCAACTGACTACCGTTACCCCTAAAATACCGTTACCGAAAACCGTTATCCTTAAAATACCTTTACAGAAATAACTGAAATACCGTTATCCCTAAAATACCGATACCGAAATAAATGAAATATCGATACCCTTAAAATACCGTTACCGAAATAATTGAAATACCGTTATCCCTAAAATACCGTTACCGTTATTTTTAATTTTCTGCTTTTGGTAATTGCACGTGGTTATTGAGTATTTTTCATACATTAAGTTGATAAATTGGTTTTGTTTTTATTATCGTTTGCTTTTTGTAAAAAAGTTTGCGGTATTCACGGTAATAATTGACTACCGCTAACCATAAAATACCGTTACCGAAATAACTGAAAAACCGTTAACCTTAAAATAACGTTATCGAAATAATTGAAATGTCGATACCCTTAAAATACCGTTACTGAAATAACTAAAATACCGCTAACCTTAAAATACCGATACCGAAATAAATGAAATAGCGTTACCCTTAAAATACCGTTACCGAAATAATCTAAAATAGCGTTACCCTTACCGATAACCGCATCGGTTTTTTTTTCCATGCTTTTAATTACAATTACTTGTAATTGAAAATTTTCAATTACATGAAATGTAATTGCGTTTTTTTTAATTTCAATTACAATTATTGCAATTGTTATTGAAATGTAATTGAAATCCCCAGGTCTAATTTACACTGAATAAATTTTTATATAATATTATTTACTAATTTGTAATTCTCATTAGGTATCGACTTTCGAATATATAAGAACTTTAGTTTTTCCTCCTAACACAGTGTTGTCCGTTTAGGGGATTTATGCCCAAATTGGGGATTTTTTTCGTCAATGGGGATAAAAATTTCCGTTTGGGGATCCGGGGATTTATTGGGGATGACAAGAAATTTTAGGGGATTTTTTGGGGATAACATATTGTTGCCTTTTTATATTTTTATGAATTTAACCCTGATAATTCTAAATACTTATATATTTCTTTTAAGTATGATGATAATAGTGCATGATTTTAGGCTACACAAATTTGTGTCTGGAAAGTTAATGTGCGTACAAACCTTAATTCCTTTTGGTGAAAATTTGAAATTCCTTTCGGTTCCAAATTATTTAAGGTTATTCGGATGTAATATGAGTTATAAGAAGCTCTTCTTAAATTTAATATATACTTTATATGTTATTCAATTCTTAAAAATTCAATCCATCTGCTGAAATATTAAAACTTTTATATAGTACCATACGCAACAAAATGTCTGAAGCTGATGAATCGGAAAATTTTGATTCTGAAATATTTAAAACGAAAAAATTTGGCTCACATTTTTTTATGCTGTTATTTAAATTTATTTGTTCTTTTTTATAATTTGTTAGAATTACAAAATTTATTGAGTTTGAGTGTATAAGGTACCGAAAAGAATTAAATAAATATGGTATTTTTAAATTAATTAAAAAAAAAAGTTAACGAATACGAATTATTACCTGAAAATAAAAATTGGTGATTTTTGGGGATAACAAATTGATAATTGGGGATTTTTGGGGATAACAATTTGAAAATTGGGGATAAAGTCTGAAAAAAAACTGGCAACACTGTCCTAACATCTAATTGTAAGTAATCAATTTCATATATTTTTTAAGTAAGTGTTGAATGTGATATTTATTACTTAAACTTCACTACACAAACTAAAGCGCTTATATAATATGAACCGATAACCAAATGCGAATTGCATGGGTTAAGAAATTTTAAACATTTTCAGGAATGTGAACGGAAATATTTACTTCAATCTAACAAGTTATCTCACTTGGTTTCAATAAGTTAAAATGTTTAAACTACTATAAGAAAGTTCTATTTTTGATATTTCATACTATCCTTAATTTCTAACATTTAAGATTTTAAACTAAAACTGCAATCATTTTTCACCAGTATTAAAAAATATTTCTCTAAATCAAGAAAATAATATTGAGAAGAACTCCTTATTATTTAGTTCCTAAAAATTTTGAGCAAACTTAAATGAAATACATTGTGCATTTGAAAGTAATTAGGTATATATATTTTTAGTTAAGTGTATTCGATAAAAAATAATCTTTTGCTTTTATTTGTTTTCTTATTTTATCTAATCAAACAATAGCCGTTTTTTCTAATCACTTGGATTTAATAAATCCAAAAAGTATTTCTAAAAGTGCTCAACAGATGCCGTTAGATTATCCCTATTTTAAAAAGAATTTTCTGTCCGACACTTCTTTCACCCTAATTTTTAATACCGAATTCGATGATGAAGGATTTAACTTTAACTTTTAATTTTTAATTATATTTTATATAAAACAGCGATAAACAGTCTGCCTTTTCAGTTTTATCACTTCAATTTATATTTTTACACAATTGAAAAATTCCATTGCAATATTTAATATTCACTAATTGGATTTAATTAAATTACTTACTGTAGAGTGGAAAAATTGCCATTCCTATTTCAGCTATTTCTCCATATCCAAGATTCAAAATATGTATGTGGTGAGGTGTAGTTTTTTTCTAAACATATTTCATAAAAAAAAATTTAATAAAATCCTTTTATTTGTTAGTTTTTCAATTTTTTTGTTTCTCTTTTAATTTTTATTCGTATTTTTTTCTGACATTAAATTAATAGGCTGTTTCATATATTTGTGCTTTTATTATGGATTTATTAAATCCAGCTTTTTTTGGATTTAATAAATCCACTTTTTGTATGAAAAATTCTAAATCCAGGTGATTAAAAAACACGCTAAATATGACTAAAGAAAAAATAAAATTAACTTAAATTTATTAACTAAATGAAGAAAGTTGAAGTGTTTATTTTACCAAAAAACTGCTTATTTCCTAAAATTATTAAATGTTGTTATTTTGCAATGAATTATTTGAATATGAGCTTCGAAGAATGAATTCTATTTTAAATGAAGTCCCTAAAAATACCATTGGATTTCCTTCTAAATCGATTAAATTCATTTTGAGCCATTCGCAGAAACTTCATACTTCGGAATTCATTCGATCGAATTCACTTTTAAGGAATTAATTAATTTATCTCATTCGATTGTGTCAATCACTGAATTTTAGTTAGGAATTCATTCGATTTCTTACTCATTCGATTGACAATTTGGAAAATCAATTACAGTAAAATTAACGATTCTTTACAAGGAAGATAAAAAATATTAAATTCTTTTTTAATAACTAATAACGTAGTTGTTCGTTTTCAAAATTTTAAAATCGAATGAAGAAAATAGAATATAATAATTACTCAATCGAATGAACTAAATAGAAATCGATTGAATTCAGTAATTGAACAAATCGAATTATGAAAAAATGATTGAAGTCTTTAAAATTAAATCGAATGAGACCAATTTAATGAAAACTTCAGTCGATGTGTAAAATTGCAAATTAGGAATTCAATCCTTCCATAGCACAGTGGAATATCTCACAAAATTGTTGGAAATGATTCGGCCATTTCTTAGTGGTCCGATTCCAAGGAAATTTATAAAAGACATAGCTGAGGTATTTATCTACAAAAAGAATTTGCGCCACTAATTTGAAATTTTTCATTTTTAAAATCTGAAATCGACCTGTTTCGTAGATTTTCCCATATATGTACATTAGACCGACTCACAAAATTGGGTGTATCCAATGATATCGTATTAGGTCCCATTGTATATATGGGGATAAACTAAGATCAAGTTATATCTCAAAATTGGGAGGTCCAATGATATCTTTGGGGATAAACCTAGATATAATTTGATCCGCAAAATGGCAGATCGAATTAGATCCAGCAATATAATTGGGGAGAAATTTAGATCTAATTTGATCTCAAAAATGGCTGATCGAATTAGATCCAGCAATATATATATAAACTTAGATCAAATTTGATCCGAAAAAGTGGCAGATGGAATTAGATCCAGCAATATATTTGGGGATAAACTTAGATCGAAATTGATCCGAAAAATGACAGATCGAATTAGATCCAGCAATATGTTGGGGATAAATTTGGATCTAAATTGATCCAAAAATGATATATCAAATTATATCCAGTAATATATTTCGGGATTGCGTAAGATCTTAACTTTTCCGATAAATTGCAGATCGAATTAAATCCAGTGATATATTTGGAGATTTGGTAGATCAAATTAGATCCAGCAATTTATTTCGGTATTAAAATGGCAGATCGAATTAGAAAGGGCAATATATTTGCGGATTGACATCTAAAACTATCCAGAAAAATGACAGATAAAATTATTTGGGATTAAATAAGATCCCAGACAGATATTGACAACAGTTCAAAAAATAATACACTGGCAGAGCAGTGATTTTATAGAAATTACAATATTTTGTTAAAATAAGGTTTAAGCTCAGAAGGTCTCGAGTTCGATACCGTTCACGGATATGAATTTTTTTTATAAAATGCATTTCTTTTCTAGGAAAGTTTTTTTCATAGGTTTTTTTCTCTATTGGTTGTAAAATGAAAAATTGTAAATTCTATTTGGAATTTGTAATATTTGATCTTAAACCGAACAAAAATAACACTCATTGTAACAATCTTCAGATCAACTAAAAATCTACAATAAAATACCTACAGACATGGTACAGTCCAAATTGTTAAGTAATATCCCTCAATTACAACATGTTAGTCATTTATACGGCATGTTGGGTTAGGATGTTATACACAAAACAAACAACCGTGTAAAAGTTCTTTGCTTACGTTCTAAATTTTCTATAAATAGAATTAAAAGCTTGAATTTTAAAAAAAGCACGAATCATTGCTTCGCCCCATTGAAGGAACTTCAATAAATAAGCAACAAATAAAAAATAGAGAAAAAGTAGCTTTTTTAAAAAAGACATGTGGCTTTCGTTAGTTAAAATAAGGAGTGAGATCATAAAAATATTAACATACATTTTTGTCTATAACTTTGGTTTAAAGCTTCTCATATTTTTTTTACCGCAGTTTACATTTTAAAAATATGTCAGTTAATAAATCAATTTAATCATGAGTTTTAATTAGCAATTTTTTACAGAATGGACGATGAAAGAAAAGTGCGTTCAACAATAATTAAATATTTTCAACAAAACCAAATATGGACATTAGGGTTTTTCTTTTCCCGGTCTTTTTCATTTCCCGGGACAGCGGGATTTTTTTCGGAATTTCCCGGGATCCCGGGAATTCTCGCTCGTTAGAAAATATATAAATTCGACATATATTGTACTTGAAAAACTACTTTTTGGTTAAACACCGTTCGACAAAGTTTATCTTTTGGTTGTATCCATGAGAAAATGTTCTGAAAGGAGGGCTAAATATCCATGTCTTCCACTTTTTCCAGGTCAATTCGTTGAACAATTTAAATCGTGAATTATTATTTATGTAATATATTTAAATGGAAGGCCGTCCTAATTAAAAAAAAAATTTTAGTAATATATTAACTAAATATTAATTTCGCGGTTTATGCTGTTAAACGAATTGATATAGAAAAGTGAAAGACACGGTTATATTATTTTGATCCCTTTTTTCAGGATATATTGGAATAATGGGGGCAAAGTTTTATATTTATATTATGTCGGACCAGTTTTATAGTCAGAACTAAATTCAATTTTTTGTTTAAATATTTCTTATACATTAAATCCAAAAATTTCTATTTTTAGATATTTTGTTTTTTTCTATGCAGATTTTCAGAAGTATCCGTCTAGAATTAGTTTTATAAAACAGTTTAAAAGTGAGCATTTTTCGCAGAAATTTTTAGGCAAATTCGCCTAAATTGTTTTATAAAAGTAGACACTAAAATATTAAACAGTTTCTTGGATAGAAATTTTTTATGCCACAACTCCTTAAAAAGAAATTATTTAATTTTCATATTTAGTTGCATTTTAAATTAGCATATAAAAAATTCAAAATAATTTGAAAAAGCATCTGTGGTATTTATTATTTTAAAAATTAATAATATTTAAAAAATATATTTAAAATAAAGGAATAGCAATTGAACTTTAAATGAAGTTATTTGAAGTAAAAGAAAGTCAAAATACTTATGTTAATTGAATATACGAAAAAATTACTATTCTTTAACTTTAATCCCTAGTTTATTGGAGGTATTTGGAACTGAAATAATGATGTTGAAATGTTGTATAAGGCTGGTTTTACTATAAGATTTACGGTACGATTTTACTTCAGTACACGTGCAAAACATAGGCAAGGTTGCAAAATCTTTCCGAGAATCTTGTAGTTTAAAACAGCCTATATAAAAATTGCTTTCTCTGAACAAATATCATCATCTTAAAGAAGAAAAAAATTCCCGAAGGACAAGTATTTTAGTTTGTAAATTTGGTAATTGCTAATATAATATTTTTCGGTTTAACTGAACCAAATTCAATTGGCATCCAAAAACAATTTGGCTTAATTCAGTTTATTAAATTTTAAACAGTATTTTTTAATTTTAAATATTCTTTATTTAAATTAATTTAAAAAAAAGTCAATGCTTTAAATTTAAATAAAGCTTCTAAAATTGCAATAAAACTAGCTAAAACTACTGTAAAAGACTAAAAAAAAATCCCGGGAAATCCCGCATAAAATTCCCGGGATTGCGGGATTCAAAAAAGGGCGGGATTCCCGGGAATCCCGTCCCGGGAATTCCCGGGACATAAACCCTAATGGACATACAAAAAAATTGTCAAAGAAACTAATGTATGCCGCCAAAAGTGGTAAAAAGGTATCTGGAACACCTAACAATTGAAAGAAAGGAAGCTGGGAACAGGAACAACGACTGGTTATCGTTACATTGATAAGGCATATAAAGTTAAAAGCATCCTTAAGAGAGCTCCTAACACATCTGGCAGAAAAACAGTTCGGTTAGCCCAATGCTCGGACTTTTTTGTACGTAAAGTAAAACCTACAAAAGGACTAAAGTCCTACAAAATTCAAAAAGTTCCCGTTAGAAACGCTTTTAAAAATTTGGAGTCCAAAACCAGAGCTCGAAAATTGAAATCAAATTTTATACAAAAATACAACTGTTGAAGAAACGAAATTCCCTAAAAAATTCCTAGTATGGCAAGCCCTATGTAGCTGCGGCGAAAGAAGCC
This sequence comes from Leucophora obtusa, assembly GCA_949987735.1. Lineage (NCBI taxonomy): Eukaryota > Metazoa > Arthropoda > Insecta > Diptera > Anthomyiidae > Leucophora > Leucophora obtusa. Next base: position 248,309,735 of record OX465295.1, read on the forward strand.
AGTCATTTGTGACATCTGGCTCTATAAACAGCGAAATTTATATCAAGGAGTGTTTGCAGAAGAGACTTCTTCCATTTTTGAGTCAGCACAATGTATTCACTTACGTTTGGCCTGATTTAGCATCTTGTCACTACAGCAAGAAAGCGCTGGAGTAGTATAATGATAATAATGTGGTTTTTGTACCAAGAGAGGCAAATCCACCAAACTGCCCGGAGCTCAGGCCAGTGGAGAGATATTGAGCTCTTGTTAAAAGAGAATTAAAGGACACAGAAAATATCTCCCAGGACATGCAAGTTTTCAAACGTAGATGGACCACCTGCTCTAAAAATGTGACAGAAACTACCATAAAAGCCTTAATGGGAGGGTTTCCGGAAAAGGTGGATAACTTTGTTCGTAGTAGTTGGAATTCCATGCGGTTTTTTTTGATTTGATTTTGTATTAAATTTCATTTAATAAAAATTTGGTTTGAAGTCTTAAAATTCAGTGGTTTGTTTTTTATTTAACTTTATGTGTGTTAACATTTTTATGATCTCACTCCTTAAAATTGAACCAATTACGATCAAACCTGACACCATTACATATAAAGCGATAAAATTGTATCAGGTCAATATTCGGATACAATTTCATCTGATTAACACATAATTTAATCAGGTCAGATCTAAACTAGGGATGCCAATCCTGAAATCCCGGGATTATTCAATAAAAATTAGTCCCGAATACCGGGATTTTTAAGCTCGAATCCCGGGATTTTTACAATTGCAAAAATATGTGGTAATTTTTCCAAACTTGTAACCCTGCTGATATTTTTAAACCGTTTTTGTTAAATATAATTTTATATAAATCTATATTGTGCAGTATTTCTTATTATATTTTGAAAACCATCGATTAAAATTCAGAATAAAAAGTTGTATTTTAGAATTTTTCATTTTAATTTATGCACTTTATGTGGAAAACAATTAAAAAATTCTGAAACTAATTGAAAATTCTAAAATTTAATTGACAATTTCAAATTAAAATGATATAAGAATAGTGAATATAAAATTATTATAAACTAAAATAGCACACAACATATTGACGGAGTTAAATTCTTAATTGTTGAGTTTTTTTAATTCTTTAGAAATAAACAGGAGTACGTTAAAAATGTATAAAAGAGTTAAATTTTACAGTGCTCATGCATAATAATTTGAAAACCTTATAACATGTTTATAAAATGAAATTTGTTTGAAAATTTTGTTTTACAAGTTACTTATAAATTTTAAGTGTTTATGCATATGACCCTATATTTCTTTTATATAAATTTGAAGTTTTTACACATTTTTTTAAATAAAAAATTCCCAAAATGGCAAAAAATTACGAAATCCCGAAAAAATTCGGGATCCCGAAAAATCCCGATCCGTCCCGGGATCCCGTTTTTTTAATTTCGAAATCCCGAATCCCGGGATTTTAAAAAACCAATCCCGATTGGCATTCCTAATCTAAACCGATAAAATTAGATAAACAATTGATAAAAATATATCGGGCCATTCTTCGGATGAAAATGTATATTTATACAGATATAACTTAACCACATATATGACTATATGTACCCGAGTAAAAAAGAGTATATATAACATATATTTTTTAATATTAAAATATGTGATAATATAAAATATTGTATGCGACCTTATATGTTTTATATGGTGATATATTCGAAATTTTTTTAGAAATTTTCTCATATGTAATCATATTAAATCATATAGGAATATATTATTGATAAAACCGTTCAAAATTGTATGTATACATAGATACAAAAATATTTTTAATTTTATTTTTTATATATAACAATATCGTCGGTTTTCAGGAGGGCAAAAAAACTGGTTTATATTATCCTTTTAATATATTTCATTGACATCATATGCCTTAATAATGATTGTAATAAATAAGGTCGTGAATCATTAGGGCATATGATGTCAATAAAATATCTTAAAAGGATAATATAAATCAGTTTTTTCGCTCTCCTGAAAACCTGTTAAAACCAAAAACATAGCACTTCTTGCAGGCAAGCCGACGATATATTAGTTAATATCAGACCCAAGTTCGAGATTAACTAATATATTCGAGATTAATGTAATATTTTATCAAAAACAATTTTTTATATGCTTTACTCAATTTTTTCATTAAATTAATATTTTCTGAACTTTTTTACTTCTAAAAGTTTTTTTTAATTTAAAAAATCCAATTTAAAAAAATTAACATTTAAAATCATGGCCCGGCTCGTATTGGGTTAATAAGTCTAGGCATGTTGCATATCATTGAAAAGGTATTTCAAGTACCTTCCCAACGATATATATATTTTGTTCTTGTCCGATAAGTTTTGAGTGCAGAAATATGAAATAAGCCATTGAATATTGTTGTAGATCATATTCAGCTCCATAAATCGGGAACTGTGAGTCTCCAACAAAAAAGAAGTGCATTGCCGGGCTAACCATTAAAATTTTATTTAAAATAAAAAAGCTTAACATATTTAAAAAAAATTTCTAAGTCCAAAGAAAATTCCCATATTTGATAAAAAATTATCTAGTCTTTAAAGAATAACAGATTTATACATTAACGTCTTTAATAGTTACTCATTATCAATAGTAGCCCTCGGCTGACAGTCAGGCATGTGATGAATATCGAAAACGAAAACGATCTGATTTTCAATGGTAAATATTTTAGGATCTGTACAATACCAATTATATTTTATTTCCTAATTTACATGTCCGGCGTCAAATAAAACGATAAATAATAATTTGAAGCCAATTTGATTTTCGCGAAACAAATTATTCTAGATTGAAAAACTGTTCGTTTTCGATTTTCATCACACCCCTGAGTGTGTAGGACCCGAAATCCTGCTGCCCTCCAATTCAAAGTTTTTTTTATCATTTAAATTTAATCATATCGTATTGTATTAACTTATATCCAATTTGATCGGGACAAAATTCGGATATAAGTTTATCATTTGATATAACTTTGTATCCTTGTAAATACAATTATATCCAATATGATACAATTTAATATAACCATTTTTCGGATGAAATTATATCCAGTTACATATTGTAAATATATCCATTCACATATAATTTTATATACACTTTTTTACTCGGGTAACTATTTTTACTCGGGTTGTTTAAATGATAGGATATATCAAAGTATATGGTACTATATATAGTAGCATATATTATCATATCTGGAACTGTATTAAAATGTTGTTCATAAGGTACTGTATATGACCATATATTATTGAAATGGCACCATATGTGATAATATGTGCTTTAAATGGAAACATATATGGTAATATATTACTTATATAACACCCTATATAATTATATATGGCACTATATATAGTATCATATATTATCATATCTGGAACTGTATTAAAAATTTTGATGATGAGGTACCATATATGGCCATATATTGTTTAAATGGCACCATATATAACAATATATGGTTTAAATGGCACCATATATGCTAATATGTTGCTTAAATAACATCATATATAAATATACATGGCACTATATTTAGTAGTATATATTATCATATCTGCAACTGTATTAAAGATTTTGTTTATGAGGTACCATATATTACCGTATATTGTTTAAATGCCACCATATATGATAATATATAGTTTAACTGGCACAATATATAGTTATATATTGTTTAAATGATACCATATATAATTATATATTCCTAAAATGCCGCCATATATATTAAGGTATAGCTCTATATACAACTACGTATATATGCAATAAGATCAGCAATGCTATGTAATATATAATTATATATACCATATCTTATATTCTAAAGGCCGATATCTAATTAGATGAAATTATATATGGCATAATATAAGGAAACATTTTGGAAAAAGAAGTCATATATAATTATATATGGATATACATAACGACATGCCTAATTATATATTGTAATATATGGCACATATGATTATATACAATTTTTTTACTCGGGTTATGATTCCCAAAATATTTCGCGTCTAGCAATGAGAGCTGGACCATTTTTAAAAAAGGTATTTTTTTAGTTTTTGTAAAAAATTTGCATCTTAGCTGAAGACAACATACCCAATCATAGTATGTTTTTTAGAGGCGCGTCCATTTGCATTTTTATCTTAAATCAACTACATAGTGAATTCAAATGCAAATTGCAGTAACTCAAAAATTTTAATAAAATTTGGTCCACAGAACCGTGAAAATGTATTAAATTTGCAAAATTCTAAACTATATCCACTCAGTGATGATTTACTTGTCAAAAGAAAAGTTTTGGTATCCGTATTTCTCTATTTAGAACATATTGTTACCACCACATTGTATTTCTGATAAAACGCGGAAAATCGCGAATTTCCAAAAAAATCTGAAATACTACGTGTTCACTTAAATCGTCTATCTCCGTACAAAAGAGCCAAAAATTTGTTTTTTTTTACAGAATATACCGCTGAACGAGCCTCTAAAAAACCTTTTATATGATACCCATATAGAGTATGTTTTCTTCAGCTAAGATGCAAATTTCTTACAAAAACTAAAAAAAAGACCTGTTTTAAAAATGGTCCAGCCCGTGAGATCTCATTGCTAGACCCGAAATATTTTGGTAATCTTCATAAAACATACCAAGATTTATTTTGAGGGGGGCACTTTTTTACTTTTTTTCTGTCCATATAAGGTGAGTCGCTCTAGTGTACATATATAAATTTACCCCTAAATTCATAATCGCTTTGTAAAATTATAGGAGGTTTATGGAACAAATTTTGTATGAAAATGACGTTTTGTAAACCTGCTATAACTTTACAAAGCATTTATGAATTGAGGGGTAAGTTTTTATTATTTGGTAAATAGTTATTTGATTTTACTTTTTATTTTATAAAATTACGTACGCAATTGCCTTCTTTAAGTACACTTTTTGTACCTACGCATTTAAGATAAGCGCCTCATATTTTTGGTAGTTGTACATTATTTTCATAAAAAGATCACCGTTAGATGACTCTTGTGTTTTGCTTTATGTTGCAATTCTAGGGAAAAAATACACACATAAAATAAATGTGTTGTGAACTTTTTGTTACAAAAATATCTTACTTAAGTCGTTTTTTAGTCGTAAAAATCGCAACATCTAGTGCAGACGTGTTTTTAAAACGCTCCGCTGAAAACAATTTTATTAATTAGTTTAATCCGTTTTATTGTCATAATTACGTTAAAAAATAATTCTTTACATTGCGTCAATAGTTATCAGTATGGCAACCAAAAAAAGCTCTAAAAACAATGTTTTAAGCTCTTAAAAAAAGCTCGGAAAAACAGTAAAATTAGCATTTAAAATGCAAAAATAAGCCCTTAAACTTCATGAGAATCAGGAATCAGACAAAGTTGTGGCATTCCTAAATTTATATTCATCGGGAAATACATTAATTGCATTAAAGGAATCAAATGTGTTAAAAACCTAAAACTTATTTAACAAATTTTTAAAAATAATCTGTTGAAGGCCCTATCCGGATTACATTCTTGCCTAAAGAAATCGTCATTGTCATATTTGTACTATTAGAATTCAGGTTGGAAAAATAAAAAGAAAGAAAAGCGATTTTTTAATTTAAAATAAATTTAAAAAAACAAATTTTAAATAAAAAACGAGTAAAAAGGTTAAAGTCGGGCATGCCGACTATACAATACCCTACACCACTCTGGTGTATTGTTTGGATCCGAAATTCGAATGGGTTAAAATGGGGCTTGTGTCAAAATTTTCTATAATGTGAGTCAGCGCACCAAATTTCATTAAAATATCTTAATATTTTCGACCTGCAGTTTGTAACCAAGCCAATTTTGGGGGGACCCTTATATGGGCACTAGTTCTAAACATGGACCGATGTTCACCAAAATCAATAGGCTTCGTTCTTGGGCCAACATAGGTCTATGTACCAAATTTCATCAAAATATCTTAATATTTGCGACCTGCAGCGTATAAACAATATAATTTTGGTGGGACCCTTATATGGGCACTAGGTCTAAACATGGACCGATGTTCACCGAAATCAATAGGCTACGTTATTGGGCTAACATAGGTCTGTGTACCAAATTTCGTCAAAATATATTATTATTTACGACCTGCAGCGTATAAACAATATAATTTTGGTAGGACCCTTATATGGGCACTAGGTCTAAACATGGACCGATGTTCAAAAAAATCAAACTTGTTCGTCCTTGGGCCAACATAGGTCTGCGTACCAAATTTCATCAAAATATCTTAATAGCTGCGACCTGTAGAGTGCGCACAAGATTGCATGGACAGACAGACGGACGGACGGACAGACGGACATCGTTAAATCGAAATAAAAAAAAATTCTGAACCGATCGGTATACTTTAAGGTGGGTCTACGACCAATATTTTTTGGTGTTACAAACATCAGCACAAACTTATAATACCCTGACCACATAGTGGTGTAGGGTATAAAAATTATGTCTACTTAAAAAAATGTTTAAAATGACTGATTTAATAAAAAAAAAAGCAAAAATATGCTCTATTTTCGCATAAAAAAGCTAAAATAAGCTTAATTTTTAAAGAAAATAGCAAAAATAAGCCAATCCCAGCAAAATCTCAGTAATGGGTGCACTTTACTAATATCTAAATAATAAGCAGTATAATTAGGGTCTACTACATATAATTCGATGCCAAAACTCATTATTTTTGTTCGACAAGGTCGTTTTTGTAAGTAGTTGTCCATATTCGCTGCATGAAAAAACGCACAAAATTTGTGTACTCACTTACCCGCTACATTATAAAAGTATATAAAATAAGTAGTTACCAAAATAAATAGTTATTCGTGTGCTTATACGCAGTTAAAAAATAAGTGGTTACAAGGTGTTAAATGATACGACTTATTTATATACTTACTAGTGGTTAAAAAATAAGTAGTTACCAAATTCACATTATGTTTATACACCCAGAAAACAGATTCGGTTCTGACAACCCCATTTGTTGCCAATCGAATCGAATTATTCTTGATCCTGTCTCAATTGGTTTTCTGTTGCCACAACTGAAAAATTCTGCTACCACAACTGAACCATGCGATTGGCTACAAATGCGGTTATCAGAACTGAATCTGTTTTCTGGGTGTAAGTAAATAAGTAGTCGCGCGAAAGCTAGACTGCTTATAAAAACGGCTTCGTCTAACTAAAATAACTAGTACCGACGCCGAATTATAAGTAGTAAAAAATTTTTGTTTCATTATATAACCACTTATTTGGTAATGAAATATTTTGCTGGGATGTTTACAAAAGAAGCAAAAAAATCTCTAACAAATATAGCTTAAAATTCTTATATTTTTAAGATCAGAACTTGTATCTAAATTGTTGTCTTTTCAAATAAAAACATGCTCTTGCTTCTTTTTGGTTGGCCTAGTTATCAGTGCTTATTAAATACAAACTTTTAAAAAGAATAAACAATTTTTAATATTTTAAAAACATACAATACATCAGTCTTTTTCAAAAAAGATTAAGCACAAAATAAAATTGAAAATAATAATAACAAAAATAGATCTACTGTTACTACAAACATAGAGTAAGAATAAACAAAGCAATAGACAAATTCTCGTTAACAATAAAAATAAACAAGTGTACACTCATTATTACAAAAACAACAATAATAGCTTAAAATACCATAAGAATAACAACAACTAAAATCAATTGCAATAAACAGAAAAAACATTTATAACGTTGCCATTTAACATTTAAACTATATATAAAATTATAAAATTAATAATAAAATAATAATTATAAAATTAAAAATTCCCAATTAAAAAAGAATTAAAAAAATGGATTGTTTAAATAAAAAAATGTTCCATTACTGACGTTAACGAAAGAATGATATCTTGTTGCCTTTGCCATGGTATTGATGCATTTTAAATGTAGTGGACTCCCAACTTTAGCTGCTGAAGGAAGCGAAGAGCATGAAGGGCTGCACTGGTGATGTATTTATTGTAGGAAAATCGGGATTGATTTCTATAAGTTTTTTAAAAGTAGAAAATCAGTTTACTACAAATTCAAAAGGAAATTTCCGAACTTTCTAATCGTGTCTGATTATGGAAAAATTTTTGATCATTTTACTTCGTTGGATAACCTGAAATCAACACCGCAATCATCGCCAAAACGACGCAAGTCCTCCAGGATCCCGGAAAACTGTCGGAATCCCGGATACTGTCGAAAGTCCAGCCGCACCGTCCGTTTTAAACAATAATGCTGAATACAGTACTCCTCTAACTACTACTATTTCCAATACAACCCCAAATTCAATTCTGAATAGCAAAGCTAAAAAAGTTAAAGCAAAAACTGTAACTGTACAACCATCTCTAATGTTAAATGATGATAACAATATAAATGATCATAGAGAGTTGCGTTTTCTACCACCAAGAAAATCTATTTTTATATCCCGCTGTGTTTCCGAAACTACCTAGCTACTGACCTTCCAAAAGAATGTATAATAGCATTTATCACTACAATGATACATGCATTCTTGCTTGACTGTTTTCTGGATTACATTTACACGCGAATGATGAAAAAGCAAGGCAATGCTCTTCGCTTACAAATAATGTAATATGTAATGCATTCCCTGCTGCATTACAAAAAAGTTGTTTGGCAATGTCTCAAGCCCTTGCCCCGAGATTACAAAGAAGGCAATCTATAATGAAATAATGCCTTATATGTAAGTAGACAAGCAATGCCTTGCCTAGACATTACAAATAATGTGAATCGTAAGCGAATGTGTTTCTAAAAGTAGATTTGAAATTAAAGAAATAAGTGTAAAAAAAAAATAAAAAAAACATGCGGGAAAGCCGACCGCGATCCCGCAACCCTCGGGATGATAGTCGGACGCTCTACCATTGAGCTATTGTGTCGTGTACTTGTTAGTCAACTTTAATGTGTTAGATGTTTTTGTTTTTTTTTTGTACGTAAAAAGTTTGTTTTGTACCTTATATGTAAGTTAACAGTAAATGCATTACATACACCTTATAAATAAGTTGACAAAGAACACCTTACCAAGACATTACAAAGAATGTAAAATGTAAGCGAATGTGTTTTTGAAAATAGAGTTTAAAATAATAGAATAATTGCCGAAAAAATAATAAAAAAAAAATCTACATGCATATTTTTGATTTTTATTTTGTGATTTTTAAGTACAAATATTTAAAAAAAAATAAGAAAATTTTTATACTTGAAGATTTCAAGTAAAATTTTTTTTATATTTCCTTGAAAATATAAAATTTATGTATTTCCCTGAAAATATAGGATTTTTTTCCGATGTGAAGATTAGCAAGAATTTTTTAAATGAAAATATTTGGTTAAATTTTTTGCTTTTTGTTTAATAAAAATATTATGTAAAATTTTTTTAAAATCAAAACACTTGATATTTTTACAAAAAAAAATACTTGCTTAAGTATTTGAAAACATGTTTAGCTGTATTTTCGTTAATACTTATCAACGTTAAGTATTTAACAACGGTTAACCGATTAAAGTATAAAGAGTTAATATTCCCAGCAAAAGTAGTTCTGGGCTCACTTCTTTTCTGATGGTTTTTATAGGACGGAAGCATTCAAATATAGCTACTTTCCACTACTTATGCTTTATATTAAGGAAGCAATGAAAATGCAATGTTTACACTCCACGAACAATTTCGTTGTGGAAACCGAATTTTTTGCCAACTGAATTGATTCGGTTGATGCAACCTCGTAATTCGGTTGCACCAACCGAATTCAGTTGTGTCAACTGAATTCGATTCCAATTCGGTTGCGACAACCAAATTATCGGCTGTCAGAACTGAATTCGGTTGACGCAACCGAATTACGGGGTTGCAGCAACCGAACCAATTCGGTTATCACAACGGAATTGTTTTGAGGGTGTACATATTCTTTAACAGTGTAAAATAGTCATATGTTTTTTTGTTGGTGATTCTTTGAAATGTTTGTATGGGGAACCTCCAGGCAGTATGCCACTGGCATGGGTGGGTCGGCCCTCCAAAGTTAGTGGGGGTCGGTCATACATTTGGACTCGATTGGGGCTCTCTAAATGGGTGAAAGTGGGATTTTTCAAAAGTCGGGACATCGGAATTTGTTTTCGAGGTATGGTTCCTCGGGCAAAGTTTCTTATTTTGATCCCTAGAATACGATTTTCCTTATCATTTGAGCTATTTTTTGCCTCCCTACAAATCGACCCGCCCTAATGTACAAATAAAAATTAATAAAATAAAAATATATAAAAAAAGTAACGCAAAAAAAAATATTTTTTTTTTTTCAATTAGTTTTCATTTAATGAATACGTTTCATTGATTTCATGAACGCGTTCTTTGGGGACTTTTCAATGAAAAAATCATTGGATTAATGAACAAATTCATTAATAATATGCACAAAATTCTATCAGTGTTGGTAATAAAAAAAAAAACCACACATTACCAAAAGATGTGTAAAGTAATTTGTAGCCGTAGGGGCCGATGCATTACTTTACACCTTACATCACTGATGAATTTTACAGGCGATGAGCCCCAAAGTAATGTATGGGGAGGAAGTGATAAAGTAATTGGTTACATATGTGGTTACGAGGATGGGAAAAGTAATGGGTCTAAAAATAGATTTTTGTAAAAAAAAATTTTGTTTAAAAAAATATTTTTTTATTAAATATATAAACGTGGTCAGGCTTGAATTCGAACCTGGGATCCCTGCTTGTTAGCCAAGAACTCTAACACCTGAGCTATCTTCACATATAACATTTGAATTGTTGTGCTTCGTATATTCTTTCGTAAAATATACACCTTATACACCCATGCTTACAAAAAAACACCAAGTAATGTGTCTAAAAATAGATTTTCAAAAATGTTTTAATCATTACTTTCCGTTTATAAATCATGCAATACGTAATCAGTAATTGGTAAGTCATTACTTTTTGTTTTGAAATAATGCAGAAGGTAACGAGCTATAATTACAAGGTAATGCGTGAGTATATCGCCAATGGGTGCGATTTGCTGGGTAGGTATTAAGTTAATATCCAAATCACTACATTTAGAAGATGTACGCCTAGATACTTTTGGAAGTTCATTTGAAGAACTTACAGAACGTATGCCAGCAAATCTTTTTAATAAGTAACGCAAAGAAGTAATGTTATATGCAAAAATCTATAAACGTTGAGTTTTCAACGTTGATAATTATCCATGTTACAAGTTAACGTGCTTACAAAAAGTAATGGGTTGTTTTTCATCAAAAACACAGTTTTTTTTTCAAATAAAAAAATACTTAAAGACATTTTTATTTAATTTTTCAACGAAGATGTCTGCAGTAATGTCTTTTAAATTATTCTGAAGTATCACGTATTTTACTCGAAAATACCAAAAATTTTTTTCAAAATATTTTTTTTTTTAAATACCTATAACTTTTTTTAAGGTAATTTAAAAATATTTGATCATTTTAGTTAAATATACTTGAACATGTATGTATTAATATTGTAAAAAATTCCTTCAAATAAAATTTACTTGAAAATTCATATACTTTAACTTTCCAAGAAATACTTTGAGTACAAATATCTTTTGTATTTAATTGAAAAAATATTTTTATTTAGAACTTTCAAGTACTTAAAATTATTTCATTATTTACCTAAATTTGATTCAAGTAAATAATCTAATATTTAATCCTGAAATATTTAAATATAAGGATTTGGATATTTACTTAAAAATCTCCAAGTAAAGTACCCAATCAGAAATCGCCAGTGGTACAAAAAATCAAGCACTGGCATACCACTGGGTAACCATGGTGTGGAAAATAAATGACTGGGAGAGCACTCAGTTGGGACGCTTAGCCAGCGCTTGCAAAAAGCGTTTTCCAGCATTTCTTTTACAAAAATTTCGGTGGTTTATAAAAAAAACCACTGGCAAAGAATGGTCTAAGAGTGATATGCCAAGGTTTGCAACCAGTGGTTATCCAGTGCTACCTAGCAAATGCTACCAGTGGTACAAAAACCAATTCACTGGTAGAGCAATGATTTTATAAAAATGCTGACGCTTCATTAAAAAATGTTTGTAGTCAGGAGGTTCCGAGTTCAAATCCAGTTGCAAGCAAACAATTTTTTTTGGATTTTTTTAATTTAAAATTTTTTTTGTTCTATAAAATCAATTTTTTTGTTTGTGGAAAAGCTCCTTTAAGACCAACTTTTTTTTTGTTCTCCCAACGCTGGCATATTAGTTCCAAAAACCTGTTTGCCAGTGCTAGCTTTTTCGCACAGCCAGTAGTTGTCCAGCGATTATCATTAATTTATGTGTTTAGCTATCAACTATTATATGTCTCGTTAGCTCAGTGGGTAGAGCAATCGTCTGGCAATCTGACGGCCTGGGTTCAAATCACGGCAGGACCAAAGAAAAGTACATATCGTCCCCTAAAATGCAATAGGGCGTAACAACAAAAAAATGTAAGCCCATTTTCTGATTGATTATGATGCACTAGACTAAAAGAGAAGAAAATATAGAATATCTTTAATTCTACAACGTTTTTTCTGGTTCTCGTGTAAAAAAATATAAAGTGTTGTTACACCCTTTTGCATTTTAGGTGACGATATGAACTTTTTTAAATTTTATTTTGGAAAATATATTTTCAGACCACCTATTTGTTGGTTTTGCCAGCGTTTTGCCAACGTTCAAAAATTTTGTTTCTCCAGTGCTTTTCCGTCGCTTTTTGAACAGCCGGTCCTTTTGTCTAATGATGTTATCATTTTGGGAATGGGAAAGCACTTTTTCCCACTACTTGTACCACCTGTTAAAGTGCTTTGCCATCGCTTTCCCGTTTGTATTTTTCTGACTGGGTATTTACCCAGGTTTGGTTAATATTTTAGGGCCATTCGTAATTTTTCTTTGTGTTTTATATAATATTTTAATTTTAATTATAACTTTTTTATCTCTCGGCTATATTATTTTTAAACTTTTAAATAATATTAGTGAAATATAAAATAAATTTTAATAAAAATATTATGTAAAAAGCAAAAAAAAAAAATTACTTTTAGAATATTAAACAGTCTTAAAACATAAAAGAAAACAGCATAAACTCAAGTGGACTTAAATAAATTCTTTTAGACAAAAATCTTTAAACATACATTAATGTAAGTGTGGGTACTCAAATGAAAGGAAATTTTCTCAGGATTCTAAAATGCATTTTCCATGATATATGATATGTGGCTTCACCTACATCCATTTAAATATTAAATAAACTTTTTTTACGATTACAAATATGAGCTTCTTTTTCAAACACTGGGGAAGGCATTAAAAAATTTTCTGTTGCGGCGCTACTTTCGAATACATATACAAATTTTAATTTTTTTTCTCAAACAAGGCAAAAACACAATATCCCGTGATTTTTTCAAAAATATGGGTATATTTTTCGAAAAAAGAAATACTTTTTTAGAAAAATATTTTTTCCACAGGGAAAAATTTATAAATATCAAAATGAGTTTCCCTGCGGTGCTACTGTATAAATATAAATTTTAAATTTTTTACTCAACCAGCACAAAAAAATCTAAAAAGTTTACGTACATTAAAATATAAGTTTTTTTAATCACAAGGCAAGGGAACTCACGTTAAAAAAGTCACCATATTTTATAGAAATTTTATGAGTTAAGTTATGAATTTCTTACAATTTTTTCCTCATTTTTGTAACAAAAATGTATTTCAAATGGCTATGGAACCACATTTTACAGATAAAACAAAATCTGTTTTGTAATCCTGAGGAAATTTCTTTTCATTGTAGTACCCACACTTACATTTTACTACGCGTTCCGGTTTTAGGGCCTGGAGGGCCTCAGAGGCCCGGCGGCCTTAAAACAAGCTAGAAAAAAATTTCCCTTTTAATTCCAGAGAGTTAATTTTTTTTAGGAACGCCCGAGAAACTGCACATTTCTCAAATTTCGTTTAATACACAATTTTTTTACACTTCTAATACTTTAAATTAGTTTGAAATTATTAATTTTTTTTCTGTTATAAAAAAATTGGTGAAAACACACTAACAATTTTTTAAACTTTTTCTTTCCGTTTGAAATTGTTTCACAATTTTATTTTTTTTTTAGTTGTCTTATACAAATTCTCCAAGATTTCAAGAGAAAATTTAAAGAATAAGATAATAAGATTTATTTAATATACCTAAGGATACGATAATGTAGAAAATAATGCAAAAAGAAGTAGACATTTCTTCTTGTATTATCTGTAATGCATTATAGATTGAATTCTTTTTCATATCTTGCTATGCAACTATTACATTAAATCAAAGCTTGATCCTAATGTTGACATTTTAATACATAAATTTTCGTATTCGCAACCAAGAAGCATAACATCATTTAAAATAACTCCACCATCCGATATTTTTGATCAAATAGTTGATCCCTGTTTTTGGCCTGTTAATACTCTAGTGCGCGAATATTTATATAACGATAATCGTAGAACCAATAATATTGTCCGATTTTCATCTGGTGTACCATCGAATCAAAAAAACTAAATACTGTCACTGATAACCAATTGCATGTTGTATATCAAAATGTTCGTGGTTTAAAAACTAAACTATCTAATCTTTTCATTCAAAGCTTCGATTTTAATTATGTTGTAATTGTTCTAACTGAAACCTGGTTAAATAATAAAATCTTCAACACGGAAATTTTTTGTAATCGATGTAATATATGTAGACTTGATAGAGATACTACAACTACTGGCGGTGGTGTTTTAATTGCTGTTTCCTCCCGTTTTTCAGCTGATGAAATAATAATCAATACTTCTTTTAAAATTGAATTTATCGGAGCCCGTATTAAACTGAAACATAAACAAATTTTTGTAATTGGATTGATGTCTTTCTCAATAACTTATATGATCTATGTCTTTTCCAAATTAATGGCGTTCGAAACGAAATTGGCAGGCTTTTAGATTTGGTATTTGTTAACGAACGAACTGATTGTTCGTTAGGTCGAATTGATCCAATTACTACTCCTGAAGACCGCTACCATCCTACTATCGAATTAAATTGCAATATTCGATTTGTTAATGAGCATAATACACGTGTAAATATATAAAAGGTTTTCTGTTTTAAGCGGACGAATTATAATGATTTAAATTATTTCCTTAATAATACCAATTGGTTTGATCTGTTAGCAATTTCAAACGGAACTGCATCTAATATCGTTGATTGATACTTTTTACAAAACTATTCGGGAATACTTTGTCGATTGTGTTCCGAAAACAACTGTATTTAAACAGTCTGGTCCTCCCTGGAGTTCAAAACAACGGTCTAGACTTAAGAACGTAAAAAATAGGAATTATAAAAGGTACAAAAAATCAGGTTTATTACGCGATTTGGGGAAATACTCTGTTTCCCGTGCTGAATACAACTTATTCAACACCAAGCTGTATAATAAATATTTACATAATATGAAACTTAACTTTAAACGTGATCCAAAGTCATTTTACAAATTTGTCAACTCTAAAAGTAAATCTACTGGCTTCCCAAATGTAATGAAATATTAAGATATTGAACAAACAATGATTTGATTATAAGTAACTTATTTGCTGATTATTTTGCCACAACATATTATGGTGCTGAATTTGATAATCTGATTTATATCCTTACCCAATTGCTGGACAGCAGTCAGTATCGTTTCCAGTTATCAATACTGTCGAGCTTGTAAATTATATGAAAGGTATAAAATCATCATTATTTAACGGGCCCGATGGTGTTCGCAGCTGTATTTTAAAAAACTGTGCTCAGGCTTTAGCTACTCCCTTAACAATAATGTTTAATATATCATTAAAATATGGTTATTTTCCTAAATGTTGGAAGGATTCTTACATAATTCCATTATTTAAAGCTGGAAACAGATTAGGCATAACAAACTATAATTGCTAAATTAAGTGCAATCCCTAAGCTATTCGAGAAATGTGTAACTGAATTTCTCTGTCATCAAGCATCCTCCTTTCTTTCACCTTTCCAGCATAGTTTCAGGAAAGGTTGCCCAGATATGACTAACGTTTTACATCTAACCACCTTAGTTAACCGAGGTTTTAATGATGGCCAGCTAATTGATGCTATTTACACGGACTTTAGTAAAGCTTTTGATAAAGTTATCCATGATCTTCTTCTTAAAAAACTGTATTTAATGGGCTTCACAAATAATAATTTGAAATGGATTGAAACATATCTTAAATGTCGAAAACAAAGAGTTCGATTTAATAACGCCACCCCGGAGGACATTTTTGTAAGCTCTGGAGTACCGCAAGGCAGCCATATTGGTCCAATATTATTTTCGCTTTTCATTAATGATCTACCGTGTGCAATAAAGTTCTCAAATGTTTTATTGTATGCTGACGATGTGAAAATTTTTCTTATCTATAGTAAATCTTCAGATATAATTCTATTACAACAGGACATGGATAGTTTTTATGCATGGTGTACACTAAATCTTATGGATCTAAATTTGAAAAAATTCAAACATATTCCACATATGAAGGTGGAATACTCTAGGTACCTATACTTTAGGTGGCCATCATTTAGAGTTGGTGAAAGAGTTCATGGACCTTGGAATTTTGCTAGACGCTAAATTAAATTTTATACTCCATATTACGATGATAGTGAAGAAAGCTCGCGGTGTGCTTGCTTTTATAAAATGATGGTCCAAGGAGTTCACAGACCCAAGTATAACAAAACTATTGCATAAGTCTTTAGTGAGGCCAATTTTGGAATATGGTTCTATTATTTGGGATCCTGAGTATAATGTTCATATTGATCATATTGAATCAGTACAAAAACAATTCCCGCTATTTTGTTTAAGAAACCAGTCCTGGTATCCTGCTCAAAATCTTCCGCCATACACTGTGAGATTAACGATTATCAAACTGCCTACATTAAAAAGCCGAAACAATGCTTAATATCGCGTTTTTAACAAATTTGTTAAATGGAAATGTTGTTTCAGATTTCCTGCTCAACAATGTAAGTTTTATTGTTCCTCAACGATCAACTCATAACAACGATCATATCCCTTTGTACCTGCAAGTTTTTCAAACCAATTATGCTAACGCTGATCCTTTTAGAAGAACATGTAATCAGTTCAATGTAATGTACGATTTTGTTGATTTTTCTGTTTATGTTAATGTAAATAAACGACATATTATTTTGTTTTTAAATACCGAGTATTAAAATCAATGTTCATTAATTTATTGATTTTATACTTTATTTTATAACATATGTATATAAGTCTGTAAGGATATAAATCCATAGACTTTTAATAAATAACAATAAAAAAATAATAATAAAAAAAGCACAAAGTTGTCATCATTAGCTTCATTTGTTTTGTTTGTTTTCAGTCTGTATGAAACCATTATATGTTGTTGCAAGTTAAGGCAGGTAAATTTAGCAAAGCTTTTGGCTTATCTGCACAAAAATGTATGCAAAAGCTGGTTATGAGCTATGTCAAAACTAGCAGTAAAATCTTACTGATTACTGGATCTCTTTTTCAGTAAGATTTTACTGGTAAGGCAAATCGAATTTAATTATAAGTAAAAATTTACTGATTACTGCATTTTTTTCAGTAATCAGTAAAAATTTACTGTAATGAAAATTAAATTGCAATATCAGTAAAAATTAATTTTTACTGAAATGTTACTGGTATGCTGTTTTTGCTTTGACCTTTAGTTCTTAAACTATAGCAGCTGGTTCTATTCAACTCTGATCGTCAGCTTATGAATCACAGATTTATTGAACGACAATGAACCGTTAATTTTTAAATGCATATTCTAATTATTTTTATTAACCTACAACAAAAATCCATGTTGATAGGAAACAATTAGGCATATTAGATTATATTGTCACTGTATCTAGTGTATTGAGATGTACGAAGGTATGTATAGTTGATCTTTTAATTGATAAATGAATGTCTTTTGTTAGATTTGATAGAATAAAAATTGAAAAAATTCGATAAGGCCAGCAGGATAAAATACGTATTTTCGGTTCCCGCTACAGACTTATCGACTGTATCCATGCTTTTATGGGTTCAAAATTATTAATGATATACTTATATTGACTGCGAAACAAATATATACACAACTCAATTATACTAACATCAACGATATTTTAACACATACATGCATAGTGTAGCCATTTGGCAACATACCAGTTTTTTAATAAAAAAAAAACTCATTTGATGCACAAAACTGAATTTTTGTGCATTGAGGCTGTATTAAATTACTGACAGGTTTGTATAGTGGCGTATTATTTTAAGTGTATAGTAGTTTGAAAACATATATATAATTGGATGTAAATGTACTGAAGTATGTGTGTATTAAAAGATATTTTTCATATGATAAGACTTTCAAATATGTTCATATTAACCGAGAATTCGTCTTAAACGAGTTCGTCTTGAAAAGACTTTTACTTAATTTAAGTTAAAATTATTTTAAAGCCAAACTATTGCTAAATTTCTTAAAATTTTGTTAAATATCTTAATATATATTTAGTAAACTTTCTTTTTTTATTTATTAACATAAATAAACAATTACTGGAAGTCATGCTGCAAATGAATTAACTGCTGACTATTGAAATTGGAGATAAGAGGATTTCGTCCACAAACAAGAAGATTAACCCTAACATCAATATCCAGCATGCTAAAAAGAGTATTTTCAACAACCCTATATTTCTCTTCCGTTCCGAAATTACAGCATGTGTATAAAAACACTGTTGGCTTTGATATCATTAATGTATCTTAAGCCCAACCAATGTTTTATACGAATGCTGTAGTTTCTTACAGATATTTCACTGTATTTAATTTTCAAGCGTATATAAATACATACATATATCTTATCAACATGCGTATATTAGAGGCGTCCAATAAAATGAAAATGCGATTTTAAAGAGTGTCGGGGCCCAATTTGTTTTCTTTCTATATAAAACTAATAAATATGAAGTTTGGGGACAATCGAATAAAGAAAAGTCGAGGCGGAAATCGATTGAAAATTTCAAGTGTTTATATGGGAAAAATATGACTTTTTCAGTTTTTAGGAAAAGTTCGTTCTATAATTTAATTTTTTCAACCACTTGTGCTATGAATCGTTTTCAGTATAAAATTAGCTTTTTAAAAAGCTACATAACTTCAAAATCGGTTAAGAACTCGCCAAGAAATAGCAAATGCCCCAGACCAATTTTGTGCCAAAAAACTCTAGGTCATGAAATTTGATGGCACTTTTTTAAACTTTCAGAAATTGATTAAAGCTATAATTGTTTTTTGCTCTCTATACTTATAAATACTCAGATATGAAATATTGTTTTATCACCGGTTTATTAAACTGTCGCGCAATAAGGCAAAATACGCATACATTTTTTGGCATAATTTTCAAAACTCCATTTTCGATTTTTAAAAAATTATCTTAAACAAATTTAAAAAAATGGATTCTGCACTTCAAGGGCTTGTTAAATACATCCTAGAAATCAAGTATGCCTATTTTGAGGTAAATCCCTCCATGGACCTGTCGGTGACAAGCTCTTATTTTTTGTGGATTTCGAGAATAGTGTGATTTTTATAAAAAAAATTAAGTAAATTTACTCTTTTTAAGTACTTTGTATCAAAAATTAATCTGCCTCGACTTTTCTTCATTCGATTGCCCCCAAACTTCATATTTATTAGTTTTATATAGAAAGGAAACAAATTGGACCCCGACACTATTCAAATTCGCCCTTTAAAAATTGCCATATAATCTTCGACCCCTCTAATATACATACATATATTAAGGTTTACCTTATTCTTCAACTTGCAAAGTAAATCCGCCAACCTCGTAATGTTCGTTTAGTTATAAAAATATACAATATCATGCTAAAAACTAAGGTGATCGTAGGACGGGAACAATTTCCGCATCGGCCCTGGAGTTTGAAATACAATTTACAAAGGGGAAAAAATACTTTTTAACTTTTTTTTGAAAATACTAGCTCTTAAGTAATTGTATTTCTGTATGTCAACAGTATCATAATCTAGACTGAATTACCTTTCTAACAAGGCATAAAAATCAAAAATCGGTTCTATAATATTTAAGTAATTGCAATTCAACCAGACCATTGTAGGGTTAAAATTGCAAAAATTATGAAAATCGTAAAAAAATTTCATATTTTTTTAAAAACATACAATGTTATACTCTCGTTTCATTTCTAAGATCTAATAATATTCAGATATAAATTTTTGTCCCTTTGGATTATGCGCACCCTGGCATGGCTAATGTTAAGATTTTTTTTTTTGTAAATTTGCAGAACTCTAATTTTGAGATTTTTTAAATTTTGTTTAACAAAATATAAAAGAGTGCAACGCATAGAGTTTCTTTAACTACACTTCAGAGAATAATTTTACTCAAAATTACACATATCCCTTTTTTAACTTAGTAGTGACGGCATTTTAAATTTGAAAATTTTAAAGAAAAGTGTGATTTTGGCCAATAATTTACATAATAGTATTAATTTTTGTTGTTTTTTAGAAAGGCGTAACAATACCACTTCCGGGACTATCTGAGAATAATCTAGGAGATACACAAATTTATATCTGAATATTTCTAGATCTTAGAAATAAAACTAGAAAATAACATTGCATGCTTTTAAAAAATATGAATTTTTTTTAAGATTTTTATAATTAATCCCATTTTATTCCCACAGTAGTCTGGGCGAATTGCAATTACTTAAATATTTTTCAACCGATTTTGAATTTTTATGCCTTGTTAGAAAAATATTAATTCTACGATTATATTGACATTTTATAGAAAATCTTTTATTTAAGAGCTAGTATTTAAAAAAAATACCAAAAAAGAATTTATTCCCCTTGCAAATTGTATTGCAAACTTCAAGACCGACGTGGCACTTGTTCCTATTATACGATCTCCTTAATTTTTTGCATGATGTATTTTATACACAAAGAAACATTTATTTACAAACAAAGGGGAGGGGGTGGGTAACAGGTCGGCGTTTTTTCGCCAATATAACAAAGGTTTAGCCTTACATACATAAATACATATAGACATATGTATGTATAATAGAGTTCGTCATAAAAATTTGATTTTCGGAAATCATCACTTTTTTTAAAGTTTTTGCATAGAAAAAAATGGCGTTTTTTTTTTCTTTTTTATTTCAACAAGTCGGCCAAAAACACTGATTTTAAGATCCTTTTCCTCCAGAGCAAAAACAGCTGCATTTATAGGAAATCTGACTTTACCATTCGATTCTACAACAAAATTTAATATAAAAAACATTTTTTTCTAAAAACGTTACTTTTTTATTACACAAAATGAAAATGTATTTCCGGCTGAGTACATGGGTATAAAAATTTTAGAATATACCGCGAACCGTTAAAAAGTTATTAGCTAATCAAATTTGAATATTTTTTTAAATTAAAATGCGTATTGAAAACTGCCGCATTATAAATTTATTTTTTTAGTAACGACAAAATAATTTGTAAGTTTTGTAATGTTTATTACAAATATTTTTTTTTAATAAACGTATTTAATTACTAAATAACTTTTTAACGGGTCGCGGTATATCAACAATTTTTGTACCAATGTTCTCAGCAGGGAATACATTTTCATTATGTGTAATAAATAAAATAATGACTATCTGCTGTATTGAGAAAACGCAAAAAAAAATTTTTTTATATTAATTTTTGCTGTAGAATCGAATGGTTAAGTCAGATTTCCCAGAAATGTAGCCATTTTTGCTCTGCAGAAAATGGTTCTGAAAATCAGCGTTTTAGACCGACTTGCGCCAGTGAAATGAGTTGAAATAAAAAAAAAAAAGACCACATTCCTTTTTTTGATGCAAAAACTTGAAAAAAAAATTATGATATCCTAAAACCAAAGAAATTTTATATATTTCTGACGAACTCTAATGTATAATTAACACTCAAACATAGTTAACATTATACCATAAGTCATAGGATCTGTCAAATAAGTGAGTAATATAGCCAAAATCATATAGCGAAATACATTACCCAGCAAAAACATGGTAATAATAGGTCATTACATTTTGCATTACTATAAAATACAAAATAATGACATACTGATAATAAGTTTTAGAAGTAGTTATATATTCTTACAAAGTAATCACTTACTGGTAATTGCTTAAATAAGCACCAATAGTCTTTTTTATATTAATACTTTATTTATTAATTTGTTTTGAATTAAATAGTAACTTTTCCAAGGTAAAAAGTTATTTTGCCAGTATGACCAACTATTTCAAATTGTAGGGTAATCACTCATATCCTAACTTCTGAGTAACCACTTATTCTAACTTTGTGAGTAACTACTCATTCCTTCACTGTATGTAACTCATTATTCACATTTTTTTTGTAAGCGGGAGGGTAATGAACATCCATACATTTTTGGACATCGCGAACAAAAGTAATGTTGCCAGTAAATAAGGTTTGCGTTCGATGAAATTAGTGCACACATTATTATTTGTAAATTTTAAACATATTAAAAAAAACGCTTAATATGCTTTGAATAAAATCATATACCAATATTTTGAATTTTATTATATTGTGCCTTAAATCGCCCAAAAATATGGGAAAATTTAAAAACAATATTTTTAATATTACGCATACGAGTATTAATAACTGATTTTTGATTAAATTTTTAATTAATATAATTAAAACTTTAATTGAAGAATTTTCAATTAAATTTTTACAAACAAATTTTATTGATATAACGATTTCCTTAATTGGTCCTAATTCAATTAAAATATTTTATTTGAAACTCGATTTTAGTTTTTTCTGTGTATACCTCTTTTCTTCGCTCAACCTGACCTCTTTCTATTTGTTCGTGAAGTCGGACAGAGCAAATGAAAACATGTTGTTAAAATATAACCCGTTTAATTCACTTTTTTCATATTTTTTAATAATATTTAATCACAGTTTTTATAATTCGGTATAACTCACAAATAATTGAATTAAATTAAAAACTATTAAATTTTTGTGGAAAATAACAAAATAAAAGTGAAATAAAAGTTCGTGTTGATAGCAACAATTTTTAGTTAACATCCCAGGAAATTTTTTTACAATCGGTAGCCAACCACACCTATTATACAACTGGTTCCACTGTAACCGATTCCATGGAACTCGTTCCGGAACCAGTTCCTTGGATCCTATATGGAAGGTGTGACTGACGTAGAATCAGTTCTAGAACTAGTTCCAGAACTGATTCTAGGGCAACCGGTTCCACTTTGGAGTGGTTGCTTTTGGGACAATTTCAAACAAAAATAGTCGGTGTTGGAATCAACAGTAGAAGGGGTTGTGAATAAAAAGTAGCTATTCTACAACCGATTCTTTGAAACTGAAAATTTTCCTGGGATGTTGCAATGCAATTTTTCTATATAAAAAAATTATTTCATTTGCTTTCCCGAGCCACTCATACAACAACAGAAAACGGTGAACACAGTACTTTCTCTAGTACTCGTAAGTCCATACTCTTCGGGAAGAGCACGAAATTGCGAATGAGTTTATATCGCACGCACAATTCATCCGAGAAAAGCAAAAGTTAGCAAAAAAAGAGAGTAGAGAAATAAAAATGTTAGAGTTACTCTTCGGTGTAAACACACTTTTTGACAATCAAATTATTTCGTGGGATTTTTAGACCCCGCTTAACTAATGTTGTGAAATTATATTTTATACATACATATGTATGTAGTATCGTAAGTAGAATAATAATACCTAACTATTAAATATGATTACATGTAAATTTTGTAATTACGCAGCGGGTCATATATACATCGACGTAGTAGAAATTTTGTAAGTTGTTGATTAATAAACAATTTATTTCATAAATTAGAATTACAAACGACGCACGAGAAGATGAAATGGAAGAGAATATGGGTCAAGTCAATACTATGATTGGAAATCTACGAAATATGGCACTTGATATGGGTTCCGAACTTGAGAACCAAAACAGACAAATTGACAGGATTAATCGAAAGGTATCTTCATTTTAAAGACTTCATTACCGAAATAAAATTTTTATCTCTAATGTATTATATTATTATATTTTTTGTTTGCAGGGAGAATCAAACGAAGCGAGAATAGCAGTTGCAAATCAACGTGCACACCAGCTTTTAAAATAATTTTTTCATGAAATTCTATTCCGAAAAAAGAACATTCCATTTAAAACTTACCAAGTGAAGTGATTATCGTTTTTTACTCTTTTTAGTTCTCTACTGTTATTAAATGTATGTAGTTAAATCAACTCCATTTGTATAAGTAATGTATTAATATTACTTTTTTTGCCAAATTTTGGAGTCACTTAAGTATAAAGAATTACTTTTAAGGAAGCTAAGTGTATTGATATTGGGAAACAAATGTTAGATACAAAGGGAGGACAAATTGACGAACGTGTCAAGTTGTTTACGCGGTCCAGTCTCATATTGGTAAAAAAGGATTCAAAAACGTTCACAACTTCTTTATTTGAAGATGTTTAAGACTTAGATTTGAATACTTCACTTGCCAAATCGATTAACTCCACTTTTTTAATTTTTTTTTTTAAATTTTAATATCAAAGCACTCTATTAACTCCCAACTGTATAATATTTAAAACAAATTTCTCTGATAATAAGTATTAGCGCTACTAAATGACAAATTTTTTTGGCCATTGAATAATAAATAATTTATTTCAGAAGCCAATCTGATTAACTCCATACTCTAATGTAAATCATAATAAAAATTTAGTTAAATCACTTTATACAATGCAATTGAATTACAATGCAATGGAAGAAAAAAAATGGCGACCTGTGACCAGTTCCCACCCCCCCCCCCCCCCCTCATAGAAATGTGCCTTTGGGTGGTATAAAAATACACCATGCAAAAATTTAAGGTGATCGGATAACGGGAACACGTGCCGCATCGGCCCTGAAGTTTGAAACATGATTTACAAGGCGAAAAAATCAAATAAATAAATAATAACCGTATTTTTGGAAAATGTAAATAGAATCATAATCTAGTCTGAATTACCTTTCTGGTAATGTATAAAAGTCCAAAATCGGTTGGAAAATATTTTAGTAATTGCAATTTCCTCACACCATTGTAGGGTTAAAATGAGATAAATTATGAAAATCGTAAAAAATAAAATATCTTTTCCACAAATTTACAATATTGTACTATAGTTTCATTTCTAAGATCAACAAATATTCATATATAAATTTTTGTCTGTCTTGGCATGGCCAAAGATGGGATTTTTTTATAAATTCGCAAATCCCTAGTTTTGAGTTTTTTAAAATTTTGTTTAACAAAATTTAAAAAAAAGTTGTCAAATCATAGGGGTTTATTAAATACACCTTAGAGAATATTTCTGCTGAAAATTACACATATCCCTCTTTTAACTTAATAGTGACGGCGTTTTAAATTTTAAAATTTTGGTGAAAAATGTGGTTTTGGCCAATAATTTAGATAATAGTATTAATTTTTGTGTTTTTAGCAAGCTGTAACAAAAACTCCGACAACGTTAACCCTTTCTTCACCAAGGTCAAAAGTGAAATTTTTGAAATTTTTCGATTTTTCCTGGAAGTATATCAAAGCAGTGTGTTGTTTCTTGCGAAATTTGGTAAAAGTTGTCCAAATAATTCTGTTAACACTAAATTTTATACATAGTAATAAAAATTCGAAATTAACCCTTATAGGCACATGGGGTCAAAATGACCCCAAATTGTTTAAATGTAGAAAGGGTTTAAGTGTTATTTGACATGAAAATCGATATTAAAATCTTTAATTAAGCATTTTCTATAAAAAAAATATGAATTAACCTGTTTGTAAACTTGGTGTCAAACTGACCCATTTTTTATGTTAAATAACGCTGGTTGGCTGAAATAATTATGTAGAAACCATAAATTGTCGTTTAAAAAATGTGAAGAAAGGAGTTAATTTCGATTTTTTTATGGTTTCTAAATACATTTTTCGGCTGAACTTCACTTTATGGGGCACCCCTCAAAAAAAAATATATGACCCCGTTTGGAATTAAAAACGAAAATCTTTTTTCTATATGGTGTTAAGGGGGCCGGGGCCCTGGGACCAACTAGTACCAAAAAACTGAAACACACCCAAAATGGTAAGTGCGACGGCTGAAATTAAAGGAAAATTTCTCCCGATTTCAAAAATGCATTTAGGCTTTATGATCCGTAAAGTGTGGCTCCCATTAGATCCATTTAAGACCCCCCGGGAGTCTAAAATATCCACTTAATATACTAATTACCCAAATAATCGGAAATTTTCTTAAGAATTCAAACATGACCACAACGTACCAAAAAATTAAAAATTTCAATAAATTTTTTCCAAAAAAAAAACACCAACTATTACCAAAATAAAGCTTACGTATGCTATGTACCATTTTCGCCTGCGGCGCTATGTCCCACAATACACGAAAACCCCCAAACATTCATTAAATTTTATTTTTTTCCAAAAAAAAAACACCAACTTTTGCGAAACTTTACCAACTTATGTACGCTATGTACCAAAAAATGAAAAATTTTTGAAAATATCCCGCAATTTTTTCAAAACTTTTTTTGCCTGCGACGCTGTGTACCATAAACACCCTAAAATTCGTAAAATTTTCACTTTTTCCTAAAAAAATCCCACACTTTCATCACCAAAAAGTTTACGTACATTTTTCAAAATAGTAAAGGCTTTAATAGTCTAATCGTAAAGTAAAAAAACGTATCTGTAATCAATTCAATGTGTTAAAATAATATAGAAATATATTATCTTTTTTCCATGCATTGAAAATGTTGTCAAGTAAAATCGTAAAAAAGTTCTGTTGAAAATAGAAATTTTATATTTTATTACTTGATATTTAATTCTATGCACAGGAAAAGGATAAAAAATACAATATTTTTATTTTTTATACTCTTTTTATTCATTATGAGAATGATACGTTACTTTTTTTTACGATACTTCCAAACTAATTTGAGCTTAAAGGTATTCATTTAAAGTATTTACGTCTCGTGTACTGTGTATATGTTGTAAGTTTACTCGATTAATGTCAAAACTAGTTTAGGAGCCCTCGTAAATATACGCTTACATTTTTATGTGTAAACTTTTTCGTATTTATACACACATTTGAATATTGTCAAAAATAAAATTATTTTGTATTTTTCTGTTGTTTTTTATTTTCTGTTTTATTTGTTTTTAAATGATACAAATTTAAAAAATTCTGTGTTTAATTTATGAAAAAATCGAAAAAGTGGCTAAATGCAAAATTAAACTGTGAATGGTTTTATAAGGTGCGTTCATATTCAAATAAACAGGTAAAGCTACAAATATACGCGATTACAAAAATACACAGTTTACGAGGGCATAAATGCAGTTAGATGAATACCACTAGTATTTTTTAACACCTAAAATGACAAAAATGCACCTAGCCCGAATTCTATTTTCCGGATCTTAAAACAAAAAAATATTTTCTTTTTTTAATTCCAGAGGGGTTCATATTTTTTTTTTTTTTGAGGGGTGCCCCATAAAGTGAAGTTTTGCCCATTTTTCAGCCAACCAGCGTTATTTAACATAAAAAATGGGTAATTTTCACACCATGCTCTCAAACAGGTTAATTTTGATTTTTTTTCTAGAAAATGCTTAATTAAAGGATATTTGGACCTATCGCCCATATGGGCTATATTTCCGATTTTCTAATCTTTTATCATTTTATAGAAAAATTTGACACAAGTCCATATTAACCCATTCGAATTTCGGATCCAAACATTAGTTGGCTTTTAACCAGACTGGTGTAGGTTATTATATAGTCGTCATGCCCGACTTTAACTTTTTATAATAATACCAAAAAATGTGGTACCTACATGCTATTGTGGTATATACATGTATTAATTCACAAAACTCCATACCAATGACAATGTTTTTGGCTATAACTCAGAAACGGAACGAGATACCGTCTTAAATTGTTGACACAAATGTATAAGAGAGTTCAACAATAGTCATATATTTTTTTTAGAATTTTAAAAAATGCGCATTTCGAGCAATGAGAATTTGAACTCAAGACCCCAAGAAATGACCTTTGACCCTTCCATGAAAAAATCGATATGCATACCATTTTAAAGGGTGCTTTCTTACCTAATAAATAATACCAAAACGAATCGTTTTTAAGTTATTGTCGATTTTGTAATCATACTTTAGTCAAATTTTGCCGTTTTTTCCAATTTTCGTGACGTCATATTTTGGAAACCAAAAGAGTCTTGGCTCTGAAATTTATGCTTTAATGAGCTGATATCATGTGCGATAATTGTGCTAAATTTCATTGAAATCGGAGATAGTCAATCCGTAAATGCCACTTTTTTGTGTTGAATTGAGATGTTTTCACCCATATGTGTAATTTTCATTAGAATTATTCTAAATTATAATAAATCCCTATGCGTTGACCATTTTTTTTTATATTTTGTTGAACAAAGTTTTAAAAAAACTCAAAAATAGATTTTTGCAAATTTATAAAAAAACAAATCCCATCTTTGGCCATACCTGGGACTAGGTTCTCATAAGCCAAGAGAGACAAAAATTTATATATGAATATTTGTGGATCTTAGAAATGAAACTAGAGTGTAACATTGTAAATTTTTGGAAGAAATATTTTATTTTTACAATAAAAATTTTTTAGGATTTTTATAATTTATCTCATTTTAACCCTACAATGGTGTGAGGAAATTGCAATTACTAAAATATTTTCCAACCGATTTTGGATTTTTATACATTACCAGAAAGATAATTCAGTCTTAATTATGATTCTATTTACATTTTCCACAAATTCGGTTATTAAAGAGCCAATATTTTGAAAGAAAGCCAAAAAAGTGATTTTTTCGCCTTGTAAATCATGTTTCAAAATTCAGGGCCGACGCGACACGTGTTCCCGTTATCCAATCACCTTAATTTTTTCCATGGTGTATTTTTATACCCAAAGGCACATTTCTAGGGGGGAGGGAGACGGCCTTAAATCGCAAGTTGAAAAATAAGGTCCACCCTAGTATGCAATGACGTAATATGACAACGGTAAATTGTTTATTGTTGGTGTCTCATCCCAAAGAAAGAAAAATTATTAATTAGTTGCATTCTGATTGCCACAGTATCAAGTATTGATAATTTAAATTTCAGCGTAAGTTGTGTTATTTTTAGTAAACCATTATATTAAGATGGAAGAGATTAATAACATTGATCAACAAAATGAAATTTTTTCCAAAACAACAAGGTTCTGACAACTTATTCTGGCAGAGTCGACCAAAGAAAAACATACGTGTATCGATCGGCCTTTTAAAAGTTAACATCTGGCCCTATGTTTTTTGGGGTTTTAAAGTTTCCCCCCTTTGACAAATGTTTATTGTGAATCTGCATAGGAAACAAGGTGAATCTTCCATTTTAGGTATAGGATGTGTTTAGCAATCATATGTAAAACACCACGAGGAACATTTTTGTGGAACATTTTAACCCTCTATCTCGTCAATGTAAGTGACTTTTTTGTCCCCTTTTTAAAAAGGGACAAAAAAGACCCGTAGAGTGAAGAGCTAGAGGGTTAAATGTTTCAAAAAAATTTTACACGTAGTGTTTTACATAAGATTTCTGAACACATCATATATAACTAAAATGGAAGATTCACATGGTTTCCCCCTAAAATCCATGTTTGTGGGGCATTTGAGTGACAATTCTGAATAAGTACGAAATTAACTTATTTCTGGCATTGAAGTTAAATTTTTAACTTTGATATCTTCAGAGACTTACAGTAGAATTTCACGACAAATATTTTTGCGGAACATTTTAACCCTCTAACTCTTCTACTTACGGGTCCTTTTTGTCCCTTTTTAAAGAGGGGCCAAAAAAGTTCATTTAATTGAAGAGTTCGAGGGTTGAAATGTTCCCATTGTGTTTTACTTAACTTCGCTGAACACATCCTATACCAAAATTTTTGGTCCCCTATGCCAGAATCAGTTGTCAGAACCTTATTTTTTTTTTTGTGTTGTATAGTGTAATAATAACGATATATTCCATCTTATACTTTCAATATGTAATACAGTGTACATCATTTATTGAATTTATAATTTAACAGGAATTTTAAAAAACAAATTACATATACTATTTTCTCATTTTTCTCAACTTTCTGTTTTATGGAGTGAGTCGATTAGGCAAGTGAAGCATTCATTTAAGGTTGCCAAATGTGCTGGATTGAGCTTGATTGTCAAGCTAGTTAAGATTTTATAAAATTGTAAGCTAAAATATAATTT
Source organism: Leucophora obtusa (assembly GCA_949987735.1). Taxonomy (NCBI): domain Eukaryota; kingdom Metazoa; phylum Arthropoda; class Insecta; order Diptera; family Anthomyiidae; genus Leucophora; species Leucophora obtusa. The sequence goes on from OX465295.1 coordinate 248,340,009, forward strand.
GTCAATGTTAAAGTATAAATAAACTGTACTGGGAGAACACGGTTTTTTGAAATTAAGGTACTACTCATTGCCGGTACATGTACCACCGTCTGCAAATCGTAGCGACATTGTGCCGTTTGTATTTTTCTACCTGAGATCTTTTGCTACGAATGATTAGAAATAATAACATTCCAAAATTATAATTTATTGTGCAAAAACCAAACTGTGATATTTTATTTTAAGTGCTTTATAAAAATATTTACCTGACCCATACTTAAATATTTGCAGAAATGAAATGTTGCACGAAACTCTACAGTTCGTAACATTTTATACATTTGCGGGTTTGTAGTAAGATAAATATTTTGTAAATAAATATTGCTAATCGTATATATTGCAGAATTTTTAATTTTTAAGTTGATTTTGTTTTAAAATTAAGCTATTTTTCTGAGTGCCAAATTTTTTGAGTTTTGCAATATGGCAACCCTATTACATTTAAAACTTACAATAAAACCAAGGTTGGTTACCGTTATCGTTATAATACCGTTATCGCTAAAATACCGTTTCAAATTGAATACCGTTACCGTTATCGATACCTCTAAAAAAAATTCCAAATACCGTTAGCGTTACCGATACCGTTATTTTTATGGGTAGTTACCGGTATTTATTATTTTATATAAAAATTACAATTTTTTTATTTTTTATTTTATAATCTTGAGTGTTTTTTTACAAAATAAATTTATAGATAATAATATTACTTATTAAAACTACCAGTATTGAATTTATAGCTTAAAATCTGTATTTTCAGTACTTAAAATTAAAAATATGCCATGTTTTTACTTGTTTCTATATGTTTTTAACATAATTTTTAATACCGGTACGTACCGGTATTGCTGTTTCGGTAACGGTATACCGTTACCGAAACAGTCTTAAATACCGTTACCTTTACCGTTACCTAAACAAACGAAATCCGATACCGTTACCCTTACCGTTATTCGTTTCGGTAACCAACCTTGAATAAAACATACAAAACATAAACATTGAAGGAATTCACAGTTTGAGTGCTAATTAGTGTTTCCAATTCGGTTAATCGACTCTATTTCGGTTAATGTCGAAACAAATAATTTCAAACCCAAATTCATTTTACATTTTTAATATGGAATTTTTCCTTTATTTTTTCCCAAAACTTCATAATTTTCTTAACTTTCAAAATAAGTGAAAGAGGTCGTTAGGTCTTTAGATACCTTTTTGAAAATAACAAATGTATTTTTAAAACTTCCAAACAGCGTTGCCATTTTAGCATATTTTTTGCTAAATTTAGCATATTGAGTTGGGCAATTGCATATTTTTTTTGTAAAAATATGCTAACTGCTTTTTAGCATATTCTGTGGGACAAAAGCAGATTTTTTAGCATATTTTGTTTTATTTAATAAAAGCATATTTTTAGCATATTTTTTAACAAAATAAATTTTTCTGTAACAACCCAGTCAGAAATCGCCAGTGGTACAAAAAATCAAGCACTGGCATACCACTGGATAACAACGGTGTTAAAAATAAATGACTGGCAGAACACTCATTTGGGACGCTTTGCCAGCGTTTGCAAAAAGCGTTTTGCCAGTATTTGTTTTACAAAAATTTCGGTGGTTTATAAAAAAAACCACTGGCAAAGAATTGGCTTAGAGTGATATGCCAAGGTTTGCAACCAGTGGTTATCCAGTGCTACCTAGCCAATGCTACCAGGGGTACAAAAATCAATTCACTGGTAGACCAATGATTTCATAAAAATGCTGACGCTTCGTTAAAAAAAGTTTGTAGCCAGAAGGTTCCGAGTTCAAATCCGGTTGCAAGCAAAAAATTTTTTTTGTTTTATAAAATCATTTTTTTGTTTGTGGGAAAGCTCCTTCAAGACCAACTTTTTTTTAGTTACAGAAAATTGTTTGCCAGTACTAGCATTTTGGCACAGCCAGTAGTTGTCCAGCTATTATCACTCATTTATGTATTTAGCCATCAAATATTATATGTCTCTTTAGCTCAGTGGGTAGAGCAATCGTCTGCCAATCTGACGGCCTGGGTTCAAATCACGGTTTTTAAATTTTATTTTGGAAAATATATTTCCAGACCACCTATTTATTGGTTTTGCCAGCGTTTTACCATCGTTCAAAAATTTTGTTCCTCCAGTGCTTTTCCGGCGCTTTTTGAACAGCCGGTCCTTTTGTCAAATGATGTTATCATTTTGGGAATGGGAAAGCACTTTTTACCAGTACTTGTACCTCCCGTTAAAGTGCTTTGCCACCGCTTTCCCGTTAGTATTTTTCTGACTGGGGATATTTATAACAATAACAATGTTTTCATAACTTTTTATTTCATGCGTAATTATTTAATTCTTTTTTCAGTGTAAACTTTTTTAGTAGTATTGATATACTACTATAATTTGAAAACGCTACAAAAACCATAAAAAAACTTGCAAAAATTTAAAATCAGTTATGTTTATTGTGAAAAAATTAAATGAGAAAGTTTATTTTTTTAGTCTCAAAGAAAGATTAAACAGTATTTACAAAAAATTATCTTTTCATACTTTTTTAAAGTATCTTAGAATAAATGTAAGAGTTAACCTCTCAATTCATAAACACTCTGCAAAGTTCTAGGAGGTTTACAAAACAAATTATTCACACAAAATTTGTTCGATAAACCTCCTATAACTTTTGAAAGCATTTATGAATTAAGGGGTAAACTTTTATATTTATTCTAAGATAGTTTAAAAAAGTATGAAAATATGATTTTTTATAAACATTCCCAGCAAAATATTTTTGAACTGGTTACCTCTGAATCTGTTCTAGAACAGGTATTTTTACCACCAGTTCCGTGGAACAGGTTCTAGAATTGATTCCTGGAAAGTCAAAATGGAAGGTTTCACTGTCCCAGAACCAGTTCTATAACTGGTTCTAGAACCGGTTACAAAGCAACCTGTTCTAGTTTGGAGGAAAAGAACATGTTGCTTTTGGGACAAACTCAAACAAAAATCACCGATGATAGAACATAAATTACAACATGTTGCATGCAAGTACAAGTTGTTCTACAACCGGTTCTTTGCATCCGACAATTTTGCTGGGCTGTTTAAAAAAAGTATTTTTCCATTAATAAGACTTTATTAAATAATACTAAAAAAATTATTTAGCAGATTTTCAGCATATTTTTTGTATTAAATTTAGCAGATCTTTAGCAAAATGAATATAATAAAAAAATTGCGATTTTTTAATTTAACATATTCTAAGCATATATTTTTTTATTTTAGGATTTAGCAGATTTTAGCAGAAATTTTTTAGGAATCTAGCATATTTCTATCTAAGAGTTCTGGCAACACTGTTCCCAAACCACTCGGCGTGTCTGGCTTGAGCAGCGTCACACAGTGGTTTGAAACAAAAAAAAGTGGTAATAAATCTGTATCTTCTAAACTATAAGTCCGTTTGCATCAGTATGTATGAGATAATTGTTAAGGAGGACCCAGGCTTTCTGAATTGTGGATTCTTGGTATTATCACAGGGTGACTTATTGGGCGTCAAAGTAGACCACCTCAAAAGTAAAATTATTGCCCAATATGGAAACGAAGAAAAAACATGCTTTCTTTACTATAATAACTGTTACGGGTTTTAAGTTATTTTATTTCAAAAATAAAAATACTCATTTTTCTTTGACATTTTTAGTTCTTGGCCGATTGTGAATACGATATTATAACGATAATTCTTTAAAAAATACCGACATATAGGCAACAGCTTAACAAATGAAACTGTGAGAAATAGTGTTGAGAAATTTTCAAAGTCAAACATTTTTCGCTGATCGAAAAAATTGCATTTATTTCTCAAAAACAACTAGATATGTTTTACTTTTCATTGATGTATTAAACGTATATAAAAAGTATAGATAACAGGTAAAATTATTGCATTTAAAACACACACCTCAGGTCAAAAATATAACCAAAAAAAAAACATTATTCAGCATGGGACAAATATTTTACAGGTGTATATTATAAAGTATAATATAAATAAGTAATGATTGATTATTTACTCTCAGGATATTTTGCGCAACCCTTTTGTTAAAAATAGCTTAATACGTGACTAAATTTTTACCTGTTGAGAATTATTATTCAATATATAAGCCGCGATATTGTTTAAATAGTTGACTTATTAAGTATAATCTATCATGGAGATAACATTAAAACATTATTCCTTGTGCGAGGTCATTTGGCAAAATCTCGGAGATATATCCTTACATGCGGGAAAAATAGCAAAACTTCTTGATACTATCCATCACACGTATGGTTTAACTATTACATCTGAGGGAAATATCAAAATTGAAAATTTTTATAAAAGTTATGAAAAGAAATACGAAGCTATGATGTCAAAGACACGGTTTAGGGAGAAATATAATGATTGGTTAAATATGGAGCTCAATGTAGAGATCGGCGGAAAGAAATTAGGTCGGGCAAAAAAGGATTACGAAAATGTTCTTCAACAAAAAATAAGACAAGAAGTCCGTTAAAAATTTTTCTTCGTACGAAATAAAGGATTTCTTCAAAGCTGTTTTAATACAAACACAACCAAAAAAAGCTGGAAAATTGTAGACGTATTACCAACAATATCTCCCGAGCAATTGAATCGTATGGTGCAAAGTATTTCAACTCCAAAATCATCAAAATCTTTCACAGAAGAAGATGCGTTAGCTCTAATACTAAGCTTAGGATTATCGAGAAACAAGTATGGTATCTTGAGAAAAGAACTCCAGCAAAAAGGATACGATATTTTACCAAACAGTCAGTCAATTAAAGAAACGGAAAACAAAATTGTGCCATCACCAGTAGAAGTGATCTCTAAAAGTGGCAGTGTTGAACTTTCCCAATTGCTAGATAAAACAGCATCGAGAATGATTTCTAATTTTAGTAATTATTCAAGTGTTTTTATGACATCTTTAGTACCGCTCAGAATTCGGTTATTTAAGGAAGACACTTCCCCATCAACTTCCTCCGCATTAAATAAGAATTACGAAGACTTAGAGATTAATCAGAACTGGGTCGACAACGACAACGAGAGTTGCTTTTTCATATATTTTGTATGGGAAGCAAAATGTCGCCATGTCGTCCGGCGATTTGTCGTCGGAATAGAATCTATTCTATTTTCGTGATGACACACCAATACACACTTAAAATATTTGTCAAATTGTTGCCATATTTTTAACTAATTATATATTGCCATTAGAACAGAGTTGTTAGAAATTCGTATTAGAGCTGCAAAAATTCGTACTTTGTTTAAAAAAAATTTATTTTTTTGACAGAAGAAATATAATTGAAATTTAAAATACATAATTTACGGCAAAAAAGCAAAATTAAATACAATAAAATATAAAACAACAAGAATTAGTGAAAGACCAATTGAATTGGTAAAGAATTGTGGTGAAAATAATACAACCATACTCTTGTTTTGCTTTCCTTTTTTTCTAAACGTCAACAAATGTCGACGGTCGATTGTCGCTGAATTTAAATTTATCGTGACGACTTTTGCTGTCGTCGGTCGACAATCGACCCAGTTGTGATTAACCTATTATTGACAATTTTTACACCAGGTTCTAAGTTTTTATGTCGGCCAGTGCGTTTAGAGTATGTCAAGGAAACTGTAGGTTTAACAAAAAACATAGTGGAGAAAATAGAGTTAGAAATTTCCAACTTATCTCCTTTGTACGTGGAAATAAATGGATGAATCCTAAAGATTTCATTTCAACTAGTATTTGCGATGATTGATGTGAAAGTAGCCAATACCGTCACAGATACCTCATCGACCTGGAAGTGTAATGTATGCGCAAAGAAAAGCTCACAGTTTCACGAAATAGTCAATGAAACTGTCGTTAATGAAGGAGCTTTGAAATTTGGAATATTTCCTCTTCATGTAAGGATACGATTTATGGAATATTGTTTACATTTAGCATATGATATAAAATATCGGCAAATTCCAGGAAATGAAAATAAAAGTGTAAAAAATAACACAGATTTGCAAAACATGCGATCGGAGGAAAAGAAACGAATTCAAAATGAATTGGTTCTAATTGTGGATAAACCTCTTCACGATTATGGAAGCTCTAATGATGGAAACACAGCCAGGCGTTTTTTTAAGATCCTGAGACAACATCTGAAATAACAGGTCTCGACGAAACTTTAATCAAACGTTTTAAAATATTGTAAGCGGTGATTAATAGCAAAAAACGTATAAATTCTAATAAATTCCATATTTTTGCTAATGAAACAATATCATTATTAAGTAGTTTGTATTATTGGCTACCAATAAAACCAACTGAATATTTACGGGTTAAGGGGATTTAAAAAATGTCTAAGCTCTTACGTACAACTCCTTTATGGCGGGAAATTGTACATATCCAAATAAAAAAATGGAGGTTTTTGTTTCTTTTTAACGTTATAAAATTGTCGGGTTTATTTAACTTTGGGTTAACAAATTCAGGTTAAAGTTTAACATTAGGGTTTCTACAATTCATAAATTTATAATTTTATTTAATTACAGATTTCAAATTCAATAATTTTAGCAAGTTTCTCTAATTTAATTTTAAATTTCACGTTAAATTTAGGGTTTTTAAACAATGTAATGTCAATATAAATTTCCTTTACACAAATCTTTTAGTTCACTTTAACTTCTACTTTCAAAACTACCACACGAAAACGATGTTGTTTGCTCGCCGGATTGAATATTTTGTGTTTTGTTGTTTGCAGGTTTTCCTTATTGACATGCAAATGTCATTAGGTGGGAAGGGTTGATGGTGGCCTCTTTGGTACAATCGTACGGTACCTTTTGTTTACAAAGTAAACATTCTCCCCGCCTTTACGTATCTGTAAATGAAATTCGAAAAATAGACTTCAGTAATGGTTCAACGTTATGGGGAGAAATGGGTAAAGTATTCAAATGTTATACAAATACTTGAAATATTAATTGGGTTAGCTTAGCCAGAGAACGATCCCATAATGAGCCACCCAAAAGTGGAATCTTGGGCCATTAGCGATCCACCAGCTATCGAGATCGTGTTGGTCTTTAAAATGGTGGTATATAGATTGCCACCAATTTCCATAGACACGGGGGTATTAGAGTAAAAGTTGGGGTCTGCTAGAGCAAGATGACCAAACTTTTCTTTTATAGACTCGTTGAATGGAATAAGGGGTTTTTGGTAAATCCTTAGCAACCAGCCAGCACATTTCATATTTCGTGAGTGACGTCATGTTGGGTGTAATGGTAAGCTTCACGTAAGTTTTACCATCCAGTTTAAAAGTTGCTAACTTATTGTCCCGTACAAACGAAACTGCAATGCGAGATGAAGTTAAACTGGGATTTAAGATGGCTCTTATAGTAACGCAACCATCCTCAGTCATTCCGTAGACTTCGACCGTAGGAACAAGTGTTCGGGTTATTGACGACGGTACTCCAAAGGTTGAGCTGGTTAGTGTTGCCGTTGTTGATTGTCTGGGGTTTCCTCTACTAGTACTGATTGTGGCTCGAGCATCAGTGGGTATATTCATTAAAACTCTTTGGTGGCCGTGAAGTATGGTAAGATGATTTAAACCACATACACGACAACGCGCTGTGTTGGTGCAGTTGGCCACAAGATGGTTTCTAGCCAGGCAATTTGTACAATAGTGTAGCTGTAATACAGTTTTATATTTTTGCGCTAAGTTCTGATCCAAGAACTTTTTGCAGGTGGCAATACGGTGGTCAGTTTTACATATGCCACATTCAAAATAACGGCTGCTTTTATGAGGACTTGACCGTATTGTAGCTTCCTGTCTGGGTCTTGTGGTTTGGGTTGCAGAACTTGTAGCCCTTTGGCGTCTGATGACTCGTGAAGTTTGGGTAGTGGTGGCGGTGCGGTTAGGAACGCGTGGTTTTCTCCGGGTTTGGGTACGTGGAGCCATTTTCTAAATGAAATGAAATTAATGATATGATTGATGTTAGTGTGTTAGATGAGTTTAATGAGGTGTGAGTTTTGGGTGAGTATGTAATGTTAGAGGTCGAAGATACAAGTGGGGAGTTATTGTTACAAAAAAAGGGTTAGGTCAATTTGTGGGTAGAACTACGACCTTCGTTATAAGCCTAGTCAATGTTCCCGTTGGTGTGCGCAAATCTGCGACTCTAGTACGGCCGTCGGAACCGGGATAAACTTTAGTCACTCGTCCTAGTGACCATTCGTTAACGGGTAGATTGTCCTGCTTAATAACGACAATATCATCGATTTTAAGTTGACGCCGTGGATTTTTCAACTTGTATCGCTTGTGAAGCTCCTTTAAGTATTCATCCTTCCATCTTCTGCAAAAGTAATGGTGTTGAATCCTGAGCTTCTGGCATCTATTTGCTAGGGTAATGTTTCCATCGCTTAGGTCTGGTTCGGCTGGGGTTAATAAGGGTGAACCTATCAAAAAATGACCTGGGGTTAACGCGTTAAGATCCTGAGGGTTATCGCTTGCCGGGCTAAGGGATCTCGAGTTTAAACAGCCTTCAATTCGGGCAAGAACGGTAGCAAGCTCTTCAAAAGTGTATTTCAGGGTGTTAATTTTCTTGAGGTGAGACTTAAAGCTTTTCAACACTGCTTCCCACAATCCTCATTTTGTACCGTATGCAGGGCGAACATCTGTTTATAACTAGGCTAATCAAGTTTTGAAGCTTGGGAATCCAATAGCCTGACCGAATTATTCTCAGCATAACCTGATTGCCTCCATGTAGTGTTACCAAATGGACATGAAGGGTTAATAATTTGGCAAAGCAACTTGCATAGGGTAATAAGACTGGATGTCGTTCATCATAAGTTAAACAACTTGATTTCGCTAATCGGCCGTTGGCACGAATAATATTCTTAGAGTGATTTCGGGTAAGTATGGTACTCTTTTTGGGTATTGGGGTTTTCTTTTTAAACATTGATACTCGTTTGTAAAGTATTGGGTTTGGCACATGATTATAAGTCTATCTTTAGTTGAGTTTATCTCCTGAGACTCGAGTGAAATGCTCGGGTGATTTAATAAAATATTAAGTCTTTCGTTGCCTGAAATGGTATTATTACGATCAGGAATATTTCCTTCATGATGAGCGAGGTTTCGTCGGGTAAATGAGATGCGGTCACAAAATCGATAGGCATACGCCATGACTCGCAGGGTTTTGGACTATTTTGAAAATCTGCTCAGAATGTCAGGGTTTTCTGTGTCTCTTGGGTTGGTATTCACAGTTGTAACAAAAGATTGACTAGGGTTTGCCTCAGCTTGAGTTGTAAATTTCCGTGTAGTTATTGGCCATTTCGATGGGGGTTCCTTCAACCAGGAAGGTCCACTCCACCAAAGGGAATCAACTTTCAGCTCCTCCGGATTACAGCCACGGCTAGCAACATCTGCTGGGTTATCATAAGACGCGACGTGATTCCAATTTTCAACTCTAACTGTTTCCGATATTGTAGAAACACGATTTGCAACAAATGTCTTCCAGGAGCTTGGTTGCTTATCAAGCCAAGACTATGGATGAGTATGTCCAAAAATACGTTCGATGCTGCGGTAAGTTGAGTTGGGTGAGTAAATTGTGTACCATATTTGCCAATAACACGGCGCCACAAAGTTCCAATTTGGGTAAAGACACCACTTTGAGGGGTGCTACTCTAGTCTTAGCGAAAAGTAGGTTTATGGAACTTGGTCCGTCTGCGGGTGTTATTCGAGCATATAAAACTGCCAAGTATGCTTTTTCAGAAGCATCTGAAAAGCCATGAAACTCAATTTCAGCTGAGAGGGTGTACTGAATCCATATCGGAATTCGAATTCTCTCAATATTGTCATAATATTGTAAAAACTTTTGCCATCTTATTAGGGTGAGGGGTTTGAGACATTCGTCCCATGCTGTATTGTCCTGCCATATTTGCTGCATAATAATCTTAGCAGAAATATCAATAGGCGCTAACCAACCAGCTGGGTCAAATAGGCGCGCAATATCAGATAAAACTGAGCATTTTGTGTATGCCGATTTTCTCTCAATATTGGGTACATTGAAGAAAAATGTATCCTCTTTTGCATTCCATCGAATGCCAAGGGTTTTCGCGTTGTTCGATTCTGGAAGGGTTAATAGATCGAAATCGAGTAGATGGTCTTCGGGTAATGTGTTCAAAAGATCATCAGTATTTGAAATTCATTTTTCAATGGAAAGCCGGCTGAATCCAGCACTGAGATCAACTCTTGTTGAGCGGTTTTAGCGTCATTAATGGTATGTGCACCAGCTAAAACATCGTCAACATACATATTGCTTCTCAAAACTTGAGATGCTATTGGGTGGGTAGCTTTAACATCTTTAGCCAGTTCTAAAAGAGTCGATTGCCAAATAGGGTGCGCAATTGACTCCGAACGTGACTGTTTGAAGCTCGTACTCCTGAATGGGTTCGTTGACGCTTTTACGAAATAGTATTCGCTGAAAAGGGGTTTGGGTAGGATTAAATAAGATCTGCCGATACATTTTCGTAATGTCGGCATTAAAAACGATCTTATAAAAGCGCCATTTCAAAATTACAACAACTAAATCTTGTTGCAATGTAGGACCAGTAAATAGCGCATCGTTTAAGCTTCTGCCGTTCGAAGTTTTGCTAGAAGCATTAAACACAACTCGAACCTTTGTCGTAACACAATCCATTTTTACGACAGCGTGATGGGGTAAATAATAATGATAATTTGAAGAAGTATTTGGGTTATATTTAATGGGCTTCATATGACCTAAGTCTATGTATTCTTGCAGTGCGTTATCATACTCCACTTTTAGCTCGGGTTTCTTCATCAAATTCTTCTTGTTCCTTAGATATTGAGCCATCGCTATTAGGTGAGAGTTTCCTAACTTCATTTGTGGGGTTCGAAATGGAAGATTGACCTGGTAACGGCCATCGGGTAAGCGTTGGGTTGTCTCCGTATAATGTTCTTCGCAAAAAGAATCTTCGGAAGACTTAACGGGTTTTCTCGGGACTTCTTCAATTTCCCAAAATTTAGTTATACACCTATCAAGTGTACTTGAGTTGAAAAACGATACGACGGTTGGGGTTTCGCGCGATTCATCAACTAGACCTGTTAATATCCATCCGAAATTGCTTTCCTGGGCGATAAGTGTGTTAAGAAAACCATTTTTAACACCTGTTAAAAAGACTTCCGGGTAATATTCGCTGCCGATTAACATGTCGACAGGACGGCTTTCATAGAACTTCGGGTCAGCCAATTGAATGTCACCTAGATCATTGGTGACCTTTGAGTTTACATCGTGGGTGGGTAAATGGCTAGAAACTCCTTTCACGACAATTGCTTGCATTGTCATTCTAAAATCTGCTTGGGTGTTAGACCTTAACGTCACATCGCATAATTTATTTGATTGAGAAGAACCAAGGTCTTCTAATCCTGCGATTTCAGCGAATATGGATGTGGTGGGTATTTGCAACTTTCGTCTGAAGTTGTCCGTGATAAAACTGTCATCTGAAGCTGGATCAATAAGTGCTCTCGCCGGGAACAGTTCGCCGTTAACCTCAACATTCAGAATCGCTGTTCCCAATAATTTCTTTCTATTGCAGCGAGATTTATTTGTAGGGGTAGCCGTTACAAAAGACTGCGCCGAATTTTGTGATGTCGACTGTTGAGCCAAATCATTCGCGCTATTGCTGGTATTTTGGGTATTCGAGTTAGCAGTGGGTTTATGTAGAAGCGTATTGTGGCGATTACCACTTGCCTACATGTAAATGTGCTGCGGTAATCCTTAATTGTATGAGCAACAGCCAAACAATTGTAACAGATGCCATTCTTTTTAACGAAATCAATTCTTTCGTTTACTCCCAAAGAGGTAAACTTAGTACACTCTCTGAGAGTATGATTGCCCTTGCAAAGCCTGCAAATTGAGCCATCGGGTTTGTTTAATTTGGGTGGGTGGGTTGGGTTAGAGTATGAGACTCTTTGCTCATTTTGAGATTTTCCAAAATGAGTCTGCTTTTTAGGTTCTTGGGTTACCGTGAGAAAAGTATTTCCTCTTCATTCATTCTTATTTCGATTATCAGAGAAATGTTTGGGTTTGTTATTCGGGTTGTGTGTTGGGTTTTTAGTTGGGTTTGCAAAAAGAGTTTTGCATCGGTCGCGGACTCAAGGCCCCTATATTCTGAGGTCAAAAATTGATCCAAGTGTGACCATGTCGGAACGACCCTATTGTCCGACAGTGTTCTCTCGAATATGACCAGAGTCTCTTTGGGTAACCTCGAAGTACAAATGAATACAATCATAGCATCTCCCCAAAGATCTTTATCATAACCCAATGTTTGCAATGTCAAAATACAGCTATTAACTGTCCTCTAAAGGCCACTCCGCACTGGACATTAATAACGGGTAAATTTAGAAGTTTCCGAAACTGCGCATTAACCTGCATGCGAACATTTTCGTACTCCTTATTCAATCCTCTCCAGGCGATATCAAAACCTTCGTTTGTTGAGGGTGCGTGATCAACTATTCTCTTGGCCTCTATCCGAACTTTTTCCATAAGATAGCATAATTTCTCAATGCCACTATTGCGTCTGTTCTTGACAATAATAGCCTCGAACAAATCTCTAAACGAAGCCCAATTACTATATTCCCCATCAAAAACGGGTATGTCACAAGGCGACACATGAACCGAAGTTGCATCCTCTTGAGTCTAGGTGGGTGGGGTGGACATAGATTGCTTCGATTCGATCTGTTGGGCAGCTTCTTCAAGGGCCTCCTCTAACGATACCCTCCTACTCAGATAATAGGCCTTAGACTTCATGAACCTCTCGGTTAAGTCCTCCAAATTTATAGCTGCGGCTTTTTTTGGGTCTTCTAGGAATTCCGATTCGTTTATCCTATCGAAAAGGGAGTCCATTTTGCCCCATATGCTTTCCAGATTACTGAGTTGAACCTTAATCATCGGAACAGTTCTTGGACTCTCTCTAACTCTCTTATATTCTGCGTCGAACGCCGGTAAATCCGTTTGGATATAACGCAAAAGACCGTTGGCCAAGGCTTTTAATAGAGGCATTTTGTGTTGTAAAAAAGTGTGGGTAATTGAAAACAAAATCCAAAACTTGTGGGTAGGAAATTAAATTTCGGACCGAGAATAGTTGATAAAGGGGTAAAACGCACTTACTTTCAAGGGTAATGGGTACAATTTCAACAAACGGAATTATTTGCGCGGGTTCAAGAGTAAAAGCAAACAATTGCAAAGGTTTCTGGATTGAAAATAGATAAAAATGGGTTAACAAACGGTGTTGCGGTTGTAAGAGGGTTAAATGTGATACCGCGGTATAAAAAGGGTTAAAATGTGGGTTCGTGGTGCAATACGGGTTAAAAATGGGTTAAAGCAAATAAATGCACGGGTTTGTGGGTAAATGCAATTAATTGCACGGGTTTACGGTTAAAAACTGATAAATAACAAGTTTTTACTATCGAAGTTTGCAAAACAAAAAATTGTCAGTAGTCCCAAAAATTTACAATTGGGTATTTATATTTAAACACTGAAAATGATATGCGCTACACAATGGTAAACGTCAGTATCAGTTTCTCAGACAAAATAATAAAAACCTGACAAATACTATTAAAAGGGGTGGGTGTGGTGTTGTGTACAGGTTTTAAAATAAATAATGTACTGATTAGTGTTTAAATGTGTAGAACATTTTAAAAAATTATTGTTTCGAAATTTTTAAATAAATTGCGCATAAATCAACTTACCTTATACTTAGTTACTTGTGTATGTGGGTATGTGTGTTTTTACTTGCTTGTTCTGCTTTGTGCTGTTGTTCCCGCTTAACTAACTATGGTTGTTATTGTTGATATTGTAGTTCGTGACGTATACGTTAAACACTTGTTATTAGGATTTTGTTTTTCCTTTTTGGATTTGCACTTTTAAGCTGACAACGTATGTATGTTTATTTTAAAAAAATTTTTGGTTGTTACAGTATTGCCTGTAATTGGGTGCACGTTTTTAACTTTAATAATTAAATATTCTTATAATCTTTTGAACCAAGCTTAGGCAAAAACTTTCAAAATAAATTATATTTTAATATTGAATATTATTTTCTTTTTTATATATCTTTAACTAAAACTTTTGTTCTTTTAATTTTCAAATTTATGGAAAAATTTTAAACTAATGATTTTCCGTTTTTCCAACTGAAATGGGTAAAGATTCACAATTGTTGCTTTCTTTCTCTCTACTTTTTATAACAAAATAATTTAACAGCTTTTAGCACAATTATCAATATTTTGTAAAATGTGTATACTGTGTAACTTTTTCCGCTACGATTTTGTTCGAGCACAATTTGTATTGTTTTAAAGTGTAAGTAACTTTTCAGTTATCACTGTACCTTATTGTGTTTGGATGTATATATGTAATGTTTTGGGTATTTTTCGTTATTTTCTCTCTTTTTGTGTTTCAAATTTTTTGCAACTTTAGATATTATTTATTCAGAAAAAACTCAAGATTCTATCTATCTTTGATTTTCGAACTTTTTTAATATCTTTGTTTTGTTCTTGTTTATTTTAAATTTAACCAAAAATATTTTAGGGGTGGGTTTTTAACTTTTTGTTCTGTGTTTAACACTTTTGTTTTAAAATTGTTTTTAATTGTTCACTGTTTAATTGTTCACTTTTTCCAAACTAAAACTTTTATGTTCTTTTTTTTTAATTTTTAGATTTTGGGTAACTAACTTTATGTAATTTTAATTTGTCGAACTGTTATTTTTCGTAAATAAATAAAGTATATGTTTTTTGGTGGACTGTATTATTCAACCCTTTGACACGGGAATTTTAATGGCTAGGAATTTTCCGACCAAAATTAGTGGAAATATAGATCTATGCCCAAGAGATATTGTTTATTACTTTTATGGCTTTGCAGCGCCAGCTAGCGGAGATATTTGGAGATAAAGTTCAAACATTAACATGCTGCCAACTCCGAGCGGGTTAAGATTTTTTTTAAATTTTAATTTTATATTTTTCCTATTACTAATCTCAACCCTTTTGAATTTTATTCATCACCCAATTTTTGAGACTAAACTTTAGCCTTTTTTGAACTTTTAAATTTTAACACATTCTCAGCAGCGTTGATGATCACAAGACAAAACGTACTCTACTGCTTTCATGTTGTTTTGAAATTTCACAGCATGCATAGAATTTTAATAAGAACAAAATAGCGAACCGATAATAGTAAAAGAATAGCGCTTTGGTTAAAATTCAAATCAGTGACGAGTTGATGAAGTCGACGTACATTATAATGTACGCCACTGGCCAAAGGGTTAAGATCTCTTTCACTTGAAGGACCATGAATACTTACGGGTTAAGGGGATTTAAAAAATGTCTAAGCTCTTATGTACAACTCCTATATGGCAGGAAATTGTACATATCCCAATAAAAAGATGGAGGTTTTTGTTTCTTTGTAACGTTATAAAATTTTCGGGTTTATTTAACTTTGGGTTAACAAATTCAGGTTAAAGTTTAACATTAGGGTTTCTACAATTCATAAATTTATAATTTTATTTAATTACAGAATCCAAATTCAATAATTTTAGCAAGTTTCTCTAATTATACCCTACACCACTATGTAGTCAGGGTATTATAAGTTTGTGCTGATGTTTGTAACACCAAAAAATATTGGTCCTAGACCCACCTTATAGTATACCGATCGGCTCAGAATTTTTTTTATTTCGATTTAACGATGTCCGTCCGTCCGTCTGTCTGTCCATGCATTCTTGTGCGCACTCTACAGGTCGCAAATATTAAGATATTTTGATGAAACTTCGTACACCGACTTATGTCGGCCCAAGGACGACGCCTGTTGATTTTGGTAAACATCGGTCCATGTTTAGACCTAGTGCCCATATAAGGGTCCTATCAAAATTATATTGTTTATACGCTGCAGGTCGCAAATATTAAGATATTTTGATGAAATATGGTACACCGACTTATTTCGGCCCAAGGACGAAGCCTATTGATTTTGGTGAACATCGGTCCATGTTTAGACCTAGTGCCCATATAAGGGTCCCCCAAAATTGGCTTGGTTACAAACTGCAGGTCGCAAATATTAAGATATTTTAATGAAATTTGGTATACCGACCTATATCAGCCCAAGGACGAAGCCTATTGATTTTGGTTAACACCGGTCCATGTTTAGACCTAGTGCCCATATAAGGGTCCCCCCAAAATTGGCTTGGTTACAAACTGCAGGTCGCAAATATTAAGATATTTTAATGAAATTTCGTTCGCTGACTCACATTATAGAAAATTTTGACACAAGTCCCATTTTAACCCATTCGAATTTCGGATCCAAACATTATTTAGCTTTTTACCAGACTGGTGCAGGGTATTGTATAATCGGCATGCCCGACTTTAACCTTTTTACTCGTTTAATTTTAAATTTCATTTTCTCGTCAAATCTAGCGATATTTCAACTCGTTTAGCGGGATAAAATATGATTTAGCTATTAGCGGGAAAACTAGCGATTTTTTTTTAAGACAGTCTTGGTGTTTTCTTAGCTTTTTTTACAATTTATTTCCTTGACAGTATTTTTGAATCATTATTATTTAGCGATTTATCGCTAAATTTTTATGGAATACTTAAAAGTTGGAAAATTATTTTAGAAAGTTTTAAAAAGTTCGAAAAATATAGCTATTTTTGGGAAATTTTTCAACAGAACCCGAAAAGTTCGTGAAATTTAGCGATTTATCGCTAAATTTTTTAAGTTTTTTATAATTTAGCTATTTTCTAGTGATTTTTTAGTTTGATTTAGCGATATTTTTAAGAAAAAAGTTGGCAACAGTGTTTAGGGTTTATAAACAATGTAATGTCAATATAAATTTCCTTTACACAAATCTTTTAGTTCACTTTAACTTTTACTTTCAAAACTGCCACACGATCACGAAAACGATGTTGTTTGCTCGACGGATTGAATATTTTGTTTTTTGTTGATTGCAGGTTTTCCTTATTGACATGCAAATGTCATTAGGTGGGAAGGGTTGATGGTGGCCTCTTTGGTACCATCGTACGGTACCTTTTGTTTACAAAGTGTACACCAACTGTACACAAAATATTATCCCATGGAAAAACACTAAGAGAAAATAGTATCCTTCCTTTAGGCGACCTAACAGAAGAAGCGCAGGAAGCTAGAAACAGCGACGTTAAACACTATTGGAAATTTAACACATGAAAACATTCAAAAACTGCCCAAAATTCTGATCTAATGCACCACTTACTTATATCTTATATCTTCAGATCCAGTAATATATTCTATTAGAACGAAATGGCTGCCAAAAATAAGTTTAGAAGATGATTCCGAAGCCGAAGAAATTAAAAATATGTTAACTTTTGACACTTCGGACTATTTTATACCAAATTTTTAGCATTTAATTTATTAAAAAATGTAAATATTGTTAATGGAAAAATAATAAATGCAATAATTGTACCTGTTACCAATATTTTTTATATCCGTTTAATTCATGTCTAGTTTATTGTAGTGTTAATTTTTTAGTAACATTCAAAAAAACCTTAAACACTTCTGGGAAAAATCTACGAAAAAACTAAAAAACAAGAAAGTGAATGTTTGCACAATATTTGCATGTGGTTATATTTTTTGACCTGAGGTGTGTGTTTTAAATGCAATAATTTTACCTGTTATCAATACTTTTTATATACGTTTAATACATCAATGAAAAGGAAAACATGTCTAGTTTATTGCATTGTTAATTTTTAAGTAACATTGAAAAAAACCTTAAACACTTCTGGGAAAAATCTACGAAAAAACTAAAAAGTGTATTTTTTACAAAATCAAAGTTGACTTTCAATATCTTAAAAACTATCCAAGGTCCGTGAATGATTTTTTGCAGCAATAAAGACTATTTTATTGTTCATGTAAAACAATTAAAATAATTTTAAAAAAATAAAACGAACTATCCTTTTTTGCAATTAAAATTATGGTGTATTGAAATTTACCATTTTTTATAAAATTATGTTTTCTGGATACGTTTATGAATTGGCGCTACTTTTTATTTTTGAAATCTAAACAGAATATATGGCGCTATATAACTGTATTTCATAAAATAGCAAAATCGGCGTGACTTTTCTGTTATATGATCGAAAACTCAAAAATTCTCATAAAAATTAGACCAATTTCGGTCAATGCTGTACGTCTAGAACCCCATTCTCTACGAACATATAATAAAACATTAACATTTATTAAATAACTTCTCAGTAAAAAGTGAAAAATTAATAGCATCTTTTTGAGAAAACAATGCAATTTTTTCGATCAGCGAAAAATGTTTGACTTTGGAAATTTCTCAACACTAAATGGTTTGAGATACTTAAAAATGGTTTTCACTATTTCAGTATTTTTTTAAAAAATTATCGTTATAATATCGTATTCACAATCGGCCAAAAACTAAAAAGTCGAAGAGAAAAATGAGTTTTTTTATTTTTGAAATGAAATAACTTAAAACCCATAACAGTTATTATAGTAAAGTACGCATGTTTTTTCTTCGTTTCTCCAAGCTCATTCCAAAATATAAAAAATCAACCATATTGGGCAATAATTGAAAGAGATACATGGTTCAAAAGCTATTTTACTTTTGAGGTGGTCTCTTTTGACGCCCAATAAGTCACCACGTGATAATACAGGGTAACAATAAATCCAAAATTCAGAAAGCCTGGGTCCTCCTTAACAATTATCTCATACATACTGATGCAAACGGACTTATAGTTTAGAAGATACAGATTTATTACCACTTTTTTTTTGTTTCAAACCACTGTGCGTCGACGTGCTATACAGGCTTTAGTTAATACAGTAGGCGATTTTTTATTTCTGTTTTTTTTTTTTAATTTGAAACTTATGTAAATTATATTTCCATATCCTTCAAGAAAGGGTTGCATTTTTTTAAATATGTGTCACACAACTGTCAATTAACAGCTTAATTCTGTAGATACTCTACCTTTTCTTCAATATCCAAAGAAAGTGTGTATAATAGATTCCAAACCACATCAACATGTTCAACTAGAATACAATGGAACCTGTACCCGTTTCACTGAATTTAAATTTTTATTCGCATTAGTGACATTAACAATAACGAAATACCCTAAAGTTAACACAAAATGAAAGTTAAAAAATTCAAATTTAAATGGAATTTGATATTTGTAACTGTTCACTGAGAGAAATGTATTCATGCTATTTATGAATTTTTACATTGATTCAATGAAGTTTCGCTGGAATTGGACTATTAAAACTTTTTATTGAATTTATAAATTTTACGAAAAAGCTTCGTAATTTTTATGAAGCTTAAGAAACTTTTAATTCATTTTATTAAGAAAACTTCATCAGTTTAGTGAAAATTTTCATTGAAACTGGAATAATAAAGTTCTCTCTGAATATGTTAGCTCAAACTTTAGGTTATTTTGTTTATTGTTAATGGCCCTTAACAAACAGAAAAAGACTGACCCCTCAATTCATAAATGGTTTGTAAAGTTATAGCAGGTTTACAAAACGTCATTTTCATACAAAATTTTACAAAGCGTTTATGAATTAAGGGGTGAGAATCAGTGTTTCCAACAGTCAATAAAAAAATTACATAGCTGTAGGTCCAAAATTATCCCAAACTGTATGAAATTACACAAAAAAGTTAATAAAAATTTTTTTTATATTTTTACAAATAGTATACGAGGCCATTTAGACCAATTCTTCTCCACGTTGTAGCGCAGAGTCAAAATATTTTGGAAATAATATAGTGATTTCTTACCGGCTAGTTGGATTACTATGAAATTTCTAGCTTCGAAATCAAAGTAATTTCGATCTTAAGTTTTTCCGGCCGAGCCCACAGTGCCACCAAACTAGACCCCCTTGAGCATTGTAAAAGTCTGCCTGAAATTTTGCATTTTTTCAACAACCTGGTCCAGTTTTCTGCAGAGCCAAATCAAAGCCAATTTTTATGAAAAATATTGGTTATGTTTGGAAAAAAATATTCTATTAACTAAAGAAAAATTAAATGCAATATATTTTTCAGGATTTAAATAGTGAATTATATGGTGTCGTTCACAGTTTAAAGAAATCTTTCTAGGTTAATTATTTCTAAAGTGCTGAATTATTTTCAAAATGTTTTGATTCTGAACCACTGTGTTGAGTTAAAAACATTTTTCTCTGATCATGGAAATTTCACTCTGTCGCAGCATTTTCAAATGGTCTTGCCACCCAAGAGAAAAGTACTTTTTTAATTTGAAGTTTTAACAATATATTCGCAAAACATGAACAATATATGGGGTTAAAAATAGAAATTAAGTATAGAACAATATTTTTGATTTCTTCTTCAATGGGGTTAGTTTTGAACAAATTTACGAATTAATTCGTCGGAAAATAGAAATTTGTGGTAAATGTTTCACAAACTTATTTAATCGAAATATCGACTAATTTTCATTTCATTATTAAAAAGCTCTGGAAATGAATTTACGGAAATTTCTGTAAAAAGTTAAATTACACAAAAACTACACAAAAATATCATTATTAAAAAATTATCCAACGAATGTGTAAACAGTCCCGTTTTTGAATAATTATTCAAAAAGTGGCAGCACTGGTGAGAATTTAACAAATATTTATGATACTATTCAGAAAAATTGCTTGTAAATTTTTGCACAGTAAATCGATATTTTTAATTGACTAAAATTTTACTCAAATGGAACTAATTCTTTTTATATCGGTCGCTCAATGTAAAAAGGCTCTAATGCGTTTTTTATTTCTTCAGAGGAGGAGGAAGAACTTTGGATAATAATTTTTTTTAAATGCAATTTTATATTTATTACAATCAAAAAATTTTATATCCAAAGTTTTTCAGATTAAAAAAAATTTTGAATGAAATAAAAAATCTACATTAAGTTATGCTCTTTTTAGCTTACTAATATTTAGCAAAAAAATTTGATAGTTTCAGCAGTTTTTTTTATAAGAAATGTTTCAATTTAAATAAATTCATATTCCGAAACTTTTCAACCTTAAGGTACATTTACACCCGAGAGAAAACTGCTAGATATTGAGCAAAAACACACCTAAATATCTTAACTCATTAAAAATAGAGCTAATTAGATTGAAAGCTTTTTTTAAATACATAGTGTTCATATGTTATGTTGATATTTAATAAAAACAGGAAGCTGTTAGTGTCTTTGTTGATAAAAAGTTAAAGAAATACATTAATTTTCCTTTAAACGATTAACCGATTCATTGCCAATTTTCTCAATTAACCGACCCGAATAACCGGTTAATCAATTTTAGTGATTTTTCGAATAATGCATTAACCGAATAATTGGAAACTAGTACTAATGCGCTAGCTATCGTTGTAAAACTGCTTGATTTTTTAAGCTAATCCATAGACATTTACAACAAATGTGAATTTATCATTGCGTTTTTTCTTCTCCCAAATTTTATACTTTGATCCTCTACCAATTGCCAAGTATCATTATAATTTGAAGTAACTGATCAGCAGTGTTATGTTCTTAGTGCTTCAAATTGTATAAATATTTGAAAATTTAAGTCTAGTTGAGGGTGCTTAATAAAATCCGCCTTAATTTATTTATACATGTATGTTTGCTGATATATGTATGTTATAAAAATGGCTTTTTGGGAATGGAGCAGATACCGATCCCGAAATCCCGATCCCGAAAATCCCATGATTTAGAATTCCCGAAATCCCGGGATTGGTCTTGAAAAATCCCGGGATTTCCGATTTCATTATTTGGCATAGTTTATATATTTTTTATTTGTTTTTATTATTATATTCGCCCTAAATCACATAAATCTAATATCTTATTAAATGTTATTAAAGAACTAATTTCTCCCATTCATAAATAATAGATTAAAATAGATTAGGTACAGATTAAATAAATCTGAATAAAAACCTTAATAATTAAACATTTTTTTATTTATTTTATTGATGATTTTATAAAATCATAACTTCATGGAAAATAATTTTGCCGACGAAAAACAGTAAATTTTTGTTAAATTATAAAAATCTAACAATCTGCCTTTCTGAAATCAGCAGACTTAATATTTTTTGTAAGTTGATTTAAAAGACTAATTGTCACTAAATATTTCTGATGATTTCAGCAGAGTAGTAGTGCATTAAATTAATTTTAGCCAAATATAACTAAAAATTTGTAGAATAGTGGTGTTTTAGCCACTTTTGGTTAAAAAGTTTCTTCAGAGGTAAATCGTAATTTGCAATTTGCTTAAATTTAACTCATAAGTATATTTCTTATATTTCGAATATTTGACAATTATTTAGCAAACAAGTTCTGCTGATTTCAGTAGTTTTAATCGCGGAACCTTTTCTGCTAATTTTTAGTAGTTTTTTCTGCTATTTTTACATACTTATTTCTATGAGTGTAGCTGTTTACATCCAGATTCACAATGCTGTAGTACTTCACTCTGAGTGGATTTCGTTCCTTTCTTTTTCGCACTTACATATTTTTTGTATCATGCTATATCTATTTTACACACTCGCACTCTGCAGCGTGGAGTACTCCAGCATTGTAAATCCGGCTTAATTTATTTATTTCTTCATACTACAAGAAATAATAAGTAGATTTATAATGAATTATTTTAATTTGTAGGATTTATTTCAGCTATTTATTTTTGAAATTAAAAATATGATGAAAAAAGAAAATCCCGAAACCCCGAAAAATGTCGAAATCCCGGGATTTTAATTTTCAAAATCCCGAATCCCGAATAGTGTATATACACCGCAGTCACCCTCAACCTTTCCTATTTTTATTTGTTCATGAAGTCGAGCAAAGCAAATGAAAACATGTAGATTATATTAAAAATTTTTATTCTCTTTTCTCATATTTTTTAATAATATTTCAACACATTTTTTAAATATTCAGTATTTTAGCAAACAAATCAATAAAAAAAATGAATTTTAGTAGAAAATAACACAATAAAAACAAAATAAAAGTTCGTGTTGATATCAACAATTTTTAATTAACATGTTGCAATGAAATTTTTTCTATGTAAAAAATGTATTCATTTGCTTTCATGAGCCACTCAACCAACAACACAAAACAGTGAGCATTGTAGTCCCTCTATTAAAGTAAATACTAGGGTATTCAATTAATCGACATTTTAAATTAATCGATTAATCGTTCAAATAATTATTCGGTTTTTTTTCTTAACCGATTAATCGAATCAAATTTTAAAATTAATCGAAAAAATGTTATATAAAATAATATACATACATTTGTTGTATTTTTAATATTTTTAGTTAAAAAAAAGAACAAAAAGAGTTTCGCAAACTTCTAAAATTCTTAAAAATAAAAAATGCTATATTGAGATCATATTTTATAAAAATTTTTACTGCTTCTGTCCTCTCTGTAATATATTCAAATTTTATCCAGATCGGGGAGAACCACACCGCAGACCTTTCTTTAAATTTAGCATTTCATATATTGTTTAATTATGTATCTAAAACGTAGAACAGGTAGCAGCGACGAGCTACATCTGTTTATATATTGAATATGAATAGACATGTTTGTTGTTGTTGTTAGCTTGTGGGATCATTTCTTTTTGTATACAGAAACTACATGAGGTAATGTGTATTCTTTTGTATGATAAGAAATGAAGCCTGTAGATAAAAGACCAATTCTAAGCAGGCATATAGTTGTAAGATATTTAGTTTTATTTTAGTATATAATTATTGTAAATTTGTAAATAAAGTTGTTGTTACGAACAAACCATCAACGCACAAGGTTGTGTTTCATTTTTCCTCCCATCGTAGAAGATTCTACAATTTGGTGACTAGCCGACGCTCGAAATGAGCTTGCGCTAAGGTTTAAAAAAAAAAGAAAAAATTAAATTTGTTCACTGCTAAAGTGCAGTATAAAAAACAATATAAAGTTAAAAACAGCAAAAGTGCTGACAACAATATGGAGTCAAATATTGGAGAAGAAGATATATCATTGCAGCAGCTGAAGAAATGGACCTGCCTAGTCCACAGCCTTAAAGAAGAGATGCTGCCGTTTAAAAAAAGTGACATAATAAGTAAGATATGTAATAATTTAGAAACTATTTATGAAGTTTAGATAGTATTAAAAATAGTAAGATTTTGGTGGAGAAATTAAAATCTCCGAGTAGCATTAATGAGTCAGTAGAACTTGGCAATACAAATCAATTTTATTCCCTAATGAGAGCACAAGCTCAGGTTCAGAGTCATGGACTGGTACGCCAGTTCCAATACATTCTTAATGAGTTAGGGACTAAAATAGATAGAATCAGGAAGAAGGAAGTTTCCGCAGATATTCTAAAGGAAAAATTCCACACAGCAGAACAAGTGTTCATTCAATATATGGGACAGTTTCCGGACGATGAACTGACAAAATTATTTTTATTACTAAAAGATTCATATAATAATATTCCTGGCATAGAAAGATATAAATACTCGCTCCCATTCAATTTATCCTCTTTTGATATTCCGATATTTAGTGGAGGTGTCTGTGTATGGGACACATTTAGGGAATTATTTGGGCAGTTGATTATTGAGCAACCAATTTCAAACACACAAAAGATGTTTATGCTTAAGGCAAAATTATCAGGGGAGGCGGCAAAAAAGATTTCAAAGATTCCGTCGAAGGACGAAAATTTCGAAACTGCTTGGAATATTTTAAAGGAATGTTATTCAAATAAAAGGGCAAAAAGCCTGAAATCTTTTATTGAAGTTGTAAATGAAAGTTTACAGGCGCTGGGTGCAATGAATTTGGGAGCCGAAGAAATGCAACAAGCGTTATGTGTTTCGTGCTCCACCGTAAAATGGACGAGGCATTTGGGAAATTCACGAGAACTTCCAAAAATCGTGGAATTTCTTAACCAAATGAGTTATTCTTTGGATGCAAGTCAAGATTTCACAGGGCATGATGAGGAAATGAAAAACTATGAAGGTAGCAATAATGGTAATAGTAAGGCAGGATGCATAATGGGATGCAATAACCTGCATTTTCTAAACCAATGCTTTAAATTTAGGAAATTGGACCTCAAATCTAAATGGAAATTTGTTAGAAAGAATAGGTTATGCAAACAATGCCTAAATAGAGGACACAAGAGTTGTTCATGCAATTATTTGCCCTGTAGGTTATATCATATGGATCACCATACATCTCTTCATAGAAATGATATTATTGACATAAATGAAAATTCTTCATCTAGCGGAAAGAACAAAATAAAATACCCGAAGGGAAAAGTTGATTCAAATAGCAACAGAAAAACTGCCACAAGAATTCAAAAGGGAAAAGCCGTAAACAGAAATTTGGAAAAGAAGAAAATTATCGAAAATTCCAGAAAAATAGACAAAGCTAAATCTACCAAACCAGTTGTTTGCGGATTAATAATAGCAGGTAGAAAGGAGCATGAAAATAAACTCAGTACAGGTACAAATAATAAACCTAAAATTAAGGAAATTAGTGAAGGTCTTAATCATAACGACCAAAATAGACGTAATAGATTTCATAAAGCAAAAATTAAATTGAAGAATACTGATCACTTAGTGAGAACAAAAGGTCTCACGGGAGAAAATTATCCTAAAAATCTATTACAAAATAATTTTAATAATATATTTAACAAAAACTGTATTGTCAAAATTTATTTACTACTTTATAAGACATTAAATTAAGCAAATATATACAAAATTATTAAAAATAATAATTTCTATTGTGGTTCATACAAAATGTTGTCCAACAGAAAATTGATCTAGATATAAATACCGAATATGTATTTATAAGAAAAGATTCGAACAAACTTTCGTAATATTTGAAAATTTCTAAAATCATCGTAAGGTGTCGCCAACATAAAAAATGCATTTCATGGAAAAAAGAACGAAGAAATTTCGAAGAAGGTATTTTAAAAATTAGTTAATAGAAAAACACAATGGATATAGAATACATAATTAAAACCAAATTATTTCAAAATGTTAATACAAAGGTTTTGAAAGATTACAATCTTTCAAGGCGGGCAGAATGTTTAATTATGTATCTAAAACGTAGAACAGGTAGCAGCGACGAGATACATCTTTTTATACATTGAGTATGAATAGACATGTTTTTTGTTGTTGTTACCTTGTGGGATCATTTCTTTTTGTACACAGAAACTACATGAGGTAATGTGTATTCTTTTGTATGATAAGAAATGAAGCCTGTAGATAAAAGACCAATTCTAAGCAGGCATATAGTTGTAAGATATTTAGTTTTATTTTAGTATATAATTAATGTAAATTTGTAAATAAAGTTGTTGTTACGAACAACCCATCAACGCACAAGGTTGTGTTTCATTTTTCCTCCCATCTTAGAAGATTCTACATACATATATTATACATAGCGCTCTATAATATCTTCAATGAGAATAAGAATAGAAAAACTCGTAGATTAATTTTTATCTATTTCGTATGCATTCAACTCATAAAACACATAAATATAGAGAGACATTCTGTTGAGAATTGATTTTCCCTCCACGTTTACGTCCCTCCATCCCTTTATTTGATTTTAGCAACTATTTCGCAGGAAATTAAAAAAAAAAAAAACCTTGTGATTAAGAGATTAATCAGAACTGGGTCGACCACGACATGTGCTTTTTCATATATTTTGTATGGGAAGCAAAATGTCGCCATGTCGTCCGGCGATTTGTCGTCGTAATAGAATATATTCTATTTTCGTGACGACACACTAACACACACTCAAAATATTTGTTAAAATGTTGCCATATTTTTATCTAATTAAGGCAACAGAGTTGCAGAAATTCCTATTAAAGTTGCAAAAATTCGTACTTTGTTTACAAAAAATTTATTTTTTTGACAGAAGAAATATAATTGAAAATAAAAATACATAATTTACCGCAAAAAAGCAAAATTAAATACAAAAAAATGTAAAACAACAAGAATTAATGCAAAACCAATTGAATTGCTGAAGAATTCTTGCGAAACAAATACAGCCATATACTTGTTTTGATTTCATTTTTTTATAAACAACAACAAATGTCGACGGTCGATTGTCGCTGAATTTAAATTAATCGCGACGACTTTTGCTGTCGTCGATCGACAATCGACACAATTGCGATTAACCTCTAATTTTGACAAATTTGTTTCTAGCAGAGTTAGCTGAATTGGGCTCTGAAAAGCTCATATATATAAAAGCTTATTTAGTTCTCATTAAACATTATTTAGAACTCATAAATACTAATTTTGACTATAATCTTGTTAACAACTTATTTATAAATTTCTTTGTCTTAGTTTTCAAATAAAAAACACGTGGATATGTTTATTTGTCTTTTAATTTGCCATTTATTAACTCGAATCCTATGGCTTGGGATAATATCCTTTGCTAAAGGATATTATGAATGCAGAGTGCTCACTACTGTTGATTTTTGTTTTTTCTTTGATATTTAAGATGTTTTTTACAATTTGTTAAATAAGCTTTACTAAAATCCCATATTTACTTTAATAAAAAATATATATTTTTGAAACATTTTATTAATTTTTTACCAATTTCGATTAATCGTATTAAATTATTCGAATTATTCGTTATTCGAAATATGGCCATTTTAAATTATTCGAACAATTTTTGAGCAAAATTGTTCGATTAATCGAATAACGATTGATCGACTGAATACCCTAGTAAATACTCTCTGCCTGGAGACTAGTGCTGGTAAATTTGGTTACTTTCCAATACTCGATACTACTCGATATTTTTTATTTGGATACTCGATACTTTTAAGGGTTTTTAAATTTAAAATTTTTTAAAAATTTTTGGTAAAATTCTTTGAAAATGTTTATGGTAATTCAATATTTAAATTTATAAACATATTTTTAAACTTTTTCACCAACTACTCATAGCGTTTTTCATAGTTTTTTGACATATTATTTTAAATATTTTACTTTTGATTTTTTCTTTTAGCAGAGTTGTAGTTTTGTGACAAATATTTTAGCAGAGTCACATTTTTGTGGTAAATATATTAGTGGAGTCACATTTTTGTATATTTTGTCTATCCAAAATGTAACTCTGAAAATATCGAGTAGTAGTTTTGAGTATCGAGTACCCAAAAAAAAGACAAATACTATATACTCGATACCCACTACTCATATTTATACTGCACTGCTTGAGACAGTCTGTTACGCGCGGTCTTATTAAAACGTCACAATAAATTTAAAATTTAAGGAAAACTAAGAGAAAATTAAGGTCAAAGGCATGGAGGATAGATTTGGCTAGCTCTGCCAATCGTGGCTTGGTTCTCAACCCCTATTTCGTCGCCGCGTAAACATAGACAAAAAAAATTAGTTCATGCCATTTGCATTAAGCCACTTTTTTTTAAAAAAAAAGAGTAAAAAGGAAAAAAACAAGGTAAAATTTCGTAACTCATGAATTAGAATTGTAAAAGTATTGAGTATTCCGGTACTGAGTACTCAATACTGACTGTTTTTTTGAGTACTCAATACTAAAACGGTACTACGCAATACTTTTAAAGATGCAATTTTCCGTAGAAATGTGTATTTTTCGTATAAAAATACAACTCTAAAAATAGTACTCTAAAAATACAGCTCTGAAAATACAACTCTATTTGTGAAGCAAAGAAATTTGTAACGAATTTTTGGGAAAAATTATTTAATTAATTTATTTAAAATGTTTTAAATTAATTAAAATGTAAATAACAATAGTTATTTAACACGTGTATGTGAATTGTGATAATTTTTCCTAATAAATACGATTTCATAACATTTTTATTTTTAAATTAAAAAAACCGTTAAAAGTATTGAGTAGTATCGAGTACTCAATTGAAAAGTATTGAGTAGTATTGAGTACTCAAAAAATACCGAAATTTCACAACTCTATCATGAATCTATAATAAAGTTATTACCAAAATTATGGTGACTAGGTGTTGTTTGCCACCACGAGTGCACTCTTCCCACCCATAGCTTTAAATTTATGGTGACCCCAAATTAGAGCGTCAGAATCTAACCGTTATTGCCTGTCCATCTCATTCCTCAAAAAAAATAATCTTCTACATTTTCATTTTAAATTTCCACATATAACGGCTTTATTAATAATATCATAATTTCTTTTGGTTTTGTATCTTTGATTTTATAAAGGTAATAGGGTAAGTATGATAAGGTAAGTATATATATATTTATTAAAAATTATAATAAGTAAGGTAAGTAGTAAGTTAAGGTAAGTATAAAAGAAATAAGAATGGCCAAAGGTAAGTATAGGTTAATTCCAAATATAAGGATAAAGGTAAGTGTATTTAATAATAATTATAAACCTACTAGAAATAGCTAATATTAAGTATAATGATTCAATGATAACTTTTATAATAACAATAATTTTTATTAATATTTCATTTATAATTACGTGGTTGCTTAGTGGCGGCAATCGCTGTGGCTGTTGTGTGTTCAGCTACTATTGATGACGTTGCTGCTGATGACGTTGTTGTTGATGACGATGTTCTTATTGTTGTGTTAGATGTAGTTTTCAATATTAATGCGTTGTACGTTTTGTTAAATTTAGTTAACTGTCGTACTTCTTTCTTAAAAAAATTTTCGTTTTTTTCTTTTTTTGTCTTTCTTTTCAGTTTCGTTTTGAACAGTTCTTTTTTTTCACAATCACTAGTATTGGATAACGGGTTTCTCTCACGTTTACAGTAAAATTTAAAATACGGTTTAAATTCTTTATTTCAACAGTTTATATTGTTTAGATTTGATTTGTAATTAATAAGGCAGTTTACGACACAGTTTGATGTATGTTCCTTTTTTTTATATATATAATATAGTAAAGTTGGTCTTTCCATCGTTGCTTGGAAGTTGATTTTTGGTAGACGTAAAGTTGTTTGGTGTTAATTAACGCTTCACTTATTACCGGACGGCTTTTTTTTCTTTTTATACACAAAATTTAATTATATTTTAAATTAACATAAAAGCTACTAACAAGAGATTTGTTATAATTTTATTTATTTATAACGCAAATTACTCTAAACATTGGTACTAGTTTTTTTTTATGTTGTTGTAATTATATGCTGCATTTGCGGCTTGTTCTTTTATATTTGTGTTAATTTTCTTATAATGATTTTGTTAAATATTTTCAAATACAAAAAAAACATGATACAACTCCTCATGTGTAGGATGTTGTTTTTTTTTCTTTTTATTAATGTAAAAACACTATGTACATTATTTCACCAATTTCACTAGTTATTATTCAAAAGGCTGCTTTAGTGACCGATCCTCTTGCTAGTTAAAAGTCACATCTTCTTCTTTTGGAAAAGAAAAAACTTATAAGTCTTTTCTATAACTAGTAAGACATCAACTTTCAGAACGGTAATTCTTGTCTTCCTTTCCCTATCTTTCCTTCCCAATCAGATATGGTAAAATGAGCTTTTAGTTTTTGTACCAATCAAACAAAAAAAATTTACTTTTTCGACTCTCACGGTACCAAAATATTTTATAAATACAGGAAATTTGTTAGGAAAGTCAAATTTATATGAGAATATTGGTACACTCTCAATACGGTTAAAAATTTTCTTTTCGTTTTAATTAATCCCTAACAAAACTGCTTCGTTCAGAAATTCCACAATGATTAACGAACAGGAAAAGGATTCAACGCGCGTAAAAAAAATATTTAAATTCAACGTACGGCACGACCCACGAACAGCCGGGTAAAATAAAATATGGTCAGATTATGGGCGTAAATCGGAAGCATGGAATCTTCCTACTAATTTTCCTGCACATTGCTCAACGTCGTAAAGAGAATCCCCTACTT
Organism: Leucophora obtusa; assembly: GCA_949987735.1. NCBI lineage: Eukaryota > Metazoa > Arthropoda > Insecta > Diptera > Anthomyiidae > Leucophora > Leucophora obtusa. The sequence goes on from OX465295.1 coordinate 248,370,817, forward strand.
TTGCACGGATACGACACTTTAAATATTTTGGACTAAATTTAGCATTTATAGCGTTCTTGAAACTACTTTGAGCATGATTTTTGCGGAAAATTTTCTGGCCAACGTTGTAGGTTATAAGTCTTGAGCGGGTATTATAAATTTTTGTCGATTTTTGATGTACCAATTCTAGATTTTTGGAGATTTTTGCCCTTAGCTGGTTTAGTCTATCTACACGATTTATAATTGTGTCATCTTCCAACATTTGCAGTCTATCCCATAACGGATAAGTAGAACCATGTAAACACATATTCTGCCCGAATAAGGCGTAGTATGGGGTACACTGAATGGAGGTGTGGTAATCGCTATGCAATACGCTAAGTATTTGAGGAATACGCTGATCCCAGTTAAGATGATGAGGTTCATTTTTCAGGTAAAAACGTATTTTTGAGATGATCTCTCGATTGGCGCTCGGAAGCATTAGCTTGTGGGGAGTAAAGCCCCGTTTTTATATGGGTTATTCCATAAAGTATAAGAAAATCTGACATTTCCTTTGAAACAAACTGTTTTCCATTATCGCTGTGTAGATATTGGGGAACACCAAAAGTGTTAAAAACATAATTCTGAAAAAAATCTATAACATTGATTGAAGTAGCTGTTTTCATGGGTTGTAGAAAAAGAAATTTCGTAAAATGATCTATAAGAATAAACATCTGAGTATTTTTAGATTTAGAGGCCGGATATGGACCAAGGAAGTCACAATATTTTTTTTTTTTTTTTTTTTTTTTTTTTTCGTGTTTTATTTATTTATTGAATCTTCACTAAATATGTGTGAACTAACAATAAGTATTCAAATCTTAAGACTAAATAAAAGTATTAAGTCCAGCCAGTGCCAGACAAAAATTTTGTGCTTTCATTCTAATTCCTTCTCTATAAGTGGACCAAGTCAGCAGTATGTCTCCTTCTTAGTCGCAGGTGACCACTGCTATTTAGAAGATTCCGGGCTAGTGTATTCGGATGTGTTTCTAGTTTCTTTAAATAGTTTTCGCTATGTCTTCTGATTTCATCTCTAACAAGGTTTACGTTGAGATCCTTATGTATGTTGGAGTTTCTTATATACCAGGGTGCACACGTGATCATTCTAAGAAGCCTGTTTTGACGTCTTTGCAACTTTTCTATGTTAGATGCTGAGGCGGTACCCCAGAGTTGAATTCCATAGCACCATATGGGTTTAATTATCGAGTTATAAAGCAACAGTTTACAATCTAAGGCAAGTAAAGAGTTCCTACTCATAAGCCACGTAAGCTCAACCGTTTTTAACTTTATCTGGGTAAGTTTCGCATCTATGTGATTTTTCCATGTAAGGCGACGGTCAAGGTGTATACCGAGATATTTCACATTTGATTGTTGGGGTATATTATTATTATTTATTTGAATCGGTGGACACGATTCTCTTCTTAAAGTAAAAGTTACGTGTATACATTTCTGTTCATTCACTTTAATTTTCCATTTATCTAGCCAAGTTTCCAATTGTGATATATGATTTTGTAACAATCTTGACACTACTAATGGGTAATTGTGGACACTAAGGATTGCTGTATCATCAGCAAAAGTGGACGTATGGGTATTCAAGTTTAATGGAATATCAGATGTATATAGGATATACAGAAGTGGTCCCAAAATACTACCTTGCGGTACTCCAGCACAAATGTCCTGGGGGGAGCTGAAGAAACTTTTTTCCGCGAGAACGAATTTACGATTTGTTATATAGCTTTCTAGGAGCTTATGGGTGTTTGACGGTAACAAAAGTTTTATTTTAAAAAGAAGTCCCTCATGCCAAACTTTATCAAAGGCTTGTGAGACATCAATAAAGAGAGCAGAGCAGTATTTTTTTTCCTCAAATGCCTTTCTTATTACAGTGATTAGCCTATGTACTTGTTCGATGGTTTTATGTTTTCTCCTGAAGCCAAATTGATGTGCTGGAATAGTATTGTTTTCATCTACATACAAGGTCAACTTATTCATAAGTAGCTTTTCGAACAGTTTTGATATATTCGGTAAAAGACTAATTGGTCTATAGGATTCAACTTTGGTGTGGTCTTTGCCTGGTTTGGGTATCATTTTAACAAGTGATACTTTCCATTCCGCGGGATAGTACTCAAGGCGTAAAATAGCATTAAAAATAAAGAGAATAATTCTTAATGCTATACGGGGTAATTCTACAAGCATTTTATTACTTATCTTATCGATGCCAGGTGCTTTTTTTGGGTCTAATTCAATAATAGCTTTTTCAACCTCTCGCATTTCAAACATAAGCGGGGGACATACTATGTGCTGGGATGTAGTAGGAGGCGGCTCTATTATAGTACTAGATAAGTTTGGCGTAAAAACTTCCTTCAAATGATCCACGAACAGATTTCCTTTTTCCGTGTCGTTTCTGGCCCAATTTCCATTTGGTTTTCGCAAAGGAGGCTTACATGTAACGGGTCTTTTAAGATTTTTTGTAGCACGCCACAAAGAGTAATCAGTTTTAGCTGATGGATCTAAGTTTTCGAGATATCTGCTAAGCGATTCAATTCTTTTTTCTTCAAGAAGTCTTCGCAAATTCTTCGTGCATTCTTTAAATCGTTCCTTTAGTTGTGGAGATCTGTGCTGTTGCCATTCTCTTCGTGCAATTCTTTTATCATTTAGGAGTCTTTCGACATCTATAGAAAAAATTCTGTTTGGTCTTTTGTGTCGGCGGGGCTTTGTAGCCAGTTGGGCAGCAAGTTTGATTTGTAATTCTAGATTTTTAACAGAGAGGTCAATATCGTCTGTTGTTCTTAACCGTATATTTTCCGAACAATGAGAACTAATAAACATTCTGTATTTTAGCCAATCTGTATTTTTTCCCGTAAGCGCTGAGTCACCATATGGGTTTACAATTTCTCGGGGGCCCTGGATACAAACAATGGTGGGTGTGTGATCTGACGACAAATCTAATGACGATTCTACCTGTACTAACTCCCTTGAAATAGCCTTTGTCACTCCAAAATCTATCAAATCTGGTATTTTTTGCCTATCTGATGGCCAGTAAGTGGGTTCTCCGCTTGATATAACATCCATACCCATTTTTGAAATTGTATTAAATAAAACACGGCCCTTGTCACAATATAGGCGTTGAAAAGGACGTACGGTTATCAAAGCTTCACCCATGGGTGGACGTAATATTTGATTTACCGGTTTGATTGCTTTGCAATCGTCGCATTCGCAGATAAACAATTTAATGTCACATTGAGGGCCAGAAATATTTTTCTCTAACTCTAGAGAGAGTTTTAAAGTAACCACCATGGCAACTCGAATTATGAGCCAATTTTATTGCTTTTTCCGTTAAGGATTGAGGCAACCACGATCTCCAGAGGCTTTCCTCTTCATTTTCTACACCTTGACGAAATTTCACCCTTTTGTAAACTAAATCTTCAGACAGGCGTACATCCGGCAAATTATCAATATTTTCGGACACGGTTTTAACTAAATTTTGATACTCTGCGCTCTTAAATTCATCGGACGATATAGGAATTTCAGGAAAACCATTTTCAATGCTAAGCTCATCTACATCAAATCTGGAAAGTGTGTCAGGTACCACGTTGAGAGAACCTTTACGGTGTTCCATACGAAAATCGAAGCCTTGAAGCTTTAAGCTCCACCTCGCAAGTCTGCCACTCAAATCCTTTTGAGGCATCAACCATTTTAAGCTTGAATGATCGGTGATGATCCTAAAAGGTAATCCTTCAATATAAGTACGAAATTTATTTACACAAAAAACGGCAGCCAAGCACTCTAACTCCGTTACCGTGTAGTTGCGTTGTGCACAGTTAAATTTCTGTGACACAAAATATATAGGTCGTTCCCTACCAAGGTCATCAAGCTGGTGCAATACACCACCAACTCCGACTCTCGATGCGTCGCATTGCACTATAAATTCTCTTGAAAAATCGGGTTGTGCCACTTGAAAGGGCGGTTTCAACTTGCTCGAAAGATTCTACAGCTTGAGGGGTTAAAAAAAACTGGGCCTTTGTTTTTTCGGAGGCTGTTTAATTCGGGTTAGGGGTAAATAAATTAAGCCACTTTCTTTTTTTTAGTGTAAATTAAACACGTAAACCGTTTCTTTACACGTTATAAAAATTGTAGGAATTTATTTTTTATGTATGTATGTATTCACATTATATTCACAAATTATTCTAAAATACTAAAAATAATGTAAAACACTTTGATGATTTCAAATTTAAATTTATTTTCAAGCCCATCTTTTCGTTGGCCGATGAAAGTAATTATTTTGGTTTTACTTGTTCGCGCCATATCAAAACTGTCAACCAGCCTCAAAGTAAAGTTGGCTGCAGTTGCGCATGCCAACAGCTGATGTTACTGACGTCTAGGGGGCGTTGGTAGGTTTAGGGTTACCATTGTTCACTGGCGTGAACATCCTCCCGGGCCATGCAAACCTGTGAATGAAAAAAACAATTATTTTCATATGTTCAGGTGAAGGGCGTGTAGAATAAAAATGCGGATGCTCCATTTGACATGGGTAATATTTTCCACAAATTCGAGTATCCGACTTCATTTTGCACTTATGAAAATGCCAAATATTCTCGGATAAGGGTAAATTGGGCAAAAAACCAGTGGAAGTAAGTCTAAATATTAGACTGATGGGTGGGAAAGACCACAACCTTGCGTTGTAAATCGAGTAAAAGTTCTTCTTGATGAACACAATCCAACGGCAATCTTTTATCCATCTGAAGCACTGAACTTTACGTTTCCACTTGCGTCCTGGGTATGTAAATGTACCAAAACCAAATTGACCTTGGGTAATAGTGTTACTGATCAGAGCTCGTGAGCCAGTAACTCCCTTCATAAATTCTTCGTGGTTTGTTATTACAACTCTCCCGAATAGTTCCATATGTGGAATGAAATTTTCATCCAATAAATTCCGTGCAGATACAATGAAATCTGTGTAATATCTGGAGGGTTTCTGCCGCTGTTTATTAATTCCCTCAGGAAATGTAGCGGCAGGGCATTCCCACCCCGAAAAAAATCGAGGAACCATAAAACGGGTGTGTTGGTACAATTTGGAAATCCTGAAGAAAAATAACTTTCCCTTCGTCATTTGACGAATTCCAGAAATATCATAATCTTCAGGAGGGGTATTTTGATCCGTAATTAATACGCGATCATCGGGTAGGTTGGTATATTTAGCTTCGCTATGGGTGGGCGAGCTAGCCGAAATATCCTCAACGTACTTAATATCTCTCAAAGTTTGGGTAGTGATCGGGTGGGTGATCTGTACGGAGGTTGGGTTAGGGTTTGTGGGTTCAACTGGAACATAAGTTCCAATTTTGTGTTCATTCTCACAAGGTCCATTCAAGATTCCAACAAACTGGGTATCTTGACTCAAAACATTGTTCAAATTTTCATTTTGAACATCAGATTTTAAAATCTGAATATCATCCAAATCTTGGATTACCTCCATCTTAAAATGTGGGGTAGGTGAGGTTTGGGTAAGGGTAGTGGACCTGTGAACTTCGGCTTCATCGGGTTTTATGGACAAATTGGATTTGCAGTAGAGTCCATCGTGCACAATTTCATCTGCCATTGGGTAAAACGAATCATTATAAACTTCACTCTGCGAAACCGCTGCGGGTAATTGGGTAGGTTTCATAGCGCTAGTAGCGAACCATGAATCAAAATCTTCATCTTTCGAAACATCTGTGGGTAAAAGGGTGGGGTTTCGAGTGGGTTTTTGGGTGGGTGGGGTAGACAGAGAAGGGTTGGTGGGATGTTTAGTTGCCTCAAGGGCCTCCTCTAACTGGACCATTCTGTGCATATAAAAACTTTTGGACGTAAAATATTCCCGCTCGAGTCCTTCAAGATTTATAGCTTCAACTTCTTCAGGGTCATCCAGGAGTGTTGATTCGTAAATTTTATCGAAAAGGGTAGATATCCTGGACCAAATATGTTGAAGCTCCCGAATTTGAAGTTTTATCACTGCTGATCGACCTTCTCCAAATTCCTTAAATTCCTCATCTAATGACGCCAAATCGTCATAGATATAGCTGCGGATCGCGCTGGCCCAAGCTTTCAATTCTGACATGTTATTTATAAAATTTGCGGGTAGTTCCCAATATGATTTCAAAAAAATGTTTGGGTAAAAATTAATTTTCGCAACGAAAATTGGATGTAACCGAATTGAAATATATTTAATTTACGGGTAATGGGTAAAAAAGGGTTAAATGAGGGTTACCGGCACAAAATGGGTTAATTGTGCGTAAATTTGAGGTAACGTAATGGGTTAAAGGGATAATTGTGCGTAAAATATAAATTTGCTATAAAAAGCGGGTAAATTCAGGTTACGGCACAAAAAGGGTTAACAATTGGGTTTCCGGGCTTAAACGGGTTAAAGTTTGGTAAAACAAAAATTTTCCAAATTACAATTGGGTAAAAGAAAAAATTACCAGCGGACCAAATTTCCTATTGGGTATTTTACACCATATGATATGCGCTACACAATGTAATCGTCAATATCAGTTATTCGATCGCAATCTCAATAAAAGTTTTCAACAAAACTACGAAAAGGGTGGGTGGGTTAAAAGAACAAACATTTTTTTATCTTGATTGCGATGAATTATGGGTTAAAAGTGCAAAATTATTTGGTTAAATGGGTTTTAGGAAATTTTTTAGTAAATTAAACCTTGTTTGCTGGGTATAGGGTGTACAAACCTTCACAAGAGTGGCTTACTTGTACTCTTGTGTTTTTTCGTCTCCTCTTTGTTTTCTGTCTTCCCGCTAGTGGAGCTGTAGTGTGCTGTGGTGGGTACTTGTTGTTTTTGTTGTAAATATGTTACACTTGTTGCCTTATTATTTCTTTCTATTTATTTGGGTAGGTATATTTTTTTATTTATTGTGAGTTGCAAATTTCGTTTTTGGTTTTTGTTATTTTTCTTCCTAAAGTACGCGGCAAATTCAATGTTTGGGAGAAACTTTTTTTAATAATGTACTTTTTTCGTAGTCTTAATTTTAACAAATTATTAAATTTATTTTTGCAACATTTCTATTTTTCAATAAAAATTTAATTATAGGGTAGGAAGAAAAATTATTTTAAAAAAACGCTGTTTTGTGAAAACTTTTCAAAACTTTTTCCTTGTTTTTGTTAGTGCATACTTAATATTTTTTGTTTTAGTTTTGTATATTTATGTGCACTTTCACTGTGCTTTTTGTTGTTTTTATTTTATTAAAAACAATGTTTGAAATTTTAAGGGTGGGTTTTTTAATTTGTTTGTTTTAAATTTATTTTAAAATTCTTTGTGTTTTTAAATTTACTTGGATACAGTTTAGGTTTTGTTTATAGTGTAACTCAGTGTTTTATTTAACTTTGAAAAATTGTTTTTGTTTGTGGACTGTATTGTTTTTAGGGTGATTTATGTTTTAATTTTTCAGCTCATAAAAACTAAATTTTTAACCAATGCCACTGACACCAATCGCGGTTCGATTGGACCATGTTTAATTCGGGTTAGGGGTAAATAAATTAAGCCACTTTCTTTTTTTTAGTGTAAATTAAACACGTAAACCGTTTCTTTACACGTTATAAAAATTGTAGGAATTTATTTGTTTTATGTATGTATGTATTATTCACATTATATTCACAAATTATTCTAAAATACTAAAAATAATGTAAAACACTTTGATGATTTCAAATTTAAATTTATTTTTAAGCCGATCTTTTCGTTGGCCGATGAGAGTAATTATTTTGGTTTTACTTCGTGTTTTTCGATGAGAGTGTTTGCGCCATATCAAAACTGTCAACCAGCCTCAAAGTAAAGTTGGCTGCAGTTGCGCATGCCAACAGCTGATGTTACTGACGTCTAGGGGGCGTTGGTAGGTTTAGGGTTACCATTGTTCACTGGCGTGAACAGAGGCAATCCGTCAAAGATGCATGTAAAATTACTATTACGTAAAAAATGCATGTAAAATTACTATTAAAATTATGTAAATTTTCTTGTAAAATTACAGAAAATGCGTAAATTTAAATACAATATGCTCAAAAAAATTATTTACAAATTTTTGTTTCTAAAAATACATACAAAATACAGTATTTTGCATGTTGGTAAACATTTATTCAACTTTATACATATTTTGTGTTTATAATTACATATATTGTGTCTAAATTTTTATATTAGGCACAAAATATGTAACAGTACATACTTTAAACAGTATTATAAATTGTGTCAAAATATTATAGAAAAAAATGAAGAAAAAATAAATCAACTCAAAAATACAATTCGGATTGATGAAAACTGCGCATTTGCTTGAAAATTTGGATATCACTTAATATTAAACTGAAATAAATGTGGACGTTTATATTAAACGTAAGTATTTGAAATTTACAATACAGTGGTGAAACTAAACGCATATAATTAAAATCTTCTAATCTTCTTTGTAGATATTGGAATCAGAAAAGCCGAAAGAGGAGTTGAGCTGCCCCGTGATGTGTGGAACACATTTAAAATAGTGAATGTACGTATTTATAATAAATCAAATAATATCATTCAAAAAACGTTATTATAGCTACAATAATGAAACCATTTAATCTTTTAGGTCTTTTCGTTCGTGGTTGTTCTTTATATGCACATAAAAATTTAAATAAAGTGAAAGCGGACACCATGTTCAGAGAAACTACAACATTTTCTAATTTTGTATCCTTTTTAAAGGACTTAAAAATTTCTACTTCCAAAATGTTTTAATGGCTGCACCCGCTCTACAAGGATATCAAATTAAAGAGTAAAACTTTGAAATTTTAAATTAAAGTTTTGATCCTTCAAAATAAGCAGTTATCAAAAAATCCATAAAAAACGGATATAAGAATTAAAAAACTCTTTTTCCATTAGTGCATCCATTGAATTTTTAAAGTGCCTTAAAAATAAAAGAAGGTTATGAAAAACTAACAAGGAAACCACTTTAGGCCAACTTTTAGCCACTTATCAAATTTAGATATCTAGTAGAAGAAACAAAACTAATGCCCCATTCATAATATTGGAAAACTATGTATATTTTATTTTCAATTAACCTTTTGCTAGATTTGTTCCGTCTATATAGCAAGCAAATTTCAGTGGAATATGGAAACACGCCCTAAAGTAGCTTATTTGTCAGTAAGCACGTGTTACTACACATGATATCCACTTTCACTTAAAAATAGAATTCCAATGTGAGAGGAAAAGGTTAAGATTTGTCCTACAATGTTATACACCCAAACTTGAATTTTAGTTCCATCATAAACCTGCAGAAATGACTCCCGATTTGGAAGTACTGCGAAACTTTAAATACTTTGAACTGATCTTATTAACTAGAATGAATGTAATTTAAATTATTGTTTATTAAAAGTTTCATTGTAAATTCTCTAAATAAAGCAATAAAACTACCATTGAAATATATTTTTGCATTTTAGATACGCTTTTGTTAAAAAAGAAACATTATAAACGTATTTTTACCTTTTAAATATGGCTTTTTTAGGCACAATCTATATAAATTTACGCACCAGTAGTAGTAAAATAGTATGTTTGTATACATTTCTTAAGCATCAAAACATGTAATTTCACGCACATTTTATGTATTTAATTTACATACAATGTATGTAAAAATTTCATTTTACGCACAAAATGTATTTTTACTCTAACTATAGTAGGAGAAAAAATACCTACTATAAATAGAGTAAACTTACAGGAATTTTTATTAGAGTGTACGATATCCTAAGTATTTGATTTCATTTTGACAAAATTTACTCTTATTCACATTTATAGTGAGTCCCGCATTTTTCAAGCACGTTGCAACCTGACTAAGCAAATTTAAATGATTCTCAAACGTGGAACTACAAACCAACAGGTCGTGCAAATAGACAGGGTTGAAAAAGCTACGACTAAAGTAGCAGTAGTAACTAAAAATGACGATTATTGTAGTAAAAAAACAACAAAACTTAAAGTCATCACATCGCTACTACTACCACTATGCAAACTTTTCTGTAGCTCAGCAGTAGCAGTAGCTTTGTTTTGAAATTGAAAACCACCACAGCATCAATCGATGTGTCTGCTACTAAATTCAACAAGTAGCAGTAGCAGCCAAATAGACAAGACTCCCAAATTACTACTCAGCTACTACTACCACTACACAAAAATTTTATTAGCTAAGCAGTAGCACACATATTTGTTTTGAAATTGAAAACTACCGCAGCACCAATCGTCTACTTACAAATTAAGCAAGAGCAGTAGCAGCCAAACATACATGACTCCCAAATTACTACTCAGCAGAGTAGTCATAGAAATATTTTTGGTTGTTTAAAAATGAATTATTTGTTTGGTTTTTCCAGTACTGTGTGTGTGTGTGTATGTATTTTATATTGTTTTTGTTAAACAGAACAGAGCATGAAGATGCTAATTTGCCGTTTTGGAATATTCGATTGATTTTATGATTTATATTTTGTATTTTAAATTTTTTATTTTATACTATATTATATATTTTTTAACTCACCCCTAATTATGAATAATTTGCAATTTCTTTTCATTATGTAGGCCCTGTGCGAGGTGGCTAAATTTTTTCTAAACTAAATACAAATAAAGAAAAGGGTTTAAAATTTCTTTAAAAATTGTTTTAAAAAATTTTCTACATTCAAAGAAACTCTTAAACCTGAATTTAGTTTGGAATTAGTTTAGCCAGCCGCACCCACCCGTGGTACCAATTCACTTTTCAATATTTTATTTATTGTTTTAAGAATTAACAGTTGTAAGACACATAATGATAGAATTAGGGTACATAAATTTAAGTCACAATAAGACAGCACTGTTTCAACGGTAAATTGTTAACAAGTGGTGGGCGAGAGCAAAATAAGGATACACCCAAAATTCATACGTAGATCAGTATTTGTTGTTAGGGTTGTCGCAAAATAAGGATACACACAAAATACATACGTAGATCAGTATTTGTTGTTAGGGTTGTCAGATATAGCGCTTTCTTGCCAAACGTGGCGATTGTGTGTTTGTACATTTGGAGATTTTATTCTTGAAATGGCGACGGACGGTTTTTACGCTGATTTAGAAAGTGGTTGGAGATTTTTATGGATATTTTTTACACTCAGTATCTAATCTCACAGATTATGATTTTAACCTTTTATATAATCCCTATCTTTGATTGAAAAGATAATATTTTTATAATTATTTGGTGCTAATGAAAACAATTTAGTCACTTCAGATTTAGCGTTTTTTATTTTTTACATTGAAGATTATCCCATAATTAGCCAGATTATTAAATATACTTTTTATAAAGTTTCGACAAAAATCGTTAACCGAAGTCCTAAAATAAAATACTGTTGACAGTGCGTTTATCTGGTTTAGGCTTAAGAACGCTAAAACTGAGTTAAATTTAAAGACAAAATAACGGAAAAATTAGTTTAATTGAATCAGAACGGGTTTAAATTTTCCACTAACTTTTTTATATGAGTGTACTAAAAACTACAGTTGGGCATCGATTATCCGGAATGGTCGGGATCGGACGCATTCTGGATAATCGATTTTTCCGGTTAACTGATGTAAAATTTTTTACGCTTTTTAAGTTTTTAATTGCTACATATGTAATTACTTAAAAAAATACATTTATTGTGGTTTGTTTCTTTTCCTTAACTTTCATATTTTCCGCTAAGAGCTTCTCTTAGATACGGTAGACTTGTATTTTATCTTGTTCTCTAATATTCTATAATATTCATCTTTCTATAATATGTCCTTTGAATTTTTATGGCCATATTAGAAATGTTCATAATGGCAAGTAAAACTGCTTTCAGGGAAACACTTCCAAAAAAGGCTTGTTTCCTCTCCATTGTAGATTTTCTTATTTATAAGATTTTCCTTTGATGTGTATTCTTCCAACTGATTTACAAAAAGTGTGGCAGATACATATTCGGCAGATGCTTTGTGAATTCCATGTTGTTTTTTAAAGTTATGTAACTAGCCTCGAGAATATTCACATGCTAAGCTTATATTTAATTTTTAATGGAAGAACTTAGCCTTTTCCATTATCATTCAACTGGAAATTGGGATCCCTTTAAAACGTTTTTGTCGGAACCATTCGTATTTCGCTCTAATGCACTTTTTAAAGTTTTTCGATTTTGGAAGCGAGTAACTAAATCACTTTCTGCACAATATTTTATCTTTATATTTTGTTCAGTCATAAACTGTTTGTTTGCCCACTCCATATTTTTGTGATAGTGTTTGAACAGAAACATGTTTTTTTTAAATAGTCGTTGACTATATCAAATTTTTCTTGAATAGTTAATACTTTTCTTAGCTTTTTACTCGATTCTAAAATTACACATCAACACTCCTTACTACGTAAATTTAAATTGCAGCTAAACACCAGAGGAAAAACATGCAAACAAGGGAATAACCTTATTTCGTTTTAGACACATATTAATTTTAGTGTTGGTAACATGTTGAAACCAAATTTGGTCAAAATAAATAGTAGATGTTTTTCAATCCCGGATAATTGATGTAATCACGTTTAATCGATTGAAATAAAAAAATCTTCCTTTCCTTATAGATCCCGCATAATTGATGTTCCCGGTTAATTGAATCACGGATAATCGATGCCCATCTGTACTTTAAAATGACCTTGTAGAAAATACTACTGACAGTAGCAGATTATTTTTGTTATACATCAAACATAAAACTGAATTTTTACTTGTTTTTAATCAACAAACATATTCGTCGCTGCTCCTAAGAAAATAGCTACATATTTGTCGATAAACTTTTTTGTGAGGAGACATACAAATCTGCTTTATTTCAGCGTTTTCGGAACTTTTTGGAAATTATTTTTTTACACACATATAAACCAAACTTCAAGCTTTTCATTTATAAAAGAATTACTTCCAAAAATGTGCAAGACACACAACACAGACCTAATTTAGGTGTTCCACAAATAATTTTTGAAAACAAATAGCTATTTTCTTAGGCGCAGCAACGATATGCTGATTTCAACTGAATAATTTAATTTCCATTAAATAACGTTTCTTTTAAATTATTGTATTTTTATAAATTTAGCAGGCCGTGATGCTCAACTTCATCGAAAATACGAGTATATTCTGTTATTTTAGTAGAATTTTAAACTATTTGTACGGGCTTTTTTTGTGAGTGTACTGGTGCTGATTATAATCATATTGCATACAAAGGGTCAAACATATTCAAATATGAACTCATAAACCTTTATTAATTTATAAGCCGCTTTTTTAATTAAAACATTTCAAGTTTATTATGTAATTTTGTATGCGCCCAATACACATCAGATAAACCAAAATCATTTATTCTTTCGCTAAAAAAAACTACTCAGCATGAAAGGAGTCATATTTCGTTTTTCTATGTTTTACTACTTTGTTTTTTCGTTTTCTGCTCTTGCTGTTTTTTTTTTTTGTAGCAGCAGTATTTGTAGCAGTAGTAGTTGTTCATTTCATTTTTCTGCTCTTACTGTTTACAAATGCTCCGTGTTTTGTTTGTAGTGGTAGCAGTAGCACAAGAACAAAAATCAAGTTTTCAAAAACAATGACTGCCTACTTTGTATAAACTAAGTAGCAGGCAGATGCTTTTACTAAAGCTACATGAATTGTTTGTAGTAGTAGCAGTAGTAAAAAGCAAAAATATTTTTTGAATCGTAGTTTTTTAAACCCTGCAAATAGATAAAGACATTTTGTCTAAGTCTAGAAGGAATGGTTTTATCCATTAATCTACTCATGGCTTGTTCTCCATTACATAGCCCAAAGGGCATAACTTTGTATTGGTAGAGAGACCTACCTGGAACCGCGAAAGCAATCTTCTCTTTCGAAGATTCTGTAAGGGGAATTTGGAAAAATGTGTCCTTTAAATCGATACCACTAATATAATGAGTTAACCTACTTAATAACCCATTGATATGAGGGAGTGGATATGAATCTTTCTTCGTAACCTCATTCAACTTTCTTGAGTCTAGACAAAGACGAACTTTGCCGGGCTTTCTAACATTGATGATTGAAAAACACCATGGGGAGTTGGATTCTTCAATCACACCCATGTCTAGAAGACGGTCTAACTCTTGATAAACTTCGGCTTGGCGGGGAGGCGAAAGCGGATAGTGTCGACATTTAATAGGGACAGCATCGCCGGTATCAATATGATGATCTACCAGAGTAGTACACCCTAAACCTAGTTTTTCGAAAGATGGAAACTCGTGAATCACGCTTAAGTTTCTGTTCGGGAGATAAATTATGAAAACAAATGTCGTTATCTTTAGTGTTTTCCAAGTCAACCGATTCAATAGCAGGTATAATATGCGGAGCAATTGAAAATTAACGCCAAAAATCAAGACCTAAGTACAAAGTTTGAGATAAAGAAGGTACTATATAAAATACTATTGGTTTTGTTACATTTTTATAGGTAACTGGGAGTTCGCAAAAACCCAAAACTTTTTGCCTAGAGCCACTAGCAGTGGATACGAAAGATCGAAACGGTTTCAATACAATTGAATGACGTTGAAGGAATGATATACTATTTCTGCCTAATACTGAAACACTGGCACCTGAGTCCAATAAACCATAAAGATCTTCATCTAAAATTTTCACGTTGGTAAAAGGTATTTCATCAGGTTAATCGCACAAAATAGAAGACTCAATTAGATGTCGATAAAATTTTCGCTTTCTATAGCGATTTCTACAGGAAGTGATGGATTTACTTAGAAGTTTGCAAATTAAGTTTAAATTTTCAAAAGAAGAAGTAGAACTAGAACTAATTTTCGAGTCTGAAAAGCTCGATTTGTCTTCCTGTGGAAAACTCCTCGATTGACTTATTTTGAACTCGGGGCTTTGACCTTCGAACGAGAGTCCCCGGTGGCCATCTCGGTCTTCTTTCGGTTTCCCAAATGAGTGTTAGTACATTTTACCGTACTCACGCCTCGTTGGCCACGCTGAAAACAAAAGCGATTTACTATATCTTCTGGACAATATATATAAGAATGTCCGAAAGCAAGACAATTCCAGTATTTAATTTTGGAATAATCAGGCTTATGAGCACGTCGGGGTAGTTGCAATGCCTCGATTTGTGGATCGATTTCATAATCACTATCATCATCGTTTTCCACTATACATTCAATTTCACTAATCTGACGCGTTGTGCTAACACTAGGCAAAGAAATCTTGGTTTCACGTAAAACCTTTTCAGCATTTCTAGCACTATCCCTCAACTCGTGTAGAGCTTGTGGCGATGTGTTGAATAACAAAAATTCAGATTGTTATGAACATTACGTTTTAAAATATCAATGAGAGTTTTTTCAGCAATGGGTTCTCTCATACGAGAATTCATTGAAACGACATTAGTGTGAAAGTCATCATAAGATTCCTTTGACTGTTGCTTACGATTTGAAATTCGTAGTAAAACTTCGTGATCTGTTTCCAGATTACCATACTCCTGTCTAATTGAAGATTTTAGCAGAGAGTAAGATGCAGTACGATTTTTCCTAATAAAATCCCAGAACCAGTGTTGCCATTTCAGTGCTTTTCGGGTATATTTGGTGCTTTTTTCCTTCTCGTACCCGGTGATTTTTTACAAATACCCGTTTTAAAAAAGCGGGTATTTACAGTGCTTTTTCAAATTTCTGGCAGTGCTTTTAGTGCTTTTTGTACAGTTTATATTTTTGGTATTTGTTCGCGTTTTTTTTTTAATTTTTCTTCAATTTTCTGTCAAAGTTGAAAAAATAATACGAACTATACAAAAACTACATTTTTTCCAGTGTTTGTAGTACAATTTTAAATAGCAACTTCGTTATATTTAAACTTCAAAATTTTTAAATATTAGTTTGGTGCTTTTTACCCCTTTTTTTAGTTATTTTTGAACCTATTTTTCACCATTTTACATAACTGAAATGTGTTTTTAAATTCTGAACTTAAATTTTTCAAAAAATTAACATCGTGTTTTTTTACCCCATTTTTGGTAAATTTTTACCCTTTTTACCCGTTTTCACAATGCTCACGGTGCTTTCCTGCCTTCAATAGTTTTCAACACTGCCCAGAACCATGTTTCTGCTTTACCACTCAGAAAAGTGTGAAAATATGCCATGAACTGTGATTCACTGCATTGTGTTCTATCACACAACGTCTCTATTTTGAATAAAAAATCTGATACACAACCTGTACCGTCGAAGTTGATTTTCCACTTCTCAATTTTTGCATTCACCACAGGGGGTGTTGAATGGGATTGAACCCGAAAAGATTCCGATGCAGTATTGGTTGGAGCCTGCAATGGTGTTTGGGAAATGCTGGATAACGTTCGTTTCGTGGCCGAAAGTTCATTTCTCATTTCGTCTTGAGTAGACCGAACTGTTTGTTCTGGCATAGCTATAAGAGATTCAATGGAATTTCCAGCGGCTTGGCCACTGGTGGCAGTGTCGTTTGGATTCATATTTAAATGAGATAAAATTCGGTCCTGGTTATCTATAAATCCAGTTGGGGCCAACAATTGTCAAAGGGATGCCTGACTTAAATTTCGGAGCGATTCGTCTAGTAAATGTCGCTGATTTTCAACCGAACTTGCACTGTTCTCAGATTAAGATTCCGTATTGGTTTCAGTATTGAATTCAATATTTTCAGTAGGTGTGTCTACAGTTATAAGTGTAGGTAGTGGTTCAACGAGTGGAGATGGTTGATCTAAAGTTACAAGGTCCTCAAATTGTCCGCAAAAATTTAATGGATCAAGGCCTGAACTTGAAGTTTTTCTACTTGGAGGAGGCGTCCGTTTGATTTTTGGTTCGGAAACAATTGGGTCTTGATCTCCTAATGAACTGCTAGAAGCTGAAGTTGACATGCCTCTACCTCTAGATGAATTCAAACTATTATTATTATTAGAACCCCTGGAACTACTGCGAGTAGTCCTGTTCATGGTACGCTCAAAAACAAATTTACAAAAATCTCTCTCTTTCACCCCTCTTAGAAAAACTCAGAAAGACATGAAAGAAAGACCAGAGAAAACAGAAATGTCAAGAACAACGTTTTAAAAAAAAATTTTTGAACGGAAATGAAAAGAGATTTAAATTTTTCCGAAGTAAGGAAACTTTTGATGATCGGAAAAAAAGATTGTTTGTTTTATATGAAAAAAAACTTTAAAACTGGTGAAAATTGTACATATATGATCAAAACTTGGTTATATATTCATGTAAGTTATTGAGGAATGAGACCGACAATTATGCAATTGGATAAACTCTGACACTCTTCTCGAACACGCTATTTAAACTTTTATTATAAGTATTAAAGACTATGCTCGATATAAACCACAAGGTGCATTAATAACCAAATAATGTAATGTAATTTAAAGTCTTTTGTGGTAAAATAAAAATTGCTTTATATATATCCCCTTATAATTGATTATAATGACAAAAGTCTATTATTACTAGGATAATAAAATTTGCCAACTGCAACAGAAACTTACGGTTTATCACCAAAAGATTCTGGACCCGAAAACAATTTTAAAATCTTATTACGTTAGTTTGAAATGAATAATTTGCTGCAACAAAAGATTCGGAAAATAATCTGAAAAAAATTTCGGACTAACAAACTTCCATGACAAACCAATGAAATGGATGTTATATTAAAAAAAGGAGTCCTCTTATGAGTTCGTTTTAGCACAAAAGCTAAATACACTCTAGGGTTCTCTTAAATTTTACCTCAATAATAATTCTCATTTCGTGAATTTATAAAAATTTTAGTCTTGTAAACTTTAAGAGAGCCTTTATTCAAGAGAGTGAGTCAAAATATCTATCGCAGAAATGTTAAAGAATGTAATCTTATAACGTTTGACTTATAGATTCCCAAAACAAATGAATATGTTGTTAATAAAATAAGAGGTTTAACAATTTTTCAAAAATGTGGCATTAAGATAACTGTTATTGAAACGTTTCATCAAAGACTCACTTTAAAAAAAATGTGAATAAAATTTTGGTAAAACTCAATTCTGGTTCATGACGAACTTGTTTACAAATTTTTGTGACTGGAAAATCAATTAGAAATGAAATAATTAATTTAAATTTATTTGGCTTTGACTTCAGCCGTCGATTCTAAAATAAACTGAATTTATCATACAGCTTTAATGGGGCAACTTTTACGGTGGCCTCAAGTTTGTGTTCACTTTTTACTACATTGGGTAACGATGGATAACGTGGAATCACGTTGGATTGCGTTGGATAACGTTGAGTTACGTTGGAATACGTTAGATAACATTACGTTGCACGCGTTGCGTTAGGTTACGCTGAGTTACGTTGCGTTACGCTGCGTTACGTTGGGTTACGTTGGGCGCCAGCTATGTTACGCGCGGTCTTATTAAAACGTCACAATAAATTTAAAATTTAAGGAAAACTACGAGAAAATTAAGGTCAAAGGCATGGAGGATAGATTTGGCTAGCTCTGCCAATCGTGGCTTGGTTCTCAAGCCCTATTTCGTCGCCGCGTAAACATAGACAAAAAAAATTAGTTCATGCCATTTGCATTAAGCCACTTTTTTTAAAAAAAAAAAGAGTAAAAAGGAAAAAAAACAAGGTAAAATTTAGTAACTCATGAATCTATAATAAAGTTATTACCAAAATTATGGTGACTAGGTGTTGTTTGCCACCACGAGTGCACTCTTCCCACCCATAGCTTTAAATTTATGGTGACCCCAAATTAGAGCGTCAGAATCTAACCGTTATTGCCTGTCCATCTCATTCCTCAAAAAAAATAATCTTCTACATTTTCATTTTAAATTTCCACATATAACGGCTTTATTAATAATATCATAATTTCTTTTGGTTTTGTATCTTTGATTTTATAAAGGTAATAGGGTAAGTATGATAAGGTAAGTATATATATATTTATTAAAAATTATAATAAGTAAGGTAAGTAGTAAGTTAAGGTAAGTATAAAAGAAATAAGAATGGCCAAAGGTAAGTATAGGTTAATTCCAAATATAAGGATAAAGGTAAGTGTATTTAATAATAATTATAAACCTTAAACTAAAATTCTAAAATCATCAAACACTACATACAACAAAGCATAAACAGATAATAGAAAAAACAATTATAACAACAAACCTTTCAATAATAAATATATTCTAATTGTGCATTTTTAACATCAATAACAATAGAAACAGAATAATAGTAAACAAGACAAACAAGTTCTTGCTCTCTTTTTACAACAATAACAACAATAGTGTTTCTTTTATTATACATATTGAAATAAACCAAATTATGGCGTGTTTAACTAAAGGTTGTACAATCGAAAGTGATTACGAAAGAATGATATGTTGCTGGTTATGTCATGAACTCTGTCACATTAAATGTAGTGGTCTTACTGTAACTGTTGCTGAAGCTGTTTACAAATATAAGGGCCTAAATTGGTGTTGTCCAGACTGTAGAAAAATCGGTGTAAGCTTTTATCGTTTTTTCAAGGGAACAAAAGATAATTTTCTGGAAATTCAAAATGAAGCGTCTCAGCTTTCAGAGCGTATTTCTGCATATGGTAAGCTTTTTGAAGACTTTAAGTCGCTCGACACTCTTAAATCTCCGCCACAGTCTTCTCCAAAACGACGTACAGGAAAAATAAAGATAAACCCGATGATCCCGCTTCTTCTTCAACTACTCCAGTTAGTGCTTTAATTCCGTTTGTGAAAATTCCATTTTCTACTAATACTTCAACTACGAATATTCCTGGTAGTTCTTTAAATTTGTTGTCAGCGGAAAATACTTCTACTAATAATACAAATTACACAACTACTATTAGTTCAAATACCTCAAATACAATAATAGCTTCAAATATAGCTTCAAATATTACTGACACAGCAATAAATAATCCTGAGGTTCCTCTTAAATATACCCAGGTCTTAACTTCTTCTGTTCCTCCTTCAAATATTATTGAAAGTAATCCTACTCCTGTTGATAATGTAATTACTCACAGAGAATTACGTGCAATACCTCGTCCGAAATCAATTTTTCTATCTCGTCTGGCCTCCGAAACTACTATTGATGATCTCAACTACTATATAAATACTAAGTTGAAATCAAATGCTATAATTTCAACTTATAAGTATTCATATACACAACCCAGAAGTATTGCATATTTTAAAATAACAGTTTTATCTGAAATGTATGAGAAATTGACAGACCCATGTTTCTGGCCGATAATACACTGGTTCGTGAATACAGGTACAAAGAAAACCAGATAAATAAAAATATTGTACGGTTTGACCTTCGTCATCCAGTCAAAAAAACTAACTATATCTTCTGATAACCAACTGTGTATAATTACGGGTTAAGGGGATTTAAAAATGTCTAAACTCTTATGTACAACTCCTTATATGGCGGGAAATTGTACATATTCAAATAAAAAGATGGAGGTTTTTCTTTTTATCGTTATAAAAATGGGGGTTTTTATTTAACTTTAAGTTAAGTTTTAAAACTAGGGTTTTTGCACAATTCAATTTGAGGGTAAGTATTTAGAAAATTAAGGTAAGTTCATTAATTTACAATTTTTATTTTAAGGGAATTTTCTTTAACTTTAAGCAATGTTCACAATTTCACAAATTTAGGTTTAAATTTTTACTGTATATTTCAGTTTGCACTCTAGCTTTATGTTTTAAAAACTGCGACATCAAAGACGACTTGTTGCTCGTTCGACGGATTGAATATTTTGATATTTTGATTTGTTTGCAGGTTTTCCTTATTGACAAGCAAATGTCATTAGTTGAGAAGGGTTGGTGTTGGCCTCTTTGGTACCATTGTATGGTACTTTTGTTCGCCAAGTGAACATTCTCCCCGCCTTGATGTATCAACATCTAAAAAGAGGAAAAGAGAAGGGAAAGAAAACAAACGAAAATTGGATATTAACGTCTGGATTAATTTGTACAGTATTATTTGATTAAATGGGTTAGTATTTTTCAAATATACTTAGGTAGGGTACAAGAGTGAGATCATGGAGAAAAGTATCTCTAATCAGGAGGATGCGAGGTTCCTTCAAGGAAATGTCCGTCCAGAGTTCTTCATTCATGGATTCTTCAGGGTTACATCCTACCTCAGTGGTGATTATTAATTACTTTCCTGTGTGATCTATAAATATATATTCTTAACGAATTTAAGATGTGTGGGTTATCATAATTTGGGTGACTGTGTTGTGTCTGTAGACACCGGTGATTTTGTGTTTGTTCACACGCTTGGGTGTAAGTATTTTAAACTAATACTTGAATCTAATAACTAGACTTATGGGTGGGTATGACCACAATCTTTCGTTGTGAGTCAATTCAAAATAAACTTTGACTATAGTATTCTCTGGGTGTGTAAATATGGGTTAATGTACTAAAGTTTCTAAAATATGAGATAACTTTGGGTAGAGTACCAATATTAATTTGACCTTGGGTAATAAGAGGTAAATATTTTAGGTTGACACTTTGCTGACTTTTGATATGTTCGAAAGCCGTCTTTGCCGTTCGGCTGCCTTTATTCCTTTTTCTCCGAGAAGACTTCACATTTGTATCCTTCAATTTCCATAAATGCGCACCACCTAATGTGCCGGGTATTACATAAGTACCAAATTTAAATCCACCACGATATTCATGGCGTTTTTGCCGCTGTTGTCTGTGTAACTGAATTGTGTTGTTAGAGATAATAGCGGCAGAGCATCCCCGCCTCGAAAGAATTCGAGAGAATACTGTCCAAAACACTAGTATTAATAGAATATGCAGGTGAAATTTGGGTAGTTTGAAGAAAATTATTTCTTCTTTTGCATTTTTGCAAATTCCAAGAGTCTTATCCATATGTAACTCTGGATGGGTAAATAAATCATTTATTGTTGAATGATTTTTAGATATATCGGTACTTTTAGCATCGCTAAGGGTATGCGAGCCAGCCGAAATATTCTCATCGTACTTATCATTTCCCATAATTTGAGAACTTCTAGGGTGGGTATTCGGTACGGAGGGTGGGTTAGGGTTCACGGGTGAAACTGAAACATAAGTTCCAGTTTTGTGTTTATCTTCACACGGTCCATTCAAGATTCCAGCCAACTGGGTATCTTGACAAAAAACTTCATTCAGATTTTCATTCTCAGCATCGGATTCCAAATTCTGTATATTATCCAAATCTTGGATTACCTCAAACTTTAAATGTGGGTTGGGTGAGGTTTGGGTAAGGGTATTGGACCTGAGAATTTCGGCTTCATTGGGTTCTCTTGGCAAATTTGATTTGCACTCCAGTTCATCAGACTTACATGAAAAATCTGTTGTCGGTTTAATTTCAACTGTTGGGTACCATGAATCGCAAATATCATTACCGGAAACCTCTGGGGGTAAAAGGGTGGGTTCTTGAATGTGTGCATGAGTGGGTGGGGTGATCAGAGCTTCCTCTAACTGTATTCTCCTGCGCAAATAAAAGCTCTTGGCTCTGAAATATTCCCGACTGAGTTCATCAATATTTATGGTTCCAGCTTCTTCTGGGACCTCCAGGAGCGTAGATTCCCATATGCAGTCAAATCGGGTAGATATCTTGTCCCATACTTTATTAAGTTCACGAATATGAACTCTCATAGCCGCGGCTGAACGTGGACTCTCCTTAGAATGCTCATCAAAATATGGTAACTCCTTATTTATATAGTGGAGCATACCGTTAGCCCAAGCCTTTAATTGTGGCATTTTATTTCCCAGGGTAAATGGCAATAAATTTAAAAAAATGTCCGGCTAAAACTGCAGTTTACGCAATTTTATGGCGGTATTGTGTTACAGGGTTAAAGTGCTGGGTTGGGGTAAAAAGCGGGTTAATATGGGTTTTCGGTGCAAAAAGTGCTAAATGAGGGTTTGCGGGAACAAAAGGGGTTAAAACAATATCCCAAGTGCTTACTAAGCCTTACAGTTGAAAAACAAGTTTTCCCAAACAATATCGGCAAAGCAACGAAAAAACTAATTTCTAGGTGACAAAATGTCCAAAAGTAAGCGGCACTATTAGTTTGTCAGACAAAATATTGAAATACCTGACTAATAACTGCGAAAAGGGTGGGAGGGTGGGTGGTAACAGGTTTTCAATCAAATTTGTACTGACCGCTGTGCAAAATGTGTAAAATTGTATAAATGTATAGCCCTGGAAATTTTAAGTAAGTCGTAAACAATTCAACTTACCGACTCTGGCAGGGTGTAGGGTACTTATCCTTTTACTTAGTATGTTTGTGTGTATGGTTTTACTTGTTTATTCTCCTTTGTGTTGTTCTTCCCGCTTAATGTTTAGCCACACCAAACTTGTTGTTATTGTTTTTAATATTATTATTAGTGACGTATTAGTAAAAAAACACTTGAAATATTCTAAATATTTTGTTTTTATTAGCTTTAATATTTCTCTAGTTGGTTTTTTGTTAAATGCTTTGTAACTTAACTAATTTGTATGTATGTTTGTATATTTTATAAAATTTGGGTTGTACAATAGTTATGTATAAAATTGAATGCACTTTTATTCTTTAGATTTTTTGGTTAATTACATAATTAACGTTTTGTATTCAAATAAAATTTAAATTAATAAAAATCAACTTTCAAAATTAAAACAACCGGGTAAGAATAAAATTTCAAATGTTAAATTAATGTATGGGTTAAACAAATTTTTTAATGCGAAAGAAATATTTTTGATGTTACTGTATTTTGTTCAGTCTGTATATCTGTAACGTTTTGTGTGTTTTTGTTTTTTTTATTCCCTTTTTGTTGTTTTTATTAAAAATGTTTTATTTTATTTATTTATTTATTTATTTATTTATTTATTTATTTATTTATTTGTCATTCCATACACAAGACTTAAGTCTTATATTACAGTATGGAACTGAGTATGCGTAAAAACAATAATTTAGTAAATACTTATAAATATAATTACAATTACATTAATGACATAGAATAGATAAATATTTTTGAACGAAACAATTTTAAAATTACTGTAAACTAAACAATTTTAGAATTTAATGTAACATAAACATAATTCAAAATTATTAACAAATAAAAATTCAAAATTAAAAATTCGAATCAAACTTTAGAATCAAAATACACACTCAAAAAAGTTCACCGGTAAAACAAAAGGCGACAAAATAAAATAACAAAAAAAAGTAGTTATTTTTAATTGCTGAAAGAAAAAAAAAAAAAATATAACTAACAAATGCATCGAAAATTACTAAGAATGTAAAATTGTCAGTTAAGTTTGCTAAAAATATTTTTAAATAATTGACAAAACAGGCAAAAAGTACTGCTATTTTCAGTTAATTAACTCTCATAATAGTTGTTTTGTATTTTTATATAAAAAACAACTATATATACAATTAAAACAATAACTATGGATTACTACACTGTCAAACTTTTTTGAGTGTATATTATTCAATTAGAGAAATAACTAATAATGTTTTTTCTGAATTGTTGTGCGTTACTAATAATTTGAGTGCTATGTGGAATTCTGTTCCAGAGACCTATTGCATTAATATAGAATTGGTATTTCGAAATCTGAGTACGATGATTAAAAGTTAATAGTCTTTTGCCTCTATCAAGTGTTGAGAATTTTAATCGCAAATGTAGATGTTCAGGTTGGCGGGTATATATTATTTTATGCATAAAAATTAAAATCCTTGTTTTAACATAATCATCAAATCTAATGCCATAAAGTAGTTTTGCAAACGATGAAATATGATCAAATCTTTTCAGGCCATATACATAGCGGACAATACTATTAAAAGCTACGTTCAGTTTTCTTTTGCTTTCGTTGTCACAGCTGGCAAAAAGTTCGATACCATATAATAAGATCGGCATCAAATAACTTTTGGCAAGAAGGATTCTAATCTTAGTTGGAGTACAATACTGAGTTTTCCAAAGATTTCTTAACATTGAGAATGATCTACCGCAAGCATAATTAATATGGTTCGACCAAGTGAGAGTATTATTGAAGTAAATACCAAGATTTTTAGCATACTCAACGATTTCTATGGATTGATTTTCAAGAGTTATAGTAGGTACATGATCAAATTTTAGTAATCTTTTTTTAATAATAAGGCATTTGGACTTGCTAGGATTTATTCCAAGTCCATTAGCGGTAGCCCACTCATAAATTCGATGCAACTCCTGGTTCAGGGTTCTGACGCATTCTTCAATCGCTGTAACTTTGCAACTTATGTAAAGTTGGACATCATCAGCATACATTCTAGCCTTGCAGTTTTCTAGTTTGTTTGGAAGATCATTTGCGTATAATGAGAAAAGAAGTGGGCCTACGATCGATCCTTGAGGAACACCTCGGATTACAGGCAAAAAGTTAGATTTTGTGGTTGTTGTTTTAACATACTGAGATCTCTCTGTTAGATATGATGATATCAGATGTGTTGCGGTTGATGAAAAATTAAACATATGTTTTAATTTATAACATAAAATGTTATGGTCAACCGTATCAAACGCCTTAGAATGATCTAAAAGAACTAAAAACGTAACATTTCCACGATCTACCTGTTGTCTGATTTCCTCGGCAACATCTACGAGAGCTGTTATGCAACTGTGTTTTTTACGAAAACCAGATTGTCTATCAGTTAGCAAATTATTGGTATCCAAATATTGAGTAACTTGATTGTGAATTAATCTTTCAAAGACTTTAGAAAGAAATGGTAATATTGCTATCGGCCTGTAATCACATTTAGATTTTGGTATGGGGATAATTTTAGCAAGTTTCCAAATTTTTGGATAACTACAGGTAGTAAGTATCTTATTGAAAAGAAATGTAATGAGAGGAAGAAGTTGTGGCAAAAGTATTTTGAGAAACCTTGGATCTATCCCATCCACACCAACTGCATTGGACTTAATTGACAAGACACTGGATAGCACATCACATTGGTTAACATTAGTAAAATAAAAATTTTCATTTGAAGTTTCATCAGAGTAATGGTAGTAATTCTGATCAGGTTGTACAATTGGAATGTTTAAAAATTTTTCATTGAGAGTATCTGCATCGACAGCACATGGTTCTTGGCTATCAACCTTGCCGATACCAATTTCGCGAATCGTTTTCCATGTTTTTTTCGAACCTATGGCAGTAGAGAACTTTGAAGCATAAAAGTCTGATTTGGCTTTTTTAATTAGTTGATTGGTTTTATTTCGCGCTATTCGATATTCTTCATGTGATTCCGTGGTTTTAAAACGCTTCCATCGCGAATATAAAAAATCTCTATGATTAATTGATTGTCTTATATTAAAAGTAAACCAGGGTTTCTTCTGTTGACTTATAATTTTAGTTTTCAGGGGTACAGCAAGATTGTATAAATAGTTCAGGTTTTGTTGCAAAAAAGATAGTTGATCATCTACCGAAGTCATGGTATATAATAATCTCCAATTAATATTGAAAAATTCATCTTCTAAACCCCTATAATTAATGTTTTTGTAGTCGCGATAAGTTATTATTTGTTCAGGTACTAGTAACTGAAATTTATACGTAATGAAGATGAGATCATGTCGCGAAAAACAGGAAGCAGATAGTTGATCATAGAGCAATACATTCCTATCATCACTAACAAAGAAAAGATCCAGAAGTGTATTATTTGTTGTTGTAAAATGTGTTGCATTGCTTGTGTTTGGAGAATTAAGCCCGAGAGTGAACATATTATTAGTTAGATAGGAATCAACTAAAATATTTGAATTAAAGTCACCTGCGATTACAACATCATCGTATAAGACCGTGAATGTTTCCAGAGTTCTAATAAACTTTTCCATACTTATTCGATTATTTGGTCTGTATACACTACCAACAAGTAATTTTCCTCCCTCGCTGCTCACTTCAAGAAATATATATTCTACCAAGTTTCTCGAATTACCACCTTCAGAAACCTCAACGTTATTGGCATCCGTAGATTTACAAAGTACTCTAAATGCAATACCTTTTTTCACATAGATTGCTACACCTCCATAACCATTTCTATCAACCCTCCGAATATTATACCCATTTAGAGAAATTGATAAATCTGTGAACTCTGGCTTAAACCAAGTTTCAGATACGCATATGAAATCAATACCAGAATCCTCAAAAATAAATCTAAATTCATCGATTTTAGTTCTCAAGCTTTGGGCATTGATGTGACAGATTTTGATACCTTTTCTCTGAGTGGCCAAAATTTTTATCATATTCGCAATTCCATCTCTGGAACAAGCTCTATTATTATTGAAATTGTTCATTATCATACACAGCTAAATCTGATAAAGTAACGCACAAACTATATATTATTTTAGTTTCATTTGTAGATAAAAACATTATTTGATTAATAATTGAATTGAATTTGTGGTAAATATAAAAAAGATTTAAAAATATTATTATTTTGTAAATATAAAAAAATATTATGACAATAAAAAATATAAAGGATTTTGTAATAAAAAACTTAAAAGATGAAATAATATTGAAGTTATTACTGATTAATAATGGCATCAGTATGATGTTCACCGACCTCAGAAATATATCCTTCAGGAACACGAAATAAATTGTTAAGCTGTTCCAAATCATCAATTTGCATGAGTTGGTCATCGGCGGTTTTTTTAATATAAACCAATCCACGTATAGTAAAAGCACTACGAATGCGATTATCCTTTTTAAGATGAACAGCAGCGCGTAAGATATTAAAGTTTGTAGCTGTCAGGTTTTCATTAACAAAGAATTTATTGTCAGAATTTTCCCCGATATGTCTCAAGCAAAAGAAAAAACCTTTATTGATTTTTCGGAAATTTGCAAGTGATTTTAGAAAAAAGTTTTTATCGTATGGGGACCACATTTTAACAATTATTACTGCATCTCTCGAATTGGATTTATGTTTATTATTATGGTTTTGTAACCGGTAAATTGTTTTCACTGCAGGAACACAAATATTAATTGTTTTGCAAATTTTGTCGAAAATTTCATATAAATTTTCTTCTTCTTTGAAAGGAATTTCATTTAAACGCAACTCACAAGCAACATTTTTATTTTCTTGCTGTTTAACTTTAGATTTTAAGGATTTAATTTCATCTTGCATACTTTTTATATTCACCGCGACTGTTTCCAATTGTTTAACTCGCTCAGTCACACTATGCAATTCAGTTTTTATAATGTTAAAACTCTTTTCAAAATTAATTAAGAGATCTTGTTTACACTCATTAAATTTATCCTCTATCACTGTCTGTAGTAGTTGTGTGAGTTTATCAAAGCGCTTGTCCATTATAGTTATAAATTTAAGCGGGGATTCTGTACTAGTCAAACGTGGAGTTTTTTTAATATAAACCAATCCACGTATAGTAAAAGCACTACGAATGCGATTATCCTTTTTAAGATGAACAGCAGCGCGTAAGATATTAAAGTTTGTAGCTGTCAGGTTTTCATTAACAAAGAATTTATTGTCAGAATTTTCCCCGATATGTCTCAAGCAAAAGAAAAAACCTTTATTGATTTTTCGGAAATTTGCAAGTGATTTTAGAAAAAAGTTTTTATCGTATGGGGACCACATTTTAACAATTATTACTGCATCTCTCGAATTGGATTTATGTTTATTATTATGGTTTTGTAACCGGTAAATTGTTTTCACTGCAGGAACACAAATATTAATTGTTTTGCAAATTTTGTCGAAAATTTCATATAAATTTTCTTCTTCTTTGAAAGGAATTTCATTTAAACGCAACTCACAAGCAACATTTTTATTTTCTTGCTGTTTAACTTTAGATTTTAAGGATTTAATTTCATCTTGCATACTTTTTATATTCACCGCGACTGTTTCCAATTGTTTAACTCGCTCAGTCACACTATGCAATTCAGTTTTTATAATGTTAAAACTCTTTTCAAAATTAATTAAGAGATCTTGTTTACACTCATTAAATTTATCCTCTATCACTGTCTGTAGTAGTTGTGTGAGTTTATCAAAGCGCTTGTCCATTATAGTTATAAATTTAAGCGGGGATTCTGTACTAGTCAAACGTGGAGTTTTACAGGCATTACCCATAAGAGAGTTTTGCAATACATCTCTTAATCTTTTTTGCGCGGGAGTATTATTAACGTTTGTTATTGTAGGTTATCTTGTGTATTAGTTATTTCTGGTGTTGTATCCATATTATTTGTTGTATTTATTTTTTGCGTGTTGTTATTTTTGTTTTTGTTTTTATTCCTTCTTGTTGTTGGTTTGTTTTTTCTCATTAATTTTAAGCTAGGCATTAGTTATATTGAGCTTTATTTATAGTGGCTCTCTTAAAAAAGAAAAAATATATACAATGCACTTTTTTATTATGGTTGTTTATTTTGTGTTTAATTTTAGTTTTAAACTTTGAGTTTTGTTATTAGATGTTTATTTATGTTCATAAACACTGATTGTAGTTACAAAATAGTACTTTGAATTTCCAGCCGGATTTATAATTGCAATTTAAATTTTAATTTATGTTTTAAAAAAAAAATGTTCCTGCAAATTAGCTTTAACTTTTTGTTTGTTTTTTGTTTTGCTAAAAGGGTTTTATCTATTTATCTTAATTTGTTTTGTACTTTTTATACACAATTTTAATATGTTTGAATCTTTCACTTTATTTAAAAAGTATTTATAAAAAATTATTAGGATATGAGAACTATTTTTTCTCTTTGTAGCAAAAATCACTTTTTAGGGGTGGGTTTTTTGTTTTTTCTATTTTAATTTGTTTTGTTAACACTTTCACTTTTAACTTGTGCACTGTTTGTATTTTGTTTCAAACTAAAACTTTGTTCTTATTTTTGCTTCTTCCTTGATTTTGTTCTTAATGTTGCTTGTTTGTGGACTGTATACTTTTTGTAGATCACTGCTTCTTTTTCACAAAAGGACCATGTATAATTACGGGTTAAGGGGATTTAAAAAATGTCTAAACTCTTATGTACAACTCCTTATATGGCGGGAAATTGTACATATCCAAATAAAAAGATGGAGGTTTTTCTTTTCATCGTTATAAAAATGGGGGTTTTATTTAACTTTAAGTTAAGTTTTAAAACTAGGGTTTTTGCACAATTCAATTTGAGGGTAAGTATTTAGAAAATTAAGGTAAGTTCATTAATTTACAATTTTTATTTTAAGGGAATTTTCTTTAACTTTAAGCAATGTTCACAATTTCACAAATTTAGGTTTCAATTTTTACTGTATATTTAAGTTTGCACTCTAGCTTTATGTTTTAAAAACTGCGACACGATCAAAGACGACTTGTTGCTCGTTCGACGGATTGAATATTTTGATCTTTTGATTTGTTTGCAGGTTTTCCTTATTGACAAGCAAATGTCATTAGTTGAGAAGGGTTGGTGTTGGCCTCTTTGGTACCATTGTATGGTACTTTTGTTCGCCAAGTGAACAAACTGTATATTGCATATCAAAACGTTCGTGGTCTTAATACTAAGCTTTCCAATCTGTTTATCCAAAGCTTTGATTTGGATCATCATATTATAGTTTTAACTGAAACCTGGTTAAATAAAAAAACTTTGGATACCGAAATTTTTTGTAATGGATATAACGTATACAGACCCGATAGAGAAACTACTACAATTGGTGGTGGCGTTTTAATTGCTATTTCTTGCCTTTTTTCGTCAGAGGAAATTACACCTAATACTTCTCACAAAATTGGATTTGTTGCTGTTCGTATAAAACTAAAACACAAACATATATACTTAACCTGTTCATATATTCAACCGAATTCTGATGCTCTAATTTATAATCAACATTACGAGAATATTAAATCCGTTGTATCGTCTGCCCATCTGGCTGATTCAATTTTTGTTTTTGGTGACTTTAACTTGCTCTCAGTTTCTTGGAAGCTCTTACCAGATTCTTTTTATTATACTCCTACAAACGCAAATGATTGGATCGATGTCTTTTTTAATAATCTCTATGAGTTGTGCCTTTTCCAATTTAATGGTGTTTATAACGAATAAGGAAAACTGTTAGATTTGGTGTTTGTGAATGAACCTACTGACTGTTCATTAACTCGAGCTATTCCAATTTCTAGACCTGAGGATCGTTAGCATCCTACCATTGAAATTACTTGTAATACTCCATTTGTTAAACGTAAAACCATAGTGAATAATGAAAAAGTCTACTGCTTCAAACGAACAAATTACAACAACTTAAAATATCTTCTAAGTAATACAAACTGGCTTGATAAGTTATACATCTCAAATGCAGACCATCTTCTATCGATTCTATGATTAATACTTTCTATAAAATTATTTTTCAATATTTAGATGAATGTGTTCCGAAAATCACTGTGTTTAAACAGTCAGGCCCTCCCTGGAGCTCAAGACAGCTATCCAGACTAAAAAATATAAAAAACAAATTTTACAAAAAATATAAAAAATCCGGATCATCTTGTACTTATGCTAAATATTCTGTATCACGTGCCGAATATAATTTACTAAACATGAAGCGGTACAATAATTATTTAAACAGTATGAAGGTTAAATTTAAAATTGATCCTAAGTTTTATAAATTCGTAAATTCTAAACGGAAATCTACAGGATTGCCAAATACAATGAAGTACTTAAATCATGAATCTAGTAATGATTTAATAATAAGTAACATGTTTGCTGACTTCTTTGCAACTACATATTCTGATGCTCAACACAACAACTCCAATAATTATCCTTACGCGATTGATGAACCAGGCAATATCATTTTCTCTCATTATAACTTCCAAAATAGTAACCAGTTTGAAAGGCGTAAAATCAGCCTTCCACAGTGGACCTGATGGTGTTCCAAGCTGTATATTAACTAACTGTGCTAATGCTTTTGCCACACCTTTCTCAATAATATTTAACTTATCAATTAGATATGGCTACTTTCCTCAATTGTGGAAAGAATCTTACATAATTCCGCTATTTAAGTCTGGAAACAAATCAAATATATCAAATTATAGAGGTATCGCTAAACTAGGTGCTATCCCTAAACTATTTGAATAGTGCGTAACTGATTGTATCTCTCATCAAGCATCTTCATTACTGTCACCTTTCCAGCATGGCTATTATTAAATCCATTATTTACTATTGTAAATAATGGATTTAATAATGGTCAATTAACGGACGTTATATACACAGACTTCAGTAAAGCTTTTGATAAGGTCAACCATAGTCTTCTTCTTAGTAAACTTTCACTAATGGGTTTTACTAACAACATTCTTCGCTGGCTCGAGTCATACCTTATCTGTAGGAAACAAAGTGTTCGTTTTAATAATACAACATCCAAGGGCATCATCGTCAATTCTGGAGTACCGCAAGGAAGCCACCTTGGTCCAATCTTATTCTCACTTTTTATAAATGATTTGCCGTGTGCAATACACAATTGTAATGTATTAATGTATGCCGATGATGTAAAAATCTTCTTAAGCTACAACAAACCTTCGGAAATGCTCAATCTTCAACTTGACTTGGATAACTTTTATAACTGATGTAATATTAACCTCATGGAACTTAATTCAACAAAATGCAAGCACATGCGTTTTTCCAGAAAATGGAATTCTCTTGGTTTCTATACTTTTGGTGACAGCCAACTTGAATTAGTCAAAGAGATTTTAGATTTTGGTGTTTTACTTGATTCAAAATTAGATTTTATAAAACACATTACGTCAATGATAAACAAAGCTCGTGGAGTACTTGCTTTTATAAAGCGTTGGGCAAAGGAGTTCACTGATTCTATAATTACAAAGCAGTTATACACATCTTTGGTAAGACCAATCATCGAATATGGTTCTATTATCTGGGATCCTGATTATGATATTCACATAAATCGAATAGAATCTGTCCAAAAACAATTTTTATTGTTCTGCTTAGGGAACTCAACTTGGAACCCTTCTGAAGCTCTTCCATCCTATTCAGTTAGACTTGAACGAATTAAATTGCCTACACTAGAAAGCCGGAGAAAAATGCTTAACATTACGTTTTTAGTTAATTTGCTTAATGGTAATGTTTGTTCTCAATTCCTGCTTAATAATGTTAAATTTAACGTTCCGCAACGATCAACTCGCAATTTTACACCATTGTATCTTCAGGTCTTTCAAACAAATTACGCAAATTCTGATCCTTTTCGTAGAATATGCAGAGATTTTAATGAGATGTATAATTTTATTGACTTTTCTTTGAGTGTTAGTGTCATTAAACGTAGTATTATCTTGTTTTTAAATACATAGCCTTATAATATTGTTTGTAATTAAATTAAATAATATTGTTTGTAATTAATTTAAATAATATAGTCTGTAAGGATTTAAAATCCATAGACTTAACTAAATAAATAAATAGAAATAGCTAATATTAAGTATAATGATTCAATGATAATATAATAACTTTTATAATAACAATAATTTTTATTAACATTTCATTTATAATTACGTGGTTGCTTAGTGGCGGCAATCGCTGTGGCTGTTGTGTGTTCAGCTACTATTGATGACGTTGCTGCTGATGACGTTGTTGTTGATGACGATGTTCTTATTGTTGTGTTAGATGTAGTTTTCAATATTAATGCGTTGTACGTTTTGTTAAATTTAGTTAACTGTCGTACTTCTTTCTTAAAAAAATTTTCGTTTTTTTCTTTTTTGTCTTTCTTTTCAGTTTCGTTTTGAACAGTTCTTTTTTTTCACAATCACTAGTATTGGATAACGGGTTTCTCTCACGTTTACAGTAAAATTTAAAATACGGTTTAAATTCTTTATTTCAACAGTTTATATTGTTTAGATTTGATTTGTAATTAATAAGGCAGTTTACGACACAGTTTGATGTATGTTCCTTTTTTTTATATATATAATATAGTAAAGTTGGTCTTTCCATCGTTGCTTGGAAGTTGATTTTTGGTAGACGTAAAGTTGTTTGGTGTTAATTAACGCTTCACTGATTACCGGACGGCTTTTTTTTTCTTTTTATACACAAAATTTAATTATATTTTAAATTAACATAAAAGCTGCTAACAAGAGATTTGTTATAATTTTATTTATTTATAACGCAAATTACTCTAAACGTTGGTACTAGTTTTTTTTATGTTGTTGTAATTATATGCTGCATTTGCGGCTTGTTCTTTTATATTTGTGTTAATTTTCTTATAATGATTTTGTTAAATATTTTCAAATACAAAAAAAACATGATACAACTCCTCATGTGTAGGATGTTGTTTTTTTTTCTTTTTATTAATGTAAAAACACTATGTACATTATTTCACCAATTTCACTAGTTATTATTCAAAAGGCTGCTTTAGTGACCGATCCTCTTGCTAGTTAAAAGTCACCTCTTCTTCTTTTGGAAAAGAAAAAACTTATAAGTCTTTTCTACAACTAGTAAGACATCAACTTTCAGAACGGTAATTCTTGTCTTCCTTTCCCTATCTCTCCTTCCCAATCAGAGATGGTAAAATGAGTTTTTAGTTTTTGTACCAATCAAACAAAAAAAATGTACTTTTTCGACTCTCACGGTACCAAAATATTTTATAAATACAGTATTTGCAGGAAATTTGTTAGGAAAGTCAAATTTATATGAGAATATTGGTACACTCTCAATACGGTTAAAAATTTTCTTTTCGTTTTAAAGGGTTCTTCAACAGGGACGCTACAAAAGTAGAAAGACAGGGACAGCAAACGACGCCATATTTCTTGCCGCTCTTTTGACATTTCTCTTCAGTAAGGTTTGCCATTTCATGATGGAAAGATATACGAGCCAACAACGAGTCGAAATTATTAAAATTTACTACCGACATTCGGAGTCAGTGGCCTCAACGTTAAAAGCGCTACGTCCAATTTATGGTCGTCATAATGAATGGCTTCGTCAATAAACAAAATATGCGTTATTGGTCAGACAGCAATCCACACGTACTCTATGAGTCATCATTGCATCCCGAAAAAATTACGGTTTGGTGCGGTTTATGGGCCGGCGGCGTCATTGGGCCGTACTTCTTCCGTGATGATCAAGACCGGCACCTTACTGTGAATGCGAATCGCTACCGTTCAATGATAACCGAATATTTTTAGCCCCAATTGGATGATATGGACTTGGAGGACATGTGGTTCCAACAGGACGGCGCCACAAGCCACACAGCGAATGTCACAATCAATTTATTGCAAATCAAGTTTGGAGAACGTGTTATCTCACGAAATGGTCCAGTCGATTGGCCGCCTCAGTCGTGCGATTTGATGCCGTTGAACTATTTCCTGTGGGGCTACGTCAAATCTATGGTCTATGCCAACAAGCCAGCGACGATTGATGAACCTCGTACGAATATCGGCCGATTTATGCTTGAAAATCGTCGAAAATTGGGTTCAGCGTCTGGATTTCTGCAATCGTGCCCGTGGTGGCCATGCAAAAGAGATCGATTTCCATACATAATGGCATCGAACGTACTTTCACAGGAATAAAGAATTTCATTGATATCCAAAACCGTTTTTGTTTTATTTAAAAAAACTTTTGTAGCGCTCTCATTGAAGAACCTTTTAATTAATCCCTAACAAGTCAAGTATGATGCAAGAGAGTACATATCTTAATAGAGAAACTACAGTGTTCACGGTTTTTTGTTGTTGTGTGAATGGCTCGGGAAAGCAAATAAAAACATTTTTTACATAGAAAAACTTTCATTGCAACATGTTAATTATAAATTTATGCTATCAGCACAAACATTTATTTTACTTTTATTGTGCTATTTTCTAATAAAATATAATATTTTTTTTTTCTTTTAATGACTAGTACGATAAAATACTGAATATTAAAAAATGTGTCGAAATATTATTAAAAAAAATGAAATCAAATAAAATAAAATTTTATATTTTACCAACATCTTTTCATTTTCTTTGCCCCACTTCACGAACAACTAAAACTTTTCTATGATTTTCAGACAAATTGAAAACTTAATCTAATATCGTGCCTCAATAGCAGAATCCACCAAAAGAAAGAGTAACTTATGAAGCCTATATAAAAGAATTTCGCTCAGTATTCCATCGTTTCAAAACTACTATTAATAGAGTAAATGGCAGAAATTAAGAGTAAGAAAAAACAGCGAAGTTGGGCAATCAAAGAAAACGACCAAAACGAAGAAATCAAATAAATGCTTAGTATTAATTTTAATATGTAATTTTCAAAATAATTTGAAAAATTTTTATTTTCTATTTTATTTTTTAATATAATTTTAGTAAAAACTAATTAAATTAATTTAAAACATAAAGCTAATCTCAAAAAATACATCTACAAATTTTATTTTACAGAAAAAATTCAAAAAATTGTATTTTTTCTATTCAGGAGTAGAATCTTGGGTGCTCGCTGACGATGTAATACAGAACATTGTCGTTCACACTCTGGTCGACGACAATGTAGGGTATATTGTCGTCAACGATAATACAACAAAAAAATCGCCTATATATTAATCGAAGACAGCGGGATGCATATTGTCGCCATGTGATCGTCAACGACATTGTGGGCGATAATGTCGCCCAGATCGTCGTGTACGACTTCGCGGACATTTGTAAAAAGTCGTCGACGATTTACATGGACGATCGCCAAAGTGTCGTTTACGATTTACTATTGTCGTGCACGCGTCTTCAAGGACGACTTGCTGACATGGCCAACAGGGATATTAATCATATTATTTTATATGCAGAACATTAATTTATTTAATAAATTTTATATATTAAAATTAGTACGTTTGTTTGTTCATGATGAAAATGAAATTAAAATCTATATCTATATAGTATAATAAATTTCTTTTTATTTATACATGTTTATTTATCATGTTGTTTATTTATTTATTAATTGTTTGTATATCTGAAAATAAAATTCCTAAGTAGATATAATAAAAAACAAAAAACATTTATTTTTTATTTTTATCGGGACATACATTAATTGCATTAAAGGAATTTAATATGCTAAAATCCTAAACGTATTTTACAAATTGTGAAAAATAATCTGTTGGAACTCGTCAGGGGACGATGTTTTTAGAACTTCTGGAATATTTGTTAAGTTAAATTACAAACTCAATGAGAATTTCTTGTTCTCGTCTAGGAGCGTTATTAAACATTCAAAATATCAAAGAAAAAACAACAACAAAGAATTTACCACAATTTGCTTTGTCACCTTCCAATATACTACTCTGTTGTTTTGACAGCTCTAGCAATGTAGTGACATCCATTCATGTATAAACGCCAATTTTTTTTATTATTTGTTTTATTTAAATTAATATTTATTTTTAACAGTGTTTTTATATTATATTATTTCACATTCAGTTAACCCATTTCCTTCGTTTTTATAATCATTTTTAATTAAAAAATATAGATAACTTTTTGTTAGTTGAGTAACGAATTCAGTAAAGAATTTTATTTATATTATGTGATAAATTCTATTAGTTAATTAGTTGATTAGAAAAATTTTAATTATTGTAAAACAAATAGATTAATCTACATGTTTCATGCATAGTTTAAAAAAACTGCTAACAGCATCCAAAAATATCCAATATATAAAATATTACTATTTTATGATATCTTCGTGAAAGATATCATAAAATAGTAAACACGTTCTGATATTTAACAACATGCTAGCTAAAAGCAGCAGAAATAAATATCTAGCATATGTAAATTTTTTGATTTATAGCGGCTATCGAAAAATATCCAACGCTTGGATATTACTAGGGTATTCAGTCGATTAATCGTTATTCGATTAATCGAACAATTTTGCTCAAAAATTGTTCGAATAATTTAAAATGGCCATATTTCGAATAACGATTAATCGATTAATCGAAATTGGTAAAGAATTAATAAAATGTTTCAAAAATATATATTTTTTATTAAAGTCAATATGGGATTTTATTAAAACTTATTTAACAAATTGTAAAAAACATCTTAAATATCAAAGAAAACAGAAAAACATCAACAGTAGTAAGCACTCTGCAATCATAATATCCTTTAGCAAAGGATATTATCCCAAGCCATAGGATTCGAATTAACAAATGGCAAATTAAAAGACAAATAAACATATCCAGGTGTTTTTTATTTGAAAAGTAAGACAAAGATATTTACAAATAAGTTGTTAACAAGCTTATAGTCAAAATTAGTATTTATGAGTTCTAAATACTGTTTAATGAGAATAAACAACCTTTTATATATGTATATGAGCTTTTCAGAGCCCAATTCAGCTAACTCTGCTAGAATCAAATTTGTCAAAATTAATCACAAGGTTTTTTTTTTATTTCCTGCGAAATAGTTGCTAAAATCAAATGAAGGGATGGAGGGACGTAAACGTGGAGGGAAAATCAATTCTCAACAGAATGTCTCTACAGTTATGTGTTTTATGAGTTGAATGCATACGAAATAGATACAAATTAATCTACGAGTTGTTCTATTCTTATTCTCATTGAAGATATTATAGAGCGCTATGTATAATATATGAACGTCTGGCTAATTTTTATAAAATGCTAAATTTAAAGAAAGGTCTGCGGTGTGGTTCTCCCTGATTTGGATAAAATTTTAATATATTACAGAGAGGACAGAAGTAATAAAAATTTTTATAAAATATGATCTCAATTATAGCATTTTTTATTTTTATGAATTTTAGAAGAGTTTCTGGAACTCTTTTTGTTTTTTTTTTAAATAAAATTATTTAAAATACAACAAATGTATGTATATTATTTTACATAAAATTTTTTCGATTAATCGATTAATTTTAAAATTTTATTCGATTAATCGGTTAAGAAAAAAACCCGAATAATTATTTGAACGATTAATCGATTAAATTAAAATGTCGATTAATTGAATACCCTAGATATTACACAATATGCTAGATAAAAATAGCTGTCTGTATACGATATATACGAAAATTATATTTCTGTTGTGTTGTATACACCCAGAAAACAATCTCAGTTGTGGTCACCGAATTTGTTGCCAATCGAATTGTGGCTGTTACGACAACTATCCTCATATTTAATGCTTTATCGATTGGCGTGACTGAAATATTCAGTAACCAAAATTTTAGTTTTCACTTGTGAAGGAAAAACTTGATATTTCTACAAATGCATATAATTATATTATTTTGTTTATATTTTAATTTAAAAATTTGCATAATCTTCATTATTTTTAATTTTATTATAATTTTGTTCTACCTTCTTTTATCTAAAATATTATATTTGTTATTAACAACTTTTGAAGAAGGAACCTATTACACTGCTAATACTTATTGCGTTGCTGTTAGGGGTGGTTGTTTTGAAGGAAGATATTTTTGTTTTTATGGGAGATAATGGAGGTCCAGTTGGAAGCTCCAAAGACATGACAATGAATATGGTAAAGATATTTGCCAAACAGAGACATGGTGTTACAATCGCTCACATAAACGCTCAAAGTTTAAACAACAAGATCGATGAGTTCAGACTGGTTTTCGAAAACTCAAATGTTGATATCGTTTGTGTTTTCGGATAAAACGCCGGACAGTCTTATTTGTCTAAATGGCTACAAAGTTTTTAGAACTGACAGAGATGGTGATGCGGGTGGCGTTGCCATTTTCGTAAAAGATAATATATCTTGTAAATTTTGCTTTAAGTCGCGTAGAGAGGAAAAGGTTGAGTTTATTTTTGTTGAACTTGTATCTTTTGGTAGAAAAATACTTATTGGCTGCGTCTACAGGCCACACAAGAGAATATCTTTTTTTGATTTTGTGTTAAAATTGGAAAACTTAACCGTTGCCTATGACGATATTGTAATATCTGGTGACTTCAATCCCAATATACTAACGGAATCAAACTTTACTGATGAAATGTCATCACTTGGACTCATGCCCGTTAATGTAACTGTTCCAACACACTATACAACCTCAAATAATTCACTGATAGACCTTTTTTTTGCCAAAATATCAAATGTACTATTCGACGACCAGGTTTCGGCTTCATGTTTCTCAAAACATGATTTGATATTTCTAACGTATAATTTTGAAATTCAACCGGCAGATCAGATTTGTTACTACCGGGACTTCAAGTGTATAAATTATAATTTGTTATATGAAGAATTTTTAAGAATTGACTGGGAAAGTATGTATTTTATGTCTTCCGTGGATGAGCAATTATCGTTTTTTGAAAATAATATTCAGCGACTATCTAATGATGCTGTTCCACTAAAATCTAGGAACATTTTGGGAAAATCAAAACCATAGTTTACATTAGCTTAATTCACTGAACGTAATTTTATTTTTTTTTAATTCACTGAACGAAAATGAAATTGAACGAATTCAGTAGTGAATTAATTCAGTAAGGAATTAATTCACTTTTTTTCCGTTCGATTTATAAAATTGAACGTGTTCACCAGTGAATTAATTCATTTGATTTAATAAAAAGAACTATTGCAATTGAATTAATTCGTAACAAAATAAATCGAACGAAAGCAAATATGAATTAATTCCATTCAATATATGGTACTTAGTGAATTAATTCATCGAATTTTTAATTCAGAATTGAAAAATTGAATTAAGGAATTAATTCTTCAAAGCTCTGATAAAATAAGATATTAAATAAAAAAATTGTTTGTGATTTTTTATTAACATAAAATTTTTTTTTATTTATTTTTTTATTATTATTTTTATGATTCACAAATTTTCTCAAAAATACGATTTATTTTTACTTTTGACGTAAACAAAATCACTGTTGCCAATTTAGCTATTTTCTCGTCAAATCTAGCGATATTTTACCGAGCGATTTTTAATTTAGCGACATTTTTAGGAAAAAAGTTAGCAGCAGTGAACAAAATAGCTCATAAAGCAAATATGCAATTGATCTTAAAAAAGACGCTCACGATATGTTACAATTTGCATAGCAAATTAGCAAATTGCAAATATGCACATGTACCATCGTGAATACCCTTATTAATAAATATTGGTTGATTTTACCTATTGTTGAGAATTATGACATACATATAGTACTATTGCAAAATTATAAATTTTAAAAGCAGTTTAACTGTTATAATGCAGAAACATATGTAATTGGAAATGAATTTTTAAATAACCAATTAAATTTTAATAGTTAAAACCGAATGCTAACTAATTAATTTTCTGTGTGTACTTTTAGCAGCTTTCTTGCTTGTGTGTACAACAAACGATATTTATTTTATATAAATATCTAAAAATATCTTGTAGATTTTGCTGCTATTAGCAGCGAAAATATTCTTGCATTGCTACACTCACATAAGAATTCGGTTAGGACAACCCAATTTTTTTCCAACCGAATTTGTGAGGTTGCCACAACCGAATCGTTAAGGTAATTTGGTTGCACCAACCGAATTTTTTATTTCAATTCGGTTGCCACAACCGAATTTTTTGAAGAACGGGGTTGTCCCAACCGAATATTTATTCTATTTTACCAGTAGTTTTAAAAATACTTTTTGCAATAAATAGCAGTAATTACTAAAAGAGGTAACATTTCTTTCAGAGAAAAGAAGTACATTTCAAAAAAAGGAGGAACAATAAGACAAAATAAATTTCTTCGAATAAGTTCTAAAAATACTACTTTGGAGAGAGAATTCTTCTTTTTGGAACTAGATTTTTTATTATTTTAACGACAGAGAATTCCTTTTACGACTTTTTTGTAGGAAATGCAATTCTTTCTGAACTCTTCGAGCAAAAAATAGACACGATTTTAGAAGTAATGTAGAACAAGAAGTGCATTTTGCTTCCAAAAATATAATAAATGAAGGCAGTGTTTGCTTTCGTTGTAATTTATTTCTTCTAAGTGGGCTTCGCGAACAATATCATGTCATATACCCGCAATAAACGAAGTGCATAGGCGTAGATAGGCCGGCCTGGGGGGGGGGGGGGGGGGGCTAAGCACCCCCCAGAAATAGTTTAGCCCCCCCAGATTTTTTTAACATTTCTTACTCAACTTTCTTATGAAAGTAAATTGTCAGTAATGACCAGGGCAAGAAATGTTGTAAAAATCGTGTTTTATATACATAAAGTATATATTAAAAATCGGTATTAGTATTATAGTATTATTATCTTAAAAGTAGTTTAATTATCATCGTCAAAAGGTTAGTAACTATATTTATCGAACACTTTCGTTTCCGTGAATTAAAAGATCCAAAAAATGTTTATAAATTTAAGGAAAAAAATTACTTTAATGGTAAATTTTCAAAAAAAAAGCTAAGATTTCGATAAAATCAAAAGTACGATTTGTAACATCTATTTTTAGCAAAATATGCAAAAATATGCATTTATTGGCATAATATGCAATAAAACATGCTAAGATACAATATATATTAAAATATGCACTATTAGCAAAATAGCTACATACATATTACCAATTCGATGCCATTTTATTGCAAATATATATTTGCATAAAGTCTAATAATAACTTAACTAAAAACTAATTTTTAAATTTCCTTTTTTGAGAATTTTTCCCTTAATATACTTTATTTTGTAAAATAAATTTAAAATCTCCCAATCTGAAATAAATATTCAACAATTTTTCAGCAAAAATTTCCGCTAATTTCAGCAAAATAGAATATTATATGCATTTAACTAAATTTAACTTAAATATAACAAAAAATTTATAGAGGTAGTAGTTGTTTCTTTCTGTGTTTTTTCTACTAATATTCAGATAATTTTTCCTGATATGAGAAGGGTAAGTTGTCATTTAAAACGAACCAAAATATCACCCAAATATAGCTGAAATTTTTTTAGATTTAAGAGTTTTATTTTTTCTGTTTTTATCTAACTAAAATATACTTAACAGATTCTGCTACAGTCGGCAGGATTTTCAGCAGGGCCATTTTCAACAAATTTTTAGCAGCTTTTTCTGCTAGTTGTACAGATTTATTTCTATCAGTATATTTTTATTGCTGGTGTAAGTCATAAAACAAAGTGCAATTCAAACAAAATGTAAGCCTTAACTTTGATTTCACTTCAATTTTTGTAGTGATTATTGGGTAAAGCGTAACATGTCCGAATAGCTATCTGGCGATCGTACAGATGATCGTGAACGAAACAGAGGAACCAAAAATTTAAAAGGCCCATATAAAACTTTAGATACTTTTTTTGATAAATTAAAAAAAAAACAAAATTTTTATAAGACGGGGCTAGAAAAATGGTCTAGCTACGCCGGTGACGAAGTGGCACTTTTTACTGCATTTTTGGAAGCAGCTTCTTTTATTGCGGGCTATTCAATAGTTTTTGTGCGCAATGCCCCATTTAGAAGCAATAAATTACAAGAAATACAACAACATCACAATCTCTGCTATCTTTTATTGCATATTTATAAGGTAGAGACGAGAGAAGTGCTAATTAAGTAGTTGTATTACTGCAGTGCTTCTAAAATCATATATATTTTTTGCTGGGCTGCATTACTTAGAAAGAATACTTTCTTTAATATTATTTTTCAAAAACAATACTATTTTGCTATAGAAAAAAATTTGCTTATTTTAGTACTCTTTTTAACTGAAAGTATTCTTTTAGTACTTTTAGTTTTTATTAAGTAGTATTTTAGTGATTATTTTTTTCTAAGAACGTTTTCTTTAAAGGACGTTTTCTTCAAAGAACGCCTTCTTTAAAAGAGTACTAACAAGGCACCTTTACATTGAAAGAATGAAAGAATTGCCTCCACACAGTACTTAAACAGATTGTCCTTCCATTAATATTTTTATTTTACTTTTTTGAAGAAAAGTTTTGTTTCTCAGTACTGTTTACAAAATGGAAAAATCTTATGTTATTTGTTAAAGTACTTTTTATTTACCATGTCTTGCAAATAGTACTAAGAGAATTACTCTTCCTTGAAGGGAGAAGTTCTAAAAGAATTACCCATTCTTTAAACGAAGTACACTCTCAGAACAATTCCGTTGTGGCAACGGAATTTTTGCCAACCGAATTGATTCGGTTGCTGCAATCTCGTAATTCAGTTGCAGCAACCGAATTCAGTTGTGGCAACCGAATTACGAGGTTGCAGCAACCGACCCAATTCGGTTTGAAAAAATTCGGTTGTCACAATGGAATTGTTTTGGGAGTATACCTTTTTTAAAAGAATAGGAACTTCTTTTATTCTGAAAGTATACTTAAACAAATTTCAAAATCTTCGAATGAAGGTATTAAAAGATTTTAGAACTCTTTTGAAGACTATTGTAAAAACTTTTTTTAATACTCCATCGAAGAATATAGAAAAGGTTGTTTTGGTATGCCCTGTACCTGCGTAAACTTTTGTTGGAATACTTAAGGTCTAGTCTGATACAAATGCATCCGAGGTTGGTGTAATATCGACTCCACAGGCCAATGGAGGCCATTATTTTCATATATGTCAACCATTTTTTGTGTTAATTATATGCATTCTATAATTTTAAAACAGAATTTTAACAGTAAAGGATTAATCCCTTATTTTAGTATTTTACCTTTTTATCCACGAGTATTCTTTACTAGG
Organism: Leucophora obtusa; assembly: GCA_949987735.1. NCBI lineage: Eukaryota > Metazoa > Arthropoda > Insecta > Diptera > Anthomyiidae > Leucophora > Leucophora obtusa. The sequence continues at coordinate 248,415,221 of OX465295.1, forward strand.
CCATCCTTATTTAAGCACATCCAATTTTAAGTAAAACTGTCACTGATGGTTAATTTTGATGATACCGTGCTTTCATTTTGTAATCCATCGTATGTTGTTACTGTAAAAGGAAACAATTAGTTTAATATCAGGTCTATGAAATTTTTTCTATTTAATACAAACCTTTTCAGCTAATTTTTGCAAAACTTTGATGAAGCAATAGTTTGTTGATGTTTGATTATAATAAAATTTATTTTTTATTTTTGAAGTTTGGAACATTCAAATTTAATTCCAAAGTCATAACCGAATTGCTTTTTGAATTCGGTTGCTGCAACCGAATTAATAGAGAATTCGGTTGCTGCAGCCGGATAAATTACTAATTCGGTTGCTTCAACTGTAGAATTCGGTTGTGACGACAAAACGCAATACATTTATAACAATTCTGTTGCCACAACCGAATTTGAACTTAGTTCGGTTTCTGCAACCGTAGAAATCGGTTGTGATAACCAAATTCGGTTGCCCCAACAGTGAAAATATTCTTGCATTGCTAGAGATATCTATCTTGTGAGTATGGATTTTTGGTGGTTCGATATTTAATTTATACAAATATCTAAAAATATCTTGTTGATTTTGCTGCTATTACCTACGAAAATATTCTTGCATATCTAGCTGGTGAGTATTATTTTTCGATGGTTGGTAATGCTGATATTGAAATGGATTTTAAATGAACATGTGAGTATATTGAAAAGGTATAGTATACTTAATATGTGTAAAAATAATGGAAACGGGAAATAATTATGATAATAATAGTAATATAAACAATTTGTTGATAAATTAATTCATATATAACAGGTGTGGGCACATTAATGACTTGAAGTGCCAAATTTGAGATTTCGCAAACTTACGGAGGGCCGTACCATATTACACTACTCAACAAAAATTACTTTTTTGCACAGCCTTCTTGGTTTCTTAAGTCCGAATCTAAAGTCAAAAATATACCATTGAAAAGCCTTCGAGTTGTGGGTCTTTCTTTTTATATCCCCTCAGCAATGGAAAATATTTTATGGGTAAATTTTGTGAAGAAGTAAATTAAAATCTTATATTTTTTTGCATATGAATGCCACATAGAATAGCATTTCCTTTGAGAATCATAATGTCCGTCAAATGTTCTGGATAAAACATATAAATATAAAACTGCGAATACTCAATAGATTGATTGGTTGATGCAAATATGTACATTAAAAAAAATAGGCACATAATAAACGTTTTTAAAGTATTATGCCCTCCTGAATAGAATCTAAAGTCCAAATATTTATTCGAATTAATCTTCCAAAATACAGTTTTCGTTATTTCAAAAAATTAAGTTAAAATTTTTACCAATTTTTCAAATATTTTAGGTGTACTTAATGATTTTTGATCCATAGTTTTATTTCTTGCAATGTGTAACATGAAAAACCTGACGTACTGGCTTTTGATACAAAAAGCGAATAAATATAATTTTTAGAGAAAAATCTTAGTGTAAATGAAATTAAATGAATCTGTTAGTTAAAATAGTTTGAAAAATATTATAAGACTGGACCGTAGTAAGGAAATTTGCTCCAAATAACAATAATATTTAAGTTTGTTATTTTATGTAAATTATTATATTACGACAACATTTACAACATCTTTTTGAAACAAGGTAATTTTGTCCCAAGTTATTTTTTATTTATTTATGGTATGCCCGAATTTTTAATATGATCGAAGACTTCTTAAGTTTCTGGTTTTTTTATTGTACTAAATTAATTTTTTAATCAATCTAGACTGAATTACCTTTCCAACAAGGCATAAAATACAAGATCGGTTGGAAAATCTTTAATACTTGTGGGGTTAAATATTTTTTTTAAAAAAACTTGCAATGTTATGCTCTAGTTTCATTTCTAAGATTAAGAAATATTCAGGTATAAATTTTTGTCTCTCTTCCAGGCACATAGCTAGGAATTTATTTCGGGGGGCTTTTCAAACATTTTTTGTTTAACTTATAAAACTTAAAAAAACCCGATATTTTAAGTTAAGTGTGCTCCTTTACTTTTTGTGTAAAGTTCAATAAAAGAATAGTAATCACAAAATCCTCTATCTAAAAGACAAAATTACTCAAAAGTACGGGAACGCACAAAATCACTTTTCTAACCCAAAACTATTTAAAAGAAAAAATTAAAATGCGTATAGTTTTAATCACAAAAATCGCACAGAAACACATATTTTTCCATTTTGACTTCGTTCAGTTAATTTTTATATACAGAGGTTTTATTTTGTGTATTTTTTTGCTTAATTAAAATTTTGAATTTTCACAATGGTGTTATTTGTTTATCATTGTACCAGCAGTCTCTTTTAAAATTTATTTTAATAGTAAAAAGAGAAGTTAATAGTAGACAGAGGCAGAAAATTTTATAAAAATATCTGTAAGAACCCAAAAATATCTGTAAGGGCCTAAAGGTTTTTAAAACTTGTTTAATATTACAACTAAGAGTGGCTATTAACCAGAGTTTCGAACGACTGCTAATAGCAGTCGTAATTTAGTTAAATTTTCATATTTTGTAAGCAACGTTCTTAAAAAAAAGCACCCGCTTTCATTTTATATTATGAACTTGCTTATTTCATTCTAACTGTGTAAATAAATTTCAAATACACACACAGTCATCATTTACATTTTTTAAGTTTTCAAACTAAGCGCAGCGTAACTGTGTTAGTTCAGCAACAAAACAAAGTCTGTTTCTTCTGCTTGCTCCGTTTTGAGTTACAGGTTAATGTGTTCTTACTTGACTGAGTAACGAAAAAAACTGCATAGTAGACTGGGGATAGCAGACTGGGAACAGCAAACTATGTAGTTGGAACTTAAAAGAGTTTTGTATATGCAAACAAAAAAAAAATACAATTAAACTTATCATATTTCCTATTTTATTTATTATTTTGTTTTTGTTAATTAATTTATATATTAATTAATTTCACACTTTATCGTAAATATGTATATATAATACTTTAAGCCCAAATTAGTTTGGAAGTATCGTAAAAAAAGTAACGTATCATTCACATAATGAATAAAAAGAGTATGAAAAATAAAAATATTGTATTTTTTATCATTTTCTTGTGCATAGAATTAAATGTCAAGTAATAAAATAGAAAATTTCTATTTTCAACAGAACTTTTTTACGATTTTACTTGACAACAGTTTCAATGCATAGAAAAAAGATACAAATATATTTCTATATTATTTTAACACACTGAATTGATTACAGATACGTTTTTTTACTTTACGATTAGACTAATGAAGCCTTTATTCTGATCAATTGTGGTACATAGTACATATAATTTGATTTTTTTTTTAATTGTCATTAATATGACACTAACTTACAACAATTGATTATTTGGACAAATTACTACACCCAAAAAATACATGGTAGTTGATCATTATTTTTTCAATTGTGTCATGTTGGCTGAACAGAAAAATTTGTTATTTTAACAAAGTTTATTCATGTTTTTTAGCTTAAAATAAAATCTGTTAATTTTAAAACATTTTTTGTTAAATTTAAAAAATCTAAATTTAAGTAAACTTTATTTATTTATTACTATTCTTTTGTTTTTGTTCAGGCTTCGTAATGCACGCACATGTGCGCACATGCACATGTGCAAAAATTGATGTGCAGACAAAAGATGCACATGTGCATGTGCAAATTTTTGTTTATACTTCGCACATGCACATGTGCATGTGCGAATTTGACTTCATATTTCGCACATGCACATGTGCATGTGCGAAAATATTTTGCACTTCGCACATCAAGATGTGCAAGTGCAGATACTATTCGCACATGCACATCAAAATGTGCATGTGCGAATACTATTCGCACATGCACATCTCCATGTGCGATGTGCGAATACAAATTCGCACATGCACATGTGCGAGTGCAAGTGCAAGTGCATATGCACGTGCATTAAAAAAACAGCTAACATTAGAAAAAATCGCTAATATTGTCGAAAATCGCAAATATATAAAAAAAATCGATAATAATTAAAAAAAAAACGCAAAAATGGATACAAAATCGCCAAAATTGAAAAAAAAATCGCCGAAATTAAAAAAGAACTGTCCAAATTTTCAAAAAATCGCCAAAAATTAAAAAAAAAATTGACAAATATGAAAAAATCGCCGAATTTAAAAAAATCTTTAAAATTTAAAAAAATTGCATAATTTAAAAAAAAAAATTTCAAATTTTAAAAAAATCGCCGAAATTTAAAAGAATCGCCGATATTGGAAAAAATCGTCAAAACTTGAAAAATCGTCAAAAATTTTAAAAAAATCTGCAAAATTTAAAAAAATTGCCAAAATTGAAAAAATCGCTAAAATTTTAAAAAATCGTCACAATTTGAAAAAAAATTCCAAAATTTGAAAAAACACTAAATTCGAAAAAAAGTAAAAATTTGACAAAATCTTCAAAAATTAAAAAAAATCGCCAAAATTTTAAAAAATTTCCAAAATTGGAAAAATCCCAAAAAGTGGAAAAAATCGTCAAAATTTGAAAAATCGTCAAAAATTTGAAAAAATCGTCAAAAAAAATTTAATTTAAAAAAATTGCCGAAATTGAAAAAATCGTTAAAAATTCGAAAAAATCGCCAAAATGGAAAAAAATTTGAAAAAAACACTAAAATTGAAAAAAAGTCAAAATTTGGCAAAATCTTCAAAAATTAAAAAAAATCGCCAAAATTGAAAAAAATCGTCAAAATTTGAAAAATTTTCCAAAATTGGAAAAAAGCCCAAAAATTGGAAAAAATCGTCAAAATTTGAAAAATCGTCAAAAATTTTAAAAAATCGTCAAAAATTTCTAAAATTGGAAAAATTCCCAAAATTTAAAAAAATCGCCAAAAATTCAGAAAAATCGCCAAAATTGAAAAATCTCCAAAAATTGAAAATAGTCATGTGTTGAAAAAATCGGCATAATTTGAAAAATTCGCGAATATTTGAAAAAACTGCAAAAATTAAAAAAAGTAAAATTTAAAAAAAAATCGTCAAAATTAAAAAAAAAAAATTGAAAATGGCAGAACTGTCAGAAATTCGAAATCATGAAAATCGTCAGAATTAGAAACGATGAAAAATTATAGGTGAAAATTTGAAAAAAATCTTCAAAAATTAAAAAAAATTGCAAAATTCATTTTCGCATTTATTTTTTCACAGATGACTCGCAATGACTTCCAAAACCGTAGTCCGTTTTCATCTAACTCATTTAGTTTTCGAGATACGGGAGATATTCCAAATAAAAGCCCTTTTCTCTCTACGACGCTTAGTTTTCGAGAAAAACGCGATTTTAAAATCTAGCAATACAAGCCACCAATACCCGCTATCGGGGTATTGGTGGCGAGTTTTGAACTTTGGTGCACTCAGTTTTCCTCTAGCTTTTCTAGTTTTCGAGATATGGACGATTTAAATTTTATATAAGCGATTTTCGCACTTATTTTCCCACATATGACTCACTATGACTTCCGTGTTCCAAAACCGTTGTCCGTTTTCATCTAACTCATTTAGTTTTCGAGATACGGGAGATATTCCAAATAAAAGCCCTTTTCTCTCTACGACGCTTAGTTTTCGAGAAAAACGCGATTTTAAAATCTAGCAATGGAAGTCAAAATCTAGTTCCGCTATCGGGGTATTGGTGGCGAGTTTTGAACTTTGGTGCACTCAGTTTTCCTCTAGCTCTTCTAGTTTTAGAGATATGGACGATTTAAATTTTATATAAGCGATTTTCGCACTTATTTTTCCACATATGACTCACTATGACTTCCGTGTTCAAAAACCGTTGTCCGTTTTCATCTAACTCATTTAGTTTTCGAGATACGGGAGATATTCCAAATAAAAGCCCTTTTCTCTCTACGACGCTTAGTTTTCGAGAAAAACGCGATTTTAAAATCTAGCACTGCAAGTCAAAATCTAGTTCCGCTATCGGGGTATTGGTGGCGAGTGTTCAACTTTGGTGCACTCAGTTTTCCTCTAGCTCTTCTAGTTTTAGAGATATGGACGATTTAAATTTTATATAAGCGATTTTCGCACTTATTTTTCCACATATGACTCACTATGACTTCCGTGTTCCAAAACCGTTGTCCGTTTTCATCTAACTCATTTAGTTTTCGAGATACGGGAGATATTCCAAATAAAAGCCCTTTTCTCTCTACGACGCTTAGTTTTCGAGAAAAACGCGATTTTAAAATCTAGCACTGCAAGTCAAAATCTAGTTCCGCTATCGGGGTATTGGTGGCGAGTGTTGAACTTTGGTGCACTCAGTTTTCCTCTAGCTTTTCTAGTTTTCGAGATATGGACGATTTAAATTTTATATAAGCGATTTTCGCACTTATTTTCCCACATATGACTCACTATGACTTCCGTGTTCCAAAACCGTTGTCCGTTTTCATCTAACTCATTTAGTTTTCGAGATACGGGAGATATTCCAAATAAAAGCCCTTTTCTCTCTACGACGCTTAGTTTTCGAGAAAAACGCGATTTTAAAATCTAGCAATGGAAGTCAAAATCTAGTTCCGCTATCGGGGTATTGGTGGCGAGTTTTGAACTTTGGTGCACTCAGTTTTCCTCTAGCTCTTCTAGTTTTAGAGATATGGACGATTTAAATTTTATATAAGCGATTTTCGCACTTATTTTTCCACATATGACTCACTATGACTTCCGTGTTCCAAAACCGTTGTCCGTTTTCATCTAACTCATTTAGTTTTCGAGATACGGGAGATATTCCAAATAAAAGCCCTTTTCTCTCTACGACGCTTAGTTTTCGAGAAAAACGCGATTTTAAAATCTAGCACTGCAAGTCAAAATCTAGTTCCGCTATCGGGGTATTGGTGGCGAGTGTTGAACTTTGGTGCACTCAGTTTTCCTCTAGCTCTTCTAGTTTTAGAGATATGGACGATTTAAATTTTATATAAGCGATTTTCGCACTTATTTTTCCACATATGACTCACTATGACTTCCGTGTTCCAAAACCGTTGTCCGTTTTCATCTAACTCATTTAGTTTTCGAGATACGGGAGATATTCCAAATAAAAGCCCTTTTCTCTCTACGACGCTTAGTTTTCGGGAAAAACGCGATTTTAAAATCTAGCACTGCAAGTCAAAATCTAGTTCCGCTATCGGGGTATTGGTGGCGAGTGTTGAACTTTGGTGCACTCAGTTTTCCTCTAGCTCTTCTAGTTTTAGAGATATGGACGATTTAAATTTTATATAAGCGATTTTCGCACTTATTTTTCCACATATGACTCACTATGACTTCCGTGTTCCAAAACCGTTGTCCGTTTTCATCTAACTCATTTAGTTTTCGAGATACGGGAGATATTCCAAATAAAAGCCCTTTTCTCTCTACGACGCTTAGTTTTCGAGAAAAACGCGATTTTAAAAGCTAGCACTGCAAGTCAAAATCTAGTTCCGCTATCGGGGTATTGGTGGCGAGTGTTGAACTTTGGTGCTCTTCTAGTTTTTGAACCTCTAGCTCTTCTAGTTTTCGAGATATGGACGATTTAAATTTTATATAAGCGATTTTCGCACTTATTTTCCCACATATGACTCACTATGACTTCCGTGTTCCAAAACCGTTGTCCGTTTTCTTCTGACTCATTTAGTTTTCGAGATACGGGAGATATTCCAAATAAAAGCCCTTTTCTCTCTACGAGGCTTAGTTTTCGAGAAAAATGCGATTTTAAAATCTAGCAATACAAGTCAAAATCTAGTTCCGCTATCGGGGTATTGGTGGCGAGTTTTGAACTTTGGTGCACTCAGTTTTCCTCTAGCTCTTCTAGTTTTAGAGATATGGACGATTTAAATTTTATATAAGCGATTTTCGCACTTATTTTTCCACATATGACTCACTATGACTTCCGTGTTCCAAAACCGTTGTCCGTTTTCATCTAACTCATTTAGTTTTCGAGATACGGGAGATATTCCAAATAAAAGCCCTTTTCTCTCTACGACGCTTAGTTTTCGAGAAAAACGCGATTTTAAAATCTAGCAATGCAAGTCAAAATCTAGTTCAGCTATCGGGGTATTGGTGGCGAGTGTTGAACTTTGGTGCACTCAGTTTTCCTCTAGCTCTTCTAGTTTTCGAGATATGGACGATTTAAATTTTATATAAGCGATTTTCGCACTTATTTTCCCACATATGACTTACTATGACTTCCGTGTTCCAAAACCGTTGTCCGTTTTCATCTAACTCATTTAGTTTTCGAGATACGGGAGATATTCCAAATAAAAGCCCTTTTCTCTCTACGACGCTTAGTTTTCGAGAAAAACGCGATTTTAAAATCTAGCAATGCAAGTCAAAATCTAGTTCCGCTATCGGGGTATTGGTGGCGAGTTTTGAACTTTGGTGCACTCAGTTTTCCTCTAGCTCTTCTAGTTTTCGAGATATGGACGATTTAAATTTTATTTAAGCGATTTTCGCACTTATTTTTCCATAGCGGAACTAGATTTTGACTTGTATTGCTAGATTTTAAAATCGCCTTTTTCTCGAAAACTAAGCGAAAAGGGCTTTTATTTGAAATATCTCCCGTATCTCGAAAACTAAATGAGTTAGATGAAAACGGACAACGGTTTTGGAACAAGGAAAAATATTCGAGAAACAATTTTTGTCGATTTTCACAAATTTTTACGACTTTTTCAATTCTGGCATTTTGCAATTTTTTTCGAATTTTTGGCGACTTTTTGAAATTTTGATATTTTTTAAAAATTTTTCAATTTTGGCAATTTTTTTAAATTTTCCGACTTTTTCCAATTTTTGACGACTTTTTGAAATTTTGACGATTTTGGTAATTTTTTCAAATATTGACAATTTTTTCAAAATTTTTACGATATTTCGCAATTTTGGCGATTTTGTCTAATTTTTGAAGATTTTTTTATTAAATTTTGACTATTTGGGCAATATTTTCAAATATTGACGATTTTTTTCAGTTATGACGATTTTTTCAAAATTTTTCAATTTTGGCAATTTTTCAAAATTTTCCGTTTTTTTCCAATTTTTGAAGACTTTTTGAAATTTTGTCGATTTTGGTAATTTTTTCAAATATCGACAATTTTTCCAAAATTTTTACTATATTTCGCATTTTTGTCTAATTTTTGACGATTTTTTTTAAATTTTGACTATTTGGCCAATTTTTTCAAATATTGACGATTTTTTCAAATTTTGTCGATTTTTTCAAAATTTTTACGATATTTTGCAATTTTGTATAATTTCTGACAATTTTTTTTAATTTTGGGCAATTCTTTCAAATATTGACAATTTTTTCAAGTTATGACGATTTTTTCAAAATTTTTACAAAATTTTTCAATTTTTACAAAATTTTTAAATTTTTACAAAATTTTTAAATTTTTACAAAATTTTTCAATTTTTCGATTTTTTCCAATTTTTGACGACTTTTTGAAATTTTGACGATTTTGGTACTTTTTTCAAATTTTGTCGATTTTTTCAAAATTTTTACGATATTTTGCAATATTGTATAATTTCTGACGATTTTTTTTAATTTTGGGCAATTCTTTCAAATATTGACGATTTTTTCAAGTTATGACGATTTTTTCAAAATTTTTACAAAATTTTTCAATTTTTACAAAATTTTTTAATTTTTTCAAATTTTTCGATTTTTTCCAATTTTTGACTTTTTGAAATTTTTGACGATTTTTTTTAATTTGGGGCAATTTTTTTAAATATTGACGATTTTTTCAAAATTTTTCATTTTTGGCAATTTTTAAAATTTTTGGCGATTTTTGGTGTTTTTTTTTTTTCAATTTTGACGATTTTTAAAAATGTTTGCATTTTTTTTTCTTGTTTCGGCGTTTTTTTCTGATATTGAAACTTTTATCAATTTCAGCGATTTTTTGCATCCATGTGCGCGCACATGTGTGCACATTTTGCACATACACATGTTGATGTGTAATGTGCAAGTACCAGTCTGCACTTGCACATGTGCATGTGTGAATTTGTATTCGCACATCGCACATGGAGATGTGCATGTGCGGATAGCATTCGCACATCGCACATGGAGATGTGCATGTGCGGATAGCATTCGCACATGCACATTTTGATGTGCATGTGCGAATAGTATTTGCACTTGCACATCTTGATGTGCGAAGTGCAAAATATTTTCGCACATGCACATGTGCAAGTGCAAAGTATAAAGTCAAATGCGCACATGCACATGTGCATGTGCGAAGTATAAACAAAAACTTGCACATGCACATGTGCATGTGCGAAGTATAAACACAAATTTGCACATGCACATGTGCAAGTGCAAGATGTGTGAAAATGTGCGCACATGTGCGTGCAAATACGAACCCTGTTTTTGTTAATTAATTTATATATTAATTAATTTAACACTTTATCGTAAATATATACATTTTTCCATTGATTCAATTGGTACATATAATTTGCAGGTTTTTTTAATTAATCCACTCTGATATATGTATGTAGGTTAGGGCGGGTCAATTTGTATGGAGGCAAAAATAATAAAAATCGTAGGGGGGAAATGATTCTACGAAGAATTCTAAGCAAATTTGCTCTAGAAACCATAGGTCTAAAATGGATTTCGAGCTTGCGGAAATTTCAAAATATGTTCTGAGTAGTGCCTCACTGCAATGTTTGTCTAAAATTTACGTTAACATGTAAGTATTGTGAACGAGGATAATAGTTTTGGACTTTTTAGATAAGAGTCTTCATCGGCTTTCCTTATTATAAGAAAAAAATCTCAAAATATTTATATTGTTGATTAACTGCTAAACAGATGACATAAATGAGCCTAAAAATGCACGCACGCTACAGGTTGGAAATGTTAAGATATTTTGATGAAATTTGGTATACCTACTTATATCATCCCAGGAACGAAGCACATTAAATTTGGTTGAAATCAGTCCATTATGGTTAAAATCGGATATTTTAATGTAATTCGGTATCGACTTATACACACAAATTATTTTGAAGGTAAAATTAACTAAAAATACAATTTAAAACGACTAAAATTCAGTTAAAAACCGGTCTATTCACATTTTCATTTAATTGAACAATTTTGTTATTTGTTTTTGAATACCAATAATTGACTATAAGAAACCGTAAAATAAACTTAAAGTTAATTTATTTTTACTATAAAAATAACAAGCAAAATGGTGCGAAGAACTAAATTTATATTTGATTTTACTAAAAAATTTAAAATAAAAACAATTCAAATAATTGTATTGTTGTTTTTTTATTTCAAACAACTTTTGCTACAAAATACCTTTTTTTGGTTCATTTTTTTAGTTTAAATTTTAAACAATAAAAATTGACTAGAAAATTTGACTGTTACGAAATATCCCTATTTTCATTTAGTTAAATTTTTAAACAACTTGTGAAAAAAGTTAAAAATTATTTTTCTTCTACGAACAACTGTTATTATTTTTAAAAACAACTCAACGGAAAAACTTCAGAAACAACTAACAAAAAGTGACTGTGTTTATTTTGTGAGTGTACTGTATCTGCCCAAGGTCGAAACCTATTGATTATGGTTAAAATCGTTCAGTGTTTAGACCTAGGGTCCATATAAAGGTTTCTCCCAAAATTTACTTTTTCGCACGCTACAGGTCTCAAATATGAATAAATTTTTATGAAATTAGGTTTCAAATGGGCCTACGGACAAAGCTTATTGATCTGTTTTAGAATTGGTAAATTTTTAGATTTAGTGCTTGTAAAAAGGTCCCCCAAAAATTTTAATATCCGCGAAATTTGGTACACCGACTTATATTGTCCCTGGTCCATGGATACACCTAGTGCCCATATAAATTTTTTTACCGTTTTTCTAACCTTTTATCGTTTTATAGACAAATTTTGACACAAGTCCATTTCAAGCCATTCGAATTTCAGATCAAAACATTAGTTGGCTTTCAACCAGACTGTTGTAGGGTATCATATATTCGGGCATGACGACTGTACGATACCCTACACTAGTCTGGTTGAAAGCCAATTGGCTTCGTCCTTGGGCCGCTATAAGTCTGTGTACCATATTTTATCAAAGTATCTTAATATTTGCGACCTTTGGCTTGCGAATATGCTCATTTTTAGGGGACCTTTATACGGGCACTAGGTCTAAACATGTACCGATTCCATGTAAAATCAGTAGGCTTTATTAATGAGCCCAGTTGAATCCGCGTACCAAATTTCATTAAAATATCTTCGTATTTGCGAGCTGTAGTGTGCAAACAATACAATTTTGGGGACCCTTTATATAGGCTCTAGGTCCTAACCATGGACCGATTTTAACCAAAATCAATTGGCTTTGTCCCTGGGCCAAAATAAGTCAGTGTACCAAATTTTGTAAAAATATCTTAATATTTGCGACCTCTACCGTGCGCACAAAAATATATGGACAGACAGACGGACGGACAGACAGACGTATATCGTTACATCGAAACAAAATGTTATTCTGAATCAATCGGTATACTTAAAGATGGGTTTAGTTCCATTATTTTTTGGAATTACAAACATAAGCACAAACTATTATACCCTGTCCAAATAATGGTGCAGGGTATAATTAATAAAACTCATTATTTAAACTCATAAAGTACTACTTAAAACATATTTTGGAATTTCCGCAAGCTCGAAATTCATTTTAGACCTATGGTTTCTAGGGCAAAGTTACTTAGAATTCTTCATAGAATCATTCCCCCCGTCCCCCTACGATTTCTTGTCAAACAAACTGACCCGCCCTAATGTAGGTATATGTAAAAAATATGTCGTTTAGACAGCGTTGCCACCAGTAAAACAAAAAATTACACAGCTGTAGGTCAAAAATTATCCAAAACCGTATGAAATTACACAAAAAATATATTTTTCATATTATTTCAAAATAAACTCTCCTGGGCACAATGGAGAAGAATACAAATATTTTGGAAAGAATTTCGCCATTTCTTACCGACTGATATGAAGTTTCACAATGTAAGTTTTGGATGGCCGAAACTTCGGGAGCTATGCCATTCGACTCAAAAGTTTTGCCATTTTTCTATTTACAAACCGATTTTAAAAGACGTATAATTTCTATCATCTACAAAGTGCAAAAGTTATTTGCATTTTAAAACTAAAATTTATGATTTTTGCTATAATCTGCTCCGTGTTTTTGCCTGCTTCAAAAGCAAATCCAGGCCAATTCCTCAGAAAATATTATTACAAATTATTCTTTAACTAAAGGGAATTTCAATGCAATATCTTTTTCATGATTCAAATAGCGTGTTTTTAAATTTGAATATTAAAAAAATGGTATTTTATCCATATTAAAGGCTACTTCATTCAGATGCATTGCATGCAAAAATATTACTTACTTGCTAATTATTCTCTCCCATACTCCGTTAACCGTTTATATTTAAATAAAACCAATTTTTCTCTGAGTACAAAGCTGAAATTTAAAAAAAAAAAAACGCTGAAGTAGATCCTCCAAGGCATCCGTATTGTGATGGCATAAGCCCTGTTCAACCCTAGCTTTAAATGTCGGTAAGACAGGAAAAATTTCAAAAACACCGTATTTATAAAATTTTGAATGTTTTCTTTAATTTTTATTTTAATGGTAGCAAGGCAGACCTTAACATGAAATTTCTTTGCAGTATGTGTATCAACAAATTTTCTTTTAAAAAATAAAAATATAACACTCCCATAGCATATTTAATTCCTTTAATATAGCATTTTTAAAAAAAAAAATTCATATTATTCTGTTGAAATCTGAAATATGTTGGATTTACAGAATTCTAAAATATTCTGATTCTGCTCCACCTTGCTGCGTTAACAAAATTTTTGACTGGTCAACAAAGCCCAGTATTATGATAACTACAGGAACAAATTTTTCAGATATTAGAAAGTCACAATCATAACAAACACAAACTTTGCCACTCTTTCGTTGAATTTTTAAATGTTCTTGCAAACCCAGAGAAATAAACAAAAGGCAATGCTTTTAACAAAACAAAAAAATATATAGCACCATTTTTGATTTCTTCTAAATTGGGTTTAGTGTTGAAAAAAATCTACAAAAGTAATTCACCAGAAAATGGAGATTTGTGGTAAATATTTCACTGACAAACTCGTTTCGTCTAAATATCGACTAAATTTTATTAATTTATTAAAAAGCTCCGGGACTTGTGAAAAATTCACGGAAATTTTTATAAAAAGTGAAATTACACAAAAATGTCATTATTCAAAAATTATCCAACGAATGTTTAAACAGTCCCGTTTTTGAATAATTATTCAAAAAGTGGCAACACTGCGTTTAGATAACACTGCCTTACAACAATTAATTTTTTGGAGAAATTACTACACCTAAAAATAAAATACATAGCTGTTGATCACTATGAAGTTATGTCATATGTACTACATATCTTTTTTTGTTTGGCATCATACTAACCCGTAGAGTATATACATATATAATTTGAATTAATGCATTTTGCCGATAAAATTTTATGGAATTTAGTACCAGAGATGGGCCAAAATAAATTTTCATTTGCATTGCGACAAGAAGTGATCATATGTACGTGGGCTTTTTTAATTTGCATTGTATTTTAATTTGCATTCCCCATTTAATACAATTATTAGAAATGCAAATTTTTTAATTAATAAATAGATTGGCAACATAATTAAATGGTTGTTGAATATGTGGCAATTGCAATAAATTCAATTTTTATTTTGAGTTTAAAATTTAATTTGTAACTTTTTATATTTTGTTTGATTTTGGCAATTTTTTATTTTACGTTGACATTTACTCGAAATTCTTACTAATTTTACTACAATTGGAAAGTTTTGTTTATTTTTTGTATTTAAGTTTTCCTGTTGTAGTAAAAGTAGCAATTTGTAGAAAGTTAACGAACACGCCTATCGATATATTGCTTGAAGAACCTATAAAATATATACACCGAACATTCTATAAATATCACCTACAGGGTACTTCTAAAATTTCGGAATAGCTGTATTTGACCTTAGATTTTTGTAAAGATTATCAAAAAAATGGCAAATCTTTACTTTATGGGGCACCCCTCAAAAAAAAAAAATATGACCCCTGGAATTAAAAAAGAAAATTTTTTTCTAAATGGTGTTGTTAAGGGGGCCGGGGCCCCCAGGACCCGCTAGCTTAGAAAAACCGAAACTCGCCCCAAATGGCACGTGTGACGACTCAAATTAAAGAACATTTTCTCACGATTCCAAATATGCATTTTGTTTTAAGATTCGGAAAATAGAATTCGGGCTAGGTGCATTTTTGTCATTTTAGGTGTTAAGAAATACTACGTATTTTGAAAAATGTACGTAAACTTTTTGGTGATAAAAATGTGGGATTTTTTTTTAAAAAGTGAAATTTTTACAAATTTTAGGGGGTTTTTTGTATATTATGGGACTAGGGTTGCCAGACGGGCTGGACTCGCCTGGATTGTCCAGCTTTTTTAATGCTTGTCCAGTGTCCAGCTAAAATAAAATTTGTCCAGCTAAATATAAATTTTCGAAAAAACAAACAAAATCATTTTTAGTTATAAATACCCTTATTAGTAGGTACATTTAACACAATTACTTTTGAAAAAGTGTCTGTTGTTTTTAGCTTAACATTGTCATTTTTAGTGTCGAAATTTTAAAGTTGAGGGTAAATGATTATTAGGGCAAGGAATTTCATGCAAATGCATGTTTTTTCTCGATAGTCCAAAACTGATATGGACTAAATATTTATCCGAACCATCGAATTTAGAACAAAATCACATCGATTTGTAGTTGCATATTTTTGCATATTTTGTCAAAAATGCATATTTTTGCATATTTATACTTTAAATGCATATTTGGTGCCTTTTTAATGCATATTTTGTGCTTTTTAATGCATATTTTTCATTTTTAGGAGCATTTTTTATTTTGTAAAAAAATATAAAAAATTTATATGATTTCATATTTTGATTCAATCAAAATAGACATTCTTAAAAACCTTATTGACCTATAGGAAATCTTCGAGTTCAGTGTCTGTTTGCAAAATAACTAACTTAAATATATTTTTAGGTTTTGAAGTGCATTATTTTTGCAAAAATAATAGTTTTTAGTGCATATTTCTTATATGTTTAATGCATATTTTTCCTTTTTAATCGCATATTTTAGGCGCATATTTTCCATTTTTAAGTGCATGAAATTCCTTGCCCTAATGATTATAAATAACACAAATTCGATGATATTTAACCAAAAAGTTAATAATACAATTATATACTGAAATTTGTTAAATTTAATTTGTTACCGATTTTCATTGAACCGTGGTTCTATTGAGGAAATTTTATCTACAAGTGGCCGTTAAGTGTCATTTATCAATTTCAACAATCATTATTTTGTGCATAACAATAAAAATATTTAAATTTCTATGAAAGTACGAAACTTAAAGGGTAATTTTTTTAGTTCAATGAAAATCCGGTTAATTAACTGCGTGTGCGAGAACGCAAACACATTACTTTAAGGGTTTGACTGTTTTAGAGAGCCCTTAACATAGGCTTTCTTAAATCAAATAATTTTTACGGAACTAATAACAAATTATAAAAAATTATATATATTTATGAATATCAATTACCTGTACGAACCTTAAGTTGTTAGGGTAGTACTTTAGTAACATAAACTACTAGATTGAATTGCTATTTGTTCTTTTAATTTTTGTTTGTTTTTTTTTCAGTATTAAGATTTTAGTTAATTTTTTTTGTTTTTAGTATTTAGTTTTCATTCTCACAAATTTAAGAGACTGAATTTTAAGTTTTATTTTTTAGTGTATTATTTTAAATCATACATATTTAAAAGACTGAATAATTTTTTTTAAGTTTTATTGTATTTTAATACTTTATGTTTCTAGCAATGTGCAAAACTATTTTTTAAATAAAAATTATCAAAACAAAACTTGACAACTTTTTTTCGTGAAAACATGTTTTGAAAATGTCCAGTTTTTTTTGCAAAATCCAGCTTTTTTAACCCGAATGTCCAGCTTTTTGCGAATCTGGATCTGGCAACCCTATATGGGACACAGCTTCGCAGGCGAAAAAGTTTTAAAAAAATCGCGGGATCTTTTCAAAAAATTTGTAATTTTTTGGTACATAAGTTGGTAAAGTTTGGTAAAAGTTGGGTTTTTTTTGTAAAAAATTAAAATTTAATGAATGTTTGGAGGTTTTTGTGTATTGCGGGACAAGCGCCGTAGGGGAAAAATTTTTAATTTTTTGGTACATAGCGTACATAAGCTTTATTTTGGTAAAAGTTGGTGTTTTTTTTGCAAAAAATTAAAATTTAATGAATTTTGGTGGCTTTTTATGTATTGCGGGACAAGCGCCGCAGGGGAAAAATTTTCATTTTTTGGTAGGTTGTGGTCATGTGTGAATTCTTAAGAAAAATTCCGTTTATTTGAATACCCATAGGTACTTTATAATTAGTACATTAAGTGGCTATTTTAGACTCCCGGGGGGTGTTAAATGGATCTAGTGGGAGCCACACTTTACGGATCATAAAACCAAATGCATATTTGAAATCGGGAGAAATTTTCCTTTAATTTGCGCCGTCGCACTTACCATTTTGGGTGTGTTTAGGTTTTTTGGACCTAGCGGGTCCCAGGGGCCCCGGCCCCCTTAACACCATATAGAAAAAAAAATTTATTTTATAATTTTTTTGAGGGGTGCCCCATAAAGTAAATTTTCCGCCAAAAAAATAATTAAAATTTTGGATTCAATTTTCCGGCATTTTTGGAGGGTGACACATAGAATTATGACACATTAAGCATATGACAATTATACAACTTTTAATTATACTAAATATAAATTTTTTTATAAAAAACTCAAGATTATAAAATAAAAAATTTCAAAAACTGGCATTTTTTACATAAATTAATAAATATCGGGAACTACCTATAAAAATAACGATATCGGTAACGATGACGGTATTTCCAATTTTTTTAGAGGTATTGGTAACGGTATTCAATTTAAAACGGTATTTTAGCGATAAAGGTGTTATAACGATAACGGTAACCGACCTTGAAAAAAATATGTATTTTGTTGTAAGGTAGTGTTATCTAAACGACATATTTTTTACATATACCTACATACATATGTATATCAGAGTGGATTAATTAAAAAAAACCTGCAAATTATATGTACCAATTGAATCAATGGAGAAATGTATATATTTACGATTAAGTGTTAAATTAATTAATATATGAATTAATTAACAAAAACAAAAGAATAGTAATACATAAATAAAGTTTCCTTAACCCTCTAACCGGCCTAAGCTTTTTTGCAATGAAATTTATACCATGTGTTTCTCACGAAAAATAAACAATAAGTTCTTCTACAAAATTTTTTTTCGTTGCCTACTTTAGGCGATATGGGCCAAAATAGTTTAAGGGTGAATCTCGAAAACTAGCGCATAAAAATTACTAGGTTTAGGCACAAATTATTTCTCTTACCAAGATGTAATAACAATAAAAAAATTACATTTTTTGTGCTGTTACTTAAGAAGTTGTAGCGATTTTCGTTTTTCGAAAAATGCGAAATTGAGCGAAAACGCACCAAAACTTCAATATACATTATTCAAACTTATAAGCTTTGCTACCTATACCAAATATATTCTTTTTACCAAATTTCAGAAAAATCCGTCCATTCGTTTTGAAGTTAAGGCGATGTCCTTTAAAGGTATCCTTATGGAATCCTGTGCGTCCTTGGACCAAAGTAAGGAACTTTTTGAATAGATTAAGCTCCAATCTTACTTCATGGTCACTATCAATTGTTTTAGTCAATTTAAATATGTTTTTAAGATTTTTGAAACTTTTGGTTGTTTTAAAATATTTAATTTTTGAAATTTTACGAAATTTTATCTTTGACACTTTCTCGCTTCCAAACCGTGCATTGTATACAAAAAAAATTCTTCACAAAAAATTTTACAAATTTTGTTTTCTGTTGAAAAAGCATACTTTCTTATTATAAAATACCCATTTGGCGCATTTCTGGTCAATTTAATATACCCCGCCTGGAGGCGGGCTTGCCGGTTAGAGGGTTAAATTTAAATTTTTTAAATTTAAAAAAAAATGTTTTAAAATTAACAGATTTTATTTTAAGCTAAAAAACAGGAATAAACTTTGTTAAAATAACAAATTTTTTTGTTCAGCCAACATGACACAATTGAAAAAATAATGATCAACTACCATGTATTTTTTGGGTGTAGTAATTTGTCCAAATAATCAATTGTTGTAAGTTAGTGTCATATTAATGACAATTAAAAAAAAAATCAAATTATATGTACTATGTACCACAATTGATCAGAATAAAGTATTATATATACATATTTACGATAAAGTGTGAAATTAATTAATATATAAATTAATTAACAAAAACAAAATAATAAATAAAATAGGAAATATGATAAGTTTAATTGTATTTTTTTTTTGTTTGCATATACAAAACTCTTTTAAGTTCCAACTACATAGTTTGCTGTTCCCAGTCTGCTATCCCCAGTCTACTATGCAGTTTTTTTTTTTTCGTTACTCAGTCAAGTAAAAACACATTAACCTGTAACTCAAAACGCAGCAAGCAGAAGAAACACACTTTGTTTTTTTGCTGAACTAACACAGTTACGCTCCGCTTAGTTTGAAAACTTACAAAATGTAAATGATGCTGTGTATGTATTTGAAATTTACTTACAAAGTTAGAATGAAATAAGCAAGTTAATGGTTGAATATGAAAGTGTGAACTATTTTAAGCACAGTCGCCAGTTGGGGCAAATTTTTTTTTAACTTGTTATTAAACACTGCTATTAACCATAAAGGAAAATTTGTTTTCTAACGCATTTTCTAAGTTCTAAACTAAATTATATATTTCAAGTGTAATTTGATTTCTAGGCGATTTCAATTTTCAAAAATTTCAGTTTTTTGTCAATATTTAAAATTTTATTTAATCCGTTTGTGATATGGAGTATATTGTTTTACCCATTTTCTGCCAAGCATGGATTCCGTGCAAATTTTCTGACAAAACTTCGTAGAAGGATAGGTACACGTGTCTTTAGAGATATTTTGGTAAAAAATGGATTAAACAATTTAAATACTGTATCTCATAGTCTTGTCATTTTACTACTTTTTGGACAAATTTTTAATTTATATGTGCGGTTTCCTTGTTCGATATTAGTTTTAAAAGGTCCCAGCAAAAAAAACTTGGATGTAATGCTTTACAAACTACAAACTACTACACTAAAAGTGATCGTAAAAAGTGATTTTCGTATCATTTGCCATTTCCAAACAGAGGGACGATTCCCGGGGGGGACCAATATTTTTTTTTTTTTTCCATTTTTTTCTTATTCTATAAATTTTTTTTAATATTTATAATTAATTAATTTGTTTAAATTCAAAAATTTTTAATTTTTAAAAATATGTATGTATAAAAAAAATGGTGAGGATTTGCTTTTTATGCACCTGTAAAAGTAGTTCTGAAAACAATATTGAATTGGAGTGCACCTTTTACACTTGTTTCAATTTTATAGATTATCGGAAAGGTTAAATATTAAAAGTAAAGTACATCATTTCCAATGGATTGCGCCACTCCAATATGATCTTAGACGAATTTCAAAGCGCAACAATAATTTCAAGCCCGATGGTTCCAACGCGAAATGAAAGTATTTTAAGGATTTTGCAAAGTTAGCTCGGTTTTTTATTTTATGACCTCTTGAAATATCTGTGTGGCGCGAAAGCGCGTTCACGAATAAGTTAAATTTCAACTGTTCTTTTCGGTTCTTTTATTTTATTCGGAATTATCAAACAAACCACTGACATAATATAATCTTATATTGATAGAAAAAATCCTGAAAAAATAGAAAAAAAGGTACTCAAAATTAGTTAAAAGGGCCCTGCACAGAAAGGAAATCCTTTTTGCTAAATATTAGTAATTGCTGAATATTAATAGAAAAAAGCAGTAAAGAAATTGTTATATATTCAAAAGTTAATTTATGTTTAAACTTAATTGAGTTGAATACAAATAATGAACGCTCCTGCTACAATAAACAGAAATATTTGCTAGAAATAGTAGACTGCTTTCTACAGTGTAGATTTTATTCGCATTAAAAAAGTCAAAAAAAAAAAAAATATAAAAATTTTAAATTCTTTGTGATGGTTTAGTCGACTAATTTCCATGAAATTTTTTGCTGATTTTAGCAGGGTAAATTGTCATTTTCGATTAACTAAAATATAGCTGAAATTTTGTAAATTTAACAGATTTTGTCTTGCTGTTTGTATCTATTTATTTAACAAACAGATTCAGCTGTTTTTTCATAAAAAAATTTTTAACGCTTTTATATTAGTGTATGAACAACTGAAAAAATTTATCGAATGAAAAGGTGAACTAGAAGAACACACTAGTTCAAAAATAAAATTTATTGAAATGAACTATGAACTGTAATACCAAGTTCTAGTCATTTTTATTCCGATTGTTTGTACAAAATGTTTTATTTTGTGTGAAAATTTCCGAGTGTCTTCACATTTTTACTCACCACTTGTAATTTTTTTTTTACCATAGACTAACCCTCAGGCGATGTCCCCTACTTATGCTAGTGCATTGTGTTAGAACTAGGAAAATAGAATAGATTTCGACAATTTTTACCACCAAACTGCTAATAACAAACAGACGAAATAATAATAATAACATGAAGACGAAATTTTACAAATACTAAATGGAATAACTGTTAGTTGGAATTCTTTGGCAAATTATATAAATACTTGTGTAAAATACAGAAATTTTTTAATAATGGAATTTAATAACTAAACACTTATCTTGAACTGTTAGTATTTAACATTGGTTAAACGGCTGACGACAATAGACAATAGAGTCGTATATTTATATATTTATTTTTTATTCTGTAATTAGTTATATTGCTGAAAATAAAAATAAAATTACTATGTACTACTACTACTAATAACAAACAATATGAATAAAAAGCAACTGATAAGTAGTCTTTGTGACGAGAACGTGATTAAAATAGACACATGTTTCAAGAGGCAATCAAATTAAAATCCGAGCTAGATTTGTAAAAACCTTTGAGGGTTTTGTTTTGCTTCTGACCGCGATGATCATTTTGCAGGATCTTCTAAAACCTCAGGAAACAATTTTGTTATAAATCCGAATTTATATATGTATTTAATTTATAGTCACTTCCAAAATAAATTTATTGTTTCTTCTAAAGTACGCTTTTTCATGGACAGTTATTAATTTTAATTTGAAAAAAAAAATAATTATGAAAATCCAACATTAGGGTAGAAAAAAATTTTAAAATGTCGAATTATGCCGAAGGTTAATTTATCAATTTTATGTTTATCTTATAATAAATATGACGAAAACTATTAGTAGTATGTAACAATAAAAAATAGCCACTTATTTTTAATTGATAAGTGGAAAGGAAAAAAAATTCTGTTTCCTATTTGCAGTCACATTCTATAAATTGCTTCTTAGTAAAAGAGAGGATTGCATTCTATTTATTTTCTAACCTCTTTGATTATGCCTAGCACACATAACTATTAAAAGATTTTTACAAAAAAAAAAACCCATAAAAAACAGTTTCTATGGCCACCAAAAAGCTTTAAAAATTTTTAGAAAGCAGTTCGCAATTGGTTCGCAATCTATTCTATTTATGAAAACTTAAGAAACTTGGTCATTTGGTATTTGATTTCAACAAAAAATAAATATTTTTTACAAAATTTTTTCAAAAATGTTGCTTTCGACGTATTTTGTTACGTTTCAAAATTTGTGAAATCATTTCGGGGGGGGGGCTCGAGCCACCAAGCCACCCCCTAGCTACGTGCCTGCTCTCTTGGATTATACTAATCTAGTCCCAAAAATAGGAACTTTTTTTCGTAAATTTTGCAGAACTCGAAATTTTGATTTTTTTTTAATTTTGTTCAACAAACTATAAAACGTATAGAGTTTTTTCAGCTGAAAGTTATACATATCCCTCTTTTAACTTAGTAATTTTAAATTAGAAAATGTTAGAGAAAAGTGTGATTTTAGCCAATAATTTAGATAATAGTCTTATTTTTTGTTTTTTTTAGCTCCGACAAACAAACCCTTTCTTTAAAAAGGTCAAAAGTGAAATTTTCGATTTTTCCTGAAAGTATATCAAAATATTGTGATGTTTCTTGCGTAATGGTGAAAGTTGTCCAAATAACTTTTTAAAATGTAAAAAATTGTCATTTGATATGAAAAACTTTAATTAAACATTTTCTACAAAGAAAAATCAGAAGCAAGTGTCGAAATGACCCAAATGTTAAATAACGCTGGTTGGTTCAAAAGTTTATGTAGAAACCATAAATTATTGTTAAAAAAAGGAAATCAAAATTAACCGCTACCGGCAGATAGTGAGCTTGAATATGTTGTAGAGGAGAAAAATTTAAGGGGGTTAAATACTGTAACAACAGCATTTTAAAGGGCATATTTGAATGTTTGTCAAAAATTCAATTAAGAATATTTTTAATATTTAATTTTTTTTTTTAAATTATGTTATTGTAGTATTTTTAAAAGATATCAGTTTTATATTTCCCCAGCCAAAATCGCCAGAGTTGCCACTTCCTTAATGGCCTTTTTAAAAAAAGCAAAATCGGCTGCCACTGTGCAGCCTTCATTAATTATCGGAAAATAAAAATGTAAAGTGATTCTTAATCCCAGATTAATTCTCTAGTCCTTATCGTGGCCCGATTTTTATTTTTAATTTTTGTTTTTAACAAAGTTGCCACACAAACTTAAAAATTCCAAAAACGGCAAGAAAAAACATATTTGCTCGGGGATATAAAATTTATTTGACCAAAATTCAAAAAAAGGGCCACGATAAGGACTAGAGTTTTTTGTTGCCTACGAAAGAAAAAAAACCGAATCGAAATCGGTTACCAGCCTTGGCTGTACAGTGGCAGCCGATTTTGAACTCAGGGTTGTGGGAAAACGCGTTTAAAGTTTAAAATTAATTTTACGCTAAGAAAACATTAAAATTTCAAAAAACCCTGTATGAACAAAATTTATATTTCACAGTTTTGTTTTTTATTTTTTATATACACTGATTACTTTTATGGCTTATAAAAAGCCATCAGTACCTCCCTCATATAACGTGCCTTCGCCCACCATCAAGGAATCGTCATTGGCTTTTCTTTAAAGACTGCGTGAGTTAACTTTCCGTATCACAACACAAAAAAAATCTTTAAGACAAGTTCTTTCTTTCAATAGCAGTACAACATTTATTTTGTTTTTCCATATTACCTTAAATAAATACAAAAGAGAATTGATGACTAAACTTAGTTTTTCTACAGACAAAATTCTACTTCATTTTAAA
This sequence comes from Leucophora obtusa, assembly GCA_949987735.1. Classification (NCBI taxonomy): domain Eukaryota; kingdom Metazoa; phylum Arthropoda; class Insecta; order Diptera; family Anthomyiidae; genus Leucophora; species Leucophora obtusa. Next base: position 248,439,549 of record OX465295.1, read on the forward strand.
TGTCACCAAGTGTGCAAAAAATAAAGTGGAATTTAGGTCTGTTTGTATGATGTGTGTTGTGGCTTAGACAGGAAGTAAGCAAAACAATTATAATATGTTGGTGTTGCATCAATAATAAAAAGTGTGGCTTAAAATAAAGTATGTTGTTTTAATAAAAAAATAGAACTCAAAATGAAAATGTTGTTGTTGTTTTAATAAAATGAAAAAAAAAATAGAACTTAAAATGAAATATGTTGTTGTTGTTTTAATAAAAGAAATAAAATATGTTGTTGTTTTAATAATAAAAATATGTTGTTTTAATAATAAAAATAGAACTCAAAATATGTTGTTGTTGTTTTACTGTTGTCTTGGAGGTTTCGGTGGGGGTTGATGTGATAACATAACTCCTCCCCCCTTAGTGTAGAGCGATGGCCACAGTGAATTTGGTGGGGACAGCGCGACTTCGGTAGGCTTATAGTAGTAACGAATTCTTGGTTTTCACCATAACAGAATTATGCTTGTAATAGCTAAAATGATGATTATTGATGTAACTGTTATTACCGTGTTTCCTCTTAGGGTTGTGTCTCTTCTTAGTTTTGAGATATCAAATTTGTTGATGAAGCTATAGTTTTTAACTTTTTCCAAACTCAAAGTTTCCGTTATTGAGTCATTCTTTAACTTATTTAGATTGGAATGCAACACCAATATTAGATTGAGGGGTTGTCTCTATTGGTTGTTCCTTCTACTGTGACGGTACAATTCGCATAATGGATAAGTGAGGTTCCCTTTATTGTAAAGTTTTGTCTGCAATCAGAAAATATTAGTAATTCTTTGATATTTATAAATAATATATAATTATCTTCCGGTTGAAAGATAGTTGATGTGAAGCCCACGTCATTCACTGGACATATTGGTGTTTCGTTGTTTAGTATTCTTCCAAAACAAGTTGAATTTTTTGTTTCCTCGAAGTCATCCGTCTTTTTGCAGTAATACAAGTCCTCAATCTTTGGGCAAATCTCTGATAAGTACTGTATGTTGTGTTTATTGTAATTTACATAAGGTTTAGTTTAAATTATTTTTGTGTCATCTATTGGAAGAGGAATGAGGTGGTAAAGTATATTTGTTGCCCTAGATAGGTTTGGCAGCCTTATATTGAAAATTAAATTGCTGTTATTGTAATAACGATCATATTTTGGTTTTTGTCAAAGTTTTGAACCTCCAAAATTTGTCCGCATACTAGGGCTATGCTGAAAGTGTAAAGATATTGAAATAAGGATTGGTTATTTTCTTTTTCTAAGTTTCATTTTCGACTTATGTAATTTCCTATCTTTAGTAGTTTGTAGTTTAATGCCATTGTCTTCTAATACTTTATGCTTTGAGAACCGTGCAGTTAATTTATTTCGTCTACATTCCTTTCTATATATATCTTCATTTATGATTCTTTTGTCTGGGTTCTCCCTTGTCTTATTAAGATTATCTATCCTTCGGATTTTAGCCTCCATAACCTTCTCTTTTACAGAGGGGTATAGTTCCTCTCTAAACTCATTCAATTTTGTTAAAAATTCATGTTTATTCTCAAATTTTATTTCTTTCGCGAAATTGTATGGCCTTCCAAACAGTAGTTCGTATGGCGTGAATTTTATGGATGAATGAATTATGTTATTGTAGGTCATGAATGTTTCATCCAAAATTTCATCGTGATCCGTTTCCATTTTCTTTGATTTCCTGGTATTCATGATAATTCTGTAAATTTCAGTCAAGGTTGAGTGGAGTTTTTCGATTGCAGAGTTGCTACTGGATTGTTGAAATGACGTGAAATGGAGTATTATTCCATACTGTTTACAAAAATCCTTAAAAATATTTGAAGTGAATTCAGTGCCCTGATCGCATATAATTTTCTTAGGTATTCCGAAAAGATTCATAAATGACTTTAGACTTTTGAGTACACAAATACTCGTTCTTGACGGTAGGGTATATCCAGCTGCGTATTTAGAGAATTTATCGATAGCGGTTAAAATACATTTACCATTTATAGTATATACGTCAATATGTAAAATTTGAAGGCGTCCGTCCGGTGTTTCTGTCAACTGAAATTTCAATTTAGGTGGATGTCTGTCATGTTTCAATGTATTACAAATTTCACAATTATTTATCTTTGACTACATGTGAGGAAAGTAATATTGTCTTTGTCTTTCTGACTCGTACGTTTTGTTTATTCCCCTGTGGTTTCTATTTTCGTGACAGTTTCGTATGAATTCTACTTGTTTATCCTCATCAGTTATATCCGATAAAATTTTTGTACACCGAATTATAAGGAATTGTTTTTCATTAGAACAATATGCTGAATAAACTGATTGAATAGCACTGTGGAACAAATTCAGGTTAGCAAAAGTTAGGTCGATTCTGAGAGTGAGGGGTGAAAATAGAGGCTAAATTAGAAGACCCGTATCGCGGCGTTTGTTTATGTTAGTTCGAATTTTTTTTTTAATCGATCTTCGAACTTTGTCAAATGCCGATTTTCAGCATATTGTTTATATGGTTTTTTGGCTATAACTCGTCGACTAATTGATATTTTTAAATCTGTAAAAGCCAAATTATTGGTAGAGACCTGCGCAACAATTAAAATTTTTTTAAAAAATTGATTTATAAAATTTTTGTGGTGCTTATGAAGCAAAATGTTGGAAAAAAAATTTTTTTTCATGCTTTTTGAAAATATTTTCCACAAAACTAAGTCTTTTTTGCTTTCTGTTTGATCTATAATATGCTTCTCAGTTTCTTCTTTGTCTTCCCCTTCTTCCTCTTTTTCCTCGTCTTCCTCTTCTTCAAAGGTGTTTTTATACCAACAAAACAACTTTTTTGTTTTCAACCACCGCACAGGAAGCGATTTTTTTTTATTTCGTACAAGCGAACTAATTTCAAAAATAAAGATTCAGTTAAGACTCGGAACTCAGCCGAAGCTGATGTCTTTTAATTTTCGCTCGGTCGTGACAAAATTCGCTCTTAATTTTTTTGGAACTTATTTCATTTTGTGAGTGATTTAAGTTAAGTGCATCGGTTTCATAAAAATAACAAAAAAACATTGTATAATATATATTGTATTAAAAATGTCGGAACCAAAATGTAAAATGGACCATTTTTGTAATGTTTGTGGACGTTTCATAGCAAGCGATGAAAAATGTGGAAATGCGAGTGATTTTTTTTTGGAAGCCTATAAACAATATTTCTCGCAAGAGTTTATCACTGACGTAAAATATGCCCCTAAAAAAGTTTGCTTTAATTGCTATTCATTATTCTTATGCAATGGAAAAGTGGAAAGAAGAATGCTATGCCTTTTGGTATACCAATGATGTGGTTAGACAACAGCCCGCATCAAGAAGAAAATTGCTATGGATGTATCAACTACCATAAAACTTTGAATAGAAGGAAAGCAAAGAATAAAACTTATGTAGCAGTGCCAAGTGTCGAATTACCATTACCGCACTCAGAATTCGTTCCAGTACCAACATACCGAAGTATTGATCTTCAAACAGATATCAGTACTACAACCGCCGCTGCTACATCCATGGATTTCTTCTCAGAATACGACCCTAGTGAAGGTACATCTTCTGAAACATCAAAGGACCCAATCCTAGTCACACAAAACCAATTGGATGGAATTGTTGCAAATTTGTGTTTGACTCAGAAAAAATCAGAACTACTGGCTTCATTTTTGAAAGGAAATAATTTGCTGGCGAAAGGTACCAAAGTAACAGAATATCGAAAACGCCAAAAAGAGTTAGAAAAGTTCTTCAATGTGAATGATGCAAAAAATTTCGCTTATTGCAACGATATTGAAAAGTTAATGGAGACGATAGGGTTAACCTATAAAAAAGATGATTGGCGTTTATTCATCGATAGTTCACTAATCAGCTTAAAAGTTGTGCTTTTGCGCAAGACAAATAGAATGCCTTCTGTTCCGATTGCGTATAGCACTGACACAAGTGAAAATTTCGATAATTTGAAACACATTCTGGAAGTAGTCAAATATAACGAACACCAGTGGCGCATTGGCTGCGGCCTCAAAATAGTTTCATTGATTACAGGCTTAACAGCATCAGGGCGTCCAAAATATCCGTGATTTTTGTGCGATTGGGATTCACGATACGGAGAAGGTACTAAAGGAAGAAACCAGTATAAACAGCATAACTGGAATAGTCGCATTGGACGGAAATGACCTAAAGACAATAGGCTACACGAAAGTCTTGTTCCTGAAATGATAATTTTGTTGCCGTTGCTCCACATTAAACTTTGCATTGCTAAAAGTTTTTTGAAATGTATCGCAAAAAGACCAGCAGCATTCAACCGCTTAAAAGATATTTTCCCTAGACTCAAAAACGCCAAAATTCAGGAAGGAGTTGCTAATGGTCCCGACATACGGAAACTAATGAGTCGTCAAGATTTTGGCCAAGATCTGACAGACCGAGAATTAAATGCATGGCTCGCATTGAAAGCAGTCATTAAAGGACTTTTCGGTAAAGAACGCAAAGACAACTACAGGCAATCTGTTGTAAACATGTTGGCAGCTTTCGATAAAATTGGGGTTAATATGTCGTACAAAATTCATCGCTTGCATCAGCATCTTAATCAACTCGCTCAACAGTTGCCAACTGAATCTGATGAGCAAGGCGAACGTTATCACCAAACTGCGCTTCCATTTGAAATAAGGTAACTATACACTAAAAAAAAAAAGTTAGTATAAAAATTAGTAAAACGGTTTCCAATTTTATTGTACTAGTATTATACTAATTTTTAGTATAAAGTTGTTTTTTAGTAAAATAATTTGGTATTCTCATTTTACAAATTACAGAATTTTTTACTAATTTGAGTTGCTAAATCTACAAATTTAATTTTACTAAATTTTGAAACCCGATTAGCTAAAATTAGCAAAAAAAAGTTACTAATCTTTTTTATTTTGGAAGTTTAAATTTTTTTTTTTTTTTTTGAAAATATACACAACCTGATAGAAATTTTTGTTGCAATATGATTACCTGAAAACCAAGTTGTTTTTAAGCATTTTTTTCCATTTATAATAAAAATAGATTTGTTCTCTAAATTTTATCATCCATATTCGTACACTCGGTGAAAAAAAGAATTATCATATTGATGAAACTGCTTCATAAATCAATCATCGACAATAAATATGACGAAGCGTTTCATAAAGCAGATGATCTTTTTTATACGAAAATTTATGCCAAAACGTCTTTCAAATTAGTTCGTATTAACCGATAATTCGTCTTTAACCAAGTTTAGCTTAAAAGAATTTTACAATTGTTAAATGGTACAATTGTTTTCTATTCTAAAGCTGCCTACACACGAAGGAACATTCGTCACAAAATGCCCTTCGTGTGTACAGCATGCTGGACGGCTGTATGAATTTGATCATGTAGTGTCTAATTTGACAGCTTGTCAAAAATGTTGGACGAAAAACAAAATTTTTTGATTTTTCGGCAGGTTTGACAAACACGCTTTACAGTGTAATGGAAAATATCATCAAACATTAGGGAATTTTACATTTTTAATAAGTTATTTTGTGACAAGAAAGGGATAACGTTAATAAAAAAAACTAAAAAATGGAAAAACAGAAGAAAAAAAAATTAAATTCAAAGAAAAAAAAATTAAAAAAATAATTTCGTCATTATCATCCGCTGTGTTAATTTTGTGTTTTTGAAGGTACATTTTACAGTATGCTTGACCGTGTATTTGATCGTATAAAGTCCGCTTATGTCAATAGCGGCCTATATACGAGCAAGCATGCTGTCCAGCTTGTTTGACAAACAAAAAATGGTTTTTGGTATACACGGACAAGCATGCTGTAAAACTTTACTTCAAAACCACAAAATCAACACAGTGGATGATAATGACGAAATTATTTTTATTAATTTTTTTCTTGGAATTTCAGTTTTGAATTTCTGTTTTTGCATTTTTTAGTTTATTTTAGGGATGTGCGATTAATCGATTAATCAAATTTCCTGATTAATCAAAATTCTGATTAATCAATTAATCGATTATTCAATAATTTTGATTAATCAAAAACATAATTAATCGATTAATCAGTTATTTCGACTATTCAAAATAATGATTAATTGATTAATCATGATTTTGATTAATCAAATTTATGAATAATTGAATAATATCTTGTTTTTCTCCATTGACGACGCTTTTTAACGCCAGTTCAAAATAGAGACTTTAAATTTAGGAACGGAGTTGGTCAAGTCTGACCAGTGAGCAAATAACCTTTGTTATTCTCTTTATTTGGAGCTATATAAAGTATCGCCACAAAACAAGGATAAAATTTCCGTATTTTTCTATTTTAAATATTAATTGAAATTATTTAAGTTTTGATTAATCAAAATTCAAATTAATCGATTAATCATAATTCTGATTAATCAAATTTTCAACTAATCAATTAATTGACTAATCAAAGTTCTGATTAATCATACTGTTTGATTAATCGATTAATCGCACATCCCTAGTTTATTTATTAACGTTATCCCTTTCTTGTCACAAAATAACTTATTAAAAATGTAAAATTCTCCAATGTTTGATGATTTTTTTCAATATACGGTAAAGCGTGTTTGTCAAACTTGCCGAAAAATCAAAAAATTTTGTTTTTCGTCCAACATGCTTCACAAACCGTCAAATTAGACATTACATGGTTAAATTCATACAGCCGGCCAGCATGCTGTACAGCATACTTGGAAGTCTATATGGCCGCTAATGTATCGTGTTGACATTCGTGTTATCAAAATTTTTTGATATTTTGTGTTTCCTAACTCAATTTTCCATCGTGTGTATCGATGTTACTGTTTTTGCTGTTTTAGTTCATTAAGAGCAGTCGTACTGGGAGGTGCTTTTGTAATTGCGCATTATGGCGACCATTACAAATAATGAAAACTGCATTAATTTTTATAAATGAATATAAAAATTTATAGACAATTAAGAAAAAAATCCTTAAATATAAATTGTAACAAAATATTGACCAGTTTTCCTTTAAACATATATAATATAAACAACTTTAAATTGCACGCGTGCTAACCCGGTGTCTTCAAATGCAATAAATTATATGATATGAAATGTCAAAACCGTTGCAGCGAAACGTCAAAATGATATCAATTGCAAAGGAGAACACTTGACCATTTCATGGATAAGAAATATCATAGCTTTTTTTCGAAAAACAACAAATTTTATGAAAATTTAATATTTACCGACAAATAATAAAAAAACTAAACACTTTTCCATTATTTTTTACCAAATTTTTTGTTGTTTTTCTATTACAAAATTAAAATGAAAACTAAAAGTGATATTTGATCTCTGGCATCACTGCAAGAGCCGATTGCATATCAGCGATATGATGTTTGTATTAATTTTATTGTGCATAAACTAATAGGGTCAGAAAATTACAATTTTATTAAAAATTTTAAATTATTAAGAAAAACATTAAATTCTGTAATAAAATTAATAAGAAAGGGATACAAATTTTCTATGACTAAAAAAAAATAACGAAATAAACGATTGAACGAAATGAACGATTGAACGAAAAGAACGAATAATGGTGAACGATGTCATATCGTTCAATGAACTGAACCGTTCAAATGAACTAGTTCGTTCATGAACGACACAACTCTAAGCACGAGGTTTTTCAACAAAAACATTCGGTAGTGTTTTGATAGTTAAAAAAATAAAGTGAATTAAAATAATAACTTGTAAAAATCAATAACAATGGTACATATTGGACCAGTACATGGTGGTCATCCTGGGGTACTTGCTCCACAACATATGCCCACCGCACCCAGTGGTCCTAATACTCTTCAAACATCATCTTCGACCGGAACAACATCCTCATCTTCAAATAAATCGTCTTTATCCGTAAAACCCAATTATACTTTAAACTTTACTTTGGCTGGTCATACCAAGGCAGTATCAGCTATTTTCACCCAATGGGGAATGGTTGGCGAGTTCATGTGAGTACCAGAAGTGGGAAAAGAAATAATTTAGAAATTTTATGAATTGACCTGTCTCGGCCGTTCATTTTAATCGTGATGGTTCGTTAATTGTCTCTTCTAGCTATGTTGGCTTATGTCGTATTTGGGATACAGCCAGTGGTCAGTGTTTGAAGACTTTAATAGATGATGGCAAGTATATATTGGCGGCTACTTTGTATAATACTTTGAAATTATGGGACTATTCAAAAGGAAAATGTTTAAAAACCTACACTGGACATAAAAATGAAAAATATTGTATTTTTGCAAATTTTTCAGTAACTGGAGGAAATGTTAGTTAAAGGCAAGAATTTTTTTTATCTATAAATTTGTTTTAAATGTTTGTAATATTTTTTTGTGGGTTGTTTCCGGCAGTTAATATGGTTTACATCTGGAATCTACAATCGAAAGAGGTGGTCCAGAAATGACAGGGTCACACCGACACTGTGTTGTATACTGCTTGTCATCCAACAGAGAATATTATTGCTTCGGCAGTTTTGGAAAATGACAAAACCATAAAATTATGGAAAAGCGATACATAATTTTACAATTACATATGGTTATCCCAATATTGGTACCATACGTGAATTGGTATTTAAAAAGGTTTTGCTCGTATCAATGGCAAAAAATCACCCATTATTTGTTTGGAAGATATTATTCATGAGATATTTACAGTGGGTACAAAGGTTCAAGCTGTTAGTGAATTTATGTGTGCATTTTTAGTAAGTTTATTGTCTTTATATTAATTTATATGTAGCAAAAATTAACTTCTATTTTTTATCTACAGTTTTGTAGCCCACGTGAAGCTTGGAAGAATAAAGTGTCGGTATCCTTTAAGCGTGGAGGCGAATACGGCGATCGTGGTAATGGTATCAATGATTTAATAGCACGCAGTTTATAAATATATTTTTGTAAAATTTGACACTGTTATTTATAAACTAGAAAGTATTTTAGGGGCTTTGACATGTCTTTTTCATATTTATGTGGTTGTTCATTTTAAATATCCGATTGAATGTAAACATGTATGGCTCTTCAATCACATTTTTTTGGAATCAATTTTCCTAAAGACAAGTTATCAACAGCAATCCTTAGCCTGACAACTTATCTAAAAAATATAAATGAAGAGAAAAATTTATAAATTTTACTCCTATGTTAGTTAATTTGATAATTTCACATTCCAAAAAAAGTACAAATAAAGTACTTTGTAAAAACAAAGTATCTTTTTCCAAAAAATTTCGTTTTTCCAAAAAGTACCATTTAAAATAATATATAATTTCAAAAAAACTACTTTTTTTCCTCCCCCCACGGATATCTCCACTAACACAAGGTTTCTTCATATTCGGCATAGACGTGCGCTAAGACGGGATTTTTGGAAATTCCTACCGGAACGGGCAAAAAGGGGAAAAGTCTCCCCATAAACAGTCTCACAAATTGGAAAAGTGCCTGCCCAAACCACTGGAGGTAAGAAGTTGAAATTTGGTATAAAGGTTCCTCCACTGTAGTAGACATCGACTAAGCTTGTATTTTTGGAATTCCCTACAGGATATCCCAAAAGGAAACTCGGTATGTGAGTTCCTCCTTCTGTGTAGGCGTCCGCTTAGACGGAATTTTTGAAATTCCTATCGGGAGGGGAAATAAGGTAAAAGTCTCCTCCTGACGGCTTGCCCAATCCCTCTTGGCCAACCTAAAATTTTAAATATGTATTCCTTGGAGTAGGACTAACTCACCGGCAACGTAATTTTTCTATTTTGGAACAGGAACATAGTAAAAATGGTGGTTGAAAGGGAAAAATATCCCCACTAACGGCCTGCCCAAACCGCTTAGGCAATGCAGTTGAAATTTGGTATGAATGTTCCTCATCCATCGCAGATAGCCGCGAAGATGGAATTTTTGTAAATTCCTAAAGGGAGGGGCAAAAAGAAGAAAAGCCTCACCTTGGGGGCCTGTAAAAACCCCTTCGGCTAGAAACCTGAAGCTTAAAATGTGGGTCCCTGGAGTAAGGGCCCCTTAACGACCTGTCCAAACTGCTGGACCTAGGAAGCTGAAATGCCCTGTCGATGGATTTTCGGAAATTCCTACCGAGAGGGGCACAAATAGTAAAAGTTGGCTAGAAACCTGAAATGTAAAACATATGTTACTTGGAGTATGGGCTCACTTACCGGGAAGGTGCTTTTTGGACAGGGACATTGCAAAAATGGAGATTAATGAAGCGAAAAGTGCCGCTTAAAGGCCTGCCCAAACCGCTGGAGGTAGGAAGTTCAAATTTGGTATTAAAGTTCCTCCTCTATTGTAGACATCCCCTAAGATGAGATATTTGGAAATTTCTACAGGTAGGGTCAAAAACAGGAAAAGTCTCCCCCTTAACGGCCTGGCCAAACTGCTGGAACAAGGGAGCTTAAATTCGGTATTTGGGTTCCTTCTCCAACGTTGACGTCCCCTAAGATGGTATTTTTGGAAATTCATACCGGGAGGGGTAAAAAGGGAAAAAACTTCCCCCTTGACGGCCTGGCCAAACTGCTGGATATAGAGACCTAAAATTATGTATGTAGTAGGTTCCTCCTCCAACGCAGACGTCCTCTAAGACGGAATTTTTGGAAATTCCTACCGGGAGGGGTAAAAACGGAATAATTCTCCCCCTTGATGGCCTAACCGAACACTTCGGCTAGAAACCTGTAATATATAATATGTTTTCCTTGGAGTATGGGCTAACTTATCGACAAGGCATTTCTAGGACTTTGGACAGGAACGTGGTAAAAATGGTGGTTCAAAAGGGGAAAATTGCCCCCTTAACGTCTGCGTCTTTAGCTAGAAACCTAAAACTTAAAGAACAAGTGTATATGAAACACTTAAATTAAGAAACTAAATAGGAAACGAGTGGAATTGAAACACTACACAAGTGGAATGAAATGGATATAAACGTTGAACGAGTGGAATTGAAATTATAGACAATGCAAATGGATTGGAAGAGGGAATTACCTGTTCAAACACTATCCACGGAATATGAAACTTATGTAGCATAGAAACATACTCTCCAAAAAGTTAAACAAATTTTCTAAAAGAGAAAAAACCTTAGAAAAGGAATGGAACTTATATATTCCGATATTTAAACTTCATGTAACGAAGCACCGGTGGAAGAAACCGACGCAGTAAATTTTCCAACTGAATTTGTGAATGTACTTGAATTGCCAAGTCTACCTTTACATAAACTGGAATTAAAAAAAAACTTTAAGACACGCTAAGACAACGCAGCGGGCTTTGCCCGCTATTTTTAATATTATAAAATGCTTTCCAACCCTGCTGCGCCCCCCCCCTAAACTTTAAAGCACGCTAACAACGTAGCGGGCTGCGCCGGCTAGTTTAGTACATATATTTATAATAAATCTTTTTATGTTTTTATATACATACATTCAATGTATCATTCATCTAAAAGTTATTTAAATTTTAAAACTTTACTTATAATTAAATCGTATTTAAAATTACATTTCATTTTATAACTAAAAAGAAATAAATTTTACTATTCGTAAGCATTTTTTATGGATTTTATTTTAGATTTTTTGGAAATAAAATACAGTATGCATACTAATATTTAGTATAAGTACTATTTTATTTCCATTTTAAATTTACAGAAATTTTACTAATATATAGTAAAATTACTAATTTTTGCTTCTAAATGAATTTCACTAACATTTAGTAAGAAATTTGGCTAATTTTAGCAAATTGATTTCCATTATGAATATACTAAAATTATACTAAATTTTAGTAACTATTACAAATTTTTTCCACAACTTTGACTTTACTAATAATTACAGACACATTTTTCTAAAATTAGCTAATCGGTCTGCTGGCCTAATATTAGTTAATTTTTCTGTAATATTACAGTTTTTTCTGTAACTTTTACAGACTTTTTTATTTGAGTGTAGAGTGTGCATATTTTGAATTCCTAGATTTTTCTAATATCTTTGTCAGAGTGCACAATTTAAACATGTTAACGATTGAAAACTATTTTCGTTTCAGGTACAGAGGAAAGAAATCTCCACATTCAATACTCGCTGAAATTTGTTGGTGGTATAAAAACAACTTTGAAGAAGAGGAAGACGAGGAAAAAGAGGAAGAAGGGGAAGACAAAGATGAAATTCCAGAATTACTTTTGGACGAAATTATCGACCTTTCTGATGATGATGACGATGACCAAGATATTAGAGAGAGCAGTGATGGTGATCCACAGCCGCCTGCTAAACGGCAACTGGCCAAATCATTAATTTAATTTATTTAATTTTTTTACTTAAAACTTTTCCTAACTAACATTTCAAAATTATATTTTTTTGAAACAGAAAGCAAAAAAGACTTAGGTTAGGTTGAATGGGAGCCCGCTAGAACGGCGAGTTCACTCGGAGGCCATAGGGCCCATTGTGATTCCCTTAGTTTTCCCCACATGGAAAGAAATACCACGACCCGAGAGATCTAGAACCATCCCGATCCCCTTAAAAAGTTCGCAAGACCAGAGAGAGAAACATCGCGTAGACTGTCCAGGTCGTCGAAGAACCTGCACCCCAGATATCTGAGTCGCCGTTCCTTCAGTCCCGGACATTCACAAAGCAGATGATGCACTTTCTCCTCCTCCTCGTCCCACAGCCCCTGCAGTAGTCCGCCTGGGCGTAACCCCAACGCGCAGCCATTCGGCCTATCGCGCAGTGTCCCGTTAGAACTCCTACAAGCATCCCGACCGTCCGCTTGCCAAATCCAAGAAGAATCTTTGTCCTCCCCGGATCAGGCAGTGGCCATAGGGTCCGAAATATCCTACAATTGTTCAAGGTTGTCCACCTTGCCCTCGTCTTCCTATCCGATATATCCCCTATCACACCGAATAGCTCCACCAGAGGAACCAGGACCTCCGGCCGTATAGGGTCCTCAACCGACTCGGAGCCATTCCTCGCGCACTCGTCAGCCAGCTCGTTCCCCGCAATCCCAGCGTGTCTAGGGACCCACGCCAGCCTTACCGAGTGCCGACGAATACGGTCGAGGGATTCGATATAGTGCCGCACACACCCCGTCTGACAGTATCGGATTCCAGGGCCTTCAAAGCAGCAAGACTATCCGCAAAGATGCTAATGGACGATGGATCCAAATCCCGTTCCATTATCATCCGTGCGGACACGTCAATTGCATACACTTCCGCCTGGAACACGCTACAATCGCCCGAGGTTCGTATGGAGATTCGAAGGTCCAGTTCGCCGGAGTAAACTCCTGACCCTATCCCCATGTCCGTCTTCGAACCGTCCGTGAACACTGAGATATCACCACTCCGAATAACAGAGTCGGCTGCCAGTCTTCCCTGGTCGGTACAATCACCTCAAAAGTCCTCTGGAAATCCCATGCAGAATGGTACTCTGCCCCCAAGTGCGTTGCCTCAGCTCCTGCATCTCCCTGAGTCTGAGAGCTGCCTTTGCCGCCGTGCCCCTGATATAAATATCCAGTGGTGGGATGCCAAGCATCACCTCCAAACCTGCCTGGGGTGTAGAACGAGCCGCCCCCGTAATACCCAGACAAGCCAGTCGTTGCACCTTTGCGAGAGTGGAGAGATATGAACCCGTGTCCACCGCCCTCCACCACACCAGTGCCCCGTAGGTCAAGATTGGTCTGATAATCGCCGCATACATCCAGTGAATGATATACGGCTGTAGACCCCATGTCTTCCCAAAGGTCCTTCTACAGGTGTAAAAAGCACATAAGGCTTTTCTCATTCTCTCCTCGGTATTCCTCTTCCAGGAAAGTTTAGAGTCAAGAATGACACCCAGATACTTTGCTTCCCCCGAGAGTTGAAGAGTAACTCCGTCCAATCTAGGGAGATTAAACATCTCCGGTTTGTACTTCCTTGTGAACAAAACAAGTTCGGTTTTAGATGGATTGACTCCCAGACCATTCTCCCTTGCCCACCTGGATAGCATCGTAAGCGCCGACTCCATGAGATCACTGACCGTCTGGAGAAATTTCCCCCTGATCAGTAGCACAACGTCGTCGGCGTGTGCCACAACCTTCGTCCCCGTTCTCCCCAATGAGTCAAGGATTCCATTGATCACAAGATTCCACAGAAGAGGAGAAATGACCCCCCCTTGTGGAGTACCCCTTGTGGAGACCACCTTCCGCGCCCCATCACCGCCTATGTCCGAGTTCACAGCCCTGCTCCTGAGCATATTGCCCGTCCACAGGGTTATCTGCTGGTCAGTGCCAATACCATCCAAGGCACTAATGATCGATTGTATACTCACGTTGTTGAAAGCCCCTTCTACATCCAGGAAGGACGCCAACACATACTCACTGTCGTGAAGACCATCCTCATTTGTGCCGACAACCTCACTCAGAGCCGTTTCCACCGACCTCCCCTTGAGGTATGCGTGTTGGGCTCTGCTGAAATTGTCTGCAGAGAGGACGCTCCTCACATGAACATCTCAATCTTTTGGCAGCGATCCAGCGCAGAGTAAGTACCCAGAATAACGTAGTGAGCCAAGTAGACGCTTTAAATGGTGTTTAGTGATCACCAGGGAAAGCTAGTGAATGTCATAGGTATACTTCGGATGGTGTTTAGCGATCACCTGACGAAGCTTAGAAACAAGTGTGACGAAGTGAGTGTGAATTGTTTAAAGTAGAGACACTTTGACTGGTGTTTACCGATCACCAGGCAAAGTTAGTGAGTGTGGTTTGATAACTTCGGATAGTGTTTAGCGATCACCTGACGGAGTTACAGACAAGTGTGAGTCACGCGTGAGTGGGAACACTTTGACTGGTGTTTACCGATCACCAGGCAAAGTTAGTGAGCGTGGTTTGATAACTTCGGATGGTGTTTAGCGATCACCTGACGAAGTTGCAGACAAGTGTGAGTCACGCGGGAGTGGGTACACTTTGGCTGGTGTTTAGCGATCACCAGGCAAGGTTAGCGAAAGTGGTGGAGAATTTCGGATGGTGTTTGCCGATCACCTGACGAAGTTTGAAACGTGAGAAGTTGGAGTAATAGAGTGAGTGCGAGTGATACACTTCGGGTGGTGTTTAACGATCACCATACGAAGTAAGAGTAGAGTAGTGAAATATTTCTCCTGGTGGTTAGCGATCACTTCGAGAAACATTTGGTGGTGGGTAGTAGTACTCTATATATCTCCATTGGTGGTTACCGAGCACCAGTGAACTTCGGATGGTGTTTACCGATCCCTGACTAAGTTACAGGGATACTAAGCCAAAAGCACACTTGGTGTTTCCCGATCACTTTGTGGGTTTTTGGCATAAGTGAATATAAGATAAATTGTGATATTGAAGTTTTAGAACCGGCAGGCAATATCAAAATCCGAAGACGGGCCGAGTAAAGCCGAAGGTTAAAGGAGGGCTGAAACGCAAGTTCAGGCCAACCAGAAGGTGCACAGTGGACAAAGAAATTATCTGGGCAGAAGAGGCGAGCCTACCGCAGCGGGACAAGGATAATACAAGTACCCGAGAGGACCCGAAGGGACCCGAACCGTAAACTTTGTAAATTAATTATAGGAATTAATATAAATAAAGTGAAAATAATGATTGTGGATTAAAACTAAATAAAGCTGTGTACATTTATTTCTTGTAACGAACACTGGACAGAGGCTGAGTATACCCTAGCGAAAATAAGTCGTTACAAGTGGCGCCCGAGCAGGCTAATTAACAAGAAAGAAAACACGAAGCTATAACGAATCAAAATGGTGAGCACAAAGTGGATCTACAGTTTACGGCGGGAGGATTTAACCACATACGCTGGCGAGTTCGGCCTTGCAATAGAGGGAACGGTAGAGGAATTGAGAAAACGTATAGCCGATTTTATAAAAAATGGCGAACACAATGCCGAGGTGTTGGAGAGGCTGGAATCGTTGCAACAAAAACACCTTAGATCTGTGTCACCATCACATAGAGACGAATTGTTATCTACAGGTGCTAATACCGCGTCGAGTTTACAACCAATTACGCCGGAAATACCCACGGTTAGCATTACCGATACGGATGCCGGAATACGAACGGAAGGAAACGAGGCCTACTTACAAGTAGTAGAACAGGTACGAAAGTGGTCATTTAAATACGTTGGGAGCAAGGACCCGATAGCTTTTCTAGAGCGGGTCGAGGAACTGGCAGAAGTGTACGAGATTTCACTGGATCAAGTACCAAGAACTATGCCGGAATTATTAAAGGACCTGGCGCTTTCATGGTTTAGAAACAACAACAAACGCTAGGTGAGATGGGAATGTTTCAGAAGAGATTTTCTTGAGTTTTCCCTACCATCAGGGTACTTTGTGAGGCTGGAGGAGAAAATAAGAACTAGAAAGCAGCAAACAGGTGAATATTTTAAAATCTATATGGTAAATTTACAGGATTTGATGAGGCAAGCCGGATACAGTGAGGAACGTAAATTGGAAAGGCTATATGAAAATACTAATCCGAATTACAAAACGTACATTAAGCGTAGAGATTTCCGAAATCTACGGGAGCTCCTTCAACTGGCGGGAGAATTCGAGGATCTACAGAAAGAAGCTGCAGCCAGCAGCCCAGAACCCGATCCCACGACCCCGGGCTCAACCGCAGACAATTCACGGAAGCAGCGAAGCAAATAATACATCTGTAACCGGTACAATGGAAGAATTTAGGCAGCCTACACTGGGAAATTCGATCAACCCTCGAATAGCGTGTCGCCGTTGCGGACAGGAGGGACATATTCAACGTTTTTGTCGAAATACATCCAGGATATTCTGCTGGAATTGCGGCCAGATGGACGTTTATATACGGGATTGTTGATGCCGGGAACATGATGCCGAAGCGCTAGTTGACACAGGGGCATCCAACAGTTTCATTAGTAGCCAATATGCGGCCGGAATAATCCAAGGAGCGCAACGAATGGGAGTAGATATAGGAGTATCTTTAGCGAACGGAACACCAGTTACGGTCAATGAAGCAGCGCCGGTGGATGTAACATTCGACGATAGGCTCGTGAAAATGCCGTTGCTAATATTACCAGAGGTTGTGGACGATTTAATACTCGGTGTGGATTACTTACGTAAGATGAAGGCAACTTTGACTATTGGAAATGTGGTGTATAAGTTCGAAGAGGAGGAGATGTCTACGGAAAGTTCAAATGTTAGATGCAACACGGTAAGCGACGAAGCGGAAACCAAAGGGGAAGGGCGAATTGAAGAATTTTTGGCAGCAGAGTTAGTAAAGTTCGAATGAGTAACCGGGATTTCTAATACGGCAGAACACCGTATAAGGATGAAGGATGAGGCGATTTTCAAGCAGAGGTATATGCCAACGAATCCAGCGAAACAGAAGATAATTAATGAACTTGTTGACGAATTGATAGAAAATGGATGCATTGAAACCTCCCACAGCCCCTATAGTTCCCCAATAGTATTGGCACCGAAGAAGAATGGTAAATGGAGACTTTGTTGTGATTTTCGGCAACTTAACAGCAGATCTATACCGGATGCATATCCGTTACCACGGATAAATTCAATTTTGGAGAGATTGAGGGATGCTAAATACTTCAGCACGCTAGATCTGAAAAACGGATATTGGCAGATACCCATGGAAACGGAAAGCAGGCTTTTTACAGCATTTACGATGCCAGGAAGAGGTTTGTTCCAGTGGAAGGTGATGCCGTTTGGATTGCATTGAGCACCAGCTACGTTTCAACGCGTGTTAGACCAGGTTATTGGCCCCGAAATGGAGCCCCACGCATTTGCTTACCTGGACGATATAATTGTGATTGGAAGGACTCTAGAGGAACACTTGGCAAATCTGAGTGAAGTATTTAGGCGACTAAGGATGGCAAATTTAATTATAAACCCCGAGAAGTGCTCATTTTTGAAAAGAAAGATAAAATACCTCGGTCATGTGGTAGGAGAAGATGGCATCCAAACGGATCCGGATAAAATAGCGGCGATTAAGATGTTACCACCAAAGGATGTAAAAGGAGTAAGACGAGTATTAGGCGTAGCATCATGGTACCGCAGATTTGTTCCAGATTTCTCCGACCTTGTATCGCCGATGACGAGTTTGGTGAAAAAGAGTGTCAGATGGAAATGGGGGAAGGAGCAACAAGAGGCGTTTGAAAGGCTAAAGGAACGTTTAACAGGAGCACCGGTTTTGGCTTGCCCGGATTTCGACAAGCAGTTCATTCTTCAGACTGATGCAAGCAATTTCGGATTGGGTGCAGTACTGACACAGAACCTAAACGACGAGGAACGGGTGATTGCATATGCAAGTCGAAGATTAAATAAGGCGGAATGCAACTATTCAGCAACGGAAAAGGAGTGTCTGGCGATCGTTTGTGGAATTAGGAAGATGCGACAGTATTTGGAGGGATACCATTTTAAGGTAATAACGGATCATCTATCCTTGAAATGGTTGAATAGCATAGAAAGCCCGTCTGGACGAATTGCTAGATGGGCATTGGAACTGCAACAATATACTTTTGAGGTGGAGTATCGTAAAGGTAAGGGTAATGTGGTTGCAGATGCGCTATCATCTGCAACCTGAACAAACTGTGTGCTACAACCAAAGAATCTGGTGACGAGATGTATACCTGGTTAGAGGGAAAAAGAAAGAAGTTAAGGGAAACCCGGAGAAGTATGCAGATTATGTTATCGAAAATGGCCAGCTTTATCGTCACATTCCGAGTCGAGAGGGGGCTGATGGAGGCTTACAGTGGAAGTCATGTGTACCAAAGTATATGCGTGAACGGGTACTGAAGGAGAACCACGACACACCAAGTGCAGGGCATCTGGGCAGCAGGAAAACAATCGACAGAGTAGCAAAACGATACTATTGGCCAGGACTGTTCCGGGATGTGATAAACTATGTAAGGAAATGTAAATCGTGTCCACGGTATAAGGCCAGTCAACAGAAGCCGGCAGGGATGATGACCACTTCCGCGATCTAGGCATGGAAATTCGATGTTGCTAGTATTCTTCGACAAATTTTCAAAATGGACGGAGCTAGTTCCAATGAGGAAGGCCACGACGGAGTCAGTGAAAAAAGCGTTACGTGAGAGAATAATAAGTCGGTTCGGAGTACCAAAGGTTTTAGTAACGGATAATGGTACGCAGTTTACAAGTCGCGCATTTTAAAAATTTTTAGCAGAAGTAGGAGTACATCACCAGCTGACTGCACCATTCACACCTCAGGAGAATCCAACGGAACGAACTAACAGGACGGTCAAAACAATGATAGCACAGTTTGCTAGGGAAAATCAACGGAACTGGGATGATGTTCTGCAGGAAATTATGCTGGCGATTAACTCCAGTGTGTCAGAGACAACAGGGTATAGCCCTAGTTTTGTTACGCAGGGAAGAGAACCTAGGCTACCAAAGGCGTTGTATGACGAAGTCACCAACGGAACAGGGGGCGATGTACAGGAACCTAGTGAGGGCAAAAATGCTTCAGGATATTTTTAAGTTGGTACGGAGGAACATGGAAGTAGCATCACAGGATCAAAAGCGGCATTATAATCTGAGGAGGAGATCGTGGAAACCGAGGAAGGGCGATAGGGTGCTGGTAAAACAACATCATCTTTCAAGGGCAAAAGATGGGTTTGGGGCAAAACTGGCGCCTAAATATGATGGCCCGTATACGGTGAAATCGTTTATATCACCGGTAATCGTAGAGGTAGTGGGTGATCGTAGGCGCAGGAGAACTGCGCATATTGGGGAACTTAAGCCTGTAAATGTTGAATATCGTACGTAGTAGGAAAAGAGCAAATGTTTTAGTCGTTCTGAGTATCAAAATTTTAATCTTAACTAATAAGAATATATCTTACAGATTACAATGAATTCGTCGTCCCACAAAACAATGGAAGAATCCAAGAAAATAGTGCGTCAACGGTACGAGAAAGTTAAACAAAAGAAGGGGAAAGGTACCGACCCGAAAATACGGCTGGCCCATGTCAAATGTTTTGTCGCACTCTCTTTGCGTGACCGCCCGCAAAGAGAGTGCGACAAAACCCGGTCACAAAAAGCGTTGTGGACAGTGAAGACGTTGGAGTAGCTGGAGTGATTGATTTGTTTCCCGACCAGTGCTCGCAACCAGTATCGAACGTCCCATTAGAACACCTCGTACAAGAACTCGAGGAAAATACGGCGGCGTGGTACCAAGAAGACGTCTTATCTATAACGGCAGGGCAGTCCATGGAGAGCTTGTGGGAGGAGCCGGGCGTAGTAGAGACACCGGCCGACGATATAGTCGAGGTGACAGGCGAAGCAGCCCAAGAGGATGGACATGGGGAGATACCTCAGATATTTAGGTCCCCGAGTAGTCTGCCAAATGCCACCAAGGTAGAGGTATTGTGGAACGAAGAATATGTAGGTGGTGTGAATAATTTAACGGGCAAACCCCTTCCAAGAGAAGTCTGGTTATATGTTGTGACGCTCATCAAGGATACGTCAAGAACAAGGAGACTAAATCTGATGAAGGAAATAAGCGGGTTCAGATATAGAATCCGGATCTCAAAAGGCGGGAAAGCATCAGTGAGGTATTGGGAATGATTTATTACAAAAGAGTGAACCTTTATTTGAAACACCAATAAAATTTAATGGAAACTTTATACGCAGTGTCTTTTAAGGAAGGGGGGGAATGTGACGACTAATTTGGCCACAAACTAGTGTCACAGACTGTAGCTACTGTTATTGAATAGAAACAGACAATAACAACAATACACATAATCACAACCATGCATAAGCATGCACTGGTCAAACAAATAAAAGTAGTAAACAAGCAACAACAGCAACACGCAAGTGCAAATGTAATATTCAACAAGCAGTAAACACCTAGCAACAACTATTAAGGTTGTTTACAAAAATTAAGGAATTTAAGGAATGTATGTGCCGCTATATTACAATAGCAACATAACATGGGTAATTGTTTTGTTGATAGCATCTACTTGTTTGTCGATTGGTATAAAAGGGCAGTATAGAAAATAGAAAGGTCTCATTCTTTTGGCAGCGATCCAGCGCAGATCGCGATCCAGAATAACGTAGTGAGCCAAGTAGACGCTTTAACTGGTGTTTAGCGATCACCAGGGAAAGCTAGTGAATGTCATAGGTATACTTCGGATGGTGTTTAGCGATCACCTGACGAAGCTTAGAAACAAGTGTGACGAAGTGAGTGTGAATTGTTTAAAGTAGAGACACTTTGACTGGTGTTTACCGATCACCAGGCAAAGTTAGTGAGTGTGGTTTGATAACTTCGGATGGTGTTAAGCGATCACCTGACGGAGTTACAGACAAGTGTGAGTCACGCGTGAGTGGGAACACTTTGGCTGGTGTTTAGCGATCACCAGGCAAGGTAAGCGAAAGTGGTGGAGAATTTCGGATGGTGTTTACCGATCACCTGACGAAGTTAGAATAAGAGTAGAGTAGTAAAATATTTCTCCTGGTGGTTAGCGATCACTTCGAGAAACATTTGGTGGTGGGTAGTAGTACTCTATATATCTCCATTGGTGGTTACCGAGCACCAGTGAACTTCGGATGGTGTTTACCGATCACCTGACGAAGTTACAGGGATACTAAGCACACTTGGTGTTTCCCGATCACTTTGTGGGTTTTTGGCATAAGTGAATATAAGATAAATTGTGATATTGAAGTTTTAGGACCGGCAGGCAATATCAAAATCCGAAGACGGGCCGAGTAAAGCCGAAGGTTAAAGGAGGGCTGAAACGCAAGTTCAGGCCAACCAGAAGGTGCACAGTGGACAAAGAAATTATCTGGGCAGAAGAGTCGAGCCTACCGCAGCGGGACAAGGATAATACAAGTACCCGAGAGGACCCGAAGGGACCCGAACCGTAAACTTTGTAAATTAATTATAGGAATTAATATAAATAAAGTGAAAAGATTGTGGATTAAAACTAAATAAAGCTGTGTACATTTATTTCTCGTAACGAACACTGGACAGAGGCTGAGTATACCCTAGCGAAAATAAGTCGTTACAAACCTCTTCCCTAATCCTATTATAGAATGTTGGCCTATTGCCCCTATTGCATATAATCAAATTAGTGGACATTAGGTCATCAATAGGGTTTGGGGTTCGGGAATTCCCGGGAAATCCCGGAAAAAGTTTGCCGGGAATTCCCGGGAAAATAATATATTTTTCCCGGGAAAACGGGAAATTTTAAAAATATTAAATTTTTTAAATTGTTTTTGTTTCGAATAGGATTTTTTAATTTTAGTCATAAAAAACATTTTAAATACCACAACAAAAATTTCATTGTTAAAATCTTTTATTACATTTATTTGACACACCAATAAAATCTTTGCCAAGTAATTAGGAGCATTTCTACTAATAAAGATTTTTCGCATAACTTATTCACAATTTAAGTAGTAAAGCCTAAAAACTTGGTAAAATGTTTAAAAGAAATATGAAAAAAAAGCTTTGTTTTTTACAAATAATCGCCCTTACTATCTAAATTTTTCAAATGTATAATTTAGGTAAAATCGACTTTAGTTAAAATATTGGGTGGCAGTATACTTGACTTGGTTTATTTTTGGAGCATTCTGATTGGTTAATTTATTTTCAACCAATCAAAATATTTGAAAATATAAATATTTTTGTAAGGTTTTCATACACAAAATGAAAAAAACCGTTTGATTAAAAATAAAGTCGACTTTAAATTTAAAATACTCCTTTATATTAAGGGTCAATAATTTTATAAGTAACGTTTTCATTAATAAATGTGAAAAGAAAAGACTAATGGTTAACGGTGGTATCTAAATTTGGTTATCCGACATCTAAATTTGGTTCACAAAAAAAAAAAAAAAATTGATGGTCATGCAACTTCTCTTGAAGAAAACAACAACAAACTAAAATTAGCAAAGTACCCGAAGAAAAAAGTGTAAGCTGAATAGGCATTAAAGGTTTTATGGTAGGGAAAACATTTCCTAAAATGGTATCCAAATTAGCCGCAGTCAATCCGCACCATAACTAGATCTTCGTTTATTCGAGAAAGTTTTTATAATAAAAACCTGGCATTGCAAAAACAGAAACCGATCTAAAAACATTATATTAAATAACTACAATCATGTAAAAGATACCATGATTAAAGAAATATTGAGCAATATTTCTAACAATAGGAGATTTACTATAATCTTAGATGAATGGACAAGAATATCACAAAAGAGATATTTGAACATAAGTATAAACGTAAATAATTCATTTTATAACCTGGGGTTGGTTTATATATCAGGAAGATGTAATGCTGATGAAATAAGAAGAATTGTAGAAATAAGACTAGAAGAGTTTTAATTGTCTTTGGAAAATAACATTGTGGCCACAATATCTAATGGGCCAAGTGTGATGAAACGGTTTGTTTCCAGTAGTAGGTGCTTTCTGCTGGAATCATGCAATTCATTTGGCAGTGCTGCGATTAATTTATGTGAAATCAAATGTTCAACATTCTGATATTTTTACATTGAATTCTCACTACACAGACTGCATTTGTACTGAAATTCCCGGGATCAAATCAAATTTTTTCATTCCCGTTTCCCGGGAAATAAAAAAGTCCGGGAAATCCCAAACCCTAGTCATCAAACAGTGACTCACCCCGGTCATTGATGTCAGTGCTGCACCATAAAGAGTGATGAGCATTGGCATCACCCCCCATCACCCGATCATGGCCCTTGGTTATGCCCACCTCGACCAGATTACGGACCGCCTGTGATGGAGGGTTGTCTTCCTCATACGGGAGATACATCGAGGCAAGGAGCAGAGTAGGCATGCCCCTGCGCTCAAGTTCCGCCACCGTTTTCTCCATTGCTGTAATGAGACATAAGAAAAAGATTAATGCCCTTCCTATACAATGAAGCATGAAGTTGCGTGATCCAAGTCCCCGAAACCTGTTGCCAGAAAGCCAAGATTCTTGAATCAGGGCCACGTCCATCCTCTCCGTCTCCATGAAACGCAGCAGTTCATCGATCGCTGCCTCGCAGTGATGCAGATTTATCTGCACCACCTTGATGCATCTAGGACGCATTGCTGGTATCTTCCTTGGGTAGAATCATCTTAAGATGGTTCAACCCAAACTTCACCGATCCGTTGGAGAGGCGCAGGAGGCGCAAAGACTCCGAGCCGACTTTTAGCCAGAGGTCCTTTCCGTCTCCTTTGTCCCTCGCTCGTCCCCTGATGATTCTTCAATCATCTGAACCAAGTCCCTTGTTCTGACGTTTCAGTAGTGTCAGAATGGCTTCATCCTCTATTACTGGAGGAGGAACCCACACCTTCACAGTCGTCTGAAAAGGGATCTGATCAATGGGAACGATATCGACATTCATACCCGGCCAAAGCTCGTCAAGATCCTGGATTGTGCTTTTGAGAAAGTTCAACGCTTTCTCATTGCCACAACCCACTATCTTGACACCTTTCTACCACTTGGCGCCACCGAACGCAGTGAAGGAATCATCTTCACTGTGTGCGAGTGCGTCAACTAGTGCCCTCAGTATCCGTTCCTCCAACACCAGCCATCTGTCCGTTGCCATCCTACCTTCAGGATGACTCCGGTCCACAATGGCTACCTGTAGCTCAGGTGCAGATGGAAAGCTAGCCGATGGTTTCAACCGCTTACCCTCTGACACCTGCGTCCCACCTGACCTCTGTCGCTTTCCACCGGGCCTGCAGGCTTTGTCCTTGGAGATAGCCGTACTTCGTGCTTCGGTTTGGTTGGTCGAACGCTTCCCGTACTCCGCAGGAACCTTGGAGTCCGTTCCCCGCGCCCCAGAGTGGCCATGGGATCCGGTTTTATGCGGTTTTCACATGGCTTTGCTCTGATCTTGCGCCTTTGTGTGTGGCCTGGATTCCACTACGGAAGTATTCTTCGCCATGGATTCATACTTCCGCACATGGAATTCATGTTTCCGCCTCAATCGCTTTTCTCTGGCAGTTAAGGCAGCTGGATCTCGATGAGCCAGCTGCTTCAAATACCGGATAGAGCGCTTGTAGCCTGCCACTCTTTTCGAGTCATCTGCCGGCAGAGGATTGCCAGTGGATTTGCTCTCTTCGGTGCCTCCAACGATCATTTTCTTGGGATTGTTGGACTCACTGACCACCGGCTGGGAGGATATCATACGAATATCCTCCTCATCCGTCTGGTATAAGAAGAGTTCCTCCAAACCCAATAGTTGGTCGTTGGTGTCACTGTCCGAGGGCATGGCCTCCTGTCTGACGAGAGATGACCCCAGTTGTGGATTTGCCGTTGCCGTGTCCGTTACCATATCTGTTTCCCATGTTTCTTCTTCTACCAACATCGTTAAAAAATTTTCACCGCCGACCTACTAGGTAAAATAGACGCGGACCAGGAAGCCGCCCACTATGGGAAACAGACGCGCCTGGATTTGAGGAACCACGAGAAAGGATGCGTCCCAAGCCGCTCAATGTTAGAAAAACAGACACTCGGACCGATTACTTTCCACCTATAGTCAGAGCCCATCTCAGTAATGCAGACAATAGACCTTACATTGTCCCAATATGATCAAAACACTGACCTTAGCCGAGTACCGCCTGGTACCCGTTTCCAGCCAGCACCCCCGAGGAGGGTTCAGTGGAAGGATTTTATGTGCCGGCCAAAAAAAAAAGACTTAGTTTTGTGGAAAATATTTTAAAAAAGCATGAAAAAAAAAATTTTTTTTCCAACATTTTGCTTCATAAGCACCACAAAAATTTTCCAAATCAATTTTCTCTAGCAATAATTTGGCTTTTACAGATTTAAAAAATATCAATTAGTCGACGAGTTATAGCAAAAAAACCATGGGTAAAAACCGGTTTTGTTCAGGAGAGCCATTTTAAAGATTTAAATACGTGTATCTTTGGTGTACCACCACTGAGCGTGTTGGTATTGGTCTCATTTGAAAGCGACACATCTCATGACGTCAGGAACGTGTTGGTCAACCTTGAAAACGCGCTTAGGTCGTCCCTACCTCTTGTTTTGTGTAGTTGGTTTTTACTGTTTTCTACCTAGCGTGCTGTTTCCATAAGTTTGATATCAATTTTGCTCGCGGTTTTTTCGAATCCAGCTTTATTTTCTGATATTATTAATTGTGAATTATAATAAATACTCATTTATAATTCTTTTAAATCGTGAATATCACTCTGTTAGTACGAAAATTTTTTCACATAACCTTATTATGTTATTCGCGAAAATAATTTAAAACTGATAACATTCTTACTGTTTGTTTTAGGATGAAATGGTGGACGAATCCCTTTCTATTTGCGCTTAGAATCGTCGACTTCACTTTCATAAAACGCGCATATCTCTGGGAGGGAACACTTTTGGGGCATGGGATCGGTCTCATTCGATGTTAAGATGTTGTCCACATCAAAAAAAAAAATTGAAAAAATTTTTTACTCTTAGGTCCCTTTCTCTATGCGCTGTCACATATAAACAATATGCTGAAAATCGGCATTTGACTGCAAAGTTCGAAGGTCGATTAAAAAAAAATTCGAACTAACATAAACAAACTCCGCGATACGGGTCTTCTAATTTAGCCTCTATTTTCACCCCTCACTCTCAGAATCGATCTAACTTTTGCTAACCTGAATTTGTTCCACAGTGTAGCTCTAAATGTTAAGTCATCAGAGAAAATGGCAGTTAATTTACCGCAGGAACGTATTTTTTGAATATTTGTATTATTTTATCTTGAGAAAATTCCTTTTCTTTTATGGTTCGACGTTGCTTGTTCCGAAAAATAGTCTCGACGGTCATACTAAATTTTTCGTCTGAGTTTTCCAATATTAATTGCAAATTGAATTCATTTAAGGGTTTTTCGGATATTGAGATCCCATCATCTAAGTTTTCGGCACATGAATGAATTGTGGACAATTGGCTTGAAGCATTCATATTCACGTCGGCAATATTACAATTGTCCAATCTTATCCTACCTAAGGCATCTGCATTACTATTCAATGTGCCTTTTTTATATATGTATGATCTCGTAGTTATATTCCTCCAATTTTAAGCGCCATCTCACCAGTTTCGAGTTGGGTTTCTTGAGACTCATTAACCACGTAAGTGGTCTGTGGTCGGTGACTATCTGAAACTTTCGACCAAATAGATAGGGACGGAAATACTTCGTTGCCCATACTATGGCCATTAATTCTTTTTCAATAGCTAACGGAGGAAACTCGTCGTTACATACTTCTTCATTAATCTCATATTTATGCAAAATTGTGGATATAGTAATAGGTTCCCGTTTTCTGATATGCATAGGATTTACGAATTCTGGGTTAATAAACGACGAAGATGCCCCAGTATATATCAACAATTTCAAGTGTCTAGCAAATGGAGAGCCTATGTTAATATAAGGTAAGACACTACCATGTTTGTTAAATTCTATGTATCCCGTATTATAATGCTCATATTGGTCCAGATTTGTTTTGTCGCCATTCATCTGATTAAAACGTGGGCCAGGGTCCTCATCGCTGGGACTCCTGAATTCACTAATATTATTCATTTCATTTTGTCTTGATATTCTACTGAATTTGCCCGTGTTTCTTTCAAATTTAGAAAATCCGCTGGTAGTATCCATCGGTTCTGGTTTTTGCTGCGATTGCCTCCAATTTGTCTGTCGAGAAGAATTATCAACACGTTGGTAAGAATTGTGGTTAGAAAAGTATTTACGAAATTTGGAGAGTTTGAAGAATATCCTGAATATGGTGTGTTCTAATAATTTCGTCTATACGGAGAAAACTTTGGTCTATAACTTGATCTCATATAGAGGACTAGCGGGCGCAGCCCGCTACTTTGTTAGCGTGCCTTAAAGTTTAGGGGGGGGGGGCTGTGCCTTCACCCAGCCACCACAAATAAATAATTCTGCACAACAATGGGTTTAAAATAAATAAATATTTGATCACTTTTTCTTATGAAAGTGGATTGTTAGTAATGAATCCATAATAAATTGCAATATACGTGTGTATGTTAAGATAATTTGGTAAAGTGCGAACTTAGGTAGATAGACCCGTGAGTAGTTTTGGTCATTTGTGTTTTGAATGAAAATAAATAAAGTAAAGCCGGTTTGGAAAGCATTTTATAATATTAAAAATAGCGGGCAAAGCCCGCTACGTTGTTAGCGTGCCTTAAAGTTTTTTTTTAATTCCAGTTTATTTAAAAGTAGAATTGGCAATTCAAGTAAATTCACAAATTCAGTTGGAAAATTTACTGCGTCGGTTTCTTCCACCGGTGCTTCGTTACATGAAGATTAAATATCGGAATATATAAGTTCCATTCCTTTTCTAAGGTTTTTTCTCTTTTAGAAAATTTGTTTAACTTTTTGGAGAGTATGTTTCAATGCTACATAAGTTTCATATTCCGTGGATAGTGTTTGAACAGGTAATTCCCTCTTCCAATTTATTTGCATTGTCTATAATTTCAATTCCACTCGTTCAACGTTTATATCCATTTCATTCCACTTGTGTAGTGTTTCAAGTCCACTCGTTTCCTATCTAGTTTCTTAATTTTAGTGTTCCATATACACTTGTTCTTTAAGTTTTAGGTTTCTAGCTAAAGACGCAGACGTTTTTCTAAAAAAGTTCTTTTTTCAAAAAAGTACCGTTTTCCAAAAAAATTTACCTTTTTCAGAAAAATGTACCTTTTTCAAAAGAGTACATTTTTCCAAAAAAAGAGTACGTTTTTCCAAAAAAAATTCCTTTTTCCAAAAAAAGTACCTTTTCCCAAAAAAAAGTACCTTTTCCAAAAAAAAGTACCTCTTTCAAAAAAAGTACCTTTTTCCAAAAAATGTACGTTTTTCTTAAAAAATGTACCTTTTCCAAAAAAAAGTACCTTTTCCAAAAAAAGTATCTTTTCCCAAAAAACATACATTTTTCCAAAAAAAATATTTTTTAAAATAAAGTACCTTTTCCAAAAAAAGTACCTTTTCCAAAAAAAGTACCTTTTTCAAAAAAAGTACCTTTTTCTAAAAAAATTTTCCTTTTCCAAAAGAAGTACCTTTTCCAAAAAAAGTACCTTTTTCCAAAAAACATACATTTTTCCAAAAAAAATACCTTTTTAAAAAAAAATACCTTTTCCAAAAAAAGTACAAATAAAGTACTTTGTAAAAACAAAGTATCTTTTTCCAAAAAGTACCATTTAAAATAATATATAATTTCAAAAAACTACTTTTTTTCCTCCCCCCACGGATATCTCCACTAAAACAAGGTTTCTTGATATTCGGCATAGACGTGCG
The DNA here is from genome assembly GCA_949987735.1 of Leucophora obtusa. Classification (NCBI taxonomy): domain Eukaryota; kingdom Metazoa; phylum Arthropoda; class Insecta; order Diptera; family Anthomyiidae; genus Leucophora; species Leucophora obtusa. Next base: position 248,468,761 of record OX465295.1, read on the forward strand.
CTAAGACGGGATTTTTGGAAATTCCTACCGGAACGGGCAAACGGTCTCCCCATAAACAGTCTCACAAATTGGAAAAGTGCCTTCCCAAACCACTGGAGGTAAGAAGTTGAAATTTGGTATAAAGGTTCCTCCACTGTAGTAGACATCGACTAATTCCCTATAGGATATCCCAAAAGCAAATTCGGAATGTGAGTTCTTCCTTCTGTGTAGGCGTCCGCTTAGACGGAATTTTTGAAATTCCTATCGGGAGGGGAAATAAGGGGAAAAGTCTCCTCCTTGACGGCCTGCCCAATCCCTTTTGGCCAACCTAAAATTTTAAATATGTATTCCTTGGAGTAGGACTAACTCACCCTTAACGTAATTTTTCTATTTTGGAACAGGAACATAGTAAAAATGGTGGTTGAAAGGGAAAAATGTCCCCACTAACGGCCTGCCCAAACCGCTTAGGCAATGTAGTTGAAATTTGGTATGAATGTTCGTCATCCATCGCAGATAGCCGCGAAGATGAAATTTTTGTAAATTCCTAAAGGGAGGGGCAAAAAGAAGAAAAGCCTCACATTGGGGGCCTGTAAAAACCCTTTCGGCTAGAAACCTGAAACTTAAAATGTGGGTCGCTGGAGTAAGGGCTAACTTATTAGAAAGATACTTTTTTGAATTTTTGACAGGGTCGTTATAAAATGGGGGCTCAAAAGGGGAAAGTGGCCCCTTAACGACCTGTCCAAACTGCTGGAACTAGGAAGCTGAAATTCGGTACTTAGGTTCCTCTTCCAGCCTAATTCCAACCGGGAGGGACAAAAAAAGAAAAAGTGTCCCCCTTGATAGCCTGCTCAAACTGCTGGAAATACGAAGCTGAAATTCCCTGTCGATGGATTTTCGGAAATTCCTACCGAGAGGGGCACAAATAGTAAAAGTTGGCTAGAAACCTGAAATGTAAAACATATGTTACTTGGAGTATGGGCTCACTTAACGGGAAGGTGCTTTTTGGACAGGGACATTGCAAAAATGGGGATTAATGAAGCGAAAAGTGCCGCTTAAAGGCCTGCCTAAACTGCTGGAGGTAGGAAGTTGAAATTTGGTATTAAAGTTCCTCCTCTATTGTAGACATCCGCTAAGATGAGATTTTTGGAAATTTCCACAGGTAGGGTCAAAAACAGGATAAGTCTCCCCCTTAACGGCCTGGCCAAACTGCAAAATAAGAAAAAATTTAATAAAAAACTATACTAATTAACTACAATTTAAGATCTTGCAGGAGCACGTGAAGAATATCTTATATCTTTATATATCTCATATTTTTCCAGAAAATTCGAAAATTTAAATTATTTGTAATTTAAAACGGCAGAATTAAAAAAATTATTGTGAGACACCTTAAACACATTTTTTGCTAAAATTTTCCTTCCACGATCATGGTTTATTTGTGCTAAATAAAGATGAAAATTATGACCGATTCTCACAAACTATTAGTATAGAATCCAATATTATGTCATATTATTAAAATTTCCCCCAAATATTTTCTAATTCCAATTGGTATTTTTAGAGAAGATATATGTGCAAGTTACTAAAAATGTTCATTATTTAGATGGCACATAAAGATGTTGTACGGTGTTTATTTACAAATTAATTGATCTACGTAAAACTTTTTAAAAAGTTACCAACATTAGAAAAAAATGTTAATACTAACTTGATTTGTAGGGTGGAAAATCTATGTTTAAGGTCTTAATCACAGAAATTTCTGTAATTAAATTTAAGCAATGTTTAGAGTAAATTCAGAGATTAAAATTTGATGAGTTACTGTAATTAAGTGCTAAACAATGATTTTCTTCTTAATCATTGTTTAATATCACATAAGATACCAGGCCTATGTTAGCGTTTTTGTTTTTTATAATAAGTAACTTATTTTAATGGGAGCGAGCTTTTTTAGCGGCTCGATTTCAAAAAACTCAATTAAATTTCTTTAAAGAGCTGCTCGATAAAAAAGCTCTATGAAATTTTTTATACGAGCTGCTCGATTTAAAAAACTCTATTCAATTTTATAAACAAGCCTTTTCATTTTTATAAGCTCTTTATTTTTTTTAGTTGCGAGCTTTTTTTATTTGAGCAGCTCTTTTAATTTTGGCTTCCGAGCTTTTTAATAAAATGTATATATTTTTGGCTCGCTCCGAGCTTTCTTTCCATCCCTGTTTCCGCGTTTTTGAATTTGGAAAAGTTGTATAAAATTGTGTTTTTATTCAAACACAAAAGTATTCGGTTTCGGGCGAACTTAGTAATTTTGGGCGAAGTTCGGCTTCGGTTCGGCCTTAAAAAAGTGAGTTCGGTCGGTCAATTTTCCTCTTCATAAAAATTCTTACTGTTAGTGTTTAGCTTCATTGGTTATTAAAATATAAGCTATTAAAGTTAAAAAACCTTATTATGAGTTACTGCCCTAGGGAAATTTTAACAAACTGTCACCGAACTGGCCCCTTTATATGAAATAGACTGGTCACTTTTACATGTCGTTGTCATAGGAGGGGGAAATTGACCCCTTGTGACATGTCACAAGACAAATCCTAGGACAGGTTACTGAGCTCTCATAAAAAACAAAGTTCAGGGACTTGTCCTGGGATTTGTCTTGTGACATTACACAAGGGGTCAATTTCCCCCTCCTATGACAACGCCATGTAAAAGTGACCAGTCTATTTCATATAAAGGCGCCAGTTCGGTGACAGTTTGTTAAAATTTCCCGTACGGTGGTTACGGAGTTTACATTTGGCCTATAAAATTGGTCACAAATTTTATGTATTAACCAAAAATTGGTCAGATTGTTATAAATTTTGTAAAACAGGTGACAATGCGTTGATATATATCGCAATATATAACACAAATGTAATCCATGCATTAGAAATCAGCTGGTTACACGGTTTTTATCACATTTTTGGATATCACCCATATATAGAAGTTTTATTTTGTGTACTTATTTCTTTGCTTAATTAAAATTTAGAATTTTCACAATGGTGTTATTTGTTTATCATTGCACCAGCTGTCCTTTTTACAGTTTTTTTTAATAGTAAAAAGAGAAGTTAATAGTAGACAGTAGAGGCCAGTATGAATGTTTTGCAAGACATTCACAAAACATTTTCTTATACAACACCAAAATATTTTTTTTTGTTTTCTGTTTTATTTATTTTTTTTTTTTTGTAATGATCTGAATTTTAACATCTTGTAAATAACTGCAAATAAGTAAAATGGTCAATTTTTGTTATATTTAGTATTAAAAATCGTCAAATCTCTCATCAGCGCATGCAAGAGAATGTCTTGTAAGACATTCATTCAGCCTAGTAGACAGGCAGAAAATTTTATAAAAATATCTGTAAGAACCCAAAAATATCTAAAAAAAAACTTGTTTAATATTACAAATAAGAGTGGCTAATAACCATAAAGGAAATTTTGATTTTTAACGCATTTTCTAAGTTCTAAACTAAAGTATATATTTCAAGTGTAATTTGATTTCTAGGTGATTTCAATTTTAAAAAATTTCAGTATTTTGTCAATACCTAAAATTTTCTGCAATCCGAGTATATTGTTTTACCCATTTTCTGCCAAGCATGGATTCCATGCTTATTTCCTGACAAAACTTCGTAGAAGGATAGATAGACGTGTCTTTAGAGATATGTTGGTAAAAAATGGATTAAACAATTTAAATACTGTATCTCATAGTTTTGTTACTTGAGTTTAACAGTGAAATTATGTTTTAATACTTTTTGGACCAATTTTTAATTTATTTGTGCGGTTTCCTTGTTCGATATTAGTTTTAAAAGGCAAAAACACTTGGATGTAATACTTTATAAACTACTTCTTCCACTGCTTCACAAGTATCTATTAGTGTATTTTTATTGCATTTTTAGAAGTTATTCTGAACAACATCAACAAATCACTTCTTTTATTGCTTCTAAAGTATCCGTTAGTATATTTTTACAGCTTTTTTAGAATTACTTCTGCATAAATCCAAAAAATCACTTAAGTATTGTTTTTAAATAGTAAATGCTCTAAAAGTAAAAAGTGATTTTCGTATCACTTGGCATTTCGAAACAGAGGGTCGCGGGTTCGATTCCCGGCGGGACCAATATTTTTTTAGTTTTTTTTTTCATTTTTTTCTTATCCCGAGTAAAAAAAGTAATATGATGTCACATGTAATGATATCTTATTTAATACAATTGCAGATATGCTATCATCCGAAAAATGGTGGATAAAATTATATCGGATAAGATCTAAATATATTGAATCATATAGAATCTTATCTGGATTTTGACCCGATATAATCATATCTAATTTGATGTAGAGAGACATAATTATATAACGCTTTATATTTCAGGTTAAAAAAAAAACTAATAAAAAGTACTAAAAAATAATACCATTAAGAATTCAAAATTTAAATAAAAATTTAAATATTTAACTCTACTATTTTCTTGAGCTTAAGGTTTGGTTTTTATTTATAAAAAGTTTTTTATTTTCGATATTTCGCTACTCCAATGTGTAGCATCTTCAGGAAATAACAATTAAATGAAAAAATTATAAACAATTTCAAAGTTTGAAAAAAAAATTTTTTTTTTTTTTTTTTTTTTAATTGTTATTTCCTGAAGATGCTACACATTGGAGTAGCGAAATATCGAAAATAAAAAACTTTTTATAAATAAAAACCAAACCTTAAGCTCAAGAAAATAGTAGAGTTAAAAATTAAAAAAGAAGGTTAAATAAACGAAAAGAATTTAAAAAAAATTTAAATATTTAGAAGAAGTTGTACATAATTTAAAACCAAGCATTTTAAGCCTTCTCATATAAAATTGTATTCTACCCGTAAACTGTGTAAACCTGGTATGTTTATGAGTTTAACCCTATAATGCTCTTTCTTCTGATTGCGATAATATTTAAACTATATATTTGGCATTGAAAATCTACTATGGAAGAAATATTAAAATTTTAATTATCGCTTTATTTAGGCGATATCGCATAATTAAGGATGAAGACGAATCAAGAAATCCAGTAGTCAAAAATTTCGGTTTTTGCTATAAATAACACTATCAACAAAATAAAATCACGTACTGAAAATTCCTCATCTAGTCTTGTTCTTTCAGAAGTTATGGCGATTTTCGCTTTATGAAAATTACGAAATTAGACACGAAACATCAATAAATTTTGACGAAACTAGTTTTGCTTACTACTAGCTCTGAGTATGTAATCTGTGTTTAATTTCAGCTGGTTTTTGAGTTACGTTATCCTGTGAGTCCTGGAGCAAAATTTGTAACTGATTTTATAAGTAGAGACTCTAAGCTAGCTTCGGTATTGTCGATAATGTATGCCAGATCGTAAATGTAGTTTTGAGGATTTTTCAAATATTGTTTACGGTTTTAAACAGTTAATTTTTTCAAATTTACAAAATTTTCACTTTACATCCTTCTCGCTTGAAAATCGTTCCTTATACAAAAAAAGTTTGAAGGCAAAAAAGTAGGTAATTTTGTTTTCTATTGATATAATATAACTTATTTAATAAGAAAATGTTATTTAGCGAAAAACTATTTAATATCTGAAGACCGCTTTTTAGCGGCCTTGGGCATTAGAGTGTTATTGTCAAATTCCATACATTAAAAATATGGCTTGTATTTATACAAGGTTTACAAGGAATTTACTTTTATATTTTGAAATCATACATAAATATATCTCAAAAAAAATATAATTTTTTTACATTGCGCTATACTTAAATATATCTAAAACAACTTAGAAAAAAATTTAACATTGAGCTATATTAAACTTTATATGTTTACCAATAAAGCCATTTTTAATTATATATGGCGCTGTATTAAAATTGTCATAGCATATGTAACTAAATATGGTACATATTAATATACATATATGGGAACATATATATTTATTCTGATCTATATACATCCCGAGTAAAAAAAATAATAATATGCCATATGTAATGATATCTTATTTAATATAATTGGATCCGAATCCGAAAAATGGTGGATAAAATTATACCGGATAAGATATAAATATATTGAATCATATTCATAAACAAAAACTACCCAAGTAAAAAAGTTTTGATATAGTCATATATTATCATATAAAATTTTGTATAATTATATATTGGAACATATATACCAAGATATAATTATATAAAATTTTACGAAATTATATCCTAAATATATATTTATATCTTGTTATATGTTGCACAATATATAGTGCAACATATTATAATATCCAATTATATGTAGACCTATATATAGTTACATATGCCTCATATACTTATGTATAATTGTATCGAATTATATACCATTATATTTAGTTGGATATGATTATATTATATTTGATACATTTGGATGAGGACAAAATCCGGATAAAATTGTATCAAACCATATCTTATTCCATCAACTTAGATCTAATTGTGTCAAATTAGATCTAATATGATCATAATACGATCTAATTTGATACAATTAGATGTTCTCATTTTTCGGATGTAATTATATATAATATCAAAAGTCATATAATTTTTTTTACTAGGGTATTAAGAAGTACTAAAAAAATAACATCCCTAAGTTAATAATTCTTTAAAAGAAGTTGTACATAATTGTAACCAACCATTTTAAGCCTTTTCATATAAACCCGTAAACTGTGTAAACCTGGTATGTTTATGAGTTTAATGTCAAATTCGATAAATAAAAAATATGGCTTGTATTTATATTGGTTTACAAGGAATTTACGAGTTATAATGAGTACGTCTTTCATATTTTGAAATCATACAAAAACATATCTCAAAAAACATGGAATTTTTTTTACATTGCTCTATACTTATATGTTTTCCGATAAAGCCATTTTTAATTTTATATGACGCTGTATTAAAATTGTCATAGCATATGTAACTACATATGGTACATATTAATATATATGGCGACATATATATTTATACTGATCTATATATGACATCATATAAGAAATTTTTGAAAAACTCAAAGCTATACATAATTATATTCGCAAAGATATAGTGTCACACTTGACTATATATAAACATGTTAGTCCATATTAAATTATATAATTTCCTATATAACTATTTTTACTCGGGATTAGGGTCTCCAAAAATTTTTTTTGGAGTTTTTAACCATGCTACCCCCTAGAAATATTTATTTGGGTGTAAAACTACGTCTCCCAAAAAATTAGGATAGTCGGATATCGGGAAGACGGCCCTCTCGGCCCTCGGCATCGGCCCTGAAGTTTGGAACACGGATTACAAGGGGAAAATATGACTTTGTATATTTTCTCGAAAACATTGATATTTTAAAACAAATTCGAATTAAAAACACTAAAGAATCGTAATTTAGGCCTGGTATCTTATGTGATATTAAACAATGATTAAGAAGAAAATCATTGTTTAGCACTTAATTACAGTAACTCATCATATTTTAATCTCTGATTTTACTCTAAACATGTTGCGGATGAGATGAGGATCAGGGGAAAACGAGTTTTAATTACGAAATGGATTCTGCACCTGTCACTCAAATGATGATACTGAGAATTGTGTACCAGTGAGTGAAACGGTTAAAATATTGGTTAATTCAATTGAGTATTCGATTAGAAACAGTTTTAGTTTTATCATCAGTTACAACTTTTATATTTTTATTAGTTCATGGATCTTGGGATCCCATTGCATCGAATGGTGTAAAAAGGTATTTTTATACGGATGTTAATCGACCACATATATATGACGATTGAAACTGTTTTTACTCGGGCATGTATAAGCTGTGGTTTGGCTTAACTACTTGACAATATCCGTTGACCCTCTAATGCTTTTCTTCTGATTACGGGAATATTTAAACCATATATTTCGCGGTGGGAACCTATGGAACAAATAACGAAATTGTAATTTATCGCGTTATTTGGGTGATATAGCACGGCAAAGGTTGAGGACATATCTTGGAACCCAGTAGTCGGACAATTTCGGTTTTTACTGTAGATAACACTATCAGTGAAATAGGATTATGTGCCGAAAAGTGTTGATAAATTGTCGTTGTTTCAGGCACTATGGCGATTCTCGTTTTTTTTTTGAAAATTGCAGAAATTGGGCGAATTTGGGATCGGTAAATTCTGACGAAAGTGGTTCTGCGTACGACTACCTCTCAGGTTATAATTAGTAGTAAGTTCTGGAAAATCGGTCGGCTAGAATTTGAGTTAGGGAGATATATGTAAAACGTATCCTTGCATTATGCTGCGAGTCCTGGAGGTAGATTTTAAACTGATTTTACAATAGGAGACTCTAAACTTGCTTTGGTATTATCGACAAGGCACGCCAGATCGTAAACGTTTTTTTTTTAAATTGTAAATAGTTTTTTTTTGTGTTTTAGAAGGTCAATTTTGTCAAATTTCACAAAATTTTACTTTACATGCGTCTCGCTTGAGAACCGTCCCTTAAAAGGGGAAAAAGTTTGAAGGCAATAGAGAGGCGTGGGTATGCAAAATGTATATATATGGTGGGCTGTCGGAAAGATAATTTTTCGTTGGTGAATAGTTTACTATTACTTCGGTGGAGCAGTTTTTTTTTGGTAGATGCAGGAAATACGTACGGCGTAGAATGAAGGTGTGATGGTTTAGTGGAAGTATAGGGGTCCCGTATGTATATGTCGGGCGGATGACAACACGGGAACGTGATCCGCGTGTGAGAGCGAAAATACGACCGGCAGGAAATAGAATGGCTGAGATTCTTGTGTGCTGAAGTGTTGGCAACAACTGCTGGAATTAATATTATGGCGCGGATTGCGGTGTGGAACACATGCAATGCGTTGCTCATGTATCGGACAGAGGTCGATGCGGCAGTGCATTTGAGATGCTTGGCGTCGATAACACGGTTGTCGTTTAGCCAGATGACAACCGGATGTGGGTATCGTGGTGTGGAAATTAATTGTCATCAGGATTTGTTCAGTATATTATTGACTGATGGCGGTGTGTTGGCCCAGCTGGGCACCATAAACCCCCCCCCCCCCACTCCACCGTTTTGGATAGGGAGGGGTGGGGCAGCACCTGCGGGAAAAAAGGGAAAAACGGATTTAGGAGCAAATTAGCATTTGGAATCGAAGGTTACCTGGTGGGAACTGCCAGGGCGAGAGTAGGAGGTTGGTCTACCTCCACGCCCGTTGGGGGGGGGGGGGAACATATTGACCGTGGTTTTATCTCCAGCACAGCCAGCACCTTCATCACTATTGTTTTTTTTTGAGGTTATGGCCGACAGGGCGCATATAACCCGGCTGTTCCAACGGGCTATGAGAAAGCGGTGATACCAGAGCAGGCAGGAAATTTTTGGAAGTGATCTGCAGCTGCCTTGGGAATGATTTCCGAGGGTATTGCGGGTAATTAAATGTATGTTCCAGGCCCTGTCTCGTGAAGTAGGTGTCGCCAGACATGTGGTTGTAAAAGTAAAGGTGTACATTCTCGGTTTAAGTGGTCCCATGGGAGCGGGGTTCTTGTTGTTTTTTTTTGAAGTTGATGTTAATACGAGATTTTGGATTTATATTTTTATTTATAATTTCGTAAGAAAAGAAAGGGTTTTCTTTTGCGTAGTTTGATGTATTTTCCTCGCCGCGTGTGTCAGTAACAGGTTGTAGTAAAGAAAGAAGAAAAAGGAATGTTTTTTCTTACTATGCCAAGTGTCAAAGTTAGGAACGGTTGGAAAAATTTAGTAAAATTTGTAAGAGAATAAGGAAAATTGCCTTTATAAAGAGATTGGCAACAATAGGGAATAAAGGACTGGGTTGTGTTTTTGGGTATGATATTCATTCATAAAATGAGTACAAAAATAGCACCTTCAACATGTATGTTTTAATTTTATTGTCTACCGCTAAAATATGTGTCAAACTGGGTAAATGTCGTTTTGTAGTTGAAAATCCAGTGAAATTATGGAAAAATTGAGAGAGAAGCGAATTCGTCTTAGGTTTCGAGTCGAGTTAGAAGGAAAACGAGATTTATTAGTAGACTGAATTTAAAAGTGAGCGGTCAAAACAAAGATATTTGTCAGAGAAAAAAAAAGAAAACTGAAAAAAGAAAACAACATTCGATTTTATACTTGGCCATTTTTTTTTTGTAGAAACAAGTTTTGTGTGTACTAGCACGAACGGATAAAATAATAAGTACGCTGGCGAGAAGAAAAAAGGAATAAAAAGTAAAGGAGTTAGAAAGTTTTTTTAAAGTATTGTTTGTATTAAATCGGAAGCGAAGTTCGTAATTAATTTTCAAATATAGAAACGACAAGTAAATAAATTGAGGAAGAGTGGTCAATTGAATGTCCGTTGGAAGAAAAATTTTGAACAAAGGAAGATCAAGATTTGAGCAAATCGCTGACCCGGTTCCCGTCCGAGAAAGCCAGTGGGCCGCCGGAGGGTCAGCGTTACATTTTTTATTTGTGCTGAAGAAAAAAGAAAGCGACATCCGGTGGAAAATCCAGGAAACAGTCTATATATTCTAAGGTAACCAAGTCCCATTTAGAAATTGTGAGCTACGAAGGAGTATCGACGCCATTGGTTTTTACTCGAGGCCGCAAAGTTGAAGGCGGCAAGAATATATACCAGCGGCCATTGTTTTTTTTTATATACATGAAAAGGAAAAAGAGAGAGAGTGTTATATTTTTTTTGTGTTTGTGATATATATAGTTCGAGTTAACAAAAAAATTTTTTTGTTCAATTTCTATTATATTTTTTTTGATTAGTTTAATATTGAGCATTTTTATAGTCTAACTCTGTGAGTGCCTGAATTTTTAAATTGGTTTTTTTTTAAAGAAACAGTGTAGGTTTTACAAAGTTTATTGCAGTAATTTTGTAAGTAATTTTGGCGGGGCATTTGGCCAAGTTTTTTTTTTGTGTAACCACCTAAAGAGCTCGTTTAGGTAGGATATTTACTAGTTTTTTTTTCGCGAGACTCAAAAAAATGGAGTCAGGCCGTTAGACTTTGTAGGCTTATAAGTTTTTTTTTTGGTTCAAATTGTAGCCAAAAAATTTGTAAAGGTTTTTTTTTATTTATTAATTTTGGCACAAGAATTTTTGTCTGTGTTTTTATGCTATTTGTATTTTTTTTTTGGTACGATAAAATCATTTAAGTTGGTTAGGTTGTTTAGTGTAAATTTTCAATTTCCGGTTTTCGTTTGTTTAATTGTACAATTTCACACCAATTTGTGATTGTTTAAGCCGGGTTTTTTTTTGATAATCTAAAAAAACACAAGCGTTCATACCCTGGTTTTTTGACTTTTTACATGTGTTGCAGTGAAGTCATAGATAATCAAATCAAAGTAATTTTTTTATGGTAATTTGTGAGTATTGAGCCGGAAATATTTTTGTTTGAATATTTTTAAAAACGTAGGGTTTCTTTTTTTGATTCTTGTTATTTTTTTTTGCTAATGTTTAATTTTCTAGTATTTTTTTTTAACTTTGTTCTAAAATTAAACTCCCAAAACAGTTTAGGATAAGTTTTTATGTTAGTTTAAGATTAATTTTAATAAATAATGTGTTGAATTGTTTAAATTTAAAATAATGTGTTGCTAATTTTGTTATAGGGCGAAGTTAACAGTGTGAGGTAAGTGGGGTAAGTGTGTGTGTGGGGTTTTGGGGTCATCATCGGAGTAGTGGACTTTATTGATGACCATGGTTGGGAGGGCAAATGTGGGGGATTTCAACACCTCGTCCTCCCTCTTTGATGTTCAATTTTTTTTGGTGAGTTAGTTTTTTTTTGATTTTTTTTGGATTTTTAATTGTTCTTGTCCCTGGGCTGTAGTGGTGGGTTGGAACTCGACCCTAGGTGGATGCTACGCGAGCTAGCTGGCAACACCACTACAGTGCCATTGGGGGCACGTAACAAACATTGCTTAAATTTAATTACAGAAATTTCTGTGATTAAGATCTTAAAAGTAGATTTTCCACCCTACAATTCATGTTAGTATTAACATTTTTTTCTAATTTTGGTAACTTTTGAAAAAGGTTTACGTAGACCAATTAATTTGTAAATAAACACCGTACAACATCTTTATTTTCCATCTAAATAATGAACATCTTTAGTAACTTGCACATATATCTTCTCTAAAAATACCAATTGGAATTAAGAAAATATTTGGGGGAAATTTTAATAATATGACATAATATTGGATTCTATACGAATTGTTTTTTAGAATCGGTCATAATTTGGTCTTTATTTAGCACAAATAAACCATGATCGTGGAAGGAAAATTTTAGCAAAAAATGTGTTTAAGGTGTCTCACAATAATTTTTTTAATTCTGCCGTTTTAAATTACAAATAATTTAAATTTTCTAATTTTCTGGAAAAATATGAGATATATAAAGATATAAGATATCCTTCACGTGCTCCTGCAAGATCTTAAATTGTAGTTAATGAGTATAGTTTTTTATTAAATTTTTTCTTATTTTGCTTATTTATTGAACCAATTTTTACTATTTAATAAAATTTAACCATAAAACTTAATCTACCACATTCTATTAAAAATTGTTGAAATGTCGGACAGTCAGTTAACAGAGGTTAAGATTTATTCATACTGCTAAGATTCTATTGTAGTTGTTTAGACCAGTTATAGGCATACTTAAATATTTCCTGCAGTACATTTTTTAAGTACGCCATATATTTTTTCCTCCGAGGAATATTTTTGGATTCATATCCTTTATTTTCCACAAAATTCAAAAGTTCTAATTTGTTCAATTAACACAAAATTTCACAGACTTTACTCTTCAGAAGGTTTTTGATTTGTACACAAAATTGTTTGAAGATATCTTAAAAATTGAATGTATTCAAAACATCAAAACTCATCTTGTCCTTCATAAATATTTCTTAATAACACCTTCCTGGACTAAAAACAAATTTATAATTATACACACTTACCCAATGAAAAAAATTAAGATATGCATGTAGCATGCAAAAAGATACTTCCTATTTGAGGCATTTAGCGATTGATGATTTTTAAGACAACAATTTGGTCATCTATTTTATAATTTTATGACCCCATATGATGCGAAAAATTCAATAAAAAAACTCTTATTTCGCGAGTTTCCAAACTTTTTTTATTTTCTTTTATTTTTTATTCGTATTGTCAAATGAAAATATCTAAAATTAACAAATCATTGATTAAATTTTTATAAGTTACCGATATTATTTTAAGTAAGTTTAAGGGCTAATCAATGATTTGTAAATCAATGACTAAAGTAAACTAAGCATTGGAGTTAAGATACCAGCCCTTATTTACACTATATCCAGCAGTATTATAGTCCCTAGATTTTGAATTTTAGAAACCCACACGTAAAAAATTACAAAATAATGGCGGAATGTGCAAATATGCTTTGTGATTCAAAAAATGCAATTTTTCTTTTTTGCAACAAACCATCAAACTTTGTTGTATGAAATGGGTGTTAACGTCCCCAGATTACAAATTTTAAAAAACCCCATTAAAAAAATTGCAAAATTATAGTGGAACGCGAAAAAAGACTTTATGGTAGAAAAAGTTAATTAAAACACTGAATCAGCGATTAACATTCTGCAAACGAATACAATGATGGAAAAATTTTCTTTTTTGTAAAAATTTTTTTTCGCGATTTTTTTTCAAAGTGAAAAACTGGTGTATGAAATTGTATTCCCTGGATTATGAATTCAAATAAAACACACTTAAAAAATTGCAAAATAATTCGGAACGCGAAAAAAGACTTTATGAAAAATTAATCAGCAAATTACATTCTGCAAACAAATATGTTGATGTAAAAATTTTCCTTTTTGCAATTTTTTTTACCGATTATTTTAAAGATTTTTTTTTGCAAGTACCCGCCAAACTTTGTTTTACGAAATAGGTGTTATAGTCCCTAAATTATAGATTTAAAAGAAGCGAACTTAAAAAATTGCAAAATAATGGCGGAACGCGAAAAAAGACTTCATGGTGCAAAAATTGAATTAAAAACTTAATCAGCAACTTACATTCTGCAAACAACTATGTTGATAAAAAAAATTTTCTTTTTGCAAATTTTTTTTCGCGGTTTCTTTTTTTAGCAACTAGCCGCCAAATTTTGTTGTATGAAATGGGTATTATTAGTCCCTAGATTATAAATCTAAAAAAACGGAACTTAAAAAATTTTAAAATAAGGCTTTGTGGCGCAGAAATTAAGTAAAAAACTTAAAATAGCGATTAACATTCTGCAAACGAATATATTGATGCAAAAATGTTTGCATTTTTGTAAAAATTTTTTTTGGCATAAGATATGGGTGTTATTGTCCTTGGGTTATGAATTTCAAAAAACCGCACTTAAAAAATTACAAAATAATGGCGTAATGCGAAAAAAGGCTTTGTGGTACAGAAAATAAATTAAAAGACTTAATTGGCGATTAACATTCTGCAAACGAATATGTTAATGCAAATATTTCCCTTTTTGCAAAAATTTTTTTTGCAAACAACCACCATACTTTGTATAAAATTTGGGTATTTTAGTCCCTTACATATCTATTAAGTTAACAATTTTTAACATTTATTTTGAAATTCTATTGGAAATGCTGTATTTAATATCTAAATATTTAATTTTTTTTTTGTAAACAAGCCAAAAGAGTTTTCAAATTTACTTGAAAAGAGCTTACGTTTTCATAATACTCGATTTATTTTTTGGAAAAGAGCCTTTTTTTTGTGAAGCTCTTTTTCATTTTTTGAGCGTAATCACTGAGCTCCCTTGTTTTCAAAAATTGAGGAAGCTATATTTTTTTTAGCTACTTTCATTTTTATATAATAGCGAGCTAAATTTTTTTAGCTCGTTTAAAAAAAAAGAGCGAGCTTTTTTTTGGGCTCTGCTTTCTTTTGAAAAGAGCAAGAGCCCGAGCGAGCGAGCGAGCTTTTTCATCCCTGCGCGGAAACCAATTTCTAAATTGCAAAAACATAAAAAAGTTGCATTGTTCGCTCTTTAAGAAAAAATTAAGTTAAATATGTGCATATTTATAAGTTACTATACAAAATTAAAGAGCTAAATGTTGCAAAATATTGATTTATAGAAAAGTTCGGTATTCAACCATAATTTTGCCGAACACCGAACTTGGCCGAACATCACTTTTTGGCCGAACTCTGAAGCTGAATACTCGGTCGAACACTAGTTTTTAACAAAAATTAATATATTTTACAAACTTTTTCGCATGTCTTTCCTAACAAGGCTTCAACTCTGTAACGATTTTTCGTCATAATTTTTGATAAAAATGCATACACCAGAATTTTGGAGTTATCTATTAATTATATTGCTAAAAGTATAATGCTACTTATACTCAAATGATCGTTGGACTGTAAATAATCATCTAGTATAAAAGACTTGAAGTTTTTCTGCAGCATGTAACATTCTCGAGATAAAAAAGGATCTCTTTAATAAGATTTCAAAAATGTTGTAAACTCCGTTCCTAATTTTTACACCAAACTATTTAACGAGTAAGAAAAACAATGTCATATTTGGATTCACCTTGTAGGCCTCATACGATTTTGTTTGGGAAAGAAAATTCTGACAAAGCGCTTCTAAAAGAAAACGACAAAAGTAACCAAATGTAAACTCCGTTACTATAAACTCCGTAACCAAAATTGTTTGCATCAGATTGCATTCAAAAAAATGTGGGTAAATGTTTAAGATATTTTAAAATCACCATAAACAGAAGTGATTCAACTAATATTTATGCGTTAAAAGACGATGCAACTAATAATTTTGCGTCAAATCAAAAAAAGTTATCAGTTTTTTACCCTAAACTACTGGAGCGAAAAACGATTGATTTTGCATTTCATTGGTTTGGAATCGATATTTCGAGCCATTACAGACATTAGTTTGACAAATTAAATTTGTTTCACACAATTTAAGAATTTTTTGATCGAGAAATGTTATGTTTTAAATATTTTTTTTTGTAATTTCGCAACCGCTGATTGGATTTTAAAAAATTTTATATTTTTGAAAAGCATTAAAAGAACCAAATACAAAATTTAAAAAAAAATAAAATTTTTTTTCGCGGAATGAATTGTATTTTTATTCGCGAAACCGCCAAGTTGATAAACACAAATTGTATATTATTGGAAAGCATGTTAAAAACCCAAATACGAAAAACTAATGAATTGAAGAAAATTCGTATGCAATTTTTTTTGTTATATCTTTTGCTTGTATGTAAACTCGGATACCACAAACAAAAATTAAAATTGTGCAAAAAAAGTTGTTGCGACAGCTTGTAGAAGAGATTTTTTGCAATTAGGTTTATAATGACTAAACTTACTGATTCCATTAAGAAAAAACCGAAATATTAACACTTTTTGCTTCTTAAAAATTTGTCCCAAAAACTTATCACATTTTTTGATTTCACCCATATAAAAATTAACTGAACGAAGTCAAAGAAAACTTTTAAATGCAAAATATATATGTTTCTGTGCGATTTTTTGAGACTAAAACTATACGCATTTTAATTTTTTTCTTTTAAATAAAGTTTTGGGTTAGAAAAGTGATTTTGTGCGTTCCCGTACTTTTGGGTAATTTTGACATCTAGATAGATTTTGTGATTACTCTCATTTTATTGAACTGTACACAAAAAGTAAAGGAGCACACAAAGCCCTCCCCCCCGAAATAAATTCCTAGCTACGTGCCTGTTTTATGGGTATATAAACACCCAAACGGCAAAAATTTTAATAGTTTTGCTCTGTCTCGCTTAGTTTTCGAGATATAGGCGAAAACCCAAATAAACTTCCTTTTCCTTCTAGCGTTAGTAGTTTATGAGATATTTGCATTTTTAAAATCTAACTGAGTTAGCTAAAATTTGTTTTCACTAAAGGTGTTTTATGGGCGTATTTTAAGAATAACGCTATTTCATTTATTTCTGTATCGGTATTTTAGTTATTTCGGTAACGGTATTTTAAGGGTATCGATATTTCATTTATTTCGGTAACGTTAATTTAAGGTTAACGGTAGTCGATTATTTCCGTGTATACGGCAATCTTTTTTATAAAAAGCAAACTAGATTAAAATCAATTTCCATATACACGGAAATAATCGACTACCGTTAACCTTAAAATACCGTTACCGAAATAACTGAAAAACCGTTAACCTTTAATTAACGTTACTTAATGTACGAAAAATACTCAATAACCACGTGCAATTATCAAGAGCAGAAAATTAAAAATAACGGTAACGGTATTTTAGGGATATCGGTATTTCATTTATTTCGGTAACGGTATTTTAAGGGTATCGACATTTCATTTATTTCGGTATCGGTATTTTAGGGTTAACGGTATTTCAGTTATTTCGGTAACGATAGTTTAAGGATAACGGTTTTTCGGTTATTTCGGTATTTTAGGGGTAACGGTAGTCAGTTGAAAGGGTTTTGAATCGATAATGGTATTTTAGCGGTATTGCCTGCCAACCCTGTTTTCAAGACATAGGCGAAAAAATTTTACTTTTTTTTAATTTAACTTTTTTGAAAACTTTTTGAAAAATTGTAGTTTTTTAAAAATGGTACATTTTTGAAAAAGGTGCTTTTTCTTGAAATTGTACTTTTTTGAAAAATTTTAGTTTTTTTGAAAAATGGTAATTTTTTTCAAAAATTGTACTTTTTTTAAAAAAGTTCACCTTTTTCCAAAAATTGTACTTTTTTTTGAAAAAGCGTGGTACCTTTTTATGAAATGCCCCACATGTGGCCACTTTCGCCACATGTGCCACATAATAAACAGTGTTGCCAACTTTTGGAGTGTAAAAAGCGCAATGTTTTGCAGAAAAGCGTAAAGAATTATTTTTTCGCTTAAAAAAGCGTAAAAAAGCACTATGCCTTTTTAATAAAAAAATCAAATTTGTACAATGTTTAAAAAACGTAATGTATATTTTAATTAAAAAACTAAAAACAGAGATAAACAGTTCACATACAAAGGTTTCTATATTTTCTTTAATTATAAATACCATCCAACTCAAGAAACTAAAAAAAAGTGTTTAAAAAAACCGCAAATTATTCTTTCCGAATCGCATTTTTGTGATTCGCAATACTTCTCAGGTCTGAGTGGAAAAATATGTTCATGGTTGAAAACAATTAACAAACAAAAGCTGGAACTAGATTAATTTTTAATGTACACAGCTTTACAAAATGGGACCCAGCAAAAACTTGGTAATGACTGGTCATTACTACATGCATTACTTAGATCTCTATCTCCTTACCCTTTGAATTACTTTTAAACTGAATGTAATGAGTTACCCATAATTATACTCCACACATTACTAATTCACAATAGGTGAAACAAATAATATATGTTATAAATCATTAAAAACCATAACTATGGCGTAGCCTAGTGATTAGCGTTTTTGCCTGACAGACATAATATTCGCTGATCAATTCGTGTCTGCTTCCATTGTTTTGTTTTTTTTTTGTAATTTATATTAAACATCTATTTATAGAAATGTTGATGTTCATTAAACAGTATTTAATAACAAGTTTTGTGAAAAATAGACATGTATAACAGCTGCCACAATAAATGTGTACATACGTTAAGCATTAAAAATCATAGCGATGTCGTAGTGTAATGGTTAGAGTGTTTGCCTGACAACCGTGAGGTACGCTGATCAATTCGTGTCAGCTCCTATTAGTTTTTAAATTTTTATACTTTTTTAAATTTATATTCAACATCTATTTATAGAACAGTTGATAAACTACTTACAGGTAACATCAGTGTAATGACTTTCCTCCAATGACATCACCATGTTAAAATAAGTAGTTTAGTAATTAAAAGGAAAAAGTGAACACTTAAGATTTCAATACCTAAAACTCATTTCATGGTAATGAAAGTTTTTGCTGGGGATTTAAACTCTGTTACAACATTTTTATAGATTTAGACAAGCTGATTCTACATATATTTTTAAAATGTCTCAATCACGTCACATTTTTTAGAAAATCGCAGTTAAAAATGCCGAAATACTCTTTGTTTGGCTTATTTGTAAATTATAGAAAAATTATGACGTGACTAAAAGTCTGAAAAACAGAGTTCGGAATCGCGAACTTAAAGTCCATATATATTATTTATGAGATCTTAAACCGCATAACGCATGATGAGGTGTTTTATTTGTAAGTAATCGTAGCATAAATACCACCTTTTTACAGGTGAAGTAAAAAATAGCGTCCAGTTATATGTACAGCTATGGACATATAAATGGCACATTTTACCATGAATTCTTTCTTATGCTACTATATTGCAAATACTATTAACAACAAACAAGTTTTTGTTTTTTCCAAAGGTTTATTATGCACATTTAATATTGCTGTAAACTTTTGTTGAAATTCATTAATATAAATAACAACTTATCGTAAGAAAAAAGAACCCATTGAAATGAGCTGGACACATAAATGGCACAATCTTAAAAAAAGAGAAGAAATGGTTTTAATATTAAATTTTAAAATTTAACTTAAATTTTTTGGTATGTACAAATATTTTACCGTTAATATTTAGTGCTATGGCCTTTTTTCTGATGACAGCTTTGCACCTGCGACCCACGCTTTCCACTAGTTTTTGGCATTTTGGTATACCAAGCTTCCTGTGCGGCCGACCACAGTTCGTCCATATTTTTGTAATTTTTCTTGGCGATTTCAACCTTGACTTCGTTCCACAGGTTCTCTATTGAATTTAAGCCAGGACTCTGGGCTGGCATATCCAAAACATCAATCTTCTCCGCACAAAACCATTTTTTTTACTAGTTTGGAGGAGTGTTTAGGGTCATTATCTTGCATGAATTTCCATTTTATTGGCATGGAGTTGAAGGAATATGGCTCCATATGTTTTTTTTAAATAACTAAATACTGAAACTTGTCCATTTTTCCATTGATTTTTATAAGTGGACCTACGCCATGCCAAGAAAATGCACCCCAAACCATAATACTGTCACCTCCATGTTTTACCGTCTTCTTGGCCTTTAGGACGACGAACAAAGATTCTGCCATCTGGTCCTATCCTGTTAATTTTTGTTTCGTCACTCCATTACACGTTTTTCCAAAAATTAATGGGATTTTCCTTATGGGTTCTGGCGAAGGTTAGTCGTTTTGAAACATTTTTTTTTTTGGGAGAAGGCGCTTTTTTTAGGAAATGCGCCCAAACAAATTTGCCTCGTTTAGACTTCTTCTGACAAGTCTGCTTGATATTTCCATGTTAAAATTTTCATTAATAGCCGATGCTAACTGCCTTGATGACTTGAATGGATCAATTTTCACTATTCGTACTATAGCTGCATCAGTACGCTCATCTGTTTTTCGTGGCCTTGGCTTCCGAATTTTACCCTTAGTCAATATATCGGGATCCTCAACACAAGAATTAATTGCAATGTAGACTTTTTTGCGAGAAATTTGCATTATGTCAGCAATTTCCGCTACTTTTTTCCATTTTCACACATTTTCCATATGATCCGCCTTTCCTCACCTGTGGTATGTTTTCCTGATCCCATTTTAAAATTTTTTTTAACTTTATATTTATTTTTGAACCACGAAAAATATTTATTGCTTTGAATTCATGTCCACTTTAAATCAGCATTGTTAACGCAAAAATGATAACGGTAAATAATAAGCAAAACATAATGGAACATTTGAGCACTATTAAGACAAACTTTTTTTTCAACAACAATCAGAAGATATAAAACCTGCATTTTTAAATATATTTAGTTGGAAAATACTTAAATTTATGCGCAATTTAAATTTGTGCCATTTATGTGTCCATAGCTGTAATTCGAATTTATAAAAGCTGTGTATTATCTTAAGAGCAGCGATATAGTCAAGCAGTTAAAATGAATTAAATTTCGAATAAAAAAATAGACAAAACTACACTAATAAAAAAAAATCCCGTACAAATAGGTCCAAATTGTGCTGGCGCAAAAACATGTACACTCATACAAATAAGTCCGTAAAAATAGCAGAAAAAGTTACTAAAAATTAGTTAAAAATGATGCTGCAGAAAAAACTGCTAATATTAGCAGAATCAGTTTGCTAAATATTAATAAAATGAAAACAACAAAAAAAACTGTTAAATTTACAGAATTTTAGTAATATTTGAGCTAAATTGTTGTTAATTGCAAATAACAATTTAACTTGCTGAAATCAGCAAAAAAATTGCTAAATAATAGTAGAATGAAAATAGCAAAAAAAAATTGTTAAATATACAAAATTTTTGCTAAAATTTTCTGAAATCAACAAAACTTTGGCAGATTACTAGTGGACTGGAAATAGGTAAAAAAAGGAACAAATGAAATGAAAATTAATAAATAAAAAATAAATGTGTATTTAAAAACATACTTGGAACCAGTTTATTGAATGTGTCAATTAATTGAAATTTTTCCATTGTCATTGTTCAATGCCTAAATGCCCATTTAGAGTGATATGCCAGGGTTTGCAACCAGTGGTTATCCAGTGCTACCTAGCCAATGCTACCAGTGGTATAAAAATCAATTCACTGGTAGACCAATGATTTTATACAAATGCTGACGCTTTGTTAAAAAAGGTTTGTAGTCAGAAGGTTCCGAGTTCAAATCCCGTTGCAAGGAAAATTTTTTTTTTTTGATTTTTTTTAATTTAAAATTTTTTTTGTTTTATAAAATCAATTTTTTGTTTGTGGGAAAGCTCCTTCAAGACCAACTTTTCTTTTGCCCTCCCAACGCTGGCATATTAGTTACAAAAAATTGTTTGCCAGTACTAGCCTTTTGGCACAGCCAGTATTTGTCCAGCTATTATCACTCATTTATGTGTTTAGCCATCAAATATTATATGTCTCGTTAGCTCAGTGGGTAAAGCAATCGTCTGCCAATCTGATGGCCTGGGTTCAAATCACGGCAGGACCAAAAAAAATACATATGAACTTTTTTTAAATTTTATTTTGGAAAATATATTTCCAGACCACCTATTTATTGGTTTTGCCAGCGTTTTGCCAACGTTTAAAAATTTTGTTCCTCCAGTGCTTTTCCGGCGCTTTTTGAACAGCCGGTCCTTTTGTCTAATGATGTTATCATTTTGGGAATGGGAAAGCACTTTTTGCCAGTACTTGTACCACCTGCTAAAGTGCTTTGCCACCGCTTTCCCGTTTGTATTTTTCTGACTGGGATATGTTTAGTTAGCTCAGTGGGCAGAGCAATCGTCTGCCAATCTGACGCCCTGGGTTAAAATCACGGCAGGACCAAAAAAATACATATGAACTTTTTTTAAATTTTATTTTGTAAAATATATTTCCAGACCACCTATTTATTAGTTTTGCCAGTGTTTTGCCAACGTTCAAAAATTTTGTTCCTCCAGTGCTTTTCCGGCGCTTTTTGAACAGCCGGTCCATTTGCCTAATGATGTTATCATTTTGGGAATGGGAAAGCACTTTTTGCCAGTACTTGTACCACCTGTTAAAGTGCTTTACCACCACTTTCCCGTTTGTATTTTTCTGATTGGGAAAATGTATTTCAGAGACCCTTCTTTTGATTTTCATTGTTTGTTGATCGGATATGTACTTCCGAATTTATTTGAGTTTCCATTTTCACCACTAAAGCTCCACCCACAGGAAAGATTAAAAATAGCGTATTCTTTAAATAAGCTTAAAGAGTACAATATTGGGTAAAAAAAATTAGGGTCATCGCCGTAAACTCCACTTGCTCCCCAGAGATACACTGTCTCAAACATTTGTCCGTACACCAGGTACCCGAAAACTTGTTTCATTATATTTCAAAAAATACTTACCCGATTTGAATGAACTAATTTTCGTTCTATAGTCTAATAAGTGTTTGTAATAATTGACAACGAAAAATTATATTAAAAAGTCCAACTTTTATTTGAAATAAAAAACTAAAAAGAAACTCCAAAAACTTAACTCAAAAATTTATCCGTACAGCAAAAAAAACTAAAAAGTTTTGAATATAAATACATATTTAATACCGAGTATGATGTCCTTTGGCCGCAATTACTTCTCTTAACCGGTTTTTCATAGACATAGCCAACTTTTGTGTGGTTTCTGTTTCAATATTACGCCATTCCTCAACGATGGCATCTTTCAGCATTTGTTTGTTAGTTATTGTATGATGTCGAATTTTTTTTTCTAAAATCCCCCATAAATGTTCTATGGGGTTCAAATCTGGGCTCTGGGGAGGATGAGGAATCACTTCTTTGACGTTGTAAAGCAACCATTCTCGCACAACCATTGAAGAGTGCTTTGGGTCATTATCGTGAAGGAACCGAAAGTCGTCTTGTATGCCCAATTTAGTAGCGCTCACTTTTAAATTTTCTTTTAGAATGTTTAAATAATGAAATTTGTCCATTGTGGTTTCCACAAATACAAGATTTCCGACACCTCCAGCTGCCATCGAACCCCACACCATCACCGAGCCTCCACCGTGTTTCACCGTAGCTTTAAGATTCTTTGACTGCAACGCGGTATTTTCTTTTCGCCACACAAATCGTCTGCCATCCGACCCAAAAATATTAAATTTACTTTCGTCCGTAAATATAACTGTTTTCCAGAAGTCATCCGACTTATTTATATATTTGGTGGCATAATCCAAACGTTGTTTTATATTCTTCTTTGATATAAAAGGTTTCTTACGTAGAACACATGCCTTATATTGGTTAAGATGCAGGAAGTTTCGTATGGTTTGTGCACTTAATAACACGTTTTCATCTTTTTTAATATTTTCTGCTATTTGTACTGCACTTGTTTTTGGGTCAAGCTTCACCATCCGGTCGATCTTTCTTCCCAATCGAGTATCTATAATTTTTTTTCGACCTCTTCCTGCTGCAGTTTCAACCGAACTAGTTTTTTTGTACTTTTGTATTACATATTGAACTGATGATCTTGATCCCCTAGACTTTTGCCATCATTGTGCATTTTAACAATCAATTCTCTGACGGCAATAGGAATCTTTGTATGATTTTTACTATTTGCACTCATTTCGATAGCAATTAATATGTACCAGTCAAACAAACAACTTAATTAGAATGAACAATGATCTGATTTTACCAAAACAACAGAAATTGAAAAACCGTTACATTAAATTTCTCTCTATTGATGCTGTACGGACAAATTTTTGGGTTCATTTCTTGTGCGTGTTTTGTTTGTTTTTTATTGTAATAAAAGTGAGACATGTTAACAGTTTTTGTTTTTGGAATTATTTATTGCACTTATTAGACTTTTGAATTATGTTTACTTAAGTCAAATCGGGTATGTATTTTTGGAAATATAATTAATTATATTTTCAGTTGTGTGGTGTACGGACAATTGTTTGAGACAGTGTACTTTTAATCACAATTTTCATATTAAAATGGTTCGTCCAAAATAAACCTTGATCTTTGAAAATTAATGTATTACGATAAATAGAAACTTTTCTCATAAATTTTAATAATTCAGATATTTTATGAGTAGGACAAATTTTCAACCATTTCAATTTAGCTTTATTTAAAAACTTTTTGCATTATTTTTGGCGAGTTAAAAATATGCAGTAATTTTTATGAGTCATTTAACATTCTGTTTATAAGAGCTCCAAAATTGGTGGTTTAGTTTACAAAAAATTTGTAAAATTAGCAAATCTTCTGTTAAAAATTAGTAACTAAAATTCAGCAAAATACTGTAAAGTTAGCAAATTTATTGCTAAAAATTAGTAACTAAATTCAGCAAAAAAAAGTAGCAAAAAAATTTGTAAGTTAGTAATGTGGAGGTAGCAAAAAAATTAACTAAAAATTAAATTTTAACTAAAAATTAGTTAAAAATTTGTTAAGTTGAAGTACTAACAGTTTTACTAACTTTTCTACAAACTTTTTTCTATGAGTGTACTAAGGAGTGAGATCATAAAAATGTTAACACACATTTTTGCCTATAATTTGGTTTAAAGCTTCTCATATTTTTTTTCGACAATTACATTTTAAAAATATGTCAGTTAATAAATGAATTTACAACATGAGTTTTAATTTGCAATTTTTTACACAATGAACGATGAAAGAAAAGTGCGTTCAAAAATAATTAAATATTTTCAACAAAACCAAACATGGACATACAAAAAAATTGCCAAAGAGACTAATGTATGCCGCCAAACAGTTTCAAAAGTGGTAAAAATGTATCTGGAACACCTAACAATTGAGAGGAAGCCGGAAACAGGAACAAAGACTGGTTATCGTAACATCGGTGAGGCATATAAAGTTAAAAGCATCCTTAAGAGAGCTCCTAACACATCTGCCAGAAAAACAGCTCGGTTAGCTCAATGCTCGGACTTTATTGTACACAAAGTGAAACGTAAGGCAGGACTCAAGTCCTAGAAAGTTCAAAAAGTTCCCGATAGAAACGCTTTTAAAAATTTGGAGGCCAAAACCAGAGCTCGAAAATTGAAATCAAATTTTATACAAAATACAACTGTTGTGTAATGGACGACGAAACTTATGTCCTGGCTGATTTTTCGCAGCTCCCTGGTCAAGAATTTTATGTTTCCGATGTTCGAGGAAATGTTTCGGAAAAATTTAGGTCGAAAAAGCAAACGAAATTCCCTAAAAAATTCCTAGTATGGCAAGCCATATGTAGCTGCGGCGAAAGAAGCCAGTCATTTGTGGCATCTGGCTCTATAAACAGCGAAATTTATATCAAGGAGTGTTTGTAGAAGAGACTTCTTCCATTTTTGAGTAAGCACAATGTATCCACTTACTTTTGGCCTGATTTAGCATCTTGTCACTACAGCAAGAAAGCGCTGGAGTGGTATAATGGTAATAATGTGGTTTTTGTACCAAGAGAGGCAAATCCACCAAACTGCCCGGAGCTCAGGCCAGTGGAGAGATATTGGGCTCTTGTTAAAAGAGAATTAAAGCGCACAAAAAAGGTCTCCCAGGACATGCAAGATTTCAAACGTAGATGGACCACCTGCTCGAAAAAGGTGACAGAAACTACCATGAAAGCCTTAATGGGAGGGTTTCCGGAAAAAGTAGATAACTTTGTTCGTAGTGGTTAGAATTCCATGCGGTTTTTTTTTTGTTTGATTTTGTATTAAATTTCATTTAATAAAATTTTGGTTTGAAGTCTTAAAATTAAGGGGTTTGCTTTTTATTTAACTTTATCTGTGTTAACATTTTTATGATCTCACTCCTTATTTCCTCTTATTTTAGCAGAATTTTTAACTATTTGTACGGGCTTTTTTAGAGAAAGTAACAGAGAAATTAGTTCAACTTAATCAGAACGCGTTTAACAGACTTTTGTACTAACTTTTTTTATGAGTGTAGTGGTTTTTGTTATTTAACTGAAGACGATTTCTCATAAAATGGCTGACGATTGTGACGATTTATTTTTACATTTGGTCTGGTACCATTGCCTACAGCGACCTTAAACCTTAAAAAAAGTTGCCATATAAAATGTTCCACTTAAAAAATTATTGACCTTTTTTAGAACAATTTACACTGAGGTTACACGATCAAGATTTTGCTTTCAAGTTGATAACACATACTGCTTGTCAAATTCAGTTGAACTTGAAGTTATGACGTAGGCTGCACGCAACTTGATAGTCAATTTTGCTTTCAAGATGCCGTCGTCAAGGAAAGAACTAAAATTGCTCGCCTCTGTGGGCTGTTTCCGCACTGTAGGCTGTTCGAAAAGACTTTTTTTTCTTCACATCTTCCACAGACATTATCACGTCAGCAGAAATTGATTTTTATTTATTTTAAAATCATTTCGTCGATATACCGAAATATTCATATTCAGTATTTTATCAATCGTGTTTTATTGCGGCACAATATTTGTAAAAAGAAAAACAAATTTACAAGAAATTTGATCAGCTGTTTAAAACTGGACCGTCAAGTTTTCTCAAAACTTGAAAGCAAAAATTGATATCAAGTTGCTGTTCAATTTTTAAAATGTGAGTGTGTTAGTAAAAAAAATGTGAGTGAAAGGCAAAAATTAAACGTGTAACCCCTATGTTAATTGCAAAAACACGAATATGAAAAATTGTTAAAAAGAAGTAATAACACATATTTTTGTAATCGAAAGAAAAAACTATTTGTTTTTTTATTAAAATATACTTTTATAAACAAAAAGAATTGACTGTAAAAAACAGTAGTTCTTACCGATTGTGTCAGTTGTTTTGAAATTTTTGTAGTAAAAATTGATCAGTTAATTTTACGAACTTGGTAGTTTTTTATTGCATCTGTTAGTTATTTTTCAACAGTTAAAAATAACAAAAGTTTTAGTTATTTTAAAGGTAAATACCTTTGTCGCCTTTTTAACTGCATATACCTTTGTTTTAACTGTCATTTTCAGTAGATTCTACAGACAAACTTTTGTGAGTGTAACCTTCTGACTACAAACCTTTTTTAACGAAGCGTCAGCATTTTTATAAAATCATTGCTCTACCAGTGAATTGGTTTTTGTACCGCTGGTAGCATTGGCTAGGTACCACTGGATAACCACTGGTTGCAAACCTTGGCGTATCACTCTAAGCCCATTCTTTGCCAGTGTTTTTTTTTTATAAACCACCGAAATTTTTGTAAAACAAATACTGGAACAACGCTTCTTACAAACGCTGGTAAAGCGTCCCAAAGGAGTGTTCTCCCAATCATTTATTTTCAACACCGTGGTTACCCAGTGGTATGCCAGTGCTTGATTTGTTGTACCACTGGCGATTTCTGACTGCGAAGATACAAACAATATTAATGCTATATACATGATTGCCATCACTTTGTACTCTGTGATAATACTTTTAAGTTGTGTATTTAAATGTTATGTGTAATTAAATTAAATTTTAAATATAAAAAATTATTTTGTTTTAATGTAAAGAAAAATTTATATTACTGTAAGTTACAATTGTTTTTGGTGAATAACTGTGTTATTGTAATAATTTATGTTTTTATTATTGATGTATATTGATAAAGTCAACATAAAATTGACGAAACGTCAGGAAATATGGAATAAAAAGTTGTTTTATTTACATTAACCCTTTCAGCCCCAAAGTTGCCTACAAGCAACTTCGTTGTTATGTGCCTATAACTCCCGTTATATTTATTTTTATTTACAACGAATTTTTTACTCAGTAGTAGTGCAGTTCCACAATGCCTGTGTACAAATTTCGTATAGCAGGCTTTGATAGTGTTCGTTTGCGAGATGTTTTTTAAAGTGTTCATACACATTTTTTCTCACAGCGAATTTTACGGAAAAATAATTTTTTGTTTAAATTAGTCTCAAAAATTGTGTGATGAATTAAATTCAAAAACTAAAAATTTTTATGTAGAGTTTAGTAACAGAAAAAATATAAAAATAAAATTGAAAAAAATATTAACCCGTTCGGCCGGTAGCATGTTAATGTTTGAACTTTAATTCCAAATATCTCCGTTAGGGGGTGCTGCAAAGCCATAAAAGTAATAAAAAAATATTTATTTGGTATAGATCTACATTCACACGAAGTTTGGTCGGAAAATTCCCAGCCATTTAAAGTTGGGGTCGAAAGGGTTAAAAACATTAGGCATAATTAGCTTAAACCTAACACTCCTGATAACATTTATATACGTAGACTCCTGATAAGGGTACCCAGGTACCCGTGTGTATTTACCTTTATGTTATTGTTTAAATTTACGTCATACCAACACAATGCATTGCAATTGTAGGGGGATTCCCTTAATTGTTAACCCGGGGATCTTCAGACACATCAAAAATGAAGTTTATGAAATATCATTGGATTTCAACCGGAAGAATGTAGCCGATGTTGCAGTTTTAAAGGTGAAATCTCGCGAGTTTCGTTTCATTTCTATGGAAGAAACTTGAAGCTTTTATCAGAATTTTGTTGGTTATGGGAATAAATGGTGCCAGCGATCATTCTCCATCAACTCTTTGGGCAATCACAGTCATCCATTTTACAAAGCATCGTTGAGTCGCGATAGATTACAGAAAATACTACGCGTGATACGTTTTGAATTGGGACTTTCATCAGAGGTGCACGTAGTGCGGAAAGTTTTTGACTGTCATTCACTTGGGAGTAACCAGAAATGATTTCTTTGTATGACTGTTCAAGCAGCTCACTACTTCTGGTCCTAGACCAAGTATTTCCTGGGCAATGGATTTCCAGCACCCGCTGAAATCTAGCTAGAGGGAAAAGGCGCACAGTCATGTAACCTGAATGGCCACGGACAACTTGGCGTCTCGGGAAAGTACACTCACAATATTTTATCGTTAAAAAAAAATGTAAAATGCATATTAAATTATTTGAAAACACAATTAAAAAAAGGATTTTTCATTATATTCAAACCATTTTGCTATTTATTTTCAAACATTGTTTAAACAATCCATAAAAGAAATAAAAATAATTAAAGAGTATGTTAAAACAATCATTAATTTTTAACAGACAAAACGAAAAAAAAACCATTTTGTGGTTTGTTTTTTCATGTTTGAAAGTTTTTTTTTTTGTTTGAAATTTTAAAACACCACACATCAACACACACCTTCATATTTTTATTGGCTATGTTTATGTGTATGAGTAAAGAATTTCTTGTAATTTGAATGGAAATAATTTTGTATATAAACACACAATTTTAACAAAAAAGAAAACCGAAAATATTTGAATTTTTTGTTTTAAAACAGAATATTTGACTGAAAATATCAACTCCTACAGACGATACATATTTTTTTGTTTGTTTTTTATTGATTGAGAAAAAAATTAACCAATATCCCAATAAGCATTTGGAATATATATCACCTAGAACAGGGGTGGCAAGACTTTTTTCGCTGCGTGCCAGAAACGGACAATTTTTTTTTGTAAAAATTTCTCGCGTGCCACCTTAAATTTAGTTGTCTTTTAAAAGTCCTTTTTTAAAAAATTTAAAAATTTCTCATCGGAGATGTACATATTTATCAGCGCTATGGATAACGCCACGAAATAACCCCAAAGGGAAAAATTAAATAATATCCAATAATTTTGGGGGTTTATTTAAGGTGGGTCTCATACTGTAACTTAACTTTAACTTAACAAAACACAAAATAAAATGTCAAAAAAAATGTACACAAAACAAAAACAAATTTTTGGGTTAACTATTAACCTAAGTTTAAACCTGCAGTATAAGACCCACCGTTAATCTTTAAATATTGAGATTATTTCATTATGAAAAAATACCCAATGAAATAAAATTAAAACAGTTTGAATATTATTGCCTTTTCATTTTGTTGGGGGGTTAATCCATTTTTGGTGGATATTTCATTTTGTAAACAAAAAGTTAAATTATCGGGCGCCATCAATTATTTAAGTACGTGAAAAACAAGTTGAAAAATGTACTTCGTGCAAAAATTTGATTTTGTTAAAATAAATCGAGCGGCTTTTATCATCACAATAATGAATAAAAAGCGAATTTTATGGATTTGAACAGAGAAATTTCTATTTCAGATGAAATCGCTCTGCGACACACGATCAAAGACCAATTTCAAATTCCAACAAAGAAGGTTATTTCATTATGAAACTTTATTCAGCATTTATTTTATCACTTACCACCTATTTTCCCTTAAAAAAAATATTATATTTTATTACAAGTTGTTTTCCATTTTTGTGCAATTTTCTGGTACTTTTTCTTTATAAGGAATTTTCTCATCGAAACATTTAAACTTCTTTCAATCTAGAATTTTTTAAAATTTCCCAGAATTTTCTGATAATCGATTTTGCGAGTTCTGTATTAACCATATTTCTTTACACAAAAAATGGTGGCAATACAGTTTTATTCATTTTAAAAGACGATTTACAAGCTCTATGAAAAATGTCACCATTATGGAGTTAACCCAAGAAACATTTTTACGGACTCTCCGGCACGTACGGATTCATGAATCCGGCTTTTACGGCACGTTAACTGTCCGTAATGTACGTATCCGTCAATGCTTGTACGTATACGGAACATTAACGGACCGTATAAATGGATTTTCGAACACAATACGTTTTAACTCCGTATTGGTGTTTCCGTACCCTTTTTTTTTTTTAAACTCCAATTTATTTTGCAATCTATCTATAAAGATATTTAGCATTTTTTCTTAAAGTGGGTACATAAGTAATTAAACTAAAACTAAAAAACATGCAGAGCAAGCAACCACTGCTGCACCTCTATATAAGTATTATAAAATTTAAAAATTTTTTTAAATTATCTTGTCACAATTAGCTGTGTTAGCGGAAATCTTCTAAGTCTTCTTTGGGTAGAAGATATCTGCAGCAGATCTGCAGCTAAAGCATTAGGATGCAGTGATAGGCGGTATGAATAACGTTCGTTGATTAAGTTGATCTCTTCCTGCACTGTTGGAATGAAGAAGTCGTTATGCAGTATATTATTTGATACATAATTTGGCGCGTTTGCGATCGTGCGTAGTGCTTTCGACTGAAAACGTTGTATAATACTGATGTTGGTTTTTGCGGCTGATCCCCAAATTTGTATACCATATGTCCATATGGGTTTAATAATGGTTTTATATATGAGTAACTTGTTGTCTATCGAAAGTTTTGAATTTTTTCCTATGAGCCAATACAAGGACGTGAGTTTTATACCCAGTTGTTTACGTTTGGTGAAAATATATTTTTGCCATGTAAGACGCCTATCTAGGTGGATTCCTAAATATTTTGTGTTGTCGGATTGGGGAAGAGTATCAGCACCCAACATTACACTAGGGCAATTGTTTTTTCTTAATGTGAAAGTTACCTGTACTGATTTACTAGCGTCGGCTTTCATTCTCCACGTTTCAAGCCACTCTTGAATTTTACTGAGATGTACTTGAAGGTTTATTGATGCAGTTATATGATTTTGATGGGAAGACAGAATCACAGTGTCATCAGCAAAAGTTGCGATGGAGGTGAGGTCGTTTGTGGGTAGATCAGCAGTAAATAATGTATAAAGGATAGGTCCTAATACACTGCCTTGTGGTACTCCCGATTGAATTTTATACAGCTTAGTATGCTCATCTTTGAATTTGGCTAAAAAGTATCTATCTTCCAAATATGACTTCAGTAGTTCGAAGTACGGATATGGCAATTGTTTTTTTAACTTGTATAAGAGCCCTGCGTGCCACACTTTATCAAAAGCTTGCGTGATGTCTAAAAATACAGCTGAACAATATAGTTTCTTTTCAAACGCTGTTCTTATTAACCTAACCACTCTATGAACTTGTTCAACAGTGGAATGTTGTTCTCTAAAGCCGAATTGATGGCTTGGAATGAGTTCCCTTTCTTGAAGATTAGGTTTTAATCTGTACAGTAGCAGTTTTTCAAATATTTTACTTAAAACTGGCAAAAGACTTATTGGTCTGTACGATGCTACATCTTCAGGCGGTTTGCCAGGTTTTGGAATTAATATTATTTGGGCCACTTTAAGTTGGACAGGGAAATACCCATGTCTTAACATAGCATTAAATATATGAGTTAGATACTTTAGTCCAACTAAAGGCAATTCTTTTAAAATTTTAATTGAAATTAGGTCATAACCAGGAGATTTTTTCCTATTAGATTGTTCCTTTATTAGTTTTTCTAGTTCTTTATAAGTGACAGGCTTAATTGGAAAATCCATTTGACCGGGAGATTCTAGGAATTCATATATTTTTGTATCATCAATTCGCGCTGAGGGACTGTATGGTTGAAAAACTTCTGACAAGTGAGTAGCAAATAATTCTGCTTTTTCTTTATTTGTTTTTGCCCATAGTCCATTGGATTTCTTTAATGGAGGTATTCTAGCCGTAGCTCTATCAAAGTTTTTAGCTGCTTTCCATAGAGAGTAATTTGTGGCATCTGTCGGTGTAAGATTTGCTACATAGTTCTCAAACTCATTATTCTCTTGTAAATTTAGAGCATGCTATAGCTCTTTGCAAGCTTTATTTAGTTTTCTTTTATCATTTGGATGTTTTGTATTTTGCCAAATTTTCCTTAATTGCCGTTTATCGGAGATCATTTTTTTAATATCTCTACTAATAGAAACGCGGTTTTTGAAATTTGAAGTATTTGTTTTAGGAGTAGAATGCCATGCCGACTGTTGTATTGTTGTTGTAAAAGTATGAAGTGCGTCTTCTATTTCATGCGGGCTTTTAAGGGAAACGTGCAATTGTAAGCTACTTTCACAACATTGCTTAAATATACTCCAATTTGTGTTTTTAGAGTATAGAGAAGGCGGTGGCTGATTTTCAGCTATTTCCGATTTTAACGTTACTAAAATAGGTGAATGGTCTGAAGACAAATCAAAACATGATTTAATATTGAAATATTTTTTGTTTATGTTCTTTAGAACACAAAAGTCGACCAGATCAGGAGTTTTGTTTATGTCGGATGGCCAATAAGTTGGTTCTCCAGTTGATAGATGTTGAAGATTTTTAGTTTTAATTACATCGAGTAATACTTTTCCCCTAGGATTACGTAGTCTAGAACCCCATTGCTGGTTTTTTGCGTTAAAATCACCACCAACCAAAAATGTGGGACCAAGACTAGAGAAGTAGTGTTCAAACTGTTCATTTATTATTGTGCATGACGGAGGGCAGTATATGGAGGCTATAGTGATTGGACCATGTTTACCCAGAATTCGAATTGCAATCGATTGTATAAATATTTTACTGTAATCGTTTAGTAGTTCATGTTTTATATTATATTTGATTATAATTGCAGTTCCACCTCTTGCGGTACCTGCGGGATGATTTGTAGCATAAATTGTGTACCCTTGAATTCTAGTAAAGCTTTTATTGGTGAAATGTGTTTCCGATATTAGCATAATGTCAATATCGTTTGTGCAAATAAAGGCTTTTAACTCTAATATATGGTGCATTAAACCATTTGCATTCCATACTGCTAGGTTAAAGAATTTATTCATTTGATGTTTTATTAATAAAGACTAGTGTTTACAATTCGGTTAATCGATTAACCGATTCCTCGATTAATCGCCTCTATTTCGGTTAATGTCGAAACAAATAATTTAAAACTCAAATAATTATTCGATCCGAATAATCGGTTAAAATAGGTCGATTAACCGGTTAGAATTTCAATATGGAATTTTTCCTTTATTTTTTCCCAAAACTTCATAATTTTCATAAATTTGGCTAAAAAATTACAAGAAAAGCTTAGAATAAACATAAACTTACTAAAATATTATCAAATTCTTTTAAAATTAAAGCAAAATAAAGGTGTTCCTAAAACTTCCCAAAATACACGACTTGTCTGGCTGGATCAGCATCGAAGTGCTCTATAGGCTTTAATCAATACAGTAATCGATTCAAAACCACATCAATTCTACTACATGTCCAACTACACCATTTTCATTTTTATTTCAGAAAATTCCAAATATATTTCAAAATTGTCCAAAAATGTTTTAAAATTGTCCAAATATATTTTAAAATTGTGCAAATATATTTTAATATCGTCCAAATATATTTTAAAATTGTCTAAAAAGGTTTCAAAATTGTCTAAAATGTTTCAAAATTATCCAAAAATGTTTTATAGTGTATTTAGACTTGGCAAAAACTAGTAGTTTTTGGCCATTTTTAGTTTTTGAGCCGAAAACTGCAAAGTTAGTTTAGTTTTTCCATACAATTTTCAAACAAACTGAAAACCAGATACTACCTGTTTTTTGCCAAAAACCAAGTAAAAATTTTTTAAATGTTCATTTTTGATATACCCGGTATCATTTATAGTTAATTTTCGGTACACCCTGTTACAACGAATATAGGAGTAAAGCAAGTGTCAAAAAAATATTTTTTAATTTTTTAAGAATATTTCTAGTTTAAATTGAAATTGTGTGTTGTTATTCTTTTTTAAATATATCAATAATTTTTTTACATTAATTTAAAAATAAAAAAGGAAGAAAAGTGTGTAATAAAAAAGTGTTATGACAAAGAAAAACTAAATAACCAGTGTAAATGACTTGGGTTTTGCAATTTAGTTTTGTACAAAAACCAGCTGGTTTTTGCTTAGTCTAAATTCAGTATTAAATTCTACCAAAAATGTTTTAAAATTTTAAACGTATTTGGACAATTTTGAAAGATTTTTGAGCAATTTTAAACCATTTTTGCAAAAATTTTCGTGTAGATGTGCTTTCTTAATGTGAAAAATTTTTTAAGTACACCGGGTTCATATGTCATGTTGATTTTTAACAAAAACAGAAAGCTGTTAGTATCTTTGTTGATAGAAAGTTAAGGAAATACATTAATTTTGCTTTAAACGATTAATCGATTAATCGCCAATTTTCTCGAATAACCGAACCGAATAACCGGTTAATCAGTTTTAGTGATTTTTCGAATAATGCAATAACCGATTAACCGCCTATGTCGAATAATTGGAAACAGTAATAAAGACTGTTAATAGATTGAGTATTGTACTCATTTGTTGCATAAGGGTTTTCATCATTGACTTGAGCTCACACATATCGCTATTTTCAGGCGGCGTCTGAGTATTTTGGGTTACGGGGGGCATATTTTTTATCACATTAGCGTATGTTTGATGGGTTGATTTGGGTTGGATGAAATCCGTACCCTTAAATACGGATTTCATCGGTTTGTTTACAAAATAAAAAAATATATTTTTGTAAAGTCGGTGAAAATATTATTATAATGGGAATATATGGAGAATATGCAATAGAGGGAATTCTTTCTAACACACCATTAATCAAACAACATCAAGTAACAAGGTAAGATTTATGAAACTTAATGTTTTGTGTATAACATGTGAGAATTTGCATCGTGTACACGGTCAATTAAACCATAACTAATAAATTGACCATAAATTGACGGACTTTCAGCGGACTAGTCCGTTTTTTACATGACATAACGGTACGTAAACGGTCCGTCATTGACGGACTTTAAATGGACTTGTCCGTTTTTAACACGACATACCGGTCCGTAAACGGTCCGTCATTGACGGATTTTCAACGGATTCGAATCAGTTTCGATGTTCCTTATGATCCGTTTTATGGTCCGTATACGGATCCAGAAAACGGTACGTATACGGAGTTGGATTCCGTTTATGACGGACCGAAAACGGTGCGTAAACGGAACGAATTATTTCTTGGGAAATCACACATTTTTGTAGAAAAATTTAACATTTAACTGAATTTTTTGCTAGTAAACTAATTTTAAATTTGTTTGAAAATATCCCACAAAACGTCGCGTGCCACCTAAAATCCACTCGCGAGCCACTACTGACACGCGTGTCATAGTTTTGCCAGCCCTGACCTAGAAGATATTGCGACAATATCATTAGTTTATCTTTTAGGAGACAATCAAAGTAGTATTTTGGGTATATCTTGTTTTTATCAGCTGGAAGACACAGCTATGGACATAGAAATAGGACACTTCATACAAAATTATCTTCATGCATTTCTCTTAATAATTATAAAGCAATAATTATATTTCTTTTCTATTATAGTAAACTGTAATCAAGTAGTCTCAGATTATATATAAAACTTTGCAATATTTAAAACATGCAAATATTTACAACAAAATTACTTTACTTTGTATATATTTGACTTGGACATAAAAAAAGGACACTTGCAATAATTGTCAAAATTTTACTCGATGTACTTAGTAATAATTTTCTTTTCATAATTTGCGTTTGAAATAAGTAAATTCTTTTCTAATTGTACCAATATGGGACGTGGAAAACATTGTAATCCAGAAAAACGAAGACTTGTATCTCAATTCCACAACGAGATGAAATCTCCAACTGAAATACCTTAAATATTAAAGTGTTCGCGAAATATGGTATATATTCGTCTATGTGCTGCCGCCAAGAAATATCATACGCAAAATAAATAACGTAAGCCAATCCGTCGTAAAACTACAACTTATATGGACAGGACTGTAGTACCCAAAGCAAACTCAACCCTTTTATGTCCTCCCGTCAAATAAATAATGAAATCAGGGAAAAATTCAACGTTCAAGTGTCAGACAGGTTAGTAAGAAGAAGACTATATGATGCAAACTTATTTGGACGAATAAGTAGAAAGAAGCCTCTTCTTTCAAGAAAAAATATTAAGAAACGTATTGATTTTGCCAAAACCCACAAAGCAAATGAGTTGTCCTTTTGGAAAAATGTGCTTTGGAGCGATGAAACGAAGGTAAATCGTGTCGGACCAGATGGTAGAACATTTGTACACCGCCCAAAAAACCAGGCTTTAAACATTAAGTACACTCAGAAGACCTTGAAACACGGTGGGGGTAATATTATGGTATGGGGGATGTTTTCCTGGCGTGGTGTTGGGCCTATCGTACATTCAGAGGACAAAATGGACAGGTTTCAATATTTGAGCATTCTTAAGAATGTTATGGAGCCATTTGCCTATGAAAATATGCCAGTTAAGTGGACATTTATGCAAGACAATGATCCGAAGCATTCGTCGAACATAGTGAAGGATTGGTTTTTACAAGAACAAATTAAGGTTTTGGACTGGCCAGCCCAAAGTCCGGACCTTAATCCAATAGAAAATCTATGGAATGATTTAAAAACAAAAGTTTCGCAAAACAATTACAAAAATTCCACCGAACTTTGGGCTGGTATTCAAGAAGCTTGGTATTCTCTACCAAAAGAAAGATGCCAGAGATTAGTTGAGATTATACAAAGAAGATGCGAAGCGGTTATTGATAATAATGGATACAGCACAAAATATTAGTGTAATATTAACGCTAAAAAAATTATTGTTTTAAAAACCCAAAAAATTTACGGTTTTTTGTAAAAATATAAAATGTGTCCTATTTAGAAGTCCAGGTATTTTTATTAGTTTATACATATTTACCAATATATATGTATTGGTAAATATGTACCAACGCTGCGCCCGCTACGTTGTAAACATGCCTTAATTTTTTTTAAATTCGCTTTTTATTTAAAGTACAGTTTTTATAATAAAAGCCTTCACCCAGCCACCACAAATAAATAATTCTGCACAACAATGGGTTTAAAATAAATAAATATTTGATCACTTTTTCTCATGAAAGTGGATTGTTAGTAATGAATCCATAATAAATTGCAATATACGTGTGTATGTTAAGATAATTTGGTAAAGTGCGAACTTAGGTAGATAGACCCGTAAGTAGTTTTGTTCATTTGTGTTTTGAATGAAAATAAATAACGTAAAGCAGGGTTGGAAAGCATTTTATAATATTAAAAATAGCGGGCAAAGCCCGCTACGTTGTTAGCGTGCCTTAAAGTTTTTTTTTTAATTCCAGTTTATATAAAGGTAGACCTGACAATTCAGGTAAATTCACAAATTCAAAAAAATTTACTGCGTCGGTTTCTTCCACCGGTGCTTCGTTACATGAAGTTTAAATATCGGAATATATAAGTTCCATTCCTTTTCTAAGGTTTTTTTCTTTTAGAAAATTTGTTTAACTTTTTGGAGAGTATGTTTCAATGCTACATAAGTTTCATATTCCGTGGATAGTGTTTGAACAGGTAATTCCCTCTTCCAATCCATTTGCATTGTCTATAATTTCAATTCCACTCGTTCAACGTTTATATCCATTTCATTCCACTTGTGTAGTGTTTCAATTCCACTCGTTTCCTATTTAGTTTCTTAATTTTAGTGTTCCATATCAGGGAAACAAGCCGATCAAAATAATCGGCGGCGCAAGCAAAAAATCGGCGGCGGCGGCGGCGATTAAGGTTGAGCCGGATAAAAATCGGCGGCGGCGGCGCAACCAAATAATCGGCGGCGGCGGCGGCTTGATAGAACATTATACACGTGTTTTAAAGATGTTTAAGGTTTTTTCCAAAATATAGCAGTAGAAAATTGTGCAAAAAAATTTGGAATTATCAAATAAAAAATAATTTTAAGTTAAATTCATCGATAAAAATTACAAATTTAGGATTTTTAGTTTTTGAACGGAGCTAGAAGGAGATAGTTGGGCTTTCCAAATATATACATATGTTTATATATTCAACAAAATTGTGTGGAAATATTTTCAAATAAAACTGATTTTCTTAATTTTTTCTTATTTTGTTTAATTTTGACGGCTTTTAATTGCAATATTTTGTTTAAAGAAAAACTAATTTTTATCTAATTTATTCTTTATTCAGGGCAAAATGAAGTTCTATTTTAATCGCTTTAAAATTGTCAAAGTTATACATTTTTTTATAAACATGGAATCTCTGCATTTATAAGAAAATTGAAAATATTAAACTTAATGATTGTGCAAACAAGAACCTCGAGTTGCTGAAATTAAATGTTTAGAAAAATTACGATAACTTTTTCAATTTTCAATTAATTTAAACAAAAGATTTTACTAAGAACTAAACCCATGAATTACAATAGTTAAGAATTGTTTAATACTGTAAAAAAGCCGTCAAAGTATACAAATTAAAAAAAAATTAATTTTAATATTAAAAAAAAAACTGTCAACATATTTCAGTTACAAATAAATAATTCTATATATATTTGGAAAGCTAAATTTTTTGTCTTTCCAAAAACGTTACAATATTCAAAATCGGTTGAAAAATTGCTGAATTTCAAATTGTTAAGTGCTTGAAGTCGCTCATAAACAGAGTTTTGACACTATCACCCCTGTTCTGAATTCCGAAACTTTTTAATTAGAGTGGTTTTGTAAAATCACACAAAATTCAAAATGTCGGAAATTGACTGTTTCAACAAATTTTAAAATAAATTTTAACATATTAATTTTTGCAACAAAATATTCCTTTTACTTTCACCAAGCTTTTCCAACACGAAATAAAACGAAGAAAATAATTCGGATGTGGATCACAGAACAGCAAAAAAATTCGGAATGTTTCACTTTAGAATTTTTTATGTGGATGCGGAACTCAGAACAGCGTCGATTATTGTAAATATCTTCGTCCGCAATGTCTTAAAAATGTGTCTTTTGATAATAATTTCAGGTGTACTGAAATTTCTGAAAAATGTGATGTTATCTACTTAACCAAACCTACCACCATAAATTCGAATGAATTAATTCTTTAATTCACTTTTGGACATTTAATTAAAATTTACTAATATATCTTACTATTATACCATTCCTTATGAATTCATTCACTGGCTTCATTCTTTTAATTTTCATGCATAATGAATGAATTCTTTCATGAATTCATTCTTTTTATAATGATCTTTCACGTTTCATTCGGTTTGTAAAAGTTTAAAACAAATGTTGCGTTTTTAATTATTTTTATGGGTGGTGTATATGATATCAATATTCCCTAAAATAAGCCACATTTTTATTTAATTTGTAATTATAAACTAAAGTGTTGTCAGAATCATTAGTATATTCATCCCTTAGATCTTTTACTGATTTAATAAAATGACAATTTTGATAAGCCATTTTGTAAAAGATTAGAATTAATGAAAAAATTAATTATTTAAATTGATTGTAATTCTATAAGGAATGTATTCAACATAAGAATGCATTCTATTTAATATTAAAATTTGGGAATGAAACCTATGAATTAATTATAAAGGCATGTTTTGATGGAATGATATATATTCAATTTCTAAAGCTGAATTCGGTTTTGTGCGAATTAACCTAAAATTGAATTAATTCTTTCGAAGCTCTGCCTACAATCTACACTTGGTCATTTGAAAAGTATATATGTATATTGTTCATTTGGATTCTCTCCTCTATTGCATATCCAAATTTCAGCAAAATCTGTCAGGAGTTTTCAAGCAAAACTTCCAACTTAAGAAATATTTATGACAAAAATCCTTCTTAGCTCTGACTATAAAACTGGTTCTTTTATTTTTTTTAACTACAAAAAAATACTGTTGATGGTTCAGGAAATGATGAAGTAGAAAATTTGTTTTAAAAATGACATTTGCTTTTAAATTTTTTATTTTGGAAAATTGATACTTCCAGCCGAAATGAGCCGAAAAAAATCGGCGGCTGAGGCAAAAATGACCGGCGGCGGCGGCTTAAACGGCTTACGGCGGCTGGCTTGTTTCTCTGTTCCATATACACTTGTTCTTTAAGTTTTAGGTTTCTAGCTAAAGACGCAGACAATTTTCCCCTTTTGAACCACCATTTTTACCACGTTCCTGTCCAAAGTCCTAGAAATGCCTTGTCGATAAGTTAGCCCATACTCCAAGGAAAACATATTATATATTACAGGTTTCTAGCCGAAGGGTTCGGTTAGGCCATCAAGGGGAGAATTATTCCGGTTTTACCCCTCCCGGTAGGAATTTCCAAAAATTCCGTCTTAGAGGACGTCTGCGTTGGAGGAGGAACCTACTACATACATAATTTTAGGTCTCTATATCCAGCAGTTTGGCCAGGCCGTCAAGGGGGAAGTTTTTTCCCTTTTTACCCCTCCCGGTATGAATTTCCAAAAATACCATCTTAGGGGACGTCAACGTTGGAGAAGGAACCCAAATACCGAATTTAAGATCCCTTGTTCCAGCAGTTTGGCAAGGCCGTTAAGGGGGAGACTTTTCCTGTTTTTGACTCTACCTGTAGAAATTTTCAAAAATCTCATCTTAGCGGATGTCTACAATAGAGGAGGAACTTTAATACCAAATTTCAACTTCCTACCTACAGCGGTTTGGGCAGGCCTTTAAGCGGCACTTTTCGCTTCATTAATCCCCATTTTTGCAATGTCCCTGTCCAAAAAGCACCTTCCCGGTAAGTGAGCCCATACTCCAAGTAACATATGTTTTACATTTCAGGTTTCTAGCCAACTTTTACTATTTGTGCCCCTCTGGGTAGGAATTTCCGAAAATCCATCGACGGGGAATTTCAGCTTCCTAGTTCCAGCAGTTTGGACAGGTCGTTAAGGGGCAACTTTCCCTTTTTGAGCCCCCATTTTATAACGACCCTGTCCAAAATTGAAAAAAGTATCTTTCTAATAAGTTAGCCCTTACTCCAGCGACCCACATTTTAAGCTTCAGGTTTCTAGCCGAAGGGGTTTTTACCGGCCCCCAAGGTGAGGCTTTTCTTCTTTTTGCCCCTCCCTTTAGGAATTTACAAAAATTCCATCTTCGCGGCTATCTGTGATGGATGAGGAACATTCATACCAAATTTCAACTGCATTGCCTAAGCGGTTTGGGCAGGCCGTTAGTGGGGACATTTTTCCCTTTCAACCACCATTTTTACTATGTTCCTGTTCCAAAATAGAAAAATTACGTTGCCGGTGAGTTAGTCCTACTCCAAGGAATACATATTTAAAATTTTAGGTTGGCCAAAAGGGATTGGGCAAGCCGTCAGGAGGAGACTTTTACCTTATTTCCCCTCCCGATAGGAATTTCAAAAATTCCGTCTAACCGGACGCCTACACAGAAGGAGGAACTCACATACCGAGTTTCCTTTTGGGATATCCTGTAGGGAATTTCAAAAATACAAACTTAGTCGATGTCTACTACAGTGGAGGAACCTTTATACCAAATTTCAACTTCTTACCTCCAGTGGTTTGGGCAGGCACTTTTCCAATTTGTGAGACTGTTTATGGGGAGACTTTTCCCCTTTTTGCCCGTTCCGGTAGGAATTTCCAAAAATCCCGTCTTAGCGCACGTCTATGCCGAATATCAAGAAACCTTGTGTTAGTGGAGATATCCGTGGGGGGAGGAAAACAAGTAGTTTTTTTGAAATTATATATTATTTTAAATGGTACTTTTTGGAAAAACGAAATTTTTTGGAAAAAGATACTTTGTTTTTACAAAGTACTTTATTTGTACTTTTTTTGGAAAAGGTATTTTTTTTTAAAAAGGTGTTTTTTTTGTAAAAATGTATGTTTTTTGGAAAAAGGTACTTTTTTTGGAAAAGGTACTTCTTTTGGAAAAGGAAAATTTTTTTAGAAAAAGGTACTTTTTTTTGGGAAAAAGTACTTTTTTTTGGAAAAGGTACTTTTTTTGCAAAAGGTATTTTTTTGAAAAAATGTATGTTTTTTGGGAAAAGGAACATTTTTTTAGAAAAAGGTACTTTTTTTGGGAAAAGGTACTTTTTTTTGAAAAAGGTACTTTTTTTGAAAAAGGTATTTTTTTGGAAAAATGTATGTTTTTTAGGAAAAGGTACTTTTTTTGGAAAAAGTACTTTTTTTTGGAAAAGGTACATTTTTTTGGAAAAGGTACATTTTTTTAGAAAAAGGTACTTTTTTTGGAAAAAGGTACTTTTTTTGGAAAAAGGTACTTTTTTTTGAAAAAGGTACTTTTTTGGAAAAAGGAATTTTTTTTTGGAAAAAGGTACTTTTTTTGGAAAAAGGTACTTTTTTCGGGAAAATGTACTTTTTTCGGGAAAAGGTACTTTTTTTGGAAAAAGGTACTTTTTTTGGAAAAAGGTACTTTTTTTGAAAAAAGGTACTTTTTTTGGAAAAAGGTAATTTTTTTTGAAAAGGGTACTTTTTTTGGAAAAAGGTACTTTTTTTTGAAAAACCCGGGTGAAAATCTTAATATGGTGTCATATATAATTATATCTTATTTGATAAGTCCCCATATACAACCACATACAGCTTGATCAGAAAAATGGGTCATCTACATGTTTCTAATTATATAAAATTAGATATTATTTGATACAGTTTGATCCGAGATTTGTCCATATCCAGGACATCATATTATATCTAATTCGATATAAAAATATCTGATTTTATATAATTTTGTCTGATAGTAGGTATACTTTTTATGGATACCAGCTATTAAATTGACATTGAAATTTGCATAGTTTGAACAATTTTAGGGGCCCAAATTTTATAACATACATTAAAAATTTAGTTGAATGCTTTTGTCTTCTAAATCGTACGTATCATTTTTTAACATGATTTTACATGTAAAAAAATCACGTGAAAATTATTTGGCTGATGTTGAACTATATATTAATTTCTACGGGATTATATAGAAAGTTGTATAAAATTACAAGAATATATTTTTAGTATGACGACACATACAGTATTATATAACTTAGTATCGAACCATATATAATCATATCGGTCACTACATATATTTTGATTAGTTTTAAAAGGCTTATGTAGTTATATATGGAGTCAGATTTTGGGATATGTAATAACATCATTTACCATACAAAAAATTCGTTGAGAAAATAATATCGGATGTAGTTGTATATAATGATATGTGTCTTAAAGTGACTCCATTCATTGTCAGATATAACCCAATCAATATAAAACTATTTTTACTCGGGAAGGTACTTTTTTTGGAAAAATACTTTTTTGGGAAAAAGGTACTTTTTTGGGAAAAGGTACTTTTTTGGGAAAAGGTACTTTTTTTTGGGAAAAGGTACTTTTTTGGAAAAAGGTACTTTTTTTGTCCCCTTTTTGCCCCTCCCGATTTTTTGGAAAAGGTACATTTTTTTGGAAAAGGTACATTTTTTTAGAAAAAGGTACTTTTTTTTGAAAAAAGGTACTTTTTTGGAAAAAGGTACTATTTTTTGAAAAAGGTACTTTTTTGGAAAAAGGAATTTTTTTTTGGAAAAAGGTACTTTTTTGGAAAAAGGTACTTTTTTGGAAAAAGGTACTTTTTTTTGGAAAAATGTACTTTTTTCGGGAAAAGGTAATTTTTTTGGAAAAAGGTACTTTTTTTGGAAAAAGGTACTTTTTTTGGAAAAAGGTACTTTTTTTGGAAAAAGGTACTTTTTTTTGGAAAAGGGTACTTTTTTTTGAAAAAGGTACTTTTTTTTGGAAAAAGGTACTTTTTTTGGAAAAAGAATTTTTTTTTGGAAAAAGGTACTTTTTTTTTGGAAAAAGGTACTTTTTTTGGAAAAAGGTACTTTTTTTGGAAAGGTACTTTTTTTTGGAAAAAGGTACTTTTTTTGGAAAAAGGAACTTTTTTTTGGAAAAAAGTACTTTTTTCGGAAAAAGGTACTTTTTTTG
Source organism: Leucophora obtusa (assembly GCA_949987735.1). Taxonomy (NCBI): domain Eukaryota; kingdom Metazoa; phylum Arthropoda; class Insecta; order Diptera; family Anthomyiidae; genus Leucophora; species Leucophora obtusa. Next base: position 248,513,481 of record OX465295.1, read on the forward strand.
GAAAAAGGTACTTTTTTGGGAAAAAGGTACTTTTTTTTGGGAAAAGGTACTTTTTTTGGGAAAAGGTACTTTTTTTTGGGAAAAGGTACTTTTTTTGGGAAAAGGTAATTTTTTGGAAAAAGGTACTTCTTTAGTCCCCTTTTTGCCCCTCTCGATAAAAATTTCCAAAAATGCCGTCTCAACGGACGTCTACACCGGTCGAGGAACCTACATACCAAATTTCAACTTCATAGCTCCAGCAGTTTGAGCAGGCCGTCAAGGGGGAGACTTTTTCCCCTTTTTGCCCGTCCCTGTAAAAATTTCCAAAACTCCCGTCTTGGTGGATGTCTACGATAGTGGAGGAACCTTTATACCAAATTTCAACTTCCTACCTCCACGGTTTGGGCAGGCCGTCAAGGGGGCCTTTTTCCCCTTTTGAACCCCCATTTGTACAACGTCCCTGTCCAAAATTCCAGAAAGTACTTTCCAGAAAAGTTAGCCCATACTCCAAGGAACACATATCTTAAATTTCAGCTTTCTAGCCAAAGGGGTTTTGGAAGACCGCCAAGGGGGAGACTTTTCCGCTTTTTCCCGTTCCGGTAGGAATTTCCAAAAATCCCGTCTTAGCGGACGTCTACGCCGAAAGAGGAACATACATACCAAATTTCAACTTCCTAGCTTCAGCGGTTTGGGCTGGCCGATGTTGAGTCAGTCAGTCAGTCAGTCACGTTATTTTTTTATATATGAGCAATTCCATTTTATTTCAACGAACATTTTTTCGGTAGAATCCGATTTTGATAAAACTTGGTGAATGTGTGTAGTAGTGTATGTATGTTCACAAAACGATTTTTAATTTTTTTGTTTTCGAAAACTGTGGCAACCCTGCAGCTTTGAAATACTGAAAATTGCAGGGTAGGCACTACACATAAAATTTCATAACTTTTGTTGTGAGCAAGATATTGAAAAAATTCTTTTTGCGTGGGATTAGTGAAGTTTTTAGGTTTAAGAAATTTATTATTATTTTTTTTTTTTAAATTTTTAAAATTTAAAAAAAAAAAAAAAATTAAAATTTATTTTTTGAAAAAAACCCATTTTTTAAAATTTTTATATTTTTTGCACAAAATGCCACATATGTGTTCTAAACATCCTAAAAATTTCAGAGTGGAATGCCTCCTACTTTTTGAGATATATTAAAAAATGTACTGGTATGTTTATAAGAAATACTCTCTTTTACTAGTTGCTACGTGCCACTGAGTTAATAAGTTAAGTTTGCTTGTATGCAATTCATTGGAAGCATTGTTTGTATTCATTGAAAATTGTTTTTGCTGATGCTTAAGAAGTTCCGTTATTTCAAAAACAAAACGATGAAAACGATTTAGATTTCTTTCATGTCTTTGCATTGTTGAGTAGCTTTTTAATTGTTTATAGATTTTTGACAAGTCAACATCGTAGTAGTTTTATTCTCTGATAATAATTTTCAAAAACTATTTTATTTCAAGCAGTACACATTTGTTCACAGATTTTTAATTTGCTTAAAATGCCTTTTGGAAAAGTTTGTTGTAATCCTTTCCGAAAACTCAAGCATAAAACAAACAAAATAAAATGTGTTCGTAAAGTTTCGCAAAGTCTTAGGGAGCGTTTTCCACAATATTTGTATGGTCAATATATCTGTGCTTCATGTAGAATGGCTCTATTAGATCAAGCGAAGTCATTGATAAAGAAAAAGAAAAACGAAAACAATTTCGAAGATTTTGAAATTGACACGGTTGCAGGAACTTCTACATCAGCTTTAAAAGTTGCCAATGCTGATAAAAGTTTGTCTGAAAGTTATATTGGCTCACTTTCGGAAGAAACAACCGAAAAGGCTTTCAATGAAAAGAAGAACATAGCTTTTTTTATTTGAATAAGTGCTTAGAAGCGCTAAATGAATCTCCCATTGAGTTTAAAAATAACTATTCTAAATATAAACAGGAAGAAATTTTAGGCAATATAAATTCCATATTTAGGAAAAACCTTTTTAGTTTAGAAAATATATCCTGCGATGGTGAAGATATTTTAAACCACTTAAAAGAGATTTACAATACTTCTGAAGATGATAAAGATAGACAAATTAAAATATTAACATCTTTGCCACATTCTTGGAGTGTTGGTAAAATAGAAAAAACCTTTTCAACTACAAACTATATGGCTCGTAAAGCTAAAAAACTAATTCAAAATGGCGATTATTATTTTTCTTCGCATCCAAAAAGACGATCCGGCCTCTCGACAGAGACAAAATCTATAGTTGAAGATTTTTATAGAAACGACAAAAACAGTCGCGTTATGCCCGGGAAAAAAGACTATAAGTGTGTTAAGAGTTGTAATGGGGAGAAAGAAAAAAAAACAGAAGAGATTGATGCTTTATAATCTGAAAGAATTGCATAATTCCTTTCAAGAAGTTTATCCAACAGTAAAATTTGGATTTTCAAAATTTTCAGAGCTGAGACCACAAGAATGTATTTTGATTGGGGGAAGTGGCACTCATACAGTTTGCGTGTGTGCTATTCACCAAAATTCCAAACTTATGTTTATTGGGGGGAAAATCAAGGAATTGGCTGAAGCGGAAGTTATAGGTTTTCCCACTTACAAGCATTGGATTGCTCAATCTATTTGTAATCCAGCAACTGTACAATGCTATATGGGAAATTGTTCACTTTGTACAGGGAATACTTACCTTAAAGATGCCCTTAAAAACGCATATTCCACTAACAACACAGAAAACATAACATACAAACAATGGGTTCAAGTAGACAGATCCAATCTTTTGACCATAACATCTCCATCTGACGACTTTGTGGACAAACTTTCTGAAGAAATGGTAAAATTAATTTTTCATAGTTTTGTGGCAAAAGAACAGAACAAGTTTCTTGATGAGGTAAAATCCAATTTAAAAATTGGAGAATTTTTGACTATCTGTGATTTTGCCGAAAATTACACATTTGTTATCCAAGATTGTATACAGAGCTATCATTGGACAAATTCTCAAGCCACTATACACCCCTTTGTGACATATTTCCGAAATGCAGATGGAAAAATAGATCACATAAGCTTTGTTGTCATTTCCGATATTTTGGAGCACAACACAGTCGCTGTTCATTTATTTCAAAGGAAATTTGTACAATTTATAAAAGAACATGTTAATGAAAACATTGACAAAATAATATATTTTTCTGACGGTTGCGCAGCTCAGTATAAAAATCGAAAAAATTTTGTAAATTTACTATAGCATAAAACCGATTTTGATTGTGATGCTGAATAGCACTTTTTGCGACATCACATGGGAAAGGCCCTTGTGATGGAGTTGGAGTCTTCAGCGTCCAATAGAAAATCAAATTGTAAATGCTACAGATTTATTTGAATACGCTAAGGGTTTGCCTAATATCAATGTAACATTCTGCACAAAAAATGAATATGTAGAAGAGGAAATAAAACTAAACTCCATTCATTCGTACCTATTTCAAGAACAGAAATAGCTGCCAAAACCTTTTCAAATTCAGTTGAAACTCCAAAACCTATTAAGATAATAAAATACTTATAAATACTTTTATATTTTTTCTCATATCTCGAAAAGATTCCGCAATTTTCAAGGTATTTAGAACGTACATGTGGCTATTTTTATAAGAAAAACTTTTTTTTTCCAAAAAAATGAATTATATTTTTGTTTACATTTTTACATTTTTTAATATATCTCAAAAAGTAGGAGGCATTCCACTCTGAAATTTTTAGGATGTTTAGAACACATATGTGGCATTTTGTGCAAAAAATATAAAAATTTAAAAAAATGGGTTTTTTTCAAAAAATAAATTTTAATTTTTTTTTTTTTTTTAAATTTTAATAATTTAAAAAAAAAAAAAATAATAAATTTCTTAAACCTAAAAACTTCACTAATCCAACGCAAAAAGAATTTTTTCAATATCTTGCTCACAACAAAAGTTATGAAATTTTAAGTGTAGTGCCTACCCTGCAATTTTCAGTATTTCAAAGCTGCAGTGTTGCCACAGTTTTCGAAAACAAAAAAATTAAAAATCGTTTTGTGAACATACATACACTACTACACACATTCACCAAGTTTTATCAAAATCGGACACTACCTGTTTAGGGCTTGCCTAAATAAAAACACGGTCCTTTTTTGTTGGTTTTAAATTTAGCGTTAAGTTTTATTTAGTTTTTAATGTTACACTTAGTTTTAATTTTATAATTAATTATATTGTTCACTGTGTTTCTTGTTTTTTGTACAAATTTTGTTACTGATTGTTTTGCAGTTCTTTTACTGTTCACTTGTTTGTTCTGTTTCGATGTTAAAGTTAGAGTGTTTGTTATTAATTTTGTGTTTAGTATTGATGCTTTGGAATGCATCAATACGCATTCTTTTTAACAACAATAACAATATGTAAAAGGAGATTCAGCAAAACAGTTGGTTACAGTGCAGTTGATTAGTTTAGGGGTACACCAATGTGTATTAGTTTAGGGGCATCTCTAAACAATCTCCCCCCCCATGATTGGTGCAATGGTGATGTCATCTTTCGGGTTTACAAGTTGAAACATTTGATTGTTCTGAGTTTCTTGGGGCTTCTTTTGTAGACATCATTCCTTTTAGATTTGTGATGAAGGTTTCGAAGAAGGTCATGTTAGTTTGTGTATAACACGACTATTTTGGTAATAGGTCTAGTAATTATTCCCGTAGCGGTCCGTACGTCAACTACTCGAGTGTTTTTATCGGATCCTAAGTAAGTTTTAACAATACGGCCTAATTTCCATTCGTTGGGTGGAAGATTATTGTCTTTGATGACGACCAGATCATTGACTTTAACGTTTTCTCGTTGATTTTTCCATTTATATCTGCGATGAAGTTCAGTTAAATATTCAGATTTCCATCTTTGGCAAAAAGATTGATAGATGACCTTGATGCGTTTCCAGCGGTTGATTAACGTCAGATTTTCAGTGCATAATTCAGGTTCAGCTGGGGTCATTAATGGAGCGCCAATGAGAAAGTGTCCAGGGGTCAATGGAGATAGGTCATTAGGGTCATCGCTAGCAGGACTTAAAGGTCTAGAGTTTAAACAGGACTCGATTCGAGTCAAAATTGTAGACAGCTCTTCAAAGGTGAATTTCATATTGGGAATCATTTTTCTTAAATGGGTTTTGAACGATTTTACGCCTGCCTCCCAAAGTCCGCCCATGTGAGGGGCACCGGGAGGAATAAATTTCCAGTCAAGATTTTGATGGCTATAATGATGAATCACCTGGGTTTTAAGATTTTTTAAAAACTCTAGGCGGTCTTTTTTGATAAGTTCTGCTGCACCAACGAAATTTGTTCCATTGTCGGAATAGACTAGAGCTGGGCATCCACGTCTTCCAATAAAACGTGCAAATGCGGCTAAAAACGCTTGAGAAGACAGATCACTTACTGCTTCGAGATGTACGGCTTTTGTAGTAAAACACACGAAAATGCGTGTGCGACGTATCCCTTTGTGATGAGACATGCTCGTCCAGTGAAATTTCGTATGTCAAAGGGGCCTGCGTAATCGACTCCCGTAGTTTCAAAAGGTCGGGAGATATTCGTTCTTTCCGGCGGCAATGAAGCCATGATTTGATTTTGTGTCTGTTTTTTGTATAAGACACAAGTTTTGCAATTGTGTATCACACTTTTAACTAGGGGCCTCAATCTAAATATCCAGAATTCAGTTCTTAGAACTCGACTCATGAGTTGATTTCCACCATGTAACGTAATTTTATGGGTAAATTCGGTAATCAATCGAGTGAATTTAGAGTTATGAGGCAGCAAAATTGGATGACGTTCGTTATACGTTAGGGCTGGCGATTGAACGTCTTGCTCGAATGATACCTTGTCCATCTATGAACGGATTTAGGGTCAAAAGGCTGCTGCTGGGTGAAATTTTGACTTTTTGTGATAACTTTTGATAGTCGTCTGAAAAACAATGCTTCTGAGTCAAAATTATAAGGCGATTTTTGACCTCTCTAATTTCATCCGGTGTGATGTCTATCGAGGAAATTCGCAGATGACTCCGATTTGCGCCAGTATTTCGCCATAATCTTAAAACATATGCGATTACACGATAAGCGTGTGGTAGTGATGAAAAGCGGACCAGTGGGTCTTCATAAATGGTGTATATTAAAACTTTTGTAGGTTTTGCTTCAACTTTTGTATCTTTTGGAGCAATTGGTATTGGCCATTGATTTTTATGTAATTTTAGCCACGTAGGTCCAAACCACCATAGATTGTGATTTTCCAATTCTTGTGGTGTGCACCCGCGGCTGGCGACATCTGCTGGATTCTCTTTGGAGTCTACATGCTGCCAATTTTGAGTTCCAATTTTTTCAACAATTTCTGAAACTCGATTTCCTACAAATGTATTCCATGAGCATGGCGGTTTCTTTAACCAGGCTAGCACAATTGTAGAATCGGTCCAAAAATGGGTCTTCAAATTTCGTACCTGAAGATTTGGTAGAGTTCCATAAGTTAAATTTGCTAACAAGACGGCTCCACATAGCTCTAGACGGGGTAATGACACTTTTTTGATGGGGGCCACACGGGTCTTCGCGGCCAAAAGAAAAGTGTGAACATAATCGTTTTCATGCTGTATTCTGATGTATAGCGTCGCCGAATATGCCTTTTCTGAGGCGTCGCAAAATCCATGGATCTCCACGTCACAGGAGGGGTCATAATGAATCCAACGTGGTATCTTCAGGGTGTTGATTAAAGGACAATTTTGTACGAATTTTTGCCATTTCATGTAGGTGAGAGTTTTCAAGATGTCATCCCAGTCGATTTTATCTAACCAAATTTGTTGCATGATTAATTTGGCATCGACAATGATTGGGGCCAGCCATCCGCATGGGTCAAAGAATTTTGCAATTGTTGATAACACTTCGCGTTTAGTGTACGATTGTTTTATTTCGACTTCTGGGGCTGTGAAAGTGAAAGAGTCTGAAGAAATGTTCCACTTTATCCCAAGGGTCTTTGTTCCAGCATTTTCGGATAAGTTTAACCAATCAAGAGGTAATAGTGTCTCGTATGGCAAATCCTGGATGACTCGTGGGTCGTTTGAAGTCCATTTCATCAGGTCAAAACCGGCAGATTTTAGAACACTAGATAGTTCTTTTCGGGATTCAATGGCATCGTTTAAAGTGTGCCCTCCGGCTAAGACGTCATCTACGTACATATTTTGCTTCAAAATATGTGATGCTAAGGGGTGTGTATGTTTGAAATCTTCTGCTATTTGGAGCAGCGTTCTAATGGCCAGGAACGGGGCACAATTAACTCCAAACGTCACTGTTAGGAGTTCAAAATCTTCAATTGGATCATTTGGAGATTTTCTAAATAATATCCTTTGATATTTGGTTTGAGTGGGGTGAACTAGTATTTGCCGATACATTTTTGTGATGTCGGCATTGAAGACAAATCGGAAGAATCTCCACTTCAGTATTTGGAGCACTAGGTCCTGTTGAAGTATGGGTCCTGGATGTAAAATGTCGTTCAAACTTCTCTTATTTGAAGACGGGCTGGAGGCGTTGAAAACTACTCTAAGTTTTGTGGTTAGCCTATCAGGTTTTATTACTGCGTGATGCGGCAGGTAATAATTTGGGGTACTATTTATATCCAGGGGAGAAACTTTCCGCATATGTCCCAGCTCAAGGTATTCCAAAATTACCTGATCATACTGTTTCTTAATGTCAGGCTTTTGGCTAAGAATCCGTTCCATTCTTAAAAATTGGGCCTTGGCGATATTTCTTGAATTCCCTAACTCTTTATCATTTTTAAAGGGCAGGGTAACTAAGTATCTTCCATTTTGGATTCTACGGGTTGTAGATTGGAAGTTATTTTCGCATAATGTGTCCTCTGTTGACCTCAAAAACTTTTTTGGGGTTTCCTCCACCTCCCAAAAGCGTGTGAGGATTTGTTCAAGGGACTTTGTATTGACTAGCGATGTAGCACTCGTTAATTGAGTCGATGTATTTGCTGGTCCCCCTACTACCCAGCCAAATACTGTTTTTTGCGCCAACAACAATCCTACATTACGCATAGGTGTTTTGCGGCAAAATATTAATGGGCCTATATCGAGGCCGATTACTAAGTCAACAGGCCGACTCTGAGAGAAATGAGGGTCTGCAAGTTCCAATTCTGCAGTCTCACTAAGTTGTGGAGGAATCAATGTTTGTGTTGGCAAAAGTAGAGACATGTTCTTTACTACTTGTGCCCAGACCTCTAACTTGAAATTAGGGTCAATTCTGGAGCAGAGGTTAAACAAACAGGCTTTTGTAGAATTACCCGAACCATCAGTCATACCGCTAAACTGAATTGGGTTTTGTGTCGAAGGCAACTTCAATCTGTTTCTTAACTTGTCTGATATGAATGTTGTTTGTGATCCAGGATCGATGATCGCTCTTGCCTGGTATCTTTCGCCTCTAGTTTCGATTTCTACTATTGCAGTGAACAGTAAAGTTTCAATATTGCTTGGGGGTTTTGCACGAAGGGTCAGTGTTGTAGTCGTGGGGATTGCTAAATTTGAAACGGACTGTAAGTTATAAGAGAGGGCTGCGGCGCTTGTGCTCGGACGCATCGCACCGTTGTCGTAAATCGGGGCTGTAGATTGTGGTTCTGTCCCTTTGTGCAACAAAGTATTATGTTTTTGGCGACAGATTCTACAACTGTATTTGCTTTTGCAATCTTTTGCGCTGTGACTAACACCAAGACAATTGTAACAAGCATTTGTGACCTTTACGATTTGAATTTTGTCATTCACATTTCTTCCCAAAAATTTTGGGCAATTTCTTAAGGCATGCGACTCTTTACAATGTGGGCAAGTGAGGTTAGAGTCATTTCGTGAGCCCTTGTTTGGTTTCGCATTATTCTTTGGTCTGGACCCGTTTTCAATTTGTGCTGTATTTATTTGTAATGAGTGAGTTTTCTTTGCCCTGTTAAAAGATTTGTCCTCAGATTGAGATTGTACACCTGGTAATTTTGTAGCCTTAATATTGACACTTGAATGAAGTGTCTTAAATTTCTTTGTTAAAAATTTGTCAAATTGGGTCCACGTTGGAATCTCCGCACAGTCCTCAAGAGAATTTTCAAATTCTTCAACAAATGGTCGCGGCAGTTTAATTTGGCAAATGAAAACCATAATTGGGTCCCAACAACAATAACTAATCTCTAAAGTTCGAAGGGTCTCTAACACCCCATTAGCAGCACTTTGTAGTTTCTGAACAGATGCAGCGGAGTCCATTGAAACGTTTGGAAGATCAAAAAGAATTCGAAGTTGTGCATTAACTTGTTCTCTTTTATTATCGAATCTATTCAATAATCTTTCGATATCGAAGCCTGCATTGGTCATAGGGACGTTTCCTAGGACTGTGGAAGCGTCGCCACCAATTTTCTGTTTTAGGTAGATAAGTTTTTCCACCTTCCCCATTTTTTCACTCCTTATGCATATAGCAGTGAAGAGATCTCTGAAAGTGGGCCATTTTGTGGGGTCACCAAGGAATGGGTCCATATCGCATACGGGCAATCTCATATAAGAGACAGAATTATTATCTAATCTGGGAGATTCGTTGACCGATTGTTTTTCCGAGTTGTTTCCTGTTACGTTTGTGTCTGACAGTGCTTGAATTTCAGCATTTATGGAAGCAGCACAACTTTTATATGCAGTGAGGGCCTTTTTGTACCGATTCCGGAGTTTAGTTTTGTCAATTGGTTTTTCGTCTGGTCCCTGCTTTAAGTCCCGGCACTCTTCATAAGTTCTTTTGACTTGGGTCCAAAGAGAGTCGAGTTCGACGCGAAGAATTTCTAGAGCGTGAATATTATCTTCGGCCCCGGTCTCAGAATAAAAGCTTTCAAAATCCAGCAAGTCATTTGTGCAGTTAACGAATTTATCAAGAGGCATTTTGAATTCAATAGCACGAAAAACGGAAGGTCAAACGAAAAAGGATGTTAAACTTGAATCAAAAAGGTGAATACTTTCAATAAAAAGATATTTTTTGTCAAAAAGAATGTTGATAAAAGTCGGCAAAATTTTAATTATCAGCAACTAATTAATTTATATGGGTCAAAAAAGTACCTGCTAGCGATAAAATGAGATCTTATAACAAATTGGGTCAAAATTTAAAATCCCGATTTGTTATTATAAATGTCCCCGGAAAGTTTACAAAATGTCAACAAGCGGCAACTCTATTATTTTCTTTAACAATAGCAGCAGCAAAAAATAGAGTAAGTGGCCAATAACAACAAACACAGGACAGTTACAATATTGAAGTAAGTTTTTTTTTTTGTTGTTGTTTGTCTCACTTCTGTTTGTCGATCTACTTTTTGTATTTTAATTGTTTTCTTCTGTACTTACTCAATGTGTTTTCTACTTATGTGATTGCTGTGTGTGTTTGATGATCGCTGCTTGGCTGCTGCTACTGCACTCCAGTATTGGTTTGATGATGATGTTGCTGCAGATCTTGTTGTTTTTCAAAGATTTTGTTTGTGATTGTTGCTTTTTAGTTTGACACAGTTTTTTTTTGTAAATTCTGTTTTTGTTCTTATGCACTTTTAACACACTGTATATACTTTTTTATTTTGTTTTAAAGTTAAAGCGAACAAATTTTTTCCCAAGGGCAAATAGAAGTGACCTCTATAGGGGTCGACTTCAAAATATTTAATTTTGCAAATTAATTTTAGGTTTATTTTTTATCTAAAGGGTTTTTTGACTAAATGTTTTGTTATGCAGTTTTATTTTACCCACTGTTTTACAAAATCACTCCACTTTTATACCTTTTGTTTAATCTATTTAAATTTAAAAACAAGCACTATCACACCCTTTTTGTTGTTGTTGTTATTTTTCGATTTAACACTGTTATTTACTTAAAAAGGGCAATTAAAGGTCGCCTCCTTAAGGCTTCATTAGTTTAATTGTAAAGTAAGAAAACACTGTTTTATGTTAGGTCAGTTTTTTTTACAAATCGCTTTTACACTATTTTCTGAACCAAACTTATTTGTTTGTTTTTCATAAGAAAATCACTTTTCTAATAAACTTTTTTTTTTGTATTAAAGTTTTGACAAAAACAACTATCCGGTTCGCGAGGACCAAAATGTTTAGGGCTTGCCTAAATAAAAACACGGTCCTTTTTTGTTGGTTTTAAATTTAGCGTTAAGTTTTATTTAGTTTTTAATGTTACACTTAGTTTTAATTTTATAATTAATTGTATTGTTCACTGTGTTTCTTGTTTTTTGTACAAATTTTGTTACTGATTGTTTTGCTGTTCTTTTACTGTTCACTTGTTTGTTCTGTTTCGATGTTAAAGTTAGAGTGTTTGTTATTAATTTTGTGTTTAGTATTGATGCTTTGGAATGCATCAATACGCATTCTTTTTAACAACAATAACAATATGTAAAAGGAGATTCAGCAAAACAGTTGGTTACAGTGCAGTTGATTAGTTTAGGGGTACACCAATGTGTATTAGTTTAGGGGCATCTCTAAACACTACCGAAAAAATGTTCGTTGAAATAAAATGGAATTGCTCATATAGAGAAAGAAGATAGTTGAAGGATTTTTATTTAAATAAAGAATGAATTACAATCAATAATAACACTTCCCGTATATGAAATAAAAAATTTTATTTTTGTTTTTTTTTTTTTAAATAAATAATTATGTTTCTTAACACATAAGAGTATCCTATTTCCATGTCCATAGCTGTACATCGGCGATACTGAAAAAAAATGTCAAAAAATATATTTTTATTCTATTTAAAATATTAAACTTCTTGTATAAAAACTACTATTAAACTTCTTGTAAAAACCAAAAAAAAACAAAAATTTGAAGAATTTTGCAAATAAAAATGGAAATAAGGTAAGTTAAACTTGTATTTTATTTATTTGAGTATTGCAAATAAAAATTTAATTTCTTTGCCTCCTTCAGAAAATGATGAAATGCGTGCAAAATAAATTTAAATTCGGATAACTGGTAGAAGGCGTAACTTAAACCAACATTTTAAGGTGATTAATTGTCAATTTAACGCGTGTTTTTTTAATAAAGATTTAAAAAATATGTTAAAATAAATGTTTTCTTGCGGGTGGTTATCAGGCGATATCTTCTTTTTAACTTCCAGATGATATATCCGCGATATATGCAATACTTTTCTTTATCTTCCAGATGATAAATTAGCGATATCGCTTATTTATCTTCTAGAAGAATTGCCTTCGTATTGCTGTGAAGTATTGCATTCGGGACACGTTTTCTAACAAATGGGGTATCTTCCGCAATACGAAGACGATTGTTGCCGCAATAAAATTTTTCTTCCAGGCTATGCTATGTTTGCTGGGATGTTTCAATGTATTTTAATTCATTCTTCAATTGAAAACAAACTTTATTTTTATTTTATTTATTTATTTTATTGATTTCCAATAAACCAAGATATATAATCTTATAATTAGAGTATTGGATTTTTTAATGGAAAAACATATTTATAGTAAACACACAGTTATAAAATATAGAAATAAAGCATATAATGTAATGTATAGAATAAATTAATGTGAACAATATAATTTTTCAAAACAGGAATAACAAGAATAGAACAATTGAAATCAGAAATAAAAAAGAAAAAAATAATATAATAATAATAATAATATTAAAAATAATATAATAATAATATTAAAAATAACATAATAATAATATTAAACAAAAAAAATATAATATAATAAAATAATAATAATAACCATATTAGGAAAAATCAAACAATTCCCTCTTAAAATGCATTGCGTTGCTTATGGATTGGATGGTTATTGGGAGCGAATTCCAAAGACGTATTGATTCCACATAAAACTGCCATTTAGAAACCAAAAGGTCATACCATATGGGCCTTATGTCGTATGTTCTTCCGTTACGCGAGAATACTAGTCTATTAAACAGATAAGTGGGTTGCCGAGTATATATGATCTTATGAAAGAATATCAAGGTTCGTATCTTTTTTTGGAAAAAGGTACTTTTTTTGGAAAAAGGTACTTTTTTCGGGAAAAGGTACTTTTTTCAGGAAAAGGTACTTTTTTGGAAAAAGGTACTTTTTTGGAAAAAGGTACTTTTTTTGAAAAAAGGTACTTTTTTTGGAAAAAGGTACTTTTTTTGGAAAAAGGTACTTTTTTTTGGAAAAGGGTACTTTTTTTGGAAAAAGGTACTTTTTTTGGAAAAAGGTACTTTTTTTGGAAAAAGGTACTTTTTTTGGAAAAAGAATTTTTTTTTTGGAAAAAGGTACTTTTTTTGGAAAAAGGTACTTTTTTTTGGAAAAAGGACTTTTTTTTGGAAAAAGGTACTTTTTTGGAAAAAGGTACTTTTTTTTGGAAAAAGGTACTTTTTTCGGAAAAAGGTACTTTTTTTTGGAAAAAGGTACTTTTTTTGGAAAAAGGTACTTTTTTGGGAAAAAGGTACTTTTTTGGGAAAAAGGTACTTTTTTGGGAAAAAGGTACTTTTTTGGGAAAAAGGTACTTTTTTTTGGGAAAAGGTACTTTTTTTGGGAAAAGGTACTTTTTTTGGGAAAAGGTACTTTATTGGAAAAAGGTACTTTTTTTGTCCCCTTTTTGCCCCTCCCGATAAAAATTTCCAAAAATGCCGTCTCAACGGACGTCTACACCGGTCGAGGAACCTACATACCAAATTTCAACTTCATAGCTCCAGCAGTTTGAGCTAGAGATGAGCGATCCGGTGATTTTTGAATAACGCTGCTACCAGTGATCGTGATTTTCAAATCACCGTTCTTTTAAACAGTGACCGTGATCACGGGTTTGCAATAGAGATGGGCGATCCGGCGATTTTTCAGTAACATTGTTCTCAATGAATGTGATTTGCAAATCGTTCTTTTAAACTGTGATTGTGATCACGGTTTTTCTATGGAAAAGACTGCGATTTTAATATTTATGGCGAGTTTTTAAGATGTCAGTTAAACTTGGTTTAGTTAAACCGAAAACGAATTTTGTCAGCCATTTCAAAGTTTATTAACAAAAATTTGCCGCAAAAACTTTTTCTCGAGTATAATTTATTTCTTTATTGAAATAAAAAAAAATAAACCACATTTTAAAAGCAGTATTCCAGTTACAAACTGCGTTAAACTAAGTTTAAAGATAATCCACTTCCTAAAAACTGGGCCTTAAAAGAATAGTTGCGACCGGTAACAAAGACATGATAGAAGGAGACATTTTATTCTGAAGAGTGCGAAAGCAAGTCACTGTTATTGTATTACTGTGCACAATGAAGATTGCAAGAAAGAATAGTACAAAAATATTAAAAGAACGACATTCCGAGTAACTGCGACTTGAAATATTTGATCACTGCCGTTACCAGTGATTTATCAATAACTGTGATTAAATCACCGGTATGAAAATATCGCTCATCTCTAGTTTGAGCAGGCCGTCAAGGGGGAGACTTTTTCCCCGTCCCTGTAAAAATTTCCAAAAATCCCGTCTTGGTGGATGTCTACGATAGTGGAGGAACCTTTATACCAAATTTCAACTTCCTACCTCCAGCGGTTTGGGCAGGCCGTCAAGGGGCCCCTTTTAACCCCCAATTTGTACAACGTCCCTGTCCAAAATTCCAGAAAGTACTTTCCAGAAAAGTTAGCCCATACTCCAAGGAACACAGATCTTAAATTTCAGCTTTCTAGCCAAAGGGGTTTTGGCAGGCCGCCAAGGGGGAGACTTTTCCCCTTTTTGCCCGTTCCGGTAGGAATTTCCAAAAATCCCGTCTTAGCGGACGTCTACGCCGAAAGAGGAACCTACATACCAAATTTCAACTTCCTAGCTTCAGCGGTTTGGGCTGGGCGATGTTGAGTCAGTCAGTCAGTCACGTTATTCTTTTATATATAGAAAGAAGACGATAGTTGAAGGATTTTTATTTAAATAAAGAATGAATTACAATCAATAATAACACTTCCCGTATATGAAATAAAAAATTTTATTTTTGTTTTATTTTTCAAAATAAATAATTATGTTTCTTAACACATAAGAGTATCCTATTTCCATGTCCATAGCTGTACATCGGCGATACTGAAAAAAAATGTCAAAAAATATATTTTTATTCTATTTAAAATATTAAAATTTTTGTATAAAAACTATTGTAAAAACCAAAAAAAAAACAAAAATTTGAAGAATTTTGCAAATAAAAATGGAAATAAGGTAAGTTAAACTTGTATTTTATTTATTTTAGTATTGCAAATAAAAATTTAATTTCTTTGCCTCCTTCAGAAAATGATGAAATGCGTGCAAAATAAATTTAAATTCGGATAACTGGTAGAAGGCGTAACTTAAACCAACATTTTAAGGTGATTAATTGTCAATTTAACGCGTGTTTTTTTAATAAAGATTTAAAAAATATATTAAAATAAATGTTTTCTTGCGGGTGGTTATCAGGCGATATCTTCTTTTTAACTTCCAGATGATATATCCGCGATATATGCAATACTTTTTTTTATTTTCCAGATGATAAATTAGCGATATCGCCTATTTATCTTCTAGAAGAATTGCCTTCGTATTGCTGTGAAGTATTGCATTCGGGACACGTTTTCTAACAAATGGGGTATCTTCCGCAATACGAAGACGATTGTTGCCGTAATAAAATTTTTCTTCCAGGCTATGCTATGTTTGCTGGGATGTTTCAATGTATTTTAATTCATTCTTCAATTGAAAACAAACTTTATTTTTATTTTATTTATTTATTTTATTGATTTCCAATACAACAAGATATATAATCTTATAATTAGAGTATTGGATTTTTTAATGGAAAAACATATTTATGGTAAAGACACAGTTATAAAATATAGAAATAAAGCATATAATGTAATGTATAGAATAAATTAATGTGAACAATATAATTTTTCAAAACGGGAATAACAAGAATAGAACAATTGAAATCAGAAATAAAAAAGAAAAAAATAATATAATAATAATAATAATATTAAAAATAATATAATAATAATATTAAAAATAACATAATAATAATATTAAACAAAAAAAATATAATATAATAAAATAATAATAATAACCATATTAGGAAAAATCAAACAATTCCCTCTTAAAATGCATTGCGTTGCTTATGGATTGGATGGTTATTGGGAGCGAATTCCAAAGACGTAGTGATTCCACATAAAACTGCCATTTAGAAACCAAAAGGTCATACCATATGGGCCTTATGTCGTATGTTCTTCCGTTTCGCGAGAATACCAGTCTATTAAACAGATAAGTGGGTTGCCGAGTATATATGATCTTATGCAAGAATATCAAGGTTCTTATCTTTAGAAGATCATTAAATATAACTCCATAAAGCTTTTTCGAGTATAAGGAGACGGGATCAAATCGTCGTACATTAAAAACATATCGTAAGATTGCATTGAATGTAGAAACCAGCTTTTTACTGCTTTTAGAATCTGTGCTTGCATATATTTCACATCCGTATAGTAGAGTTGGCATGAGATTTGTTTTTGCAAGTAAAATGCGTATATTAAGTGGGGTAACGTATTGTGTATTCCATAGTGTTCTGAGCATTGCGTAAGTTTTTCCAGAAGTGGCATTTATGTGGTCAGACCACGTTAAATTGTTATTAAAAATAATACCTAGATTTTTTGTTGTTAATACAATTTCAATTTGTTGATTGTTAAGCATAATTATCGGTTGGAAATGCAGCATCTTCATTGTTTTCTTTTTAATTACCAAGCACTTAGATTTTGAGGGATTAAGACATAGACCGTTTGCAGTCGCCCAAATATATATATGTTGTAGGTCCGCATTAAGTTTTCTTACACAATCATTTATATTACTCATGTCATGTTACCTATTACTTTTCAAATAAACCTCAATCGGTTATGAAAAATATATTGTGAGTGTAGGTAAATGATGAATGAACGTTTTCTGAAGCATGACTACAACCTGGGATTGGACACAAGGATAGCAGCCCTATTACCAATCTAAGAAAGGAGGGATAGCAACCCACTTTTCTGAACGTACCCTGCTAACGAATCGCTAAATAAACAGCCTTTGGCGCCCTATGCTCCAATGGGAGTTAGAGGAATATATATAATACGTTTTGACAATGTGTTTGCAAGATTAGTACGCAAAAAAATAGAGAAAACCGCTCCCATCTCCGATATTTGGAACATACTGGTGAAGAATCTTCAAACAAACTATTATCCAAGTCAAAACGTAATAGTGGATGAAAAGTTATTTTCCTTTAGAGATCGAACCAGTTTTACCCAATATATTCCATAAAAACCAGCAGAATATGGAATCCAAATATTTTCGTTGTTTAACACAGCCGATGGTTATCCTTTAAATAGAATTATTTACACAGGAAAACCACCATCGACAAGTAAACGTAAGAGAAAATACGGTTTTAGCTCTGGGTGATTTTTACAAACAATCTGGTATAAATGTGATAAAGACAATTTTTGAACTTCACTACAGTTGCCACGGCCAAACCCTACAGGCGATACAGGTTCACCCCGATATGCATTCAACAGAAGTGGAACTATTTTATCTGTCAAGACCAAGAAGAAAAGCGTTTACTTTCTGTCAAATATGAATTATACGCGAGGGAAGCCAGCGGTAAATGGGAAAGAGGAGACTGGCAACGCAACTGAAATGAAAATTGGTATTAGGTATGGCAACTTTTGCCAGTTGCCAAAAAGTTATCGATAATATTATTTTTACACATCAGCAACTCAAAATAAATGTAAACAAATAAGAAAAAGAGAGATAAAAGTCAATTTGTGAAAAAATAATAAAAGTGAATTTGCTAAGAAACAAAAAATAAATTAAAAAAGCGAATTTGTGTAAAAAAAAAGAGATTTGATTAAATATGTTGAGTTCAGTGGAACTATTTTTTGATGACGATGAGAAGTTCTTAAACGTGGCATCTATTAGACGCCACTTGAGGGACAACTCTAATCCTCTAGAATTATAGCCTGTACTGTGAGTAAATTCTGATGTTTAAAATAATTTTCAATTAACAGTTTTACTTGTTCTAGTTTCAAAGCTTATTTTCGGCTTCCAAAATATGCAGTGGTATATTTAGTGGAAGCCTTAAATAATGACTTTAAACAAAGTCATCGGGTAACAGCAATACCTCCGCTGTTAAAAGTTTGCGCAGCTTTAAGATTTTTTGCTGAAGGAAGTTTCCAAAAATCTCACGGCAACGACTTTAATCTGGGCATGGCTCAACCTACGTTGTCGGTAGTTTTAAAAGAAGTCGTCCAATTAATCGAAGAAAAGCTTTGTAAAGTGTGGATAGTTTCGAAAATGTCAGAAGAATAAAAAGCCAAAAATAAAAACTTTTTTTATTCGAAGACGAAGTTTCCTGGGGTTGTTGGTTGTATAGATAGGACACATGTACATATCATGGGACCGAAGGAAGACATTCGTCACTTATATATAAACAGGAAAGGATACTTTAGTTTGAATGTTTTGTTGGTAAGTTGTTTAATAGTTATTTATTTTTATTAAGATGACTTCTTTGTAGATGTGCGATTACCAAATGCAAATAAGGTATGTTGACGCCAGGCATCCTGGATCTACTCGTGATGCCTTCATATGGAACAACAGTCCATTAAAACAAGAGGTTGCTGCAGATTTCGGACAAAATACATGGCTGCTAGGTTGTATTACATTTAAAATTTAAAGTCAATAAAATTTATTAAAGAATTTAGGTGATGCAGGATTTCCTTTGGAACCTCAACTTATGACTCCTTATCGTTCAGCTAAACCTCAATCGCCAGAAGGAAAATATAATACAATTCATGCTAAAGCCCGGAATGTGATTGAGCGAACAAACGGTGTTTTAAAGTATATATTTAGATGCCTTTCTTCTGAACGTGGCATGCACTATAAGCCCGATATGGCTGTTTCTATTGTAAATGCATGTTGCGCGTTATACAATATTGGTCGGTATTATAAAGCTAATTGGGAAGAAGATTCAACAGTTCCCCGGAATACTGCAGTCGTTAGCTTAAATGAAAATGTAAATATTATTTTGGCCACAGATATAAGACACAGAATTATGCAATGTTTAAATGAATAAACGTGAAATATATTTTATTTACATATGTAGTTGTTTTTATTGTATTCCCAGTAGCAAATGGTCGAACTAGTTCTAAAAAGTACTAGTTTTTTGACTAGAAACTACAAAACTAGTTCTCAAAATAACATTTTGAACCAGTTGTGTACTAGTTAAATACGATCTATGTAGGGACTGTAAAAGAAATTAAAATGCGAAATTTGAAATTCTCATTTCGTTTATTTTTGTATTTCATAGAACATCAGAGTTTGCAAATAAACGCCCACATTTTTTTACTGTAAATTGCCTTAAGGTGCAAATCAAATGGTACAGTACTGGTACCGAAGAGTCACTCCGGAACTAGTTTGGTAAATTTCTTATAAGTACCAGTACAGCTCCCTGTTTTTATTCCTAAAACAATTTTTAACCATTTGTGTACCTATTAGTTTGATTGAAACAATGCGAGACTATTTCGAAAGATTAAATTTAAATAGGAGTTTTGAAATTCTAGTTTTGTTTACATTTGTTGTTAGTAATATAGTCTGAAATTGCGAATAAACACTCCAATTTTTTATTGTGATTAGAAATCATAAACACAAAATATTTTAGATTTCGTTTGGTAAACGGACCTAATTAGCTCCGTAAGAAAACTATCGGTCTAATCTACGTTTCATCAAAGAAAAAGTGTTTGTTTGTTATCTACGTATATAATTTAGATCTTTACTAACTGGTACAGTACTATTTCCAAAGAGTCACTTCGGAACTGGTTCCGCGAGTTTCACATTAGTACCAGTTTTGCTCCCTATTTTTCGTCCTTAAATTGTAATTTTCAAACTAGTTCTACAACTAGTACCAAAGTGGGAGTTTGGGGACAATTGTCCCCATCCCTATGACATCTCCATGTTAAATTCTACAGTTGTTTGTATGGAGAGGCGGTAGAACTCGTACTAGTTGCCTAGTTCAAATAAACTAGTACATAACTGGTTCTGAACTAGTATTTTTTGCTACTGGGATTATTCATTTTAACATTTTTAAAAAATAAAAAAGCCTTAAGTTATAAAAAAAAAATTATGTGATTTAATTCATTCATTAATCATTTTAACATAAAAAGAAAAAAAGGCGTAAGTTATTAAAAATAAAAGTAAATTACATTTACTTGTTGCTTAACTTAGAATACACTATTAGAAAAAGTGTCTGTAAAAAATTAAGTTAAAACTGCTTAAAAATAACCTTGCAGAAAAAACTGTTTTGCTACATATTAGTAAGATAGGAACAGCAAAAAATAAATCTGTTAAAACTACAGAATTTTTATATTTGAGTTAAATTTGTGTTAATAGAAAATAATTTATAACTTAACCTGCTAAAATCAGCAAAAAATTTTGCTAAATAGAAGGCTAAAAAATCATAAAAAGATTTTAAAGTTTTTTTAGTACAAATAAAAATCTAGCTTTTTGAAGTCAGCAGTTTACTATTTTTTAGCAAATATTTCTGCTGATTTTAGCAGGATAGACTGATTTTTGCATTAAACTAAATTTAGCTTAAAAATAAAAAAAAAAAAAATTGTAGATATAGCAGTTTGTTTTTGCTATTTTTAGTCTACTAATATTTATCAAAATTTCTGTAGATTTTACAGTACAATTTTCATTTTCAATTAACTTAAAGTTGACTTAAATATAACTGTAATTATTTTGTACTGTTCTTATTTACTAGTATTTAACAAAAAAATCTGCTAAATTGAGCAAAAAAAAATCTGCTAATTCACAGATTTATTTCTATGAGTGTACTTTTCTAAAACTTATTATTTAATTCACAGATTTGTTTCATTTCAGGTTCATTGCTTAAAAATATTCTAAAATCTAAAAAAATAAAATTAATAAATCTACACTCATAGAAATAAACCTGTAAAAATAACAGAAAAAGCTACTGAAAATTAGTTAAAAATTACCTTACAGAAAAGATAAATTATTTTGTGAATTTTTAGCCTACTAATTATTTATGAAAATTTTTTACGAATTTTAGCAGGTTATTTTCTATTGACACAAATTTAGCTCAAATATAACAAAAATTTTGTATATTTAATAGTTTAATTTTTGCAATACCTATCTTACTAATTAATATATAGCAAAAATAACCTGCTATCAGCAGTTTTTTCTGCAACGTCATTTTTAACTAATTTTTAGTAGTTTCAACTAAATTTTTTACAGACTATTTTCTCTTAGTGTGTATTAGAGTGAACCTTATTTTTCAACATTGACTTTAAGCCCCCCCCCCCCTTAGAAAAGTTCGTTTGGTTATAAAAATACATCATGGAAAAAATTAAGGTGATCGTATAATGGGAGCAAATTGCCCTGAAATTTGATCTATGATTTACAAAGGGGAAAAATTACTTTTGAATTTTTTTTTTTAATATTGGCTCTTATACCGGAAAACGTCAATAAAATCGTAATCTAGACTGAATTGCCTTTCTAGCAAGGCATAACGATTCAAAATCGGTTGGAAAATATTTAAGTAATTGCAATTTCCTCAAACCATTGTAGGGTTAAAATGAGCTAAATTATGATAATCGTAAAAAATAAAATTTTTTTCAAAAGCTTACAATGTTATACCCTAATTTAATTTCCAAGATGCATAAATATTCAGTGGGGTTACCGCGTAACTCGATTGGAAAAAAAATTTTCGAATTCGTAAATCTTGCAAATATTGTTAAAAATATAACTCTATATAAAAATTTAAATTTTTAATTTATTTTTATCCTAAACCTTGTACACTACACATAAAAATTAAAAAAAGTAAGATTTTTGATAAAACTTTTCTTTTTGCGAAAGGTACAAAATTTACGAATTCGAAAATTTTTTTTCGAATCGAGTTACGCGGTAAACCCCCAGATATAAATTTTTGTCTCTATTGGATTCTGCTAGTCCCAGGTGTGGCCAAAGATTGGATTTTTGTTTGGAAAATTTACAAAACTAATTTTGAATTTTCTAAAATTTTGTTAAACAAAATATAAAAAAATTAGTTAATGCATACAGTTTTTTTATTTTTAATACACCTCAGAGAATAAGTCTACAAAAAATTACACATATCCCTCTTTTAACTTAGTAGTGACGGCGTTTTAAATTTGAATATTTTAGAGAAAAGTATAATTTTGGCCAATAATTTAGATAATAGTATTCATTTTTGTTTTTTTAGCTAGCTGTAACAAAATCACTTCCAATTTTTTTTTTTCTTCAGATATGGGAGATTGTTTTCCGAAAATTTTGTGAATCTTCGACAACGTTAACCCTTTCTTTACCAAGGTCAAAAGTGAAATTGTTGTAATTTTTCGATTTTTCCTGAAAGTATATCAAAGCATTGTGTAGTTTCTTGCGGAATTTGATGAAAGTTGTACAAAGACTCCGTTCATACCAAATTTTATATATAGTAATAATGTTTTGATATACTTTCAGGAAAAATCAAAAATTTCACCTTTGACCGTGGTAAAGAAAGGGTTAACGTTGTCGAAGTTTTACAAAATTTCAGAAAACAATCTCCCTTATCTGAATTTAAAAAAATTGGAAGTGATTTTGTTACAGCTAGCTAAAAAAACAAAAATTAATAATATTATCTAAATTATTGGCCAAAATTATACTTTTCTCTAAAATATTCAAATTTAAAACGCCGTCACTACTAAGTTAAAAGAGGGATATGTGTAATTTTTTGTAGAATTCTTCTCTGAGGTGTATTAAAAAAACTCTATGCACTGACTACTTTTTTTTATATTTTGTTTAACAAAATTTTAAAAAATTCAAAACTAGTTTTGTAAATTTTCAAAAAAAAAAATCCCATCTTTGGACTAGGGACTAGGTTATCATAATCTAATAGAGACAAAAAATTATATCTTAATATTTATAGCACTTAGTAAATGAAAGTAGAGTATAACATTGTAAGTTTTTGAAAAAAATATTTAAGTTTTTACGATTTTCTTAATTTATGCCATTTTAACCCTACAATGGTTTGGGCGAATTGCCATTTAAATATTTTCCAAACGATTTTGATTAATGTCTTGCTTGAAAGGTAATTCAGTCAAGATTACGATTTTATTGACGTTTTCTGGTAAAACAGTTATTTAAGAGCCAGTATTTAAAAAACAAAAAGTAATTTTTTCCCCATGTGAATCGTATTTCAAATTGCAGGGACGATGCGGCGCTTGCTCGCGTTACATGATCATCTTAATTTTTTCATGATGTATTTTTGTACCCAAAAGAACTTTTCCAAAGGTAGGACGGGTCACATTCGAAGGTTCACCCTAATATATGTATTAAAGACGTGCACTTGTATATCTTAAAGTATTGACAAAACAAATATACCATATTCATATCTGTTACTATTGGTATAATAAGAGAAGAAGTGCAACTGATATTGTATGCTTGGGTGAGTTCCTAAACGTCAAAACCAAGGTTGGTTGCCGTTATCGTTATAATACCGTTATCGCTAAAATACCGTTTCAAATTGAATACCGTTACCGTTACCAATACCTCTAAAAATTTCTCCAAATACCGTTATCGTTACCGATGCCGTTATTTTTAGTGGTGGTTACCGGTATTTTACCGGTATTTATTAATTTATATAAAAATGCAAATTTTTTGACTTTTTTGTAATAATTTTCAGTTTTTTTTTTTCTACAAAAAATTTATGGATAATAATTTTAGTTATTAAAACTACCAGCATTAAAGATAAAGCATTTATAACGTATTTTTAACACGTAAATTTAAATATATGTTAAGGTTTTACTTATTTTTATATGTTTTTAACATAATTTATAATACCGGTACGTACCGGTATTGCTGTTTCGATAACGGTATACCGTTACCGAAACAGTCTTAAATACCGTTACCTTTACCGTTACCGAAACAAATGAAATTCAATACCGTTACCCTTACCGTTATTCGTTTCGGTAACCAACCTTGGTCAAAACACATTGCAGTGTTTGCGGTTTTACTACTGTTTCGATACAAAGCAAACAAGTGTGTTGCTTACTTTGTAATAAAAACATGTCAACAAAGCATCAACAACATTTGTGATGCACAGTTTGCTTTTTATATGCGCATCAATTGCGTTTACGAATGCATGACTTTGTTCAGTTGCATTGCAAATGACGTTTTGGAACTCAGCCCTTTTGTTTCATAAAAACAATACCAGTTATTTCTTGTTTTGCATTGAGTGAGGCATTTATTTGTTTCTTGTTCTCAAATACTTATTGTACCACAAATATTTTCAAATAATTGCATAGGCGTACCTAGACCATTTTTCTGGGATGGGCAAGGGCCCCATTTATGTTTGGCTATTTATTTGCCCATTCTCAGACCCTTAATCTTAAAAAACACTTTCGACATTATGCTTGCAATTTTTTCATACAAAAAAGACTTTTAAAAATAACTTCCTCCCTTTTGATAAAATTTTCAACATTTTCAAATGTTTTTTATAGAAAACTCTGAAAATGCATCCTTTCTTCTGAAGAAAACCTATATGCTCAGAAGACTATAAAATTTTGATATTTGATGGAGAAAATAAATCTAAGATCAACCTGTGTCATATTTTCTTCCACCTCTGACGAACCTATTCTTACCCCATATTTTGACCACTTAAATTACCGAGGTTCTCAAAAACTGACATTTTCTTCGTAGAATTTTTGCTTCTACAACATATTTAAATTTCCTCAAAATAGTACACTCATAGAAATAAATCTGTAAAAATAGCAGAAAGAGTAACTAAAAATTAGTTAAAAATTATGCTGCAGAAGAAACTGTTAAATTAGCAGATTTTTTTTGCTAAATACAAGTAAAATAAGAATAGCAAAAATAAACCTGTTAAATTTACAGTTTTACAATTTTTTTTAGTAAATATTTTTGCTAATTTAACATTATATACTGCTATTTGCATTCAACTAAATTTAGCTTAAAAATAACAAACATTTTTAGATATAACAGTTTCTTTTTGCTATTTTTAGTCTACAATTTGTCATTTTCAATTAACTAAAAGTTAACTTAAATATAACTAAAATTCTGCAAATTTAACAGCTTTATTTTTGCTATTCTTATTTTACTAGTATTTAGCAAAAAAAAAAAAATAGTTCTTTCTGGAGCATCATTTTGAACTCATTTTTATTTGCTTTTTCTGCTATTTTTAAAGATTTATTTCTATGAGTGTAATACTAACTAATTATTCCTTTAAAAAACTATTAAATCCAAGGAATTTTTCTCTTATAGCCAGAACTAAGATCGATTTGTTTCTTAAATATTCCTTAACCCTTTGACACGGGAATTTTAATGGCTCGGAATTTTCCGACCAAACCTCGTGCAAAAGAAATATTGTTTATTACTTTTATGGCTTTGGAGCCCCCCTAACGTAGATATTTGGAATTAAAGTTGAAACATTAGCATGCTGCCGAGCCCGACCGGGTTAAAAATTTTTTTAAATTTTAATTTTATAATTTTTCTTTTACTTATCTCTACATAAAATCTTTTGACTTTTTGAATTTTATTCATCACACAATTTTTGAGACTAAACTTTACCCTTTTTTTAAATTTTAACACATTCTCAGCAGCGGTGATGATCACAATACAAAACTCACTCCACTAATCTCATGTTGTTTTGAAATTTCACAGCCTGCATAAAATTTTAAAAAGAACAAAATAACGAACCGATTACAGTAAATCAATAGCACTTTGGTTAAAATTCAAATCAGTGACAAGTTGATGAAGTCGACGTACACTATAATGTACGCCACTCGCCACAACATTTCTTATTTAAGAAATATTCAAGACAAAAATCCATATTAGATTTGGCTGTAAAACTGACCCTAGATTCCAAAAAATTATCTTCCTAGGAAACTAGAAGACATTTACCCAATCAAAAACAGAGGATCAACTGATCTTTTAAAAAAAATACTCATAGAACAAGAATTATAGACAATTTTTTTTAAAATTCTGGGGTGTAAATTTGTTGTGAAATTTGTATTTAAAAATTATTAAAATTCAGTTAAAAGAAAAAATTGTATTTAATTTAAATAAAATTAGTGAAAAAAGAGGGCGAAGGAAGACATGGGGTTGATTTGGTCGAAATTTTCACAATATATTTATTGGCAGCGTACAACAAGTATCTATTGTACAATCTTCATTATCTGTTTTATTTGTTTGAGCATACCATAGAAAAACAAATATATTACGCTCATTTTCTCTTTATTCATTTACACACAATCTACTAGAAAGAATAATAATAACAACTTAGGCTGCGTTTACATCTGCACCGAAATCCAGAGATTACGATATTCACCACTCCGAAAAAACAGTGAAGATATGCGTATTAACTTTAATTTTTTTGGAAAATGTATTTATTAGAACTAAATATGTTTACTGTACTCAAAATTGAACATCTATAAGCTTTCCTTCATTGCTTTTTCAGAGTCGTAAATATCGAAATCCCGAGATTTCGGTACAGATGTAAACGCAACCTTATACCAGAAACACTATAATACTTATCAATACGCATTCACATCAGTAGCCACACAGAAACTTGTACAAGTAGTTATATCTGTGCACGACTTTAATATGTATGTACCCGATTAAAAAAGATGATATGGTGACATATCTAATTTGATGAAATACAATAACTAATCAGATACAATTTAATCCGAAAAATGGTGAATACAATTGTATCTACACGCAGAAAAAAAAGGTGTAACATTTACAAAAATTAGAGTAAAAGTTTACAAAGTTCTGTGGTAGATATACAACTACATAAAATTAACGACAAATTTGTCAAGACGCTTAGGTAAATTTTCAAAGAGATATATAGTAATTAAATCGAAGCCTTTGTTTAATATAACAACACGCAAAGGAAAATAAACTTTTTTCTATTAGTAAAAAAACATGGTTTATTTTTTAAATAAATAACAGAAAAATTTTAAATTCTGTATTTTTATTTTAGTTTGTTTAATTTTAATTAATTAATTTTATTTATATTTTAATATTTTTCTTCGCCCTCAATTCCTCTGCTGCCGAACTGTAATTGTGTTTTGTGTTTACCAACCCTTCATTGCTCTATTCGTCATTTTCGTTCGATAACTGTAAGAGTAATAATGATGTACAGCTATGGACATAGAAATAGGACACTTCATACAAAATTATATGCATGCATTTCTCTTAATAATTATAAAGCAATAATTATTTTTCTTTTCTATTATAGTAAACTGTAATCAAGTAGTCTCAGATTATATATAAAAATTCGCAATATTTAAAACATGCAAATATTTACAACAAAATTACTTTACTTTGTTCATATTTGACTTGGACATAAAAATAGGACACTTGCAATAATTGTCAAAATTTTACTCGATGCACTTAGTAATAATTCTCTTTTAATAATTTGCGTTTGAAATAAGTAAATTCTTTTCTACTTGTAGCAATATGGCCCGTGGAAAACATTGTAACCCAGAAAACGAAGACTTATATCTCAATTCTACAACGAGCTGAAATCTCCAACTGAAATTGCAAAAATACTAAAGTGTTCGCGAAATATGGTATACAATGCTATTCGTCTATGTGCTGCCGACAAGAAATATCATACGCAAAATAAAGAACCTAAGCCAATCCGTCGTAAAACTACAACTTATATGGACAGGACTATAGTATGCAAAAGCAAACTCAACCCTTTTATGTCCTCCCGTCAAATAAATAATGAAATCAGGGAAAAATTCAACGTTCAAGTGTCAGACAGGTTAGTAAGAAGAAGACTGAATAAAGCAAACTTATTTGTACGAATAAGTAGAAAGAAGCCTCTTCTTTCAAGAAAAAATATTAAGAAACGTATTGATTTTGCCAAAACCCACAAAGGAAAGGAGTTGTCCTTTTGGAAAGATGTGCTTTGGAGCGATGAAACGAAGGTAAATCGTGTCGGACCAGATGGAAGAACGTTTGTACACCGCCAAAAAAACCAGGCTTTAAACATTAAGTACACTCAGAAGACCTTGAAAAACGGTGTGGGTAATATTATGGTATGTGGGGCTTTTTCCTGGCGTGGTGTTGAGCCTATCGTAAAAGTAGAGCACAAAATGGACAGGTTTCAATATTTGAGCATTCTTAAGAATGTTATAGAGCCATTTGTCTATGAAAATATGCCAGTTAAGTGGACATTTATGCAAGACAATGATCCGAAGCATTCTTCGAACATAGTGAAGGATTGGTTTTTACAAGAACAAATTAAGGTTTTGGACTGGCCAGCCCAAAGTCCGGCCCTTAATCCAATAGAAAATCTATGGAATCATGTAAAAACAAAAGTTTCGCAAAACAATTACAAAAATTCCAACGAACTTTGGGCTGGTATTCAAGAAGCCTGGTACTCTATACCAAAAGAAAGATGCCAGAGATTAGTTGAGAGTATGCAAAGAAGATGAGAAGCGGTTATTGATAATAATGGATACAGCACAAAATATTAGTGTAATATTAACGCTAAAAAAATAATAATTGTTTTAAAAACCCAAAAATGTACGGTTTTTTGTAAAAATATAAAATGTGTCCTATTTAGAAGTCCAGGGGGGTTACCGCGTAACTCGATTCGAAAAAAAATTTTCGAATTCGTAAATTTTGTAACTTTCGTAAAAAGAAAAGTTTTAGCGAAAATTTCGTGTATTGTGTAAACTAAGCAAATGTAGTTACTTTTAGAGTCTTTATGTGAAACTGCCCTTTGGCCCTTTGTTCCTAATGGAACCATAGGACATAATATATATATAAAACTGCATACATAAGAACTATTTACTTATTAATGAGTACTTATAGGAGCTATAAGCTGTATTTTGTCTCATGCCTATCAACGTTAAGCAAATCTATGTTAAAACGATTGTAGTATAAAAATTTTTTAAACAGGTTATGTTTGTAATTTTTCAAAAATCCCGGGATTTTCTTATTTTTTAATATTAATATAAACGCAAATATACAAAGTAAGCAATTTTAGATTACCTACGTTTTTTCTTGAATTTTCTCATATTGACAAGAAATTTATGCCAAGATATTGGTAAAATTATAAATTAAGTAGATTATTCGAGTAAACTATGCAAAGACTTTGCAGAAAAATTTAAAATTTTGGTAAACATTATCAAGTTTTTGAGGAACACATACGAAAAATCAAGTTTGTTTGTTATTTTACCGATTTATTCTTCCAAGCGAAATTCGATTTCTGAAACCTAATTTTGGCTGGGACTGTAAGTTTGAATTCTTCCATGAAAACATTTGATAACGATAACCAAATAACTTTGTTGCTGTAATTACACGATTTAGTGGGCAAGGTTATCGCAACGAATATGTTTTAAAATCTGCTTACTAAATACTGGGCGCAAGTGTACTTAATGACAGGCCTTCATATATTATCCCAGCCAGAAAAATACAAACGGGAAAGCGATGGCAAGGTATTTCAACAGGTGGTACAAGTACTGACAAAAATTGCTTTCCCATTTCCAATATGATAACGTCAATAGACAAAAGGACCGGCAGTTTAAAAAGCGCTGGAAAAGTACTGGAGAAACAAAATTTTTAACTTTGGCAAAACGCTGCCGAAACCAATAAATAGGTGGTTTGGAATTATATTTTCCAAAATAAAATTTAAAAAAGTTCATATGTATCTTTTTTTGGCCTTGCCGTGATGTTTTGTAAAACAAATACTGGCAAAACGATTTTTGCAAACGCTGGCAAAGCGTCCCAAATGATTCTTCTACCTGTCATTTATTTTTAACATCGCGGTTACCAAGTGGTATGTAGGTACTTGATTTTTTGTACCACTGTCAATTTCTGACTGAGATGTTTCAATATTTATAAAATGTACCACATTATTAATTAACTACTACATATTAAATAATTATAAAACGCTTTATTCTACAAAAAAATTAGTTACATAACATAAAAATTTTTACAAATAAAGGAAAATTTAAATCCCGAAATCCTGTAAAATCCCGGGATCCCGAAAAATCCCGTAGTCCCGATTTAGTATGAAATCCCGGGATTTTCAAATATCAATCCCGATTGGCATCCCTAATCCCAACACTCTTTCTCAAATCTGCATATCTTTCAATAATTTAAATAATACATAAATACATTGACAAACAATATTATTTCAATCCTAAACATTCTACGAATTTTACATGTTTTGGTTTAGATAAATTTTTAGTAAATATATCTGTTGTCATACTGTCAGTGGAGATGTATCGTATTTCAATCTGATTGGATCTAACAACGTCTCTCACATGCTGGTATTTAACATCTATATGTTTACATCTTCCATGGAGTACAGGATTCTTTGCCAAATGTTGAGCTCCAAGATTGTCGCCGTAAATTACCATAGGATTATCATCAGGATAACAACCAATTTCCTTTAGTAATCGTTTCAAATACCATCACGTTCAATTTCCATGCCAAGAAAATGTTTAACATTTTGATTATCCACCAGCTTAAATTGTCTCGAAATCATTTTCTTTATTGCTCTCAAATCATCTTTATCTGAGCAGGCAATTAATATGTCATCGACATATACTGCAATTAAATTAAATTTGCCGTCTTTATGCATGCTGTATAAGCAGGGTTCACTATCACTTAAAGCCAATATTTCGTCTTGCTCCATCTAATGTAGAATTCCACGCACGACCTGACTTCTTAAGTCCATAAATAGCTTTATTCAAACGTAAAACTTTGCTTGGATCTTCTTCAAGAAATCCACTAGGTTGTTTCATATACACCTCTTCATTCAATTCGCTATTTAAATATGCGGTTGAAATATCTAAATGATGCAAATAAAGCTCTCTTTCAGCAGCAATTGCAAAAATCATTCGAATCGTTGAGTAGCGAACGACCGACGAAAAGGTTTCACTGTAGTTAACGCCACATTCTTGGCTACATCCATTTGCGACCAGGCGGGCCTTAAATCTTTCGATATTCCCCTGTTCAGCCTTTTTAACATTAAAAACCCATTTACTACCTATTGCCTTTTTACCAGTGGGTAGGTCAACCAATGACCATGTGTCGTTTTCCTTTAGTGCAGAATATTCGTTCCTCATTGCATCTGCCCATTCAATAGAATACTTACTCCCAATAGCATCATCATAATTTTGTGGTATAGGAAAATCTTTGTCATCACCACCAGCAAAATTTAAACTGTTGTACACTTTCTTAGGACGACCAAAGTTACCTGTACGGACCAGTATTGGTCTACCAGGACCCCCAGCTTGATTTTCATTCGACTGTTGTTGTTGATTTTCATCTTCACTTTCCGATTCAAACCCAATAAAACCGGCTTCAGAACTTGATTCATATTCTTCGTCATCAGTCTGAGTTTCAATAGTTACTTTTTCATTACCATGTTGACCTTTAGTTGAAATACAATTTGGAATTAAGGAAAAATCCACAGCATCAACATTTCCTGCCACGGTAATTTCTGGGGTCGTTTTTTGAAAAACGTTTTCACAAAACATAACATCTCTTTTTTCAACTATACATCTTTTCTCAACATCAAATAATCTGTATGCTTTTGCAGTTAAAGAATATCCAACAAATATAAACTCTTTTCCTTTTGCAGAAAATTTTCCTTTTGAATGTGTTTTATCAAGACCAACTGCCGGGTAACCAAAAATACGCAGATGGCTAACATCTGGTTTTTTGCCACACCATATCTCAAAGGGAGTCTTATCTTTCAACACTTTAGTGATTGATCTGTTTCTTATGTATACAGCTGTATTCACAGCTTCTGCCCACAATGCCTCATTAACGCCTCCATGAACAATCATACTCTGTGCCATCTCTACAATTGTTCTATTGGCTCGTTCTGCAGTGCCATTCTGCTGTGGAGTGTGTGGAACTGTTAGCTGCCGCTGGATACCATTTTCTTCTAAAAATTTATTGAATTTTGTGTTCAAATACTCACCGCCATTATCACTTCGTATGGCTTTAATTTTTCTTTCAACTTGGTTTTCTACAAGAGAGTTAAATATTTTTAACTTTTCAAAAACCTCACTTTTATTTTTCATAAAATACACAAAAGTTCTTCTTGAATGATCATCAATTAACGTAACTGAAATAACGTGCACCTCCAACTGATAGAGTGTTCATTGGCCCACAGACGTCCGTATGTATTAAATCCAGCAAATTATTTGCTCTGTTCTGGCCGGTGTTCGAAAATGGATGTGAACTTATTTTCGATTTCATACACGTCTTACAACTGATGTCTTTTGGGACTGCATTCATTTTGAGACCATTTACTGCATTTTTGCTTACCAAATCACTTAAGCTTCTAAAATTTAAATGTCCATACCGATTGTGCCAACGCGTAACATCATCACTCGATAAACAAAAATGTGCATGCGTTTGTTTTGACTCGTTCAGTATGAATAAATTCATCTGGTACTTTGCAATTAAAATAATTTCACATTTTTTATCTTTTATTTTATTTCTCAAAGGTAACAATAAATCCTCTTTCTGTAGCTTTTCCAACTGATATAAAATTTCCGATTAATCCAGGAACATATAATACTTCACGTAGTGTGATTTCACCATTATTCGTTTTAATTTTTACATCTCCTTTACATTGTACTTCTATGTAGTTGTCATACGCCAACATGATTTTTTCTTTGTGTTGTATGAAATTTGAATGAGATGTAGCGCCGCTGTCGACGCACCAAGAATTTGTATCAAAATCATTTTTGGTGTTGTTCTTCAAAGCTGCAAGCATAGCGAATGCACGATGTTGCTCTCTCTTTTCCCCATCACTTTTTGCAGTACTTTTACATTTTTTTACGAAATGACCACGCTTACCACAATTATTGCATTTGAAATTTTTGGCGTTTCCTCCATTATTGTTTTTGTTGTTGTTTTTATTTTTTCTATATTGATCTGAACGAGGCTTGTTGACTAACAATACTATTTTCATCACCATTATCATCTTGTTGTGTTCTGCGATTACCTTCCTCTAACAATTTTACCTTTAGTACCTCCAGGGTTGGTAGAACATCTAGAGTTTCTATTGCTATAACAAAATTTTCAAACTCCTTTGGTAAACTTGACAACAGAATGATGACCAGCAACTCTTCACCAAGCACAATTCCTACCTCAGCCAACTTTTCCGACGTTTCCGTAAATGCATTGAGGTATTCAGCCATAGTTGAGTTATCGAGCATACGAAGACTCAGTAGCTTTTTATAAAGACTAACTTTACGTAACGGACCACTTGGCCTGTAAATACCTGCAAGTTCCTACCATGCCTCAAAGGCCGTTTTACAATTCTTTACGTAGTTAAGTTGTGATGGTTTTACTGACATTATTGTGGCAATGGCTTTTCCATTTTTATCTTCCCATGTTTCAGCTTCTGCGGCTACGGTAGGTTTAGTAAGTTTTACATTTGCAATTGTCCATAACTCGGAGTGCACCAAAATACATTGCATTTGCACACACCATGTGTCGTAGTTGTTATTGTGCAATTTATCTATTTGGTACATTGATGAACTCATCATTATTTTCTTAAAATTTTCCTTGTTCGATTTAATTTACGCGACTAACGCTAACTTTTCTTTTCAATCCGAAGAATTCTAGAACTCTTTCTAAGTCTGGGCGCATAACCTGTTGTTTCAATAGTTTATTACAAAAGACTAAAGTAAAATTCACAAAAAGACGCTTATTTAAATACGTTAAAGCTAACTATAAAAAGGAGATTGAAAAAACAAAGAAGAATGTGAAAAATAAACAGAGTTGTATTTTATGATTATATCCCAACAAAATGGATTGTAATTGATTTCGATAAAATCTTAAATGAAATTTAAATTGAACATGAAACTGGGCTATATTTGTTCTTACAATTTATATGCCATGGTCGAGATCTGATTAAATATGACAACATATGTAAAAAGATATATTTAGATATTGGGTCATATAAAATTTTTTCGAAAGACGAAAATTACGTCTTATTATATATAGTGCCATACAAAGCAATATATAACGAGACATAATTGTATTAAATAATATAAAATAATGTATAACCCGTTTTACTCGGGTACTGGTACATATATGTACGAGTATATAGATTAAAGTCGTGCACAGATACAACAACTTATACAAGTTTCTGTGTGTCTACTGTTATTAATGCGTATTGATAAGTAGTTAAGTGTTTCTGGTACAAGTTGATATTGTTCTTATTTGTTTTTCTATGGTATGCTCAAACAAATAAAGTAGATAATGAAGATTGTACAATAGATACTTATTGTACGCTGCCAATAAATATATTGTGAAAATTTCGACCAAATCAACCCCATGTCTTTATTCGCCCTCTTTTTCACTAATTTTATTTAAATTAAATACAATTTTTTATTTTAATTGATTTTTATTAATTTTTAAATACAAATTTAACATTAAATTTAGTCTTTAGTTACTTGATTATTTGTTTCCACAACAATTATTTGAAAATATTTGTGGTACAATAAGTATTTGAGAACAAGAAACAAATAAATGCGTCACTCAATGCAAAACAAGAAATAACTGGTTTTGTTTTTATGAATAGAGTGAGCGCGTTGAAACAAAACGATACAATATCAGTTGCACTTCTTCTCTTATTTATACCAATAGTAACAGCTATGTATATGGTATATTTGTTTTGTCAATACTTTAAGATATACAAGTGCACGTCTTTAATATAGATATCACAAAAACTAATCTTTGAACTTCTCAAGCTTCTTTTCTAAAATTTTTAATTTTTTTTTGTTTAATTTTCCTATTTAATATTAGTTCTTCCATTAGAGCATCAAATTTCTTTTTCTTTATTTCTTTAATTTCCTTTAAAACTTCGTATTTTTTTTTATTTTTAAATCCTTCATCTCCTTTAGAATCTGATTTTTCTTGTAAAGATTTTTCTCAATCTTTTTCATTGTTATTAAAAGTTCACTTTGTGTGCCAGTTTGCTCTTCAAGTAAAGTGAACTTTCTGTCTTCCGGTTTATTTTTTTTCTTTGGTGGCTGCTGCATATTATCCACTTGTTTTTGGTCTCTTTAACTCTTTCTGCTGATCATCTTCTGGTTGTTGTGGGCCATTTATTTTTTTTTGCTGCTCAGCATCTTGATGTTCTGAATCCTGTTGTTCCTGCCAAATTTCTATGAAATCCACGCCAAATAAGTTGCCTGGTGGATTCACTGATAGTTGCATTTGCAACAGGTCCGCTGCAGCCTGCTCTAACGGAGACAAACTTACTTCTTGTGAGGGTCCACCACCGGTGGTGATTAGATTTTTTTTTATTTTGGCCCAGTTTCTTCTTTAATTTAGCCTTAAAATGGATCCCAACACTCTGCCATTCCTCTGCTGCACGCTTTGGTAGGGCATGGCTGTTGAGTTTTTCTGCAATTTCTTTCCATACCTCCTCAGTGCTTGATTTTGTGTCTCCAAAAGCCTGGACACCACGAGCAATATGTGGGTACATTTCCATTTGTTGGATCAACAACTCAAATTGTTGTATTGTTGTAATTTTAACCATTTTTAATTCTACTAGTACAAAAAAAAATTATTTAAAATATTTATAACAAATAATTTAATAATAAAATATACTTACATTTTAATGTTCCCGCTTTTTTTAGCTCTAAACAACAACAGCAACCAAAACTTTGCAGTTGCCATATAATCACTATTTGACAACTGAAATTGACAGCTACCAGTTGCCATACGTAATATCGTAACTGGCAACGCCACTAAGGTTCGGTTGCTATCGATAATCGACCATTTATAATCGAATTACCTCATACCTCAAAGTTCGGGCAGCTCTCTAGCTTTTGACCAACAAAAACATCTTTAAAGAAGCTTGCCTGGTTGCTGTCGGATACAACTGAGCGATACCAAACAAAACCAAAAAAATACTATTATTTTAACTTTTTTCATACAAAATAAGTATAAGAAAATTTACGGGTACCCGGGTACCCTTATCAGGAGGATAAGGACTATTTGATTTTGGTTGGCTCCATAGCTAGCCCAAATAATTTAAGAAGGCTTAAAATGCGAAAACCCTTAGAAGACGGCTAGTTGAAGGAACTTACGGAACTTCGAATTTGTAACTTGTAAAATATTAGATTTTAAACTCCGTTCGGGTACCCAGGTACCCGTGTCAGGAGTGTTGGGGTTAAACAAGATCTGGATAATTTTGAAAACTTGGCCTAAAAAATAAATACAATAGAAAACCTACCTAGTTGGCTCTTGTTAGTTTTTAATTGTCAGAACGTATAATAAAAAACAAGCAAAAACTAGTTTCGTACAAAAACTAGGTAGTTTTAGCTTGGTCTAAATTCAGTATTAGAAAAAAATAAAAACAATTTTATTTGCACTTTTTCGTAAAATTCAAATTCCCTTTAATCCTCTAATGCCCAAGGCCGCCAAAAGGCGGTCTTCAGATTTTAAATAGTTTTTGACTAAATAACAACATTTTATGTATTAAACAAGTTGTATTATATCCATAGAAAACTTCACTACCTACTTTTTTTGCCCTAGGGTCAAATTTTGAAAAATCCCACTTTGACCTATTTAGAGTGCCCCAATCGAGTCCAAATGTATGACCGACCCCCACTAACTTTGGAGGGCTGCACCACCCATGCCAGTGGCACACCCCTGGAACCCCCTGGGGGGTTCCCCATACAAACATTTCAAAAAATCACCATTTTTGGCACTTTACATGAAAAAATCAGCGAAATGGCTATGTTTTTTCTTTTTGGAGTTTATTTTTCTCTTTAGAAATTTATTTAGTCAGAACATATGTAAATGAAAAAATTAATTTAACTTAGTAATAGAAAAGAAACTAAAAAAAAATATTGTTTGAAGTCTTTTTTGCTTTCAAGTCTGGGCAATTTCGCACGGTTCTCTAATGTCGTCGCCATAACACCCTCTACATTTTCCGGTATAACTCGTTTGGAAACGCTAGCTAGCAATTGAACGTGTCGTTCCGTTCCTTGTATGTGTGATGGAATTTTTGGATCATTAAACGGTGGATCATCTTGATTTAAATATTATTTTAATGTTTCGTACGGAATGCTTCGCGTGAATGGTGGTTCAAATACGTTATTTATATCATTCAAATTAATGATTTCCGTGCAACTTGTGCAATTAAAGTTATCTGGTTTTTTATAAAATCTAAGTTCCGTGGGGTCGTCAACATCGGTTCGATAGCGTAGAATTTTCTTAATAGCAAAGTCGTGCTTTTCTTTCCTATCATTAAACAACATTGATAACAAGATATTTTCCGAATGCGCATAATATGAATTATCTGTAATTACTTGATTGACAATTCTGCGTAAACGAGGTTCTAGAAATCGTGACCAACTAATGAACTTGGAAAATAATGCACTACCGTACACGATAGAGCTGTAATACTTGATACTGAAGTACATTGGCACATAACATTTAATTATAAATTCAACCAGAATTCTTAAATTTTCATCTACATTTTCCTTCGTCACTTATAACGTAATAATCTAGCGGCCTTGGTGAGCCAGCGAGAATGTACAATTTTCCCTGGTTTGATGTTAGCCAGATCCACCGAAACCACGCCGCTAGAAATTGCATGGGCCATGTCGTATAGGTACTAAAGACGTGCGCTTGTATATCTCAAAGTATTTCCAAAACAAATATACCATATACATAACTGTTACTATTGGTATAAATAAGAGAACAAGTGTAACTGATATTGTTATGTTTTGTTTCAACGCACTCACTTTATTCATAAACACAATACCAGTTATTTCTTGTTTTGCACTGAGTGAAGCATTTATTTGTTTCTTGTTCTCAAATACTTATTGTACCACAAATATTTTCAAGTAATTGTTGTGGAAACAAATAATCAAGTGACTAAAGATTATATTTGTTGTGAAATTTGTATTTAAAAATTAATAAAATTCAATTAAAACAAAAAATTGTATTTAATTTAAATAAAATTAGTGAAAAAGACGTCGAAGGAGACATGGGGTTGATTTGGTCGAAATTATTACAATATATTTATTAGCAGCGTACAATAAGTATCTATTGTACAATCTTCATTATCTATTTTATTTGTTTGAGCATAATATAGTAAAACAAATATATTACGCTCATTCTCTCTTTATTCATTTACACACAATCTACTAGAAAGAATAACAATATCAACTATACCAGAAACACTAAACTACTTATCAATACGTATTCAAATCAGTAGACATACCGAAACTTGTACAAGCAGTTCTATCTGTGCACGTGTTTAATAGGTACTTCGAATCTGTGGAAAATTCATTTTTTTCTGGAGCGGGGGCATGTTTTTCAACTCAATTTTCTGAAAGCCGTCCACCACCTGAAAATATATAATAATAAAATAATTAAAAACGGTTGACAATTATAATAAATGAGTGATAGCAATAACTTACCGAAAGAGTTTCACAAGTTTCGATTTGACGGCTCAGTCTTCCGGTTGCCGATGTTGGTCCAGTGCTGGTTGATTTATCCAAAGCTTCAAACAATGCCGAAACGGAAGTTCGTTGAAGTGTACAAGGCAAATGAACCAATGCAATGGTCTTTTTAAAAGCAATTCGAGTCGTTGTATAATTCCACCGTGCGGGCCAGTGTTTGTTGGCTCACCGTCAGTGCATATGCCAATTAATGCATCCAGTGATATATTTTTATCATTGAAAAAATCATTTAATTTGGTTGTTTTGTATTCAGCGGTTTCATGTTCCAGTCTTACGTAACCAATCAATTCAGAATTCGGTTCTCTCAAAATAACAAGATGAGGTTCTTTTACCATCCTAGTATGATACTTCTCATCAATTTTATCTCTCGTTAAAGTATCATCTTTTCTGCCATCGAATGAAAATGCTAACAAATTGGTATCATCTAACCGTTTGCGAAGCACTTCTTGTCTGCATTTCTCTTTTTCTCTGCGAACTTTCGGTTTATCCATGGTGAGAGGTTTGCCATGCTTATCTTTCCTTTTAAAATCTTGGAAAAGAGCGGTTCCCAATTCTGATGCTAATCTATCAGGCAGACCAAATCTGTCACATATCAAGGCAAAGTTAAAACAGTCGTATCTTTCTGTGTATTGTGAACTTGTGCTTCTATCCATATCTTCTTTAACCGATGGCGGTGCGTATGTTGAATCATCGGGATGTTGGCTTGCTCTTCAATTTCCATCACAAATGCATTCACTGTGAGTTTCCTCTGATTATGTTGATCGTGCATAAACTCTTTGAGGCGTTCTGGAACCAAGCCGCATGCACATGGAGCTGCCTTCAAATCGTATTTGCATGTTCCAATGTAAAAAATTGTTTCCAGAGATTTAACAAACTCTGGAAATTTTGGGTTTTTCTTTTTGCTTATGATTTGGTCTTGATATTTGTCAAGCAATCTATTCAATTTAATAATACACTATTTTTCGGCATTATTTCAATACCAAGTTTTTCCCAAATTCCAATCAACTTATCTTGTATCGAATAGTGAATGATTTATAGGAAAACTTTTTTTTTCTGTTTTAGCACATTCGCTCAAGTAAAAATAATATCTCAAGATATCCAGATGGGTTGGTAAATTAAGATCAGTCAAATCAGTAGACACACCAAAAACCGTAACATCATGCTTGGGTATATGCAGAGCTTTGAAGAATTAATTCCTTAATTCAATTTTTCAATTCTGAATTAAAAATTTGATGAATTAATTCACTAATTAATTCACTGAACGTAAAACTTGTAAAGTTTTTATTTTTAATAGTAAAATGCTTTATTTTTGAATCATGTAGGTTGATATTTAAAAATTTTATTTGTACATTATTGTTTTCTTCTACTGAACGGCAGAAAACAGGCTTTGAATTCAGTGAACTTATTTTATTTTTTTTTAATTCAGTGAACTTATTTTATTTTTTTTTTCAATTCAGTGAAATTATTTTTTTTTAATTCACTGAACGTAATTTTATTTTTTTTAATTCACTGAACGTAATTTTATTTTTTTTAATTCACTGAACGAAAATGAAATTGAATGAATTCAGTAGCGAATTAATTCAGTAAGGAATTAATTCATTTTTTTCCGTTCGATTTGTAAAATTGAACGCGTTCACCGTTGATTTAATAAAAAGAACTATTGCATTTGAATTAATTCTTTGAATTTGTTGTTTGGTAAACGCATTCAGTTGAACGAATTCAGTGAATTACTTAAGAAAAGGAATTCTAGGGAAAATTGAATTCGATTGGTAGTGAATTCATTCAAAAAGCAATTAATTCTTCAAAGCTCTGGGTATATGACTCATTGGGGTTCGAAATTGCCCAGACTTGAAAGCAAAAAAGACTTCAAACAATAATTTTTTTAGTTTCTTTTCTATTACTAAGTTAAATTTATTTTTTCATATACATATGTTCTGACTAAATAAATTTCTAAGAAGAAAAATAAACTCCAAAAAGAAAAAACATAGCCATTTCGCCGATTTTTTCATGTAAAGTGCCAAAAATGGTGATTTTTTGAAATGTTTGTATGGGGACCCCCCAGGAGGTTTCCAGGGGGTGTGCCACTAGCATGGGTGGGTCGGCCCTCCAAAGTTAGTGGGGTCGGTCATACATTTGGACTTTTCAAAATTTGACCTTTCAGAATTCGTTTTAGAGGTATGGCTCCTTGGGCACAGTTTCTTATTTCGATCCCTTGAATACGATTTTCCTTGTCACTTGAGCGATATTTTTGCCTCCCTACAAATCGACCAGCCCCAATATATATGGCTGAAATCAAAAAATGTGATAAATTTTTGGGCCAAATTTGTGAGAAGCAAAAAGTGTTAATATTTCGGTTTTTTCTTAATGGAATCAGTAAGTTTAGTCATTATAAACCTAATTGCAAAAAATCTCATCTACAAGTTGTCGCAATAACTTTTTTTGCACAATTTTAATTTTTTTTGTTGTAACGGAGTTTACATTTCTGCAAGCAAAAGATATAACAAAAAAAATTGGGTACGAATTTTCTTTAATTTAATAGTTTTTCGTATTTGGGTTTTCAATTTGCTTTCCAATGATATATAATTTGTGTTTATCAAATTGGCGGTTTCGCGAATAAAAATACAATTCATTCCGCGAAAAAAATTTTAATTTTTTTTTTAATTTTGTATTTTTGGTCCTTTTAAATGCTTTTCAAAAAAATAAAAATTTTTAAAATCGCAACAGCGGTTGCGCAGTTACAAAATAATATAATAAAAATATAACATTTCGCGATCAAAAAATTCTTAAAATTGTGTGAAACAAATTTAATTTGTCAAACTAATGTCAGTAATGACTCGAAATATCGATTCAAAACCAATGAAATGCAAAATCAATCGTTTTTCGCTCCAGCAGCTTAGGGTAAAAAACTGATAACTTTTTTTGATTTGACGCAAAATTATTAGTTGAATCGTCTTTTGACGCATAAATATTAGTTGAATCACCTCTGTTTATGGTTATTTTAAAATATTTTAAACATTTATCTACATTTATTTGAATGAAATCTGATACAAACAATTTTGGTTACGGAGTTTACAGTTACGGAGTTTACATTTGGTTACTTTTTTCGTTTTTTTTTTCAGAAACGCTTTGTCAGAATTTTTTTTCCGAAACAAAATCGCATGATGCCTACAAGGTGAATCCAAATATGACATTGTTTTTCTTACTCGTTAAATAGTTTGGTGTAAAAATTAGGAACGGAGTTTACAACATTTTTTCAAATCTTATTAAAGATATCCTTTTTCATCTCGAGAATGTTACATGCTGCAGAAAAGCTTCAAGTCTGTTATACAGGATGATTACTTACAGTCCAACGATCATTTGAGTATAAATAACATTATACTTTTCGCAATATAAATAATAGATAACTCCAAAATTCTGGTATGTGCATTTTTATTAAAAATTATGACGAAAAATCGTTACAGAGTTGAAGTCGTGATAGCTAAGATATACGAAAAAGTTTGTAAAATGTATTAATTTTTATTAAAAACGGCACCTTTCCTCTTCATTAAAATTCTTACAGTTAGTGTTCAGCTTTATTGGTTATTAAAATATAAGCTATTAAAGTTAAAAAACCTTATGAGTTACTTGTTACGGAGTTTACATTTGGCCTATAAAATTGGTCACAAATTTTATGTATTAACCAAAAATTGGTCAGATTGTTATAAATTTTGTAAAACAGGTGACAATGCGCTGATATATATCGAAATATGTAACTCAAATGTAATCAATGAATTAGAAATTAGGTGGTTACCCGGTTTTTATCACATTTTTTGATATCACCCATATATTTATATATATATATATATATATATATATATATAAATATAAATATATATATATATATATATATATATATATATATATATATATATATATATATATATATATATATATATATATATATATTAGGGCGGGTTAATTTTTTTTGATGAAGCGTATAGCAAAAACGTAGTCTATAGGTGATTCTGAGAAATTTTGCTCAAGA
The DNA here is from genome assembly GCA_949987735.1 of Leucophora obtusa. Classification (NCBI taxonomy): domain Eukaryota; kingdom Metazoa; phylum Arthropoda; class Insecta; order Diptera; family Anthomyiidae; genus Leucophora; species Leucophora obtusa. Next base: position 248,556,016 of record OX465295.1, read on the forward strand.
GACCATAGCTCTAAGTCGGATTTGGAGCCCCCCAAAATTTCAAAATAGATATTTTTCCATATATACATAGAATAATTTAATTAAATTCGTCATAAAATCGGATAGAATTATTTTTTATTTTTTAGAGAGATATTGGGAATTTTTTGTCGAAAAATAGCCTAAAATGAACTTTTAACTAATAAATTCTGAATTTTCTTCGATTTTTTTCGAGTTTTTTTTTTTGCAGATTATGAAAGTTCAGATAATATCCAACAACTTTTATAACGATAAATTTTTTTGTTTTCGAACTCCTTTTTGTAGGAAAATCGATCTGAAAAAATCAACATTTTCAAGGTTTCAACAAAAAAACACAATTTTTACATTTTTAATTCAATTTATTTTTAAATATTATTCTCGACCTACAATTTAATGTTTTAACGTGGTAATATTATTTTTTAAGGTCCTTTTTACTTTCCATTCGAGGAGTTTTCTTACGACTTTCTAATGTCACTGCCATAACTCCTTCACGATTCTTTTCTATAACTCGTTTTGAAACACTCGTTAATAATTGTACATGTCTTTCTGTTCCTTGTATGTGCATTGGAATTTCTGGATCAGCCAGTGGTGGTTCAACGAAATCTAAGTATTCTACCAAGTGATCATATGGAATCTGTCGAGTAAATGTTGGTTCAAATAATATATCGTCGTTATTCATATCAACCATATTGACATAACCGGTATCATCGAAATTTAATATATATTTTTTGTAAACTCTGAGTTTAGTTGGATCGTACAATTTTTCTAGATAGTGTAAAATCTTTTTGATAGCTCTATCCCGTATTGCTTTTCGATCATCAAATAACATTGTTAATAAGATATTTTCTGGATGTGCGTAATATGAGTTGTTTTGAATTACACCATCTACAATATTACGTAAGTTTGGTTGTAAGTATCGTGTCCAACGTATAAATTTTAATAAAAGTGCACTGCCGTACACAACAGAGTTATAAAACTTCACATTGAAGTACATTGGCACATAAACTGTAATAATATAAACTGCCAAAGTTTTTAAATTGGTCGATGGTGTATTAGTTGTTACATATAATCGTAGTAATCTACTTGCTTTGGTTAACCAACGAGAATGTGCAATTGGTCCTGGTTAAATGTTAGCTATCAACTGGAACAATACCATTCGAAATTGCTTTAGCTATTTGATATAAATATTTAACATCTGTTGATAGTTCGAGCTCATATTCATGATCCATCATTGCAGGCATATTCTCCAGTGGTATTGGATCAAAATTAGCTACTACCTGAAAAATGAAATGTTTAGATCAATTAAAATGCAATTATTTTATTTTAACTTTATTCCAATCGAAAAACTAAAATAATTACAATAAATAATGATAATAAATGATGATATTAAATAAAATAAAGTGTTACATACCTGCAATTTAGCACATTCTTGAATAGCTTTGAATAACTTTCCACTTGCTGCTCGTGGTCCACTGGTGACTTTTTTGTCCAATGCTTCATATAAATGACGAAATGGCAGTTCATTGAAATGAAGCAGACATATAAACCAGTGAATTGGTCTATTTAATTGTTTTTCAAATAATCGTAAAACACCATTTTCTGTTCCAGTATTTGCTGGCTCACCATCACTGCATATGCCAATTAATTGATCAAGTGTTAATGTTTTATTGTTGAAAAATTCATTCAGTTTTCTGTGTTTGGTTTTTGCATCTTCTTGACTACCCAAATTTACATATCCAAGTAACTCATTATAGGGCTCTTTCAGAACAACTAAATGCGGTTCTTTTACCATAGTGGTATGAAATTTGTCATTGATTTTCTCTGTAGTTAATGAGTCATCTCTTCTACCATCGAAAGAGAATGCAGTTATGGAAGAATTTGTATGTCGTGTACGAAGCACTGCATCTCTAGATTTAACTTTTTCTCTAGCCACTTTTGATTTATCCATAATAACAAGATTACCATGAACATTTCTAAAATTTATATCTTCGAATAAAGCTGTTGCTAAACATGAAGCGACTCTATCTGAAACACCGAATCTATCACACATCATAGCAAAATTTAACGCATCGTATCTTTGAGTATAACGACCTCGTCTCATTTGAACAGATGCTTCTGGAACTTCTGTTGTTGCTTCATTTTCATCTTCATCCATGTGTAATTCAGGTGGTTCGTATGTTGGATCATCGGTACCAGTTGTAAGTGTTGGTATTGTTGTAGCTACTTCTTCAACATCTTCCGTATATTCAGGTATTGTGAATTTTCTATCATTATGCTGGTCCATCATAAATTCTTTTAGATGTTCTGGAATCAATCCACACGAGCATTCTGTTGTTTTTAATTTGCAATTACATTTGCCAATATAAAATAATTTGTTTATTGAATCAACAAATGCTTTAAATTCATCTCTTTTGTTTCTATGTTGTTCATGTTTCTGGTATTTATCAAGCAAACCAGTTAATTTTTTGAAAACACTCTTTCTATTAATGATTTCAATATTTAATTTACACCAATCAATCATCTGTTACGTTAGGAGTAAGTTTTATACGAGAACATTATGTTTTCAAATTTAGCACGATCACTTAAAAAAAAAATATTTTAAAATGTCACATTTAGTAGGCAAAGTAAGATCATTTAAATCACTTGATAAACCAAAAGCAACAATATCTTGCTGAGGCATGGTAGTCAATCTAGAGTCAAAACTTGTTGATGTTGTTGCTTCCATTTGCGAAGACAACGCAGACGATGTTGATGGTTCTTGATTATCCATAATAACTTTGATATTATCACTGCACTCTTTGATTGGGTCACACTAAATTTAAAAATTAAAAAAAAATATTGATATTGTGATAACCGAGTTTTTATTCAGGTATTTTGGCAAACTGCGTGCGCATTGCACGATGAACGATTAAGGAAGAAGGAAAAGCAAGCTTGGCAACGTTTAGTGTTGGTAAACGTCATTATTTTGTAACGTCATTATTCAGTGTTACAAAGTTGTTCAATTGAACAATGCTGCCATTGACAACTTATTCTACAGGTATCAATACAGATTCTGAAAGGTGATAAAAATACCTTTCAAACAAGCCCAGATTGAGAAATCTACTATAATTCTATCCGATTTTATGACGAATTTTATTAAATTATTCTATGTATATATGGAAAAATATCTATTTTGAAATTTTGGGGGGCTCCAAATCCGACTTAGGCCCGTTTACTTATCTCAATTTATACCCTGGTTAAGACCTCTACTAGCCTTAACCACTGGTAAACATATTTTTTGAATAACTTATCTAAATTTTAACCAAGCATTTCTTCTAACCAATGCTAAAATTTAACCATAGAAATTTCTGTGGTTAAGAAACTTAACCAAGGCTCTTTTAGAACAATTCACCCTACATAAGATGTTTTAATACATTAGACTTGTAATGATGATTATTAAAAAAATTTAAAGCGCAGCTTTAACCAAACTTTGACTAAGAATCGTTTATGACACATGTAAGTATTTTCGATGTGCATTTCCCCCACTTTACCAAAACTTATAAAAATTGCATCAGTACTTAAAATCGTTCACAAATTTTTGCTATTTAGGATTTAGGTTTCTGTGATAGCTTACAGAAATTGGCCTCATATAAGGAAATAGGAAAAATTTATTTTTTTATTGGTTCAGGGAGCTAAAATCTGTCTTGAATAATTAAAACCAAAAATGGTGACCAATATTACAACAATTTGACACGAATTATACACCTCTAGAAAATGAAAAGTCGTTGTTGGTAGAAGCTTGATACATACTTTTAGTATTTTACTTGCTGATTCCAAATCTCTATTCCGAATTCTCTATCACCTCTCAATTTTGAGAAAATCGTGATTAAAAACGCGAAAAATAGCTTTCTACAAATTTTAAAATACTATACAAAACGCATTCTAATAGCTTATGACTTTTTGTTGCGATGGTAGTAAAGAATGAATTTTGTTCTCTAAAATACATAGAACAACATTTTCTTAATTTGTGCACCGTTATAGGAAAAAATTCTTTTGAAAACCACTCTCAGAAAAACAATTGTTCCATCAATTTTGGGTAACCTACATTTAAGAATTTGGAATCAGCGTATCAAATTCACTCTCGAATTTATGAAATGTGAACCAATCATGTTTTAAATATTTTAAAAGTATGTGTGGAACCCCTGGACAACCCACAGTTTTGACTCGCAATTACAAAAAGATACAAAAATCATCCACAGCGATTATTTTTCTACTCACTTTGATGTGCTGATCTAAATTTAATAATCTATCACAAAATTTCCACTATTTCTTTTTAATTTTATGCGCGAATCTTTCCGCGGTTGTCTCGATTAGCACGAAATACTTATTAATTATTCCAATAATCCACTTTTATTGTATAGACTTACCAAATGGATTTAATTAAATCACCTCTCGTAGTATGCAAAAAGACACAATCATTTTATAGCATTTAGCGACCGCAAATCTTAAAAAAACGACGTGGTCAAGTGTATTATTTTTTTTTACGACCAGAAACACACAAAAACCGCATGAAAAACTTTTAATTTTCCCATATTGAAAAAAAAATTTTTTGTTATTAATAAGGTTAACTACCCAGAGTTAAAATATTGATAAGTTATTATGGTTAAATTTTCATAGGGATAAATATTTAGTATTGGTTAGTTACCCATGGTTAAGGTAAAGTTAACTTCGAGAAAAGTTAATGGGCCTTAGAATTATGGTCTCTTGAGCAAAATTTCTCAGAATCACCTATAGTTTACGTTTTTGCTATACGCTTCATCAAAAAAAAATTAACCCGCCCTAATAATACGCTTCATCAAAAAAAATCGTTCCATACAATTTGACCCGCCCTAATATATATATAAGTTAATACAAAATACATTTAAAACTTAAATATAAAATAGTAACGACGATATTTGATGACTTAATGAAAAGTATTGTTAAAAACGTTCACATGCTGACTCTGCGTCTAGACAGACTTGAGCAATACAGCAATATTCACCAACACGAGCCTGGATTATATTACAACGTGAGAAACAACAAACGACAATACAACGGTGTGCAGTAGAATATTAATTAGGGTAGCTTGTAAGAAACTTTGCTCTTTTGTAATCTGAAAATCAATAAAGAAACAACTGTTGAGCTAACCACTCAGCAGTTGAAAATTTTTTTAAACAAAACTCGTAACAATAAATTAATTGGCGCCTGAGCGGTCAGGGACCCACGAGTGTTCCTTCGGATTCAGAAAGTCAAGCCTTGACGGGTTCCTGAGTAGGAAACAAAAAGGGGTAGACGTACGTCACTGCCCGTCAAGCCCGGTAAAACGGTTCTCTAAAGTTTAAGTGAATTAAATTTAAGAAAATAAATAAAGAGAAAATTATTGAACATAAAAGAAAATTAAGTGAAGTTAAATAAACATAAATTTTAAAGAAATTATTTTTAAGAAAACCAAAAGTGAAATGTAACAAAGATAAACTTAACTATTGAACATAAAAAAATTTAAGAAAATAAATTAAAAGAAAATTATCGTACATAAAAGAATATTAAGTGAAGTGAAACAAACATAAATTTTAAAGAAATTATTTTTAAGAAAACCAAAAGTGAAATTTAACAAAGATAAACTTAAATATTGAACATAATAAAATTTAAGAAAACCAAGTGAATTTAAAGGAGAACTATCGAATATAAAAGAAAATCAAGTGAATTTAAACAAAAATAAATTTAACTTGTGAACATAAAAAAAATTTTTAAGATAAATTTAACTATACAACATAAAACTTTAAAAAAATTAAATAAATTAAAAACAAAGATAAAGAAAAATAAACTATTAAACATAGAAAAATTAAACAAACAAATCTAAAAACTATCGAACGAAAAAATTGTTGTTCAAGAAAACTTAATGAGAAAAAAATTTTTCATATGAACAATATCTAACAATAAAACAGTGCAACATAAACTATAAACATCAACTAAAGTAGCTGTAAACTTCAAGGATCAAGCTAAAGTAGCTGTAAACTTCAAGCATCAGCCAAATGGAGAAATTTATCCCGATAATGTAAGAATTAGTTATAAGATTCATAGTCACAATTTATTTTTACATTTTTAATCCAAGTTTTATAAATTTAAATCTAAAAAGAAAAAGAATTAAAAAGGAACAAAACTGTTTTCCAATTTTTACGTTATTACAAATTTAACTCAAGCATAAAGAAATCTTTTTATCTTATTGAAAGTTACCAAATATTCTAATCCAAGTGTTATAAATTTAAATCTAAAAAGAAAAGAGAGAATTAAAAAGGAACAAAATTTTCCCCAATTTTTACGTTATTACAAATTTAACTCAAGCTTAAAGAAATTTTTCATCTTATTGAAAGTTACCAAATATTCTAATCCAAGTTTTATAAATTTAAATCAAAAAAGAAAAGAGAGAATTAAAAAAAAAGGTTAACAAATATTCCAATTTTCTTTTTTTTTTTGACTCAAAATGCCAGAGGACACTATTGAGGAAATAACTGGAAGATTGTCCAGAAGTTTAAGCATGTCTCAGGCTAATTCATCCGGTTCGACGAACGCTAATCAGGGATTAACTAACTTACAGATCGGACTAGATGAAGGGAGGGATCATCCAATTGGTAGCAACACTTCTAGACTGGAAGAACTGGACAAAGTCCCGGACATTGTGCGATCCATACGCGAATTTTCTGGTAGACCAGGAGAATTCAACTCCTGGCGCAAATCAGATGATAGGGTGTTAGAACTCTTCAAATCCCTTAGTGGGATGGCACGCTACTATGCAATCTTGCATACAATTCGGACGAAGATAGTGGGGGATGCGGATACCGCACTAGAGTCTTACAGGACCCCATTGGATTGGCCTAGAATTCGAAAGTGTCTAAATATGCATTACTCGGACAAACGGGATATCGGTACGCTAGAGTACCAAATGACCGTGCTCTGTCAAGGGCAGAAATCCATCTCGGAATTCTATCAAGTTGTATATCAATACTTGTCTTTGATTCTGGATAAAGTCTCTTGCCTAGAATTGGATGAGAACAGTCTTAGCGCAATGACCAACACATATAGGGATAAGGCGCTGGACACTTTTATTAGGGGGCTAAATGGAGATCTTCCAAGACTACTGAGTGTTAGGGAACCAGGATCTCTACCCCAGGCTCTGCACATCTGCCTGAAATTAGACAATATGAACTTCAGGAGAGACTACGCTCATGGGAAAACTTCGAAAGTTGATATGCGTGCGCATAGTGGAGGGAAGCCAAGATTCTTTCCAGAATTGGCTCACATTGGGGGTACTTCCAATAATAAAGTAGCATTACAACTTGTTTTGTACCAGCTACTACACTGAATTCAAATTACCAGCAGCGATATAATAGTCCGGACTTTCAACCATATCCACGGAATAATGCTGGGAATTTGAAGTTTCCTCCACAACAGACTTTTCAGCGTCCTCAATATCGGACACCGCAACAGAACTTTCAGAGACAACCTCCACCGGAACCAATGGAAATAGATCGTTCCTTACGAACAAGACGTCACTATAATCCAACCTACAAGAGACCTGCTGTAGGTTGGATTATACCTGTGGTATTGGGCGACATTCGTACGGAAAATGAGTCACCAATTTATGCGAAAAGTTATCCTTATCCAATGGCTTTAAAGGAATTCGTAGAAGAGGAAATTAGTCGACTTTTGCGTGATGGTATTATAAGACCGTCTCGCTCTCCATATAATTCACCCATATGGGTGGTTCCGAAAAAGGAGGACCTTTCTGGAAAAAGGAAGTATAGATTAGTAGTAGATTTTAGACGGTTAAATGCTGTAACAATAGCCGATAAATATCCGATTCCAGAGATAAATGACGTTTTGTCCAATTTGGGCGGAAATGAATATTTTACAGTACTAGATCTCAAGAGTGGATTCCATCAGATACCCTTAAGGGAAAGCGATTGGGAAAAAACTGCATTTTCCGTGAACAATGGTAAATATGAATATACCAGATTACCCTTTGGACTGAAAAACGCACCATCAATTTTTCAAAGGGCACTTGATGATATATTGAGGGAGTTCATTTGCAAAATATGCTATGTCTATGTGGATGACATTATAATCTTTAGCAAGGATGAGAAGTCTCATCTTGAAAACGTTGATAAAATATTCGGAACATTGGAAAGGGCCAATATGAAAATCCAGTTGGATAAATGTGAATTCTTCAAACATGAAGTGGAATTTTTGGGGTTCATAGTATCCAAAGAAGGTATAAGGACAAATCCTAAGAAGGTTGACTCAATCTTGAAATTTTGTTACCCCAACACTTTGAAGGAATTGCGGTCGTTCCTCGGACTCTCCGGATATTATAGGAGATTTATAAGAGGCTATGCAGATATTGCAAAACCATTGACAACTCTTTTAAGAGGAGAAGAAGGAAGAGTTTCGAAATCGGTATCAGGTCGAACGAGGATTGAACTAGACGAATCTGCTAAAGCTGCATTTGACCTACTTAAAAACGCATTGGCCTCTCGCGAGGTATTGCTGGCTCACCCAAACTTTGAGAAGGATTTTCATCTCACTACAGATGCTTCCAATGTTGCAATTGGAGCAGTATTGAGTCAAGGGGAAAAACCTATTACATTCATATCTAGGACATTAAACAAGACCGAGGAGCATTATGCCACAAATGAAAGGGAAATGTTGGCAATCATATGGGCACTCGGTTCTCTTAGGAATTATTTATATGGATCGAGGAAAGTGATCATTTATACGGATCATCAACCCTTAAAATATGCCCTCAGTAACAACAACAATAATTCGAAAATGAAGAGATGGAAATGTATATTAGAGGAATATAACTATGAACTTAAGTATAAACCGGGAAGAACGAATGTAGTCGCTGACGCCTTATCGAGAGTCCCAACTGAATCGGATCCTTTTAATATTCAGGTGAATTCTCTAACTCCCACTCAACATAGTGCGGAAAGCTCATCGGAAAACTTAATACCCACCGTTGAAACTCCGATAAATGTCTTTAAAAACCAAATGTTTATCAGTATCGATGATGCTTCATCATACCAATTCAAAATTATATTCCCGAGAGTACATCGGCATGTTATCAAGGAGACTCATTATGATGACCAGAATCTCTTAGATATTTTGAAAAGATATCTGAATCCATCAGTAATTAATGGAATAAAAGCTCCAGAGTGGATAATGGGGAAAATAAAAAGTCTATACCCTGACCATTTTGCTAGCTATAAATGTCGTTTTACCCAATTAGTTGTTGAAGACATTACTTCAGACAATGATCAAGAAAACGTGATAATAGAGACACACAATAGGGCACACCGCAACGAAAAGGAGAATAGGAAACAGATACTGGAAAAATTCTATTTTCCTGGGATGTCAAGTAAGATAAAAAGAATCATAAAAATATGTTCAACCTGCAAGCAGAGTAAATATGAAAGACATCCCAATACACCGGAATTAAAGGGAACTCCTATACCAACGTACCCCGGACACATAATACATTTAGATATTTTTTCAACTGACAGGAAGTTAGTCTTGACATCAATTGATAAATTTTCCAAGTACGCTAAAGTGAGATTACTGAATGGAAGATCAGTTGAAGACGTTAGGAAACCTCTCAGGGAACTATTGTTCTCACATGGTGTTCCAAAATACGTGGTCATGGATAACGAACCTTCTTTAAATTCGGCATCTATATCATTTATGATGAAAGATGATTTGGGGATAAATGTGTTCACCACTCCTTCATATAGAAGTGAGGCAAACGGGCAAGTGGAACGTTTCCATTCCACGTTGGCAGATATCATGAGGTGTCTAAAGAATGAGGGGACATCCAGGAACTTTGAGGAGTTACTGGAGAAATCGGTAAATGAATATAACCATACATTTCACTCGACAACGAATAGGAAACCGGTTGATCTTTATTTTGGACGTACGGTTGATTTTTCTCAAGATTATGAAACAACGAGATTAGCGAACATCGAAAGGTTGAAAACCAGGCAGGAAAATGACTTAGCTTACCACAATAAGGAAAAGAGGGCAATTAAAGAATATCTACCGCTACTTATCTACGTTAGAACAAATAAAAGATTAGGGACAAAATTAGGTAATAGGTTCAAAGAGGAAATAGTGAAGGAGAATCGCAATACTACCGTAATTACCGAAAGTGGCCGGAAGATTCATAAAAGCCACATTCGCAACTAAATTCCTTATTTTTTTTGTTTCAGACTAATTTTGGGAGGTGCTATGGCGGATTTCAATGTTCTTGATTATTCTAACTCAAGATTAATTACTATTCAAACCGGAATCGCAAGAACACAAAATGGGACATTTAAGATCGTACACTCCATTGACATAGACCAATATCGAGCTTTTTCAAATGATATTGAATCAGTTGTAGAAAATAATATTACATATAGTCATCCACTCCGTTCATTTTTAGTACAACAAGTCTTTAAGATAAAAGGGCTTCTTAAACGCCTAAGCCCAACTATAAGGAAAAGGTCAATTGATTTTATAGGCAGCGCATGGAAATGGGTTGCTGGAACCCCAGACAGTCATGACTTTGAGATCTTAAACCAGAAAATTAAGAATGTCCTGGAGAATAATAACCGACAAATGATCATTAATGACTTGACTATTAACCGAATTAGGGAAATATCAAACATAACGAACGAAATATTGAAGATAAAAAGAGAAGATTGGAATAATAAACTAGCAGAAAATTTACAACACAAATTAAACTTTATAGAAAAAGAATTACAAAATATTGAATATGCCATACAATGGGCAAAAGTAAATGTAGTGAACTCATTTATCTTGTCAAGAACAGAAATAGAAACCTTAAATAATGTAATGAGATATTAGAATATTAATATAGACGAATTACTGTCGTTTGCAAATGTTAAAATAGTAACAAACAATAGAGAAATTTTGTATATTTTGAGCATTCCAATCACGCACAATAATGTTTGTAATACTCTAATTGTAAGACCGGTAAAGAATGGTAATATGATAGACAAAATTGAATTCAGTAATATTCTGGAGTGTAACGAAAATTTATTTGCCATAAAAAAGGATTGTAAAAGTTCCAACGATATGACTATTTGTAATAAAGATAATTTGGTAGAATTAAGAGAAAACAATTGTATAACTAACCTAATTAAGAATAGAGTAGGGAACTGCACACAAGTAAATAATGAACATATTCCCACGGTTGAAGAAATCGGTAGTGATCTATTGTTGCTAAACCAATTCAACGGAAAACTCAAAGTGAACGAAGAAGAAATAACTCTAAACGGAACATACCTCATAAAATATCACAATACAACAATTCAAGTTGATGACCAAGAATACTATTCAAAGGAAATAAGTGGAAGTAAACCACTTCCAGCTTTTTTGCAACCAAAATCCATTAATTCTAAAACCGAGGAAGTTCTATCTCTGGAAAGACTCAACAAAGTAAATATCGGAAATATTAAAAGATTAGAATTATTGGAAGATACGAATAAATTACTCTTCACATCAAGCAGCCTATTAATATTTTTTATTCTAAGTGCCATTTTCTGGATAGTCATCCGAGTATTAAAAAACAAAGAAAGTAAAGGAAATGAGATATTACCGAAACAAACAGAAGAAGCTCCCACTCCAGGAAATGACCAAATCTTATCAGAAGCTGAAACCACCAAAACAGCAAAAACAAATATCGAAAAAAGAACTAGTATTTACGATCTACATGCATTTTGAACAATCGGGACGATTGTATTTGAGAGGGGAGGAGTTAAGACAAAATACATTTAAAACTTAAATATAAAATAGTAACGACGATATTTGATGACTTAATGAACAGTTACGAGTTTTTTTAAACAAAACTCGTAACAATAAATTAATTTATATATATAATATATGTATATTAGACTGTCCCTTAAAATAGCGATTTGTCGATTTTCGTTCATTACACCTCCTAGTTTTATTGGAAATGGTCCCAAATGGAAGAAATAGATTTCTTTTTTTGAAAACGTTAACCCGTGCCGAAAGTTGGACGAAAATTGCCCATTTTGGAAAAAAGTATATTAATATTAAAAATTCCCAAAATTATAAATTTCGAAAAAATTAATTTTTTATTTCAGTTATTTATTTAATATAGTCAATATTATTCAGATATGGAATTGTGACTTCATCGGATATCATTAACCCACTTTTGCCTGGAATCCAAAATGACGCACGAATTTGATAAAAATGCAAAAACGTGTTTTTTTTTTATTAATTTTAAAGATTTTTTAAAATGCCTAATTTGGAGATGTCGATTGATATTTGTACCACGCAGTAGTTGATATTAAAGAAAAAAAATAAATTGGAAAAATGATAATTCGAGTTTGTGTTTGAAGCGACTGCTTTCCATGACATTTTACAAAAATTGCTCATTTTATCAAAAATTTGACAAAATTTGAATGTTTTCATCAAATTTTACAGTTTTCGGAAAAACATCACTTAAATTTGGTTAGACTATAATTATCTTTATATTTGTTTAAAAAATCTTTAACCCTTAGTGGACTTGGGTCAGAAAAGTCCCATTAAACTTAATATTAATTAGGACTACGAGTTAATATTAAGTGGTTAATTTTTATACTTTTGGCCAAAAACTCCCCACTAGGAAATTTACAGAATAACAGCTTTCATAATAATAACCTGATAAATGTTATTCTCTTTTTTGTCAAAAGTGAGAACATTAACCATATATGGATCAAGTTACTCAAAATAATAATTTTTATCGAGTGGAAACATTTTTTTTTATTCATTTAAAGTGATAATTTCTCGAAAATTATGAAAGGTATTATTCTGTAAATTTCCTAGTGGGACGGTTATGGCCAAAAGTATAAAAATTAACCCCATAAAGATCGCGTTACATAAAACAATTATTTTTATCCAGTTGAAATTTTTTACCAATCTAATGGCTTTACAATCTCGTAGTCATAATTAATATTAAGTTTCATGGGTCTTTTCTGACCCCAGGCCACTAAGGGTTAAATATTTATTAAACAAATGTAAAGATAATTATAGTCTAACCAAATTTAAGTGATGTTTTTCCGAAAACTGTGTAAAATTTGATGAAATGATCAATTTTTGTAAAATGTCCTGGAAAGCAGGCGCTCCAAACACAAACTCGAATTACCATTTTTCCAATTTATTTTTTTTTTCTTCAATATTAGCTATTATGTGGTGCAAATAGCAATCGACATCTCCAAATTAGGCATTCTAAAAAATCTTTAAAATTAATTTTAAAAAAACACGTTTTTGCATTTTTATCAAATTTGTGGGTCATTTTGGATTCCAGGGGGGTAACCGCGTAACTTAATTCGAAAAAAAAATTTAGAATTTGTAAATCTTGCAAATATTGTTAAAAATATAATTCTGTATAAAAATTCTATTTTTTAATTTATTTTTATCCTAAAACTTTTACACTACACATAAAAATTCAAAAAGTAAGATTTTTGCTAAAACTTTTCTTTTTACGAAAGGTACAAAATTTACGAATTCGAAAATTTTTTTTCCAATCGAGTTACGCGGTAAAGTGGGTTAATGATATCCGATGAAGTTAAAATTCCATGCCTGAATCATTTGACTATACTAAATGAATAAATGAAATAAAAAATAATTTTTTTCGAAATTTCGAATTTTGGGAATTTTTAATATTAATACAATTTTTTCCAAAATGGGCTATTTTCGGCACGGGTTAACGTTTTCAAAAAAAAAATCCATTTCTTCCATTCGGGACCATTTCCAATAAAACTGGGGGGTGTAATGACAAATCTATTTTTAAGGGACACTCTAATATATATATGTTAGACTGTCCCTTAAAATAGCGATTTGTCGATTTTCGTCCATTACACCCCCAGTTTTATTGGAAATGCTCCCAAATGGAAGAAATCGAAATCGTATTACTATTAAAAATTCCCAAAATTCGAAATTTCAAAACAAATTATTTTTTATTCCATTTATTTATTTAATATAGTCAAAATGATTCAGACATGGAATTTTGACTTCATCGGATATCATTAACCCACTTTAGCCTCAAATCCAAAATGAACCACGAATTTGATAAAAATGCAAAAACGTGTTTTTTTTTAATTAATTTTAAAGATTTTTTAAAATGCCTAATTTGGAGATGTCAATTGCTATTTGTACCACATAATAGTTGATATTAAAGAAAAAAAAATAAATTGGAAATATGATAATTCGAGTTTGTGTTTGGAGTAGAGTTGTCAAAACCGGTTTCCGAATTATTCGATAAACCGGTTTTTTCCTATATTTCCGGGTTTTTTAAACCGGTTTTTGAAAATTATTCGTTACACCGGTTTTTTCGTGTCGAATAATTCGCCATTTTCGAATATTTATAAGGTGAAAATTTCTAATAAATTTTCTTCATTTGTTCAATAATTATGCAAAATATTTAAGTGCCTATGCATAAAAATTTGAAAACCTTATAACACATTTATAAAACGAATTTTGTATGGAAAATTTATAAGTCACTTAAAAATTTTCAAAGTGATTATGCATACGACCTTTAATGTATGATTCCCTCCTTTAGGTAGGGTTTATTGACTTTGACGTTGCTATGATGTACATTAGTGGACTATTATCGAAAAAATATATTTTTTCGAAATAAAAATGTTGAAATTCTTGCAAGAGGCTGTGTTGTTTTTGCAGATTTATGCATTTTCTCTCTATCTTAAATAAAAGTCACAATTTTTTTGACAAAAAGTTTAGTAGGAAAGATCTAAAAATTTGTCCTATGCATTTGCATAAACTCATGTTTTCCATTTCCTCAATAAATAAAAGGATTTTATTTTCTTATTTTTTAGCTTTTCTCCCCCCGTGACAAAACTTTTTGCGATTTAAAACAGTAAAATTGTAATAAAAATTTTAAAAGTCACAAATTGTTTCACATTAATTGGAAGACTACAATCTTCATAAGGCCAAAGTTTTTTTTTGCGACATTTTCAAAGTAGACAGGACTATTAAATTAATGCAAAAAAAACTTCCACCGCAATTTTGTAACAATTCCAGAGCAAGTGAAAAATCATTTGTTTTTGTGGACGTTAATAGCTTTTTTCGCGAAAATTACGAACAAAATTCTGAGCTTTTAAAAAAATGATTATTTACAAAAAACCGGAAAAACCGGTTATTCGAACCGGTTTTGAAATAAAAAAACTGAAAATCGGTTTTTCAAAAAGGCAGTTTTTAGAAGTATTCGAAAACCGGTTTTTCAAATATGTCGAATACTTGACAACTCTAGTTTGGAGCGACTGCTTTCCATGACATTTTACAAAACTTGCTCATTTTGTCAAAAATTAAATAAAATTTGATTGTTTTCACCAAATTTTACACAGTTTTCGGAAAACAACACTTAAATTTCATTAGACTATAATTATCTTTACATTTGTTTAAAAAATATTTAACCCTTAGTGTTCTGGGATCAGAAAAGACAAATGAAACTTAATATTAATTATGACGACGAGATTGTAAAGCCATTAAATTGATAAAAAAAAAGATATCAACTGGATAAAACTAATTATTTTATGTAACGTGGTCCAGATGGGGTTAATTTTTATACTTTTGGCCAAAAATGCAGAATAACATCTTTCATAATTTTCGGAAAAATATCAAATCAAATGGATCAAAAAAATCTTTTTTCCATTTGATAAAAATTATTTTGGGTAACTTGATCCATATAGGGTTAATGTTTTCACTTTTCGGCAAAAAAATCCCACTTGGAAATTTTCAGAATAACGTCTTTCCAAATAGGAAGCAATAATAACAAAAGCTTTTAATTAGAATCTAATACGATTGTAAAACTAAAATTGATATTAACATACGGACACTTTTGACCCCACCTTTTTAACCTTTGAAAATAAGATTGGGGCTATAGAGAATTGCGCTTGTTCGTTAGTTTTGTAGAATCTAATACGATTGTAAAACTAAAATTGATATTAACATACGGACACTTTTGACCCCACCTTTTTAACCTTTAAAAATAAGATTGGGGCTATAGAGAATTGCGCTTGTTCGTTAGTTTTGTACCCTCTATCGCATATCCCAATTTAAAAAAATCTGATAAATGTTATTCTGTAAATTTCCTAGTGTGTCTTTTTTTGTGAAAAGTGAGAACATTAACCCTATATGGATCAAGTTACTCAAAATAATAATTTTTATCAAGTGGAAAAAAATTTTTTTTTATTTATTCAAAGTGATATTTTTCCGAAAATTATGAAAGGTTTTATTCTGTAAATTTCCTAGTGGGGCGTTTTTGGTCAAAAGTATAAAAATTAACCCCATATGGATCACGTTACATAAAATAATTAGTTTTATCCAGTTGATATCTTGTTTTTTTATCAATTTAATGGCTTTACAATCTCGTCGTCATAATAAATATTAAGTTTAATGGGTCCGCCATCTAACGTTTTTTTTCAACTAGTGCTTATTTCGTGAATGGTAACACTTGCTCATGTCTGATTTGACAGATAATTAGTTTTATCCTTCCGCTGAACGAATATGCTTGTGTATACGCTTGAACAACGCTGGGAAATATTGCGACATTACTTTGAAAATCATGGTAATGTTGCAGAATGTGTGCGAAGTCAATGGCGATCGTTATCGGGCCATGTTGAACGAATTTTTGTTCACAAAAATTGAAGAGGAGGATATTGGCAACATTTGGTTTCAACAGGACGGCGCTACGTGCCACACAGCCGAAGCTACACTCGATGTTTTGCGCCCTGTTTTTGAAGATCGCATTATCAGCCGCAGAGCTGATGTCGTTTGGCCACCTCGGAGCTGCGATTTGACACCGTTGGACTATTATTTGTGGGGTGCCGTCAAAGATAAGTGTTACGCCGACAAGCCAGAGACAATTGACGCTTTAAAGGATAATATTCGTGAAGCCATTGGTGAAATACCGCTGCACGCAATCGATAATGTGCTTAAAAATTGGGCCGATCGTGTAGGCTACTGCATGGCCAGCCGAGGCAGCCATATGAATGAAATTATTTTCCATTATTAACCGGAAGGATTGTACTTTCAAATAAAAAAAGAAATTTGAGAAAATATTCAGTAGTTTTTTTTTTATAGCATTTTCAAAAAAAAAGTTATTTGGCGGACCCTGTATTATGTGGTACAAATAGCAATTGACATCTCCAAATTAGGCATTTTAAAAAATCTTTAAAATTAATTTAAAAAACACGGTTATGCATTTTTATCAAATTCGTAGGTCATTTTTGATTCCAGGCTATAGTGGGTTAATGATATCCGATGTCTGAATCATTTGAATGAATAAATGGAATGAAAAATAATTTTTTTCGAAATTCCGAATTTTGGGAATTTTTAATAGTAACACAGCTAAAAATCGACATATATGGATCCATAAAGGTTGAATGTATGTACGTGCATGCTCCTAAATATGCATTCATGACCATTCATGGATACATAAATCTCCATACATGTTTCATATATGACCATACGTGTGCATTAACGAAATTTGAGGTAATATCTACATGTGTGTACATGCATGAACATACATGAGTACGCATGAACATGCATGAACATCATGAAATTCGTTTTCAATCGATATGTTTATTTTGTATTTAATTATTTATAACTTTTTGTTTTGTTTTATTAATTACAGCAAACATTCCTCAATACAAACGATAATGATGATGAACTTATTAAACAACTGCCAAAGGAAATACTATTACGTATATTTTCATATACGTACTCATGCATACATGAGTACGCATGAACATGCATGAACATGCGTGATCATACATGTAGATATTACCTCAAATTTCGTTAATGCACACGTATGATCATATATAATACATGTATGGAGATTTATGTAACCATGCGTGGTCATGAATGCATGTTTATGGCCATGCATGAACATACACTTAACCTGCGTGGATGCATATATGTCGATTTTTAGCTGGGAATACACTTTTTTCCAAAATGGGACATTTTCGTCCAACTTTCGGTACGGGTTAACGTTTTCCAAAAAAAAAAATCGATTTCTTCCATTTGAGACCATTTCCAATAAAACTGGGGGGTGTAATGACAAATCTATTTTTAAGGGACACTCTAATATACAGTGGGGGCAAATTTAATAGGAACGATTAACTTTTTTTTAAATATCAATTTCCTTGTTTTTATTTTTAAAAATGAAAATAGTGGCTAAATTCGGCACGAAAGGCGAATAGGTAGTCTAGAATATTGTGCAGAATTTTAACGTAATATCTGTTTTTTTATTTTCTCACTTGTTTTAAGTGGGCGTGGCTTTCAATGAAAAATTAGCGATATCGACCTTTAATCAAATTACATAGTAATATTTAGCGAATACTGATCGGATCTATACAAACTGTATATTTTTGGAAATCCTACAAAATTTCCTTAAGTCTTGCTTTATTTTTATCTAGAAATGGTCCCCAGAATTGAAATGACAGTGCCTTAAACATGAAATACAATTCCTTTGTGTTTAGCGATTTTGAAATAAAGTTAACAATACTGAAATTTTAATACGAAATGCTTTATACTTAACGTAAAAAAAACTTGACTTACTTGCTATATCGTAAAAAGTATAACATAAAACTATTCACTTTAAAATTTCAGTGTTGTTAACTTTATTTTAAAATCGCCAAAAGCAAAGAAAAATTTGTTCATGTGTAAGGGACTGCCATTTTAAGTCTGGCGACCATTTCTAGAAGAAAATAATGCAAGACTTAAGGAAATTTTGTGGCATTTCCAAAAATATACAGTCTGTATAGATCCGATCAGTACTGGCTAAATTTTGCTATGTAATTTGATAAAAGGTCAATATCGCTAATTTTTCATTAAAAGCCACGCCCACTTAAAACAAGTAACAAAGTAAAAAAACAGACATTACGTTAAAATTCTTCACAACATTCTAGACTACCTATTCGCCTTTCGGGGTGAATTTAACCACTATTTTCATTTTTAAAAATAAAAACAACGAGATTAAAATTAACAAAGAAATTTTTAATCGTTCCTATTAAATTTGCCGCCACTGTATATATGTTCCCCCGGTTCCTACAAGGAGCATAGGGCCGTAAGCGAGAAGCATGTGAAGTGAAAATTTGAAAAAATTAACTTATCCAAGTAAAAAAAAATTATATGGAGCCATATGAAGTTATATTTAATTATATATAATCTTTTATGTAATTAGATATAATTATATCCGAAAAATGAGAACGTCTTATTGTATCATATTGTTACGTTTTTACTTTTTAAAAACGTTGGTTTGTTTCCCTTAAATAAACCGGATTCTTTTCTATTGCGATCAAAATAACCAGTTCCAACGCTGACACCAATTATTACGTTTTACCTTACAAAACGTTCGTTTATCTCCCTTAGATAAACCGTCCTGGTGCTGTCGCAGCGATTATAACAACCAATTAGCCAATAACCAAAACACGAACACACTTTAGTTTGAAATAGCTTAGACGCTCTTATTTATTTACACACTATTACTTATTTACAAACTCTCTCTATTATGACGATTACTAAAGCGCTACTAACTTTAACACGATACTAACTCGCGGTCTTAACAACACAAATGTTAATAATCAACTTCTCCTCTACTAATGTTAACGCGCGCCTTATATAGTAACAGCCATACTTCTACAACACACTGGATAATTCTAGCATGCTATACTTAACTCTACATACGCTTACAGACTATATACACAACCATCTATACATTATTACTCTACATTAGGCTTAACACTATACACAAACACAAACTGTTATAATAAACACTTATCATTAACCAACTATACAATATAACTCTACATTAGACTTAACGCTATACAAACACACAAACACTTATAATAAGTCTACATCACGCTTAGAGACTATACAGACACACAAACATTTATCATTAACCAACTATACAATATAACTCTACATTAGGCTTGACATTATACATACACACAAACTCTTATTATTAACCAACTATACAATGTGACATAATACATACACACAAACCTTATTATAAACCAACTATACAATTCTAATGCGTAATTAACCATAGCATATTCTTAGGTGTATAATTAAATGTAGTACTATGTTGCCAGATTGATGTATTTTGTCCATCCCGTCTCTTGGGCTATTTTCTTCTAGAAAAGTCCAGAGTTTTCTATACTAGGCCAAGCCATTTTCGTAACACTGCCGCCCACTTAAACCTATTCGTCCCGAATAGGCACAGATGTTCCCCTTCCATAGTTGGCTAGTTTCTTCAGATGTTCACACCTCATTTTGGATCGTAGGCTGCTATACTTGTACATTCATCAACCATGCCAATTAGCCCCTTGACTGCTTTATAAAGGCCGTCCCGACGAGTTTGTGGTTTTGACGACAATCCTAGATTTCGTTGAGTGTAGAGAAATAGAACCAACTGGCCCTCGTTGTATGCTACACAGCTTGCAGCTCCATCGTTTTTTTTTTTTTTTCCTCTTTTTGAAATTTAGAAACCGATGCAAACTCTTACCTCTTGGCGGACCCGGACCGATACGGTTAGATAGCACATTTTCCACTAGCCAATGATGACATTCACGGTACGTGGCTTCCTTACTAGTTGGTGCATCAGGATTAGGTATACTCGCAGTATAAAATGCGTTGATGTCTGCATTCCAACTTAACTGTGGTTTATTTTGCACCTGAGTTGGAATCAATGCATTACCTTCTTTAACCTGAACATCATCACAGTAAACATTCAAAAGATGAATAGGAGCGGTATCTATCACATCGGGAACAACTTCGTGTTCTGCAAAACGTTTCAAAGCCGCTGTCATTTTAGCAAATATCATTTTATCTCCAGTCGCAGTAGAACTTCTAGGAAATTTCATTTCTGTATATAACCAAACCGGCAAAGTTGAAGCAATTTCTTTACTGCTATCAAAACATGATGTCTTTATTCTGCTAGAGCTTTCTCGAACAATTCGAACCAGTCCACCTTGGCATTGAAGACCGCTCACATTTGTCTCTAGGTCATTCTCCAAATTTTCCATTTCACTCTCAAAATCGACCAGCCTCTCATCTAAGTTGCTGCCTTGTGCCTCAACACAACCCACTCTATACTTTATGACCTCATCAATTGCCTTCGGTTTCTCATTTGTTGCTTTAGAAATAATACAAACTTCATCTAGCAGTTTCTCATCTGTGGCTCTAGAAGTTTCCCGAACTTCATCTAGCAGTTTCTCATTTGTGCCTCTAGATGTTTCCTGTGCTTCACCCAGAAGTTTCTCATTTGCAGCTTTAGAAGTTTCCTGAACTTCACCCAAAAGTTTCTCATTTGCAGCTCTAGAAGTTTCGTGAATCTCATAGACTTTTCGTAGTTGTAGCTCCAGCTTCAACTTGTAGTTTCTCATTTGCTCTCGAAGTTTCTTGATCTCCATTTAGAAGTTTCTTATTTTTGCCTCTAAGTGTTTCCAGAACTTCATCTAGTTTCTTATTTGTGGCTCTAGTTTCTTTAGAGTTTTCTTCCATTTTCTCCATCATTTTACTAGAGTTTTCTTCCATTTTCTCCATTATTTTTCTAGAATTTTCTTCCATTTTTCTAGAATTTCGTTCAATCATTTTTCTAGAATTTTCTTCCATTTTCTCTATTATTCTTGCAGAGATTTCGCCCATTCTTCTAGAGTGTTCTTCTATTATTCTAGAATTCACTTCCATCATTTTTCTAGAATTTTCTTCCATTTTTCTAGAATTTTCTTCCATTTTTCTAGAATTCTCTTCCATTTTGCTAGAGTTTCTTTTTTCCATTTCTCTAGAGCTTTCTTCCATTTTCTCCATTATTTTTCTAGAATTTTCTTCCATTTTTCTAGAATTTTCTTGAACTTTTACTAAAAGTTGTTCATTGGTGGCTCTGTAATCGGCTTTAAATTCCTTCAGAGCGAAAAGTATCGCGTTGATGTCTATATTAGCTGTAGCCGTACGTGTACTTACTTCTGTTTCTCTCTTTTCTCTTTCTTCTTCTTTGTCTTCAAACTCGTAAGTATCGATGTCCACGCCACGTCTCTTGAATTCTTCTATAAGTCTTCTCTGAAGTTCTGCCTTATTACCTGTTGTCGGTAGCTCCAACTTACTCAATTCCTGCTTGAGCTGTTCCACTTTAAGCTCTTCAAACTGCATTGCTTTTAGTTATGTTTATTTGGCAATCTCCTGGTTACTTATTTTTCGCAATCCCACTTCTGACACCAATTGTTACGTTTTTACTTTTTAAAAACGTTGGTTTAATGTTCCCCCGGTTCCTACAAGGAGCATAGGGCCGTAAGCGAGAAGCATGTGAAGTGAAAATTTGAAAAAATTAACTTATCCAAGTAAAAAAAAATTATATGGAGCCATATGAAGTTATATTTAATTATATATAATCTTTTATGTAATTAGATATAATTATATCCGAAAAATGAGAACGTCTTATTGTATCATATTGTTACGTTTTTACTTT
This sequence comes from Leucophora obtusa, assembly GCA_949987735.1. Taxonomy (NCBI): domain Eukaryota; kingdom Metazoa; phylum Arthropoda; class Insecta; order Diptera; family Anthomyiidae; genus Leucophora; species Leucophora obtusa. The sequence goes on from OX465295.1 coordinate 248,578,598, forward strand.
TTAAAAACGTTGGTTTGTTTCCCTTAAATAAACCGGATTCTTTTCTATTGCGATCAAAATAACCAGTTCCAACGCTGACACCAATTATTACGTTTTACCTTACAAAACGTTCGTTTATCTCCCTTAGATAAACCGTCCTGGTGCTGTCGCAGCGATTATAACAACCAATTAGCCAATAACCAAAACACGAACACACTTTAGTTTGAAATAGCTTAGACGCTCTTATTTATTTACACACTATTACTTATTTACAAACTCTCTCTATTATGACGATTACTAAAGCGCTACTAACTTTAACACGATACTAACTCGCGGTCTTAACAACACAAATGTTAATAATCAACTTCTCCTCTACTAATGTTAACGCGCGCCTTATATAGTAACAGCCATACTTCTACAACACACTGGATAATTCTAGCATGCTATACTTAACTCTACATACGCTTACAGACTATATACACAACCATCTATACATTATTACTCTACATTAGGCTTAACACTATACACAAACACAAACTGTTATAATAAACACTTATCATTAACCAACTATACAATATAACTCTACATTAGACTTAACGCTATACAAACACACAAACACTTATAATAAGTCTACATCACGCTTAGAGACTATACAGACACACAAACATTTATCATTAACCAACTATACAATATAACTCTACATTAGGCTTGACATTATACATACACACAAACTCTTATTATTAACCAACTATACAATGTGACATAATACATACACACAAACCTTATTATAAACCAACTATACAATTCTAATGCGTAATTAACCATAGCATATTCTTAGGTGTATAATTAAATGTAGTACTATGTTGCCAGATTGATGTATTTTGTCCATCCCGTCTCTTGGGCTATTTTCTTCTAGAAAAGTCCAGAGTTTTCTATACTAGGCCAAGCCATTTTCGTAACACTGCCGCCCACTTAAACCTATTCGTCCCGAATAGGCACAGATGTTCCCCTTCCATAGTTGGCTAGTTTCTTCAGATGTTCACACCTCATTTTGGATCGTAGGCTGCTATACTTGTACATTCATCAACCATGCCAATTAGCCCCTTGACTGCTTTATAAAGGCCGTCCCGACGAGTTTGTGGTTTTGACGACAATCCTAGATTTCGTTGAGTGTAGAGAAATAGAACCAACTGGCCCTCGTTGTATGCTACACAGCTTGCAGCTCCATCGTTTTTTTTTTTTTTTCCTCTTTTTGAAATTTAGAAACCGATGCAAACTCTTACCTCTTGGCGGACCCGGACCGATACGGTTAGATAGCACATTTTCCACTAGCCAATGATGACATTCACGGTACGTGGCTTCCTTACTAGTTGGTGCATCAGGATTAGGTATACTCGCAGTATAAAATGCGTTGATGTCTGCATTCCAACTTAACTGTGGTTTATTTTGCACCTGAGTTGGAATCAATGCATTACCTTCTTTAACCTGAACATCATCACAGTAAACATTCAAAAGATGAATAGGAGCGGTATCTATCACATCGGGAACAACTTCGTGTTCTGCAAAACGTTTCAAAGCCGCTGTCATTTTAGCAAATATCATTTTATCTCCAGTCGCAGTAGAACTTCTAGGAAATTTCATTTCTGTATATAACCAAACCGGCAAAGTTGAAGCAATTTCTTTACTGCTATCAAAACATGATGTCTTTATTCTGCTAGAGCTTTCTCGAACAATTCGAACCAGTCCACCTTGGCATTGAAGACCGCTCACATTTGTCTCTAGGTCATTCTCCAAATTTTCCATTTCACTCTCAAAATCGACCAGCCTCTCATCTAAGTTGCTGCCTTGTGCCTCAACACAACCCACTCTATACTTTATGACCTCATCAATTGCCTTCGGTTTCTCATTTGTTGCTTTAGAAATAATACAAACTTCATCTAGCAGTTTCTCATCTGTGGCTCTAGAAGTTTCCCGAACTTCATCTAGCAGTTTCTCATTTGTGCCTCTAGATGTTTCCTGTGCTTCACCCAGAAGTTTCTCATTTGCAGCTTTAGAAGTTTCCTGAACTTCACCCAAAAGTTTCTCATTTGCAGCTCTAGAAGTTTCGTGAATCTCATAGACTTTTCGTAGTTGTAGCTCCAGCTTCAACTTGTAGTTTCTCATTTGCTCTCGAAGTTTCTTGATCTCCATTTAGAAGTTTCTTATTTTTGCCTCTAAGTGTTTCCAGAACTTCATCTAGTTTCTTATTTGTGGCTCTAGTTTCTTTAGAGTTTTCTTCCATTTTCTCCATCATTTTACTAGAGTTTTCTTCCATTTTCTCCATTATTTTTCTAGAATTTTCTTCCATTTTTCTAGAATTTCGTTCAATCATTTTTCTAGAATTTTCTTCCATTTTCTCTATTATTCTTGCAGAGATTTCGCCCATTCTTCTAGAGTGTTCTTCTATTATTCTAGAATTCACTTCCATCATTTTTCTAGAATTTTCTTCCATTTTTCTAGAATTTTCTTCCATTTTTCTAGAATTCTCTTCCATTTTGCTAGAGTTTCTTTTTTCCATTTCTCTAGAGCTTTCTTCCATTTTCTCCATTATTTTTCTAGAATTTTCTTCCATTTTTCTAGAATTTTCTTGAACTTTTACTAAAAGTTGTTCATTGGTGGCTCTGTAATCGGCTTTAAATTCCTTCAGAGCGAAAAGTATCGCGTTGATGTCTATATTAGCTGTAGCCGTACGTGTACTTACTTCTGTTTCTCTCTTTTCTCTTTCTTCTTCTTTGTCTTCAAACTCGTAAGTATCGATGTCCACGCCACGTCTCTTGAATTCTTCTATAAGTCTTCTCTGAAGTTCTGCCTTATTACCTGTTGTCGGTAGCTCCAACTTACTCAATTCCTGCTTGAGCTGTTCCACTTTAAGCTCTTCAAACTGCATTGCTTTTAGTTATGTTTATTTGGCAATCTCCTGGTTACTTATTTTTCGCAATCCCACTTCTGACACCAATTGTTACGTTTTTACTTTTTAAAAACGTTGGTTTGTTTCCCTTAAATAAACCGGATTCTTTTCTATTGCGATCAAAATAACCAGTTCCAACGCTGACACCAATTATTACGTTTTACCTTACAAAACGTTCGTTTATCTCCCTTAGATAAACCGTCCTGGTGCTGTCGCAGCGATTATAACAACCAATTAGCCAATAACCAAAACACGAACACACTTTAGTTTGAAATAGCTTAGACGCTCTTATTTATTTACACACTATTACTTATTTACAAACTCTCTCTATTATGACGATTACTAAAGCGCTACTAACTTTAACACGATACTAACTCGCGGTCTTAACAACACAAATGTTAATAATCAACTTCTCCTCTACTAATGTTAACGCGCGCCTTATATAGTAACAGCCATACTTCTACAACACACTGGATAATTCTAGCATGCTATACTTAACTCTACATACGCTTACAGACTATATACACAACCATCTATACATTATTACTCTACATTAGGCTTAACACTATACACAAACACAAACTGTTATAATAAACACTTATCATTAACCAACTATACAATATAACTCTACATTAGACTTAACGCTATACAAACACACAAACACTTATAACACTATGGAACATTTTTGGGATTATTGTCTGGGGGGTGAGAAATTCCAAGTCAGGGTGATGGTACTAGGTCAGTATAGTAAAACCCTCAAAGGGTTTGGCGTTCGTATGTGTCATTTTTTTTTTATGACCTTTTAAATTTTTTCCTTATCTTGATGTTTTTTCGCTTAGTTGTAACTCGAGAACCACTTGTCCGATTTTGATGAAACAAATTTAGAAAAATTTAGAATTACAATTTCTTTAATCCGTTCATATAACATTTTTCTGTATAATCAACAGTTTTGCCGGTAAAAATAAATTTGTGCAGAAAAAAAAATATTTTTTTGCCTAAAAATTAAAATTTTTTATGAATTTAAAAAAAAAAAATTTTAATTTTTAGGCAAAAAAATATTTTTTTTTCTCCACAAATTTATTTTTACCGGCAAAACTGTTGATTATAAAGAAAAATGTTATATGAACGGATTAAAGAAATTGTAATTCTAAATTTTTCTAAATTTGTTTCATCAAAATCGGACAAGTGGTTCTCGAGTTACAACTAAGCGAAAAAACATCAAGATAAGGAAAAAATTTAAAAGGTCATAAAAAAAAATGACACATACGAACGCCAAACCCTTTGAGGGTTTTACTATACTGACCTAGTACCATCACCCTGACTTGGAATTTCTCACCCCCCAGATTGGCTGTTGTACTGTGTAATAAGTCTACATCACGCTTAGAGACTATACAGACACACAAACATTTATCATTAACCAACTATACAATATAACTCTACATTAGGCTTGACATTATACATACACACAAACTCTTATTATTAACCAACTATACAATGTGACATAATACATACACACAAACCTTATTATAAACCAACTATACAATTCTAATGCGTAATTAACCATAGCATATTCTTAGGTGTATAATTAAATGTAGTACTATGTTGCCAGATTGATGTATTTTGTCCATCCCGTCTCTTGGGCTATTTTCTTCTAGAAAAGTCCAGAGTTTTCTATACTAGGCCAAGCCATTTTCGTAACAATATTGTATCGAAATGTATACAATTGTATACAATTTGGTACAATTTGATACAATTTTATGCAATTCGATACAATTGTATCCGAATTTTGTCCTCATCCAATTACATCAAATTATATCTTTTTGTATAAAATTATATAAAATGTTATAAAAGTGGACATAGTTTGATACAATTATATCTAAATATTAACCTTATACTTTTTATCATATTATATAGGACCATGTCTAACAATATACATACAAAAATAATTTTTTTAAATAAAAAAAAATTTCAATTACTTGTAATTGTAATTCTTCTTTTTTGAATTGCAATTACAAATAATCGGCCTGATACGAGCGTTGAATTTGTAGTCGAAATTTTCGACTCCATATAAAATGATTTTGTATATAATGGAAATTATAAAGAAATGTAACTCTGATGCTGGATGCTATATATGGTAAATCCAATTGAAAAATTGTTGAAAAATTGCGTTTTTAGTGAATTTTCAGCAAATTCGACTTAGTTTCGACTACGACTACGACACTCGTAATAAGGCCGAATATGTAATTATAGATGAGTTTTTTTCAATTACAATTACATGTAATTGTGTAATTGCATGTGTAATTAATTACAAAATGTAATGATTAACCCCAGGCCTGCTGGAGATCTTATAATTTCGATAAATCTTCCATTACTTTTATCCAGATTTATCATGACAGTGCAATAAACATGAAAAAAGATTTCTTTTAATTTAGTAATTTTAAAATAAAGTTAACAACACTTAAATTTTAAAGTTAATATAATTATGATATACAACCAAGATATAAGAAATCAGTCAAGTGTACGTTATAGTATAGAGAATTTCGTATTAAAGCTTCAGTGTTGTTAATGTTATGGGTGCCTCATGCTCAAAAAAAAAACCAAAAAAAAAACAAATTACTCACGCACGAGCATTTCGTTTTTTACTCAGCACACATGATTATATTAACTTACTTATTAAACTTACAATCAGAAAATTCTCACGCAAAACAGTAAAAATTACTAAAAACATATGATGCAAAAAATAAACTCACACACGAATCAATCACGGGTTATTCTTACTCACGCTCACGTACGAATCACTTAAGTATAGTAATTATTACTCACGATCACGTGTGAATAACGTGACTCACGAACATTGCGTGTCACGCGCCAATCCCTAGTAATTACTAAATCTAAAACTAGTTCAAAATCATTGATAACATGGAACCAAATATAATACAATACGGTTTTATATGGACCTTATATATTTTTATATAAAACCACTTTGAAAAAATTGCCTATGTGGGATGATATATAATTATAGATGATTTTATAAAGAACGTTATAAGTTATGTATGGGTTCATATTCGTCAATATATAATCATAACTAACACAAATTATAAAAGATTTCTTATATGGATCCACATAGTTTTATATTATTATGTATTGTGTCATACTAAATTATATATAAACGTACATGTAATTATGTCTTTTATATGTTACTTTATGTACTTATATATAGCACATACATACATATATATGTAGGCTAATATGTAATAATATAAAATCACATATGTCTCCACATTAAAACCTTTGAGGAAAAAATATCTAACATATGACTATATAAAAGTATATCAGCTTGAATTTAAAAGCATATGTGGTAGGCCGGGTCGATTTGTGGGGAGGCAAAAACGATTTTCCCATGGCTCAGGGAAAATCGTATTCTAGGGATCAAAATAAGAAACTTTGCCGAAGGAACCATACCTCTAAAACGAATTCTACTACTACCCCCAACTATTGACTTTTGTCCCGTAGGGTCAAGTTTTAAAAAATCACACTTTGACCCATTTAGAGGGCCCCAATCGAGTCCAAATGTATGACCGACCCCCACTAACTTTGGAGGGCCGATCCACCCATGCCAGTGGCACACCCCCTGGAACTCCCCTGGGGGGTTCCCCATACAAACATTTTAAAAAATCACCATTTTTGGCACTTTATTTTATTATTTTTTATTTATTTTATTTATTTTTATTATTTTATTTATTTTTTCTCCTTAGAAATTTATTCAGTCAGAACATATGTAAATGAAAAAATTAATTTAACTTAGTAATAGAAAAGAAAAAATAAAAAATTACTGTTTGAAGTCTTTTTTGCTTTCAAGTCTGGGCAATTTCGCACGGCTCTCTAATGTCGTCGCCATAACAGCCTCTACATTTTCCGGTATAACTCGTTTGGAAACGCTAGCTAGCAATTGAACGTGTCGTTCTGTTTCTTGTATGTGTGATGGAATTTTTGGATCATTAAACGGTGGATCATCTTGATTTAAATATTCTTTCAAAGTATCGTATGGAATGCTTCGCGTGAATGGTGGTTCAAATACGTCATTTATGTCATTCATATTGATCATTTCCGTGTAACTTGTGCAATAAAAGTTTATATCTGGTTTTTTATAAGCTCTAAGTCCCGTTGGGTCGTCAACATCGGTTCGATAGCGTAGAATTATCTTGATAGCACAGTCGCGCTTTTCTTTGCTATCATCAAACAACATTGATAACAAGATATTTTCCGAATGCGCATAATATGAATTATCTGTAATTACTTTATTGACAATTTTGCGTAAACGAGGTTCTAGAAATCTTGACCAACTAATGAATTTGAAAAATAATCTACTACCGTACACGACAGAGCTGTAATACTTGATATTGAAGTACATTGGCACATAACATGTAATTATAAATTCAACCAGTATTCTTAAATTTGCATCTGGATTTTCCGTTGTCACATATAATCGTAATAGTCTAGCTGCCTTGGTGAGCCACCGAGAATGTACAATTTTCCCTGGTTTGATGTTTGCCAGATCCACTGAAACCACGCCGCTAGAAATTGCATGGGCCATGTCGTATAAGTACTTGGAATCGGTGGAAAATTCAATTTTTTCTGGAGCAGGGGGCATATTTTTCAACTCAATTTTCTGAAAGCCGTCCACCACCTGAAAATATATAAAAATAAAACAATTAAAAACGGTTGACAATTATAATAAATGAGTGATAGCAATAACTTACCGGAAGAGTTTCACAAGTTTCGATTTGACGGCTCAATTTTCCGGTTGCCGATCTTGGTCCAGTGCTGGTTGATTTATCCAAAGCTTCAAACAAATGCCGAAACGGAAGTTCGTTGAAGTGTAGAAGGCAAACGAACCAATGCAATGGTCTTTTTAACAGCAATTCGAATCGTCGTATAATTCCACCGTTTGGGCCAGTGTTTGTTGGCTCACCCTCAGTGCATATGCCAATTAATGCATCCAGTGATATATTTTTATCGTTGAAAAAATCATTTAATTTGGTTGTTTTGTATTCAGCGGTTTCATGTTCCAGTCTTACGTAACCAATCAATTCAGAATTCGGTTCTCTCAAAATAACAAGATGAGGTTCTTTTACCATTCTAGTATGATACTTCTCATCAATTGTATCTCTCGTTAAAGTATCATCTTTTCTGCCATCGAATGAAAATGCTAACAAATTGGTATCATCTAACCGTTTGCGAAGCACTTCTTGTCTGCATTTCTCTTTTTCTCGGCGAACTTTCGATTTATCCATGATGAGAGGTTTGCCATGGATATCTTTCATTTTAAAATCTTGGAAAAGAGCTGTTCCCATTGCTGATGCTACTCTATCAGGCACGCCAAATCTGTCACATACCAAGGCAAAGTTAAAACAATCGTATCTCTGTGTGTATTGTGAACTTGTGCTTATATCCAAATCTTCTTGAACCGGTGGCGGTGCGTATGTTGAATCATCGGGATCTTGGTATGTTGGCATTGATGACATAGACGTTGCTCCTTGCTCTTCAATTTCCATCGCAAATCCATCCATTGTTAGACTTCTCTGATTATGTTGATCGTGCATAAACTCTTTGAGGCGTTTGGGAACCAAACCGCATGCACATGGAGCTGCCTTCAAATCGCATTTACATGTTCCAATGAAAAAAATTGTTTCCAGAGATTTTACATACTCTGTAAATTGTTGGGGTTTGTTTCTTCTCTTGATTTGCTCTTGATATTTGTCAAGCAATCTATTCAATTTATTACATACACTTTTTTTCAGCATTATTTCCATACCAAGTTTTTCCCAAATTCCAATCAACTTATCTTGTACTTGAATAGTGAATGCTTTATAGGACAACTTTTTTTGTTCGCTCAAGTAAAAATAATATCTCAAGATATCCAGATGGGTTGGTAAATTAAGATCAGTCAAATCAGTAGACACACCAAAAACAGTAACATCATGCCTGGGTATATGACTCATTGGGTTTTCGATAGTTGTTGATGTTGTTATTGCTTCATCTTGCGGTGTAGAGGATGGTGGATTCATTGTAAACTTCTTGATTTGGAATGATTTTTTTTTAAATATTTTTTTATCTCAAATTAGCACTTCACACTTCGAGTTCTTCACAACGACTTAATGCATTCACAAAAACTGTTGCGTTATATATGGTCTAGGAGACGAGGTAATAAGAACGAAATGGTAATTTCAATTCTACCTGTAACCGATTTTGTTGTCAAAACTGCCCATAAAGTACTTACATGTAAATTAAACGTTAATCTGACTACAAATTCTGTTAAGCAAGTGCGCCTTTTATTACTTCTGGAAAATCCTTTATGATAATTTTATGCTCAATTCTACCTTTAACCGATTTTGTTGTCAAAACTGCCCATAAAGTACTTACATGTAAATTAAACGTTAATCTGACCACAAATTCTGTTAAGCAAGTGCGCCTTTTATTACTTCTGGAAAATCCTTTATGATAATTTTATGCTCAATTCTACCTGTAACCGATTTAGCTTAAGTAAGTTTACGACATGCAGCTGTGTCTTGTGGTGGCTTAAAAAACCCACACAACCTATTTTACGACCTGCAACAGAACGACACGTTCAATTGCTAGCTAGCGTTTCCAAACGAGTGATACCGGAAAATGTAGAGGCTGTTATGGTGACGACATTAGAGAGCCGTGCGAAATTGCCCAGACTTGAAAGCAAAAAAGACTTCAAACAGTAATTTTTTTTATTTTCTTTTCTATTACTAAGTTAAATTAATTTTTTCATTTACATATGTTCTGACTAAATAAATTTCTAAAGAGAAAAAATAAATAAAATAATAAAAATAAATAAAATAAATAAAAAATAATAAAATAAAGTGCCAAAAATGGTGATTTTTTAAAATGTTTGTATGGGGAACCCCCCAGGGGAGTTCCAGGGGGTGTGCCACTGGCATGGGTGGATCGGCCCTCCAAAGTTAGTGGGGGTCGGTCACACATTTGGACTCGATTGGGGCACTCTAAATGGGTCAAAGTGGGATTTTTCAAAACTTGACCCTACGGGACAAAAGTCAACAGTTGGGGGGTATGGTTCCTTCGGCAAAGTTTCGTTTTAGAGGTATGGTTCCTTCGGCAAAGTTTCTTATTTTGATCCCTAGAATACGATTTTCACTGAGCCATGGGCGATTATTAAATCGACCCGCCCTAATATGTGGCCATATGTAACTATAAGTTACTATATGCAATTACATAAAATAATATATGATTATATCAAAACTTTTTTACTCGGGTTTTAAAAACAAAAAAAATATTTGAAAATTGCCAAAAATACATTTACGATCTGGCGTACATTACCGATAATAAAGTCTCTAATTGTAAAATCAGTTTAAAAAAAATTCCCAGGACTCACAGGATTTACTTGAAATTAAACACATATTATATACTTAGAGGTAGTAGTATACTCAAAAAAAGTCAGCAAAAAATGTTGCTGTGTCAGCAAATTTTTAGTCAGGAGCGTGCTTGCAAAAAAGTTGGTAATTTCCACAAAAGTGTTTGCTGAAAATCAGCGAGCTGATTTTTACCAAAAAAATAGTAATCTCAGCAAAAGTTTTGCTAACACTTAGTCGATTGGAAATGAAAAAAATCCTTGCTAAAATCGCTAAACTTTTTGCTGAATATTAGTAGATTGAAAAACACTCAAAAAATTTGTAGAGAAATTTTACTTTAGTTAATATATTTGCTGAAAATTTAAATATAGAAATTGTGAATTGTTTTTTTTAATTATCATGTACGTTGTCTGTACTACATCCAGACAAGCTGCGACATCTACATCTTGTCTGTTGCTATAAATGCGGTTATCAGCACAATTTTTGTATCAAAATATATTAGTTAAACATTAGTTCAAAATTAGTTTACTGCTAAAAAAAATATCACTAAAACTTTTGCTGCAAACGGAACTTCAGCAAAAAAAATTGCTGAAAACTAGTACACTTGATATACAAGACGTTTTAATAATTTTTCAACTAACTTATTTTTTTGAGTGTAAGCAGAACTAATTTCGTCAAAATTTATCGATGTTTAAAAACAATTGATCAAAAATTTTCGGTATGTAATTTTATTTTATTGATAGTGTTATATACAGCAAAAACCGAAATTATTTGACTACTGGGTTTCAAGATACGTCTTCAACCTTTGTTGTGATATATCGCCTAAATAAAGAGATAAATTAAAATTTTAATATTCGTTCCATAGTAGATTTTCAGCGCCAAATATATGGTTTAAATATTATTGTAATCAGAAGAAAGAGCATTAGAGGGTTAACGCAAAAACATACAGTTGCGAGCATAAAAATGCAGCGCTACGCTAAATCATCTAAGTATGCTTTGATTTCTTCTAATGATTTTTTATTTGCGCTTACCTTTTGTTAATATATTCGTTGATGTGTATTTTCATATTTTAAGTCCTTTAATTTGCATTTATTTATGTGAATTACTTTTTACGAACTGTTTTTTTAAAACTACTGCCTATTTTGTGCGAGCAAAAAAAATACAACGAAAGAATAATATGTATCAGGTAATTATAAAAATTACATTTATTCACGAAATTTTAACTGATTTAACCAAAATTAACTAAAGTGCTTATTTTTTACAAAAAACAACTATCAAGAGACAGCCGAGCTGCTATTATTCCAGAGCTTTGGGAAGGAAAACCTCTACTTGAAATCGGAACTATCTTATGATGTTATGCAGTATGCTTCAGAACATTTGGGCGCAACCGTCGGAGTTCAAACCGCACATAGACGCTTAAAAGAAGCAAACTTGTTAGCAATTCATAAGTAAAGTGAATATAAAGAAGGGTCTTGATTTTGGAAAGCGCCATAAGCACTGGGCAAAAGAACAATGGGCAAAGTTTTTATTTAGTGACGAAACAAAATCAAATTTATTTATTAGTTCATCCGCAGACCATCAAATAAACGGTAATCTCCTAGATACTAGATACTAACGCGTTAAAAACGGCGGAAGATCCCTTATGCTGTGGGGTATGAAATCGTTGTTAAATATAACACACTTGTTTATATTTTTAATTTGAGGTGCATTCTCCCGTGATGGTGTTGGACCAGAAGTCAAAATTGAGGACAGAATAGTAGTAAACGGAGGGTTACTACAAGAGCACATGCTTCCTCACATGCAGGAAAAAAGGCTGCTGGAAGCATATTCCAATACGACGATGACTTGAGGCACACCGTTCGCTTAGCTAGGCAATTTCTAAGTAACAACGGTGTGGAAGTTTTACAGTGGCCAGCACACTCACCCGATTTAAACCCCATAGAGCATCTATGGGAGCTTGTAGACTTCGAAATACGAAAAAAGCGTTCAAATTTAAGGGATTTCGAAATTGTTGCCAAACAGGTGTAGCAAGGCATACCTTCACTAAATTGGTTGCGCTCGTGGATTTTATGCCTTCACGAATGAAAGGAGTTATTAAAAATAATGGCTATTCCACTAAATAATAAAAATCTAATTAATATGGTGAATTTTCTAACAAATAAAATCGATTAAATGTAAAATGCATAAAAGTTGCATATTTTTTTTGCTCTCACAAAATAGGCACTAGTTTCATAAAAAAGTTCGTAAAAACTAATTCACATAAATAAATGCAAATCAAACGACTTAAAATATGAAAATAAACATCAACGAATATATTAACAAAAGATAAGCGCAAATAAAAAACCATTAGAAGAAATCAAAGCACACTTAAATGATTTAGCGTAGCGTTGCATTTTTTATGCTCGCAACTGTATATCAAAAAGAAAACTATATTATAATTAAATATGTCGTTTTTTGTTAGTTAAACAAAGTGCGTGCAAACGAATGTCTAAACCAATTTCAAAATTTTCCCATATAAACGCAAACAATTTTATTTTTATAAAATTGTTATTTTACTTGTTAACTATGAAGTAAACAAATAATTGTACAAAAAGAATATTAATTTTAACATTTTTGTTTCTTCAAAAATAAGAAAAACGTAGTGCGTGCAAACTAATGTCTCGGACTGTATATCCGAAAGGTTCCAACTACCTTATAGTTTCTCTTTTTTAATTTTTTTTTTTTTTTTTGACTATGAAGAATTTTTTAAAGCGGTTTAGGCCATAAGTCAGATAATATATACAGCTATGGACATATAATTGGCACAAATTTAAATTGCGCATAAATTTAAGTATTTTCCAACTAAATATATTTTAAAATGCAAGTTGTATCTCTTCTGATTATTGTTGAAAAAAATGTTTGTCTTAATAGTGTTCAAATGTTCCGTTATGTTTTGCTTATTATTTACCGTTATCATTTTTACGTTAACAATGCTGATTTAAAGTCGACATATAAATATCACAATTTACTTAAAATAGGCAGTAGTGGTGTAGATTTAATTCAAAGCAATAAATATTTTTCGTAGTTCAAAAATAAATATAAAAAGTTAAAAAAATTTTAAAATGGGATCAGGAAAACATACCACAGGTGAGGAAAGGCGGATCATATGGAAAATGTATGAAGATGGAAAAAAGTAGCGGAAATTGCTGAGATAATGCAAATTTCTCGCAAAAAAGTCTACAATGCAATTAATTCTTGTGTTGAGGATTCCGATATATTGACTAAGGGTAAAATTCGGAAGCCAAGGCCAGATGAGCGTACGGATGCAGCTATATTACGAATGGTTAAAGTTGATCAAGTCATCAAGGCAGATAGCATGGGATATTAATGAAAATTTTAACATGGAAATATCAAGCAGACTTGTCAGAAGAAGACTAATTTGTTTGGGCGCATTTCCAGAAAAAAGCCCCTTCTCTCAAAAAAAAATATTTCAAAACGACTAACCTTCACCAGAACCCATAAGGAAAATCCCATTAGTTTTTGGAAAAACGTGTTATGGAGTGACGAAACAAAAATTAACAGGATAGGACCAGATGGCAGAATCTTTGTTCGTCGTCCTAAAGGCCAAAAGTTTAATCCTCGGTTCACTCAGAAGACGGTAAAACATGGAGGTGGCAGTATTATGGTTTGGGGTGCATTTTCTTGGCATGGCGTAGGTCCGTTTATAAAAATCAATTGAAAAATGGACAAGTTTCAGTATTTAGATATATTAAAAAAACATATGGAGCCATATGCCTTCAACTCCATGCCAATAAAATGGAAATTCATGCAAGATAATGACCCCAAACACTCCTCCAAACTAGTAAAAATATGGTTTTGTGCGGAGATTGATGTTTTGGATTGGCCAGCCCAGAGCTCTGACTTAAATCCAATAGAGAACCTGTGGAATGCAGTCAAGGTTGAAATCGCCAAGAAAAATTACAAAAATATGGACGAACTGTGGTCGGCCGCACAGGAAGCTTGGTACGCCATCCCCAAAATAAAATGCCAAAAACTAGTGGAAAGTCTGGGTCGCAGGTGCGAAGCTGTCATCAGAAACAAAAGCCACAGCACTAAATATTAACGGTAAAATATTTGTACATACCAAAAAATTTAACAAATGCAATATTAAAACCATTTCTTCTCTTTTTTTAAGATTGTGCCATTTATGTGTCCAGCTCATTTCAATGGGTTTTTTTTTCATAATGATAAGTTTTTATTTACATTAATGAATTTCAATTAAAGTTTATAGCAATATTAAATGTGCATAATAAACATTTGGAAAAAAAACAAAAACTTGTTGGTTGTTGTTAGTATTTGCAATATAGTAGCATAAGAAAGAATTCATGGTAAAATGTGCCATTTATATGTCCATAGCTGTATATATTTTTTTTTATTTAAGATCAGTATCGAGATATAAGGTTTTTTGTTTTGAGTATAATACGCTTATTTATTTCTAAAGTGGTGAACATTTTTGAAATATGTTATTTAAAGATTCAATATAAAAATATTTTGAAACGTTTTATAAAATTCTGTTTTAATAACATAAACGTAACTTGCTTGAAAAACGAAAAAATGTTCCAACGAAACCAGGGGGGTAACCGCGTAACACGATTCGAAAAAAAATTTTCGAATTCGTAAATCTTGAAAATATTGTTAAAATTATAATTCTGTATAAAAATTCAACTTTTTAATTTATATTTATGGGTGAAATCAAAAAATGTGATAAATTTTTGGGCCAAATTTGTGAGAAGCAAAAAGTGTTAATATTTCGGTTTTTTCTTAATGGAATCAGTAAGTTTAGTCATTATAAACCTAATTGCAAAAAATCTCATCTACAAGTTGTCGCAATAACTTTTTTTGCACAATTTTAATTTTTTTTGTTGTAAAGGAGTTTACATTTCTGCAAGCAAAAGATATAACAAAAAAAATTGCGTACGAATTTTCTTCAATTTA
Source organism: Leucophora obtusa (assembly GCA_949987735.1). NCBI lineage: Eukaryota > Metazoa > Arthropoda > Insecta > Diptera > Anthomyiidae > Leucophora > Leucophora obtusa. The sequence goes on from OX465295.1 coordinate 248,593,895, forward strand.
TTAGTTTTTCGTATTTGCGTTTTCAACTTGCTTTCCAATGATATATAATTTGTGTTTATCAAATTGGCGGTTTCGCGAATAAAAATACAATTTATTCCGCGAAAAAAATTTTTATTTTTTTTTTTAATTTTGTATTTTTGGTCCTTTTAAATGCTTTTCAAAAATATAAAATTTTTTAAAATCGAAACAGCGGTTGCGCAGTTACAAAATAATATATTAAAAACATAACATTTCACGATCAAGAAATTCTTAAATTGTGTGAAACAAATTTAATTTGTCAAACTAATGTCTGTAATGGCTCGAAATATCGATTCCAAACCAATGAAATGCAAAATCAATCGTTTTTCGCTCCAGCAGCTTAGGGTAAAAAACTGATAACTTTTTTTGATTTGACGCAAAATTATTAGTTGAATCGTCTTTTGACGCATAAATATTACTTGAATCACCTCTGTTTATGGTAATTTTAATATATTTTAAACATTTATCTACATTTATTTGAATGAAACCTGATGCAAACAATTGTGGTTACGGAGTTTACAGTTACGGAGTTTACATTTGGTTACTTTTTTCGTTTTCTTTCAGAAACGCTTTGTCATAATTTTTTTTCCGAAACAAAATCGCATGATGCCTACAAGGGGAATCCAAATATGAAATTGTTTTTTTTACTCGTTAAATAGTTTGGTGTAAAAATTAGGAATGGAGTTTACAAAATTTTTTCAAATCTTATTAAAGACATCCTTTTTCATCTCGAGAATGTTACATGCTACAGAAAAGCTTCAAGTCTGTTATACTGGATGATTACTTACAGTCCAACGATCATTTGAGTATAAATAACATTATACTTTTCGCAATATAAATAATAGATAACTCCAAAATTCTGGTATATGCATTTTTATCAAAAATTATGACGAAAAATCGTTACCTAGTTGAAGTCGTGATAGCTAAGATATACGAAAAAGTTTGTAAAATGTATTAATTTTTATTAAAAACGGCACCTTTCCTCTTCATTAAAATTCTTACAGTTAGTGTTTAGCTTTATTGGTTATTAAAATATAAGCTATTAAAGTTAAAAAACCTTATGAGTTACTTGTTACGGAGTTTACATTTGGCCTATAAAATTGGTCACAAATTTTATGTATTAACCAAAAATTGGTCAGATTGTTATAAATTTTGTAAAACAGGTGACAATGCGCTGATATACAGTTGTGGCCAAGCATTTAAGTCATTTCAAGTTTTCTTCTATTTTTATTGTTGTTGCCTTTATTTTTAAAGATCAAAATAGTATCTTAATTCGCCACGAAAGGCACGGAGATGGTTTAGAAAATTGTACAGAATTTTAACGTAATGTTTGTTTTTTCATTTTGTCACTTGTTTTAAGTGGGCGTGGCTTTTAACGAAAAATTAGTGATATCAACCTTTAATCAAATTACATAGTAAAATTTAGGCAGTACTGATCGATTCTGTACAAACTGTATATTTTTGGACTTCCTATAAAATTTCCTTAAGTCTTGCATTATTTTTATCTACAAATAGTCGCCAGACTTAAAAGTGCAGCACTTTAAACATGCCCAAATTTTTATCTGTTTTTAACGATTTTTAATATCGTTAACAGCACTAAAATTTTAAAGTGAATAGTTTTATGCTTTTCTTACCACAATATAGTAAATCAGTCAAGATTTTTTTTACGTTATAGTAAAAAGCATTTCCTGTTAAAATTTCAGTGTTGTTAACTTTCTTTTAAAATCGCTAAAAACAAAGAAAAATTTGGTCACGTTTAAAGTGCTGCAATTTTAAGTCTGGTGACTATTTGTAGATAAAGATAATGTAAGACTTAAGAAAATTTTATAGGATTTCCAAAAATATACAGTATGTACAGAACCGATCAGTACTGCCTAAATTTTACTATGTAATTTGATAAGAGGTTTATATCGCTAATTTTTCGTTAAAAGCCACGCCCACTTAAAACAAGTGACAAAATGAAAAAATAAACATTACGCTAAAATTCTGTACAATTTTCTGAACCATCTCCTTGCCTCTCGTGGCGAATTTAGACACTATTTTGATCATTAAAAATAAAGGCAACAACAATAAAAATAGAACAAAACTTGAATTGACTTAAATGCTTGGCCACAACTGTATATCGAAATATGTAACTCAAATGTCATCCATGCATTAGAAATTCGGTGGTTACACGGTTTTCATCACATTTTTTGATATCACCCTTATCCTAAACCTTGTACACTACACATAAAAATTAAAAAAGTAAGATTTTTGCTAAAACTTTTCTTTTTACAATAGGTACAAAATTTACGAATTCGAACATTTTTTTTCGAATCGAGTTACGCGGTAACCCCTCAGCACTACGTTTTACAAAATGACGCCATTAATTGTTTAATAAAAAATCGTATTTGAGTAAATGGATTGTTAACGTTATTTTCAGACATTGTGAAATTAATACTACAATTAATATGCAACGGTTTTAGTGAGGGGTGTGCGTATTGCCAAATAAAAATTATATTTGATTAATTTATTGTGAGGGGGAAATCCCGGTAAACTTAAAAATGTTAGGCAAAATAAAAACCCCTATTTATGAGCAGTACACGAGTTCACATTAATGCACCAGAGAGTTTTATATAATTACTTTTCCTATCCTTTATAACGCTAACTGAGGAAGCTAAAGCATTGTGGATGCTGGCTGGTGAATTATCGATTTCTTCGGCACCACCATCATCATCATCGTCATCATAACTTATGTTTGCCTCTAGTCTGTTGTTATGTTCGATACTATCATATTCTGTAATTTTAAAATTTTCCTCTAATTCCAGCAAATCACGGTGAAGAGCTTCTTTTTTTTTATTTATAAGTTCATTTATTGCAATGAGACTTTCGCCTAACAATTTGTCTGTCTTTTTTGACAACACTTTCGGTTTGTAGTATATGCTTGGTGTAGTCTTTGTTTTTATGTAAGGCTTTAAACAGTTCATCGATGATTCCCATGACTCAAAGTCCTTAAGTCGACTCATTTTTAATTCCAATCTTCTTATTTCCATTTGTTTTCGTTTTCTGTCAGTAAACAGAGTTTCTCGTTCCCTTTTGAGAGACTCGCGTTCAAGCAATTCTTGCTCTTCCACTTTCTTTTCTATTTGTGCCTTCTTCTCTTCCTTTTGTTTTAATCGGGATTCCTCTTGACAAAACTTATGCAATGTACCCAAGAGAGATCCAAACATACGACGATTTCGCGCTCTAGATTCAGAATCAGCACCTTGCGCCGCTACTATGTCTTGACGAGATGGCATCTCTCGAATTACCCGTGATGTTAGCCTTGGTCGTACTTCAGTGTCATTGTATCGTGATGTAGGAGATGACAATCTGTTAAATACCGATTTGGAGTCATTTGTTCGTTTCTTTGAACCTGATGACTCTTGTTGAAACTTTTTACTAAATCGATCAACTTCATTGCGTTTAATTTCGTGGGTTCTAATAAAGAAATAAAATAAGAAATGTGTATATTTAATATTGGGAATCAGGGTTATATAAATACGATGTTAATGGGCATTTAAGTGCCCAGATAAAAGTTTTTAATTTTTCAAAACTTTTTTCTGGTAAAATTGGCTTTGAATCACCTTTTTTGTGTTCGACTACAAAAATTTTACGGGGTAGAGTGTTGCCCTGTTTTTTTCCTTTTGTCAACCTCTTGTGTATATACCACCAAGGTTGGTTACCGTTATAATACCGTTAACGCTAAAATATCATTTCAAATTGAATACCGTTACCAATACCTCTAAAACAATTTCCAAATACCTTTATCGTTACCGATACCGTTATCTTTATGGGTAGTTACCGGTATTTTACCGGTATTTATTAATTTATATAAAAATGCAAGTTTTTTTTAACTTTTTTGTAATAACCCAGTCAGAAATCGCCAGTGGTACAAAAAATCAAGCACTGGCATACCACTGGGTAACCACGGTATTAAAAATAAATGACTGGCAGAACACTCATTTGGGACGCTTTGCCAGCGTTTGCGAAAAGCGTTTTACCAGTATTTGTTTTACAAAAATTTCGGTGGTTTATAAAAAAAACCACTGGTAAAGAATTGGAAAATGCCAAGGTTTGCAACCAGTGGTTATCCAGTGCTACCTAGACAATGCTACCAGGCGTACAAAAATCAATTCACTGGAAAACCAATGATTTTATAAAAATGCTGACGATTCGTAAAAAAATGTTTGTAGTCGGAAGGTTACAAGTTCAAATCCGGTTGCAAGCAAAAAATTTTTTTTGGATTTTTTTAATTTAAAATTTTTTTTGTTTTATAAAATCAATTTTTTTGTTTGTGGGAAAGCTCCTTTAAGACGAACTTTTTTTTTTGCCCTCCCAACACTGGCATACTAGTTACTAAAAATTGTTTGCCAGTACTAGCATTTTGGCACAGCCAGTAGTTGTCCAGCTATTATCACTCATTTATGTGTTTAGCCATTAAATATTATATGTCTCGTTAGCTCAGTGGGTAGACCAATCGTCTGCCAATCTGACGGCCTGGGTTCAAATCACGGCAGGACCAATACAAATACATATGAACTTTTTTTTAATTTTATTTTGGAAAATATATTTCCAGACCACCTATTTATTGGTTTTGCCAGCGTTTTGCCAACGTTTAAAAATTGTGTTCCTCCAGTGCTTTTCCGGCGCTTTTTGAACAGCCGGTCCTTTTGTCTAATGATGTTATCATTTTGGGAATGGGAAAGCACTTTTTGCCAGTACTTGTACCACCTGTTAAAGTGCTTTGCCACCACTTTCCCGTTTGTATTTTTCTGACTGGGAATCTTAATTTTTTTTCTACAAAAAAATTTATGAATAATAATTTTAAAATGTTGGTTTTTAATTTTTATTCAAAAAAATAAAAATTGTTTTTTTGACCTTTTTATTGATTAATTAGAAATTTATTCATTTAGTTCTAGGCCAATTTTCTTATTATGAATTAACTAATAAGTACTGTTTTCAAAAACTCCTTTTTTTTCTTCATCAGGATTTTCTCCTAACAAATACTTCACAGAGTTTTTGCTTTCAAAAATCTCTACACTTTCAGGAATGAAAAGACGATCATTTCGGGGATTTTCCAAAAAAAAAAAAAAAACTTTCATAATATTTCTATTGTTGGGTATGTCTTTGCAGAGACTTCGAAAACATATTTTATTGTTTGCTCCATTCTCATTTCGTTGATGTAGCAGACTACATTTAATTTGAAATTTTGATGTTTCAATTTGCATTGCAATTGCCACCACTTTCTAAAGAAAACTGAAGAAGGGGACCTGGAAAATCCCCGAAACGATCTTCTTTTCATTCCTGAAAGTGTAGAGGTTTTTGAAAGCAAAAACTCTGTGAAGTATTTGTTAGAATATCCTGATGAAGAAAAATAGCAGTTTTTGAAAAAAGTACTTATTATGTTAATTCATAATAAGGAAATTGTAATAAATTTCTAATTAATCATTAAAAAGGTCGAAAAAACAATTTTTATTTTCTTCTTGTATTGACAAAGAAGTAGATAAAAATAAAATTTGTATTTAACTTGTACCGACGGTACGAAACATAGTATAATATAGTACCTTTACTCTTTTTCTGTCATTTGAAAAAATGAAATAGTGTTTGTAATTTTACTTGTACATATGGTTCTTAATACCACTACAACTACATGAGATAGGGACAAGCTCTCAATTTTTTAATGAGTGGGGCTACTATAGTATACTATGGTACGAAATACAAAAAACTTTCATAATATTTCCATTGAAGAAAAAAAAAGAATATCCTGATGAAGAAAAATAGCGTTTTTTGAAAAAAGTACTTATTATGTTAATTCATAATAAGGAAATTGGCCTCGAACTGAATTAATAAATTTCTAATTGATAATAATTTTAGTTACTAAAACTACCAGCATTGAATTTAGAGCTTATAATCTCTATTTTTAACACGTAAAATGAAATATCCCGGGTGAAAATGATCATATATGCTCATATATTGCCATATATCGTTGCATGTATGATCATATATGAATGATATATGAACATATCTGACATATATGGGAGCATATATAGGTAAATGTAATAAATAAAACTTAATATATGGAAATGTATGCCACCATATATGATAATACCTTACATATATTGCTCCATATATGCCATACATCTTCATATATGAATTCGTGTATTGTTACATATATGATAATATATTTCACGTACGTCCATATATGGAGTCATATAAATTTTTATTTTTTATCCATATCCTACTGAATTAAAATCCGCATGAATTTTTAAGCGGAAATTGGTATGAATGTATAAATGAATGATATTTAGATAGATTCTTGAATGAATTGGACTTAACGTCTGTGCAATAAATAAATTATGAACACCAAATTGAAATTCGTTTAAAAGCAGTTTGAAAAATTTGAATTCAGAACAATTTCTTTTTGTTTATTAAGGGCATGTTATTTAATGGAGTGCGACCCAATTAAACTACCTATATCCTATTTTGGTATAAGGAGTTTTTTAAATAAATTTCTTGTTCAGACATATTGTAGTGTATTTGACAAACCAACGTTGTCATACCTTCTGTATGGCAACTGACACCTTTATTCTGGTTGGCTAAAAGCCTTACTTTTTTTGGTAGTCTACACGACCAACCTTTTACTTACTTGTATCGTGGGATAATGCTGACTAGGCATATTCCACAATAGTTTAAGTTTTCATGATACAAATAAAAAGTAGTCGCTCAATAGAGCTAAACCCGTAAAAATGTATTATTACTCATCATGGCAATCCTGCCAATGTTATACATAGTGTAAAAAGTGAATGGTGTACAGAAAAAATTAAAAATATATACTTTTAGACTATGAAAAAAAAATAAAAGTAAATTTAAAGACTAAAAATTGAAAAAAAAAAAAAAACAAAAGATACATACAAGTTGCTCTTCACTCGCAATAAAAGTATAGTACATATTGACTTAATATTTGCTGTAATTTGCAATACTATTTGTTTGCGCCGGCAGGAAAACGCCGCCACGGCAGTTGTGATCGTGCACTGAGGGTGTGGGTACTGGGTATTCGCATGAAAAACCCGGTACTCCGCATCTTCAGAGCACTATCCTTTTTGTTTATTGTTTTTTTTTTTCGTGATCATCAACAGCAGCAGCAACAAGTGTTATTATAAAAATTAATAAGTGAAAATTAAAAAAGAAGAACTGAAGAAAAGGAGAAAATTTGGAAAATTTATTGTGAAATAAAAAAAAAGGGATAACCGAAAGGAAAATTTATAAACTAACATTGAACCAAAACTATAAGTAAAGAAAATTGTGAAACTATAGAAATTATGAATATAAAAGAAAAGTGTAATTTGTAATAAGAAAAAAGAAAAGGAAGAATTTGAGAAAGAAAGAAATAAGCAAAAAAAAACCTAATAAAACCTATAATTAATAAATAAAAAAAATAACAAAGTGTATTTATTTCTGGAGCGTATTGGCTTGTTGTCCAGCCACATCTAACAGCTACACCGTAGCCCCAAAGTGACGGCCACCCCACGTACTGACCCCAACATTTGGTCCATCTCCCGGTAAGGAACAACATAAATTTAAAGCTGAAACGAGGTACGTACGTGAAATTTTATTTATATTTGGAAAATATCTACGATATTGTGGCTCAGTTTGAGGTTACATCAATTTCGACGCGACATTTTTAATCACACCGCCATTTTTTGCAACCCTTTTGTTTTAATAAAAATTCGCGCCTTAAGCCTTTTGTTGCTCTTTCGCAGCCATCTTTTTTCACGATTCTACTGGCGCAAATTTCAAGAAGCCATCTTTTTTTCTGCTTTCTTCGTAACTTAACAACAAAAATAGCAGCCATCTTTAAGACTTCATCAATTGTTCCTGTTGTTTTGAATTTTTTTTTTGCCCAGTTGCTGCTTTAGTGAAAATTTTGGATTATTTTACAAAATTTTTAAATATTTTTGTAAAATTTCTTCCCCGCATTGAAATTTGGTTGCTACCTGAATATTTTTGGAATACAAAATTTGTCAGCGAGTCTTAATCTGCTGTACTTGGGGTACAATTTTTGGAAATATAATTTTATTTTGTAGCTGCTTGAATCTTACATTTAATTGAAAATACGTATGCTGGAAGCCTTTTTATTGTTTTTTGTAAAACATTTTGAATTTTTTTTTATAAGAATTATCAACGTTTGCACAAATTTAACGCCATTTAAAGCCACTCGTCGATTTTTTTACAAATTTCTACTGGTTTTTTTTGGAAATTTATTATTGGATTTTTGGTTCTTATATTAATTTGCGGTGCAATTTTGTCCTTGGCATTTGTTTTGTACCAAGTTTTCTATTAATTTCGATTGCGGAAGGAAATTTTATACGGCTTTCACCATTTTACCAAGTTTTTCCTGTTTTTTATACAACGCTTGCTAATTAAAACTTTCAACATTTAACCAAGTTTGTTGCTCTTCTACTGAAGATTGGGTTTTTTAACAAAACTTGCACCATTTTACCAAGTTTTTTGTCTCTTAAACGAAAACTTCTTTCGCTTAATAAAACTTTCATTATTTTACCAAGTTTGTTGGCGCTTTTACTACAGATTGTTTTTCTTCAACAAAACTTGCACAGTTTTACCAAGTTTCGAATTTTGGGCTATTTTTATCAATTTCAACTACAATTTCACTACGACTTATATAAAAGGTCAACAAAATGTCGAATGTAGACAAATTTAACGAGGCAGCTGATGAAATGGTCAGATTTGAGTCTCGGCTCAAGGATGAAGATTTTTCCTCATACACAATAGAGGCCCTAGAGTTTGAAAAAACAGAGTTAACTAAATTGTGGACAAAATTTAAATGTTTATATGACAGTTGTTCAAGTGAACCACTCGAGAAGAAAAAAGAAATGGTGGCGGTTCACACTAAATATAATTTAATCTATAAAATCAATGTTAAATGTATAAATTATATTGCAAAAGCAAAGAGAAAGTTAACTAGGGAAGAATCTTCAGAGTCTAGTACAGTGGTTCCCAAACATGGGTATTCACTACCAGTACAAGCATGTGAAGTTGAGGTTTTCGATGGTACTTATTCGCAGTGGCCCACCTTTAGGGATTTGTTTACTGCGATTTACATTAATAATGAGCGATTAGATCCTGTTGCTAAATTGTGTTGCCTTTTTCAAAAAACCACTGGCGATGCACGCGCAGTAAATGCAAATATTAGCATTACTGCAGAAAATTTTGAAGTGGCTTGGGAGAATTTAAGAACCCAATATGAAAATAGGCGTGTATTGTTCAACGAACAGATGACAGCCTTATATGCTTTGCCTTCATGTCAAGGGGAGTCTGCAACTGGAATTAAAGGGCTCCAAAGAGGAGTGAACAATATTATGTCGATTTTGAAATTATACAAAATTGATGTTGAGGCGTGGGAACCACTGTTTGTATTTCATTGCTCAATTAGGCTCCCGGTGTTGTCTTTAAATCTTTGGGAACAATCCGTGAAAAATAAAAAGGAAATTCCTAAATGGAGTGAATTTTATAAATTTTTGACCGACAGATATCAAGCTCTTGAAAGTGTTGGTAAAATGCGTGCCAGTAGTTCCCAAACTTTTGGTCAAATAAATAATACAAGTGCCAATAAACCCAAACAATTTAGAACACATCACACTAAAGTTGATATTGCTGAATGCAAATTATGTAAGGAAAATCATGCTATAAGCAAATGCCGTAAATTTTTAAAATCGTGCTGAAACATTGAGAAAATTTAATTATTGTTTTAATTGTTTGAAAACTGGTCATATGTTTGCTGATTGTCCGAATTCTACTGGTTGCTCAAAATGCAGTAGAAAACACCACACTCTTTTACACAAAGAATTCATAAAAAAGGGAGGCCAAAGAAACCAATCGAATAATGTGTCTCAGGGAAATAATGCGGCTCGTGATAACATTCCGTCGACTTCTGCTCAATCTAGAATACAGTCCATTTCGAATACAAGTCCGTCTAATGTTGTTCAAAGTCATTATCACTCTGTGGCCAAAAAAGTTATGCTTGGTACTGCGTGGGTTAATATTGTTTATAAAGGTGCAAGTTGTAAAGTAAGAGCCTTAATTGACCCATGTTCTGAAGAAAGTTTTATTTCACGGAAAATTCAAAAATTATTAAAACTGCCAACCGTGCCTGTGTCAGCTGATGTTACAGGTCTGGGCTGTGAAGTTGTCAGTAAAGTTGAAAAAATGACAACTTTTTCTATGTTTTCAATAGTAAACCCAAATCTTTCTATTGAAATTGATGCGTTAGTGGTACCTCAAGTAACTATAGATACCCCAACGCAAAGTTTTAATCCTACTGCAATGATGAATCTACCAAATTTGAAATTTACTGTTCCGAAGTTTTACGAAAGCGGTCCCATTGATATGCTTTTAGGCGGTGAATCATATCCATCGATTTTGTGTAAGGGAGTTCAGCATGGTATTTTTAATTCATTAGTTGCTCAGGAAACAATATTTGGCTGGATTGTAACTGGCCCTACGAAACCGCTGCGTCCAGTTAGTAGATCTTTTGTCACTAAAGTTGCGATTGATGATCAATTGTCGAAATTTTGGGAGCTTGAAGAAGTCTCGCGTAAGCCTGTAATCTCGGAAGGAGATAAGTTATGTGAGGAGATTTTTCGGTCCACTACTTTGAGAAATACAGAAGGGAGATACGTAGTTGATTTACCTTTCAAAGCTGATTTTTCATCTCTTGGCCCGAATAGACACATAGCTCTAAGTCAGTTTCTTAGAAACGAAAAATCTTTGCTGAAAAAGCCTGAAAATAAGGTTCTGTATGATGAGGTTGTAAAAGAATATTTAACTTTGGCACATATGGAAAAAATTGAAAATCCTGTAGTTTGCCCGAGTTATTATTTGCCACATCATGGCGTTTTTAAGCCTGAAAGTACCACAACAAAATTGAGAGTGGTCTTTAATGCTTCAAGCATTACATCCAGTGGAACAAGTCTGAATGACATTTTGCACGTTGGCCCCGTGCTTCAAAAAGATTTAGTTTTTTTGATTTTAAAATGGCGATTTTATGAATTCGTTTTTAATGCGGACATTTCAAAAATGTACCGGCAAATTTTAATTAACCCGGAACACGCTCGTTTTCAACGAATTATTTTCCGTGGATCTCCTGATGAAGAAGTGCAGGATTATCAGTTGAAAACTGTTACCTTTGGCGTTAATTGCGCTCCTTATTTGGCTCTCAGAACGTTGTTGCAGCTGGCTGATGATGAGGAACGTAATTTTCCATGTGGTGCTAAAATTCTACGAGAGTGCATGTATGTAGATGACGCTTTAGTAGGTGCGCATAGTTTAGAAGTCATTTTAAGGGCCCGTAATCAGCTAATTGAAATATTAAAATCAGCTGGATTTGATTTACGAAAATGGACTTCAAATTCAAAAGAAATTTTAGATGGGTTGCCCACAGATCATTTGTTAACTGAAAATTTCTTATGTTTTGATGAAGAAAGTAACGCAAAAACTCTGGGAGTACTTTTATTTTACAATGGAAAAAATTCCACTTAAATCTTTTTATACTAAGAGGGAAGTTCTTTCTACAATTGCAAGGCTTTTTGATCCCGCTGGTTGGTTAGCTCCAGTAATTATCACCGCAAAAGTTTTGATGCAGCAAATGTGGCTCGATAAAATTGACTGGGACGAGAAAATTAAGCCAGCGGCGTTACAAAATTGGCAGTCTTTTGTTTCTCAATACAACGATATTGATACAATTACAATTCCACGTTGGATTCAATATTCTCCAAATGCTCATATTGAATTTCATGGCTTTTGTGACGCATCGGAATTGGCGTATGCTGCTGCTTTATACGCAAGGGTTCAAATTGGTGAAAAAAATTTTTTCAAATCTGTTGACTTCAAAATCAAAAGTCGCCCCAATTAAAAAACCGTCGATCCCTCGCTTAGAATTGTGTGGTGCTGTGCTTTTAGCAAAACTGGTTGACAGTATTATGCCACAATTCAATTTGAAAGAATCTTCGCTGTATTTTTGGTCTGATTCAACGATTGTTTTAGCATGGCAGAAAAAACCTCCATGTAGTTGGAAAACCTTTGTGGCTAACAGAGTTGCCACAATTTTGGAAAAAGTTGGTAATAAAAAATGGGCCCATGTAATTTCTCAGGATAATCCCGCCGATCTAGCAACCCGGGGGCTGATCCCATCGGAGTTAAAATCTTGCAAGCTGTGGTGGCATGGTCCTGAGTGGCTCAAATTACAAAAATCTGCGTGGCTGGCGTTGCCCTCTGATTATGAAACGACAGAGGAAATGAAAAGTATCCAGGTTCATGTTGCTAGATCGTCTGAAAATGAAGACATTTTAGATCGCTTTTCTAGTTTGCCCAAAGCTATTCACGTAATTGCGTACATTTTTCGCTTTTTTAATAATGCTCGTTTAAAAACTCGTAAAACTATTCATTCTGTAAGGCTCTCTGCTGAGGAGTTAAGATTTGTAAGGAATCGTCTTTTTTCGTTGTCCCAGCAGATATATTTTCCTAAAGATTATAATTGCTTGGCTGAAAATAGGAAAATTGAATCTAGTAGCCCTTTGTTGACGCTTACGCCGTTTTTAGATGAAAATAAAATTATTCGTGCCAATGGTCGTCTTACTTCAGCATCTAGTCTCTCGTACTCAGAAAAATATCCCATCATTTTGGCCTATAGCAGCAGATTAGCTCGCCTGTACGTCGATTTTGCCCACAAAATGACTCATCATGGCGGCTTACGGTTAGTCCATAGTGTGATTCGACACGAGTGCTGGATTATTAAAGTAAAGAGTCTGATAAAAACCTGCGTGAATAACTGCAAGGAATGCATTTTACACAAAAAAACGCGTCAAGGACAAATTATGGCTGCTTTGCCCGACGAAAGGACAACTTTGAGTCGCCCATTTGCCAACACGGGCGTCGATTTCGCTGGCCCCTTTGAAATAAAAAGTTTCACCGGTCGTTACTCAAGAATAAGTAAAGGTTACGTGTGTCTCTTTGTTTGTTTCGCTACAAAGGCAATCCACCTCGAAGCAGTCAGCGATTTATCAACTCCAGCTTTTTTAGCAGCTTTCGCTCGTTTTGTAGCCCGTCGCGGTTGCCCAAATTGTGTTTATTCCGACAACGGCAGAAATTTTGTTGGCGCAGCAAAGGAGATTGATTTAAACTTCGAAAAATGCGTAAAAGAACTTCGCGATCACGCCGTTTTAAAATACGAACCTCAGCGTTTATTGTGGCACTTTATTCCCGCTGCAGCTCCGCACATGGGCGGACTCTGGGAAGCAGGAGTCAAAAGTTTTAAAACGCATTTTAAAAAAATGGCTGGTCAATTGAAATATACATTTGAGGAGTTTTCTACCCTGCTAGCAACGATAGAATCGTGCCTTAACTCTCGTCCACTTGGCCCATTGTCTGAAAACATCGAAGATTTGTCTGCGCTTACTCCTGGTCATTTTTTAATTGGTTCGGCGATGCTTACTCTGGCTGAGCCCGAAGAACTCACATCCGCTGTTAGTCTTCTAAATCGTTGGCGAAAGATAAAGGCGATGCAATACGAAATATGTCGGCGCTGGAAGGATGAATATTTGAAGGAATTGCATAAACGCAGCAAATGGAAAACACCCCAAATTGATCTGCAAGAAAACGACCTTGTTGTGCTTCGAAATGAACCACTATGCCCCACTGATTGGCGTTTAGGTCGTATCGTTAAAGTATATCCCGGCTCAGATGACCGAGTGCGAGTTGTCGATATTAAAACTCAGAACGGAGTTGTCAAACGGCCAATTCATAAATTGGTTTTATTGCCACGTTGTCCTGAAAACTAAGTTCCCTTGCTCCACGTTTTTCCTTGCACCATTTTTTCGTTATAATTTAACATTTATGTTTACTTGCAGCACAATATGAGTGATATGAGATGGTTCAACGCGAATTTTGGTTGCCCCATATGCACTCGAATTTTCGTGGGCCTTTCTGTTAGTTATTCGGCCCAGTCGCATTTGCTTCGAGATTGCCGAAGCCTTGATTGCTGCAAACGTGGTCGTCAGAAGCATATTCGTTGCCTCAACCAGTTGCCCAAGGAGCTTGAACGGGCCGCTGAGGGCAAACCCTTATAAATTTGTATACAAGAGACGAATTTTGGCGATGCTGATTTTGGTGAAGGTGTGGATTAAACCGATCCGGACTACCTTGATTATTAGTGCGAGGAAGAAGGTGCGTGGCGCAAATTAAAATCACAAAATGTATATAACTAATTTTTATACTGTAACTGTTTCTTAAGACTCAATTTAAATTGAATATTTTCACTTTTTTTTTGCTCCTAGAGCACGTATTTTTGAATTAATACTTTTTTATTATTTTTTGCTCACCGAGCATCTTCTTAAACTTAATTAAAAATCTTTTTATTATTGCTCTATATCTTTAAGATATATGTCTGTTTCTTTACATGCTAGTTTTTACTATTTTAGTAGTTTTTTATCTTAAAATCCGTTTCAATGAAATATTTGTTAATTTTTATTTAAATTTCAATGAAATATTTGCTAATTTTTATTTAAATTTCCTGAAAGAATTGCTTTTTTTTGGCTATTTGGTACTTTTACTATTTTTTACCAAGTATGTAAACAAACAGACCTTATAATTTATAAATTGTAAAATCACTTATTATTTTATATATATATAACTATGTTTTGTATTTGTTATACATACTTTTTTTCCCCTTTTATTTTATTTGCTCACTTTTTGCTGCTGCTGCGGTTAATATACTGCCTCGTTGCACTATTAGTGCAAGGGGGGCGGTATTTTTGCGCCGGCAGGAAAACGCCGCCACGGCAGTTCTGATCGTGCACTGAGGGTGTGGGTACTGGGTATTCGCATGAAAAACCCGGTACTCCGCATCTTCAGATCACTATCCTTTTTTTTGTTTATTGTTTTTTTTTTTCGTGATCATCAACAGCAGCAGCAACAAGTGTTATTATAAAAATTAATAAGTGAAAATTAAAAAAGAAGAACTGAAGAAAAGGAGAAAATTTGGAAAATTTATTGTGAAATAAAAAAAAAGGGATAACCGAAAGGAAAATTTATAAACTAACATTGAACCAAAACTATAAGTAAAGAAAATTGTGAAACTATAGAAATTATGAATATAAAAGAAAAGTGTAATTTGTAATAAGAAAAAAGAAAAGGAAGAATTTGAGAAAGAAAGAAATAAGCAAAAAAAAACCTAATAAAACCTATAATTAATAAATAAAAAAAATAACAAAGTGTATTTATTTCTGGAGCGTATTGGCTTGTTGTCCAGCCACATCTAACAGCCACACCGTAGCCCCAAAGTGACGGCCACCCCACGTACTGACCCCAACACTATTAATGATATGTCGCAATAAAATTCATTAAATTAGTAAAAGTGTATTTTAAAAACGCATGGTGAATTTAATTTATCTAATACCATCGGCATCGGTTTAAGCATCGGCGAACAAATGTTATAGCTGGTAGCGAATGGCGATGAAGTACATCAAAAAAAAAAAAAAACCACCAACAACAATACTCTTCTCTTTATGTTAACTATCAAAAAACAAATGTCAATGCAGATCCAACAGTTCTCAGTGTAATAAAAAATCATATTGAAAATTATCATCAACAAGAAGAACTCAACAAACCATTACCAAAAATGTTATTACCAACATCAACAATGCTAAATTAATAAAGGCTACAATAACAAAAACAACAATAGTAAAACAACAACAACAACAAAACAGGGGTAACACGCCAAGTTACCCGAAGGAAGATGCTGGTGTGGCCAATACACCAGTCACCAACAATCTTCTCCTCATCAACTACTCCATCTCATCCACCAACTCAACAAAGAACGTGTCGTGTCATCTCTTCCAACAATTAAAAAATGCCTTACCAGTACATAAAAGGTAGGTGCCCAAAATTGGCTCCTTTCATTAACAAATATAAATATTTAGTATAAAATTAATAACGATGATTATGTTTTTTTATAAAAATTAAATATAAAATTTATAAAAATTTCTTATCAATACGAAAATGTTGTAAACCAATGAGTTTTATTTTTTTTTTACATTCAGATTCTCTATAAAAATTATATTTTTCCACATTTTGTATCAAAATTCCGTTTGTCATGTAATTCATGTTACACAATTCAATAAATAAAACAATTGATCAAAATCCATAAAGTAAATTTAAAAAATATTTGAAAGATTTGCGAAAACGGTAAAATAAATTTTTTTTAAAAAATGAAAACTATATTTTTTTAAGTTTAATTCGGCAAAGTTTTTTGACTTCAAATTTGTATTAAGGAGGGAAAAATATTTTAAAAACATTTATTGGGCCTGTACCTATATTTTTAAATATATTTTAAAATAAAAATGTAAAAAGTTATAAAAATTATTTTTTTTTATTTTTTGTCGACTGGGGTGATTCACAAGTGACCCTCCCACAGTGCGATAAAAATAAAACCGGTCCTCAAAAAGAGACGACCGATTTATGCCATAACAACCAAAATCTGTTTACCTGAAGGGAACGGATAGTGGATGTTATGACATAACTGAATTTTTTTCCCCATTTTTTCGAAATATTACTGACAAATTGTTTTTTCGGGGAAAAGTTTTTAATGGGTAATCACGATTCTAAAATTAATAACCCAAACGCTAATGTTATTAATGAAATACAGGTGGATGTACAATTCCCCGCAATATATTTCATTATAATAATAGTGATTTTGGCGTTACAAATTTTAACGACCCTATACCAGCTTCATAAGAGGTCTTTGCGAAAGAATTATTTAAGGGCCGCTTCATTGGCAAACGGACTAGACAAGGTCTAGTTTTCTGATTTGTCACATGATTTTCCGTATTATTTGCATAGAATTCTTCGCGGTGATCAGTGCCCTCATATATGGACTGGCTTGATATTGTGAGCGAACTAAGACTTATTAAGGGGGAATTTGATAAATCATATAAGTGTTTAAATACCGATAGACCTACTAAGGACGAAACGGTAGAAAAACATATTGGAATATTATTCAATGGCCTCGAGAGAATACGAGTAATTTTAAACGTAAATTACTCCCGCCTAACGGCTGCACACAAATCAGGGGCAGACAATTTTTTCACAGACGTACGTGATAAACTCATCAACGTCTTGTCACGCAGAGGCATTGAGGTCAAACTACCTGTCACTCTTCACGAGAAGGTCGTTGACAACGTGGAACTTAAAGCTTCCATTGAATCCGTTGAGAGAGTTGATACTAATATCAATATGCCTCAATCCATTACTGAATTTCTTGGCCTGGCATCGAAACTTTTACCAGATTTCGATGGAAAACCAGAAAACCTACAAAGTTTTCTGGATGCACTGACCCTGTTGGACTCCGTAAAGGATGTCCATGAAATTGTGGCAGTGAACCTGATTAGGACAAAATTAAGGGGCACAGCCCGTAATTTGATTTCGGATGAAACCACCATTAGTGCGGTTATAGCGACATTGAAGGGAACTGTCAAGGGTGAGTCAGTTGAGGTCATATCGGCCAAACTTATGAATGTCCGTCAAGGTGGCAAAAACGCCAATACTTACGTGGCGGAGATAGACTCCTTGACTAAATCGTTGGAGAGTGCCTATATTACGGATGGCCTCTCGCAACAACTGGCCCAGAGGTATTCAACCCATGCGGCAGTAAAGGCTATAACCAAAAATGCGACAAACGAAAGAGTTAAACTGGTCATGGAATCGGGAACTTTTTCGAATATGAACGAAGTGA
This sequence comes from Leucophora obtusa, assembly GCA_949987735.1. Lineage (NCBI taxonomy): Eukaryota > Metazoa > Arthropoda > Insecta > Diptera > Anthomyiidae > Leucophora > Leucophora obtusa. The sequence continues at coordinate 248,611,737 of OX465295.1, forward strand.
CGGCGAAATTCGTCAATAGCTGCACGGAAGCTTACGGGCAGCAAAACTCCGTTCTTTTCACTACGGCTAAATCACCGTAATCGGGATAATCGACGACGTCGGTCCAATGGCGGTAATGCCGGTGGACGAAGTAATAGTTATCGTGGAAATAGCCGCGGCGGTAATAATAATTACAATAATAATAGTAATTATAATAATAAGTGGCTACAGTGGCAATGGCAACCGTGGCCGGAACCGTCCGAATAATAACGGAAGCCGCCACAAGGTACGCCACGTTACCGAAAATGTTTCGGGAAACGAGCTAGTACCCCTGAATTAGAACACACTGTCTACAATGTAAATTTGAATCTCTATAGTTATCTTCCCTGTAGAACATCTTTAAATAATAAAAAATCAACACTATTAGTCGACACGGGTGCGGATATTTCTGTATTAAAGGTCGGACAAGTCCTTAACGGACAAATAGATGATACTACAACAACCCAATTAAGCGGTGTTGGCCGGATTGACGACTACCCTTGGTAAAATACATGCTGATCTGAAATTTGAGGAACTCCTAATACCACATACATTTCACGTGGTCGAGGACGATTTTCAGATTCCCTCTGACGGAATCATTGGTATGGATTTTTTGCGTAGATATAAATGCCTTCTGGATTACCAGGATGACCAAGATTGGTTGGTCCTGAGATCCAATGATATTCCACAGCACATCGCAATAGCGATGCGCAGTGCCCCACGGATTAACTCGATTTCATTACCTGCGAGATCAGAGGTAATTCGGCACGTTAACATTCAAAGTGGCGAGGAAGATGTGTTAATTCCAAGTCAGGTGATTCAGAATGGAATATTCATTGCGGGTACCATTGTCTCAAGATCAAGACCACTGGTCAAGATTGTCAACACAACAAATGAAAATGTTGTTATTTTGAATACTAAAATTCAAACTGAAAGTCTTAACGACTATAAAATTGTCCACCCAACCGGAGATCCCCGTGGCAATCAGGAAAAATTGAATAGATTATTCAGGAATTTTCCAGAATTTGCGAAGAACAATCTGAGAAACTTATGCTCAGAGTATGTTGACATTTTTGGATTAGAATCTGAGAAGATGACGACGAATAACTTCTACAAACAGAAGCTCAGATTGAGGGATAATGATCCCGTATACATTAAGTCATATAGGATACCACACTCTCATAAAGCAGAGGTTGGTAAACAGGTTGGTTGATAAGCTAATAGAAGGTGACATTGTAGAAAAGTTGTGAGAAAATTTTAGAAAAAGTGGTGAAAGAACAACTACAAGAGTATATTAAAAATAACTCTATTTTGTCAAAGTATCACTCAGGATTCCGGAATACTCATGTGAAACTACTGTGAACTATGTAATGTCGTTGGAAAAATATAGAAAAAAATAAGAAAGTAATGGCATTACTCTTAGATTTCAAGAGAGCATTTGAAACAATTCACAGAAAAATTATGGTGGAAAAACTCTATATGTATGGAATTCAAAGTACGGAGCAGAAATGGTTAGAATCTTACTTGGAAAATAGAAGGCAAATTACAATGATACTTTATCAGATGAAATCGAAAATAATTATGGTGTACCACAAGGATCTATTTTGGGTGCTCTACTATTTATTATATATATATAAATGACATGCCAAATGTATTAGACAAATGTAAAATTGTGTTATACGCAGATCATACACTAATATACACGGAAGCAGATGATGATGAACGCTGTCTAGAAAATATGGATCATGACATGAATAAAATCAATGCTTGGTTAAAAATGAATAAACTAAAACTAAACGAAAATAAAACTAAAATAATTGAAATAAATATGAATTCCGGAGTAGTTTTTAAAATAAATGATAAAGAAATAGAAAAAGTTAAACACATAAAATATCTCGGTTTCGTAATAGATAAAGAACTAAAATTTAAAGAACATATAGACTATATTTGTAAAAAAAATTGGTAAAAAAATCGGATTTTTTAAGAGAATAAGAAATAAGATAACTGCAATAAATATATATAATACTATAATTAAACCACATTTTGAATTTGGGTCAACAATATTATATACTTGCTTCAATATATCCCAAATAGAAAGGATGCAAAAACTTTTTTTTTCTGAAGATAAGTTTGATTTTTATTTAAAGAAAAATTTTTAATATTTTACTTTTTAGAGGAAAGGAAGAAATATAAAGATAAAAAGGAGTTGCACTTAACACAATCGAAGACGTAATCCATACATACAATCCATACAAAATTTATTTTATAAATGTGTTATATCTTTTAACAATATAAAAAAACCCACGAAGCCAGACTGCTTGTCTGTAGGTGATAATACGTATTAATGTTAGTTTTAAATTCATTTCGTATCGATATAAAAAATTAAATAATGAAAATTATAATCAAATGTAATCGATATACCCATTGTAATGTCAATTATACAAAGATGGCAACCCTTGTCATCATTTGACTTTTCTTTATATTTTTACCTTCTTAAATATATGTATCCAGTAGCCATATTAAATATTCATTCGTGCATTCTTTTTCAATACGCGTGCTAAACCGGAACCCGTTCAGTGATCTACTTTTTGTACAACTCTTTATACATTTTAATAAACCTAGAATAGTGATATTGTTAAGAATAAAATAATTGAATTTTAAATAGTAATAAACTATTAAGTGTTTTATTGACAGTATCATACACAACAGTATTGGCGACGACGGTAAAAGTAAGAAATACATAACCGTGCATAACATAACCTAATAACATCACAAAATGGAGGCTCAAGTGCAACAATTGCTACAAGCAATTACGGCGATGACCACGGCGATGCAACGCCAACAAGCTCAGCCGAACCAACAAACAAGCACCAGCGTAAACATCATATCAAATTTTGATGCGTTTGACCCGAAAATCGAATCATTCAAAACCTACAGGGAACGCCTGGAAATTCATCTACAAATCAAAAAAATTTTTGAAGACAAAGAAATGTGTGCAAAGTTGCTGCTGCAGTACATTGGTTCGTCGACTTATACGCTGTTGACTACGTTGGCGGCACCTAAAAATATAAATCAATTGGAGTACGATGAGATTGTGGCGATATTGGAAACTCATTTCTGTCCTAAAAAAAATGTTTTGGTAGAGCAACACCGTTTTCTTTGTGAAGTTCAGAACCAGTCTATTTCAGATTTTGTGGCGGTTTTGCAGAAAAGAGGAACTGAATGTGAGTTTGTATGCAATTGTAAAAGGTCGGTGGCAGACATTTTTCTTCGAGCTCAGTTCATCAGAGGTATACGTGATGGGTACATTCGCGAACAATTGCTACAAAATCCAAAATCAACATTTGCAGAAATTGTAGAAAAAGCAACAACGTTAGAAGCGGCAAAAATGGACAACAAGGTATTTGGTAATAGTTCATCGTGTTCAACAAGCGATATTCATCAAACGCAACACCAATACAATCATAAAAGAAGAAGTCGTAATCGTAGCATCTCTAAAAAGCAGTCGTCAAAATCAGCAACACGAGTAAATTACAGCGAGTTAGGTATCGAAGGATTGTGTCTTAGATGCGGTCGAAACAATCATTTATCGACAAAGTGCACAATAAACAAAAACAATTTAAAATGTAAAGCATGTGGTAAAGCAGGGCACGTCAAACAAGTGTGTATACAGAGCAAAATTAAACAAAACAAATTAAAGAAAACTAACAACAACAATAACACGTCAAACTCGATTGAAACGTACACAAGCGAGGAAGAATATTTCGGAGTTAATCAAATCATCGACATTTACGATAAACACGTGATTTCATCAATAGATTCACAAAAAAATTTTATAGAAGTGGTAATAGAAGGCAAAACACAACGGTTCGAAGTGGATTCAGGTGCAGGTTATACCCTATTACCTGAGACAGATTTTAAAAAATTAAATATCAAATCAACAATCAAGAAAACTAATATTGCTTTTCGAGCATACACCGGGGATGTATTTGTACCTCTAGGTGTTGTAAACGTCAACGTAAAATATAAAAATAAATCATCAAAAGAAGACATGTACATTGTATCACAAAAACATACGGCCTTGTTGGGTTGTGTCTGGATTAGGCATTTGAAAATCAACCTTACAGACATTGATCAATGCGAACGTGAAGAAAATCATCAAGTTAATTCAATAACACAAACCGAGCAGCAATTCTCAGAAATTTTTCGGGAGAAGGTGGGGTGCATTCCTGATTTGGTTTGTAGTCTAAAGTTACACATAGGGGCTAAACCTGTATTCATTAAGGAAAGACAAGTTCCTTTTGCACTGCGTGAAAAAGTAGAACGTGAGCTAGACAGTTTAGAAAGAGACGACATAATAACAAAGGTAAATACCAGCAATTGGGGTTCACCATTAGTTGTGATACCAAAGCCAGATGGTAATGTGCGGCTGTGCGTCGACTATAAGGTCGCGGTTAACCCACAGAATCACCTCATTATCCAATAAAAAAAATAGATGAAATTTTCAATAGCTTGAAAAATTCAAAATACTTTTGTAAGTTAGATTTGTTCAAAGCATATCTACATGTGTTGGTAGACGATGAGAGTAAACAAATCCAAACCATATCAACCCACCGAGGTACGTATCAAATGAACCGGTTATCATTCGGAATAAAGACCGCTCCAAGTGAATTTAATCGAATTCTTGATCAAATTTTACAAGGTTTAGAAGGTACAGTCTCATATTTTGACGACATCATAATCCATGGCGAAACACTAAATCAGTGCGAAGATAGGCTCATCAAATGCTTGCAGAGGTTAAACGAGTTTCACTTACACGTCAACAAAAAGAAATGCGAATATTTTAAAAATCAAATAAAATATCTGGGATATGTGGTAAGTCACAATAAAATTTCAAAATGTCCAGATAAGGTGCAAGCGATTGTAGATCTGCCAAAACCACAAAACGTAGATGACGCAAGAAGATTCCCTGGAATGATTACTTATTATTCTAAATTTATACCACATGTCTCAACAATTACATTTCCTTTACGTCAGCTACTTGAAAAAAATAAGAAATTTGTATGGACAGCTAAATGCGAAGAATCATTTAAAAGATTAAAGCAGGAAATACTTACTGATAGGGTGCTAATACCCTACAATGAAAACTTGCCTGTGACGTTGGCATGCGACGCTAGTCCAACCGGCATAGCAGCAGTTTTGTCGCATGAAGTAAATGGAGGGGAACGTCCTGTTGCATTTATTTCTCGATCGTTAACGAAAGCAGAACAAAATTACAGTCAACTCGACCGGGAAGCTTTGGCAATTATTTTTGCAGTTGACAAATTTTTTATGTATTTGCATGGTAGAGAGTTTACCTTGATATCGGATAATCGTCCACTTTCCAGAATCTTTCATCAAAACGCTAAAACACCAGCAATGACGTTAGCAAGACTTCTGCGGTATGCATCATTTCTTCAAGGGTTCAACTACAAAATACAACATCGTAAAGCTGAAAACAACATCAATGCTGATTGCTTATCTAGAGCACCAATCAAAGGATCAACAAAGTTTAAACATTTTCTGGATGAGGAAGTACGTATCATTCAGGACCAAATAATCAATGAAATATCTACATTTGCAATTACTGCTGTAAACATAGCCGATGAAACAGAACGTGATCCAGAGCTGTCAAAATTAAAGCGAAACCTGGTAAATGGCGAAAATTTTGAAGTGGACTACTCAATTCATGATGGCGTTATTTTCAAGGGTAATCGAGTCGTGATACCATTCAACTTACGTAAAGAAATTTTAAAAGAGCTGCATCACACCCACAGTGGTATCGTAAAGATGAAACAGTTAGCAAGGAGGTATTGTTTTTGGAAAGGGATAGACTCCGACATCGAACACGTAGTAAGATCATGTTCCAGTTGTGCTAATTTAAGAAAAAATCCACCAAAAGTAGTTACACATCATTGGGAGCAGCCAAATGAAAACTTTCAACGGGTCCATATTGACTATGCAGGGCCGTTTCAAAATCATCATTTTTTCGTGCTAATAGACGCAAAATCAAAATGGCCTGAAATTCGTATAATTAAAGATGCTCCAACTTCAGAAAAAACAATTATATTATTGCAAGATATTTTTACAACGCATGGTCTACCTCAAATTATTGTATCTGATAATGCTACTATTTTTCGAAGTTCAACATTTAAAAATTATTGCGCTGATAATGGAATTATACAAAAATTCATTGCTCCAGGGCACCCAGCAACAAATGGGTTAGCAGAGAGGTACGTTCAAATATTAAAATCTAAATTAAAGGCTATGGAAAACGATAAGTTACAGTTAAACGTCAAAGTGCAGGAAATTCTACTTCGATATAGAGCAACACCATTAGCAAATGGGCAAACACCATCACAACGTTATCTTGGTCGTGAGCTTAGAATAAAATTGGATGCCATACGTCCTTTAAAACAATCAAAATCAATATTAGTCACGCCCGTGGTTCGACAAATTAGCGTGGGAGATAGGGTGCAGTTGCGATGGTACGATAAAAATAAAACAATCTGGAAATTCGGAACGGTGAAGGCAAAGTTTGGTAAACTTCATTATCAGGTGAAGCTTGATAACGGATATGAACTGAAACGCCATATAAACCAGCTGTATAAATCAGGCGTAGCCAAGCCGGAAAAAACTGTTACGTTTGCTGGTCTACCAGTACAAGAAAAACCTAAAATTGAAGAAGTACAAAAAGAGCGTAGAGTTGCCACAGCAATAAATGAATCAAATCCAGAACCGTCCATACAACCTCAGCCTTTTGGAACACCAGACAGCATAAGAAGGTCCAACCGGGTTAGAAGACCTCCAGCCCATTTTGCGGACCATGTGCCTCATTAAGCGTGGGAGAATTGTAGTGTAAATTATACAAAGATGGCAACCCTTGTCATCATTTGACTTTTCTTTATATTTTTACCTTCTTAAATATATGTATCCAGTAGCCATATTAAATATTCATTCGTGCATTCTTTTTCAATATGCTAAACCGGAACCCGTTCAGTGATCTACTTTTTGTATAACTCTTTATACATTTTAATAAACCTAGAATAGTGATATTGTTAAGAATAAAATAATTGAATTTTAAATAGTAATAAACTATTAAGTGTTTTATTGACAGTATCATACACAACACCCATATTAAAGATATGATAAGAAATCTTAATCGGATGAATGTAAAACAAAGATTAGAACTCAACACATTGATTTTTATAAGAAAAATGAAACAGGGAGATGCTCCAGAATATCTATGCGAACAAATAAGTTATGTCGGAGAAGTACAACCGTATAGGCTAAGAAATGCTGAAGCTGTTCGAATTCAACGGGTTACGACAACACAAATGCAGAAATCACTTTTTTACAAAGATTTTAAATTGTACAATGCGCTACCAAATGATATAAAAATTGAAAGAAACAATAATATGTTTAGAAAAAAATGTATAAATTTTATCAAAAATAATGTAAATTTATAGAACTTACAAAAATATCTGTAATAATAATTTTGTAAAACTTTTGAATATTTTTAAAGTATTTTTAATACTAATAAATAAATAAATAAAAAAAAATAATAACTTGGGGATTCAACAGAAGGCTAGAAGATCTCGACTATGCCGACGACATATGTCTACTATCCCACAACTGCAATGACATGCAGGCTAAGATCAACGCAGTACAAACAGAAACAGATAAGGTTGGTCTAAAAATAAATATTGCCAAAACTAAAGCAATGAGAATTAATGCTTCTAACAACAGAGCATTCGCAATAGACGAGAAGAATCTTGAAGATGTATCAACATTCTGCTATCTCGGAAGTCTTCTGACTATAACAGGTGGTTTTGCAGACGACGTAAGAAACCGAACAAAAGCTGGTAAACATTCATTTGGCATTCTAAACCATAGCTGTTAAATTTCCATTACGATTACTAATCAATTAGATTACATTTTGAAAAGAATTGTATTGATTATATAATCCTCTATTAAACAATTTCTGATTACTAATTGATTACGATTACAAATAATCTAAAAGTAAGATTACTTGAGATTACCAATCAAATTAAGAATCAAAAGTATTCAAAAAATAATTCGACTACTTTCAAAGATTTGTTTTGATTCTTTTTGATTATTTTCAAACATATTCGGCATGAGTTACAGTGCCTTAGTAGAATTTTTGCGTGATTGAAATGTTTTGAAATGTCATTTGAAATTTGAAAAAACATTTTGGATAAGTTTTCATGGTAAAAATATAGAAATTACTTTGGTTTTTTTATTTATTATTTATGATTCTTTTTGATTATATTTTGTAATTACAAGTAATCCTGATTACTTTTAGATTATTTGGAATCATAATCAATTAGTAATCGTCCGTAATTTAATCATTACTTCACCTTTAAAAAGAAAGTAATCTAATTACTAATTATTAGGGCAAAGAATTTCATGCACTTAAAAATGGAAATATGCGGCTAAAAAAGAAAAATATGCTTTAAAAATATAAGAAATATGCACTAAAAACTATTATTTTTTCAAAAATAATGTAATTTAAAACTTAAAAATATAATTAAGTTAGTTATTTTGCAAACAGACACAGAACTCGAAGATTTTCCATAGGTCAAAAGGTTTTTAAGAATGTTTATTTTGATTGAATCAAAATATAAAAATTTGAATTTTTATATTTTTTTACAAAATAAAAAATGCTCCTAAAAATGATCCTAAAAATTAAAAATATCCACATATATGCATTAAAAAGCACAAAATATGCATTAAAAAGCCACCAAATATGCATTTAAAGTCAAAATATGCAAAAACATGCATTTATGACAAAATATGCAAAAATATGCAACTACAAATCGATACCATTTTGTTCTAAATTTGATGATTCGGATAAATATTTAGTCCATATTAGTTTTGGACTATCGACAAAGACAAGAGCTGGAACGAGATAAGAACACTTGCATCGGACAAATCATAATGGAATAAATTTGTTATCGCCCTATGTTCCTTATAGGAACTACGGGAACTTATATATATAAATAATAATGCCCCCAAAATCGAACCCTGTGGAACTCCGAATTCGTTACTGATTGTATTTGGTTTTATATTGTTTACTTTTGTTGTTTGACTTCTTTCCATTAAATATGATTCAAACCATTGCAGTTCATTACCTTGGATACCGTACATATGGGTGATATCAAAAAATGTGATAAAAACCATGTAACCAGCTAATTTCTAATGCATGGATTACATTTGAGTAATATATTTCGATATATATCAGCGCATTGTCACCTGTTTTACAAAATTTATAACAATCTAACCAATTTTTGGTTAATACATAAATATTTGTGACCAATTTTATAGGCCAAATGTAAATTCCGTAACCAGTAACTCATAAGGTTTTTCAACTTTAATAGCTTATATTTTAATAACCAATGAAGCTAAATCCTAACTGTAAGGATTTTTTTGAAGAGGAAAAGTAACTCTTTTAACAAAAATGAACACATTTCACAAACTTTTTCGTATATCTATGCTAACACGACTTCAACTCTGTAACAATTTTTCGTCATAATTTTTGATAAAAATACATACACCTCAATTTTGCAGTTATCTATTAACCCTTAAATGCATGGTGTAGCCATTTGGCAACTTACCGATTTTTTAATAAAAAACCCACTTGATGCACAAAACTGCATTTGTGGGCAATAGGGGCCCCTTTCTGTAGTTAGTGTTCCTATAGTTTAGCGTAGAATTTTAAAACAGAGTAAAAATCTTGGTTTTGCTCTGTGTATTTGTGAAAAATCTAAAACACGCCTTTTTTTACAAAAAGTCTAATATTCAAAAATATTTGTTTAAATATTTAAAGTGGTATTCTCGCAATGAAATTCATTTTAGCGACAATAAATATATAAATTATAGTTTACAGATTTTAAAACTTAAAATAATCACAATTTAGCTATTTGGCAAAGAACCATATTTTTCAATAAAAATCACCTTTTTTTTAAATATAAATTTTTTTTAGTATTTTTGTTTTTTTTTTTGAAATGTACACGCCTTTAGAAATCATATATAAAAAAATGGGCAAAATCGAAGAGATCGTGCATTTAAGGGTTAATTATACTGCGAAAAGTATAATGTTATTTATACTCAAATGATGGTTGAACTTTAACTAATCATCTAGTGTAACAGACTTGAAGTTTTTCTGCAGCATGTACCATTCTCGAGATGAAAAAGGATGTCTATAATAAGATTTGAAAAAATGTTGTAAACTCCGTTCCTAATTTTTACAAAAACAATGTCATATTTGAATTCACTTTGTAGGCGTCATACAATTTTGTTTCGGAAAGAAAATTCTGACAAAGCGTTTCTGAAAGAAAACGAAAAAAGTAACCAAATGTAAACTCCGTTGTTTATATATTATTTTGCAACTTCGCAACCGTTGTTTGGATTTTAAAAAATTGTGTATTTTTGAAAAGTCCTTTTACCATAAATGCAAAATTAAAAAAAAAAATTTTTTTTCGTGGAATGAATTGTATTTTTTTTCGCGAAACCGACATTTTAATAAACACAAATTGTATATTATTGAAAAGCATGTTGAAAACCCAAATACGAAAAACTAATAAATTGAAGAAAATTCGTACTCAATTTTTTTTGTTATATCTTTTGCTTGTGGAAATGTAAACTCAGTTACCGCAAAAAAAATAAAATTGTGCAAAAAAAGTTATTGCGACAACTTGTAGAAGAGATTTTTTGCAATTAGATTTATAATGACTAAACTTACTGATTCCATTAAGAAAAAACCGAAATATTAACACTTTTTACTTCTCACAAATTTGGCCCAAAAACTTATCACATTTTTGATTTCACCCATATTCAAAAGATTTTGAAATCTAAGAAAATTGCCATTATTTTGTTGTCTTTCTGCATTTCCATCTACTTATTACATAGTTCACTGCTGTTTCACACGAGAATTTTTTTCGAAACCCATATTGACATTACGAAAATAAATTGTTTTCTTCCATATATTTTTCCAACAGTATTTTTACCACTTTTGCAATTATTTTCTCACATGTTTTTAACGTACTTATTGGGCGATACACATTCACATTTTTTTTTTTTTAACTTTTTGAATTGGTGTCACCATAGATTCCTTCCAGTTTGTTGGAAAAATTCCAGTTTCTAGATATTTTTTTATTATATACAGTATTGCATTTCCTGTTATGTTCCAATTATCTATAATAATCTTGATTGTTACTTTATTAATATTTACAGTTCATCACAGGTACTCGGTTTTTATATTGCACATCTTCTATATTATCTCTAATTTCCTTAATACTATTTATGAAGTAATTATTAAGTTGACTAGCTATTTGGTAATCTTCTTTATACTCTATTTTGTTAAATATCACAGTTTGTATCACAGTAGGATTTTTTCTGAGCACCAAATTTTTTATTTCCTTCCACATTTCTTTTTGATCATTTGCATTGTTTATCTTGTAGTTGTTCCACGCTTCGTTATTATTTTCCGATTTGGCAGTTTCATATTTCATAATTTTTTCTCGCAACCGTAATTCACCGTTATACCAATTTTTGATCGGATTTATGTCTTTTATTATTTTTTTGTTTGTAAATTTCTTAATTGTTTTCTCAATACATGAGTCGAAAAAAGCCACATTATTATTTGTCGTTATTTTTATCTATATAAAAAAAATTTTCGAAATTATTATTGTAACACATTGCAACCCAACTTATGATTTTCCGTTTTTTAAATGGAATTTTTCAAAGAAAAATGCTGTTTTCTCAATATTTTGCCTGTTTAACGTACAAAATAACTTTTTTTGTAGCTACGACTTTAAGCTTTAATATAAGGTATAATTTGCCTTTGACCCTTCTAACAGCGCAGATATTAGCTCTGTTTCTTTTTGGGTAAAGTTCGGTAAAATGAGAGTTAACAAGAAATACTCTCCCGAAATAACAAAAATGCACAAAAGTAAACGAACGCGAAAAACCACATTTGAAGCCCGAAAAACAAATGTCAATAGATTTGTGCATTATAGTTCGTTTTGGTGACCGCTCTTTCTAGTTCTTGTTCAATTTGTTGTAAAAATCTAGATAGCATTTCTAGTTAAACCCCTTTTTAAATCAAAAATTTAATAAAAATTTCCTTTTTAGACATTTCAATTTACAAAAAGGAATACATAGTTTATTAAATTTTGAAAAAATTTTAATATTAAACAAAAGCTTCGATTTATTTACATATTTAACTCTTTAACATATTTAAACAAGCGTCTTCAAAAAATTTTCGGTAATTTTATGGAGTTGTAAAATCACCGATAGGCTTTTGCAACTATTATACTAATTTTTGTAAATGATAAACATATTTTCTGAATGAATGAAATGATCTATTGAACTAAAAGAGCTATTAGTTGTGGTTCAAATCAGAGAAGAGTTCAATTGAACTAGTGATGATATAACAGCTGCCCACCAAAAAAAAACGAATGCATTCTACAAGAATGCATTTTTCAGTGCATATAAAGTAGCTATGTATATATGCTGATTTATGACTTCGAATAAACCTATTTTAAATAACTTCCAAAATGCCATTAATTGAAAAATATAGCATTAAAATGGATTCGATATTTCTTTTCATACGATTAAAAATATTTAATTTTATAAAATTAAAAATACTTTTATGTATTACTTGTTTGCTAAAATTTATTTTAGAAAAGTTTAAAGCTAGTTATAATTTTTTATTATTATTATTTAGTAAAGAAAACATTGTTTTCTTTTTTCTTTTAAAATTTTTTTAAAAATTTCTTTTAAAAAGGCGGGTCGTGTATCCCGACAAAGTACTTTCAGTGAAACGAAGCTTATTTATCAGTGGGTTGGAATTATGTGTTCGATTGGGGAATAAATCATATATTTACAGCTTGTTGATTTTTAAATTCAATACGTCTTCCCTATACGAAGAATAAATATTAGATCCCATCTTTTTAGATTCAGGCTATGTAGATACCTTTTTATTTGGAGGGGATGCATTCTTTAAAACTTCATAGTATCTGCCATTTGGCCAAAGATGTAGGATTGCGTGATTGATATATCCATTAATTTGTTTGAAATTACAGCACTTTTAGATATCGCAACATTTGATAATTCATAACAGAACTTCGTTCCTATAATTAAATATGAACCAGGATATATTTTTAAAATATATTTTTTACTTACAATTAATTTATATGCTTCTGTTGCTAATACATAAAACCAATTTTACATCTTTTGACTATTTTCTGTGATTTTTTTTGTTTCCGAACCAAACATATGTTTTTATGTTTTTTTTAAGCGCTTATTAGTGTTGCGCTTTAAGGGTAATTTAACAATTTTGGTACTCGTTTAATATTAAATACTCAATAATTCAATTATTCGTTTGTTTTACGATACTTAATATAAATGCAGAATAAATACAAACATAAACTAACATTTTAGCTTTTTGACGTAACATTGTAAAAAGAGATTAATAAAATTTACTATTTCATGTATTTTTGGAAATAATAAATATAAAATTAAGTGCGTTTTTTTAAAATCGGTGGTTACTCATTTTGCTTAAACTGAAAGCGAGTAAATTGGTGTTTGAATGTATAAAAAAACATCACTATTAATAAAAGACGACGTACAAAAAAGCAACTGTGTTACTATTCTAAAAAGTTAAAAAATCAAAATTAAACAATATAAAATTAAAAAGTTTATATAAATTATTAAAAATTAAATTATTCTGTGACTTCAGGTAATTAGAAGACATGAGCAGCAAAAGATCCTTTCAAATGTTTGCTTTTATCTTTTTTAAGAAAATTTCCCAAAATAATGAATAACAAAACTAAATTTAATATAACCCAAAAACAACTGAAAGCACCAACAGGCAGATAGAACTTTTAAAATTGATTGGAATAATCAACAAAAAAATTGACACATTAAAAGGTAAGAATGATTTGCAAATACATATTTGAATATTTATTAATAAGGGTTTTCACAAGGGGTGTACTATTTGTTGTATCGGCCTAACAAATAACAGAGTTGTTAAAAATTAAATTGAAAAAATACAACATTTGAAAATAGCACGATACAACATTTTTACATATGTTTAGTGTCCTATGTTTGAGTGTGCTAACCGATAGAAAACTGAATAGAAAATCGTTGTTAAACACAAATAAAAATTTTAACAACTCTGTTTTTTGTTAGGACGATACAACGATACAACAGATAGCACACCCCTTATGAACAACCTAAATGTTTCTTTTTTTAGAAAATAACGAAGCTTGGAAAATTGAAATGAAAGAAAATTATAATACATTGAAAAGTGATATAAAAGGTATTCTTCATTACTCATCCATGATCCATGATAAAACTTATCAACTAAAGTAAAATATTTTTATTAAATTGTTTAGACATTAAAAATCAAACTTCTTTAGTTTTAAATGTTTTGGGTGAGAATACAGTTGCAATTAAAACTTCTATAAAAGAGCGCAGTCCCAAATATACAAAAATATTTCCTATTAAAACGATGGAAGAGTTTGACAGATTAGAGAACACTATAAATGAGACAAAAGAAAAGGAATTTGTAAGTAAATATCTTTGAGGAAAAGTGGATGAATATAACTTTGTAAAACTATTCTTATTTCAAGTGGTTTTGATATCAAATTTATTTTAAAAGAACAAGCTAGTTCTCTTTAAATTAACAAACAAAATTGTATAATTACATTTTTATTTTTAATTCTTTTTTAGAGTGCTTCAATAAGAGCAATTGTGGGTCACAGTGGGTTAAAAAGGGTCTATCAAATGTTTTGGCACCGGAAGTTATGATGAAATTTAATCTAAACGGAATAAAAAAGAAAATGAGAATTCTAAATTATACGAAATTTTGCATTGTTTTATTAGGTAAGATTTATATAAAGCTAATCTTATGAAATATTTTATATACATTTAAAACGCGGCGAATTCTTTTTTATCTTTTAGCAGGAACATATGACGGAGCTTGTACTGAAAAATCGTTTAAGGAGGATTTAAAAGAGGCCTTAAAACTCGGCAAAAATCGACAGTACAAAGAAAATATGACCAAAAAGAAGAATACAAATGCTTCAATAGATAATACTACGCAACAGAAAACGCCAGAAGTAAATGATACTGAAGATTTCTTCATACACATATGAGTAATTTGTTATCCAACGTATAAACAATTTTTTAGTTTTATATGCATTTTTTTTTTATTTAATTTCTTACATTTTTATGTATATTTATTTTTAAACATTCGATTTTACTAATTTTTTGTACGAGAACCGTACAAAACATTAGGGGTTTTCATATAAACTCGTATTCTACACGTAAACTTGGTATATTTATGAGTTTAATGTCAAACTCCCTATATAAAAAATTGTTTTTATTTATACAAGATTTTCAAGGAATTTACGAGTTTATATGAAAACCCTTATTAATTTTTTATGCAATTACATTGGTTAAAAATAAATCGACCAATCAGAATGCCTGAAAAACAAACTAATTACCTTCTAATGTGTCAATATTTTTGTTAAGTATTTCAATAATTTTTGTAAACCCACCCAAAATATGAAATATATACACCTATATCTACTATTTCTTAGTATTGGGCATATGAAATGTCATTTTCAAAAGAATAGTGATAAAATTTTTACTATTCGTATAACCAATACTGGGAAAGTAGATGATAACGTGTGAATCATCCTTAATAATTATTACTTTTTATTTAAAAGTGCTTGAATTCCTTTATTTTTTAATTTGTTACCTAAACATCACAATTTATGTTTTGAAAATGTATATGGGCATTTCCACCGAAGGTCCACCGAGACTAAAATATTAAAAGTTCTTGAAAATACTTTGTTTTATCATATTTTCATAGGGAAACAATCAAATTTAAATAACGTAAAAAGATTTCGCATTTATTCATAACCCATTTCGAGGTATTCGAATGCAAAGTCGCACAAGCGCATCTTTTCCTATTTGGATATTTCTATTGCACATTTTGTTTTGATAAAAGTTTTTAAACAGAGAAGTTATGCATTGACTTTTGCTTTCTAAAATATTTCTAAAGGTACAAAGAGTCATAAAAGAATGCATAAGAAACAATGCGATTGAAAATAACTGTAAGTTTTTGATTTGCATTGTCGCATATTTCGATGTCCCGTGCGACATTGAAAAACAACATTTGTTATCAGTGCGTCGAAAGTACACGCAGAAACCTCATCAAATATTGATTACAAACAGAGATTTTTTATACAACTAAAATAAAAAAAACCTACCTGAAAAATAAGAAGAATTGTGATCTTGGTACTTATACACAGTTGGTCACGTGCGACATCGTAAGTGTGAAATTTAAAAATTTTTAATTTTTTTTCTTATGTATATGATTTATTTATGTAAATACATACTTTAAATTTTTTTTTAAAATTGGCATGCACCATGGTCAAGAAGTAAAAGCAGCTAGGACTGCCTATTCTAAAAAAAAACTGTGTTTTATATTTTCATATAAATAAATACTTCCAAACAAAAGTTTTTTGAACTGGTTGCCTCTGAATCTGTTCTAGAACAGGTATTTTTACCACCGGTTACGTGGAACAGGTTCTAGAACTGATTCCTGGGAATCAAAATGGCAGGTTTCACTGTCGCGGAACCAGTTCTATAACTGGTTCTAGAACCGGTTCCAAAGTAACCTGTTCTAGTTTGGAGGAAAAGAACCTGTTGCTTTTAAGACAAACTCAAACAAAAATCACCGATGATAGAATATAAATTAGAACAGGTTGGATACACATACAAGTTGTTCTACAATGGGTTCTTTCCATTCGACAATTTTGCTGGATTAATACATACTACATATTTCTTTTAAGTTTGTTTTTTGTTATTATATCCAAATAAATACCTTGAATACTTCTGTCGATTTAAAAACATTTTTACTAAGCTTGTTTATATATAATTTCGTAAAAAGAGCAACAGAAACAACATAAATCTCATGATGGAAAAAAATGTCCCGTGCGACGTCACGTGCGACAGTGAATAAAATTAAATTAAAAAAATAATACGAATCGTTTTTGAGTAAAATTACAACCATTTTTAAAAGACATCAATGCACAACAGTGTAAAATTAGTCACATTGAAATATTGCTTCAGGTTTCGCTGAAATCGGCATTTTAATTGTTAGCCGCGAAAACCACTTCTGTTTTTGTCCCGTGCGAATGCCTTGGTTTTTTACAATTATCTTGAAAACGAAAAATTGCTAAAAATCAACCTCAGCACCAATTGTAGGGCTAATAAAAAGATAAAAGTAAAGCCTATTGTCAAAATAAAAATCCGTTTAATTTTGACTTTTTTTCACTTTAAAGGTGTTCGACGGTCCCGTTCGACATGATGGAAATGCCCATATGTTTTTTTAAATATTGATCTCTGAAAAAATCTTGTAAAAATTACAAAATTTTAAATCTAATGAAATAATTTGCAAAAATTTAACGTAAACAAACTTTTTGTTCAACTCCCCAGCAAAAAAAAAAAGAACTCTACTCAAAAACGAATAGCTTCTAAATATCATACAACCTCGCTGCTTTAAAATAAAAAAAATATCTTTAATAGCACAACATAATCAGCTCCACATGCACAATAACACTTTCACGATACACAAAAATGTGCAAAGTAGTGCACGAATCAAAAACAAAAAACTTCAAAATTTTTCAACAGTATCAGAGTTGTCAGTTGTTTGTTTTTGATTCGTACACTACTTCATTTTACAAGACGTCCCACAAACTCTGTAGAGAATTTCCCCAATTCAGCGTTTTTGTGTATCGTAAAACTGTTATTTTGCACGTGGATCTGTTTATATTATTTATTGGAGAATAGACTTCTTTTTTTGCAGGGGCTTAAATAATAAATGTTTAAAACATACTGACAATCCATTGCAATATGTTCTCTTTTTATAAAAAAGAATTTAAATTACTTTTAATATGTTACCTGAACTTTATAATTAATGAGTTACAGATGTACTTTATATAACTTTTAAATAGCGATCTCTTTAAGAAAACTTGAATTCCGTATTATTTATTTTAAATAAAACTAAAATGTAATTAAATGGCTAACCGAAATCCTGCGCAACAAAAACGAACGAAACCTTTTTCTAGCTTTCTTTCGACTTAGTTGTGCGGAATGAAATTAATTTTATTTTTTAGAATTATTAAATTCTTTTAACTGGTTTCAAAGCATGTCATAAACATCACTTCTTAAATATATATTTGAATGCATTCACAAGAAGTTACTTTTCATCTCTCCTTAGATAGTAAAAAAAATGAATTGCTTTCCTGTATAAAAAAGAACATCCAAGCACTCATTTTTATGACGTGCAAAGCAGACTTAAAGTAGCATAAACACCTTCTCTCCTATGACAAGCAAATGTTAAAAAAATGCCTTTTTCACCTCAATTTGAAGGCAATCGTGCCGAACAATATAGGTGATTTTACGGATCTTGGTCAGGTATTTTTTTGCTGGGTGATTAAAACAATTTACCCAAATTTACACGAAAAAAAGTCTGGGCTTTCTCATACAAGAAGAACAAGAATATTACTCTCATGACAGCTCTCATTTATCCAATTGTGTAGTAAGAAAACCCTTTATGGTAACATTGGGATCCCGCGGGATCCTAATGTTGAGTACCCGAACACAGCTATTAAGACTAAACTTGATATTTAATTTTCCTATTTTTAAACTTTGCACAATGTTAAACTTTTTGAGTTGATTTCAAAAATATATTTCAAAACCCCTTTCGAGCCGGGCTTAGGGTTTTTCACCTATGTGATAGGCGGTTAAGTGGCTTCGCTGAGTAAACTTTTTCTGAGTAATCGGACTTCAGCTGGGCTTAGGGGTTTTATCTATGTGATAGGCAGTTTAGTGGCTTCGATAAGTAAAAAAAGAAAAAATTGCGCGATTTTTATTTTTACGAAAGCTTTACACAGCGAAGCCGGTTTCCGGCATACCGCAGCTAAGAACACACCTAAGCCATCACGCAAAAAGGGCGTTTGGAGTAAAATTATTATTGCGACATGCCACTTCAGTCATCACAAAAAATAATTGCACCATTTAACTCTAAGCGTGGCCACTTTAGTCAAAGCACAAACTTTAATTTTTGAACTAAGCTTTCGCAACCCTCATAAATCAATCCTTTTTAACAAAACATACAGTTGTTAAAATTTTAGCGTTATAGTTTACCTAGATTCCCGTGCTAGTTTTGGAGAACGACCAATAATTCGTTTAATGTTGTCATTCAGTATCACCAATGTGTCTTTTGCATTTGCCAACTCTTGCTGGAGGTCACTATAATTCTTCATACAGTCGGAACTCATTTGTAAATTATATATGTATTTCCACAAGCTTAAAAAAAAAACATGTAGTGGAAGCCGACTTGAATGTGGTATATATCAATATTAACTTTTACGCAAAGATACAAGTCGACACAAAATATTTGGCAGCGAATAACATAGGGGTTACACGATCAATTTTTTCTTTTCAAGTTTTAATACACTCGCACTTTTTTACTAACAGACTCACATTTTAAAAATTGAACAGCAACTTGATATCAATTTTTGCTTTCAAGTTTTAAGAAAACGTGACGGTCAAGTTTTAAACAGCTGATCAAATTTCTTGTAAATTTGTTTTTCTTTTTACAAATATTGTGCCGCAATAAAACACGATTGATAAAATACGGAATGTGAATATTTCGGTATATCGACGAAATGATTCAAAAATAAAAATAAATAAAAAACCAATTTCTGCTGACATGAAAATGTCTGTGGAAGATGTGAAGAAAAAAATAAAGTCTTTTCGAACAGCCTACAGTGTGGAAACAGCCCACAGAGGCGAGCAATTTTAGTTCTTTCCTTGACGACGGCATCTTGAAAGCAAAATTGACTATCAAGTTGAATGCAGCCTACGTCACAGCTTCAAGTTCAACTGAATTTGACAAGCAGTATGTGTTATCAACTTGAAAGCAAAATCTTGATCATGTAACCTCACTGTAAGAACAAAATGAACGATCGGTGGCAGCTAACGTAGGGGTTACACGTTAAATTTTTGCCTTTCAAGTTTAAGTATTCTACTACCAAACTTACACTTTTCCAAATACAATACACTCACACTTTTCCAAATACAAATTTGGAAAAGTTTGAGTGTGTTAGTAAAAGTGTGTAAAGGCTGAGTTACCCAACCGTAAACGTATCTGTAACGAATCAGCTGTTTCGAAACCACAAGAAGAAATGTATACGAATGGTTACTAACACGTAAATGGGCAGGTTTACCAGAGAAACCCGCTACCGCTACAATTGATATGTAGCGCTTTATGATTACCTTAATCTGGTGAACGATGCTACTATTGTTTTAAAATAAAAATATTTGTAGATGTTTAATTGATTTTTTCGAAATTTTTTATTCCTTTATAATTTTATTTGTACATGTTTATTATTCTTAAAAAAAAATATACAAAAAAAACGACAGCTGATGTATCATTAACTTGTCGCAAGAAGCGTAAAATTTTTACGCTACCAAAACAAGGTAGCGCTACCACAACATGTTGACTTAGCGGTAGCTAATCAAATCGTTCACCAGATTTTAGTCGGAAAAAATATGAAATGAATAAAGAAAATTGATTCAAACAACAAATAAGGAACAAGAATTAACAAATAAATGGAAAAATTTATAATAAAATATAAAACCACATGAAATAGATGCTAAATAGTAATGTCGTTTACGGTAATCTATAAGTGTAGTTTTTAGCTACGGCACGGAACAGTTACATCACATTTACGTTTTCGGTTCCATATTCCGCCCTTACTTGTAGTCTACACGAGACATAAATTAGTTAACATGGCCACTAACATCATGTTAATGTTAAGTGTGGACCACTCATTTTAATGTTATGATTTACGTTTTTTCTGTGTTAACATAGTTGTTAAAGCAGATGTTAAGAAAACTATTTTATAACATCTCAGTCGATGCCATATTTTTTTACTGCTTAATGGCATCACCAACAAACAAAGCTTATAAAAAAAAACAAAGAAAATATATAAAAACAGTGTAATTGTGAAGTAATTTGCATTATTAGAACTTAAAATTTAATATTCTTTATATTTATGAAAGAAAAAATATACAACCAATTAATTACTGTGAAATAAAAGACATTCATTTGCGACTGTTCCGGCCAGAAAATATTAATAATGAAATTTCTTAACATTAATGTTCTCCACCACAAAAGTATTAGATTTTATATGTGACTCTCATAATAGCTATCTTAACAGAATCTCATAGCTAATGGAGACTCGGAGTTAAGTGTATTGAAACTTGAAAGACAAAAATTGAACGTGTAACCCCAGCATAAAAGTCGGCAGCACACCCAATAAGCATTTGGAAGATGTATCACCCAGAAGATATTCCGACAAAATCATTATTTTATCTTTTAGAAGACAATCAAAGTAGTATTTTGAGTATATATTGTTTTGGAACAAGTTTAGTTTAGGGGCACAGCTCCGATTTTTTTGATTTTTTTTCTCCAGATAGTACTTTCTGGGCTGAATAGGAAAAACAAAAATTTTTTGTCGGAGACCCTATTTTGGGTGTTATTTGGGGTCAAAGTTGAAACATGGATTTGCCCTTATCTTCGCTATTTATTATCGGATTTGAACAATATGAGCACCATTGGAAAGGTAAATGAAATGGCTTTAATATTCCCTAAAAACTTTTAATATTTATTTACCCATTACGAACCGGTTCCGTTTTTTTTTTTGAATTTTTAGAGCGAGTTTTTCGAGAAAATCCTTTGAATATCAAAAATTTGCTTATATAATGGTATGATTTGTTTACACAAGATTGTATGTAAGATTACAAGGTTTTGCCCTTATACGGGCAAAGTTGTAAGGGGTTAAAGTTATTTTTTTTTTTTGTTAAATAAAAATTGAAAGAAAAAAAAGTAGTTAAATAGGAAAATAATTTTGTGTTTTTTTTATTATAAAAGTAATAGTTTTATTTTCCTTATTTTGCTTTTTTACCGCTATTTTCGCGTTTTCTGTTAAAATTTAGCCAATAATATGGCTGAAGATGAAGATGAAGCTAAAATAGACACTCTTTAAATTTAGGTTTTAAATTTTAAGTGGGTTATAGAAATTCACTAGGACCAAAAATAAGACCGAAAAGAAAAAAAAAAACTAAAATTTTGAGCCCCTATAACTTTGTTGTTTGATGGGTTAAGAGGTCGAGCTATGTCTTGAATGAAAGGTGTAAGTCTTGACAATAAATTAATAAGTACAAATTATATTGTTATATACGCAATCTTATGAAATAACTCCCTTTTTTGTTAAAATGAACCTTCTAAAAATTAAAAAAATTTTAACCGGGCCGCAATGGGTTAATTGGTTTAAAAATGTTTTATGCCATACCCCCGGTCTAGATTAGCAATAAATATATTAGCAATAAGTTAAGTACGTCGGCAGAATAACGGCATAAAATTGCTTATTGCCGAGCTTATGTAAAGGGTATGAGAACACGTAATTATGTTAACTCATAATTTGCAATAATTCAACGAAGAAGGTTATGCGACACTTACTAGTAAATACCCTTGTAAAAATCCAAAATCGATAAATTTTTTTGTTTTTTATTTATAATTAGTTGTATTATATTTAATTCTTCTTAATTTAATTAGTTTTTTTGTTTTTCTTGCTGATTTTTCTTTTATTTTATTAGTGGCGTCCTATTTTATAAATGTCAAACTAAAATGTCATCTGAGTTTGACATTTCATCTCAGCAATATGTCGGCAATAATTGTTAACGAAGATGCGTTAACAATTATTGCGATATATATTGCCAGCAATAAATATGTTCGCAATTTGGGGATCTGCACTGAAGATAACATAATTTTGACATTTGCTGCAATATATGTCATCATATTTATTGCTAGTCTAGACTGGGGGATATGAAAGATATTTTAAATACCTCTCTAATGGTGTGCGTACTGTCCAAATACAAGTCGACACAAAATTTTTAGGCGGCACCTAAGAAAAACTGAACGATCGGTGGCAGCTAACGTATGGGTACACGATCAATTTTTGCCTTTCAAGTTTAAGTATTTTACTACCAAACTTACACTTTTCCAAATATAATACACTCACACTTTTCCAAATACAAATTTGGAAAAGTTTGAGTGTGTTAGTAAAAAAGTGTAAAGGCTGAGTTACCCAACCGTGAACGTATCTGTAACGAATCAGCTGTTTCGCAACCACAAGAAGAAATGTATACGAATGGTTACTAACACGTAAATGGGCAGGTTTACCAGAGAAACCCGCTACCGCTACAATTGATATGTAGCGCTTTATGATTACCTTAATCTGGTGAACGATGCTACTATTGTTTTAAAATAAAAATATTTGTAGATGTTTAATTGATTTTTTCGAAATTTTTTATTCCTTTATAATTTTATTTGTACATGTTTATTATTCTTAAAAAAAAATATACAAAAAAAAACGACAGCTGATGTATCATTAACTTGTCGCAAGAAGCGTAAAATTTTTACGCTACCAAAACAAGGTAGCGCTACCACAACATGTTGACTTAGCGGTAGCTAATCAAATCGTTCACCAGATTATTGAGCAGCGAATTAGGAACAGTTCAGCGTCTGGTAAACGCACTGAATGTAAACGTACTTGCCGGATCATTCTATTGAAATCAGAATTTTCTATCCGGCAGCGATACAGCTGAATGATTTTAGTCGGAAAAAATATGAAATGAATAAAGAAAATTGATTCAAACAACAAATAAGGAACAAGAATTAACAAATAAATGGAAAAATTTATAATAAAATATAAAACCACATGAAATAGATGCTAAATAGTAATGTCGTTTACGGTAATCTATAAGTGTAGTTTTTAGCTACGGCACGGAACAGTTACATCACATTTACGTTTTCGGTTCCATATTCCGCCCTTACTTGTAGTCTACACGAGACATAAATTAGTTAACATGGCCACTAACATCATGTTAATGTTTAGTGTGGACCACTCATTTTAATGTTATGATTTACGTTTTTTCTGTGTTAACATAGTTGTTAAAGCAGATGTTAAGAAAACTATTTTATAACATCTCAGTCGATGCCATATTTTTTGACTGCTTAATGGCATCACCAATAAACAAAGCTTATAAAAAAAACAAAGAAAATATATAAAAACAGTGTAATTGTGAAGTAATTTGCATTATTAGAACTTGAAATTTAATATTCTTTATATTTATGAAAGAAAAAATATACAACCAATTAATTACTGTGAAATAAAAGACATTCATTTGCGACTGTTCCGGCCAGAAAATATTAATAATGAAATTTCTTAACATTAATGTTCTCCACCACAAAAGTATTAGATTTTATATGTGACTCTCATAATAGCTATCTTAACAGAATCTCATAGCTAATGGAGACTCGGAGTTAAGTGTATTGAAACTTGAAAGACAAAAATTGAACGTGTAACCCCAGCATAAAAGTCGGCAGCACACCCAATAAGCATTTGGAAGATATATCACCCAGAAGATATTCCGACAAAATCATTATTTTATCTTTTAGAAGACAATCAAAGTAGTATTTTGAGTATATATTGTTTTGGAACAAGTTGAGTTTAGGGGCACAGCTCCGATTTTTTTGATTTTTTTTCTCCAGATAGTACTTTCTGGGCTGAATAGGAAAAACAAAAATTTTTTGTCGGAGACCCTATTTTGGGTGTTATTTGGGGTCAAAGTTGAAACATGGATTTGCCCTTATCTTCGCTATTTATTATCGGATTTGAACAATATGAGCACCATTGGAAAGGTAAATGAAATGGCTTTAATATTCCCTAAAAACTTTTAATATTTATTTACCCATTACGAACCGGTTCCGTTTTTTTTTTGAATTTTTAGAGCGAGTTTTTCGAGAAAATCCTTTGAATATCAAAAATTTGATTATATAATGGTATGATTTGTTTACACAAGATTGTATGTAAGATTACAAGGTTTTGCCCTTATACGGGCAAAGTTGTAAGGGGTTAAAGTTATTTTTTTTTTGTTAAATAAAAATTGAAAGAAAAAAAAGTAGTTAAATAGGAAAATAATTTTGTGTTTTTTTTATTATAAAAGTAATAGTTTTATTTTCCTTATTTTGCTTTTTTACCGCTATTTTCGCGTTTTCTGTTAAAATTTAGCCAATAATATGGCTGAAGATGAAGATGAAGCTAAAATAGACACTCTTTAAATTTAGGTTTTAAATTTTAAGTGGGTTATAGAAATTCACTAGGACCAAAAATAAGACCGAAAAGAAAAAAAAAACTAAAATTTTGAGCCCCTATAACTTTGTTGTTTGATGGGTTAAGAGGTCGAGCTATGTCTTGAATGAAAGGTGTAAGTCTTGACAATAAATTAATAAGTACAAATTATATTGTTATATACGCAATCTTATGAAATAACTCCCTTTTTTGTTAAAATGAACCTTCTAAAAATTAAAATAATTTTAACCGGGCCGCAATGGGTTAATTGGTTTAAAAATGTTTAATGCCATACCCCCGGTCTAGATTAGCAATAAATATATTAGCAATAAGTTAAGTGCGTCGGCAGAATAACGGCATAAAATTGCTTATTGCCGAGCTTATGTTAAGGGTATGAGAACACGTAATTATGTTAACTCATAATTTGCAATAATTCAACGAAGAAGGTTATGCGACACTTACTAGTAAATACCCTTGTAAAAATCCAAAATCGATAAATTTTTTTGTTTTTTATTTATAATTAGTTGAATTATATTTAATTCTTCTTAATTTAATTAGTTTTTTTTGTTTTTTTTCTTTTATTTTATTAGTGGCGTCCTATTTTATAAATGTCAAACTAAAATGACATCTGAGTTTGACATTTCATCTCAGCAATATGTCGGCAATAATTGTTAACGAAGATGCGTTAACAATTATTGCGATATATATTGCCAGCAATAAATATGTACGCAATTTGGGGGTCTACACTGAAGATAACATAATTTTGACATTTGCTGCAATATATGTCATCATATTTATTGCTAGTCTAGACTGGGGGATATGAAAGATATTTTAAATACCTTTCTAATGGTGTGCTTACTGTCCAAATTCAGGGCGACACAAAATTTTCGCCCGCGACTAGGAAGAAAATGAACGATCGGTGGCAGCTAACGTATGGGTTACACGATAAATTTTTGCCTTTCAAGTTTAAGTATTTTACTACCAAACTTACACTTTTCCAAATACAATACACTCACACTTTTCCAAATACAAATTTGGAAAAGTTTGAGTGTGTTAGTAAAGAAGTGTAAAGGCTGAGTTACCCAACCGTAAACGTATCTGTAACGAATCAGCTGTTTCGAAACCACAAGAAGAAATGCATACGAATGGTTACTAACACGTAAATGGGCAGGTTTACCAGAGAAACCCGCTACCGCTACAATTGATATGTAGCGCTTTATGATTACCTTAATCTGGTGAACGATGCTACTTTTGTTTTAAAATAAAAATATTTCTAGATGTTTAATTGATTTTTTCGAAATTTTTTATTCCTTTATAATTTTATTTGTACATGTTTATTATTCTTTAAAAAAAATATACAAAAAAACAAACGACAGCTGATGTATCATTAACTTGTCACAAGAAGCGTAACATTTTTACGCTACCAAAACAATGTAGCGCTACCACAACATGTTGACTTAGCGGTAGCTAATCAAATCGTTCACCAGATTATTGAGCAGCGGATTAGCAACAGTTGAGCGTCTGGTAAACGCACTGAATGTAAACGTACTTGCCGGATCATTCTGTTGAAATCAGAATTTTCTATCCGGCAACGATACAGCTGAATGATTTTAGTCGGAAAAAATATGAAATGAATAAAGAAAATTGATTTAAACAACAAATAAGGAACAAGAATTAACAAATAAATGGAAAAATTTATAATAAAATATAAAACCACATGAAATAGATGCTAAATAGTAATGTCGTTTACGGTAATCTATAAGTGTAGTTTTTAGCTACGGCACGGAACAGTTACATCACATTTACGTTTTTGGTTCCATATTCCGCCTTTACTTGTAGTCTACACGAGACATAAATTAGTTAACATGGCCACTAACATCATGTTAATGTTAAGTGTGGACCACTCATTTTAATGTTATGATTTACGTTTTTTCTGTGTTAACATAGTTGTTAAAGCAGATGTTAAGAAAACTATTTTATAACATCTCAGTCGATGCCATATTTTTTTACTGCTTAATGGCATCACCAACAAACAAAGCTTATAAAAAAAAAAAACAAAGAAAATATATAAAAACAGTGTAATTGTGAAGTAATTTGCATTATTAGAACTTAAAATTTAATATTCTTTATATTTATGAAAGAAAAAATATACAACCAATTAATTACTGTGAAATAAAAGACATTCATTTGCGACTGACTCCGGCAAGAACAAATTAATAATGAAATTTCTTAACATTAATGTTCTCCACCACAAAAGTATTAGATTTTATATGTGATTCTCATAATAGCTATCTTAACAGAATCTCATAGCTAATGGAGACTCGGAGTTAAGTGTATTGAAACTTGAAAGACAAAAATTGAACGTGTAACCCCAGCATAAAAGTCGGCAGCACACCCAATAAGCATTTGGAAGATATATCACCCAGAAGATATTCCGACAAAATCATTATTTTATCTTTTAGAAGACAATCAAAGTAGTATTTTGAGTATATCTTGTTTTGGAACAAGTTGAGTTTAGGGGCACAGCTCCGATTTTTTTGATTTTTTTTCTCCAGATAGTACTTTCTGGGCTGAATAGGAAAAACAAAAATTTTTTGTCGGAGACCCTATTTTGGGTGTTATTTGGAGTCAAAGTTGAAACATGGATTTGCCCGTATCTTCGCTATTTATTATCGGATTGGAACAATATGAGCACAATTGGAAAGGTAAATGAAATGGCTTTAATATGCCCTAAAAACTTTTAATATTTATTTACCCATTACGAACCGGTTCCGTTTTGTTTTAATTTTTAGAGCGAGTTTTTCGAGAAAATCCTTTGAATATCAAAAATTTGCTTATATAATGGTATGATTTGTTTACACAAGATTGTATGTAAGATTACAAGGTTTTGCCCTTATACGGGCAAAGTTGTAAGGGGTTAAAGTTATTTTTTTTTTTGTTAAATAAAAATTGAAAGAAAAAAAAGTCGTTAAATAGGAAAATAATTTTGTGTTTTTTTTATTATAAAAGTAATAGTTTTATTTTCCTTATTTTGCTTTTTTACCGCTATTTTCGCGTTTTCTGTTAACATTTAGCCAATAATATGGCTGAAGATGAAGATGAAGCTAAAATAGACACTCTTTAAATTTAGGTTTTAAATTTTAAGTGGGTTATAGAAATTCACTAGAACCAAAAATAAGACCGAAAAGAAAAAAAAAAAAACTAAAATTTTGAGCCCCTATAACTTTGTTGTTTGATGGGTTAAGAGGTCGAGCTATGTCTTGAATGAAAGGTGTAAGTCTTGACAATAAATTAATAAGTACAAATTATATTGTTATATACGCAATCTTATGAAATAACTCCCTTTTTTGTTAAAATGAACCTTCTAAAAATTAAAAAAATTTAAACCGGGCCGCAATGGGTTAATTGGTTTAAAAATGTTTAATGCCATACCCCCGGTCTAGATTAGCAATAAATATATTAGCAATAAGTTGAGTACGTCGGCAGAATAACGGCATAAAATTGCTTATTGCCGAGCTTATGTTAAGGGTATGAGAACACGTAATTATGTTAACTCATAATTTGCAATAATTCAACGAAGAAGGTTATGCGACACTTACTAGTAAATACCCTTGTAAAAATCCAAAATCAATAAATTTTTTTGTTTTTTATTTATAATTAGTTGAATTAAATTTAATTCTTCTTAATTTAATTAGTTTTTTTGTTTTTCTTGTTTTTTTTTCTTTTATTTTATTAGTGGCGTCCTATTTTATAAATGTCAAACTAAAATGACATCTGAGTTTGACATTTCATCTCAGCAATATGTCGGCAATAATTGTTAACGAAGATGCGTTAACAATTATTGCGATATATATTGCCAGCAATAAATATGTACGCAATTTGGGGGTCTACTCTGAAGATAACATAATTTTGACATTTGCTGCAATATATGTCATCATATTTATTGCTAGTCTAGACTGGGGGATATGAAAGATATTTTAAATACCTTTCTAATGGTGTGCTTACTGTCCAAATTCAGGGCGACACAAAATTTTCGCCCGCGACTAGGAAGAAAATGAACGATCGGTGGCAGCTAACGTATGGGTTACACGATAAATTTTTGCCTTTCAAGTTTAAGTATTTTACTACCAAACTTACACTTTTCCAAATACAATACACTCACACTTTTCCAAATACAAATTTGGAAAAGTTTAAGTGTGTTAGTAAAAAAGTGTAAAGGCTGAGTTACCCAACCGTAAACGTATCTGTAACGAATCAGCTGTTTCGAAACCACAAGAAGAAATGCATACGAATGGTTACTAACACGTAAATGGGCAGGTTTACCAGAGAAACCCGCTACCACTACAATTGATATGTAGCGCTTTATGATTACCTTAATCTGGTGAACGATGCTACTTTTGTTTTAAAATAAAAATATTTGTAGATGTTTAATTGATTTTTTCGAAATTTTTTATTCCTTTATAATTTTATTTGTACATGTTTATTATTCTTTAAAAAAAATATACAAAAAAACAAACGACAGCTGATGTATCATTAACTTGTCACAAGAAGCGTAAAATTTTTACGCTACCAAAACAAGGTAGCGCTACCACAACATGTTGACTTAGCGGTAGCTAATCAAATCGTTCACCAGATTATTGAGCAGCGGATTAGCAACAGTTGAGCGTCTGGTAAACGCACTGAATGTAAACGTACTTGCCGGATCATTCTGTTGAAATCAGAATTTTCTATCCGGCAACGATACAGCTGAATGATTTTAGTCGGAAAAAATAAGAAATGAATAAAGAAAATTGATTTAAACAACAAATAAGGAACAAGAATTAACAAACAAATGGAAAAATTTATAATAAAATATAAAACCACATGAAATAGATGCTAAATAGTAATATCGTTTACGGTAATCTATAAGTGTAGTTTTTAGCTACGGCACGGTACAGTTACATCACATTTACGTTTTCGGTCCCATATTCCGCCCTTACTTGTAGTCTACACGAGACATAAATTAGTTAACATGGCCACTAACATCATGTTAATGTTAAGTGTGGACCACTCATTTTAATGTTATGATTTACGTTTTCTCTGTGTTAACATAGTTGTTAGAGCAGATGTTAAGAAAACTATTTTATAACATCTCAGTCGATGCCATATTTTTTTACTGCTTAATGGCATCACCAACAAACAAAGCTTATAAAAAAAAAACAAAGAAAATATATAAAAACAGTATAATTTTGAAGTAATTTGCATTATTAGAACTTAAAATGTAATATTCTTTTTATTTATGAAAGAAAAAATATACAACCAATTAATTACTGTGAAATAAAAGACATTCATTTGCGACTGTTCCGGCCAGAAAATATTAATAATGAAATTTCTTAACATTAATGTTCTCCACCACAAAAGTATTAGATTTTATATGTGACTCTCATAATAGCTATCTTAACAGAATCTCATAGCTAATGGAGACTCGGAGTTAAGTGAATTGAAACTAGAAAGACAAAAATTGAACGTGTAACCCCAGCATAAAAGTCGGCAGCACACCCAATAAGCATTTGGAAGATATATCACCCAGAAGATATTCCGACAAAATCATTATTTTATCTTTTAGAAGACAATCAAAGTAGTATTTTGAGTATATCTTGTTTTGGAACAAGTTGAGTTTAGGGGCACAGCTCCGATTTTTTTGATTTTTTTTCTCCAGATAGTACTTTCTGGGCTGAATAGGAAAAACAAAAATTTTTTGTCGGAGACCCCTATTTTGGGTATTATTTGGAGTTAAAGTTGAAACATGGATTTGCCCGTATCTTCGCTATTTATTATCGGATTGGAACAATATGAGCACAATTGGAAAGGTAAATGAAATGGCTTTAATATGCCCTAAAAACTTTTAATATTTATTTACCCATTACGAACCGGTTCCGTTTTTTTTTAATTTTTAGAGCGAGTTTTTCGAGAAAATCCTTTGAATATCAAAAATTTGCTTATATAATGGTATGATTTGTTTACACAAGATTGTATGTAAGATTACAAGGTTTTGCCCTTATACGGGCAAAGTTGTAAGGGGTTAAAGTTATTTTTTTTTTGTTAAATAAAAATTGAAAGAAAAAAAAAGTAGTTAAATAGGAAAATAATTTTGTGTTTTTTTCTTATTATAGAAGTAATAGTTTTATTTTCCTTAGTTTGCTTTTTTTACCGCTATTTCGCGTTTTCTGTTAAAATTTAGCCAATAATATGGCTGAAGATGAAGACGAAGCTAAAATAGACACTCTTTAATGGGGTCATTTTGTAACTCGAATGAAAAACGTTTTTTCGTTTTCGTTTGAAACGTAAACGAAAATATTTGGTATTTTATAAAACGGGTAGTAGTTTGTGTTTGTTGCCATTTGCTAGTTATTATTGCCAGACAAAAAAAATAATATTTGTGACATGGAATTACAAATTATTTAAATAAAAATTTGTTCATAGAGTTTTCGAAGTCTGTTTAGCCTGATTGGTAAATGAGTTGTTATTTTTAGTTCTAATATTTTTAGGGTCCAGGTATCGAATCATGTGTGGGGCATTTTTTTTTTAGTAGTTTGTTTTTATGATATATTTTTGGACATTTTTTCCTAATAATATGAAACAATTATAATTAATAAAATTTTTATATTGTACAGAAAATCAACCTAAATAAGAAGAACCTTCCATTAGAGGATAGCAAAGGAGTACAAAGTATGGTTTGTTAAGATGGCCCTTAAGTTTCGAATTGTCAGTTTTTAGTTTTAAAACCCCTCAGTTTGTTTCATTTGGTCTCAAACGTAGCGCAACTAAAATAAGATATTTTTAAAATTCCCAAAATTTTCACTAATTTGCTTATAAATTTAAGTGCTTATACATAATAATTTGATTTTTATACCCTACACCACTATGTGGTCATTATACCCTACACCACTATGTGGTCAGGGTATTATAAGTTTGTGCTGATGTTTGTAACACCAAAAAATATTGGTCGTAGACCCACCTTATAGTATACCGATCGGTTCAGAATTTTTTTTTATTTCGATTTAACGATGTCCGTCTGTCCGTCCGTCCGTCCGTCTGTCTGTCTGTCTGTCTGTCTGTCCATGCAATCTTGTGCGCACTCTACAGGTCGCAACTATTAAGATATTTTGATGAAATTTGGTATGCAGACCTATGTTGGCCCAAGGACGAACAATTTTGATTTTGGTGAACATCGGTCCATGTTTAGACCTAGTGCCCATATAAGGATCCTACCAAAATTATATTGTTTATACGCTGCAGGTCGTAAATAATAAGATATTTTGACGAAATTTGGTACACACACCTATGTTAGCCAAATAACGCAGCCTATTGATTTTGGTGAACATCGGTCGATGTTTAGACCTAGTGCCCATATAAGGGTCCTACCAAAATTATACTGTTTATACGCTGCAGGTCGTAAATATTAAGATATTTTGATGAAATTTGGTACACAGACCTATATTGGCCCAATAACGCAGCCTATTGATTTTGGTGAACATCGGTCCATGTTTAGACCTAGTGCCCATATAAGGGTCCTACCAAAATTATACTGTTTATACGCTGCAGGTCGTAAATATTAAGATATTTTGATGAAATTTGGTACACAGACCTACATTGGCCCAATAACGCAGCCTATTGATTTTGGTGAACATCGGTCCATGTTTAGACCCAGTGCCCATATAAGGGTCCTACCAAAATTATAATGTTTATACGCTGCAGGTCGCAAATATTAAGATATTTTGATGAAATTTGGTACACAGACCTACATTGTCCCAATAACGCAGCCTATTGATTTTGGTGAACATCGGTCCATGTTTAGACCTAGTGCCCATATAAGGGTCCTACCAAAATTATAATGTTTATACGCTGCAGGTCGCAAATATTAAGATATTTTGATGAAATTTGGTACACAGACCTATATTGGCCCAATAACGCAGCCTATTGATTTTGGTGAACATCGGTCTATGTTTAGACCTAGTGCCCATATAAGGGTCCTACCAAAATTATACTGTTTATACGCTGCAGGTCGCAAATATTAAGATATTTTGATGAAATTTGGTACATAGACCTATGCTGGCCCAAGGACGAAGCCTATTGATTTTGGTGAACATCGGTCCATGTTTAGAACTAGTGCATATATAAGGGTCCCCCCAAAATTGGCTTGGTTATAAACTGCAGGTCGCAAATATTAAGATATTTTAATGAAATTTGGTGCGCTGACTCACATTATAGAAAATTTTGACATAAGCCCCATTTTAACCCATTCGAATTTCGGATCCAAACAATACACCAGACTGGTGTAGGGTATTGTATAGTCGGCATGCCCGACTTTAAACTTTTTACTCGTTTATAACTATTTTTGTGTGAAAAATTTGTTTTATATGCCGTTTATAAATTTAAAAAGTGATTATGCATATGACGCTAAAAGAATTATTTTTTATTGAGAAAAAAAAAATTTAGGAGTAATACTAGTGTTTCCAATTATTCGAGATAGGCGGTTAACCGGTTAATGCATTATTCGAAAAATCACTAAAATGGATTAACCGGTTATTCGGGTCGGTTATTCGAGAAAATTGGCGGTTAATCGATTAATCGTTTAATGCTAAATTAAGGTATTTCATTAATTTTTTATTAATTAAAACACAAAAAGCTGACTCTTTTCATTAAATATTAACGTCATATATGAATGCGATGTATTTAATAAAAAAGTTTTCATATTCGAAGGTTGAAAAGTTTCGGGATCTGAGTTTTTTTTAAAAAAAGGTCTGTAAAAATGTTGCTAAATCTACTAAAATTTCGTTGAAGATGGCAGAAAGAACTGCTGAAACTAACAAAATATTAGTAAGTTAAGAACAGCAAACCTAAAACTGTTACATATCGATTACTTAACGTAGATTTTTTATTCAGAAAAAAATTTAAAAATCTGAAAAGCTTAGATACAAAATTTCTTTGAATGTGATTTTTAATCAATACTGACACTATAAAATTTAATATTGCATTTAACTTTTTCAGACCCAACTAGCTTGCAAAAATGTATTCATTTTATAACTTTAAGGTAAAATGGTACTAAAACTATTAAAATTTCCTGAAGTCAATTCATATTTTATGAAACATAATTTAGCTAAAAGTATAACTGAAATTTTTTATCTAAATAAACCTATTAGTATTTAAAATATTTGTAATTCTACATCACATCTCACAATCGTGTATGCTGGGTCTGAAATGGTTAAAGAAATGCTATACCTAAAGTTTTTTAAATTTAGTAAGATTCTTCCTACAGCTACGAAATTTTCATTAAAGTCATCGATAAAAAAATTTGAGTTCTCTTTGATAATACCAATTTGCTTTGTTTCTCAGTATCTTTTTCGTTACTAAAGGCCATTAACAGTAAAAAAATAACCTAAAGTTTGAGCGTACTTACTCTGAGAGAATTTTATCGGACGAGCTGCAAACAAAATTTTCAATAAGCTAATGAAGTTTTCTTCAAAAAGAAAAGGCCAAATTTATTAAATTTTATGAAAAAGCTTCACAATTTTTATGAATCTCTTTCTAAAAAACTTTTTTGGGTGTATGACATTTTTAATAAATAAACAGTGTGTTCGTTTACTCGAAATTCTTACTACTTTTACTACAATTGGAAAGTTTTGTTTACTTTTTGTATTGATTTTTTCCAGCTGTAGTAAGAGTAGTATCTTGTAGTAGGTAAACGAACACGCTTAATATGAAATTCTTCATAAAATTTTATGAAAAATTGCATCAATTCAATTAAAAGTTTCAATAGACGAATTCCAGCGAAACTTAATTGAATCAGTGTATAAATTCATCAATAGCATATAGACATGAGTGTGCAGTTACAGAAGTCAAATTCTATATAAATTAAAATTTTTAACTTTAGGTTATTTGTTTTAATTCGAATTTATATTCCTTGAAACGGGTTCGGGTTCAATGTTGCTCTAGTGGAACATGTTTTAGAATTGATGTGGTTTTGAACCGATGTGTATGTACACTTTCTTAGGAAAAATAAGAAAAGTTAAAGTTCTTACAGAATTAACATGTTAATTGTGTAACAGATTTAAAACAAATACAGTCTTGTCTTAAAGGACATGGAGATATAATTTATATTAGTTTAAATTTTTAAAAGAATTGAAACAGTAATGCAAAATTGTCTATTTTATTTCACAAAGCATCCTCCAGCCAGTCGTGTATTTCGTGTGTTTTGTGAAGTTTTAAAAAACACCTTCATTTTGGCCTTTTGCTATGTTCTTAAGGCTTTTTACAAATATAAACTTTGATACATATTTTTTTTAAAACATTTGCGCAAAATTTTATTAAAAATTGGGAGTCTGATGGTACAATGTCGACTTGTTTGCGGTTGCTCGAAAAAGGTATTTAAGGACCTATTTCACACGATTATTTGTATTTGTTTTTTCTAAGCTTTTCTGGTAATTTTGTAGCCCAGATTAAGAAAATTGTGAAGTTTTGGGAAAAAATTAAGGAAAAATTCCATATTAAAAATGTAACCGGTTAATCGACCAATTTTAACCGATTATTCGGGTCGAATAATTATTTGAGTTTTAAATTATTTGTTTCGACATTAACCGAAATAGAGGCGATTAATCGAGGAATCGGTTAATCGATTAACCGAATTGGAAACACTAAGTAATACATTTAACTATTTCATATTTTTAAACCCATATTTACACAATTTTTAATCCAAAAATTGCAACTACCTAACTTTTTATGCAAAAACTTTAACTTTTTAATAGGAAACGACAACTATTTCTGTTCGTTTGAATATAATATATTCGTTTGCAAACGTTTACTTACTTCTTATAAAATACCGTTTTATTAAGGAGTTTGTCTTCGATTATAATATTGCCAGATTGAAAAAAAGATTTTTGATTTTGATGGGGTCATTTTGTAACTCGAATGAAAAACGTTTTTTCGTTTTCGTTTGAAACGTAAACGAAAATATTTGGTATTTTATAAAACGGGTAGTAGTTTGCGTTTGTTGCCATTTGCGAGTTCTTATTGCCAGACAAAAAAAATAATATATGTGACATGAAATTACAAATTACTTAAATAAAAATTTGTTCATAGAGTTTTCCAAAGTCTGTTTAGCGTGATTGGTAAATGAGTTGTTATTTTTAGTTCTTATATTTTTAGGGTCCAGGTATCGAATCCTGTGTGGGGCAATTTTTTTTATTAGTAGTTTTTTTGTTTTTATGATATATTTTTGGACATTTTTTCCTAATAATATGAAACAAATATATTTAATAAAAATTTTATATTGTACAGAAAATCAACCTAAATAAGAAGAACCTTCCATTAGCGGATAGCAAAGAGTACAAAGTATGGTTTGTTAAGATGGCCATTAAGTTCCGAATTGCTAGTTTTTAGTTTTAAAACCCCTCAGTTTGTTTCATTTGGTCTCAAACGTAGAAGTTTATATATAAAGAAAAATTTTTTTAAATCGTGTCTTAGCGCATCTAAAATTAGATATTTTTAAAATTGCCAAATTTTCACTAATTTGCATATAAATTTAAATGCTTATGCATAATAATTTGATTTTTTATAACGATTTTGGTGTGAAAAATTTGTTTTATAAGCCGTTTAAAAAAAAATTTAAAAAGTGATTATGCATATGACCCTAAAAGAATTATTTTTTATTGAGAATAAAAAATATAGGAGTATCACATTTAACTACATCATATTTTTAAACCCATACTTATACAATTTTTATTCCAAAAATTGCAATTACCTAACTTTTTATGCAAAAACTTTAACTTTTTAATAGGAAACGACAACTATTTCTGTTCGTTTGAATATGGCATAATATTCGTTTGCAAACGTTTACTTACTTCTTATAAAATACCGATTTATTAAGGAGTTTGTCTTCGATTACAACATTGCCAGATTGAAAAAAAAGAAATTATACATATTTTTTTTGAGTTTTACAAAATTTAAAAAAATTAAAAATAAAAAAACGCTCAAACGAAAGCAAAGTTTCGTTTTACAAAATGACCCCATAAATTTAGGTTTTAAATTTTAAGTGGGTTATAGAAATTCACTAGGACCAAAAATAAGACCGAAAAGAAAAAAAAACTAAAACTTTGAGCCCCTATAACTTTGTTGTTTGATGGGTTAAGAGGTCGAGCTATGTCTTGAATGAAAGGTGTAAGTCTTGACAATAAATTAATAAGTACAAATTATATTGTTATATACGCAATCTTATGAAATAACCCCCTTTTTTGTTAAAATGAACCTTCTAAAAATTAAAAAAATTTTTAACTGGGCCGCAATGGGTTAATTGGTTTAAAAATGTTTAATGCCATACCCCCGGTCTAGATGAGCAATAAATATATTAGGAATAAGTTAAGTACGTCGGCAGAATAACGGCATAAAATTGCTTATTGCCGAGCTTACGTTAAGGGTATGAGAACACGTAATTATGCTAACTCATAATTTGCAATAATTCAACGAAGAAGGTTATGCGTGTCGCATAACCTTCTTCGTAAAGTAAGAAGGTAGTAAATACCCTTGTAAAAATCCAAAATCCATAGATTTGTTTGTTTTTTATTTATAATTAGTTGAATTATATTTAATTCTTCTTAATTTAATTAGTTTTTTTGTTTTTCTTGCTGTTTTTTCTTTTATTTTATTAGTGGCGTCCTATTTTATAAATGTCAATCTAAAATGTCATCTGAGTTTGACATTTCATCTCAGCAATATGTCGGCAATAATTGTTAACGAAGATGCGTTAACAATTATTACGATATATATTGCCAGCAATAAATATTTACGCAATTTGGGGGTCTACACTGAAGATAACATAATTTGACATTTGCTGCAATATATGTCATCATATTTATTGCTAGTCTAGACTGGGGGTTATGAAAGATATTTTAAATACCTCTGTAACATAGGGGTTACACGATTAATTTTTTCCTTTCAAGTTTTAATACACTCATACTTTTTTACTAACAGACTCACATTTTAAAAATTGAACAGCAACTTGATATCAATTTTTGTTTTCAAGTTTTGAGAAAACTTGACGGTCAAGTTTTAAACAGCTGATCAAATTTCTTGTAAATTTGTTTTTCTTTTTACAAATATTGTGCCGCAATAAAACACGATTGATAAAATACGGAATGTGAATATTTCCGTATATCGACGAAATGATTTAAAAATAAAAATAAAAAACCAATCTCTGCTGACATGAAAATGTCTGTGGAAGATGTGAAGAAAAAAATAAGTCTTTTCGAACAGCCTACAGTGCGGAAACAGCCCACAGAGGCGAGCAATTTTAGTTCTTTCCTTGACGACGGCATCTTGAAAGCAGAATTGACTATCAAGTTGCATGCAGCCTACGTCACAGCTTCAAGTTCAAATGAATTTGACAAGCAGTATGTGTTATCAACTTAAAAGTAAAATCTTGATCATGTAACTTCACTGTAATGGTGTGCGTACTGTCCAAATACTAGTCGACACAAAATTTTCGGCGGCGACTAAGAAAAAAATGAACGATCGGTGGCAGCTAACATAGGGGTACACGATAAATTTTTTCCTTTCAAGTTTTAATACACTCACACTTTTTTACTAACAGACTCACATTTTAAAAATTGAACAGCAACTTGATATCAATTTTTGCTTTCAAGTTTTGAGAAAACTTGACGGTCAAGTTTTAAACAGCTGATCAAATTTCTTGTTAATTTGTTTTTCTTTTTACAAATATTGTGCCGCAATAAAATATGATTGATAAAATACGGAATGTGAATATTTCGGTATATCGACTATATGATTTAAAAATAAAAATAAATAAAAAACTAATTTCTGCTGACATGAAAATGTCTGTGGAAGATGTGAAGAAAAAAATAAAGTCTTTTCGAACAGCCTACAGTGCGGAAACAGCCCACAGAGGCGAGCAATTTTAGTTCTTTCCTTGACGACGGCATCTTGAAAGCAAAATTGACTATCAAGTTGCATGCAGCCTACGTCACAGCTTCAAGTTCAACTGAATTTGACAAGTAGTATGTGTTATCAACTTGAAAGCAAAATCTTGATCATGTAACCTCACTGTAACGAAGGGGTTACACGATCAATTTTTGCCTTTCAAGTTTAAGTATTTTACTACCAAACTTACACTTTTCCAAACACAATACACTCAACCTTTTCCAAATACAAATTTGGAAAAGTTTGAGTGTGTTAGTAAAAAAGTGTAAAGGCTGAGTTACCCAACCGTAAACGTATCTGTAACGAATTAGCTGTTTCGAAACCACAAGAAAAAATGCATACGAATGGTTACTAACACGTAAATGGGCAGGTTTACCAGAGAAACCCGCTACCGCTACAATTGATATGTAGCGCTTTATGATTACCTTAATCTGGTGAACGATGCTACTTTTGTTTTAAAATAAAAATATTTGTAGATGTTTCATCGATTTTTTTTTCGAAATTTTTTATTCCTTTATAATTTTATTTGTACATGTTTATTATTCTTTAAAAAAAATATACAAAAAACAAACGACAGCTGATGTATCATTAACTTCTCATTTTTACGCTACCAAAACAAGGTAGCGCTACCACAACATGTTGACTGAGCGGTAGCTAATCAAATCGTTCACCAGATTATTGAGCAGCGGATTAGCAACAGTTGAGCGTCTGGTAAACGCACTGAATGTAAACGTACTTGCCGGATGATTCTGTTGAAATCAGAATTTTCTATCCGGCAGCGATACAGCTGAATGATTTTAGTAGGAAAAAATATGAAATGAATAAAGAAAATTGATTCAAACAACAAATAAGGAATAAGAATTAACAAATAAATGGAAAAATTTATAATAAAATATAAAACCACATGAAATAGATGCTAAATAGTAATGTCGTTTACGGTAATCTATAAGTGTAGTTTTTAGCTACGGCACGGTACAGTTACATTACATTTACGTTTTCGGTCCCATATAGAGTTGTAAAAGTATTGAGTATTCCGGTACTGAGTACTCAATACTGACTGTTTGTTTGAGTACTCAATACTAAAACGGTACTACTCAATACTGTTAAAGATGCAATTTTCCGTAGAAATGTGTATTTTTCGTATAAAAATACAACTCTAAAAATAGTACTCTAAAAATACAGCTCTGAAAATACAACTCTATTTGTGAAGCAAAGAAATTTGTAACGAATTTTTGGGAAAAATTATTTAATTAATTTATTTAAAATGTTTTAAATTAATTAAAATGTAAATAACAATAGTTATTTAACACGTGTATGTGAATTGTGATAATTTTTCCTAATAAATACGAATTCATAACATTTTTATTTTTAAATTAAAAAAACCGTTAAAAGTATTGAGTAGTATCGAGTACTCAATTGAAAAGTATTGAGTAGTATTGAGTACTCAAAAAATACCGAAATTTCACAACTCTAGTCCCATAATCCGCCCCTACTTGTAGTCTACACGAGACATAAATTAGTTAACATGGCCACTAACATCATGTCAATGTTACTTAACGTCTTGACGAGACATCGATTTGTTCAACCAACGAACAATTTTCTCATAAATTATACCAGATATGAATCAGCTGATTTGGGCAATATGGCCGAGAGGAAATGAGCAAAACAAAACGAAAAATTTACGAAAAACACAAAAGATAAAGCACAATAATCTAAAAAGAGACAGATATATACAAAAAAATGCGGAATACAAAATGTATGGAGATTTTATATTATTATCTCCCTCGTGACTTGACTTCCATGTAAACAAAACCATACGGTTCGAGAATACTTTTTTGACACCTGTCATTAGTTTCACATCTGGTATTAATCTGTGAATTTCTTGTTCACCCATGAATTTGTCTCGTGTGGACCACTCTTGTTCATGTTTTGTGCTTGTTCAGACAACGTTGTCAGCACAATTGTTCTCACAACTATGTGCAACATCAGCCACGATGCCAGATCTAATTTTTACTCAGTGGCATTACTAAAAACTAAAGTAAATAAGTGAAAATGAATAAAATGTTAAGAAAAAGTAAATAATTGGCATTATTATTGACTTTAATGCAATTTACTTTTTATTATTGGAAAAAAATTAGTGAAAAACACATTGAAAACATCAAAATAAAGAGTTTCGTTTGTGACCTACTCCAACAAAAAATAATGAATTGTCTGCCATTACGTATTCCCCACCCAAAACAAATGGACAAATTTTTTCCCGTTATTTTGCCGACGATTAGATTTTGTGCAAACAAATCAATGTCTCGTCAAGACTCAGAGTTAAGTGTGGACCACTCATTTTAATGTTATGATTTACGTTTTTTCTGTGTTAACATAGCTGTTAAAGCAGATGTTAAGAAAACTATTTTATTATTTTTATGGCATCACCAACAAACAAAGCTTATAAAAAAAACAAAGAAAATATATAAAAACAGTGTAATTGTGAAGTAATTTGCATTATTAGAACTTAAAATGTAATATTCTTTTTATTTATGAAAGAAAAAATATACAACCAATTAATTACTGTGAAATAAAAGACATTCATTTGCGACTGATTCCGGCAAGAAAAAATTAATAATGAAATTTCTTAACATTAATGTTCTCCACCACAAAAGTATTAGATTTTATTTGTGACTCTCATAACAGCTTTCTTAACAGAATCTCATAGCTAATGGAGACTCTGAGTTAAGGGTATTGAAACTTGAAAGGCAAAAATTGAACGTGTAACCCCAGTATAAAAGTCGGCAGCACACCCTATAAGCATTTGGAAGATATATCACCCAGAAGATATTGCGACAAAATCATTATTTTATCTTTTAGAAGACAATCAAAGTAGTATTTTGGGTATATCTTGTTTTGGAACAAGTTGAGTTTAGGGGCACAGCTCCGATTTTTTTGATTTTTTTTCTCCAGATAGTACTTTCTGGTCTGAATAGGAAAAACAAAAATTTTTTGTCGGAGACCCTATTTTGGGTGTTATTTGGGGTCAAAGTTGAAACATGGATTTGCCCGTATCTTCGCTATTTATTATCGGATTTGAACAATATGAGCACCATTGGAAAGGTAAATGAAATGGCTTTAATATGCCCTTAAAACTTTTAATATTTATTTACCCATTACGAACCGGTTCCGTTTTTTTGAATTTTTAGAGCGAGTTTTTCGAGAAAATCCTTTGAATATCAAAAATTTGCTTATATAATGGTATGATATGTTTACACAAGATTGTATGTAAGATTACAAGGTTTTGCCCTTATACGGGCAAAGTTGTAAGAGGTTAAAGTTATTTTTTTTTGTTAAATAAAAATTGAAAGAAAAAAAAGTAGTTAAATAGGAAAATAATTTTGTGTTTTTTTTTTATTATGAAAGTAATAGTTTTATTTTCCTTATTTTGCTTTTTTTAACGCTATTTTCGGGTTTTCTGTTAAAATTTAGCCAATAATATGGCTGAAGATGAAGCTAAAATAGACACTCTTCAAATTTAGGTTTTAAATTTTAAGTGGGTTATAGAAATTCACTAGGACCAAAAATATAGAAAAGAAGAAAAGATTAATAAGTACAAATTATATTGTTATATACGCAATCTTATGACATAACCCCCTTTTTTGTTAAAATGAACCTTCTAAAAATTAAAAAAATTTTAACTGGGCCGCAATGGGTTAATTGGTATAAAAATGTTTAATGCCATATGAATGATACCTTTCTAATGGTGTGCGTACTGTCTAAATCCGACCGCAATTAACGGAATTATAAGCAGGTGAAACTTCGAACTTTGAACCGAAATAACTCCCGAGATAGGTCCCACCGACAAAAAAAATGTTGTTGTGGAATCCCAATAAAAAGTTTTACTTGTGGCAAAAATTTGACCTGATCGGAGCTGTGCCACTAAACTCAACTTTAACCATTGAACTTTTCATAAAGGCACATCTACACGAGAGAGAAAATTGCTAGAGATAGAGCAAAAAACACCACCTTCGCGGGAAGCAAAAATTAGAACCACGCAACACTTCTTATCATTAGTACATTTCCATTGGGTCTAAAGTCATATTTATTAAATTAATAATAATTTTTTTATTTCATTATTTTTAGGTTATTTTTTTAGTCAGCTGTTGACGATCGTTGCCACTTTTTCATACAAAAACTCTACAAATTAAGCGAAACACAGTGTTGTATTCTGCAAAAGTCTCCAGATTTGTGAGATTTTCATGAGATTTCTTCGAAATCTCGCAAATTTACGAGATTTCCTTTGTATGGGGAATCTCGGGATTTCACATGAGATTTTCACTGAAATCTCAATTTTAGTCGAAATCTCGGGATTTGGGTGCAGATGTAAATGCAACATAAGGCTTCGTTTACATCTGCACCGAAATCTCGAGATTTCGATATTCACCACTCTGAAAAAGCCATGAAGGAAAGATGATAGATGTTCAATTTTGAATAAAATACACATACTTAGTTCTAATAAATACATTTTCCAAAAAATTAAAGTTTATACGCATATCTTCACTGTTTTTTCAGAGTGGTGAATATCGAAATCTCGGGATTTCAGTGCATAAGGCATTGAAATCCCGAGATTTCGCTATTCACCACTCTCAAAAAACAATGAAGAAAAGCATATAAACGTTAAATGTTTAGAAAATGTATTTATCAGAGCCAACTAAGTGTG
Source organism: Leucophora obtusa (assembly GCA_949987735.1). Classification (NCBI taxonomy): domain Eukaryota; kingdom Metazoa; phylum Arthropoda; class Insecta; order Diptera; family Anthomyiidae; genus Leucophora; species Leucophora obtusa. Next base: position 248,655,774 of record OX465295.1, read on the forward strand.
CTTTATTAAAAATTGCACATATATATGCTTTTCTTCATTGTTTTTTGAGAGTGGTGAATATCGAAATCTCGGGATTTCAGTGCAGATGTAAACGTAGCTTAAGGTTGCGTTTACACTTGCGTCGAAATCCCGAGATTTCGCTATTCACCACTCTGAAAAAACAATGAAGAAAAGCATATATATGTGAAATTTTTAATAATACATTTTCTAAAAATTTTACGTTTATATGCTTTTCTTCATTGTTTTTTGAGAGTGGTGAATAGCGAAATCTCGGGATTTCGATGCAAGTGTAAACGCATTTTCAAATCCCGAGATTTCAATGGAAATCTAGACCCGAAATCTTGACCGTTTACATTTGCACTTTATGACAGTAGTGAGATTTCGATTTGACAGCTGCACTTTTTTTGTAAACAAAGTACCATAAAAAAATAACCTCAAAATAAAAATATTTCTAAAAACCATTTTATTCATTGGCGGAGTACAATTTACATTATTTTATGTAAACATCTAACGCTAAATATGTTAGTAAATTTGTTTTTGTATAAGGACGACAAGCTAGAAGCCAGATTCTGCAATATTTTGGCGGAAGGAAGACATGCACTTCTCAATGCTTTCTTCATAATTTTGCTTCGCGGGAAGCAAAAATTGGAACCACGCTACACTTCTTATAATCACTAGTATATTTCCATTGGGTCTAAAGTCATCTTTATTAAAATTAATAATAATTTTTTTATTTCATTATTTTGTGTTATTTTTAGGTTATTTTTTTAGTCAGCTGTTGACGATCGTTTTTTCATACAAAAACTCTACAAATTAAGCGAAACACAGTGTTGTATTCTGCAAAAGTCTCCAGATTTGTGAGATTTTCGTGAGATTTCTTAGAAATCTCGCAAATTTACGGGATTTCCTTTGTATGAGGAATCTCGGGATTTGGGTGCAGATGTAAATGCAACATAAAGGCCAATATACACGGTCAAAATGCTTGACATCAAATTCATGTCCACTAACCTAGTGTCTTCAAATGCAATGAAATTTAAAAATAACACACAAAACAACAACAACGAAAATAATTTTGTTGTTGCTTTGTGTGTTATTTTCAAATTTCTTTGCACATTTCATTGCATTTGAAGACACTAGGTAAGAGAAATAAATATTAAAATCAAGTAGAAACATACTTAAAATAAATGAAAACACATTCAATTTACAACAAATTATGATTTTACTTATTTTAAATATTTTTATAATTACTATAAATATACTATAATTTTTAGTTTTTAAATACAAAAATACTTATTTTAAATTGAAAAATAATTAAATTTGGTATTCCAATTTGTGGGTTTCTAGTGTTCCATTCCATTTGTTGTTGCAAATAAAACAATTTATTTTATAAAAAACTTTGTTTTTAATAAGTTTAAATTAATTATTTAAAGGTTATAATAAAAGGATTTTTAACTTATTTGCAATTTAAATGGAGTAAATACACTTACAAATAACTCACCACTTGCATGAAGTGACGCTCCAGACTGCTGCAGGTTTCTTGCAGAAATTTGCAAGATCGATACTGCTATGAAGTTAGTTATTTTTCAGAGACAAAAACCTGAAATTAAAAATATGTACATACACACAAAAAAATATTCGAGTGTATATTGTCTTGACTGGCATAGGTAGGCTAATTTTTTATGATATTAAGGAAAATAGTTCTAATACCTTTGCCAATAGGTAATTTATATTCCATGATTTCACCTATTGGCAATGTAAATTCGACTATTGACATTAGTTACTTCTTCGAAAAATTTTAAATGTCAATAAAATAATTTATTTTTTTTAACTTTTAAAAAGCAATTGTGTTATTGAAATTTTTTATTACTTTTTCGCATTTTACATTTTTTCTAAGACTTCAGGTAAGTAATTTTTGCAAAATATTCGTGATGACAAATGTTTCATATCAGTTTTTTGTTTTAGAAGTTTGTCGGTGGTGTTAATAATTAGGACCATAGCTGAGGCGGTTTTCAGTGCTATTTGAATATACCCACAATTGCGTGCTGATGTTGCGGGTCGAAGGTTAATAAAGTTTAATACCAAGATATGTCTCATAATTATGCAAAATGGACAGAATTATCGTGTTTCTGAAGAGTTTGTGTCAAGCAGCTGTGTGACAAATTTGGTCTACCATTCCCAATTTTTTAGGATATGGAATTTTGTTGTTCTGTCCATAGCAACTGGTGTACATAAGAAAAGGGTTTTTATAATCTGTGAATTTTTTCAAAGAAAAAAGACATGAAAAAGTCCTTATAAATTTATAACTTTTATATACATACACTTAAAAGCTACCATTTACTACCCCAATATATACAATTTTGCAATCGGAATTCCAAAAGATGATTTCGATTCATTTTTCCAAACTGACCATTGGGATATCCCTATACCTTTCAGTCACACCATGAAATATAAATATTAATTTATATGTGACAAAAGTTTTTGACTATTTTTGAGAAATAATGGCAGCTTTTAGCTATTAAGAAAAAGTTTTTCAAACCTAAATGATTTTATGTAAAAAATTCCTTGAGATCTAATGGTTTTTCGGCAAAAAAATATTTTCAAATTATAAACATTTTTTAATGAAAATCAGAGGGTTTTTCCACGGGATTTAGATATTTTTTTAATAACTTTTTTTTTTAAAACCCTTCAGCTTCGCAGTTTATTTTTCTATGGCAAATAGTTCACGGATTCTTAGGGTTTCTTATACAGACTTTGAAAACTTTTCCCTTAGTATCCGTGGACATTTTAATACAGAAGATTCCTGGGTTTTGGTTTGTTTTTTCATATCAGATTCTGGGTACATTTTTCAATAGAAAAATCCTTAGAATCTGAGGCTTTTTCTTATAGAAAACCCTCAGATTCGAAAGACTTTCTAAAGAAAACACTCAGATTCTCAGGACTTTTTTCAATAGCATAATCTTTAGATTCTGAGGACTTTTTCCTTAGAAAACCCTTTCAGATTTGAGGACTTTTTTCCAACAAAAAACTCTCAGATTCTGAAGACGTTTTCGAATAGGAATCTCTCAGAGTCTAAGGAAATTTTCATTAAGAAAAGCACTGTGATTCCGATGACTTATAGAAAAAAGTACCCTCAGATTCTAAAGCTTTCCTATAGAAAAACCATTAGGTTCTGATGACCAATTCCTATAAAAAATTGCCCTCAGATGTTAAGGACTTTTTCTATAGCAAAATCCTCAGATTCTGAGGACTTTTTCCGATAGAAAATCCTCAGAATTTGAGGACCTTTTTCCTATAAAATCTATAGGAAAAACAGATTCTGAGGGTTTTTCCTCTAGAAAAACTCTCAGATTTTGGGGCCTTTTCCTATAAAATAAACATCATTTCTGGAGACTTTTCCTGTAGAAAAACCCTTAGATCCTGGGGACTTTTCGTATAGAATAACCCTCAGATTCTGGGGACTTTTCCTATAGAAGCACTCTCAGAATTTGAGAACGGTTACAGGAAAACCTTCAGATTTAGGGGAGTTTTTCCTATAGAAAAATCCTCAGATTCTAAAGACTTTTTCGTATAGCAAATTTTCAGATTTTAAGGACTTTTCCCGATAGAAAACCCTTAGATTCCAAGAACTTTTTCCTTAAAGAAACCCCACAGATTTTGAGGACTTTTTTCCTATAAAAAACCGTTAATGCAATGATACTAGCAGGACAGTTTGCATTGTTAAATCATTTCTGAAATTTACATGTATAAAAATCTCTTGTTTTATAAATAAATTCAGATTTAATAAAATAAAAAAATTGTATTATTACGGTGGTTTTTTGCACTAAAAATTAACTAATACCAAAGTTTTATTACCAATACGGGTGTAATTTTTGCCTATGTTGAACTTTGTAATACACCATTGTTTATTAGTTATAAAGGGGTTTTCAATAAGAGCGCTACAAAAGAAAAAAAGTTTAAATAAAACAAAAACGGTTTTGGATATCAATGAAATTCTTTATTCCTGTGAAAGTACGTTCGATCTCTTTTGCATGGCCACCACGGGCACGCTTGCCGAAGTGCAGACGCTGAAACCAATTTTCGACGGTTTTCAAGCATAAATAGGCCGATACTGCTGCAATTTCACGTTCGATATTCGTACGAAGTTCATCAATCGTCGCTGGCTTGTTGGCATAGACCATAGATTTGACGTAGCCCCACGCTCAATTGTTGATCTGCTAGGACGATTATGACGACCATAAATTGGACGTGGCGCTCTTAACGTTGAGGCCAATGACTCCGAATTTCGGTAGTAAATTTTAATAATTTCGACTCGTTGTTGGCTCGTATATCTTTCCATCATGAAATGGCAAACCTTACTGAAGAGAAATGTCAAAAGAGCGGCAAGAAATATGGCGTCGTTTGCTGTCCCTGTCTTTCTACTTTTGTAGCGTCCCTGTTGAACAACCCTTTATTAACAAAAATTATAGGTGATTTTTCGAACATAAAAGTTAAATAAATAATTACCTATTTTTTATGGTAATATTGCCGTAAAACATAGCAAACTCTATGTTGCCTTTGAAAATAGGTTAAATCACCCTATAGTTTTAGGCAATATTACCTATAGTTTTCTTTGTGTGTATGCAGACAACTTATTACTTAAAAATATTGCACAAAGTAGGATATGTCTATTTATGGCATTATAATTATATACTTACCATTTATTTACAAAAAAGCTTAACATGAGTAGTGAAAATTCACGAACTTTTAATTAAATATGTATTTTTCGATCACAAATTTAATGTTTATTTATTTTTGTCCTTAGTCTGCAATTACGAATGACATGTGAGTAGGTTTAACTATTTTTTTTGCCAAAAATAAGTATGAATATATTTATTTTAAGTGCGTTTAAATTTATTTTAGAAATGCTTTTTAACTTTTTCGACCCCAAAGTTGCCTACAAGTTGGGAATGCATCCCGGGATTTCCCGTCCCGGGATTCCCGGGAAATTAGGCATTTTCAGTTCCCGCAATTTCGGGAATTTCGACCGGGATTTCAAAAAATGCAGTTTAAAATAATAAAGTTAATTATTTCAAATTTACTTATGCAAAATTTTTCAACGTTTTGAAAATAGTAAAAATCATACATTACACTCAGAAAAAAACAGGGGGAACTTTATCTAAGTGCTATGTAATTATACAACTACATAAGTTCAAAGTAAGTTTTACAATTTTCTAGCAAAATATATGCATTTTTTCGGATATTTTCCACTACACATGTATATATTTTGCAAGGATTGTATATATTTTACAAAAAAATGTGCATACTTTACAAGAATTTTGTAAAACTAACTTGAAAATTATGTAGTTGTATAATTACATATATTTGTTCCTTTTACTCCTGCAAGGAGCATATATATATATTAGGGCGGGTCGATTTAATAATCGCCCATGGCTCAGTGAAAATCGTATTCTAGGGATCAAAATAAGAAACTTTGCCGAAGGAACCATACCTCTAAACCTTCTACTACCCCCCAACTGTTGACTTTTGTCCCGTAGGGTCAAGTTTTGAAAAATCCCACTTTGACCCATTTAGAGTGCCCCAATCGAGTCCAAATGTATGACCGACCCCCACTAACTTTGGAGGGCCGATCCACCCATGCCAGTGGCACACCCCCTGGAACTCCCCTGGGGGGTTCCCCATACAAACATTTTAAAAAATCACCATTTTTGGCACTTTATTTTATTATTTTTTATTTATTTTTATTATTTTATTTATTTTTTCTCTTTAGAAATTTATTTAGTCAGAACATATGTAAATGAAAAAATTAATTTAACTTAGTAATAGAAACGAAAATAAAAAAAATTACTGTTTGAAGTCTTTTTTGCTTTCAAGTCTGGGCAATTTCGCACGGCTCTCTAATGTCGTCACCATAACAGCCTCTACATTTTCCGGTATAACTCGTTTGGAAACGCTAGCTAGCAATTGAACGTGTCGTTCTGTTGCAGGTCGTAAAATAGGTTGTGTGGGTTTTTTAAGCCACCACAAGACACAGCTGCATGTCGTAAACTTACTTAAGCTAAATCGGCTACAGGTAGAATTGAGCATAAAATTATCATAAAGGATTTTCCAGAAGTAATAAAAGGCGCACTTGCTTAACAGAATTTGTGGTCAGATTAACGTTTAATTTACATGTAAGTACTTTATGGGCAGTTTTGACAACAAAATCGGTTACAGGTAGAATTGAGCATAAAATTATCATAAAGGATTTTCCAGAAGTAATAAGATTTGGCGTGCCTGATAGAGTAGCATCAGCAATGGGAACAGCTCTTTTCCAAGATTTTAAAATGAAAGATATCCATGGCAAACCTCTCATCATGGATAAATCGAAAGTTCGCCAGAAAAAGAGAAATGCAGACAAGAAGTGCTTCGCAAACGGTTAGATGATACCAATTTGTTAGCATTTTCATTCGATGGCAGAAAAGATGATACTTTAACGAGAGATACAATTGATGAGAAGTATCATACTAGAATGGTAAAAGAACCTCATCTTGTTATTTTGAGAGAACCGAATTCTGAATTGATTGGTTACGTAAGACTGGAACATGAAACCGCTGAATACAAAACAACCAAATTAAATGATTTTTTCAACGATAAAAATATATCACTGGATGCATTAATTGGCATATGCACTGACGGTGAGCCAACAAACACTGGCCCAAACGGTGGAATTATACGACGATTCGAATTGCTGTTAAAAAGACCATTGCATTGGTTCGTTTGCCTTCTACACTTCAACGAACTTCCGTTTCGGCATTTGTTTGAAGCTTTGGATAAATCAACCAGCACTGGACCAAGATCGGCAACCGGAAAATTGAGCCGTCAAATCGAAACTTGTGAAACTCTTCCGGTAAGTTATTGCTATCACTCATTTATTATAATTGTCAACCGTTTTTAATTGTTTTATTTTTATATATTTTCAGGTGGTGGACGGCTTTCAGAAAATTGAGTTGAAAAATATGCCCCCTGCTCCAGAAAAAATTTAATTTTCCACCGATTCCAAGTACTTATACGGCATGGCCCATGCAATTTCTAGCGGCGTGGTTTCAGTGGATCTGGCAAACATCAAACCAGGGAAAATTGTACATTTTCGGTGGCTCACCAAGGCCGCTAGACTATTACGATTATATGTGACAACGGAAAATCCAGATGCAAATTTAAGAATACTGGTTGAATTTATAATTACATGTTATGTGCCAATGTACTTCAATATCAAGTATTACAGCTCTGTCGTGTACGGTAGTAGATTATTTTTCAAATTCATTAGTTGGTCAAGATTTCTAGAACCTCGTTTACGCAAAATTGTCAATAAAGTAATTACAGATAATTCATATTATGCGCATTCGGAAAATATCTTGTTATCAATGTTGTTTGATGATAGCAAAGAAAAGCGCGACTGTGCTATCAAGATAATTCTACGCTATCGAACCGATGTTGACGATCCAACGGGACTTAGAGCTTATAAAAAACCAGATATAAACTTTTATTGCACAAGTTACACGGAAATGATCAATATGAATGACATAAATGACGTATTTGAACCACCATTCACGCGAAGCATTCCATACGATACTTTGAAAGAATATTTAAATCAAGATGATCCACCGTTTAATGATCCAAAAATTCCATCACACATACAAGAAACAGAACGACACGTTCAATTGCTAGCTAGCGTTTCCAAACGAGTTATACCGGAAAATGTAGAGGCTGTTATGGCGACGACATTAGAGAGCCGTGCGAAATTGCCCAGACTTGAAAGCAAAAAAGACTTCAAACAGTAATTTTTTATTTTTTCTTTTCTATTACTAAGTTAAATTAATTTTTTCATTTACAAAGAACACACTGATTTATTTGCACTTGATCGAACTTTTTATGTTCTTTTTTTAACAGGCACTAAAAGGAACTTAAAAAAATATATTTTTTAAGAAAACCACTCAACTAAATAGTGTTTGTATAAAAATTTTTGAATCGCACTTATTCTGAATTAAAGACAAATTTGTCGATTAATTTTTAAAAATTTTTAAGTAAGTTAGAATTTGTTCCCATAATTTTTAAAATGTTTTCCAATTTTCTATATTAATTTTTGTTATTTATTTTTTTTTACGGACAAGTGTTTTAGTCAAGAAATTAGTTTTATGGGGTCATTTTGTAACTCGAATGAAAAACGTTTTTTCGTTTTCGTTTGAAACGTAAACGAAAATATTTGGTATTTTATAAAACGGGTAGTAGTTTGCGTTTGTTGCCATTTGCGAGTTATTATTGCCAGACAAAAAAAAATAATATTAGTGACATGGAATTACAAATTATTTAAATAAAAATTTGTTCATAGAGTTTTCCAAGTCTGTTTAGCCTGATTGGTAAATGGGTAGTTATTTTTATTTCTAATATTTTTAGGGTCCAGGTATCGAATCCTGTGTGGGGCAATTATTTTTTATTAATAGTTTTTTTTATGATATTTTTTTGTACATTTTTTCCTAATAATATTAAACAAATATATTTAAGAAAAATTTTATATTGTACAGAAAATCAACCTAAATAAGAAGAACCTTCCATTAGCGGATAGCAAAGTAGTATAAGGTATGGTTTGTTAAGATGGCCCTTAAGTTTCGAATTGTCAGTTTTTATTTTTAAAACCCCTCAGTTTGTTTCATTTGGTCTCAAACGTAGAAGTTTATATATAAAGAAAAAATTTTTTAAATCGTGTCTTAGCGCATCTAAAATCAGATATTTTTAAAATTGCCCAAATTTTCACTAATTTGCATATAAATTTAAGTGCTTATGCATAATAATTTGATTTTTTATAACGATTTTGGTGTGAAAAATTTGTTTTATAAGCCGTTTATAAATTTAAAAAGTGATTTTGCATATGACCCTAAAAGAATTATTTTTTATTGAGAATAAAAAATATAGGAGTATCACATTTAACTACTTCATATTTTTAAACCCATATTTATACAATTTTTATTCCAAAAATTTGCAATTCCCTAGCTTTTTATGCAAAAACTTTAACTTTTTAAAAGGAAATGACAACTATTTCTGTTCGTTTGAATATGGCATAATATTCGTTTGCAAACGTTTACTTACGTCTTATAAAATACCGTTTTATTAAGGAGTTTGTCTTCAATTATAATATTTCCAGATTGAAAAAAAAAGAAAATATACATATTTTTTTTGAGTTTTACAAAATTTAAAAAAATTAAAAATAAAAAAACGTTCAAACGAAAGCAAAGTTTCGTTTTACAAAATGACCCCATTAGTTTATTCAATTTTTAAAATTACATACATACATATGTATATAATTAGACTTACGTATGTATATAATTTCTAATATAAAATTAATTCTTTCCCACTACGAATATTCCAAGAAAAAGCACCTGAGCTTTTTCACGATCATGAAAATTTGAGGTTTTTAAGACATTTTATTAATAAAAATTTTTAAATTACTATAAAATATTTTCTAATTTATATCCCTTGCGGGATCCCGGGAAGATAAATTTCCCGCTTTCCCGGGAAATCAAATAGTGCGGGATTTTGCATTCCCTACCTACAAGCAACTTCGTTGTTATGTGCCTATAACTCCCGTTATATTTATTTTTTTCTAACAAATTTTTTTACTCAGTAGCATTTCAGTTCTACAATACATGTGTCTAATTTCATATAGCAGTCTTTGATAGTGTTCATTTGCGAGCTATTTTTCATAGTGTCAACACACATTTTTTCTCACAGTAAAATTTAAGGAAAAATAAAATTTTTGTTTAAATTAGTCTCAAAAATTGTGTGATGAATAAAATTCAAAAAATCAAAAATTTTTATGTAGAGTTTAGTAATAGAAAAAATATGAAACTAAAATTTTTAAAAAATCTTAACCCGTTTCGGACCGGCAGCATATTCATTTTTGAACTTTAATTCCAAATATCTCCGCTAGGGGGTGCTGCAAGACCATAAAAGTAACAAAAAAATATTTCTTTGGCATAGATCTACATTTACAAGAAGTTTTTCCGGAAAATTCCCAGCCATTTAAAGTTGGGGTCGAAAGGGTTAAACATCTAATATTTTTAAATCAAGTATTACAAATATTTGATTTAATTATGCTTTTTATACCCTACATCACTATGTGGTCAGGGTATTATAAGTTGCTGATGTTTGTAACACCAAAAAATATTGGTCCTAGACCCACCTTATAGTATACCGATAGGTTCAGAATTTTTTTTTTATTTCGATTTAACGATGTCCGTCTGTCCGTCCGTCTGTCCATTCATTTTTGTGCGCACTCTACAGGTCGCAAATATTACGATATTTTGATGAAACTTGGTACACCGACTTATGTCGGCCCAAGGACGACGCCTATTGATTTTGGTTAAAATCGGTCCATGTTTAGACCTAGTGCCCATATAATGGTCCCCCCAAAATTATATTGTTTATACGCTGCAGATCGCAAATATTAAGATATTTTGATGAAATTTGGTACACAGAGCTAAGTTGGCGCAAGGACGAAGCCTATTGATTTTGGTGAACATCGGTCCATGTTTAGACCTAGTGCCCATATAAGGGTCCTACCAAAATTATATTGTTTATACGCAGCAGGTCGCAAATATTAAGATATTTTGATGAAACTTGGTACACCGACTTATGTCGGCCCAAGGACGACGCCTATTGACTTTGGTTGAAATCGGACCATGTTTAGACCTAGTGCCCATATAATGGTCTCCCCAAAATTATATTGTTTATACGCTGCAGATCGCAAATATTAAGATATTTTTATGAAAATTGGTACACAGAGCTAAGTTGGCCCAAGGACAAAGCCTATTGATTTTGGTGAACATCGGTCCATGTTTAGACCTAGTGCCCATATAAGGGTCCTACCAAAATTATATTGTTTATACGCTGCAGGTCGCAAATATTAAGATATTTTGATGAAATTTGGTACACAGACCTATGTTGGCCCAAGGACGAAGCCTATTGATTTTGGTCAATATCGGTCCATGTTTAGACCTAGTGTCCATATAAGGGGTCCCCCAAAATTATATTGTTTGTACGCTGCAGGTCGCAAATATTAAGATATTTTAATGAAATTTGGTACACAGACCTATTTTGGCCCAAGGACGAAGCCTATTGATTTTGGTGAACATCCATGTTTAGACCTCGTGTCCATATAAAGGTCCCCCCAAAATTGGCTTGGTTACAAACTGCAGATCGCAAATATTAAGATATTTTAATGAAATTTTATAGAAAATTTTGACGCAAGCCCCGTTTTAACCCATTCGAATTTCGGATCCAAACATTAGTTGGCTTTTACCCAGACTGGTGTAGGGTATTGTATAGTCGGCATGCCCGACTTTAACCTTTTTACTCGTTTTTCTCTGTGTATGTGTGCATGTAGCTGTGAACATACACGGTACTGCATAGCGCTTCAATCATTCATTTGATATTAGATTTTGTGCTGTAAACGCGATAAAGGTAGCGGACGATACAAAAATATTTTAGTGCACTCAGACAGCACTAAAAGTTACTACATGACAGTTATTTGTGTAGTAATGTGGTTGTAGTTATTTTAACTACATTGTAGTTAATTTACTTAGAGCAAAATATTTCAATGTTTTTGACAGTTATTTTTTCAAACTAACTACAAAAACTACCACATTGTAGTAACATTTATTTTATGCAGTTATTTTGAATTTTTTTTACAAATGCTTATATTTTCAAGTGTGTGTGCACACACACGAAGCAATCAGGAGCATGTATATGATGCGCTTGTTTAGAAATTTCTAGTGAAAGAATATGAGTAGAACATGTTTTCTCTTGTCTTCGTCATAAAACAACGCCAAAGAGTGAGGACGCGTAATACGGAAAAGTTTATATACTTTTTATTAAGTTATTAAAATAATAAGGTAAGTTTTATAATATAAATTTATTTACGGGATTATTAAAAATTATTGTATTTATTTTCTTTCAGTTCTTTTATATTCTCATCTCTTTCTACCTGGAGAAAAAAAGGAAGCCAAACAACGCCATATTTCATCCCTCACAGACGGACATCTACAACAATATCTTACTAGTGAAAAATAAAAGTGACATTAGTGTAAATTTTGATTTCTCAATTTTAAATAGAATAAAATTAAGTTAGGAATGTTTACATAAATTTGTTTTTTATTAAATTAATAATTTTTAAAATAATTTTTATTTATGTTTTTTAACTACATTTGCAGTTGTTTGTACAGTTTTACAATAATTGGCATGTATGTTGTTTCAATTGCATTTGTAGTTGTTTTTACTACATTTGTCAGTTGATTTTTAACGGTTAAAAATAACTTCATATTGCAGTTAATTTAACTGCAAATGTAGTCTACACCTTTTTAAGTGCAAATGCAGTTATTTTAACTGTCATTTGCAGTTTATTTTACCTACATAATTCCCTGAGTGTGTAAACAATTATAGTGTAAATATTGTTACGAAAATGGCTTGGCCTAGTATAGAAAACTCTGGACTTTTCTAGAAGAAAATAGCCCAAGAGACGGGATGGGCAAAATACATCAATCTGGCAACATAGTGCTACATTTAATTATACACCTAAGAATATGCTATGATTAATTACGCATTAGAATTGTGTAGTTGGTTGAATATAAGTGTTTGTATGTGTGTATAGTCTTTAAGCGTAATGTAAGTTTATTATAAGAGTTTGTGTGTATGTATAATGTCAAGCCTAATGTAGAGTAATATTGTATAGTTGGTTAATAATAAGTGTTTGTGTGTATGTATAATGTCAAGCCTAATGTAGAGTAATATTGTATAGTTGGTTAATAATAAGTGTTTGTGTGTATGTATAATGTCAAGCCTATTGTAGAGTAATATTGTATAGTTGGTTAATAATAAGTGTTTGTGTGTATGTATAGTCTGTAAGCGTATGTAGAGTTAAGTATACCATGCTAGAATTATCCCGTGTGTTGTAGAAGTGTGGCTGTTACTATATAAGGCGCGCGTTAACATTTGTAAAGTTGAAGTTGATAATTAGCAGTTGTGCTGTTAAGACCTCGAGTTAATATCGTGTTAAATGTGTTCGTGTTTTGGTTATTGGCCAATTGGTTGTTAATATCGCTGTGACAGCACCTGGACGGTTTATCTAAGGGAGATAAACCAACGTTTTGTAAGGTAAAACGTAATAATTGGTGTCAGCGTTGGGACTGGTTATTTTGATTGCAATAGAAAAGAATCCGGTTTATTTAAGGGAAATAAACCAACGTTTTTAAAAAAGTAAAAACGTAACAATATTATTATATATTCCTTTTTGCAAATTCGTAAATATTATTGTTTTCATTGTTGTTTTCGATGAAACTACCTTTTATAAATAAACCATGTTTTCGGCAGTGTGCTTAAAAAAAACAACAAAAACAAACGTACACGCAAAAAATAAAAAGGGGGAAATCACATAAAATAAGGGTATAAGTTACCTAGTTTTAGTATGTATTATAGCTCTACCCAAGTTTTGGGTATAATTCATACAAATGCATGGTAAATAAATAACGAAACAAAAAATAAGGATTGCTATACAAAAAACTTGGTAAATATTACTTTTTATGTATTTGGAATAGATAACAATAGTTTGATATTATTTAATAATTTCGTTTGTGTTTCATTTGAAATTTTTGTCAAATTTTATACAAATTAATTTAATTAAAGCAGACAAATTTGCATTCCAATTATACCAAAATAAAAGGATATACAATAAAAAAAACGTTGGCTAAATAATATAATTTTATTTTTGGATTTACATAATAACATTTGGTTATAGAGCAATTCCATATGAAAGCGATCACCTTTTGGACGACCCCTCTCCGATTCTAAAATAAATAGTCTCAATCGATTGCCCAGCAAAAAATAATGTACCTACATATTTTTTTTTTTTTATAGTGACTGGTTTAGTGGTGGTGTACACCACTGTCATGTGACAAAATTGAAGAATTCTTCATAAGGGACCTCATTGAAAGTTGTTGGAAAGGTATTGAATCAGGCTTTAATTGAAAAATAAAATTTTCTAATTTTTCTCAGAAATTTACCTTTTTTCCCATAAAAATTAAATTTTCCCATGAAAAATTAAATTTTCCGATTTTCCACAGAAGCTCCTAAATTTTCCGGCTAATTTTTTTTTTTTTGGATTCCTCATAATTTTTGCTTTAAGAATCAGCAATAAAAAAATGGGCCCCGACTCCTTGTTTGGACAGGAGAGGAGCATTTAAGAGACCACCTTGTTCTCATTGTTTTTATATTTTTTATAATTGAATTATTTGTAATTATTTAACATTGTTTTATTTTATTATTAAAAATACATTTTAAAAATTATTTTACAGTTAAAAATACATTTATGAAGAAAAAATCTTTCTTATTTTGCTGCTTATACTTAATTACAATATTTATTAAAAATTTCAATTGTCTTGGCATCATTATAAAATTAAAGTAACTTTAAATTTAGCACGTCGGCAGACGAAGAGTACCGCTTTACATTAATTGACATATCAGAAATTTTGGTATGAAGCAATGAAACTTTTGCGTTCCAGTTATAGTTTTGACATTATTATATCTGTTTTGAATTCGTCGCTCCATGGCATCGTGTTCTTTTTGAGTGCATAAAACTGTGTTAATGGCAATTTCCTTGCTTTGAATCCACGAAAACAAATGTTGTACATTTAAGATCTGGTCAGTATATGGCCTTTGCAAACTTGCCTTAGTCGCCATGCGTTTTAGGGTTCCCCCTAACGCATCGCATGGGCCCTTACCGTGGGACGTCGCAAAAAAGTGCCACTCGATCTTGCAGTTTTGTTCTTCTTCAATTATGCAAAGATTGTAAAAATTTTTTTTATTCTTGTACTGAGAAGCCTCGCCGTCTGAGAAAAACGTTACTTTGTCGATTGCATCGAATTTTGATTTTAAGAATTCAAACAGTTTCATTTGAAATAAATAAACGGACACATAATTATGAGCTAAACTCTCCGCGACAACAACAAGGCTTACGGTCTGTAGTTCGTTATCTTCGTTTTTGAAATAAATGCAAAAAGGATGCACCGTGCACTGGTCGTTTGCCCAGTGATAAGCCTGAATTTCATCCTGAACGAGAAAAGTGTAATTCTCGGCAAAGTCGCTTATCACAATGAATTAATTTTGGGCTAATTTCTCCTTACTTTCCTTTAGAAATTTCGATTGCATCTCGGATATGAAATGGTGCGCCTTCAGTTCATTCAACTTGAATCCGAATTCCTCGATGAATTCCGGAATCTGCTTTACCACGGTCTCAAGGGAACATCTGCCGCTGCTAATTATCCACTGTTTGAAATGCACCTCCTGAATTAACAGCTGTTCAAACTTTTCCGCCAAATATTGCTCTAGGTCGTCAATCTTCGGACAATTGTCGCATTTGGACAGATGACAATTTTCCGTGGGGTATGCGCACAACGACTTCGACAGGAGGTCCCTATATGTTTCAATTTCACCGTGAAATACTTTCAATTTCTTGCATGGAAAGAACATTAATTTGATGTTTTGATGAAACATGCAAACGCAGACTGAATTCGTTCCGTGCCTGTCTAATGCCAGCACGCATTCTTTTGGTCGTAGGATGGCAAACTTAGAAAATCCCACTTTTTCTGCTGGGTATTTCTCTTTGAACTGATGGTATGCTTCGGATAGATTACATAATAATAATCTGCGCTGCTTGTGTACTTTTTCTCCATCTTCACGTGTGATAACATAGTCACGTGTACCTGGGCAGGCGCGGCTGTTGTCATCATTGCAGTAAAAATCTTGAATAAATTTCACCGTTGCTTCGCTGAGGGTCCTTGAGCCAAATTTCTTGGTGGGAGTCGCCAATATGCCCTTCTGTCGAACTAATTCTTTGCTTCTTCTCGCGATGTAAAAAGATGTTTGAAACTGTTCAGAAATCTTGCGTATAGACCATGATTGAGGCAGCACAGATAAAATGAGATATTTCTCCGGAAAAGTGGTCGCTAAATTGAATTTTCTTTTCAACTGCTCAATCATTTGTTTGCCGTCATCAACGTCATCTGCTTGACTGCATTCGTTATCAGAGCCTTCATCAAATATTGTCGCGATTGCACTCATAACCTTGCCTTTTTTCTCTTTCCTGTATTTTTCACTTCGCAACTTTCTTTTTGTAATAGGCGATTCACCTAAAGTGCTAATAGCCTCATTCAAAGGACTCAAAGTCATATTGACCATCGGAATGTCTGCCTCACTATCAGATGAAACATTTTGTTCAATTGTCATTTCACTCTCGGATTGTGGTTGCATTTGTTTCAATGCATTTGCTTGTTGAGACAAATCGATTTTACACTTGGGGCAAATGAATTCTGCTTCTTCACCGTATTGTATATTTAATTCATTCATGTATCGCTTCGAAACACCAGTTAATTTTAATACTTTTATCTTTTTCGAACGATGTCCACTCTTGTTAAACGGATTGCAGCAAAATTTATTCATTTTAATTTAAATTGTCTTTACAGCTTCACTCTTTACTTTACAAAAAAAAAACACTTTAACACTTTCACGTTTAGTATTCAACTAAAATTTGACTCAGAGTGTGTGAAGTATTTATATTTATTTTTTGGTAAAAAATAGGTAAAAAAAATAAGCGATATTTGCTTTTCTTTAATAGGAAAATTTGCGTGAACTACTGGTCATAAAATGTTTTTTAAAGAGGGACTTAATTGGTTACTGCCAATAAGCCGATCACAGGTCATAAAATGTTTTGTAAATTTTTTAAATTACCAGGTAATAAATATTTCGCCATATTTATGGAAAATCCGTGTTTTATGAATTGTTTCTTCACGTGTCATTTTAGGCGAAATATTTATTACCTGGTAATTTAAAAAATTTACAAAACATTTTATGACCTGTAGCCTCAGTCGGGTTTGGTGTGCCATTACATGCCACTGCTGCTATTATCCATGGATTTATGGCCGATCTTGTGAAGGCAGGCAGACCATATTCACTCAACTTGGGGCTCTTAAAAAAAATTGATTTTTTCTTCATAAATGTATTTTTAACTGTAAAATAATTTTTAAAATGTATTTTTAATAATAAAATAAAATAATGTTAAATAATTACAAATAATTCTATTATAAAAAATATAAAAACAATGAGAACAAGGTGGTCTCTTAAATGCTCCTCTCCTGTCCAAACAGGGAGTCGGGGCCCATTTTTTTATTGCTGATTCTTAAAGCAAAAATTATGAGGAATCCAAAAAAAAAAAAATTTGCCGGAAAATTTAGGAGCTTCTGTGGAAAATCGGAAAATTTAATTTTCATGGGAAAATTTAATTTTCATGGGAAAAAAGGTAAATTTCTGAGAAAAATTAGGAAAAATTTTATTTTTCAATTAAAGCCTGATTCAATACCTTTCCAACGAGCTATCACTCGTTGCGATCGCTTTAGTAGTTTTTTTTTAAAACAACTTTCAATGAGGTCCCTTATGAAGAATTCTTCAATTTTGTCACATGACAGTGGTGTACACCACCACTAAACCAGTCACTATAAAAAAAAAAAAATATGTAGGTACATTATTTTTTGCTGGGCAATCGATTGAGACTATTTATTTTAAAATCGGAGAGGGGTCGTCCAAAAATTTGCCAATTTTGATCGTTTTCATATGGAATTGCTCTATATACCCCTCTTCCCCTTATAAAAACGCTTTTATTAATTTGAATGCAATTATTTATTTACATTTCTTATTACTATTACATTAATTAAAAACTGTCTTACAAGATAATATATCTGTGGACTTTGGACAAAAGAATTTTAACGAAATAAAATTTCAAGACTTTTTTGCCAAAACAACATGAGACGATTTTAGCTACTTTGTCAAAAGACAACAGTTATGTGTTTTAAATCATTTTATAAATATTGGGTTTTTGATAAATTCGATTAATTCATATTATAAATTTAAAAACTGCGTTAAAATACTATTGGTTTTCTTATTTAACGAATTTATGTTTTAAATAAAAGGCCAAATCCAGCTGGTAATACAATTATTCGTTAAATAAAAAATACTCATTATTTTAAAATTTTTTTAAATATAAATGGCTTAACTTATAAGAACACTTAAAACTCTATAGCTGCGTTTACATCTGCACCGAAAACTCGAGATTTCGATATTTACCACTCTGAAAAAGCAATGAAGAAAAGCTTATAGATGTTCAATTTTGAGTAAAGTAAACATATTTAGTTCTAGTAAATACATTTTTCAAAAAAATTAAAGTTAATACGCATATCTTCACTCTTCTTTCAGAGTGGTGAATATCGAAATCTCGGGATTTCGGTGCAGATGTAAACGCAGCCTATAAGAGAACACATAAAACTCTTTCAATAGCTACATACAGCCTGGCTTAACAGTTTTGGATGTGGAATTTGATGAAGCATCTTTACCCGTTTTTAGAAAATGGCCCTAGTGTTTTTTCTAAAAGTTATTAGAGCAAAACCATTTTTATCAAGAAAACGATTTTGGACCACTGTACCTTAACGGACAGACCTGAAAAAATCTAAAAAGAGTTTCGGATGTGGAATTTGATGAAGCATCTTTACCCGTTTTTAGAAAATGGCCCTAGTGTTTTTTCTAAAAGTTACTAGAACAAAACCATTTTGACCAAGAAAACCATTTTGGACCACTGTACCTTAACCGACAGACCTGACAAAAATTTAAAAATTGTTTTGGATGTGGAATTTGATGAAGCATCTTTACCCGTTTTTAGAAAATGGCCCTAGTGTTTTTTCTAAAAGTTTCTAGAACAAAACTATTTTTACCAAGAAAACCATTTGGGGACCACTGTATCTTAACGGACAGACCTGACAAAAATCTAAAAACAGTTTCGGATGTGGAATTTGATGAAGCATCTTCACCCGTTTTTAGAAATTGGCCCTAGTGTTTTTTCTAAAAGTTACTAGAACAAAACCATTTTGACCAAGAAAACCATTTTGGACCACTGTACCTTAACGGACAGACCTGACAAAAATCTAAAAACTGTTTTGGATGTGGAATTTGATGAAGCATCTTTACCCGTTTTTAGAAATTGGCCCTAGTGTTTTTTCTAAAAGTTTCTAGAACAAAACCATTTTTACCAAGAAATCCATTTTGGACCATTGTACCTTAACGGACAGACCTAACAAAAATCTAAAAACAGGTTTAGATGTGGAATTGGATGAAGCATATTTACCCGTTTTTAGAAATTGGCGCTAGTGTTTTTTCTAAAAGTTTCTAGAACAAAACCATTTTGACCAAGAAAACCATTTGGGACCACTGTACCTTAACCGACAGACCTGACAAAAATCTAAAAACAGTTTTGGATGTGGAATATGATGAGGCATCTTTACCCGTTTTTAGAAATTGGCCCTAGTGTTTTTTCTAAAAGTTTCTAGAACAAAACCTTTTTTACCAAGAAAACCATTTTCGACCACTGTACCTTAACGGACAGACCTGACAAAAATCTAAAAACAGTTTTGGATGTGGAATTTGATGAAGCATCTTTACCCGTTTTCAGAAATTAGCCCTAGTGTTTTTTATAAAAGTTTCTAGAACAAAACCATTTTTACCAAAAAAACCATTTTGGACCACTGTATCTTAACGGACAGAACTGACAAAAATCTAAAAACAGTTTTGGATGTAGAATTTGATGAAGCATCTTTATCTGTTTTTAGAAATTGGCTTTAGTTTTTTATCTAAAAGTTTCTAGAACAAAACCATTTTTATCAAGAAAACGATTTTGGACCACTGTACCTTAACGGACAGACCTGACAAAAATCTAAAAAGAGTTTTGGATGTGGAATTTGATGAAGCATCTTTACCCGTTTTTAGAAAATGGCCATTTTGGCCAAGAAAACCATTTTGGACCACTGTACCTTAACCGACAGACCTGACAAAAATTTAAAAATTGTTTTGGATGTGGAATTTGATGAAGCATCTTTACCCGTTTTTAGAAAATGGCCCTAGTGTTTTTGCTAAAAGTTACTAGAACAAAACCATTTTGACCAAGAAAATCATTTTGGACCACTGTACCTTAACCGACAGACCTGACAAAAATTTAAAAATTGTTTTGAATGTGGAATTTGATGAAGCATCTTTACCCGTTTTTAGAAAATGGCCCTAGTGTTTTTGCTAAAAGTTACTAGAACAAAACCATTTTGACCAAGAAAATCATTTTGGACCACTGTACCTTAACGGACAGACCTAACAAAAATCTAAAAACTGTTTCGGATGTGGAATTTGATGAAGCATCTTTACCGGTTTTTAGAAATTGGCCGTAGTGTTTTTTCTAAAAGTTTCTAGAACAAAACCATTTTTACCAAGAAAACCATTTTGGACCACTGTACCTTAACGGACAGACCTGACAAAAATCTAAAAACTGTTTTGGATGTGGAATTTGATGAAGCATCATTACCCGTTTTTAGAAATTGGCTCTAGTGTTTTTTCTAAAAAACAATTTTGGATGTGGAATTTGATGAAGCATCTTTGCCTGTTTTTAGAAATTGGCTTTAGTGTTTTTTCTAAAAGTTTCTAGAACAAAACCATTTTTACCAAGAAAACCATTTTGGACCACTGTACCTTAACGGACAGACCTGACAAAAATCAAAAAACAGTTTTGGATGTGGAATTTGATGAAGCATCTTTACTCGTTTTTAGAAATTGGCGCTAGTGTTTTTTCTAAAAGTTTCTAGAACAAAACCATTTTGACCAAGAAAAGCATTTTGGACCACTGTACCTTAACCGACAGACCTGACAAAAATTTAAAAATTGTTTTGGATGTGGAATTTGATGAAGCATCTTTACCCGTTTTTAGAAATTGGCCCAAGGGTTTTTTCTAAAAGTTACTAGAGCAAAACCATTTTTATCAAGAAAATCATTTTGGACCACTGTACCTTAACGGACAGACCTGACAAAAATCTAAAAACAGGTTTGGATGTGGAATATGATGGAGCATATTTACCCGTTTTTAGAAATTGGCCCTAGTGTTTTTTCTAAAAGTTTCTAGAACAAAACTATTTTTACCAAGAAAACCATTTGGGGACCACTGTATCTTAACGGACAGACCTGACAAAAATCTAAAAACAGTTTTGGATGTGGAATTTGATGAAGCATCTTCACCCGTTTTTAGAAATTGGCCCTAGTGTTTTTTCTAAAAGTTACTAGAGCAAAACCATTTTTATCAAGAAAACCATTTTGGACCACTGTACCTTAACGGACAGACCTGACAAAAATCTAAAAACAAGTTTGGATGTGGAATTTGATGAAGCATCTTTACCCGTTTTTAGAAATTGGCGCTAGTGGTTTTTTCTAAAAGTTTATAGAACAAAACCATTTTTATCAAGAAAACGATTTTGGACCACCAAAATCTAAAAACAGGTTTGGATGTGGAATTTGATGAAGCATCTTTACCCGTTTTTAGAAATTGGCTCTAGTGTTTTTTCTAAAAGTTTATAGAACAAAACCATTTTTATCAAGAAAACGATTTTGGACCACTGTACCTTAACGGACAGACCTTACAAAAATCTAAAACAGTTTTGGATGTGGAATTTGATGAAGCATCTTCACCCGTTTTTAGAAGTTGGCACTAGTGTTTTTTCTAAAAGTTTCTAGAACAAAACCATTTTTATCAAGAAAACGATTTTGGACCACTGTACCTAAACGGACAGACCTGACAAAAATCTAAAAACAGTTTTGGATGTGGAATTTGATGAAGCATCTTTACCCGTTTTTAGAAATTGGCTCTAGTGTTTTTTCTAAAAGTTTAAAGAACAAAACCATTTTTATCAAGAAAACCATTTTGGACCACTGTACCTTGACGGACAGACCTGACAAAAATCTAAAAACTGTTTCGGATGTGGAATTTGATGAAGCATCTTTACCGGTTTTTAGAAATTGGCCGTAGTGTTTTTTCTAAAAGTTTCTAGAACAAAACCATTTTTACCAAGAAAACCATTTTGGACCACTGTACCTTAACGGACAGACCTGACAAAAATCTAAAAACTGTTTTGGATGTGGAATTTGATGAAGCATCTTTACCCGTTTTTAGAAATTGGCCCTAGTGTTTTTTCTAAAAGTTTCTAGAACAGAACCATTTTTTATCAAGAAAAACATTTTGGACCACTGTACCTTAACAGACAGACCTGACAAAAATCTAAAAACAGTTTCGGATGTGGCATTTAATGAAGCATCTTTACCCTTTTTTAGAAATTGGCGCTAGTGTTTTTTCTAAAAGTTTCTAGAACAAAACCATTTTGTCCAAGAAAACCATTTTGGACCAGTGTACCTTAACCGACAGACCTGACAAAAATCTAAAAACAGTTTCGGATGTGGAATTTGATGAAGCATCTTTACCCGTTTTTAGAAATTGGCGCTAGTGTTTTTTCTAAAAGTTTATAGAACAAAACCATTTTGACCAAGAAAACCATTTTGAACCACTGTACGTTAACGGACAGATCTGACAAAAATCTAAAGACAGTTTGGGATGTGGAATTTGATGAAGCATCTTTACCCGTTTTTAGAAATTGGCCCTAGTGTTTTTTCTAAAAGTTTCTAGAACAAAATCACTTTGACCAAGAAAACCATTTTGGACCATTTTTTATTAAATATAAATTTATTAAAGAAATATGTATATGAAAACACTTTAAAAAGTGTGGGTTTTTTAAATTCAAAATCATAATTATATCACCATTCTGCACTTTGATTAATCGAATGAAGAAATCTTATTGATGGGTAGCGTTGTTGTAAATGGCCTTTTTGTAAAATTTTCTTATTGGTTACATCGTCGTCCATAAACAGTTGCGTTCATCTAAGACTGTAAATAATTTATCTATCATACCGAGTACTTTGGTACGGTCAAAGCCCGGTTCTGGGTCTCGATATTGCAGTGCATGACAGGCATTGCGTCGATAAAACTATTGTTGCAATTGTTTGATTTTTAAGTTCTTGCAGGCGCTGGAAGGCGCCTTCTTCATATTCAATGTATGGTTGTTATTTATGCGTATAACCAATAATAGTTAAAAGACTTCTCTTATTTTTACATATATTTTATATTCAATATTTTTACGTCTTTACTATTTGAAATACATTTAGCGTCTACATTAACAAAATAATATTCTAGTTCTTTCTAAATACTATCTAACAATGTTAGTGGCGCCCCATGTTGCCAGCCTTTCTGCTGAAAAGGGTTTGCCAAAATTTCAACAATTTATAACCAAATTAGGATTTACATTTGTGTAGGGTTAACTGCCACATCACTCCCCCTTCAATATGGTTGCTATGCAACAATTTGTACGAATCTCCTCGGTATGTTAATTGCCCTACCAGATCGTGATGTTCCCGGAGGTGCATATACATTTTCCGAAGGTAGTTGTCTTATTGATGTTTCCTTTTGTGTTTGATTAACAGGAGCAAGTGGCACATTAGTATCAGGCGAATATTGTTCTTGACCTGGAATGCTTTCCGAAAAATGTTCGTTGGGTGTAAACGCTGCCTTAACTCGGTCAATGCTTACTTTCACTATTTTTTCGCCGATTTTGATGTCAAAAATTTTCTCGTTGCGATTTATGACTTCAGAGGGACCGTCGTAGGGTGCTTTTAGTGGTGCACGAACTGTATCGTCCCATAAGAAAACATGAGTGCAGGTTTTAAGCTCTTTTTGTACAAAAACATTTTGTGATGAGTGATTAGATGTTGCAACTGGTTTCAGTTTACTAATTACGTTACGAAGATTCTTTACAAAATCACTTTCAATATACTCTTCTGTTGCACTCTCAAAAAATTCGCTTGGTAATTTGATCGTGGATCCATATACCATTTCGGCTGCTGATGCGTTTAAGTTGTTCTGAGGCCTAATAACACTATTGGTAAACTTTTAGTCCAATTTGTAGATGTATGGCACTTAATGGCATATTTAAGAGTACGATGCATACGCTCTACCAGGCCATTTGCCTGTGGGTGGTAAGCAGTTGTGCGAAGATGTTTGGAACCAGTCAAATTAGTTAGTTCCTTGAATAATTTCGATTCAAATTGTCTGCCTTGGTCGGTAGTTATGACACTTGGCATACCATAATGCGATATCCATCCGTTCAAGAATGCTCGTGCAACTGTTTCCGCGGTTATGTCCTTAATTGGAATGGCGACTGGCCAACGACTGAATCGGTCTATACAGGTCAAACAGTACCTAAAATCATCTGATATTGGCAATGGTCCCACTATGTCAATGTTTACATGTCGGAACCGTTGGTTTGGAACACTGAATTGTTGTAAAGCACTCATATTATGTTTACTCACTTTTGATTTTTGACATTCAAAGCAGGAATTCACCATTCTGTTAATGTCGTTTTTCATATTTTTCCAGACGAACCGTTCGGTGATCAGCTTTACTGTTGAACGTTTTGCAGTATTTCCGGTATCTGTATAATTTTAAGTTGTAGTGAGGAATTTTGTTCGGTTTCTCTAAGTTCATCATCATTTTGTTGGCTTAATGCAAGTTGCTCAAAATCTATCTGGTCGGCGTTAAAAATGGCCTCGACACGTGACAATGTGTCTGCAACAATGTTGTCCCTGCCAGAAATATGTTGAATGTCGGTTGTATATTCACTGATGAAGCTAAGTTGTCGTATTTGTTTTGGTGTAGCCTTTTCCGGATTTTGCTGAAAAGCATACGTGAGTGGTTTGTGATCCGTTAGTATAGCACAATTACGGCCATCAATGATGTGTTTAAAATATTTTACCGACTGGTAGACCGCTAGGAGTTCTCTGTCAAACGTACTGTATCTTTTTTGAGTATCCGACATCCTTTTTGATAAAAAACCATCTACTACCTCATGAATTGCTGCACCAACACAGAAATTGCTAGCGTCGACATGGAGAACTAATTTTGCATTGAAAGAGGGATGAACAAGTAGAGTTGCCTCAGCAAGGCTGTTTTTACATTCCTCAAAAGCCTTTGTTGCGTCGTCATCCCATTCAACTGGCGTTTTATCATTTTTCTTGTTGGTCTTTATCAGTTTTTGTAGCTTACCTTGTTTAAATGCCGCATTTGGTATAAAACGTCTGTAGAAGTTCAATAGTGCTATGAACCGTCTCAAATCACATGTGAGTGTTGGTTTATTAAAATCCAAAATAGCCTTAACTTTTTCTTTTGTAGGTGATACGCCATCTTTTGTTATACGATGTCCCAAAAAATTTATTTCATTTTGCCCGAAGACACATTTCGAAACTTTTGTTTTTAGGCCATGCTGCCGCAGACGTTCAAAAACGACATTCACATGTCGTACGTGTTCTTCTTCATCCGATGATGCTATGCATATATCGTCAATGTATACGATTACGAAATCTAAGTCACGGAAAATTTGATCCATGTTACGTTGAAAAGTCTGGCTGGCATTTCGGAGACCAAATGTCATGACGTTAAAGTCGTATAATCCAAACGGTGTGATTATAGCTGTTTTTTCACGATCTTCCGCCGTAATGGGTACTTGATGATACGCCCGCTCCAAATCGAGAGTAGTAAATATGAATTTGTTGTAAAGTATATGCGATATGTCGTGTATGTGAGGGACGGGATATCTGTCAGGCTTGGTCACTGTGTTCAAGCGCCTATAGTCGCCGCATGGTCGCCACTCACCTGCTGTTTTCTTCGGTGCCATGTGGAGTGGGCTGGACCACTGGCTGCTGCTCGGGCTGCAAATGCCTTGTTTTAACATGTATTCAAATTCCTTCTTTGCGAGCGCCAGCTTTTCCGGATTAAGTCGTCTAGGCTTTGAAAATATCGGCGGTCCCTCGGTTACGATATGGTGTTGAACTTTAGAACTTTCCGAATTTGATGTATACTTAAAAGGTTGTGTCAAATCCTTATATTCGTCCAGTAGCCGTTTCACCCAACCATTTATTACTGGTGAAACAGTATGAATCTGCTCATAGCAGCTTTTGTCGAAAACTATATTCACCATAAGTTTGGTTTTGTTGTCAATTAAAACTTTTCTACGTACATTCACCGAAAGATCATATTCATGTAGGAAATCCACGCCTATAATAGGCTTTGTAACGTCGGCAATGAGAAACTTCCAGTCCATTAACTGCCACAAATGCTTTCCCGTTTATTATCCCCTGGATATCAGATGCGAGATTATCATGTAAGGCAGCTTATTATAAGCATCATTGGTTTGCGTCTCACTCTCCTTTAGACGAAAAATATTACAGCAGTGACGAAATTCCATGTCAGACGTTTGTTCGTAGTCTGCGCTTCACTCGCGCTTTGTTTAGATAAAATTTATTTTGTAAAAAGATAATCTGTTAAATCTTATAAATTGATCCTGCAGAAATTTGCCTGACCATCTTCGTTTGTAGACACGTTAGTGTTTCTTAACAAAGAAATCGTTTGATATGTCGTTTGATACAGATGAAAAGCGCCAATTTAGCAACTTACATTTGCAGGCATTAAAAAATGTGATGCCAAATTTTTCAATTAAAAGTAATGCCAAGTTTCTTCAAAAATTAGGAGCGTAATGATGCCAGATATTCTAGAGCGGAATGGAGTGTTGGTATTTCATTTTGGTATTTTCACAAATTTTAAACTGAAGTTCAGTTTAGAATTTTATTTTTTTTATTAATAAATACAGCTTTTATTTACTTCAAATTACATAACCAAAGCTCTGGGGGCCATATATGATTAATAAAAGCTACTACAAAAAAATAATTTAAATAAAGATAATAAAAATAAATAATAATAAAAATAAATAATAATAAAAATAAATAATAATAAAAATAAGTAAAAAATACAGTAAAACTATCATATAAAAAAAATACTGAAAACATTATCTTGAATAATATAAATTGATATTTAAATAAAAATAATACAATCACCAGATTTTCTAAGTGCAGCGATAATAAAAAAAAAGGTCGAGAGAGATAAAAATAGTAGCACAAATAAAAAGCTATAACTCATGAATAGCTACATAATCAAAAAGTTTGTCGGTAGAATCTACGAAAAATGATAGTTAAAACAGAGGTATATGCAGTTAAAAATGCTACAAAAGTTTTTTAAAATAGTGAAAATATTAAGTTACATTTATAGTTGAGGAAGTACGTATACCGAATGATACAGGAGTATTTAAAGCCGAGTTAGCGGCCATTAAAAAAGCAATTTCTTATGCTATTCAAAGGGGAGTCAAAACTATTATTTGTACGGACAGCCTAAGTGCAACTAAGGCACTAAAGAAGAACCACAATAGATTATATAACAATGTCATCACACTACCAAATGGAAACCAACCGATATTGATTTTATGGGTTCCTTCGCATATTGGCATAGAGGGAAATGAATGCGCCGATAGGGCAGGCAGCAAAAAATGCACAAAATCTGACGCTGATAACGGAAACTCCTTGTTTTCCGAAAGTTATGTTAAACCAATTCCAAGCTGCACATAGAAGACTTTATCCCACTCAGCCGAGGCTTAAGTACAATACTAATTTAACAAGAAGTGAATGCATTTTGTTATGTCGTCTAAGGGTTGGCAAAACTCTTTTCAATACACAACACTATTATTATCAAACAGACCCGTCAAAATGTACCTCCTGCGATGTCTTACTATCTGTTCCACATATTTTAACCGAATGCCCAATATCTAAAATTGAGGATAACCTGGAGAAAATCATTGACTGCACTACTCTCGTAAATCTACCATCTATAAAAAGAAGTCTTCAAAGACATGGTATTCAAGATGTATAAATAAGTCCATTATTCAATATTTTTTTTGTTTTGAATAGATAAATATTATGTATAATTATTTTTTTTATCTTACTAATTTTTTCTGTTTGTGCGCATATGGTCTAGTCACCTGGCGCCTTTTGTATATTTTGTAAATTAATTTATGGAATATATTTCAAATAAATAAATAATCTGTTAAATCTTATTAATTGATCCTGCAGTAAATTTGCCTGGCCATCTTCGTTTGTAGACATGTTAGTGTTTCTTACAAAGAAATCGTTTGATATGTCGTTTGATACAGAGGAAAAGCGCCAATTTAGCAACTTACATTTGCAGGCATTAAAAAATGTGATGCCATATTTTTCAATTAAAAGTAATGCCAAGTTTTATCATAAATTAGGAGTGTAGCGATGCCAGAAATTCTAAAGCGAAAGGCAAAGCTGCTAATTCATATATATTTTTTTTTATGTATTTTCATAAATTTTAAACTGAAGTTCAGTTTAGAATTTGTGATGATCGAAAAAGTTCGTCGGCAGCATCTACTAAAAATGAAAGTTAAAACAAAGGTATATGTAGTTAAAAATGCTACAAAGTTATTTTAAAATAGTTAAAATATTTAGTTATATTTAACAACTAACAATGTCGTAAAATTAACTGACAAAATTAGTTAACACTACTGTTTTTAAGCACCGTTAGTTGTTTGAGTTTCACGTGAAAAAACTGTTATACTCCATATAAAAAAAAATTATTTTTCACGACAATCAGTTTCACGTGAAAATTGTGTAGAGTTTTTTTTCAAGCAAATTTAATGTACAAAAGACTATTATTTTTCTTGGGAAAAATGGACTTTTTGTGTTTATTGTGATTGTGTCTTTGTTATAAATTTAAAAAAATTGTTAATTTTTATAAATTAAATTGCAATTTGAGGACTTTAAAGTTCGAGTTAAATTTTTCCACGTGAAAAACAACGTACGGTGCTTTACAGTTAATTTTGGCAATATGTCTAAGTGACATTATGTTATTCTAAAAAATAAAATGTGTATAATTGCCGAAGTACTTCGGTGAAATACAACCTCAAAAGTTTTCTTCCATGTTACACAATTTGTAACGAACCTTGCCATCCTTGGTCTACCTCTTCCAGGGCAGGGCTACCTATAGAGCCGGCTGTGCTCAGGGCTGGGGTGTGTTCTTGCCCCTTCGGAGGTAGATTAGGGTTCGCTGACAAAAATATTAAAATAAGGTAGCAAAAACAAATAAAAGGAAATAAATCGAATGGTGAAAATGGGACAGAAAAGGGATGTTGATGACTGACTGGGGTAATCTCAGATGTTATGACTACCCTGGTCTATACCCGCCATACCTTGCCGAATGTAGGGTAGATTTCTAATCGGCCCAAATAAATAGTAATTCCCCTTTCGTAAAAACAAAATAAAAATACCAAATGCAAATAGTTTATATAACGTTTAGTGAAAACTTAATTACAATTTCCTCTATATTTAAGTTTAAAATGATTATTAATGGAATTATATAAACAACTAATTAATAACAATTTTATTAATAGAAAGAGTGAAAACTTTTTGAACAAAGATTTATTTATATATTATATGGTAAAGTTAAAGTTATTTTTTTTATTTAAAATTAATGGAATTAACCAATCAGAACAATTTTGAATAATACCTTTAAGAGGTCTATTTAAAATTATTATAGCTACCCTAATACCAAGAATAGAAGAGATTAGAAATATATGAGTATCTAAAAGATACTCAAGTTTATTTTATAAAAAAAAAATAACATATTATAACATCCAACTTACATAAAAACATCCGTTCTTGTCGATGGGCGCCAATTGACTAAAACGAATAGCTGCTTAAAGAAGTTAATTATTTATTAGTAGATTTTGTGTGAGTATATTAAGAGTAGACGTGTTTATATTAAATAGCATGTGTATAAATTGAGTGACATGTTTGTAAGTTATTCCAAAGCAGTGTTGCCAACTCTTGAAGGCAGGAAAGCACCGTGAGCATTATGAAAACGGGTAAAAAAGGGTAAAAATTTACCGAAAATGGGGTAAAAAAGCACGATATCAATTTTTTGAAAAATGTAAATCAAGAATTTAAAAATAAATTTTAACTTTGAAAAATCGTGTAAAAAAGGTTCAAAAAATAACCAAAAAAGGGGTAAAAAAGCACCAAACTAATATTTCAAAATTTTGATGTTTAAATGTAACGAAGTTACTATTTAAAATTGTACTACAAACATTGTACAATAATGTATTTCTTGTATAGTTCGTTTTATTTTTTAAATTTTGACAGAAAATTTAACAAATACCAAAAATATAAACTGTACAAAAAGCACTAAAAGCACTGCTTGAAATATGAAAAAGCACCGTAAATACCCGATTTTTTTAAACGGGTATTTGTAAAAAATCACCGGGTACGGGAAGGAAAAAAGCACCAAAAAATACCCGAAAAGCACTGAAATGGCAACACTGTTCCAAAGTGTATAATAATTGAGTTGCTAACAAAAAAAAAAATAAGATTTGTATAAGAGAACAAGATTCACATTAACAATGTACATTAGGGCACCATTTAGTTTAACAAGAATGTAATTGAATTTTAAAATGAGACTACGTAATAATTAAGTGTAATAAAAGTTTAATTTAAGTTAAATCTAAAAAAAAATATTTGTATTAAGACAAATTACAACGATATACGAATAGAAGTTAAAATATGAAGAAGAGGAAAATTTATAAAAATCATTTCGACCCACATAGTGGTAACCCTAGTACGAATGTTATAAGGGTGGGTTATAAAAAAAAATATATGCATAGATATTTAATCTAATGCATTTGAACTAAACTTCACGGTTTGTAATGAAGTTTGAATAGTTATGAATAAACTTTGATTTTACTTATCTGATGAACGAATTTTTTTTTTTTATCACTTAGAGTTCTGAAGCTGACAGTAAAATATTCCTTATGAGCTGATTTATTAATACGGGAAATTTTATTATAACTATCTTTCCGCACACGATTTCCCTTTCTTCCTTATTTTGAAACACCTATACTGCATTCTAGATACCATCTTCATTCTCATAAAATGATCTCCTTTTTGTTCTGTTAAAACTGTAAAAAAAATCCCTCATTTAATTCCTAATTCAAGATAAAATTTCATTACAATTTTTCCTTACCAAAGTTTTAAGAAAACTAAATATCCAACTCCTTAATTTGTTAATGAACCCGCAAGGCAAATTTCCCGTGATTGTTCCTTAAATAATTTACACACCAAAATAAAGAATTGTTTGTATTCAAGAAAATTTTAGAATATTTTCTTAATGCAACGTTTATTCAAAATTTTAAATTTCAAAACAAAACAAAATTGTATAAAAGTTGTTCTTTCTACACTCATAAAAAAATGTTAATAATTTAACTCGAATGATTTAATTATCTCAAAAAAAAATTTTCGTCAAAATCGTCCTCACAAATTCAAATGGACTCATTGATGATGCCAAGCGACAGCTCAATTGAAGCTTCAGATGTGACGTCAGTAAAAAGTTAAACGACGGGACCAATGATTGAATCGATGTGGTCAGTAAGCAGCTTGTTGCAACTAGCAGAAGTATGTATATCACAAGAGGGGGACCGTGATTCCAATGAAGTTCTATTGTGGAATAACTACAAACATAACCATCTATAAAAATTTAATATCCTTGTGCTCGCTCACAGCAATCGTTTTACCAAAGTAAAATAGGAAAAGACAAAAGTATCAGACGAAAAATAATTGAAAATTTTAGATATTATTTTGTTTTTAAGCTCTTTTGTTTTTCTTTTTTTTTTAATTTAAAAAAAAGTCTCAGTAAAATCTCCTTATTGAATTGCCTATCAAAATTTGTCTTTAGATTTTTGTCAGCATGGTCGGTTTAGACAGGGGTATGGCATCACCAAAAACAAAAGTTATAACGACTTCGTTATCACTAGGTGGCACTTTGTACCAAAAATTGACAATTTTCTTTTTTTATTTAAATTTAAATAATAACAAAACAACAAAGCAAAAAAAAAACAAACAGATATATCAAATTTTATTATTTGAATACATTCCGCGTTTGTTTTTCCTGATTTTTAAGCAGTTTTTGAGTTTTTAAATATAGGCTCAGCTGATACTAAATAGTTGCTCAGGTAATACTAAATTTCAGCGCCATCTACCTGTGAGTAGTGTAAGTTTTGATTTCCTATCTCTATAATTAATAGTCTCTGGGTTTAGATACAGTGGTCCAAATGGGTTCTAGAAACTTTTACAAAAAACACTAAGGCCAAATTCGAGGTACGAGTAAATACTCTTCATTGGATTTTCTATCCAAGACTGTTTTTAGATTTTTGTCACCTCTGTCTATTTAGATACAGTGGTCCAAAATGTGTTCCTTGAACTACACTCAGGGAATTATGTAGGTAATATAAACTGCAAATGAGTTAAAATAACTGCATTTGCACTTAAAAAGGTGTTGTAGACTACATTTGCATTTAAATTTGTTAAATATAAATAAATATTTTAATTATTTTAAAATTACTTTGTAGCATTTTTAACTGCATATACCTTTGTTTTAATTGTCATTTTTAGTAGATGCTGCCGAGGAACTTTTCGATCATCACAAATTCTAAACTGAACTTTAGTTTAAAATTTATGAAAATACAAAAAAAATATATATGAATTAGCAGCTTTGCCTTCCGCTTTAGAATTTCTGGTATCACTACACTCCTAATTTTTGAACTTGTCATTAAGCTATCCATGCACTTGCTACTACCACACATGGTAATAGAATAAAGAACTAAAACGAGAAGTTGTACAATAATATTGCAAGTGTACACAGAAAAAATTGTAGGCACCAACAATGGGATTTGTAAAAGCAATCACATTTTCTTTTAAATTGAAATTTTATTCCCAAAAATTTTTTTGTTTAAAATATTTGTAACTGGTTTGTAAATTGTTATCTTTCATATAAAAATTGTTTAAAAATAAAAATTTAAACAATTATCCTAATTTTTGCATTAAAAATACAAAATTTATTTTTCTTTTGGACTTTTTATATTTTCATATATTTAGTTAGAATATTCAACGGGACGAGAATTTTATACTTTCGTATATGAACTGTCTGATTTGGTAAAACCAGTTATAGATCAACTCCTTTTTGAAAGCAACAATTACATAAAAGTACCCTTTGGGTACTATTTATATGTATGTTTGTTGTCAATACATTTTGTAAAAACAACTAATTTTAAACTCAAAACAAAATAATTATTTGAATGAGATTTTAGCCGTGGTATGCTTGTTTTCAACAATTATCCTAATTTTTGCATTAAAAATACAAAAATTGTTTTTCTTTTGGACTTTCTATATTTTCATACATTTAGTTAGAATATTCTTCTACCTTAAGTCCAAATTCTAATATGCTATTGTCATATTAGATTTTATTTGTTGTTTGAAAAAGGGGGTTGATAATTTTTATGTAATTGTTGCTTTCAAAAAGGAGCTGATTTATAACTGGTTTTACCAAATCAGACAGTTCATATACGAAAGTATAAAATTCTCGTCCCGTTGATTTTTTGTACCTTATATAATGTCTCGATTTCAGTAAGAAAGTTATCATTTTCTTATTGTGGACAACTGAAGAGTAGGGTGATGCCTACGAAACAATTGTATTGTCTATCATGAAAATGATCAACCCCCTTTTTGAAACAACAAATAAAATCTAATATGACAATATCATATTAGAATTTGGACTTAAGGTAGAAGAATATTCTAACTAAATATATAAAAATTTATATTTACAAAAAAAATAAAGAATTTTTTTTTGGATTTACAAATATCTTTGTTGGTACTTTTTTAAAAAGTTTTTTTTTTGTATTTACAAATTTGGTATGAGAAAGGTGTTTAAAAATTTAATTAGAATTTTGTAAATTCTTTCTGTGTATGGCCAGCTTTACTTTTAATTAAATAAATATGGCATCATATTTTTTAATGGCCGGACCTCTGTACCTAACTTAACAAAATTATTTTCGTTGTTGTTGTTTTGTGTGTCATTTTAAAATTTCTTTGCACATTTCATTGCATTTGTAGACACTAGGTAGACGGATCGAGGTGATATAAATTTTAATTCAAGAAAATCATTTAGGACCACTGTATCTAAATGGACCAAGGTGAGAAAAATCTAAAGACAAACTTGGATAGGCACTTCAATAAAGTGTATTTGCCCGTTTTAGAGTTTTGCCTTATACTCATTTAGACTAAAAATAAAAAGTGTCGTTGATTTTTTTATAATTCCTGTTTAGATTATACTTGTTATTGTTGATATATTCTTAGTTTGAAAATAAAAATCAGAAAAAATATATATTCAACGCAAATGTAGATGCGAGAGAAAATTGCTAGAGATAGGACAACAATCAATCCTAAGTAGATTAAATAATTTACAATAGAACTATTTAGAGCTGTTTTTTGCTAATGTAATGTGCCTAATAACTGGAAACCGTTTGGAATTATTAAAATATGCTTCTATAATATCAATAAAATTAACTGTAAAAACAGTAGTTTTACCTATTTTTTCAGTTAATTTTACAACGTCGTTAGTAATTTTCAATGCATTTTTAGTTATTTTTCAACAATTAAATATAACTTAATATTTTCACTATTTTAAAAAACCTTTGTAGCGTTTTTAACTGCATATACCTCTGTTTTAACTGTCATTTTTCGTAGATTCTACCGACAAACTTTTTGATTATTACAAATTCTAAACTGAACTTCAGTTTAAAATTTGTGAAAATACCAAAATGAAATACCAACACTCCATTCCGCTCTAGAATATCCGTCATCATTACGCTCATAATTATTGAACTTGGCATTACTTTTAATTGAAAAATATGGCATCACATTTTTTAATGCCTGCAAATGTAAGTTGCTAAATTGGCGCTTTTCCTCTGTATCAAACGACATATCAAACGATTTCTTTGTTAAGAAACACTAACGTGTCTACAAACGAAGATGGCCAGGCAAATTTCTGCAGGATCAATTAATAAGATTTAACAGATTATCTTTTTACAAAATAAATTTTATCTAAACCCTAAATTTTATCTAAACAAAGCGCGAGTGAAGCAAACAAACATCTGACATGGAATTTCGTCACTGCTGTAATATTTTTCGTCTAACAGTGAGGTTACACGATCAAGATTTTGCTTTCAAGTTGATAACACATACTGCTTGTCAAACTCAGTTGAACTTGAAGCTGTGACGTAGGCTGCATGCAACTTGATAGTCAATTTTGCTTTCAAGATGCCGTCGTCGAGGAAAGAACTAAAAATGCTCTCCTCTGTGGGCTGTTTCCGCACTGTAGGCTCTTCAAAAAGACTTTATTTTTTTCTTCACATATTCCACAGACATTTTCATGTCAGCAGAAATTGATTTTTTATTTATTTTTATTTTTAAATCATTTCGTCGATATACCGAAATATTTACATTCCGTATTTTATCAAACGTGTTTTATTGCGGCACAATATTTGTAAAAAGAAAAACAAATTTACAAGAAATTGATCAGCTGTTTAAAACTTGACCGTCAAGTTTTCTCAAAACTTGAAAGCAAAAATTGATATCAAGTTGCTGTTCAATTTTTAAAATGTGAGTGTGTTAGTAAAAAAATGTGAGTGTATTGAAACTTGAAAGCCAAAAATTGATCGTGTAACCCCTATGTAACAGTGAGGTTACATGATCAAGATTTTGCTTTCAAGTTGATAACACATACTGCTTGTCAAATTCAGTTGAACTTGAAGCTGTGACGTAGGCTGCATGCAACTTGATAGTCAATTTTGCTTTCAAGATGCCGTCGTCAAGGAAAGAACTAAAAATGCTCGCCTCTGCGGGCTGTTTCCGCACTGTAGGCTGTTCGAAAAGACTTTATTTTTTTCTTCACATATTCGACAGACATTTTAATATCAGCAGAAATTGATATAAAAATTGTTTAAAAATAAAAATTTAAACAATTATCCTAATTTTTGCATTAAAAATACAAAAATTGTTTTTCTTTTGGACTTTTTATATTTTCATATATTTAGTTAGAATATTCAACGGGACGAGAATTTTATACTTTCGTATATGAACTGTCTGATTTGGTAAAACCAGTTATAGATCAACTCCTTTTTGAAAGCAACAATTACATAAAAGTACCCTTTGGGTACTATTTATATGTATGTTTGTTGTCAATACATTTTGTAAAAACAACTAATTTTAAACTCAAAACAAAATAATTATTTGAATGAGATTTTAGCCGTGGTATGCTTGTTTTCAACAATTATCCTAATTTTTGCATTAAAAATACAAAAATTGTTTTTCTTTTGGACTTTCTATATTTTCATACATTTAGTTAGAATATTCTTCTACCTTAAGTCCAAATTCTAATATGATATTGTCATATTAGATTTTATTTGTTGTTTGAAAAAGGGGGTTGATAATTTTTATGTAATTGTTGCTTTCAAAAAGGAGCTGATTTATAACTGGTTTTACCAAATCAGACAGTTCATATACGAAAGTATAAAATTCTCGTCCCGTTGATTTTTTGTACCTTATATAATGTCTCGATTTCAGTAAGAAAGTTATCATTTTCTTATTGTGGACAACTGAAGAGTAGGGTGATGCCTACGAAACAATTGTATTGTCTATCATGAAAATGATCAACCCCCTTTTTGAAACAACAAATAAAATCTAATATGACAATATCATATTAGAATTTGGACTTAAGGTAGAAGAATATTCTAACTAAATATATAAAAATTTAAATTTACAAAAAAAATAAAGAATTTTTTTTTGGATTTACAAATATCTTTGTTGGTACTTTTTTAAAAAGTTTTTTTTTTGTATTTACAAATTTGGTATGAGAAAGGTGTTTAAAAATTTAATTAGAATTTTGTAAATTCTTTCTGTTTATGGCCAGCTTTACTTTTAATTAAATAAATATGGCATCATATTTTTTAATGGCCGGACCTCTGTACCTAACTTAACAAAATTATTTTCGTTGTTGTTGTTTTGTGTGTCATTTTAAAATTTCTTTGCACATTTCATTGCATTTGTAGCAGAGCTTCGAAAAACTTAATTCAATTTAAGCTTAATTCACGAAAAATTAAATTCAGATTTTAAAAATATTCATGTACCATTCCCTTAAACCATTCGTAAAGAATTCATTCATAAGCTTCATTCCCAAAGCTTTAATATGAATTGAATGAATTCCTAACTTGAATCATTCAAATCGCATATTCATTCACCATTTTACTAATTGAATGAAGAAATTTTATTACCATTCACTTAGTGCAGTGTAGTTTGAAACTAACATATAATCAAAACCAAAGCATACAAGCTGTAACAAAGCATATGATACTATTTATTTCTGTTAAATGAATTTTAAACGTTTTTCATTGTATTATGCTAATATTTCAGCAATTACATGCAAATTTAAAATTTTAATTTGATTAAGTGAATGAAAACAAGTCATTTTTCATTCACCTTTTTATTAAATGAATTCAAGTAAATTGGGTTTCATTCAGTTAGAATTCAATCAAAATAGAATGAATTCATATAATTTAAAGCTATAGGGAATTAAGCTATCGAATTAATTCCATAAGAATGCTATTAAGGAATGAAATTTAACCCAAATTTCATTAAATTTAAAAAGTGAATGAAAGAATTAAGCCTTTTAAACCTTTGATTTGTAGACACTAGGTAAACGGATCGAGGTGATATAAATTTTAATTCAAGAAAATCATTTAGGACCAATGTATCTAAATGGACCAAGGTGAGAAAAATCTAAAGACAAACTTGGATAGGCACTTCAATAAAGTGTATTTGCCCGTTTTTAAAGTTTTGCCTTATACTCATTTAGACTAAAAATAAAAAGTGTCGTTGATTTTTTTATAATTCCTGTTTAGATTATACTTGTTATTGTTGATATATTCTTAGTTTGAAAATAAAAATCAGAAAAAATATATATTCAACGCAAATGTAGATGCGAGAGAAAATTGCTAGAGATAGGACAACAATCAACCCTAAGTAGATTAAATAATTTACAATAGAACTATTTAGAGCTGTTTTTTGCTAATGTAATGTGCCTAATAACTGGAAACCGTTTGGAATTATTAAAATATGCTTCTATAATATCAATAAAATTAACTGTAAAAACAGTAGTTTTACCTATTTTTTCAGTTAATTTTACAACGTCGTTAGTAATTTTCAATGCATTTTTAGTTATTTTTCAACAATTAAATATAACTTAATATTTTCACTATTTTAAAAAACCTTTGTAGCGTTTTTAACTGCATATACCTCTGTTTTAACTGTCATTTTTCGTAGATTCTACCGACAAACTTTTTGATTATTACAAATTCTAAACTGAACTTCAGTTTAAAATTTGTGAAAATACCAAAATGAAATACCAACACTCCATTCCGCTCTAGAATATCCGTCATCATTACGCTCATAATTATTGAACTTGGCATTACTTTTAATTGAAAAATATGGCATCACATTTTTTAATGCCTGCAAATGTAAGTTGCTAAATTGGCGCTTTTCCTCTGTATCAAACGACATATCAAACGATTTCTTTGTTAAGAAACACTAACGTGTCTACAAACGAAGATGGCCAGGCAAATTTCTGCAGGATCAATTAATAAGATTTAACAGATTATCTTTTTACAAAATAAATTTTATCTAAACCCTAAATTTTATCTAAACAAAGCGCGAGTGAAGCAAACAAACATCTGACATGGAATTTCGTCACTGCTGTAATATTTTTCGTCTAACAGTGAGGTTACACGATCAAGATTTTGCTTTCAAGTTGATAACACATACTGCTTGTCAAACTCAGTTGAACTTGAAGCTGTGACGTAGGCTGCATGCAACTTGATAGTCAATTTTGCTTTCAAGATGCCGTCGTCGAGGAAAGAACTAAAAATGCTCTCCTCTGTGGGCTGTTTCCGCACTGTAGGCTCTTCAAAAAGACTTTATTTTTTTCTTCACATATTCCACAGACATTTTCATGTCAGCAGAAATTGATTTTTTATTTATTTTTATTTTTAAATCATTTCGTCGATATACCGAAATATTTACATTCCGTATTTTATCAAACGTGTTTTATTGCGGCACAATATTTGTAAAAAGAAAAACAAATTTACAAGAAATTGATCAGCTGTTTAAAACTTGACCGTCAAGTTTTCTCAAAACTTGAAAGCAAAAATTGATATCAAGT
Source organism: Leucophora obtusa (assembly GCA_949987735.1). Lineage (NCBI taxonomy): Eukaryota > Metazoa > Arthropoda > Insecta > Diptera > Anthomyiidae > Leucophora > Leucophora obtusa. The sequence continues at coordinate 248,694,811 of OX465295.1, forward strand.
TGCTGTTCAATTTTTAAAATGTGAGTGTGTTAGTAAAAAAATGTGAGTGTATTGAAACTTGAAAGCCAAAAATTGATCGTGTAACCCCTATGTAACAGTGAGGTTACATGATCAAGATTTTGCTTTCAAGTTGATAACACATACTGCTTGTCAAATTCAGTTGAACTTGAAGCTGTGACGTAGGCTGCATGCAACTTGATAGTCAATTTTGCTTTCAAGATGCCGTCGTCAAGGAAAGAACTAAAAATGCTCGCCTCTGCGGGCTGTTTCCGCACTGTAGGCTGTTCGAAAAGACTTTATTTTTTTCTTCACATATTCGACAGACATTTTAATATCAGCAGAAATTGATTTTTTATTTATTTTTATTTTTAAATCATTTCGTCGATATACCGAAATATTCCGTATTTTATCAATCGTGTTTTATTGCGGCACAATATTTGTAAAAAGAAAAATAAATTTGCAAGAAATTGATCAGCTGTTTAAAACTTGACCGTCAAGTTTTCTCAAAACTTGAAAGCAAAAATTGATATCAAGTTGCTGTTCAATTTTTAAAATGTGAGTGTGTTAGTAAAAAAATGTGAGTGTATTGAAACTTGAAAGCCAAAAATTGATCGTGTAACCCCTATGTAACAGTGAGGTTACATGATCAAGATTTTGCTTTCAAGTTGATAACACATACTGCTTGTCAAATTCAGTTGAACTTGAAGCTGTGACGTAGGCTGCATGCAACTTGATAGTCAATTTTGCTTTCAAGATGCCGTCGTCAAGGAAAGAACTAAAAATGCTCGCCTCTGCGGGCTGTTTCCGCACTGTAGGCTGTTCGAAAAGACTTTATTTTTTTCTTCACATATTCGACAGACATTTTAATATCAGCAGAAATTGATTTTTTATTTATTTTTATTTTTAAATCATTTCGTCGATATACCGAAATATTCCGTATTTTATCAATCGTGTTTTATTGCGGCACAATATTTGTAAAAAGAAAAATAAATTTGCAAGAAATTGATCAGCTGTTTAAAACTTGACCGTCAAGTTTTCCCAAAACTTGAAAGTAAAAATTGATATCAAGTTGCTGTTCAATTTTTAAAATGTGAGTGTGTTAGTAAAAAAATGTGAGTGTATTGAAACTTGAAAGGCAAAATTGATCGTGTAACCCCTATGTAAGTGAGACGCAAACCAATGATGCCTATAATAAGCTGCCTTACATGATAATCTCGCATCTGATATCCAGGGGATAATAAACGGGAAAGCATTGAATATGAAGAAGGCGCCTTCCAGCGCCTGCAAGAACTTAAAAATCAAACAATTGCAGCAACAGATTTATCGACGCAATGCCTGTCATGCACTGCAATATAGAGACCCCGAACCGGGCTTTGACCGTACCAAAGTACGCGGTATGATATATAAATTATTTACAGTCTTGGATGAACGCAACTGTTTATGGACGACGATGTAACCAGTAAAAAAATTTTACAAAAAGGCCATTTACAACAACGCTACCCATCAATAAGATTTCTTCATCCGATTAATCAAAGTGCAGAATGGTGATATAATCCCTAGATTATGAATTTAAAAAACCCACAGTTAAAAAATTGCAAAATAATGGCGGAAAGCGAAAAAAACAGATTAACATTCTGCAAACAAATATTCTGATGCAAAAATGATCCTTTTTGGAAATTGTATTCTTCGCTATTTTTTTGCAACATATATTTACGGAACGCGAAGGCTTTAAATCGCTGATCAAGGTTTTTAATTAATTTTTTTGTACCATAAAGCCTCTTTTCGGGTTCCGCGTTAATTTTGCAATTTTTTAAGTACGTTTTTTAAATTTAAAACCTGTAATTTGCATAATGAAATCAATTGTGAAATTTGAAAGTGTTTTCATATATTTCTTTAATAAATTTATATTTAATAAAAAATGCTCCAAAATAGTTTTCTTGGTAAAAATGGTTTTGTTCTATAAACTTTTAAAAAAAAACACTAGGGCCAATTTCTAAAAACGGGTACAGATGCCTCATCAAATTCCACATCCAAAACTGTTTTTAGATTTTTGTCAGGGTCTGTCTGTTAAGGTACAGTGGTCAAAAATGGTTTTCTTAATAAAAATGGTTTTGTTCTAGAAACTTTAGAAAAAACACTAGGGCCAATTTCTAAAAACGGGGAAAGATGCTTCATCAAATTCCACATCCAAACCTGTTTTTAGATATTTGTCAGGTCTGTCCGTTAAGGTACAGTGGTCCAAAATGGTTTTCTTGGTAAAAATGGTTTTGTTCTAGAAACTTTTAGAAAAAACACTAGGGCCAATTTCTAAAAACAGGTGAAGATGCTTCATCAAATTCCACATCCTAAACTGTTTTTAGATTTTTGTCAGGTCTGTCCGTTAAGGTACAGTGGTCCAAAATCGTTTTCTTGGTAAAAATGGTTTTGTTCTATAAACTTTTAGATAAAACACTAGTGCCAACTTCTAAAAACGGGTGAAGATGCTTCATCAAATTCCACATCCAAAACTGTTTTTAGATTTTTGCCAGGTCTGTCCGTTAAGGTACAGTGGTCCAAAATCGTTTTCTTGATAAAAATGGTTTTGTTCTATAAACTTTTAGAAAAAACACGAGCCAATTTCTAAAAACGGGTAAAGATGCTTCATCAAATTCCACATCCAAAACAGTTTTTAGATTTTTGTCAGGTCTGTCTGTTAAGGTACAGTGGTCCAAAATGGTATTCTTGATAAAAATGGTTTTGTTCTAGAAACTTTTAGAAAAAACACTAGGGCCAATTTCTAAAAACGGGTAAAGATGCTTCATCAAATTCCACATCCAAAACTGTTTTTAGATTTTTGTCAGGTCTGTCCGTTAAGGTAAAGATGCTTCATCAAATTCCACATCCAAAACTGTTTTTAGATTTTTGTCAGGTCGGTCCGTTAAGGTACAGTGGTCCAAAATGGTTTTCTTGGTCAAAATGGTTTTGTTCTAGTAACTTTTAGAAAAAACACTAGGGCCAATTTCTAAAAACGGGTAAAGATGCTTCATCAAATTCCACATCCAAAACTGTTTTTAGATTTTTGTCAGGTCTGTCCGTTAAGGTACAGTGGTCCAAAACCGTTTTCTTGGTCAAAATGGTTTTGTTCTAGAAACTTTTAGAAAAAACACTAGCGCCAATTTCTAAAAACGGGTAAAGATGCTTCATCAAATTCCACATCCGAAACTGGTTTCAGATTTTTGTCAGGTCTGTCGGTTAAGGTACAGTGGACCAAAATGATTTTCTTGGTCAAAATGGTTTTGTTCTAGTAACTTTTAGAAAAAACACTAGGGCCAATTTATAAAAACGGGTAAAGATGCTTCATCAAATGCCACATCCGAAACTGTTTTTAGATTTTTGTCAGGTCTGTCCGTTAATGTACAGTGGTCCAAAATGGTTTTCTTGATAAAAAATGGTTTTGTTCTAGAAACTTTTAGAAAAAACACTAGGGCCAATTTCTAAAAACGGGTAAAGATGCTTCATCAAATTCCACATTCAAAACAGTTTTTAGATTTTTGTCAGATCTGTCCGTTAAGATACAGTGGTCCAAAATGGTTTTCTTGGTAAAAATGGTTTTGTTCTATAAACTTTTAGAAAAAACACTAGAGGCAATTTCTAAAAACGGGTAAAGATGCTTCATCAAATTCCACATCCAAAACAGTTTTTAGATTTTTGTCAGGTCTGTCCGTTAAGGTACAGTGGTCCAAAATGGGTTTCTTGGTCAAAATGGTTTTGTTCTAGTAACTTTTAGAAAAAACACTAGGGCCAATTTCTAAAAACGGGTAAAGATGCTTCATCAAATTCCACATCCAAAACAGTTTTTAGATTTTTGTCAGGTCTGTCCGTTAAGGTACAGTGGTCCAAAATGGTTTTCTTGGTCAAAATGGTTTTGTTCTAGTAGCTTTTAGAAAAAACACTACCCAGTGTAGAAAATCTTTACCAGATATGTGGTTATGTAACTACATACTTGGTAATGGTAAGTAGTTACTTTTGTTATTACAACCCTCAAAGTGTTTTGCAAATCTAGCTAGATTTTTAATTTGATGGCCTCTTGAAACATGTGTCTATTTTAATCACGTTTTCGTCACAAAGACGCACTATCAGTTGCTTTTTATTCGTATTGCATATTATTATTTATAGCAGTTTGGTGTTTGAAATTGTCGAAATCTATTCTATTTTCCTAATTCTAACACAATGCACTCGCATAAGTAGTGGGCATCCCCTGAGTTTTAGTCTATCGTAAAAAAAAATTAGAAATTGTGAGTAAAAATGCGAGCACATCCGGAAATTTTCACACAAAATAAAACATTTTATACAAACAAATAATCGGATTAAAAATTATTAGAATTTGGCATTATAGTTCACAGTTCATTTCAATCAATTTTATTTTTGAACTAGTGTGTTCTTCTAGTTCACTTGTTCATTCGAGAAATTTTTTCAGTTGTTCATACACTAATATAAAAGTCTTTAAACATTTTTGCTGAAAACACAGCTGAATTCAGCAGAATCTGTTTGCTAAACATTAGAAAGATACAATTTTTTTTTTCGTGTTTTATTTATTTATTGAATCTTCACTAAATATGTGTGAACTAACAATAAGTATTCAAATCTTAAGACTAAATCAAAGTATTAAGTCCAGCCAGTGCCAGACAAAAATTTTGTGCTTTCATTTTAATTTCTTCTCTATAAGTGGACCAAGTCAGCAGTATGTCTCCTTCTTAGTCGCAGGTGACCACTGCTATTTAGTAGATTCCGGGCTAGTGTATTCGGATGTGTTTCTAGTTTCTTTAAATAGTTTTCGCTATGTCTTCTGATTTCATCTCTAACAAGGTTTACGTTGAGATCCTTATGTATGTTGGAGTTTCTTATATACCAGGGTGCACACGTGATCATTCTAAGAAGCCTGTTTTGACGTCTTTGCAATTTTTCTATGTTAGATGCTGAGGCGGTACCCCAGAGTTGAATTCCATAGCACCATATGGGTTTAATTATCGAGTTATAAAGCAAGAGTTTACAATCTAAGGCAAGTAAAGAGTTCCTACTCATAAGCCACGTAAGCTCAACCGTTTTTAACTTTATCTGGGTAAGTTTCGCATCTATGTGATTTTTCCATGTAAGGCGACGGTCAAGGTGTATACCGAGATATTTCACATTTGATTGTTGGGGTATATTATTATTATTTATTTGAATCGGTGGACACGATTCTCTTCTTAAAGTAAAAGTTACGAGTATACATTTCTGTTCATTCACTTTAATTTTCCATTTATCTAGCCAAGTTTCCAATTGTGATATATGATTTTGTAACAATCTTGACGCTACTAATGGGTCATTGTGGACACTAAGGATTGCTGTATCATCAGCAAAAGTGGACGTATGGGTATTCAAGTTTAATGGCATATCAGATGTATATAGGATATACAGAAGTGGTCCCAAAATACTACCTTGCGGTACTCCAGCACAAATGTCCTGGGGGGAACTGAAGAAACTTTTTTCCGCGAGAACGAATTTACGATTTGTTATATAGCTTTCTAGGAGCTTATGGGTGTTTGACGGTAACAAAAGTTTTATTTTAAAAAGAAGTCCCTCATGCCAAACTTTATCAAAGGCTTGTGAGACATCAATAAAGAGAGCAGAGCAGTATTTTTTTTCCTCAAATGCCTTTCTTATTACAGTGATTAGCCTATGTACTTGTTCGATGGTTTTATGTTTTCTCCTGAAGCCAAATTGATGTGCTGGAATAGTATTGTTTTCGTCTACATACAAGGTCAACTTATTCATGAGTAGCTTTTCGAACAGTTTTGATATATTCGGTAAAAGACTGATTGGTCTATAGGATTCAACTTTGGTGTGGTCTTTGCCTGGTTTGGGTATCATTTTAACAAGTGATACTTTCCATTCCGCGGGATAGTACTCAAGGCGTAAAATAGCATTAAAAATAAAGAGAATAATTCTTAATGCTATACGGGGTAATTCTACAAGCATTTTATTACTTATCTTATCGATGCCAGGTGCTTTTTTTGGGTCTAATTCAATAATAGCTTTTTCAACCTCTCGCATTTCAAACATAAGCGGGGGACATACTATGTGCTGGGATGTAGTAGGAGGCGGCTCTATTATAGTACTAGTTAAGTTTGGCGTAAAAACTTCCTTCAAATGATCCACGAACAGATTTCCTTTGTCCGTGTCGTTTCTGGCCCAATTTCCATTTGGTTTTCGCAAAGGAGGCTTACATGTAACGGGTTTTTTAAGATTTTTTGTAGCACGCCACAAAGAGTAATCAGTTTTAGCTGATGGATCTAAGTTTTCGAGATATCTGCTAAGCGATTCAATTCTTTTTTCTTCAAGAAGTCTTCGCAAATTCTTCGTGCATTCTTTAAATCGTTCCTTTAGTTGTGGAGATCTGTGCTGTTGCCATTCTCTTCGTGCAATTCTTTTATCATTTAGGAGTCTTTCGGCATCTATAGAAAAAATTCTGTTTGGTCTTTTGTGTCGGCGGGGCTTTGTAGCCAGTTGAGCAGCAAGTTTGATTTGTAATTCTAGATTTTTAACAGAGAGGTCAATATCGTCTGTTGTTCTTAACCGTATATTTTCCGAACAATGAGAACTAATAAACATTCTGTATTTTAGCCAATCTGTATTTTTTCCCGTAAGCGCTGAGTCACCATATGGGTTTACAATTTCTCGGGGGCCCTGGATACAAACAATGGTGGGTGTGTGATCTGACGACAAATCTAATGACGATTCTACCTGTACCTACTAATTCCCTTGAAATAGCCTTTGTCACTCCAAAATCTATCAAATCTGGTATTTTTTGCCTATCTGTTGGCCAGTAAGTGGGTTCTCCGCTTGATATAACATCCATACCCATTTTTGAAATTGTATTAAATAAAACACGGCCCTTGGGAGTAATCAGCCGTGACCCCCAGAATGTGTGTTTGGCATTGTAGTCACCAGCTGCCAGAAAGCGGGGACCTAACGATTTAAAGAAGTCCGTGTACTGAATTTCTGTTATCGGAAATCTAGGAGGGGAGTAAATTGATGAAATAACAAGGTTCATGTTAAATTCTTCGAGGCATATAGTGCTGGCTTGAAGATAGTTTTCACGAAATTCGGGCATTGGAAAGTGTTTTAAACGAGACTTTATGATAACCGCTGCACCACCGCATCCTCTATCTCTGGGGTCTTTTGTGTCATAAATTGTGTATCCTTGTATTGAAAAAGAACTTCTTGGGGTTAAATGCGTCTCAGAAACAAGCATAACGTCAAATTGCTTGTTTCCGAGGAAATAATTTAGTTCGTTTTTGTGTAAGCTTAAGCCGTTTGCGTTCCAATAACATATTTTTAAAACGTTCATTTTTTATCTAAGAAAGCCTGCATAAGCATGCCTTGGTTGCGGAGTAATTCTTGCATCATTCCTTGCATATTGGCCATGAAGTTGTTAATGGTTTGAACTAAAGTTTCAATTGAGTTTTCCAGCGAGCTTTTCTGGGGAGGAGAAGGCGTTTCCAGCGAGGGCAGTGGGTATGAATTGGTTTGCGTAGAACCAACGCTTTGGGAAGTGGCGATTTGTGCATACGAAAAATTGCTTGTACTGGCACTATGAGAAGTAGTGTGTTGGGCATTTGAAGGAGTACGATCAGTCGATCGAGAATTATTGGGCAGATTTGGGAATTCTGTTGGCTGGTATTGTGGTCTATGAGGTCTTTTCATTGTCCTTTGTCTAATATTTATGTATACTGGACAGCCTCTGTAATTCGTAGTGTGGTTTCCACCGCAGTTGCTACATTTTTTAACGTTTGGGTCAGATGATGTACATTCCGACGATTTGTGAATATCACCGCATATTACACATACAGGTGGTAATTGGCAATACCCCCGTGTGTGGCCAAATTCTTGGCAATTTACGCATTGGGGTAATCCATTGCGTTTACGAGGCTCTTCAACACTTATTCTTCTATGCAGAAGATATCGAAGAAAGATACAAATAGCAGGAAAAAATCTGTTAAATTTACAAAATTTCAGCTATATTTTAGTTAATCGAAAATGACAATTACCCTGTTAAAATCAAATTTCCTGGAAATTAGTCGACCAAACCATCACAAAGAATTTAAAATTTTTAGTATTTTTTTTATTTTCTTAATGCGAATAAAAAATCTGCACTACAGAAAGCAGTCTACTATTTTCTAGCAAATATTTCTGTTTATTGTAGCAGGAGAGACCGCTATTTGTATTCAACTCAAATTTAAAGATAAATTAACTTTTGAATATATAACAATTTCTTTACTGATTTTTGTCTACTAATATTCAGCAATATTTTTTAGCCAATATTTGTACTTTCTGTACTTTCTGTGCAGGGCCCCTTTTAACTAATTTTGAGTGCATTTTTTTGCTATTTTTTTTAGGATTTTTCTATCAGTATAAGATTATATTATGTCAGTGGTTTGTTTGAGAATTCCGAATAAAATAAAAGAACAGTTGAAATTTAACTTATTCGTGAACGCGAGAGAGTTCCTAACTCTTAAAATGTGCAACATTTTTGGGCTTTCGCGCCACACAGATATTTCAAGAGGTCATAAAATAAAAACCCTGACATAAAAACGACACTTTGTTACTGCGAGATATTGTTCCTTATTCTCTTCAATAAAAGTACTTATTAAACAAGTGTAAAAGGTGCACTCTAATTCAATATTGTTTTCAGTACTATTTTCACATTTACATAAAAAGCAAATTCTCAGAATACATATTTTTAAAAATTAAAAAATATTGAATTTAAAAAAAAATTAACAGAATAAAAAAAATGGAAACAAATTATTGGTCCCGCCGGAAATCGATCCCGCGACACTTTGTTTGGAAATGCCAAATGATACGAAAATCACTTTTTACGATCACTTTTAGAGCAATTACTCTTTAGCAGCAATACTTAAGTGATTTTTTGGATGTTGTTCAGAAGTAATTCTAAAAAAGCTGTAAAAATATACTAACGGATATTTTAGAAGCAATGAAAGAAGTAATTTGTTGATGTTCAGACTAAAAAAGCAGTAAAAATACACTAACAGATACTTGTGAAGCAGTGGAAGAAGTAGTTTGTAAAGCATTACATCCAAGTGCTGGGACCTTTTAAAAGACCTTTGTCCAAAAAGTATTAAAAGATAATTTCACTATTAAAATCAAGTAACAAAACTATGAGAAACAGTATTTAAATTGTTTAATCCATTTTTTACCAACATATCTCTAAAGACACGTCTACCTATCCTTCTACGAAGTTTTGTTAGAAAATAATCACGGAATCCATGCTTGGCAGAAAATGGGTAAAACCATATACTACATATCACAAACGGATTGCAGAAAATTTTAAGTATTGATAAAAAAACTGAAAGTTTTGAAAATTGAAAACACCTAGAAATCAAATTATACTTGAAATATATAATTTAGTTTAGAACTTAGAAAATGCGTTAGAAATTAAATTTTCCTTTATGGTTATTAGCCACTCTTAGTTTTGTAATATTAAACAAGTTTTAAAAACCTTTAGGCCCTTACAGATATTTTTGGGTTCTTACAGATTGTCAAACTTACTGTGACGGTCGTTTGCGAGGAGCGAATTTAACAACACCAAACAAAAATACGTTTCCAAAAAAGAACCACAATGTTGTCTAATTTGTGTGTATTAATATATACGAGTGCGTTTATTTCTATAAAATAATAAATGTTACAAAAAGTACAATAAAAATATTTTATGTTGAACTTACCGCAGTGTTTTTCCCTCACAAACTGACTTTACTAACAATATTAAAAAAGCAAAGAACTAAATTCTTATTTGTATAACACATAAGAAGTAACTGTCCTTTAATATAAAAAACTTGACGAATATAAAAACCACTGCAGTAAGATCAACATCAAGAGGGAATATGCAATTATAACCAACAACAGTATGCACAGAACAAAACGTTACTTTAAATTGGACATTAGGGATCTTCACAGATCATTATAAAACAAATTGAAACATAAATCAAAAAATATTTAAATGGACAAATTTATTATGAGCCATTGCGCGACACAGATATACAGATTTATTAACTTCTCTCTTTACTATTAAAAAAATTGTAAAAGGGACATCCGGTGCAATGATAAACAAATAACACCATTGTGAAAATTCTAAATTTTAATTAAGCAAAGAAATACACAAAATAAAACTTCTATATATAAAAATTAACTAAACGAAGCCAAAAAAACTTTTAAATGCAAAAAATATGTGTTTCTGTGCGATTTTTGAGACTAAAACTATACGCATTTTAAGTTTTTTTCTTTTAAATAGTTTGGGTTAGAAAAGTGATTTTGTGTGTTCACGTACTTTTGGGTAATTTTGACTTTTAGATAGAGAATTTTGTGATTACTCTCATTTTATTGAACTTTACACAAAAAGTAAAGCAGCACACTTAAATTAAAATAACGAGTTTTTTTTTTAAATTTTATAAGCAAAAAAAAAAACCGGAAAAATTAAGCAAAAAATGTTTGAAAAGCCCCCCCCCCCCTCCCCCCCGAAATAAATTCCTAGCTACGTGCCTGATTAGAAACTTTATTGGATTGCTTATTTAACGTTGAGGGTACCGCCTGAATTAGAGCCTTTTTGTTTTTGATTTTTTCATAAATCGATAGTGCAGAAAGAAATTGCAAGTAGTTCCAGAATTATAACCTAATGAACTTAAAAACTTCAAGCATATTATATGTGTTTTTAAAACAAATTGAATTTTTATCTAACAATTTTTTTCTTATTGAAGTTGCAGTTATGAACTTTTTATTTTCGCAAATAAAAACTTTTTATACCCTACACCACTATGTGGTCAGGGTATTATAAGTTTGTGCTGATGTTTGTAACACCAAAAAATATTGGTCGTAGACCCACCTTATAGTATACCGATCGGTTCAGAATTTTTTTTTATTTCGATTTAACGATGTCCGTCTGTCCGTCCGTCCGTCCGTCCGTCTGTCTGTCTGTCCATGCAATCTTGTACGCACTCTACAGGTCGCACCTATTAAGATATTTCGATGAAATTTGGTACATAGACCTATGTTGGCCCAAGGACGAACAAGTTTGATTTTTTTGAACATCGGTCCATGTTTAGACCTAGTGCCCATATAAGGGTCCTACCAAAATTATATTGTTTATACGCTGCAGGTCGTAAATATTAAGATATTTTGATGAAATTTGGTACACAGACCTATATTGGCCCAATAACGCAGCCTATTGATTTTGGTGAACATCGGTCCATGTTTAGACCTAGTGCCCATATAAGGGTCCTACCAAAATTATACTGTTTATACGCTGCAGGTCGTAAATATTAAGATATTTTGATGAAATTTGGTACACAGACCTATATTGGCCCAATAACGCAGCCTATTGATTTTGGTGAACATCGGTCCATGTTTAGACCTAGTGCCCATATAAGGGTCCTACCAAAATTATACTGTTTATACGCTGCAGGTCGTAAATATTAAGATATTTTGATAAAATTTGGTATACAGACCTACATTGGCCCAGTAACGCAGCCTATTGATTTTGGTGAACATCGGTCCATGTTTAGACCTAGTGCCCATATAAGGGTCCTACTAAAATTATATGGTTTATACGCTGCAGGTCGCAAATATTAAGATATTTTGATAAAATTTGGTACACAGACCTACGTTGGCCCTAGGACAAAGCCTATTGATTTTGGTGAACATCGGTCCATGTTTAGACCTAGTGCCCATATAAGGGTCCTACCAAAATTATATTGTTTATACGCTGCAGGTCGCAAATATTAAGAAATTTGGTACACCGACTTATGGCAGCCGAAGGACGAAGCCTATTGATTTTGGTGAACATCGGTCTATGTTTAGACCTAGTGCCCATATAAGGGTCCCCCCAAAATTATATTGTTTATACGATGCACGTCGTAAATATTAAGATATTTTGACGAAATTTGGTACACAGACCTATTTTGGCCCACGGACGAAGCCTATTGATTTTGATGAACATCGGTCCATGTTTAGACCTAGTGCCCATATAAGGGTCCTACCAAAATTATACTGTTTATACGCTGCAGGTCGCAAATATTAAGATATTTTGATGAAATTTGGTACACAGACCTATATTGGCCCAATAACGCAGCCTATTGATTTTGGTGACATTAGTTGGCTTTTACCCAGACTGGTGTAGGGTATTCTATAGTCGGCATGCCCGACTTTAACCTTTTTACTCGTTTTTACATATAAGTGTAAAATATTGGTATAGGTATTTTAGTTAACTACATCATAACCAATCAAAAAGTCAATTTTGAATTTTTGTGAAAAACGTTTTCCCTTTAGAAAAACGTTTTTTAAATTTCATACAAATTTGGATACCTGAAATTAGTTTAGATTTTATTTAGTCAGTTCGCACCCAGCCTTAATATACAATTGTTATACACAAGTATCTCATATCGTAAGTACACACAATATGAATTACACGAAATCGATTACATTGTGTGGACTTACACGTTTTTCTAAAGAGAAGGTACGATTGTAGTTTGTTAATAAAAATAATATAAGTATCTATATTAGGCCGGGTCGATTTGTGGGGAGGCAAAAAAATCGCTCATGGCTCAGGGAAAATCGTATTCTAGGGATCAAAATAAGAAACTTTGCCGAAAGAACCATACCTCTAAAACGAATTCTACTACCCCCCAACTGTTGACTTTTGTCCCGTAGGGTCAAGTTTTGAAAAATCACACTTTGACCCATTTAGAGTGCCCCAATCGAGTCCAAATGTATGACCGACCCCCACTAACTTTGGAGGGCCGATCCACCCATGCCAGTGGCACACCCCCTGGAACTCCCCTGGGGGGTTCCCCATACAAACATTTTAAAAAATCACCATTTTTGGCACTTTATTTTATTATTTTTTATTTATTTTATTTATTTTTATTATTTTATTTATTTTTTCTCCTTAGAAATTTATTTAGTCAGAACATATGTAAATGAAAAAATTAATTTAACTTAGTAATATAAAAGAAAAAATAAAAAATTACTGTTTGAAGTCTTTTTTGCTTTCAAGTCTGGGCAATTTCGCACGGCTCTCTAATGTCGTCGCCATAACAGCCTCTACATTTTCCGGTATAACTCGTTTGGAAACGCTAGCTAGCAATTGAACGTGTCGTTCTGTTTCTTGTATGTGTGATGGAATTTTTGGATCATTTAACGGTGGATCATCTTGATTTAAATATTCTTTCAAAGTATAGTATGGAATGCTTCGCGTGAATGGTGGTTCAAATACGTCATTTATGTCATTCATATTGATCATTTCCGTGTAACTTGTGCAATAAAAGTTTATATCTGGTTTTTTATAAGCTCTAAGTCCCGTTGGGTCGTCAACATCGGTTCGATAGCGTAGAATTATATTGATAGCACAGTCGCGCTTTTCTTTGCTATCATCAAACAACATTGATAACAAGATATTTTCCGAATGCGCATAATATGAATTATCTGTAATTACTTTATTGACAATTTTGCGTAAACGAGGTTCTAGAAATCTTGACCAACTAATGAATTTGAAAAATAATCTACTACCGTACACGACAGAGCTGTAATACTTGATATTGAAGTATATTGGCACATAACATGTAATTATAAATTCAACCAGTATTCTTAAATTTGCATCTGGATTTTCCGTTGTCACATATAATCGTAATAGTCTAGCGGCCTTGGTGAGCCACCGAGAATGTACAATTTTCCCTGGTTTGATGTTTGCCAGATCCACTGAAACCACGCCGCTAGAAATTGCATGGGCCATGTCGTATAAGTACTTGGAATCGGTGGAAAATTAAATTTTTTCTGGAGCAGGGGGCATATTTTTCAACTCAATTTTCTGAAAGCCGTCCACCACCTGAAAATATATAAAAATAAAACAATTAAAAACGGTTGACAATTATAATAAATGAGTGATAGCAATAACTTACCGGAAGAGTTTCACAAGTTTCGATTTGACGGCTCAATTTTCCGGTTGCCGATCTTGGTCCAGTGCTGGTTGATTTATCCAAAGCTTCAAACAAATGCCGAAACGGAAGTTCGTTGAAGTGTAGAAGGCAAACGAACCAATGCAATGGTCTTTTTAACAGCAATTCGAATCGTCGTATAATTCCACCGTTTGGGCCAGTGTTTGTTGGCTCACCGTCAGTGCATATGCCAATTAATGCATCCAGTGATATATTTTTATCGTTGAAAAAATCATTTAATTTGGTTGTTTTGTATTCAGCGGTTTCATGTTCCAGTCTTACGTAACCAATCAATTCAGAATTCGGTTCTCTCAAAATAACAAGCACTTCTTGTCTGCATTTCTCTTTTTCTCGGCGAACTTTCGATTTATCCATGATGAGAGGTTTGCCATGGATATCTTTCATTTTAAAATCTTGGAAAAGAGCTGTTCCCATTGCTGATGCTACTCTATCAGGCACGCCAAATCTGTCACATACCAAGGCAAAGTTAAAACAATCGTATCTCTGTGTGTATTGTGAACTTGTGCTTATATCCAAATCTTCTTGAACCGGTGGCGGTGCGTATGTTGAATCATCGGGATCTTGGTATGTTGGCATTGATGACATAGACGTTGCTCCTTGCTCTTCAATTTCCATCGCAAATCCATCCATTGTTAGACTTCTCTGATTATGTTGATCGTGCATAAACTCTTTGAGGCGTTTGGGAACCAAACCGCATGCACATGGAGCTGCCTTCAAATCGCATTTACATGTTCCAATGAAAAAAATTGTTTCCAGAGATTTTACATACTCTGTAAATTGTTGGGGTTTGTTTCTTCTCTTGATTTGCTCTTGATATTTGTCAAGCAATCTATTCAATTTATTACATACACTTTTTTTCAGCATTATTTCCATACCAAGTTTTTCCCAAATTCCAATCAACTTATCTTGTACTTGAATAGTGAATGCTTTATAGGACAACTTTTTTTGTTCGCTCAAGTAAAAATAATATCTCAAGATATCCAGATGGGTTGGTAAATTAAGATCAGTCAAATCAGTAGACACACCAAAAACAGTAACATCATGCCTGGGTATATGACTCATTGGGTTTTCGATAGTTGTTGATGTTGTTATTGCTTCATCTTGCGGTGTAGAGGATGGTGGATTCATTGTAAACTTCCTGATTTGGAATGATTTTTTTTAAAATATTTTTTTATCTCAAATTAGCACTTCACACTTCGAGTTCTTCACAACGACTTAATGCATTCACAAAAACTGTTGCGTTATATATGGTCTAGGAGACGAGGTAATAAGAATGAAATGGTAATTTCAATTCTACCTGTAACCGATTTTGTTGTCAAAACTGCCCATAAAGTACTTACATGTAAATTAAACGTTAATCTGACTACAAATTCTGTTAAGCAAGTGCGCCTTTTATTACTTCTGGAAAATCCTTTATGATAATTTTATGCTCAATTCTACCTGTAACCGATTTTGTTGTCAAAACTGCCCATAAAGTACTTACATGTAAATTAAACGTTAATCTGACCACAAATTCTGTTAAGCAGTGCGCCTTTTATTACTTCTGGAAAATCCTTTATGATAATTTTATGCTCAATTCTACCTGTAACCGATTTAGCTTAAGTAAGTTTACGACATGCAGCTGTGTCTTGTGGTGGCTTAAAAAACCCACACAACCTATTTTACGACCTGCAACAGAACGACATGTTCAATTGCTAGCTAGCGTTTCCAAACGAGTTATACCGGAAAATGTAGAGGCTGTTATGGTGACGACATTAGAGAGCCGTGCGAAATTGCCCAGACTTGAAAGCAAAAAAGACTTCAAACAGTAATTTTTTTTATTTTCTTTTCTATTACTAAAATAAATTAATTTTTTCATTTACATATGTTCTGACTAAATAAATTTCTAAAGAGAAAAAATAAATAAAATAATAAAAATAAATAAAATAAATAAAAAATAATAAAATAAAGTGCCAAAAATGGTGATTTTTTAAAATGTTTGTATGGGGAACCCCCCAGGGGAGTTCCAGGGGGTGTGCCACTGGCATGGGTGGATCGGCCCTCCAAAGTTAGTGGGGGTCGGTCATACATTTGGACTCGATTGGGGCACTCTAAATGGGTCAAAGTGGGATTTTTCAAAACTTGACCCTACGGGACAAAAGTCAACAGTTGGGGGGTAGTAGAATTCGTTTTAGAGGTATGGTTCCTTCGGCAAAGTTTCTTATTTTGATCCCTAGAATACGATTTTCACTGAGCCATGGGCGATTATTAAATCGACCCGCCCTAATATACATATATAATTTGAATTAATGCATTTTCTCGATAAAATTTTATGAAATTTAGTACCAGAGATGGGCGAAAATAAATTTTCATTTGCATTGCGACAAGAAGTGATCATATGTACGTGGGCTTTTTTAATTTGCATTTTATTTTAATTTGCATTCCCCATTTATACAATTAAGTATTAGAAATGCAAAATTTTGAATTAATAAATAGATTGGCAACATAATTAATTTTTTTTAAATGGTTGTTGAAATTCTGGCAATTGCAACAAATTCAATTTTGATTTTGTGTTTAAAATTTAGGGTGTAATTTTGTAAAACGCAAAGCCTTGCATTGCGTTGTTTTCCATACAAATTGTTTTTGTAACAATAACAATTTATACACAAATCAACGCAACACAAGGCGTTGCGTTTTACAAAATAACCCACTTAATTTGTAACTTTTTATATTTTGTTTGATTTTAGCAATTTTTTATTTTACGTTGACATTTCATTTGATATCCAGTGTGTTCGTTTACTCGAAATTCTTACTAATTTTACTACAATTGGAAAGTTTTGTTTATTTTTTAATTGAACTTTTCCTGTTGTAGTAAAAGTAGCAATTTGTAGTAAGTAAACGAACACGCTCATCGATATATTGGTTGAAGAACCTATACAATATATACACCGAATATTCTATAAATATCACCTACAGGCAATTAAAAAAAAAACACATTAAATATATGGGTACTTCTAAAATTTCGGAGTAGCTGTATTTGACCTTAGATTTTTGTAAAGATTAACAAAAAAATAATTAAAATTTTGGATTCAATTTTCCGGCGTTTTTGGAGGGTGGCACTTATAGAATTATGACACATAAAGCATATGACAATAAGAGCGTTCCCGTACGTTCCCAATGTTATCGAAATTTACCCAAAAGCGTTCCCGTACTCGAAAATTGGGTAAATGAGAGCGCTAATGAGAGTGTATTAGTGTGTCTGTTTTTACCAAAATTTAACCAGACTTTTTCTTCGGGTAAACTTTGGTAAAACAGCTGATGTAAATATAAACAAAAAAACTATTGTGAAAATAGATTTAAAATTTTAATTAAATAAAGAAATAATCAAAAGAAACTTGTTTTTTTATAAGAATTAATTGAATAAAATCAAAAACAACTTTCAAATGCGAATAAATATGGGTATTAGTGCCAAATTGCAAACTGAAATTATACGCATTTTCACATCAGTGATGGGATTTGTGGCACAATCTAATATTGATTGGTCCAATGGCACAACCGATACTATTTTGGCACATTTTCGTTATCTACAAAATTTAATAGAAAATGGATTTAAAAAATAACGATTCTTTAAAAATTCTTGAATTTTTAGTTTCTGAGCATTTATTCGTATTAAAATACATTTTCAAACAAAGCAAAACTAAAAATGTCATCGAAGATATTACCAAATAACCCATAGAATTTTAAAAATTCAAATGATTTAAATTTAGCTCAGAGTTTCGAAAGAATTAATTTAAGTTTAATTCATGAAAAATTTAATTCAGTTTTAGAAAATGTTTCTATGTACACCATTACGAGTAACCATTCCTAAAGAATTCATTCATTGGCTGCATTCCCAAATCTTTAATAACAATCGAATGAATTTCATTTATCATTTTAATTGAACGAATTCAAGAAAATTTTAATTCATTAGATTAGAATTCATTCAAAATAGAATTAATTCCATAAGAATGCGATTACGAAATGAAATTAAAGTGGAATTACACGAAATGAAATTAAAGTTGAAAAAAAAAGTCACACACTTGGCACAAAATAAAATTTTTCAAGTCCCATCACTGTTTCACATTATTTTTTGAAATAAGATTTTGGGCTAAAAAAGTGGTTTTTGTGTTCCCGTACTATTGGGTAATTTTGTCATTTTGTGAGAGGATTATGTGCTTACTCTTATTTTACCGAACTTTACCCAAAAAGTAAAGAAATTATAGAACTTTTAGTCAGGGTTGGCAGGCAATACCGCTAAATTACCGTTATCGATTTAAAACCCTTTCAACTGACTACCATTACCCCTAAACTACCGTTTTAATTTTCTGCTTTTGCTAATTTCACGTGGTTATTGAGAATTTTTTTGTACATTAAGTTGATAAATTGGTTCTGTTTTTAATCTCGTTTGTTTTTTGTAAAAAAAAATTGCGGCCTGCATCGAAATATCTGACTACCGTTACCCTTGAAATATTTATTTCCGTCAATAATTCTCTACAAAACAATTGTTGTTTTGATAATTTTTTGTCCATTTTTTAACAAAATTTAATTTGATAACTCTAAAAAATTTTGTAAAAAGGTAGTGACGTAAATTTGATATAATTTTTCTTCAATTTGAAAAAAAGAGTTGTAATCTGTGGAAAAAAGTTTAGTGAGTTTAGTTTTGTCGCGTCATTACTCGTGCTAGCATGTGTATTTGTAATTGTCGGAAATATCAATAAATAGACATTAAGTGTTTTTGTTTTTAATAGTATAGATAATTAACAAATTAACTTGAAGTGAGTTGCTAATTGAAGATTTATAAATTTTAATTTAAATAAATTTATATAATTTTGAAGGTTCTCAATTAAATCGTACATTTAAATTTCTGTCATTAATTTTGATATTCTCTATCTTTTTGTTATTTTGTTTAAGGAAAACTATTAATGAAAGTTGTATATTGTATTTGAATTAATTATTTAAATAAATTAAGTTATATGTTTTTGTATATAAAATGGTTCATGTGTTTTAAATAAATTATAATTTAAATTTTATATTTTATTATTTTTTATATTTTATCAAATTCATTATAAAAAAGACATTGTATGTATATTGGTTAAAAAAATTTGAAATTGGTGAAATATAAAAAATAATGAAATATAAGTCTAAAAATTAATAATAAATCGATAAAAAATTAATCAATTAAATAAAATGCATTTTTGAATTGAATAAAATGCATTGGTAAAACAACAAAATCATTATGCAATTTGATTAAATATAATTGTTAAGACAACTAATTTTTGTTTATACATTTGACAATATTTTGTCAAAATAATATCACATTCTTATATGTATACTTCCAATAGTAAAAACTAAAAACTGCAGTATCCAATGATCGCTAAAAATTTATTAAAAAATCAGGCATAAAACAAAGTTTACACTAAAAAAAATCAAAAACTTCAATTCGCTTGCGCTAACTGGATAATTTTTTTTAGTCCGTTTATAAAAAATTACGGCAAGTGTTTATTCGTATAAATTTTATTCAAAATAATGTACGTGACTCTTTGTTATTTTAAGGCTTTCGATTTTGAGAAGTAATCCTGTTTATATAATTATTTGATGAGCTCCTAAATATAAGCAATACAATATGATCCGAAAATTGCATCAGCACTTGCATGTCTCTAATTATATAAAATTAGATATAATTTTATACAATTTCATCCTATTCCAAAATTTCAGAAGTGCCCATATATTTTATGTGTTTTCTTTTTTTGAAAAAATTGCCTGTGTGTGATATTTATAGAATGTTCGGTGTATATATTTTATAGGTTCTTCAACCAATATCAAATGAAATGTCAACGTAAAATAAAAAATTGCCAAAATCAAACAAAATAGGGGTTTTCATATAAACCCGTATTCTACTCGTAAACATTTTAAAACTGGTATGTTTATGAGTTTAATGCAAGGTTGGCAACCGATACCGTTATAATACCGTTATCCGTTTCAAAACCCTTTCAAATTGACAACCGATACCGATACCAATACCGAAATTCTTGATTTCAAAAAATACCGGTATTCAAAAACCTTTTCCCTTAGTACCAGTGTCGTACCGGTATGGAATCGGTTTTAAAAAAATTGTTTTTTTTCACGTTTTTAGCAAAAATACAAATTTTTTTAATATAAAATTTCCAAAATTGTTAAACAATTAAACTTTATTATTCATTGTTAATAGAAAATCGTGTTATAAATTCAAAGTGCGGTTATCAGCCTTTAATTTGCATTGGCAACATTGTTTTTAATTTATTTAACTTCATAAATATTCTCTAACTTGTAACAAATTTAGTAAATATAATTTAATATATAAACTGGTTTCTTAAACCTTTAATTGAATTTACAGTTTCTTTTAGAGAATCCTTTTATTAATTTTATAAACTTTTTTTTTTATTTTATTATATGATCTCAATACAAATAAAAAATATTTGTAGTGAATCAACTTGTGTTCCTAATAGATTTAAAAAAATTTTTGTGTTTAAAAAATAAAACACTTACGGTGGGTCTCATACTTCAGGTTTAAACTTTATTTAATAGTCAACCCAAAAATTTGTTGTTGTTTCGTGTATATTTTTTTGACATTTTCTTTTGTTTATAGTTAAAGTTAAACCTACAGTTTAATAACTTACGGTGGGTCTCATACTGTAGGTTTAACTTTAACTTAACTAAAAATAAAATGTCAAAAATACACAAAACAACAACAAATTTTTGTGTTTACTATTAACCTAAGTTTTAACCTGCAGTATGAGACCCACCGTTATTTTTTTTTGTTAATATTATAAAAACATTTACATAAATTATACTTATCCTTTATAAAAATTTAATAAAATTGAGTTTTTTTATAATTAAGAACGTTTTTTTATATTTTTGTAAATTTTTTCAATAATACCGGTATATACCGGTATTAATGTTTCGGTATCGGTTATACCGATACCGAAATGATTACAATACCGTTACCGATACCGATACGGAAACAAATAAAAAATCAATCCCAATACCGATACCTATACCGTTATTCGTTTCGGTTGCCAACCTTGGTTTAATGTCAAACTCCATACATAAAAAAATATGGTTTTTATTTATACAAGGTTTACAATTAATTTACGAGTTTATATAAAAACCTCTAATATAAAAAGTTACAAATTAAATTTTAAACTCAGAATCAAAATTGAATTTATTGCAATTGCCACAAATTCAACAACCATTTAAAAAAAATTAATTATGTTGCCAATTTATTTATTAATTCAAAATTTTGTATTTCTAATGGAGAATGCAAATTAAAATACAATGCAAATTAAAAAAGCCCACGTATGATCATTTCTTGTCGCAATGCAAATGAAAATTTATTTTGGCCCATCTCTGGTACTAAATTCCATAAAATTTTATCGGGAAAATGCATGAGTTAGCATGATGCCAAACAAAAAAACAAGTTTGCTTACCGAAACGAATAACCTTAAGTGTAACGGTATCAAATTTTGTTTGTTTCGGCAACGGTAAAGGTAATGACATTTAAGACTGTTTCGGTAACGTATTAAAAAAATTTATTCTTTGTAATTTACTTGTGAAAATTGTATCATCTTTCTTTAATTTGAAAAATAATTTAAACAGAAAGTGGTATTAATTTATGATCTAGAGTCAAACTAAAAAAAAAAAAACATTCATTTAAGCACCGTAAGTTGTTTTTCACGTGGAAAAATTTCACTCGAAATTTAAATGCCTCAAATTGCAATTTAATTTAAACAAATGAACAATTTTTTAATTTTATAACAAAGACACAATCAAAATAAACATAAAATGTCACATTTTCCCAAGATAAATAATAATCTTGTACATTAAATTTGCGTGAAAACAAACTCT
The DNA here is from genome assembly GCA_949987735.1 of Leucophora obtusa. Taxonomy (NCBI): domain Eukaryota; kingdom Metazoa; phylum Arthropoda; class Insecta; order Diptera; family Anthomyiidae; genus Leucophora; species Leucophora obtusa. The sequence continues at coordinate 248,716,755 of OX465295.1, forward strand.
ACACAATTTTCACGTGAAACTGATTGTCGTGAAAAATAATTTTTTTTATATGGAGTATAACAGTTTTTTCACGTGAAACTCAAACAACTTACGGTGCTTTACCAAATAAAAGATCAACAATACATACCCCTCATTCAATATAGCATATTTTTAATTTTAGTTGTTAAAAATACAGATTATGAGCTATGAATTCAATGCTGGTACTTTTAATAAGTAAAATTATTATCTATAAATTTTTTTATAAAAAACTCAAGATTATAAAATAAAAAATTTCAAAAACTGGCATTTTTTACATAAATTAATAAATACCGGGAACTACCTATAAAAATAACGATATCGGTAACGATAACGGTATTTCCAATTTTTTTTAGAGGTATTGATAACGGTATTCAATTTAAAACGGTATTTTAGCGATAAAGGTGTTATAACGATAACGGTAACGGTAACCGACCTTGAAAAAAAAATATGTAGTACATATGACATAACTGAATAGTGATCAACAACTATGTATTTTTTTAGGTGTAGTAATTTCTCCAAAAAATTAAATGTTATAAGGTAGTGTTATCTAAACGTAATATTTTTAACATATGTGACAGCGCATAGAGAAAGGACCTAAGGGTAAAAAAATCAATTTTTTTTTTGTGGACAATATCTGAGCATCGAATGAGACCGATCCCATGCTCTCCTGAACAAAACCGGTTTTTACCCTTAGGTCCCTTTTTATTTTGCGCGTCACATATACCTACATACATACATATATCATAGTGGATTAATTAAAAAAAACCTGCGAAATATATGTACCAATTGAATCAATGCAGAAATGTATATATTTACGATAAAGTGTTAAATTAATTAATATATGAATTAATTAACAAAAACAAAAGAATAGTAATAAATAAATAAAGTTTACTTAAATTTAGATTTTTTAAATTTAACAAAAAATGTTTTAAAATTAACAGATTTTATTTTAAGCTAAAAAACAGGAATAAACTTTGTTAAAATAACAAATTTTTCTATTCAGCCAACATATGACACAACTGAAAAAATAATGATCAACTACCATGTATTTTTTGGGTGTAGTAATTTGTCCAAAAAATCAATTGTTGTAAGTTAGTGTCATATTAATGACAATTTAAAAAAATCAAATCATATGTACTATGTACCACAATTGATCAGAATAAAGTATTATACATACATATTTACGATAAAGTGTGAAATTAATTAATATATAAATTATATAATTAACAAAATAATAAATAAAATAGGAAATATGATAAGTTTAATTGTATTTTCTTTTTAAAGCTGCTAGTGTTTTTTTTTCTTTTGTTTGCATATACAAAACTCTTTAAGTTCCAACTACATAGTTTGCTGACCCCAGTCTACTATCGAGTCTGCTATTCCCAGTCTACTATGCAGTTTTTTTTTTCATTACTCAGTCAAGTAAAAACACATTAACCAGTAACTCAAAACGCAGCAAGCAGAAGAAACACAATTTGTTTTGTTGCTGAACTCACACAGTTACGCTGCGCTTAGTTTGAAAACTTAAAAAATGTAAATGATGACTGTGTGTGTATTTGAAATTTACTTACACAGTTAGAATGAAATAAGCAAGTTCATAATATAAAATGAAAGCGAGTGCTGTTTTTTAAGCACGTTGCTTACAAAATATGAAAATTTAACTAAATTACGACTGCTATTAGCAGTCGTTCGAAACTCTGTTAAAAAGTGTCAAAAAATATTAATTTTATGATAGTGCCTGCCTCTGGGGCACAATCACCAGATGACCCCTGGAGCTACGAACAGTTGGTGCTTCCCTGCCTAAAATGCTCTATAATACTTCTCTATATGTTTAAAATATGTTCAATAGTAAATTAGTACAATCGTGTTCATTCTTAAATTTATATTAATTATTCAGTTTTTTGTAATTTTTAAGAATCATTATATTATAGTTTTAAATTATTTTTTTTTCATTGTAGTGGAGATTTATTGATTAAAAAGAATCATATACCTTAAAGAACTTATTCTAAATTATTTATTTCAGTTATTAAAACATTGACTTTGCCGTATTAACAATATTTTTTGTTGAAATTGTATCTAGCTCTTTTGGCGAATCCCCCAGGTTTGGGGAAGTTACGCCGATTTGGGTTACTTTGGAAAGCATAAAAAAAGTAATAGAAAATATGCAAATAATGAGAATAAAAATCATGGAAATTAAAGCCAAGATATGTAGATCTTCAATTTGAAAGTAATTTTTGATAAATAATTAGGGGTTAAGAAATCACAGTGCTTTGAAAAAAAAAGTGGCGAAGGATCCCCCCTCTATCCTACTGGCAGAGCGTTAGATTTTCAACTTTCACTGTACTGGCATGTTGTCGAAATGATAACACCAATAAACGCTTGGCCGTAGTTATTTCCCAACGTTGGCGCAGGCTTGGGGTTTTATTTTTTGGTATTATTCCAGTACATTTAATAACAAATTTAGTAGTTTGCTAGCACTTTACTGTCCTCTTATTGTACATCACGAAACTTCACAAGAAAATAATGGCGATGTCTCTCTTACATAAGTAAGTGTGTAATATATGTAAAAATATATAAAAATTATAAAATTGTTAATTTCAATAAATCAAAAAAAGCTCGTTAATTTTCAGAAAACAGTACTGGCAAAGCACATTTTAAGTAGTACCGCCATTTCGTCAAAAACAGTGCTCTCCCAGTAAATTTTTTTTTTTTTGTAACGTCGGCAATTTCTGCTTGGGAAGTTTTTCGATAAACCCAGTAGAATTTTTTATTTATATATTGGTTGCCGAACGTTGGGGTCGCCTTTTTAATTTTTTTTCATTGGATTTTTCCTGGTCTCCTCGAGGCAAAAAAATCGATATACCACATTTTGAAATCAGACTTTAAATGCCGAAGCTATAACGAAAAATTGAAAAAGGCGACCCCTACGTTCGGGAAAAATTTTTTTTTTTGAAATTGCCTTGCAAAAATACTTCATATTGGAGGGTGTACGGCGAACTTTTTTTTTGAGGTACGGTCTAATGTGTATGTTTAACCCCTTCACTATAATGTTTTGCAACATCAAAAATTACATGGCATAACAGCAAGTGTTAAAAAAGTTCCCGCACCAAATGCGTTGAAGTTTCAAAGTAAAAAGGTAAAATCCAAAGCACTGGTGGCCAAACACCTTATACTACATTCACATACCCAGTGTACAATTGGAGTCCGAAAAGACTCGTAAAAGAGCTTAGATCTTCTGAAATCATAGATATATGAGGGTGTTTTCCTTCACCGATGAAGCCTCTTTCTGAGCGCACTTTTATGACTCATAAAAGACTCTAAGTTATGAGCATTGCTGGAAAATTTTGAATTTTCTGAACCATTTATGAGTATTGAAAAAATTTTATAAAATTTTTTAATACTCTCATAAATAAGAGTCTATTGTTTCATTTATGACTCTAAAATTTGAGCACTCTAAAAATGCTCTTATTTTAGAGTCTTTTATGAGTCATAATTTCTGAGCGCTCAGAAAAATGTTGGCTGGGTAGGTTATAATTTATGTTCTATAACCGATTCTTTTTATGTGAGGTTTGAAATAGGTTCTTTTCCTCTAAACTAGAATAGGTTACTCTAGAATCGGTTCTAGAACTAGTTATATAACTGGGTCTTGGTCAGTGAAACCTTTCATTTTGACTTCAAGGATCAGTTCTAGAAGAGGTTCCATGGACCCGGTGGTGAAAGCACCTGTTCTGGAATAGTTTCAAAGGTAACCGGTTCTAAAAATTGGTAGGAATTATTTTTTTTTATAAAATAATTGTTTTTAATCTTTCGGTTTTCCTGACGTTATGCCAACGTTGGCAAGTGAGTTCTTACAGACGTTATACCAATGTTTCCGTGTTAGGCACCGTTATCATTCATTTATGATTTAAACTACCTTGTCCTACATGTCTCGTTAGCTTACCCCCCGCAATAAGAGTTATACTTACAACTGCCCAAGCAGATAAATACGATCGGCACAATGTTGGCATACCGTTGGCGATAGTCGGTTATGCGTTGGCAGAATGTGGGATTAACAATCTTGATTGTCCTGTTACTCTATTGATAACAGCGGCCAACCGTTGGTTGGCGCTAACTTGCCAATGTTTTCACAACGTTGTCAAAATTGAAAAAAAGGTGGTCTAAAAAGAGATTTTCAAAAAAAAAAATTTTCAAAAAAAATAAAAAAAATTGTTTTTAGTACTTTTTTAAAAACATGCTTCTGATGGGAATTGAACCTAGGCCGCCAGGTTGTCAGCCGCGATCTCTACACACTAAGCTAACAAGACTTGTATTATCTAATAGCTAAAAAATTAGATCAATGATAACAGCAGTTGTAGCTAACTTACAAGCATCGGCAAAAGGTTGGTTGACACTAAGCGGCCAACATTGTCATGATGTTGGAAAAACCAAAAAATTGATGGTCTAAAAAACTTAAAAAAATATTTTTTTCCGAAAAAAAAATTTATTTACAATAAAAATTTTAATTATAATTATTTTAAATAAAACATGGTCGGGCTGTGACTCGAACGCGAGCCGTCAGATTGCCAGACAATCGCTCTACACACTAAGCTAACGACACATGTAGTAAAACATAGCTTAAGTAATAAATGAATGATATGAATGATAAGAATAGATAATATGTAAACATTGGCATAACGTCTGCTGGACCTCAATTGCCAACGTTGGCGTAACGTCAGGAAAACCAAAATATAGATGGTCAAAAAAACTTAAGAAAAATTATTTTATAAAAAACAATTAAATTTAATAAAAAGAAATGTAATTTTATAAAAAAAATATAAAAAAATAAAACAAAAAATTGTTTGTTCGTGACCGGAATCGAACCCCAGACCTTCCGACTTTACCTTATTTTAACAAAGCGTAGTAATTTTAATAAAATCAGTGCTCTGCCAGTGTTTTGTTTTTGGCACAGTTGGCAATTTCTGTCTGGGTGATTTTGTGTATATTTGTGTATGGGTGAAATCAAAAAATGTGATAATTTCGATTTTTTTTTTCTTAATGTAATCAGTAAGTTTAGTCATTATAAACCTAATTGCAAAAAATCTCTTCTACAAGTTGTCGCAATAACTTTTTTTGCACAATTTAAATTTTTTTTGTGGTCCCGAGTAAAAACGTTTGTATGTAATAATATATGATTTTATATACCCATATATTTTCTTGTACGCCAGTGTATATAACCGGACATAATTATATGTATCCATATATAATTTTTTCTTTCTGAAAAATTTTTAATATGATGCCATGTTTAGTTAGATCTTATTAAATATCGATCAATATGTAATTGTATATTGCATTTTTAATTAGATACTGTTAATCAAATTATATATGACGTTATAAATACTTGTTTAGTACAAAATCCAAAATAATATATATTTCTATATGATGTCATATTTAAGAAAACCCGAGTAAAAAAGTGTATATAAAATTATATGTGAATGGATATAGTTGCAATATGTAACTGTATATAATTTCATCCGAAAAATGGTTATATTAAATTGTGTGATATTGGATATAATTGTATTTACAAGGATAAAAAGTTATATCAAATGGTAACCTTATATCCGAATTTTGTCTCGATCAAATTGGATATAAGTTAATACAATACGATATGATTAAATTTAAATGATAAAGAAAAACCTTGAATTGGAGGTCAGCAGGATTTCGGGTCCTACACACTCAGAGGCGTGATGAAAATCGAAAACGAACAGTTTTTCAATCTAGAATAATTTGTTTCGCGAAATTCAAATTGGCTTAAAATTATTATTTATCGTTTTATTTGACGCCGGACATCTAAATTAGAAAATAAAATATAATTGGTATTGTACAGATCCTAAAATATTTACCATTGTAGTTCCCGATTTATGGAGCTGAAGATGATCTACAACAATATTCAATGGCTTATTTCTCCACTCAAAACTTATCGGACAAGAACAAAATATATACATATATATGAAATACCTTTCCAATGATATGCCACATGCCTAGACTTATTAACCCATTACGAGCCGGGCCATGATTTTAAATGTTAATTTCTTTAAATTGGATTTTTAAATTAAAAAAAAACTTTTAGAAGTAAAAAAGCTCAGAAAATATTAATTTAATGAAAAAATTGAGTAAAGCATATAAAAAATTGTTTTTGATCAAATATTACATTAATCTCGAATATATTAGTTAATCTCGAACTTGGGTCTGATATTAACTAATATATCGTCGGCTTGCCTGCAAGAAGTGCTATGTTTTTGGTTTTAACAGGTTTTCAGGAGAGCGAAAAACTGATTTATATTATCCTTTTAAGATATTTTATTGACATCATATGCCCTAATGATTCACGACCTTATTTATTACAATCATTATAAAGGCATATGATGTCAATGAAATATATTAAAAGGATAATATAAACCAGTTTTTTCGCCCTCCTGAAAACCTGTTAAAGAACACATAACACTACTTGCAGGCAGGCCGACGATATTGTTATATAAAAAATAAAATTGAACATATTTTTGTATCTATTTATATATAAAATTTTGTACGGTTTTATCAATAATATATTCCTATATATACGATTTGCAATAAAGCAAATACTGATATATGATTTAATATGATTACATATGAGAAAATTTCTAAAAAAATTTCTAATATATCACCATATAAAAACATATAAGGTCGCGCACAATATTTTATATTATCATATATGTATTTTAATATTAAAAAATATATGTTATATATACTCTTTTTTACTCGGAAAAGCACAATTTCGTTTTGGATAAAATTATCTATTACGGCATTCGGAGCATCACTCGAAAATTTGTCAATCGTCTTTTGGATACAATTATATATTACATCAAACACTAGACAAATTTTCTGTCTCATTTTGTATATAATCATGTCTAGGGACTTTTGACAAAACAATTTAAGTCGACTTAAAAACATTTTCCAATACTTTTGTTGACTTATTTTTTACTTCTTTTACACTAATATATGTGAAACTTCTAAAACCATATTTCTTCGAAATTTTATTAATTTCTGTTTCTGTATTTTATTAATTGGCCAATGAGGCTTTCTAATTTCAAATGTTAAAAATAAATAAAAGGTCTTAGATATATACGAAATATTTCATTTGCAGCATTATGAGTTTTCACCATAGGGTAATTATGGAGTACAATTTTGAAAAGAAAGTAATAAATTGTAACATTTATTTCCTGTATTTGTGGAATCAGTGTTGTAAGTATTAGCGTATTCTTAAATCATTTTGACCAAACAAATTATTTCTCCTTAAGCTCTTAATTTCTTTTAAATTTACCACAACAATTCACGTCGAAATGAGTTACCAATTCGCAAAAAATTGTTTCAAAGTTTTTTTTTAAAATTTTATGTAGACAAAACAACTTATTTTTTAGAGGTAATTTTTCCAGAGACTGTTAAAAATAAAATTTGCAATTGAAAGAAATTCTTTAGGATTTTTTTTTATAGCACATGCTTTTAAACTTTGGCACACAATTTATAACGGAGTTTACATTTTCACAAGCAAAAGATATTAGTTTTTCGTATTTGGGTTTTCAACATGCTTTTCAATAATATACAATTTGTGCTTATCAAATAAATATAATAATAAATAATAAAAATACAATTCATTCCGCTCCTTCTAAATGCTTTTCCAAAATATAAAATTTTTTTAAATCCAATCAGCGGTTGCGAAGTTACAAAATAATATATTAAAAACATAACATTTCGCGATCAAGAAATTCTTAAATTGTGCGAAAAAAATTTAATTTGTCAAACTATTGTCAGTGTGGCTCGAAATATGGATTCCAAACCAATGAAATGCAAAACCAATCGTTTTTCGCTACAGCAGTTTAGGGTAAAAAACTGATAACTTTTTTTGATTTGACGCAAAATTATTAGTTGAATCATCTCTGTTTATGGTTATTTTAAAATATTTTAAACATTTACCTACATTTTTTTGAACGCAATCTGATGCAAACAATTTTGGTTACGGATTTAACAGTTACGGTGTTTACATTTGGTTACTTTTTTCGTTTTCTTTCAGAAACGCTTTGTCAGAATTTTCTTTCCGAAACAAAATCGTATGATGCCTACAAGGTGAATCCAAATATGACATTGTTTTTCTTACTCGTTACATAGTTTGGTGTAAAAATTAGGAACGGAGTTTACAACATTTTTTCAAATCTTATAAAAAACATTAATCTCGAGAATGTTACATGCTGCAGAAAAACTTCAAGTCTGTTATACTAGATGATTATTTACAGTCCAGCGACCATTTGAGTATAAATAACATAATACTTTTCGCAATATAATTAATAGATAACTCCAAAATTCGTGTGTATGCATTTTTATCAAAAGTTATGACGAAAAATCGTTACAGAGTTGAAGTCGTGTTAGCGTAGATATACGAAAAAGTTTGTAATATGTATTAATTTTTGTTAAAAATGTTACTTTTCCTCTTCATAAAAATTCTTACAGTTAGTGTTTAGCTTCATTGGTTATTAAAATATAAGATATTAAAGTTAAAAAACCTTATGAGTTACTGGTTACGGAGTTTACATTTGGCTTATGGGGGTTGAAGCCCCCCCCCCCACCCTGGAGGACCAAAAAAATTTTTTTTTACAAATAATGCTATAATGGAAAACATGAATAATTTAGTAAACATACATTTTAGAATTTGACATTAAAAAAACATTTTTAATTTTGAGATTTTGTGTAGATTCTTGGATTCAAGTATCTCTTTTGTGCAGGAAATCTGAGATTCGAAATTTTTTCAAGATACAATTCTCAAAATTTTTTTTATATTGAGCATTTTTGCAGAATTTATATGAAACTATTAACTATTTTTTGCAATTAAACAAGTGTTTTGAGGCATTTTACCGAAAAATTAGTATTTGTTAAAGTGGACTTGTGTCAAAATTTTCTATAAAATGATAAAAGAGAAAATGGGAAATATAGCCCATATGGGCGGTAGGTCCAAATATGGACCGATCCTATCTAGAATCAATAGGCTTTGTCCTTGGGACAAATGTGTACCAAATTTCATTGAAATATCTTCGTATTTGCGACCTGCAGCGTGTAAACAAGCCAATTTTGGGGGGACCATTAATGGACACTAGGTCTAAACATGGACCGATTTTACCCAAAATCAATAGGCATTATCCTTGGACATAAGTTGGTGTACCTAGTTTCATCAAAATATCTTAAAATTTGCGACCTGTAGAGTGCGCACAAGAATACATGGACAGACAGACGGACACACGGACATCGTTAAAAAGCAGGGACCGTAACGGTTATAAGTGATATCAAAAAAGTTCTTTTATAACAGTTATTTTGTGACTTAAAAAAGAAAAAACCCATCTAAAACCGTTATTTTGCAACTTAAAAATAAAAGGTCGGATAAAACTCTTAAAAAGAGAGTTTTATTTTCCCGTCATAAAATAAAACTCATTTGAAAAGTTCTATTTTCCCGTCATAAAATAAAACTTATTTGAAGAGTTTTATTTTCCCGTCATAAAATAAAACTCATTTGAAGCGCTTTATTTTCCCGTCATAAAATAAAACTCATTTGAAGAGTTTTATTTTCCCGTCATAAAATAAAACTCATTTGAGGAGTTTTATTTTTTCCGTCAGAAAATAAAACTCATTTGAGGAGTTTTATTTTTCTCGTCAAAAATTTAAAACTAATTTCATGTAAATTTACACCCTCATCAAAAATTAAACTAAACATGCCAAAAAATTACTTTGAATATTGTGCACCAAATTGCTTCCAAACTACTTATCTGCTCACTCACTGCATAAATATCATCATTCGAACATCATTTTTTTGTTTTAACTGGGTCACAAAAGAAATTGTTATTAAATATTATTGTAGTATAACGTGTCAACTTTACGGCAATACCCAATTTATACAGTGGTGACGATTTTTTTATTCAAAATTTTACAAATGACGATTGACGATTTTTGAATAAAACTCCATATGTTTTGACGATTTAGGAAAATTGCTGACTTTTTAACGAATTTTAAGCAAAACTATAAAGAAAAGCGTAATTTAAGAACAGAGTTCGAAATCATGAATTTAAAGTCTATATAAATTATTTATAATGATTTTAACCGCAGAACACATGATGAGGTGTTTTATCTGTAGTTAATCGTACACGGGTGCTCTAGAATTGGGTTTTGACAAAAAAAAATTTCCCACAAAAAGTGAGTATGGGGTTTGAAAACACTATATTTATGACAAATAAAAAACGCATTTTTAAAAAATCCTAGGACGAATTTAAAAGTTATGACCATTTAAAGTTTTTGGTTTTAAAAAATTTGGCGCCTTTGGCAAACTATTGGAAAAACAACTGCTCAAAATAAATATTTTTTTAAAAAGAAGGTTTTATAATACGTTAAATTTCCTTCCAAAAAAATGTTTCCTTAAAAAAATCGCACAACGAAATCAAAGTTATGGTATTTTAAAATTTTTAATTAAAAAAATGCCTACCTAGACACGTTATGATCACACATGACTATTTAAGTACACAAAAAATTAGCAAATACGAAAAAAGAATTGTTGAGTTTAATTTAGTTTACATTTAAAGCAATTACGCCTTCTTAAACCAGTTTTCGCGTACTGGTAACTTTTTTTTTATTTTGGAACAAAAGATTCAAATCCATAATTTTTTTACTACAATATAATCTGAATTCAACTTGATCTGGTATTTTACTGTTTCAATTAAAAGTTCCGATAAGCATATGTATTTTTATGTCTATGCTTGAGTATATAAAAAACGAATTCTCACGAAAAATACAGAAAAATGTTATGCGCTATTTGTATGGGCAAAACAAAACAACTCCGTAAGATATCTCTTCAAATGTCACAAGATATACAATTTTTAACTACAATAATGTTGAACGCCCTAATCCGTCTATCAGAGGTAAAGATTGTATGTGTTACATTTGCTCAAATGCATAGTGTACAGATTTTAAGTTAAATGAAATTAAATCGTCGTCCGTCAAACAGAAAGTAGGAAGACTTTCGAAAAAACTTACACCAACTCCAAAAAAGGCGGTGCTTTGCACTAGCTGCTGAAGCCCATTGTGTAGAGGAAAATCCCACAAAGGCAATAAACAAACTAAATTTAGAAACATTCTAAGTGTGACTGGAGCAAAAATGCTGGAACAAATGTCCTCTAAAACGATAACAGAAAAATCATTAGCTAGCAATAGCTCATTAAAAGTATCTTTAGAGAATAATCGTGGAAGACGTTCTCTAAAAGTCTCTCTTGCTAGCAATTCTGAAAATTCTGAAGTTGATAAAAAATTAACTGCACACGATATTTCAGTTTTATAATCGCGTAAGAAACTTTCATCAAACGAAAACTATTTTCGATTAATAAGCTTTTAAATGCGTTATTGCGCATTTACCCGAATTTTCGGATAAATGATTCCCCGCTTAAAAGCGCAGAAAACTACATTTTTGAAGGCGCATTTAAGCGGGGACTACTGTACATCTGATATTATTTTTTCAACGAATTTTTTGTATGGTAATTGATGTAATTACATATCCCCAAATCTGACTCCATATATTGTGTAACTACATAAGCCATTTAAAACTAATCAAAATATATGTATGTAGTGACTAGGCTTGCCAGATCAAAAACGGCAAAAAGCTTGACATTCAGAAGAAAAAGCTTGATTTTTCTTGACAGTTCAAAATTCAGTTAAATTAGCAAAAAAAAATTGCAAAATTGAATAGAAAATATAAATGACATTAATTTATACAGATTTTCTGCATTCTTTGTACCACATTTTTTTAAAGAAATGGGCCCATATGTTATCAACAGGGCAAGGACTTTCATGCACTAAAAAATCGAAAATATGCGTTTAAAATATGCACTATAAAATAGAAAATATGAACTTAAATATGCATTTATAACGAAATATGCACTAAAAACCAAAAAATATGCAATTAAAAATAAATTTTTTTTAATTATATTTATTAAAAACTAACATAAACGTAAAAATTCAGGTATCGGTTGCAATAAGCTTGTTCGTTTACTTACTACAAGTTACTATATTTACTACAGCTGGAAAAATTCAATACAAAAAGTAAACAAAACTTTGCAATTGTAGTAAAAGTAGTAAGAAATTCAAGTAAACGAACACACTGAATATGTCTTCAAATAAACATACACAGAAAGAAATAATTCATACATAGAAGGAATTTGTTCATAATATGTATGAATCCAACATGATAATTTTTTCGCAAAACTTTTTCATACCATGTATGAATTTGTTCATACATATTATGAAAAAGTTCATGATGGAATTTTCTTTAAATAAACCTTTAATCTTTAAATATTTAAATAAATCTTTAAAGTCTGCATATTTAGTGCATTTTGAGTGTATTTTTATTAAGCTTTTTAGTTTCAATTTATAGAAAACAACATAAATTAATTGTACAGTAATGAAAGCATTAAAAATTAATGGAAAGATCTGCGTTATTTTATTAAGTCTGAGATTTCATCGCACACGTAAGAAACACACCATCTAACCACCAAACAGATTTTGCTGCTTAATGAAAACTATAGAAAACAGTCTCTGGAATAGAGTACCTCGATCCGTTGCACACTGCTGAATGACATAAAGAAGATTTTACCACGCATTGCAGATATTATCGAATAAAATATGAAGAAATCTGAAAGTGCAAAATAAAAAACTATCACAGTCTATTGAAAACTACTTCGCAAAATTGTCTTTACACTTACCTTTTAATTTTCTCAACTAATATATTGCCAATCTATTTGTGTTCTAATTGTGTTTGTTATTAAAAAGAAATATTTTTGAACAAAATTGTTAATGAAAACTACCTATATAAGTAATTTTTGTTAAAAAAAACAATATTTCAGTACAAATGCAGTCTGTGTAGTGAGAATTCAAAGTAAAAAATATCAGAATGTTGAACATTTGATTTCACAAAAATTACTCGCAGCACTGCCAAATGAATTGCATGATTCCAGCAGGCACCTACTACTGGACTGTCGGAAACAAACCATTTCATCACACTTGGCCCATTAGATATGGTGGCCACAATGTTATTTTCAAAAGACAAATAAAACTCTCATTTAGTCTCATTTCTACAATTCTTCTTATTTCATCAGCATTACATCTTCCTGATATATAAACCAACCCCAGGTTATAAAATGAATTATTTCCGTTTATACATATGTTCAAATATCTCTTTTTCTTGTCCATTCATCTAAGATTATAGTAAATCTCCTATTTATTTTATTTATTTATTTATTTATTTATTTTGATATATCCTGTACAACAAGAGTAAATCTTATAATTAAAGTACAGGAAAGCAGTTTGTGGAAAACATATATTGCAAATTGTAAAAAAATAATCATAAAAATTAAACCGTATTCTAATATATAAGTAAAAAATTTTCTAATATCACAACGAAAAAATAAATATTAACAATAATTTAATTTAATATGTCTGTCAAAGAGTCAACATTGTAAGAAACAAAAATTTAATTAAAATTAGGCAAAAATATTGAAAAGAAAATGTCTAAAGCTGTTTGCGCTGCTGTTGAGCTGCTGGTTTGCTGGAAGATCTCTCCAAAGACGTGGAGCATTTATGTAAAAATGCCATTCAGATACATGATATCGGTGCATAGGTATTATTGTCCCTCTTCCCCTTTGGGATATGGCAAACTGTATAAGGGCATAAAGATACGGAGGATTCTTTGTATAAATAATTTTATGATAAGCTAAAAGTACTCGTATCTTAAGAAGGTTCTCGAAAGATACACCATAGAGTTTTGTGGCAAATAATGACACATGATCAATCCTTCTCAAGCCATAAACATATCTGATGATATTGTTGTATAAAACGGTTAACTTGCGCTTACTAGTACTATCGCAATTCCCAAAAAGTTCACAACCATATATTAAACCGGGGATTAGGTATGACTTTGCGATCAGTATTCTCACTTTCAAAGGAGTAAAAAACTGTGTTGACTAAAGAGGCCTTAACTTAGCGTAGGTTTGACCAACAAGAGAGTTAATATGATTTGTCCATGTTAAATGTTTGTTAAAAATGATACCAAGGTTTTTGGCCGCTTCTGCGATCTCAATTTTTCCTCCATTTATATGTATTTCATTTTCGATAATTGGCACAGTTCGTTGCTTGTGAATTACAACACATTTGGATTTCTGCGGATTGAGACAAAGCCCGTTTGCTGTAGCCCATATATATATTCTATTTAAATCAAAATTAATTTTCGTAATAGCTTCTTGAATTGAGTGTACAGGACTGCTTAAATACAATTGGACATCATCCGCATACATATGTAGTCTGCAGTATGAGAGCTGATTCGGCAAATCATTTGCATATATGGAAAAAAGCAGAGGCCCAAGAACAGACCCTTGGGGCACTCCCCTACTAAGTGTCAGCAAATTAGACCATTAACGTAGACAGATTGTGTGCGATTATTTAGATAACACAATAAAAGCTGTGTTGATGATGAAGAAAATTTAAAGAAATGTCTAAGTTTCATACATAACGTATAGTGGTCAACCGTGTCGAACGCCTTAGAGTGGTCAAGGAGTATCAAGAAATTAACCTTGCCATTATCGAGTTCACGTCGTATATTTTCCGAGACATCAATCAGAGCTGTAACACAGCTATGATTAGAACGAAACCCAGATTGTTTATCAGACAGCAGACATTTATCCCTAATATACTCAATCATTTGACGGTGTAGAATCTTTTCCAGAACTTTTGAAAGGAAACACAAAATGGCAATTGGTCGAAACTCAGTATTTGTCTTCGGGAGTGGTACAATTTTGGCGTGCTTCCATTTTAACGGAAAAGTGCTTGTCGTAATGATTGTATTGAAAAGGTGAGTTAAATAGGGCAGAAGTAATGGCAACATTATCTTTAAAAATTTCGGATGCATATAATCGTAACCTACTGCTTCTGATTTTATTAATGAAAAAGTTGATATGATATCAAACTGGGTTATGCAAGAAAACTCAAATGTATTAATATCATCAAGAGTAGAGTTGTTATTACCTGATGGGAAGTTGTAAAAGTTGTCGTTAATTTGGACTGTTGGTAGGTTTGTAAAAATACTGTTTAAGTCATTAGCATCAACATCGCAGTTCGTTTTATCTGCCCTGCCAATTCCGATTTCATGAATGACTTTCCAAGTTTTCTTAGATTCGAGAGCAGAACCAAAGCGTTTAGAATAATATTCTCTTTTTGAAATTCTGATTTTATTATTAACCTCCCTCCTAGCAGTACGATATTGAACTTTCAACTCAGGAGTTTTAAATCTCTTCCAACTTGAATAAGCAACATCTCTCTTTTGAATTAATTGTTTAATAGCTAATGTAAACCATGGTTTTGATTTTCCCAAAATGTTCCTAGATTTTAGTGGAACAGCATCATTATATTGTTAGAAATATTGCTCGATATTTCTTTTATCATGATATCTTTTACATGATTGTAGTAATTTAATATAATGTTCTTTACATCGGTTTAATTTTTTTGCAATGCCAGTTTTTTATTATAAAAACTTTCTCGAATAAACGAAGATCTAGTTATGGTGCGGATTGACTGCAGCTAATTTGGATACCATTTAAGGAAATGTTTGCCCTACCATAAAACCTTTAATGCCTATTCAGCTTACACTTTTTTCTTCGGGTACTTTGCTAATTTTAGCTGAAACGTTATTCTTGTTGTTGTTTTCTTCAAGAGAAGTTGCATGACCATCAATTTTGTTTTTTTTTTTTTTTTTGTGAACCAAATTTAGATGTCGGATAACCAAACTTAGATACCACCGTTAACCATTAGTCTTTTCTTTTCACATTTATTAATGAAAACGTTACTTATAAAGTTATTGACCCTTAATATAAGGCGTATTTTAAATTTGAAGTCGACTTTATTTGTAATCAAACGGTTTTGTTCATTTTGTGTATAAAACCTTACAAAAATATTTATATTTTCAAATATTTTGATTGGTTGAAAATAAATTAACCAATCAGAATGCTCGAATAATAAACCAAGTCAAGGTATACTGCCACCCAATATTTTAACTAAAGTCGACTTTACCTAAATTATACATTTGAAAAATTTAGATAGTAAGGGCGATTATTTGTAAGAATCAAAGCTTTTTTTTCATATTTCTTTTAAACATTTTACCAAGTTTTTAGGTTTTACTAATTAAATTTTGAATAAGTTATGCGAAAAATCTTTATTACCCAGCAAAACCTTTCATTACCATGTAATGAGTTTTAGGTATTGAAATCTTAAGTGTTCACTAGTTACCTTTTAATTACTAAACTACTTATTTTAACATGGTGATGTCATTGGAGGAAAGTCATTACACTGATGTTACCTGTAAGTAGTTTATCAGCTGTTCTATAAATATATATTCAATAGATTTAAAAAAATATAAAAATTTAAAAACCAATAGGAGCTGACACGTATTGATCAGCGTACCCCACGATTGTCAGGCAAACACTCTAACCATTAGACCACGACATCACTATGATTTTTAATGCTTTAAGTTATGTACACATTTATTGTGGCAACTGTTATACATGTCTATTTTTCACAAAACTTGTTGTTATTAAATACTGCTTAATGAACATCAACATTTCTATAAATAGATGTTTAATATAAATTACAAAAAAAAAACAACAATGGAAGCTAACACGAGTTGAGCAGCGATCCTCATGTCTGTCAGGCAAAAACGATAACCACTAGGCTACGCCATAGTTATGGTTTTTAATGATTTAGAACATATATTATTGGTTTCAGCTATTGTGAAATAGTAATGTGTGGGGTATAATTATCGGTAACTCATTACATTCAGTTTAAAAGTAATTCAAAGGGTAATGAGATATGAGATCTAAGTAATGCATGTAGTAATGACCAGTCATTACCAAGGTTTTGCTGGGTAGTTGAAATGCTCCTTATTACTTGGCAAAGATTTTATTTGTGTGTCAAATAAATGTATTCCCTTTTAAAAGATTTTAACAATGACATTTTTGTTTTTGTATTTAAAATGTTTTTTATGACTAAAATTAAAAAATCCTATTCGAAACAAAAACAATTTAAAAAATTTAATATTTTTAAAATTTCCCGTTTTCCCGGGAAAATTATATTATTTTCCCGGGAATTCCCGACAAACTTTTCCCGGGAATTCCCGCCCAGGAATTCCCGAACCCCAAACCCTAATTGTCATATATAATGTGATTGGGTTATATCTGACAATGAATGGAGTCACATTAAGAAACATATCATTATATGCAACTACATCTGATATTATTTTTTCAACGAATTTTTTGTATGGTAAATGATGTTATTACATATCCCCAAATCTGACTGCATATATAACTACACTAGCGGGCGCAGCCCGCTACGTTGTTAGCGTGCCTTAAAGTTTAGGGGGGGGGCGCAGCCCCTTTTATATAGTAAAAGCCTTCACCCAGTCACCACAAATAAATAATTTTGCACAACAATGGGTTTAAAATAAATAAATAAATATTTGATCACTTTTTCTCATGAAAGTGGACTGTTAGTAATGAATCCATAATAAATTGCAATATACTGTGTATGTTAAGATAATTTGGTAAAGTGCGAACTTAGGTAGATAGACCCGTAAGTAGTTTTGTTCATTTGTGTTTTGAATGAAAATAAATAACGTAAAGCAGGGTTGTTAGCGTGCCTTAAAGTTTTTTTTTTTAATTCCAGTTTATGTAAAGGTAGACCTGGCAATTCAAGTAAATTCACAAATTCAGTTGGAAAATTTACTGCGTCGGTTTCTTCCACCGGTGCTTCGTTACATGAAGTTTAAATATCGGAATATATAAATTCCATTCCTTTTCTAAGGTTTTTTCTCTTTTAGAACATTTGTTTAACTTTTTGGAGAGTATGTTTCAATGCTACATAAGTTTCATATTCCGTGGATAGTGTTTGAACAGGTAATTCCCTCTTCCAATCCATTTGCATTGTCTATAATTTCAATTCCACTCGTTCAACGTTTATATCCATTTCATTCCACTTGTGTAGTGTTTCAATTCCACTCGTTTGCTATTTAGTTTCTTAATTTTAGTGTTTCATATACACTTGTTCTTTAAGTTTTAGGTTTCTAGCTAAAGACGCAGACGTTAAGGGGGGGGCAATTTTCCCCTTTTGAACCACCATTTTTACCACGTTCCTGTCCAAAGTCCTAGAAATGCCTTGTCGATAAGTTAGACCATACTCTAAGGAAAACATATTATATATTACAGGTTTCTAGCCGAAGGGTTCGGTTAGGCCATCAAGGGGGAGAATTATTCCGTTTTTACCCCTCCCGGTAGGAATTTCCAAAAATTCCGTCTTAGAGGACGTCTGCGTTGGAGGAGGAACCTACTACATACATAATTTTAGGTCTCTATATCTAGCAGTTTGGCCAGGCCGTCAAGGGGGAAGTTTTTTCTCTTTTTACCTCTCCCGGTATGAATTTCCAAAAATACCATCTTAGGGGACGTCAACGTTGGAGAAGGAACCCAAATACCGAATTTGAGTTCCCTTGTTCCAGCAGTTTGGCCATGTCGTTAAGGGGGAGACTTTTCCTGTTTTTGACCCTACCTATACAAATTTCCAAAAATCTCATCTTAGCGGATGTCTACAATAGAGGAGGAACTTTAATACCAAATTTCAACTTCCTACCTCCAGCGGTTTGGGCAGGCCTTTAAGCGGCACTTTTCGCTTCATTAATCCCCATTTTTGCAATGTCCCTGTCCAAAAAGCACCTTCCCGGTAAGTGAGCCCATACTCCAAGTAACATATGTTTTGCATTTCAGGTTTCTAGCCAACTTTTACTATTTGTGCCCCTCTGGGTAGGAATTTCCGAAAATCCATCGACGGGGAATTTCAGCTTCCTAGTTCCAGCAGTTTGAGCAGGCTGTCAAGGGGGACACTTTTTCTTTTTTTGTCCCTCCCGGTTGGAATTAGGCTGGAAGAGGAACCTAAGGAAATAAATTATTGTTTGTGTCCACATTTGGTATGCTGTTGTAGGAGTGGAAATCTATGAGAGCACACTCATAATCATCATTTAAATTTATTGGAGGAAAATAGTTTGCTGATAAATTTGAGGAATTTCCGCTCAATGTTAGTGTTATTGACATTTTGCTTTCCGATTAATTAATGTAGTAAACAAAACAAAAACGTTGGGTTTTAAAAGGATGTATATTTTTTTATTTTTACTTTTTTGTTATTAAATATACTACACGGATATGCATATATATTAGGCTGGGTCGATTTGTGGGGAGGCAAAAAAATCGCCCATGGCTCAGGGAAAATCGTATTCTAGGGATCAAAATAAGAAACTTTGCCGAAGGAACCATACCTCTAAAACGAATTCTACTACCCCTAACTGTTGACTTTTGTCCCGTAGGGTCAAGTTTTGAAAAATCCCACTTTGACCCATTTAGAGTGCCCCAATCGAGTCCAAATGTATGACCGACCCCCACTAACTTTGGAGGGCCGATCCACCCATGCCAGTGGTACACCCCCTGGAACTCCCCTGGGGGGTTCCCCATACAAACATTTTAAAAAATCACCATTTTTGGCACTTTATTTTATTATTTTTTATTTATTTTATTTATTTTTATTATTTTATTTATTTTTTCTCCTTAGAAATTTATTTAGTCAGAACATATGTAAATGAAAAAATTAATTTAACTTAGTAATAGAAAAGAAAAAATGCCCAGACTTGAAAGCAAAAAAGACTTCAAACAGTAATTTTTTTTATTTTCTTTTCTATTACTAAGTTAAATTAATTTTTTCATTTACATATGTTCTGACTAAATAAATTTCTAAAGAGAAAAAATAAATAAAATAATAAAAATAAATAAAATAAATAAAAAATAATAAAATAAAGTGCCAAAAATGGTGATTTTTTAAAATGTTTGTATGGGGAACCCCCCAGGGGAGTTCCAGGGGGTGTGCCACTGGCATGGGTGGATCGGCCCTCCAAAGTTAGTGGGGGTCGGTCATACATTTGGACTCGATTGGGGCACTCTAAATGGGTCAAAGTGGGATTTTTCAAAACTTGACCCTACGGGACAAAAGTCACCATTTGGGGGTAGTAGAATTCGTTTTAGAGGTATGGTTCCTTCGGCAAAGTTTCTTATTTTGATCCCTAGAATACGATTTTCACTGAGCCATGGGCGATTATTAAATCGACCCGCCCTAATATATATATATTTCTTATTGATAAATTTTAACATTCACTTCTTTTTGGAGGATTCCCAATTCTTAATTTTATTATCATCTTTCTTCTGATTACAATTATTTTCATTGTGATCATTACTACCACAATAATTACAATACTTTAGTTTTTCATATCTAATCTCAGAACTCTTAAAAATTTTATCCATTTTTCTACTCCTCTGCTAATATATGAAAATTTTTAATGTGTTATCAAGTGGAAGGTTTTCATTCAATTAATATAGTTGACAAAACATTTAGTCCTTTTATACTTAACTCTATAGTCTTAAAAGTAATCATACATATTATAATATTTCGTTTTTATTAATTCAAGAATTGTGATGATTTGAGAAACCCAACCATTTCACGAATACTTTATTATCCTTAGTTTTAAGCACTTTTTCAACAAGATATGTATCGGGAAATCGAGTCTTTGAGAGTTCCTCATCATAGAATCCACCTTCAATTTTCTTTCCCTGGTATTCCTCCAAAATATATGTTGCGGGGTATGTGTTGTTTATAAATTTGATTTTAAAAATTTCTGTTGTCCAGTTCGGCGTGTACCCCTTTTCAAAAATATGTTTATATTTACTGATGCGTACGTAATCTCCAACATGAAATTTTGAGATTTTGTATATTTTCAGATGATTCTATACTGTATTTAGCAATATTTTCTCATTTGCAGAATTAACGTTTATGGGCGCCATTTTAATCGTACGATGAACTTTTCGATTGTAATCATCAATTAAATTTTTATATAAATCAATCCAGTGATATGATCCGTTGTAGCTAAATTCCTTCCACATCATACCTTTAAGAGTTCTATTGAAGCGTTCAACAATAGATGCCTTCATTACACTATACGTTGAGTAGTGATTAATATTATGCTTTTTCATCAATTTAGCAAAGATTTTATTAAAGAATTCCTTGCCGTCATCAGTTTGTAAGTTTTCCGGTATACGACCTAGGCCGAAAATATTTTCCATTGATTTGCAAACATCAGATGCACTTTTAGATTTAAGAGGTGCGGCCCAAGCAAATTTTGAGAATGTGTCAATTACTGTCAACAGATATCGATATTCCTTGTTATCCGATGAATAATTTCCCATTTCAACCAGATCAGCTTGCCATAAGTCATCTATACCTTTCATTATAACTCTTCGACGTTTAAAATTTTTTCGAGCTTGTTTATGCAACTCTTTCACCAAAATTCTCTTCTTATTCATTATCGATATTATATATTAAACAGTTTATTATTGTATCATTCGTCTTTATACCATTGCTTAAATATTTTATTTTATTTAGACACCGCAACAAACCCCTCTTCCTCTGACACGAATTTTAGTACTAAAGTTTTCAAATAGTTAATTTGTTGACGCAACAGATCAAGTTTTTCGTCAATGTACGATTTTAGTCTTTGATTCATATTGGAAATTTTCTCATACCTATCATCATCTTTGTTATATATATTCAAAAGTACGTCTGTTTGAAATTGGTTGATTTGTGAGAGAAGAAAATCTTTTGTGACGGCGTCGTTTTCTTCCATAGGGCTCGCAACATTTTTAATCCTTTTGTTTTGTAGATTAAGGTTTTTATCACTATCCAAAACGAGATTAAACATTTTCGACTCATTCTTCCTTATTATATTATTATCATAGTTTAGCTTAGAATTGTAATAGTGTCCGAACTTGTCGACAGACATTCTCAGTATATTAACTGAACTCATAAAATTTGATATTTTCTAATTCTGTTTTATCATAGTTTTTTTGGTATTCTATGAAACATTAGCTGAAGCAGACCAGGCGTTAGTAACCAATTTTGATTTCCTATCATAATTTTATCCTCATTCAACTGAATGTAGCTGTTGCCAAATTTCCACTCACCATTCGAGTCTTTGTGAGGACCATAAAGCGTATCTACTTCATTTTTTTGACCTACAAGTGATAAATCGATTGAGCTTGTTGTTGTATTATTGTTAGTAACATTAACTGGGGGTTCAGTTTGATAGTAAAAATCATCCTCATCCTCATCATCAATTGTTTTGTATTCATTACTCGTATAATCTTTCTTTGGGGTACTTGTCTCCAGTTTCATTGGTAATTTCCTAAGCGATAAACTACTCTCATTTTCCATTTCATTTTTGATTTCATTTTTAATTTCTTCTTTTTCGCCTTTAGAAATTCTCTTTCTTTTACTAGAAATTTTGATTAATTCTTTCAACGGATTAGTTACGGGCTTAAAAGTATCTTCGAGTATTTCATGTGAGTTGACTTCACCCGTTTTTATGCTTCGGAATTTCTTCTTTAAAACGTTTCTTGCCTTTACCAGTTCTTCCAACACTTCAGTCATATTAATCAGAAACAGATCAGGAGCAGACCAAGAATATATCAGAAACAGACCAGAAATATATCAGAAACAGACCAGGAATAGATCAGAAACAGATTAAGTTTATTCCGTATCAGTTTAATTTATAAAAGGATATAATACATTTTTAACTTTTTGACTTGATAATCCATCCGATTCAAGATTTGAAGCGTTACTAATGTCATCTTATTATTGCAGCTAACTTATATTTCAATAAAAATATTAAATGACTTTCTATAGCGGCCAGCATTTAATTCATCATCTTTACTTATTGTTAAAAATCCATATTTTTCTTTCCAACATTCTCGACATATTTTAGAAAATTGCTCATAGGTCATATCCGTTCAAACATGATCACTATATACATGCTTCATATTCATTTCATCCTGCTTAAACATTATAATCATATTGGCATTATCTCGTATCAAATGTTTAGGAATTCGGGTATAAGTTTGACATAAATAAAATGAATCCACATTTTTATGACGACCCATACAAAAGTATGCACGTATAGTATTTTGATTTTCACATGCAACGTCATCAAATATAATTATAGAGTTATTTTTAGCTTCGTGTGGTGGGATAACGCTGTCATTGTCAGAAAATGTAAAATACCCCATTCCATTAATCGGTGATATGAGCTTCTTTAAGTACTCATATTTAGGTTGAAATAATGATTTCGAATATAAATAAATATTTTCAAATTTTAGTCCATTCGGACTTTCAATCAAGCTAATCATTATGTTAGTCTTTCCACAGTTGGAAGGTCCTACTATAAGTGCTCTTATAGAATTCGGTAATAGAGGATTGTGCCTTCTTCTCCTCTTATCTGTGTTTGTTGTGGAATCCACATCCCTCACAAATATATTGTTACGTTGTTTGATCAACCGCATTTTAACTACTAAAGCTAATGTTATAATATTTCCTTTTTATTAGCGTTCAGATTATATAAATAGATGTTTCAATATCACAGACCTATTAATCATATGAGTTCCGTCACTGGAGGTGGATTAGTAGATAGAGTTATAAATTCTCTACCATTTGAACTTCATTTACCCGGCTATGAATTCTGTGGACCAGGCACTAAGCTGCAAAAACGTTTGAAAAGAGGTGATAAGGGGATAAATCCGTTGGATGCTGCTTGTAGAGAGCACGATATAGCTTATTCTCAAAATAAGAAAATCAATAAGCGACATCAAGCGGATAAAATACTCGAAAATCGAGCTTGGGAGCGAGTTTTATCCAAAGACAGCAGTATCGGAGAAAAAACGAACGCATATTTTATAACTAACACAATGAAGGCTAAAGTGAAATTAGGCATGGGCCAAAAGGAAAAAAATAAATTTGGAAAGAAGATCTTTAGCACCGCAATACGAATGGCTACGACAACTTTAAAGAAGGATAAACCTGCAGATATAAATGATGCAATCAAAATTGCTCGTAAAATTTTAAATAAATCGCTGAAAGGAAAAAAATCAAAAGTTGTTATACCTCGCATTATCAGTGTCCCCAAAATAGGAGGTTTCTTACCGCTAGTACCAATACTAACTACTCTAGGAGCCTTAGGTGGTCTATCATCTGGTGGAGCAGCTATTGTGAAAGCTATTAATGCTGCAAAAGATGCTAAGAAACAACTCGAAGAGGCTTCTAGACACAATAAGAGTATGGAGGCAATAGCAATGGGAAAAGGTCTTTACCTTAAACCATATAAGAAGGGGTATGGTCTTGTATTCGATAATATGTCAAAAAACTATTAAAGATGCTCCCCAAGAGACCACTTACTGACAACGATTTAGTTAAGTTCAGCGCATATATCCCCAACTTTAGAGGGATTTTTATGAGAGATTCACTCCCCAAACACCCTCGACGAATAGAATGTGGCATTATCAACCTAGACTCCTCAATAGGAGACGGCACGCATTGGGTAGCATACTACAAAAATAAGGATCATAAGGAATATTTCGTTAGTTTTGGAAATTTGCAGCCACCTCTCGAATTAGTTATATATTTAGGCTCTAATATAGAGTACAATTATAGACAACATCAAAAATATAATTCATTTAATTGTGGTCACTTATGCCTAAAATTTTTGTATGAAATTAATGATAAATAAAAACAATTATTATTTATATTTTAATATATTTTATTTATTTTTTCGATTTATTTAATGCAATAGTTTATACATTTTAACAATTTCAATTCCATTGCGGATATTCCCCAATTTTGGGAATAATAAATTCATTAAGATCAAAAACCTCCAACACTAATCGGAAGGGTTGGTCACCTACTGCAGGTACTTTTTTGATGCAGTATTTGCCCGATGAAAACTCCTTTACCTCTTCCTCTGTTATAGCATTAAATCTTTTTGGCAGAAAGATGACATAGTTTTCCACCTCAATCTGGATACTTTCTCCATATTTTGTTTGCATTTTAATAGCATTCAAAATATTATATAATTTAAGATCCTCCATATCTTTTGTATGGAGAATAGGCTTGTTGTTGAGGTCATCAAATTTGTTTAACAATGATTTTGATACAGCGCTCATGGTGGTGGTTTCTTCTTCGACGACTTTTGTTTTTAGAATGAAACCTTAAGATGAATTAAATTTTAAATTAACTTTTTTAGAATTCCCCACCCCAGAGAGTAGAATAAATTCAACGGACCAATACGAAAAAAGCACTTATTTAGATGCAAATAACTTATATGGACAGATTGAGTGCTGACTCTCTATTTCACAGTATTATGAAAACAACAATTTATTGTTGCTGTATTTAAAACTAATGGATTCAGAAATAAAGAAATACTCAGACGATTAAGATGTCAATGCGAGAAAATATTATAGAATTCCTTAATGAATATAAGGAGTTTATGTCTCTAGAAGATTTAAACTTTCTTTTACAGAATGCTGCTTATCTCGATTCATATGAGAATAAAGAGATTGTTTTTTCAGCACATGGAGAGCATTTTGGAGATTGTCCATGGTCTGATGATGGGTGTACTGAAGGGCCTGATACTTGTAATTGCGTCATCTATAAATTAAAAAAAAATAGTGTTTACGATCTTATAAATATGTATGTAAATTTTTAGTAATTTTAATTTATGAACAAAGATTTAATGATGTTTTTATTTATGAATTATTATATAAATTAAAATTCTAATAAAATCAAATATATGAAATTTATTTTTAGTATACATTTTTTTATTTTTTCCTTAAATCAAAACACATAACGGACAAGTAAGAGGCAGAATTAAACAAAACACTTGCCTGACCTATATCTGCATTTTTAATATTACATTTTTTTATTTTTTCCTTAAATCAAAACATACAACGGACAATTGTTTCTTAAGTGGCTCACATCATTTCACAATACGAGATTTTACAACCCCAAAAATCCAAAACAAAATAATATAGAATATTTAGAAGAGGCAGAAACAAACAAAACAAACTGTAGAATTCAAAACGATCCTCCACCACCACCACACAATTGATTTTTCATTTTAATATTACATTTTTTATTTTTTTCCTTAAATCAAAACACACAACGGACAATTTTTTCTTAAGTGGCTCACATCATTTCACACTACTACATTTACAACCCACAAAACAAACTGTAGAATTCAAAACGATCCTCCACCACCACATAATTGATTTTTCACCAATCATTTCACACTACTGGAACACATAATCGATTTTTTAATTACCACCTATTTACACTATGGGAAGACATAACCGATTTTTAGGCACCAACCATTTTACACTATGGGCACATAATATGTAATAAGCAATTAACAGAATTTAAATCCCATAGTGGAAAATGATTAAAAAAGCAATTAACACAATTGTGTTCCCATCGAAAAGCAATAAAACCACATTTACTTCTCATCGAAAAGTATTCCCATCGAAAAGCAATTAAACACAATTGTATTCCCAATCTCCCACTACTTGCAAATAAATATTTATGCTGATGTAAGAATTTTCCTTTTTGAAAATTTTTTTCCGCGACATTTTTTCGCGATTTTTTTTTTCAACTAGCCACCGAACTTTGTTCTATGAAATGGGTCTTATAGTCCCTAGATTATAAATTTAAAAAAACCGTACTTAAAAAATTGCAAAATAATCGCGGAACGCGAAAAAAAGACTTTATAGTACAAAAGTTGAATTAAAAAACTAAATCAGCGATTTTTATCCTGCAAACAAACATACTGATGTAAGAATTTTCCTTTTTAAAAATTTTTTTTCCGCCACTTTTTTCGCGATTTCTTTTTTCAATTACTCACAGAACTTTGTTCTTTGAATTGGGTATTATAGTCCCTAGATTATAAATTTTAAAAAACCACACTTAGAAAATTGCAAAATAATCGTGGAACGCGAAAAAAGACTTTATGGTACAAAAGTTGAATTAAAAAAGTAAATCAGCGATTTTGATTCTGCAAACAAACATACTGATGTAAGAATTTTCCATTTTGTAAATTTTTTTTCCGCGACTTTTTTCGCGATTTCTTTTTTCAATTAATCACAGAACTTTGTTCTATGAATTGGGTATTATAGTCCCTAGATTATAAATTTAAAAAAAACACACTTAAAAAATTGCAAAATAACCGCGGAACGCAAAAAAAGACTTTAGGCTACAAAAGTTGAATTAAAAAACTAAATCAGCGATTTTTATTCTGCAAACAAACATACTGATGTAAGAATTTTCCTTTTTGTAAATTTTTTTCCCGCGACTTTTTTCGCGATTTCTTTTTTCAATTAATCACAGAATTTTGTTCTATGAATTGGGTATTATAGTCCCTAGATTATAAATTTTAAACAACCACACTTAAAAAATTGAAAAATAACCGCGGAACGCGAAAAAAGACTTTAGGGTACAAAAGTTGTATTAAAAAACTAAATCAGCGATTTTTATTCTGCAAACAAACATTCTGATGTAAGAATTTTCCTTTTTGTAAATTTTTTTCTGCGACTTTTTTCGCGATTTCTTTTTTTAATTAATCACAGAACTTTGTTCTATGAATTGGGTATTATAATCCCTAGATTATAAATTTTAAAAAACCACACTTAAAAAATTGCAAAATAACCGCGGAACGCGAAAAAAGACTTTAGGGTACAAAAGTTGAATTAAAAAACTAAATCATCGATTTTTGTTCTGCAAACAAACATACTGATGTAAGAATTTTGCTTTTTGTAAATTTTTTTCCGCGACTTTTTTCGCGATTTCTTTTTTTAATTAATCACAGAACTTTGTTCTATGAATTGGGTATTATAATCCCTAGATTATAAATTTTAAAAAACCACACTTAAAAAATTGCAAAATAACCGCGGAACGCGAAAAAAGACTTTAGGGTACAAAAGTTGAATTAAAAAACTTAATAAGCGATTTTCATTCTGCAAACAAACATACTTTATTTATTTTGTAGAATTGCTCCATACAAAAAACAATTAAACAATTAAATTTAAACAATAAATATAAATATAAAAAAAATCAATTTAAATAATTAAGTCATATCATATCAAATAATTATTTTTTCAAATTGTTATGCCGAAAACAGTTTAAAAATATTTTCTTTGAATTTGCGTGCTATGGGGTATAGAATTCCAGAGAATTACTGCGAATATGTAGAAATGCCACTCCGAAATTAAACTTTTGTATCCGAATGATCTAATTCGTTTTCCCCTGCTTATATCTGAAATACAAAGTCTGCTGTACAGATGATCAGGTTTATGGGTGTATATTATTTTATGTAAGAAAACTAAAACTCTTATGTTTAGTAGATTATCCAAAGAAAGCCCATATAGCTGAGATGAAAACAATGATACACTAGAACGCCTATTAAGTCCATACACGTATCGGATTATGTTGTTAAATGCAACGTTCAATTTCCTTTTACTAGTTGTATCACATTTAGCAAATAGCTCACAACCATACAGCAAAACGGGCATCAGATAAGTTTTGGCAAGTAGTATTCTTATTCTCATAGGTGTACAATGCTTGGTCCGCCAAAGAGTTCTAATCATAGAGAAAGTGCGACCACAAGCATAGTTAATGTGGTTGCACCACGAAAGAGTGTCATTAAAAAAAATTCAGAGATTCTTAGCAGATTTTACTATTTCAATTTGTTGATTATTTATAAATATATTGGGTATAATATTTAGTTTGGCAAGTAGCTTTTGAATTACAATGCATTTAGATTTTTTCGGATTTATTCCTAAACCGTTTGCCGTTGCCCATGTATAAATACGATCGAGTTGCTGATTAATAGAGATAATACACTGGTCAATTAAGGCATTAATACAACTGGTATAAAGTTGAACGTCATCCGCGTACATTCTTACATTACAATTTGTTAAAATGCCTGGGAGGTCATTAGAGTACAGTGAGAATAATAGTGGCCCAACAATGGACCCCTGAGGTACTCCTCTTGCCACAGGCAGTGCGTTGGATTTTCGGATTCCAGTTTCAACATACTGATATCTGTTACGTAAGTATGTTGACAACTAGCGGGCGCAGCCCGCTACGTTGTTAGCGTGCCTTAAGGGTTAAGGGGGATGGGGGGGGGGGCTGCGCCCCCCACAATTTTTATTAAATTCGTTTTTTTTATTTAAAGCTTTTTTAATTTAAAGCCTTCACCCAGCCACCACAAATAAATAATTCTGCACAACAATGGGTTTAAAATAAATAAATATTTGATCACTTTTTCTCATGAAAGTGGATTGTTAGTAATGAATCCATAATAAATTGCAATATACGTGTGTATGTTAAGATAATTTAGTAAAGTGCGAACTTAGGTAGATAGACCCGTAAGTAGTTTTGTTCATTTGTGTTTTGAATGAAAATAAATAACGTAAAGCAGGGTTGGAAAGCATTTTATAATATTAAATATAGCGGGCAAAGCTACGTTGTTAGCGTGTCTTAAAGTTTTTTTTTTTAATTCCAGTTTAAGTAAAGGTAGACCTGGCAATTCAAGTAAATTCACAAATTCAGTTGGAAAATTTACTGCGTCAGTTTCTTCCACCGGTGCTTCGTTACATGAAGTTTAAATATCGGAATATATAAGTTCCATTCCTTTTCTAAGGTTTTTTCTCTTTCAGAAAATTTGTTTAACTTTTTGGGGAGTATGTTTCAATGCTACATAAGTTTCATATTCCGTTGATAGTGTTTAAACAGGTAATTCCCTCTTCCAATCCATTTGCATTGTCTATAATTTCAATTCCACTCGTTCAACGTTTATATCCATTTCATTCCACTTGTGTAGTGTTTCAATCCCACTCGTTTCCTATTTAGTTTCTTAATTTTAGTGTTTCATGTACACTTGTTCTTTAAGTTTTAGGTTTCTAGCTAAAGACGCAGACGTTAAGGGGGGGGGGGCAATTTTCCCCTTTTGAACCACCATTTTTACCACGTTTCTGTCCAAAGTCCTAGAAATGCCTTGTCGATAAGTTAGCCCATACTCCAAGGAAAACATATTATATATTACAGGTTTCTAGCCGAAGGGTTCGGTTAGGCCATCAAGGTGGAGAATTATTCCGTTTTTACCCCTCCCGGTAGGAATTTCCAAAAATTCCGTCTTAGAGGACGTCTGCGTTGGAGGAGGAACCTACTACATACATAATTTTAGGTCTCTATATCCAGCAGTTTGGCCAGGCCATCAAGGGGGAAGTTTTTTCACTTTTTACCCCTCCCGGTATGAATTTCCAAAAATACCATCTTAGGGGACGTCAACGTTGGAGAAGGAACCCAATTTAAGATCCCTTGTTCCATCAGTTTGGCCAGGCCGTTAAGGGGGAGACTTTTCCTGTTTTTGACCCTACCTGTAGAAATTTCCAAAAATCTCATCTTAGCGGATGTCTACAATAGAGGAGGAACTTTAATACCAAATTTCAACTTCCTACCTCCAGCGGTTTGGGCAGGCCTTTAAGCGTCACTTTTCGCTTCATTAATCCCCATTTTTCCAATGTCCCTGTCCAAAAAGCACCGTCTCGGTAAGTGAGCAGATACTCCAAGTAACACATGTTTTACATTTCAGGTTTCTAGCCAACTTTTACTATTTGTGCCCCTGTCGGTAGGAATTTCCGAAAATCCATCGACAGGGAATTCCAGCTTCCTAGTTCCAGCAGTTTGAGCAGGCTGAGAGGAACTTAAGTACCGAATTTCAGCTTCCTAGTTCGTTAAGGGGCAACTTTCCCTTTTTGAGCTCCCATTTTATAACGACCCTGTCCAAAATTCAAAAAGTATCTTTCTAATACGTTAGCCCTCACTCCAGGGACCCACATTTTAAGCTTCAGGTTTCTAGCCGAAGGGGTTTTTAGCGGCCCCCAAGGTGAGGCTTTTCTTCTTTTTGCCCCTCCCTTTAGGAATTTACAAAAATTCCATCTTCGCGGCTATCTGCGATGGATGAGGAACATTCATACCAAATTTCAACTGCATTGCCTAAGCGGTTTGGGCAGGCCGTTAGTGGGGACATTTTTCCCTTTCAACCACCATTTTTACTATGTTCCTGTTCCAAAATAGAAAAATTACGTTGCCGGTGAGTTAGTCCTACTCCAAGGAATACATATTTAAAATTTTAGGTTGGCCAAAAGGGATTGGGCAAGCCGTCAGGAGGAGACTTTTACCTTATTTCCCCTCCCGATAGGAATTTCAAAAATTCCGTCTAAGCGGACGCCTACACAGAAGGAGGAACTCACATACCGAGTTTCCTTTTGGGATATCCTGTAGGGAATTCCAAAAATACAAACTTAGTCGATGTCTACTACAGTGGAGGAACCTTTATACCAAATTTCAACTTCTTACCTCCATTGGTTTGGGCAGGCACTTTTCCAATTTGTGAGACTGTTTATGGGGAGACTTTTCCCCTTTTTGCCCGTTCCGATAGGAATTTCCAAAAATCCCGTCTTAGCGCACGTCTATGCCGAATATCAAGAAACCTTGTTTTAGTGGAGATATCCGTGGGTGGAGGAAAAAAAGTAGTTTTTTTGAAATTATATATTATTTTAAATGGTACTTTTTGGAAAAACGAAATTTTTTGGAAAAAGATACAAAGTACTTTATTTGTACTTTTTTTGCAAAAGGTATTTTTTTTAAAAAGTTGTTTTTTTTTTGGAAAAATGTATGTTTTTTGGAAAAAGGTAGTTTTTTTGGAAAAGGTACTTCTTTTTGAAAAGAAAAATTTTTTTTAGAAAAAGGTACTTTTTTTGGGAAAAGGTACTTTTTTTTGGAAAAGGTACTTTTTTTGAAAAAGGTATTTTTTTGAAAAAATGTATGTTTTTTGGGAAAAGGAACATTTTTTTAGAAAAAGGTACTTTTTTTGGGAAAAGGTACTTTTTTTTGGAAAAGGTACTTTTTTTGAATAACTTATTTTTTTGGAAAATGTATGTTTTTTGGGAAAAGGTACTTTTTTTTTTGGAAAAGGTACATTTTTTTAGAAAAAGGTACATTTTTTGGAAAAAGGTACTTTTTTTAAAAAAGGTACTTTTTTTTGGAAAAAGGTACTTTTTTTGGAAAAAGGAATTTTTTTTTGGAAAAAGGTACTTTTTTTGGAAAAAGGTACTTTTTTGGAAAAAGGTACTTTTTTGGAAAAAGGTACTTTTTTCGGGAAAAGGTACTTTTTTTTGGAAAAAGGTACTGTTTTTGGAAAAAGGTACTTCTTTTGAAAAAAGGTACTTTTTTTGGAAAAAGGTACTTTTTTTGGAAAAAGGTACTTTTTTTGGAAAAAGGTACTTTTTTTGGAAAAAGGTACTTTTTTTGGAAAAAGGTACTTTTTTTGGAAAAAGGTACTTTTTTTGGAAAAAGGTACTTTTTTTGGAAAAAGGTACTTTTTTTTGGAAAAGGGTACTTTTTTTGGAAAAAGGTACTTTTTTTGGAAAAAGGTACTTTTTTTGGAAAAAGGTAATTTTTTTTGGAAAAAGGTACTTTTTTTGGAAAAAGGTACTTTTTTTGGAAAAAGGTACTTTTTTTGGAAAAAGGTACTTTTTTTGGAAAAAGGTACTTTTTTTTGGAAAAAGGTACTTTTTTTTGGAAAAAGGTACTTTTTTTGGGAAAAGGTACTTTTTTGGAAAAAGGTACTTTTTTGTCCCCTTTTTGCCCCTCCCGATAAGAATTTCCAAAAATGCCGTCTCAACGGACGTCTACACCGGTCGAGGAACCTACATACCAAATTTCAACTTCATAGCTCCAGCAGTTTGAGCAGGCCGTCAAGGGGGAGACTTTTTCCCCGTTTTGCCCGTCCCTGTAAAAATTTCCAAAACTCCCGTCTTGGTGGATGTCTACGATAGTGGAGGAACCTTTATACCAAATTTCAACTTCCTACCTCCAGCGGTTTGGGCAGGCCGTCAAGGGGGGCCTTTTTCCCCTTTTTAACCCCCATTTTTACAACGTCCCTGTCCAAAATTCTAGAAAGTACTTTCCAGAAAAGTTAGCCCCTACTCCAAGGAACACATATCTTAAATTTCAGCTTTCTAGCCAAAGGGGTTTTGGCAGGCCGTCAAGGGGGACACTTTCCCCCTTTTTGCCCGTTCCGGTAGGAATTTCCAAAAATCCCGTCTTAGTGGACGTCTACCCCGAAAGAGGAACCTACATACCAAATTTCAACTTCCTAGCTTCAGCGGTTTGGGCTGGGCGATGTTGAGTCAGTCAGTCAGTCAGTCAGTCAGTCACGTTATTCTTTTATATATAGAGATAACTGAGTAGCGGTCGAAGAG
The DNA here is from genome assembly GCA_949987735.1 of Leucophora obtusa. NCBI lineage: Eukaryota > Metazoa > Arthropoda > Insecta > Diptera > Anthomyiidae > Leucophora > Leucophora obtusa. Next base: position 248,750,138 of record OX465295.1, read on the forward strand.
AAATTAAAAAAATTATTAAGTTTGTAACAAAGAATGTTATGATCCACGGTATCAAACGCTTTTGAATGATCTAAAAGTATTAAAAATGTAGTCTTGCCATCATCAAGTTTCTCCCTAATCTCCTCTGTAACATCAACTAAGGCCGTTATACAGCTGTGTTTCTTTCTAAACCCAGATTGACGATCTGTAAACAAGATATTGTTATCTAAGAAACAAGTCATTTGGTTATGCATAATACGTTCAAATACTTTAGAGAGAAATGGAATAATCGCTATTGGTCTATAATCAGAACCAGCTTTGGGTATTGGAACGATTTTAGCTATTTTCCAATTCGAGGGAAAGTTACTTGAAGTTAATATTCTGTTAAATAAAAATGTTATCATTATAAGTAGTTGAGGTAATAGAATCTTTAGAAACTTTGGATTAATTCCGTCCACTCCTATAGAGTTGGATTTTATAGACAATATACTGGATAAAACGTCACATTGATCTACCCAGCAAAATCTTTCATTACCAAATAAGTGGTTATATAGTAGAAATTCATAGCTCCGCACAACTTATTTTTTGGCGTCTAAACTCATTATTTTTGTTTGGCGTGGTCGTTTTTATAAGTAGTCACGCTTACCCGCTCGCTTACGAAAAAATGAGAAATAAGTAGTTACGAGATTTTGAATAATAAGTGGTTACACACAAGCTTACAAAAAGTTTAATAATAAGTGGTTATCCGATTGCTTACTTGATTCTTAAAAATAAGGAGTTAGGCAAATACTATTAGCCTAAGGAAATACATTCAGAAAAATTTAAGTTTTCTCTAGTGTGTAATTTTAGGACTCGTCATAAAAATTTAAACATAAAACATATTTACATATAATAAAAAAATTTAACTGTGTAAAAAGTACTTATTTAAACTAATACGAGTAAGTCATTATTTTATATTTAGAAACAATGAATACAATAGGCCGTTATTAGGAAGTCATTATTTTATATTATAAAATAATGCAAAAGGTAATGATATATCATTTTTGGTAATGCAGATAGTAATGAGGTGTCATTACCAATATTTTGCTGGGTACTGCAGCAAAAGAAAAAAAAGATTCAGAATCGTTATTCGAATTATTATTGATATAATAATTTTGATCTGGTTGAACCATAGGGACATTTAAAAACCTTTCATTGATTGTATCGGCATCAATCGAACATGCTCCTTGATTCGTAGATTTACCGATACCAACTTCGCGTATCGTTTGCCATGTTCTTTTGGAGTCAATGGCGGAAGAAAACTTTTCAGCGTAAAAAACAGATTTGGCCTTTTTAATAATTTTATTTGTTTTTCTTTTAGCAGTCAGATAATCCTCATGAAGCGTTGTAGTCTTAAATCTTTTCCAACGAGCATACGCAAAATCTCTTTGATTGATATAAGTTTTAATTTCAGATGAAAACCAGGGTTTTTTTTTTATTACTAATAATCTTTGTCCTTATTGGTACAGTTAGATCAAACAGATAATTTAGATTTTGCTCCAAAAAAGAAAGTTGATCATCTACAGAATACAAAGAATACAAAACATTCCAATCGATTTAAAAAAATTCTTCCTCAAGAATTCTAAAATTAATACTTTAGAAATCTCGAAAAGTAATTCTCGCAACTGGTATTACAAGTTGGAAATAGTAAGTCATGAAAATGAGATCATGCTTGGAGAAACATGACGCAGACAATTGATCATAGAGTAGTATATTAATTTCATTGCTCACGAGAAACAAATCCAAAAGCGTATTATTAGTTGCAGTGAAATGTGTAGGATTTAAGATATTAGGTGATATTAAACCAAGCGAGGTACAGTCATCATAAAAACTACTATCAACTAAAAGGTTTGAATTGAAATCTCCTGCTACTATAACATCATCGTACAATGCTGTTTGCGTTTCCAAAATTTGAATAAACCGCCTAGTACAAATGTTTTTATTAGGCCTATAAACACTCCCTACAAGTAATTTCCTACCTTCATTGTTTACCTCGATAAAGAGATAATCAACTAAATTTAAAGGATCTGTATTATTGATGTCCTCAAAATCACAATTTTCTTTAGACGTACATTTGATACTAAAAGAAATACCCTTTTTGATATACATATCCATCTTCTCTATCGACTCTACGTAAATTGTATCCATTTAATGAAACAGAAAAGTCTGTAATTTCGGAATCAAACCATGTTTCCGATACACATATTAAATCAATACCTGAGTTTTCAAAGATCAATCTAAATTCGTCAATCTTTTTCCTCAAGCTTTGAGCATTTATCTCTACCCGATTAAAAAAAATTGATCTCGCGCAATATCTAATCATATGCAATTTGATATTGTTTAAGATCTGCTGTAATATCTAATGATATCGTATTAGATCCCATTTTATATATGGGGATAAACTAAGATCAAGTTATATCTCAAAATTGGGAGGTCCAATGATATCTTTGGGGATAAACCTAGATCTAATTTGATCAGAAAAATGGCGGATCGAATTAGATCCAGTTATATATTTGTGGATAAACTTAGATCTAATTTGATCCGAAAAATGGCGGATCGAATTAGATAGAGCTATATATTTGTGATTAGATCTAGCAATATATTTGTGGATAAACTTAGCCACTTTTTCGGATCAAATTAGATCCAGCAATATTGTTTGCGTGAAGGCAAAATATGAAAATAAATAAAAACAATAAAATTTCAATTTTTGGTGAGAAAAAAGGATTCTCAATTTATTTATATAATTATTAAATTACCGTCGGTAAATTGATGTTGATCGTATGTAGTAAGGACAACGAATAAGAATAAGAACAAGAATTCTTAAGGCGGTGAACAACAACGTTTAAGTACTCGCTAGAATCTGTATAAAAAGTTCCAACAAAGTTGTACAAAAAGGGGAGTAAAAGTTAGATTCTAGTGAAAATTAACCCATCAATGGCAAAAGTGCCCAAAAAGTCATAAAGAGACAAATTATTGATTTGTAATTAAACATTGCCGGCCACCTTGCAACATCCAGGTGTGTTGCAACCAAAATCTTATGTCTAGGCTATATTTAAAAAAAATGTATAGTTCAGTTTATACATAAAATGATGTGAGCTTGAATTCAAATAATTTATTTTCAAATAACACTTAAAACTAATTGGGTCAGTATGGATCCCGTAGAAAATTCATACAAAGTTCATGGTCTGAATGGGCCAATAGGGACCCCGTAGGTTATAAAAAAAACAATAGTGGATCAGTAGGGACCCCGAAGCGGCCAGTAAGGACCGAGTAAATAAATTTAGGTGGTCAGAATGACCAGTTTTGTGATCGGTCGTTTTACAACCCCGTTTGCTGTACGTATGTCAGCGACCCTTACATGTCCGTCGCTTCCAGGATAAACTTTAACAACCCTGCGTAGTCGCCACGAAGTCGGAGGTAATTGTTCATGTCTTACCACGACTAAGTCATTTACCTGAAGATCGCGTTCCGGATTTTTCCATTTATATCGTTTATGCAAACTCGCCAAATACTCTTCCTTCCACCGACGGCAGAAGAGTTGTGCGATAGCTTTCATTTTCCGAAATCGATTAATTAAACTCAAAGGGGACTCGTGTACTATAGGCTCCGGAGGGGCCAGAATTGGAGAGCCAATCAAAAAGTGACCAGGAGTCAGGGCAACTGGGTCCTGGGGATTGTCCGTCATAGGACAAAGAGGACGCGAATTCAAACAAGCTTCAATTCGAGAAAGAACTGTAGAGAACTCCTCAAATGTATATTTAAAAGCTTGTGCCTCTTTCCTAAAATGGAGTTTAAAACTCTTGACACCGGCTTGCCAAAGACCACCCATGTGAGGAGCCCCAGCTGGGATAAACCGCCACGACAGACCTTGAATGTGATAAGCGGAACACAGAGTTGTATGACTTTCCCTAATAAAAGCCTTAAAATCCCTCTCTATTTCACGGGAAGCACCGACAAAATTTGTCCCATTGTCAGAGAATATTGTATTCGGACAACCTCTTCTCGAAATAAATTTATGAAAAGCCGCTAAAAAGGTCGGCGTAGACAAGTCAGAGGTTGCTTCCAAATGAATTGCCTTTGTAGAAAAGCAAACAAAAACACAAACGTAGCCTTTAGTAATCTTACAAGCCCTACCAGTAAAACTCTTAATATCAAAGGGGCCTGCAAAGTCCACGCCAGTTGCAGTGAAAGGCCTATCGAGAGTGCTCCGTTCGGGAGGAAGAAATAATACACCGTTTACAACGACTAATAACTCCGCGAATCTTAGATTTCAATCGTGGTATCCAATATTCTATGCGAAGTATTCGCAACATTAACTGATTTCCACCATGAATAGAAATCAAGAAAAGGATTTAAAGGGAGGAGAGAACTTTTCGAACGCAAAGGTTTTCTCTCCAGAAGGCATTTATATTCCTCAGCAAAATAGTATTTCTGAGCCATAATAGCCAAACGCAACTTGGTCCTTTTCACCTCAAGACTAGAAAGAGTCTTATTCTCGTATATATTACGACCTAATTTATGAGCCGGGTGAGTATTCTCAATGAATCTGAAGACATACGATAGAACACGAAGTGCCCGATCAAGACTCGAATAATTCGTGAGAATATCCTCATATACGTCAGCGCCCCTGGTATCGGTAAAAAACGAAGCATGAGTTCGAACTACTCGACACTCAATGTCCGTATTAAGGCAAGAAAGATCGGAGACAATCCACTCAGTTTTCCCCTGACGAAGCCATTGTGGGCCGTGCCACCAAAGTTCACTAGTTGCCAACTCAGAGGTAGAGGTTCCCCGACTACCTAAATCTGCAGGATTGTCCTCAGATCGGACATGGTACCAATTATGATCTCCCACATTCTCCTGAATACGACAAACTCTATTTGCCACAAACGTGGTCCAAGAACAGGGTGCCCTTTTCAACCAAGAAAGGACTATAGTGGAATCAGTCCAACAATAAATTTGATCCAGTTTAATATCAATTTCGCTTAGCACTCTTTTCAAAAGGTCAGACGCCAGTACTGCACCACACAGTTCAAGTCGCGGTAAAGAAATTGACTTAATGGGAGCCACTTTTGTCTTCGATGCAAGCAAATGGGTGTGAACATCTCCGGTAGAGGTCTCAATACTAATATAAATCATCCCCGCGTATGCCTTTTCCGAGGCATCAGAAAAGACATGAAGTTCCGCCGAAGTTTCTGGGGTATAATGAACCCACCGTGGAATCTTAATATAATTAACTTCATGATAGGAAGCAACAAATTTACGCCAGTCATTTGCCGTAGAAAGCGGAAGCAAATCATCCCAATTGATATTATCAAGCCAAATCCTTTGCATGATAATTTTCGCGACAACAATAACAGGACTTAACCAACCTACAGGATCGAACAATTTTGCTATAGTAGATAAAACTTCCTTCTTCGTATAACCTGACTTATGTGCTATAGGAGTCGCATTAAAATAGAAAGAGTCCAGCTCAGCATTCCATTGGATTCCCAAGGTCTTTGAGCTACTGGATTCTACAAAAGTCAGTAATTTAGCGTCAACTAAATGTTCTGAAGGAAATCCGTCCAAAATTGTACGTTCGTTTGAAGTCCACTTTCTAAGTTCAAACTTAGCAGAAGATAAGGCTGCGATAAGCTGATCACGAGCGATCAAAGCAGTTGAAACGTCGTGAGTTCCCGTTAAAACGTCGTCAACGTACATACACTTGCGTAAAATGTGTGATGCCATAGGAAACTCAGCTTCAGAATCGTCCGCTAACTGTAGTAATGTCCGAATCGCAAGATATGGAGCGCAACTGACGCCAAAAGTCACAGTCTGTAACTGGTATTCCCTAACGTCCTCCGTCGGAGAACTTCTAAACAAAATACGCTGAAATGGGGTATGAGAAGAATGGACCAGAATTTGTCGATACATCTGAGTAATGTCACAGTTGAAAAAAAATCTAAAAAGACGCCATCGAAGAATTAAGAGGACTAAGTCTGCCTGCAGTGTTGGCCCAACGTAAAGACAATCGTTAAGAATATTTCCATTTGAAGTCTTATTTGAAGCATTGAAAACAACTCGCAATTTTGTAGTCTTCCTTTCAGGCTTAATGACCGGGTGATGAGGCAGGTAGCACGAAAAATTAGGATCCAAGCTAGGGTTCGAAACTGGATGCATATGACCGAGATCTATATACTCCCTAACGACGTTATAATACATCTCCTTAATCTCAGGTTTCCGCTGAAGAGAAGATTCCGTCCTAAGATACTGTCCCATGACACTCAACCTAGACGATCCTAGCGAAAGAGATTCAGGAAATTCTGGTTTAAAAGGTAGAGATACAATATATCTACCATCAGGGGAGCGACGAATAGTCGCCTTATAATTTTCCTCACAATATTTGTCAAAAGGTGACAAATTTTTCCGTCTAGGAGATTCCTCAAGTTCCCAGAACCGAAGAAGATTTTTATTAAGGCAATCTTCTTCTGAAAATTCTACATGAGTAGAATATACTTGAACCCGAGGTTGCAAGAGAGGACCAGAAATTATCCAACCAAACGCAGTGTTTTGAGCAATCAAAGAACCCAAAATATGCCGAAAGTCCGCAACAATGATTCTGGGATATAGTTCAGAACCGAGCAAAAGATCGACAGGTCTACTGTCGTAGAAATTAGAATCAGCCAAACGAAGATTTGGCAAATTTCCCTTTATATTCGAAGGTACTTCAAAAGATGGCAGATTTCCAGAAACCTTGGTCAACACAAGAAGTAAGGCCTATATTGAAAACGCAGAATCAATAGGAGAGCCAACTTTAACCAAACAAAGCTTTTTCGACGAAGTCGAAATCAATTCCACACCTGAAACGCCAACTTTCGTAGAAAGTGTAGGAAGTTTCAAACGATTTACTAAACGTTCCGAAATAAACGAACTTTCGGAGGCGGGATCAATAAGCGCACGAGCTGGGTACGTAATACCCTGGTGAACGATGTTAACCATAGCCGTTCCTAAAAACACATTCCTATTCACCGATGCGTGAAATACCTGTCGATTCGATGGCAATGTGGGATTGCCACCACTAGAAGTGGACTGTATATTCGGATCAACTAACGCAGAGTTGGGAAGACGAGGAGCTGTACCCGAACCTGCAGTCAAATTTGTAGAATTATTCCCCCTTGCCTCACCAGCAGCTAAATCGCGATGCAACAAAGTCTGGTGACGTTTACCGCACATTGAACAATTATGTGTACTTGTACAGTTTTTAGCCTCATGTGTCCTTGAAAGACAATTGACACAACAATGAAACTTCTTCACAAGAGCGCAAAAAATGCACCTGATTTTTACACAAAACGCACGAAGCGCTCGCAGACGTGGAGGCCGCAGTATGGTGTGCCTTTACTTTCAATTCCGCGGATCTTTTCGACAGGTGCGAACCCCTAAGATCACTAGAACACTCTAAAGTGTCGATTCTTTCCGTCAGAAAGCGATCTAAATCACTCCAAAGTGACAAAGCCTTTTTATCCCTAACGGACTGCTCCCTAAGATTCACGGTGATGGCAGGTAACCGTTGGATACACATAAAAACGATTATATGTGAACTTAAATCACCGTTCGCGGAAATGTCCAAAGCAGATAAGGCTGAAAGACAACTATTTATACCGCGCTGTAACTTTTTCAAATCCTCATCCGTTTCCTTGTCAAGGAAGGGAAGATCGAAAAGCGTAATGAGCTGGTGGTTCACCAATCGACGCAAATTTTCGTATTTATCCGTTAAACTTTTCCCGGCAATGTCGAAGCCCCTGTTCGTTAGCGGCGCTTTTGAAATTATATCATGTGCGTCACCACGAGTTTTCTCTAATAAAGCAAATAATCGCACAATTGGACTAATACGCGAGTTATTTATGTAAACCGCGGTGAAAAGATCCCGAAAAGTGGGCCAAGAAATAACTTCGCTATCGAAAACTGGTATGTTGCACGGCGGAATGTTAAAATTATGACCAAAATCATCCGCCATAACCGGAACGGCCGGAGAATCTTCGTTTGGTTTCGCGTTAGCATTGTTTCGCGGTTCCAAGTTATGCAATTTTTCATTAATTGCTGCCAAACAACTAACATATGCGTTAAAACTCGCGTCGTATTTCGCCTCGGCCGCGTCCACATCAGCGGGTTCGGCGTTTTCCGCGTTTTCCAAAAAACCTAAACACGATTTGTATGATGATTTAACGCTTTCCTACAAAACACTTAGTCCTTTTCCGCGAATTTCAATTGTAAATACCGTATGTACGTTCTCGCGAAGTTCATTGAACTTTGCCTCAAATTTAATAAGAGCGTCGGACTCTCTAATAAAAATATCTAAAGCGTTACTAGACATTTTGTGTATATTCGATGGAAAAAATTTAAAAAATACGAAAATTTCCAAACTACGAAAAATTTTACGAAAGAAATATTAAATTAGTGAAATTTAATTCAAATTCTCAATAAATTCAACAAAAAATATTAAAAGGATAATATTTTCCAATGTAAGACACAAACGTTATAAGTCGCGACTATACTGGACTGTAGGGTGCATATACGTAGTTTAATGAAACAATAACAACAATACAGTGTTTGTACGCGAGTTAATTTCAAATTGTAAACAATACAGATTTTAATGCTTTTAAGTTAAATTTAAAGTATATAGCACAAAGGAGAACACACAAAAAAAATAGAAAACACTTGTATGTACGTACGTAGGTATGTGTGTTCCTTAATAAATTAAAGGTTTGTATGTAAACTTTAATATAAAAAAACTCACTTATCACTTTGAAAATAACCCGGCTTTTTTACAATAAAAAACAAGAACTAATTTTACTTTATTTCACCACTTAATAAGTTATTAATTTTAAGGTAATTAAAAACACTATTATTCTAAAAATTTTAAGAAAAAAAATAATTCTGTCCGTCCACGTAAACAACTACACGGTCGCGAAAAAAAGCAACAAAATTTATAAAAATGATAAATGAGAAAAAGCACTGTATTAAATAAGGGTTGTAAAACGATCTTTAAAACAACATAAAGGTATAAAAAATATACTTTTTATGTTGTATATGCAAGTTTAACACAATTAATTAATTAATTAATTCTTAATTTTTGCACTTTTGCAATATTTATTCCTTTTTCTCTTTTACTTAAAAAGCTCACATAAAAACTGAACTATACGTACCTTAAAAAAATTAAAATAATTTGTTAAAAAAATTGTTTTTGTTGTTGCACCAAGATGGAGGCTGTTAAAGAAATAAATTTTTACAATTAAAACCAATCTTTCCAAATGTAGGCCAAGATCCGGCTCGGAGGATCAAATGTTTGCGTGAAGGCAAAATATGAAAATAAATAAAAACAATAAAATTTCAATTTTTGGTGAGAAAAAAGGATTCTCAATTTATTTATATAATTATTAAATTACCGTCGGTAAATTGATGTTGATCGTATGTAGTAAGGACAACGAATAAGAATAAGAACAAGAATTCTTAAGGCGGTGAACAACAACGTTTAAGTACTCGCTAGAATCTGTATAAAAAGTCCCAACAAAGTTGTACAAAAAGGGGAGTAAAAGTTAGATTCTAGTGAAAATTAACCCATCAATGGCAAAAGTGCCCAAAAAGTCATAAAGAGACAAATTATTGATTTGTAATTAAACAAATATATTTGGGGATAAACTTAGATCTAAATTGATCCGAAAAATGGTAGATGGAATTAGATCCAACAATATATTTGTGGATAAACTTAGATCTAATTTGATCCGAAAAAGTGGCAGATCGAATTAGATCCAGCAATATATTTGGGGATACACTTAGATCTAAATTGATCCGAAAAATGGCAGATGGAATTAGATCCAGCAATATATTTGTGGATAAACTTAGATCTAAATTTATTCGAAAAATGGCAGATCGAATTAGATCCAGCAATATATTTGGGGATTAAGTAAGATCTAAATATATCCAAAAATGACAGATCAAAAATTAGATCCAGTAATATTGTAGAAACGGGTTAGAGGGAGAGGGTTAGTTGTTTGGGGTTTATATACTTTACCGCGTAAATCGTGCCTTCCAAATAAGAAATTTATATAGTCTCCGTTAAACGTTATAATATGTATTTTTTTCTATTTTATTTTTTGTTTATAAATGTTCTTAGGGTTAAGTTAATGGAAAGTTAATATTTAAAATTTTCACACTTCAATGTTTGTTGTAGTTTTTTAATTATTGTTGTCGTAGCACACACGAGAGAAAAAAAAGGAGATCAGATGTTGAGTAGTTTGTGGTAGTTTTCGAACTGAACTTTTAACCAAACGCAAAAGCCGACAGCTGTTGGGTGTGGTGTGTTTAGCTGCCGCTTTGCGTTTGGTTCGACACTCGAATACGTTGAGGTCAGGGTTGGATAGCCTTCATTGTTCACTAAAGTGAACATCCTCCCGGGCCCGACGAACCTGTGAATAAAAAAAACAATTATTTTTATATATTCGGCTGAGGGGTAAGAAAAGTGTAGGGTAAAGGGTAAGCAGAATATGTGAAAAGAAGATCACAATGTCACCAATGCACCAATGACATTGTATTTGTCAATTGCCCGAGAATTCGTGACCATTATTTCGACACTGCGAAATTATCTAGTTCAGAAATTGGATTGTGTGATCAACTTTTACATATTAAACTTGGGTAAGTAAAGTGAGTGTGTTATGTGTAAAGTCTATGCGTTAATATACAAGTGGGGGTTAGTAGTTAGACAAGAGGGGATGATCTTTTGGTGGGTAAAACTACGACCTTGGTTATTGGCCGAGTTAAGCTTCCTGTGGCGGTGCGCAAGTCTACGACTCTTGTGCGACCATCAGCACCAGGGTACACTTTGGTCACGCGTGCAAGTAACCATTCATTAGCGGGTAAATTGTCCTTTCTAATAACTACAATATCGTCAACTTCAAGTTGCCGTTGAGGGTTTTTCCACTTGTATCTCTTGTGCAGCTCTTTCAGGTATTCATCTTTCCATCTCCTGCAGAAGTAATGGTGTTGAATCCTGAGCTTTTGCCACCTATTCGCCAGAGTGATATTTCCGTCACTTAAGTCTGGTTCAGCTGGGGTTAATAGGGGTGAACCAATCAAAAAATGACCTGGGGTTAAAGGGTTAAGATCTTGCGGATTTTCGTTTGACGGGCTGAGTGGTCTAGAGTAGAGACATCCTTCAATTCGAGCAAGGAGTGTAGCTAATTCTTCGAATGTGTATTTTAGGGTATTAAGCTTTTTCAGGTGAGATTTGAAGCTTTTCACTCCGGCTTCCCACAAACCTCCCATGTGTGGAGCTCCTGGCGAAATAAAATGCCACGTCACGTTTTGGAAACTGCTCATTGCTACAACAGATTCTTTCAATAATCTCATAAATTCCTGCCGCTCTTTCTTCAATAGTTGATTTGCGCCAACGAAGTTTGTCTCATTATCGGAGTAAATAGCGGCAGGGCATCCCCGCCTCGAAAAAAATCGTGCAAATGTCGCCATAAAGGCTTGGGTAGAAAGATCTGAAGTTGGTTCAAGGTGGATGGCTTTAGTTGCAAAGCATACAAAAACGCATACGTATCCTTTGGTTATCTTACACGTGCGGCCTGAGTAAACCTTTACATCAAATGGTCCAGCAAAATCTATTCCAACGTTATAAAATGGTCGGGTTAATTGGGTGCGTTCCGGGGGTAAAGCCGCCATCAATTGATTTGCCTGACTGTTCTTATATCGAGTACAGGGTGAGCATTTGTTAATAACAAAGCTGATAAGATTCTGAAGCTTCGGAATCCAGTATCCTGAACGAATTACTCTCAACATGACCTGAACGTGTAGGGTTAATAATTTTGTAAAGCAACTTGCGTAGGGTAACAAAATCGGGTGTCGTTCATCATAAGATAAGCTATTGGAGCTGCTAGACGACCATTCGCACGCATAATATTCTTTGAGTCCAAATATGGCGTTAGGGTAAGTAATTGGCTCTTTTTGGGTATAGGGGTTTTCTTCATTAAACAATTATACTCTTCTTTAAAATATTGAGTCTGGCACAATATCACAAGTCTATCTTTGGTTGAATTTATATCTTCAGATTCGAGTAAAATGCTAGGGTGCGCCAACAGGATCCTGATTATTTCGGCTGGTAAAGTAATTCTACTTCTATCCAGTGTTACCATTTCATGACGACTTACTCCTCTGCGGGTAGTTGTTATTCGATCCAAGAAACGATAGACATATGACATGACTCGAAGAGCTTTCGACCATTTTGAAAATCTACAAAGAATGTCTGGGTTTTCTGTGGCTGTAGGGTTAGTATTCACAGAATTAGCAAAAGCTTGAATGGGTTTCGCTTCAGCTTGAGTTATAAAATTTTGTGTTGTTATTGGCCATTTTGATGGGGATTCTTTCAGCCAGGATGGGCCATTCCACCAAAGAGAATCGTCCTTTAACTCATCCGCATTACATCCTCGGCTCGCGACGTCAGCAGGGTTATCGTGGGACACGACATGGTTCCAATTTTCCACGCCGACCGTTTCCATAATGGTTGCAACTCGATTTGCAACAAATGTGTTCCAGGAATTTGGATGCTTCCTTAACCAAGCCAGGACTATGGATGAATCAGTCCAGAAATAGGTCTGATGTTGGGGTAAATCTAGCTGACCAAGTAAATTGTGTACCATATTAGCCAACAACACCGCACCACAAAGTTCTAACCTGGGTAATGAAAGAACTTTGATGGGTGCAACTCTCGTTTTAGCGAAGAGTAGGGTTACGGAATTAGGAGCGTTTATGGGTGTTACTCGTGCATATAGCACTGCCGAGTAGGCTTTCTCAGAAGCATCTGAAAAGCCATGAAACTCAATTTTTGCTGAAGGGGTGTATTGAATCCATCTTGGAATTCTAATCTGTTCAATATTATCATAATATTGTAGAAACTTTTGCCATTTAATGAGGGTTAAGGGTTTAAGACATTCATCCCAACCTGTATTATCCTGCCATATTTGCTGCATTATAATCTTAGCAGAAAGAATAATTGGCGCTAGCCAACCAGCTGGGTCAAAAAGTCGCGCAATATCCGACAGGACTTTTCGCTTTGTGTAAGTAGATTTTCCCTCGATGGTAGGTACATTGAAAAAGAATATATCTTCTTTCGCATTCCACCTAATGCCGAGGGTTTTGGCATTATTCGATTCTGGAAGGGTAAGCAGATCGACATCGAGTAAGTGTTCTTTGGGTAGGGTATTTAAAAGTTCAGCGTTGTTCGAAATCCACTTTCTCAGTGGGAACCCCGCAGATTCTAATACTGCTATTGTCTCCTTCTGAGCAAATTTAGCCTCCTTCATGGTATGAGCGCCGGCTAACACATCGTCAACGTACATATGATTTCTCAAAATCTGAGATACGTTTGGGTGGGTATTTTGAACTTCATTTGCCAGTTCCAAGAGAGTGCGAATTGCTAGGTAGGGTGCGCAATTGACTCCGAATGTGACCGTATGAAGTTCATAGTCTTTTATGGGTTCGTTGACACTTTTTCGAAACAATATTCGCTGAAAGGGTGTGTGGGTAGTATTCAATAAAATTTGCCGGTACATTTTCGTAATGTCGGCGTTAAAAACAATCTCATAAAATCGCCATTTTAAAATAACTACAACTAAATCCTGTTGTAGTGTAGGACCGGTGTAAAGGGTATCGTTCAAACTATTGCCATTCGATGTTCTGCTTGACGCATTAAATACAACTCGGACCTTTGTTGTAACTCGGTCAGGTTTTACGATTGCATGATGGGGTAAATAATAATGACAGTTTGGCGAAATTTCTGGGTTATAGGGTACGGGTTTCATCTGATTTAGGTCAATATATTCCTGAAGCACGTTATCGTATTCATTTTTAAGTTCGGGTTTCTTCAATAAATTTTTCTCATTTCTAAGATATTGAGCCACAGCAATATGGCGTGAGTTCCCTAACTCAATTTGTGGGGTTCGGAAGGGTAGATTGACCTGATATCGGCCATTAGGTAAACGAATAGTTGTCTTCGAATAATACTCCTCACAACAGGAATCTTCAGTAGACTTAATGGGTTTTCTAACAATTTCTTCAATCTCCCAGAACTTGGTAATACACTCGTCAAGTGTAATCGTGCTGAAGTGTGACACTATCGGTTGGGGTTTTTTCAAATCATCTAGCGGTCCTGTTAATATCCAGCCAAAGTGGGACTCTTGAGCAAGAAGTGTCTTAACGACTTTGCTGGCAGTTTTTCTCATGATTTGTGGGTAATAATCGCCGCCAATTAATACATCAACTGGCCGACTTTCGAAAAACCTTTCATCAGCAAGTTGAATATTATTCAACTCCTTTAAAATAACTGGGTTCAAACTTCGAGTGGGTATATTTTTCGCAATGACTTTTAAAACAATTGCTTGAAGCGTCAGCCTGAAATCGTCACATCTGTCCGACCGTAATGTTATGTCACACATTTTATCGGGATTTGCGGAATGACTTTCATTCACTCCTGAGATTTCAGCGCGTATGGGTGTGGTGGGTAACTGCAGTTTCTTTCTGAGGGTATCTGAGACAAAAGTGTAGTCTGACGCTGGATCAATTAGCGCTCTAACGGGTATCAGAGAGCCTTGGTATTCAACATTTACCATGGCTGTTCCCACTAGCCTTTTACGGTCATCTAATGTCTCTGAACGCGTACTTATTGCGAAAGACTGCGATGCATTGCGAGAAGTTGATTGTTGGCTTAAATCGTCTTGGGTATTTTGGGGTTCTGAATTGGACTTGGGTTTGTGTAGGAGAGAATTATGCCGACCTCCACAATACTTGCATGTGAAAGCACTTCGGCAATCTTTTAACGTATGACCAACAGCCAGACAATTGTAACAGAAGCCGCTCTTTTTAATGAATTCAATTCTTTCGTTTACTCTCATAGAATTGAATGACGAACAATCCCTTAACGTGTGGTTAGCTCTGCATAATTTGCAAACTGAGCCATCGGGTTTGTCTGCTCTGGGTTTCTGGGTAGTAAGAGGGAAGGCTGGCTTGTCGTGTCTAGGGGTTTTTCCAAAACGGGTGTCTTTTTTAGGCTGTTGAGTCACATTGAGAAAAACGCTGCCCTTTCTCTCATACTGATTTCTATTATCAGTGTTCTGTCTTGGGTGTGAGTTTGGAACAACATTTATCTGTAATGCTTTAGCATCAGTGGCCGCTTCTAGACCTTTATATTCTGATGTTAAAAAACTGTCCAATTCAGTCCAGGATGGAATACAAGTATTGTCCGCTAGAGTTCTCTCAAATATTAATAGGGTTTCTTTGGGTAATTTGGAAGTACAAATGTAAATTATAATAGGATCCCAGTGCTCAGTGTCTACTTCTAGAGTACGTAAGACCGCCAGGCAACTATTAATGGACCTTTGCAATTTCCGAATTTGAAAACCGCATGGAATTGTGACTATGGGTAGGGTAAATAGAACTCTCAATTGAGCATTAACCTGCCGGCGCCTATCTTCATATTGGGCAGTAAGTTCTGACCAAGCAATATTAAAACCTTCGTTTGTCAAGGGTGCACCATCCACAATATCTCTAGCTTCTCTGCGGGTTTTCTCTTTGAGTTTGCATAATCTTTCAATGCCACTTAAACGCGGGTTTTTGCCATAAACGGCCATGGACATGTCCCTAAATGAAGCCCAGGCTTTGTATTCACCGTTAAAAATGGGTATGTCACAAGGCGTAACTTTAATTCCGGTAGAATTTGTCGCATTCGCGTCACTTGGGTGGGGTAGCGAGAGCCTTTGATTTGTATGACCTTCGATTGCTTCCTCAATCGAAGTCATGCTAGCCCTATAAAATTGCTTAGCTCCTCTGAAATGCCGCGTGATTTCGGTCATATCAATTCCCTTTGACGCCTCTTTGTCACTCATTTGAGGAGATTCCCGCAGACTATTATATTTAGAGTCGATATTTGACCATATTCCTTCCAATTCAAGCTTGCGAATCTTTAAGGCGGGCAAAGATTGGGTATCCTCGGATGAATTGCGATAATCCTCCTCAGGTAATCAAGCAGGTAGATCCTGTTGAATGCAGATTAGCAAGTTTTTCGCCAAGAGCTTTATATCATTCATTTTGTAATAAAATTGAAATTAACCGACGATAAAATGGGTTAAAAACGTTTGCAAAAGCAATTAATTGCGCGTGTTAATGGGTTACAATGGGTTAAATGCGGGCTCTGGTGCAAAAAAGGGTTAAAAATGGGTTTCGTACGGTTCTGCGATGAAAAACGGGTAAAACCTGATTTTGCGGTGCAAAATTGGGTTGATTTTGGGTTAAATATGGGTTTGCTGGGGGTTAAATGGGCACTGAATCTGGCAACCTTTGCTATGTGCAGATAAATAATTTAATTTTTTCGTAAAATTTTTTGGAAAATTTATAAAATTAAATCTTTAAAGTAGGAAAAGTGTTTATTATTGCATAAATAACATCATAAGTTAATTATTTATACAAAGTAATTAAAAACATCGATTTTAAAATATTACTAAAAACATTATTGTTGCTGTTTGCCGTGTATGTGGCCGGTTGATGTATGGATGTTTTGCTAATATCTTACTAAAAGCTAAAATCTAATAAAAACGTATATATTATTTTTCCCATAATCTGGAGTACCTGACCATTTTGATTAACTTTGGATATATTATTAACTTTTCATATATTTTGGTGCTAAATTTTGAGGTTAAGTTTTGGAGTCTCAAAGTGTCTTTTATTGTTTACATCTTAAGCCAGTAGTGTTCTTTAAACTTATATCTGCTGTTATGGCACCAAGAAGAGAACCGTGTATTTGTTTTTCATGCTCGAAAAATATTACTAAAACTAAACCCAGCATCAGTTGTGGATTTTGCTATGAATATTACCATATAGAATGTACTGATCTTACAGAAAATGAACTAACTTTCTTCGTTGAGCATAAAAATTGCAAATACACATGCGGTAACTGCAATGAAGTTCCACCTATGCGCTTCTTCAAAACCGAGTTTACTAAAGGCTTTGATGAACTAAAGGCAAAGCTTAACAATGAGTTTGAAGGATATAAAATATCCTGCGAAAAACAATTACAACACAGTATGTCTAAGATAGAAGCTAAATTTGAAAATATGCTGAATAAAGTAAGTGTTGATCAAAAAAAACAAATTGAAGAAGTTAAGTAGGATATTTCTGGCTGTTATAAATTGGTTGATCAAGTTGACAAATCAGTTAATAACAGATTAGATAATGTTGAACGTCGCATAAACATTAACGAGAGAAGACTTAATAGAAGCAACATTATTGTTAATGGTTTACCTGAGTCCATTAAGCATCTCCGGGAACCGATTATAAAAATTGCTGCTCTGTGTGGTGTTAATATTAACGAGTCTGATATTATGCATTGTACATATTTTTCTGGTCGCAAATCAGTCTTAGTTAAGTTTAATTCTGTATTCCTGAGAGACTTAATTATGGGAGGATACATAAAAAATCGTAATATAATACTCAAAGATGTGATTGGAGGGGAAATTAATTCCAGAATATTTTTAAATGACCACTTAACAACAGAAGCTTTAAAATTAGTAACAACATGTCGAAACTTGGTCAGAAATAAAAAAATCGCTAAATTTACCTTCATCAATACAGATATTCCAAAGGCAAAAATTACTCATTTAGATGGTTCTAGAAAAGTTTTTAACATGCAACAATGCATTAATTTGCTCAATGGATTACCTGCTTCCAACAATAATGAAAATCGTCATGCTACGACTTCTGATGTCCATCAGTCTAATAAATAATAAAAATTCTTTAATTTTCACTTTCGTTATTATATAATAGGCTAATTAATGGTTTTGTTTTCTGGTCTTTGAAGAGTAGCAAAATTTCATAATAAAGATTAATGAGTATGAAGCCCTGCCGTTAATTTGTCTACTGATATAAAATTTTTGAATTTTTTGCAATCTCAAATTATATTGTCAATAATTTTTGATTTATTTTAATATACTTGAATATGAATTTAAATGATAATTTAGGTATACCTGTTAGCGATAGTTAGCAATGATATCAAAATAGCTCACCTAAATTGCACAAGCTTTAGTATTGGAACCAACTCTGTTAAATTTGATGAGATAAACAATATTATTAGTGGTAACTTTTTGGATTTTATGGGGTTTTCTGAGACGTGGTTAAAACCTGGTATAAATAATAGTGTTGTGAATATCCCTGGGTATAAATGTGTTCGGAGTGATCGTCCAGTAAGACGTGGGGGTGGTGTTGCTTTATATATTAGGGAGTCAATTAAATTTAAAAAGGTATATTCCAGTGAGATGTATGGTGCATTTGAGGCTATTTTTGTTGAGGTATCGATGAGTGGTCAGAGAATGTTAATTGGTTGTGTGTACTTGCCCAATGGTAGTATTGCTACGTTGGAGAATGAAATAAGTGACCTTGTTTTATCTTACGATAATATTTTAATTATGGGTGACTTCAACTGTAATATGTTTGAAGCATCTAGTTCAATTTCACTACGTGAAATTTGTCAGAGACTCAATATTTCATGTTTCCATGGGTCTATTCCGACACATTTTGATATACGATTCCATTCAACATCACTTATTGATTATTTTCTTATCTCTGATCCCTCATTGGTTAGTAAAATTGGTCAGGTTCAATGCCCAGGTGTGTCACACCATTCTTTGATTTTTTTAGGCCTCTCCCTCCCCATTGAAAAATCGGATAATTTTTTGGAATACTATGATTATAAAGCGATTGATAATGACGAGTTGTTAAATGTTATAAGGTCCTGTGATTTTAACCCATTATATCAGACGAGTAATGTAGATGAATGTGTTAATATTTTGAATGTTATGTTGAATAAAGTTCACTCGATTGTTCCATTTGTAAAGCGTAAAAGAGTGGATATTCCAACGAAGTGGATAAATGCTCCTGAAATTAGATATTTCTTATCTTTACGTAATTTGGCATATAAAGCCTTTATAAATGATAGGACTGACGAAAATCGGAAAATTTTTTGTAGAGCTCGGAACAGGGCGAAGTCGATTATGAGAAAGTACAAAAGAGAATCTAACAGTAGGTCTTTTGATAATCTTACTACTGATCAGATGTGGTCTAAACTCAGAAATTCTGGCATAACAAGTGGTGATGATAATGTGCATTTTTCAGATATTGATGGTTTGAACAAGTTTTTTGTGGATTCTCAAAGTAATAATAGTCCTTCTGATGTTATTTTCGATGACACAAACTTGGAAGGCTTTATGTTTAGATGTGTTAGTATTAATGAGTTAATCATTGCTTTTTCAACAATTAAATCGAATTCTGCTGGATGGGATGGTTTTTCAATGAAATTTCTGAAAATAGTATTTCCTTTTTTTAAGGAGCACATTTTGTATATAGTAAATGCAATTTTGACTTCGTCGTTTTTCCCTAAGGATTGGAAATTGGCAAGAGTTACACCGATAAGAAAAGTTGGCACATCGGATGAATTAAATAATCTCCGTCCTATTTCAGTTTTACCGATTTTTGCTAAGTTAGTGGAGAGTTTAATGAAAAATCAAATGACTGAATATTTGGATTCAAATAGATTTTTGCATGATTGTCAATTTGGTTTTAGACGTGGACGTAGTTCCACACATCTTCTACTTAATTTGACTGATAATGTGAGAAGTGCATTAAGTAATGGTCGATTATCCATTTTATTATCGCTTGATTTATCCAGAGCTTTTGATAACATTCCACATATGATACTTATAGAGAAATTGGCAAATTATTTTAAATTTTCATCTAGTGCATGTAGATTGATATCCTCTTATCTGAAAGATCGTTTACAATATGTTTCGATTGGTGGTAATTCTAGTAGTATTCTGCCAGTGTTGTCTGGAGTGCCTCAGGGTTCAGTTTTAGGACCACTTTTGTTCATAATGTTTCTTAATGATCTTTTTTATATTTACGATAACAGCATGTGTACTTCATTTGCATTTGCTGATGACGTACAGTTATTGATATCGGGGGATAAGGAATTTTTTGATGTTTTTCAGTCAAATATTTACTATTATGTTAATGAGACTATTGATTGGATGAATCGAAATGGTTTGGTTATCAATGCTGATAAAACTAAGACATTGTTTTTTGGAAAGCCCTCGTATAGGGATGACATATCAATTTTTGTTGGACCTACGGAAATTAAGTTTGTAGATAGATTGACTTGTCTGGGTGTGGTTCTTGATAATGAGCTTAAATTTAATTATCAGATTAATTCAATATCATCTAGAGTGCATTATGTTCTTAGGAAACTATATTGCACTAACTTATATATCCCATTAGCAGTAAGGAAGAAAATAGTTCACGCTCTAATTATGCCTATTTTTAATTATGTTATTGAGATATATTCTGGTACCCCTGGTTTTAATTTAAAAAGATTGTCATTACTTTTTAATCGTGTTGTTAGATATATATATTCATTAAAGAATCGAGATCATATATCTTCTTACGTGCAACATTTTCTGGGATGTAGTTTCAACAGCTTTATTAAGATTCGTAATCTCCTTTTATTTTACAGAACATTTAAAATTGGTTATCCTTCAAATTTCACCGATCGATTTAGATTTAGTAAATCCAATAGAAATAAGCAGATTTTGTTACCAAAGCTAACTACTATATTAGATCGTGCATATTTTGTTAGAGTGGCTAAGTTATATAATGCTCTGCCAAGAGCGCTTAAATCATTTTCTAATTCATATGTTTTGCAAAAACGTCATCTTATTGCTTATGAACAAGCACAAATTGCACCTTTATAATTTTTTGTCTTTTTCATATTAAAGTTTTAGGATAAGCTTATGTAGTTTATACAAATATTTATACCATGGAGATTATATAATTCAAATATTAACAGAGTTTGTAATCTAAAAGATATAATACCTTTGCTTATAAAATAAATTAACTATCGCTGAGTGGGTTCATTATTATTATCTTTATTGTTATGTACATAGCTAGTAAGTTGTATTTGTAATTTATCTAATTGGCCCCATGGGCTTAAAATTACAATAAATGAAATTAAATTAAAATTAAAAATTAAATGTGAGTTACCGGTACAAAATGTGTTAATTGCGTAAAATATGAATTTCCGGTAAAAAATGTGTTAAATTTCGGTTATCGGCACAAAAAGGGGTTAATTGTACTTAAAATATATTTTTGCTATAAAAAGCGGGTTAAATTTGGGTTATAAGCACGAAAAAGGGTTAATTGTGCTTAAAATGTATTTCTGCTGTAAAAAGCGGGTTAAATTTGGGTTATAAACACAAAAAAGGTTTAATTAAGCCAACACTGTAATACTGCTGTATAAAACGGGTTAAATTTGGGTTTTCGGCACAATAAGGGTTAAAATTTGGGTTTATGGGTTAAAAACGATTATAAACAAGGTTTACCAAACACTGTTGGCAAAGACACAAAAAAAGATTCTCTGACCAAAAAATTTCCAACAGGGTGTTTTTACACTTGATGATATGCGCTACACAATGTAAACGGCAGTATCAATTTGTCAGACAAAATTTTTAAAAACCTGAAGAATAACTGCAAAAAGGGTGGGTGGGTGGGTGAAACGAGGTTTTATAATCAAAGTTGTGCTGACTGCTGTGTAAAATGTGTACAAAATTATGGAAATATGGTTTCGAAAATTTCAGTAAGTTGTAAATAATTCAACTTACCGACTCCTTCTGGTTGTAGGGTACTTATCACTTTGATGGGTATGTGTGTGTATTTGTTGTCTTTCCTTGTTGATTCGCTTTTGTGCCTATCTTCCTACTTTATATTAAATGCAGTAATTTTGGCTTTTATGTTTTGCAGCAGAATTGTTAAACACAAATTTTGTATTGTTTTTGGGTAATTTATTCTCCTTGTTTTTTATATTGCACAGCAACACTTGTATATTGTTTATTAAAATTTTAGTGCAATATTTGTTACAAAAAATTAATATTTAAAAGTTTAGATCCACTTTAATTAAATTCAATTTAATTAATAGCACTTATTAACAAAATATTTTTCTCCCTTTAGATATAAAAAGAATATTCTTCACAATTGCAATATGCACATCAGCTTTCAAGGGGTTTTATTTGTTTTATAATTTTTCACTGGGTATGGGTATTTCTTCCTCTTCTTTTTCTTTTTATATTTTTGTTATTTTTTATATTTCTTTGGGTATTTTGTGTTCTTTGCTGTGGACTGGGTTTCAATTTAACTAAATGTTTTTGTTTTGTTTTGTTCTTAACAACTTTAAATTTGTTTTTTTTTTTTTTAAATTGTTTGCACTTTACAAAATTCCTTATTTTCTGCAAAAGGAAACATGAATTTTATTATTGCACATATGTATGTTTGTAAACTTTAAAAAAAAGAATTTTAACAGCCACTGCTCTCTCACAATTTTGTGTATGTTTTAGGGGTGGGTTTTGAATTTTATTTCACTGATCTTGTTTATTGTTTTTAACTTGTTTTTCAGATTTTATTGTTTTTAACTTGTTCACTGTTCTTTTAAATATTGTATTTTAATTAGAATTTGTACTCTTTTTCTTTTGTTTGTTCAAGTTTTTTAACATTTATATGGAAAACAAAAATGGTGCATTTTTTAATTCTAGTCCATGTACTGTGTTGTGTTGTATATATTTATCATATTTTTAAGGAGAAACTTTTTAACTTTTAAATTAATTTAGAATTTTTTGTGAACTGCCACTGTTTCACTCACACGAAGGACCATGTAGAAACGGGTTAGAGGGAGAGGGTTAGTTGTTTGGGGTTTATATACTTTACCGCGTAAATCGTGCCTTCCAAATAAGAAATTTATATAGTCTCCGTTAAACGTTATAATATGTATTTTTTTCTATTTTATTTTTTGTTTATAAATGTTCTTAGGGTTAAGTTAATGGAAAGTTAATATTTAAAATTTTCACACTTCAATGTTTGTTGTAGTTTTTTAATTATTGTTGTGGTAGCACACACGAGAGGAAAAAAAGGAGATCAGATGTTGAGTAGTTTGTGGTAGTTTTCGAACTGAACTTTTAACCAAACGCAAAAGCCGACAGCTGTTGGGTGTGGTGTGTTTAGCTGCCGCTTTGCGTTTGGTTCGACACTCGAATACGTTGAGGTCAGGGTTGGATAGCCTTCATTGTTCACTAAAGTGAACAAATATATTTCGGGATTGCGTAAGATCTTAACTCTTCCGATAAATTGCAGATCGAATTAAATCCAGTTATATATTTGGGGATTCGGTATGATCTTAATTTATCCCATAAATTGCAGATCGAATTAGATCTAGCAATTTATTTCAGTAGTAAAATGGCAGATCGAATTAGAAACGGCAATATATTTGGGGATTGACATCTAAAACTATCCAGAAAAATGACAGATAAAATTAGATCCCGCATTATATTTGGGAACCACGTAAGATCTCCATTTATTTGGGATTAAATAAAATCCCAGACAGATATTGACAACAGTTCAAAAAATAATACACTGGCAGAGCACTGATTTTATAAAAATTACAATATTTTGTTCAAATAAGGTTTAAACTCAGAAGGTCTCGAGTTCGATACCGTTCACGGCTATGCATTTTTTTTTTATAAAAAGATTTTGTTTTTATAAAATTATAATTTTATTTTCTATAAATGTTTTTATAAAATTATATTTTTTTTATTAAATTGAATTTTTTAAAAAAAATAATTTTATTAGCATCTTTTTAACGCTCTACACCATTTCCTATTGTATCAATTGTTTTTAAGATTTATCAATTGTATTTCAGAAATAATCAATTGAATTTCAGTTTTATCAATTGTATTTCAGAACTTATCAATTATTTTTCAGAGTTATGAATTGTATTTCAGAACTAGTCAATTGAATTTCAGTTTTATCAATTGTATTTCAGTAATTATTAATTGTATTTTCGAAATTCACAACTGTTTTTCAGAAATTATCAAACTGTATTTCAGAAATTATCAATTGTATTTCAGAAATTATGAAATGTATTTCAGAAATTTTTCTCCATTAATTATGAAATACAATCAACAAGTTCTGAAATAGATTTGATTATTTCTGAAATACAATTAATAATTTCTGTAATACATTTGATAATTTCTGAAATACATTTAAAATTTCTGAAATACAGTTAATAGCTTCTGAAATACAGTTAATATTGTAGTTGCTGATGAGTTACCATATATGACCATATATTGTTTAAATGGCATCTTATATGACAGTATATTGTTTAAATGGCACCATATATGGTATATGTTCCCTATTAAAAAAAATAATATGGAGCTTTATATGGTAATATACAACTTAGAGTGATCCATGTACCATTTGATCCGGAAAATGACCAGATAAAATTGTATCAGTTGTTTAACAGTTTTTATCTAATTGCATCAGATTAGATCTGACCTGAATAAATTATGTGTTAATCAGATGAAATTGTATCTCGTTAGCTTAGTCGGCAAACCTGTCAAGTCCAATTTTTATGCAAATTGAGTTTTTGATGTAGTATGCTAGTGTAACTGAAAATACATCATTTACAAAAAAAAAAAAATGCCATTATGTTGTTTTTTCTTGTTGTTATGCAGTGGTAAGCAATTCTGTCAAGTCCAAAAAAACAAACAAAACATCGAAAACCACATGCTAAGTCCAGCTGAAAACAACACACATTTTGTTTCAACAAATTTCTTCAATAGAATTAAATGCGACTTTTGTTTATTTAAAGATTAACTAAATAATTATTTAGTTATTTTAACTTTTAATGTACCCGGTGTACAATTGGAGTCCGAAAAGGCTCATAAAAGAGCCCTTAGACCTTTTGAAATCATAGATATATGAGGGTGTTTTTCTTCACCGATGAAGCCTCTTTTGAGCGCACTTTTATGACTCATAAAAGACTCCAAATTATGAGCATTGCTGGAAAATTTTGAATTTTCTGAGCCATTTATGAGTCATTTGTGACAAATTTTTGAGTAATTTATGAGCATTGAAAAAATTTTGAATACGCTCATAAATAAGAGTCTATTATGTTTCATTTATGACTGTAAGATTTGAGCACTCTGAAAATGTTCGTCTTTCAGAGTCTTTTATGAGTCAAAATTTCTGAGCACTCAGAAAAATATTGGCTGGGTAACTATTACTTATAAATTTTTTCAGGAAAAACATTGTTAATTTATAAATTTTATTAGGCGATTGTCATGAATTCTGCTGACATAAATAAAAATAAAATAAAATAAAAAAAAGAAAAGAAAATCTGCTAAGTACACAAAGTTGAAAGAAAATCTGGTAACTCCACATTTAAAATAGAAAATTATAAAGAGCAAATCTGCTAAGTCCAAAAAGAGCCTATAAGTCTGCAAACTTTTATTTTGGAATTCTATGATTTTTTGTGGTTAAACAAGATGAACTAAAGAAGAAAACTGCTATTACAGATTTAAAAAAAGTTAACCCAAAAAAGTTAGACAGTTTTTTGTCTCTCCTGAAATATTAAAAAAACGGACTTGACAGGTTTGCCGACTAAGCCAACGATCTGACTTTTGACCTGATACAATTTTATTGGTTTAGGTGCAAATAGATTGTTTAAATGATACGATATATCAAAGTATATGGTACTAAATATAGTAGCATATATTATCATATCTGGAACTGTATTGAAAATGTTGTTCATGAGGTCCCATATATGAGCATATATTGTTGAAATGGCACCATATATGATAATATATGGTTTAAATGGCACCATATATGGTAATATATTGCTTAAATAACACCATACATAAATATATATGGCACTATACATATTTTCCTATATTCCCATGTGAAAATCGAAATATATATGAACATACATGATCATACATTGGCTCGTATGTGATCATGCATGGGCATACATAGTCATGTACGTACATGCATAGTTCAATGTATGATCATACATGATCTCATATATTTCCATATACCTTTGGATCCGAAATTTGAGGGTATATGGAGGTATATGGCCACATATGATCATATATGAGCATACATGGATCATATGTGAGCATATATGGTCATATATGAATATGTACGGTCATATACCCTCAAATTTCGGATCCAAAGATATATGGAAATATATGAGATCATGTATGGTCATACATTGAACTATGCTTGTAAGTATATGACAATGTATGCCCATGCATGATCATATACAAGTCAATGTATGATCATGTGTGTTCATATATATTTCGATTTTCACATGGGTTATCATATCTGGAACTGTATTAAAAATTTTGATCATGAGGTACCATATGTGACCACCCGAGTAAAAATAGTTATATAGGAAATTATATAATTTAATATGGACTAATATGTTTATATATAGTCAAGTGTAACACTATATCTTTGCGGATATAATTATGTATAGCTTTGAGTTTTTCAAAAATTTCTTATATGATGTCATATATAGATCACTATAAATATACATGTCCCCATATATATGTGCCATATCTATTTACATATGCTATGACAAATTTAATACATCGTCATATATAATTAAAAATGGCTTTATCGAAAATATATAAAGTTTTATATAGCTCAATATTAAATTTTTTTCTAATTTGTTTTAGATATGTTTAAGTATAGCGCAATGTAAAAAAATTCTATGTTTTTTTGAGATATATTTATGTATGATTTCAAAATATAAAAGGCGTCCTCATTACAACTCCTAAATTCCTTGTAAACCTTGCATAAATACAACCCATATTTTTATGTATGGAATTTGACATTAAACTCATAAACATACCAGAATTATACAGTTTACGGGTAGAATACAAGTTTATATGAGAAGGCTTAAAATGCTTGGTTACAATTATGTACAACTTCTTCTAAATTTTTATTTAAATTTTTAATTCTTAACTTAAGGGTGTTATTTTTTAGTACTTTTTAAAAGTTTTTGTTTTGATCTTGAAGTATGAAGCGTTATATAATTATGTCTTTCTACATCAAATTAGATATAATTATATCGGGTCAAAATCCGGATAAGATTCTATATGATTCAATATATTTAGATCTTATCCGATATAATTTTATCCACCATTTTTCGGATCATAGCATATCTCCAATTATATTAAATAAGATATCATTACATATAACATCATATTATTTTTTTTACCCGGGCATACATTGTTTAAATGGCAACATATATAATAATATATGGTTTAAATGGCACCACATATGCTAATATATTGCTTAAATAACACCATATATAAATATATATGGCACTATATATAGCAGCATATATTTTCATATCTGCAACTGTATTAAAAATTTTGTTCATGAGGTACCATATATGACCATATATTGTTTAAATGCCACCATATATGATAATATCTAGTTTAACTGGCACCATATATAGTTATATATTGTTTAAATGATACCATATATAATTATATATTGCTAAAATGCCACCATATATATTAAGATATAGCTCTATATACAACTATATATGCAATAAGATCAGCCATGCTATGTAATATATAATCATATATACCTTATCTAATATTATAAAGGCCGATATCTAATTAAATGAAATTATATATGGCATAATATAAGGAAAAATTTTGGAAAAAGACGTCATATATAATTATATATGGATATACATAACGACATGTCTAATTATATATTGTAATATATGCCATATATGATTATATATAATTTTTTTTACTCGGGTATATATAAAAGAATAACGTGACTGACTGACTGACTGAATGACTGACTGACTCAACATCGCCCAGCCCAAACCGCTGAAGCTAGGAAGTTGAAATTTGGTATGTAGGTTCCTCTGTCGGCATAGACTTCCGCTAAGACGGGATTTTTGGAAATTCCTACCGGAACGGGCAAAAAGGGGAAAAGTCTCCCCGTGGCGGCCTGCCAAAACCCCTTTGGCTGGAAAGCTGAAATTTAAGATATGTGTTCCTTGGAGTATGGGCTAACTTTTCTGGAAAGTACTTTCTGGAATTTTGGACAGGGACGTTGTAAAAATGGGGGTTAAAGAGGGGGAAGGCCCCCCTTGACGGCCTGCCCAAACCGCTGGAGGTAGGAAGTTGAAATTTGGTATAAAGGTTCCTCCACTATCGTAGACATCCACCAAGACGGGAGTTTTGGAAATTTTTACAGGGACGGGCAAAAAGGGGAAAAAGTCTCCCCTATGAAGTTGAAATTTGGTATGTAGGTTCCTCGACCGGTGTAGACGTCCGTTGAGACGGCATTTTTGGAAATTCTTATCGGGAGGGGCAAAAAGGGGACAAAAAAAGTACCTTTTTCCAAAAAAGTACCTTTTCCCAAAAAAAGTACCTTTTTCCAAAAAAAGTACCTTTTTCCAAAAAAAGTACCTTTTTCCAAAAAAGTACCTTTTTCCAAAAAAAGTACCTTTTTCCAAAAAAAAATACCTTTTTCCAAAAAAAGTACCTTTTCCTAAAAAAAGTACCTTTTTGCAAAAAAACTACCTTTTTCCAAAAAAAGTACCTTTTTCCAAAAAAATTCCTTTTTCCAAAAAAAGTACCTTTTTCCAAAAAAAAGTACCTTTTTCCAAAAAAAGTACCTTTTTCCAAAAAAGTACCTTTTTCCAAAAAAAGTACGCTTTTCCAAAAAAAAGTACCTTTTTCCAAAAAAAAGTACCTTTTTTCAAAAAAAGTACTTTTTCCCGAAAAAAGTACCTTTTCCCGAAAAAAGTACCTTTTCCCGAAAAACATACATTTTTCCAAAAAAAATACCTTTTTCAAAAAAAGTACCTTTTTCAAAAAAAAGTACCTTTTCCCAAGAAAAGTACCTTTTTCTAAAAAAATGTTCCTTTTCCCAAAAAACATACATTTTTCAAAAAAATACCTTTTTCAAAAAAAGTACCTTTTCCAAAAAAAAGTACCTTTTCCCAAAAAAAGTACCTTTTTCTAAAAAAATGTTACTTTTCCAAAAGAAGTACCTTTTCCAAAAAAAAATACCTTTTTCCAAAAAACATAAATTTTTCCAAAAAGCACCTTTTTAAAAAAATACCTTTTCCAAAAAAAGTACAAATAAAGTAATTTGTAAAAACAAAGTATCTTTTTACAAAAAATTTCGTTTTTCCAAAAAGTACCATTTAAAATAATATATAATTTCAAAAAAACTACTTTTTTTCCTCCCCCCACGGATATCTCCACTAAAACGAGATTTCTTGATATTCGGCATAGACATGCGCGAAGACGGGATTTTTGGAAATTCCTACCGGAACGGGCAAAAAGGGGAAAAGTCTCCCCATAAACAGTCTCACAAATTGGAAAAGTGCCTGCCCAAACCACTGGAGGTACGAAGTTGAAATTTGGTATAAAGGTTCCTCCACTGTAGTAGACATCGACTAAGTTTGTATTTTTGGAATTCCCTACAGGATATCCCAAAAGGAAACTCGGTATGTGAGTTCCTCCTTCTGTGTAGGCGTCCGCTTAGACGGAATTTTTGAAATTCCTATCGGGAGGGGAAATAAGGAAAAAGTCTCCTCCTGACGGCTTGCCCAATCCCTTTTGGCCAACCTAAAATTTTAAATATGTATTCCTAACTCACCGGCAACGTAATTTTTCTATTTTGGAACAGGAACATAGTAAAAATGAAGGTTGAAAGGGAAAAATGTCCCCACTAACGGCCTGCCCAAACCGCTTAGGCAATGCAGTTGAAATTTGGTACGAATGTTCCTCATCCATCGCAGATAGCCGCGAAGATGGAATTTTTGTAAATTCCTAAAGGGAGGGGCAAAAAGAAGAAAAGCCTCACCTTGGGGGCCTGTAAAAACCCCTTCGGCTAGAAACCTGAAGCTTAAAATGTGGGTCCCTGGAGTAAGGGCTAACTTATTAGAAAGATACTTTTTTGAATTTTGGACAGGGTCGTTATAAAATGGGGGCTCAAAAAGGGAAAGTGGCCCCTTAACGACCTGTCCAAACTGCTGGAACTAGGAAGCTGAAATTCGGTACTTAGGTTCCTCTTCCAGCCTAATTCCAACCGGGAGGGACAAAAAAAGAAAAAGTGTCCCCCTTGACAGCCTGCTCAAACTGCTGGAACTAGGAAGCTGAAATTCCCTGTCGATGGATATTCGGAAATTCCTACCGAGAGGGGCAAAAATAGTAAAAGTTGGCTAGAAACCTGAAATGTAAAACATATGTTACTTGGAGTATGGGCTCACTTACCGGGAAGGTGCTTTTTGGACAGGGACATTGCAAAAATGGGGATTAATGAAGCGAAAAGTGCCGCTTAAAGGCCTGCCCAAACCGCTGGTGGTAGGAAGTTGAAATTTGGTATTAAAGTTCCTCCTCTATTGTAGACATCCGCTAAGATGAGATTTTTGGAAATTTCTACAGGTAGGGTCAAAAACAGGAAAAGTCTCCCCCTTAACGGCCTGGCCAAACTGCTGGAACAAGGGATCTTAAATTTGGTATTTGGGTTCCTTCTCCAACGTTGACGTCTCCTAAAATGGTATTTTTGGAAATTCATACCGGGAGGGGTAAAAAGGGAAAAAACTTCCCCTTTAACGGCCTGGCCAAACTGCTGGATATAGAGACCTAAAATTATGTATGTAGTAGGTTCCTCCTCCAACGCAGACGTCCTCTAAGACGGAATTTTTGGAAATTCCTACCGGGAGGGGTAAAAACGGAATAATTCTCCCCCTTGATAGCCTAACCGAACCCTTCGGCTAGAAACCTGTAATATATAATATGTTTTCCTTGGAGTATGAGCTAACCTATCGACAAGGCATTTCTAGGACTTTGGATAGGAACGTGGTAAAAATGGTGGTTCAAAAGGGGAAAATTGCTCCCCCCCCCCTTAACGTCTGCGTCTTTAGCTAGAAACCTAAAACTTAAAGAACAAGTGTATATGAAACACTAAAATTAAGAAACTAAATAGGAAACGAGTGGAATTGAAACACTACACAAGTGGAATGAAATGGATATAAACGTTGAACGAGTGGAATTGAAATTATAGACAATGCAAATGGATTGGAAGAGGGAATTACCTGTTCAAACACTATTCACGGAATATGAAACTTATGTAGCATTGAAACATACTCTCCAAAAAGTTAAACAAATTTTTTAAAAGAGAAAAAACCTTAGAAAAGGAATGGAACTTATATATTCCGATATTTAAACTTCATGTAACGAAGCACCGGTGGAAGAAACCGACGCAGTAAATTTTCCAACTGAATTTGTGAATTTACTTGAATTGCCAGGTCTACCTTTACATAAACTGGAATTAAAAAAAAAAACTTTAAGACACGCTAACAACGTAGCGGGCTTTGCCCGCTATTTTTAATATTATAAAATGCTTTCCAACCCTGCTTTACGTTATTTATTTTCATTCAAAACACAAATGAACAAAACTACTTACGGGTCTATCTACCTAAGTTCGCACTTTACCAAATTATCTTAACATACACACGTATATTGCAATTTATTATAGATTCATTACTATCAATCCACTTTCATGAGAAAAAGTGATCAAATATTTATTTATTTTAAACCCATTGTTGTGCAGAATTATTTATTTGTGGTGGCTGGGTGAAGGCTTTTATTATAAAAACTGTACTTTAAATAAAAAGCGAATTTAAAAAAAACTTTAAGACACGCTAACAACGTAGCGGGCTGGGCCCGCTAGTATGACATATTTTAACACCTTTCCTCTGATTGGCAAGGACTTTGACCATATTCGCAACATTATCTCGGGAACTAATTCTATGAGTATTGTTCATTGATAAATTTTAAAAATAATGAACGAGTAACGCACGAAAAATATATTTTGATAAAAAAAGTTATTATTAATATATAAATTTTCAGTTGAACTATTGTATCCGCGATTATTTTGCAATTTGTTAAGTGTGGTTTTTTTAAAATTTATAATCTAGGGACTATAATACCCAATTCATAGAACAAAGTTATTTTGCAATTTTTTAAGTGTGGTTTTTTAAAATTTATAATCTAGGGACTATAATACCCAATTCATAGAACAAAGTTCAGTGCTTAATTGAAAAAAGAAATTGCGAAAAAAGTCGCGGAAAAAAAATTTACAAAAAGGAAAATTCTTACATCAGTATGTTTGTTTGCATCAGTTCCGCGGTTATTTTGCAATTTTTTAAGTGTGTTTTTTTAAAATTTATAATCTAGGGACATAATACCCAATTCATAGAACAAAGTTCTGTGATTAATTGAAAAAAGAAATCGCGAAAAAAGTCGCGGGAAAAAAATTTCCAAAAAGGAAAATTCTTACATCAGTATGTTTGTTTGCAGAATCAAAATCGCTGATTTAGTTTTTTAAATCAACTTTTGTACCATAAAGTCTTTTTTCGCGTTCCGTGGTTATTTTGCTAAGTCTAGAAACATAATAACGATAATCCTGTGCAAATAAAAAGAAAAAAAAATTGTACATTGCCAGCCATATTTGTGCGCTAATACATATCTGTATATCGGTTTTTTTTGTGTGACTAATAAATACCCCATAGGAGGGAGAAAAACCGGAAATATTGTAAATTTTTAATAAACCTTATTTATGTTTTAAAATTGTGAAAAACCAAATGTTGTCAGCATATTACCGTACTATTTTCGATCTGAAGGATTCAAAGAAAAATTATCTTAAAATTTAGAGACAAAATAAACTATACTTTTGTGTGTTTCATGAAGTGAGAAAATATGCCTCCACTGATATTAAAATCCAAATAAATAGCCGAACTTAAAGTGACAATTTGCCGTTATCCAAATTATAAACAAATAATCTATTTCGCGAAAAAAACCCAGCCAATAAGACTTTCAACAAACTACAATGTGTGATAAGATAATTTGTGTCAAATATGAAAAGAAAAATCAATCCCATCATTTACTGTTTTGTTTTTTTTTAATCTAATTAAGAGTTGTCTTTAATTATTGAATCAATTACAGTATTCTTAATTTCAAAGCAAAAGTGTGTATGTTTTTTTTTATCCCAAATCAGTACCAGCTTCAACACCAGATTATATGGCCATATCATCCTACGAAGTCCTGGTAAGTCAAACATTTTGATTTAATTGTCATTTTTAAAGTACAGGGTCCGCCATCTAACGTTTTTTTTTCAACTAGTGCTTATTTCGTGAATGGTAACACTTAGCTCATGTCTGATTTGACAGATAATTCGTTTTATCCTTCCGCTGAACGAATATGGTTTTTGTATACGCTTGAACAACGCTGGGAAATATTGCGACATTACTTTGAAAATCATAGTAATGTTGCAGAATGTGTGCGAAGTCAATGGCGATCGTTATCGGGCCATGTTGAACGAATTTTTGTTCACAAAAATTGAAGAGGAGGATATTGGCAACATTGGGTTTCAATAGGACGGCGCTACGTGCCACACAGCCGAAGCTACACTCGATGTTTTGCGCCCTGTTTTTGAAGATCGCATTATCAGCCGCAGAGCTGATGTCGTTTGGCCACCTCGGAGCTGCGATTTGACACCGTTGGACTATTATTTGTGGGGTGCCGTCAAAGATAAGTGTTACGCCGACAAGCCAGAGACAATTGACGCTTTAAAGGACATTATTCGTGAAGCCATTGGTGAAATACAGCTGCACACAATCGATAATGTGCTTAAAAATCGTGTAGGCTACTGCATGGCCAGCCGAGGCAGCCATATGAATGAAATTATTTTCCATTATTAACCGGAAGGATTGTACTTTCAAATAAAAAAAGAAATTTGAGAAAATATTCTGTAGTTTTTTTTATAGCATTTTCAAAAAAAAAAGTTATTTGGCGGACCCCGTATAATTGAAAATACCAACTTTTAGTCACATTTGCTTTGAATTTCCTGATTTTTTTTTTCTATACTGTGTTGTTTTTGTTTTAAATTGAACTTGTATCTTATTTTGTGTTTATAATTTTGATTGTGTTCCAATGATAATTATAGATATTTTTTTTTACATTTTAAATGTTACGGTTTTGTTTTTTTCAATAATTTTTCTTTCATTGTTTTTATTTTAAACTGTGATTTTGTTGGTCATGATTTTTAAATAATTTTATTTGAATTGTGCCTCATGTTAACAATAATTAAGTTTATATTTTATTTTAATTTGTTTTCCCCGTTTTGATTTTTTTATTAGTTAAATTTTGAATTTTGTTTTCGGATTACTGTTGAGACTTCAAATTGTCAAATTTTGATTTACTATAATAATGTTAATTAATAAGTGAATAATGTATTGTTGGTGGTTTTTGGAAAAGATGAATGCGTAATTTTATTTTAGTTTGAGTTGTGGGAAATTGGTACTGTAATGTGTGGGTAGTTTGAATAGATAACGTTAAAGATTGGGGTCATTCTAATTTGTTTTCGCCATAAGAATGACCATTGGTAGTACCAATGGTATCAAAAGGGGTGGGCATTGGCCAAGGGTATCCAACATCATATACCCTCGGAGAATATTCGGATAAACTATCTTTGGAAATTAATTGCAGTATTGGTAGAACCCAATACGGGCTTGCCGAGCCGAACAATGCTGTTATAAATGGCGCCCAACGGGAACACCGTGTTATTTTTGGTTTTAAGACGTGGTACTTATTTGTGTACATCTCAACATGCATTTGTTGCGTATTCGATTGTGTATTTAGTAACTTTTACGCGTTTTAATTTGTCGTTGGTTGAAGTTGAATTCTATAAACCTAATTTTTTTTTTCTAAAACTGAAAGCTAGTTGTTATTGGATATAATTGCTATTTTAATTTCGAATATTCTGCATTAATATCAGTTCAAAATGGTCCGTACATTTACTGTGTCATCCCACAACTCAAAAGAATTTATGACTTGATTATAATTCGTCAAATTAGTTCGATAATTTTTCTTCTGAAATTCTTTTATTAATTGTTTTTGGTTATTATTAATTCTTTTATTATTTAATTTTGGCATTTGGAGCTTTGAATTGTTTTTCTGATCACTTCTTTAAAAATGGCTAAACGTCGTGTTACTAGGGCTATGGCTAAGTCCATGAATGATATTCCCGGAGGTTCTGGCCTTGCGGGTTCCGAGGAAACAATAGGTGAAGAGGATTTGAATACAACGATGATTGAGGTAAATAAGAAAGTTGGTCCTGGCAAGAACTCTAATGCTGGGAATAATACGGATGATTTAACTATTGGAAATATAAATGCTTTAATTGCTGAAAAGGTTGAGGAGCAGCTTATTTATCACTTGGGAAATTTAGAAGAGCACTTATTTAATAGATTAAACTGTTCAGTTTCCGAAATGATAGGGTCTATGGCAATATCCCGTAGGGAGGATAATAGTAATAAACAGAATATTAATCACGTTCCTTCTGGTAATCGAAATTTCCAGAGCAATGTTGAGGAGAAAAAGATTAACGAAAGTAGTGAAAATCATAATTTTGTTAATTTTCATGGTTCTGGTAGTCGAGGTAGTCATTTAGAAATGCATCGATGGAATATTTATTTTTCTGGTGATGAAAATACAATCAGAATAGATGATTTTCTTAAACATGTTGAATATATTGCCTCATCTCAGGGTTATAATATGAGGGAAGTTATCGATAACCTTTACATTTTACTGAAAGGCCGTGCTAATAATTGGTACTTTCAGTGGGTCCTAAAGAATCCTGGCGCGTCTTGGGACTCATTGAAATCTGCGTTTGAAATTCAGTTTCGTTCCGCTGAAACTGATTACGATTTAGAGCATCGTATAATGAATCGTGTTCAAAGAGGCAATGAATCCTTTGATCAATATTTCAATGCAGTTGTTGACCTTAATTCACGTATGCGCAACCCTAGAACTGATAGAGATTTAATAGAAATTATGAAGAGGAGTGTCTCAAGTAAGATGCTAATTTTCGTTTTCAGTTTGTCTACAACATCTCTTTCGGAGTTTTTGCTCGAGTGTAGACGAGCTGAGAGAAATGTTTTAAAGATTGAATCTGGTATCCGTAAGGGTTTATTTAAGCCAAAGGTTAATGAAATCGAACAGGATAATAATGAAATTCCTGAGGAATCTTCCGAGGCTCTTATAGAGGCCTTAAGTGCTCCTAGAGGAAACGTGGGAAATTCTTCTGAAATAATTTGCTTTGACTGTAAACAGAAGGGACATGTTGCTATCAATTGTACTCAAAAATCAGGCCGAATTTTCTGTTATAAATGTGGCAAGGATAATTTTGTGATATCAAATTGCCCATCATGTGCTGAGGGAAATTTTCAGAGGAACAAGAAGTTCGGGAATCTTGTTCCGTAGAAATTCTCGGATTTGATATTGATACACCAACACATGCGAGTAACATTTTATATTCAAATATTGGCGATGACAAAAGTGATAACAATGATTTAAACAAATTTTCAGATGAGGTACAGGGAGAATTTTATAGAAAGTGGACAGAATATCAGAAGGTGAGATCTAGAATTTTTTCGGATAGGAATGAGGGAACAGGAAAAGTTTCCCGTAGGATAATGAAGACGAGGCAAAGACATAGGGAACTAAAAGAAGAGCATCGTGCAGTGGAGAGTACAGTTTTGGAAAAGAATAAAGACGATATTACCCCTTATGCTGTTGTTGAAATTTTTGAAGAAGAGGTCTGCGGTTTACTTGACAGTGGTGCTAATGTTACGGTATTAGGGTCTGGTTCTTTAGAGTTTTTAGAAAAACATAACATTGTACTGTCGGAATTCAGTTCGTCGGTTGGTGTGGCGAATGGTTCACCAACGCCTACTGTAGGTAAAATTTCCACTACAATTATGTATAGAAATGAAACTAAACCAATTATGATATATATTGCTCCTGATTTGCGTCAGAAGTTGTATCTTGGGTACGATTTCTGGAAGCTCTTCGGTCTCGATTCTAGGTTATCGTTTCAAGTATGTGAACTTGAAACTGTTGTTGACCCTAATATTCATGAACTTGCTTTATCTCAGGCGCGACAATTAGAAGAGGTTAAGAATTTATTCCCTTCATTTCAACAATTTGGGTTAGGCAAAACAAATCTTGTTGAACATGTTATTGACACTGGTAACGCGAAGCCAATCAAGCGTAGACATTATCCTATTTCTCCTGCAAAGGAGAAGTTGTTGTATGAGGAACTTGATCGAATGATAAGCTTAGGGGTCATAGAGGAAAGTCAAAGTCCCTGGTCATCGCCGGTCACAACTGTTGTGAAACCTGGTAAAGTACGGATGTGCGTATATAGTCGCGATATTAATAAAGTTACTGTCAAGGATGCTTACCCCATTCCCAATATTGAGGGCTTGTTAATGCGTCTAAACGATACTCGGTATATTTCCGCTATTGAATTTAAGGATGCCTTCTGGCAAATACCACTAGAAAAGTCCAGTCGGGAAAAAACGGCATTTTCAGTTGCAGGAAGACCTTTGTATCAGTTTACGGTAATGCCTTTCGGGCTCTGCAATGCCCCGCAGACTATGGTGAGGCTAATGGAAAAGGTTATTCCTGCAGAACTACGTGAACGGGTTTTCGTGTATTTGGACGATTTACTTGTCTTCTCTGGAAATTTTCAGGACCATATCAAGCTATTGAGAAAGGTCGCAGATTGTTTGCGGAAAAGTGGTTTAACAATTAATGTCCAAAAATCAAAATTTTGTATGAAGGAAGTTAACTATTTGGGTTTCATCGTTGGTAATGCCATGCTTAAAACGTCCGAAGCTAAAGTCCAAGCTATTCGAGATTTTAAAATTCCTAGGAACACTCGTGGAGTTCGACAGTTTTTGGGTATGGCAAATTATTATCGAAAGTTTGTGAAAAATTTCTCTGATATCGCAGCTCCAATAACTGATCTGATTAGAAAGGGAACTAAATTTGAAATGACCACCGAAGCGTTAGAGGCTATTTGTAAGTTAAAGAATTTGTTAACCACCGCTCCAGTTTTGGTACATCCGGACTATTCACAACCATTCATGGTGCAATGCGATGCCTCTAAACCAGGTTTGGTGCGGTTCTTTGTCAAGCTGATAGCGATGGTAATGAAAGACCCGTATACTATTTTTCAAAGAAACTCAACAAGTGTCAACGTAATTATTCAGTGACAGAACTTGAATGTTTGGCTGCGGTAACTGCTGTAAAGAAATTCAGACCTTACCTCGAAATGCAACCCTTCAAAATAATAACGGATCATGCAAGTTTGAAGTGGTTGATGAATCAACGGGATTTGTCTGGTAGGTTGGCTCGGTGGAGCATGGCTTTGACGTCGTTTGATTTCGAAATCGAACATAGAAAGGGTGTGGATAACATCGTCCCGGATGCTTTTTCGAGGTCTTTTACTGGGGATATTTCTGAAATTGGATTATGCATCGTAGATATAAATATGGAGTCATCCGAATTCGATAGTGATGATTACAAGACTCTTAGGGAAAATTGTGAATCGAATAGGGATTCTTTACCTGAAATGAAGGTCTCGGGAAAATATGTATTTAAGCGTACATCCTTTTCATCAGGTGATAAGATTAGTGACACATTGGTTTACAAATTATGGATTCCTGGTAGTATGACAGAATCATTAATCAGGTCCGCACACGAACCGCCTCAGGCTTCACATGGTGGTATTTCAAGTTCGTGAGTACATAGGTAAGTGTGAAACTTGTACCACGACGAAAGCACTCAACTTCATTACACGGCCTCCAATGGGACAACAAACCGTTATATACAGACCTTCCAAAAACTCTATATTGATCTGTTAGGACCTTATCCTCGCTCTAAGGGTAGTAAAATCATATTTTGATAGTATTAGATCACTTCAGCAAATTTGTTTTCATTCATCCTCTGCGTAAGGCCGATGCAACAAATATTGTTAAATTTTTGGAATCAAATGTCTTTGCAGTATTTGGCGTACCGGAAATCATGCATAGTGACAATGGAAAACAGTTCTCGGGTCGAGAGTTTTCAAAGCTAGCAGAGACATATGGATTTCGCCACATATTTAGTGCAATATACTCTCCACAGAGTAACGCGTCCGAAAGGGTGAATCGCTCAATTTTGTCGGCTATTCGTGCATATATAAACACAGACCAAACTAAGTGGGATGAAAATCTACTCTCTATTCCACTTTCACTTCGTAGTTCCTTTCATGAGTCTATAGGTTCCACTCCGTATTACGCTCTTTTTGATAGAAATATGATTGTGCATGCATCGGCGTACTCTGTGTTAAAGGAACTAGGCAAGGTAAATGACGGTGAGTTAGAGGTTGTAGGAAAAGCGGATCATATGAAATTGATTGACGATTCGATAGTGAAGAATTTGCGTAAGGCTTATGAGAAGGCTGAAAAGTCATATAACCTCCGCGGTGTTCGAAACGTGAAGTATGTACCAGGTCAAGAGATCTTTCGGAGAAATTTTCAGTTAAGTGATTTTAGTCAACAATTCAATGCGAAACTAGCTCCTAAATTTGTTAACGCTCGTATTCATTCTTGCGTAGGGAATTGCATGTACAAATTAACGGATTTAACGGGGAAAATAGTTGGAGTATTCCATGCTAAGGATATCCGACAGTGACTTAAATACCCGGCTAGTAGCGTATTTTCATGGGTCGAGCCACACGTTGGGAACACCTTTAACTATATACTACAGAGATTCCCAAAACATTTTTTTTGTTTATTGGAAAATGTTTTGGTTTGTTACGGTGGTAGAATGTTCACTAGATTGTTTGTTTACTTAGAAATTTGAAATTAAAATTTGTTTTAGAAATCAATAATTCTTTGAAAAAAATTGACAACGAAAAAAAAGTTTTTTTGTGACTTGGGAAAAACATTTTCATTCATTAATTTGTGGATATTTGGTTCGATTAAAATTGGTTTTAAATAAAATTTAGTCAGAAAGGCAAAATTAAATCTAGAAACATAATAACGATAATCCTGTGCAAATAAAAAGAAAAAAAAATTGTACATTGCCAGCCATATTTGTGCGCTAATACGTATCTGTATATCGGGTTTTTTTGTGTGACTAATAAATACCCCATAGGAGGGAGAAAAACCGGAAATATTGTAAATTTTTAATAAACCTTATTTATGTTTTAAAATTGTGAAAAGCCAAATGTTGTCAGCATTATCAGCATCAAAGAGAAATTATCTTAAAATTTAGAGACAAAAGAAACTATACTTTTGTGTGTTTCATGAAGTGAAAAAATACCCCTCCACTGATATTAAAATCCAAATAAATAGCCGAACTTAAAGTGACAATTTGCCGTTATCCAAATTATAAACAAATAATCTATTTCGCGAAAAAAAACCCAACCAATAAGACTTTCAACAAACTACAATGTGTGATAAGATAATTTGTGTCAAATATGAAAAGAAAAATCAATCCCATCATTTACTGTTTTGTTTTTTTTTTTAAATCTAATTAAGAGTTGTCTTTAATTAGTGAATCTATGGTTGTTGTTTATCCGTATAACCAATAATAATTAAAAGACTTCTCTTATTTTTACATATATTTTTTATTCAATATTTTTACGTCTTTACTATTTGAAATACATTTAGCGTCTACATTAACAAAAGAATATTCTAGTTCTTTATAAATACTATCTAACAATGTTAGTGGCGCCCCATGTTGCCAGCCTTTCTGCCGAAAAGGGGTTGCCAAAATTTCAACAATTTATAACCAAATTAGGATTTACATTTGTGTAGGGTTAACTGCCACATCACTCCCCCTTCAATATGGTTGCTATGCAACAAATTGTACGAATCTCCTCGGTATGTTAATTGCCTTACCAGACCGTGATGTTCCCGGAGGTGCATATACATTTTCCGAAGGTAGTTGTCTTATTGATGTTTCCTTTTGTGTTTGATTAACAGGAGTAAGTGGAACATTAGTATCAGGCGAATATTGTTCATGACCTGGAATGCTTTCCGAAAAATGTTCGTTGGGTATAAACGCTGCCTTAACTCGGTCAATGCTTACTTTCACTATTTTTTCGCCGATTTTGATGTCAAAAATTTTCTCGTTGCGATTTATGACTTCATAGGGACCGTCGTAGGGTGCTTTTAGTGGTGAGTTCGTGCACGTGAGTTCGTATCGTCCCGTAAGAAAACATGAGTGTAGGTTTTAAGCTCTTTTTGTACAAAAACATTTTGTGATGAGTGATTAGATGTTGCAACTGGTTTCAGTTTACTAATTACGTTACGAAGATTCTTTACAAAATCACTTTCAATATACTCTTCTGTTGCACTCTCAAAAAATTCGCATGGTAATTTGATCGTGGATTCATATACCATTTCGGCTGCTGATGCGTTTAAATCTGGCTTAAAAGTTGTTGTGAGGCCTAATAACACTATTGGTAAACTTTCAGTCCAATTTGTAGATGTATGGCACTTAATGGCACATTTAAGAGTACGATGCATAC
This sequence comes from Leucophora obtusa, assembly GCA_949987735.1. Lineage (NCBI taxonomy): Eukaryota > Metazoa > Arthropoda > Insecta > Diptera > Anthomyiidae > Leucophora > Leucophora obtusa. Next base: position 248,791,535 of record OX465295.1, read on the forward strand.
GCTCTACCAGGCCATTTGCCTGTGGGTGGTAAGCAGTTGTGCGAAGATATTTGGAACCAGTCAAATCGGTTAGTTCCTTGAACAATTTCGATTCAAATTGTCTGCCTTGGTCGGTAGTTATGACACTTGGCATACCATAATGCGATATCCATCCGTTCAAGAATGCTCGTGCAACTGTTTCCGCGGTTATGTCCTTAATTGGAATGGCGACTGGCCAACGACTGAATCGGTCTATACAGGTTAAACAGTACCTAAAATCATCTGATATTGGCAATGGTCCCACTATGTCAATGTTTACATGTCGGAACCGTTGGTTTGGAACACTGAATTGTTGTAAAGCACTCCTATTATGTTTACTCACTTTTGATTTTTGACATTCAAAGCAGGAATTCACCATTCTGTTAATGTCGTTTTTCATATTTTTCCAGACGAACCGTTCGGTGATCAGCTTTACTGTTGAACGTTTTCCGGAATGTGATATATTGTGAATTGAACTAAATATTTGTTTTCGAAACGGTGGGGTAATATAAGGACGAACTCTCGTTGTCGAAACATCGCACCACATAGACACTTGTGAGTTCGGTATCTGTATAACTTTAAGTTGTAGTGAGGAATTTTGTTCGGTTTCTCTAAGTTCATCATCATTTTGTTGGCTTAATGCAAGTTGCTCAAAATCTATCTGGTCGGCGTTAAATATGGCCTCGACACGTGACAATGTGTCTGCAACAATGTTGTCCCTGCCAGAAATATGTTGAATGTCGGTTGTATATTCACTGATGAAGCTAAGTTGTCGTATTTGTTTTGGTGTAGCCTTTTCCGGATTTTGCTGAAAAGCATACGTGAGTGGTTTGTGATCCGTTAGTATAGCACAATTACGGCCATCAATGATGTGTTTAAAATATTTTACCGACTGGTAGACCGCTAGTAGTTCTCTGTCAAACGTACTGTATCTTTTTTGAGTATCCGACATCCTTTTTGAATAGAAACCTAGGGGTCGAAGATTACCATCTACTACCTCATGAATTGCTACACCAACACAGAAATTGCTAGCGTCGACATGGAGAACTAATTTTGCATTGAAAGAGGGATGAACAAGTATAGTTGCCTCAGCAAGGCTGTTTTTACATTCCTCAAAAGCCTTTGTTGCGTCGTCATCCCATTCAACTGGCGTTTTATCATTTTTCTTGTTGGTCTTTATCAGTTTTTGTAGCTTACCTTGTTTAAATGCCGCATTTGGTATAAAACGTCTGTAGAAGTTCAATAGTGCTATGAACCGTCTCAAATCACATGTGAGTGTTGGTTTATTAAACTCCAAAATAGCCTTAACTTTTTCTTTTGTAGGTGATACGCCATCTTTTGTTATACGATGTCCCAAAAAATTTATTTCATTTTGCCCGAAGACACATTTCGAAACTTTTATTTTTAGGCCATGCTGCCGCAGACGTTCAAAAACGACATTCACATGTTGTACGTGTTCTTCTTCATCCGATGATGCTACGCATATATCGTCAATGTATACGATTACGAAATCTAAGTCACGGAAAATTTGATCCATGTTACGTTGAAAAGTCTGGCTGGCATTTCGGAGACCAAATGTCATGACTTTAAATTCGTATATACCAAACGGTGTGATTATGGCTGTTTTTTCACGATCTTCCGCCGCAATGTGTACTTGATGATACGCCCACTCCAAATCGAGAGTAGTAAATATGGATTTGTTGTAAAGTATATGCGATATGTCATGTATGTGAGGGACGGGATATCTGTCAGGCTTGGTCACTGTGTTCAAGCGCCTATAGTCGCCACTCACCTGCTGTTTTCTTCGGTGCCATGTGGAGTGGGCTGGACCACTGACTGCTGCTCGGGCTGCAAATGCCTTGTTTTAACATGTATTCAAATTCCTTCTTTGCGAGCGCCAGCTTTTCCGGATTAAGTCGTCTAGGCTTTGAAAATATCGGCGGTCCCTCGGTTACGATATGGTGGTGAACTTTATAACTTTCCGAATTTGATGTATACTTAAAAGGTTGTGTCAAATCCTTATATTCGTCCAGTAGCCGTTTCACCCAACCATTTATCACTGGTGAAACAGTATGAATCTGCTCATAGCAGCTTTTGTCGAAAATTATATTCACCATAAGTTTGGTTTTGTTGTCAATTAAAACTTTTCTACATACATCCACCGAAAGATCATATTCATGCAGGAAATCCACGCCTATAATAGGCTTTGTAACATCGGCAATGAGAAACTCCCAGTCGATTTTTCTTCGTAGGCAGAAGTCGACTGAAATAATTTTCGTACCGTATGTTTTTATTGGCGTACCATTTGCTGCGTACAAATCGTATGAATGTGGTATGTCACGATTTGTAGGAGGCAGAACCGAGAAATCAGCGCCCGTGTCAATTAAATACCGCAGTTTCGTTTTCTGGTATGTGACGAATAGGCGACGGCTTTCTGCAGCCTTTACTCTGTTTGCCGCCGATGACAGAGCAGCAGTTAGTTTTCCGGCTTCAGTTTTTTAAATTGGCAAGGTTCTTCGCATTTACGGGCCTTGTCACCAAATCTGTAATGAAACTTGCAGATGGTTATGCTCGTTCTTATGGCCTCCATCACACCGACTTGCACTCATCTCTTTGATTTGATTACGCAGTTCTTCTATCTCCGCTTTTAGAGTTGACTCTTGTTGAATGCTAGATATGGTGGGGTAGTTTTGCACCTCCATTAATCCATCCGCTTGCAGAGCCATCTGAGTAGAATTACCATCGACAATTGTCACCACAGAGCGAACAGTCTCTGGTAAACGTTCCATCCACAACGATTTCAATGCGTCATCAGATATTTTATCACCAGCTAAGTCCTTCATTCTTTTCAACAGCTGTGAAGGTTTAAGATCAGCTAGTTCGATTTCCTTGATCAATTTTCTTAATTTACGATGGTCAGAATCAGTGTATTCGGCAATTAATTTTTTCTTTACAGCTTCATATTTTCCAACAGCTGGTGGGTTTCGTATAATATCTGCAACCTGTAATAAATACTGTGGTTCTAATGATGAAATTACGTGATGATACATCGTCTCGTCGGTTTTTATTCCGGCAACGGCAAATTGTGATTCCATTTGTATAAAGTAACTATCTGGCTGTTCCTTGCAAAAAGTTGGTGGTTTAACGCCCACTCTAAAAACTTCACGGACACTATTTGCACCTGATGTTGTAGCTTCACTTTACATTTTTTTCTTTTCATCTGGCATTTTGCTCGTTAGGGGTCACCAATATGGTTGTTGTTTATCCGTATAACCAATAATAATTAAAAGACTTCTCTTATTTTTACATATATTTTTTATTCAATATTTTTACGTCTTTACTATTTGAAATACATTTAGCGTCTATATTAACAAAAGAATATTCTAGTTCTTTCTAAATACTATCTAACAATGTTAGTGGCGCCCCATGTTGCCAGCCTTTCTGCCGAAAAGGGGTTGCCAAAATTTCAACAATTTATAACCAAATTAGGATTTACATTTGTGTAGGGTTAACTGCCACAAATCAATTACAGTATTCTTACTTTCAAAGCAAAAGTGTGTATGTTTTTTTTTTTATCCCAAATCAGTACCAGCTTCAACACCAGATTATATGGCCATATCATCCTACGAAGTCCTGGTAAGTCAAACATTTTGATTTAATTGTCATTTTTAAAGTATAATTGAAAATACCAACTTTTAGTCACATTTGCTTTGAATTTTCTGATTTTTTTTCTATACTGTGTTGTTTTTGTTTTAAATTGAACTTGTATCTTATTTTGTGTTTATAATTTTGATTGTGTTCCAATGATAATTATAGATATTTTTTTTACATTTTAAATGCTACGGTTTTGTTTTTTTCAATAATTTTCCTTTCATTGTTTTTATTTTAAACTGTGATTTTGTTGGTCATGATTTTTAAATAATTTTATTTGAATTGTGCCTTATGTTAACAATAATTAAGTTTATATTTTATTTTAATTTGTTTTTCCCGTTTTGATTTTTTTATTAGTTAAATTTTGAATTTTGTTTTCGGGTTACTGTTGAGACTTCAAATTGTCAAATTTTGATTTACTATAATAATGTTAATTAATAAATGAATAATGTATTGTTGGTTGTTTTTGGAAAATATGAATGCGTAATTTTATTTTAGTTTGAGTTGTGGAAAATTGGTACTGTAATGTGTGGGTAGTTTGAATAGATAACGTTAAAGATTGGGGTCATTCTAATTTGTTTTCACGATAAGAATGACCATTGGTGGTACCAATGGCATCAAAAGGGGTTGGCATTGGCCAAGGGTATCCAACATCATATACCCTCGGAGAATATTCGGATAAACTATCTTTGGAAATTAATTGCAGCATTGGTAGAACCCAATACGGGCTTGCCGAGTCGACCAATGCTGTTACAGACTTTTGATTTAATAGACTTGGAGACCAAAAAGTCAATCAACTTCCACGTAGACGTAAAAAATAAAGATGTATTGGAAGAACTTTCATCCTTTGAACGAGCCTTAAGAGTTTTATGTTATCGCCTACGATTTATAAACCGCATCCTCAATAAACCTTTTTCAAACGAAAAATGTATCACCCCAGAGGAAATTGAGTCAATGAGAATTCGACTTATCTCTATTGCTAAAAAGCTCATTTTGGTCGAGAGTACGAGTGTTTGCAGAATAAACAACCGTTACGTCGAAAAAGCAGGCTGCTAACACTGAGTCCTTTTCTCGACAAAAATGCCCTTGCCATCCGCGGGCCGGAGTATGTTGAACCAACTTCAATCATTAATACATATTTTTCTTTTATTTTTTAGTATCCACATTTTTTTTGTTGTCAGTGTACTCCTGAAATTTATTCTTTTTTGTTTTCTTATAACTCTTATATATTAAGTTGTTTTTTTTGTTATTTAAGAAATTGAGTTTTTTTTTGTCTTCTCTCGCTTCTCCATTTTGTACTCAACTTGAGTTTTTTGAGTATACAGCCTCCTTGGCTTTAATTCTTTTCTTTGAAATTTATTGTATTTTGTATTTCCGAACGGCAAGGAGCCAAATTATCATTCTTACAATACCTTTTTGTAAAACGCAGCAAGAGGCTGGATAAAACCCTATGTTTTATTAAAAATTGACAACGATTGACTTTTTATTTCCGGAACCCAGTTGGACAGTAGGGCAACTCAACAACATATTTTATTGAATTTTTACCTGTAGACGAACACAATGCGTTGGTTATGCTAGTGTTCGATCAGGTAGATAGAAAAGATTGAGACAAAGAACATGCTAACCTTTCCTTATTTATAAATGGAAAATATTGTCCCACGCATTGCAGCGTGAGAAAATTATAGATTAATTAGTTTTTAAGTAAAATATGTTAGTATATAAGTTAATTTGTAAATAAAGTGAGTTCGCTTTCTATCTTCAAACGAAGTTGTACTGCTAGTAATTTATTTCCGTAGTACCCTAACAAAATCAATTATTTAAATTTAAGTAAGTTAGGATGAGATTTATTCAAATTTGAATTGGATCAATTTTGATTCGATTACATTTTTCGTTTTATGATATGATTCGCGAACTAGAAATCAAGGCAAACATTTCTGGTAAAATTAATTTGTTAAAATTGAATCAATTAGCTTGACTATGAAAATAATTATCAAAAATCAAACTGATTCTTTGAATAAGATAATGAATAACTAAAGTAGGAAATAATTGACGACGTTGGAGCCGGACTGATCTAAGCGACATTTTTATCAAAAATGATATTATTACACAATGGCATAGAAAACTCATAATTATTTCATGCCACACTTATGTAATTCCTCTTCAGTGCTTTCCTTCTTGACAAATCGCAACATCTCACTATAGAATTAGTGCGGTCTGCAAAGTAAAGGCATGCTTTTCACACACTTTTCTCGAAATCCACAAAATATAAGAGCTTGTTACCGACAGGTCCATGAAGGGATTTACTTCAAAATTGGCACACTTCATCTCTAGTATGCACTCGAAAAAATGTTTGTAAATTTACTACTATAAAATGGGTAAAATTTTGTTTAATTTTACGAAAATTCGGTAAATATAAACAAAAAATGCGTAAACTTTTTTCATATACACTTCCATACACAATAATACACACACAAAGTATTTTTAGACATTATGTGTTTATAAATAAACACATTGTGCCTAAAATTACTATTGTTTTCTTAAATAAAATTTTTACGCACAAAGTTTGTAAATATAATAGTAATAAAAACTCTGACATTTCAAATTGTAAAAAATTTAAAAAAAATTATAAATAATAAAAAGAAAAAGTGAAAACGGATTATTTTTAGCGAATTACAACATTTCCACAAACACATTATAGTCTGGAAATAGCAACATAAGCATGAAATTGTTTTTGGTAATTCTTGCTAACGCATGTGGTAATCTAAACCTCATTTCAAAATTGAAAACGCCGTAAGAGAGACACGGCCTACGCAGGAACAACTGGGTGCAATGACTCCTGCTCAACAAAATGCCTTCTTTGCAAGGGAGGCAGTCAACCAACAACCGTCAACAATAACGGGAGAAAATGCCGTAAGAGAGATACGGCCTTGGTAAAACAACTGGGTGCAATGAGTCCTGCTCAACAAAGTCAGTATTCATTGAGAACTACCTAACTTGCAAAGAAAGCATTTTGTAAATCAGGAGTCATTGCACTCAGTTGTTCCTGCGTAGGCTATATCTTTCTTAATGCGTTTTCTCCCGTTATTGTTGACGGTTACTGCCTCCCAGTGTTGCCAACTCTTGAAGGCAGGAAAGCACCGTGAGCATTGTGAAAACGGGTAAAAAGGGTAAAAAATTACCAAAAATGGGGTAAAAAAGCACGATATAAATTTTTTGAAAAATTTAAGTCAAGAATTTCAAAACACATTTTTGCTTTGTAAAATTGTGTAAAAAGGGTTCAAAAAATAACCAAAAGCACCAAATTAATATTTAAAAATTTTCAAGTTTAAATATAACGAAGTTGCTATTTAAAATTGTACTACAAGCATTGTGAAAAAATGTATTTTTTGTATAGTTCGTATAATTTTTTCAACTTTGACAGAAAATTGAAGAAAAATTGAAAAAACCAGAACAAATACCAAAAATATAAATTGTACAAAAAGCACTAAAAGCACTGCCAGAAATCTGAAAAAGCACTGTAAATACCCGCTTTTTTTAAACGGGTATTTGTAAAAAATCACCGGGTATGGGAAGGAAAAAAGCACCAAAAAATATCCGAAAACCACTGAAATGGCAACACTGCTGCCTCCCTTTCAAAGAAGGCATTTTGTTGAGCAGGAGTCATCGCACCCATCAAATAGTTATAACAAATTTTTATATGAATTTTATACAAATGCCTTAAGATCCCAAAACGACCAATTTGGGCATAAACGATTATGAGAGAATGAGTCGGATATTATTATTAATAAAAATTAATTTGTTATTTTATTTTAAAAAAAATTTAGGGTGGTGCTTAAAGTTAGCACAACTGTTGTAAATGTACGCTTTATATTGGATTTTTACGCACTTTCTGTGGATTTTTGCGCATTTTTTGTGGATTTTTACTCATTTTATGCGTACATTTACACGTGAAACGTGCTTTTTTACACACAAACTTAGTAAATTAACACACTAATTTAAAAATTTCATTTAATTTTTACGCACTTTCAATGTAAAATTACAAATTATTTGTGCACCAACTTAAACACAATGTGCGTATTTTTTTCAATTACGCACATAGAGTAAATTTAGCCAATTTATAGTAGGAGTTCAGTTTCCTACTATAAGTTGGGTAAATTTCAACAGAATTTAATTAGAGTGTGTATTTAACAAGTCCTTGAAGTGCAAAATCCATTTTTTTAAAATTTGTTTACGAACATTTTTTAAAATCGAAAATGGAGTTTTAAAAATTACGCCAAAAAATATATGCGTTTCTTGCCTTATTGCGCCACAGGTTAACAGACAGGTAATAAAACAATATTTTATATCTGAGTATTTATAAGTATAGAGAGCAAAAAACAATTATGGCTTTAATCAATTTCTGAAAGTTTAAAAAAGTGCCATCAAATTTCATGACCTAGTGTTTTTTGGCACAAAATTGGTCTGGGGCATTTGCTATTTCTTGGCGAGCTCTTAACCGATTTTGAAGTTATGTAGTCTTTTAAAAAGATAATTTTATATTGAAATTGATTTATAACACAAGTGGTTGAAAAAAATAACTGTAGAACGAAATTTTCATAAAAACTGAGAAAAAGTCATTTTTTCCCATATAAACACCCTTGGAATTTTAAATCGATTTCCGCCTCGACTTTTCTTTATTCGATTGCCCCCTAACTTCATATTTATTAGTTTTATAAAGAAAGGAAACAAATTGGACCCTACACTCTTCAAATTCGCATTTAAAAAATTGCTTAATGGCAATCGCTTGCCAGTCTCATTCCTCAATAAAATAGAAAAAAATTGAGGCCTTCATTTTAAATTCAATGATTTTATTAACAAAATTAATCACCGTTAAGGAAAACATTTTGATTTTTGATATTAACTTATATAATAGGAAGGCTGGAATATTTATTAATAATTATAATAATAATTTTAATAATATATAGGGTAATATAATTTGGAAGTATAAGGGTAATATAGGAAGTTAATATAAAATTAAAGGTAAGTATAATAATTCGGATATCATCACTTTTTTTAAAGTTTTTGCATAGAAAAAAAGAATGACGTTTTTTTTTCTTTTTTATTTCAACTCCTTCCACTGGCGCAATTTGGCCAAAAACGCTAATTTTAAGAACCTTTTCCTCCAGAGCAAAAACAGGTGCATTTATAGAAAATCTGATTTTACCATTCGATTTTGCAACAAAATTTAATACACAAAACTTTTTTTTTGCATTTGCAAAATACACCAGCTAGCCATTAGAGTGGTTCGAAAATCCGCTTTTTCAAAAACTTCTAAAAAGTAATTTTTTTATTACACACAATGAAAATGTATTTCCAGCGGAGCACATGGGTACAAAAATTTTGGATATACCGCGAACCGTTAAAAAGTTATTAGCTAATCAAATTTGGATTTTTGTGTTTTAATTCAATGAAAAAGTATTTGAGCTAATTAAAATGCAGCTTTCAATACGCGCTGCCGCATTATAAATTGAGTTTTTTAGTAATGACAAAATAATTTGTAAGTTTTGTAATGTTTATTACAAAGATTTTTTTTACTATACATATTATAAAACTTTTTAGCGGATCGCGGTATATCAAAAATTTTTGCACAAATATTCTCAGCAGGGAATACATTTTCATTGTGTGTAATAAAAAAGTAACTTTTTTGAAATTTTTTAAAAAAGTGGATTTTTGGACCACTCTAATGACTATCTACTGTATACAGAAAACGAAAAAACAAAATGTTTCTTATATTAATTTTTGCTGTCGAATCGAATGGTAAAGCCAGATTTTCCAGAAATGCAGCCGTTTTTGCTCTGCAGAAAATGGGTCTCCAAATCAGCGTTTTTGGCCGACTTGCGCCAGTGGAAGGAGTTGAAATAAAAAAGCAAAAAAACGCCATTCTTTTTTTCTATGCAAAAACTTTAAAAAAAGTGATGATATCCGAAAATCAAATAATTTTTTTTTGACGAACCCTAATATATATATTTAATAATAATTATAATTTTATAACAATAATATCTGATAATAATTTTTATTATTAATTTTTGCTGCTGGTTTGGTGGCGGCAAGTTGCTGTGGCTGACATTGTAGTCGCTGTTGAAGTTGTCGCTGTTGACGTTGTTATTATTGTTGTTTATATATATATGTATATTTTATTATATATATATAAGTTTTGTTAAATCTTTTTAGCTGTTGTTGTTTAATTTGTTCTTCTTTCTTGTTTTCCTTTTTTCCACGTTTAAATTTGGTAGACAAAAATTTGGCACTTTTTATATAAATTGTGGAGTTCTTTTCAAACAATCTCTTTTGTGGTATTTTGTTTTTTTAATATATGTGCAAATTTGAAACAATCTCTTTTCTCTTTTTTTACTCTTTAAAGGGTTTTATTGGTATAAAATGTATTTTTCTTTTGAGTATTTAAAACTTGATATCCCGCGTCAAATTTGATACTTTTGGACATTTAGAGAATAAGCACAATACAAATGGAAAAGGAATCTTAAATCGTGACGGAAAAAAAATGAACAAAATAGCAACGGAAACGGAATCTGACTTTTACAACAGAGAACACATAGACAGTCAAGTTGGTTATATTTTATATTTTTCTTCTTGCCACATTCCAACGTATTGTTGTTGTTTGACATTAGTTAGAATAAAAGGCTGTGAAAGTGTTATTGTGTTATTGCTGTTTTTTTTATATATTTTATAAATGTATAAAGTTAAATCCTTTGATATTACTAACGCATGTTCATGACAAAATCAACCATGTAGTCGTACTATGTTCGTACTGTGAGTAAAATTGTGTGAAAATCTGGCAACATTAGTAAAATATTCTGAGAGTGAAAACAGGAGAATAAGAAATTCCGTTGAGAAAATAAAATAAGTTTTATCTCTCACGGAAATCGTTGCACGATTTTAATTGTCAAATTGTGTGTAAAAAACAGGGGACCTTTGCATTGTGCTTATACTCTTAGCCGGTTTTGAATTGATATTTACTTTTTTCTCGTCAAATCTAGTGATTTTCAAGCATATTTAGTGGGATTAAATATGATTTGCTATTAACGGGAAATCTAGCGATTTTTGCAACCAACGTTAAATTCGTACTCAAAACCTGAAATGTTCAAAAAATTTAGTGAGTCATTGCTTGATTTTTAAGAAAATTCCAATTTTTGTATATCATTGTGTAAAACCCCCTAAATAAACACATTAACATATTCCCCTACAAATGTTTTATATTGTCGCCCCCAAAAGTTTCGCTTTTCTGGAAAAAAAAAATTGAGAAAGTATTTGGTGAAAATCGTTTTTGGGCTACAGACCATAAACATGCATGAAAGGTAGCGACCTTGTAATAAATATTCGCGTTGTATCGAAATTCTGCTAAAAACTCGTAAATCAAGAGTTTATATAATTTTGAATTTGTTATTTATTAAAAAGAGCTAGAAAATTGTTTTAGTACTCTGGGGTCGAAAAAGTACTCTACAAAACTTGTTTTGATACCGAAATGAAAATCTCGTTTCCCATCCCTGGTTTCTCTTATTTTTAAATTGATAATTTGTCTAATTTGTATATTTCTCGGTTTTAATTAGATTTTTTTTTTACTTTTTAAGATAATATTCCGTTACACTCAGAGAGTTCTTTAGTACTTTTTTGTAGGAGTAAACAATACGACGACAATAATGATGATTACGTTAAATACCCATGATGGACGACACACAACGACACTTTTAAACAATATTCTTTCTAATGTTGGCGGTCGGGTTTTTTTATTTAAAGTTTTTTTTCTGTTGCCAACCGTTTTTTCTTTTATATATGGCAGACCACCTTAATTTTTATATGTATTTTCTGTTTTTAGTAAATTTTTCTAACGGTACATATGATATTTAATCAGAGCGGTACTTCGATTATTTATTGTTGTATTTGAATTTACTTTATTTCAATATAAGCAAAAAAAAAAAAATATTTATTTATTTTATTAACAATTATCTTAATTTTTGCATTAAAAATACAAAAATTGTTTTTTCGGACTTTCTATATTTTCATATATTTAGTTAGAATATTCTTCTACCTCAAGTCCAAATTCTAATATGATATTGTCATATTAGATTTTTATTTGTTGTTTCAAAAAGGGTTGATCATTTTCATGATAGACAATACAATTGTTTCGTAGACATCACTCTACTCTTCAGTTGTCCGCAATAAGAAAATGATAACTTTCTTACTCAAACCGAGACATTACATAAGGTACAAAAAATCAACGGGACGAGAATTTTGTACTTTCGTATATGAACTGTCTGATTTGGTAAAACCAGCTATAAATCAACAAAAAACAATTTTTGTATTTTTAATGCAAAAGTTAAGATAATTGTTGAAAATGAGCATACCACGGCTAAAATCTCATTCAAATATTTAATTTGTTTTGAGTTTAAAGTTAGTTGTTTTTAAAAAATGTATTGACAACAAACATACATATAAATAGTAACCAAAGGGTACTTTTATGTTAATGTTGCTTTCAAAAAGGAGTTGATTTATAGCTGGTTTTACCATAGCTGGTTCATATACGAAAGTACAAAATTCTCGTCCCGTTGATTTTTTGTACCTTATGTAATGTCTCGGTTTGACTAAGAAAGTTATCATTTTCTTATTGCGGACAACTGAAGAGTAGAGTGATGTCTACGAAACAATTGTATCGTCTATCATGAAAATGATCAACCCTTTTTGAAACAACAAATAAAAATCTAATATGACAATATCATATTAGAATTTGGACTTGAGGTAGAAGAATATTCTAACTAAATATATATTTATTTTAATTTTACAAATTTTTTTGCACAATTATTTAAAAAAAAGAACACAATAAGTAATTGCAAATTAATTTTGTATAACACTTTTTGTTATTAATTTGTTTAAAAGTTTTGTTTTTGTTAATTTTCTTATCCAAAATATACATATTAGTATTTTTAGTTAAATTTCGTTTCTTTTTCATATAATATTTTATGATAAAATTGATTTGGTTTGATTTGTTCTTTAATTTTTGGTCAAAATTCTTTAAAAATAACAAGTTTTTCTTTATATATATTTTGTTCCACACTTTTATTTTGGGGTTAATTTTTGATTTTCTTCGAGTGTGTATATTTGCAAAATAACAACCGCAAAACTTGACGTACAAAACCAAAATGAACTAAAAAACTCAAAAATGCAATCATGTAGGTATCTACCAACGGATCATATTTTAGAACGGTAATTTCCTGTTTTTTTCTTTCCCTCTTTCCTTCCCAGTTAAACTAACAGGGTTACCATGTAACTTTTCCTGCCAGATAACCGGGGAAAATTCTACAACAGGTTTCCCGGTTATTTTTGTTATAATCCCTAACATTGTTGATTATTAAATTTAATTTAATTTCAGTGCAAGTCATATTATTTTATACTGAAATGTTCTTTTTATACATTTTTTAAGTGTTTTTGTAATAAGTAAGTAATAAGTACACGCAAAAAATAAAAAGGCGGAAATCACATAAAATAAGGGTATAAGTTACCTAGTTTTAGTACCCAAATTTTGGGTATAACTTATATAATATGCTTGGTATAAAATAAGAAAACAAAAACTACACTCTAAAAATTGCGTAGTTGATGAACACTATTTTTTCAACTATGTCATAGGTGAAATAACCCTCACTATGTCATAGTGGGTACAAAGTGGTGAACACTAACTAGGTTTATTTTAAATAAACAAATCAACTATGGAGAATGTTATTAGCAACGATTTTATAGTTGAAGTGGAATTAATTTTAAAAATAGTTGATATCAACGATTACTCATTTGAAAATCTTTAATAGAATCCACAAATCCAGCAGTTTTGAGTGCATTAGAAAAGAAAATAAGAAGAAATCTTTCATTTTACACTTTTTATTAATATTTTCAAAATTTTAAATTTAAATACTTAAGATGTTACCCTTTGCAAACCCTCTGAATCCGCCATATTCATCGAATTTTATTTTGGAAGTCCTCCTTTTGGAATCTTTTCTTGAAGGCTTCTTTTCCTTTCAAATTTTTAATCTGTAAACAAATTGTGATTTAATATTAAAACCATTTTAAAAGACGCTAACAACATTTACTTACAATTAAATAAAATTTGTCCTTCCGTTGTGTATATATTGTTTTGTTTTTTTCTTAATTGCCTTGACAGATATTATTTGAAATTTCATTTCACAGGTCAATTAAAAAATGTTTTATTTTTTCTTTTTCCATAGTTATTATTGATTATAATAGTGGATTTATTTAAAATTCAAATTGACTATGGATTTTGTTTACTATGCCACTATGTAATATTTTGGGTGTAACAATAACTATACAAAACAAACTTAGTAAATATTTGTTATTCTGTTTTTGGAATTGTTAGCACTAATTTATTAAACTTCAGCCATATTTTATTTAATAATTTATGTTAAATTATTTAGCTCTTACCTTCTCCGTTATTAAAACAATTTGATTAATTTATTTAATTATTTATTTTATAATTATTATTGGTATTAATAGTTGGATGCAAATAAAGCAGTATAATCTTCAGTTTTGCTTTAATATCTTAAATTTGGGAAACTATTTAATTACAACATAAAAACTAATTTTTTAATTTGTTACCATTCCACACAAAGTATTGTCAGCCTGTCCTGTTTTTTAATACTAATTCCTTTTCCAGTCTCAATCGTTGGGCCATATAAATAATAGCCTTCAAGCCTAAAACATGTTGATCACCCCTAGCTTGTGGCAGCAACCATGAAAAATAACAATCAGCACATTCTGGATAATCGGCCAACCATTTATAGATGACATCAACTTATTAAAAACTTAAACTGCAATTCAAATAATAATAAAAGTTATTAACTATTTTATTATTATCTCTATATATAAAAGAATAACGTGACTGACTGACTGACTGACTCAACATCGCCCAGCCCAAACCGCTGAAGCTAGGAAGTTGAAATTTGGTATGTAGGTTCCTCTTTCGGCGTAGACGTCCGCTAAGACGGGATTTTTGGAAATTCCTACCGGAACGGGCAAAAAGGGGAAAAGTCTCCCCCTTGGCGGCCTGCCAAAACCCCTTTGTCTAGAAAGCTGAAATTTAAGATATGTGTTCCTTCGGGTATGGGCTAACTTTTCTGGAAAGTACTTTCTGGAATTTTGGAAGGGACGTTGTAAAAATGGGGGTTAAAAAGGGGAAAACCTTTTTCCTTGACGGCCTGCCCACACCGCTGGAGGTAGGAAGTTGAAATTTGGTATGAAGGTTCCTCCACTATCGTAGACATCCACCTAGACGGGAGTTTTGGAAATTTTTACAGGGACGGGCAAAAAGGCGAAAAAGTCTCCCCCTTGACGGCCTGCTCAAACTGCTGGAGCTATGAAGTTGAAATTTGGTATGTAGGTTCCTCGACCGGTGTAGACGTCCGTTGAGACGGCATTTTTGGAAATTCTTATCGGGAGGGGCAAAAAGGGGACAAAAAAAGTACCTTTTCCCAAAAAAAGTACCTTTTCCTAAAAAAAGTACCTTTTTCCCAAAAAAGTACCTTTTTCCCAAAAAAGTACCTTTTTCCCAAAAAAGTACCTTTTTCCCAAAAAAGTACCTTTTTCCGAAAAAAAGTACCTTTTTCCAAAAAAAATACCTTTTTCCAAAAAAGTACCTTTTTCCGAAAAAAGTACCTTTTTCCAACAAAAGTACCTTTTTCCAAAAAAAGTACCTTTTTCCAAAAAAGTACCTTTTTCCAAAAAAAGAACCTTTTTCAAAAAAAAGTACCTTTTTCCAAAAAAAGTACCCTTTTCCAAAAAAAGTACCTTTTTGCAAAAAAAAGTACCTTTTTCCAAAAAAAAGTACCTTTTTCCAAAAAAAATACCTTTTTCCAAAAAAAATACCTTTTCCAAAAAAAGTACCTTTTTCCAAAAAAAGTACCTTTTTCCAAAAAAAGTACCTTTTTCCAAAAAAAGTACCTTTTTCAAAAAAAAGTACCTTTTTCAAAAAAAAGTACCTTTTTCCAAAAAAAGTACCCTCTTCCAAAAAAAGTACCTTTTTCCAAAAAAAGTACCCTTTTCCAAAAAAAGTACCTTTTTCCAAAAAAAGTACCTTTTTCCAAAAAAAAGTACCTTTTTCCAAAAAAAGTACCTTTTTCCAAAAAAAGTACCTTTTTCCAAAAAAGTACCTTTTCCAAAAAAAGTACCTTTTTCCAAAAAGAGTACCTTTTTCCAAAAAAAGTACCTTTTTCCAAAAAAAGTACCTTTTTTCAAAAAAAGTACCTTTTTCCAAAAAAAGTACCTTTTTCCAAAAAAAAAGTACCTTTTTCCAAAAAAAGTACCTTTTTCCAAAAAAAGTGCATTTTTCCAAAAAAAAATACCTTTTTCCAAAAAATGTACCTTTTTCTAAAAAAATTTACCTCTTCCAAAAAAAAAGTAGTTTTTCCAAAAAAAGTACCTTTTTCCAAAAAAAGTACCTTTTTCCAAAAAAAATACCTTTTCCAAAAAAAGTACCTTTTTCCAAAAAAAGTACCTTTTTCCAAAAAAAAGTACCTTTTTCCAAAAAAAATTACCTTTTTCAAATAAAAGTACCTTTTCCAAAAAAAAGTACCTTTTCCCAAAAAATTTTCCTTTTCCCAAAAAACATACATTTTTTAAAAAAAATACCTTTTTCAAAAAAAGTACCTTTTCCAAAAAAAAGTACCTTTTCCCAAAAAAAAAAGTACCTTTTTCCAAAAAAAAGTACCTTTTTCCAAAAAAAATTACCTTTTTCAAATAAAAGTACCTTTTCCAAAAAAAAGTACCTTTTCCCAAAAAATTTTCCTTTTCCCAAAAAACATACATTTTTTAAAAAAAATACCTTTTCCAAAAAAAGTACCTTTTTCCAAAAAAAAGTACCTTTTTCCAAAAAAAATTACCTTTTTCAAATAAAAGTACCTTTTCCAAAAAAAAGTACCTTTTCCCAAAAAATTTTCCTTTTCCCAAAAAACATACATTTTTTAAAAAAAATACCTTTTTCAAAAAAAGTACCTTTTCCAAAAAAAGTACCTTTTCCCGAAAAAAGTACCTTTTTCCAAAAAAAGTACCTTTTTCCAAAAAAAGTAGCTTTTTCAAAAAAAAGTACCTTTTTCCGAAAAAAGTACCTTTTTCCAAAAAAAGTACATTTTTCCAAAAAAAAGTACCTTTTTTAAAAAAAGTACCTTTTTCCAAAAAATGTAGCTTTTTCTAAAAAAATGAACCTTTTCCAAAAAAAAAGTACCTTTTCCAAAAAAGTCCCTTTTCTCAAAAAACATATATTTTCCCAAAAAAAAAGTACCCTTTTCTAAAAAAATTTTCCTTTTCCAAAAGAAGTACCTTTTCCAAAAAAAGTACCTTTTTCCAAAAAACATACATTTTTCCAAAAAAATACCTTTTCCAAAAACAGTACAAATAAAGTACTTTGTAAAAACAAAGTATCTTTTTCCAAAAAATTTCGTTTTTCCAAAAAGTACCATTTAAAATAATATATAATTTCAAAAAAACTAATTTTTTTCCTCCCCCCACGGATATCTCCACTAAGACAAGGTTTCTTGATATTCAGCATAGACGTGCGCTAAGACGGGATTTTTGGAAATTCCTACCGGAACGGGCAAAAAGAGAAAAGTCGCCCCATAAACAGTCTCACAAATTGGAAAAGTGCCTGCCCAAACCACTGGAGGTAAGAAGTTGAAATTTGGTATAAAGGTGCCTCCACTGTAGTAGACATCGACTAAGTTTGTATTTTTGGAATTCCCTACAGGATATCCCAAAAGGAAACTCGGTATGTGAGTTCCTCCTTCTGTGTAGGCGTCCGCTTAGACGGAATTTTTGAATTTCCTATCGGGAGGGGAAATAAGGAAAAAGTCTCCTCCTGACGGCTTGCCCAATCCCTTTTGGCCAACCTAAAATTTTAAATATGTATTCCTTGGAGTAGGACTAACTCACCGGCAACGTAATTTTTCTATTTTGGAACAGCAACATAGTAAAAATGGTGGTTGAAAGGGAAAAATGTCCCCAATAACGGCCTGCCCAAACCGCTTAGGCAATGCAGTTGAAATTTGGTATGAATGTTCCTCATCCATCGCAGATAGCCGCGAAGATGGAATTTTTGTAAATACCTAAAGGGAGGGGCAAAAAGAAGAAAAGCCTCACCTTGGGGGCCGGTAAAAACCCCTTCGGCTAGAAACCTGAAGATTAAAATGTGGGTCCCTGGAGTAAGGGCTAACTTATTAGAAAGATACTTTTTTGAATTTTGGACAGGGTCGTTATAAAATAGGGGCTCAAAAAGGGAAAGTTGCCCCTTAACGACCTGTCCAAACTGCTGGAACTAGGAAGCTGAAATTCGGTACTTAGGTTCCTCTTCCAGCCTAATTTCAACCGGGAGGGACAAAAAAAGAAAAAGTGTCCCCCTTGACAGCCTGCTCAAACTGCTGGAACTAGGAAGCTGAAATTCCCTGTCGATGGATTTTCGGAAATTCCTACCGAGAGGGGCACAAATAGTAAAAATGTAAAACATATGTTACTTGGAGTATGGGCTTTTTGGACCGGGAAGGTGCTTTTTGGACAGGGACATTGCAAAAATGGGGATTAATGAAGCGAAAAGTGCCGCTTAAAGGCCTGCCCAAACCGCTGGAGGTAGGAAGTTGAAATTTGGTATTAAAGTTCCTCCTCTATTGTAGACATCTGCTAAGATGAGATTTTTGGAAATTTCTACAGGTAGGGTCAAAAACAGGAAAAGTCTCCCCCTTAACGGCCTGGCCAAACTGCTGGAACAAGGGAGCTTAAATGCGGTATTTGGGTTCCTTCTCCAACGTTGACGTCCCCTAAGATGGTATTTTTGGAAATTCATACCGGGAGGGGTAAAAAGGGAAAAAACTTCCCCCTTGACGGCCTGGCTAAACTGCTGGATATAGAGACCTAAAATTATGTATGTAGTAGGTTCCTCCTCCAACGCAGACGTCCTCTAAGACGGAATTTTTGGAAATTCCTACCGGGAGGGGTAAAAACGGAATAATTCTCCCCCTTGATGGCCTAACCGAACCCTTCGGCTAGAAACCTGTAATATATAATATGTTTTCCTTGGAGTATGGGCTAACTTATCGACAAGGCATTTCTAGGATTTTGGACAGGAACGTGGTAAAAATGGTGGTTCAAAAGGGGAAAATTGCACCCCCCCCCCCTTAACGTCATCGTCTGTAGCTAGAAACCTAAAACTTAAAGAACAAGTGTATATGAAACACTAAAATTAAGAAAATAAATAGGAAACGAGTGGAATGAAACACTACACAAGTGGAATGAAATGGATATAAACGTTGAACGAGTAGAATTGAAATTACAGACAATGCAAATGGATTGGAAGAGGGAATTACCTGTTCAAACACTATCCACGGAATATGAAACTTATGTAGCATTGAAACTTACTCTCCAAAAAGTTAAACAAATTTTCTAAAAGAGGAAAAATCTTAGAAAAGGAATGGAACTTATATATTCCGATATTTAAACTTCATGTAACGAAGCACCGGTGGAAGAAACCGACGCAGTAAATTTTCCAACTGAATTTGTGAATTTACTTGAATTGCCAGGTTAAAGGTAGACCTAACTGGAATTAAACTGGACATAAACTGGAATTAAAAAAAAAACTTTAAGACACGCTAACAACGTAGCGTGCCCGCTATTTTTAATATTATAAAATGCTTTCCAACCCTGCTTTACGTTATTTATTTTCATTCAAAACACAAATGAACAAAACTACTATCTACCTACCTAAGTTCGCACTTTACCAAATTATCTTAACATACACACGTATATTGAAATTTATTATGGATTCATTACTAACAATCCACTTTCATGAGAAAAAGTGATAAAATATTTATTTATTTTAAACCCATTGTTGTGCAGAAATATTTATTTGTGGTGTCTGGGTGAAGGCTTTAAATAAAAAAACTTTAAATAAAAAAACGAATTTAATAAAAATTGTGGGGGGAAGGCGAAGCCCCCCCCCCCCCTTAACCTTTAAGGCACGCTAACAACCCTAACAAGTACTATTATATAATAGTTTTACTAACCGAAAAGTTTTAGGTGAACCCATTGATGAAAATGTGGACGACAAATTTGTAAACGCACCGATAGTTGTGTCTTATGTGAAAATAAAGCCATATCCGTTTAAGATTGTCCATTAGCCTTACCCACCGACAATTTCATATAACATTTAAAATACAATTTTATATTATTTTACATGTTTTTAACTTTTTTCACTTTTGGCATCTACTTTTCGCCATATTGTTTTATCTTTTTTTTTTTTTTTTTAACAATTTCCAACTTCGACAATTTTAATGCTATTTTTAGGAATTATACACATTTTACAAACATCTGGCAACAAATAAATGAATTCTAAAACTTCCTAAGTTTATTTTGGGTCTTATACATAAAATTTTTTATCATTTTCCCATAATATAACTAAATATTGACAATTTTTTAAATAGATAAGAAAAGAAATTGATTTAACATAATGAATGTACAAAAGAATTTATAATGTACCAATAAAAAATTATATTTTTAGGTAATTTATATAAAAATTTACGGGTTTGATTTAAACTAAGCTAATGAAAACTATTTTTTTCTGTAGGAAATCGTTTTACCAAGATTGTTTGTAATATAATACACTACACTACTTCTAATAATTTTCTTTAATATTTACTGCTGTTTTTATATTTTTTTTTTTAAATTAATTTCTTTTTATAAGTATATTTTTTCACTTTTTTATATGAATAAATTATTTCTTAAAAAAATTCTATTTTTGTTTTTCTTACACCGCTGAATTTTATAACTGCCGGATATTTTGTTATCTTTCATTTTCAATTAAATCAACTTTGACTCACCAAACGGGCCATTTATTTTACCCGCAAACTACCAGGATGACACGACTTTCCTCCAAGTATCATAGGATTTATTTAAATAAATTCCAATAGCTTTCTAGTTGATTGTTTAGGTGGCTTTATATTTATTTTCCCCAGTATACAGCAACACCAAAATGAAACAATTAGCGTGTTGTTTAATCACCTGGATTTAGAATTTTTCATACAAAAAGGATTTATTAAATCCAAAATGAAGCTGGATTTAATAAATCCACAATAAAAGCACAAATATATGAAACAGAAGAAAAAAATATGAATGCAAATTAAAAGAGAAACAAAAAAATTGAAAAACTAACAAATAAAAGGTTTTTATTAAATTTTTTTATGAAATATATTTAGAAAAAAACTACACCTCACCAAATACATATTTTCCATCTTGGACATGGAGAAATAGCTGAAATAGAAATCCCAATTTTTCACTCTACTGTAAGTAATTTAATTAAATCCAATTAGTGAATATTAAATATTGCAATGGAATTTTTCAATTGTGTAAAAATATAAATTGAGGTGATAAAACTGAAATAGCAGACTGTCTATCGCTGTTTTATATAAAATATAATTAAAACTTAAAAGTTGAAGTAAAATCCTTCATCATCGAATTCGGTATTAAAAATTAGGGTGAAAGAAGTGTCGGACAGAAAATTCTTTTTAAAATAGTGAAAATCTAACCCCATCTGTTGAGCACTTTTAGAACTACTTTTTGGATTTATTAAATCCAAGTGATTCCAAAAAGCGGCTAATGATGACCACGTTGACCAAGAGAAATACAAACAGGTTGACCAAAAACAAGTTGACCAGGAAATAGGATGTGGACTACAACCTGTCGAATCAGAGGCGGCGTTAACCGTTCTTGTATTTTCGCCAATTGATTGTTGTAGTCCTTATTCCAAACGAAAAAAATGGCGACTTTTTTCACGCAGTTGGTAAGTCCCTCTACAAAATATTTTAGATATTTCAAAATCTACTAGTCTTTATTCCAAATGAAAAAAATGGCGTCTTTTTTCACGCAGTTGGTGAGTCTCTCTACAAAATACTTTAAATATTTTAAAATCTACTAAAAAAATCAGAGTTTAACTCACCCTTTCCACGGTAGTAGCAACTAGAGATGGGTGCGTGACACGAAATTTTCGTGTCACGCGTGATCGTAAGTTTAAATGATAGCACTCACATGAGTCGTGAGTTAAAAAAATGTTCGTGAGTGAGTCGTGCGTGAGTAAATTTTTGTGCGTGAGTTGGCGTGATATAATGTCATGTCATGTCATGATTATATTAAACCAGATTGCGATACTTTACAATTCTAGAAAAATTCCAGAGATCTTCCCCTCCTTCAAATAATGTTTATTCCAGTCAGTTCAGGTACTAGCGAACGGGTGTTTTCTACTTCTGACAGAATTATGTAAAGAAGAAATCGACTTCTAGTACAAAACATTGAACAATTTTGTTCCTCCACAAAAATTTGGAATAACATTTAAGGATTTACAGTGAATTTTTTAAGTTAATTAAAAATGATTTTTTTAGTTTGATTTTAGATCATAAATTAATATCACTTTCTGTTTAAGTTATTTTTCGAATTAAAGAAAGATGATGACAGAATACGTATTTTCGACTTTCGCTACAAAGTCATCATCAGTGTCATTTTCCTTGATGGGTTAGATATTGAAAATCATCTACTTATGTGAAAGTTGAAAGAAAATCGAATATGATAACTCAACTTTGACTAACCTCAACGAAATCTAAAAATGCTATTTTTATCCTTTGTTTTTATTACTCTTTTTTGCTTTGAACCTTAATTCTTATAAAAATTTATTTATTTAAAAATGTTATTAAATTAAATTAAAGGAATTAAATGCGCAAAAATCCCAAAGCCTAATTAACAAATTATGAAAAATAATCTGTTAAAGGCATGTCCTTATCCAAATTTTATTCTTGAATAAGGCAATCGTCAGGGGGCGATGTTTTTAGTATTTCTAGAAATATTTCTTAAATTAAAGGGCAAACTCAATGAGAATTTCTTGTTCTTTGTACACATTTAAAATATTAAAGAAAAAACAAAAAAAATACCACAATTTGCTTTGTCATCTTCCAATATACTACTCTGTTGTTTTGATAGATCTAGCTAGGTAGTGACATTCATTCAAGGATAATCAACAATAGAAAATAATATGTTTTCTAAAGTGTCATTAATATTTATATTTGCACAAGCACTTGCATATTAGTAAAATTTTTAACAAAATATTTTTATAGTTAAGCAAATTTTATTTATAAATAAATAA
Organism: Leucophora obtusa; assembly: GCA_949987735.1. NCBI lineage: Eukaryota > Metazoa > Arthropoda > Insecta > Diptera > Anthomyiidae > Leucophora > Leucophora obtusa. The sequence continues at coordinate 248,814,423 of OX465295.1, forward strand.
AACTTATATTCAATAAAGAAATAATTCAGATAAAAAACCAAATTTTATATTTTTCGTGAGTATTTCGTTAGCATGAGTACTTCGTGAGCGTGATTCAAATTAAAATTAATCACGTGAGCGTGAGTGAGCGTGATTTTAAAAAAATGTTCGTGCGTGAGTCGTGCGTGATTATTATTTTTCTTTCGTGAGCGTGCGTGAGTGTAAGTCAAAATTCACTCACGCGTCCATCTCTAGTAGCAACGCAAGCGATGTCCAGCGACTTGGCCCAAAGATACGGTTGACAAATTAATGTTGGAGGTTATCCCTCTTTAATACAAATTACTATAATTTAAACTTATAAAAATTTAAGCAGTAATGAAACTACCGCGAAAATTAAAGTTGTGCGAAGCCGTTTTTTTACACAAGTTCAGCCAAAGAATTTATCTAACACCGCCCCTAATTCTTACTGTTAGCTACTACTATCTATCTCTTTCTGTCTATCTTCTATGTATCGTATTCTCTATCTTAAGATACCATTTTCATTACCCCATATTTTCCTTAATATTTAATAATATTAATTTGGACAAAAATATCATCCAGACAAAAAAGATGGTTCTTTAAGTTCAATAACCGCCCAATATTTGGCCTTGAATTGCATTTGGTCATTAAAACCTTAAATTCTGGCCAAATGATCATGTCTTTGTAACAAGGTTTTGTCGTCGGCTGAGGTAGTCCAGTCGCGTCCAGGGTCTACTTATATATATATATAAGTTCCCGTAGTTCCTATACGGAACATAGGGCCACAAATAGTAGTTCCTATACGGAACACGGGTCCTCAAGTAGGCCACAGGGTCTACTTGAGGACCCGTAAACCTTATATAAAAACACAATCGATTTTCCCTTTTTAATGTTTATAATATTATTTTTATTGATTAACTAAATTCAAATAAAATATATTTCACAAATGGCAACACCTCGTTTAGTCACTCGGGTTTAATCGGTTCGGGGAATTACCCGTCGGCAATATAAACTTTGGCTTCAGGTAGTCGTCTTCCGACTCGGTTATGCTCGGCAGGTAGTCGTCGTTCGACTCGGTTACGGCAGGCAATCGTCTTCCGACTCGGTTACGTACTCGGCAGGTAGTCGTCTTCAAATTCGGATATAGGTATCCTTGGGTTGGCGACCTCCTTGGCGGTGGAGTCGCATATAATCCCGACCACCTAGGCAGTGGTGATCAATAGAACAGACCGCGAAGGCTGTGATATTAGAACAGACCGCGAAGGCTGTGATATTAGAACAGACCGCGAAGGCTGTAATATTAGAACAGACCGCGAAGGCTGTGATATTAGAACAGATCGCGAAGCCTGTGATATTAGAACAGACCGCGAAGGCTGTAATATTAGAACAGACCGCGAAGGCTGTAATATTAGAACAGACCGCGTAGGCTGTAACAGACCGCGAAGGCTGTGATATTAAAACAGACCGCGAAGGCTGTGATATTAGAACAGACCGCGAAGGCTGTAATATTAGAACAGACCGCGAAGGCTGTGACATTAGAACAGACCTCGAAGGCTGTGATAGTAGAACAGACCGCGAAGGCTGTGAAATTATTTATGAGACAACCAACCGAAGTCTATCGTCTTTCCAAAAATTTAGCTCGGTACTGGCAAAGTATCGGGCTATGGCAGTTAGCTTTGACCACCCCGTATGTGTAGCAACTTGAACTACTTTCTTGAATTAAAAAACTAACCAACTGAGAATTGTATGAGGCTAAAAAGCAATGCAAAAAAATATATTAAATAATAAACAAAGTGTGTACTTTAATATACACACGAATAACATGTATGCAGTATGCCATCTGATGTAAAGGTTCGTCAGTTTCAGTTTTTTCAGAAACCTCGAACCGAGGACGTAAATGTTTAAAGAATGTTGCTGCTAAATTTAAAAAACTTAATTTTTATTTTCAAAATATGGGTGGAATCAGAAAAAAATTAAATCAAGTGTTTGTTGGTTCTTCCCAATCAAATTATGATGTAATACTACTTGTGGAGACTTGGTTGAATGATGATTTTTTTAATGAAGAATTTCTTGGTACTTCGATTTACTTAGTTTATCGCAAAGATAGAGACTTATCTAAGCTTAATTGTACTAAAGGTGGTGGAATAGTTATTGCCATAAAAAGAAATATAATTTCTACGCTTTGTTTGCTCTCAAATTCTGATTCGGTTATTGATCAGTTGTGTGTTAAACTTGAAGGTGAAACTGGTAACTTGCTCCTAAATCTTTCTTATATCCCTCCTAATAGCCCTTATACTTTATATAATAATCACGTTCAGAATGTTGTTAATTTGGCCTCTAAATACACTGGTTGGTTGTTTTTGGAGATTTTAATCTCAGCAGAGTTATTTGGTCGTTTTTACCTGAGTCTGGTAATCTTTCCCCTTCAAATATTAACTTTTCATTTGAAATCAATTTAATTGATAGTTTTTTTAGTTTGGGCTTAGTTCAAGTGAATAATTTCTTCAATAATCTTGGTAGGATTTTAGATCTTGTTTTTGTAAGTGCTGACATGAAATTTATAGTAAATGAGTGCCCATTTCCATTTTGTAATACTGATATGCATCATGTTACTTTGGAGTTTAGCTTGGAATTTTATTCTTATTGTAAAGTGCAAGATAATACTGCACTTGGTTATGATTTTAGGAATTGCAATTTTAATTATATTAATGAAATAATTAATGGTATTGACTGGTTACAAGTTCTGCATAATGACAAAGTTATTGATAATTATGAAGCTTTCATTCACATTATTAATGAGATTTGTTTCATAAATATACCTCGTTTAAAGCCTAGAGTTCATAAATTACCTTGGTATACGCCTGGTTTGAAAAGATTAAAAAATTTACGTAATAAACACTATAACCGCTTTAAAGCCACAAATGATCTGAATAATAAACAGTTAAACAGCTTCATTCAAGGGAATTTAATTTTTTAAATAAGTTCCTGTATAAACAATATATCTTAGATTTTGAGAATAATATTAAAGTCAATCCTAAGTCTTTTTGGCATTTTATGAATTCTAAGCGTACTGGTTCTCAGTATCCATCGAGAATGTATTATAATGATAGAGTTTCTAACTCGAATATGGAAGCCGCTAATTTTTTCGCTGATTTTTTTAGCTCGAATTTTGTTTTGGCATCAAATTCTTTTGGCTCTGCTTCTAGTAGTTCAAATTTAAATTTTGGAATGATTGAGTTGGTTGAGGATGATATTTTATTTGGTATATCAAAATTGAAATCCACGCAAAGAATTGATAGTGATGGTTTATGTGCATTTTTTATTAAAAACTGTGTTGATTCTTTGAAGTTGCCTTTACTTTATATTTTTAATAACTCTTTAAGAGAGGGAGTCTTTGTTGAAAGATGGAAAAATACATCAATTACACCAGTTCATAAAACTGGAGCTAAGGATTATGTGGCTAATTATAGACCTATTTCGAAATTATGTAAAATTTCTAAGATTTTTGAGCATATTGTTTTTGAAAAGATGTATTTTTCGGTTAAAAGCATTATTTCGCCATACCAACATGGCTATGTCAGAGGTCGCTCCACAATAACTAATTTAGCAATTTTTTCAAATTACTGTATTAATAATTTTGAGAATGGTTTTCAGATAGATACTATCTATACTGATCTTTCTAAAGCTTTTGATAGAGTTTCGCACTCGATCTTACTTCATAAACTTGAGTCGATTGGTTTTCATTCTACATTCTTGGAATGGATTAAATCATATTTAATAAATCGTAATTGTTCTGTATCAATTGATTCATCTCAATCTTACTCCTATATAGCTTCATCTGGTGTACCACAGGGCAGTATTTTGGGCCCATTGTTGTTTATATTATTTATTAATGATATTTCTACTAATGTTAAATTGTCAGAGGTTCTAATATATGCTGATGACTTAAAGATTTTTTCTCGGATTAGCTCGATTAATGATACACAAAGACTTCAAACTGATCTTAATAGTATTGTAAATTGGTGTTCTCAGAATTCTTTGGAAATTAATGTATCTAAATGCTTTTATGTTTGTTACACTAAAAGTAGAAATCCAATTTCTCATTCATATTTCATTAGTAATTTTCCGTAGGGATGCTTAATGAAATTACTGATTTAGGGGTAGTTTTTGATTCCCATTTTTCTTTTGTTAATCATATTGACACTATTCTTCCTAAAGCTTATGCTTTGTTTGCGTTTGTTAAACGCAATTGCAAGGAATTTTCTGATGTATATACATTTAAAATTTTATATACATCGTTGGGCAGGTCCAAGTTGGAATATGCTTGTATTATATGGTACCCAAATTGTAATAAACATATTTCTAGAATCGAGAGAATTCAACGTAAATTTATAAAATATGGTTTACATTCTATTGCATTTCTAAATCCTCCTCCATCTTATATTGAAAAATGCAGATATATTCAATTAAAGACTTTGGAAAATCGTAGAATCTTCTTATCTCAACTATTTATTTATAAAGTAATTTGTGGTTTAGTGGATTGTCCGTATTTACTTAGTCTTATTTGTTTCCACATACCCCCTAGGAGTTTGCGTAGTAGTGATATTTTTTATGATCCAGTTCATAGAGCAAATTATTCATTGAATGAACTTGTTGCTAGGGCATTAAGGGAATTTAATAGGGTAGCTAGTATGAAATCTGATAGATTTAATGTTAATGTAGATTTTAGTGAAAATATATATATTTTTAAAAATATGCTAGATATAATTTATTTTTAAGTGTAACTTCTAGTCTGTAAGGAAATTATATTCCATAGACTTAATTTAATAAATAAATAAATAAATAAATAAATAAATAAATAAACAACATACATACTAACCCGTATAAGCAAATATAGGCAGTACCCATATTGCATTCACACTGCGTACAAATAGATACTATTGATATAGTGTGTTCCCACTGCATTAAAATGTATTTATGTAAGTAGCCAAATTAGAGTGGTAATTTGCGACGTTACATCCCCCCCCCCCCCCTTACTTCGGAGAGCGATGCTCGGTAATTTGTAACTGGCTAGTATCCCCGAAGGGTTGGTTTCTTTTTTTCTTCCTCTTTTTCCCGAGTAGGTGAGTTTTGCTAGCGGATGATGGAATTTGGACTATCGGAGTTGATGTCGATGAATTTTCGGTTTTGGTAGTCGCGACAGGTACAATGCTTGCTGGGTCAGGCTTGGTGTTCTTAAATAATATACAGGTAGTTTTCCTTGCCCGTTGGCGAGGTTTTCCACTTTTCCGGTATTCGGTATTTTTATTCGTTTTCTTCGGCTTCGACTGGTGGTTCGTCTTTTCTATACTGCTATTTTTTTGGGCGACCAGTATGTTAAAATTGTTCATTGAGACTTTCGACCGATGAAACTCTTCGAGGTTCGGGATTCGGCAAGAGTTCACCTGCTAGTCGTATTTCGACTCCTACACATTACATAAAATCCATTCCCAGTACCATCTGAGTAGCTAGCTTTGGTACCACTGCGGCATGTATGTAATTGAATATTTCTCTCTTTGTAATGTATCGCAACTGGATACACCATGCATTTGTGGAGAGTCTGATCGGCAAATTCAACTAAACAATGGCTTCTCTTTGGTCTTATGTTCATCTCTTCTAAACACTTTGGTATAGAAGCATCAATATAAGTTCTTGATCCCCCGGTATCCAGTAACGCATGGGTTTGGCGGCTGCATATTTCAATAGGTACATAGTACCGGCTATAGTCGAAATTGGAGCTAAATTTGGTGGAAGATGTTGTTGGGGATCGACACTTACAGCTTCGAGATAATATGTCGTCCTTCCCACAATAGAAACAAAATAATTTATGAGGGTTCGGACATTGCCATCGTTTATGGCCTTTACTCTTACTTCTCCAACAATGATTTGACCGGTTGTAGGTTGACAACATATGAGAAGTATGTGGTTGATCGTTACGCTTCAGTTCCTCAAACTCTTTCGCCAATTCTGTCAGTTCGTCTAATGTCTTAAAATCACTCCTTCGTACGTAGTGCTTATACTCCATTCGCAAACCATCGTAAATACGATCTAGATGATCACGATATTTCAACTCTCGATGTCGTCGTGCAAGCGTAAGAATATCTATTATGTAATCCTGAGCACGCTCGCGATTAATTTGCCTTCGGTTGTAGAACGTCTGTTCCAGATGGGCTAAGTACCGGCTAGGTAGAAAGAATTTCATCGCTTCGTGGTTAAAAATACCCCACGTTGTAATTTCGGGTCGTTTAACGCGGTACCACTTCAGGGCATTCCAATAAGCACAACAGGTAGAGACGGTAGTAATCTGTTTTATGGAATTCGGAAACATTCTGCTAAATCTTCAAACCGTTCGAGAAATTCTATCATTCCACTATCACCATTAAACTTAAGTTCCCAATTTTGAACCGTATTCATTATTTCTGCATCGGAAATTTCATCTCTGGCTCTTACTATCGTTCCAGCAATCATCTCATTCGGTATAGACGCGGAAATAATCGGTTCTTCGGAAATCGTAAGTCTTTCGGCTGCAGTTATTTAATTTTCAAGATCTCGCAGCAGATTTTCTGAGGATGACCTTAATCGTTTTGCACGAATATGCTCATTTGTTTGTCGTCACGCAATGTTATTTAGACAAATTTTAAATTCCAATTAAAAATCTACATATATAATTATAATATTATATAATCGAAACCGAAATGAAATGGATAAAGAACTAATATCATTTAATTTAATACGATATACCATTAAAGTCTTAAATTGTGAATACCCTCATTGTTCTGAATTATTAACATGTTTTATTGTTAATATAATTATTTAAAATTTAATATGAATACGTGTATTCCAAAACTGTGTATTATAATATTTGCAATAATGTAAACAAATTACAAAATGTACTTCAGGAAACCCTGAAACATAATAAGCTGTGACAAAATCAGAACCTTTTTATGGTCAATTAGAGTTCTCCCAAAGTGAATTACGATGAAACGAATGGCAACAAAACATAGCAATGCAGTCCAATTACATCACATGTATTTTTTTTAATTAAAAACTAAAAAACTGTATTTAAAAAAAATTAAACAATTAAAATTAAGCAATGGCCAAGTTAACAACTAATCTTTGTTTGACATATAATCAGTTATATTTGTTTGTTTTTTTCTGTAGTATTAGAGACAACTGATGATACTGCAACAACGTCGTCTTCGCTGCTATCTGAAGACTCACCATCGCTACTGAGAACATAAACAGATCCGTCATCAAACATATCTTCATTCCATCTGTCGATGTCTTCTATACCGATGCAATCGTTGGGAGCTATTTCTTTTAAAAGAGCTTGAGTTATCTGAATAACTTCGTTGCAGTCCTGATCTATTTGCAACAATTGTGCTATTGGCACGTCATCGTCGCTGTCGTATTGGTTAGAGTCCCAATTGGACAACTTTGACCAAGATTTCTTCATAACACTTTGTGGTACCCCATCCCAAGCTTGTTTCAGTAATAATATAGCATTGCGGATCGAATGGGATTTCAAATGATTCTTCAGTTCACCACCTTCAGCAATTAACTGAGAAAGAAACATACTTCTGTAATTGAGCTTTGTTAACTTAATAGGGGTTTGATCCATTGGTTGTAAAGCTGCTGTTACATTTGGTGGAAAGAATAATGCAACTATGTTTCCATCGTCACTTTTAAGTTTCTCAATGGGTGTATGAGCGGAGCAATTATCTATAAGCAAAATGGCTTTCGGAGGCAAATTATTTGCCTGAGAAAAGCGGATCACCTGTGAATTGAAAAAAATTTTAAAATTATGTACTGAACCTGAAATCAATATTTTTGTTTACCTCTTTAATAAATATTCCGTGAAACCATTCGTGAAAAATCCGAGAAGTCATCCAAGCATTTTTTGAAAAGTTGTAATGCAGAGGATTATTGAAATTTTTAAAACACCTGGGATTTTTTGCTTTTCCAATTACCAAAGGAACTAATTGGTGTGATCCATCAGAGTTTGTACCAAGTAGGACTGAAATTCTGTCTTTTTGAATTTTATGTCCAGGGGCGTTTTTTTCAAAAGCAGAGACATAGGTTCTGTCTGGTAGGCAACGAAAAAATAATCCGGTTTCGTCGACATTATATATTTGTGACTCCATTAAAGCCATCTCAGCGATCTTTGCACGATATCGATGAATAAAAGGAGTGACTGAAGCAACATCACTGGAAAGAATCTCGCTACAAATTTTTAAAAAACGGATACCGTGTCGCTTCTTAAATTTGGTAAACCATCCATCACTTGCCCGGAATGCATTTTCATCTTTATCGGGATATTCCTCTCTAAATATTTGTTTAGCTTTCTCTTTTAATATTGGCCCAGTCAATGTACACTTTTTTTCTCGTTGATTTAAAAACCACTCATACAGACGACTTTCCATTTTTGGATATTCAGCGCTGTGCAAAGATTTATTGTTTGCCTCCTGATATGTGTTTGAAACAGCATTTAATATTGCTGTTCTATGTGATTTGATGTAGCTGATTGAAGATGTTGTCACATTAAAATCTAGGGCTAACCGGTTCCCTTGAACGCCTTTGTCAAGCTTTTCTAATATTTTGACTTTAGTTTCCAATGATAAAGTGTTTTTTTTAACGTTTATTTAACATTTTAAATGATGCACTTTCACTATTTAATAGAGACTGCCAAATAATATGTACACGCGTATCAAATTTCACAAATAAACTAGCCAAAAATGTACATAAATGCGACAAAAAAAAACAAATAGGGAAAAACATATATAATTTGGTGATTACCCTTTTTAGTTTTACTTTATTCAAACAGAATAAAAATAAAATGGGGATTTCCTGTGTATTCAAATAACCAAAAAAAAAAAAACGCTCAGAAATTAGAATTTAAAATTCGAATTTCAGAGCGTTTAATGTATTGCAAACATTGATTCTAATTTCTGGACGTTCGAATTACTGAAAGCTCTAATTTGCGAGCGTCTACTGTACAATAAAATTTTTACAAGGTATAATAAAATCATATGTTTGTCGTCACGCAATGTTATTTAGACAAATTTTAAATTCCAATTAAAAATCTACATATATAATTATAATATTATATAATCGAAACCGAAACGAAATGGATAAAGAACAATATCATTTAATTTAATACGATATACCATTAAAGTCTTAAATTGTGAATACCCTCATTGTTCTGAATTATTAACATGTTTTATTATTAATATAATTATTTAAAATTTAATATGAATACGTGTATTGCAAAACTGTGTATTATATTATTTGCAATAATGTAAACAATTTTCAAAATGTACTTCAGGAAACCCTGAAACATAATAAGCTGTGACAAAATCAGAAACTTTTTATGGTCAATTAGAGTTCTCCTAAAGTGAACTACGATGAAGGGACGCTCTTCGTGACACACGGCTCTGTGGCTTAGGCACACTAGAGGCCCTTAGGCTTCACTAATTGACCACTTAAAGGAAATCGTTGCAAAAAAGAGACTGCAAATATGTAAAATTATATTTTTTTAGGTTTTTTAGTATTTATGCGAAAGTAATGTTTCAAAATCTTTGTAAATACGTTTGAAGCTTAAACTAAAAAAACTTATATTGTATTATACTGAGTTTGCATCGTATTATACATATTTTACATTCTTGTCAACAAACAGCATTATTACGTTAAAGCACAAACTCTAAAACCATTTATATTTGCTAATAAAATAAATATTTAGTTTTTTAAATCGAACAAAAATGAAATATTTAAGAAAATTTTTACAACGTATAATAAAATCATTTGTTTGGCGTCACGCAAGGTTATTTAGACAAATTTTAAATTCCAATTAAAAATCTACATATATAATTATAATATTATATAATCGCAACCGAAACGAAATGGATAAATAACTAATATCATATAATATAATACGATATACCATTAAAGTCTGAAACTTACTGGGAAATATGTGCATAAACTGCTCCTCTTTTAGAGCAACCAGCACTTCCAACAAATCGTCAGCTTCACTTCGCTCTCCATAAACTGAAAATAATATCAAGACAGGAAAACATTTTTTTATAAATTGCTTTTTTAATAAAAGGTATTTTTATAAAATGTATATTTTATAAATGATACTTATTATAAAAGGTAAATTTTGTAATAGGTACTTTTTGTAAAAGAGTCAACCTTGTTCCGAAAGTTGTACAAATTCATTCGGTTTAAAGAAAATACTTGAAATTTGATCTACGAAACGTTCTTTTTATAAAAGTTACATTTTACGAAAAGTACTTTTTATAAAAGGTAGTTTTTATAAAAAATATTTTTATAAAAAATCCTTTTATGTAAGGCACTTTTTTAATAAAAAGGTAGTTTTTATAAAAACACTTTTCAAATATAAATTTTAAAAATACTGTCAAGTTTTACTAAAAAAATATATAGTTTTTTATATGTATTTTTAGTACAGGTTAGTTTAGCTTGAACTAAAACAATATAATTAGACCATATTTTAAACTTCAATTCAAGTATGATAAAAATAACTAGAACGATTTCTTTATAAAAGTTCATATAACTTACCTTCTAGTTCAATTAAACTAGTTAGAACTTTGCAATAATATTAATATTTTGAACTAAAATCTAGTTAAATTAAACTTGCAGTGTTATTTTATAAGTAACTCAAATTATAAGAAGTTTAAAGCAAGTTCAGTTTTATTAAAAGTATGGAAATTTATTATTGAATTTATATGAGTAGCTAACAATTTAGTTCAGTTTAGTTCATTTTGAACTTGAAGTTTATAATATTATGTATTTTAAATACAGTTTAGTTTAATAAACTAAAACAATGTAATTTGGCCATATTTTAAACTTCAATATAATAAAAATAACTAGAGCGTTTTTTTTTTTTTATAAAAGGTCATATTACTTAACTTTTAGTTCAATTAAACTAATTTCTAACCTTTGCAATACTATAAGTAGCTAATAATTTTAGTTCAGTTTAGTTCATTTTGAACTTAGGAATACAAATTGATCATTGTTTAAACTAAACTAAAACCAAAGCGATTTATTTATGAAGGTACATATTTAAGTTCAACTAAACTAATTTTCATACCTTGGCATTAACTAAAATTAAGTTAAACTTCAAATATAAATAGTTAAAAGTACTATATGAAAAGAAAAAGTTAGTTTACTTTTATTCTGTATAAAGAAATGTGTAATTAGATTAATATTGTACTTTTAACTTTTGACAGTAACTAAGTTCAACTGAACTAAAATTTATGTATTGAGAAATCTTATTAAACATGTGAGAAACAAAAATGATTGTGCATGTATTTGTAGCTTGTCTTCCTTTTTTAAGTTCCATGTATATTCCTTCTTAGTTAAATTACAACAATATGTTAACTAATTTTAGTTATCATGTATTTCACTTAACTAAAATTGAAAATATATAAACTGAAAAAAGGACGCCAAGCTATTTTCTACAAATGAGTACAATATACTTAATAAAATAACAATTTAACTAATTTTTGGTTAAATAATTTGAGTAAAATTTTGAACTATTTCTGAGTTTATGAACTACTTTTTTTTACTCACATTTAGTAAATTTTCAAAATTTTAAGTTTTTTTTCGCTACTTTAAGTAAAATTTAACTTATTTCAATGAACTCTTCTGGAGTTCATTTTGAACTACAGGCTATTTCACTTTAGTTCAATCTTTTTTCTGAGTGTAGAGAATGGGGTTCTAAAGCCCCCCATACATTTGCAATATTATGTCCAATATAATGGCACAGTATTTTGCTCGATTTACCACACACCTATAATAATTTGCAACACGTATGTAATAAAAGATCGCCACAATATTTTATGCAATATATGATTTCAACATAACTTCAAAATGCACAAAAACATAAACAGCGGAAAATTAAAATTGCACAGTGTTGCCAATTGATTATGCAATATTTCAAGTTGTCCAATAAAAATCAAAAGTGTTTTGATTCACTACATAATATTGCTCAACCTTCAATTTATTACATACACGGTCAATATGCTTGCACCACTTGGAAACTTGTACCATAATATTGCAAATGTATGGCCCACTAAAGATGCTTTTAATCCAAATTTGAAGTCGGTACAACATTCACCCTACGTACAGCATTGACCGAAATTGGTCTAATTTTTATTGGAATTTTTGAGTTTTTTCCCAGAAGTGTTTAAGGTTTTTTTTGAATGTTACTTAAAAATTAACAGTACAATAAACTAGACATGTTTTCCTTTTCATTGATGTATTAAACGTATATAAAAAGTATGGATAACAGGTAAAATAATTGCATTTAAAACACACACCTCAGGTCAAAAAATATAACCACATGCAAATATTGTGCAAACATTCACTTTCTTGTTTTTTAGTTTTTTCGTAGATTTTTCCCAGAAGTGTTTAAGGTTTTTTTAAATGTTACTAAAAAATTAACACTGCAATAAACTAGACATATTTCCCTCTCCATTCATGTATTAAAGGTATATAAAAATATTGGTAACAGGTACAATTATTCCATTCAAAACATACACCCCAGTTAAAAAAAAACATTTTTCATTTTGGGACAGGTACAATTATTGCATTTCAAACATACACCTAGGCTTGCCAGACCGAAATAGGCGAAAAGCTTGACATTCAGAGTAAAAAGCTTAATTTTTCTTGACATAAAAAAAGGCTTGATTGTTCTTGACAATTTAAAATTCATTTAAATAAGCAAACAAATTGCAAAATTGACTTGAAAATTTAAATGATATTAATTTATACAGATTTTCTATATTGTACCACATTTTTTAAAGAAATGGGCCTATATGTTGTCAATGGATACGCCTTTTGGCAATTCTTCAAAAACTTCCCGAAGGCAGCAGTAATCTGCATACAACATATCAGTATTAATTGAATTTTATATTTTTAAAATAAATGGCAGCTCTGCTTAATTATTACTTGACAACAACGAGTTTTTTATATTTAAAACAGAAATTTGCTAAAAAACTGATTTGTCTGCAAAATTTTATCTGTTTTCTAAGTATTTTACAGAATTTTGTAAAAATTGGCTAGCTTCTAACTCAAGCGTTTCCTTTTCATTCAAAGAAAGACTTTTTATGCTTTACTACCATGGAAACAGTCAGTGAAGATTAGTCATGTTACATTTAAAAACAATTTCTTTTTTTTTTGCTAATGGTTAATTTTTATTGATTTTTCTTATCAATTTGATGGAAAAATTTCTAAAATTCCGTTTTAGCTTGACAAATGACATTTTTTTCTTTATTCTTACACGCATTGAAAAAGCTTCACAATCAAGCCAAATCAAGCCAAATCAAGCCAGTCTGGCAACCCTACATACACCCCAGGTAAAAACAAAACATTTTTCAACATGCGACAAATATTTTACAGGTGCATATTATAAAGTATAATATAAATCACTAATGATTGATTACACTGCATGACAAAATCTTGACTTTTAAAAATAAATAGAGCTCTGACCATCAATTCTATATATTTCGGACATGCTGATTACTAGGGCAAGGAATTTCATGCACTTAAAAATGGAAAATATGCGCCTAAAATATGCGGTTAAAAAAGAAAAATGTGCATTAAAAATATAAGGACCATGCACTAAAAACTATTATTTTTGCAAAAATAATGCACTCCAAAACTTAAAAATGTATTTAAGTTAGTTATTTTGCAAACAGACACAGAACTCGAAGATTTCCATAGGTCAATAAGGTTTTAAGCATATTCGGGAAGTATTCAGTACCTCAGTACTAGTAAATACTTGTACTTGTACTTAAAAAAAATAAGTACAAGTACTTTCAATGTACTTGTACTTAAGTACAATTACTTGGTTAATTACTTGGTACTTTCCAAGTACCAAGGTACTTGCTAAGTACTACAGGTACTTGATAAGTTCTATGGTACTTGCTAAGTACTTCTGGTACTTGCCAAGTTCTATGGTACTTGCTAAGTACTTTCGGTACTTGCTAAGTACTATGGTACTTTCTAAGTACTTTTGGTACTTTCTAAGTATTATGGTACTTGATAAGTACCTTTGGTACTTGTAAAGTACTATGGTACTTGCTAAGTACTTCTGAGTGCATTTTTCAATCTGTTTTCCCCTTTTATTTTTTTAAAATCAATTTAGTTAAAAACCTTAACACTTTGCTACGAACTAAATTAAATGGACTGCGCATTTGCAATATTTTTAATTATTTTTTTAAAAACAGTCACCTTAGTTTTCAATATAAAATGCTTAATTTTTAAAAATGCTACATAATTTGCATAACTTAGGAGCCCCATATCTTTTAGACTTCTTATTGTATCTCAGTAATTTGAATTGTATATGAATGGTACTTTTATCATTATTTAAAAACAATTTTTTAGAAAAACATTTTTAATTGGCAACTGCACTTTAAATGCAACTGCAGTTTTAGAATGAAATTTTCAGTTCCATTATCACCTTAAATCAAATTTCGAAAACATTTTTATTGAAAAGCCCAACATTTTTATTATACATTTATACTCCAATTTTGTTTCCAAAACTGCAGTCGCATTTAAAATCCAGTTCTGAATTCAAAATGTTTTTCGAGAAAATCATTTTCAAGTAAGGACAAAAGTACCAGTCGTATACCTTTAAATTACTGAGATACAATAAACGGTTTAAAAGATTTGGCGGTACAAAGTTACACAAATTGTGTGGAGTTTTTCAAAATTATGGATTTCCCCGTACAGTTCTTAGCTAATATGAAGATTGTTACAATGAGTGTTATTTTGTAGATTATGAATTTTAAATACAGCACTCAAAAAATTTCAAATTAATGGCGGGTCGCGAAAAAGGCTTTATGGCACAAAAAATTAATTAAAAAACATAATCAGCGATTATCATCTGCAAACAAATATACTGATGTAAGAATTTTCCTTTTTACCAATTTTTTTCCGCGACTTTTTTCCCGTTTTGTTTTTACACAGTCACCGAACTTTGTTCTTTGAATTGGGTAAATTTGGGAAAATCGCAAAAAATTAATTAAAAAACATAATCAGCGATTATCATCTGCAAACAAATATACTGAATATAAATTATTATAATTTTCCTTTTTGCAAATTTTTTTTCTGCGATTTTATTTCGCAATTTTTTTGCAACTAGCTACCGAATTTTGTTCTATAAATTGGCTACTATAGTCCCTAGATTATGATTTTAAATAACCACACATAAAAAATTTAAAAATAATCGCGGAATGCTAAAAAAGCCTTTATGGCACAAAAAATTAATTAAAAATCTTAATCAGCGATTTTCGTTTTGCAAACAAATATACTGATGTAAGAATTTTCCTTTTTACCAATTTTTTTTCCCCGACTTTTTTCCCGTTTTGTTTTTATTCAGTCACCAATCTTTGTTCTGTGAATTGGGTATCATAGTCCATAGACTAATTTAAAAAAATCGCACTTAAAAGTTGCAAAATAATCGCGGAACGCGAATAAAGATTTTATGGTACAAAAATTTAACTTAAAATCTTAATCAGCGATTTCCATTCTGCAAACAAATATACTGATGTAATAATTTTCAGTTTTGCAAATTTTTTATACGCGACTTTATTTCGCGATTTTTTGCTACTAGCCGCCGAACTTTGTCCTGTAATTTGGGTACTATAGTCCCTAGATTATGATTTTAAAGAACCACACTAAGAGATTGCAAAATAATGGCAGAACCCGAAAAAGGGCTTTATGGCAAAGAAAATGAACAAAAAACTTAATCAGCGTTTAACATTCTGCAAACGAATATAATGATGCAAAAAAAAAACAAAATTTTCTAAAATGCAACATTTTTCCATCATTAAATTCTCTTGTTAATCGATGATTAAGTTTTTTATTAATTTTTGTGCTATAAAATCTTTTTTCGCTTGCCGCCATTATTTTGCAATTTTTTATGCACGGTTATTAAAAATCATAATCTAGGGACTATAGAACCCAATTCATAGAACAAAGTTCGGTGGCTAGTTGCAAAAAAAAATTGCGAAATAAAGTCGCGGAAAAAAATTTTCAAAAAGGAAAATTCTTAAATCAGTATATTTGTTTGAAGAATAAAAGTCGTTGATTAAGTTTTTTACTTAAATTTTTGTACCTTAAAATATTTTTTCACTTTCCGCGATTATTTGGCAATTTTTTAAGTGCGGTATTTTTAAATTTATAATCTAGGGACTATAATACCCAATTCATTGAACAAAGTTCGGAGGCTAGTTGCAAAAACCATCGCAAAATAAAGTTGCGGAAAAAAATTTGCAAAAAAGAAAATTCTTACACCAGTATATTTGTTTGCAGAATGAAAATCGCTGATAAGATTTTTTAATACAATTTTTGTACAATAAAGTATTTTTTCGCGTTCCGCCAATATTTTCCATTTTTTTAGGTGCGGTTTTGTTAACTATATATTCTAGAGACTATAGTGCCTATTTGTAGACTAGTTGCAAAAAAAAAAAATCAGGAAAAATTGAAGGGAAAAAAATTTGCAAAAAAGAAAATTTTCACATCAGTATATTTGTTTGCAGAACAAAAATCGCTGATTAAGTTTTTTAATTAATGTTTTTTGCAATTTTTTAAGTGTGTTTTTTTTTAAATCATAATCTGGCGACTATAATACCCAATTCATACAACAAAGTTTGGAGGATAGTTGCAGAAAAAAAATCGCGAAAAAAAAATTTCAAAAAAGGATTATTTTGCACCATTATATTTGTTTGAAGAATTTAAATCGCTGCACAGTGGGTTGAATCATAGAGAAAGTGAGGATTAATTCAGGCGGATCGTAGTTTTAAAAAATTATAATTTTTTATTTATAAATATTCATAAATATATAAAAATACAGCATTTAAAAAAAAAAAAGTTGAAAAAAAGTTTTTTTTAACCCGTTAGGTGCGTTTTAGAACTCATTACATCCAAACAACAACAACTGAAACTTTGGGAAGAGTTCTATGCGACTATGCTATCGCCGTCTCTACCAACACAGCAGACAATATGCAACTGTGAATCATACACTATAAACACAAATATCTCCACCGATTGCCCCAATATTATTGAAATTTGCGCAGCAATAAGAGCAATAAAGAACAACAAATCGCCTGATATAGACAATATATCCCCAGAGTTGTTGAAAATTGATGCAACAACGAGTGCCCATTTACTCACGCCTATTATAAACCAGTTCTGGTGTACGGAGCTCCTCCCAGAGGAGCTTTCTGAAGGTCTTATTGTAAATTTACCAAAAAAAGGGGACCTAACAGCTCGTAAAAATTGGAGAGACAGCTTAAGAGTGATCATAGAGCAATCTGTAGAATGGAGATTACCTTTGTACCTAACGTTTATAGACTTCGAGAAGGCTTTTGACACCCTAAATCACGCAGCCATATGGGACGCGTTGGAATGTAAAGGTATACCTACCAAGCTAATAAGACTTATTAAAGGTCTATATGAAAACGCTACCTGTCGAATTCTTCACGAAGGACAACTAAGCAATAAAATAAACATTAACTCCGGTGTACGTCAAGGGTGTGTATTATCACCATTGCTTTTTAACTGTGTGCTTGACGTAGTAATGAATAAGGCAACATCGCATAGAAGAGGAATTACTTGGGGTTTCCAAGGCAGACTGGAGGACCTTGACTATGCTGATGACATTTGCCTACTTACCCACACCTTTTCAGACATGCAATCTAAGTTATCACTAGTCTAGGAAACTGCATCACATGTTGGCTTAAAAATAAATATCGGCAAAACAAAAATAATGCGAGTAAATGTAAATAACGAGCAAACATTAACCGTTCAGAATCAATCGCTTGATGAAGTAGAATCATTCTGTTACCTGGGAAGCATATTGGACAAAAGTGGCGGATCCAAAGCCGATATATCCAACCGTATAAACAAAGCCCGGCAAGCTTTCGGCCAACTCAAGTCAGTGTGGAACTCTTCACATATATCAAGAAGGACGAAGCTAAGGATATTCAACTCCAATATAAAATCCACACTGTTGTATGGATGCGAGACGTGGAATGCAGCACCTCGCGACATACATTCCATACAAGTTTTTGTGAATAAATGCTTAAGGAAGATTCTACACATATTCTGGCCTAGAACAATTTCAAATTGCCGACTCTGGTCAGAAACTGGTGAACAACCTATCCAAATTGAAATCCGCAAAGGCAAATGGATTTGGACTGGACATACATTACGTAAACAACCCAATGATATTGCTAAACAAGCTATAGACTGGAACCCGTAACACCCCTTTTCCACATGCAAGTAAATGGTTGCAAGTTGAGAATACGTATTATCAGCGAAAATTTCGAAAAATACCGAAAAAACATGAAAATTTTACATGTGTCCACGCTACTTGCTGCAAGTTCATTTTTAAAATGTCGTTGAAGGCATAGGTTGTCACTAAATAGCACTCCAGTATTGCCAAGTATTCAATATTCTACCAAAGCTGGGAAAAAATTTTGTTCTTAACAATTTTTTTTTTCAAAAACTTATAAAATTGATATTTTAAATTACCATTAAGATATACAATTGTGTTATTTTTACTTTTTTTTACAAATAAATACAAAATCAGTTGCATTACAATTTTTACTTTACCAAATACTAGTAAATTAATAGAAAACAATACTAGGCAACACTGTTTTCTTTATTCTGTCATTTCACTTGCCGCAAGTATCAAAAATCCACTGTCTTCAAAATTTACTTGCAAGTTGAGCTGCAAGTCGTATAAGTGTGATAGTATTAGTGAAAAAGTGTGAGTGTATTCAGTTTTTCGAACTTGCACTTGCATGTGGAAACGGGGGGTAAGGCAGTCGACGTATAGGAAGACCAGCACACACCTGGAAACGGCAAATTGAAACCGAAATATCCAACTTACACCTTCGATGGAATGAAATCAAACACCGTGCATCAGATCGAACTTATTGGGATAATCTTGTGGGTTTTTGTTTTTTGGGAAATATGTAATTGATTCACAATTTTCTCTGTAACTTTGGAACGAAATGTAATAATTTAATGAATAGTGTCAAATTGGAACATGCTTTATGCACTTTTAAAAAATTTAAACAATGTATATTTAAAGTTTACATATACTATTATAAAGTTACCCAGGTGGAAATTATGTGTGGTAACAAAAAAGAAGTACTGGCAAAGCGCAAGTAGACCGCGGTCTTACAAAAAGAAGTACTGGCAAAGCACTAAATTTGGACGCCTTCCCAACGCTTTAAAAGGGTGAATTCTCAGCACTTGTTTTCCTATAACATTATTTTGTTTTTGAAAAAGAAACTCCAAAAGAGTGAATATTTAAATAATTTTTGACTCCACAATACAATAACTCCAAGAATAGTCTATTTTTAGAGTAATTTAAAATTCTGCAGTGATGAGGGCTCATAATTTGGTGACAGGGAAAACACTTGATTTTTATGTTTCTTGGTGCTTTCTCAATACTTTGCAAAGCATTAAATAGATCGGTGTTAAATATCATTTGGGTGTCAGGAAAGCACTTTAATTTTTTTATTTGAGCGTTGGAAAAGCATTTGATTTTTATGTTTATGGGTGCTATCCCAGGGCTTGGTAAAGCATTGGCACCACCGTGGAACGGTGTTATCATTTGGGCGTTGGGAAAGCGCTGTTAACAAGCACTCATACCACCCATTTCGGTACTTTGCCAGTGCTGGCCCCGTTGCAATTTTCTACCTGGGTAATTTAAAACCGAATTTTTTTGTTTCACCAAATTCTATAATTGCCCGAGTAAAAAAAATTATATATAATCATATGTGGCATATATTACAATATATAATTAGACATGTGGTTATGTATATCCATATATAATTATATATGACGTTTTTTCCGAAAAATTTTCCTTATATTATGCCATATATAATTTCATCTAATTAGATATCGGCCTTCATAATATTAGATATGGCATATATAATTATATATTACATAACATGGTCGATCTTATTGCATATATAGTTATATATAGAACTATATCTTAATATATATGGTGGCATTTTAGCAATATATAATTATATATGGTATCATTTAAACAATATATAATTATATATGGTGACAGTTAAACTAGATATTATCATATATGGTGCCATTTAAACAATATATGGTCATATATGGTACCTCATAAACAAAATCTTTAATTCAGTTCCAGATATGATAATATATTTATTTTTTATTTTTATTTATTTATTTATTTTGTTGTTCCGCACACAAGACTTAAAGTCTTATATTGCAGTGAAGAACTGATTATTCGTTAAATAAACTTTTTATAATTTAATAACTTAAGAACTAATTATGAAGAAAAAAAATAAAGTAATCAAACATACATATATATAATATGGTACCTATGCATAATAATTTCAAAACCTTGTAACACGTTTTTAAAATGAAATATTCGATTTATAAGCCATTTATAAGTTCAAAAAGTTGTCTATGTTTATAATAGCAAAGGCACAAATAATAATAATAATAATAAAAAAAAAATAAAAATAAAATAATAATTTTTTTTTTGTTTTTTGACTTACAATTAAAAACTAACAATTTGAAAAATTATAAACATAATACAAAAGAAAATAATTTAATTTAATCAAATACGTTTGAAAAATAGGTAATTATGGTTTTTTTGAACCGCAGTGCGTTACTTAAGATTTGATAACAATAAGGAATTGAGTTCCAGAGATGGATGGCATTGATATAGAATTGCCAAGTTGATATAAGGCTTTTATATTTAAATGCTTTCAGTCTTTTACCCCTACAAATAGGGTCTGAAAAAATTAGTTTCTCATAAAGATGTACAGGTTGATGCAAATAAATGATTTTATGTAAGAAAGTCAAAATTCGAGTTTTCAGTAAATCGTTGAGACTGAGGCCATATAATTTTTTGGAAAACGCAGATACTCGTGCACGTCTTTTTAAACCATATACATAGCGAACGATATTATTGAAAACGACGTTTAATTTATTTTCACTTATTGAGTCACAACTGGCAAAGAATATATGGTACTATATATAGTGCGATATATATTTATATATGGTGTTATTTCAGCTATATATTATCATATATGGTGCCATTCAAACCATATATTATCATATATGGTACCATTTAAACCATATATTATCATATATGGTGCAATTTCAACAATATATGCCCATATATGGTACCTCATGAACAATATTTTTAATACAGTTCCACATATGATAATATATGCTACCATATATAGTTCCATATATATTTATATATGGTATTATTTAAGCAATATATTACCACATATGGTGCCATTTAAACCATATATTATCTTATATGGTGCCATTTCAACAATATATGCTTATATATGGTACCTCATGAACAACATTTTTAATACAGTTCCAGATATGATAATATATGCTACTATATAGTGCCATATACTTTGATATATCGTATCATTTAAACAACCCGAGGAAAAATAGTTACATATAGTCATATATGGATTAATTTATATCTGTATAAATATACAGTTTCATCCGAAGAATGGCCCGATATATTTTTATCAATTGTTTATCAATTTTTATCTAAATGTATCAGTTTAGATCTGACCTGATTCAATTATGTTTTAATCAGATGAAATTGTATCAGATTTTTGATCTGATACAATTTTATCGGTTTGATCGTAATTGGTTCAATTTTATATAAATAAAATATAATTGTATCCGACATTTACCTTATACAATTGTATCAAAGTTTTAAACTGATTGTTAAGTAAATTCATTATTTCATCATTATATTATTTTTCTTTGTAAAACTATTATATTCATAACTTTCAAAATAATTTTGTAACTCTTTTATTTGATTTTATTTGAAAATGAATTCCTTGTCGTACAGTGTACTTTTGAATTTTGCGCTAATGTTGCTGAATTAGCCATCTTTATTTTAATAAATTTCTATGGATTTGCATAAATAACTATAAGTATAGAGAAGAAGCATTGTAATTTTGCAACACACATTTTTAGTTGAGTTCGGATTTAGAAGTCAAAGTGTGAAGTTGTTTGAACTTTACACATATGCTATTCGTGCATTTGAATTCGTTTATATATAATTTGTAAAATTGTACACGAGTTAAATAAAGAACTTAATTGAATTTACTACTACAAATCTTTGGGATTTTTTTCGACTGCCTTTGCATTTGGACAAAAACTCTTGTCCAACATTTTGGCGCCCGAGCAGGGACGAATCATATTATATTGGTAGTTGTCCACCATTGGTTACCTGGAAGTGTTTCTGTTGTGGAGATTTTGGTTCCAGTTGTCGTATATCAGCACACGAACTCCTGGCTAGTCGTAAGGAAATCCATTACATTTTTTAAGGTACAAAGTGTACTCATTGTTTGAATAGATGACCAAAAACAATATTGGATTAACGAAGGTGATGTAAAAATTGATATTAAAAAAGATAAAATTGGTTAAAGATAAAAATATAATAATTATTCGGTTGCCCCTAATTGTCTTTATTTTCTTATTGGATATTAACTCCATATGTTCTACCTACTGTTGTGAGCTTTTGACATTGTGAGTAAATATTAAGCTTTCAACTACGTAAGGTTGAGGTAATTAATGATTACTGCAGAAAACAGCAGCTTAGCCCCGAACCCTTTGATATTTGCCATAGTTTTCATAACATTCTGCTTGTAGATGTGGAAAAGGGTTGCGATTTTCTTTTACGTTCATTGACATTAAGTGTCAAAGTAAAGCTTTAATTTTTTATACATATGTACGTACATCTACATTTACATAAGTGTAAGGAAAAAGTTAAAATTAGTTAAAAAGTTAAAATCTAATTGCAAGGAAAATAGATTAATAATTATTTAAACGTTGAAAGGCAACCAATTTACAATGGTAAATGAAAATCCACTTCCAAGTGAAAATGTCCAACTTTTGGCATCTTATAAACAGCAAAGATCTACTACAAAGGGCAGTATTTCAAGAATTAAGAACAATTTGATCGAACGAAAAAGTACGTTGTCTCCAGTGGATTTGGAATGTTGGCTTGAAATGCTGAATTCTTACATAAAGAATTTGATGACCTACCAAAATAATATTGAAAGGCTAGACCCAAGTGATAATAAACGAGGCGAATTAGAAGATCTTTGTATAAGTACAAAATCGCTGTTGAAATCTATGATGGGTGGAAACAGACGTGAAAGTGCGGCAAATGAAACGTTTACTGGGTATGTACCGAATATGAATAGACTGCCTTCTTTAAAAATCCCTAAGTTTGGGGGAAAATATGCAGAATATAGAAATTTTATTGCGTCGTTTAACAGTTTGGTTCACAACGAACCCTCACTGTCCACTATAGAAAAATTTAATCACCACATATCTTGCCTGACAGACGATGCACTCCGCACTGTCAAGGCTTTTCAGGTAAACGAAGAAAATTACCAAAGTGCTTTGGACAGACTGGCGGAAAGATTTGATAACAAGTGTTTGATATTTAAAGATCACATTAATTCGCTCTTTGACATACAAAGAATTGTAAAACCAAGTGCATCTGCCCTTCGCCAAATAGTTGATAATGTATCAGCTATTCTTGATTCGTTATCCCATTTGGGTACGGACAAGGATATAATGCATGCCCTAATTATTCATCTCGTAATGTCGAAAGTGGATAGCACTACTAAAGCGAAGTGGGATGAAAAACAAGATTTTAAGGTATTGGCGAAATGGGATTCATGTGCATCTGTTTTGATTCACAGATGCCAAATTTTAGAGGTGAGTGAGGACAGGAAAAATAACTATAATGAAAGTTCAAACAATCTGCATAGAAATGAGAAACGTAATAATCGGTCTTCATTTGCATGTACTCAGGGTAACATTAGTAAATGTAATTACTGTTCATTTGATGGACATAAAATAGATAATTGTTCAAAATTCGGTGCTTTAGCTGTGTCTCAAAGATTTTCTTTTATTAAAAAAAATGGAATGTGTATTAATTGTTTAGGAAAAGGACACGTAGTGTCAAAGTGTAACGGACCTAAATGTGGTGTATGTGATAAACCACATAATATGTTATTACATAGATATGAAGCCGGTCAAAATAATTTACCACACCCAGTTTTAAATAGCACTACTCTTCCGCAGTCGGTTGGTCACAATGGACAACAATTGTTTAGTGTCAACACTGGCAATTGTGCTTCTCAAGTTTTACCAGATAATAGGTCCCATTACAGTAGTGCTGCCCAAAATTCAGTAATACCCGGCACTTCACGGGCCGTGAGTAATAATGCCAAATGTATGCACATAAAGTCAAATTCACATCAAATGATTTTAGCTACAGCGGTAGTTTTAATAAAGAACAAGTATAATCAGTTTCTATTGGCTAGGACGTTATTAGATTCATGCTCGCAGGTGAATCTAATGACAGAGGATTTTGCACAAAAATTAAGTATAAAAAGGGAGAAATGCTCTTTTAGTATTACTGGTGTTGGGTTGTTGGAAACTCCAGTAAAACACAAAATAGGTACCTTTGTAAAATCAAGAGTACTGAACAATTTTGAATTTTTTGTTGAATTTTACGTTGTGCATTCGGTCTCAGGCGTTCAACCAGAATACGCAATTATAACGGATACATTTTCTATCCCATCGAATATTCAACTGGCTGACCCTTCTTTTGACAAACCACAGAAAATAGATTTGTTGTTGGGATGTGAGTATTTTTTTGATTTATTGTCGGTAGGTCAAATTAAGTTGGGTCCAAATTTGCCAACCTTGCAGAAAACCGTATTAGGATGGGTAGTTTCTGGAAGAATTAGGGACAATTTGGGTAGTGTTTCAAAATTCTGTAATATTATTAGCGATACTGGAAACCAGAATTGTGCATCTCTGGATGTTTTAGTTCGCCGGTTCTGGGAATTGGAGGAGATTCCTAAACGATCTTTGCTCACTGAGGAGCAAAAATTATGCGAAAAACATTTTATTGAAAATACCACCCGACTGCCGAATGGTAGATTTGAAGTCAAATTACCTTTTAAGTTTAATCCATCCAAATTGGGATCGTCTTATGAAACGGCACGTAGAAGATTTCTAGCACTTGAGCGCAGACTAAATAAAAATTTTGAATTGAAGAAAATGTATAATGAATTTATGAGGGAATACCTACGTCTAGGACACATGTCCCCTGTAGACGATAATATCCTACAGGGCCTCCATTATGTAATTCCGCATCAATGCGTATTGAGGCCCCACAGTTTATCCACCAAGTTGCGTGTGGTGTTTGACGCTTCGTGTAAGACCTCTACGCAAACTTCATTAAACGACATATTAATGGTTGGGCCCACAATTCAAAATGATATATTTTCAATTCTCTTAAGATTTCGGCTTCACAAGTATGCCATCACCGCCGATGTAACAAAAATGTACCGGCAGGTTCTAATTAACGAAAATGATGCTAAATTTCAGTTAATTTTGTGGCGGGAAAGTATTGAGCAACCAATTCAAATTTATAAACTGAATACGGTGACGTACGGTACGTCTTCAGCTCCTTTTTCAGCTGTGAGATGTTTAAAGGAAATAGGTACGCTTTTTGAATCTGTGTATCCTTTGGGGTCCTACGTTGTAACAAATGATTTTTATGTTGACGATCTACTATCTGGCGCTGAAAATTTTGAGCAATTAAGAAAATTGAGAACCGAAACCATTGAAATTCTAAAATCGTGTGGCTTTGATCTTGCGAAGTGGTTTTCTAACTACCCGTCGTACAATGACGACGTTATTGAAAGAAATCTACATTTTGACACTGAAGATGTCACAAGGGCTCTTGGGCTAATTTGGAGTACCAAAAGAGATATATTCTCATTTAAGTTAGAGGATAATTTCAGTCATTTGCCAGCCACAAAACGAAATATCCTTTCGATTTCGTCAAGACTTTTTGATCCTTTGGGACTGTTGTCCCCAATTATAATAAGATCCAAAGTTCTCCTGCAAGAGCTGTGGAAAAAACAGCTTGAATGGGATGAATCAATACCCCAGTATTTAGATACCATGTGGTCCAGTATAAAACTAACCTTACTGGAGATACATAAAGTAGTTATACCTCGTTTTGTGAACATAAGTTCTACTATAAATTGTGAAGTTCACGGATTTTCTGACGCTTCTAATAATGCATACGGGTGCTGTATTTATATTAGAAGTGAAAATTCAGATGGTATAACCTGTAGATTATTGGCAGCCAAGTCTAAGGTTGCACCTTTAAAAGTCAAATCACTGCCACGACTCGAACTTTGTGCTGCTCATCTGCTAGCAAAACTCTGGCATATTGTAAAACCCCTACTACCAAGTTTTATTAAAAAATCAA
Source organism: Leucophora obtusa (assembly GCA_949987735.1). Taxonomy (NCBI): domain Eukaryota; kingdom Metazoa; phylum Arthropoda; class Insecta; order Diptera; family Anthomyiidae; genus Leucophora; species Leucophora obtusa. Next base: position 248,840,842 of record OX465295.1, read on the forward strand.
CGTTTTGGTCAGACTCTGAAATAGTTTTACATTGGTTGAATAATCACCCTTCAGCATTGTCCTCCTTTGTTGGAAATCGGATAAGTGAAATACAAGAATGGACGGGGGGATCATTTTGGTACCACGTACCATCCAAGGATAATCCAGCTGACATTGTATCACGCGGTAGTAGTGTTGATTCACTAATGGAATCAATTTGGTTTTCAGGCCCAAGTTTTCTATATCTTCACCCAAATGAATGGCCACAAAATAAACATTTCGATTTATCACCTGAATTAAAATCTTTGGAAAAGAGAAAACTTCATACTGTAATGGTGATAACTGATAAAATTGAAAATTCAGTATTGGAATTTATAAACCGGTTTTCTTCGTATACGAAGGTTTTGCGGATATTTGCATACGTGTTGAGAGCAATAATGAAATTCAGAAAGTATAATTTCAGCCACAATTATACTGCATTAACAGCGAAAGAGCTAAATATGTCGTTCATAAAAATTGTAGAAATGCTGCAAAAATTTGATTTCTTTGAAGAAATAAAAATTATTCGAAATGGCCAGCTTCCAACATCTAGTGTTCGTAATTTAAGTCCATTCATTAATGAATTTGAAGAGTGTGGCATGCATTTCACTTTATTACGCGTCGGTGGGCGTTTATTAAATGCTCCATTGAAAGAAGATACAAAGTTTCCGTTATTATTGAAAAAAGGATCTCATTTTCTAAAAATTTATCTAGAATACTTACATCGATCAAATTCTCATGCCGGTCCGAGGATTTTAGTTGCCCTATTGAGGGAGAGAATTTGGTTGGTAAACGCAAGAGAAGTGGCTAGAACAACAGTTCGAAATTGTGTTCTTTGTTGTCGGTATAAACCGAAACTATTAACTCAAATTATGGGCAACATACCTAAGGATCGATTGACTGCAGTAAGGCCATTTTGGATATGTGGCGTAGATCTTTGCGGGCCAGTTTATACCAGCATTAAAATTAGGGGTAGGCCCCCTATTAAAACGTATATTGTCGTGTTTGTGTGCTTTGCATCGAAAGCAGTTCACCTCGAAGCTGTTTCAGATTTAATGACAGAAACTTTTTTATCTTCTTTATCTAGGTTTGTAGGGAGGAGGGGACTTCCGAAAAAAATATGGTGCGACAACGCGACAAATTTTACAGGTGCCGCGAATCGCCTCAGCCCGAAGTTTCTAGAAGAAGGAGAACAAAGGAAAATTGGGGAAGCATTAGCCGAGAAAGGAGTAGAGTTCCAGTTCATCCCTCCCAGAGCCCCTCACTTCGGGGGGTTATGGGAGGCAGCTGTCAAAAGCGCAAAACATCATCTCATAAGAACGGTCGGAAATGCAAACCTTACTTTCGAAGAGTTGACAAAAGTATTGGTGGATGTAGAAGCTATTTTGAACTCTCGCCCGATAGTGCCAATTTCAAACGATCCGTGCGATGGGGAACCCCTTACACCAGGCCATTTGCTAATAGGGTCCTCTATGAAAGCACTGCCCGAGCCCAGCTTGATGACAGGCAAGCTAAATTGCTTGAAACGATTTCAACTCTTATCGTCCCTGAAGGAACGGTTTTGGTCTGCATGGCAGACAGATTATGTACTCCATCAACAGCAAAAAGTGAAGTGGACACAAGGAAGCCGAAACGTAGAGGTCGGAACCGTGGTAACCGTTCACGACGACAACATACCACCGCAAATGTGGCTACTAGGAGGAATTGTTGCTGTAGAAAAAGGGAAGGACGGAAGAGTAAGAGTTGCACAGGTGCATACAAAAAACGGTATCTTTAAAAGGCCTATTCACAAGCTCGCTCCTCTACCAGTATTTGATGATAATGAACTCTACAGCCAAGAGATGTTGCAGCCTGTCATGGACCTTCAGCCGTGCAAGGGGGCCGGTGTTAAGTAAATTCATTATTTCATCATTATATTATTTTTCTTTGTAAAACTATTATATTCATAACTTTCAAAATAATTTTCTAACTCTTTTATTTGATTTTATTTGAAAATTAATTCCTTGTCGTACAGTGTACTTTTGAATTTTGCGCTAATGTTGCTGAATTAGCCATCTTTATTTTAATAAATTTCTATGGATTTGCATAAATAACTATAAGTATAGAGAAGAAGCATTGTAATTTTGCAACACACATTTTTAGTTGAGTTCGGATTTAGAAGTCAAAGTGTGAAGTTGTTTGAACTTTACACATATGCTATTCGTGCATTTGAATTCGTTTATATATAATTTGTAAAATTGTACACGAGTTAAATAAAGAACTTAATTGAATTTACTACTACAAATCTTTGGGATTTTTTTCGACTGCCTTTGCATTTGGACAAAAACTCTTGTCCAACACTGATATCAGGTCAAAATTGGGATATAACTATATAATTTTGTATACAAATATATCTATTTGGACCTAAACTGATACCATGTAATATAAACCAATAAAATTGTGTCAGGTCAAAAATCTGATACAATTTCATCTGATTAACACATAATTTAATCAGGTCAGATCTAAACTGATGCAATTAGATAACAACTGATACAAATAAGAACTGATACAATTTTATCGGGCCATTTTTCGGATCAAATGGTATATGGATGAATCTAAGTTATATATTACCATATAAAGCTCCATATTGGTGCCATTTAAACAATATATTGTCATATATGGTGCCATCATATATGGTAACTCATCAGCAACTACAATATTAACTGTATTTCAGAAGCTATTAATTGTATTTCAGAAATTTTAAATGTATTTTAGAAATTATGGAATGTATTTCAGAAATTTATTAATTGTATTTCAGAAATAATCAAATCTATTTCAGAACTTGTTAATGGTTTATCATTGTTAATAGAGAAAAATTTCTAAATTACATTTCATAATTTCTGAAATACAATTGATAATTTCTGAAATACAGTTTGATAATTTCTGAAATACAGTTGTGAATTTCGGAAATACAATTAATAATTTCTGAAATACAATTGATAAAACTGAAATTCAATTGATTATTTCTGAAATACAATTGATAAATCTTAAAAACAATTGATACAATTGGAAATGGTGTAGAGCGTTAAAAATATGTAAATAAAATTATTTTTTAAAAAAAATTCAATTTAATAAAAAAAATATAATTTTATAAAAACATTTATAGAAAATAAAATTATAATTTTATAAAAAGAAATTCTTTTGAATGGGGGAAATGTTTTTAGTTGATCTGTTATTTTTAAGTAAATAAATGTTATTTTAGTTTGACTCAAGATCATAAATTAATATCACTTTCTGTTTAAATTATTTTCAAATCAAAGAAAGATGATACAATTTTTACAAGTAAATTACAAAGAATAAAAATTATTGAAAAATTTTTGATAAGACCAGCAAGGAGAATGCGCATTTTTATAAAAAAAATGCATAGCCGTGAAAGGTATCGAACTCGAGACCTTCTGAGTTTAAACCTTATTTTAACAAAATATTGTAATTATTATAAAATCAGTGCTCTTCCAGTGTATTATTTTTTGAACTATTGTCAATATCTGTCTGGGATCTTATTTAATCCCAAATAAATGGAGATCTTACGTAGTACCCAAATATAATGCGGGATCTAATTTTAGCTGTCATTTTTCTGGATAGTTTTAGATGTCAATCTCCAAATATATTGCTGTTTCTAATTCGATCTGCAATTTATGGGATAAATTAAGATCCTACCAAATCCCCAAATATATCACTGGATTTAATACGCAATCCCGAAGTATATTACTGGATCTAATTTTATCTGTAATTTTTTGGATAAATTTAGATCTTACTTAATCCCCAAATATATTGCTGGATCTAATTTGATCTGCCAATTTTCTATTCAATTTATATCCAAGTTTATCCACAAATATATTGCTGGATCTAATTCGATCTGCCATTTTTCAGATAAATTTAGATCTAAGTTAATCCACAAATATATTGCTGGATCTAATTTGATCTGCCATTTTTCAGATCAATTTATATCTAAGTTTATCCACAAATATATTGCTGGATCTAATTCGATGTGCCATTTTTTGGATCAAATTAAATCTAAGTTTATCCCCAAATATATAGCTACATCTAATTCGATCTGCCACTTTTTCGGATCAAATTAGATATACGTTTATCCAAAAATATATTGCGGGATCTAATTTGATCTGCCAAAATTGAGATCAAATTAGATCTAAGTTTATCCCCAAATATATAGCTGGATCTAATTGGATCCGCCATTTTTCGGATCAAATTAGATCTAAAAATATCCGCAAATATATAGCTGGATCCGCCAATTTTCGGATCAAAATAGATCTAGCTTTATCCCCAAAGATATCACTGGACCTCCCAATTTTGAGATATAACTTGATCTTAGTTTATCCCCATATATACAATGGGATCTAATACGATATGATTGGATACACCCAATTTTGAGATCTAATTGGATCAGCTGGATATTACAGCAGATCTTAAACAATATCAAATTGGATATAATTAGATATTGCGCGAGATCAATTTTTTTTACTCGGGTGTACAAAATTAACTCAAAAAAGTCAGCGAAGTAAATATTATTATTTTTTGTTAATGAAAACTCATTAAAAAATACAATTCCATTATTTTAGAAAAACAAAATTTGGAAAATAGTTTTTATAAGCCTGTTAGGCGGTTTTTTCTTTTTCTGGAATAAAGAGCTTGATTCACAATTTTTGATGTAACTTTGAAATAAAAAGCAATAAATTAATAAACCAAATTGTAAATTGGCCGACTTGCGCCAATGGAAGGAGTTGAAATAAAAAAAAAAACGCCATTCTTTTTTTTATGCAAAAACTTTAAAAAAAGTGATGATATCCGAAAATCAAATTTTTGTGACGAACTCTAGTTTTATATTAGAACAAATTTAAATTAAACCTCAAATTTAGGTTTTCACCAAAATCCATAATTGTACAAATTTAACACAAAAAAGTCAGTGAAAAAATATTATTATTTTTTACTGATGAATGATCATGAATACTTAAAAAAAAACTGTCTACATTTACAGGTCTTTGGATCATGTCTTCTATATTATTAAAGTCCTTACTAGTAGCGCCACATAAGTGTAACTTTTAGGTTAATGGGGTTTCTGTTAAGGCATTGCAAACCTTCCCATCTAGCATTGCCAAAATAAATTTGTGGACGACATGTAGAATTTTCTCACCAATCGTGACAGTTGAACAGGTTAAATTCAGTACACTCACAATATTTTATGGTTAAAAACAACCTAAAATACATATCAAATTAATTGAAAACACAATTAAAAAAAGGACTACTGATTTTTCATTATATTCAAACCATTTTGCTATTTATTTTCAAACATTGTTTAAACAATCCATAAAAGAAATAAAAATAATTGAAAAGTCTGTTAAAACAATCATCAATTTTTAACTGACAAAACGTAAAAAAAAAACGATTTTTTGGTTTGTTTTTTCATATTCGAAAGTTTTTTTTTGTTTCAATTTTCAAAACACTGCACACATAACACACACGTTCTTTGTTTATTTAATTTCTGTTTAATTTAATTTTCTTTCGTTTTAAATTCAAAGCAATTTTGTTTTGTTCCAACACCAGACACGATTCGAACCAACGACCTTTGGTTTAGAAGTTCATCGCCTTACCCCTTGAGCCAAACTATATTGATACAAATAGTTTCATAAACATTTTTTTATAATTCAAATTGTTTTTAATTTATTTGAATCTATCTTTTTAAATTTCAAATTACCCATCACACATAAATATAATAGTTAAAAGAAATGCCCTAAATGTAACAACGAACATGCTGCTCTTTTCAAATTTTTGGTATATAAATTTAATGCTTAATGCAGAAAGGCCCTAACTGGAATTAATATTCCACTAGAGGAAATGGAAATCTGAAAAACTTAGATTATACTTTCTATTTTATTGTTTTTGTAGTAATATAAAGTTTCATTCTGAGAAACAATATTTCCACCGCTTTTATATTTTTATTGCCTTCACCCCTATAGAAATTAAGAATAAAGATTCACTGAGAGAATTATCTGCATGATATTAATGAATTTTTGCATAAAATCGATAAAGTTCCACGGGAACTCGTCCATTGATGCTTTTCATTGAATTAATGGAATTTTTCATAAAATATTATCAAAAATTTCATTTTATTTGCTTAAAGTTTCATACGCTCCATGAAAAAGCTTCACTAAAACTATATTCATAAAATATACGAAGCTTTTTCATCGAATTTCACAAATTTTTCATTTATATTGTGAAGAAAACTTCAACAGTTTACTGAAAAAATTCACAAAAACTCGTCTAGCAAAATTCTCTCTGTGTAGCGTCTTTCTTTATTAAGCCATCGATATTAAACTTTGGAGCAAAATTGCACAAAAATATTTTTATCATAAAATTATTTAAGATTTTAAAATCATCCTGTTTGACGACAATTATCTTAAAAGTGACAATACTCTCTGAATTAGATGAGAATAAGATTAGTCGAATGACTAGAAATACCAATTTACATAAATCAAAGTCCCTAGAATTTAGTGTTTAACTTCAGTTATAAAATTTAATTTTAATTAAGAAGAACTTGCGTTATATTTACTTTTTTTGATTTTTTAAGTTAAATTCTCATTTGAATAAAATTTATAACCCTGTATTTATTTAATTTCTGACATGCATAAAACTTTTTGAGAATAACAAAAAATTCATAAAATATAAAATCTTTCGTTTTTACTTCCACACAAAATTAAAAATAAAAACTCTGTAAAAAAATTCCCCTCAAAGGGCATTATAAAAAAGCTTGTTTTTAAATTTTATTTTAGTATTTTATATTTTTAGTTTTATAACGATTTGTATGGTAAACATTTAAAACGATTTGTATGGTAAATATTTTAGTCGTATATGCCGACCCTATTGCTAGCAGCTGACATCATCGAGATTTCTTCACATTTTTACAACCCGGAAACCCCGTGATTATCAAATCAATTTAAACATTTTTAATAACAATTCAAATAAATTTGGCAATCAATTTCGATAATTTCGTTATCGTAAACACTGATTGAATTCATATTATTTAATATTCAACTATTTTAAGTTAAAACAAACAAAAGAATTTAGATATAAAATGAAGTTCAGTTTTTCTAGTCGTGCGAGAGATTCAAATTATTTTTATAAATTCAAATTGTGTGTTGGGTACATTTGTTTGTTTAAATTTCTTTTTGTTGTATAAATAAATATTTCAAAATATTTTAAATTCAAATTTAATTTATACAATTTTCAAATCGGTTGTGGTGTAGATGTCTGGAAGGTCAGGCAGTGACAAAATTTAAATTTTTGAGGGTGGTGGTTCAAATCTCATCCCAAAAAAATTTTTTTTTTATTTTTTCTATAACTATGTATACACTTAAAATATTTTATCGTTAAAAACCACCTAAAATACATATTAAATTAATTGAAAACACAATTAAAAAATGAAAGGATAATTGAAAAGTCTGTTAAAACAATCGTCAATTTTTAACTGAAAACCGAAAATATTTGAATTTTTTGTTTTAAAACAGAAAACAACGAAATTATTTTTTATAAAAATAGAAATCTAAAAATAGATTATTTGACTGAAAATATCTACTCCTACAGACAATAAATATTTCTTGTAGTTTGTTTTTTATTGACGAATATAAAAAGTTAAACAATATGTTTCAATGTATTTTAATTGATTCTTCAATTGAAAACAAACTTTACTATTACTTTTCGAATAAATATATTGTAGTGTATTTCTTCTTCAACTGTGGTTTTTTCACTAATTGACACATTTGGAGTTTCTTTTGTAAATGCAATTTTCAAGGGTCTGCAAAATCTAGTGGAAGACGGCCCTGGATTTTGTCAAATTACCTTCTTCTCCAACATAAGCCTAAGTGGCATAATTGTGGTTAAAAAAAATGATGAATCACTAGCCTCAGAACAATGAAGCGCTTGTGTGTATGAGCTATGGCTAAAGCTTCTATCAAAGCCCCATTTTGAATATAATACTAGATTTGATTTCCTATTGTCTAATGAGTCAATAACAGTTCTTGAAGTTCTATTAGTCGCTCCGCTGTGTGATTAAGAAGAGCTTGTAAAGTTACTTCAACGCAGGTCTCGCTTATTTTCTAGCTTTTCGGTTCTGGGTTACTTTTTTTTTAGTTTGAATATTGTTGTAGGCGGGAAATATTTGAAGGGCAGATGGTCTAATGACATTGTATTGATGTCGAGTTAATTAAGCTTCTACAAAAACAAACAATGCTTTTCTATTCGACATTTTCACGGAGGGCATCGGTTGTTTTAACTTTTTTTTTTAATTTATGCATATGCAACACTTTATATATTTCTCTTGCAATACTTTTGATTCCTCTACATAACCTAAGGTTTTCAATTTAGCCTGTGTAGCATGAAGTAACTTTGGCAATGATATGGTGTACCTTAAAGTAGTGAATTAATTCACTTTCTTCCGTTCGATTTATAAAATTGAACGTGTTCACCAGTGAATTAATTCATTTGATTTAATAAAAAGAATTATTGCAATTGAATTAATTCGTAACAAAATAAATCGAACGAAAGCAAATATGAATTAATTCCATTCAATATATGGTGCTTAGTGAATTAATTCATCGAATTTTTAATTCAGAATTAAAAAATTGAATTAAGGAATTTATTCTTTAAAGCTCTGCTTGTACTTAATATACTTGTGCCTATCTATGGTTTAAGAATGTTTATTTTGTTTGAATCAAAATATGAAAACGTATCAATTTTTTATATTTTTTTACAAAACAAAAAAATGCTGCTAAAAATGAAAAATGTGCACAAATATGCATTAAAAAGCACAAAATATGCATTAAAAAGGCAAAAAATATGCATTTAAAGTCAAAATATGCAAAAACATGCATTTATGACAAAATATGGAAAAATATGCAACTACAAATCGATGCCATTTTGATCTAAATTTGATGATTCGGATAAATATTTAGTTTTGGACTATTGAGAAAAAACATGCATTTGCATGAAATTCCTTGCCCTACTGATTACAATGGGGTACTTTATTTTTCGATCAATGCACTATAGGTAAAATTTTTCAAATTCAAAATGGCGGATCCAATATGGCGGGATCAATTTTCAAATTTCTTCAGATTTACATGAAAATCGGTATACGGTGGGTTTTCAAATTTGTTGATTTCGAATCTGAGGTAAAATTTTTCAAATTCAAAATGGCGAATCCAATATGGCGGCGTAAATTTTAAAATTTCTTCTGATTCACATGAAAATTGGTACGGGGGTTTTCAATGTTGCTGATTTCGAATCTGAGGTAAAATTTTTCAAATTCAATATGGCGGCGTAAATTTGAAAATGTCTTCTGATTTGCTTGGGTAAAAATGTTAACTGTTTAAAATGCAAACTTTTTTTCCAAAACCTCAAAAAAAAAAAAATAAGAAAAATTATTTTTTTAAATCTTGGACATATTAAGCAGAAAATTGAAGTGGAAACTTTTGCAGAAACTTTTTTTTTAATAAAACTATTTAAAATTTTGCTTTACATTTCATTATCTAAAGCATAGTCGGGAAGTATTCAGTACCTCAGTACTTAAGTACTAGTAAAGTACAAGTATTTGGTACTTGTACTTACAAAAAATAAGTACAAGTACTTTGAATGTACTTGTACTTAAGTACAATTACTTGGTTAATTACTTGGTACTTTCTAAGTACCAAGGTACTTAACAAGTACTGTGGAACTTGCTAAGTACTACGGGTACTTGCTAAGTTCTATGGTACTTGCTAAGTACTATAGGTACTTGCTAAGTTCTATGGTACTTGCTAAGTACCTTTGGTACTTGTTAAGTACTATGGTACTTGCTAAGTACCTTTGGTATTTGTTAAGTACTATGGTACTTGTTAAGTACCTTTGGTACTTGTTAAGTACCATGGTACTTGTTAAGTACCTTTGGTACTTGCTAAGTACCATGGTACTTGTTAAGTACCTTTGGTACTTGCTAAGTACTATGGTACTTACTAAGTACTATGGTACTTACTAAGTACTATAGTAGTTTTTTGTGGCCCTTTGTTCCTAATGGAACCATAGGACATAATATATAAGTTAACGAAATAACTATTTCGTTTCCCACTGGGTTAATTTACATTTGCTTACCTTTAATTTTCATGTGACACACGCTCCCATTAAAAGTCATTTTTGCTTGGTTCATATTACACTTTATTAAATACCAAAACTGCTGACGATATGTCTGTAGTTTTGCAATTGTAATATTTTAAATAAAATTATAACTTTATTCTTATAAACTTGTTTTACTGCTAGAGTAAGCATAATTGTTCTTTTAAAAGTAATGTTAATAAAGAAAACGCCAGTCGTAGTCAAGTACTCGAAATCAAAAGTTGTTTCATTAACAATAACTGGCGCCCGAGCACAATTTTGGTGAAAAATTTTTCAGTTGAAAAATAAACTAAAAATAAAAAAATAAAAAAAAAAAAAAAAAAAAAGTGTGTCGAATCTCATTAGAAAACGGACACGACGCGCAGCAAAAGAACACTGATGAGAACCGCAGTAGTGTTATAATAAACACAAAAAGGACAATTCTCTGGTGTCGGCGCGGTATTAAATTAAGTGAAAAAATAACTATCAACAAATAATTATTAAGTAAGAATATAATCCTCTTAATAAGTGAACAATTATCTACGACAAATTATATTAAAAATATATGGAAAACTAAGTGATTAATTACACGTTTCTAGAAGAATCCTTTTTATAAACTAAACAACATAATATGAAATAAAAGTGATCATCAAACAACAAAAACAAGTGCCCTAAAGCAGTGCAAAAAAGGATAAGCAACAAAAATAAGTGAACAATCCTTAACAAATTAACTAAAGATTAGTACAAGTGCTTTAAAAAAATATATTAAAGCAAATTAACTATTTAAAAAACTAATAATTTAAATTTAAAATTAAAACTTAAAATAACAAAAATTTAAGAACTTTTTCAAAATAATAAGTCAAAAGCTAACAACAAAGCAAAGAACTTGGAGGTGTAAGTCACCAGGCAACGAATTTGCCTGGGCGGCGTATTAATAGACGTACAAAGCAGCAATATATTCAACCAACCACCAAAACTACAACAACAAAAGCAGAAATATATTCAACCAACCACCAAAACTACAACAACAAAAGCAGCAAAATAATCAACCAACCACCAAAACTACAACAAGAAAACAATGAAAAAAAATATGGCAACAAAAATAACAATTCTATTGTAAGTCATAATATCTTTTATATTAAGTAAATTAGAAACTTAAGAATATATTTTAATTTCAATAAATTAAATAAGAGATCTTTAATAATCAAAAATATTATCAATAATTTCAAAATAATAAAAACGGAAACGAAATTATAAAAATCTTGTGATTCTACAAAGTTTCTTTTTCATTCTTTTCAATTCAATGAAAATTTTATTTGAACAAAATGGCAAATCAGAACAATTTGATTAGACCTCCGATTCTGAACAATATTAATAATAACAACGGTAATAATAACAGTAATGATAACAATAATCCCCCATTACAACAATTTCAAATGAACAGGGAGATAGAACTTGCAATTGCAAGTGTAGTACGTAGAGTGGTGCAGGAGGAACTACATCCAGTTCCTCAACAACCCACAGATCAGGACGTTAATATAATTAACGGAGACCTTTCGGGTCTAGATAAAGTACCTGATGTAGTGCGTACACTGAGGGAATTTTCGGGAAACCAAACAGAATTCGCATCTTGGAAGAAGAGTGTGGAAAGGATCCTAAAGATCTATGAACCCATTCGCGGGACTCCAAAATACTTTGGAATCCTAAATGTAGTTAGGAACAAGATAACGGGTGATGCTGATATTGCCCTTGAATCATACAACGCACCTCTTAATTGGGAGTGTATAATTAAGTGTCTTACCACACACTACGCGGATAAAAGGGATCTTGGTACATTAGAATACCAAATGTCCTCTATGATACAGGGAAATAATAGTATCCAGGAATATTATAAACGGATTTACGCACACTTATCCCTGATTCTGAATAAAATAGCATGTATGGAAGAGAACGAAACTTCTATACATTTATTGACCAGGACCTATAGAAACAAGGCCCTGGACACTTTTGTCAGGGGACTTCGGGGCGATCTACCCAGATTATTGGGTATGAGAGAGCCGAAAGATTTGCAAGAGGCACTACATTTGTGTCAAAAGTTGGAAAACCAACAATTTAGGTCAGTTTACGCTAATAATAGCCACAATACGGCTTCGGCTATCCAACATCACAAACATATTGCCCCACAATGCAGATCCGCTGCACAAAATTTTTATCCCCAATTGGCATATTTGCCACAAAATTTGCCTAGACAGGCATACATTTATCCACAATGGCCACAGGGTACATCGAATGGTACTCAACATGCTGGCAATAGGCCACAGGCAAATATGGGAAATCCACCGCCGAGACCGACCCAGCCTAAACCACCCACCCCAATGGAAGTCGATACTTCAATTCAGACCAAAGCGGTCAACTATATGAACAGGCCATATAGGAACGATAGATATTCTGGAGCAAGACCTCCACCAAATTCCTCCCAAATACAAAGGCCAAGTAAATTACAGCGCATCAATCATATTGAGGGTGAAATTGAGGGAAATACCACACATGAGGATAATGCCTCTGTGGAAGATTTGACATTACGGGAAACTGAAGAAGTACAAGATTTGGATGAATATTTAAATGAATATCTCCGTATTGATGAAAATCTTGATGAGGGTACAGAATTTTCGGACATACATTTTTTAGACTAACCGATTCGACATTACCATACTTTCAGTGTAAGACCAACGACGGACGTACTTTTAAGTTTTTAATCGATACAGGTTCCAATAGAAACTACATACAACCTTCTTTAATTCGAAACCCTATTCCAAACGAAATCAATTTCCAAGCGAGATCAGTTGGTGGCAATATTAACATTACTCACCACACTTTCATAAATTTATTTGGATTGCGTACAGAAAATCTTAAATTCTTTCTGTTGCCATCGCTTAAATCTTTTAACGGTATTTTGGGCAACGATAGCTTGAAAAAGCTTAATGCTGTTATATTTACTTCAAGGGGTTTCATGCTGATTAACAATTCAATAAAGGTTAAGATAAAACAGCAAATTTCACAATCGGTAGACGCAATAAACCTGAGAACGGACCACCTAACGGAAAATCAGAGGGGTAAATTAGGGGCAATTTGCGATAAATACCGGAATCTGTTTACAGAACCAAACGAACGGCTGACATTTACGACAACGGTACAAGCGGACATCAGGACTACAACTGACGAACCAATCTACTCGAAGAGTTACCCATATGCGATGACAATGAAGGATGAAGTGGAAAGGCAGATAAAGGAATTGCTTGATCACGGTATAATTCGACCATCAAGGTCACCATATAACTCACCGGTTATAATTTTTCCAAAGAAAATGGACGCTTCCGACGAGAGAAAATTTCGTATGGTTATTGACTACAGGAAACTGAATCAAATAACCGTACCTGATAGGTACCCTATACCGGAAATAAATGAGGTACTTTCTAATCTTGGGAAGAATAAGTGGTTCTCTGTATTGGATCTGAAAAGCGGATTTCACCAAATCCCTCTAAGAAACAGAGACATTGAGAAAACGGCATTTTCGGTGAATAACGGGAAGTATGAGTTCACAAGGTTACCTTTCGGGCTGAAAAATGCTCCTGCCATATTCCAACGAACATTGGATGATATCCTTCGGGAACACATAGGGAAAATTTGCTACGTCTATATAGACGATATCATAATTTTCGGTCGTGATGAAAGTTCTCATCTTGAGAACATTGAAGTTATCTTTAATACCTTGCGGAATGCTAATATGAAAGTCCAACTGGACAAATGCGAATTTTTGAAAAAGGAAGTGGAATATTTGGGATTCATTATCTCTACTGAGGGCATAAAGGCGAATCCAATTAAAGTTGAGGCAATTAGGAATCTGAAACCTCCAACTACGATAAAGGAGCTTAGATCGTTCCTGGGAATGTCGGGATTCTATAGACGTTTCATAAGGGATTACGATCCTTTTAAGGGGGGAAGAGGGACGTATGTCCAAGAAAATGTCTTCGAGAATTCGTATAACATTGGACAAAAATGCTTTAGAGGCATTTGAGAAGATAAAGAATTCACTTGCATCAGGCGATGTTATTCTAGCGTTTCCGAATATGGAAAAAGAGTTCCAATTGACTACTGACGCATCGAATTATGCATTGGGTGCGGTATTGGAACAGGAGGGCAGGCCAATTATGTTCATATCAAGAACATTGAATAGGGCCGAGGAACATTATGCTACTAATGAGAGGGAAATGCTCGCAGTAGTATGGGCCCTTAGGGCTTTAAGGGGTTATTTATATGGTCACGCATCGGTGAAGATTTTCACTGATCACCAACCGTTAACATACGCGTTGAGTAGTAGGAACACCAACAGTAAACTCAAAAGATGGAAGGCCATTTTGGAGGAGTACAACTATGAATTAAAGTACAAACCGGGTAGCACGAATGTGGTGGCGGATGCGTTATCAAGACCACCACAAACTTCTGAGTTAAACTCAATAACGGCTACTCAACACAGTGCCGAAACTTCACCTCAAAATCTCATTCCGTTCACGGATGTTCCAATTAATGTTTTTAAGAATCAATTGATAATATCAACCGGTAAAACACCTTCGTATAAATGTGAAACCATATTCTCAAAATATAATAGACACACGATAGTGGAAAATGATTTTGATTTTGGGAAATTAACAGAAATATTGGGAAAATATTTAAATCCAATGGTAACGAATGGGATTAAAACCGAGGATAAGATTTTAGGGAAAATTCAGGAAATCTATCCTTCTAATTTTGGTCAATATAAAGTTCAGTATACTAGGACAATGGTAAGGGATCTGACGTCCAACACGGAGCAAGATACCGAAATCATTAATGAACATAAAAGGGCTCACAGAAATGCCAGGGAAAACAAGATCCAACTATTGCGAAAATGCTATTTTCCCCAGATGCAGGCAAAAATTGCGAAAATCGTTAAGCAATGCCGAATATGCATCGAGAATAAATATGAGCGCCATCCGAACAAGATAATTCTGAAGAGTACTCCCATTCCGCAGTACCCAGGACAATTTGTTCACATAGATGTCTATCATACGAACAACAGAATAATACTGACTGCGGTAGACAAATTCTCTAAATACGCTCAAGTGAGAATTGTAGGGTCAAGATCAGCAGAGGATATTAAATCTCCCCTACGGGAATTACTTACTTCTTTCGGAGTTCCCGAAAACATAGTAATTGATAATGAGAAATCTTTGAACTCATCTTCCATCTTATTCATGTTAAAGGATCAAATGGGAATTAATGTTTATACGACACCTCCATACTCGAGTACCGTAAACGGTCAAGTTGAAAGGTTTCATTCAACATTGGCTGAAATTTTAAGGTGCATTAATGCGGAGAAAATACATAGTTCTTTCGAGGATTTATTGGATAGTTCCTTGAATAGGTATAATCACTCAATCCACTCGACAACCAATAGAAAACCTATTGAAGTTTTTTTTGGGAGAATCATCGGAA
The DNA here is from genome assembly GCA_949987735.1 of Leucophora obtusa. Classification (NCBI taxonomy): domain Eukaryota; kingdom Metazoa; phylum Arthropoda; class Insecta; order Diptera; family Anthomyiidae; genus Leucophora; species Leucophora obtusa. Next base: position 248,856,565 of record OX465295.1, read on the forward strand.
CTGAACAAGACCGAAAACGAACGATACTGAAGTTAACAGAAAAACAGGGGAAAGACTTGGAATTCCACAACAGGAATAGACATGAAGGGAAAACGTACAGGCAGGGTGACGAAATTTTTGTTAAGGGAAACAAACGATTAGGGAACAAACTGACACCCCGATACAGAAAAGAAATAGTGCAGGAAGACAAAGGACAGACAGTTTTGACCGTTTCTAAAAAAATAGTTCACAAAAATCTTATAAGAAAATAATGCTTTCATTTCAGGACATTTCTTGCTCTAGCGAAAGCGGAGACTCAAATACTGGACTACACGAACTCACGGATTGTTACAATAGAGACTGGTACAGCGAAACTTAAGACGGGAAACTTTAAATTAATCCACATTATAGACTTGGAACAGTACGAGACTTTATTGGACCAGATATACGATACAATAATACGTGACATAACGGGAAAGGACAATAATTACCAATTCCTTGTTCATGAAATAGATACCCTATATAAAATGCTCAGGGAGCTAAGCCCTATACGGAAAACAAGATCAATTGAGATTCTTGGAACGGCCTGGAAATGGATTGCGGGATCGCCCGATCATGAAGATTTCCAGATGATATCAGATAGGGTCAACGGTTTGCTAGAAAATAATCATAGGCAAATTGTGATAAATAGAGCTCTAGAATTGAGAGTCAGGGAAATAACTAAGATTACGAACACCATACTGAATAACATAGGTTCAAGCGACGCATTGAAAATTGAAATTATGAAAAATGTCGAGAGAAAATTGAGAATAATAAAACAGGAATTGACTAACATTAACTATTCAATTCAGTGGGCAAGATCAGGGATAATTAATTCTTTTATATTTTCCGGCTACGAATTAAACGTAACTAAGAGTCTTTTTGAAAATCAGAACTTCCCTTATTCAAATCTAATTGAAGCTCTAGAATTCGGAGAGGTAAAAATTAGTATGAATAAAACGACGCTAATTTATGTCGTAAATTTGCCTAAAACTGAAAAGGAAACTTGTAGAAAATTGTTTATAAAACCTGTAAAACAAGGCGAAAAGACAATCAAATTGAATAATGAAAATTTTATAGTGTGTAAGAATTCTGTAATTGAAATTAAAATACAATGCAAAATGATTTATGATATTAGCGTTTGCGAAAATGAAAATCTGGTAAACGTCACTTCATCCGAATGCCTACCAAATTTATTATCCGGTATATCTTCAACATGCCCAACCTCAAATGATCAACACTTAGCTACAATAACTGAGCTTTCACCTGGCCTAATAATGCTGAATGGGTATAACGGTCCTATAGAAGTCGATAGAAAAAATCTTTGGTTAAATGGAACTTATCTTATAAAATATCATAATACCACAGTGCAAATAGAAAACCGAACTTACTATAACAACGAGATAACTATGTTGCAGCCATTACCAGCTATATTGAAAACCACCAATTCGATAACCAAATACGAAGAGATGCTGTCTTTGGAAATGTTAAAAGAGCTCCATATAAATAATGCTGCGGAGATTCAGCAACTGGTCAACAATTATAGAGCCACACTCACAACAAGCGTCTTAATCCCCAGTGCCATTGGCGTGGTATTGTTATTGTTGTTATTGAAGAAATGGGAAAAGAAAAGAAAAGCATATGAAATCTCAGTAAAACTAAACGATGAAAAACCTCCTGAAGTTATTGCTAGCATTGATACTTATCCATCCAACGAGGACGTCGGAATTTAAGAGGGGAAGAGTTAACGAAATAACTATTTCGTTTCCCACTGGGTTAATTTACATTTGCTTACCTTTAATTTTCATGTGACACACGCTCCCATTAAAAGTCATTTTTGCTTGGTTCATATTACACTTTATTAAATACCAAAACTGCTGACGATATGTCTGTAGTTTTGCAATTGTAATATTTTAAATAAAATTATAACTTTATTCTTATGAACTTGTTTTACTGCTAGAGTAAGCATAATTGTTCTTTTAAAAGTAATGTTAATAAAGAAAACGCCAGTCGTAGTCAAGTACTCGAAATCAAAAGTTGTTTCATTAACAATAACTTATATAGTAGTTTTCAATACTACTGCACTCGTCAAGTTTCACAATATTTATGTGTATATTTGTGCATTTTAGGTGCCTATTCCTACTTTTGACTCGTTGTGGCCGTCATAAGACTATTTTTAAGACTGAGAGTCACAACTTTTCATACAAAGCAACAATAAAATTCAAAAAATTCAGATTTTATTTGTCAATTTTATGATTGTGTCGATACCAATTCTTAATTTTTTTGAAGTTTTCAAGCGAAAATTTTAATAAATATAATTTATTGTGACTTTGCAATAACAAATACATAGGGAATACAGTCACAACTAAGAGTCGCAGACCTCTCGTAGAAATAGGCACGTTAACGGTTGTAAAAAATCGCTGAAATTGAAAAAAAGTTTCAAATATCAGAAAAAATCGCCAAAACAAAAAAAATTTTTAAAAAATCGTCAAAATTAGAAAAAAACACCAAAAATTTAAAAAAATTGTCAAAAGTGAAAAAAACACCAAAATAAAAAAATTCTAAGATTTAGAAAATCGTCAAAAATTAAAAAAAAATAGCCAAAATTGGAAAAAAAATTAAAAAAATGGCAAAAATTTAAATAAAAACGCAAAACTTGGAAAACTAATCGCCAAATTTAAAAAATCATGCAGATTTTATAAAAAAATTTAAAAAATCGACAAAATTTTAAAAAATCTTCAAAATTTATCAACATCGTCTATATAATAAAAAAAGCGCCATATTAAAAAAAATCGTTCAAAATTAGAAAAAATCGCCAAAATTTGAAAAATTTTCCAAAAAAAAATTTTCGAAAAAAATCGTCCTAACTTGAAAAAATCGTCAATATTCGGAAAAATTGCCCAAATGGTCAAAATTAAAATTTGAAAAGTTGCCAAAATTGAAAAATTTTATGAAAATTTAAAAAAAATCGTCACAACTTAAGAATCGGCAATATTTGAAAAAATTGCCCAAATAGTCAGAATTTAAAAAAAATTAGAAAAATTCGCCAAAATTGCAAAATATCGTAAAAATTTGGAAAAAAATGGCCTTGAAAAAATGGTCAGTATTTGAAAAAATTACCAAAATCGTCAAAATTTCACACATTGGAAATAATCGGAAAAATCGCCAAAATTTAAAAACTCATAAAAATTTGTGAAAATCGACAAAAATTAGAAAAAATCGCCAAAATTTTTTCCTTGCTCCAAAACCGTTGTCCGTTTTCATTTAACTCATTTAGTTTAAAGATACTAGCGATATTACAAATAAAAGCCCTTTTCTCTCTACGAGGCTTAGTTTTCGAGGAAAACGTGATTTTAAAATCTAGCAATGCAAGTCAAAATTTAGTTTCGGTATCGGGGTATTGGTGGTGGGTTTTGACCTTTGGTGCAGTCATTTTTCCTCTAGCTCTTCTAATTTGGGAGATATGGACGATTAAAATTTTATTTTAGCGATTTTCGCACTTATTTTTCCACAGATGACTCACTATGACTTCCCTGTTCCAAAACCGTTGTCCCTTTTCATTTAACTCATTCAGTTTTCGAGATATGGGCGATATACCAAACAAAAGCCCTTTTCTCTCTACGAGGCTTAGTTTTCGAGAAAACGCCATCTTAAAATCTAGCAATGCAAGTCAAAATTTAGTTTCGGTGTCGCGGTATTGGGGGTGGGTTTTGACCTCTGGTGCAAACATTTCTCCCCTAGCCCTTCTACTTTTCGAGATATGGATGATTAAAATTTTATTTTAGCGATTTTCGCACTTATTTTTACACAGATGATTCATTATGGCTTCCTTCCAAAATTGAGTCATCTGTGAAAAAATTAAGGCGAAAATCGTTTAAATAAAACTTAAGTCGTCCATATCTCGAAAACTAGAAGGGCTAGGGGAGAAATGTTTGCACCAGAGGTCAAAACCCACCCCCAATACCCCGATACCGAAACTAAATTTTGACTTGCATTGCTAGATTTTAAGATTGCGTTTTTCTCGAAAACTAAGCCTCGTTGAGAGAAAAGGGCTTTTATTTGGTATATCGCCCATATCTCGAAAACTGAATGAGTTAAATGAAAACGTACAACGGTTTTGAAACAAGGAGGTCATTGCAAGTCACCTGTGGAAAAATTAGTGCGAAAATCGCTAAAATAAAATTTTAAGCATCCATATCTCCCAAACTAGAAGAGCTAGAGGAAAAATGACTGCACCAAAGGTCAAAACCCACTACCAATACCCCGATACCGAAACTAAATTTTGACTTGCGTTGCTAGATTTTAAAATCGCGTTTTTCACAAAAACTAAGCTCGTAGAGAGAAAAGGGCTTTTATTTGTAATATCGCTAGTATCTTTAAAACCAAATGAGTTAAATGAAAACGGACAACGGTTTTGGAACAATATTTTACAATTTTGGAGATTTTGTCTAATTTTTGACAATTTTTTTAAATTTTGACTATTTGGGCAATTTTTTCAAAATATTGATAATTTTAAAAATTTTTACGATATTTCGCAATTTTGGCGATTTTGTCTAATTTTTGAAGATTGTTTTTTTAATTTTGATTAATCGGGCAATTTTTGCAAATATTGACGATTTTTTCAAAATTTTTACAAAATTTTTCAATTTTGCCAATTTTTTCAAAATTTTCCGATTTTTTCCAATTTTTAAGGACTTTTTGAAATTTAAACGATTTTGGTAATTTTTTCAAATATTGACAATTTTTTCAAAATTTTTACGACATTTTGCAATTTTGGCGATTTTTTCTAATTTTTACGATTTTTTTTTAATTTTTCAAATATTGACCATTTTTTCAAGTTATGACGTTTTTTTTCAAAATTTTTCAATTTAGGCAATTTTTCAAATTTTGGGCGATTTTTTCTAAATTTTAACGATTTTTTTTAATTTGGCGATTTTTTTAATTTTTGACGATGTTGAGAAATTTTGAAGATTTTTTAACATTTTGTCGATTTTTTAAATTTTTTTATAAAATCTACATGATTTTTTAAATTTGGAGATTTGTTTTCCAATTTCTACGATTTTTTCAATTTTTGCCATTTTTTTTAATTTTTTCCAATTTCGCCAATTTTTTTTTTTTATTTTTGACGATTTTTTAAAATTTTAGATTTTTTTATATTGGTGATTTTTTCACTTTTGACATTTTTTTTTTAATTTTAAAGTTTTTTTTTCACTTTTGATGATTTTTTTTTTTTTAATTTTGGCCATTTTTTAAAATTTTTGCATTTTTTTTTTGTTTTGGCGATTTTTTCTGATATTTGAAACTTTTCAATTTCAGCTATGTTTTTTTCAATTTTTAAAATTCAAAATCTAGGGACTATAGCTGCGTTTGTGCGGCATTCCTATCAATGATATCTCGAACAATTTTGACAGTAGAAAGCCGGAATACGTTGAAAAACTGTCAAAATCGTTCTTGATAACACTGATAGAGAGTCACACAAACACAGCTAGTATTACTGTTGGATATAGTGTAACTAAGTTACCGTTTTTGTTTTTTATAATATCTAAATTATTTTAATGGGAGCGAGCTTTTTTAGCGGCTCGATTTCAAAAACTCAATTAAATTTCGTTACAGAGCTGCTCGATAAAAAAAGCTCTATGGAATTTTTTATACGAGCTGCTCGATTTAAAAAACTCTATTCAGTTTTGTAAACGAGCCTTTTCATTTTTATAAGCTTTTTATTTTTTTTTTGTTGCGAGCTTTTTTATTTGAGCAGCTCTTTTAATTTTGGCTTTCGAGCTTTTTAAAAAAATGTATATATTTATGGCTCGCTCGAGCTTTCTTTCCATCCCTGGTATAAATACAAGGTTTACGCTATGTAACATTAATATACGACGCTACATGAATCCCACTAATCTTTTTTAGGCTTGCTAACTGGTTCTTCCTGAGTCTTTATTAAAATTTTAAATTTTTTTGTATTTTTTTTTTTTAAGACAAACAGACAAAATATAGTATCATAGTACTTAGCAAGTACCATAGTACTTAGCAAGTACCTATAGTACTTAACAAGTACCATGGTATTTAGCAAGTACCAAAGGTACTTAACAAGTACCAAAGGTACTTAACAAGTACCATAGTACTTAACAAGTACCAAAGGTACTTAGAAAGTACCATAGTACTTAGCAAGTACCAAAGGTACTTAACAAGTACCATAGTACTTAATAAGTACCACAAGTACTTAGCAAGTACCATAGAACTTAGCAAGTACCAGAAGTACTTAACAAGTAGCATAGGACTTAGCAAGTACCAAGTGTACTTAGCAAGTACCTTGGACTTAGAAAGTACCAAGTGTACTTAGCAAGTACCTAGTACATTTTAAGGTATTGGTACTTAAGTATCAAGTACTTCCCTAGTAATTGGTACTCATTACAAAGTACATTTGAAACTGGGTACTTGTACTTAAAAAATTTCAAGTACAAGTACCATGGTACTTGTACTTGTACTTAATGTACTTGTGCCCATCTATGATCTAAAGTAATTTCATTTCATTTTTAATTTAATTTTTATTTTTTAATAAAGCTACTAAAATTTGCTCTTTGTTCGTTCAGATTTCTCAGGATACTCTTTCTTTGGAAGCCCTATCGAAGCTGCAGTTGGTTTAGTTTTAATTGCCAAAATAAATTCAGCGTTTAGCCAGAGTTCGCTTTGCATCTGGAATATGGTTATCTTCCTATGAGAACTCTCCCATCTAACTGAGATATTCTTACAAAAAATTCTCACTTTATCCTTCCCATAAGCCGATTCCACATTCAAAACACTGCCGCATTCCGCTTTACCAACAACAAAATTGTAAACATTAGTATTCTTCTCCTCTTTCTTTTGCTCATCCAAGTAAACTTCCGCAAGTTCGCTATTTTGCAAGCGGAGGCTGCCTACCAAAAAGATATATCTCAAAAAACGCAAAAAATCGCAACATGAAATTGACAAATTAAACTGCAAATTCTTCATTTAAAGCTTATCCAAAGTTAATTTTTCAGAAAAAAACTTTAATTAAAAGTTATGCCATAAGTATGAGTTTTTTCGCCAAAAAAATTTTTTTTAATAAAATCTTTCTCTTAAACCATTAAGCACATACTATCACTTTTGTTTTCCATATTTACCTAGCAAAAAAATCCATTACAAAAAAGTTATTTTAAAAGCACTCCGAATAGCATCTACTGATTGTGAAATAGTTAAAATTTAGCTCTAACACTGATTTATTTTACACGTGATGTCCCAAGTTGTCAGTAGTTCAATTTAAGCATTTTGTGAGTAATTTAAAAGTGATTACATGAAGTTAATAAAGTATGGTTTTTAGGTATACATTTTCATCATATCAATACGAGTACATTTTGTTTGCATTTTTAGAGTGATTTAGAAGTACTCTTTATAATATATAATATAATACATTTTTAAAAGTGATTTAAATGTGCTTTTTATTATGTACGAAATATCATATTTTAGAGGCAATTTTAATGTTTAGCCTTTACAGAACCCATTCCTGAACCTATTGTGTAACAAAAGCTTCAATTTATTATTATTTGTAGGACAATATTAAGGAAACACTTCTTTCGCATCTGAATCAATTCGATTAAGGCAAAATCAGACAAAACCAAAATTTTTCATTAATTTTTGTTCAACAATAAGTTTGTAACATCTTTACTTCAGACTTTAAATTCAAAAAAGATACGATATTGAATTAAATAAGAATAATAAACTAACGGTCGGTCCCATACTTCAGGTTTAAACTTTAGTTAATAGTTAACCCAAAAATTTGTTATTGTTTTGTGTACATTTTTTTGACATTTTCTTTTGTTTATAGTTAAGTTAAAGTTAAACCTGCAGTATGAGACCCACCGTAAGGCTGAGTTTTTGGGATGTCAGTTAAACTTGATTTAGTTAAAATTGGTTTAGTTAAACCGAAAACGAAATATATCAGTCATCAAGTTTATTAACAAAAATTTCCCTGAAATACTTTTTCTGGTTCAGAATTTCGGTCTTCATTGAAAGAAAATAAAATAGATCTCATTTTAGAAGCAGTATTCCAGTTATAAACTGCGTTAAACTAAGTTTAAAGATAATCTACATCCTAAAAACAGGGTCTAAAAGTTATATGTAACCTACTCTGATTAAATTTTTTAAAAACATTACTAAAGGAATTTTCAGAATATTAAAGAGTACTAGGAATCTTTTTTCATATTTTTTTATTTTAACAAATAAAGGAAATAAAAGCATCGACATTTTACAACTCTACAGTAATAAGGCCATCATTATAAAAACGCAGATCTATGATTGAATTTTAGCTTTAAATTCATTAAAGGATCCGAGAACCGCTGGAGAGAGTTTTCCCCAAACATATTTTGAAGGAGAATACCATGTCGTCATTTGAATTTTGCAAGTCAGCCATCGCTCTCTGAAAATCCACATTTTCATTAAACGATGCATTAAGTTTCGATGCTATAATTTCCAAAACGTGATTCGTTAAATTCTTATGTTCAAGAAGTTAATTTAGCAAAATTTTAACTGTAATTAAAATTTTGAACTTTAATTGACAGAATACCCTTGACATTTTAAAGCTATGCTGCCATACAAAATTTTTGAAAAATCGCGATTTTAACGTATAGACCGCTATAGATGAATACATTTTTTTATTGAAATATTTTCCTTTTAATTGCTTCCTTACTTAGGCATTAAATTTATCGAGGTCGATTGTACATTCGGCGACTAAAATCGCTGAAATAGCAAAAAACCATAAAAACCTATATAAAACGCTAAGTAGTGGTTTAAATATCCAGATTAGCATATCGCATTTATATCGCAAATATGGCCACAGGTCGTGTGCTTACATTTTAATACAAAAAATTCATATTAATTGAATTTGAAAAATTTGTTATATAAAAAACTGAATGGACAACCGCCAAACTTTAAAGACATTTAGCGAAAAATCTGTACCATTGATCGAAAAATAAAGTACGCCAGCATGTCCGAAATATATAGAACCTATGGTCAGATCTCCATTAATTTTTTGAGTGTCATGTATAGTAAATTATTGAAAACAGGTGCTTAAATATTCAACCATTTCGCGCACCACAGGATCAATAGTGCTGGTTCAACTTTTTGGGACGAAGTGCGTTGCACTTCCCCTGCAAATTGTATATGCTTTCACATATTTTTACGCTTTACGTCGTATTGACATTTGAGTGTTTCTTGGTTTTAACTAAACACAATCGAATATTTCTTATCCTTTATGTACCCTTTTCGAAGTTAATGGGTACATACACATCGAAATTCCATAGCTTTGTTGTATAATGTCTCTGTGCGCATGTTTCTTTTGTCTTCTGTCAGATTGAAACAGGTAAAAATTCTACAGATACTCAAAATGTCTTTAGTTTCTTTCGGGACGGGAAAAATATAACGTGTACCGCAAGTGCTAAGAGCGGCGTATTAAATAAAAAAAATTTTAATATACATGACAAAAATTTAAAACAAGCATTAGTATGCAAAAAAATCTTTAAAATGCTTAAAAGCATGTAGTTTTTGGAAAAGAAAAGAAAAAAAATATTAATATTAAGAAGAAAAAATAATATTAAAGAAAGTTAACCATTATTTCAAGTGTATGTGTACTGTGAATAAATTACATATACATATTGTTAGTGGAAATGGAATATTGAATATTTAAAATAGCAAAATTAAATTTTACATAGGAAATAATATTAAATAAAAAAATTAAGTATACGCATAGATACACTTGGGAATCAAGAAAATTTTAAATGTGTGTGTCTAACTAAATACGATTAGGGAGTGTGCACAGTTAATATACAAACATTCATTAGTGTGTGTGTGTGTATGTGTATATTCAACGTATCACTTTATACTAGAACTGCAAAGTAAATGAAAAAGACATGGCGTTTTTATTGCTTACATTTTCATTTGCGGCAATTGCTTTGGATTTTACAACTGGAATTAAAAATGGTCAGTATTGAATCTAATTAAACTTTACTTTGTTTGCATTAATAAAAATATAACATATAAAAAGGTAGAGATATACGATGTTTAAAAAAACAAAATCGAAAAAAAAAAATGTTTACAGAGGTGCATCCACCAAAATTCTTCCATTTTATTACGAATATATATTTATGAGAACAATCTGACGTCTCCATTTAACATAAACAATTGAAACTCCCTCGAACGGTATACAATAATTCTTGCATAATGCATTTTGTTGCGGATCCATTCGAATATAAACATTCTAAACAAAATGTGAGAGATTATTTGACACGTGCGTGGAAATCACAATAAGAGATTTTAATGAATACGATTTATCAGTGTTGGCAACATCTGAAAGAAGAAAAGCACCATGAGTCTTGTAAAAACTTACAAAGAATGAAGTAAAAATGAACGAAATAAATTTTAAAACTAAATTTTTAGTTAAGAATTTAAAAATGTATTTTAAATTCTTGTTTAGCATTGCAAACAATTAAATAAAATACCAAAAAGGGGTAAAAAGCATTAATCTTTTATTTAAAAATTTCACTTTTGAAATATATAGTTGTAATAAGAAATAGTACATAAATACTATGAGTAAAACTCTTAAAAGTACTTTGTGACATAGCTGTTAAATTTCGATTACGATTACTAATCAATTAGATTACATTTTGGAAAGAATTGTATTGATTACCCGAGTAAAAAAATTTATATATAATCATATGTGGCATATATTACAATATATAATTAGACATGTGGCTATGTATATCCATATATAATTATATATGACGTTTTTTCCGAAAAGTTTTCCTTATATTATGCCATATATAATTTCATCTAATTAGATATCGGCCTTCATAATATTAGATATGGCATATATAATTATATATTACATAACATGGTTGATCTTATTGCATATATAGTTATATATAGAACTATATCTTAATATATATGGTGGCATTTTAGCAATATATAATTATATATGGTATCATTTAAACAATATATAATTATATATGGTGACAGTTAAACTAGATATTATCATATATGGTGCCATTTAAACAATATATGGTCATATATGGTACCTCATAAACAAAATCTTTAATTCAGTTCCAGATATGATAATATATGGTACTATATATAGTGCGATATATATTTATATATGGTGTTATTTAAGCTATATATTATCATATATGGTGCCATTCAAACCATATATTATCATATATGGTGCCATTCAAACCATATATTATCATATATGGTACCATTTAAACCATATATTATCATATATGGTGCAATCTCAACAATATATGCCCATATATGGTACCTCATGAACAATATTTTTAATACAGTTCCACATATGATAATATATGCTACCATATATAGTGCCATATATATGTATATATGGTATTATTTAAGCAATATATTACCATATATGGTGCCATTTAAACCATATATTATCTTATATGGTGCCATTTCAACAATATATGCTCATACATGGTACCTCATGAACAACATTTTTAATACAGTTCCAGATATGATAATATATGCTACTATATAGTGCCATATATGTTTATATATGCTGTTATTTAAGAAATATATTAACATATTTGCCCAGGTGAAAATGTTCATATATGGTCATATATGGCAACATATATGGGTTCGGATCCGAAATTTGAGGGTATATGGCCATATATGGAGATATATGAATGTTCATATAATTTTGTTTTTTTATTTTTTAATAAAAATATTGCTTTTTTTTATTTAAATTAAATGTAAATATTACAATTCTTACTGATGAATTTGTACATTTGAATGAAATTGAGAAATTATGAAATTTTTAATGGACATAAACATTTTACTTGAAGTTTAGAAATCATTTTATGACTGTTTTTTGATTATTTAATGATTTTTTATACACTAATAGAAAAAATTGTGTAAAAATGTTAGTTAAAACTACTAAAAATTAGTTCAAAATTAAAAACTGCTGAATTAGCAGAGTATTTTTGCTAAATATAAATAAGATACGAACAGCAAAAATAAAAGTGTTTAATATATTTACAAAATTTGAGTTATAATTGAGCTAAATATCAGTGATTAAAAAATAAAATTAGACAAAAAACATCACATAAAATTTAAAATTTTCAAAGTTCCTTTTTCGTTTTTGGTTTTTAATAAATAAATTTAGCAGTTTTATTTTTGCTGTTTTTATCTAACTGCAACATTTTCAATTGTATTTCAAAATTTATCATTATATTTCAGAAGTTATCAATTGTTTTTCAGATTTATCAATTGTATTTCAGAAATAATCAATTGAATTTCAGTTTCATCAATTGTATTGTAGAAGTTATGAATTGTTTTTCAGATTTACCAATTATATTTCAGAAATAATCAATTTATTTCCAGTTTTATAATTGCTTTTCAGAAATTATCAATTGATTTTCATATTTATTAATTATATATCAGAAATTATGAATTGTGTTTCAGAAACTGAAAATTGTATTTCAGAAATTTATTAATTGTATTTCAGAAATTCGCAATTGCATTTCAGAAATTATCAAATGTATTTTACAAATAATCAATTGTATTTCAAAAACTGGCAATTGTATTTTAGAAATTGCCAATTGTATTTAAGAAATTATCAATGTATTGTATTTCAATATTTTTTGAATCCGCTCAAGTAATTACCCCCATGACAAAAAAAACTTAAAACATTTCCCATATATGGAATAATATATGAGTTCATATATGAAGATATATGGAATATGGACCAATAAATGCAGTATATTATCATATATGGATTCATACATTTGAATGTATTTACCCATATATGCTTCCATACATAACATATATGTTCATATATGATCATACATTAAGCCATATATGCTCATACATGAAACCATATATGACAATATATGAACATATATGAACATTTTCACCTGGGTGGTGCCATTTAAACCATATATTGTCATATATGGTGCCATTTCAACAATAAATGCTCATATATGGTACCTGATGAAAGACATTTTTAATACAGATGCAGATATGATAATATATGCTACCATATATAGTAGCATATACTTTGATATATCGTATCATTTAAACAACCCGAGGAAAAATAGTTACATATAGTCATATATGTGATTAAGTTATATCTGTATAAATATATAGTTCCATCCGAAGAATTGCCCGATATATTTTTATCAATTGTTTATCAATTTTTAACATTTAGATCTGACCTGATTAAATTATGTGTTAATCAGATGAAATTGTATCAGATTTTTGACCTGATACAATTTTATCGGTTTGATCGTAATTGGTTCAATTTTATATAAATAAAATATAATTGTATCCGACATTTACCTTATACAATATATCAAAGTTTTAAACTGATATCAGGTCAAAATTGGGATATAACTATATAATTTTGTATACAAATATATCTATTTTGACCTAAACTGATACCATGTAATATAAACCAATAAAATTGTATCAGGTCAAAACTCTGATACAATTTCATCTGATTAACACATAATTTAATCAGGTCAGATCTAAACTGATGCAATTAGATAACAACTGATACAAATAAGAACTGATACAATTTTATCGGGCCATTTTTCGGATCAAATGGTATATGGATGAATCTAAGTTATATATTAAAGCTCCATATTGGTGCCATTTAAACAATATATTGTCATATGTGGTGCCATCATATATGGTAACTCATTAGCAACTACAATATTAACTGTATTTCAGAAGCTATTAATTGTATTTCAGAAATGTTAAATGTATTTTAGAAATTATGGAATGTATTTCAGAAATTTATTAATTGTATTTCAGAAATAATCAAATCTATTTCAGAACTTGTTGATGGTTTATCATAGTTAATAGAGAAAAATTGCTAAATTACATTTCATAATTTCTGAAATACAGTTTGATAATTTCTGAAATACATTTGTGAATTTCGGAAATACAATTAATAATTTCTGAAATACAATGGATAAAACTGAAATTCAATTGACTAGTTCTGAAATACAATTCATAAATCTGAAAAAATAATTGATAAGTTCTGAAATACAATTGATAAAACTGAAATTCAATTGATTATTTCTGAAATACAATTGATAAATCTTAAAACAATTAATACAATTGGAAATGGTGTAGAGCGTCAAAAAGATGTAAAAAAAATTATTTTATTCAAAGATTTCAATTTAATAAAAAAATAAATATATAATTTTATAAAAAAATTTATAGAAAAAAAATTTTAATTTTATAAAAAGAAATTCATTTTGTAAAAGAAATGCATATTGAACTCGTTACCTTCTGAGTTTAAACCTTATTTTAACAAAATATTGTAATTTTTATACAATCAGTGCTCTGCCAGTCTATTATTTTTTGAACTATTGTAAATATCTGTCTGGGATCTTATTTAATCCCAAATAAATGGAGATCTTACGTAGTACCCAAATATAATGCGGGATCTAATTTTAGCTGTCATTTTTCTGGATAGTTTTAGATGTCAATCTCCAAATATATTGCTGTTTCTAATTCGATCTGCAATTTATGGGATAAATTAAGATCCTACCAAATCCCCAAATATATCACTGGATTTAATTCGATCTGCAATTTATCGGAAAAGTTAAGATCTTACGCAATCCCGAAGTATATTACTGGATCTAATTTTATCTGTAATTTTTTGGATAAATTTAGATCTTACTTAATCCCCAAATATATTGCTGGATCTAATTCGATCTTCCATTTTTCGGATCAAATTAGATCTAAGTTTATCCACAAATATATTGCTAGATCTAATTAGATCTGCCAAAATTGAGATCAAATTAGATCTATGTTTATCCCTAAATATATTGCTGGATCTAATTCGATCTGCCACTTTTTCGGATCAAATTAGATCTAAGTTTATCCACAAATATATTGCTGGATCTAATTCGATGTGCCATTTTTTGGATCAAATTAGATCTAAGTTTATCCACAAATATATTGCTGGATCTAATTCGATGTGCCATTTTTTGGATCAAATTAGATCTAAGTTTATCCCCAAATATATAGCTACATCTAATCGATCTGCCACCTTTTCGGATCAAATTAGATATACGTTTATCCACAAATATATTGCGGGATCTAGTTTGATCTGCCATAATTGAGATCAAATTAGATCTAAGTTTATCCCCAAATATATAGCTGGATCTAATTGGATCCGCCATTCTTCGGATCAAATTAGATCTAAAAATATCCGCAAATATATAGCTGGATCCGCCAATTTTCGGATCAAAATAGATCTAGGTTTATCCCCAAAGATATCACTGGACCTCCCAATTTTGAGATATAACTTGATCTTAGTTTATCCCCATATATACAATGGGATCTAATACGATATGATTGGATACACCCAATTTTGAGATCTAATTGGATCAGCTAGATATTACAGCAGATCTTAAACAATATCAAATTGGATATAATTAGATATTGCGCGAGATCAATTTTTTTTACTCGGGTATATAATTTTCTATTAAGCAATTTCTGATTACTAATTGATTACGATTACAAATAATATAAAAGAAATCAAGATTACTTGAGATTACTATAAAATAATCAAAAATACAATGCCTTAGTATAATTTTTGCGTGATTGAAATATTCTGAAATGTCATTTGAAATTTGAAAAAACATTTTGGATAAGTTTTCATGGTAAAAATATAGAAAATACTTTGTTTTTTTAAATTTATTATTTATGATTCTTTTTGATTATATTTTTTCGTAATTACAAGTACATACTCCTGATTACTTTTAGATTATTTCGAATCATAATCAATTAGTAATCGTCCGAAACTGAATATAGTCGTAATTTAATCATTACTTCACCTTTAAAAAGAAAGTAATCTAATTACTAGGGCAAGGAATTTCATGCACTTAAAAATGGAAAATATGTGCCTAAAATATGCGGCTAAAAAAGAAAAATATGCATTAAAAATATAAGAAATATGTACTAAAAACTATTTTTTTTTTGCAAAAATACGGCACTTTGAAACTTAAAAATATATTTAAGTTAGTTATTTTGCAAAAAGACACGGAACTCGAAGATTTCCCATAGGTCAATAAGGTTTTTAAGAATGATTATTTTGATTGAATCAAAATATGAAAACCTCAAATTTTTTACAAAAGAAAATTGCTCCTAAAATTTTTTTAAAAAGAAAAAATTCTCCTAAAATTGAAAATATGCACAAATATGCATTTAAAGTCAAAAAATGGAAAAATATGCATTTTTGGCAAAATATGCAAAAATATGCATTTTGGGCAAAATATGCATTTTTGGCAAAATATGCAAAAATATGCAACTACAAATCGATGCCATTTTGTTCTAAATTTGATGATTCGGATAAGTATTTAGTCCATATTAGTTTTGGACTATCGAGAAAAAACATGCATTTGCATGAAATTCCTTGCCCTACTAATTACTAATTATTATGATTACTAATCATTACTTAACAGTTATGCTTTGTGATACAGTTCTCATTAATTTTTTCAACTTTGACAAAAATTCAAGAAAAATTAATAAACCAGAAGAAATGCCAAACATTTAATTTGTACAAAAAAGTACTAGAACCACGGTTGGAAATACGAAAATGTGCCGTAAATATCTGTTTTTTTATAAAACGGACATTTGTAAAAACCACCGGATACGGACAGCTAAAAAATAGTAGTATACTTCCATTTTTGAATAAAATAACCAGCCCTCAAAGATTTATTAAATATTATTTTGAGGGGTAAAGCACCGTAAGTTGTTTTTCACGTGGAAAAATTTCACTCGAACTTTAAATGCCTCAAATTGCAATTTGATTTAAACAAATGAACAATTTTTTAATTTTATAACAAAAACACAATCAAAATAAACACAAAATGTCACTTTTTCCTAAGAAAAATAATAGTCTTGTACATTAAATTTGTGTGAAAACAAACTCTACACACTTTTCACGTGAAACTGATTGTCGTAAAAAATCATTTTTTTATATGGAGTTTTTCCACGTGAAACTCAAACAACTTACGGTGCTTAAAATCAAAGAAGAAAAGCAATTCTTTAAAAGGAAGGATGAAGGTCCGTCATTATCACATTTGAAAGAATTCGAAAGTTTGCCAATACCCGAGGCAAAATCTACATCTGAGATTTGTAAAGATTCAAAAACTGAAATAATATTATCAAAATCATATTCATTAATAGAAAAGGAATCATCATTAAAATTAGATTGAAAAAACATTACGAAGAGGTTGAGAGAGTCTTTCAATTTATCCGAAGTGATGGTATAATAGAAGTATTTCTTTTGGAATTAATAAAACCCCAGAAAATTTTCGGGTTGATTTTAATTGATTCATTGAAACTAATCAAATATTGATTGTACAAAAATTTATTTAAAAAATTAAATTCTTTTGTGTAACTAAAGGCAAACATACACGTTCAATATTATTGATCAATGTTTTTAAAATCAACCAATCAGAACAAAGTATTTTAAATTAAAATGTTCTGATTGGTTGATTTTAGAAAAATTGATCAATAACATTGAAAGTGTATGCCCTACTTAAGAAAATCTTATTTATCGCTGGTACTATTTGAGGCTTTAAATTTTTTTTTTAAATTTGTTCTTAAAATTTTTTAGTTTTTTGAAACCTTTAGTGTACCAAGGAAGTTTGTACATTTTAGGATTAGATAGAGGCACATTAATATTAATAATTTTTAGTACATTACACTAAAAACAAAGTTAGTATAAAAATTAGTAAAACGGTTTCCAATTTTATTATACTAGTATTATACTAATTTTTAGTATAAAGTTGTTTTTTAGTAAAATAATTTGGTATTCTCATTTTACAAATTGCAGAATTTTTTACTAATTTGAGTTGCTAAATCTACAAATTTAATTTTACTAAATTTTGAAACCCGATTAGCTAAAATTAGCAAAAAAAATTACTAATCTTTTTTATTTTGAAGTTTAAAATTTTTATTTTTTTTTTGAAAATATACACAACCTGATAGAAATTTTTGTTGCAATATGATTACCAGAAAGGCCAAGTTGTT
This sequence comes from Leucophora obtusa, assembly GCA_949987735.1. NCBI lineage: Eukaryota > Metazoa > Arthropoda > Insecta > Diptera > Anthomyiidae > Leucophora > Leucophora obtusa. Next base: position 248,874,661 of record OX465295.1, read on the forward strand.
TTTAGGCGTTTTTTTTTTTCCATTTATAATAAAAATAGATTTGTTCTCTAAATTTTTTTGTTGTTTTTTAATGTTTATATTTCCACGTTTTTTTTTGCCTTTTTCGAATATTTCTTTGCTATAAATACAATTAGTTTTGCAATTTTTTCAATATGTATTTTTATCATCCATATTCGTCCACTCGGTGAAAAAAAGAGTTATCATATTGATGAAACTGCTTCATAAATCGTTCATCGGCAATAAATATGACGAAGCGTTTCATAAAGCGGGTGATGTTTTTTATACGAAAATTGATGACAAAACATCTTTCAAATTAGTTCGTATTAACCGATAGTTCGTCTTAACCAAGTTTAGCTTAAAAGAATTTTACTGTAAATTGTTTTCTATTCTAAAGCTGCGCACACACGAAGGCACATTCGTCACAAAATGCCCTTCGTGTATAGCGACCTATAGAAAATCAAGCATGCTGTACAGCATGCTGGACGGCTGTATGAATTTGATCATGTAGTGTCTAATTTGACAGCTTGTCAAACATGGCAGATTTGACAAACTCACTTTACAGTGTAATAGAAAAATTCATCAAACATTAGGGAATTTTACATTTTTAATTAGTTGTTTTGTAACAAAAAAGGGATAATGTTAATAAATAAACTAAAAAATGCGAAAACAGAAAAAAAAAATTAAATTCAAAGAATAAAAATTATTGACATAAGCGGCCTTTATACGATCAAGCATGCTGTCCAGATTGTTTGACAAACAAAAAATGGTTTTGTCAAGCATGCTTGACAAACCGTCAAATTAGACATTACATGGAAAAATTCGTGTTATCAAAATTTGATATTTTGTGTTTCCAAACTCAATTTTCCATCGTGTGTATCGATGTTACTGTTTTTGCTGTTTTAGTTCATTGAGAGCAGTCGTACTGGGAGGTGCTTTTGTAATTGCGCATTATGGCGACAATTACAAATAATGAAAACTGCATCAACTCTGTGTATGATAAACACACATTTTTGAATTACAACGAACCGTTAAATTTAAAGGTATGTTATTAAATGTATGTTATGTTTAAGATGAATGGGGGAAATGTTTTTAGTTGATCTGTTATTTTAAGTAAATGAATGTTATTTTAGTTTGACTCAAGATCATATATTAATATCACTTTCTGTTTAAATTATTTTCAAATCCAAGAAAGATGATACAATTTTTACAAGTAAATTACAAAGAATAAAAATTATTGAAAAAATTCGATTAGACCAGCAAGGCAGAATGCGCATTTTCGGCTTTCGCTACAAATAATTTAAACAGAAAGTGATATTAATTTATGATCTTGAGTCAAACTAAAATAACATTCATTAACTGCATTAATTTTATAAATTAATATAAAAATTTATAGACAATTAAGAAAAAAATCCTTAAATATAAATTGTAACAAAATATTGACCAGTTTTCCTTTAAACATATATAATGTAAACAACTGTAAATTGCAAGCGTGCTAACCCGGTGTATTTAAATGCAATAAATTATATGATCTCAAATGTCAAAACCATTGCAGCGAAACGTCAAAATGATATCAATTGCAAAGTGGTGGAGAACACTTGACTATTTCATGGATAAGAAATATCATAGATTTTTCTTCGAATAACACCAAATTTTATAAAAAATTAATTTTTACCGACAAATAATAAAAAACTAAACACTTTTCCATTCTTTTTTAAAAATTTTTTGTTGTTTTTCTATTACAAAATTAAAATGAAAACTAAAAGTGACATTTGATCTCTGGCAGCACTGCAAGAGCCGATTGCATGTCAGCGATATGATGTTTATATTAATTTTATTGTGCATAGACTAATAGCGTCAGAAAATTACAATTTTATTAAAAATTTTAAATTATTAAGAAAAACATTTAATTCTGTAATAAAATTAATAAGAAAGGGATATAAATTTTCTATGACTTAAAAAAATAACGAAATGAACGATTGAACGAAATGAACGAAAAGAACGAATAATGGTGAACGATGTCATATCGTTCAATGAACTGAACCGTTCAAATGAACTAGTTCGTTCATGAACGACACAACTCTTAGCACGAGGTTTTTCTATCAAAATCATTCGGTAGTGTTTTGATAATTAAAAAAACAAAGTGAATTAAAATAATAATTTGTAAAAATCAATAACAATGTTACCTCTTTGACCAGTACATGGTGGTCATCCTGGGGTACATGCTCCACAACCTGTGCCCACCGCATCCAGTGATCCTAATACTCTTCAAACATCATCTTCGACCGAAACAACATCCTCATCTTCAAATAAATCGTCTTTATCCGTAAAACCCAATTATACTTTAGAGTTTACTTTGGCTGGTCATACCAAGACAGTATCAGCTGTTTTCACCCAATGGGGAATGGTTGCCGAGTTCATGTGAGTACCAGAAGTGGGAAAAGAAATAATTTCGAAATTTTATGAATTGACCTGCCTCTGCCGTTCATTTCAATCGTGATGGTTCGTTAATTGTCTCTTCTAGCTATGATGGCTTATGTCGTATTTGGGATATAGCCAGTGGTCAGGGTTTGAAGACTAATAGATGATGACAACCCGCCTGTAAGTTTTGTAAAATTCTCCCCCAATGGCAAGTATATATTGGCGGCTACTTTGGATAATACTTTGAAATTATGGGACTATTCAAAAGGAAAATGTTTAAAAACCTACACTGGACATAAAAATGAAAAATATTGTATTTTTGCAAATTTTTCAGTAACTGGAGGAAAGGTTAGTTAAAGGCAAGAATTTTTTTATCTATAAATTTGTTTTAAATGTTTGTAATATTTTTTAGTGGATTGTTTCCGGCAGTGAAGATAATATGGTTTACATCTGGAATCTACAATCGAAAGAGGTGGTCCAGAAATTACAGGATCACACCGACACTGTGTTGTGTACTGCATATCATCCAACAGAGAATATTATTGCTTCGGCGGCTTTGAAAAATGACAAAACCATAAAATTATGGAAAATAACAAAACCATAAAATTATTGAAAAGCGATACATAATTTTACAATTACATATGGTTATTCCAATATTGGTACCATACGTGAATTGGTATTTAAAAAGATTTTGCTCGTATCAATGGCAAAAAATCACCCATTATTTGTTTGGAAGATATTATTCATGAGATATTTACAGTGGGTACAAATGTTCAAGCTGTTAGTGAATTTATGTGTGCATTTTTAGTAAGTTTATTGTCTTTATATTAATTAATATGTAGCAAAAATTAACTTCTATTTTGTTGTCTACAGTTTTGTAGCTTGGAAGAATAAAGTGTCGGTATCCTTTAAGCGTGGAGGCGAATACGGCGATCGTGGTAATGGTATCAATGATTTAATAGCACGCAGTTTATAAATATATTTTTGTAAAATTTGACACTGTTACTTATAAACTAGAAAGTATTTTAGAGGCTTTGACATGTCTTTTTCATATTTATGTGGTTTTTCATTTTAAATATCCGATTGAATGTAAACATATATGGCTCTTCAATCAAAGACAAGTTATCAACAGCAATCCTTAGCCTGACATCTAAAGAATATAAATGAAGAGAAAGATTTATAAATTTTACTCCTATGTTAGTTAATTTGATAATTTCACGTTTTAAGTCGTTTAAAACATGTTATTTTTCGCTGTATTCGCATCAGTTTATTAATTAAAGGAAATAACATTTGCCTACTTTTGTTAACTTTGAAACTCTTAATTTCTAATTATAATCTTTACAGCTGAGTTTCATACTGAACACTTTAACTTCACTATTAAACAAAAGAAAATGTTAGGAAATTTGTGTAGAAACAACAAAAAATTATGGATTAACTAAAAGTAAACTCAAAAACCTACACGGTGGTTTTCATACTGAAGGTTTTTGAGTTAACAATTAGTTGTTTAATTTGGTTGTTCGTATATAATTTTTGACATTTTATCTTTCAATATCGTTAAGTTCAAGTTAACTTTAAATATGAAACCGAGCGTAATAGATAAATAATAAAATGTACCTACATTAATTTGGAATAAATGTGGGCATTTTTTAAATACTTTTAAAAGTGAATACTTATTAAAACTTGCATTAAATGAATGTGTGACTTTCTTTTAAATACTTATATATATATTAATACTCCAAAAATTAATTTAAATGTGAATATCAATATGATATTGATCTCAAAAGACTATTATTTAGTACAACAAAAAAATTTAAGCCGATTTTCTGATAGATTATGATGCACTAGACTAAATTACATTTCCCTACAAAATTTTAAACTTATATGTAGAAACTAGCGAGCGCAGCCCGCTACGTTGTTAGCGTGCCTTAAAGTTTAGGGGAGGGGGCTGCGCCCCCCCCCTCCCCGACAATTTTTTTTTAATTCGCTTTTTATTTAAAGTACAGTTTTTATAATAAAAGCCTTCACCCAGCCACCACAAATAAATAATTCTGCACAACAATGGGTTTAAAATAAATAAATATTTGATCACTTTTTGTCATGAAAGTGGATTGTTAGTAATGAATCCATAATAAATTGCAATATACGTGAGTATGTTAAGATAATTTGGTAAAGTGCGAACTTAGGTAGATAGACCCGTAAGTAGTTTTGTTCATTTGTGTTTTTTCTAAGGTTTTTTCTCTTTTAGAAAATTTGTTTAACTTTTTGGAGAGTATGTTTCAATGCTACATAAGTTTCGTATTCCGTGGATAGTGTTTGAATAGGTAATTAAAAGGATTCTTCACCCCTTTTTGTTCCTCCCAGTAAAAATCCCAAATATATATAATCTGCCTCAATCGCATGCGAAATTTCAAGTACCAAACCACCAAAATGGAATTTGAATGACCAAACTCCGGCAGTTTGAGTCAATTAAATTCCATTCCATTTTGTTTAACAATTTCAGTGTTCCAATGCAACTCCTTCCAAGATTCCATTTCGTCAACCATTCCATTGCATTTCGTTCCCATTATCTGTTATTCCAAATCCACTCGTTTCCCGTTTCATTCCATTACATTCCTACTGTTTTGTGTATCGATATTGATATCAGTCGCTTCTCTTTCCATTCCATTCCGTTGCACTTGCAGAAAGTGATATTAATTTATGATCTTGAGTCAAACTAAAATAACATTCATTAACTGCATTAATTTTATAAATTAATATAAAAATTTATAGACAATTAAGAAAAAAATCCTTAAATATAAATTGTAACAAAATATTGACCAGTTTTCCTTTAAACATATATAATGTAAACAACTGTAAATTGCAAGCGTGCTAACCCGGTGTATTTAAATGCAATAAATTATATGATCTCAAATGTCAAAACCATTGCAGCGAAACGTCAAAATGATATCAATTGCAAAGTGGTGGAGAACACTTGACTATTTCATGGATAAGAAATATCATAGATTTTTCTTCGAATAACACCAAATTTTATAAAAAATTAATTTTTACCGACAAATAATAAAAAACTAAACACTTTTCCATTCTTTTTTAAAAATTTTTTGTTGTTTTTCTATTACAAAATTAAAATGAAAACTAAAAGTGACATTTGATCTCTGGCAGCACTGCAAGAGCCGATTGCATGTCAGCGATATGATGTTTATATTAATTTTATTGTGCATAGACTAATAGCGTCAGAAAATTACAATTTTATTAAAAATTTTAAATTATTAAGAAAAACATTTAATTCTGTAATAAAATTAATAAGAAAGGGATATAAATTTTCTATGACTTAAAAAAATAACGAAATGAACGATTGAACGAAATGAACGAAAAGAACGAATAATGGTGAACGATGTCATATCGTTCAATGAACTGAACCGTTCAAATGAACTAGTTCGTTCATGAACGACACAACTCTTAGCACGAGGTTTTTCTATCAAAATCATTCGGTAGTGTTTTGATAATTAAAAAAACAAAGTGAATTAAAATAATAATTTGTAAAAATCAATAACAATGTTACCTCTTTGACCAGTACATGGTGGTCATCCTGGGGTACATGCTCCACAACCTGTGCCCACCGCATCCAGTGATCCTAATACTCTTCAAACATCATCTTCGACCGAAACAACATCCTCATCTTCAAATAAATCGTCTTTATCCGTAAAACCCAATTATACTTTAGAGTTTACTTTGGCTGGTCATACCAAGACAGTATCAGCTGTTTTCACCCAATGGGGAATGGTTGCCGAGTTCATGTGAGTACCAGAAGTGGGAAAAGAAATAATTTCGAAATTTTATGAATTGACCTGCCTCTGCCGTTCATTTCAATCGTGATGGTTCGTTAATTGTCTCTTCTAGCTATGATGGCTTATGTCGTATTTGGGATATAGCCAGTGGTCAGGGTTTGAAGACTAATAGATGATGACAACCCGCCTGTAAGTTTTGTAAAATTCTCCCCCAATGGCAAGTATATATTGGCGGCTACTTTGGATAATACTTTGAAATTATGGGACTATTCAAAAGGAAAATGTTTAAAAACCTACACTGGACATAAAAATGAAAAATATTGTATTTTTGCAAATTTTTCAGTAACTGGAGGAAAGGTTAGTTAAAGGCAAGAATTTTTTTATCTATAAATTTGTTTTAAATGTTTGTAATATTTTTTAGTGGATTGTTTCCGGCAGTGAAGATAATATGGTTTACATCTGGAATCTACAATCGAAAGAGGTGGTCCAGAAATTACAGGATCACACCGACACTGTGTTGTGTACTGCATATCATCCAACAGAGAATATTATTGCTTCGGCGGCTTTGAAAAATGACAAAACCATAAAATTATGGAAAATAACAAAACCATAAAATTATTGAAAAGCGATACATAATTTTACAATTACATATGGTTATTCCAATATTGGTACCATACGTGAATTGGTATTTAAAAAGATTTTGCTCGTATCAATGGCAAAAAATCACCCATTATTTGTTTGGAAGATATTATTCATGAGATATTTACAGTGGGTACAAATGTTCAAGCTGTTAGTGAATTTATGTGTGCATTTTTAGTAAGTTTATTGTCTTTATATTAATTAATATGTAGCAAAAATTAACTTCTATTTTGTTGTCTACAGTTTTGTAGCTTGGAAGAATAAAGTGTCGGTATCCTTTAAGCGTGGAGGCGAATACGGCGATCGTGGTAATGGTATCAATGATTTAATAGCACGCAGTTTATAAATATATTTTTGTAAAATTTGACACTGTTACTTATAAACTAGAAAGTATTTTAGAGGCTTTGACATGTCTTTTTCATATTTATGTGGTTTTTCATTTTAAATATCCGATTGAATGTAAACATATATGGCTCTTCAATCAAAGACAAGTTATCAACAGCAATCCTTAGCCTGACATCTAAAGAATATAAATGAAGAGAAAGATTTATAAATTTTACTCCTATGTTAGTTAATTTGATAATTTCACGTTTTAAGTCGTTTAAAACATGTTATTTTTCGCTGTATTCGCATCAGTTTATTAATTAAAGGAAATAACATTTGCCTACTTTTGTTAACTTTGAAACTCTTAATTTCTAATTATAATCTTTACAGCTGAGTTTCATACTGAACACTTTAACTTCACTATTAAACAAAAGAAAATGTTAGGAAATTTGTGTAGAAACAACAAAAAATTATGGATTAACTAAAAGTAAACTCAAAAACCTACACGGTGGTTTTCATACTGAAGGTTTTTGAGTTAACAATTAGTTGTTTAATTTGGTTGTTCGTATATAATTTTTGACATTTTATCTTTCAATATCGTTAAGTTCAAGTTAACTTTAAATATGAAACCGAGCGTAATAGATAAATAATAAAATGTACCTACATTAATTTGGAATAAATGTGGGCATTTTTTAAATACTTTTAAAAGTGAATACTTATTAAAACTTGCATTAAATGAATGTGTGACTTTCTTTTAAATACTTATATATATATTAATACTCCAAAAATTAATTTAAATGTGAATATCAATATGATATTGATCTCAAAAGACTATTATTTAGTACAACAAAAAAATTTAAGCCGATTTTCTGATAGATTATGATGCACTAGACTAAATTACATTTCCCTACAAAATTTTAAACTTATATGTAGAAACTAGCGAGCGCAGCCCGCTACGTTGTTAGCGTGCCTTAAAGTTTAGGGGAGGGGGCTGCGCCCCCCCCCCTCCCCGACAATTTTTTTTTAATTCGCTTTTTATTTAAAGTACAGTTTTTATAATAAAAGCCTTCACCCAGCCACCACAAATAAATAATTCTGCACAACAATGGGTTTAAAATAAATAAATATTTGATCACTTTTTGTCATGAAAGTGGATTGTTAGTAATGAATCCATAATAAATTGCAATATACGTGAGTATGTTAAGATAATTTGGTAAAGTGCGAACTTAGGTAGATAGACCCGTAAGTAGTTTTGTTCATTTGTGTTTTTTCTAAGGTTTTTTCTCTTTTAGAAAATTTGTTTAACTTTTTGGAGAGTATGTTTCAATGCTACATAAGTTTCGTATTCCGTGGATAGTGTTTGAATAGGTAATTAAAAGGATTCTTCACCCCTTTTTGTTCCTCCCAGTAAAAATCCCAAATATATATAATCTGCCTCAATCGCATGCGAAATTTCAAGTACCAAACCACCAAAATGGAATTTGAATGACCAAACTCCGGCAGTTTGAGTCAATTAAATTCCATTCCATTTTGTTTAACAATTTCAGTGTTCCAATGCAACTCCTTCCAAGATTCCATTTCGTCCACCATTCCATTGCATTTCGTTCCCATTATCTGTTATTCCAAATCCACTCGTTTCCCGTTTCATTCCATTACATTCCTACTGTTTTGTGTATCGATATTGATATCAGTCGCTTCTCTTTCCATTCCATTCCGTTGCACTTGCTCCGTTCCATTCCTCTTTAACTGCAATGTTTCAATTCCACTCGTTCCCCATTCTATGCCATCTAGCTCCTCATTCCATTTCGTTCTATAGTCAATTCCTCTTCCAATCCATTTCCATTGTCTATAATTTCAATTCCACTCGTTCAACGTTTATAGCCATTTCGTTCCACTTATGTGGTGTTTCAATTCCACTCGTTTCCTATTTAGTTTCTTAATTTTAGTGTTCCATATACACTCGTTCTTTAAATTTTAGGTTTCTAGCTAAAGACGCAGATGTTCAGGGGGGGGGGCCATTTTCCCCTTTTGAGCCACCATTTTTACCACGTTCCTGTCCAAAGTCCTAAAAATGCCTTGTCGATAAGTTAGCCCATACTCCAAGGAAAACATATTATAGATTACGGGTTTCTAGCCGAAGGGTTCGGTTAGGCCATCAAGGGGGAGAATTATTCCGTTTTTACCCCTCCCGGTAGGAATTTCAAAAAATTCCGTCTTAGAGGACGTCTGCGTTTGAGGAGGAACCTACTACATACATAATTTTAGGCCTCTATATCCAGAACTTTGCCCAACTCGGCAAAGGGGAAGTTTTTCACTTTTTACCCCTCCCGGTATGAGTTTCCAAAAATACCGTCTTAGGGGACGTCTACGTTGGAGAAGGAACCCAAATACCGAATTTAAGCAGTTTGGCCAGGCCGTTAACGGGGAGACTTTTCCTGTTTTTGACCCTACCTGTGGAAATTTCCAAAAATCTCATCTTGGCGGATGTCTACAATAGAGGAGGAAATTTAGTACCAAATTTCAACTTCCTACCTCCAGCAGTTGGGCAGGCCTTTAAGCGGCACTTTTCGCTTCATTAATCCCCATTTTTGTAATGTCCCTGTCCAAAATTCCACAAAGCACCTTCCCGATAAGTGAGCACATACTCCAAGGAACATATGTTTTACATTTCAGGATTCTAGCCAACTTTTACTATTTGTGCCCCTCTGGGTAGGAATTTCCGAAAATCCATCGACAGGGAATTTCAGCTTCCTAGTTCCAGCAGTTTGAGCAGGCTGTCAAGTGGGACGCTTTTTCTTTTTTTGTCCCTCCCGGTTGGAATTAGGCTGGAAGAGGAACCTAAGTACCGAATTTCAGCTTCCTAGTTCCAGCAGTTTGGACAGGTCGTTAAGGGGCCACTTTCCCTTTTTGAGCCCCTATTTTGTAACGACCCTGTCCAAAATTTAAAATACTATCTTTCTAATAAGTTAGCCCTTACTCCAGGGACGCACATTTTAAATTTCAGGTTTCTAGCCGAAGGGGTTTTTACAGGCCACCAAGCAGAGGCTTTCTTCTTTTTGCCCCTCCCTTTAGGAATTTACAAAAATTCGATCTTCGCGGCTGTCTGCGATGGATCAGGAACATTCATACCAAATTTCAACTTCATTGCCTCAGCGGTTTGGGCAGGCCATTATTGGGGATATTTTTCCCTTTCAACCCACATTTTTACTATGTTTCTGTTCCAAAATAGAAAAATTACGTTGGCAGGCCGTCAAGAGGGAAACATCCCCCTTTTGGGATATCCTGTAGGGAATTCCAAAAATTCAAACTTAGTCTATGTCTACTACTGTGGAGGAATCTTTATGCCAAATTTCAACTTCTTATCTCCAGTAGTTTGGGCACGCAGTTAATGGGGACACTTTTCCAATTTGTGAGACCGTCTATGGGGACGTCTATGCTGAATATATTTGGAAATTCCGGTAGGAATTTCCAAAAATCCCGTCTTAGCGGACGTCTATGCCGAATATCAAGAAACCTTGTTTTAGTGGAGATATCCGTTGGGGGAGGAAAAAAAAGTACTTTTTGTGAAATTATACTTTTTTAAATGGAATTTTTTGGAAAAAGCGAAATTTTTTGGAGAAAGATACTTTATTTTTACAAAGTACTTTATGGAAGAAGGTGCTTTTTTTGAAAAAGTTATTTTTAGGAAAAATTTATTTTTTTTGGAAAAAGGTAATTTTTTTGCGAAAAAGTCCTTTTTTGGAAAAGGTATTTTTTTGGAAAAAGTTATTTTATTGGAAAAATGTATTTTGTTTTGGAAAAAGGTACTTTTTTTGGATAAGGTCCTTTTTTTTGGAAAAAGGTAAATTTTTTTTAGAAAAAGGTACTTTTTTCGGAAAAAGGTACTTTTTTTGGAAGAAGGTACTTTTTTGGAAAAAGGAATTTTTTTTGGAAAAAGGTAGTTTTTTTGGAAAAAGGTACTTTTTTTGAAAAAAGGTACTTTTTTTTGGAAAATGGTACTTTTTTTTGGGAAAATGTACTTTTTTTGGGAAAAGGTACTTTTTTGGCAAAAAGTACTTTTTTTGTCCCCTTTTTGCCCCTCCCGATAAGAATTTCCAAAAATGCCGTCTCAACGGACGTCTACACCGGTCGAGGAACCTACATACCAAATTTCAACTTCATAGCTCCAGCAGTTTGAGCAGGCCGTCAAGGGGGAGACTTTTTCCCATTTTTGCCCGTCCCTTTAAAAATTTCCAAAACTCCCGTCTTGGTGGATGTCTACGATAGTGGAGGAACCTTTATACCAAATTTCAACTTCCTACCTACAGCGGTTTTGGCAGGCCGTCAAGGGGGGGCCTTTTTCCCCTTTTTAACCCCCATTTTTACAACGTCCCTGTCCAAAATTCCAGAAAGTACTTTCCAGAAAAGTTAGCCCATACTCCAAGGAACACATATCTTAAATTTCAGCTTTCTAGCCAAAGGGGTTTTGGCAGGCCGCCAAGGGGGAGACTTTTCCCCTTTTTGCCCGCTCCGGTAGGAATTTCCAAAAATCCCGTCTTAGCGGACGTCTACGCCGAAAGAGGAACCTACATACCAAATTTCAACTTCCTAGCTTCAGCGGTTTGGTCTGGACGATGTTGAGTCAGTCAGTCAGTCAATCAGTCAGTCTTATCGTGTTTTAAACAAGATAAGAAAATATGGAATATCTTTAATTCTACAACGTTTTTTTTTTGGTTTTCGTGTAAAAAAATAAAAAGTGTTGTTACGCCCTTTTGCATTTTAGGTGACGATATATTTATAATAAATCTTCTTATCTTTTTATATACACACATTCAATGTATTATTCATCTAAAAGTTATTTAAATTTTAAAACTTTACTTATAATTTTATTTAAAATTACATTTCATTTTATAACTAAAGAGAAATAAATGTTTGTTTAAAAAATTTTACTATTCGTAAGCATTTTTTATGGATTTTATTTTAGATTTTTTTGGAAATAAAATACAGTATGCATACTAATATTAAGTATAAGTACTATTTTATTTCCATTTTAAATTTACAGAAATTTTACTAATATATAGTAAAATTACTAATTTTTGCTTCTAAAAGAATTTCACTAATATTTGGTAAGAAATTTGGCTAATTTTAGCAAATTGATTTCCATTATGAATATACTAAAATTATACTAAATTTTAGTAACTATTACAAATTTTTTCCTCAACTTTTACTTTACTAATAATTACAGACACATTTTGCTAAAATTAGCTAATCGGTCTGCTGGCCTAATATTAGTTAATTTTTCTGTAATATTACAGTTTTTTCTATAACTTTTACAGACTTTTTTATTTGAGTGTAGATAAAAATATTTCATAGCAAACAGATACAATTTCATTATTCAATATATTATACCAATTTAAATTATATATCATAGCATTTAGAGCATTACAAGCATAATAATTATAACGTTTCTCAACCTTACTATTCTTTCGAGCATACTTAAAAAAATTCAATGTCAATTTCTAAAGAACAGTGATGAGAAGGTAAAATTGGGAAGTAGGATTAAATAATCGAAATTTTTAAATCAGAACTAATAAAAACTAAGTCCAAGATTTTATTTAGTCTATTAAAAACTATTAATTTGAATTAGACCAAGCCTAGAAACTGAATCGAGAATACTAATTTCAAAAGATTTATTTACATTATTAGGCAAAAACAGGCCTGCATTAGGGATTACAGACCAAATGATATCTGATAAACTAAAATCACCCAAAACGCAAAACACCACCCAAAACTAGGGTTGCCATCCGTCATCTTTTCCCCGGACACCGTCCTCTTTTTTAGGGCGTCCGGGCCAGTCCTCCTTCTTTTTCAGTAAGTGTCCGGGGTTGTCCTACTTTTTGCACTTTTCACCATAACTTTTTTTTTGAATTGTTGGCATCGCTGTTTTGTCAGTGTTATTTCACCTACTTTAATTGCCAAATTTTAAGCTTATCAGCAGTGAGCCAACAGTTGAACTAAAAAAAAATTAACATTGATTTTAATGATGAAAATTTATTTAATGAATTCCTTGTTCTGAAAAATTATGTAAGAAACTTAAATTCAATTAACATGACTGATAACAAGTTTTGGTACGATTTTTTTTTTATTAAAAATGATGTTTGCTACGAAATGAAAAAACATTTTAGGTTTTACCAGCACATAATGCCAACGCAGTGGACGCCAACAAGAAATAAATTGAATCCGGAAACTATTTCTGATATTATTAGAGTCAAATATAATTTGGATATGAATTGTCAAGAATTTTATGAATATTTCAAGAAATGCGACAGTAATATATTGATTCAAATTGGAAGCGTTGAAAAATATTCTTGAAATTGAATCCAGAAACTTTTCTAGTTTTATTTCTGATATTATTAGAGTCAAAAAAAATTTTGATATGAATTTTCACGATTTTTATGAATATTTGAAGAATTGCAACAGTAGGCACCAACAATGGAATTTGTAAAAGCAATCACATTTTCTTTTAAATTGAAATTTTTTGTTTGATATATTTGTAACTCATTTGTAAATTGTTATCTTTCATATAAAAAATGTTTAAAAATTAAATTCAAAGTTACAAAAAAATTTTTTTTTTTGGATTTACAAATTTCTTTGTTGGTGCCCTTTTAAAAAGTTTTACAAATTTGGTATGAGAAAGGTGTTTAAAAATTTAATTAGAAATTTGTAAATTCTTTTTGTGTATACTAATTCAAATTGGAAGCATTGAAAAACATTCATGAAAACCGTTACAAATCGTAGTAATTATAGAAATGTACATTCCTGAAAATGTATGCAATGAATTGGTTAATCGTTGTTTTTTTTTATTTATGTACCACTAATTTTTTTATATATGATTTCTAAAGACGTGTACATTTAAAGAAAAATACCAAAAAAAATTTATTTAAAAAAGGTGATTTTTATTGAAAAATATGGCTTTTTTGCCAAATCGCTAAATTGTGATTATTTTAACGTGCATGGAAAAAAAATTATATAAACTATGAATTATACATTTATTGTCGCCAAAATTAATTTTAAAACAAACATTTTTGAATATTACACTTTTTGTAAAAAAACTCGTGTTTTCGATTTTTCACAAAGATATGAAGCAAAACCAAGATTTTTCCAATAACTATTTAAAAAATCTGAGCTAAACTATAGGACACTTTGTATGGAAGGCCAAAAAATGCAGTTTTGTGCATCACGTGGGTTTTATTATTAAAAAACTGGTATGTTGCCAATTGGCTACACCATTCATTTAAGGGTTGAAGTTCAGAATGATTTTTTTGTTTTTTGTGACTTTTATAGTGGGAATAGAAATTATTTTATTTATAAAATAAATATTAATTTGTATACTTTTCGCGTTATTTATTAAAAAAAAAAGTAGTGACCCAACTTTTGAAATCGATGTCTTCCGATGTGGATGAAATTTGCACCAAGGTTAGTCCTATTGGATAGTAGTTTAGACACAAATTTTCAACAAGATCGGTAAAAAATTTTCAGAGTTAGAGGGGGTCAAAATTTGACATTTTGGGCAAACAGGTGTTCTTTCTCATCCATCTAACTTATTATCTATTGGAGTAAGCAAAATTTGTCCCAAAGAAATTATATACCCGAGTAAAAAATATTATATATAATCATATGTGGCATATATTACAATATATAATTCGACATGTCGTTATGTATATCCATATATAATTATATATGACGTCTTTTTCCAAAATTGTTCCTTATATTATGCCATATATAATTTCATCTAATTAGATATCGACCTTTATAATATAAGATATAGCATATATGATTATATATTACATAGCATGGCTGATCTTATTGCATATATAGTTGTATATGGAGCTATATCTTAATATATATGGCGGCATTTTAGCAATATATAATTATATATGGTATCATTTAAACAATATATAACTATATATTATCATATATGGCCAGTTAAACTATATATTATCATATATGGTGGCATTTAAACAATATATGGTCATATATGGTACCTCATGAACAAAATCTTTAATACAGTTGCAGATATGATAATATATGCCACTAAATTTAGTGCCATATATATTTATATATGGTGTTATTTAAGCAATATATTAGCATATATGGTGTCATTTAAACAATATATGGCCATATATGGTACCTCATGATCAAAATTTTTAATACAGTTCCAGATATGATAATATATGATTCTATATATGGCACTATATATAGTAATATATTACTATGGTGCCATTTCAACAATATATGCTCATATATGGTACCTTATGAACAACATTTTTAATACAGTTCCAGATATGGTAATATATGCTACCATATACAGTACCATATACTTTGATATATATGTGATTAAGTTATATCTGTATAAATATATAGTTTCATCCGAAGAATGGCCCGATATATTTTTATCAATTGTTTATCAATTTTTATCTAATTGTATCAGTTTAGATCTGACCTGATTAAATAATGTGTTAATCAGATGAAATTATATCTTATTTTTGACCTGATACAAATTTATCGGTTTATATGTAATGGTGTCAGGTTTGATCGTAATTGGTTCAATTTTATATAAATAAAATATAATTGTATCCGACATTTACCTTATACAATTGTATCAAAGTTTTAAACTGATATCAGGTCAAAATTGGGATATAACTATATAATTTTGTATACAAATATATCTATTTGGACCTAAACTGATACCATATGATATAAACCAATAAAATTGTATCAGGTGAAAAATGTGATACAATTTCATCTGATTAACACATAATTTAATCAGGTCAGATCTAAAATGATGCAATTAGATAAAAGCTGATAAACAACTGATACAATTTTATCGGGCCATTTTTCGGATCAAATGGTACATGGATGACTCTGAGTTATATATTACCATATAAAGCTCCATATTGTTTTCTTTAATAGGGAACATACCATATATGGTGCAATTTAAACAATATATGGTCATTAGAGTGGGGCGATTTGTATGGACAAAATTTTTTTGATATTGTGCCATTGATTTTTCGATAGCTTTTGGCTAGTTGCCACATTTTTTATCCGATTTTCATAAGTAATACCTTTCTGGAAAGGTTGTAATGTTATATTGTTTACAACTTCATTAGTTGTTTCAAAAAGCCAACGCAAGATGGCGCTAATCTAGCATTTATTTAACAATTTAAAATATTGAAATTTGGGCGCCTCGAAAATGATTTTTTTGATATGTCGTAGTGGAATTTTTTTTCCTCATGCCAAAAGCTATCGAAAAATCGATGGCACAATATCGATTGCTAAATCGACCCACCCTAATGGTCATATATGGTAACTCATCAGCAACTATAATATTAACTGTATTTCAGAAGCTATTAATTGTATTTCAGAAATTTTAAATATATTTCAGAAATTATGGAATGTATTTCAGAAATTTATTAATTGTATTTCAGAAATAATCAAATCTATTTCAGAACTTGTTGATTGTTTATCATAGTTAATAAAGAATAATTTCTAAATTACATTTCATAATTTCTGAAATACAATTGATAATTTCTGGAATACAGTTTGATAATTTCTGAAATACAGTTGTGAATTTCGGAAATACAATTAATATATTCTGAAATACAATTGATAAAACTGAAATTCAATTGACTAGTTCTGAAATACAATTCATAAATCTGAAAAATAATTGATAAGTTCTGAAATACAATTGATAAAACTGAAATTCAATTGATTATTTCTGAAATACAATTGATAAATCTTAAAAACAATTGATACAATTGGAAATGGTGTAGAGCATCAAAAAGATGCAAATAAAATTATTTTTTTTTAAAAATTCAATTTAATAAAAAAAATATAATTTTATAAAAACATTTATAGAAAATAAAATTATAATTTTATAAAAAGAAAATCTTTTTATAAAAAAAAAAAATGCATAGCCGTGAACGGTATCGAACTCGAGACCTTCTGAGTTTAAACCTTATTTTAACAAAATATTGTAATTTTTATAAAATCAATGCTCCGCCAGTGTATTATTTTTTGAACTGTTGTCAATATCTGTCTGGGATTTTATTTAATCCCAAATAAATGGAGATCTTACGTAGTACCCAAATATAATGCGGGATCTATTTTTATCTGTCATTTTTCTAGATAGTTTTAGATCTTACTTAATCCCCAAATATATTGCTGGATCTAATTCGATCTGCCATTTTAATACTGAAATAAATTGCTAGATCTAATTCGATCTGCAATTTATGGGATAAATTAAGATCTTACCAAATCCCCAAATATATAACTGGATTTAATTCGATCTGCAATTTATCGAAAAAGTTAAGATCTTACGCAATCCCGAAATATATTACTGGATCCAATTTTTGATCTGTCATTTTTTGGATATATTTAGATCTTACTTAATCCCCAAATATATTGCTGGATCTAATTCGATCTACCATTTTTCGGATCAAATTAGATCTAAGTTTATCCACAAATATATTGCTGGATCTAATTCCATCTGCCATTTTTCGGATCAATTTAGATCTAAGTTTATCCCCAAATATATTGCTGGATCTAATTCGATCTGCCACTTTTTCGGATCAAATTAGATCTAAGTTTATCCACAAATATATTGCTAGATCTAATTCGATCTGCTAAAATTGAGATCAAATTAGATCTAAGTTTATCCACAAATATATAGCTCTATCTAATTCGATCCGCCATTTTTCGGATCAAATTAGATCTAAGTTTATCCACAAATATATAACTGGATCTAATTCGATCCGCCATTTTTCGGATCAAATTAGATCTAGGTTTATCCCCAAAGATATCATTGGACCTCCCAATTTTGAGATATAACTTGATCTTAGTTTATCCCCATATATACAATGGGATCTAATACGATATCATTGGATACACCCAATTTTGAGATCTAATTGGATCAGCTAGATATTACAGCAGATCTTAAACAATATCAAATTGGATATGATTAGATATTGCGCGAGATCAATTTTTTTTACTCGGGTAGCCATTTCTGCAATCTTTCGAAATTTTTTTTTTTAAAATCACAAAAATTTTTTTCAATATTTTTTTTTAAATTAAAACTTTTTTTCTATTTTTGTTAAATGGGTACTTTTTTTTTTTGCTCAAAAGAAAGCTAAGGTCTTTTCCTTTAAGGTAGTTTTGGTGGCTTAGTGGGATGCGAGTGGGATATGTATAAAAAAAATAATTTCTAACTCAAGACGAGGGTTTTTCAAAGTTTAGCATATGCACTATTTAGAAATTTTTTCTATTTGTGTGAAAATGTTTCTAAAACCTTAAAAATAGAACTTATGCTGAGAAACTAGACAAATTAACCTTTTCGACGGTACACAGTGGTACCAAACCAAAAAAATGGTAATAATTATGGATCTTCTAAACTACTGATCCAATCGGAAAAAAATGTTCACAAGAGCTGAAGAGAAAGACCTACACTGAGAGAATTATCTGCATGATATTAATGAATTTTTGCATAAAAATTACTAAGTTGCACTGGAACTCGTCCATTGAAAGTTTTCATTGAATTAATGGAATTTTTCATAAAAAGTTTTAAAAAATTTCATTTGTTTAAACTTTCCAACACTCAATTAAAAAGTTTTATTAAAACTAGATTCATAAAATATATGAAGCTTTTTCATCATATTTATGAAATTTATCATTTATTTTGTGAAGAAAACTTTATTAGTATACTGAAAAATTTCATTAAAACTCGTCCAGCAAAATTCTCTCTGTGAAGGCTTTTAGAAAATTAGTATTGTAGCCACCCTGTTTTATCACAGGGTGTGTTACAGGGCTCAAAGTTGACCATCTCGGGTATACAAAAGTTTTATTTTCGTACAACCTTTACAAATATGAACCGATTTTGCCGATTTTAGACTTTTTGTAATCTGTGTTATAAGATAAATAAAAAACATGCTTCAAGTACCATACGAGGGGTACTATTTATATTTCGGGAACTGGCAACCCTAATGTCAATAGCTAATATCTGGCAACACCATAATAAAATTTGACATTTTTTAGCATAAACGTACTCACAATGTTTTGATATATCTTTAATAATTGACTTTTTTTGGTTTCCCAATAAGTTTTTCATTATCAGAACAACATGTTTGAAATTTAGTTGTGTCATTGTCATCACCTTTCTTAATTTCAGAATGAAAACTATTTTCAATTATCTCGAGCCGTTTAGATGTGATCGTTTTTTAAAGTTAAAAATTTTAAGCGTGTACTGAAAATGCCATTTTTTTTTGCAAAAAGGGGGGTTTTGTAAATGGGGTGACCTTTTTTGCCACATTCAAAAACATTAAATTTTGTTTTAATTTTTGTTTTGCTTTGATTGACTTCTTTATCCAAGTTTTTGAAAGCTTTTTAACATTTTTGAACATTTTCTAAAAGAATGAGCTTCAAAAATGCTTAATAGTCCAATTCAGAACATTTTTGAGCGTGCACCCTACGCTCAGCATTGGTCGAAAATGATGAATATTTAAACAAAATTTAATGTTTTTGAATGTGGCAAAAAAGGTCACGCCATTTACATCAACTTTTTTAATTTTGAACCATAAGCAAAAATGTTCCAAAGGATTTGCCCCTAAATTTCCCGCCGCCCGCTCAAGAACATCGACAGGGAAGCAAATTTTGTGAAAAAGGTCATATTTTCAAGAGCATTTTTTTTATTTGTAAAAAAAATATATGATAATTACTTATTTTTGTAAAATTTGATTATTTTTAATTAAATGATAAACAATTGTCATACACTAAAAAATTAGTTTGGTTACCGCTAATAGTTATTTTAACATAAAAAGTTAAATTTCTATGTAATATTTTGAAATAAAATGGATTGTAATTTTTTGTTGGTTTTTTACAGGGGTGTTTAATATTTGAAATAGTTTTTAATATTTTTTTAGATATTACCAAGTAAGACTTATTTATCTATTCAACGGTATATAAAATGTTTATATAATTTATTCCATCGATTCAAACTAATGCACTCAAAACAGACATCTCAGGTCAAAATTTAATATTCGATAATTTTTTTCATGCTTAGTAGACTGTCCCTTATTTGTAACGTTGTTCCGAGTCCCGCTCCCCGAGGCTTATTTTTGAAAAAAAATTCAAAATTAGAGTATGGTAAGTTTACAAAAAAAATATCCCATATTTGGCCATACCTGGGAGTTAGGTTAATTCAAAAGAGACAAAAAATTATATCTGGATACTTATAGATCTCAGAAATAAAACCAGAGTATAACATTTTAAGTTTTTGTAAAAAATATTTTATTTTTTGCGATTTTCATAATATATGCCATTTTAACCCTACAATGGTCTGGGCGAATACAATTACTTAAATATTTTTCAGCCGATTTGGGATTTTTATACCTTATAAGAAAAGTAATTCAGTCTAGATTACGATTCTATTAACATTTTCCAGAAATACAGTTATTATTTAAGAGCCAGTATTTTCAAAATAAGCAAAAATAGATATTTTTCCCCCTTGTAAATGGCATTCAAAACTTTGAAGGGCCAGGGATAGCTTAAAAATTCTTCGATTGAGCTGAAATTTTTTCTGTAATAGTTTTTCTATTAACCTCACAAAATAAGCCTCGGGAAGCGGGATTCGGAACAACGTTACAAATAAGGGCCTGTCTAATAAGCATGAAAAAAATCATCGAATATGAAATTTTGACCTGAGATGTCTGTTTTGAGTGCATTAGTTTGACTCGATGGAATAAATTATGTAAACATTTTATATACCGTTGAATAGATATATAAGTCTTAATTGTTAATGTATAAAAAAATATTAAAACCTATTTCAAATATTAAACGTCCCGGTAAAACCCAAAAAAAAAATTACAATCCATTTTATTTCAAAATATTACATAGAAATTTAACTTTTTATGTAAAAATAACTATTAACGAAACGATTTTTTAGTGTATGACAATTGTTTATCATTTAATTAAAAAAAGCAAATTTTTCAAAAATAAGTAATTTTCATATCTTTTTTTACAAATAAAAAAAATGCTTTTGAAAATATGACATTTTTCACAAAATTTGCTCCCATGTATCGGGCGGCAGGAAATTTAGGGGCAAATCCTTTGGAACATGTTTGGTTATGGTTAAAAATTGAAAAAATTTATGTAAGTGGCGAGACTTTCTTTTTGCCATATTCAAAAACATTAAATTTTGTTTAAGAATTCATAATTTTCAACCAATGCTGAGCGTAGGGTGCATGCTCAAAAATCTTCTGAATTGGACTATTAAGCATTTCTGAAGCTCATTCTTTTAGAAAATGTCCAAAAATGTTAAAAAGCTTTCAAAAACTTGGATTAAGAAGTGAATGAAGTAACCCCCCTTTTTGCAAAAAAAAATAAAATTTCAGGACACGCTTAAAATTTTTGACTTTAAAAAACTATCACTGCTAAATGGCTCGAGATAATTGAAAATAGTTTTCAGTCTGCAATTAAGAAAGGTCATGGCAATGACACGACAAAATTTCAAACATGTTGTTCTGATGGGAAAACACAAAAAAAGTCAAGGTAAAAAATGAAAATTTTGAAATTCAAAGTTATATATTTTTTAAACTATAAGAGACACTATGATAGTTGAAGCATGTTTTTTATTTATCTTATAACGTAGATTACAAAAAGTCTAACATCGGCAAAACGGTTCGCATTTGTAATAGTTGTACGACAATAAAGCTTTTGTATACCGGAGATGGTAAATTTTGACACCCTGTGATAAAATAGGGTGGCTACAATACTAATTTTCTAAAAGGCTAGGTATTTCTGTTCAGCTCTTGTGAATATTTTTTTCCGATTGGATGAGTAGTTTAGAAGATCCATAATTATTACCATATTTTTTTTTGTTTTGGAACCACTGTACGGTATGTAACATACCTAACTAGCATTTCATACCTTCGATACTGTAATATCCACAATATGTCAATCCCAGCAATAAAATCACTTTTTTTCTATAGAAATTTTGACAAATTAAATTTTTTTTATTTATTTGTAATAATAATTAAATTAATATAAAATAACAATAATAATAAAAATAATAAAAAGATAAATAATTTAATATTAATCACATTAGATCCTTTTACATCATAACTATTTTTACACTTAATTAATTGTAGCTGATGAAGTGTTTAAGTTGTGCAAATTTTCAAATACCTTTCATCCTCACTATTTATCGCCCTTATTTTTTGCCGCTCCTTTTTTTGGCGTTACTAGGTTCAGCTGTTGATTTCGCTGCTGGTTTCTGGAGGAGTGCAATGTGAACCCGACCGCCATTAATTTTCCAACGCCAAAATGTTTCCTAAGTCTTTTATCTGCCTTTCATTGGGGCTTTTTTGTCAGTCCTGTAAGTAGTTTTGAGCGCACGTAAGTAATACTAAATGTGATTTTTATTGTCAAAACAACAGGTGCCCCAGAGACAAGTTTTTGAATCAGGTGAAATATTTTATGACCATTCTCCGAAATACCAGTTTATTCATTATTTTATGACAGTTGACTTTGTTTTAATATTATGTTTAAAAGGTAAAAATTAACAGGTTTTTTATTTTTGTTATTATTATGTAGGTACTTATATTAAAGTTAAAGAAGGTACTTTATTATTTTTATTATATCAGCGGGCTGATATGAGTCGCTTGATGCCAGGAATGAAAGACTGGGTGTCTGTACGAATCGATGGCAAGAAAGTTCAAATGCAAAAGAGAATGGTTCTTTGCAACCTGAATGAGTTATTCGCAACATTTCAATCAGAACATGAGGATGTCAAAATTGGCTTCACAAAATTTACCCAACTGAGGCCAAAATACTGCGTTTTGGCAGAAAGCAGCGGAACTCACACACTATGCGTTTGCATTTACCATGAAAATGTTAAACTGATGCTGAAGGAAATCAACTTAAAATACTTAACAGATGATTCGCCAGAAGATTTGCACGATTACCGCGATTGCCTTAAATTGACTATATGTACAAATGCAATAACTTCTTGCCACTTAGGTGAATGTTCAAATTGCCCGAAAACCACATTCATCAAAGAGAATTTAATTAACTCTTTTGAGCGAGAATGTATTGAGGAAGTCAAATTTGAATCTTGGCTTCAGACTGAAAACACACATTTTAAATATGCATGATTTTGTGGAAGAAATGTGTAGAGGATTGCTAAATTTGAGAACCCATGACTTTTTAGTCAGAGAGCAGTGGCCATTCTTCAAGGATTTGAAGATACTTTTGAAGTCTGGTGAATTCGTTTAATTTTGCAGAGAACTATAAATATGTTCTTCAGGATGCCATACAGTCATTTCACTTCAACAACGACCAATAAACTATATTCACAGTAGTTATTTACTACATGAAAGATAAAGAACTGGAACGTAAAAGCATGGCAATCATACCCGACGATTTAAAACATGATACCGTTGCAGTTTATGAATACCAGAAGATAATTATACAATTATAATTATCTAAAATTTAAATTAACAGTAGAGAAGGTTTACTACGTCTCGGACGGAGCTCGTCAACATTTTAAAAACAAAAGTAGCTTCGTAAATCTTATAGCTCATGAAAAAGATTTTGGAATGCCAGCTGAGTGGCATTTTCATCCAACTCCTCATGGTAAAGGAGCATGTGATGGTATTGGAGCAAACCTCAAAGGAAATGCAGCGAAATATAGCCCCCAGTGCTCTCATCAAGATCGCATCTTAGATGCGACTGCTTTATTCCATTGGGCAAAGAATTATTGTAAAGAAAATGAAATAGTTTTTAGTAGCAAAGATGATCATGAGGAAACATTGAAAACACTGAAGAGCAGATTCGATGCTGCGGTAACAATCGATGGCACGGCTCAATACCATGCTTTTATTCCGCTTGCCGATGGAAGACTCAAGTTGAAAAAGTTTTCTGCCTCTACTCAATGCGATTTCTTTCGAAAGCCAAAAAATAAACCAGCAGCGAAATCAAAAGCTGAACCTAGTAACGCCAAAAAAGGAGCGGCAAAAAATAAAGGCGATAAATAAGGAGGATGAAATGTATTTGAAAATTTTCATAACTTAAACACTTCATCAGCTACAACTAATTAAGTGTAAAAATGGTTATTATATAAAAGGATCTAATGTGATTAAGATTAAATTTTATTAAATTCTTTTCTTTATTTTTATTATTATTTTTATTAGTATTATTTTATATTAATGAGTGTTATTTTTGTTCGGTTTAAGATCAAATATTACAATTTCCAAATAGAATTTACAATTTATTTTACAACCAATCTTGATGAGAGCACTGGAGGCTAAATTTCGCTGCATTTCATTTGAGGTTTGCTCCAATACCATCACATGATCCTTTACCATGAGCAGTTGGATGAAAATGCCACTCAGCTGGCATTACAAAATCTTTTTCATGAGCTAAAATCGGCAAAATCGGTTCGCATTTGTAAAAGTTGTACGACAATAAAGCTTTTGTATACCCGAGATGGTCAACTTCGACACCCTGTAGCACACCCTGTAATAAAACAGGGTGGCTATAATACTAATTTTCTAAAAGCCTAGGTCTTTCTGTTCAGCTCTTGTGAACATTTTTTTCCGATTGGATCAGTAGTTTAGAAGATCCATAATTATTACCATATTTTTTTGGTTTGGAACCACTGTGCGGTATGTAACATCCTAAAGCCCAAATTATTATTATTATTATTATTAAAATTTAACACCAGTGCAGTAAGATATAATATCTTTTAGATTTAGCACTGGAAAAAAATCAAGTGGCACAATAGGTTTTTGATTAACATTAATTACTAAAACAGACACATAAAAATAAATAAAGATAATACAATTATGACATTGAAATTGATAAAAGTTACAATATGATTATAATTATAATTAAATTAAAGATTATTACCCAAATGCATAACATTCCATTGGTTTACATAACAATTAAATAAAGAAAATTTGTTGTGGTTTTCCAAATTAATTTGATTTATAGGACCTATCAAATCAACAACATGTTTATGAATTTGGGTCTATAAAGTTAGTTAAAAAAGAACCTTTTATAAAAATTTATTTATTTTCAAAATAGCTAAAAATTGATTTTTTAAATTGTATTGCGTTGCCTATAATTTGTATATCATGGGGAAGTTTGTTCCAGAGTTTAATAGTAGGGATAAAAAATTGTTTTTTCGATATATCATATTTGTGACGAATTTGAATTATAATTTTGCCTCTTTTGGATCTTGCAAATCTTAGTTTTTGAAAAAGATAATGAGGCTGTTTTGTATTGATAATTTTGTGTAAGAATAAAAGACTTCTGCATTTTAATAGATTGTCAAGTGTTACACCAAAAAGTTTCTTTGAGAAATGTGAGACTCTATCATATCTTTTCAGGCCAAATACATATCTAGCAATATTATTGTATGTTGTTCTAAGTATGTGTTTATCAGTTGAGCCACAATTAGCAAATAACTCACAACCATATAAGAGTGCAGGAACAACATACGTTTTTGCCAGTAACATTCTGATCTTAATGGGTGTGAAATACTGATTTGTCCATAATGTCCTCAGCATACCATAAATTTTCCCAGTTGCAATTTTTATATGTTCAGACCACGTAAATGTTGTAGTGAAAGTGACCCCCAGATTTTTCGCAGACGGTACCATATCTATTTTAGAAGATCCAAGAAATACTCCGAGATGGTCAAGGGATTCCAAAGATGTTCTTGATATAGGGATACACTTAGATTTGGAAGAGTTTAACCGTAATCCATTTGCATTCGCCCACTTAAATACATTTAATAGATCAGAGTTAATCTTAGTTACGCATTCATTTATTAAAGATTTTCGACACCCTATAAAAAGCTGAACATCATCAGCATACATCTGTATCCGCATGAAGTTAAGATGTTTCGGCAAATCGTTAGAGTACATTGAGTGAAGCAGTGGGCCAAGAATTGATCCCTGAGGAACACCTCTTGCAACTGGCAACCACGATGAGAGTTGATTTTTTATCAAAAACAGCTTGGTATCTATTACTTAAATATGTCGAGATGAGCTTGGTAAAGGTTGACGAGAAATTGAAAAAATAACGTAACTTATCACACAATGTATCATGATGAACTGTGTCAAAAGCTTTCGAATGATATAGTAGTACTAAAAAACCGACTTGATCATCATCAATGTTACTCCTAATATCTTCAACAACATCCGCAAGAGCAGTTAGACAACTATGTTGCGGTCTAAAACCAGATTGAAAACTGGTGAGTAGTCCCTCATCAAGAACGTCCCTACGGGAAATGGATCAGTCACAGAGCTGGTCACGTGACTGGAACTTTGTGGGAGTCACCGGTCCTCGATTCGGTTTTTTTATATGAAAGTAACCGGCAACTTTAACATGGGCTTGTCATAGGAGGTGGCAATTTCCTCCTTTTGAGCTACTTGTAACTTGTCGCAAAGCTTGTCGTTTATAACATATCACACTACATGTTTAAGAGAGTATGCAATGTAACAAGTTAAAATTATCTAATACGGAAGTAGTCTCATGTTAGACATTATGTGATATGTACCGAAACTAGTGAGAAATAAAATATCAGGTGACTGGTTTAAGCGCACATATCACAGAACTTAAGAAAAATATTTGTTAAAAAACTAGTCACACATTAGTCAATATGTGTGTTGTTGCTGAACTAGTACAAAATAATAGTTTCGTGACATATCACTATACTGCTCTAAGTTAACAAGTCACAGGACTAACTGAAACTAATTGACGTGTAGCATGTCACTTATTATTCACCATGTGTCATAATAAGTATGGGTGCTGGAAGAACCCAGAAGGATCCAGGCACTGAACTTACGTAAAACGACAAGTCACCGAATCTGTTTTTAAAACATCACAAACTCACAAAAAATTATTTAAAAAAAAAAACAGTTTATTCCAAATTCCAAAAACATAAATATTAGGGGTTTTCATATAAACTCGTAAATTCCATGTAAATCTTGTATAAATATAAACATATTTTTCATGTATGGAGATTGATATTAAACTCATAAACATACCAACTTTACACTGTTTACGAGTATAATACGCATTTATATGAAAACCCCTATTAACTCATGATTACAATTCAATATAAGCTATACATATAAATTATTTTAATTTTTGCATTAAAAATTCAAAAATAGTTTTTTCGGACTTTCTAAATAGATTTTCATACATTTACTTAGAATATTGTTCTACCTCAAGTCCAAATTCGAATAAGATAATATTGTAATATTAGATTTTATTTGTTGCTTCAAAATGTCATATTCGAATTTGGACTTGAGGTAGAACAATATTCTAACAAATACATATATGAAAGTATACATATAAATTTTAACGTAAGTTAAGAAATACTAGTTACACCATACACCACTACTTCGACAGGGTAAAATAAGTTTATACTGCTGTTTGTAACACCAAAAAATATTGGACCTAGACCAACCTATTAGTGTACCGATTTACTCAGAATCGCGTTTTGAGTCGATTTGGCGATGTCCGTCCGTCAGTCTATCTATCTGTCCATTAGACCGTACCTCAAAAAAAAGTTAGCCGTACACCCTCCAATATGAAGTATTTTTGGAAGGCGATTTCACTGGTCTCCTCGAGGCGACCAGTGTTTTGCTACATAGTAAAAATCCAATTAAAAAAAATTTAAAAAGGCGACCCCTACGTTCGGCAACCAATATATAAAAAAAAATTCTACTGGGTTTTGCGAAAAACTTCCTTAGCAAAAGTTGAATGATTTTTTGCGAGCTTTAAATTTCTAACATTAGGGTGGTAGCAACTGAGATCTGGTGGGTAACTAATATAACGGGAAACTTGAGGTCAAAATGCCCTTGGAGCAAAATACTGGTCTACATCGATGTATCATACTTTAAGATCCGACTGTAAATGCCAAAGATATAACGAAAAATGTAAAATGGCGACCCCTACATTCCGCAAAAAAAAAATAAAATTTTTTTTTTTGAAACCTTGCAAAAATAGTTCATATTGGAGGGTGTACGGCGCACTTTTTTTTTTTTTGCCTGTAAGGTGGTACGCTCTACTGTCCATGTACCCTTGTGTGCACGCAACAAGTCGTATATACATACGGACCAAATTTCGGCAAAATGGAATGACGTTTATAGGTCCCTAAAAATTTCAAGTTTCTTTTCAGGATTTCTGCATAATTTCTGAACAATTTTATATACGTTACGAATATGAAATACAATTTTTTAAAATTCATTTACAAAAAGAAGTTTATGTGTGAATTGATCAAAATATTTTTATATAAGCTCTTCAGAGCAGATAGAAAACAGAAAAAGTGTAATAAGGATAAAAAAGCTGGTGGTGTTGCCATCTATGTTAGAAATAATGTAAGATGTAAATTTAAAACTAAATCAAAAGATGGTGATCAAATTGAATTTTTGTTTTTAGAATTGTTTAATGGGAACGAAAAACTTTTGCTTGGGAGTGTTTATAGACCAAATAAAAATATTAATTCAGAAGCATTCTTTTTGGAGTTGTCTAATATTACCGTAGGGTATACAAATATTATAATAGCTGGTGATTTCAACAGCAATATTTTGATAGAAACTACGTTCTCAGATGGAATGCAATATATTGGCTTAGAAGCTGTAAATAAATCTATACCCACACACTATTCCACCAATTCAAATTCGCTCATTGACATATTTTTCACTAATGCCTTGTCAAAAATATTATTGTTTGAGCAAATATCTGCGCCTGTTTTTTCCAAACATGATCTTATTTTCATTACTTACGATTTTAAACCCAACACTATTGACGAAAGCTTCAGCTATCGTGACTTTAAACATATCAATTATTCAGCTTTATATGATAAAATTTTACATATCGACTGGGATTGTATATTTTACTTACCATGTGTTGACGATCAACTTAACTTTATTCAAGTAAACATCAAACAACTCTTCGATGAATTTGTTCCTATGAAAACAAAAAGGAAAACAACAACAGCGAACCCATGGTTTACGGCTGATATTAAATATCTAATCGAACAACGTAATATAGCTTATACGAGATGGAAAAGATTTAAGATCCCTGAACTACAAGCAACATTTCGCTTTCTTAGAAATAAAGTTAATACCAGTGTTAGAACTGCCAAATCTTCCTACTATAACACAAAATTTTCAAACTGCTTAAACGTTAAGGCGAAATGGAGCGAAATTCGAAATATTGGAATAGTTAACAAAACGAGAGGTTATACTACGGATATAAATGTTGATGATTTAAATAGAAAATTTACGGATTTGCCAGTACCTACCGCTAATGTTTCGTATTATAAGAACCAAAATAATGTAGGTGAT
Organism: Leucophora obtusa; assembly: GCA_949987735.1. NCBI lineage: Eukaryota > Metazoa > Arthropoda > Insecta > Diptera > Anthomyiidae > Leucophora > Leucophora obtusa. Next base: position 248,904,224 of record OX465295.1, read on the forward strand.
CCAAACCAATTTTCTTTTAGTTGCTTTACTCAAACTGAAATATACAAAAGCTTTCTGAGTATCAAGTCTAATGCGACTAGCTACGATGGTGTTCATCCAAGATTTATAAAAATCATATTCCCTACTATAATACCATATATTACGCACCTTTTCAACTCGATTATTACTAAATCAACATATCCTACTAAATGGAAGCACGCCAAAATTGTTCCTATACCAAAAACCGAAAAAGAATTCCGCCCAATAGCTATACTACCCTTCTTGTCAAAAATAATTGAACGCTTAATGCATCACCAACTCAGTAAATTTATTTAGGATAACAACTTGCTTACTCCTAGACAATCGGGGTTTCGTCCTCAACACAGCTGTGTGTCTGCTTTGATTGATGTGGCAGAAAATATACGATCACAAATTGATGATGATAAAGTTTGTTTTTTAATTCTCTTGGACCATTCCAAGGCATTTGATACCGTCAATACTGAAATACTTACATTGAAGTTAAGTTAAATATTTAATATTTCTTCTACGGCTACAAAGTTGATGGCTTCATATTTAACTGGCAGATCACAATCGGTGTTCAATGGTGAAAATATATCTAGTACAATAGAACTAGCAAGAGGTGTACCACAAGGATCTATTTTGGGTCCACTATTATACTCAGCTTATGCCAATGATCTTCCGAATCAACTACAATACTGTAATATCCAAATGTATGCAGATGATGTTCAACTATATATAAGTTGCAAAATTTCTGAAATTGATGACTGTACGCGCAAAATTAATGCTGACTTGGATAATATCAGATCTTGGGCTACAACTAACGGATTATGCCTCAATCCAAATAAGTCAAAATGTATGTTGATTACTAAAAGAACACTAATTATGCCATATATTCCCGTCATAACTTTGGGTGAGTCGAAAATCGATTTTGTGGATAAGGTGAAAAACCTTGGAGTCACATTTAATAAGTACCTGCACTGGAAAGATCACGTTATCGTCACAACTGGAAAAGTATACGGTATGCTAAGAAATTTATGGTGCACACAATGGTTCGTACCACTCAAAATCAGAATGCTTCTAGCTAAGACCTATTTAATACCGACTTTACTTTATGGTTGTGAGTTGTTTTCAAATTGTGATTCAATCAGTATGAGCAAATTGAACGTCGCTTTTAATAATATTGCACGATATGTATTTGGCATACAACGACGTGGAAGAATATCACACTACTCAAAGCAAATTTTTGGTGTCACATTTCAAAACCTTTTAAAGTGTAAGACATTAATATACCTTCATAAAATAATCTACTCTCGTCAGCCAGAATACCTTTACGGGAGACTTAACTTCTTCAGGTCTGAAAGAGGCCTCCGTATTATTCAGATACAACATACGACTACTTTTTCGGATCTACACTTCTATATTAATGCCATAAGAATTTGGAATAGTTTGCCCCCTCATTTACAGATAATTAGCAACGCAATGCAATTTAAAAAACTAATATATGAATATTATAAATAACATTTCAATTAAATTTCGACCAAATTTTTAGAAGTTTAACAATATAATTTTTTTATTTTATACTTTTTTTCCTTTATGTATTATTATTATTATTTTGTCCATTATTTTTTTTTTTTATAAATTAATTTTTGTTAGTAAATATTATATGTATTGTATTTTGAATGCACATTGACAAATTTACCAATAATTACTATTCAGTGCTTTTATATAAGATTAAATCTTTGTACTGAATTATAAGAAATTAAATAAATAAATAAATAAAAAATAAATAAATAAAATAAATAAATCGTTAAATTGCCTCTATATGAAAAACTTTTTGTGTATTCCATGACCGGGAATCAAACGACCAACCCTCTCCACAGGCTACGACCCGTAGCATCATCTCTTAACGAGACAAACCATGGTCGACACATCGATGAGTGTGGCTAATTGAAGTCTTGTCAATCATAACCTACACAATGAATGTTTTGTAATCGGAAGAAAATTTCTATCGTTATTTCCTTTTCACAGGTAATTATCACATTATGATGATTTCTTTGGCCAAAATTGGATGAAATGGATGTGAACGACATGTGGCTCTAACAGGCGGCGCTACGTGCCACATAGCTGAAGCGACCTGGACATTCTGCACGACCGATTTGAGGGCATGGTTATCCCACACAGAAGCGACTTAAACTAGTCACCGAAATCGTGCGGTTTGACCGCTTTAGACTTGTTCTTGTGAGGTTCCATCAAGTTGCTTGTCTATGCCAATAAGTCAATTAAAAATTTGATGTAATATAATAGTTATTAAACTTCGAAAAGTGTACGATAATCGTCTATCGTATTATAGAATCTGGGCACATATTTTAAGTAAAACCCTGTTAAGTTTACATATAAAAAAATATGTGCGCAATTTACAAAGACCATTCCTGAATTCAACACTAAACTGGTTTTCGGGTCATTTTGGGCTTTTTGAGCTAGTTTTCAGTTATTAACGTAAATTTAATCTTCTTTTTAATTAAAATACAGATGTGATGTACCTATTTTAGTCCAGTGGGTCATTTCGACCCCTTAGTGATTTAAGCTTCGCTAGTGATTTTTTTTTGGAATACTTTCCTCTATTTCATAATGGTAATATCGGTATTACAAAACATTTTCACCAACGATTAGAGAAAACAACCGGTAATCAAAATATCCAATAAAAAATTCTGACTTTTTGGATATAACATCCCCAGTGTTTGTGAATAAATCCAAAAGGGTTGTACAGCCTTTCAGTTAGTCACTGAACAGTTTGTTTTGCTTGTCATTGACAATCTATTATGCATACTCGTATCCGAACAATATTTTTGAACTACTCGTAGTTTATTATTATGTCATCATTTCTGTGGCCACAAAGTTAAGTATTATGTAAACTTTGTAACGGTCACGGGATAGGGTTTTACGGTACCGATCGCCATTTTTTCATACACATCTAATTATATTGCACCTGTTCTGTGTTATATCACAACTTCAACTGCAAAGGTACTAGTTACTTTTGTCAATTTGATGTTATGATACTTTTTCTCCAGTTATAGGATATATCCAAAATGAACTAGTTAATGTTTGGCCTCCATTTCAATAGTCACGATGTTAAATATTTTGCTGAAATTACCACTTTTTGATACACCGAAATTTGGGTTTACATCAGTTTTGTAACCTGTCCCCTATGCACCTGTCACAGATTTGTCACTTTGGATCAATCGACCCTTCATTTCCCGTAGGGGTGTTGCAACATTTGTCTGTGTTTGTCTGTTTTCAAAGACTTTCGATAGGTATGGCAATATTGCTATCGGACGGTATTCATTAGTAGTTTTAGGGACCGGTATTATTTTAGCATACTTCCAACTAGAAGGAAAGGAGCTTGTAGTTAGTATAGTATTAAATAAGTGTGTTATATAAGAAATCAAATAGGGCAACAAGATTTTAACAAATCTAGGATGAATGTCATCATATCCAATAGAATTTGATTTAATAGATGAAAAACATTGAGCTACATCGAATTGGGAAAACCGTATGAATTGAAATTGCCTTGTATCAGCTTCAGCACCAATTTGATTATTGTAACATGAGTGGTTGACATCAGGCATTTCAATATTGAGCAATTCCATTTTATTTCAACGAACATTTTTTCGGTAGTGTCCGATTTTGATAAAACTTGGTGAATGTGTGTAGTAGTGTATGTATGTTCACAAAACGATTTTTAATTTTTTTGTTTTCGAAAACTGTGGCAACCCTGCAGCTTTGAAATACTGAAAATTGCAGGGTAGGCACTACACTTAAAATTTCATAACTTTTGTTGTGAGCAAGATATTGAAAAAATTCTTTTTGCGTGGGATTAGTGAAGTTTTTAGGTTTAAGAAATTTATTATTATTTTTTTTTTTAAATTTTTAAAATTTTTTTTAAAAAAAAAAATTAAAATTTATTTTTTGAAAAAAACCCATTTTTTAAAATTTTTATATTTTTTGCACAAAATGCCACATATGTGTTCTAAACATCCTAAAAATTTCAGAGTGGAATGCCTCCTACTTTTTGAGATATATTAAAAAATGTACTGATGTGTTTATAAGAAATACTCTCTTTTACTAGTTGCTACGTGCCACTGAGTTAATAAGTTAAGTTTGTTTGTATGCAATTCATTGGAAGCATTGTTTGTATTCATTGAAAATTGTTTTTGCTGATGCTTAAGAAGTTCCGTTATTTCAAAAACAAAACGATGAAAACGATTTAGATTTCTTTAATGTCTTTGCGTTGTTGAGTAGCTTTTTAATTGTTTATAGATTTTTGACAAGTCAACATCGTAGTAGTTTTATTCTCTGATAATAATTTTCAAAAACTATTTTATTTCAAGCAGTACACATTTGTTCACAGATTTTTAATTTGCTTAAAATGCCTTTTGGAAAAGTTTGTTGTAATCCTTTCCGAAAACTCAAGCATAAAACAAACAAAATAAAATGTGTTCGTAAAGTTTCGCAAAGTCTTAGGGAGCGTTTTCCACAATATTTGCATGGTCAATATATCTGTGCTTCATGTAGAATGGCTCTATTAGATCAAGCGAAGTCATTGATAAAGAAAAAGAAAAACGAAAACAATTTCAAATATTTTAAAATTGACACGGTTGCAGGAACTTCTACATCAGCTTTAAAAGTTGCCAATGCTGATGAAAGTTTGTCTGAAAGTGATATTGGCTCACTTTCGGAAGAACCAACCGAAGAGGCTTTCAATGAGAAGAAGAACACAGCTTTTTTATATTTGAATAAGTGCTTAGAAGCGCTAAATGAATCTCCCATTGAGTTTAAAAATAACTATTCTAAATATAAACAGGAAGAAATTTTAGGCAATATAAATTCCATATTTAGGAAAAACCTTTTTAGTTCAGAAAATATATCCTGCGATGGTGAAGATATTTTAAACCACTTAAAAGAGATTTACAATACTTCTGAAGATGATAAAGACAGACAAATTAAAATATTAACATCTTTGCCACATTCTTGGAGTGTTGGTAAAATAGAAAAAACCTTTTCAACTACAAACTATATGGCTCGTAAAGCTAAAAAACTAATTCAAAATGGCGATTATTATTTTTCTTCGCATCCAAAAAGACGATCCGGCCTCTCGACAGAGACAAAATCTATAGTTGAAGATTTTTATAGAAACGACAAAAACAGTCGCGTTATGCCCGGGAAAAAAGACTATAAGTCTGTTAAGAGTTGTAATGGGGAGAAAGAAAAAAAACAGAAGAGATTGATGCTTTGTAATCTGAAAGAATTGCATAATTCCTTTCAAGAAGTTTATCCAACAGTAAAAATTAGATTTTCAAAATTTTCAGAGCTGAGACCACAAGAATGTATTTTGATTGGGGGAAGTGGCACTCATACAGTTTGCGTGTGTGCTATTCACCAAAATTCCAAACTTATGTTTATTGGGGGGAAAATCAAGGAATTGGCTGAAGCGGAAGTTATAGGTTTTCCCACTTACAAGCATTGGATTGCTCAATCTATTTGTAATCCAGCAACTGTACAATGCTATATGGGAAATTGTTCACTTTGTACAGGGAATACTTACCTTAAAGATGCCCTTAAAAACGCATATTCCTCTAACAACACAGAAAACATAACATACAAACAATGGGTTCAAGTAGACAGATCCAATCTTTTGACCATAACATCTCCATCTGACGACTTTGTGGACAAACTTTCTGAAGAAATGGTAAAATTAATTTTTCATAGTTTTGTGGCAAAAGAACAGAACAAGTTTCTTGATGAGGTAAAATCCAATTTAAAAATTGGAGAATTTTTGACTATCTGTGATTTTGCCGAAAATTACACATTTGTTATCCAAGATTGTATACAGAGCTATCATTGGACAAATTCTCAAGCCACTATACACCCCTTTGTGACATATTTCCGAAATGCAGATGGAAAAATAGATCACATAAGCTTTGTTGTTATTTCCGATATTTTGGACTGTGTTCGCTGTTCATTTATTTCAACGGAAATTTGTACAATTTATAAAAGAACATGTTAATGAAAACATTGACAAAATAATATATTTTTCTGACGGTTGCGCATCTCATTATAAAAATCGAAAAAATTTTGTAAATTTACTATACCATAAAACCGATTTTGATTGTGATGCTGAATGGCACTTTTTTGCGACATCACATGGGAACGGCTCTTGTGATGGAGTTGGAGGTTCAATAAAAAGAGCAGCAGCTCTTGCCAGTCTTCAGCGTCCAATAGAAAATCAAATTGTAAATGCTACAGATTTATTTGAATACGATAAGGGTTTGCCTAATACACTATGGAACATTTTTGGGATTATTGTCTGGGGGGTGAGAAATTCCAAGTCAGGGTGATGGTACTAGGTCAGTATAGTAAAACCCTCAAAGGGTTTGGCGTTCGTATGTGTCATGTTTTATGACCTTTTAAATTTTTTCCTTATCTTGATGTTTTTTCGCTTAGTTGTAACATTTTGGCCACTTGTCCGATTTTGATGAAACAAATTTAGAAAAATTTAGAATTACAATTTCTCTAATCTGTTTCTATACCGTTTTCCTATATGTGCAACACTTTCGAAGTTAAAAATGAATGTATGAAGGGAAAAAAGTATTTTTTGCCTAAAAATTTAAATATTTTTTTTTAAAAATTCATAAAAAATCCAAAATGGAAAAAAGTGCCAAAACTAATTACTTTCGCGTAAAGTCACATAACTCATGAGCAAAAAAAGGCATAGATCATGAAAATCGATGCACGCGTTTCTCATTTATTCACAATTAGTTAAATGTATGAATTTCAAAAATTTGCTCCAGATATGCACAACATTATTTGGAGAAAACATTGACACTCACAAGTCGAACTCTCTCATATTTTTCTACTGTACTAAAAGAGAAATATTGATGTGGCAACACTGGTTCTGTAATGTTCACATAAAACATGCATTGTCATTATACTTCTTCTCTTTCTCACACTGGTTCTGTGATTTTTGTCATTCAACAAGTGCCGACGAACGCGAACAGTAAAAGTGATTTTTCTCCAGTTTTTTAAAAGTGAACAAAAGAGAACAGAATATGGAACTGTGCAAGCCAGATATAAATAGCTTTTGCTACTGCTGTGGTCAATATGTCTCAACACATAAAAAAAGGGGAAATTTCAGTACTGATTTTGTTCAAACATACGAGATGTACTTCAACCAAAATGTTATAGTGAACGAAAATTGGGTACCAAATATAGTGTGTAAAAGCTGCTACAACCGTCTAATGGATTGGAAAAATAGAAGACGTGAAAGTATGCCATTCGGTATCCCAATGACTTGGACTAATCCTGGCGAAGGTCACAATCCATTGAATTGCTATGCATGTGCGAATAAAGGAGTCGCAAAAAGGATAAGAAAATCGTATAATTACGTTGGTGTTGCAAGTGCCGCAACACCATTGCCTCATTCGGACCACATTCCTGTGCCAAAAGCTTCTAGCCCAGATATTTTCTCTTCTACGACTGCTCCGACATATCATGCACGTGATGATTCCCCATATGAGCCATCAATATCCAATGAGCCAATTTTAATAAATCAAAATAAGCTTGATTCAATTGTTGCCAAGTTGGAATTAACACAGCATAAATCGGAAGAGCTGGCTTCCATTTTGAAATCAAACAATTTGTTGGCACCCGGTGTGAAAGTCACAGCTTATCGAAGTCGTCAGGCAACACTCCAAAGTTTATTCCTTGTGAATGATGAAAAGACTTCTGCATATTGCCCGGATGTAGGAAAATTGATGGACGCAATGGAAATAAAATATGAAGCAGATGACTGGAGATTATTTATTGACAGTTCAAAACTCAGCTTGAAGGCGGTTTTACTGCATAAGACCAATAAAAAACCTTCAGTTCCAATCGCCTACAGTACAGAAACGAAAGAAACATATGATGCACTGGAAAATATTTTAAAAATGGTTAACTACGCCAAACATATGTGGCGCATATGCTGCGATTTAAAAGTTGTAGCAATGCTTTGCGGTCTTCAAAGCGGCTATATAAAATATATGTGCTTTTTGTGCGATTGGGACACACGATTTTCCGGTGACCAATATGCATGCCACGGATGGAAACTCAGAGAGCACAGCAGGTTACAAACGGCCAATATTATTCGTGAGCCTCTAGTGCCGAAGGAGAAGATATTGCTGCCTCCACTGCATATTAAACTTGGAATTGTTAAGAATTTTATCAAAACTGTCGCCAAAAGAGATGAAGTTTTCTTGTGTTTGAAACTAATTTACCCGAGACTCAGCGAAAGTAAAATTAAAGAAGGTAAGTTATAATATCACATTCATTTCCCATGATTTTCCATCTTAACAAATTAATTTTTTCCAATCAGGCGTACTAAATGGTCCAGATATACGAAAGCTGATTAAAAGTGACGCATTCAACAATATTTTGATTGACGCTGAATTGAATGCATGGCAGGCAATCAAAGAAGTAATAGAAGGCTTGTTGGGAAAGCATCGTTCTACCAACTACGATGTTTCTGTCGCAAGGATGTTAAGAGCATTCTCGGAAATTGGTGTTCACATGTCCTTGAAAATCCATTATTTACATCATCATCTGGACTACTTCAGCAAACAATTGGCTACCGAATCTGATGAACAAGGTGAACGCTATCATCAAGTTGCTATGCCATTTGAAATGAGGTAATACTGATTTTTTATTTTTTCAAACTCATTTTAATAAAACAAAAACTTACAGATATAGAGGCAAAAAGTCGCCGAGTGCAATAATTGCGGAAATTTGCTGGTGGAGTAAGTTAGTGTGGCAAGACAAGGATGATCTTGATGATAAAGAATTTTCAGGAGATGCAGAAGGGCCAACAGTGGAGTCACACATTGACATTATGTGTGGTTCAGAAACTGATGATAGCGATGAATGCGATGCCACTAGTCCCGAACAACCACCATCGAAAAAGTCTAGGCAATATTTATTAAAATAAATAAAAATAAATAAATAAAATAAAAATAAAAAATTATAAAAATGTTTACTTAATTTTTTTAGTAGTTTATGGCCAGAAGTCTGGAGTTATTGGGGAAAATTTATGAAAAAGGCGATAAATGACACTTTTTTGAATAAAAACAAATATCAATATTCTTGTCAAAATGGGATACCTTCACTTAATTGTAAATAAAAGCAGAACGCATTAAATTTTGTTTATAGGTTATGTGACTTTACATGAAATTAATAACACTTGATCCTTTTTTCCGTTTTGGATTTTTTATGAATTTAAAAAAAAAATTTTAATTTTTAGGCAAAAAAATATTTTTTTTCTCCACAAATTTATTTTTACCGGCAAAACTGTTGATTATAAAGAAAAACGTCATATGAACGGATTAAAGAAATTGTAATTCTAAATTTTTCTAAATTTGTTTCATCAAAATCGGACAAGTGGTTCTCGAGTTATGTTAAACTACGTTTTTGCCAAAATGTTACAACTAAGCGAAAAAACATCAAGATAAGGAAAAAATTTAAAAGGTCATAAAATGACACATACGAACGCCAAACCCTTTCAGGGTTTTACTATACTGACCTAGTACCATCACCCTGACTTGGAATTTCTCACCCCCCAGATTGGCTGTTGTACTGTCCCGACGGGAAATTTTAACAAACTGTCACCGAACTGGCCCCTTTATATGAAATAGACTGGTCACTTTTACATGGCGTTGTCATAGGAGGTGGAAATTGACCCCTTGTGACATGTCACAAGACAAATCCTAGGACAGGTTACTGAACTCTCAATTTCAGGGACCTGTCCTGGGATTTGTCTTGTGACATGTCACAAGGGGTCAATTACCACCTCCTATGACAACGCCATGTAAAAGTGACCAGTCTATTTCATATAAAGGGGCCAGTTCGGTGACAGTTTGTTAAAATTTCCCGTAGGGGTGTTATAGATACGTTTTTTTACTTTACGATTAGACTAATGAAGCCTTAACTAGCATTTCATACCTTCGATACTGTAATACCCACAATATGTTAATCCCAGGAATAAAATCACTTTTTATACCCTACACCACTATGCGGTCAGGGTATTATAAGTTTGTGCTGATGTTTGTAACACCAAAAAATATTGGTCCTAGACCCACCTTATAGTATACCGATCGGCTCAGAATTTTTTCTTATTTCGATTTAACGATGTCCGTCTGTCCGTCCGTCCGTCTGTCTGTCCATGCATTCTTGTGCGCCCTCTACAGGTCGCAAATATTAAGATATTTTGATGAAACTTGGTACACCGACTTATGTCGGCCCAAGGACGATGCCTATTGGTTAAAATCGGTCCATGTTTAGACCTAGTGCCCATATAATGGTCCCCCCAAAATTATATTGTTTATACGCTGCAGATCGCAAATATTAAGATATTTTGATGAAATTTGGTACACAGAGCTAAGTTGGCCCAAGGACGAAGCCTATTGATTTTGGTGAATGTCGGTCCCTGTTTAGACCTAGTCCTACCAAAATTATATTGTTTATACGCTTCAGGTCGCAAATATTAAGATATTTTGATGAAATTTGGTACACCGACCTATGTCAGCCCAAGGACGAAGCCTATTGATTTTGGTTAACACCGGTCCATGTTTAGACCTAGTGCCCATATAAGGGTCCCCCCAAAATTATATTGTTTATATGCTGCAGGTCGCAAATATTAAGATATTTTGATGAAATTTGGTACACAGACCTATTTTGGCCCAAGGACGAAGCCTATTGTTTTTGGTGAGCATCGGTCCATGTTTAGACCTAGTGCTCATATAAGGGTCCCCCCAAAATTGGCTTGGTTACAAACTGCAGATCGCAAATATTAAGATATTTTAATGAAATTTGGTGCTCTGACTCACATTATAGAAAATTTTGACGCAAGCCCCATTTTAACCCATTCGAATTTCGGATCCAAACATTAGTTGGCTTTTACCCAGACTGGTGTAGGGTATTGTATAGTCGGCATGCCCAACTTTAACCTTTTTACTCGTTTTATATAGAAATGTTGACAAATTATTTTTTTTTTTATTTATTTGTAATAATAATTAAATTAATATAAAATTTACAATTTTATTTTACAACCAATAGAGAAAAAACTTATGAATAAAGACTTTCCTAGAAACAATGGTTGACAATTAATGCATTTTCAAGTGACACCACATCACTATCATCAGATTGTCTTTATGGGGTTCTCTCTAGGCTATAATGTAGATTTTAGTTTTTTGTATATAAATATATGTTAAATTTCAAAGAAAAGTATTTTGAGAAGTAAATTCAAATATTTTTACTTATCCATTTCATATTATTATAACTAACGAAGACCACATGTCTTTAACAAAGCTATTATTTTTCTTTATGTTCTAGTTGTGCTTATTTATTGAAGCTCCTTCAATGGGCAAAGCAATGATTCGTGCTTTTTAACATTCAAGCTTTTAATTCTATTTATAGAATTTAGAACGAAAGCAAAGAACTTTTACACTAACAAAAATAACACTCATTATAACAATCTTCAGATCAACTAAAAATCTACAATAAAATTTTATATTAATTTAATTATTATTACACTCAAATAAAAACTTCTGTAAAAGTTACAGATAAAACTGTAATATTACAGAAAAATTAACTAATATTAGGCCAGCAGACCGATTAGCTAATTTTAGCAAAATGTGTCTGTAATTATTAGTAAAGTCAAAGTTGTGGAAAAAATTTGTAATATCCGGTGAAAAATGTCCATATATGAACATTTATGGCTCAACCATATATGTATGGATCCGAAAAATGAGGTAACACCTAAGTATATGTTCATATATGGACATATAGATTTATTAAATATATGCGAATACATGCGAATGTTGCTGTCCTTTATTATAAGGTTGTACGATAGATATAAATTTATGTATCCCGGTGAAAAATGTTCATATACGCTCAAACATGTTCATATATAGTTTATGTATGGACACATATGAACAAATATGGATTTTTTATAAACATATATGGATTTTATATGAACATATATGGAAGTATATGTTATTCCATATATGGAAAAAGATTTCAAAAAAGTTTTATTAAAAAAAAAAAAAGTTTTTTATATGAACATTCATATATCTCCATATATGGCCATATACCCTCAAATTTCGGATCCGAACCTATATATGAACCCATATATGTTGCCATATATGACCATATATGAACATTTTCACCTGGGCTTGCAAATATTTTTTTTTTTTTTTAAGAGAAGCAACACTCAGGAAATTCTTTCTATTAATTAACGTGTTGCTTCCTTAGAAAGGGGATAGAGAAGAAGTGAAAGGTGGTGAAAGATGAAGGGCTTCAAATATGGCAACACTGTAATTGCGCGAGATGTTGAATTTTTTAGAACAGTTGTTGCGCGCCATCTGATGGTGAGTTGGCGAACTTTGTTGAAACTTTTTTGTTCATAGCCCTGTTATATTATTTTACTTCGGTGGGGTTAAGTGCTATGGGAACACCGAAGGATGTATGTTCATATACAAGTCACTTTTGCATAAATTGAACACCATATATGAAATACCAGATGCCTCCATATATGTCTGTATATGAAATCTTTTTCCATATATGGAATAACATATACTTCCATATATGTTCATATAAAATCCATATATGTTTATAAAAAATCCATATTTGTTCATATGTGTCCATTAGGGCGGGTCGATTTAATAATCGCCCATGGCTCAGTGAAAATCGTATTCTAGGGATCAAAATAAGAAACTTTGCCGAAGGAACCATACCTCTAAAACTACCCCCCAACTGTTGACTTTTGTCCCGTAGGGTCAAGTTTTGAAAAATCCCACTTTGACCCATTTAGAGTGCCCCAATCGAGTCCAAATGTATGACCGACCCCCACTAACTTTGGAGGGCCGATCCACCCATGCCAGTGGCACACCCCCTGGAACTCCCCTGGGGTTCCCCATACAAACATTTTAAAAAATCACCATTTTTGGCACTTTATTTTATTATTTTTTATTTATTTTATTTATTTTTATTATTTTATTTATTTTTTCTCTTTAGAAATTTATTTAGTCAGAACATATGTAAATGAAAAAATTAATTTAACTTAGTAATAGAAAAGAAAATAAAAAAAATTACTGTTTGAAGTCTTTTTTGCTTTCAAGTCTGGGCAATTTCGCACGGCTCTCTAATGTCGTCACCATAACAGCCTCTACATTTTCCGGTATAACTTATTTTGATTCCTAGAATACGATTTTCCCTGAGCCATGGAAAAATTCACAAATCGACCCGGCCTAGTGTCCATGCATAAACCATATATGAACATGTTTGAGCGTATATGAACATTTATGGTTCAACCATATATGTATGGATCCGAAAAATGAGGTAACACCTAAGTATATGTTCATATATGGACATATATGAACATATACATTTATTAAATATATGCGAATACATGCGAACATTGCTGTCCTTTATTATAAGGTTGTACGATAGATATAAATTTATATATGACGCTACATATGTTCCTTTTTTATTCATGGCATTAAATATAATTCCATATTTATCCAAATATGAGTTCCCCGACTAAAAAAGTTTTCATATAATCTTATATGATTTGATATAATTATAAATGTTTATATGCGTGGCTTTATATAACCATATACATTTATATTAGCACTTTGGTTTTATAAATATGTTTGATATAACGTTATATATAATCATATGGGATTAGGTCTCCAGTCATATATTAAGAGATCTGCGATATAGTTTATATATAATTATATATAATATAATAATTATATAAAATATATAACAAAGTTAATAGAAAATTGTATTAATTTTATATATAGTTATATATGAAATGATATCTAATTATACAAAGATTAATTGCACTATAAAAATTAAAAAAAAAACTTAGAAATTGTGGATCTGGTTTTGAATTTTGCACTTTGACGTATACATAAATTAATGTTTATAATTGAAATTAACATCTATTTTTCAAATATTTGACAAAATACTATTTATTAAAAAATAATTTTAAAGAAATAAATAAGGAAAAAAAAAAACTTTTTTCGTTCGTTCGTTCGAAACAACTATTTTTTTTTAAATTTAAAAAGAAAAATTAGACAAACTTATGTTGAAAGCAGGCGGTTGGTTTAAGCAGGCGGTTTTCATCGCCTCTTTCGAACATTAACAGTTTGTATCGAAAAATGTTAGCCTTTGCTGCCATGTGTAATTCTTATGGCTGAATTTTTCGACACAAATTAAGAAGAGAGTGATTTAACAGAGGTAGGGAGAGTTGGATAGTCTTTTAATTATATACTGGCATGAGATGGAAAATGATCGTTTTTGATTTCAATCGATTTGGTTAAAAATCAAAAATTTAATGATGAATATAAAAGGCAAAGAGGGTTGAAAATGTTTTTAACTGCTATAGTTGTATCAGGTATATCGATTTACGACTTCTTATCGCTTTTAAATTAAAAATAATAAGAAATATTTAGGATTGAAGTTTTAGAAACGATCGATTTGAAACCGATCGATTTTCATCACATGCCAGATAGTCGTTGGTTTAAATTCAGTTATTTTTTCCGTGAAAAAAAAAATAATTGTGAAAGTTAATTTTTATATTTTATAAGAAAGACACACATTTTATAAGAGAGACCAAAACTCTAAACTGGAAAAAGTTGTTCCGACAAATTTTTGTAATGTGGAGTTAATCTGAAAATTTATTTTGTCAGCTACATATTTCCAAGTTTATTAGCAAAAAATTTTTATAAACAACTTTTTGTCGTTTTGAATTTTGGTCTTTATTGAAATAAAATAAACCACATTTTAAAAGAAGTATTTCTGTTACAAACTGCGTTATTCTAAGTTTAAGGAAAATCTGCATCCTAAAAACGGCATAAATCGCTTGCAATCCTCATTTAAAACATCTTTCCATCAATAAAATTTTTCTGTATTGCGTCAACATACGAAAGATCGTCCAATACCCACTTTTTTAGCCAAACTGTTCTGTCGGGCTTTAGTATTTAATATGAATGAAAATAAGTGAACTCAACAATAGCTGTGTTTTCGACTTAACTATATCCGTTAACTCATAAAAAAACTCAAAGCGCATAAAAACGCGTTTAAGACGAAAACTAGCATAATACTTTTCGTATGCACGTTAACTTTCAACACGGATAATTATCAACGTTAAAAACTCAACGTTTATACATTTTTACATCTAACGTAACTTATACGCGGTACTTCCTAAAAGCTTTTGCTGATGCATGTTCGATTATAACGGAATAATTATAAATATAACCTGTTTAAAATTTTTTTATACTACAATCTGTTTAACGTACATTTGCTTTAAATACTTAACGTTGATAGGCATGAGACAAAATACAGCTAATATTAAGTAAAATTTTATTTGAAAATTTTCATAAAATTATCTGGCATGTGATGGAGAATTATCGTTTTTGATTTCGAACGATTTGGTTAAAAATCAAAAATTTAATGATGAATATAAAAGGCAAAGAGGGTTGAAATTGTTTGTAACTGCTATAGTTGTATCAGGTATTATTACTAAATTAAAAATAATAAGAAATATTTAGGATTGAAATTTTATAAACGATCGATTTGAAACCGATCGATTTTCATCACATGCCAGTATATGTTTTTATATATAATTTGATGCAATTAGATAGACCCATTTTTCGGATCAAATTGTATCAGGTTAGATAACATACTTATCTCGCTTGATATAATTACCCGAGTAAAAAAAATTATATATAATCATATGTGGCATATATTACAATATATAATTAGACATGTCGTTATGTATATCCATATATAATTATATATGACGTCTTTTTCCAAAAATTTTCCTTATATTATGCCATATATAATTTCATCTAATTAGATACCGGCCTTTATAATATTGGATATGGTATATATAATTATATATTACATAGCATGGCTGATCTTATTGCATATATAGTTGTATATAGAGCTATATCTTAATATATATGGTGGCATTTTAGCAATATATAATTATATATGGTATCATTTAAACAATATATAACTATATATGGGGCCAGTTAAACCATATATTATGATATATGTTGCCATTTCAACAATATATGGTCATATATGGTACCTCATGAACAAAATCTTTAATACAGTTGCAGATATGATAATATATGCTACTATATGTGGTGCAATATATATTTATATATGGTGTTATTTAAGCAATATATTAGCATATATGGTGCCATTTAAACAATATATGGTCATATATGGTACCTCATGATCAAAATTTGTAATACAATTACAGATATGATAATATATGATACTATATATAGTGCCATATATATTTATATATGGTGTTATTTAAGCAATATATATACCCGAGTAAAAAAAATTATATATAATCATATGTGGCATATATTACAATATATAATTAGACATGTGGTTATGTATATCCATATATAATTATATATGACGTTTTTTCCGAAAAATTTTCCTTATATTATGCCATATATAATTTCATCTAATTAGATATCGGCCTTCATAATATTAGATATGGCATATATAATTATATATTACATAACATGGTTGATCTTATTGCATATATAGTTATATATAGAACTATATCTTAATATATATGGTGGCATTTTAGCAATATATAATTATATATGGTATCATTTAAACAATATATAATTATATATGGTGACAGTTAAACTAGATATTATCATATATGGTGCCATTTAAACAATATATGGTCATATATGGTACCTCATAAACCAAATCTTTAATTCAGTTCCAGATATGATAATATATGCTACCATATATAGTACCATATACTTTGATATATCGTATCATTTAAACAACCCGAGGAAAAATAGTTACATATAGTCATATATGTGATTAAGTTATATCTGTATAAATATATAGTTTCATCCGAAGAATTGCCGGATATATTTTTATCAATTGTTTATCAATTTTTATCTAAATGTATCAGTTTAGATCTGACCTGGTTAAATTATGTGTTAATCAGATGAAATTGTATCAGATTTTTGACCTGATACAATTTTATCGGTTTGATCGTAATTGGTTCAATTTTATATAAATAAAATATAATTGTATCCGACATTTACCTTATACAATTGTATCAAAGTTTTAAACTGATATCAGGTAAAAATTGGGATATAACTATATAATTTTGTATACAAATATATCTATTTGGACCTAAACTGATACCATATAATATAAACCAATAAAATTGTATCAGGTCAAAAATCTGATACAATTTCATCTGATAAACACATAATTTAATCAGGTCAGATCTAAACTGATGCAATTAGATAACAACTGATACAAATAAGAACTGATACAATTTTATCGGGCCATTTTTCGGATCAAGTGGTATATGGATGAATCTAAGTTATATATTACCATATAAAGCTTCATATTGGTGCCATTTAAACAATATATTGTCATATATGGTGCCATCATATATGGTAACTCATCAGCAACTACAATATTAACTGTATTTCAGAAGCTATTAATTGTATTTCAGAAATTTTAAATGTATTTTAGAAATTATGGAATGTATTTCAGAAATTTATTAATTGTATTTCAGAAATAATCAAATCTATTTCAGAACTTGTTGATGGTTTATCATAGTTAATAGAGAAAAATTTCTAAATTACATTTCATAATTTCTGAAATACAATTGATAATTTCTGAAATACAGTTTGGTAATTTCTGAAATACAGTTGTGAATTTCGGAAATACAATTAATAATTTCTGAAATACAATCGATAAAACTGAAATTCAATTGACTAGTTTGAAATACAATTCATAAATCTGAAAAATAATTGATAAGTTCTGAAATACAATTGATAAAACTGAAATTCAATTGACTATTTCTGAAATACAATTGATAAATCTTAAAAACAATTGACACAATTGGAAATGGTGTAGAGCGTTAAAAATATGTAAATAAAATTATTTAAAAAAAAAAAAATTCAATTTAATAAAAAAAATAACATTTTATAAAAACATTTATAGAAAATAAAATTATAAATTTATAAAAAGAAATTCTTTTGAATGGGGGAAATGTTTTTAGTTGATCTGTTATTTTTAAGTAAATGAATGTTATTTTAGTTTGACTCAAGATCATAAATTAATATCACTTTCTGTTTAAATTATTTTCAAATCAAAGAAAGATGATACCATTTTTACAAGTAAATTACAAAGAAAAAAAATTATTGAAAAAATTTCGATAAGACCAGCAAGGAGAATGCGCATTTTTATAAAAAAAAAATGCATAGCCGTGAAAGGTATCGAACTCGAGACCTTCTGAGTTTAAACCTTATTTTAACAAAATATTGTAATTTTTATAAAATCAGTGCTCTTCCAGTGTATTATTTTTTGAACTATTGTCAATATCTGTCTGGGATCTTATTTAATCCCAAATAAATGGAGATCTTACGTTGTACCCAAATATAATGCGGGATCTAATTTTATCTGTCATTTTTCTGGATAGTTTTAGATGTCAATCCTCAAATATATTGCTGTTTCTAATCCGATCTGCCATTTTAATACCGAAATAAAT
Organism: Leucophora obtusa; assembly: GCA_949987735.1. Taxonomy (NCBI): domain Eukaryota; kingdom Metazoa; phylum Arthropoda; class Insecta; order Diptera; family Anthomyiidae; genus Leucophora; species Leucophora obtusa. The sequence continues at coordinate 248,922,876 of OX465295.1, forward strand.
TGCTGGATCTAATTCAATCTGCAATTTATGATATAAATTAAGATCCTGCCAAATCCATTTGGATATCACTGGATTTAATTCCATCTGCAATTTATCGGAAAAGTTAAGATCTTACGCAATGCCGAAATATATTACTGGATCTAATTTGATCTGTCATTTTTTGGATAAATTTAGATCTTACTTAATCCCCAAATATATTGCTGGATCTAATTTGATCTTCCATTTTTCGGATCAAAATAGATCTAAGTTTATCCACAAATATATAGCTGGATCTAATTCGATCTGCCATTTTTCGGATCAAATTAGGTCTTACTAAATCCCAAAATATATTGCTGGATCTAATTTGATCTGCCAATTTTCTATTCAATTTATATCCAAGTTTATCCACAAATATATTGCTGGATCTAATTCGATCTGCCATTTTTCGGATAAATTTAGATCTAAGTTAATCCACAAATATATTGCTGGATCTAATTTGATCTGCCATTTTTCAGATCAATTTATATCTAAGTTTATCCCCAAATATATAGCTACATCTTATTCGATCTGCCACTTTTTCGGATCAAATTAGATATACGTTTATCCACAAATATATTGCGGGATCTAATTTGATCTGCCAAAATTGAGATCAAACTAGATCTAAGTTTATCCCCAAATATATAGCTGGATCTAATTGGATCCGCCATTTTTCGGATCAAATTAGATCTAAAAATATCCGCAAATATATAGCTGGATCCGCCAATTTTCGGATCAAAATAGATCTAGGTTTATCCCCAAAGATATCACTGGACCTCCCAATTTTGAGATATAACTTGATCTTAGTTTATCCCCACATATACAATGGGATCTAATACGATATGATTGGATACACCCAATTTTGAGATCTAATTGGATCAGCTAGATATTACAGCAGATCTTAAACAATATCAAATTGGATATAATTAGATATTGCGCGAGATCAATTTTTTTTACTCGGGTATATTCGTTCCTTTTACTCCTGCAAGGAGCATAGGGCCGTAAATTATTTATTTAAGCAATATATTACCATATATGATGCCACTTAAACCATATATTATCATATATGGTGCCATTTCAACAATATATGCTCATATATGGGACCTCATGACCCGAGTAAAAAAAATTATATATAATCATATGTGGCATATATTACAATATATAATTAGACATGTGGTTATGTATATCCATATATAATTATATATGACGTTTTTTCCGAAAAATTTTCGTTATATTATGCCATATATAATTTCATCTAATTAGATATCGGCCTTCATAATATTAGATATGGCATATATAATTATATATTACATAACATGGTTGATCTTATTGCATATATAGTTATATATAGAACTATATCTTAATATATATGGTGGCATTTTAGCAATATATAATTATATATGGTATCATTTAAACAATATATAATTATATATGGTGACAGTTAAACTAGATATTATCATATATGGTGCCATTTAAACAATATATGGTCATATATGGTACCTCATAAACCAAATCTTTAATTCAGTTCCAGATATGATAATATATGGTACTATATATAGTGCGATATATATTTATATATGGTGTCATTTAAGCTATATATTATCATATATGGTGCCATTCAAACCATATATTATCATATATGGTGCCATTCAAACCATATATTATCATATATGGTGCAATTTCAACAATATATGCCCATATATGGTACCTCATGAACAATATTTTTAATACAGTTCCACATATGATAATATATGCTACCATATATAGTGCCATATATATTTACATATGGTGTTATTTAAGCAATATATTACCATATATGGTGCCATTTAAACCATATATTGTCATATATGGTGCCATTTCAACAATATATGCTCATATATGGTACCTGATGAACGACATTTTTAATACAGATGCAGATATGATAATATATGCTACCATATATATTGATATATGGTGTCATTTAAACAATATTAATATATAGACATATATGGTATCATTTAAACAATATATTGTCATATATGGCACAATTTAAACAATATATGGTCAAATTTGGTACCACATCAACATTTTGAATACAATTCCATATATGGTTTAATTTGAATAATGTATGTTACTTCATTAACAATATTTATAATACAGTGTCATATATTGTAATATATGTATATCATTTAATATATATTGATGTATGGTAATGGTACAATAATTCCAATATCAGTTGAGATACAATTTGTGGGTCCATATCAACAATTTGTTCACGTACATTTAACATATATATATGTACATTTAAGTTATAATTTATAAACACTTTATAAAGTTAAATAGTTCCATAAACCTCGTCTAACTGTATAGAATGTTTATGAATATACGATTTAATATATAATAATTACAACTACAAATTGGTGCCATTATCTAAAATTTAATTTAATGTTAACTTATAATAAAATAAAAATGCATTTCCTAAAAATAAAAATATAGTGTTAATTAATGTTAATATACAATAGGTTTAAGTTTAACATCCCAGACAGAAAAATATAATCGGCACAATGCTGGCAAACCGTTGGCGATGGTCGGTTATGCGTTGGCAGAACGTTGCATTAACTATCTTGGCAAAAAATAGATTTCAAAAAATTGAGAAAACTTTTTTTAATATTTGCTTTTAAAAACATGAAATTTAACCCAGTCCACCAGATTGTCAGCCAAGACCTCTACACTCTAATCTAACGAGACTTGTTATAGATGTGTGATAGCTACAAATTAAATGAATGATAAAAGCATTTCGAGCTAACTTATAAGCATCGAAAAAAGGTATTCCAGAAATTATTAATTGTATTTTAGAAAATTTTAATTGTATATCACAAAATATTATTTGCACTTCAGAAACTACAATATTACGCAAATTTAATTATTTATTTATTTAGTTGTGTCCAGAAATAATGAAATCTATTTCAGAATTCCATAGCTAATAGAGAAAAATTTCTCAAATACATTTCATAATTTCAGAAATACGATTGATAATTTCTGAAATACAGTTTGATAATTTCTGAAATACAGTTGTGAATTTCGGAAATACAATTAATAATTTCTGAAACACAATTGATAAAACTGAACTTCAATTGACTAGTTCTGAAATACAATTCATAAATGTGAAAAATAATTGATGAGTTCTGAAACACAATTGATAAAACTGAAATTCAATTGATTATTTCTGAAATACAATTGATAAATTTTAAAACAATTAATACAATTGGAAATGGTGTAGAGCGTCAAAAAGATGTAAATAAAATTATTTTATTCAAGGATTTCAATTTAATAAAAAAATAAATATATAATTTTATAAAAAAATGAATAGAAAAAAAAAATTTTAATTTTATAAAAAGAAATTCATTTTGTAAAAGAAATGCATATTGAACTCGAGCCCTTCTGAGTTTAAACCTTATTTTAACAAAATATTGTAATTTTTATACAATCAGTGCTCTGCCAGTCTCTTATTTTTTGAACAGTTGGCAATATATGTCTGGGATCTTATTTAATCCCACATAAATGGAGATCTTACGTAGTACCCAAATATAATGCGGCATCTAATTTTATCTGTCATTTTTATGGATACTTTTAGATGTTAATCCCCAAATATATTGCTGTTTCTAATTCGATCTGCCATTTTAATACCGAAATAAATTGCTGGATATAATTCGATCTGCCATTTTTCTGATAAATTTAGATCCAAGTTTATCGCCAAATATATTGCTGGATCTAATTTGATCTGCCATTTTTCGGTTAAATTTAGATCCAAGTTTATCCCCATATATATTGCTGGATCTAATTCGATTAGGAATTTTTCGGATAAATTTAGATCTAAGTTTATCCACATATATATTGCTGGATCTAATTCGATGTGCCATTTTTCGGATCAAATTGGATCTAAGTTTATCCCCAAATATATAGCTAGATCTAATTCGATCTGCCACTTTTTCGGATCAAATTAGATATACGTTTATCCACAAATATATTGCGGGATCTAATTTGATCTGCCAAAATTGAGATCAAATTAGATCTAAGTTTATCCCCAAATATATAGCTGGATCTAATTGGATCCGCCATTTTTCGGATCAAATTAGATCTAAAAATATCCGCAAATATATAGCTGGATCCGCCAATTTTCGGATCAAAATAGATCTAGGTTTATCCCCAAAGATATCACTGGACCTCCCAATTTTGAGATATAACTTGATCTTAGTTTATCCCCATATATACAATGGGATCTAATACGATATGATTGGATACACCCAATTTTGAGATCTAAATGGATCAGCTAGATATTACAGCAGATCTTAAACAATATCAAATTGGATATAATTAGATATTGCGCGAGATCAATTTTTTTTACTCGGGGAACTACATTTTTAATACAGTTCCAGATATGATAATATATGCTACTATATATAGTGCAATATATATTGATATATAATATCATTTAAACAATATATTACCATATATGGTGACGTTTAAACAATATATGGCCATATATGGTACCTCATGAACCATATTTTTTGTACAGTTCCAGATATGATAATATATGCTACTATATATTGTATAGTACCATATACTTTGATATAACGTATCATTTAAACAATATACCATGTATGGTACCATTTAAACAATATATTTTCATATACGGTACCATTTAAACAATGTATTGTCATATATAATAACTCATCAGCAACTACAATATTAACTGTATTTCAGAATCTATTAATTGTATTTCAGAAATTATAATTGTATTTCAGAAATTATCGAATGTATTTCAGAAATTATTAATTGCATTTCAGAGATAATCAAATCTATTTCAGAATTTGTTGATTGTATTTCATAGTTAATAGAGGAAAATGTCAGAAATACATTTCATAATTTCTGAAATACAATTGATAATTTCTGAAATACATTTTGAGAATTTCTGAAATACAGTTGTGAATTTCAGAAATACAGTTAATAATTTCTTAAATACAATTGATAAAACTGAAATTCAATTGACTAGTTCTGAAAAGCAATTCATAGATCTGAAAAATAATTGATAAGTTCTGAAATACAATTGATTATTTCTGAAACACAATTGATAAATCTTGATACAATTGGAAATGGAGTAGAGCGTCAAAAGGATGTAAATAAAATTATTTTATTAAAAAAATTCAATTTAATAGAAAAAATATAATTTTATAAAAAAATGTATAGAAAAAAAATATTAATTTTATAAAAAAAAATTCATATTGCAAAAAAATAAAATTTTATCCGAAAAATGGTGGATCGTACTGCAGTAACTTAGATCCACCTTGGATATAATATGATGAAATACGATCCGAAAAACGAGTTTATCTAATTATATAAAATTGGATGTGACATAATGATAATCAAGAAGTAATTTCAATAGAATGGACAATTTAATGCAATCTGAGCGATATCTGAATGAATTAATTTTGTCTAATGGTATCAAATAAAATGTAACTTTTTGTATTAAATCTAATTTTATATAATTAGATTAACCTATTTTTTCGATCTGCCATTTTTCGGATCAAATTAGATCTAAGTTTATCCCCAAATATATTGCTGAATCTAATTCGATCTGCCATTTTTCGGATCAAATTAGATCTAAGTTTATCCACAAATATATTGCTGGATCTAATTCGATGTGCCATTTTTCGGATCAAATTAGATCCAATTTTATCCCCAAATATATTGCTGGATCTAATTCGATCTGCCACTTTTTCGGATCAAATTATATCTAAGTTTATCCACAAATATATTGATGGATCTAATTCGATCTGCCAAAATTGAGATCAAATTAGATTTAAGTTTATCCACAAATATATTGCTGGATCTAATTCGATCCGCCATTTTTCGGATCAAATTAGATCTAAGTTTATCCGCAAATATATAGCTGGATCCGCCAATTTTCGGATCAAATTAGATCTACATTTATCCCCAAAGATATCATTGGACCTCCCAATTTTGAGATATAACTTGATCTCAGTTTATCCCTATATATACAATGGGATCTAATACGATATGATTGGATACACCCAAATTTGAGATCTAATTGGATCACCTAGATATTACAGCAGATCTTAAACAATATCAAATTGGATATGATTAGATATTGCGCGAGATCAATTTTTTTTACTTGGGTATATATTCCAATATTGGGATCAAATTAGATATGAACATATATATGGGTTTATATATGGTTATATATGTTTATATAACATCTTTTTTAGTCGGGTCCTTTTACATATATGGAAAAATGTATTCTTCGAAATATGTTCATATACAAGTCCCTTTTGCATAAATTGAATAACATATACTTTCATATTTGTCCATATGTGAGTGCCATTTCCATATATGAAATAACAGATGCTTCCATATATGTCTGTATATGAAATTTTTTACATATATGGAATCACATATACTTCCATATATGTTCATATAAAATCCATATATGTTCATAAAAAATCCATATTTGTTCATGTGTGTCCACCCGAGTAAAAAAAATTGATCTCGCGCAATATCTAATCATATCCAATTTGATATTGTTTAAGATCTGCTGTAATATCTAGCTGATCCAATTAGATCTCAAAATTGGGTGTATCCAATCATATCGCATTAGATCCCATTGTATATATGGGGATAAACTAAGATCAAGTTATATCTCAAAATTGGGAGGTCCAATGATATCTTTGGGGATAAACCTAGATCTATTTTGATCCGAAAATTGGCGGATCCAGCTATATATTTGGGGATATTTTTAGATCTAATTTGATCCGAAAAATGGCGGATCCAATTAGATCCAGCTATATATTTGTGGATAAACTTATATCTAATTTGATCTCAATTTTGGCAGATCGAATTAGATCCAGCAATATATTTGTGGATAAACTTAGATCTAATTTGATCCGAAAAAGTGGCAGATCGAATTAGATCTAGCAATATATTTGGGGATAAACTTAGATCTAATTTTAAAATGGCACATCGAATTAGATCCAGCAATATATTTGTGGATTAACTTAGATATAAATTGATCTGAAAAATGGCAGATCAAATTAGATCCAGCAATATATTTGTGGATTAACTTAGATCTAAATTTAACCGAAAAATGGCAGATCCAATTAGATCCAGCAATATACTTGTGGATAAACCTGGATATAAATTGAATAGAAAATTGGCAGATCAAATTAGATCCAGCAATATATTTTGGGATTTAGTAAGACCTAATTTGGTCCGAAAAATGGCAGATCGAATTAGATCCAGCTATATATTTGTGGATGAACTTAGATCTAATTTGATACGAAAAATGGCAGATCGAATTAGATCCAGTAATATATTTAGGGATAAACTTGGATCTAACTTTATCAGAAAAATGCCTGATCGAATTAGATCCAGCAATATATTTGGGGATAAACTTGGATATAAATTGATCTGAACATTGGCAGATCAAATTAGATCCAGCAATATATTTGGGGATAAACTTGGATCTAAATTTATCAGAAAAATGGCAGATCGAATTAGATCCAGCAATATATATGGGCATAAACTTGGATCTAAATTTAACCGAAAAATGGCAGATCAAATTAGATCCAGCAATATATTTGGGGATAAACTTGGATCTAAATTTATCAGAAAAATGGAAGTTCGAATTAGATCCAGCAATATATATGGGGATAAACTTGGATCTAAATTTATGCGAAAAAGTAGATCTAGGTATATGTGACCTTCTCCGAGAAAAGGGACCTAGTATGTCAAAAAACGGGTTTGGACTTAAGAGTGGATTCTGGTACCTAAAAGGGTGTAGAATAAGATGAAATGAGTTGAGGCACCTAACCATACCAAATCGCATTTCCCAACTGAAGGTGTATTTAAAGTGATAATGCGTTATGAAACTTTAAATGCGTTCTTTTCAAAACTTAATTTTCACACACTAGGTCCCTTTTCTCGGAGAAGGTCACATATATATTTCAGGATTAAGTTGTATCTAACTTTACCTGGAAAACGGCAGATCGAATAAGATCGAGGATTATATTTGGGGATTACGTAAGATCTAGATTTATGAAAAAAATAACAGATGAAATTAGATCCAGTAATATATTTCGGGATTGCGTAAGATCTTAACTTTTTCAATAAGTTGCAGATCGAATTGAATCCAGTGATATATTTAGTGATTTGGTAAAATCTTAAATTTTCCCATAAATTGCAGATCGAATTAGATCCAGCAATTTATTTAGGTATTAAAATGGCAGATAGAATTAGAAACAGCAATATATTTGGGGATTGACATCTAAAACTATCCATAAAAATGACAGATAAAATTAGATGCCGCATTATATTTGGTACTACGTAAGATCTCCATTTATTTGGGATTAAATAAGATCCCAGACATATATTGCCAACTGTTCAAAAAATAATACAATGGCAGAGCACTGATTTTATAAAAATTACAATATTTTGTTAAAATAAGGTTTAAACTCAGAAGGTCACGAGTTCGATATGCATTTTTTTACAAAATGAATTTCTTTTTATAAAATTAAAATTTTTTTTCTATAAATTTTTTTATAAAATTATATATTTATTTTTTTATTAAATTGAAATCTTTGAATAAAATAATTTTATTTACATCTTTTTAACGCTCTACACCATTTCAATTGTATTAATTGTTTTTAAGATTTATTAATTGTATTTCAGAAATAATCAATTGAATTTCAGTTTTATCAATTGTATTTCAGAACTTATCAATTATTTTTCAGATTTATGAATTGTATTTCAGAACTAGTCAATTGAAGTTCAGTTTTATCAATTCTGTTTCAGAAATTATTAATTGTATTTCCGAAATTAATCAACTGTATTTCAGAAATTATCAATTGTATTTCAGAAATTATGAAATGTAATTTAGAAATTTTTCTCTATTAACTATGATAAACAATCAACAAGTTTTGAAATAGATTTGATTATTTCTGAAATACAATTAATAATTTCTGAAATACATTCCATAATTTCTGAAATACATTTAAAATTTGTGAAATGCAATTAATAGCTTCTGAAATACAGTTAATATTGTAGTTGAGTTACCATTTATGACCATATATTGTTTAAATGGCACCATATATGACAATATACTGTTTAAATGGCACCATATATGGTATGTTCCCTATTAAAAAAAATAATATGGAGCTTTATATGGTAATATATAACTGTAGTGTCAATTATACAAAGATGGCAACCCTTGTCATCATTTGACTTTTCTTTATATTTTTACCTTCTTAAATATATGTATCCAGTAGCCATATTAAATATTCATTCGTGCATTCTTTTTCAATACGCGTGCTAAACCGGAACCCGTTCAGTGATCTACTTTATGTACAACTCTTTATACATTTTAATAAACCTAGAATAGTGATATTGTTAAGAATAAAATAATTGAATTTTAAATAGTAATAAACTATTAAGTGTTTTATTGACAGTATCATACACAACAGTATTGGCGACGACACAACAGTATTGGCGACGACGGTAAAAGTAAGAAATACATAACCGTGCATAACATAACCTAATAACATCACAAAATGGAGGCTCAAGTGCAACAATTGCTACAAGCAATTACGGCGATGACCACGGCGATGCAACGCCAACAAGCTCAGCCGAACCAACAAACAAGCACCAGCGTAAACATCATATCAAATTTTGATGCGTTTGACCCGAAAATCGAATCATTCAAAACCTACAGGGAACGCCTGGAAATTCATCTACAAATCAAAAAAATTTTTGAAGACAAGGAAATGTGTGCAAAGTTGCTGCTGCAGTACATGGGTTCGTCAACTTATACGCTGTTGACTACGTTGGCGGCACCTAAAAATATAAATCAATTGGAGTACGATGAGATTGTGGCGATATTGGAAACTCATTTCTGTCCTAAAAAAAATGTTTTGGTAGAGCAACACCGTTTTCTTTGTGAAGTTCAGAACGAGAACCAGTCTATTTCAGATTTTGTGGCGGTTTTGCAGAAAAGAGGAACTGAATGTGAGTTTGTATGCGATTGTAAAAGGTCGGTGGCAGACATTTTTCTTCGAGCTCAGTTCATCAGAGGTATACGTGATGGGTACATTCGCGAACAGTTGCTACAAAACCCAAAATCAACATTTGCAGAAATTGTAGAAAAAGCAACAACGTTAGAAGCGGCAAAAATGGACAACAAGGTAATTGGTAATAGTTCATCGTGTTCAACAAGCGATATTCATCAAACGCAACACCAATACAATCATAAAAGAAGAAGTCGTAATCGTAGCATCTCTAAAAAGCAGTCGTCAAAATCAGCAACACGAGTAAATTACAGCGAGTTAGGTATCGAAGGATTGTGTCTTAGATGCGGTCGAAACAATCATTTATCGACAGAGTGCACAATAAACAAAAACAATTTAAAATGTAAAGCATGTGGTAAAGCAGGGCACGTCAAACAAGTGTGTATACAGAGCAAAATTAAACAAAACAAATTGAAGAAAACTAACAACAACAATAACACGTCAAACTCGATTGAAACGTACACAAGCGAGGAAGAATATTTCGGAGTTAATCAAATCATCGACATTTACGATAAACACGTGATTTCATCAATAGATTCACAAAAATTTTTTATAGAAGTGGTAATAGAAGGCAAAACACAACGGTTCGAAGTGGATTCAGGTGCAGGTTATACCCTATTACCTGAGACAGATTTGAAAAAATTAAATATCAAATCAACAATCAAGAAAACTAATATTGCTTTTCGAGCATACACCGGGGATGTATTTGTACCTCTAGGTGTTGTAAACGTCAACGTAAAATATAAAAATAAATCATCAAAAGAAGACATGTACATTGTATCACAAAAACATACGGCTTTGTTGGGTCGTGTCTGGATTAGGCATTTGAAAATCAACCTTACAGATATTGATCAATGTGAACGTGAAGAAAATCATTAAGTTAATTCAATAACACAGATCGAGCAGCAATTCTCAGAAATTTTTCGAGAGAAGGTGGGGTGTATTCCTAATTTGGTTTGTAGTCTAAAGTTACACAAAGGGGCTAAACCTGTATTCATTAAGGAAAGACAAGTTCCTTTTGCACTGCGTGAAAAAGTAGAACGTGAGCTAGACAGTTTAGAAAGAGACGGCATAATAACAAAGGTAAATACCAGCAATTGGGGTTCACCATTAGTTGTGATACCAAAGCCAAATGAAAACTTTCAACGGGTCCATATTGACTATGCAGGGCCGTTTCAAAATCATCATTTTTTCGTGCTAATAGACGCAAAATCAAAATGGCCTGAAATTCGTATAATTAAAGATGCTCCAACTTCAGAAAAAACAATTATATTATTGCAAGATATTTTTACAACGCATGGTCTACCTCAAATTATTGTATCTGATAATGCTACTATTTTTCGAAGTTCAACATTTAAAAATTATTGCGCTGATAATTGAATTATACAAAAATTCATTGCTCCAGGGCACCCAGCAACAAATGGGTTAGCAGAGAGGTACGTTCAAATATTAAAATCTAAATTAAAGGCTATGGAAAACGATAAGTTACAGTTAAACGTCAAAGTGCAGGAAATTCTACTTCGATATAGAGCAACACCATTAGCAAATGGGCAAACACCATCACAACGTTATCTTGGTCGTGAGCTTAGAATAAAATTGGATGCCATACGTCCTTTAAAACAATCAAAATCAATATTAGTCACGCCCGTGGTTCGACAAATTAGCGTGGGAGATAGGGTGCAGTTGCGATGGTACGATAAAAATAAAACAATCTGGAAATTCGGAACGGTGAAGGCAAAGTTTGGTAAACTTCATTATCAGGTGAAGCTTGATAACGGATATGAACTGAAACGCCATATAAACCAGCTGTATAAATCAGGCGTAGCCAAGCCGGAAAAAACTGTTACGTTTGCTGGTCTACCAGTACAAGAAAAACCTAAAATTGAAGAAGTACAAATAGAGCGTAGAGTTGCCACAGCAATAAATGAACCAAATCCAGAACCGTCCATACAACCTCAGCCTTTTGGAACACCAGACAGCATAAGAAGGTCCAACCCGGTTAGAAGACCTCCAGCCCATTTTGCGGACCATGTGCCTCATTAAGCGTGGGAGAATTGTAGTGTCAATTATACAAAGATGGCAACCCTTGTCATCATTTGACTTTTCTTTATATTTTTACCTTCTTAAATATATGTATCCAGTAGCCATATTCATTCGTGCATTCTTTTTCAATACGCGTGCTAAACCGGAACCCGTTCAGTGATCTACTTTATGTACAACTCTTTATACATTTTAATAAACCTAGAATAGTGATATTGTTAAGAATAAAATAATTGAATTTTAAATAGTAATAAACTATTAAGTGTTTTATTGACAGTATCATACACAACAATAACTTAGAGTCATCCATGTACCATTTGATCCGAAAAATGGCCCGATAAAATTGTATCAGTTGTTAATCAGTTTTTAACTTATTGTATCAGTTTAGATCTGACCTGATTAAATTATGTGTTAATCAGATGAAATTGTATCTGATTTTTGACCTGATACAATTTTATTGGTTTATATCACATGGTATCAGTTTAGGTCCAAATAGATATATTTGTATACAAAATTATATAGTTATATCCCAATTTTGACCTGATATCAGTTTAAAACTTTAATACAATTGTATAAGGTAAATGTCGGATACAATTATATTTTATTTATATAAAATTGAACCAATTACGATCAAACCTGACACCATTACATATAAACCGATAAAATTGCATCAAGTCAAAAATCGGATACAATTTCATCTGATTAACACATAATTTAATCAGGTCTGATCTAAACTGTTACAATTAGATAAAAATTTATAAACAATTGATAAAAATATATCGGGCCATTCTTCGGATGAAACTGTAATATATGTAACTATTTTTATTCGGGTTGTTTAAATCATACGATATATCAAAGTATATGGTATTATGTATGGTAGCATATATTATCATATCTGGAACTGTATTATAAATGTTGTTGAAATGGCACCATATATCATAATGTATGGTTTAAATGTCACCACATATGGTAATATATTGTTTAAATGATACCATATATCAATATATATTGCACCATATATAGTAGCATATATTATTATATCTGAAACTGTATTAAAAATGTTGTTCATGAGGTCCCATATATGAGCATATATTGTTGAAATGGCACCATATATGATAATATATGGTTTAAATGGCACCATATATAGTAATATATTACTTAAATAACACCACCCGAGTAAAAAAAATTGATCTCGCGCAATATCTAATTATATCCAATTTGATATTGTTTAAGATCTGCTGTAATATCTAGCTGATCCAATTAGATCTCAAAATTGGGTGTATCCAATCATATCGTATTAGATCCCATTGTATATATGGGGATAAACTAAGATCAAGTTATATCTCAAAATTGGGAGGTCCAGTGATATCTTTGGGGATAAACCTAGATCTATTTTGATCCGAAAATTGGCGGATCCAGCTATATATTTGCGGATATTTTTAGATCTAATTTGATCCGAAAAATGGCGGATCCAATTAGATCCAGCTATATATTTTTGGGGATAAACTTAGATCTAATTTGATCTCAATTTTGGCAGATCAAATTAGATCCCGCAATATATTTGTGGATAAACGTATATCTAATATGATCCGAAAAAGTGGCAGATCGAATTAGATGTAGCTATATATTTGGGGATAAACTTAGATCTAATTTTAAAATGGCACATCGAATTAGATCCAGCAATATATTTGTGGATAAACTTAGATATAAATTGATCTGAAAAATGGGAGATCAAATAAGATCCAGCAATATATTTGTGGATAAACTTAGATCTAAATTTATCTGAAAAATGGCAGATCGAGTTAGATCCAGCAATATATTTGTGTATAAACTTGGATATAAATTGAATAGAAAATTGGCAGATCAAATTAGATCCAGCAATATATTTGGGGATTAAGTAAGATCTAAATTTATCCAAAAAATTACAGATAAAATTAGATCCAGTAATATACTTCGGGATTGCGTAAGATCTTAACTTTTCCGATAAATTGCAGATCGAATTAAATCCAGTGATATATTTGGGGATTTGGTAGGATCTTAATTTATCCCATAAATTGCAGATCGAATTAGAAACAGCAATATATTTGGAGATTGACATCTAAAACTATCCAGAAAAATGACAGCTAAAATTAGATCCCGCATTATATTTGGGTACTACGTAAGATCTCCATTTATTTGGGATTAAATAAGATCCCAGACAGATATTGACAATAGTTCAAAAAATAATACACTGGAAGAGCACTGATTTTATAAAAATTACAATATTTTGTTAAAATAAGGTTTAAACTCAGAAGGTCTCGCGTTCGATACCTTTCACGGCTGTGCATTTTTTTTTATAAAAATGCGCATTCTCCTTGCTGGTCTTATCGAAATTTTTTCAATAATTTTTATTCTTTGTAATTTACTTGTAAAAATTGTATCATCTTTCTTTGATTTGAAAATAATTTAAACAGAAAATGATATTAATTTATGATCTTGAGTCAAACTAAAATAACATTTATTTACTTAAAAATAACAGATCAACTAAAAACATTTCCCCCATTCAAAAGAATTTCTTTTTATAAAATTATAATTTTATTTTCTATAAATGTTTTTATAAAATTATATTTTTTTTATTAAATTGAATTTTTTTTAAAAAATACTTTTATTTACATATTTTTAACGCTCTACACCATTTCCAATTGTATCAATTGTTTATAAGATTTATCAATTGTATTTCAGAAATAATCAATTGAATTTCAGTTTTATCAATTGTATTTCAGAACTTATCAATTATTTTTCAGATTTATGAATTGTATTTCAGAACTAGTCAATTGAATTTCAGTTTTATCAATTGTATTTCAGAAATTATTAATTATATTTCCGAAATTCACAACTGTATTTCAGAAATTATCAAACTATATTTCAGAAATTATCAATTGTATTTCAGAAATTATGAAATGTAATTTAGAAATTTTTCTCTATTAACTATGATAAACCATCAACAAGTTCTGAAATAGATTTGATTATTTCTGAAATACAATTAATTAATTTCTGAAATACATTCCATAATTTCTAAAACACATTTAAAATTTCTGAAATACAATTAATAGCTTCTGAAATACAGTTAATATTGTAGTTGCTGATCAGTTACCATATATGATGGCACCATATATGACAATATATTGTTTAAATGGCACCAATATGGAGCTTTATATGGTAATATATAACTTAGATTATTTGATTTGATCCGAAAAATGGCCCGATAAAATTGTATCAGTTCTTATTTGTATCAGTTGTTATCTAATTGCATCAGTTTAGATCTGACCTGATTAAATTATGTGTTAATCAGATGAAATTGTATCAGATTTTTGACCTGATACAATTTTATTGGTTTATATTACATGGTATCAGTTTAGGTCCAAATAGATATATTTGTATACAAAATTATAAAGTTATATCCCAATTTTGACCTGATATCAGTTTAAAACTTTGATACAATTGTATAAGGTAAATGTCGGATACAATTATATTTTATTTATATAAAATTGAACCAATTACGATCAAACCGATAAAATTGTATCAAATCAAATATCTGATACAATTTCATCTGATTAACACATAATTCAATCAGGTCAGATCTAAACTGATACATTTAGATAAACAATTGATAAAAATATATCGGGCCATTCTTCGGATGAAACTGTATATTTATACAGATATAACTTAATCACATATATGACTATATGTAACTATTTTTCCTCGGGTTGTTTAAATGATACGATATATAAAAGTATATGGTACAATATATGGTAGCATATATTATCATATCTGCATCTGTATTAAAAATGTCGTTCATCAGGTACCATATATGAGCATATATTGTTGAAATGGCACCATATATGACAATATATGGTTTAAATGGCACCAAATATGTTAATATATTTCTTAAATAACAGCATATATAAACATATATGGCACTATATAGTAGCATATATTATCATATCTGGAACTGTATTAAAAATGTTGTTCATGAGGTACCATATATGAGCATATATTGTTGAAATGGCACCATATAAGATAATATATGGTTTAAATGGCACCATATATGGTAATATATTGCTTAAATAACACCATATATAAATATATATGGCAGCATATATTATCATATGTGGAACTGTACTAAAAATATTGTTCATGAGGTACCATATATGGGCATATATTGTTGAAATTGCACCATATATGATAATATATGGTTTAAATGGTACCATATATGATAATATATGGTTTGAATGGCACCATATATGATAATATATAGCTTAAATAACACCATATATAAATATATATCGCACTATATATAGTACCATATATTATCATATCTGGAACTGAATTAAAGATTTTGTTTATGAGGTACCATATATGACCATATATTGTTTAAATGGCACCATATATGATAATATCTAGTTTAACTGTCACCATATATAATTATATATTGTTTAAATGATACCATATATAATTATATATTGCTAAAATGCCACCATATATATTAAGATATAGTTCTATATATAACTATATATGCAATAAGATCAACCATGTTATGTAATATATAATTATATATGCCATATCTAATATTATGAAGGCCGATATCTAATTAGATGAAATTATATATGGCATAATGTAAGGAAAATTTTTCGGAAAAAACGTCATATATAATTATATATGGATATACATAACCACATGTCTAATTATATATTGTAATATATGCCACATATGATTATATATAATTTTTTTTACTCGGGCATGCATAAATATATATTGCACTATATATAGTATCATATATTATCATATCTGGAACTGTATTAAAAATTTTGATCATGAGTTACCATATATGGCCATATATTGTTTAAATGGCACCATATATCATAATATATGGTTTAAATGGTACCATATATGATAATATATGGTTTGAATGGCACCATATATGATAATATATGGTTTGAATGTCACCGCCCGAGTAAAAAAAATTATATATAATCATATGTGGCATATATTACAATATATAATTAGACATGTGGTTATGTATATCCATATATAATTATATATGACGTTTTTTCCGAAAAATTTTCCTTATATTATGCCATATATAATTTCATCTAATTAGATATCGGCCTTTATAATATTTGATATGGCATATATAACTATATATTACATAACATGGTTGATCTTATTGCATATATAGTTATATATAGAACTATATCTTAATATATATGGTGGCATTTTAGCAATATATAATTATATATGGTATCATTTAAACAATATATAATTATATATGGTGACAGTTAAACTAGATATTATCATATATGGTGCCATTTAAACAATATATGGTCATATATGGTACCTCATAAACAAAATCTATAATTCAGTTCCAGATATGATAATATATGGTACTATATATAGTGCGATATATATTTATATATGGTGTTATTTAAGCTATATATTATCATATATGGTGGCATTCAAACCATATATTATCATATATGGTGCCATTAAAACTATATATTATCATATATTGTACCATTTAAACGATATATTTTCATATATGGTGCAATTTCAACAATATATGCTCATATATGGTACCTCATGAACAACATTTTTAATACAGTTCCAGATATGATAATATATGCTACTATATAGTGCCATATATGTTTATATATGCTGTTAGTTAAGAAATATATTAACATCCCGAGTAAAAAAAATTGATCTCGCGCAATATTTAATTATATCCAATTTGATATTGTTTAAGATCTGCTGTAATATCTAGCTGATCCAATTAGATCTCAAAATTGGGTGTATCCAATCATATCGTATTAGATCCCATTGTATATATGGGGATAAACTAAGATTAAGTTATATCTCAAAATTGGGAGGTCCAGTGATATCTTTGGGGATAAACCTAGATCTATTTTGATCCGAAAATTGGCGGATCCAGCTATATATTTGCGGATATTTTTAGATCTAATTTGATCCGAAAAATGGCGGATCTAATTAGATCCAGCTATATATTTGGGGATAAACTTAGATCTAATTTGATCTCAATTTTGGCAGATCAAATTAGATCCGGCAATATATTTGTGGATAAACGTATATCTAATTTGATCCGAAAAAGTGGCAGATCGAATTAGATCTAGCTATATATTTGGGGATAAACTTAGATCTAATTTGATCCGAAAAATGGCAAATGGAATTAGATCCAGCAATATATTTGTGGATAAACTTAGATATAAATTGATCTGAAAAATGGCAGATCAAATTAGATCCAGCAATATATTTGGGGATAAACTTGGATCTAAATTTATCAGAAAAATGGCAGATCGAATTAGATCCAGCAATTTATTTCGGTATTAAAATGGCAGATCGAATTAGAAACAGCAATATATTTGGGGATTGACATCTAAAAGTATCCATAAAAATGACAGATAAAATTAGATGCCGCATTATATTTGGGTACTACGTAAGATCTCCATTTATTTGGGATTAAATAAGATCCCAGACATATATTGCCAACTGTTCAAAAAATAATAGACTGGCAGAGCACTGATTGTATAAAAATTACAATATTTTGTTAAAATAAGGTTTAAACTCAGAAGGTAACGAGTTCAATATGCATTTCTTTTACAAAATGAATTTCTTTTTATAAAATTTAAATTTTTTTTTCTATAAATTTTTTTATAAAATTATATATTTATTTTTTTATTAAATTGAAATCTTTGAATAAAATAATTTTATTTACATCTTTTTGACGCTCTACACCATTTCCAATTGTATTAATTGTTTTAAGATTTATCAATTGTATTTCAGAAATAATCAATTGAATTTCAGTTTTATCAATTGTGTTTCAGAACTCATCAATTATTTTTCACATTTATGAATTGTATTTCAGAACTAGTCAATTGAAGTTCAGTTTTATCAATCGTGTTTCAGAAATTATTAATTGTATTTCCGAAATTCACAACTGTATTTCAGAAATTATCAAACTGTATTTCAGAAATTATCAATCGTATTTCCGAAATTATGAAATGTATTTGAGAAATTTTTCTCTATTAGCTATGAAATTCTGAAATAGATTTCATTATTTCTGGACACAACTAAATAAATAATTTAATTTGCGTAATATTGTAGTTTCTGAAGTGCAAATAATATTTTGTGATATACAATTAAAATTTTGTAAAATACATTTAATAATTTCTGGAATACCTTTTTTCGATGCTTATAAGTTAGCTCGAAATGCTTTTATCATTCATTTAATTTGTAGCTATCACACATCTATAACAAGTCTCGTTAGATTAGAGTGTAGAGGTCTTGGCTGACAATCTGGTGGACTGGGTTAAATTTCATGTTTTTAAAAGCAAATATTAAAAAAGTTCTCAATTTTTTGAAAAATGTTTTTTGAAATCTATTTTTTTTCCCAAGATAGTTAATGCAACGTTCTGCCAACGCATATCCGACCATCGCCAACGGTTTGCCAGCATTGTGCCGATTATATTTTTCTGTCTGGGATGTTAAACTTAAACCTATTGTATATTAACATTAATTAACACTATATTTTTATTTTTAGGAAATACATTTTTATTTTATTATAAGTTAACATTAAATTAAATTTTAGATAATGGCACCAATTTGTAGTTGTAATTATTATATATTAAATTGTATATTCATAAACATTCTATACAGTTAGACGAGGTTTATGGAACTATTTAACTTTATATAGTGTTTATAAATTATAACTTAAATGTACAAATATATATGTTAAATGTACGTGAACAAATTGTTGATATGGACCCACAAATTGTATCTCAACTGATATTGGAATTATTGTACCATTACCATACATCAATATATATTAAATGATATACATATATTACAATATATGACACTGTATTATAAATATTGTTAATGAAGTAACATATCTGATAATATTTTTTATAGCGCCATACATAGTTTTATATTATTCAAATTAAACCATATATGGAATTGTATTCAAAATGTTGATGTGGTACCAAATTTGACCATATATTGTTTAAATTGTGCCATATATGACAATATATTGTTTAAATGATACCATATATGTCTATATATTAATATTTTTTAAATGACACCATATATCAATATATATGGGACTATATATGGTAGCATATATTATCATATCTGCATCTGTATTAAAAATGTCTTTCATCAGGCACCATATATGAGCATATATTGTTGAAATGGCACCATATATGACAATATATGGTTTAAATGGCAGCATATATGGTAATATATTGCTTAAATAACACCATATATAAATATATATGGCACTATATATGGTAGCATATATTATCATATGTGGAACTGTATTAAAAATATTGTTCATGAGGTACCATATATGGGCATATATTGTTGAAATTGCACCATATATGATAATATATGGTTTAAATGGTACCATATATGATAATATATGGTTTGAATGGCACCATATATGATAATACATGGTTTGAATGGCACCATATATGATAATATATAGCTTCAATAACACCATATATAAATATATATCGCACTATATATAGTACCATATATTATCATATCTGGAACTGAATTAAAGATTTGGTTTATGAGGTACCATATATGACCATACATTCCCGAGTAAAAAAAATTGATCTCGCGCAATATCTAATTATATCCAATTTGATATTGTTTAAGATCTGCTGTAATATCTAGCTGATCCAATTAGATCTCAAAATTGGGTTTATCCAATCATATCGTATTAGATCCCATTGTTTATATGGGGATAAACTAAGATCAAGTTATATCTCAAAATTGGGAGGTCCAGTGATATCTTTGGGGATAAACCTAGATCTATTTTGATCCGAAAATTGGCGGATCCAGCTATATATTTGCGGATATTTTTAGATCTAATTTGATCCGAAAAATGGCGGATCCAATTAGATCCAGCTATATATTTGGGGATAAACTTAGATCTAATTTGATCTCAATTTTGGCAGATCAAATTAGATCCCGCAATATATTTGTGGATAAACGTATATCTAATTTGATCCGAAAAAGTGGCAGATCGAATTATATCTAGCTATATATTTTGGGATAAACTTAGATCTAATTTGATCCGAAAAATGGCACATCGAATTAGATCCAGCAATATATTTGTAGATAAACTTAGATATAAATTGATCTGAAAAATGGCAGATCAAATTAGATCCAGCAATATATTTGTGGATTAACTTAGATCTAAATTTATCCGAAAAATGGCAGATCGAATTAGATCCAGCAATATATTTGTGGATAAACTTGGATATAAATTGAATAGAAAATTGGCAGATCAAATTAGATCCAGCAATATATTTTGGGATTTAGTAAGACCTAATTTGATCCGAAAAATGGCAGATCGAATTAGATCCAGCTATATATTTGTGGATAAACTTAGATCTAATTTGATCCGAAAAAGTGGCAGATCGAATTAGATCCAGCAATATATTTAGGGATAAACTTGGATGTAAATTTATCCGAAAAATGCCAGATCGAATTAGATCCAGCAATATATTTCGGTATTAAAATGGCAGATCGAATTAGAAACAGAAATATAATTGGGGATTGACATCTAAAAGTATCCATAAAAATAACAGATAAAATTAGATGCCGCATTATATTTGGGTACTACGTAAGATCTCCATTTATTTGGGATGAAATAAGATCCCAGACATATATTGCCAACTGTTCAAAAAATAATAGACTGGCAGAGCACTGATTGTATGAAAATTACAATATTTTGTTAAAATAAGGTTTAAACTCGGAAGGGCTCGAGTTCAATATGCATTTCTTTTACAAAATGAATTTCTTTTTATAAAATTAAAATTTTTTTTCTATAAATTTTTTTATAAAATTATATATTTATTTTTTTATTAAATTGAAATCTTTGAATAAAATAATTTTATTTACATATTTTTGACGCTCTACACCATTTCCAATTGTATTAATTGTTTTAAGATTTATCAATTGTGTTTCAGAAATTATTAATTGTGTTTCCGAAATTCACAACTGTATTTCAGAAATTATCCAACTGTATTTCATAAATTATCAATCGTATTTCCGAAATTATGAAATGTATTTGAGAAATTTTTCTCTATTAGCTATGAAATTCTGAAATAGATTTCATTATTTCTGGACACAACTAAATAAATAAATAATTAAATTTGCGTAATATTGTAGTTTCTGAAGTGCAAATAATATTTTGTGATATACAATTAAAATTTTCTAAAATACATTTAATAATTACTGGAATACGTTTTTTCGATGCTTATAAGTTAGCTCGAAATGCTTTTATCATTCATTTAATTTGTAGCTATCACACATCTATAACAAGTCTCGTTAGATTAGAGTGTAGAGGTCTTGGCTGACAATCTGGTGGACTCGGTTAAATTTCATGTTTTTAAAAGCAAATATTAAAAAAAGTTTTCTCAATTTTTTCAAAAATGTTTTTTGAAATCTATTTTTTTTGCCAAGATAGTTAATGCAACGTTCTGCCAACGCATAACCGACCATCGCCAACGGTTTGCCAGCATTGTGCCGATTATATTTTTCTGTCTGGGATGTTAAACTTAAACCTATTGTATATTAACATTAATTAACACTATATTTTTATTTTTAGGAAATACATTTTTATTTTATTATAAGTTAACATTAAATTAAATTTTAGATAATGGTACCAATTTGTAGTTGTAATTATTATATGTTAAATCGTATATTCATAAACATTCTATACAGTTAGACGAGGTTTATGGAACTATTTAACTTTATAAAGTGTTTATAAATTATAACTTAAATGTACAAATATATATGTTAAATGTACGTGAACAAATTGTTGATATGGACCCACAAATTGTATCTCAACTGATATTGGAATTATTGTACCATTACCATACATCAATATATATTGAATGATATACATATATTACAATATATGACACTGTATTATAAATATTGTTAATGAAGTAACATATCTGATAATATTTTTTATAGCGCCATACAGTTTTACATTATTCAAATTAAACCAATTGTATTCAAAATGTTGATGTGGTACCAAATTTGACCATATATTGTTTAAATTGTGCCATATATGACAATATATTGTTTAAATGATACCATATATGTCTATATATTAATATTGTTTAAATGACACCATATATCAATATATATGGGACTATATATGGTAGCATATATTATCATATCTGCATCTGTATTAAAAATGTCGTTCATCAGGTACCATATATGAGCATATATTGTTGAAATAGCAAGATATATGACAATATATGGTTTAAATGGTACCATATATGGTAATATATTGCTTAAATAACACCATATATAAATATATATGGCACTATATATGGTAGCATATATTTTCATATGTGGAACTGTATTAAAAATATTGTTCATGAGGTACCATATATGGGCATATATTGTTAAAATTGCACCATATATGATAATATATGGTTTAAATGGTACCATATATGATAATATATGGTTTGAATGGCACCATATATGATAATATATGGTTTGAATGGCACCATATATGATAATATATATCTTAAATAACACCATATATAAATATATATCGCACTATATATAGTACCATATATTATCATATCTGGAACTGAATGAAAGATTTTGTTTATGAGGTACCATATATGACCATATATTGTTTAAATGGCACCATATATGATAATATCTAGTTTAACTGTCACCATATATAATTATATATTGTTTAAATGATACCATATATAATTATATATTGCTAAAATGCCACCATATATATTAAGATATAGTTCTATATATAACTATATATGCAATAAGATCAACCATGTTATGTAATATATAATTATATATGCCATATCTAGTATTATGAAGGCCGATATCTAATTAGATGAAATTATATATGGCATAATATAAAGAAAAATTTTCGGAAAAAACGTCATATATAATTATATATGGATATACATAACCACATGTCTAATTATATATTGTAATATATGCCACATATGATTATATATAATTTTTTTTACTCGGGTTGTTTAAATCGCACCATATATGATAATATCTAGTTTAACTGTCACCATATATAATTATATATTGTTTAAATGATACCATATATAATTATATATTGCTAAAATGCCACCATATATATTAAGATATAGTTCTATATATAACTATATATGCAATAAGATCAACCATGTTATGTAATATATAATTGTATATGCCATATCTAATATTATAAAGGCCGATATCTAATTAGATGAAATTATATATGGCATAATATAAGGAAAATTTTTCGGAAAAAACCTCATATATAATTATATATGGATATACATAACCACATGTCTAATTATATATTGTAATATATGCCACATATGATTATATATAATTTTTTTTACTCGGGATATTTGTTGCCATTTAAACCATATATTGTCATATATGGTGCCATTTCAACAATATATGCTCATATATGGTACTTGATGAACGACATTTTTAATACAGATGCAGATATGATAATATATGCTACCATATATAGTACCATATACTTTGATATATCGTATCATTTAAACAACCCGAGGAAAAATAGTTACATATAGTCATATATGTGATTAAGTTATATCTGTATAAATATACAGTTTCATCCGAAGAATGGCCCGATATATTTTTATCAATTGTTTATCAATTTTTATCTAAATGTATCAGTTTAGATCTGACCTGATTAAATTATGTGTTAATCAGATGAAATTGTATCAGATTTTTGACCTGATACAATTTTATCGGTTTGATCGTAATTAGTTCAATTTTATATAAATAAAATATAATTGTATCCGACATTTACCTTATACAATTGTATCAAAGTTTTAAACTGCCCTATTAAAAAAAACTAATATGGAGCTTTATATGGTAATATATAACTTAATGTGATCCATATACCATTTCATCCGAAAAATGGCCCGATATAATTGTGTCAGTTGGTTATCACTTTTTATCCATTTTTCGGATGAAACTGTATATTTATACCGATATAAGTTAATCACATTTTATACGACTATATGTAACTGTTTTTACTCGGGTGATATCAGGTCAAAATTGGGATATAACTATATAATTTTGTATACAAATATATCTATTTGGACCTAAACTGATACCATGTAATATAAACCAATAAAATTGTATCAGGTCAAAAATCTGATACAATTTCATCTGATTAACACATAATTTAATCAGGTCAGATCTAAACTGATGTAATTAGATAACAACTGATACAAATAAGAACTGATACAATTTTATCGGGCCATTTTTCAGATCAAATGGTATATGAATGAATCTAAGTTATATATTACCATATAAAGCTCCATATTGGTGCCATTTAAACAATATATTGTCATATATGGTGCCATCATATATGGTAACTCATCAGCAACTACAATATTAGCTGTATTTCAGAAATTTTAAATGTATTTTAGAAATTATGGAATGTATTTCAGAAATTTATTAATTGTATTTCAGAAATAATCAAATCTATTTCAGAACTTGTTGATGGTTTATCATAGTTAATAGAGAAAAATTTCTAAATTACATTTCATAATTTCTGAAATACAATTGATAATTTCTGAAATACAGTTTGATAATTTCTGAAATACAGTTGCGAATTTCAGAAATACAATTAATAATTTCTGAAATACAATTGATAAAACTGAAATTCAATTGACTAGTTCTGAAATACAATTCATAAATCTGAAAAATAATTGATAAGTTCTGAAATACAATTGATAAAACTGAAATTCAATTGATTATTTCTGAAATACAATTGATAAATCTTAAAAACAATTGATACAATTGGAAATGGTGTAGAGCGTTAAAAATATATAAATAAAATTATTTTTAAAAAAAAATTCAATTTAATAAAAAAAATATAATTTTATAAAAACATTTATAGAAAATAAAATTATAATTTTATAAAAAGAAATTCTTTTGAATGGGGGAAATGTTTTTAGTTGATCTGTTATTTTTAAGTAAATGAATGTTATTTTAGTTTGACTCAAGATCATAAATTAATATCACTTTCTGTTTAAATTATTTTCAAATCAAAGAAAGATGATACAATTTTTACAAGTAAATTACAACGAATAAAAATTATTGAAAAAATTTCGATAAGACCAGCAAGGAGAATGCGCATTTTTATAAAAAAAAAATGCATAGCCGTGAAAGGTATCGAACTCGAGACCTTCTGAGTTTAAACCTTATTTTAACAAAATATTGTAATTTTTATAAAATCAGTGCTCTGCCAGTGTATTATTTTTTGAACTATTGTCAATATCTGTCTGGGATCTTGTTTAATCCCAAATAAATGGAGATCTTACGTAGTACCCAAATATAATGCGGGATCTAATTTTAGCTGTCATTTTTCTGGATAGTTTTAGATGTCAATCTCCAAATATATTGCTGTTTCTAATTCGATCTGCAATTTATGGGATAAATTAAGATCCTACCAAATCCCCAAATATATCACTGGATTTAATTCGATCTGCAATTTATCGGAAAAGTTAAGATCTTACGCAATCCCGAAGTATATTACTGGATCTAATTTTATCTGTAATTTTTTGGATAAATTTAGATCTTACTTAATCCCCAAATATATTGCTGGATCTAATTCGATCTTCCATTTTTCGGATCAAATTAGATATAAGTTTATCCACAAATATATTGCTAGATCTAATTAGATCTGCCAAAATTGAGATCAAATTAGATCTATGTTTATCCCTAAATATATTGCTGGATCTAATTCGATCTGCCACTTTTTCGGATCAAATAAGATCTAAGTTTATCCACAAATATATAGCTGGATCTAATTCGATCTGCCATTTTTCGGATCAAATTAGGTCTTACTAAATCCCAAAATATATTGCTGGATCTAATTCGATCTGCCATTTTTCGGATCAAATTAGGTCTTACTAAATCCCAAAATATATTGCTGGATCTAATTTGATCTGCCAATTTTCTATTCAATTTATATCCAAGTTTATCCACAAATATATTGCTGGATCTAATTCGATCTGCCATTTTTCGGATAAAATTAGATCTAAGTTAATCCACAAATATATTGCTGGATCTAATTTGATCTGCGATTTTTCAGATCAATTTATATCTAAGTTTATCCACAAATATATTGCTGGATCTAATTCGATGTGCCATTTTTTGGATCAAATTAGATCTAAGTTTATCCCCAAATATATAGCTACATCTAATTCGATCTGCCACTTTTCGGATCAAATTAGATATACGTTTATCCACAAATATATTGCGGGATCTAATTTGATCTGCCAAAATTGAGATCAAATTAGATCTAAGTTTATCCCCAAATATATAGCTGGATCTAATTGGATCCGCCATTTTTCGGATCAAATTAGATCTAAAAATATCCGCAAATATATAGCTGGATCCGCCAATTTTCGGATCAAAATAGATCTAGCTTTATCCCCAAAGATATCACTGGACATCCCAATTTTGAGATATAACTTGATCTTAGTTTATCCCCATATATACAATGGGATCTAATACGATATGATTGGATACACCCAATTTTGAGATCTAATTGGATCAGCTAGATATTACAGCAGATCTTAAACAATATCAAATTGGATATAATTAGATATTGCGCGAGATCAATTTTTTTTACTCGGGCGTATATGATAATATATTGCTTAAATAGCACCATATATAAATATATATCGCACTATATATAGTACCATATATTATCATATCTGGAACTGAATTAAAGATTTTGTTAATGAGGTACCATATATGACCATATATTGTTTTGTAAATAAAAGAATAATGTTTTTATTTATTTACTACTTTGCATAGAGCGTATGAAACGCTCCCGTTGATTGTTAAGCAAAGAATCTCCTTTATTGTGTAAAATCGGACTTAATTTATAATACATTATTGCTTACTAAGCAATTCTATAGACAGTGGGAAATGTAGCAAATGGATTGAGAACTTTTGGTAAGATTCATAAAGTATGAATCAACGATAAATGTACAATACCATAAGTAATGACTGTTACAGTGGTTTGAGTCAGAGTTTGACTGAGTATTCTCAGTTTAACTTACTGTAACTGCAATGGTCATTGTACAACACCAATAGTGTGTATCGTATGTATTATTGTTCTGTAATATGATCTTTTTAGTTTCAAGTACCCAAAATATTCTTGTGGGTAATAACGCATTTAATTCATGCTACATATGCTACATATGCTACACCTCCCTTTTACGGAAGAATGTTCATATAATAAAGTTGTATGGACATTCTTGTACAATAAAGAAATAAAATACTTAAAATTATGTTTACTTTATTTGGTATTTATTTTCTTAATTTTTGAATGTTATTATGTTATTAGATTTTTATTATAGTTTTCATATTTTATTGGTTATAAATCTTAAGTCTATTTTTATGAACCATTTGTTCTTTATTATTTTCCATATCAATTATTGTTATATTATTTCTTACATCTAGTTTTTTAATTTTATAAGGTCCTATATATTTAGGATCTAATTTATGCCCTGTATCATTTTTAAGCAAAACTAAATCTCCTATTCTAAAATTATAATCTAATATTCCCTTATCGTAATTTAATTTCTGCCTTAATTTAGATCGATCTAACATCTCGCGCGCTCTCTTATGTGCTACTTCAAATCTAAATTTTATTTCCATAGCATAATCATCTATGTTATACAGTGGACTAACTCTATCTACTTCACTAAATTGTTGAAACTCATTTGGAAGGTTTCCAAAAACTAATTCATATGGACAATAGTCGTGAACTGATGATGGCGTGGTGTTAAAGCAGTACGTAAAGTACTTAAGCCAATCATCCCAATCGTCCCTATCTATAGAAATGTACGATCTTACATATTCATTAAAAGTTCTATGACTTCTTTCTATTGTGCCCATTGTTTGATGGTGATAAGCAGTGGAAGTGAGTTTCTTTACTTTAAGGAGGTTAAATAATTCCGTTAATAACGAATTTTTGTACTCTGTACCCATATCCGAAATGAACGTCTTCATTGGACCGTAGGTAAGAATAAAATTTTCAAAAATTGCCTTTGCAATTGTTTTCGCACTTTTGTCTCGTACGGGTATTGTTACTAAGTATTTTGTCATGTCACAGATTATAGTGACTGCATATTCATTTCCATTGTAGGATTTTGGTAATGGACCTATAGTATCCACTAATACAATATCAAATGGTTTTGCCGGGGTTGGCGTTAATATCATTGGACCTTTCAAGTTCTTTGTAGTTTTGGCCGTTTGACACTTTTGGCATGATTTAACGTATTTCGTTACGTCTTTCGTGATATTCTTCCAATAGTAATATCTTTTAATTTTGTTTAATGTTCTTGAAATACCGCAATGACCTCCTTCTGCAGGGTCTTCGTGGTATCGTTTCATTATGTCTTGGATAGCTTTATCATTTTTATCAATTCGGGTCACCTTATTTAGTAGCGCTACTTTTATATGATTCAAATATTTATTGCCCTTTTGTTTGAATTCATTAATGGAGATAAATTCGAAAATTTTCTCACTAGGTGCCATTTGTAATTTCGTAATGCTATGTTTACCGGCCACTTCTTCGAGCCTTGGGAAGAATTGTCCTAAGTCAAGTTTTCCATTAGTAAACAAATCATCAATTGGTATATATGCCATTACAGATTTTCCTCTTTTGATGTAACATCTTCCGGGGGTAATCTTTAATTTATAGTATTTTCTGACGTCAGTGTTCTTAATCGGTACATATATACTGGGCTTTTCATTTTCTTTGAATTGATGCTGCTTATTCATTTCTTTGTTTTTAGCCATATTTTGTGCCTTATTTTTCATTGATCTGGTTGTAACTTTTAGTATGTTATTATTTTGTATATTTAATTCCTTTAATTCGTCGATCGTGATACGCGATAGAGCGTCCGCGACGTAGTTATCTTTTCCCCTAAGATATTCAACAGTGAAATCATATTCTTCTAGATCAAGTCTAATTCTAGTCAATTTTGAGCTGGGATTCTTCATCGAAAATAGATAAGAAAGTGGTCTATGATCTGATCGAACGAGGAAATGTTTTCCATAAATATAGGGTCTAAAATGTTTCACTGCCCAGTGTATGGCTGTCAATTCCTGTTCAATAGTGGATTTATTGCTTTCTCCTTTTGTGAAACTTCTAGAGGCGTATGCCACTGGTAAATGCTTTCCATCGTACTCTTGTGTGAGCACGGCACCACAAGCGTGTTTGCTTGCATCTGTTGTTATACAGAATTGTTTTCCAAAATCTGGGTATTGCAATAATGTTGGTTTCATTAGTGCACTTTTAAGATGTTCAAAAGCAATATCGCATTCTTTTGTCCATTCAAATGGTACTCCTTTTTTCGATAATCTAGTAAGATGCTTTGAATATTCAGAAAAATTTTTAATAAATCTCCTGTAGTAGTTACAAAACGCTACAAATCTTCTTGCGCTATCGGCATCAGTAGGCTTTGGGTATTTTTCGATTACTGAATATTTACTATCATCTGGGAGTATGCCCTTGTTGGTGCATTTATGGCCTAGATATGTAACCTCGTGCATGAAAAATGAACAGTTTTCAGGATATAATTTGAGATTGTATCTGCGACATAGTTCGAAAACATCTGTTAAATTTGAAAGCATGTGTTTCTCTGAACAACCTAGAACAACTAAGTCGTCCATGTATAAGAAGGCTTGATCTGGTCTCAGACCACTAAAAGCAATTGTCATCATTCTTTGGAATGAATTTGGTGCCACTTTTAAACCATATGGTAATCGTGTAAATCTATACGCGCCTTTGTTAGTTGAGAATGATGTTAGGTTTCTAGAATCCTTCTCTAGTTCTATTTGATGAAATCCGGATATTAAATCTAGACAAGAAAAGTATTTTGCTCGGCCAAGTTGATCTAAAATATCATCTATTCTTGGCAATGGAAATTTATCTGCAATTAATTTCTTGTTTACTTGTCTGTAGTCTATCACCAGTCTCCATCTATTTTCTTCTGAATTCGGTAAAGATTTCTTTGGAACCAATAAAATTGGACTATTATATTCGGAATAGGATGATTCTATTATACCATCATCTATCAATTTATTCACCTGCTCTTCGATTTCTTCTTTATGGGTATGTGGTATACGGTAGTTCTTGATGTACACAGGGTCCGTATCCGTTGTTCTTAACTTTTGTTTGTAAAAATTGTTAGTTGTAACTGTTTCTGATTCTAATCCAAAGATATCGCTATATTCGGTGCATATTTCTGTTAATGTTTCCTTAAAATGTATTGGAAAGTTCTTTTCCAATATATTTAAAATTTTATCTTTTCTATTTTTGTTGTTAGTGTTACACTGTACCATGTTGTAATTATTGACATCTTCCGTTATAATTTTATCCTGTTTTAGGGTAATTACATAATTGTTCGTATTAAGTATCCTTATAAATGCATTTTTAGTTTTCACTAGTGTACTAGCTATGAAAACTCCCGGTTGGGGTTCTTGATTAGTTACCAGTACCTCTTCATTGCATGATGAAAGTTTAATTTGTCGTATTACCTCGGATCTTGCTGGCAAGGTAATATCATCATCATAAGTATTGGTCATTGGTATTACTATTTGTTGTTCCAGATAATGTGGTCTCAGGATAAGATAATCCTGGTCTTGGTTAAATTCAAGAAAACAATTAAATCTTTTCATAAAATCCATACCAATTATTCCATCACATGGTATTGGGAAATTGTCATCTACCACTTGGAAATTGTGGGGTATTAAAAATTCATTAGTTTTTAAATCAAAAAATGTTGTACCAATGGATTTAATTCTACCCTTTCCTATGCCAGTAAGTGTAGTAAAATGTGCCGTATTTATTTGTTTAAATGTGCATTGATGTTTTATTAAGGATATATCTGATCCAGTGTCTACAAGTAAAGTTACAGTAGTGTTAATTATGTCTATTTTAATTTGGATGAAACAACTAAAGTTAAGGTTAAGATTATATATTTTCCCATTTATTGGCTTTATCCTAGGGGATTGTTCGAGTTTTCCGAACTGTTTTCACTTGCAGTTAGTGCTCTAGCGTGGTTTCTGTTTCCATTATTATTTCCACGTCCTCTTCTATTTCTGTAGTTATTATTCGAATAATTATTATTATTGCCATTATTATTGTTGCGGTTATTATTATTGTTATTCCTGGAGAAGTTACCTCTTCCACGGAATTTTCGCTTGTTCCCGCGGTAATTGCCGTAATTGGGTCTTTGCCCATAGTACAATATGGCATTTTGTTGACCAGTTGCCTCAGTGCAACTATTTACAAATTTGCTGATTGCGTCATTCATATTATTGAACTGACCAGCTTCCATGATCAATTTTACCTTATCAATGTTACAATTTTTAGTGAGTGCCTTTACAGCAACTTGGGTTGAGTATTTATTTGCCAAATCGCAGGTCAAACCATCTGATATGTAGGCATTTTCAAGCGATTTAGTAAGTGATTCTATTTCACTACAATATGCAGTTGCTGTTTTACTGTTCTGTCCTATGTTCATAATTTTGGCAGAGACGACCTCTACTGATTCACCTTTTACCGAGTTAGTTAATTTCGAAATAATCTCGGCGATTGTTGATTCAGTGTTAATGAGGTTTCTCGCAGTACCTTTCAATTTTGTCCTTATTAGAGATGTCGCCACCTGTTCGTGTGTATCCTTAAGTGAATCTACCAAATGCAGCGAATCCAAAAATGTTCGCAGATTTTCTGGTCTGCCGTCAAAGTCACAAATCAGCTTTGAGGCTGTATTAAGAAATTCTACTACCGTTTGTGGCATTTTGAAATCTCTTACGTCTTCAGACCGTTGTGTGTAGTTTTCAAAAAATCTCTCATGTATTGAGGTAGGAATTTCAAGAACCAAATTCCTTCTTATTGCCACAGAAACAAGCCTTTCTCTAACATCTAAAAAAAAACTATCGGCTGCAGCTTTATGAGCTACCGTAAATCTTGAATAATGAACGTTGAACAAGACTCTAATTTTCTCTAAACAGTTAATCAATGTGTCTAAATGTTTCTGGATAGTTTCCTCTTTAGCAGGTCTATCAGTATTCAAACTTTTGTAGGATCTATCAAAAGTTTCTTTAATTGTTCTTGCCCTGTATATTATATTCTGCCACTCCATCTATTTAATATATACTATTTATATTGGTTGTTGATGTCTGTTACTTATTGCCCTACATATTATCCTTACAATATAAATGATCGCCACTATAACAATCACTATTATTGATATCATTTCTACATAATTCAATTCATTGTTCCCAGTAATGTTTGGTTCATTACTTTCTTTAATATTCCTTCTCAAAACTTCGATAAGTTCCCTATTATCAGATTCCTCTTGTGACTTACCTACTTCATATCCGGCGATGAGTAGTGGGATAGTGGATAACACTTTTTTCCACCAACTCATCTTTCGAAAATCTATATTGTATTCTTCCCTATCAATACATGAAAAAATAAAAAAAAATACTACTATGGCAAAAATAAGTCTAAAGCTACCTCACTAGTTACATTGGCGTTTGGTCTTGCAATTTCTGATCGCTGTCTATCAATGTTCAAAAAGTTTACTAATCATCAAACGAGTTTCTATTTCGGTTGCATTTAATGCATCCTTGTGCCCCCTATAACCAACAGATCTTCTAAATTCTTCTAACCATTTGTCCTCTCTTTCAGGGTTCAAAATTGGCTCTTTATAATCACAATCTATCTTGTTCCTTGATCTATCTCCGTTTTTCCCTTTATCCATAATAAAAGGACCATATAAAATGTACAAATTTAAATTTTCCTTTGCATAATTTTATTTTATTTCTGGTTTACAATAAAAATAATAGCCCTTCAGACAATTACAATTCCAGAGTAAAGAAAAAAATTTTCTTCTTCTTATTTTCTCATTTAATAATCACTTTGATCACAATAATTAATTTGATTGTTTATAATCATTTTTGGGTTTTATCCCCGTTTTCAAAAATTTAAAAAAAAGTTTTTGCCTCGAGCGATGACTCGCTTACAGGCCCTACGAGTGCGGATAGTACGCACTTCGTTTGTAGCTAAAGATTTTTTTTTTTTTATACTTATTTTCCTTCGCGATCTTGCTTCAACAGAAATTCCAACTTATACACCTGTTTCCACAGTTGCGTTGCCCTTTCCCAGGATGGGGGTGGTTTGCCGTAAATTAGACGCAATATAACTGCCTTTTCCGTCTTTAGCTTTTGCGTCACTCCTCCTCTTCGTTTTCGGGTGACTTTGGCTGTAGTTGGCTCCTCTGGTTTTTCGATTCTTCTCTGTTGTCGCTGCCTATATTCTTCCAGCGAGAGAGGTTGCGGTTGGGGTTTCATCCTGTCTTTCGGCCAGACAGGGAACTTCCTTCACGCAACTGGCGGATCTTTGTGGCTGACCCGCCAGGACAAAATTATATGTTTTCTTTTTTTCTTTTTGGCTGTGCAATGAAGCACTAGTCCAAAGGGTTAAACTGGCACCCTTTATTTCTTTATCTTTTGGGTGCTTTATGTTGGAGCACTCCAAAAGACTGGCAGGATCGCCATGTAAATAAAAGAATAATGTTTTTATTTATTTACTACTTTGCATAGAGCGTATGAAACGCTCCCGTTGATTGTTAAGCAAAGAATCTCCTTTATTGTGTAAAATCGGACTTAATTTATAATACATTATTGCTTACTAAGCAATTCTATAGACAGTGGGAAATGTAGCAAATGGATTGAGAACTTTTGGTAAGATTCATAAAGTATGAATCAACGATAAATGTACAATACCATAAGTAATGACTGTTACAGTGGTTTGAGTCAGAGTTTGACTGAGTATTCTCAGTACAACTTACTGTAACTGCAATGGTCATTGTACAACACCAATAGTGTGTATCGTATGTATTATTGTTCTGTAATATGATCTTTTTAGTTTCAAGTACCCAAAATATTCTTGTGGGTAATAACGCATTTAATTCATGCTACATATGCTACAGTTTAAATGGCACCATATATGATAATATCTAGTTTAACTGTCACCATATATAATTATATATTTTTTAAATGATACCATGTATAATTATATACCCGAGTAAAAAAAATTATATATAATCATATGTGGCATATATTACAATATATAATTAGACATGTGGTTATGTATATCCATATATAATTATATATGAGGTTTTTTCCGAAAAATTTTCCTTATATTATGCCATATATAATTTCATCTAATTAGACATCGGCCTTCATAATATTAGATATGGCATATATAATTATATATTACATAACATGGTTGATCTTATTGCATATATAGTTATATATAGAACTATATCTTAATATATATGGTGGCATTTTAGCAATATATAATTATATATGGTATCATTTAAACAATATATAATTATATATGGTGACAGTTAAACTAGATATTATCATATATGGTGCCATTTAAACAATATATGGTCATATATGGTACCTCATAAACCAAATCTTTAATTCAGTTCCAGATATGATAATATATGGTACTATATATGGTGCGATATATATTTATATATGGTGTTATTTAAGCTATATATTATCATATATGGTGCCATTCAAACCATATATTATCATATAAGGTGCCATTCAAACCATATATTATCATATATGGTACCATTTAAACCATATATTATCATATATGGTGCAATTTCAACAATATATGCCCATATATGGTACCTCATGAACAATATTTTTAATACAGTTCCACATATGATAATATATGCTACCATATATAGTGCCATATATATTTATATATGGTGTTATTTAAGCAATATATTACCATATATGGTGCCATTTAAACCATATATTGTCATATATGGTGCATTTCAACAATATATGCTCATATATGGTACCTAATGAACGACATTTTTAATACAAATGCAGATATGATAATATATGCTACCATATATAGTCCCATATATATTGATATATGGTGTCATTTAAACAATATTAATATATAGACATATATGGTATCATTTAAACAATATATTGTCATATACGGCACAATTTAAACAATATATGGTCAAATTTGGTACCACATCAACATTTTGAATACAATTCCATATATGGTTTAATTTGAATAATGTAAAACTATGTATGGCGCTATAAAAAATATTATCAGATATGTTACTTCATTAACAATATTTATAATACAGTGTCATATATTGTAATATATGTATATCATTCAATATATATTGATGTATGGTAATGGTACAATAATTCCAATATCAGTTGAGATACAATTTGTGGGTCCATATCAACAAGTTGTTCACGTACATTTAACATATATATATGTACATTTAAGTTATAATTTAAAAACACTTTATAAAGTTAAATAGTTCCATAAACCTCGTCTAACTGTATAGAATGTTTATGAATATACGATTTAATATATAATAATTACAACTACAAATTGGTGCCATTATCTAAAATTTAATTTAATGTTAACTTATAATAAAATAAAAATGCATTTCCTAAAAATAAAAATATAGTGTTAATTAATGTTAATATACAATAGGTTTAAGTTTAACATCCCAGACAGAAAAATATAATCGGCACAATGCTGGCAAACCGTTGGCGATGGTCGGTTATGCGTTGGCAGAACGTTGCATTAACTATCTTGGCAAAAAAATATATTTCAAAAAACATTTTTGAAAAAATTGAGAAAACTTTTTTTAATATTTGCTTTTAAAAACATGAAATTTAACCCAGTCCACCAGATTGTCAGCCAAGACCTCTACACTCTAATCTAACGAGACTTGTTATAGATGTGTGATAGCTACAAATTAAATGAATGATAAAAGCATTTCGAGCTAACTTATAAGCATCGAAAAAAGGTATTCCAGAAATTATTAAATGTATTTTAGAAAATTTTAATTGTATATCACAAAATATTATTTGCACTTCAGAAACTACAATATTACGCAAATTTAATTATTTATTTATTTAGTTGTGTCCAGAAATAATGAAATCTATTTCAGAATTTCATAGCTAATAGAGAAAATTTTCTCAAATACATTTCATAATTTCGGAAATACGATTGATAATTTCTGAAATACAGTTTGATAATTTCTGAAATACAGTTGTGAATTTCGGAAATACAATTAATAATTTCTGAAACACAATTGATAAAACTGAACTTCAATTGACTAGTTCTGAAATACAATTCATAAATGTGAAAAATAATTGATGAGTTCTGAAACACAATTGATAAAACTGAAATTCATTTGATTATTTCTGAAATACAATTGATAAATCTTAAAACAATTAATACAATTGGAAATGGTGTAGAGCGTCAAAAAGGTGTAAATAAAATTATTTTATTCAAAGATTTCAATTTAATAAAAAAATAAATATATAATTTTATAAAAAAATTTATAGAAAAAAAAATTTTAATTTTATAAAAAGAAATTCATTTTGTAAAAGAAATGCATATTGAACTCGTTACCTTCTGAGTTTAAACCTTATTTTAACAAAATATTGTAATTTTTATACAATCAGTGCTCTGCCAGTCTATTATTTTTTGAACAGTCGGCAATATATGTCTGGGATCTTATTTAATCCCAAATAAATGGAGATCTTACGTAGTACCCAAATATAATGCGGCATCTAATTTTATCTGTCATTTTTATGGATACTTTTAAATGTCAATCCCCAAATATATTGCTGTTTCTAATTCGATCTGCCATTTTAATACCGAAATAAATTGCTGGATCTAATTCGATCTGCCATTTTTCGGATCAAATTAGGTCTTACTAAATCCCAAAATATATTGCTGGATCTAATTTTATCTGCCAATTTTCTATTCAATTTATATCCAAGTTTATCCACAAATATATTGCTGAATCTAATTCGATGTGCCATTTTTCGGATAAAATTAGATCTAAGTTAATCCACAAATATATTGCTGGATCTAATTTGATCTGCTATTTTTCAGATCAATTTATATCTAAGTTTATCCACAAATATATTGCTGGATCTAATTCGATGTGCCATTTTTCGGATCAAATTAGATCTAAGTTTATCCCCAAATATATAGCTAGATCTAATTCGATCTGCCACTTTTTCGGATCAAATTAGATATACGTTTATCCACAAATATATTGCCGGATCTAATTTGATCTGCCAAAATTGAGATCAAATTAGATCTAAGTTTATCCCCAAATATATAGCTGGATCTAATTGGATCCGCCATTTTTCGGATCAAATTAGATCTAAAAATATCCGCAAATATATAGCTGGATCCGCCAATTTTCGGATCAAAATAGATCTAGCTTTATCCCCAAAGATATCACTGGACATCCCAATTTTGAGATATAACTTGATCTTAGTTTATCCCCATATATACAATGGGATCTAATACGATATGATTGGATACACCCAATTTTGAGATCTAATTGGATCAGCTAGATATTACAGCAGATCTTAAACAATATCAAATTGGATATAATTAGATATTGCGCGAGATCAATTTTTTTTACTCGGGTATTGCTA
Organism: Leucophora obtusa; assembly: GCA_949987735.1. Taxonomy (NCBI): domain Eukaryota; kingdom Metazoa; phylum Arthropoda; class Insecta; order Diptera; family Anthomyiidae; genus Leucophora; species Leucophora obtusa. The sequence continues at coordinate 248,961,707 of OX465295.1, forward strand.
AAATGCCACCATATATATTAAGATATAGTTCTATATATAACTATATATGCAATAACATCAACCATGTCATGTAATATATAATTATATATGCCATATCTAATATTATGAAGGCCGATATCTAATTAGATGAAATTATATATGGCATAATATAAGGAAAAATTTTGTGAAAAAACGTCTTATATAATTATATATGGATATACATAACGACATGTATAATTATATATTGTAATATATGCCATATATGATTATATATAATTTTTTTTACTCGGGCATACATAAACCATATATGAACATGTTTGAGCGTATATGAACATTTTTCACCGGGTATAGACTTATTTCTACATATAAGTTTAAAATTTTGTAGGGAAATGTAATTTAGTCTAGTGCATCATAATCTATCAGAAAATCGGCTTAAATTTTTTTGTTGTTACGCCCTTTTGCATTTTAGATGACGATATGTACTAAATAATAGTCTTTTGAGATCAATATCAAATTGATATTCACATTTAAATTAATTTTTGGAGTATTAATATATATAAGTATTTAAAAGAAAGTCACACATTCATTTAATGCAAATTTTAATAAGTATTCACTTTTAAAAGTATTTAAAAAAATGCCCACATTTATTCCAAATTAATGTAGGTACATTTTATTATTTATCTATTACGCTCGGTTTCATATTTAAAGTTAACTTGAACTTAACGATATTGAAAGATAAAATGTCAAAAATTATATACGAAATACCAAATTAAATAACTAATGGTTAACTCAAAAACCTTCAGTATGAAAACCACCGTGTAGGTTTTTGAGTTTACTTTTAGTTAATCCATAATTTTTTGTTTTTTCGACACAAATTTCTTAACATTTTCTTTTGTTTAATAGTGAAGTTAAAGTGTTTAGTATGAAACTCAGCTGTAAAGATTATAATTAGAAATTAAGAGTTTCAAAGTTAACAAAAGTAGGCAAATGTTATTTCCTTTAATTAATAAATTGATGCGAATACAGCGAAAAATAACATGCTTTAAACGATTTAAAACGTGAAATTATCAAATTAACTAACATAGGAGTAAAATTTACAAATTTTTCTCTTCATTTATATTTTGTAGATAAGTTGTCAGGCTAAGGATTGCTGTTGATAACTTGTCTTTAGGAAAATTGATTCCAAAAAAATGTGATTGAAGAGCCATACATGTTTACATTCAATCGGATATTTAAAATGAAAAACCACATAAATATGAAAAAGACATGTCAAAGCCTCTAAAATACTTTCTAGTTTATAAGTAACAGTGTCAAATTTTACAAAAATATATTTATAAACTGCGTGCTATTAAATCATTGATACCATTACCACGATCGCCGTATTCGCCTCCACGCTTAAAGGATACCGACACTTTATTCTTCCAAGCTTCACGTGGGCTACAAAACTGTAGACAACAAAATAGAAGTTAATTTTTGCTACATATAAATTAATATAAAGACAATAAACTTACTAAAAATGCACACATAAATTCACTAACAGCTTGAACATTTGTACCCACTGTAAATATCTCATGAATAATATATTCCAAATAAATAATGGGTGATTGCTTGCAATTGATACGAGCAAAACCTTTTTAAATACCAATTCACGTATGGTACCAATATTGGGATAACCATATGTAATTGTAAAATTATGTATCGCTTTTCCATAATTTTATGGTTTTGTCATTTTGCAAAGCCGCCGAAGCAATAATATTCTCGGTTGGATGACAAGCAGTACACAACACAGTGTCGGTGTGACCCTGTAATTTCTCGACCACCTCTTTCGATTGTAGATTCCAGATGTAAACCATATTATCTTCACTGCCGGAAAGAATCCACTAAAAAAAAATTACAAACTTTAAAACAAATTTATATTTAAAAAAAAGTTCTTGCCTTTAACTAACATTTCCTCCAGTTACTGAAAAATTTGCAAAAATACAATATTTTTCATTTTTATGTCCAGTGTAGGTTTTTAAACATTTTCCTTTTGAATAGTCCCATAATTTCAAATATTATGACCTGATACTGCCTTGGTATGACCAGCCAAAGTAAACTTTAAAGTATAATTGGGTTTTACGAAAAAACACGATTTATTTGAAGATGAGGATGTTGTTCCGGTCGAAGATGATGTTTGAAGAGTATTAGGACCACTGGCTGCGGTGGGCATAGATTGTGGAGCATGTACACCAGGATGATCACCATGTACTGGTCCAATAGGTACCATTGCTATTGATCTTTACAAGTTATTATTTTAATTCACTTTAGAAGAAACAAAAATTAAATTCAAAGAAAACAAAATTAAAAAAATAATTTCGTCATTATCATCCGCTGTATTAATTTTGTGTTTTTGAAGGTACATTTTACAGCATGCTTGACCGTGTATTTGATCGTATAAAGTCCGCTTATGTCAATAGCGGCCTATATACGAGCAAGCATGCTGTCCAGCTTGTTTGACAAACAAAAAATGGTTTTTGCAATACACGGACAAGCATGCTGTAAAACTTTACTTCAAAACCACAAAATCAACACAGCGGATGATAATGACGAAATTATTTTTATTAATTTTTTTCTTGGAATTTCAGTTTTGAATTTCTGTTTTTGCATTTTTTAGTTTATTTTAGGGATGTGCGATTAATCGATTAATCAAACTTCCTGATTAATCAAAATTCTGATTAATCAATTAATCGATTATTCAATAATTTTGATTAATCAAAAACATAATTAATCGATTAATCAGTTATTTCGATTATTCAAAATAATGATTAATTGATTAATCATGATTTTGATTAATCAAATTATGAATAATTGAATAATATCTTGTTTTTCTCCATTGACGACGCTTTTTAACGCCAGTTCAAAATAGAGACTTTAAATTTAGGAACGGAGTTGGTCAAGTCTGACCAGTTAGCAAACAACCTTTGTTATTCTCTTTATTTGGAGCTATATAAAGTATCGCCACAAAACAAGGATAAAATTTCCGTATTTTTCTATTTTAAATATTAATTGAAATTATTCAAGTTTTGATTAATCAAAATTCAAATTAATCGATTAATCATAATTCTGATTAATCAAATTTTCAACTAATCAATTAATTGACTAATCAAAGTTCTGATTAATCATACTGTTTGATTAATCGATTAATCGCACATCCCTAGTTTATTTATTAACGTTATCCCTTTCTTGTCACAAAATAACTTATTAAAAATGTAAAATTCTCCAATGTTTGATGATTTTTTTCAATATACGGTAAAGCGTGTTTGTCAAACTTGCCGAAAAATCAAAAAATTTTGTTTTTCGTCCAACATGCTTGACAAACCATCAAATTAGACATTACATGGTCAAATTCATACAGCCGGCCAGCATGCTGTACAGCATACTTGAAAGTCTATATGGCCGCTAATGTATCGTGTTGACATTCGTGTTATCAAAATTTTTTAATATTTTGTGTTTCCTAACTCAATTTTCCATCGTGTGTATCGATGTTACTGTTTTTGCTGTTTTAGTTCATTAAGAGCAGTCGTACTGGGAGGTGCTTTTGTAATTGCGCATTATGGCGACTATTACAAATAATGAAAACTGCATTAATTTTTATAAATGAATATATGAATTTTTATAAATTTATAGACAATTAAGAAAAAAATCCTTAAAAATAAATTGTAACCAAATATTGACCAGTTTTCCTTTAAACATATATAATATAAACAACTGTAAATTGCACGCGTGCTAACCCGGTGTCTTCAAATGCAATAAATTATATGATATGAAATGTTAAAACCATTGCAGCGAAACGTCAAAATGATATCAATTGCAAAGGAGAACACTTGACCATTTCATGGATAAGAAATATCATAGATTTTTTTCGAAAAACAACAAATTTTATGAAACATTAATATTTACCGACAAATAATAAAAAAACTAAACACTTTTCCATTCTTTTTTACCAAATTTTTTGTTGTTTTTCTATTACAAAATTAAAATGAAAACTAAAAGTGACATTTGATCTCTGGCATCACTGCAAGAGCCGATTGCATGTCAGCGATATGATGTTTGTATTAATTTTATTGTGCATAGACTAATAGCGTCAGAAAATTACAATTTTATTAAAAATTTTAAATTATTAAGAAAAACAAATTACAAATTACAAATTTTCTATGACTAAAAAAAAAATAACGAAATAAACGATTGAACGAAATGAACGATTGAACGAAGAGAACGAATAATGGTGAACGATGTCATATCGTTCAATGAACTGAACCGTTCAAATGAACTAGTTCGTTCATGAACGACACAACTCTAAGCACGAGGTTTTTCAACAAAAACATTCGGTAGTGTTTTGATAGTTAAAAAAATAAAGTGAATTAAAATAATAACTTGTAAAAATCAATAACAATGGTACATATTGGACCAGTACATGGTGGTCATCCTGGGGTACTTGCTCCACAACATATGCCCACCACACCCAGTGGTCCTAATACTCTTTAAACATCATCTTCAAATAAATCGTCTTTATCCATAAATCCCAATTATACTTTAAAGTTTACTTTGGCTGGTCATACCAAGGCAGTATCAGCTGTTTTCACCCAATGGGGAATGTTTGGCGAGTTCATGTGAGTGCCAGAAGTGGGAAAAGAAATAATTTCGAAATTTTATGAATTGACCTGTCTCGGCCGTTCATTTTAATCGTGATGGTTCGTTAATTGTCTCTTCTAGCTATGTTGGCTTATGTCGTATTTGGGATACAGCCAGTGGTCAGTGTTTGAAGACTTTAATAGATGATGGCAAGTATATATTGGCGGCTACTTTGGATAATACTTTGAAATTATGGGACTATTCAAAAGGAAAATGTTTAAAAACCTACACTGGACATAAAAATGAAAAATATTGTATTTTTGCAAATTTTTCAGTAACTGGAGGAAATGTTAGTTAAAGGCAAGAATTTTTTTTATCTATAAATTTGTTTTAAATGTTTCTAATATTTTTTTGTGGGTTGTTTCCGGCAGTTAATATGGTTTACATCTGGAATCTACAATCGAAAGAGGTGGTCCAGAAATGACAGGGTCACACCGACACTGTGTTGTATACTGCTTGTCATCCAACAGAGAATATTATTGCTTCGGCAGCTTTGGAAAATGACAAAACCATAAAATTATGGAAAAGCGATACATAATTTTACAATTACATATGGTTATCCCAATATTGGTTCCATACGTGAATTGGTATTTAAAAAGGTTTTGCTCGTATCAATGGCAAAAAATCACCAATTACACAGTACAACAGCCAATCTGGGGGGTGAGAAATTCCAAGTCAGGGTGATGGTACTAGGTCAGTATAGTAAAACCCTCAAAGGGTTTGGCGTTCGTATGTGTCATTTTTTTTTATGACCTTTTAAATTTTTTCCTTATCTTGATGTTTTTTCGCTTAGTTGTAACATTTTGGCAAAAACGTAGTTTAACATAACTCGAGAACCACTTGTCCGATTTTGATGAAATGAATTTAGAAAAATTTAAAATTACAATTTCTTTAATCCGTTCATATAACGTTTTTCTTTATAATCAACAGTTTTGCCGGTAAAAATAAATTTGTGGAGAAAAAAAAATATTTTTTTGCCTAAAAATTAAAATTTTTTTTTTAAATTCATAAAAAATCCAAAACGGAAAAAAGGATCAAGTGTTATTAATTTCATGTAAAGTCACATAACCTATAAACAAAATTTAACGCGTTCTGGTTTTATTTACAATTAAGTGAAGGTATCCCATTTTGACAAGAATATTGATATTTGTTTTTAATTCAAAAAAGTGTCGTTTATCGCCTTTTTCATAAATTTTCCCCAATAACTCCAGACTTCTGGCCATAAACTACTAAAATAATTAAGTAAACATTTTTATAATTTTTTATTTTTATTTTATTTATTTATTTTTATTTATTTTAATAAATATTGCCTAGACTTTTTCGATGGTGGTTGTTCGGGACTAGTGGCATCGCATTCATCGCTATCATCAGTTTCTGAACCACACATAATGTTAATGTGTGACTCCACTGTTGGCCCTTCTGCATCTCCTGAAAATTCTTTATCATCAAGATCATCCTTGTCTTGCCACACTAACTTACTCCACCAGCAAATTTCCGCAATTATTGCACTCGGCGACTTTTTGCCTCTATATCTGTAAGTTTTTGTTTTATTAAAATGAGTTTGAAAAAATAAAAAATCAGTATTACCTCATTTCAAATGGCATAGCAACTTGATGATAGCGTTCACCTTGTTCATCAGATTCGGTAGCCAATTGTTTGCTGAAGTAGTCCAGATGATGATGTAAATAATGGATTTTCAAGGACATGTGGACACCAATTTCCGAGAATGCTCTTAACATCCTTGCGACAGAAACATCGTAGTTGTTAGAACGATGCTTTCCCAACAAGCCTTCTATTACTTCTTTGATTGCCTGCCATGCATTCAATTCAGCGTCAATCAAAATATTGTTGAATGCGTCACTTTTAATCAGCTTTCGTATATCTGGACCATTTAGTACGCCTGATTGGAAAAAATTAATTTGTTAAGATGGAAAATCATGGGAAATGAATGTGATATTATAACTTACCTTCTTTAATTTTACTTTCGTTGAGTCTCGGGTAAATTAGTTTCAAACACAAGAAAACTTCATCTCTTTTGGCGACAGTTTTGATAAAATTCTTAACAATTCCAAGTTTAATATGCAGTGGAGGCAGCAATATCTTCTCCTTCGGCACTAGAGGCTCACGAATAATATTGGCCGTTTGTAACCTGCTGTGCTCTCTGAGTTTCCATCCGTGGCATGCATATTGGTTACCGGAAAATCGTGTGTCCCAATCGCACAAAAAGCACATATATTTTATATAGCCGCTTTGAAGACCGCAAAGCATTGCTACAACTTTTAAATCGCAGCATATGCGCCACATATGTTTGGCGTAGTTAACCATTTTTAAAATATTTTCCAGTGCATCATATGTTTCTTTCGTTTCTGTACTGTAGGCGATTGGAACTGAAGGTTTTTTATTGGTCTTATGCAGTAAAACCGCCTTCAAGCTGAGTTTTGAACTGTCAATAAATAATCTCCAGTCATCTGCTTCATATTTTATTTCCATTGCGTCCATCAATTTTCCTACATCCGGGCAATATGCAGAAGTTTTTTCATCATTCACAAGGAATAAACTTTGGAGTGTTGCCTGACGACTTCGATAAGCTGTGACTTTCACACCGGGTGCCAACAAATTGTTTGATTTCAAAATGGAAGCCAGCTCTTCCGATTTATGCTGTGTTAATTCCAACTTGGCAACAATTGAATCAAGCTTATTTTGATTTATTAAAATTGGCTCATTGGATACTGATGGCTCATATGGGGAATCATCACGTGCATGATATGTCGGAGCAGTCGTAGAAGATAAAATATCTGGGCTAGAAACTTTTGGCACAGGAATGTGGTCCGAATGAGGCAATGGTGTTGCGGCACTTGCAACACCAACGTAATTATACGATTTTCTTATCCTTTTTGCGGCTCCTTTATTCGCACATGCATTGCAATTCAATGGATTGTGACCTTCGCCAGGATTAGTCCAAGTCATTGGGATACCGAATGGCATACTTTCACGTCTTCTATTTTTCCAATCCATTAGACGGTTGTAGCAGCTTTTACACACTATATTTGGTACCCAATTTTCGTTCACTATAACATTTTGGTTGAAGTACATCTCGTATGTTTGAACAAAATCAGTACTGAAATTTCCCCTTTTTTTATGTGTTGAGACATATTGACCACAGCAGTAGCAAAAGCTATTTATATCTGGCTTGCACAGTTCCATATTCTGTTCTCTTTTGTTCACTTTTAAAAAACTGGAGAAAAATCACTTTTACTGTTCGCGTTCGTCGGCACTTGTTGAATGACAAAAATCACAGAACCAGTGTGAGAAAGAGAAGAAGTATAATGACAATGCATGTTTTATGTGAACATTACAGAACCAGTGTTGCCACATCAATATTTCTCTTTTAGTACAGTAGAAAAATATGAGAGAGTTCGGCTTGTGAGTGTCAATGTTTTCTCCAAATAATGTTGTGCATATCTGGAGCAAATTTTTGAAATTCATACATTTACCTAATTGTGAATAAATGAGAAACGCGTGCATCGATTTTCATGATCTATGCCTTCTTTTGCTCATGAGTTATGTGACTTTACGCAAAAGTAATTAGTTTTGGCACTTTTTTCCATTTTGGATTTTTTATGAATTTTTAAAAAAAATATTTAAATTTTTAGGCAAAAAATACTTTTTTCCCTTCATGCATTCATTTTTAACTTCGAAAGTGTTGCACATATAGGAAAACGGTATAGAAACAGATTAGAGAAATTGTAATTCTAAATTTTTCTAAATTTGTTTCATCAAAATCGGACAAGTAGTTCTCGAGTTATGTTAAACTACGTTTTTGCCAAAATGTTACAACTAAGCGAAAAAACATCAAGATATGGAAAAAATTTAAAAGGTCATAAAAAAATGACACATACGAACGCCAAACCCTTTGAGGGTTTTACTATACTGACCTAGTACCATCACCCTGACTTGGAATTTCTCACCCCCCAGACAATAATCCCAAAAATGTTCCATAGTGTTATTTGCTTGGAAGATATTATTCATGAGATATTTACAGTGGGTACAAAGGTTCAAGCTGTTAGTGAATTTATGTGTGCATTTTTAGTAAGTTTATTGTCTTTATATTAATTTATATGTAGCAAAAATTAACTTCTATTTTTTTATCTACAGTTTTGTAGCCTACGTGAAGCTTGGAAGAATAAAGTGTCGGTATCCTTTAAGCGTGGAGGCGAATACGGCGATCGTGGTAATGGTATCAATGATTTAATAGCACGCAGATTATAAATATATTTTTGTAAAATTTGACACTGTTACTTATAAACTAGAAAGTATTTTAGGGACTTTGACATGTCTTATTCATATTTATGTGGTTTTTCATTTTAAATATCCGATTGAATGTAAACATGTATGGCTCTTCAATCACATTTTTTTGGAATCAATTTTCCTAAAGACAAGTTATCAACAGCAATCCTTAGCCTGACAACTTATCTACAAAATATAAATGAAGAGAAAAATTTGTAAATTTTACTCCTATGTTAGTTAATTTGATAATTTCACGTTTTAAGTCGTTTAAAGCATGTTATTTTTCGCTGTATTCGCATCAATTTATTAATTAAAGGAAATAACATTTGCCTACTTTTGTTAACTTTGAAACTCTTAATTTCTAATTATAATCTTTACAGCTAAGTTTCATACTGAAGTCTTTAACTTCACTATTAAACAAAAGAAAATGCCAAGAAATTTGTGTACGAAACAACAAAAAATTATGGATTAATAAAAGTAAACTCAAAAACCTACACGGTGGTTTTCATACTGAAGGTTTTTGAGTTAACCATTAGTTATTTAATTTGTTATTTCGTATACAATTTTTTACATTTTATCTTTCAATATCGTTAAGTTCAAGTTAACTTTAAATATGAAACCGAGCGTAATAGATAAATAATAAAATGTACCTACATTAATTTGGAATAAATGTGGGCAGTTTTTTATACTTTTAAAAGTGAATACTTATAAAAATTTGCATTAAATGAATGTGTGACTTTCTTTTAAATACTTATATATATTATTACTCCAAAAATTAATTTAAATGAGAATATCAATTTGATATTGATCTCAAAAGCCTATTATTTAGTACATATATTTATAATAAATCTTTTTATATACATACATTCAATGTATCATTCATCTAAAAGTTATTTAAATTTTAATGGTATAATTCATAAACTTTTACAACAGTCTTATTGCAGGATTTTAAGCTAATTTGTGAAAAACAGTATTCATATTTGCTTAATAACGAAAAAAATAATATAGGTTTATAGTCGATACTCATTAACTTTAAACCTTTTATAAAGTTTGGAGTGAATAAGCCACCATTTAATTGTTAATTATTTCATTTTCAGGCATGAAATGATTTATTAAAGCCATCCCATCCCTAGAATGTGTGGCTTCCAACAACTTGCATCTATCAATCTGAAAAAAGCTACAACAATTGCGTAGCCAATGACCTTTTTCTAAAAAATTTCAAAAAAATGTTAAAATTAAATCAAAAAGAAAAACAAAACAATAGTGATGTACAGACTGTCAAAACATTATTCGAAATTCGATTACTTATGTATGTTTCCGATAATATGTTCTAAAAAATTACTTTTTTATACACATTTCCATTGATTTGCTTTATAAATAAAAAAAAAATATTTTTAATTGCTTTTAAATTTATCTTAGCATATCATTAGTTTTCTAATTTAAGAAAATACATTTTCACTGCCGATTACCGAGTCAATCGTTTACTAAATTTGTACATCACTTACGACTTATTTGGGAGAAGAGAGAAAATAAACAATAGTGTTGCCAGTATCAAATCGAAAAATTAATTTATAGCTAAAATAAGATTATGAATCAGGATTTCTAATAATCTTTATTAAACGAAATATGTACTTTAACTATAGCAAGCTTCAAATACCAAATAAATTTTGTTTATGAATTAGCACATAAAACTTTACTTATAATTAAATCATATTTAAAATTACATTTCATTTTATAACTAAAAAGAAATAAATTTTACTATTCGTAAGCATTTTTTATGGATTTTATTTTATATTTTTTGGAAATAAAATACAGTATGCATACTAAAATTTAGTATAAGTACTATTTTATTTCCATTTTAAATTTACATAAATTTTACTAATATATAGTAAAGTTACTAATTTTTGCTTCTAAATGAATTTCACTAATATTTAGTAAGAAATTTGGCTAATTTTAGCAAATTGATTTCCATTATGAATATACTAAAATTATACTAAATTTTAGTAACTATTACAAATTTTTTCCACAACTTTGACTTTACTAATAATTACAGACACATTTTGCTAAAATTAGCTAATCGGTCTGCTGGCCTAATATTAGTTAATTTTTCTGTAATATTAAAGTTTTTTCTGTAACTTTTACAGACTTTTTTATTTGAGTGTACAAGTCAGAGACGAATCGAGATACCACCTTAAATTGTTCACGCAAATGTAGAAGAGAGTTTAACAATTATCATATATTTTTTTAGGAATTAAAAAAAAATGCGCATTTCGAGCAATGGGAATTTGAACTCAAAACCCCAAAAAATGACATTTGACTCTTCCATTAATAAAATCGATGTGCATACCATTTTAAAGGGTACATTCCTACCTAATAAATAATACTAAAACATGACTAAAACCTTCAATCGTTTTTAAGTTATTGTCGATTTTGTAATCATAATTTAGTCAAATCTTACCATTTTGTTAAATATTCGTGACGTCATATTTCGGAAACCAAAAAGGTCAGGACCCCAAAATTTATGCATCGTTGATCCCTTGTAGTGTACCACAGTTATGGCGAATTTACCAAATAATCGGCGGCGCTACCAAATAATCGGCGGCGGCGGCGGCTTGATCGGCTGAAAACAACATTTTGTAATGTGATTTGAAAATGTTTAAGTTTTTTTACGAAAGATAGATATTTTACTATCACTCTATATGCCTTTACGTTTTTTGCCATTACTCTTACCTGACCATCTCTCAAGGATTTGTACGAATAATCTTCAAGGTTTACTATTTTTGAAAAGTTATTCATCATCGCTCTTATATCTGAAACATTTGGAATAATTATTGGAGGCGGTTTTTCGTCAGACAGCTCTTTGTTAGCATTAGGTGTGTTTGGGTACTTTTCCAGTAAAGTCCAGTAAAAATTACTCAGTAACAAATTTACAGAGAGTAAGGCAAAATTTACTCTCAAAAAGAAAAATATCTAAAAATGTACGCAAACAGAAAAATTGTAAGAAATAGTAAAATACTGCTGCCAACTTCTTCCCTAAAAATATCGCTAAATCAAACTAAAAAATCACTAGAAAATATCTAAATTATAAAAAAAAAATATATAGCGATAAATCCCTAAATTGCACGAACTTTTTAGGTTCTGTTGAAAAATTTCACAAAAATAGCTATATTTTTCAAACTTCTTAAAACTTTCTTTAAAAATTATTGATACATCACCAAAATTTTTGGATCTTTTTTGTTTTCCATAAAAATTTACCGATAAATCGCTGAATAATAATGATTCAAAAATTCTGTCAAGGAAATAAATGTAAAAAAATGCTAAAAAAATGTGAAGACTGTCTTAAAAAGAAAAATCGCTAGTTTTCCCGCTAATAGCTAAATTATATTTAATCCCGCTAAACGAGTTGAAGTATCGCTAGATTTGCCGAGAAAATAGCTAAATTGGCAACAGTTATAAAAATAGCTGATTGCGAAATAAACCTATTCAAATTATTGGATTAATAAATAAAACCTAATAAAATGATCACTTACTTACTCCTTCCATCGTAAATAAGCTTATATTTAAATATTTTTTATTTTTACAAAAAATTATTTCAAAATTATTTAGACAAATGTTTTGTTTCTTCAATCATATGTTTTAAATCATATGTTTTTTTTCTTACAAATTCTTACTAGCAAAAATTCATCCAGTAAAAACTTGTAAGTTCTCTGGTATTGAACTGTCACTTTACCCTCTATTTTTCCTCTCTCCTTACTGAGTAATTGTGTAAACAAACACCTTCCAGTAAAAACTTGTACAAATTTGTACGAATTTGTACAAATTTTCGGGTACGCAAACACACTTATTATCGTTAATATAATTATCATCATCATTATTGTCTACATCAAGTGCAGCAAACATGTTGTTGCTAGTAGGTACTTGGTATATCATCATTAGGGCAAGGAATTTCATGCACTTAAAAATGAAAAATATGCGCCTAAAATATGCGGTTAAAAAAGAAAAATATGCACTAACAATATAAGAAATATGCACTAAAAACTATAATTTTTGCAAAAATAATGCACTTTAAAACTTAAAAATATATTTAAGTTAGTTATTTTGCAAACAGACACAGAACTCGAAGATTTCCCATAGGTCAATAAAGTTTTAAAAGTGTTTATTTTGATTGAATCAAAATATGAAAACGTATCAATTTTTTATATTTTTTTACAAAATAAAAAATGCTACTAAAAATGAAAAATATGAACAAATATGCATTAAAAAGCACAAAATATGCATTAAAAAGCCACCAAATATGCATTTAAAGTCGAAATATGCAAAAACATGCATTTATGTCAAAATATGCAACTACAATTCGATGCCAGTTTGTTCTAAATTTGATGATTCGGATAAATGTTTAGTCCATATTAGTTTTGGACTATCGAGAAATAACATGCATTTGCATGGAATTCCTTGCCCTAATCATCACTGTTGGTAGTTTTTTTTATTTTGATTGCATGCTTAACTAATCCTGGTGATCGATTTTGTCGTCGTTTCGTTGTTTTGTTTTCAGCGACTGTCTACCAGACAATATCGCTTGCTCACAAATTATACCAGATATGAATCAGCTGGTTTGGGCAATATGGCCGACAGAAAATGAGCAAAGCAAAACGCAAAAATTTAAGAAAAACACAAAAGATAAAGCACAATAATCTAAAAAGAGACAGATATATACAAAATTGCGCAATACAAAATGTATGGAGATTTTATATGGTTATCTCCCTCTTGACTTGACTTCCATGTAAACAAAACCATACGGTTCGAGAATACTTTTTTGACACCTGTCATTGGTTTCACATCTGGTATTAATCTGTGGCTTGCTTCAGTAGACTCGCTGCTACTATCCATTTTGCTGTAACAGCAGAGGATTAGTATAGCAGAATATTAATCCCTTTGTTTACTACTGAATTATAAGTAATAATTTGTTGTTGATTTCAATATACAATGCAGTGTTGCCAACAAATTTTCAAAATAAATGGCTAGATCACACCCAAAAATCGCTAGAAAATCTCTAGATTATAAACAGTGTAAATATTTAGCGATTTTATCGCTAGATTGTTGAAAAATGGTACTGAAAGCAGTTTTTACTCAAAAATTTATTTAATATGTTAATAAGAAGTGTTATAAACTTTTAAATAATGAAAAATTTTACGATTAAGCTTCAAATAATGAGTCCTGATTTTCATTGAATTAATCTTAGTATTGCGAATACACAATAGAGGGCGTTGTACGATGAAAAAGTGCATACCCATATTTTATCGAAATGTGTATTTTTAGAGTTTTTTTACTAAAATCGTTTAAGATGTTGTGTTTTATAATAAAGGAATATCAATGTGCGAGTTTTATAATATTTTTCAACATAAAACCGAGTTTTAAAAATTATATTACGGCTGATAAAAAAATCGCTAGATTTTTGGCTAATAGCTACAGGACAATTTTTCCCGCTAGGGGCGAAATAAAATCGCTAGATCTGACGAGAAAATCGCCGTTATGGCAACACTGATACAATGTATTAAAAAAAAGTTTTTTCTTAAAACAATAACAAATGTTATTGCTTTTAATTTTAAATAGAATTATAGAAAAGAGATCACAATTAACGTCTGCACTTTATCACGGTCAGAAAATCACTCGCAAAAAATATATATAAAATCAATTTATATAAGATTTGTTGTTGGTTCACGTGTGATTTGTTTCATGTTCGCACAGATCCATGGTTAGTCAAGACTATATCTAACAAATGGTCCTAAATATTTAATATAACATACAAGTTTTATTTAATAAATTATAAACATACCCTTTTAGTACCAAGTCCTTTTCGTTGAAACATAACTTGCAAAATATTAATTTTGCCAGCACATTTTTTTGCCAATGTAAAGGGCTCCAAAATAATCCCAACATTGGGAAAATGTAACCGCTTTGGAACTCAAAACAATTTTTGCCTCTTATAGAATTTTCAGACAATTAAAGCATACTGGGAATCAATTTTTTTTATTTATTTTTAATTTTAACAAATTAAGGAATAAATAAAGACCATAGAAAAAATACATATCGATTGATTTAAGAAATTAAACTTGTTTGAAGGCTTTTGAGTGGAGGCTTTGTTAGAAAGTTTGGGCAGGATGCACATATCTTGTAGGGACCCATTTGAATTAGATGCCCAATCAATAATGTCCTTAAATGATGAAATTATGTGATCAATTCCAACATTGGTTTGAGCATTTTATCCGTAAAAGTGTCCTTTTCTAAATAATATAGAATTTTACAATATCTCTTATCTTTACTTTTTCATTTATTTGTTACAAAATGTCTAATTTATCCAAAATATTCAACTGGACCATTTTTAAAAATGTATTTTAGAATTGATATGGTGATATCAAAAAATGTGATAAAAACCATGTAACCAGCTAATTTCAAATGCATGGATTACATTTGAGTTATATATTTCGATATATATCAGCGCATTGTCATCTGTTTTACAAAATTTATAACAATCTGACCAATTTTTGGTTAATACATAAAATTTGTAACCAATTTTATAGGCCAAATGTAAACTCCGTAACCAGTAACTCGTAAGGTTTTTTAACTTTAATA
Source organism: Leucophora obtusa (assembly GCA_949987735.1). Taxonomy (NCBI): domain Eukaryota; kingdom Metazoa; phylum Arthropoda; class Insecta; order Diptera; family Anthomyiidae; genus Leucophora; species Leucophora obtusa. Next base: position 248,977,274 of record OX465295.1, read on the forward strand.
GCTTATATTTTAGTAACCAATGAAGCTAAACAATAACTGCAAGAATTTATATGAAGAGGAGAAGTAACGCTTTTAACAAAAATTAATACATTTTACAAACTTTTTCGTATATCTATGCTAACACGACTTCAACTCTGTAACGATTTTTCGTCATAATTTTTGATAAAAATGCGTACACCAAATACATATATTGAGTTTTAAATGCAAAGTTAAGCAGCTATGTTTTTTTATTAATTGATTTTTTACACATCTGCAAAGAGTTGCATTCTGAAGTATTATATTAACCCATTAAGAACTTTTTTTTTAAATTTTTTTCACAGTATAAATTTATATAAGCTTTTATAGCTTGAAAAAATTATATTTATAAAAATTTAATATTTAGAAGATTTTAACTTTTTTCTTTTCATATAAAAAAAATTGTTTTTAGCTCTGGTTGTTCAAGTTTAATGAATTAGTAAATTCTTTTTAAAAAATATATTTATTTTTAAATTTTTTATATTTGAAAATTGATACTTCCAGCCGAAATGAGCCGAAAAAAATCGGCGGCGGCGGCTGAAGCAAAAATGACCGGCGGCGGCGGCTTAAACGGCTCACGGCGGCTGGCTTGTTTCTCTGGTTGCGGGTTCGAATCCCACCAGGTGGTAAAAAATTTTTTGAACTTTTTTTACACGATTAATAATTTTTTGTAGTTTTCTCTGTAAAATTTTTATTTTTTTCTATTTTTGTACACTCAAAAAATAATTTTTGAAACGATTTAAATTTTTTTTTAATTTTCTATTAATTTTTAAAAAAATTTTATGGAAATATAAAAGTTCTAAATAAATATGTAATTCTTCAAATATTTTTTGTGAAAATACGAAAAAGGTAAATATTACAATTTTGTTTGTATTTAAAAAATTGTAATTTAAAAAATCCATCTTGATAAAATTGTTACTAAATATATTTAGAAACTACCCTACGTGAAATTTTAACAAACTGTCACCAAACTGGCCCCTTTATATGAAATAGACTGGTCACTTTTAAATGGCGTTGTCATAGGAGGGGGAAATTGACCCCGTGTGACATGTCACAAGACAAATCCCAGGACAGGTCCCTGAACTTTGTTTTTTATGAGAGGGTCAATTTCCCCCTCCTATGACAACGCAATATAAAAGTGGCCAGTCTATTTCATATAAATGGGCCAGTTCGGTGACAGTTTGTTAAAATTTCCCGTAGGGTAAATATAACAGAAAAATCCTGTAAACATTTTAGTTAGAACTAGTAAAAATAAGTTAAAAATTACCTTGCAGAAAAAACTATTTTTTATCTACTAATATGCTGCAAAATTTTTTACGGATTTTATCAAGGTAATTCGTATTAAAAGTTAACTTAAATGTAACAAAAATTTTGTAAATTTAACAGTTTTATTTTTCCTTCTTCTCTTACTAGTATTTAGCAAAAAATAATCTGCTAATATCAGCAGTTTTTTTGCAAGATCATTTTTAATTACATAATTTTTAGTAGCTTTTTCTCCTATTTTTACAGCTTTATTTCTGAGTGTATTATTTTTAATTATAATATTTCAATAATGCACTATATTGTATAAATCATATTTGGGCTTGGGGTTCCCGCCCGGGAATTCCCGGGAAATCCCGAGATAAGTTTGCTGGGAATTCTCGGGAAAATAATATATTTTTCCCCGGAAAACGGGAAATTTTAAAAATATTAAATTTTTTAAATTGTTTTTGTTTGGAATAGGATTTTTTTAATTTTAGTCATAAAAAACATTTTAAATACCAAAACAAAAATGTCATTGTTAAAATCTTTTAAAAGGGAATCAATTTATTTGACACACAAAAAAAATCTTTGCCAAGTAATTAGAATCATTTCAACTAATAAAGATTTTTCGCATAACTTTTTAAAAATTTAAGTAGTAAAACCTAAAAACTTGGTAAAATGTTTTAAAGAGATATGAAAAAAAGTTTTGTTTCTTTAAAATTAATCGCTCTTACTATCTAAAGTTTTCAAATGTATATTTTAGTTAAAGTCGACTTTAGTTAAAATATTGGGTGGCAGTATACCTTGACTTGGTTTATTTTTGGAGCATTCTGATTGGTTAATTTATTTTCAACCAATCAAAATGTTTGAAAATATAAATATTTTTGTACGGTTTTCATTCACAAAATGAACAAAACCGTATGATTAAAAATAAAGTCGACTTTAAATTTAAAATACTCCTTTATATTAAGGGCCAATAATTTTATAAGTAACGTTTTCATTAATAAATGTGATATTTTCAAGTAAGTTTACTTTATTTTAATACACCTGCTTTCAAACTAATATATTCTTTTTTATTAAAGAATAAAATGTCAGGAGTATGGCAATACTTCACAAAAAAGACAATGCAGCGCAGTGCAATATTTGCCCTAAAAGACTAATGGTTAACGGAGGTATCTAAATTTGGTTATCCGACATCTAAATTTGGTTCACAAAAAAAAAAAAAATTGATGGTCATGCAACTTCTCTTGAAGAAAACAACAACAAGAATAACGTTCCAGCTAAAATTACATCAGGAAGATGTAATGCTGATGAAATAAGAATTGTAGATATAAAACCACACTTAAAATAATACGTCAGTAGAAAATCTGTCAAACCGGTATCAAATCGACTTGACAAATTTTTAACAAATTTTTAGTTGAAACACTGATTTAAGCAAAGATTTTAGTTATCTTCATTTAACACAATACTAAAAATCCTCAGTACTTTAACTGATTTTGAGTGTCAATTTTCAAAATTATTTAAAACTAATTTTTAATAACCCATTCGTTAAATTTTACAAAATTTATTGTTATTTTCATTTTACTGTTATTACCCGGCAGATGGCGCCACCAATGTATCCGAAGTTCTAAAGATGGCGTTATTTCGTTCCCTCCCGATTTTTTAAAATGGCCCATTCTCGAAAACTAAGAGAGATAGAGCAAAATTGATGAAAATTCCGACTACCCCTAACCGTGTAACCCAGCGAAAGGGAATATCTCTACCCAAACATGGACCTTGGCGGGGCCTTGGACCCTCAGAAATTTTTAATAAAAATTTTTCACTTCATAAAATGGCCCATATCTCGAAAACTAAGCTAGATAGAGCAAAATGGACAAAGTTTTTGCTCCCCGCGGGTGCCCTTATATGCCCTCTCATGATATGGACTAGGCCCCGGAAGGGTCGCGAGACCCCAGATTTGGATAAATTCTACGACTCAGTATAATTACAGATAAAACTGTAGTCTTACAAATTTTTTACTTAAATTTAGATTTGTTAAATTTAACGAAAGAATTTGTTAAAATCAACAAATTTTATTTTAAATCAAAAAACAGGAATAAATTTTGTTAAAATAACAAATTTTTCTTTCCAGCCAACAGACGTATTATTTTGAGTGTACAAGAGTTTTATTTGTGTTTGGAAAATAACATTGTGGCCACCATATCTAATGTGACAAATGTGATGAAACGGTTTGTATCCCACAGTCCAGTAGTGGGTGCTTTCTGCTGGAATCATGCAATTCATTTGGCAGTGCTTAGAGTAATTTATGTGAAATAAAATGTTCAACATTCTGATATTTTTACTTTGAATTCTCACTACACAGACTGAATTTGTACTGAAATAGTTTTTTTTTTAACAAAAATTTCTTATATAGGTTTTCATTAAAAATTTTGTTCAAAAATATTTCCCGGAATTCCCGGGAATCAAATTTTTTTATTCCCGTTTCCCGGGAAATAAAAAAGTCCGGGAAATCCCAAACCCTAATCATAATGCACAAAAAAATCACAAAGTTTTGCAAAGATTTTATTTTTTTTAATTTTTATATTTTACTCTATAAATTTATGTTGTTTTTTGATTTTTATTTTAAAACTTTTTATATAAGTTACAGAATGACTTTTCTGAAAAAATTAAACACTAATGGTCTAATTCATAAACTTTTACAAGAGTCTTATTGCAGGATTTTAAGCTAATTTGTGAAAAACAGTATTCATACTTGCTTCATAACGAAAAAAATAATATAGGTTTGTAGTCGGTACTAATTAACTTTAAACATTTTATAAAGTTTGGAGTGAGGAAGCCACCATTTAGTTGTTAATTATTTCGTTTTCAGGCATGAAATGATTTATTAAAGCCATCCCATCCCTAGAATGTGTGGCTTCCAACAACTTGCATCCATCAAACTGAAAAAAGCTACAACAATTGCGTAGCCAATGACCTTTTTCGAAAAAATTTCAAAAAAAATGTAAAAATAAAATTAATCAAAAAACAAAACAATAGTGATGTATAGACTGTCAAAACATTATTCGAAATTCGATTACTTTTGTATGTTTCAAATAATATGTTCTAAAAAATTACTTTTTTACACACATTTCCATTGATTTGCTTTATAAATAAAAAAAAAATGTTTCTAATGGCTTTTAAATTTATTTTAGCACATCATTAGTTCTCTAATTTAATTAAATACATTTTCACTTTTGATTACCGAGTCAATCGTTTACTAAATTTGTAGTTCACTGACGACTTATTTGGGAGAAGAGAGAAAATAAACAATAGTGTTGCCAGTATCAAATCGAAAAAGTAATTTGTAGTTAAAACGAATATGAATCAAGATTTCTAATAACTCTTTATTAAGTGAAATATGTACTTTAACTATAGCAAGCTTTAAATACCAAACAAATTTTTTTTATGAATTAGCACATAACTTTTTTATTTGATAATAAAATAAAAATTAAAAATTGACCTAAATTGAATAACGGAAGTTGCTGGAATATACATATTTACTCACTTTAAATCACTGTTCAATCTTTTATTAACACTAGTTGACATTATCAGGATATTATAATCGTTGAAGTCATTAGTTCTGTGGCTTTTGATTTATATTCTTAATAGTTATTTTTAGATAAAGAAAAAAAATCACAAAATAACTACTATTATTTTTGAAAAAATAAAAATCGTGTTTGGATTGTTTTTGTTTGAATTAAAAATAAAAATCAAACATAGAAAATAAACAGAAAATTAAAAATGTTCAAACAAGAAATAATTGTAAAACAATCAGTTTTTTGAATAAAAGTTATAACTGTTACGTCCCTGGTTTTCACCCATATGCTAAATATTGAAAAACCCTCGTCTTGAGTCAGAAATTATTTTTTTTTATACATATCCCACTCGATCCCACTAAGCAACCAAAACTACCTTAAAGGAAAAGACCTAAGCTTTCTTTTGAAAAAAAGTACCCATTAAAAAAAAAAAAAATTTTAATTAAAAAAAAAATATTGGAAAAATTTTTTTTGATTTAAAAAAAATTTTTTTCCAAAGATTGCAGAAATGGCTATATAATTTGTTTGGGATAAATTTTGCTTACACCAATAGGTAATAAGTTACATGGATGAGAAAGAACACCTGTTTGGCCAAAATGTCAAATTTTGACTCCCTATAACTTAACTTTACCGATTTTGTTGAAAATTTGTGTCTAAACTACTATCCAGAAGATCATCGACTTCAAAAGTTGGGTCACTTGACATGAAATCTCCTATATGTATGTTCCAGTAATGCAGGCTATAGTCGTATACTGAAATTATTTAAATATAATATATAAATATAACTAGCCGGCAAAACCCGCTACGTTGTTAGCATGCCTTAGGCCTAGTTTTTGGGATGTCAGTTATGCTTGGTTTAGTTAAACCGAAAACGAACTTTGTCGTATCGTGCAAGCCCGCTACTTTATTAGTTAGCACATCTTAAAGTTTAGTAGTTTTGTGTAGTAGTTATTTCTTAACCATATATGGTCCTATGGGCTCGGTTATGTAATTGAAGAATAAATAAAAAAAACGTAATTTATTTTGGATAGGAAAACTATTCTATGAAAGTAAAACATAATATTTTTTGTTAATATATACATTAGACCGACTCACGAAAAAAGTAAAAAAAAGTGCCCCCCCTCAAAATAAACCTTGGTTTATTTAGGTTTGAGAAGAAGAACAAACATTTTTTCAAAGTTATAAACACATTATTAATCTGCAAATCAGACTAGATCTAGTTTCTGCCTTTTTCTTTTGGACAGGCGTCATCAGTGATTTTCCATTAAATTGTATTATTGTTTATATTTTATTGTCAGATTGTCTCTATACACAGAAAAAATTATTAACTTTAAATATCTAATTAAATACATATTAAAAATAAAAATTGTTTCTAAACAAGTATTTTAATTGACTTTTAAATATTTTTGCAAATATAATATTTGTTACATAATTATGTGTTGTATAATTCCCAAACTTATTTTTCTTAAACTGTATGCATATATAGAAACTTTTTAGTACAAGAACCAAAACTTTTGCAGTTCACAAACAAAACAAATACATATGCAGTACTTCAAATATATAAACATGACATACACATACTTTTTAACAATTTCATATAATTTTTTTATTTTTATTTTCAATTAATGTTTTAATTGATATTATTACTACTTTAATCGAAATTTGTTTCAATTAATCGTATTCAATTTTTAGTAATTAATAATATCATTTGAGTGATAGGTGCAAAATCAATTAAAATTTTAATTGATATAATCAATTTCTTTGTTAAAATTCGTTTTTAGTTTTTTCTGTGTATGATAATTTTTTCAACAACCTGTCGGCTGTAGGAATCGAACCCATGCATTCCCACATTACAAACGTAACTATACTAGAGTTCGACAGCTTAGCCATTTAACCCACGTAAGGCCTTGCTCATAGTTTGGCTAATTCATAGTTTTTCTTTCCTATTCAGCTTTATGTTATTGTATTTTGCTCTCAGAAGTGATCAAACAGACATACAAATATTCTACTTTAAATTTTCTTTATTTATTTTCTTATCTCCTCTTTGTCTCCTTTTCACAAATGTTTCCACACTGACGTATGGTTTTTACGTACAAGTGCGGTCAACTTGTGTATATCGGAGACGGACTGCCAGCGGGGCATTTTTTATTTTCCTAGTAAAGTGTTGTTTTTTCAAACGCGTCATATAGACCAAAGTTGTTGTTTTATGATGATTTGTTTGTTTTATGATGATTCCCAAAATATTTAGCAAGGAGATCTCACGAGCTGGACCATTTTTAAAAAGGTCTTTTTTAGTTTTTGTAAGAAATTTGCATTTTAGCTGTAGACAACGTACTTAATATGGGTATCACATGAGGCGCGTCCAGCGGTATATATAACATGCTCAAGCGTATACAGACATGTCCTGTTTTCAAGGATATTCTATAAAAAAAACATATGTTTGACTCTTTTGTACGGAGATCTTTGTTATTGAAATGTCAAACTTACATATCATAATCTGTAGTCGATTTAAGTGAACACGTGTTTCAGAAATTCAATGTGGAGGAAAAATAGGGCGACATGGATACCAAAACTTTTCTTTTGATAAGTAAACTATCGCAAAGTGAATATAGTTCGAAATTTTGCAAATTTATATATTTTATGTGATGCTGTGGACCAAATTTTGTTAAAATTTTTGAGTTACTGCAATTTGCATTTGAATTCAGTATCTAGTTGATGTAACATAAAAATGCAACTTAAAAGAAAAAAATCCAGCACGCTCTTTTTTTTTTGGCGGAATATCTTTTTTTTGCGAAAAAAATTTTTATAAAATTTTAATAATAATTTTAATTCAGTTTTTAGTAGATGTAAGGATAAAAATGCAACTTAACAGAAAAAAACCCAACATGCGCTTTTTTTTGGTGGAATATTTTTTTTCGGGAAAAAAAATTATTATAAAATTTTATTTAGGGTCAACATTAGGCCGGGTCGATTTGTGGGGAGGCAAAGGGAAAATCGTATTCTAGGGATCAAAATAAGAAACTTTGCCGAAGGAACCATACCTCTAAAACGAATTCTACTACCCCCCAACTGTTGACTTTTGTCCCGTAGGGTCAAGTTTTGAAAAATCCCACTTTGAACCATTTAGAGTGCCCCAATCGAGTCCAAATGTATGACCGACCCCCACTAACTTTGGAGGGCCGATCCACCCATGCCAGTGGCACACCCCCTGGAACTCCCCTGGGGGTTCCCCATAATAAATTGTTAAAAAGTATGTGTATGTCATGTTTATATATTTGAAGTACTGCATATGTATTTGTTTTGTTTGTGAACTTCAAAAGTTTTGGTTCTTGTACTAAAAAGTTTCTATATATGCATACAGTTTAAGAAAAATAAGTTTGGGAATTATACAACACATAATTATGTAACAAATATTATATTTGCAAAAATATTTAAAAGTCAATTAAAATACTTGTTTAGAAACAATTTTTATTTTTAATATGTATTTAATTAGATATTTAAAGTTAATAATTTTTTCTGTGTATAGAGACAATCTGACAATAAAATATAAACAATAATACAATTTAATGGAAAATCACTGATGACGCCTGTCCAAAAGAAAAAGGCAGAAACTAGATCTAGTCTGATTTGCAGATTAATAATGTGTTTATAACTTTGAAAAAATGTTTATTCTTCTTCCCATACAAAAATCACCATTTTTGGCACTTTATTTTATTATTTTTTATTTATTTTATTTATTTTTATTATTTTATTTATTTTTTCTCCTTAGAAATTTATTTAGTCAGAACATATGTAAATGAAAAAATTAATTTAACTTAGTAATAAAAAAGAAAAAATAAAAAATTACTGTTTGAAGTCTTTTTTGCTTTCAAGTCTGGGCAATTTCGCACGGCTCTCTAATGTCGTCGCCATAACAGCCTCTACATTTTCCGGTATAACTCGTTTGGAAACGCTAGCTAGCAATTGAACGTGTCGTTCTGTTTCTTGTATGTGTGATGGAATTTTTGGAACATTAAACGGTGGATCATCTTGATTTAAATATTCTTTCAAAGTATCGTATGGAATGCTTCGCGTGAATGGTGGTTCAAATACGTCATTTATGTCATTCATATTGATCATTTCCGTGTAACTTGTGCAATAAAAGTTTATATCTGGTTTTTTATAAGCTCTAAGTCCCGTTGGGTCGTCAACATCGGTTCGATAGCGTAGAATTATCTTGATAGCACAGTCGCGCTTTTCTTTGCTATCATCAAACAACATTGATAACAAGATATTTTCCGAATGCGCATAATATGAATTATCTGTAATTACTTTATTGACAATTTTGCGTAAACGAGGTTCTAGAAATCTTGACCAACTAATGAATTTGAAAAATAATCTACTACCGTACACGACAGAGCTGTAATACTTGATATTGAAGTACATTGGCACATAACATGTAATTATAAATTCAACCAGTATTCTTAAATTTGCATCTGGATGTTCCGTTGTCACATATAATCGTAATAGTCTAGCGGCCTTGGTGAGCCACCGAGAATGTACAATTTTCTCTGGTTTGATGTTTGCCAGATCCACTGAAACCACGCCGCTAGAAATTGCATGGGCCATGTCGTATAAGTACTTGGAATCGGTGGAAAATTCAATTTTTTCTGGAGCAGGGGGCATATTTTTCAACTCAATTTTCTGAAAGCCGTCCACCACCTGAAAATATATAAAAATAAAACAATTAAAAACGGTTGACAATTATAATAAATGAGTGATAGCAATAACTTACCGGAAGAGTTTCTCAAGTTTCGATTTGACGGCTCAATTTTCCGGTTGCCGATCTTGGTCCAGTGCTGGTTGATTTATCCAAAGCTTCAAACAAATGCCGAAACGAAAGTTCGTTGAAGTGTAGAAGGCAAACGAACCAATGCAATGGTCTTTTTAACAGCAATTCGAATCGTCGTATAATTCCACCGTTTGGGCCAGTGTTTGTTGGCTCACCGTCAGTGCATATGCCAATTAATGCATCCAGTGATATATTTTTATCGTTGAAAAAATCATTTAATTTGGTTGTTTTGTATTCAGCGGTTTCATGTTCCAGTCTTACGTAACCAATCAATTCAGAATTCGGTTCTCTCAAAATAACAAGATGAGGTTCTTTTACCATTCTAGTATGATACTTCTCATCAATTGTATCTCTCGTTAAAGTATCATCTTTTCTGCCATCGAATGAAAATGCTAACAAATTGGTATCATCTAACCGTTTGCGAAGCACTTCTTGTCTGCATTTCTCTTTTTCTCGGCGAACTTTCGATTTATCCATGATGAGAGGTTTGCCATGGATATCTTTCATTTTAAAATCTTGGAAAAGAGCTGTTCCCATTGCTGATGCTACTCTATCAGGCACGCCAAATCTGTCACATACCACGGCAAAGTTAAAACAATCGTATCTCTGTGTGTATTGTGAACTTGTGCTTATATCCAAATCTTCTTGAACCGGTGGCGGTGCGTATGTTGAATCATCGGGATCTTGGTATGTTGGCATTGATGACATAGACGTTGCTCCTTGCTCTTCAATTTCCATCGCAAATCCATCCATTGTTAGACTTCTCTGATTATGTTGATCGTGCATAAACTCTTTGAGGCGTTCGGGAACCAAACCGCATGCACATGGAGCTGCCTTCAAATCGCATTTACATGTTCCAATGAAAAAAATTGTTTCCAGAGATTTTACATACTCTGTAAATTGTTGGGGTTTGTTTCTTCTCTTGATTTGCTCTTGATATTTGTCAAGCAATCTATTCAATTTATTACATACACTTTTTTTCAGCATTATTTCCATACCAAGTTTTTCCCAAATTCCAATCAACTTATCTTGTACTTGAATAGTGAATGCTTTATAGGACAACTTTTTTTGTTCGCTCAAGTAAAAATAATATCTCAAGATATCCAGATGGGTTGGTAAATTAAGATCAGTCAAATCAGTAGACACACCAAAAACAGTAACATCATGCCTGGGTATATGACTCATTGGGTTTTCGATAGTTGTTGATGTTGTTATTGCTTCATCTTGCGGTGTAGAGGATGGTGGATTTATTGTAAACTTCTTGATTTGGAATGATTTTTTTTAAATATTTTTTTATCTCAAATTAGCACTTCACACTTCGAGTTCTTCACAACGACTTAATGCATTCACAAAAACTGTTGCGTTATATATGGTCTAGGAGACGAGGTAATAAGAATGAAATGGTAATTTCAATTCTACCTGTAACCGATTTTGTTGTCAAAACTGCCCATAAAGTACTTACATGTAAATTAAACGTTAATCTGACTACAAATTCTGTTAAGCAAGTGCGCCTTTTATTACTTCTGGAAAATCCTTTATGATAATTTTATGCTCAATTCTACCTGTAACCGATTTTGTTGTCAAAACTGCCCATAAAGTACTTACATGTAAATTAAACGTTAATCTGACCACAAATTCTGTTAAGCAAGTGCGCCTTTTATTACTTCTGGAAAATCCTTTATGATAATTTTATGCTCAATTCTACCTGTAACCGATTTAGCTTAAGTAAGTTTACGACATGCAGCTGTGTCTTGTGGTGGCTTAAAAAACCCACACAACCTATTTTACGACCTGCAACAGAACGACACGTTCAATTGCTAGCTAGCGTTTCCAAACGAGTTATACCGGAAAATGTAGAGGCTGTTATGGTGACGACATTAGAGAGCCGTGCGAAATTGCCCAGACTTGAAAGCAAAAAAGACTTCAAACAGTAATTTTTTTTATTTTCTTTTCTATTACTAAGTTAAATTAATTTTTTCATTTACATATGTTCTGACTAAATAAATTTCTAAAGAGAAAAAATAAATAGAATAATAAAAATAAATAAAATAAATAAAAAATAATAAAATAAAGTGCCAAAAATGGTGATTTTTTAAAATGTTTGTATGGGGAACCCCCCAGGGGAGTTCCAGGGGGTGTGCCACTGGCATGGGTGGATCGGCCCTCCAAAGTTAGTGGGGGTCGGTCATACATTTGGACTCGATTGTGGCACTCTAAATGGGTCAAAGTGGGATTTTTCAAAACTTGACCCTACGGGACAAAAGTCAACAGTTGGGGGGTAGTAGAATTCGTTTTAGAGGTATGGTTCCTTCGGCAAAGTTTCTTATTTTGATCCCTAGAATACGATTTTCACTGAGCCATGGGCGATTATTTAATCGACCCGCCCTAGTCAACATATATTTAAATTTTTCTTAAAAAAATTACAGACACGCGTATTTTAATAAAAATTTTTATTTAATAATAAACCTACGAAAAATTTCATAAAATTTTTTATTGAATTGGGGTAACTCCAAGTTTTATCAAAATTTGGTCCAGAGTACCGTGAAAAATGTATTAAATTAGCAAAATTCTAAACTATGTCCACTTAGCGATTATTTACTTATCAAAAGAAAGTTTTTAAATCCATATTGCCCTATTTTAAACATATTTTCTCCACCATATTGAATTTCTGATAAAACGCGAACAATCTCGAATTTCAAAAAAACCTGAAACACGTGTTCACTTAAATCGACTAGAGATTAAGATATGTAAGATTGACATTTAAATCACAAAATTCTTCATACGAAAGAGTCAAGAACTTTGTTTTTTTTGTAGAATATCCTTGCAAACAGGACATTTCTGGGAATGATTGAACATGTTATATATATTTTTTCCGTTCGATTTATAAAATTGAACGCGTTCACCAGTGAATTAATTCATTTGATTTAATAAAAAGAACTATATCAATTGAATTAATTCGTAACAAAATAAAGCGAACGAAAACAAATATGAATTAATTCCATTCAATATATGGTGCTTTGTGAATTAATTCATAGAATTTTTAATTCAGAATTAAAAAATTTAATTAAGGAATTAATTCTTTAGAGCTCTGCTTTGGAGTCGAATGGCATAGCTCTTGCAGTTTCGGCCATCCAAAACTTACAGTGTGAAATTTCATATCAGTCGGTAAGAAATGGCGAAAATATTTGTATTCTTCTCCACTGTGCCCAGGAGAGTTTATTTTGAAATAATATGAAAAATATATTTTTTGTGTAATTTCATACGGTTTTGGATAATTTTTGATCTACAGCTGTGTAATTTTTTGCTTTACTGGTGGCAACACTGTGTTTTCCCCATTTAATAAGTATAGGTCACTTTTTGGAATATGACCCAAATTGTATATGGTTTAATTTGTCTCTTGTTCGGCTTGAACGACTATAATTTTTTGACTTGTTAATTCTAATGTTGTATAGAAGCTACCTTGTCAAATGCCGCAGATATTTGGCACAATTTTTTGCTAAAATATACATACTAAGGAGTGAGATCATAAAAATGTTAACACACATAAAGTTAAATAAAAAACAAACCACTGAATTTTAAGACTTCAACCCAAATTTTTATTAAATGAAATTTAATACAAAATCAAAGAAAAAAAAACCGCATGGAATTCTAACCACTGTGAATAAAGTTATCCACTTTTTCCGGAAACGCTCCCTTAAAGATTTTATAGTAGTTTCTGTCACCTTTTTAGAGCAGGTGGTCCATCTACGTTTCAAATATTGCATGTCCTGAGAGAGCTTTTTTGTGTCCTTTAATTCTCTTTTAACAATAGCCCAATATCTCTCCACTGGCCTGAGCTGTGCGCACTTTGGTGGATTTGCCTCTCTTGGTACAAAAACCACATTATTATCATTATACCACTCCAGCGCTTTCTTGCTGTAGTGACAAGATGTTAAATCGGCCCAAAAGTAAGTGGATACATTGTGCTGACTCAAAAATGGAAGAAGTCCCTCTGCAAGCACTCCTTGATATAAAATTCGCTGTTTATGGAGCCAGATGTCACAAATGAATTTTTTAGGGAATTTCGTTTGCTTTTTCGACCTAAATTTTTCCGCAACATTTATTCGAACATCGGAAGCATAAAATTCTTGACCAGGGAGCTAAGAAAAATCAGCCAGGACATAAGTTTCGTCGTCCATTACACAACAGTTGTATTTTTGCATAAAATTTGATTTCAATTTTCGAGCTCTGGTCTTGGCCTACAAATTTTTAAAATCTTTTCTATCGGGATCTTTTTGAACTTTGTAGGACTTTAGTCCTGCCTTACGTTTCATTTAAGTACAAAAAAGTCCGAGCATTTGGCTAACCGAGCAGTTTTTCTGCCAGATGTGTTAGGAGCTCTCTTAAGGATGCTTTTAACTTTATATGCCTTACCAATGTTACGATAACCAGTCGTTGTTCCTGTTCCCGGCTTCCTTTCAATTGTTAGGTGTTCTAGATACCTTTTTACCACTTTTGAAACTGTTTGGCGGTATACATTAGTTTCTTTGGCGATTTTTTTGTATGTCGATTAGGGTGGGTCGATTTAGCAATCGATATTGCGTACTCGATTTTTCGAAAGCTTTTAGTATTGGGAAAAAAAAGTTCCACTACGACATATCAAAAAAATCATTTTCGAGGCTCCCAAATTTAAATTTTTTGCAATTTTCTAATAAATGCTAGTTTAGCGCCATCTTGAGGTAGCTTTTTGAAACAACTAATAAAGTTGTAAACAATATAACATTACAACCTTTCCAGAAAGGTATTACTTATGAAAATCGGATAAAAAATGTGGCAACAAGTTGTAAAAGTATATAAGTAAAATTATTTTCTGCTTGATGATGAAATGATGATAATGATGTTGATGACAACAAGGAGAAAATAATTTTACTTATATACTTTTACCTCTAGTTGCCACATTTTTTATCCGATTTTCATAAGTAATACCTTTCTGGAAATGTTGTAATGTTATATTGTTTACAACTGAATGTCCATGTTTGGTTTTGTTGAAAATATTTAATTATTTTTGAACGCACTTTTCTTTCATCGTCCATTCTGCAAAAAATTGCTAATTAAAACTCATGATGTAAATTAATTTATTAACTGACATATTTTTAAAATGTAAACTGCCGAAAAAAAAAATATGAGAAGCTTTAAACCAAAGTTATAGGCAAAAATGTGTGATAACATTTTTATGATCTCACTCCTTATGTACAATATGTTGCTCAAATAAGCAGAGCTGGCGACCGAAACGAATAAGAGTTGATTTTAAAGTTCATACTTAAATGCACTTAGCAACAGAGTATTGAAATTGAATCCGACTTGAGCTGTGCGAATTAGTGTTTATAAGCAGTGTTGCCAGTTTGGACGATTTATCGTTATTTTGATGATTTTTCTATCAAAAATAGCCAAATGACGATTTTTTCCTTCAAAATGACGATTTTAAATCCGAAACACAGCAAAAAAAATACGATATTGTTTCAATCTCTAATTCAAGTTTTTTGTTTTTAAAATTACGCAGAATCGCAAAAAACTTAAAAATACTGCTGTAAAATCAGAAAATTATTCTTCTTCTGTACGATTTTTGAAAAATATTTCAGAATTTGAGGTAAAAAGTATTGATATTGAAAGTCTAATTAAAATTATATTTACAAAATATACAAAAATCCATTCAAGTTTTTTATTTCTTGCAAAAATGTCAATTTTGCTTTAAGATACCTATTTTAAAACGCACAAAGCTTCTAGGAAAAATAACAAAAAATACGTATCGCAATTTTTAATGTGGGGAAGAATGCATGTAAAATACATAATGGTTAAATATTTTGAAGCCTGAAATTTGGTGGTAACTATTTCTTTTTTTAAGGCACATCTATACGGGATAGAAATCTTGTAGATAGTTGGCGCTAATTTTTATCGTAAAAGTATCATCTCTAGTTTTCAAGTATTTGTTTTTATTACAATTGTTGTATTTTAAAGAATAATTTTTTCTTCAAATACCAAAAGGTGCATTAACTGGGTGTTTTCATAAAAAGAATCAGATGAATTCGTTAACAAATTTGTGTGAAAAATACTAATTTGAAAACGTTTTTCTTCCAAAGTTTTTGCACACATTTTTTGGGCTTCTATGTAAAACAAATGCGGCTAAAAAAATTTAAAGATAAATCATTTTAAGTTTGTGTTTTCTACAGAAATGTTTTAACGAATTCTTCTGATTATTTTTATAAAAACAGGCAGCTAATAAACTGAAATATTCAATAATGGTACAAGACATCTTAAAAATTGTTGCTAAGTAAAGAAATTATTTTTGGCAGCAATTGTCAATGGCCTAGAGATTACATTTCGTATACTTATATAGTGCTGCAGTTTTATAAACTCTATCCCGTGTAGATGTGCCTTTAGAGCAACTATTTCAGAATATGGCAAATTTTGATGTTCGATTCAACATTTCTAATATAACATTTATATATAAAAAATGTTTAATCCAACAAGCGTGAAAGGATTAAAAAAGTATAATTTTTACATTATTTATTAAGTTTTCAGGGTTCTTATAACACAACAGATTTTATTTTGAAGATTTTAAACGGTTTTTTGACAAAGTGATATTTTTCAAAATTTTCGACGATTTTGGGCCTAATAAACCTGGCAACACTGTTTATAATTAACCAAATGCTCGTAAATATGTAGAAACTCTGACACTAAATGTTGATGCAAATCCATTGATCTAAACTTATTCGTTTCGGTTGCCAACCAAAGTACAATTTTTTTTCCGAAATCGTTGAATAGGAAAAGAGGAACTGCACTTTAAAAATGTTGGGTTATATGAGATGTGCCACTATCCGTTTTCCCATCCCACCCCCTTTAAGGTATATATTTTGATATCGTTCAACATATTTTGATATCGTTAAAATTTTAGGTTATATTGAATGCCCCACGTCCAATTTCACCGATCCTGTCCACTTTTGGGAAAGTCCTAAAAATCCCTGCGGGAAATGAAAGTGACAAATCTGTGACAGGTGCATAGGGGACAGGTTACAAAACTGATGTAAATCAAAATTTCGGTGTATCAACCTCGTGACTATTGAAATGACTGTCAAACATTAACTAGGTTCATTTTGGATATATCATATAACTGGAGAAAAAGTATCATAACATCAAATTGACAAAAGTAACTATTACCGTTACAGTTGAAGTAGTGATATAACACAGAATAGGTGAAGTATAATTAGACGTATATGAAAAAATGGCAATCGGTACCGTAAAACCCTATCCCGTGGCCACAGAAATGTGTGACGACTCTTTTCCCCTTTTAAGGCTCTACCTCTCTGGACACGTATGCTACCTTTTATACCGGCCGTGCTCAGGGAAATTGGGGTGGTGTTATTGTCCTCGTCGAGATAGAAGGGAGTCATCCACAATAAAAATAGGTAGCTAATCGTAATGCCAAAATATCGATAAAAAAAATATAAATGAAACAGAAATAATAAACTAAGAAAAAAAAAAAAAAATTTTAAGGAAATAAGGATGAAGTTTAGAAGGGAAGGTACTTGGTGTTAAAACCCCCCCTATTATTCACTACCCACCCAACCATGCTGTCTTTCATCTAAATCTCAGACAGCCCACACATTTCATATCTTCCTAAATGTCTAACCTTTTCGTGGAAAAAAAAAAATTATTTAGTGATCCATTATAACAATTTAATAATATTTATTGACAAAATCCAATTTAATAGAATTGTTTTTATACATTATTTTTTTTTTTTCTAATCTAATATTATTGATCATTAAATTTAACAAAATTATCAGTGATTTATTTGGAACTAAACCGAGTTTTGTTTTATTTTTCTTTTCTGTAAACGTCGTAAATAATTAAAATTGATAGAAGTTTTGAGCTATCATAACGGTTATTGAAATTATAAAATATTAAGTTTAATGCAATTTAATGTAAACGTGGTAAAAAAATAATTAAAATTGATAGAAGCTTTGAACGATCATAACGTTTATCGAAATTATAAAATATTAGGTTTGATGCAACTAGTGATAATGATAAATTAGCAGAATAAAATTACTTTAGAATAACAAAATTTCCATTTAATATCGACATATCGTTATCGATAAAAAAATTTTGATAGTTGATTGAAATTTATGAAAAATGTTATTATTATATAGGTATTTCTTTTAAATTTTTCAATGTAATTTATTATTTTATTATTATTTTTTTGAGTGTAATTTTAATATATATAACTTATAGAAAACTCACCATAATAAATCCAACGAAGTCCCAGGCCTGATGACTAGTGGAATTACCGTAGCGTTGATTCAAAATTATCACTCCATAAATTTCAAGCAAAACTTCAATCATTTGATGTTTTGTAATTTGAAAGATTAACGTCGAGAAAAAAAATTAAGTGTGTTTATAAATGTATAGAACTCAACTATTTATAATTTTGAAACTACTATCGATAACCACCAGATAAAATATTGGATTAAACAAAGCAACTAACCAACACTAAATTGAACGAATATAATAATTTTCCCTTTAAGAAATAATTATCTCTGGTCTTTAAATAACACAATTTCATAGTATTCCGATTGAGTCATCGACAATCCAGTATAAGTAAATGACTAATAAAATTAAGGTGCAGTTATCGATAGTGAAATTTCGATTGTATCAAAATAAATTAAGAATTATTATAGGACTTTCTATCAGTAGTGTTCCAACCAGTATGCCAATCGATATCCGATAAATGATGCCCACTTGTAGCATAAGAATCAAACTTGTCAGTTTAGGGAAATTGATGATCTTGCTGAACGTACTAGCGTCTTCAATTATTATTATTATGGTAAACAAATATGTTACACGGTCATAAACCCGAGTATACTGCACAATTAAAGATGAATCCGTTTCACTCAGGATAATCCTTATTTCGAAAAGAATATACTTTTCCTAAGCAAATTGGTAATCTAAAAATAAAATTTACCATTCTCTAAGTTTACATCCGGTACAATATGGGAACAATTTTCTTACCAATTGCCAATCACAGGAATAATAAACTATCCTTTTATCACCAACTATATAATACAATGATTGTGTCTCTTATGAATTTAAAATTACAATTGAAAGTTATAGAAAATTTTTGAAATATACTTCATTGAAAACCAAATTGTTATCAAAATTTTGTTTGAATATGAAAAGTAGAAAATTTGAATAAACAGTTGGGACTCTAGAAATAGCATGACTTCACAAAACAGGAGCAGCTTCAAGGTAAAAAAAACCGATGAACTGATTCTGTACAAGGTCTAAAAAAACATCCAGCCATAAATACTTCCGTTTCTCTTATGTCCATATGTCCTTAGTATGGTAAATTCCTTTGCTGTCACTATCCATATCTTGTAATTCATAATTTACCTGTCCGATTTTCCGCAAAATCTTCGCTCGAGTACCCACCGGAGCCAGTTTTGAATTAAAATTCTCCACCTTGGAACTCTGAGTAAAATTTCTCCGAATCACTACCTGTCCTGCTTCAAAATTCTTAGGCCGCGTCCGTAAATTATAAATTCTAGCATTTCTATTGTATGCTTTCCGAACTAGATCCCTTATTTCATCCCATAGTATACTAAATTCGTCTTGTCTTTCAATTATCATATCCGTTTCGTTCAATAAATTCAACTTCTCCAAAAGTTTATAGTCCAGTCCATGTGTGACCATAGTCTGTCCGAAAACAATTTGATATGGAGTCCGGCCAATGGTTTGATGAACACTGTTACGCAATGAGCAATTTATACTACTGATAAAGGAATCCCAGTTTCTATGATCCTTTCTCACGTACGATCGCAATGCCTCGTTGATAGATCGATTTACTCGTTCGCTTGCATTTGCTTGGGGACTGTAGACAGCTGTAAGCATATGGTTAACTCTATTCTTCCTCAAAAAGTCAACAAAATCCTTGCTCCTAAATTGTGAGCCATTGTCTGACACCATGGTTTCAGGTACTCCATAGCATGGGAAAATTTCCGTACGTAAATAATTTATAATGTCTTTGGAAACTAATTTTTTTAGCGGTCTTAAAAACGTAAATTTAGAAAAATGATCCAAAATTATAAGTATCCCTATATGTCCTGATTTCGTCCTTGGTAACGGTCCAATTAAATCAATATAAAGTCGCTGAAACGGTCGGTCAGTTACAACCATTTGTCCCATGGGTGGTCGCTGCAAATTAGTTGAAGATTTAGAGGTCTTACATAAAATACAATTTAGGACATAGTCCCTAACGTCCGTCGCAATTTGTGGCCAGTAAAAATAACGTCTGACCCGTTCAATTGTTTTCGCAATCCCACCGTGCGAAGAACTTGGGATATCGTGTGCAGAATACATTATGTCCCGTCGAAGTTCTGTTGGTACGAAAAGTTTCCATGATGAGGACTCGTCAGTTAGTCCTAATGAAAAACGTGTCCTTTTGTAAATGTATTTGTCTATAATTTTAAAATCCGGTATCCCTGAATCTGCCAAATCCGTTCGTAATTTAGAATATTCGTCGGAGTCAAAAGCTTTCGAGTCTAAGTCAATAATAGGTAGCACCTCGGTTTCAATAGCCTCCATAAAGTCTTCTCCTTCGTGAACTCGAGACAGTGTATCCGGAACAACATTATCTTTTCCCTTTCGATGCTCAATACTGAAATTGAAACCTTACAACTTCAACGACCATCTAGCCAAACGCCCTGAAAGGTCCCGCTGACCCATCAGCCACTTTAAACTTGCGTGGTCTGTCACCACTTTAAACTCTTGGCCCTCTATATATGGCCTGAACTTTTTTATCGCCATCATCACGGCCAAACACTCGAGTTCAGTTATTGTGTAGTTTCTTTGAGCCTTATTTATCTTATGAGACATGTAGGCAATGGGTCGTTCTGTTCCGTCATTGTCTTCCTGCGCCAATTCTGCACCCACTCCATAAGTGCTTGCATCACACTGTAGTATAAATGGCCTATTAATCAGGATGAATTAATAGTGGAGCAGTTGTCAACCTTGTCTTTAATTCAATGGATAAGTAACGGTCGAATAATCTCGTATAAAGCGTCTGTACCATCCAGTCATGCCTAAAAACCGTCTTAAATGTTTGATTGATTTTGGTACGGGAAAATCCTGTATTGCCTTAACCTTCTCTTCGTCTACTTGTAACGTCCCATTTCCAACCAAATAGCCAAGATACTTAACCTTGTTTAGAGCGAATTCACTTTTTTTAACGTTTATAGTTAAACCTGCTTTCTTAAGCTGGCTTGCCACCTCCAATAAGTGAGTCATATGTGCTTCAAAATTCTGAGAAACAATCAATAAGTCGTCTAGATAAACAAATACATGCGTTTTTAAATTATATGGAATAACAATGTCCATTAGTCTGCACAACGTTTGCGGTGCGTTACATAGTCCAAACGGCATTCTTGTAAATTGATACAAAGGCCGATTAGGGACTGTAAATACTGTCTTAGGTCTTGAGCTTTCCTCCAGTTTAATTTGCCAAAATGCATCTTTCAAATCAATTTTTGAAATAAAATAAACTGGAGGAAGTCTGGATATTAGTCCGTCAATGTTCGGTATCGGGTAAGCGTCTTTTACTGTTACAGAATTCAATTTCCTACTGTCAACACACATTCTGACTTTACCAGGTTTAACTACAATAACAGTTGGAGAAGACCATGGGGAACTTGGTGCCTCCTCTATAACCCCTAATGAAAGCATTCTATCAATTTCTCCACTTAATTGTTTCTCAACCACTATAGAAATAGGGTAATAACGCTGTTTTATTGGCCTTGCATCACCAGTATCTATGCTATGTTCAATAAGGCTGGTACATCCCAAACCTTCTACTTCCGAATTAGGGAACGCTGCTATTATTTTGCTCAATGTTTGTCTCTGCTCAGTTGTACCTTGTCTGCGTCGGTCTCCGTATAGCTTATCTCTTCAATATCATTTATCGAAATTTTTATACAAAAATATTTCCAAAAATCGTAACCCCATATGATGTCCTGGGTTATTGTCGGTACTACCAAAAATTCAAACTGTTTAGTCTGTCCCTGAAAAGTTATGTCCAAGGTCACAAAACCCAGTACAGTCTGTCGTTGTCAGTCTGCAGTTCGTACATTACCTACACATCTATAAAAACCTGCCTTACCCTGAACCTGAGTTGCCAAATTTCCACCAATAACGCTTTTATTGGCTCCGCTATCCAGTAATGCAAAGTAATTCGAGTTCCTTACTTTCAAATTTAAATAGGGCCTGCTGTCTGACTCCTTAGAAATAATTGATGAAATTATGCAAACTTTAAATATTTTTAACCTTCGATAATATTCACGAATACGTTTAGTTGATCTAATTTTTCTTTTCGATTGGCCGAAAATTTTCTCTCTAGCTCTCTTATACTCCTGTAAGCGGATATGGTACGGTCTCATCAACGGATGAATATTTTCCTTAATCCTATTAGTTTGTAAGTCATTGTTGTCGTGTGTAGTTTTATCATGTTCTTCCGTTCTGGATGTCCGATCTATTTCCGGCGGACATCCCTCTGTCCGTTTCCCGGTGTCCTGACACTGCAGTTTGGGCAAGTGGGCTTATATACATCTTTAACTCCACATCCGTATCAAAACACACGCCTTATGTCTAAACAGTCCATGTACGAGTGTCCTATTTTGTCGCAGTTCCAACATTTAATATCGGTGCGAATTACATAAATTTCGGCATCATCGTCCGTTTCCTTTAAAATCTCCTCTTCTTCATCTTGTTTTGTTACTTCCGAAATTCGTGCTCTAATATTCTTGCGAGCATCCAGCATGTTAAGATCCTTTAAAAACTTCTCGTGTTTCTTGACTTCTTTTCGCAGACTAGAAACAGTATAAATTTCCAGGTGTAGAAGTTCATGTCGTATGTCACTTCTCAAATTTCGTAGTAATGTTTCACACAGGTCTCTGTCCGACATTGGTGTCTCCAATTTGTCAGTCATGGCAGATATCACGTCAAAGTATTCATCAAAATTTTCGCTTACTTTCTGTTTTCGTCTGCGTATGTCGTCAAGAATATCAAAATCGCTGTAGTCCTCCCTGTACTCTTTCCTCAATGCAGAAGTCAATGGAAACCAGTCAATGTTATGGTTCCTCCTTTCAAATCGCCAGTACCACACCAACGCTTTACCCTCAAATAAACTGTGGGCATGATTACATAGAAGTTCAAAATCGCCGTATAAATTTTTGTTTGTTAGTACATTTACTCGATAAATAAATTCATCAACTGTCATTGGATTGTCGTGGCCAGTAAATTTTATTCGCCAATTTCGAATAATATTCAAGACTTTTTCCGCGGATAACGGATCTTTAGTCGAGTTAAAACCAGAGGTAGGATACGTATTTAAATTTTCCGAATTAGAATCAGTAGGATTCAAATTAGAATTTTCCAATCTGTTGGCACTATCCCCATTAACACGCACGTAAACATTAGATCCGACGTTCATATTTCGAACCAATGTACGTAGTTCCGTAGTAATTACACTAGACATTTCCCTACGAAAAGAATTCAAAGATTCAGACACAATCTGTCGTATATGAGAATCGTCATCACCACCATTACGAGTATTCTTACGTGCATTAGGTCTCCCCTTTGGGCGAGCTCCCGTATTAGCAGGATTACTAGGATGTGTTCCAGGAGTTACTGCGGCGCATTCTTGAGTCCCAGGAGTAATATTACCTGAGTTTACATCAATCGTGAAGCTAACATTTGCAGGCTCCTCTAAATCTAATAAGTTATCTCGACTTCTTGTCAAGACCATTATAATAAATAAAAAAATTTAAGCAAACAAGATATAGCTTTCCACTACTTAGGTTAGATATTGCAGATAGGTCAAATTATAAAATAATAAAGCTAAACTTCAAACTCAAAAGAACTATAGTAAAAGAATTTGTATTCAATTTCCGAACTGGTAACTAAAACACACAAGTCAGTATATAATAGAAATCCTAGAATTCAGAAAATCAAAACAATAGCAGATATTCGTCCATTCCCGAATACACAGGTCTCCAACAAAACCAACCTAAAACAAAAAAAACGAAAAATTCAAAAGAAGGAAGTTAGATGTTCACTGGGTTTAATTACAAATTTTTTTCCACAATTAAAATCCCAAACAAAACAATCTAACGAAATGAGAAGCAAAGAAGATATCTCAAATAACAATCGGTTTCGAAATTACAGCGAAGTAAAATCATACTCTCCAAAATTCTATAAAAGACTAAAGAATCAAAAAACAGAAGATAAAATAAAGATATAATCGATAACACGACCATTGAAACAATTTTTTGGAAACATCAGCTTAGATGGAAAAATTTAACTACTAGAGTTATTGTTAATAAAATATTTACGCTGATGCCCCACGTTGGGCGCCATTTATGTGACGACTCTTTTCCCCTTTTAAGGCTCTACCTCTCTGGAGACGTATGCTACCTTTTATACCGGCCGTGCTCAGGGAAATTGGGGTGGTGTTATTGTCCTCGTCGAGATAGAAGGGAGTCATCCACAATAAAAATAGGTAGCTAATCGTAATGCCAAAATATCGATAAAAAAATATAAATGAAACAGAAATAATAAACTAAGAAAAAACAAAAATTTTAAGGAAATAAGGATGAAGTTTAGAAGGGAAGGTACTTGGTGTTAAAACCCCCCTATTATTCACTACCCACCCAACCATGCTGTCTTTCATCTAAATCTCAGACAGCCCACACATTTCCTATCTTCCTAAATGTCTAACCTTTTCGTGGAAAAAAAAAATTATTTAGTGATCCATTTAATAATAATTTAATAATATTTATTGACAAAATCCAATTTAATAGAATTGTTTTTATACATTATTTTTTTTTTCTAATCTAATATTATTGACCATTAAATTTAACAAAATTATCAGTGTTTTATTTGGAACTAAACCGAGTTTTGTTTTATTTTTCTTTTCTGTAAACGTCGTAAATAATTAAAATTGATAGAAGTTTTGAGCTATCATAACGGTTATTGAAATTATAAAATATTAAGTTTAATGCAATTTAATGTAAACGTGGTAAAAAAATAATTAAAATTGATAGAAGCTTTGAACGATCATAACGTTTATCGAAATTATAAAATATTAGGTTTGATGCAACTAGTGATAATGATAAATTAGCAGAATAAAATTACTTTAGAATAACAAAATTTCCATTTAATATCGACATATCGTTATCGATAAAAAAATTTTGATAGTTGATTGAAATTTATGAAAAATGTTATAATTATCACTCCATAAATTTCAAGCAAAACTTCAATCATTTGGTGTTTTGTAATTTGAAAGATTAACGTCGAGAAAAAAAAATTAAGTGTGTTTATAAATGTATAGAACTCAACTATTTATAATTTTGAAACTACTATCGATAACCACCAGATAAAATATTGGATTAAACAAAGCAACTAACCAACACTAAATTGAACGAATATAATAATTTTCCCTTTAAGAAATAATTATCTCTGGTCTTTAAATAACACAATTTCATAGTATTCCGATTGAGTCATCGACAATCCAGTATAAGTAACTGACTAATAAAATTAAGGTGCAGTTATCGATAGTTAAATTTCGATTGTATCAAAATAAATTAAGAATTATTATAGGACTTTCTATCAGTAGTGTTCCAACCAGTATGCCAATCGATATCCGATAAATGATGCCCACTTGTAGCATAAGAATCAAACTTGTCAGTTTAGGGAAATTGATGATCTTGCTGAACGTACTAGCGTCTTCAATTATTATTATTATGGTAAACAAATATGTTACACGGTCATAAACCCGAGTATACTGCACAATTAAAGATGAATCCGTTTCACTCAGGATAATCCTTATTTCGAAAAGAATATACTTTTCCTAAGCAAATTGGTAATCTAAAAATAAAATTTACCATTCTCTAAGTTTACATCCGGTACAATATGGGAACAATTTTCTTACCAATTGCCAATCACAGGAATAATAAACTATCCTTTTATCACCAACTATATAATACAATGATTGTGTCTCTTATGAATTTAAAATTACAATTGAAAGTTGTAGAAAATTTTTGAAATATACTTCATTGAAAACCAAATTGTTATCAAAATTTTGTTTGAATATGAAAAGTAGAAAATTTGAATAAACAGTTGGGACTCTAGAAATAGCATGACCTCACAAATGTTGACATAATACTAAACAACGAGTAGTTCAAAAATATTGTTCGGATACGAGTATGCATAATAGAGTGTCAATGACAAGCAAAACAAACTGTTCAGTGGCTGACTGAAAGGCTGTACAACCTTTTTGGATTAATTCACAAACACTTAGGGGATGCTGCATCCAAAAAGTCAGAATTTTTTATTGGATATTTTGATTGCCGGTTCTTTTCTCTAATCGCTGGTGAAAATGTTTTATAATACCGATATTACCATTATGAAATAGAGGAAAGTATTCCAAAAAAATCACTAGGGAAGCTTAAATAACTAATGGTTTAAAATTGCCATTTCGACTAAAATAGGTACATCATATCTGTATTTGCAAAAATTAATTAAAGAGAAGATTAAATTTATGTTTTTTTTTTTATATAGATTAATGGAACAGTTTTTTTTAAATTTTAAAAATATTGTCAGATATTTCAACATTTTGTAAGATTTTACTTTAAAATATAAGAAATTTAAAATCGAAAAGTTGAAGATAATCGTCAGTTTTTTATAAAATCCCTATCACGTTGCAAAAATGATCACGTCAGTTAAGAAAAAAACTGCTGAACCGATTTCCAAATGTTGTTTTTACGTGAAAAAAATCACTCGAACTCTAAGGCCTCAAATCTTAATAAAATTGAGAAACTGAATAATTTTTACTTTTATAAGAAATACAAAATCCAAACAAACTGCATAAGATGAAAATTTCGGCAAAATCGGAGTTCTCAGTTTGGAGACTCCTTTGGAGACACTCTTTCACATGTTGATGTGACAGAGTTTTGCTTTCAACATTGAGATTGGGTAAAGGGATTTTGTGTTTGAGATAGCAATGGATTTTATGTTTTATTTGAAATCCCTATGAATGACATTATGTGTCGAATATGACACCGTTTAAATGAACGCCGCGGCTTCGCTAGGGAGGGCACACCCGATATGCCCAATTAAATTTGGGCAAAGGCACGGGTTATGCAGTAATCGGTTGTTTGTGACTTATTGGCATAGATAAGCGACTTGATGGAACCTCACAAGAACAAGCCCTCCGGGAAATGGATCAGTCACACAGCTGGTCACGTGACTGGAACGGTTCTCGATTCGGTTTATTTAGTAACCGGCAACTTTACCATGGGCTTCTCATAGGAGGTGGCAATTTCCATCTTTTGAGCTACTTGTGACTTGTTGCAAAGCTTGTCGATTATAACACATCACACTACTGGTTTAAGAGAGTATACAATAGAATAAGATAAAGGCTACATTAGTCTTTGCGTTCCGTGACGTTTCTGTAACGTGCCGTTCCGGATGGCTCTATTGTGTAGTCAGCTGTTTAATGTTGTTTTTCTTAGCAGAGAACTGCGCCAACCAGATTAATCAGTTGGCTAAATAAAAAACTTGCAGCGGCTGCTTAAAGCTGGCTGTGAGCCAAAAGCTGAACGGCTATCCAACTTTAAGTTCACATATACAAAACATCGGCTTAACGGTAAAAAATAAAATTTAAAAAAATATATACTATTTTTATATTTTTATCGTGTAAAAAAATTTTCGACGGCGGCGGCGAAAAAAAATTAGACGGCGGCTCGGCTTAGCCGGTTTAAGCCATTCGTCGCAGATCTCTAAATATCAGCTGTCAACTCCCTGTCACTTAACGGATAACAAAAATTCTGTTTTCAACAGGTTCATCCGGCACGGCACTTTACATTACAGACAAACTAACGACTGAAATGCTTTTTCATAGAACAAAAACAAATCAGCTGATTTGTCACGGCACGTTACGTACAAACTAATTATACCTTAAAATTATCTAATACGGAAGTAGTATCATGTTAGACATTATGTGATGTGTACCGACATTAGTGCGAAATAGAATATCACGTGACTGGTTTAAGTGCACATGCCACAGAATTAAAGAAAAATATTTGTTAAAAAACTAGTCCCATATTAGTCAATATGTGTGTTGCTGCTGAACTAGTACAAAATAATAGTTTCGTGACATATCTAGTACTATAATAGAGCCGCCTCCTACTACATCCCAGCACATAGTATGTCCCCCGCTTATGTTTGAAATGCGAGAGGTTGAAAAAGCTATTATTGAATTAGACCCAAAAAAAGCACCTGGCATCGATAAGATAAGTAATAAAATGTTTGTAGAATTACCCCGTATAGCATTAAGAATTATTCTCTATATTTTTAATGCTATTTTACGCCTTGAGTACTATCCCCCGGAATGGAAAGTATCACTTGTTAAAATGATACCCAAACCAAGCAAAGACCACACAAAAGTTGAATCCTATAGACCAATCAGTCTTTTACCGAATATATCAAAACTGTTCGAAAAGCTACTCATGAATAAGTTGACCTTGTATGTAGATGAAAACAATACTATTCCAGCACATCAATTTGGCTTCAGGAGAAAACATAAAACCATCGAACAAGTATATAGGCTAATCACTGTAATAAGAAAGGCATTTGGGGGAAAAAAATACTGCTCTGCTCTCTTTATTGATGTCTCACAAGCCTTTGATAAAGTTTGGCATGAGGGACTTCTTTTTAAAATAAAACTTTTGTTACCGTCAAACACCCATAAGCTCCTAGAAAGCTATATAACAAATCGTAAATTCGTTCTCGCGGAAAAAAGTTTCTTCAGCTCCCCCCAGGACATTTGTGCTGGAGTACCGCAAGGTAGTATTTTGGGACCACTTCTGTATATCCTATATATATCTATTATGCCATTAAACTTGAATACCCATACGTCCACTTTTGCTGATGATACAGCAATCCTTAGTGTCCACAATGACCCATTAGTAGCGTCAAAATCATATATCACAATTGGAAACTTGGCTAGATAAATGGAAAATTAAAGTGAATGAACAGAAATGTATACACGTAACTTTTACTTTAAGAAGAGAATCGTGTCCACCGATTCAAATAAATGATAATAATATACCCCAACAATCAAATGTGAAATATCTCGGTATACACCTTGACCGTCGCCTTACATGCAAAAATCACATAGATGCGAAACTTACCCAGATAAAGTTAAAAACGGTTGAGCTTACGTAGCTTATGAGTAGGAACTCTTTACTTGCCTTAGATTGTAAACTGTTGCTTTATAACTCGATAATTAAACCCATATAGTGCTATGGAATTCAACTCTGGGGTACCGCCTCAGCATCTAACATAGAAAAATTGCAAAGACGTCAAAACAGGCTTCTTAGAATGATCACGTGTGCACCCTGGTATATAAGAAACTCCAACATACATAAGGATCTCAACGTAAACCTTGTTAGAGATGAAATCAGAAGACATAGTGAAAACTACTTAAAGAAACTAGAAACACATCCGAATACACTAGCCCGGAATCTACTAAATAGCAGTGGTCACCTGCGACTAAGAAGGAGACATACTGCTGACTTGGTCCACTTATAGAGAAGAACTTAAAATGAAACCACAAAATTTTTGTCTGGCACTGGCTGGACTTTATACTTTTATTTAGTCTTAAGATTTGAATACTTATTGTTAGTTCACACATATTTAGTGAAGATTCAATAAATAAATAAAACACGAAAAAAAAAAAATATCGCTATACTGCTCTAAGTTAACAAGTCACAGGACTAAAGAAAACTAATTGACATTTAACATGTCACTTATTATTCATCATGTGTCATAATAAGTACCGGTGCTGGAAGAACCCACAAGGATATAGTCACTGAACTTACGTAAAACCAAGTCACCGAATCTGTTTTTAAAACCAGCAAAAACATTCACTTTTAAGCACCGTAAGTTGTTTTTCACGTGGAAAAATTTCACTCGAACTTTATATGTCTCAAATTGCAATTTAATTTAAACAAATGAACAATTTTTGAATTTTATAACAAAGACACAATCACAAAATAAACACAAAATGTCACTTTTTCACAAGAAAAATAATACTCTTGTACATTAAATTTGCGTGAAAACAAACTTTACACAATTTTCACGTGAAACTCATTGTCGTGAAAAATAATTTTTTTTTATATGGAGTATAACAGTTTTTTCACGTGAAACTCAAACAACTTACGGTGCTTTTCTACAAAAAAGAAAAAGTCGATTTTAATGTCCTAATTTTATATATCACCTGCGTTCATCACATCACCAACACTTCACTCACCTAACGCGGGGATTGAAAAATGGTATTTTATAAATCCCTACGTATTCGTGATTGATTTTTACGTTATCACTTGAATTGTCAAATTATTACATTTAAGAGTTGCCCTCTTTTCGCAAAAATGAACAAATTTTAACCCTTTTTCGTGGGGATTCATACAATTTATTCTTGGCATCCCTTAAAAATAGGGTAAAAATGTAAACAAACATAAAACAATTTTTTAAAATTTATTTGAAGTTTAAAAAATCCTAGTTTTAGCAATAAAATATCATTGCAAATGCGTTTAAAAGTGTTAACAATAAAAATATATAATTCTTAAAAAAGCAAAGTGGTGTTATAATTGTTTTTATTGTGCTGGAAAATATATTTTTAAAATTTAAATATCGTTAATTAGTGTATTTCTAGTGGTTTTTAGGTTGTCTTTGTGTATAATTGCTTTACTTTTTAATCAACACCTATAAAATGCAGGTGAAATATTTGGCAATTTAAGTGATAAAAATAACACTCTGGTGATTTATAAAATTTACTTTTTCGGACAATTTTGTTTGGAAACTACGTAAGTCAACACAGACAGTCACTGCATTCATCACCGTGTTTTACAAAATACAAAATTGTAAAAATCTATGGGAAGTGATGCGTTGCGTTTTAAGAAATTAGGCTATAAATCACAAAAGTCGACTATTATTTTAAATTCCTTACCATACAAAATATTTAAAATGTACCTTAAAATTCTGTTCTAAATTTGAAGTTTTCATTTGTTTTTATTTTATATTTGTTTATTGTTTTCCAATTTTGTTTACATTTATTTACAAATTTCCTTTTTATTTTTGAATATTTTGTTTTTATCTTCAATAAAAATAAATAAAATTTTTGAATGTGTATGTTTGGCATTATTTTAAAAGGTCTATTTTAAATATTTTGTGCGGTACGATAAAAATAAAACTTTTGCTTTACAATAAAGTCGACTTTAACAACAATATACCTTTGAAAAATATTGATAGTAAGGCTGATTAATTCATGATTACAATTCAAATTTGGTAAAGTTTCTAAGCTATATATCGAGCTCCTATATTCAATAAATGCCAACTCAAAAAAGCTAACTTCTCAGGAAAGCTAAAAAACTAGTTATTTCGCTTATTATTGTAAAAATAAACAATTTACCTTCCATAAGATGGTTTAAATAATCTTACTTATTTATACCTATGCACAAAATTTAATTTTTTGCACTTTTTTGCGTATTTTTTTGAGATAGCATATTTTAGTTATCAAACCACAAATATTTTTTTGAATTAGCATATTTTGTCGGATAATAAAAATACGATTTTTTGAAAAATGTTTATTACACTGATCTACAAAAAAAGGTGAATGTTATTGAAGTGGTTTTAGAATAATTAGGGGGTGCTGATTTCGAAACCAGTTTGTTCAGATTGGCTCTAGGTTTTGTGCAATTCGCGATTTAAATTTTTCAGCCGATTTTTTCAATAAAAAATTTTTAATTTTGTAACTATAGCTTCAGAAAGAAAACGCTTTACACAGTTTAAGCTTAATTCCGTGCCTTATTTTCCAAACTTAAGTGTCTTAAGTGTCGTTGTACTAAAAATATTTTTTAATTTTATATAACTTTCTATATAATCCCATACAAATTAATATATAGTTCAACATCAAATTTAGTTATCTGCAAATTCAGAGTTAATTACTCCATACCCTAGTAAAAATGATTTTTATATACTCATATATGATTTTTATACAATCATATATGATTTTATACAATTATAACTTGTCGAGTATTGTGAAACATATATTTTTATATGATTATATCAAAAGATATTTAATTATATAAAATTATATTAACCAGATCCACCATTTTTCGGATCAGATAATATATTTTTTATATAATTATATTAACCCATACATGATTTGATCCGGAAAATGGTGGATCTGGCTAATATAATTTTATATAATTAAATATCTTTTGATATAATCATATAAAAATATATGTTTCACAATACTCGACAAGTTATAATTGTATAAAATCATAAATGATTATATAAAAATCATATCTGATTATATCAAAATCATTTTTACTAGGGTAGCCAAATAATTTTCACGTGATGTTTTTGCATGTAAAATCATATTAAAAAATGATGCGTACGATTTAGAAGACAAAAGTATTCAAATAAATTTTTATTTTATGTTTTAAAATTTGGGTCTTCAAAATTGTTAAAACCATAGACATTTCAATTTCAATTTAATAGCTGGTATGCATAAAAAGTATGCCTACTATCAGACAAAATTTTATAAAATAAGATATTTTTATATCGAATTAGATATAATTTGATGTCCTGGATATGGACAAATCTCGGATCAAACTGTATCAAACTATATCTAATTTGATATAATTAGACACATCTAGATGACCCATTTTTCGGATCAAGTTGTATGTCGTTGTATATGGGGATTTATCAAAAAAGATATAATTATGTATGACACCATATTAAGTTTTTTACCCGGGTAGTTTCAATTTGATGGAAATGAAATCACCAATTAATTTGTCCAAATAATTAATTAGTCTCATGTATGATTTTGTTATTATAATAACCCGGGTAAAAATCTTAATATGGTGTCATATATAAGTATATCTTTTTTAATAAATCCCCATATACAACGACATACAACTTGATCCGAAAAATGGGTCATCTACATGTGTCTAATTATATCAAATTAGATATAATTTGATACAGTTTGATCCGAGATTTGTCCATATCCAGGACATCAAATTATATCTAATTCGATATAAAAATATCTGATTTTATAAAATTTTGTCTGATAGTAGGCATACTTTTTATGCATACCAGCTATTAAATTGACATTGAAATGTCTATGGTTTTAACAATTTTGAAGACCCAAATTTTAAAACATAAAATAAAAATTTATTTGAATACTTTTGTCTTCTAAATCGTACGCATCATTTTTTAATATGATTTTACATGCAAAAACATCACGTGAAAATTATTTGGCTAGGGAGTAATTAACTCGTGAATTTGCAGATAACTAATTTTGATGTTATTTTAAATTAAATTATATTTTTAGTACGACGACACATACAGTGTTATAAAACTTAGTATCAAATCATATAGAATCATATCGATTACTACATATAATTTGATTAGTTTTATAAGGCTTATGTAGTTATATATGGAGTCAGATTTTGGGATATGTAATAATATCAATTACCTTACAAAAAATTCGTTGAAAAAATAATATCAGATGTAGTTGTATATAATGAAATGTGTCTTAATGTGACTCCATTCATTGTCAGATGTAGCCCAATCGCATGATATATGACAATATATAACTATTTTTACTCGGGAAATGCATTTTTCAAGCAAAAAAATCGACATTATTAACTTGTATACCCACACGCTGAAAAAAAACGGCCTGTCCCAAACATATTTTTGCTGGTAATATATATATATATATTTGGAGAAATTGTTAAACATATTCGCCGTGTTTTTACTAGAAACAATATATATTTGCATGCAAATATATTGTGTTTGCAAGCAAATATATTATTTTTGCCTCTAAATATATAAATGTTTGGATGAAATGACGCTATCGACAAAACTTATTTATCTTTGGCAGCAAACATATAATATGTGTGTCATAAACAAATTATGTTTCCATGCAAATACTATATATAAATAATATATTTAGTTATAAAGCAATTATTAATATATGCCAAACAATAGGCGTATTTATTCTACTCTCCAAATTTCTCTATATTTTAATGGAAAAACATAAAAAAGTAAAATTAATACATCTACTGTTTGGCGATTATTTAATAACTAAATATATTATAAATCACATTGAATTTTACATCTAATACATTCATTGAAAAACAATAACTACAATCTCTTCATTTATTTTTTATTTATTTTTATTAACAAATATTAATTAAAAACTCTTATAATAAGTTAATACTTTAATATACACAATTAAATATTTTTTTTTCTTTTTAACACAATTTTATGTTTTATTTATACTAATTTATTTTATTTTTTCACATCTTTCACAATAAAATTAATAAATAAAGGAAAAATATCACTAAATTTTCTGACTAGATGCAGTCTAGCTAAACTTAACGATTATTACCAACTACAAAAGTTATAATGGCTACATACAACTTTATATGTATCAAGAATGGAAATTCGCCGTTTTTCCAAATATATGTTAATTGTATCCACAAATATAATTATTACCGGGAAATATATGTATAGTAACTATAAAAACAATATAATTGGAAGCACACTGCAAATACATATATGGTAGTTTGTAAATATACATTTATTACCTCCAAACATATACAAAAACGTCTTTTTCCTCCGTGCAATAGTCCAAAGAAAATATTTCCGCTGTATGTTTTACATTTCCAACCACATTTTAACCACTTATAGTCATGGATGGTAACCGAAACGAATGCGGTTATCGTTAGGGTAACGATATTTTAGGTTACTTCGGTAACGGTGTTTTAAGGGTAACGCTATTTCATTTATTTCGGTATTTTAAGGATAACGATATTTGAGTTATTTCGGTAACGGTATTTTAAAGATAACGATATTTGGGTTATTTCGGTAACGGTATTTTAAGGTTAACGGTATTTCAGTTATATCGGTAACGGTATTTTAAGGGTAACGCTAGTCAGTTATTTCGGTAACGGTATTTTAAGGATAACGCTATTTCATGTATTTCGGTAACGGTATTTTAAGGTTATCGATGTTTCATTTATTTCGGTATCGCCATTTTAAGGAGAGCAGTATTTCAGTTATTTCGGTAACGGTATTTTTAGGATAACGGTTTTCCTGGTATTTCGGTAGCGGTATTTTAGGGGTAACGGTAGTCGGTTGAAAGGGTTTTGAATCGATAACGGTATTTTAGCGGTATTGCCTGCCAACCCTGCTTATAGTTTTCGTTTCTTATTTGCAGTTCCATTACAGAGAATAGAAGCTTTAACTGGAGAAACAATATATCTTCCATGTAATATCAGTACATATGATGGCGATGAAGTAGTTTTGATTTTGTGGTATCGAGAGGATAAAGGGACTCCGATTTATAGGTAAGTATACATTTTGACTGAAATTTAAATTTTCCCAACATGTTTTGGTAAACTGTTTGAATTTTCATAAACCTATAAAAAAATTTTGTTGTCCCAACAGAATTTGTTTCAACCCGAATTGTTCGGTT
The DNA here is from genome assembly GCA_949987735.1 of Leucophora obtusa. Taxonomy (NCBI): domain Eukaryota; kingdom Metazoa; phylum Arthropoda; class Insecta; order Diptera; family Anthomyiidae; genus Leucophora; species Leucophora obtusa. The sequence goes on from OX465295.1 coordinate 249,012,570, forward strand.
GCTGCAAACTATTTGGGTTGTCACAACCCTATTTAAGTTGCCAGAACCATATTTCTGTTGGAACAAATGAAATATGGTTGTGACAACCGAAATGGGGTGGAAACAACCAAATTTTCGGTTGCAGCAACCAAACAATTCGGTTAAAACCAAATTCGGTTTGGACAACAAATTTTTTTTATTGGTGTATAACAACTTTTAAAAAAAGAAATTTTAGACCTTGATCCTGATGAAACAGCTATTAAAAACATACTTGCAGTGAAACCAAACCATAATAAATTTATTGTACAATTTGTTTTGTTTTTAATTTCTATATTTTAAACAATCTCAAATATGAAAATAAATTATTATTTATTTAATGGATAGCTTCACTCTAATTAATTTTTGCTTAAAATTACCGAATTTGTAGTATACTCACAAAAGTTTGTCGGTAGAATCTACTGATACAGTATATTTTTTTTTTATTTAGCAATTAATTTTACATTCTTTTAATGCTATTCCCGTGAAGCCTTTTGGCTTGGCTGGGCTTGTCTTTTTTTATTAATTATAATTAAAAAATAAATGTTTTTTCCAATTGTATTATTTTGTTTTTTTTAATTAACTATTTTAATTCATTGCGATGCTATATATACCCTTATTCTAGGAAAATGTGACAATTTGTTTTGTTATTAAAATTGTCACGTTTCTTGTTATAGGAATTTTTCAAAAATTTTTTATGATTTTCTAGTTTTTTTATGACCAGCAAAAGTTTTAAAAATTTCACCACACAATGGTGAAAGCTTTTCTGCCAACAATAAAATAAAATGATCAAAAAATTGTAATTTGTGAAAAATTACGATTTTTTCTATGTTTCCTTTAAATTTTAGCATCAAGCGCCCTGAGCTTATTCCTAACAACTTTAGCCCCAAAAATCCTATGTTAATACGTAATCTTTTGGAGGAATTTGCAGGAATTTTAGAATCGGTAGAAGGTTCGACGCATCTTAAAATAATATCTCTAAATATGAATGAGTTATTTCATATTTTATTTCTGTGAAGAAAAATTATAAAATTCTTCAAAAGAAAAGAAAATTTTTATATTTTAAATTGTTGGCAAATGAAAATATTTGTTTGTTATGTGCTTTTTATTACATGACAATTTCGTCAAGGTTTTGCTGTGAAAATTTTTCTTAGTATAACAATATTATAATAATTTCCAATTATGTAGGTTTGAGGTTAAGAAGAGGTCCATTCACCCCAGTTTTGTCACAATTTTGTTATTGTTATAAAGTTTAGAATAAGGTTGAAAGTGTCTTTTAACTTCTTTTTATCTTTTGCTTATATTTTCAATATTTAACAAATTAACGGGCAAGTTATTGAAAATTGTAAGTTAACTGTGTACTTTTACCGTAATTATTTAGGTGACGTTCGACTTTGAACTTCGGTAAAAACTACTGTTTTTTACAGTCAATTCTTTTTGTTTATAAAGTATATTTTATTTTATAAGTATATTTTAATAAGAAAAAAATATTTTTTTTTCGGTTTTCAAAAATATGTGTTATTACTTCAGCCTATTTAAAATTCGAATTAAAAATTCCAAACCGTTCTCCACTTATTATGCTTTTATCCGTTGGAGATACAATACAAGTTTCTGATTTTTATTTGCAAACTAGACATGTGTCAATAATAACAAATATAAACTAAACAAGTATTTTTTAAATTAAAAAAAAATCAACGACATTTTTTATTTTTAAATGACTACCAAAAATAACTGTTTACTGTAAAATTACTGTTGTACTTGTTTATTATGATATTAAAAATAATTGTTTTAAACAACTGTAACGAAATTACAGAACTTTTCGTTAGTTGTTTTCTTAAATAACCGTCATAGAAGTTCTTTTGCATTTTTCTATAGAAAAATAACTGTAATTGCTGTTAAAAACAACAACTACTGAAAAACAACTGTAATTTCTGTTAAAAACAACAACTACTGATTACTATACAAACAACTGTCATGTAGTAACTGTCGAACTTTTTTGAGTGTAATAATATCAGAAATATAACTAAAAATAGTTTCTGGATTCAATTTTTTTTCTGGCGTCCACTACGCCTTGATCAAAAAAAATATGCCTGCTACGTTAGCCATATGTGCTGGTAAGAAATAATAAAACCCAACAGGTTTTTTCATTTCATAGCAAACATCATTTTTAATAAAAAAATCGCAACAAAACTTGTTATCAGTCATGTTAATTGAATTTAAATTTTTTAGATAATTTTTCAGGATAAGGAAGTCATTAAATAAATTTTCATCATTAAAAGCAATGTTAATTTTTTTTTTAATTCAACACTGCTTTGATAAGCTTCGAATTTGGTAATTAAAGTAAGCGATGCCAACAATTCAAAAAAAAGTTATGGAGAAAGGCGCAAAAAGTAGGACAACCCCGGACACTTACTGAAAAAGAAGGAGGACTGCCCCATACCAAGGACCATTGAGTATGAGGATATACAAAAGTGATTTTTACGGATCGAAAAAAAAAAATTCAAGATTAGATTATTTGGTGGTGACCTTCATACTTTAACCCATTAAAAGCCAACAGTCTTTAAAATTAAAAATCATGAATTCTGTTTATTTATTATTAATGAAAGGAACATAAAGAACTTAAAAAATATGAAAAAATAAAAAAAAGTGATTTTTAACGGTTTTTGAGACTGTACCCAAGCAGGTACAATGGCTTAATGCATACATTAATTTATGCTATTTTTTTGTATGAAAAATTTTGAAGCACTCTTTTTCTACACACAAAGCCACATCACAAAGTTCACAACTCCATCTTATTCGGTTGTGGCATTGACGACAGCGTAATGGTTTTTCAATTCTTTTCGCAAAGTGGTTTCCAGCAGTAAGTGCTGCACTTGGAACAACCGATCGTTTAGATATAGTTGGTTGCGTGTAGTTTCGTAGGTAGTGCCGGACGATGGCACGATGAAATTCAGTAAGTCAATCTTTGAGTTGTTGGCTTCCTTGTACAACTTCCATGCGTTGACGACGATTGAACTCATCATTGCAGTGAAAAGCGGCCACCACCACTTTTTTCCACGAAATTTGATCCTATAATTACTAAGTGCTTGATCATGAAGGTCAACGCCACCCATTCCTGAATTATAATCTTGAATCAATTTTGGCTGTTGGACTCTTATCTTAGTTTTTGCAGACGAGCACCAGCGATTCACGAAATTCATCGGTTGAATACCTTCAAAGTTTGATCCAACGGTTACAGCGCTATTATCATTCCATTTTACAAAAATAATTTTATTTGCTGTATCGTATCTATAATCATAGAAACCCCTTTGCTCTTTTTTAAATTCTGTTTTCGATTTCAGTGGACATTTCTTTGTTCTTGAATCGCGTACCGTACCAATAGCTCGAAATCCTTTTTGTTTCAACAGAACTAAGAGATCATGGGATGTAAAAAATTTGTCGAAATAAACTACGTGATCGGTTGGAATAGGAACACTATCTAAAAAATCCAAAACGACTCTAGATCCGAGTGGGAGTTTTGATTTTTCCTTACTGACATTTTTGGCTCCACAATATGTATCAAATTGGTACACATATCCACAACTGCTTGTCAGCATCCAATTTTTGAAGCCAAATCTTACAGGTTTGCCTCTAATAAATTGCTTTGAAGAGTGACTTCCAAAATATTTTACCATTGACTCGTCAATCGAAAGGTTTTCGTGAATATATCCAAATTGACAAAATTTTTGGCAAAGAAGCGTTTGTCATAGTCTTACTTTTGCCATTTTGTCTGTTAGAACCAAGTTGATGTTGTCTGCAAGATGAATCATTTTTTTTATTTCTTTAAATCTGTTTCGGGACATATTGCTAGAAACAAGTGGTGTACGGGTATCTTCAGATAATTCCCAGTACATATTTTCTCTTGGCATAGAGTGATAACCACTTAGCAACAGAATGCCCAAAAAAACCTTTAACTCGTTCTCAGAGAATGAAAAATTATGCGCATTACACTGTGAAGCATAAAGACGAGTTTGATCCACGATATAATCAGCCACTTCAGAATCAAACAAGGTTTCAAACACTTCAAGCTCCGACTTTCCTCCTAAATGCGTTATCATTTCCTTCTTGTTGTGTAAAAAAAGAGTTGTCTTTGACATTTCAATTGAACAGTCTCTTTTTGACCATTTAGGAGGGTTTTGGCCTGGTGTTGAGTGCTGGATCCTGCGCAGCTCTTGAAGTGGTATATCGTCTTCACTGTCGCTGCTGCAAAAGACCTCAATATCACCCGGAATATCTTGCGGCATGATGTTAGCGATAATATCCTCAACATCACCGTCCTCCTCATCTGTGTTGACGTTTGCATCTGGTGGAATATACGCAAAATCAAAAGAATTATGATTTGAAGCCCCTTCCACAAAATCCAAAGCGCTATCTAGATTATTAAATCTTCTTCCATAAAACATCGATGGGTTGATACCTTCAAACGCCATGTGAATACGAAAAATTCTTGTAAAATGTAATATAAAAAATCTAATCAAAATATATACGTTATTAGCCACTGTACCCAAGCGAGTACACTGTTTTTCAAACTTACCTTTTACTTGAAAAATCACTATTTTATAATTTTTTTTTTTAAATAACAAAAGCACAAGCCTTTTTATTTGCAAATCAAGTGCAAACTATTTTAATTGTAATGCTGTACACTTTTGACAGAGTCAAACAATCACTGACCTACACAAAATAAGAAAACCAAACAAAACAAAGCAAATTTCGAAGTACCGTTATTAGCTGCCGCTACATTTTCAATTTGCTTTTATTAAAAAGAGTACACATAACACAAAATCAAAATAAACACTGAAGAAAGTAATTTCTTATTGGATTTATGGCAAGTCAAATATGAGTGTTTTTCTGTACCTGTGCAGGTACAATGGCCAGGAATGGGTTAACATGCTTGCCCTGGGGTCCTTGCCTTGTGGTGAGGATCTAGTTTGCCGCGGTCTTTTTTGCCTAGTTTGCCTAGCTTGGTTATTTATGGTTATTTTTATTAACTCACATTTGTGTTTATATTGTCGTTTAGTGGGTGTTTGTGTAACATGTTAATGGCAGAGTAGTTTAAGAGGCTGCCTTTATGCATGTTGTTTGCAAAGGAATAGTGTTTAATTCTTGTGCAGGGCAATGAAAAATTATTTTTTTAATTTCAAAGTGTTCTTAATGTGTTTATAATGAATTGAAGAAAATGTGTTATAATTGATATATTGTAACATTTTAGAGATTTCAAGAATTTGCTATGTTGCCACATTTAGTTGAAAACGTAAAATTTCTTGATTATAAAAAATAAAGAAATCTAAATAAATAGTAATATTTCAAAAATGTTTGATATGAGAAAAAGATATAAAAAGTTAATTTACCATAAGAAGATATATGTAATAGAAATCTTGAAGTATCTGAAATATACTAGAAACGGAAATGCCAAAACATTGGAAATGCCAAAACGTCTAGGTATTTTTATTTGAATTCCTAGAGTTCTAATATCAGCTACTACAACGTGTGACATTCAAAAAAACCATGAGTGAAAGTAACAAGAAACCCTTTTAATGTTTTTTGTTTATGGGTGTTCATGAAAAAATGATATTTTACTAATTCTGGTTAATCCAAGTAAAGGTTAAATTATTTTATTGTTTTTCCCTTTTGTACACTATGTACGGTAAGTATGCACACTACACCCTCACCCTCAAGAGGAATCATCAAATTTCTGTAAAAAGAAAATCAACAGAAATTGAAGGATTTATATGATGTGTTTCCTTAGTAGTGCATACCCATAATACTACATTCTTAGATTAAAAAAATGTTTTTTCAATATAATACCATAAACTTCAGTTTAATGGCTTTGCTTTATTTTAAAAAAAATATTTTATTTAACTGTTTATATTTTATATTTACATTTTATTTTGTTTCTATATTTTGTTTAGTTTCTTAATCTATATATATCTTAATATTATTTCTTACCTTAACAGATACGTTTACGTCATTAATTGCTATTATAGTGTAAGGACCTCTATAAGGTGCTTCATTCTTCTTCCTATATTCTATTCTATTTATGATTCGCGACTTCATCACCTGGTAAATTTGGTAATCTTCCAAATAGCAATTCGAATGGAGAGTACTCAGTATCTACATGATGAGTTACATTGTATGCAAATGCATAATAAGGAATCCATTGTTCCCAATTATTACCTTCTACAAAAGACAAAAAGTATTGTTGGGGTCAGTACGTGGGGGTGGCCGTATCCTCGGGCTACGGTGTGGCTGTTGGATGTCTAAAGAAACAGACATATAGTATCTTAAAGATATAGAGCAATAATAAAAATATTTTTAATTAAGTTTAAGAAGATGCTCGGTGAGCAAAAAATAATAAGAAAGTATTAATTCAAAAATACGTGCTCTATGAGCAAAAAAAAAAAGTGAAAATATTCAATTTAAATTGAGTCTTAAGAAACAGTTACAGTATAAAAATTAGTTATATACATTTTGTGATTTTAATTTGCGCCACGCACCTTCTTCCTCGCACTAATAATCAAGGTAGTCCGGATCGGTTTCATCCACACCTTCACCAAAATCAGCATCGCCAAAATTCGTCTCTTGTATACGAATTTATAAGGGTTTGCCCTCAGCGGCCCGTTCAAGCTCCTTGGGCAACTGGTTGAGGCAACGTGTTATGCTTCTGACGACAACGTTTGCAGCAATCAAGGCTTCGGCAATCTCGAAGCAAATGCGACTGGGCCGAATAACTAACAGAAAGGCCCTTTTCAGCTTCAAAAAACGCATACATCGGCGCATGGCGTGCAATCGAGTGCATATGGGGGAACCAAAATTCGCGTTGAACCATCTCATATCACTCATATTGTGCTGCAAGTAAACATAAATGTTAAATTATAACGAAAAAATGGTGCAAGGAAAACGTGGAGCAAGAGAACTTAGTTTTCAGGACAACGTGGCAATAAAACCAATTTATGAATTGGCCGTTTGACAACTCCATTCTGAGTTTTAATATCGACAACTCGCACTCGGTCATCTGAGCCGGGATAAACTTTAACTATACGACCTAAACGCCAATCAGTGGGGCAAAGTGGTTCATTTCGAAGCACCACAAGGTCGTTTTCTTGCAGATCCATTTGGGGTGTTTTCCATTTGCTGCGCTTATGCAATTCTTTCAGATACTCGTCCTTCCAGCGCCGACATATTTCATGTTGCATTGCCTTTATCTTTCGCCAACGATTGAGAAGACTAACTGCGGATGTGAGTTCTTCGGGTTCAGCCGGAGTAAGCATCGCCGAACCAATTAAAAAATGACCAGGAGTAAGCGCAGACAAATCTTCGATGTTTTCAGACAAAGGGACAAGTGGACGAGAGTTAAGGCACGATTCTATCGTTGCTAACAGGGTAGAAAACTTAAAATGCGTTTTAAAACTTTTCACTCCTGCTTCCCATAGTCCACCCATGTGCGGAGCTGCAGCGGGAATAAAGTGCCACAGTAAACGCTGAGGTTCATATTTTAAAACGGCATGATCGCGAAACTCTTTTACGCATCTTTCGAAGTTTGAGTCAATCTCCTTTGCTGCGCCAACAAAATTTCTGCCGTTGTCGGAGTAAACACAATTCGGGCAACCGCGACGGGCTACAAAACGAGCGAGAGCTGCTAAAAATGCTGGAGTTGATAAATCGCTGACTGCTTCGAGGTGGATTGCCTCGGTAGCGAAACAAACAAAGAGACACACATAACCTTTACTTATTCTGGAGTAACGACCGGTGAAACTTTTTATTTCGAAGGGGCCAGCGAAATCGACGCCCGTGTTGGCAAATGGGCGACTCAAAGTTATCCTTTCGTCGGGCAAATCAGCCATAATTTGTCCTTGACGCGTTTTTTTGTGTAAAATGCATTCCTTGCAGTTATTTACGCAGGTTTTAATCAGATTTTTTACTTTAATAATCCAGCACTCGTTTCGAATTACACTATGGACTAACCGTAAGCCGCCATGATGAGTCATTTTGTGGGCAAAATCGACGTACAGGCGAGCTAATCTGCTGCGATAGGCCAAAATGATGGGATATATTTCAGAGTACGAGAGACTGGATGCTGAAGTAAGGCGACCATTGGCACGAATAATTTTATTTTCATCTAAAAAGGGCGTAAGCGTCAACAAAGGGCTACTAGATTCAATTTTCCTATTTTCAACCAAACAATTATAATCCTTAGGAAAATATATCTGTTGGGACAACGAAAAAAGACGATTCCTTACAAATCTTAACTCCTCAGCAGAGAGCCCTACAGCATGAATAGTTTTGCGAGTCTTTAAACGAACATTATTAAAAAAGCGAAAAATGTACGCAATTACGTGAATAGCTTTGGGCAAACTGGAAAAGCGATCCAGAATATCTTCATTTTCAGATGATCTAGCAACATGAACCTGGATACTTTTCATTTACTCTGTCGTTTCATAATCAGAGGGCAACGCCGGCCACGCAGATTTTTGTAATTCGGGCCACTCAGGACCATGTCACCACAGCTTGCAAGATTTTAACTCCGATGGGATCAGCCCCCGGGTTGCTAGATCGGCGGGATTATCCTGAGAAATTACATGGACCCATTTTTTATTACCAACTTTTTCCAAAATTGTGGCAACTCTGTTAGCCACAAAGGTTTTCCAACTACATGGAGGTTTTTTCAGCCAGGCTAAAACAATCGTTGAATCAGACCAAAAATAGAGCGAAGATTCTTTCAAATTGAATTGAGGCATAATACTATCAACCAATTTTGCTAAAAGTACAGCACCACATAATTCTAAGCGAGGGATCGACGGTTTTTTAATTGGGGCGACTTTTGATTTTGAAGTCAACAGATTTGAAAAAAAATTTTCACCAACTTGAACCCTTGCATATAAAGCAGCAGCATACGCCAATTCCGATGCGAAACAAAAGCCATGAAATTCAATATGAGCATTTGGAGAATATTGAATCCAACGTGGAATTGTAATAGTATCAATATCGTTGTATTGAAAAACAAAAGACTGCCAATTTTGCCTTGCAATTGTTGAAAGAACTTCCCTCTTTGTATAAACAGATTTGAACGGAATTTTTTCCGTTGTAAAATAAAAGTAATCAGCCGACGCATTCCAGCGAACTCCCAGAGTTTTTGCGTTACTTTCTTCATCAAAACATAAGAAATTTTTAGTTAACAAATGATCTGCGGGCAACCCATCTAAAATTTCTTTCGAATTTGAAGTCCATTTTCGTAAATGAAATCCAGCTGATTTTAATATTTCAATTAGCTGATTACGGGCCCTTAAAATGACTTCTAAACTGTGCGCACCTACTAAAGCGTCATCTACATAAATGCACTCTCGTAGAATTTTAGCACCACATGGAAAATTACGTTCCTCATCATCAGCCGGCTGCAACAACGTTCTGAGAGCCAAATAAGGAGCGCAATTAACGCCAAAGGTAACAGTTTTCAACTGATAATCCTGCACTTCTTCATCAGGAGATCCACGGAAAATAATTCGTTGAAAACGAGCGTGTTCAGGGTTAATTAAAATTTGCCGGTACATTTTTGAAATGTCCGTATTAAAAACGAATTCATAAAATCGCCATATTAAAATCAAAAAAACTAAATCTTTTTGAAGCACGGGGCCAACGTGCAAAATGTCATTCAGACTTGTCCCACTGGATGAAATACTTGAAGCATTAAAGACCACTCTCAATTTTGTTGTGGTACTTTCAGGCTTAAAAACGCCATGATGTGGCAAATAATAACTCGGGCCAACTACAGGATTCTCAATTTTTTCCATATGTGCCAAAGTTAAATATTCTTTTACAACCTCATCATACAGAGCCTTATTTTAAGGCTTTTTCAGCAAAGATTTTTCGTTTCTAAGAAACTGACTTAGAGCTATATGTCTATTCGGGCCAAGAGATGAAAAATCAGCTTTGAAGGGCAAATCAACTACGTATCTCCCTTCTGTATTTCTCAAAGTAGTGGACCGAAAAATCTCCTCACATAACTTATCTCCTTCCGAGATTACAGGCTTACGAGAAACTTCTTCAAGCTCCCAAAATTTTGACAATTGATCATCAATCGCAACTTTAGTGAAAAAAGATCTACTAACTGGACGCAGCGGTTTCGTAGGGCCAGTTACAATCCAGCCAAATATTGTTTCCTGAGCTACTAATAAATTAAAAATACCATGCTGAACACCTTTCCAAAAACACTGGATATGATTCACCGCCTAAAAGCATATCAATGGGACCGCTTTCGTAAAACTTCGGATCAGCAAATTTCAAATTTGGTAGATTCATCATTGCAGTAGGATTAAAACTTTGCGTTGGGGTATCTATTAGGGATGCCAAACGGGAAATCCCGAATCCCGGGATTGGCCAAATCCCGAATCCCGGGATTATTTCTCAAAAATCCCGGGCTTTTCTTATTTTTTAATATTAATATAAACACAAATAAACAAAGTGAGACATTTTAGATTAACTACGTTTTTTCTTGAATTTTCTCATATTGACAAGAAGTTGATGCCAAGATATTGGTAAAATTATAAATTAAGTAGATTATTTGAGTAAACTATGCAAAGACTTTGCAGAAAAATTTGAACTTTTGGTAAACAATATTAAGTTTATGAGTAATACATGCAAAAATCAAGTTTGTTTGTTATTTTACCGATTTATTCTTCCAAGCGAAATTCGATTTCTGGCTGGGACTGTAAGTTTGAATTCTTACATGAAAACATTTGATAACGATAACCAAATAACTTTGTTGCTGAAATTACACGATTTAGTGGGCAAGGTTATCGCAACAAATCTGTTTTAAAATCGGCTTACAAAATACTGGGCGCAAGTGTACTTAATGACAGGCCTTCATATATTATCCCAGCCAGAAAAATACAAACTGGAAAGCGATGGCAAGGTATTTTAACAGGTGGTACAAGTACTGACAAAAATTGCTTTCCCATTTCCAATATGATAACGTCAATAGACAAAAGGACCGGAAGTTCAAAAAGCGCCGGAAAAGTACTGGAGAAACAAAATTTTTAACTTTGGCAAAACGCTGCCAAAACCAATAAATAGGTGGTTTGGAATTATATTTTCCAATTTAAAAAAAGTTTATATTTACCTTTTTTTTGCCCTGCCGTGATGTTTTGTAAAACAAATACTGGCAAAACGATTTTTGCAAACGCTGGCAAAGTGTCCCAAATGAGTGTTCTGCCAGTCATTTATTTTTAACATCGCGGTTACCCAGTGGTATGCAAGTACTTGATTTTTTGTACCACTGTCAATTTCTGACTGATATGTTTCAATATTCATAAAATGTACCACAACTATTAAATAATTATAAAACGCTTTATTCTATAAAAAAATTAGTTACATAACATAAAAGTTTTTACAAATAAAGGAAAATTTAAATCCCGAAATCCCGGGATCCTGAAAAATCTCGTAGTCCCGAAAATCCAGGGATCCCGAGATCGGGATCCCGGGATTTCATACAAAATCCCGAATCCCGGGATTTTCAAATATCAATCCCGATTGGCATCCCTAGTATCTCTAGTTACTTGAGGTACCACTAACGCATCAATTTCAATAGAAAGATTTGGGTTTACTATTGAAAACATAGAAAAAGTTGTAATTTTTTCAACTTTACTGACAACTTCACAGCCCAGACCTGTTACATCAGCTGACACAGGCACGGTTGGCAGTTTTAATAATTTTTGAATTTTTCGTGATATAAAACTTTTTTTCAGAACATGGGTCAATTAAGGCTCTTACTTTACAACTAGCACCTTTATAAACAATATTAACCCACGCAGTACCAAGCAAAATTTTTTTGGCCACAGAGTGATAATGACTTTGAACAACATTAGACGGACTTGTATTCGAAATGGACTGTATTATAGATTGAGCAGAAGTCGACGGAATGTTATCACGAGCCGCATTATTTCCCTGAGACACATTATTCGATTGGTTTCGTTGGTCTCCCTTTTTTATGAATTTTTTGTGTAAAAGACTGTGGTGTTTTCTACTGCATTTTGAGCAAACAGTAGAATTCGGACAGTCAGCAAACATATGACCAGTTTTCAAACAATTAAAACAATAATTAAATTTTCTCAATGTTTCAGCACGATTTTTATTATCCATATTTAAACATTTTCGGCATTTGCTTATCGGATGATTTTCTCTACATAATTTGCAATGAGCAATATCAACTTTAGTGTGATGTGTTTTAAATTGTTTGGGTTTATTGGCACTTGTATTATTTATTTGACCAAAGGTTTGGGAACTACTGGCACGCATTTTACCAACACTTTCAAGAGCTTGATATCTGTCGGTCAAAAATTCATTAAATTCACTCCATTTAGGAATTTCCTTTTTATTTTTCACGGATTGTTCCCAAAGATTTAAAGACAACACCGGGAGCCTAATTGAGCAATGAAATACAAACAGTGGTTTCCACGCTTCAACATCAATTTTGTATAATTTTAAAATTGACATAATATTGTTTACTCCTCTTTGGAGCCCTTTAATTTCAGTTGCGGACTCGCCCTGGCATGGAGGCAACGCGTATAACGCTGTCATTTGTTCATTAAATAATACGCGCCTATTTCCATACTGGGTTCTTAAATTTTCCCAAGCCACTTCAAAATTTTCTGCAGTAATGCTAATATTTGCATTTACTGCGCGTGCATCGCCAGTGGTTTTTTGAAAAAGGCAACACAATTTAGCAACAGGATCTAATCGCTCATTATTAATGTAAATCGCAGTAAACAAATCCCTAAAGGTGGGCCACTGCGAATAAGTACCATCGAAAACCTCAACTTCACACCCTTGAATTGGTAACGAAGTCCCATGTTTGGGAACCACTGTGTTCGACTCTGAAGATTCTTCCCTAGTTAGCTTTCGTTTTGCCTTTGAAGTTAAATTTATGCATCTGACGTTAATTTTATAAATTTGGTTATATTTTGTGTGAACCGCCACCATTTCCTTTTTCTTCTCAAACTTCTCAAACTTGAACAACTGTCGTATAAACTTTTATACTTTGCCCATAATTTAGCTAACTCAGTTTTTTCAAACTCTATGGCTTCCAACGTATAAGAAGAAAAATCTTCATCTTTGAGCCGAGACTCGAATCTGACAATTTCATCCGCTGCTTCGTTAAATTTGTCTACATTCGACATTTAGTTGACTTTTTTATTTAAATTGTAATGAAATTGCGACAAAAAATTGATAAAATCGCTCAAAATTCAAAACTTGGTAAAGATGCGCAAGTTTCGTTAAAAACCCAATCTTCAGTAGAAGAGCAACAAACTTGGTTAAATGTTGAAAGTTTTAATTTAACGAATGATGTAAATGTAATCTCCAAGCAGCAACAAATCAAAATAAACTGGGATATTAAAAATCTGGAGCCAAAGTACAGCAGTTTAAGACTCGCTTACAAATTTTGTATTCTAAAATATCTAAAGAGCAGCAAAAATTTCAAAGTATTCACCACAAATTTGATGAATTGTTCTAATATTTTCAAAAACCAATGCGTTGAAACGAGAATTTTTGACTTTCATATGTTCCTATCAAGAGTCGCAATAAATCCAATAAAATTCCAAATTTTTATTCCAAAGACTCAATCAGAGCAACAAATCTTGATGGATGGGCAAAATTTTACCAAAAAAGACGAAGATCCAATATGAATTTTAAAGGATTGTAAAAATTTTAACTGGGCAAAAAATTTGAAACAACATAAACAATTGAAAAGGTCGTAAATATGGCTGCAATTTTTTTGTTGAATTGTGAAGAAAACGTAAAAAATAATGGCTCCTTGATATTTGCGCCAGTAGAATCGAGGAGAAAAAAAGATGGCTACTAAACTGCAAAAATGGCGCGAATTTTTATAAAAAGGGCGACAAAAAATGGCGGTGTAATGAGAAATGTCGAGACGAAATGGACGTAACCTCAAACTTGAGCCACAAATTTCGTAGACAAATTTCCAAATATAAAAATTTCACGTACGTACCTTTTACTCCTTGCTGGTTTCTTTTGGAGAAGGACCAAATGTTGGGGTCAGTACGTGCAGGTGGCCGTATCCTCGGGCTACGGTGTTGCTGTTGTGTCGCAGGCTCCTTACCCTTTTTCTTTTCAATTAAAACACACACTTCTTTGGTCTATTTAATAATGTTTTATTTTATAATTTCTTTAAATTATCTTCTTTTTAATTTGATTTATTTTTTGTTTCCTTTCTACTTTGTTTTTTTCGAAATGTTTTCTTTTTTTTTTTCTTTTTCAATTGTTCATTTAATTTCACAATCTTTTTTCTTCATATATGTTTGGTTTCGATTCACAGTTTATTACTTATGTTCTAAATTTAACTTTTCACCTTTTAGTTCTTTGTCTTTTTCTCTCCTTTTTTTTTTGTTTTTCAGTTAATTAATTTCTTTTTAACCTTTTCCTTTTAATTTAAACTCTAATTGTTTGTTCACCTTTTCTTTCTTTATTTACATTTACAATTTATTTAATTATCATTTAGTTTCCGTATACCACTTGTTGCTGTTGCCGCCGGCCGACCACGAAAAACAAAAAAACAATAATAATAAAAAGGATAGTGCCCTGAAGATGTGGAGTACCGTGTTTTTCATGCGAATACCCAGTACCCACACCCTCAGTGCACGATCACAACTGCCGTGGCGGCGGCATTTAACCGTCAGGCAAAAACCAAACGGAAATACGAAAACGGCCGGCGTAAACAAGTATTCATTCAGAACCCTATGGTTTCTTTCTACTGTGCCTAAACTTTCATGATGATAAGGAGTTGAAAATCGCTGTTCAATTTTCAATAATCCGCATATCTCCTTCATCAATTCGTTTGTAATTCTGTCCCTCTGAACGGGACACCCCGGTCAGTGTGCGAGACGTGGAAGGTTCAGTTCGTCTATTGACGGATAATCTTAGGGAAGCATTTCTGAACTCGTGTCCTGAGCGCTTGCCACCGAGAAAAATTCACCAACCATGGTGGAATCCGGAGCTTAAGAAACTTAGGACGGAGAGCAGAAAACTCTTCAATAAGGCGAAGAAGGAGAACAGACCTGAGGACTGGGAGCGGTACCGTCTCAGTTTTAATGCCTTTAAGAAGGCGACTCGAAGGGCAAAAAGGGAATCGTGGTCTAAATTCTGTGGGGAAGTGGAGGGCACTACGGAGGCAGCGAGGCTTCGTAAGGTTCTTTCTAAGGCACCCAGTGCACCAGGATCCCTTATGAGGCCTGATGGTACTTTCACGGAGGGTAATAGGGAAACCATTGAGCTCCTGATGGAGACTCACTTTCCGGGTTGCAGAGAGGATGTGATGTCCAATGTCCCGTTGGACGCACTCTCATCGACTGCAATTCAGATAGGTGAGCACATCTGGTCAATGGTAGACGAACGCAAAATTGCTTGGGCGATACGGTCTTTTAAGCCCTACAAATCAGCAGGGCCGGATGGTATTTTCCCGGCACTTTTGCGGGAGTCCCTGGACATTATCATGCCATGGCTGCTGCGTATTTTTACTGGCAGCCTGGCATCGGGGTATATACCTTCTGGGTGGAGAGAGGTCAGGGTGGTCTTCATCCCGAAAGCGGGGAGGATAAACCACAGCACCGCCAGGGACTACAGGCCGATTAGTCTCTCGTCGTTTTTATTGAAAACGCTGGAGAGACTGGTGGACGTTCATGTGAGGAGCATCCTCTCTGCAGACAATTTCAGCAGAGCCCAACACGCATACCTCAAGGGAAGGTCGGTGGAAACGGCTCTGAGTGAGGTTGTCGGCACAATTGAGGATGCTCTTCACGACCGTGAGTATGTGTTGGCGTCCTTCCTGGATGTAGAAGGGGCTTTCAACAACGTGAGTATATCATCGATCACTAGTGCCTTGGAGGGTATTGGCACTGACCAGCAGATAACCCTGTGGACGGGCAATATGCTCAGGAGTAGGGCTATAAACTCGGACATAGGCGGTGATGGGGCGCGGAAGGTGGTCACAAGGGGTACTCCACAAGGGGGGGTCATTTCTCCTCTTCTGTGGAATCTAGTGATCAATGGAATCCTTGACTCATTGGGGAGAACGGGGACGAAGGTTGTGGCATACGCCGATGACGTTGTGCTACTGATCAGGGGGAAATTTCTCCAGACGGTCAGTGATCTCATGGAGTCGGCGCTTACGATGCTATCCAGGTGGGCAAGGGAGAACGGTCTGGGAGTCAATCCATCTAAAACCGAACTTGTCTTGTTCACAAGGAAGTACAAACCGGAGAGATTTGATCTCCCTAGATTGGACGGAGTTACTCTTCAACTCTCGGGGGAGGCAAAGTATCTGGGTGTCATTCTTGACTCTAAACTTTCCTGGAAGAGGAATACCGAGGAGAGAATGAGAAAAGCCTTATGTGCTTTTTACACCTGTAGAAGGACCTTTGGGAAGAGATGGGGTCTACAGCCGTATATCATTCACTGGATGTATGCGGCGATTATCAGACCAATCTTGACCTACGGGGCACTGGTGTGGTGGAGGGCGGTGGACACGGGTTCATATCTCTCCACTCTCGCAAAGGTGCAACGACTGGCTTGTCTGGGTATTACGGGGGCGGCTCGTTCTACACCCCAGGCAAGTTTGGAGGTGATGCTTGGCATCCCACCACTGGATATTTATATCAGGGGCACGGCGGCAAAGGCAGCTCTCAGACTCAGGGAGATGCAGGAGCTGAGGCAACGCACTTGGGGGCACAGTACCATTCTGCATGGGATTGGTGGTGCACTACTGGATCGTGAAACGGACTCTATTGTACCGGTCACGAATTTCCAGAGGACTTTTGAGGTGATTGTACCGACCAGGGAAGACTGGGCAGCCGACTCCGTTATTCGGAGTGGTGATATCTCAGTGTTCACGGACGGTTCGAAGACGGACATGGGGACAGGATCGGGAGTTTACTCCGGCGAACTGGACCTTCGAATCTCCATACGACTCTCGGACGATTGTAGCGTGTTCCAGGCGGAAGTGTATGCAATTGACGTGGCCGCACGGATGATAATGGAACGGGATTTGGATCCATCGTCCATTAGCATCTTTGCGGACAGTCTTGCTGCTTTGAAAGCCCTGGAATCCGATACTGTCAGATCGGGGTGTGTGCGGCACTGTATTGAATCCCTCGACCGTATTCGTCGACACTCGGTAAGGCTGGCGTGGGTCCCTGGACACGCTGGGATTGCGGGGAACGAGCGGGCTGACGAGTGTGCGAGGAATGGCTCCGAGTCGGTTGAGGACCCTATACAGACGGAGGTCCTGGTTCCTCTGGTGGAGCTATTCGGTGTGATAGGGGATATATCGGATAGGGAGACGAGGACAAGGTGGACAAACTTGACCAATTGTAGGATATCTCGGACCCTATGGCCACTGCCAGATCCGGGGAGGACAAAGATTCTTCTTGGATTTGGCAAGCGGACGGTCGGGATGCTTGTAGGGGTTCTAACGGGACACTGCGCGATAGGCCGAATGGCTGCGCGTTGGGGTTACGCCCAGGCGGACTACTGCAGGGGCTGTGGGGACGAGGAGGAGGAGGAGACAGTACATCATCTGCTTTGTGAATGTCCGGGACTGAAGGAACGGCGACTCAGATATCTGGGGTGCAGGTTCTTCGACGACCTGGACAGTCTACGCAATGTTTCTCTGTCTGGTCTTGCGAACTTCTTAAGGGGATCGGGATGGTTTTAGATTTCTCGGGTCGTGGTATTTCTTTCCATGCGGGGGAAACTAAGGGAATCACAATGGGCCCTATGGCCTCCGAGTGAACTCGCCGTTCTGGCGGGCTCCCATTCAACCTAAACCTAAACCTGTCCCTCTGTCTGATTTTAAGACTTTAAATATTCCATATTTCGATATTAGGTTTTCAGTCAATGCCTTAGCTATGTTCTTTGCCACTTTCGTTTCTATGGGGCATGCTATAACATCCCAGCAAAATATTGGTAATGACACCTCATTACTATCTGCATTACCAAAAATGATATATCATTACCTTTTGCATTATTTTATAATATAAAATAATGACTTCCTAATAACGGCCTTTTGTATTCATTGTTTCTAAATATAAAAGAATGGCTTACTCGTAATAGTTTAAATAAGTAATTTTTCACAGTTAAATTTTATACATTTTTATTTATTATATGTAAATATGTTTTATGTTTATATTTTATGACGAGTCCTAAAATTACACACTAGAGAAAACTTAAATTTTTCTAAATGTATTTCCTTAAGCTATTAGTATTTGCCTAAGTCCTTATTTTTAAGAATCAAGTAAGCAATCGGATAACCACTTATAATTCAACTTTTTGTAAGCATGTGTGTAACCACTTATTATTCAAAATCTCATAACTACTTATTTCTCATTTTTTCGTAAGCGAGCGGGTAAGCGTAACTACTTATAAAAACGACCACGCCAAACAACAATAATGAGTTTAGACGCCAAAAAATAATTTGTGCGGAGCTATGAATTTCTATTATATAACCACTTATTTGGTAATGAAAGATTTTGCTGGGATATTTCGTTAGCTCGCATTGCATTGTCAATATATATTGATAGTTCATTGATGGACGTAACGGTCCAACCGTATCGATTACAACTGTCTCAAAACTTTGCGTAGGTGTGTCAGTAACACAAAGTGGTTTCCTGGTGTGTCTTACCTGTTTGTTTCTTTGGCAGAGATCACACTTAGAAATATAATCTTTTACCATTTTGGACATGTTTTTCCATATGTACCATTGCTTTAATTTAAGTACACCCAGAAAAGAGTCTCAGTTGTGGACACCAAACTTGTTGCCCATCGAATTCGTGCGGTTACGACAACTATCTTTATATTAAATTATATTTTTCGTGGTGAAAGCCAATATTCGGTTGTCTAATTCAATATTATGTTCCACATAAATATTATTATCTTCCACACAATTTTATTGAAATTAAAATATTTTTTTTTTGAGTTTTCTGGTATTGAACCCGGCCATTCAGGTCAATAGTACACACTCTTACCCACTGCACCACAACTACTTTTAATTTTCTTAGACATATTGACTGTTTATACATATGAATATTTTATTTTAATTTAAAAAAAACATATACATTTTTGTCTTTTCCGGGATTTGAACTCGGAAATCCGGCGTACTAGGCCAACTCTCTACCGACTACACCACAAACACTTATTAGTTTTGAAGTCTAATTTTGAATTTATATGTTTTGCTTGGAAAACAAATATAGTAAAAAATTCGTTTACCAATACCAATCAATAGTTGTGTATGTTATCAATGCAATCCACAATTCGGTTGGTTCTACAGAAACTCGACTTTAAGGTCGTATTTTATTAGGATACCTGTATTTGTAGTTACCACTTTCGAATATTGAAATTTTTTTAATAAGGTTTATAGGTAACACCAATTTTATTGTATATTCACTAAATAAATGGCTGCTTCTACTGCATAGAATTACTAAACTGATACTAATTTTAAAATTGATTGGAGATACCAATAATTTGTTAAAAGGATTGTTTTGCAGTTCATTTTCCCTATTTTTAATACTTAGTAAAATATATTTGGTGTAGTATTCAATAATAGGTAACTCCAAATAAAATAACGTCCTGGCAAATTCATTTTAATGGTTTTGATCGAATTCCAACAAATCTTTTTCCTGGGTGTAGAGTTTTTCGAACTCCAAAATGACCTCCCTGTGAGGTATTGTGAAATAACTCTATAAGTTCTATCCTTTCACTTTCGCTTAATATATTCTGAGGTTTACTATATAACATTATCATTACGTAATTCTTCTGCAGAAATCATTCTAAATATTGCATCATCTCTGGCGATGGCAAATTTCCTATTACTACTCTTCTTCAAATAAGATGAAAGCTTCTCCAATAGAGTACCTAAGCACTTTGGATTATCACTACATCTAATGCGCATTTCATTATTATAGTTATCATTTTCTGTTACATATCTATATATATCTTCTTTCGGCCTTTTCTCTAATATAAATTTCAGTTTGCATGTATGCTTTATATCATTGATGGAAGTGCAATCCCACATATGGAGTTGATCAGACTCACTATGAGACTTGCTATTGATGTCCTCTTTCACTAATGACCTCTTTTTCATACCTCTTGTTACTACTAGCGTTTTCTTGATACTTTCAAGTGTCCTTAACTTGTGTACTTAACTTCTGGTCTTAAAAAACAACATTTATTCGCATTCAACTTAAGATTATACTTGCATAATCTAGTAAAACGTTCATCAAATTTTCATTATGATGTTTCAAACTACATCCAAAAACAATTATGTCGTCCGCATATAGAAATGCTTCAGACTCTAAACCAGCCAGTGCTATCGTTAGCATTCTTTGGAAACTATTTGAAGATATTTTTAAACCAAATGGTAGTCTAGTGTATTGATAATGACCATTAGGAGTTGAAAAGGCTGCAAAAGTTAGTTTAGAGTTCTTATCAAGCTCTATCTGATGGAATGAACTTGTCATATCCAAAGCAGAAAAATATTTTGCCCTTCCTAACTTATCTAGAATGTCGTCAATTCGCGTTAATGGAAATTTATCATTTACTATTTTCTCATTTAGTTTCCTGAAATCTACTACTAGTCTCCATTTGCTCAAATCACTCTGTCCGTTTTTAGGAACCAACAAGAGCGGAGCATTATACGGACTTATGGATAGTTCTATGATCTTCTGTTCCAATAATTCCTTCACCTGTCTATTTATCACTTCCGTATGTGTTTGTGGTAAACGATAATTCTTTATATATACTGGACTAGTGTCGTTTAATTGTATAGTTTGGTTATAAAAATTGTTTGTCATTAAATGTTCATTCTCTAAATGAAAAATCGGTTGGTATTTCTTCAAAATTTCAATTAATCCATTTTTCGCACTATCGTCACTGACGATTTATTGAATCGCTCTTCATTATACTTTGTATGGGCTGTCGTGTTATTAGTTCTATAAATCTCATAATTTCTCAGTGGTCTAGTTTCTATCTGTAAGTTTCTAATTATTGTGGTCTTGTCTAATACATTTAATAATCTTACATGTTTATTTCCATTTTTCGGTACTATGGCGTTCGCTAAGAATACGCTATTTGCAATCTCACGACTGCATATTACTCCAACCTCTTCAATATTTAAATCGAATGGTAAGATCACCTCCTCACTTCTTGGTGGAATTTTCACGAAAGTTACATCGAATGCATTATCATGTATTGGTAACAACATCGCCCAGCCCAAACCGCTGAAGCTAGGAAGTTGAAATTTGGTATGTAGGTTCCTCTTTCGGCGTAGACGTCCGCTAAGACGGGATTTTTGGAAATTCCTACCGGAACGGGCAAAAAGGGGAAAAGTCTCCCCCTTGGCGGCCTGGCAAAACCCCTTTGCCTAGAAAGCTGAAATTTAAGATAAGTGTTCCTTGGAGTATGGGCTACCTTTTTTGGAAAGTACTTTCTGGAATTTTGGACAGGGACGTTGTAAAAATGGGGGTTAAAAAGGGGAAAAAGGCCCCCCTTGACGGCCTGCCCAAACCGCTGGAGGTAGGAAGTTGAAATTTGGTATAAAGGTTCCTCCACAAGACAGGATTTTTGGAAATTTTTACAGGGAGAGGCAAAAACGGGAAAAAGTCTCCCCCTTGACGGCCTGCTCAAACTGCTGGAGCTAAGAAGTTGAAATTTGGTATGTAGGTTTCTCGACCGGTGTAGACGTCCGTTGAGACGGCAAAAAGGGGACAAAAACAGTACCTTTTTCCAAAAAAGTACCTTATTCCAAAAAAAGTAGCTTTTTCCAAAAAAAGTAACTTTTTCCAAAAAAAGTACCTTTTTCCAAAAAGTACCTTTTTCCAAAAAAAGTACATTTTTCCAAAAAGTACCTTTTTCCAACAAAAGTACCTTTTTCCATAAAAAGTACCTTTTTCCAAAAAAAGTACCTTTTCCAAAAAAAAGTACCTTTTTCCAAAAAAAAAATACCTTTTTCCAAAAAAAAGTACATTTTTCCAAAAAAGTACCTTTTTCCAAAAAAAGTACCTTTTTCCAAAAAAATTACCTTTTTCCAAAAAAAGTACCTTTTGCCAAAAAAAGTACCTTTTTCCAAAAAAGTACCTTTTTCCAACAAAAGTACCTTTTTCCAAAAGAAGTACCTTTTTCCAAAAAAAGTACCTTTTTCCAAAAAAGTACCGTTTTCCAAAAAAGTACCTTTTTCCAAAAAAAGGATCTTTTTCCAAAAAAAGTACCTTTTTCCAAAAAAAGTATCTTTCCAAAAAAAGTATCTTTCCAAAAAAAGTACCTTTTTTTTTTGATGGACCAACACTCAGGGGATGCCCCCCTATTAACGCAGTGCGTTGTGTTGGTATTAGGAAAATAGGTTATGAGGAGGAGGAAAGAGGGAGTAGTGTTTGTGAATATTTGATTTAAATTTCTCAACATTGTAAGTAACAGGGAAGACCTCTGCGGGAAGTTTATTCCACATACGGCTAGTGCGACTGATAAACGAATTCTCTCTATAATGCGTCGTGCGATCCACTGGACAATCGACTACAAACGGATGCGCTCTACCTGATAAGCGAGTATTACGAATAAAAACTTGGGCTTTGGGGACAAGTTCACTTATCTCAGCTGAGCACCTCCCATGATAATATCGATAGAACAGGGTCACACAACCCACATTCCGACGATGCTCTAATGAGTCAATAGAGCTGGATACCCTATTGTCATTGATAAGCGCCGACGCCCTCCTTTGCACACGGTCCAGAAGCTCCAAAATAGACTTCGAAGCTCCTGCCCATATATGGGAGTTGTATTCCATCTTCGGTCGGATATAGGTGGTATAAATAGTGAGTAAATCGGATGGAGTGAAGTACTTCTTGCACCGACGTAAAAAACCTAGACACTTGAATGCTTCCTTCGACACTTGAAAAACATGTTTATTCCAACGGACATCACACTGAATTTTCATGCCCAGAACATCAAGAGTATCCGATTCCTCAATATCAATATCACCCATATGTACAGATGACAGTGTTGACCTCACAGCCCTATGGGTCAACATACAACATTGGGTCTTGCGTGCATTAAAGTCGACCTTATTCGCACGACCCCACTCAGAGATTGTAGAAAGGTCACGATTCAGTGTGTCATTCATAATCTGCCTTTTGCCCCCAATCTCCTCAGGGCTTGGCCTACGATCGAAGGAAAATGAATGGCAAATGTTGCTGTCATCTGCGAAAGAGTAGATAGGGTTGAAAGTTCGACCAAGAAGATCATTGAGAAAGATAAGAAATAGGGAAGGAGAAAGAACAGAACCCTGCGGTACGCCTGAAACTCGTCGGATGAGACCCCATCTATAACAACACGAATAGTGCGATCTCTGAGAAAGCTCGAAATAAAACGAGCGAAGTCATTACCTACACCAAACGCAATAAGCTTCGAAATAAGCGCCCCGTGCCATACACGATCAAAGGCCTTTGAAATATCCAGAGCAACCACTTTGCTCTCACCAAAACGGTGGATGGACCGACTCCAACGCTCCGAGAGGAACGCTAACAGGTCTCCCGTAGAACGACGTCTGCGGAAGCCATACTGTCGGTCATTAAGAAGTGAGTGGGACTCTAAATAATTCACAAGATGGTAATTAACCATACTCTCCATCGCCTTTGAGAGCGCAGAGCATATTGCGATCGGGCGGTAATTTTCAGGGTTGTTAGCCGCACCCTTTTTAGGGATTGGCTGGACATTGGCAACCTTCCAGCACGAGGAGAAAACTCCCGCACAATACGAAGCACTAAAAAGGCTTGCCAATGGACGAGCTAGCGTCGAAGAACACTGTTTCAGCACCAGTGCTGGTATACCATCTGGCCCCGATGACTTATTTACGTTGAGGTCAGCAAGAACCCTTTTGACTGCTCGAGCTCGAAAGAATATCTTAGGCATAGTACACGACACTCTTTCAAGCTCGGGCAGTGGTTGATCGCTTTCCGGCAGGAATGAATTACCTGCAAACATCTCAGCTAAAAGGTTAGCTTTATCAATCGGTTCAGTGAATATTTGGTCATCCTTTATAAGAGTTGGGATAGTTGAACTAGCATTATCCTTTACTCTTTTAACGAATGACCAAAAGCTCTTACTACCCCGTGGAGCAGAAAGAACTTTAGTACGAAGACGTTGCTCGTAAAGAAACTTTTCACGACTAAGTACTTTGGAACACTCATATCTCGCCCGTTTGCGAAGCAGATCAGTATTGGCGTTCTTATTATCCCGCCAATTATTGAACGCTAACTCTCTGGATCTGACTGCGTTCCTGCAAGTCTGATTAAACCAACATTTATCTTTTGGTTTAACCGAAATTTGCTTCGAAGGAATGAAAGATTTCATTCCAAGCAATATAACCTGTTCAACCATTTTCGCCGCGGCATCTACGTTGTCGTCAAGGAAACAGAGTTTCCAAATAAAATGCCGGAAAAAATCGTTGAGCTCATCCCAACGTGCTTTTTCGTAAATAAAAACTGAACGTTTCGCAGCTGTTGTCGAAACGTTTCGAAGGACGGAGAACGAAAAAGATGCGGAAATGGTACAATGATCCGAATTGCCGAGAGGTGCAAGTGTTCTTACTTCATATTTGTCTGGATGTGAAGTAAGGAAAAGGTCAAGAGTATTCTGGTGTTCACCTTCAACGCACGGAATGTGCGTTGGTTCATTCACTAATTGCGCTAGGTGGTTATGCGCGGCAAAAAGCTCAACATAAAGGCCCTCGGGAGTTGTATTGCTGGAATGGCGAAGCCAGGCAGAGTTGTGAATATTAAAATCGCCAGCAACAACGATTTCACTACTCGGGCAACTCTCCAAAATTTTAGAAATGGAATCAGAAAGGACGTCGAAGCCATTAAGGGTATTCGTCCTCTCCATGTTTGGGCTTCTGTACAAGAACCCGAAATGCAATATGTGTGTCCTGATTTTAAATTTAACCCAAAGTAAGTTAAATTCCGTATCATTACAGTTTAAATGTTGCTGATACTGGTACACAACATCATTGCGAATGTACATAGCAAGGCCCCGGTGAAATATAAAAAGGGATAGGAGTTGATAACCAGGTATATAGAAATCCTGTGGATCAGCATCCCCACATACCTGGGTCTCACATAAGGCGAAAACATCCGGCCGATGAAAACGAATGTGAGCAAATACGGAGAAGAAATTCGCCCTCAGTCCCCGTATGTTCCAGAAGTCGATGCGGAAACTTCCTGCCATTACAACGAATTGAAATTATAAATCAAATCTTTCTAACGCGTGTACAAGTGCCGGGTATTCGGTTTGTTGCTGTTTTGGTTAATTAGTGACCAGTGCTATGCCTTCATCACTAACTAAACCAACAACAAACAAAACACCAAACTACTTGCACTACATAAATATATTAGAAAAAGGAGGGGACAACAACAACGACACTAACAAAGGCAAGCATAAAAGCCCTTTGTTTGGCCATTGTATAGCAGAAAAAAAAAATATATTAAAAAAAACTGAAAATTATCGGCGGCGGCTTAGCCGCGCCTATATGCTGATCGGCTTCGTTCTCTGGTTGTTAAGATGTATGTTGTTATGTATTCAGTGTGCTTATTTTTTGTTGTTGTTATTATTGTTTTCTTCTATTTTGTTTCGTGCTTGTTTGTTTATTGTTAATTGGAGCTAGTTTTTTTTTTTTATTTTTCTTTGTATATTGAGTTTTGTTATTGGTTTGTAATTTTGGTTTTATTTATGTATTTTTGAATTTGTTGCATTTTTTGTTTATTGTTAGTTGGATTTAGATTTTTTATATTTTTTATTTATTTTGTTGACACAAGAAACCTTTTTCCAAAAAAAGTACCTTTTTCCAAAGAAAGTACCGTTTTCAAAAATGGTACCGTTTGCCAAAAAAAAAGTACTTTTTTCCAAAACAAAGTACCCTTTTCCAAAATAAGTGCCGTTTTCGAAAAAAGCACCTTTTTCCAAAAAAAGTACCTTTTCCAAAAAAAGTACCTTTTCCAAAAAAGTACCCTTTTCCAAAAAACATACATTTTTCCAAAAAAAAGTACCTTTTCCCAAAAAAACTACCTTTTTCTAAAAAAATTTTCCTTTTCCAAAAGAAGTACCTTTCCAAAAGAAGTACCTTTTCCCCAAAAGTACCTTTTTCCAAAAAACATACATTTTTCCAAAAAAAAGTACAAATAAAGTACTTTGTAAAAACAAAGTATCTTTTTCCAAAAAATTTCGTTTTTCCAAAAAGTACCATTTAAAATAATATATAATTTCAAAAAAAACTACTTTTTTTCCTCCCCCCACGGATATCTCCACTAAAACAAGGTTTCTTGATATTCGGCATAGACGTGCGCTAAGACGGGATTTTTAGAAATTCCTACCGGAACGGGGGAAAAGTCTCCCCATAAACAGTCTCACAAATTGGAAAAGTGCCTGCCCAAACCACTGGAGGTAAGAAGTTGAAATTTGGTGTAAAGGTTCCTCCACTGTAGTAGACATCTACTAATTCCCTACAGGATATCCCAAAAGCAAATTCGGAATGTGAGTTCTTCCTTCTGTGTAGGCGTCCGCTAAGACGGAATTTTTGAAATTCCTATCGGGAGGGGAAATAAGGGGAAAAGTCTCCTCCTTGACGGCCTGCCCAATCCCTTTTGGCCAAACTAAAATTTTAAATATGTATTCCTTGGAGTAGGACTAACTCACCTGTAACGTAATTTTTCTATTTTGGAACAGGAACATAGTAAAAATGGTGGTTGAAAGGGAAAAATGTCCCCAATAACGCCCAAACCGGTTAGGCAACGCAGTTGAAATTTGGTATGAATGTTCCTCATCCATCGCAGATAGCCGCGAAGATAGAATTTTTGTAAATTCCTGAAGGGAGGGGCAAAAAGAAGAAAAGCCTCACCTTGGGGGCCTGTAAAAACCCCTTCGGCTAGAAACCTGAAACTTAAAATGTGGGTCCCTGGAGTAAGGGCTAACTTATTAGAAAGATACTTTTTTGAATTTTGGACAGGGTCGTTATAAAATGGGGGCTCAAAAAGGGAAAGTGGCCCCTTAACGACCTGTCCAAACTGCTGGAACTAGGAAGCTGAAATTCAGTACTTTGGTTCCTCTTCCAGCCTAATTCCCCCTTGACAGCCTGCTCAAACTGCTGGAACTAGGAAGCTGAAATTCCCTGTCGATGGATTTTCGGAAATTCCTACCGAGAGGGGCACAACTAGTAGAAGTTGGCTAGAAACCTGAAATGTAAAACATATGTTACTTGGAGTATGGGCTCACTTACCGGGAGGGTGCTTTTTGGACAGGGACATTGCAAAAATGGGGATTGGCCAAACTGCTGGATATAGAGACCTAAAATTATGTATATAGTAGGTTCCTCCTCCAACTCAGACGTCCTATAAGACGGAATTTTTGGAAATTCCTACCGGGAGGGGTAAAAACGGAATAATACTCCCCCTTGATGGCCTAACCGAACCCTTCGGCTAGAAACCTGTAATATATAATATGTTTTCCTTGGAGTATGGGCTAACTTATCGACAAGGCATTTCTAGGACTTTGGACAGGAACGTGGTAAAAATGGTTGTTCAAAAGGGGAAAATTGCCCCCCCCCCTCCTTAACGTCTGCGTCTTTAGCTAGAAACCTAAAATTTAAAGAACAAGTGTATATGGAACACTAAAATTAAGAAACTAAATAGGAAACGAGTGGAATTGAAACACTACACAAGTGGAATGAAATGGATATAAACGTTGAACGAGTGGAATTGAAATTATAGACAATGGATTGGAAGAGGGAATTACCTGTTCAAACACTATCCACGGAATATGAAACTTATGTAGCATTGAAACATACTCTCCAAAAAGTTGAACAAATTTTCTAAAAGAGAAAAAACCTTAGAAAAGGAATGGAACTTATATATTCCGATATTTAAACTTCGTGTAACGAAGCACCGGTGGAAGAAACCGACGCAGTAAATTTTCCAACTGAATTTGTGAATTTACTTGAATTGCCAGGTCTATCTTTACATAAACTGGAATTACAAAAAAAACATTAAGGCATGCTAACAACATAGCGGGCTTTGCCCGCTATTTTTAATATTATAAAATGCTTTCCAACCCTGCTTTACGTTATTTATTTTCATTCAAAACACAAATGAACAAAACTACTTACGGGTCTATCTACCTAAGTTCGCACTTTACCAAATTATCTTAACATACACACGTATATTGCAATTTATTATGGATTCATTACTAACAATCCACTTTCATGAGAAAAAGTGATCAAATATTTATTTATTTTAAACCCATTGTTGTGCAGAATTATTTATTTGTGGTGGCTGGGGTAAGGCTTTTATTATAAAAACTGTACTTTAAATAAAAAGCGAATTTAAAAAAAACTGCGCCCCCCCCTAAACTTTAAGGCATGCTAACAACGTAGCGGGCTGTGCCCGCTAGTAATCTATATTACAATTATATCTACATAGAAAATCTCTTCCGAATGTACCATCGGTATAGATTGGAAAATTATATTTGACCAGTTGTACTTTATGATCAATTACCGTCTCACCAAATTGTATTGCTAAGTTCGTAGAACCTAAAGATTTTATCCCCTCCTTCGAAATACCCGTTAGGTAACAATAATCATCTGCATCTTCTTTATAATTATGTAATAAATCCTCTTTGCATAAAGAGACATCGGCTCCTGTGTTAACTAAAAATGTCAAAATACTATCTGTGCCTTGTACATTTAATTTTACATAATTTGTAAGATCAGACGATATGCTAAATATTCGTTTGGTGTTTACTGGTTCTGTTCCGAAGATTCCTGGTACTCTAAAATCTCCGGATTCTGGAAGTTTCCCTGTTCCTGAATATGATGTATATTATGGTTTCTGTTATTATTATAATTTCCATTATTGTCATTACGGTTATTGTTACCATTATTGTTCCTATAATTTCCGTTATTTCGGTTATTACCTCCTCCACGGTTATTGTTCCGATTATTCTGATTACCGTTGTAACCATTGTTGTTATTTCGACTATTTTTATTATTATCTGAATTAGACATTCTCAGCATCACGCTGGAATTCACGTATCGGGGTCAATAACCAAGGAGTAGGTACACTCAGATGGAATGTAAGCCAGGTTTTACATCCGTTTAGTTTTCGGCTTGTTGATGTTGTTCAAGCTGCAGGATTTCATTTAATAAATTTTCTAACTATATGGTATGTGGATAATATGACTGCCTTCTGAATCTCTTCAATAATCTCACCCATTTCCAAGATTTTTAAATTAGATATCAAGTTTTTCCGAACAACACCCGTTGTAGATATAATAATTGGAATAATTTTTATAGTCTTGACATGGTTCTCTTAAAATAACAGTTTCATCTGAAATGTATGAGAAATTGATAGACCCATGTTTCTGGCCTGATAATACACTGGTTCGTGAATACAGGTACAAAGAAAACCAGATAAATAAAAATATTGTACGGTTACCTTCGTCATCCAGTCAAAAAAACTATAACTATATCTTCTGATAACCAACTGTATATTGCATATCAAAACGTTCGTGGTCTTAATACTAAGCTTTCCAATCTGTTTATCCAAAGCTTTGATTTGGATCATCATGTTATAGTTTTAACTGAAACCTGGTTAAATAAACAAACTTTGAATACCGAAATTTTTTGTAATGGATATAACGTATACAGACTCGATAGAGAAACTACTACAATTGGTGGTGGCGTTTTAATTGCTATTTCTTGCCTTTTTTTCGTCAGAGGAAATTACACCTAATACTTCAATACTTCTCACAAAATTGAATTTGTTGCTGTTCGTATAAAACTAAAACATAAACATATATACTTAACCTGTTCATATATTCAACCGAATTCTGATGCTCTAATTTATAATCAACATTACGAGAACATTAAATCCGTTGTATCGTCTGCCCAGCCAGATGATTCAATTTTTGTTTTTGGTGACTTTAACTTGCCCTCAGTTTCTTGGAAGCTCTTACCAGATTCTTTTTATTATACTCCTACAAACGCAAATGATTGGATCGATGTCTTTTTTAATAATCTCTATGACTTGTGCCTTTTCAAATTTAATGGTGTTTATAACGAATATGGAAAACTGTTAGATTTGGTGTTTGTGAATGAACCTACTGACTGTTCATTGATTAATACTTTCTATAAAACTATTTTTGAATATTTAGATGAATGTGTTCCGAAAATCACTGTGTTTAAACAGTCAGGTCCTTCCTGGAGCTCAAGACAGCTATCTAGACTAAAAAATATAAAAAACAAATTTTACAAAAAATATAAAAAATCCGGATCATCTTGTACTTATGGTAAATATTCTGTATCACGTGCTGAATATAATTTACTAAACATGAAGCTGTACAATAATTATTTAAACGATTTTAAGATTAAATTTAAAACTGATCCTAAGTCATTTTATAAATTCGTAAATTCTAAACGGAAATCTACAGGATTTCCAAATACAATGAAGTACTTAAATCATGAATCTAGTAATGATTTAGTAATAAGTAACATGTTTGCTGACTTCTTTGCAACTACATATTCTGATGCTCAACACAACAACTCCAATAATTACCCTTACGTGATTGATGAACACCAGGCAATATCATTTTCTCCCATTATAACTTCCCAAATAGTAACCAGTTTGAAAAGCGTAAAATCATCCTTCCACAGTGGACCTGATGGTGTTCCAAGCTGTATATTAACTAAATGTGCTAATGCTTTTGCCACACCTTTATCAATAATATTTAACTTATCAATTAGATATGGCTACTTTCCTCAATTGTGGAAAGCATTCTACATAATTCCGCTATTTAAGTCTGGAAACAAATCAAATGTATCAAATTATAGAGGTATCGCTAAACTAAGTGCTATCCCTAAACTATTTGAAAAGGGCATAACTGATTGTATCTCTCATCAAGCATCTTCATTACTGTCACCTTTCCAGCATGGCTTTAGAAAAGGTCGCTCAGCAATGACAAATATCTTACAACTTACCACTATTGTAAATAATGGATTTAATAATGGTCAATTAACGGACGTTATATACACAGACTTCAGTAAAGCTTTTGATAAGGTCAACCATAGTCTTCTTCTTAGTAAACTTTCACTAATGGGTTTTACTAACAACAGTCTTCGCTGTCTCGAGTCATACCTTATCTGTAGGAAACAAAGTGTTCGTTTTAATAATACAACATCCAAGGGCATCATCGTCAATTCTGGAGTACCGCAAGGAAGCCACCTTGGTCCAATCTTATTCTCACTTTTTATAAATGATTTGCCATGTGCAATACACAATTGTAATGTATTAATGTATGCCGATGATGTAAAAATCTTCTTAAGCTACAAAAAACCTTCGGAAATGCTCAATCTTCAACTTGACTTGGATAACCTTTATAACTGGTCTTATATTAACTTCATGGAACTTAATTTAACAAAATGCAAGCACATGCGTTTTTCCAAAAAATGGAATTCTCTTGGTTTCTATACTTTTGGTGACAGCCAACTTGAATTAGTCAAAGAAATTTTAGATTTGGTCTTTTACTTGATTCAAAATTAGATTTTATAAAACACATAACGTCAATGATAAACAAAGCTTGTGGAGTACTTGCTTTTATAAAGCATTGGGCAAAGGAGTTCACTGATCCTATAATTACAAAGCTGTTATACACATCTTTGGTAAGACCAATCATCGAATATGGTTCCATTATCTGGGATCCTGATTATGATGTTCACATAAATCGAATAGAATCTGTCCAAAAACAATTTTTATTGTTCTGCTTAGGGAACTCAACTTGGAACCCTTCTGAAGCTCTTCCATCCTATTCAGTTAGACTTGAACAAGTTAAATTGCCTACACTAGAAGCCGAAGAAAAATGCTTAACATAACGTTTTTAGTTAATTTGCTTAATGGTAATGTTTGTTCTGAATTCCTGCTTACCCGAGTAAAAAAAATTATATATAATCATATATGGCATATATTACAATATATAATTAAACATGTCGTTATGTATAACCATATATAATTATATATGACGTTTTTTTCACAAAATTTTTCCTTATATTATGCAATATATAATTTCATCTAATTAGATATCGGCCTTCATAATATTAGATATGGCATATATAATTATATATTACATAACATGGTTGATCTTATTGCATATATAGTTATATATAGAACTATATCTTAATATATATGGTGGCATTTTAGCAATATATAATTATACATGGTATCATTTAAAAAATATATAATTATATATGGTGACAGTTAAACTAGATATTATCATATATGGTGCCATTTAAACAATATATGGTCATATATGGTACCTCATTAACAAAATCTTTAATTCAGTTCAAGATATGATAATATATGGTACTATATATAGTGCGATATATATTTATATATGGTGCTATTAAAGCAATATATTAGCATATACCGTGACATTCAAACCATATATTATCATATATGGTGCCATTCAAACCATATATTATCATATATGGTACCATTTAAACCATATATTATTATATATGGTGCCATTTAAATAATATATGGCCATATATGGTACCTCATGATCAAAATTTTTAATACAGTTCCAGATATGATAACCCGGTGAAAAATGCTCATATACACTCGAACATGTTCATATATGGTTTATGGAAGGACACATATGAACAAATATGGATTTTTTATGAACATATATGGATTTTATATGAACATATAGGGAAGTATATGTGATTCCATATATGGAAAAAGATTTCATATACAGACATATATGGAATCATCTGTTATTTCATATATTGAAATGGCACTAATATATGGACAAATATGGAAGTATGTATATGTTATTCAATTTATGCAAAAGGGACTTGTATATGAACATATTTGGAAGAATACATTTTTCCATATGTGTAAAAGGAGCTCATATGGATAAATATGGAATTATATTTAATGCCATCAATAAAAAAGGAAGATATGTAGTGCCTAATTCGAATGTCATACATAAATTTATATCTATAGTACAACCTTATAATAAAGGACAGCAACGTCCGCATGTATTCGCATATATTTAATAAATGTATATGTTCATATATGTCCATATATGAACATATACTTAGGTGTTACCTCATTTTTCGGATCCATACATATATGGTTGAACCATAAGTGTTCATATATGGACATTTTTCACCGGGAATATATGATACTGTATATAGTGCCATATATATTTATACATGGTGTTATTTAAGTAATATATTACTGTATATGGTGCCATTTAAACCATATATTATCATATATGGTGCCATTTCAACAATATATGCTCATGAACAACATTTTTAATACAGTTTCAGATATAATAATATATGCTACTATATATGGTGCAATATATATTGATATATGCCCGTGTAAAAAAGTTTAGATCTGACCAGATCTTTTTGGTTCTTAATAGATATGATTCAATCTAATTAGATCCTGTACCAGATCACATCAAATATGATCAGATATGGCATATGTGATAATACCTTATGGCAAGATCTGATAAGATCTAATGCCAAATTTGTTCAAATCTAAAGTGACCTGGACAACTGCGCAAGATATGCCTAGATCTGATCAGATCTAATTAGATCTCAAATTTGTCCCCAATTTTGAGATCTGATTAGATCTGTTAAGATCTCCGAAAATCTGGCCAGATATGCCTAGATCTGATCAGATCTAATTAGATCTCAAATTTGTCCCCAATTTTTAGATCTAATTAGATCTGAATTTGTCCCCAATTTTTAGATCTAATTAGATCTGGGAAGATGTGCTGAGATCTGGCCAGATCTGATCTTTTTTACACGGGTGGTATCATTTAAACAACCCGAGTAAAAAAAATTATATATAATCAGTTCTCTATCGTTAAAATCGAGTATCCTACTTTTTGTTGGTAGATTTTTTTCTAAATTGACGTTCGTATGAAATATTACCTACACGTTCACATCCATAACTCAAAAACTATCGATCGGGTTTAATCGCCAGTAGGCGCGTTGGAAAGGTGAGCTCATTTTGATCAATTTACAAAAAAAAATCTCCAACATTGGTCCAACGGTTCAAAAGTTACGGGCATTTTTGTCCAAATTTTGAAGCATTTTTCCATAAGGGACATAAGAAATAACTTTTTCCTATAACACTGTTTCTATAATGATGTAACCAGCACCATCTAGACACTTCTGGCAACACTACTTAATTGTGTTTACTTTAATAAATTTTGTGTTTAAATAAAGTTAAAGTAAATCAATTTCAAAGACTTATTAAATCAAGGACTTATTATTTTAACAATATTTTAACAGCGATTCTAAAAGGATAATCGTAACAATATTTAATTCTTTTAGTGACGGTTTAAAAAATGGACCAGGCTCTGAGTTCATCGCAAAATCCAACAGATACCCAACGCAGTAGTTTGCAACATTTGGTCTCTCATGATGTTTTTTCTTTTGGCGTGGCCTGTGAATTACCTGATATTAATCTGTCAACTAAACGAGATATATTGAAGTTCTATTTTTTCTTGGCCGAACGTTCAAAAGCCCAAAGCAAAATGTTTTCGTATAAAAAATTTACTCCCCAAGTAGCAGACAGATTGTTAGAAATTTAGAATCAACTTAATATTGAACTTATACTCAAAGGTAGCATCATTAGAAAATTGAATAATATGCTTGACGCATATAGTAATGCAGATAAACAACGAGTAAAACGCGCAACAGAATTCAAAAAATTCGTAGAATCAACAAACCAATTATTCAACATTGGAAAATGTAAATGCAACTTGAAAGAAAACGACTGCTCGTGTGGATCTATCCCAGAAAACTTAAAAGATTTCATGCGCGATCAATATAATGACAGAATACAAACGATACCGGAACACGATAATGGAAGTGAAGAGACGATACCAACGGCTATACCAACAATCTCAGTGAGCAACGATCCTACATACGAACCACATTATGACGAAATGGAAGTTGATGTGAGAGGAGGTTCAGAATTAGTTCTACCACCACAAACATACACTCCCAGATACAATACTAAAAACTATGCAATGATGTGTGACAGATTTGGTGTGCATGATAGGATGGGATCAGCATTGGCAACAGCTCTGATGGAAGACCTGGGCGTAAAAGATGGTCATGACAATCTTGTCATCATGGATAAAAGTGAACTTCGTAGAGAAAGAGAAAAATGGAGACAAGACGCACTTCGTAAGCGGTATGATGGCTCGAATTTGATATCATTTTCATTCGACGGCAGGAAAAATGATGCTCTAACTGTAGAAAAAATTGATGAGAAATTGCATCCAAGGATGGTTAAAGAACCTCATCTAGTTGTTTTGAGGGAACCAAAATCTCAATTGATAGGCTACACAAAACTAGAAAGTGAAACTGCGGCAAGCAAAGTCAACAAATTGATCGAATTCTTCCAAGAAAAACAATTGTCTCTAGATTCATTAATTGCCATATGCGCTGATGGTGAACCAACAAATACTGGCGTACACGGTGGAATTTTGCGACTATTCGAAAAACAGTTAAAGAGACCACTGCACTGGTTTGTGTGTCTTCTGCACTTTAACGAGCTGCCGTTTAGACATTTGTTTGACACTTTAGACAAATCAACCACCACTGGACCACGATCAACTACCGGAAAGTTGAGCTCAAAAATTGCTGATTGTGAAAATCTTCCGGTATGTAATTTTTATAGCTGATTCTTTACCATTTTTTATTCTATTTTTTAGCTTTTATGTTTTCTTTTCAGGTGGTAACCGATTTTGAGGAAATCGCTTTGGAAAATATGCCTCCTGGTGATTTAAATCCAGAAGAATTATCTACTGATTCGAGGTACTTGATGTTAATGGCCAATGCAATTTCTAATGGTGTGGTTCCTGCGGATTTGTCTCACATAAAACCAGGGCCAATTGCACATTCTCGTTGGCTCACCAAAGCCAATAGATTATTACGGTTGTATGTGACAACTAATAATCCAACTGAAAATTTAAAAATTCTGGCTAAATATATAATAAAAGTATACAAGCCAATGTATTTCAATGTTAAGTATTATAGCTCTGCCGCATACGGTAGTACATTACTTTTTAAATTTATTACTTGGACACGATTTTTACCACCGAATTTACTTGGAGTTGTAAATACAGTAATTCAAGATAATCCATATTTTGCACACTCAGAAAATATCTTGCTATCTATGTTATTTGATGATAGAATGGAAAAACGAAACATTGCTATAAAGAAGATTTTACATTACCGAAGAGATATTGTCGACCCAACGGAACTTAGGGTTTATAAAAAATCTCTTATAAACTTTAATTGTACGGAATATACAAATATGATTGATTTAAATGACGATACCATTTTATTCGAACCACCGTTTACGCAAAGTTATTCGTATGAACATTTGGAGGGATATTTAAATTACGAAGTGCCACCGTTCGATGATCCACAAATTCCTTTACACATTCAAGGAAAGGAAAGACATGTCCAATTGCTGGCTGCCACTGCTAAACGAGTTGCAGGAAATAATGTAGAAGGCGCTATGGCGACGACATTAGAGAGCCGTACGAAAACACCCAGACTTGAAAGCAAACAAGACTTTCAGAAAAAATAATGGTTTTTTTCACATTTTGTCTTTTACTACACTCAAACTGAATATTTTTTTTGATAGTAGGTTGATAGATACTTTATTATCTCTTAATTTGAATTTTTGTAAAAAAAAAAATAAAAAGGGAAAAAAAAACAAAAATTTGGTTTTATGTGTTATTTTGTTTTAGCAATATCGCATGAATTAATCAACCGAATTCGATAAATTTGGGCTTAAACTCTTCGTTTTGAATTGTAAATTGAATAAAATAATGGATTGAGCCAAAAAAATGGCCATGAAAGTAATATTCTTGGACAAAATCATGAAAAAAATGGAAAAATGCTCCAAAATTTGGACAAAAATGCCCGTAACTTTTGAACCGTTGGACCAATGTTGGAGATTTTTTTTTGTAAATTGATCAAAATGAGCTCACCTTTCCAACGCGCCTACTGGCGATTAAACCCGATCGATAGTTTTTGAGTTATGGATGTGAACGTGTAGGTAATATTTCATACGAACGTCAATTTGGGAAAAAATCTACCAACAAAAAGTAGGGGACTCGATTTTAAAGATAGAGGTATGATTCCTTCGGCAAATTTTCATGGAATAACCCATAGAATACGGAAATCATAGGGAAATTGGTGAATTTTTTCACTCCCTACAAATCGACCCGCTCTAATGATTATATATTACATAGCATGGCTGATCTTATTGCATATATAGAGCTATATCTTAATATATATGGTGGAATTTTAGCAATATATAATTATACTAGCCGGCGCAGCCCGCTACGTAGTTAGCGTGCCCCCCCCCCCCCCCCCCCCCGACAATTTTTTTTTAAATTCGCTTTTTATTTAAAGTACAGTTTTTATAATAAAAGCCTTCACCCAGCCACCACAAATAAATAATTCTACACAACAATGGGTTTAAAATAAATAAATATTTGATCACTTTTTCTCATGAAAGTGGATTGTTAGTAATGAATCCATATTAAATTGCAATATACGTGTGTATGTTAAGATAATTTGGTAAAGTGCGAACTTAGGTAGATAGACCCGTAAGTAGTTTTGTTCATTTGTGTTTTGAATGAAAATAAATAAAGTAAAGCAGGGTTGGAAAGCATTTTATAATATTAAAAATAGCGGGTCTTAAAGTTTTTTTTTTTTTAATTCCAGGTTATGTAAAGGTAGACCTGGCAATTCAAGTAAATTCACAAATTCAGTTGGAAAATTTACTGCGTCGGTTTCTTCCACCGGTGCTTCGTTACATGAAGTTTAAATATCGGAATATATAAGTTCAATTCCTTTTCTAAGGTTTTTTTCTCTTTTAGAAAATTTGTTTAACTTTTTGGAGAGTAAGTTTCAATGCTACATAAGTTTCATATTCCGTGGATAGTGTTTGAACAGGTAATTCCCTCTTCCAATCCATTTGCATTCTCTATAATTTCAATTCTACTCGTTCAACGTTTATATCCATTTCATTCCACTTGTGTAGTGTTTTATTCCACTCGTTTCCTATTTAGTTTCTTAATTTTAGTGTTTCACATACACTTGTTCTTTAAGTTTTAGGTTTCTAGCTAAAGACGCAGACGTTAAGAGGGGGGGGGGGGTAATTTTCCCCTTTTGAACCACCATTTTTACCACGTTCCTGTCCAAAGTCCTAGAAATGCCTTGTCGATAAGTTAGCCCATACTCCAAGGAAAACATATTATATATTACAGGTTTCTAGCCGAAGGGTTCGGTTAGGCCATCAAGGGGGAGAATTATTCCGTTTTTACCCCTCCCGGTAGGAATTTCCAAAAATTCCGTATTAGAGGACGTCTGCGTTGGAGGAGGAACCTACTACATACATAATTTTAGGTCTCTATATCCAGCAGTTTGGCCAGGCCGTCAAGGGGGAAGTTTTTCCCTTTTTACCCCTCCCGGTATGAATTTCCAAAAATACCATCTTAGGGGACGTCAACGTTGGAGAAGGAACCCAAATACCGAATTTAAGCTCCCTTGTTCCAGCAGTTTGGCCAGGCCGTTAAGGGGGAGACTTTTCCTGTTTTTGACCCTACCTGTAGAAATTTACAAAAATCTCATCTTAGCGGATGTCTACAATAGAGGGGGAACTTTAATACCAAATTTCAACTTCCTATCTCCAGCGGTTTGGGCAGGCCTTTAAGCGGCACTTTTCGCTTCATTAATCCCCATTTTTGCAATGTCCCTGTCCAAAAAGCACCTTCCCGGTCCAAAAAGCCCATACTCCAAGTAACATATGTTTTACATTTCAGGTTTCTAGCCAACTTTTACTATTTGTACCCCTCTCGGTAGGAATTTCCGAAAATCCATCGACAGGGAATTTCAGCTTCCTAGTTCCAGCAGTTTGAGCAGGCTGTCAAGGGGGACACTTTTTCTTTTTTTGTCCCTCCCGGTTGAAATTAGGCTGGAAGAGGAACCTAAGTACCGAATTTCAGCTTCCTAGTTGCAGCAGTTTGGACAGGTCGTTAAGGGGCAACTTTCCCTTTTTGAGCCCCCATTTTATAACGACCCTGTCCAAAGTTCAAAAAAGTATCTTTCTAATATGTTAGCCCTTACTCCAACAACCCACATTTTAATCTTCAGGTTTCTAGCCGAAGGGGTTTTTACCGGCCCCCAAGGTGAGGCTTTTCTTCTTTTTGCCCCTCCCTTTAGGAATTTAAAAAAATTCCATCTTCGCGGCTATCTGCGATGGATGAGGAACATTCATACCAAATTTCAACTGCATTGCCTAAGCGGTTTGGGCAGGCCGTAATTGGGGACATTTTTCCCTTTCAACCACCATTTTTATTATGTTGCTGTTCCAAAATAGAAAAATTACGTTGCCGGTGAGTTAGTCCTACTCCAAGGAATACATATTTAAAATTTTAGATTGGCCAAAAGGGATTGGGCAAGCCGTCAGGAGGAGACTTTTACCTTATTTCCCCTCCCGATAGGAATTTCAAAAATTCCGTCTAAGCGGACGCCTACACAGAAGGAGGAACTCACATACCGAGTTTCCTTTTGGGATATCCTGTAGGGAATTCCAAAAATACAAACTTAGTCGATGTCTACTACAGTGGAGGAACCTTTATACCAAATTTCAACTTCTTACCTCCAGTGGTTTGGGCAGGCACTTTTCCAATTTGTGAGACTGTTTATGTGGAGACTTTTCCCCTTTTTGCCCGTTCCGGTAGGAATTTCCAAAAATCCCGTCTTAGCGCACGTCTATGCCGTATATCAAGAAACCTTGTTTTAGTGGAGATATCCGTGGGGGAGGGAAAAAAGTAGTTTTTTTTGAAATTATATATTATTTTAAATGGTACTTTTTGGAAAAACGAAATTTTTTTGAAAAAGATACTTTGTTTTTACAAAGTACTTTATTTGTACTTTTTTTGGAAAAGGTATTTTTTTTTAATGAGGTGTTTTTTTTGGAAAAATGTATGTTTTTTGGAAAAAGGTACTTTTTTTGGAAAAGGTACTTCTTTTGGAAAAGGAACATTTTGTTAGAAAAAGGTTCATTTTTTTAGAAAAAGGTACATTTTTTGGAAAAAGGTACTTTTTTTAAAAAAGGTACTTTTTTTTGGAAAAATGTACTTTTTTTTGGAAAAGGTACTTTTTTGGAAAAAGGAATTTTTTTTGGAAAAAGGTACTTTTTTTGGAAAAAGGTACTTTTTTTTGGAAAAAGGTACTTTTTTTTGAAAAAGGTATTTTTTTTGGAAAAATGTATGTTTTTTGGGAAAAGGTACTTTTTTTTGAAAAGGTACTTTTTTTTGGAAAAGTTCATTTTTTTAGAAAAAGGTACATTTTTTGGAAAAAGGTACTTTTTTTAAAAAAGGTACTTTTTTTTGGAAAAATGTACTTTTTTTTGGAAAAGGTACTTTTTTGGAAAAAGGAATTTTTTTTGGAAAAAGGTACTTTTTTTGGGAAAAGGTACTTTTTCTTGGAAAAGGTACTTTTTTTTGAAAAAGGTATTTTTTTTTGAAAAATGTATGTTTTTTGGGAAAAGGTACTTTTTTTTGAAAAGGTACTTTTTTTGGAAAAGGTTCATTTTTTTAGAAAAAGGTACATTTTTTGGAAAAAGGTACTTTTTTTAAAAAAGGTACTTTTTTTTGGAAAAATGTACTTTTTTTTGGAAAAGGTACTTTTTTGGAAAAAGGAATTTTTTTTGGAAAAAGGTAATTTTTTTTTGGAAAAAGGTACTTTTTTTTGGAAAAAGGTACTTTTTTCGGGAAAAGGTAGTTTTTTTTGGAAAAAGGTACTTTTTTTGGAAAAGGTATTTTTTTTTAATAAGGTGTTTTTTTGGAAAAATGTATGTTTTTTGGAAAAAGGTACTTTTTTTGGAAAAGGTTCTTCTTTTGGAAAAGGAACATTTTTTAGAAAAAGGTACTTTTTTTTGGGAAAAGGTACTTTTTTTGTAAAAAGTACTTTTTTGGAAAAAGGTACTTTTTTTGAAAAAGGTATTTTTTTGAAAAAATGTATGTTTTTTGGGAAAAGGAAAATTTTTTTAGAAAAAGGTACTTTTTTGGGAAAAGGTACTTTTTTTTGGAAAAGGTACTTTTTTTTGAAAAAGGTACTTTTTTTAGAAAAAGGTTCTTTTTTCGGAAAAAGGTACTTTTTTTGGAAAAAGGTACTTTTTTTGAAAAAAGGTACTTTTTTTGGAAAAAGGTACTTTTTTTGGAAAAGGGTACTTTTTTTTGGAAAAAGGTACTTTTTTTGGAAAAAGGTACTTTTTTTTGGAAAAAGGTACTTTTTTTGGAAAAAGGTACTTTTTTGGAAAAAGGTACTTTTTTTGGAAAAAGGTACTTTTTTTGGAAAAAGGTACTTTTTTTGGAAAAAGGTACTTTTTTTGGAAAAAGGTACTTTTTTGGAAAAAGGTACTTTTTTTTGGAAAAAGGTACTTTTTTTGGAAAAAGGTACTTTTTTTTGGAAAAAGGTACTTTTTTTTGAAAAAGGTACTTCTGTTGGAAAAAGGTACTTTTTTTGGAAAAAGGTACTCTTTTTGGAAAAAGGTACTTTTTTTGGAAAAAGGTACTTTTTTTTGAAAAAGGTACTTTTTTTGGAAAAAGGTACTTTTTTTGGAAAAAGGTACTTTTTTTGGAAAAAGGTACTTTTTTTGGAAAAAGGTACTTTTTTTGGAAAAAGGTACTTTTTTTGGAAAAAGGTACTTTTTTTGGAAAAAGGTACTTTTTTTGGAAAAGGTACTTTTTTTTGGAAAAAGGTACTTTTTTTGGAAAAAGGTACTTTTTTTGGAAAAAGGTACTTTTTTTGGAAAAAGTTACTTTTTTTGGAAAAAGGTACTTTTTTTGGAAAAAGGTACTTTTTTTGGAAAAATGTACTTTTTTTTGGAAAAGGGTACTTTTTTTTGGAAAAGGGTACTTTTTTTGGAAAAAGGAATTTTTTTTGGAAAAAGGTACTTTTTTTTGAAAAAGGTACTTTTTTTGGAAACAGGTACTTTTTTTTGGAAAAAGGTACTTTTTTCGGAAAAAGGTACTTTTTTCGGAAAAAGGTACTTTTTTGAAAAAAGGTACTTTTTTGGGAAAAAGGTACTTTTTTTGGGAAAAAGGTACTTTTTTTGGGAAAAGGTACTTTTTTTGGGAAAAGGTACTTTTTTGGAAAAAGGTACTTTTTTTGTCCCCTTTTTGCCCCTCCCGATAAGAATTTCCAAAAGTGCCGTCTCAACGGACGTCTACACCGGTCGAGGAACCTACATACCAAATTTCAACTTCATAGCTCCAGCAGTTTGAGCAGGCCGTCAAGGGGGAGACTTTTTCCCCTTTTTGCCCGTCCCTGTAAAAATTTCCAAAACTCCCGTCTTGGTGGATGTCTACGATAGTGGAGGAACCTTTATACCAAATTTCAACTTCCTACCTCCAGCGGTTTGGGCAGGCCGTCAAGGGGGGCCTTTTTCCCCTTTTTAACCCCCATTTTTACAACGTCCCTGTCCAAAATTCCAGAAAGTACTTTCCAGAAAAGTTATGGGCTAACTTTCCAAGGAACACATATCTTAAATTTCAGCTTTCTAGCCAAAGGGGTTCTGGCAGGCCGCCAAGGGGGAGACTTTTCCCCTTTTTGCCCGTTCCGGTAGGAATTTCCAAAAATCCCGTCTTAGCGGACGTCTACGCCGAAAGAGGAACCTACATACCAAATTTCAACTTCCTAGCTTCAGCGGTTTGGGCTGGGCGATGTTGAGTCAGTCAGTCAGTCAGTCACGTTATTCTTTTATATATAGAGATTAACCCATTTTTTCGATCTGCCATTTTTCGAATCAAATTAGATCTAAGTTTATCCCCAAATATATTGCTGGATCTAATTTGATCTGCCATTTTCCAGATCAATTTATATCTAAGTTTATCCACAAATATATTGCTGGATCTAATTCGATGTGCCATTTTTCGGATCAAATTAGATCTAAGTTTATCCCCAAATATATAGCTAGATCTAATTCGATCTGCCACTTTTTCGGATCAAATTAGATATACGTTTATCCACAAATATATTGCGGGATCTAATTTGATCTGCCAAAATTGAGATCAAATTAGATCTAGGTTTATCCCCAAATATATAGCTGGATCTAATTGGAAATATCCGCAAATATATAGCTGGATCCGCCAAATTTCGGATCAAAATAGATCTAGGTTTATCCCCAAAGATATCACTGGACCTCCCAATTTTGAGATATAACTTGATCTTAGTTTATCCCCATATATACAATGGGATCTAATACGATATGATTGGAAACACCCAATTTTGAGATCTAATTGGATCAGCTAGATATTACAGCAGATCTTAAACAATATCAAATTGGATATAATTAGATATTGCGCGAGATAAATTTTTTTTACTCGGGAGACCAAATTAGATCAAGTAATATATTTCGGTATTGCGTAAGATCTTAACTTTTCCGATAAATTGCAGATCGAATTAAATCCAGTGATATATTTGGGGATTTGGTAAGATCTTAATTTATCCCATAAATTGCAGATCGAATTAGATCCAGCAATTTATTTCGGTATTAAAATGGCAGATCGAATTAGAAACAGCAATATATTTGGGGATTCACATCTAAAACTATCCAGAAAAATGACAGATAAAATTACACAACATTATATTTGGGTACTACGTAAGATCTCCATTTATTTGGGATTAAATAAGATCCCAGACAGATATTGACAACAGTTCAAAAAATAATACACTGGCAAAGCACTGATTTTAAAAAATTACAATATTTTGTTAAAATGAGGTTTAAACTCAGAAGGTCTCGAGTTCGAAAAAGAATATCTTTTTATAAAATTATAATTTTATTTTCTATAAAAGTTTTTATAAAATTATATTTTTTTTTTATTAAATTGAATTTCAAAAAAAAAATAATTTTATTTACATCTTTTTAACGCTCTACACCATTTCCAATTGTATCATTTGTTTTTAAGATTTATCAACTGTATTTCAGAAATAATCAATTGAATTTCAGTTTTATCAATTGTATTTCAGAACTTATCAATTATTTTTCAGATTTATGAATTGCATTTCAGAACTAGTCAATTGAATTTCAGTTCAGTTCACAACCGTATTTCAAAAATTATCAATTGTATTTCAGAAATTATGAAATGTAATTTGGAAATTTTTCTCTATTAACTATGATAAACAATCAACAAGTTCTGAAATAGATTTGATTATTTCTGAAATACAATTAAAAAATTTCTAAAATACACTCCATAATTTCTAAAATACATTTAAAATTTCTGAAATAAAATTAATAGCTTTTGAAATACAGTTAATATTGTAGTTGCTGATGAGTTACCATATACGACCATATATTGTTTAAATGTCACCATACATATATGACAATATATTGTTTAAATGGCACCATATATGGTATGTTACCTATTAAAAAAAACAATATTGATCTTTATATGGTAATATATAACTTAGAGTCATCCATGTACTATTTGATCCGAAAAATGGCCCGCTAAAATTGTATCAGTTGTTTATCAGTTTTTATCTAATTGCATCAGTTTAGATCTGACCTGATTAAATTATGTGTTAATCAGAT
Source organism: Leucophora obtusa (assembly GCA_949987735.1). NCBI lineage: Eukaryota > Metazoa > Arthropoda > Insecta > Diptera > Anthomyiidae > Leucophora > Leucophora obtusa. The sequence goes on from OX465295.1 coordinate 249,057,368, forward strand.
GAAATTGTATCTGATTTTTGACCTGATACAATTTTATTGGTTTTTATCACATGGTATCTGTTTAGGTCCAAAGAGATATATTTGTATACAAAATTATATAGTTATATCCCAATTTTGACCTGTTATCAGTTTAAAACTTTAATACAATTGTATAAGGTAAATGTCGGATACAATTATATTTTATTTATACAAAATTGAACCAATTACGATCAAACCTGGCACAATTACATATAAACCGATAAAATTGTATCAAGTCAAAAATCGGATACAATTTCATCTGATTAACACATAATTTAATCAGGTCATATTTAAACTGATACAATTAGATAAAAATTGATAAACAATTGATAAAAATATATCGGGCCATTCTTCGGATGAAACTGTATATTTATACAGATATAACTTAATCAAATATATGTCTATATGTAACTATTTTTACTCGGGTTTTTTAAATGATACGATATATCAAAGTATATGGTACTATATATGGTAGCATATATTATCATATCTGGAACTGTATTAAAAATGTTGTTCATAAGGTACCAAAGCTCCATATTTAAACAGTATATTGTCATATATGGTGCCATTTAAACAATATATGGTCATAAATTGTAACTCAACTACAATATTAACTGTATTTCAGAAGCAATTAATTGCATTTCACAAATTTTAAATGTATTTCAGAAATTATGGAATGTATTTCAGAAATTATTAATTGTATTTCAGAAATAATCAAATCTATTTCAAAACTTGTTGATTGTTTATCATAGTTAATAGAGAAAAATTTATAAATTACATTTCATAATTTCTGAAATACAATTGATAATTTCTGAAATACAGTTTGATAATTTCGGAAATACAATTAATAATTTCTAAAACAGAATTGATAAAACTGAACTTCAATTGACTAGTTCTGAAATATAATTCATAAATCTGAAAAATAATTGATAAGTTCTGAAATACAATTGATAAAACTGAAATTCAATTGATTATTTCTGAAATACAATTAATAGAGTCCGACCGAACAGCTCGGCCACAAAATGTATTTGCACGATATTCGGTGTGTTGAAGCATTATGGACAAATTTTCCTTATGCAAAAATGTTTGTTGAGCCCATGGGAATCCATTTTGAGTGTAAAATTTAGGGAAAAGTCCGAAGTTAGGCAATGAATTCACTGTTCGGCCGCCTAAAGTTCTGCCAAATTGGAAAAAGTTCGGCGGCCGAACAGTTAAATTTACAGCTAAACTATGGGGTTTTCCTAAAATTTGATATTCAAAAAAGCATTAAACCGGCTCAATAAACATTTTCCCAGTATCAGAATTTCTCAAGAATGCCTCTAAATACCGAAAAACCGAACAAATGTCGCTTTTTGGCCGAACTGTTCGGTCGGACACTAACAATTAATAAATCTTAAAAACAATTAATACAATTAAAATGGTGTAGAGCGTTAAAAAGATGTAAATAAAATTATTTTATTCAAAGATTTCAATTTAATAAAAAAATAAATATATAATTTTATAAAAAAATTTATAGAAAAAAAATTTTAATTTTATAAAAAGAAATTCATTTTGTAAAAAAAATGCATATCGAACTCGAGATCTTCTGAGTTTAAACCTTATTTTAACAAAATATTGTAATTTTTTGTAAAATCAGTGCTCTGCCAGTGTATTATTTTTTGAACAGTTCGCAATATATGTCTGGGATCTTATTTAATCCCAAATAAATGGAGATCTTACGTAGTACCAAATATAATGCGGCATCTAATTTTATTTGTAATTTTTATGGATACTTTTAGATGTCAATCCCCAAATATATTGCTGTTTCTAATTCGATCTGCCATTTTAATACCTAAATAAATTGCTGGATCTAATTCGATCTGCAATTTATGGGAAAAATTAAGATTTTACCAAATCACTAAATATATCACTGGAATCAATTCGATCTGCAACTTATTGAAAAAGTTAAGATCTTACGCAATCCCGAAATATATTACTGGATCTAATTTCATCTGTTATTTTTTTCATAAATTTAGATCTTACGTAATCAAATATAATCCTCGATCTTATTCGATCTGCCGTTTTCCAGATAAAGTTAGATACAACTTAATCCTAAAATATATATGTGACCTTCTCCGAGAAAAGGGACCTCGTGTGTGAAAATTAAGTTTTGAGAAGAACGCATTTAAAGTTTCATAACGCATTATCACTTTCAGTTGGGAGATGCGATTTGGTATGGTTAGGTGCCTCAACTCATTTCATCTTATTCTACACCCTTTTAGGTACCAGAATCCACTCTTAAGTCCAAACCCGTTTTTTGACACACTAGGTCCCTTTTCTCGGGGAAGGTCACATATACCTAGATCTACTTTTTCGTATAAATTTAGATCCAAGTTTATCCCCATATATATTGCTGGATCTAATTCGATCTGCCATTTTTCTGATAAATTTAGATCCAAGTTTATCCCCAAATATATTGCTGCATCTAATTTGATCTGCCAATGTTCGGATGAATTTATATCCAAGTTTATCCCCAAATATATTGCTGGATCTAATTCGATCAGGCATTTTTCTGATAAAGTTAGATCCAAGTTTATCCCTAAATATATTACTGGATCTAATTCGATCTGTCATTTTTCGTATCAAATTAGATCTAAGTTCATCCACAAATATATAGCTGGATCTAATTCGATCTGCCATTTTTCGGATCAAATTAGGTCTTACTAAATCCCAAAATATATTGCTGGATCTAATTTGATCTGCCAATTTTCTATTCAATTTATATCCAGGTTTATCCACAAGTATATTGCTGGATCTAATTGGATCTGCCATTTTTCTGATAAATTTAGATCTAAGTTATGTGAGGGCAACTTTAACTTTTTTGTCAGTGTTTTATTTATTAGTTCTTTACTAACATTTTGTTGTGGACGTATTTATACGTTTTGTTTACATATATTTTCCGTTGGGTGTGCATTTTTCAAAAAGAGAAAACAAACGAGTAAGCTTTTCTTTAATTTAGAATATGTTTGTCAAAGTTTTTTAAATTTTATTCAATTACCGTTGTGGAAATAACTATATAAAATTCTTTTGAAAAATTTGGAAAAGAGGAAAAGGAAATTGGACAACGGAAGAACGAATATAGATTTATAAATTGGAGTTCGGGAATAGAAAATAACGGTAAGACGGAAATTTGGTTTTTAAATTTCAGTTTGGGATTAATGATGTATTTCAAATTTCAGAATCTGTCTACTGATTCACTTGTAAGGAATTTTATTGGTGAAATATTTAGACCTAACTATTTGAAACGTAATCAAATATTATTTGGTTAAAAAGCGCTTTGAGCCTTTTGATATTTTCTTATTTTGGTACATATGATAATGGAGATTGGGTTCTAAGCAATCAACATCTGCAGCATCTTTTGTCAAGTGCAAAACCTAATGGGATAAGTATTGAGGTTTTGCTGTCGTATTAAATAATATTGGATTTATTGATTGTTCATCAAATTAAATTGTTAGGCTAATTACTCCTATCTTACTATAGGAAAAGAAGGAGAAAAGTTCAAAGGAGGAAAAGGGAACGAGAACAAATACAAAAAGTTAACATCTCTATTTCATTATCAGTATTATTAGGGTGACCAGTAAGATTTTAGAGGCAGCTGCCATATAGGTTGGCCAGTTATTAAATTATAAATTTTTTTAACTCCGTTTTACTAAAATCGTATATAAATTTGACTATAATATTATATAATATAAATAACAAAATACCACTTTAATTCATGGTATGTTGCTTAAATGCTAAATTTAATTTTTTTTAAATTAACTTTTTGCCTACTTAAAATTAATTTTTTTATTAATTTTCATAAATTCTTATTCCTGTTATAAATTTTTTTATGGTCACCTTATTGTATAATCATTTTACTACTTAAACACTCTTTTAACTTACCATATAATAGACTCTTACAAAATTTTTGTATTTTTAATGCAAAAATTAAAATAATTTTGGAGAATTTTTATAAAGAAATAATATTCTCAAAATCTCCTATTTACTCACATATATATTTGGGTAAATACTTTCATACATTCTCACTCATTCTCTCAGTATACTATCTCATATTTAAATAAATTTTGATATAGATTAAAGCAGCTAATCTCCGGTCTTATGGCGCCGTTCGACTTCGAGGGATAAATGACGTAAGTTGCAAATATTAAATTGAATTAAAAAACTAAATACATTTACACTCACAAAAAAAAAAAAAAAAAAATAATAATAATTAAATAAATAAATAACTCACTTAGAGATTCTCCTCCACTATTATGATTTACTTCACGTTATTAATATCGCTAAATGAGCAAATAAATTTCAAATAAATGTTTCAATTAGTTATTAGTAATCTAAATCCATTTTAATCAATTTTCATTTAACTATTCAAAATATTTTAATTTAACTGTCTTGCTAATTTAACTGTTTAATTATTTTTTTTTCACTTTAATTCTATAATTAAAAATTTTTTTTACTACAAGAAAATACATTTTAATTTATTATTATATAAATATATATTATAATTTTTATAATTTTATTTTAATGACATTTGTTTTACTAATTTCTTATTTAATCGTGACCATGCCTAAATATAATAATTTTGTTTAAATAAATATTAGTGTAAATATGAAATTTTAAATTTTTTTTTTCGCGAAAAGTTTAGAAGGGCTAGTTAGGTAATCGTTTGGGCTGTCATCGACCTTTAAATATTGACAGCAAGGTGGGTGGGTTTTGAGTATGAAGGGGATGACTTTCATCCATAGTCCTCTTCTATATTTTTTTTTTTTGCACCGTCCCATCCCATTTCTTTCTTTCTATTTCCTGTTTCCTTTATAATTTTATTATTTCTCTTTACTATCTTCTTTATGGTCGATTTCGGAATATCTTGCTACCAAAATTTAACTTTATGGAAGTCGACTCTCCTTTACTTCTAGAAGGGACAAGATCCTCCCCAAAATTCCCTGAGCACAGCCGGATCTGATGGTAGCACAGTCTTTTAGGAAGTAAGGTGTTGTGAATGAGTCGTTACAGTTAATCCACAAATATATTGCTGGATCTAATTTGATCTGCCATTTTTCAGATCAATTTATATCTAAGTTTATCCACAAATATATTGCTGGATCTAATTCGATGTGCCATTTTTCGGATCAAATTAGATCTAAGTTTATCCCCAAATATATTGCTAGATCTAATTCGATCTGCCACTTTTTCGGATCAAATTAGATCTAAGTTTATCCACAAATATATTGCTGGATCTAATTCGATCTGCCAAAATTGAGATCAAATTAGATATAAGTTTATCCACAAATATATAGCTGGATCTAATTGGATCCGCCATTTTTCGGATCAAATTAGATCTAAAAATATCCCCAAATATATAGCTGGATCCGCCAATTTTCGGATCAAAATAGATCTAGGTTTATCCCCAAAGATATCATTGGACCTCCCAATTTTGAGATATAACTTGATCTTAGTTTATTCCCATATATACAATGGGATCTAATACGATATGATTGGATACACCCAATTTTGAGATCTAATTGGTTCAGCTAGATATTACAGCAGATCTTAAACAATATCAAATTGGATATGATTAGATATTGCGCGAGATCAATTTTTTTTACTCGGGTAGTCATAAAAATTTTAACACAAAACATATTTACATGTACTTATTTAAACTATTTCGAGTAAGTCATTATTTTATATTTAAAAGCAATGACTACAATAGGCCGTTATTAGGAAGTCATTATTTTATATTACAAAGTAATGCAAAGGTAATGATATATCATTATTGGTAATGCAGACAGCAATGAGGGTTCATTACCAATATTTTGCTGGGTATGTATGTATATGTCAAAGTGCAAAATTCAAAACCAAATCCACAATATCGGAGTTTTTTTTTAATTTCTATAGTGCAATTAAACTTTATAATTTTTTGTAATTTTGTATAATTAGAAATCATGTCAGATAAATTTATACATGAAATTAATACAATTTTATATTAACTTTGTTATATATTTTGAAATAAGATTGTTTAGAGAAGCTTATACGCCATTATATATAATTATGTTTAAACTATATTTGCTGATCTCTTAATATCTCTTAATATATAACGTCATATCAAACATATTTATAAAACCAAAGTGTTAATATAAATGTATGTGGTCATATAAAGCCACACATATAAACATTTATAATTATATCAAATCATATAAAATTATATGAAAACTTTTTTAGTCGGGTCCATATTTATCCAAATATGAGTTCCTTTTACATATATGGAAAAATGTATTCTTCGAAATATGTTCATATACAAGTCCCTTTTGCATAAATTGAATAACCCTAGTAAAAATGATTTTTATATATTCATATATGATTTTTATACAATCATTTATGATTTTATACAAGTATAACTTGTCGAGTATTGTGAAACATATATTTTTATATGATTATATCAAAAGATATTTAATTATATAAAATTATATTAACCAGATCCACCATTTTTCGGATCAGATAATATATTTTTTATATTATTATATTAACCCATACATGATTTGATCCGGAAAATGGTGGATCTGATTAATATAATTTTATATAATTAAATATCTTTTGATATAATCATATAAAAATATATGTTTCACAATATTCGACAAGTTGTAATTGTATAAAATCATAAATGATTATATAAAAATCATATCTGATTATATAAAAATCATTTTTACTAGGGAACATATACTTTCATATTTGTCCATATATGAGTGCCATTTCCATATATGAAATAACAGATGCTTCCATATATGTCTGTATATGAAATTTTTTACATATATGGAATCACATATACTTCCATATATGTTCATATAAAATCCATATAGGTTTATAAAAAATCCATATTTGTTCATATGTGTCCATACATAAACCATATATGAACATGTTTGAGCGTATATGAGCATTTTTCACCGGGACCATATAAAAATATATATGGCACTATATATAGTATCATATATTATCATATCTGGAACTGTATTAAAAATTTTGATCATGAGATACCATATATGGCCATATATTGTTTAAATGGCACAATATATAATAATATATGGTTTAATATACACTATATTTAGTAGCATATATTATCATATCTGCAACCGTATTAAAGATTTTGTTCATGAGGTAACATATGACCATATATTGTTTAAACCATATATGATAGTATATAGTTTAACTGTCACCAAATATACTGTGACGGCTCTTAAACTCTGTTGCCTTATCTCTCAGGAGACCCTTGCTACCTTACGTACCGGCCGTGCTCAGGGAAATTGGGTGGAGATCTTGTCACCTTCGAGACAGTGTAAGAGCCTACCACTATAAAATTACGGTAGCAAACATTAAAATACCGACCTCAATAAAAAAAATATAAAAAAAAACAATAAAAGACAAAGTAAAAAGAAACGAAGGAGTATAGTCAAGGAGAAGAAGTGGACTTAGGTGTCAATTATCCACTTCATTATCAAAACCCACCCAAGCCTTTGCTACCTTTTCCCATATTTAGATAGCCCACGAATTCGCCTATCTAATCAACCTAAATTTTTCGCAACTAAAAAATTTAAAATTTCATTATTGTTTTATAATTTTTATTTAATCTAAAATATTATATTTGCCTAACACTATTTTTATGATTAAATTCATTTTTAAATGAAGAAAAGAAAATCTCAAAACAAATTTTAATTTAATTTACAATAAAATAAACAAATAAATTAGTAATAAAAAAAATTTTTTTTTTTCTGTGAGTGTATTGTGAAAGTGTTAAGGTTTGATAAAAAAAATATAAATGATCAATAAATTATAATGGTTTTTTTTTTTTTTTTTTTTTTTTTTTAAGCTTGCAAGTGCAAAACGATAAAAGACTTTAAATAGTTTAATTTAAATTTGATAATAAGAAAATTGAAGAGGTATTATTTTGAAATTATTTAACCATTATTAAATTTCTTTTAAGTGAAATTTCAGTGTATAGTTTAAATTATTTATGACTCACCACTTTGTCCCTCGACGACTTCAGGCCTGATGTCTTGAGATCTACTGATGAATTGCCAATCAAATCAAAATTATCAATTTACACTCAAAAAAAAAAAAAAAATTTAATAATTTTATTTTTTTTTTATATATATTGTTAGAAATATTTACGTCTATTTTGAATGTGTTAGGGTGTGAATGTATGTATGCGTATAATAAAAGAATATGAAATAATATGAGCGTAATTATAAAAAAAAATCCAATTTTGACTATACTAAAAAGAATTTAACTCGAAATAGTATTTAGTCATAATAAATTTCGGATTTTTTTTTTTTTTTTATGAAGTAATATAATGCTAAATTTTAATCTGCCTTTTGACGTTTAATCAAATATTTCGCTATTTGTGCTTTATAAAATTTTTCCCGTGCGTTTTTTTTTTGTTTTTTTTTTTTTCAGATGAAATTTAAATTGGTAATGTTTTCGTTTGAGTGTAACTGTCAAAATTTTCCATTTAATTATGGAACTTATAGTTTTCGATAATAATGCTCAAATTGATATCGATCACAGGATATAATTTTGATAGGATGTCCTTTTGTCAAATGGTTGTAGGAAAGCGATGGTGCAGTTGCATAATTGGATTGTACTTCCCGGAGGAGTTCTGCTTCCAGGAATCTAAATCAAAAATTGATATATTCTTTCCTTATAAGATTCCGTTCAGACAAAGTTTCGTTGGTAGATATATCAATAAGGGCCTACGATTTGAAAAAAAATCATTTTTAAGTTTAAAATTCAATCTGATCATTCTTAAAAATTCAAAGATATCCACTTCAATTACCTTTTCGGCCCCTCAATTAGCGTAGATAAATGTTGTAAATATAAGATTGAACCGCACAATAAACAAATTGTTTTTTAATTAAATTTTAAAATATTCTATTTTTATTTTATAGGTTTGTTCTTCAAATTCACACAAAACACAATGAAAATTTTTGAAAGTTTTCAGACAATAATTTCCTCAACAAAATTGATTAAAACAAAAAAATCAAATTGTACAAATTTCTAAGGTAGAAGTAGGGTAACTTAATTGGAGTATAAAGTTGGTTATATTCGACTTCACAAAACAGATAAAATTGTGAAATACTTGTACTTTACAATTGGATCTGTAAAAGGCGAACACCCAAAAAAAAATTTCAAATTGTGCAGTTAGTAAGTAGATAGCTACTGTATCATCATGTCCAAATGTCCTTTGTGTGATATATACCGCGGTTGTCATTATCCTAGTCTTGTAGTTCATAGTTAACCTGTCCAATTTTACGTAACACTTTCGCCCTCACTCCCACGGGAGCTAATTTCGAATTGAAGTGGCCAATCTTCGAGCTCTGCGTAAAGTTCCGTCTCACCACATTTTGTCCTATTGTATAGTCTCTAGTTCGAGTTCGTAAATTGTAAGTCCGAACATTTCTGTCATATGCCTTCTTAACGTACTGTCTTATACTGTCCCGTATTAAAGTTAATTCGTCATGTCTCTCAATTCCTACATCCGTTTCTGTCAACATTCTCAGGTTAGTTAAAAGTTTGTAGTCATTGCCATGGTTAATCATAGTCTGTCCAAATACAATTTGATACGGAGTCCGGTTCGTGCTTTGGTGAATACTGTTTCTCAGCGAACAATTAATACTGCTGATGTACTTGCCCCATTCCCTCTGATCATCCCTCACATATGACCGCAACGCTTCGTTAATAGATCGGTTTACCCGCTCGCTTGCGTTTGCCTGAGGAGAGTATACTGCAGTCAACATATGGTGAATACCGAATTTCACCAAAAAATTTTCAAAATCCTTACTTCTGAACTGGGACCCGTTATCAGATACCACTACTTCCGGAACTCCGTAACAATCAAAAATTTCCGTCCTTAAGTAGTCAATTATATTTTTCGATATAAATTTTCTCAATGGTTTAAGAAATGTGAATTTGGAGAAGTGGTCTAAAACTATCAGAATTCCGATGTGTCCAGTCTTTGTCCTTGGTAATGGTCCTATCAAATCTATGTACAGTCGCTGAAATGGTCTGTCACTCTGTACCATATGTCCCATCGGAGGTCTCAGCGTCATTGTCGGTGTCTTGGATGTCCTACACAGGTCACAATTTTGAACATAGTCCTTTACGTCAATCACCACTCTTGGCCAATAAAAATACCTTCTAATCCGTTCTAAAGTTTTTCCTACACCACCATGAGAAGAATTTGGAATGTCGTGAGCCGAATAAATAACGTCGTGTCTCAGTTCTGTCGGTACCAAAAGTTTCCAATAATCCGATTCGTCAGTCTGACCTGATGAAAAGTGTGTCCGTTTATATATATATACTTATCAATAATTTTGAAATCTGGTAGTCCTGAATTTCTAAAATCATCCCGTAATTTCGAATACTCCTCACTATCAAATGCGTTAGAGTTCAGGTCGATTGTCGGAATTACCTCAATTTCAATCGCGTTAACAAAATCCTCTCCTTCGTGAACACGCGATAACGTATCAGGAACGATGTTATCCTTTCCACTCCTATGTTCAATTGAAAAGTTAAAGCCCTGTAATTTCAAAGACCACCTAGCCAAACGACCAGATAAGTCCCTTTGACCCATGAGCCACTTCAGGCTTGCATGATCAGTAACGACTTTAAACTCCTGACCCTCGATGTAAGACCTAAACTTTTTTATCGCCATTACCACTGCTAAACACTCAAGTTCCGTAATGGAATAATTTCTCTGAGCTCTATTTAGTTTATGTGACATGTATGCAATGGGCCGTTCTATCCCCTCATTGTCCTCCTGAGCCAATACGGCACCCACCCCGTAAGTGCTGGCATCACACTGTAGTACAAAAGTCTTACCATAAGCTGGGTGAATTAGTAATGGAGCAGTTGTTAGTCTAGTTTTCAATTCATCAAATGCCAACTGTGCTTGGTCCGTCCAAATAAATGTCTTCTTCTTAGTCAACAGTTCAGTCAATGGAAAAGTAACCGTCGAATAGTTCTGTATAAAACGTCGGTACCATCCTGTCATGCCTAAAAATCGTCTTAAATGTTTGATAGATTTTGGTATCGGAAAGTCCTGTATTGCCATAACCTTGTCCTCGTCCACTTGTAATGTCCCATTTCCAACAATATAGCCTAGATACTTCACTTTGTTTAGGGCAAAACTGCTCTTGGCAACATTAATAGTCAAACCAGCTTTTCTCAATTAAGTTGCCACCTCTATCAGGTGTGTCAAATGTTCGTCAAAGTTCTGTGATACAATTAAAAGGTCATCTAAATATACGAAAACATGGGATTTCAAATTGTACGTAATGACAATGTCCATTAGTCTGCACAACGTTTGTGGTGCATTACACAGTCCAAACGGCATTCTTGTAAACTGATACAATGGCCGATTAGGGATTGTAAAAGCTGTCTTAGGTCTTGAACTTTCCTCCAGTTTAATTTGCCAAAAGGCATCTTTCAAATCAATTTTTGAAATACAGTAAACAGGAGGAAGTCTTGAAATAAGTCCGTCAATGTTTGGTATCGGATATGCGTCTTTAACTGTCACGGAATTTAATTTTCGACTGTCTACACACATTCTAATTTTTCCGGGTTTAGCTACCACCACTGTAGGTGAAGACCATGGCGAATTAGGAGCCTCCTCTATTACCCCAAGAGAGAGCATTCTATCCAATTCCACGCAAAGTTGTTTCTCCATTGCTGGAGAAATAGGATAGTAACGCTGCTTAATCGGTTTAGCATTACCAGTATCAATACAATGCTCTATCAACGGAGTGCAACCTAAGCCGTCAGTCTCGGAGTTGGGAAACGCCCCAACGACTTTCGCTAATCTTTCTTCCTGTTCCAATGTCAATTGAAGTTTCTCCGGGTCTGTCTGACTAAAATCAAGCTCTCCAATTGTTGGTACTGAAATTTTGAGTCCAAAAGCTGTCCAGAAGTCATAGCCGCAAATTACGTCCTGCTGTATATTCGGTACAACTAAAAATTGAAATAATTTTGTTTGTCCCTGAAAGGTAATGTCCAAAGTCACTGTCCCCACAACCTTTTGCATTTGTCCGTCAGCCGTCCGCACGTTACCGAAACATTTACGAAAACTTATACCATTCGTAACTTGAGCTGCCATCTGACCACCAATAACGCTCTTATTGGCACCACTATCGAGCAAGGATAAATAAAAGGAGTCCTGAATCCTCAAGTTTATATCTAATTCTTTATTAATAATTTAAGCAATTACAAAATTTGTATAAGATTTTAATTGGCCATAATATTCTCGAATACGCTTCGCTGTCCTCATCTTCCTCTTTGGTTGACCAAAAATTCTTTCGCGAACCTTCTTGTATTCCTTTAAGCGGATATGGTATGGCCTCATCAAAAGATGTACATTTCCGTTAGTCTTGTCTGTTTGTGAGGGTGTGTCATCATCCGTAGTCTTTTCTTGTTTCTCTTCTCTGGATGTCTGATCTACCTTCGGCGGACATCCCGTTGTCCGTTTCCCGGTATTCTGCTACAATTTGGACAATTAGGTTTGTACGTATCTTTAACACCACATCCATAGCAAAATACACGTCTTAATTCCAAACACTCTATGTATGAATGTCCTAGTTTGTCGCAGTTCCAACATTTTCCATCACTGCGAATTACACAAACTTCTGCGTCATAGTCATTGTCCTCTAAAACCGCATTGTCCACGTCCTGTACACTTACTTTGGCAATTCGTCCTTTAACAATCCTACGTGGATCTCCAATGTGAAGATCTCTTAAAAATTTTTCATGTTTCTTGACTTCCTTTCGAAGACGAGAAACACTAGAAATGTCTAAGTGCAAAAGCTCGTGTCGTATGTCACTTCTCAAATTTCGTAATATTGTCTCACAAAGATCTCTATCAGACATAGCCGTCTCCAATTTATCAGTCATGGCCGAAATAATGTCAAAATAATCGTCAAAGTTTTCGTTCGCTTTCTGTTTTCTTCGCCGTATGTCTTCAAGAATATCGAAGTCACTGTAGTCTTCTTTATATTCTTTGCGTAAAGCTGAAGTTAGTGAAAACCAATTAATATCGTTATTCCTTCTCTCAAATCGCCAGTACCATACCAACGCTTTACCCTCAAACAAACTGTGGGCATGATTACATAATAATTCAAAATCTCCGTTCAAATTTTTGGTCGTTAGTATATTAACGCGATAAATAAATTCATCTACTGCCATCGCATTGTCGTGGCCAGTAAATTTTATCTTCCAATTCCTAATAATATTTAAAACCTTTTCCGCCGTTAATGGATCTCGAGGCGAGTTAAATCTAGAACCTGGAGAAGTATTAGAATTATGCGAAGCAGAAGTAGGGCCATTATTATTCACGATAGTGGAATCATTATTACTAGCCGGTATATTCGTGTTCGATTGAATGTTCAAGTTTTGAATCAAAGATCTCAGTTCCCGGGTAATTAAACTTGACATTTCTCCACGAAATGAATTTAACGAATCAGACACAATTTGTCTAATTCGTGAATCGTCATCATTGGTAGGAGTACGAGGGTTAAAACAAACCTCAGGTCTTCCCCTTTGTCGAGCTCCTCGATGGGATGGATTACCCGGACGTACTTCCGGTATTCCCATAGGACTACCTTGAGCCCCAGGAGTAATATTACCCGTGTTCACATCAACAGTGAAGCTCACATTTGCAGGCTCCTCTAAATTTAACAAATTTTCGCGGCTTCTAGTTAAAACCATTTTAATAAAAATCGATCGTTTAGTAAACTGGTATAGGATAATATATAAATTGCTACTTCGTTTAGGTATCTTAGCTAGTCAAAAAAAATATAAAAAAAAAACTTAACTATACCACAAAAAAAAATATATATAATAAAAGGAAATGTAAGGAACTTCCAATTGAGCATTTCAGAACATCAAGACTGTTCCGAAATAAAATCTCGAAACCTAAATTTCCAAACTAAAAGATAGACGGAGAATATTCCCGAGTGTCTTATGAGAGTAAATATTCGATGAGACCCAAATATAAAAATCTCGAACATAATTAACTAAGGAAAAATTTTGAAGATAGAATTAGAAAACCAAAATAAAATAGTGCAAAACTCTATGAGTATAAACCCGATAGGCACCAAGTTTAAAAATCTCAAACAAAGGTTTTAACACTCTGAGAAATGAACTATCTGCGACTTCAATCAAAAGGCAATGAAATCTTATTCAGAACACAGAAATCAAAAAATCCATAACTGACTAAAGCACACAGAAATAAAAAAAATAATATATATGGATAGAAAGAATTGAGAATCGATACCACGGAATATAAAAGTAATGAAGCCCCAGCAAGTTGGCAAATAATTGAGTATTTGTTATCAAAAGTATTACACAATTGAAACTTTTGTCCAGAAAACCGAACCAATCTACTGGGCCCCACGTTGGGCGCCATTTTTGTGACGGCTCTTAAACTCTGTTGCCTTATCTCTTAGGAGACCCTTGCTAACTTTCGTACCGACCGTGCTCAACTAAAGATCAACTAAAAACTTTTCCCCCTTTCATCTTAAACACATTGACATGGTGCAAAAATATAATTTAATAACATACATTTAAATTTAACGGTTCGTTGTAATTCAAACTTCTGTGTTTATCATACACAGAGTTGAATAGAATCAGCTGAGATATCTTAAGAATTAAGGTTCAAAGCAAGAAAGAGTAATAATAACAAAAGGATAAAAATAGCATTGTTAAATTTCGTTGATGTTAGTCTGAGTTGAGTTGTTGATAACAAACTCGATTTGCTTTCAACATTCATATAAGAAGACGATTATCAAATATTAACCCACTCAAAGGCGAAGGGCACTGATGATGGCTTTGTAGCGAAAGCCGAAAATGCGCATTCTGCCTTGCTGGTCTTATCGAATTTTTTCAATAATTTTTATTCTTTGTAATTTACTTGTAAAAATTGTATCATCTTTCTTTGATTTGAAAATAATTTAAACAGAAAGTGATATTAATTTATGATCTTGAGTCAAACTAAAAATAACATTCATTTATTTTTTTATTAAATTGAAATCTTTGAATAAAATAATTTTATTTACATCTTTTTGACGCTCTACACCATTTCCAATTGTATTAATTGTTTTAATATTTATCAATTGTATTTCAGAAATAATCAATTGAATTTCAGTTTTATCAATTGTGTATCAGAACTCATCAATTATTTTTCACATTTATGAATTGTATTTCAGAACTAGTCAATTGAAGTTCAGTTTTATCAATTGTGTTTCAGAAATTATTAATTGTATTTCCGAAATTCATAACTGTATTTCAGAAATTATCAAACTGTATTTCAGAAATTATCAATCGTATTTCCGAAATTATGAAATGTATTTGAGAAATTTTTCTCTATTAGCTATGAAATTCTGAAATAGATTTCATTATTTCTGGACACAACTAAATAAATAAATAATTAAATTTGCGTAATATTGTAGTTTCTGAAGTGCAAATAATATTTTGTGATATACAATTAAAATTTTCTAAAATACATTTAATAATTTCTGGAATACCTTTTTTCGATGCTTATAAGTTAGCTCGACATGCTTTTATCATTCATTTAATTTGTAGCTATCACACATCTATAACAAGTCTCGTTAGATTAAAGTGTAGAGGTCTTGGCTGACAATCTGGTGGACTGGGTTAAATTTCATGTTTTTAAAAGCAAATATTAAAAAAGTTTTCTCAATTTTTTGAAAAATGTTTTTTGAAATCTATTTTTTTGCCAAGATAGTTAATGCAACGTTCTGCCAACGCATAACCGACCATCGCCAACGGTTTGCCAGCATTGTGCCGATTATATTTTTCTGTCTGGGATGTTAAACTTAAACCTATTGTATATTAACGTTAATTAACACTATATTTTTATTTTTAGGAAATACATTTTTATTTTATTATAAGTTAACATTAAATTAAATTTTAGATAATGGCACCAATTTGTAGTTGTAATTATTATATGTTAAATCGTATATTCATAAACATTCTATACAGTTAGACGAGGTTTATGGAACTATTTAACTTTATAAAGTGTTTATAAATTATAACTTAAATGTACAAATATATATGTTAAATGTACGTGAACAAATTGTTGATATGGACCCACAAATTGTATCTCAACTGATATTGGAATTATTGTACCATTACCATACATCAATATATATTGAATTATATACATATATTACAATATATGACACTGTATTATAAATATTGTTAATGAAGTAACATATCTGATAATATTTTTTATAGCGCCATACAGTTTTACATTATTCAAATTAAACCATATATGGAATTGTATTCAAAATGTTGATGTGGTACCAAATTTGACCACATATTGTTTAAATTGTGCCATATATGACAATATATTGTTTAAATGATACCATATATGTCTATATATATTAATATTGTTTAAATGACACCATATATCAATATATATGGGACTATATATGGTAGCATATATTATCATATCTGCATCTGTATTAAAAATGTCGTTCATCAGGTACCATATATGAGCATATATTGTTGAAATGGCACCATATATGGTAATATATTGCTTAAATAACACCATATATAAATATATATGGCACCCCGGTGAAAAATGTCCATATATGAACATTTATGGTTCAACCATATATGTATGGATCCGAAAAATGAGGTAACACCTAAGTATATGTTCATATATGGATATATATGAACATATACATTTATTAAATATATGCGAATACATGCGGACGTTGCTGTCCTTTATTATAAGGTTGTACTATAGATATAAATTTATGTATGACATTCGAATTAGGCACTACATATGTTCCTTTTTTTATTGATGGCATTAAATATAATTCGATATTTATCCATATATGAGTTCCTTTTACAAATATGGAAAAATGTATTCTTGCAAATATGTTCATATACAAGTCACTTTTGCATAAATTGAATATCATATACTTCCATATTTGTCCATATATGAGTGCCTTTTCCATATATGAAATAGCAGATGCCTCCATATATGTCTGTATATAAAATCTTTTTCCATGTATGGAATAACATATTCTTCCATATATGTTCATATAAAATCCATATATGTTTATAAAAAATCCATATTTGTTCATATGTGTCCATACATAAACCATATATGAACATGTTTGAGCGTATATGAACATTTTTCACCGGGACTATATATGGTAGCATATATTATCATATGTAGAACTGTATTAAAAATATTGTTCATGAGGTACCATATATGGGCATATATTGTTGAAATTGCACCATATATGATAATATATGGTTTAAATGGTACCATATATGATAATATATGGTTTGAATGGCACCATATATGATAATATATGGTTTGAATGGCACCATATATGATAATATATAGCTTAAATAACACCATATATAAATATATATCGCACTATATATAGTACCATATATTATCATATCTGGAACTGAATTAAAGATTTGGTTTATTAGGTACCATATATGACCATATATTGTTTAAATGGCACCATATATGATAATATCTAGTTTAACTGTCACCATATATAATTATATATTGTTTAAATGATACCATATATAATTATATATTGCTAAAATGCCACCATATATACTAAGATATAGTTCTATATATAACTATATATGCAATAAGATCAACCATGTTAGGTAATATATAATTATATATGCCATATCTAATATTAAGAAGGCCGATATCTAATTAGATAAAATTATATATGGCATAATATAAGGAAAATTTTTCGGAAAAAACTCATATATAATTATATATGGATATACATAACCACATGTCTAATTATATATTGTAATATATGCCATATATGATTATATATAATTTTTTTTACTCGGGCAGCCATGCTATGTAATATATAATCATATATACCATATCTAATATTATAAAGGCCGATATCTATTTAGATGAAATTATATATGGCATAATATAAGCAAACATTTTGGAAAAAGACGTCATATATAATTATATATGGATATACATAACGACTTGTCTATTGTCTAATTATATATTGTAGTATATGCTACATATTATTATATATAATTTTTTTTACTCGGGTAGTTATAGTAATTACCCGTAAAAAAAATTTATTCAGTAGCATATCTTTTTTTATTTGGCATCATACTAAATTATATAAAATTTTATCCGGAAAATGGATTAATCAAATTGTATATAAACGAAGAAAAAAGATATTTGTATTGATATAATTTCATCCAATTTTATCGGAGTTTTGGTCTTATTCAATTGCATTAAATTTTTTTTTTATATGAATATGTATAGTGTAGGAAAACAACCAATTAATTGAGAGAATTATCTGAATAATATTAATAAATTTTTGCACAAAACCGATGAATTTCACTAGGCCTTGTCCATTGAAACTTTTTACTAAATAATGAATTTTTGATAAAATGTCAAAATATTCATTTTATTTATTAAACGTTTCATACACTTAATGAAAAAGCTTCGTTAAAACTAAATGCATAAAATATATGAACCGTTTTCATCAAATTTAAGAAATTTTTCATTTACCTTGTGAAGAAAACTTTATTATTTTACTAAAAAATTTCATTAAAACTGGTCCAGCAAACTTCTCTCTGTGTAGGTTATATAATCCATTATCAGTTAGTAGTAACTACACAGAAGAAAAAAATTAAAATCATACACAAACAACGTTTACTAAGATAGAAACAGCTTTGAAATCACACAAATCTCAGGTTTTTTCCTTTTTATATAAAAAATTGTCTGCTTATTTTTAAAATCGGAAAACACATTAACTTAAATATGAAAAAGTTTAACTAGAATCATATTTACTTTAATAAGGATAACTATTATAGCCACCAATTAAAAAATTTCGTTTTAAAGTTTCTTACTTAAATAAAATATCCTACTAAGTGATGACTATAACACTGGCCCTAATATTCATACTTTATTTACGAAGTGTTCGTAAAAAATCAAATGTTAATTAAAATCTGATATAGTAACTGATTTAACTATAATTTTTTCTCTGTGTAGTTACTTTTCTTATTTCTTTCATTAGATTTAAGATTAGTTAAATTAATTAATTAAGATTAATTAAAAAAGTGCGACATTGGTATGTCTCATTTATCCCAGAAATGAAAAAATTCTGGGTCATTAGAAACCCTAGATGTAACATAACATATAAGCTCAGCTTTTTAATTTTGTATTGATTTATTAAGTATATAATTGTATTTAAATCCACAAACATTTTGCTCGATTCGAGATAGTAAATAATTTTATCTAAAATATTCTTGGGTCACATTTAGTTTTATAAAGAGTTGTTTGAAGCAATAAACAAATTTATCTTCAACGAGATATAATTTGATCAATAATAATATAATTTGTATTTGTATATGGCATATAAAATGATATAAGAGAAAAGATATTTTAAGATATGATTATATAAGGCAACGAATAAAAAAATTTTGAAAATCGGAATCGCAGATAAACTCATATTTAATTTTATACGTTGTTATTCACTCTCTAATATGAATAGGTACAATTGGATCAAACCTAACTTGATCAAATCTAATCGTTTTTTCACGGGTAGTTGTAATAAAAAAAAAAAACCAATTAAAAGTAAAAAAAAATAAATTGTTTTATTTTACAAAAGTTTTTTATTGCCGCCATCGAGTATCGAACTTGCGACCTCACGATTACTAGTCCAGCGCTCTACCGCTGAGCTATTCTTTGATATGAAAGTTGAGTGACATAAAAACACTTTGTTACTGCACGATATTGTTCCTTATTCTCTTCAATAAAAGTGCAAAAGGTGCATTCTAATTCAATATTGTTTTCAGTACTATTTTTACAGGTGCATTCGCTCCATTTTTTTTATATATACACTCCAAAAAATGTTTGTAAATTTACTACAATAAAATGGGTAAAGTTTTGTTTAATTTTACGAAAATTTGGTAAATATAATTAAAAAGTGCGTAAAACTTTTTTGTACACACTTCTATATGCAATAATACACACACAAAGCATTTTTAGACATTATCTGTTTAAAAATAAACACATTATGCCTAAAATTACTATTCTTTTGTTAAACAAAATTTACCTTTTGGTAAATATACTAACTTATAATAGTAATAAATATTCTGACATTTCTAAATTAGAAAATAATTTAAAAAATTTTTTTAATTAAAAAAAAGCTAAAACTGTTTTGTTTTGTGAAATATTTATACAAACACATTTTCATCTGGAAATATCAGTATAATCCAGCAAGAATGGCAATACGAAGAAGATTTCATATCGCCTGGAAGAAAACATTTATTGCAGGTAATAATAATTTTTGTATTTCGGAAGTTTCTTTAGTCGGGAAAAACTGTTAAAGGAAAGCGACACCTTCAGGCAATACAAAAGCAGTTTGTCTGAAAGATAATTCCATGACATTTGTTATCTCCATAGTTTCGCCGGGAAGATAAATCCCCGACATTTATTATCGCCAAACTATCGCCGAGAATGTAAATCCGAGACAATTTTATGTCATTTATTGCCTTCAAAAAAATACCATTTGGAAGAAATAAAGAATATATTGCCTAAATAATGAATTCGCCGTACCATCACTAAAGAGAAATATTCTCCAGGTGATAAAATAAAAGATATATTGTATATTATTATTATTAATATGTTGAAAATAGTTTTTGGCGATAAAGGGAAGATATTCCAGCAATATTATTATTTTATTTTCATTTAGTTTAGGTATTTATTTTGTACATAACTAATTATACGTATTAATAAAATACATACTAAAAATTAATTAATTGTTTTATGTAAAAGAAAAATATTTTTGGGTGGTTAACTTTAAGCACAGTTGTGGTAAATATACGCATTTTTGGGGGATTTTTACGCACTTTCTGTGGATTTTTGCGCATTTTTTATTGATTTTTACTCATTTTATTCGTACTTTTAAACATAAAACATGCTTTTTTACGCACAAGTTTAGTAAATTAACACACAAATTTATTAAATTCATTTAATTTTACGCATGTTCAATGTAAAATTACACGTTATTTGTGCATAAACTTAAACAAAATGTGCGTATTTTTTTTATTTACACATATAGAGTAAATTTACCCAATTTATAGTAGGAGTATAGTTTCCTACTATAAGTTGGGTAAATTTCAACAGAATTTAATTAAAGTGTACATACTTTAAAAATTAAAAATATTGAATTTGAACAAAATATAAATATTAAAAAGAAATTAATAGAATAAGAAAAAATGGAAAAAAAAAATATTGGTCCCGCCGGGAATCGAACCCGCGACCCTCTGTTTGGAAATGCCAACTGATACGAAAATCACTTTTTACGATCACTTTTAGAGCCATTACTCTTTAGTTGCAATACTTAAGTGATTTTTTGGATGTTGTTCAGAAGTAATTCTAAAGAAGCTGTAAACATATACTAACGGATACTTTAGAAGCAATGAAGCAAGTGATTTGTTGATGTAGTACAGAATAACTTCTAAAAAAGCAGTAAAAATACACTAATGCATTACATCAAATTTTTTTTGCTGGGACCTTTTAAAAGTAATATCGAACAAGGAAACCGCACAAATAAACTAAAAATTTGTCCAAAAAGTATTAAAATATAATTTCACTGTTGAAATCAAGTAACAAAACTTCGAGATGCAGTATTTAAATTGTTTAACCCATTTTTCGCAACATATCTCTAAAGACACGTCTACCTATCCTTCTACGAAATTTTGTCAGAAAATTTGCACGGAATCCATGCTTGGCAGAAAATGGGTAAAACAATATACCCCATATCACAAACGGATTGCAGAAAATTTTAAATATTGACAAAAAACTGAAATTTTTGAAAATTAAAATCACCTAGAAATCAAATTACACTTGAAATATATAATTTAGTTTAGAACTTAGAAAAGTCGTTAGAAATTAAATTTTCTTTTATGGTTATTAGCCATTCTTAGTTGTAATATTAAAAATGTTTTAAAAACCTTTAGGCCCTTACAGATATTATTGCGTTCTTACAAATATTTTTATAAAATTTTCTGCATATGTCTACTGAGCAATTCCATTTTATTTCAACGAACATTTTTTCGGTAGTGTCCGATTTTGATAAAACTTGGTGAATGTGTGTAGTAGTGTATGTATGTTCACAAAACGATTTTTAATTTTTTTGTTTTCGAAAACTGTGGCAACCCTGCAGCTTTGAAATACTGAAAATTGCAGGGTAGGCACTACACTTAAAGTTTCATAACTTTTGTTGTGAGCAAGATATTGAAAAAATTCTTTTTGCGTGGGATTAGTGAAGTTTTTAGGTTTAAGAAATTTATTATTATTTTTTTTTTAAATTTTTAAAATTTAAAAAAAAAAAAAATTTTAATTTATTTTTTGAAAAAAACCATTTTTTAAAATTTTTATATTTTTTGCACAAAATGCCACATATGTGTTCTAAACATCCTAAAAATTTCAGAGTGGAATGCCTCCTACTTTTTGAGATATATTAAAAAATGTACTGGTATGTTTATAAGAAATACTCTCTTTTACTAGTTGCTACGTGCCACTGAGTTAATAAGTTAAGTTTGCTTGTATGCAATTCATTGGAAGCATTGTTTGTATTCATTGAAAATTGTTTTTGCTGATGCTTAAGAAGTTCCGTTATTTCAAAAACAAAACGATGAAAACGATTTAGATTTCTTTAATGTCTTTGCGTTGTTGAGTAGCTTTTTAATTGTTTATAGATTTTTGACAAGTCAACATCGTAGTAGTTTTATTCTCTGATAATAATTTTCAAAAACTATTTTATTTCAAGCAGTACACATTTGTTCACAGATTTTTAATTTGCTTAAAATGCCTTTTGGAAAAGTTTGTTGTAATCCTTTCCGAAAACTCAAGCATAAAACAAACAAAATAAAATGTGTTCGTAAAGTTTCGCAAAGTCTTAGGGAGCGTTTTCCACAATATTTGCATGGTCAATATATCTGTGCTTCATGTAGAATGGCTCTATTAGATCAAGCGAAGTCATTGATAAAGAAAAAGAAAAACGAAAACAATTTCGAAGATTTTGAAATTGACACGGTTGCAGGAACTTCTACATCAGCTTTAAAAGTTGCCAATGCTGATGAAAGTTTGTCTGAAAGTGATATTGGCTCACTTTCGGAAGAAACAACCGAAAAGGCTTTCAATGAAAAGAAGAACACAGCTTTTTTTATTTGAATAAGTGCTTAGAAGCGCTAAATGAATCTCCCATTGAGTTTAAAAATAACTATTCTAAATATAAACAGGAAGAAATTTTAGGCAATATAAATTCCATATTTAGGAAAAACCTTTTTAGTTTAGAAAATATATCCTGCGATGGTGAAGATATTTTAAACCACTTAAAAGAGATTTACAATACTTCAGAAGATGATAAAGATAGACAAATTAAAATATTAACATCTTTGCCACATTCTTGGAGTGTTGGTAAAATAGAAAAAACCTTTTCAACTACAAACTATATGGCTCGTAAAGCTAAAAAACTAATTCAAAATGGCGATTATTATTTTTCTTCGCATCCAAAAAGACAATCCGGCCTCTCGACAGAGACAAAATCTATAGTTGAAGATTTTTATAGAAACGACAAAAACAGTCGCGTTATGCCCGGGAAAAAAGACTATAAGTCTGTTAAGAGTTGTAATGGGGAGAAAGAAAAAAAAACAGAAGAGATTGATGCTTTGTAATCTGAAAGAATTGCATAATTCCTTTCAAGAAGTTTATCCAACAGTAAAAATTGGATTTTCAAAATTTTCAGAGCTGAGACAACAAAAATGTATTTTGATTGGGGGAAGTGGCACTCATACAGTTTGCGTGTGTGCTATTCACCAAAATTCCAAACTTATGTTTATTGGGGGGAAAATCAAGGAATTGGCTGAAGAGGAAGTTATAGGTTTTCCCACTTACAAGCATTGGATTGCTCAATCTATTTGTAATCCAGCAACTGTACAATGCTATATGGGAAATTGTTCACTTTGTCCAGGGGATACTTACCTTAAAGATGCCCTTAAAAACGCATATTCCACTAACAACACAGAAAACATAACATACAAACAATGGGTTCAAGTAGACAGATCCAATCTTTTGACCATAACATCTCCATCTGACGACTTTGTGGACAAACTTTCTGAAGAAATGATAAAATTAATTTTTCATAGTTTTGTGGCAAAAGAACAGAACAAGTTTCTTGATGAGGTAAAATCCAATTTAAAAATTGGAGAATTTTTGACTATCTGTGATTTTGCCGAAAATTACACATTTGTTATCCAAGATTGTATACAGAGCTATCATTGGACAAATTCTCAAGCCACTATACACCCCTTTGTGTTTGTGACATATTTCCGAAATGCAGATGGAAAAATAGATCACATAAGCTTTGTTGTCATTTCCGATATTTTGGAGCACAACACAGTCGCTGTTCATTTATTTCAAAGGAAATTTGTACAATTTATAAAAGAACATGTTAATGAAAACATTGACAAAATAATATATTTTTCTGACGGTTGCGCAGCTCAGTATAAAAATCGAAAAAATTTTGTAAATTTACTATACCATAAAACCGATTTTGATTGTGATGCTGAATGGCACTTTTTTGCGACATCACATGGGAAAGGCCCTTGTGATGGAGTTGGAGGTTCACTAAAAAGAGCAGCAGCTCTTGCCAGTCTTCAGCGTCCAATAGAAAATCAAATTGTAAATGCTACAGATTTATTTGAATACGCTAAGGGTTTGCCTAATATCAATGTAACATTCTGCACAAAAAATGAATGTGAAGAAGAGGAAATAAAACTAAACACTAGATTTAAAAAATCTGTTGCAATTAAAGGAACACAAAAACTCCATTCATTCGTACCTATTTCAAGAACAGAAATAGCTGCCAAAACCTTTTCAAATTCAGTTGAAACTCCAAAACCTATTAAGATAATAAAATACTTATAAATACTTTTATATTTTTTCTCATATCTCGAAAAGATTTCGCAATTTTCAAGGTATTTAGAACGTACATGTGGCTATTTTTATAAGAAAAACTTTTTTTTTCCAAAAAATGAATTATATTTTTGTTTACATTTTAAAATTTTTTAATATATCTCAAAAAGTAGGAGGCATTCCACTCTGAAATTTTTAGGATGTTTAGAACACATATGTGGCATTTTGTGCAAAAAATATAAAAATTTTAAAAAATGGGTTTTTTTCAAAAAATAAATTTTAATTTTTTTTTTTTAAAAAATTTTAAAAATTAAAAAAAAAAAATAATAATAAATTTCTTAAACCTAAAAACTTCACTAATCCCACGCAAAAAGAATTTTTTTAATATCTTGCTCACAACAAAAGTTATGAAATTTTAAGTGTAGTGCCTACCCTGCAATTTTCAGTATTTCAAAGCTGCAGGGTTGCCACAGTTTTCGAAAACAAAAAAATTAAAAATCGTTTTGTAAACATACATACACTACTACACACATTCACCAAGTTTTATCAAAATCGGACACTAACGACAAAATGTTCGTTGAAATAAAATGGAATTGCTCTACTTTTAACTTCTCTTTTTACTATTAAAAAAATTGTAAAAGGGACAGCTGGTGCAATGATAAAAAAATAACACCATTGTGAAAATTCTAAATTTTAATTAAGCAAATAAATACACAAAATAAAACTTCTATATATAAAAATTAAATATAAAAAAACTTTTAAATGCAAAAAATATGTATTTCTGTGCAATTTTTGAGACTAAAACTACCCGTGTAAAAAAGTTTAGATCTGATCAGATCTTTTTGGATCTAAATAGATATAATTGAATCTAATTAGATCCTGTTCCATATCTCATCAAATATGATCAGATATGGCATATGTGATAATACCTTATGGCAAGATCTGATCAGATCTAGTGCCAAATCTGTTCAAATCTAAAGTGATTTGGACAATTGCGCCAGATATGCCTAGATCTGATCAGATCTAATTAGATCTGGTAAGATCTACTAAGATCTGGCCAGATATGCCTAGATCTGATAAGATCTACTGAGATCTGATCTTTTTTACATGGGTATACGCATTTTAATTTTTTTTCTTTCAAATAGTTTTGGGTTACAAAAGTGATTTTGTGCGTTCCCGTACTTTTGGGTAAATTTGTCATTTAGATAGAGGATTTTGTGATTACTCACATTTTATTGATCTTTACACAAAAACTAAAGGAGCACACTTAACTTAAAATAACGAGTTTTTTTTAAGTTTTATAAGCTTCCCCAGTAAACAAAAAAATTAAAAAACGTTTTAAACTTTAAGATGTGCTAACTAATAAAGTAGCGGGCTTGCATTATACGACAAAGTTCGTTTTCGGTGTAACTAAACCAAGCATAAAAGGAATTAAATATGCTAAAATCCCAAACGTATCTAACAAATTGTGAAAAATAATCTGTTGAGGCATAACCCTATCCGTATTTCATTCTTGCCTAAGGAAATCGTCATCCCAAAAACTAGGCCTAAGGCATGCTAACAACGAAGCGGGTTTCTTATGTTATTAGAATCAAATAAAATTTTGATTAGAATTGTCAGAGTTTTATGAATATTTGAAGAATTGCGACAGTCATATATTGATTCAAACTGAAAGCATTGAAAAATATTCATTAAACTCTTTACAATTCGTATCAATAAATTAGTGAAATGTACATTCCTGAAAATGTATGCAAATGTACGTTCCTGAAAATGTATGCATTATAGCCTAGAGAGGACCCCATAGAGATAATCTGATGATAGTGATGTGGTGTCACTTGAAAATGCATTAATTGTCAACTATTGGTTCTAGGAAAGTTTTTTTCATAAGTTTTTTCTCTATTGGTTGTAAAATAAAAATTGTAAATTCTTTTTAGAATTTGTAATATTTGATCTTAAACCGAACAAAAATAACACTCATGCAATGAATTTGTTAACGTTGTGTTTTTTTATTTATTAATGTTTCACTAATTTTATGTCCAGAATGTTTTTTGTGATTTTTTTTTATTTGTATATTTTATCGCGTTGTTGACTTTTTTAAAATTATTTTAAAAAAAATTTCCTCTTTTTGAACACAAATGTCCTCCTTTTCTGAGGTTGACGTCTACTCTTTCTCAAAATGGAAATGGCAACCCTACCTACAGGCAACTTTGTTATTATGTGCCTATGACTCCCGTTATACTTCTTTTTTTTTTATAACGAGTTTTTTTACTCAGTAGCATTGCAGTTCCACAATGCCTGTGTATAATTTCATATAGCAGGCTTTGATAGTGTTCATTTGCGAGCTGTTTTTCATAGTGTCCACACAAATTTTTTCTCACAGCAAAGTTTAAGGAAAAGTAAAATTTTTGTTTAAATTAGTCTCAAAAATTGTGTGAATAAAATCAAAAAAATCAAAATCAAAAATCAAAAAAATTCTGTATTGCTGGTCTTATCGAATTCTTTCAAATATATTTTTATTCTTTGTAATTTACTTGTAAAAATTGTATCATCTTTCTTTGATTTGAAAATAATTTAAACAGAAAGTGATATTAATTTATGATCTAGAGTCAGACTAAAAAGAACATTCATTTACTTAAAAAATAAGAGATCAACTAAATATTCCCCCATTCAAAAATTTTTCTGTTGAGTTTAGTAAGCCAGGTGAAAATGTTCATATATGATCTTTAGGGCAAGGAATTTCATGCACTTAAAAATGGAAAATATGCGCCTAAAATATGTGGTTAAAAAAGAAAAATATGCATTAAAAATATAAGAAATATGCACTAAAAACTATTATTTTTGCAAAAATAATGCACTCTAAAACTTAAAAATGTATTTAAGTTAGTTGTTTTGCAAACAGACACAGAACTCGAAGATATCCCATAGGTCAATAAGGTTTTAAAAATGTTTATTTGGATTGAATCAAAATATTAAAACGTATCAATTTTTCATATTTTTTTACAAAATAAAAAAAGCTCCTAAAAATGAAAAATATGCACAAATATGCATTAAAAAGCACAAAATATGCATGAAAAAGGCACCAAATATGCATTTAATGCCAAAATATGCAAAGACATGCATTTATGACAAAATATGTAAAAATATGCAACTACAAATCGATGCCATTTTATTCTAAATTTGATGATTCGGATAAATATTTAGTCCATATTAGTTAAACATGCATTTGCATGAAATTCCTTGCCCTAATGATCATATATGGCAACATATATGGGTTCATATATGGGTTCGCATCCGAAATTTGAGGGTATATGGCCATATATGGAGATATATGAATAATTTTTTTTTTTTAATAAAAATATTGCTTTTTTATTTAAATTAAATGTAAATATTATAATTCTTACTGATGAATTTGTACATTTGAATGAAATTGAGAAATTATGAAATTTTTAATGGACTGTTTTTTGATTATTTATATGTGATGTGTAAACATTTTAGTTAAAGCTACTAAAAATTAGTTCAAAATGAAAAACTGCTGAATTAGCAGAGTATTTTTGCTAAATATAAATAAGATAGGAACAACAAAAATAAAACTATTTAATATATTTACAAAATTTGAGTTATAATTGAGCTAAATTTCAGTGATTAGAAAATAAAATTAAATTGTAGTAGTAGACAAGAAACATCACATAAAATTTTAAATTTTCAAAGTTCCTTTTTCGTTTTTTGTTTTTAATGGAAATACAAATCTAGCCTTCTGAAATCAAGCGTTTAATATTTATAGCAAATATATAAATTTTCTGCAGATTTATTTTTGCTGAAATTATCAATTGATTTTCATATTTATCAATTGTACCTATATCAGAAACTACCAATTGTATTTCAGAAATTATGAATTGTATTTCAGAAACTGAAAATTGTATTTAAAAAATTTATTAATTGTATTTCAGAAATTCGCAATTGCATTTCATAAATTACACCGTGAGACAAATGGTAGGGGTCAGTGATCGGGAAGGGTTCAAACTACCGGGGAAAGTTATATCGGTAAAAAAGAAGTTATACGTGTCCCGGCGTTTCGCTGGGTCAACCCTAGGAATCGAGATATATCGATTTGACCTTTGGTGGTATTTTTTTTGACATAACTCGAGAACCACTAGTCCGATTTTGCTCAAACAGTTTTAAAAAAATTAAAAATTACAATTCCTTTAATCTGTTCATATAACGTTTTTCTATATACTCAACAGTTTTGCCGGTAAAAATAAATGTATGAAGAAAAAAATATTTTTTGCTTAAAATATTAAAAAAAAGTAATAAACAAAAGGTTATTGATTTTTATTGTAGCGGTAACAAACATTTATTTTTACCGGCAAAACTGTTGAGTATATAGAAAAACGTTATATGAACAGATTAAAGGAATTGTAATTTTTAATTTTTTTAAAATTGTTTGAGCAAAATCGGACTAGTGGTTCTCAAGTTATGTCAAAAAAAATATATATCTCGATTCCTAGGGTTGACCCAGCGAAACGCCGGGACACGTATAACTTGTTTTTGACCGATATAACATTTCCCGTTGGTTTCATCCCATCCCGATGTTGACTGTCGCATAGTGTTATCAAATGTATTTTACAAATAATCAATTGTATTTCAGAAACTGGCAATTGTATTTTTGAAATTGCCAATTGTATTTAAGAAATCATCAAATGTATTGTATTTCAATATTTTTTGAATCCGCTCACGTAATTACCCCCATGACAAAAAAAAGCTTAAAACATTACCCATACTATATGGAATAATATATGAATTCATATATGAAGATATATGGAATATATGAACCATTATATGGGCCAATAAATGCAGTATATTATCATATATGGATTCATACATTTGAATGTATTTACCCATATATGCTTCCATACGTAACATATATGTTCATATATTATCATACATTAAACCATATATGCTCATACATGTAACCATATATGACAATATATGAACATATATGAATATTTTCACCTGGGAAGAGAAAAAATATAATCCCAAGTAAAAAAGTTTTGATATAGTCATATATTATCATATAAAATTTTGTATAATTATATATTGGAACATATATACCAAGATATAATTATATAAAATTTTACGAAATTATATCCTAAATGTATAACTATATCTTGTTATATATTGCACAATATATAGTGCAACATATTATATTATCCAATTATATGTAGACCTATACATAGTTACATATGCCTCATATAATTATGTATAATTGTATCGAATTATATACCATTATATCCAGTTGGATATGATTATATTATATTTGATACATTTGGATGAGGACAAAATCTGGATAAAATTGTATCAAACCATATCTTATTCCATCAAATTAGATCTAATTGTGTCAAATTAGATTTAATATGATCATAACACGATCTAATTTGATACAATTAGATGTTCTCATTTTTCGGATGTAATTATATATAATATCAAAAGTCATATAATTTTTTTTACTAGGGATATATTAAAAAAAAATTCTAACCCGCTCGGGACTGGCAGCATGTAAATGTTTGAACTTTAATTCCGCTAGGGGATATAAAAGCTATAAAAGTAATAAAAAAATATTTATTTGGCGTAGATCTACATTTACACGAAGTTTGGTCGGAAATTCCCAGCCATTTAAAGTTGTGGTCGAAAGGATTAACAAAAACAACAAGCTCTTTGTGTTAAGGAAATACATTCATTTTCGTTAATCGATTAATCGCCAATTTTCTCGATTAACCGACCCGAATAACCGGTTAATTAATTTTAGTGATTTTTCGAATAATGTATTAACGGATTAACCGCCTACGTCGAATAAATGAAACATTAGTATTTTTGCATTGTATAATATTTGGCTTGAAAAGTGATCCTTTGTGTTCCTGCAATTTTGCAAAAGAATTTTGTGTTTACTGTTATTTTAACGAATTTTAGTCTAAAAGTACAAACACAACTGATGTTTATCATTGAAATTGTAATTACTTTGTTTTTCATTACAGTGTCGACATTCGAGAAGGTTACACGAAAGCAGTTAAGCGATGGTCCGATGAAAGTATTTTTGGTGAAAGAGCATATTTTATTTTTGATAAAGAACCAGGAACGCTTTCCATCCAAAACACTCAGTATACAGATTCGGCAACATACCGATGTAGGGTGGATTTTTTAAAGGCACAAACTCGTAATAGCAAAATAACGCTTTCAGTAATAGGTAAGTTCTTAATTAAACCAAAGAGTATACAGTATAAAGATAATTAGGGACCCTATCTCTATCAGTGAAAAAGCATTTGTTCTATAATGTGGCTTTAATCAGGAACATACTCCAACCAATACTAATGTAACACTAAAAATCAAATATTTACATCAAACTTCATAATTTGCGCTCTTTGTATCAATTGTAAACAGGGATTGAAAAAAGCTCGAGCGAGCCATCCAAAATAATTTAGTTATTCTAAAAATTAACAATCGAACCTTAATTACACAACATCCAACAATATTATATCCCCAGATTATGAATTATGAAAAACCACTCGTACAAAATTGCAAAAAAGTGGCGGAATGCGAAAAAAGGACTTGTAGTTCAAAAAAAGAAGTAAATTACTTAATTAGCGATATACATACATTCTGAAAACGAATTTTCTGTTTTGTAAATTTTTTTTCCCGAAATTTTTTTTTTGAACTAACTACAAAACTTTATTTTAGGAGATGTACATTGTATGTTAGTTCCTACACTAATAGAAATAAATCTGTAAAAATAGCAGAAAAAGTTACTAAAAATTAGTTAAAAATGATGCTGCAGAAAAAACTGCTAAAATTAGCAGATTTTTTTACTAAATACTAGAGATGGGCACGTGAGCAGAATTTTGCGTGCTTCACGTGAATCACGCGTGAGTGTGAGTAAAACCTTCATTTACTCACGTGAACGTGAGTGAGTGTGGGTAGATTAAAAATGTTCGTGAGTGAGTGTGCGCGAGTCGAATTTTAACGACTCACGCTTTTTTTGGGCTTTTTATTCATATTTTCAGTAATTGTTTTAGGCGACTTTACATTTTTAGGTATTGTTAATACAAAATAAATGGCAAAATTTCATACTTGTCTAGGGTTTCCCGGGGAACGGGAATGAAAATCGACAAGTATCAGTTTTTTGGTAACATTTTTTTTTTATTTTGATTTGTTTTATAAAAACCAATATAAATAATTTAATTTTTTTCAGAATTTATAGCTTTTGAAATTATTTTTTTTAAATCAAGTTATTTCTTCTCGAATGTCAAGGTTTTTGACTTTAATAATATTGCAATTATAGTCACAACTTTGAATAGGCACGTAAATATTAATAGGCATATCTAAAACATACCCAATTTATCGATTGCCAATGCCGTTAATACTTCTAAATTATCCTTCTAATGCCCAAGGCATCTAAAAAGCGGTCTTCAGATCTAAAA
This sequence comes from Leucophora obtusa, assembly GCA_949987735.1. Classification (NCBI taxonomy): domain Eukaryota; kingdom Metazoa; phylum Arthropoda; class Insecta; order Diptera; family Anthomyiidae; genus Leucophora; species Leucophora obtusa. Next base: position 249,089,903 of record OX465295.1, read on the forward strand.
AAAATTTCTGGCTAAATAACTATTTTTATAAAATCAATTATGTCAATAGAAAACATAATTTACTTCGTTTGTTGCACAACATACGGTTTTGAAGCGAGACCCCGCATAATCTCAGCAATGGGTGCTGATTTCTAATACCTAAATAATAAGCAGTAAATAGAATTATTGTCTACTGCATATAATTCAGTATCAAAACTAATTTTTTTATCCGACCAGGTCGTTTTTGTTATTATTTGTCTATATTCGCTAGCAAATAAGCCAAAATTTTGGGGTCTGAAGCTGTCGAATGCCCCAATAGTGCTTCTCAATCATATTTTTTAATATGAAAATTAAATGGATTAAAAACCATCGGTTGCCATTTCATAAATTAACAATAATGATTTCGGCCCATCGCTGTCCTCCTTCCCTACACTTAAAATAATACGTCAGTAGAAAAAGCTGCCAAACGGGTTTGGAATCGATTTTACTAATTTTTAACAAATTTTTAATGGTAACACAGATTTCAACAAGGATTTAAGTTATCTTCATTTAACACAAGCCTAAAAATTCTCAGTAGTTTAACTAATTATTTATAATTAATTTTTTAGAACCTATGGCGAAACCAGTGTATCTTAAGTTTTAAAGATGGCGCTATTTTTTTCCCTCCCGATTTTTTTAAATGGCCCATATATCAAAAATTAAGAGATAGAGCAAATTTTCTATCCAAAAATGGATAGAGAAAAACGGACAAAATGTTTGCTTCTTTGGAGTATCCTTACGTTGCATTAGATGATATGGACCAGGTCCGGAGAGGGTCCCGCGACCCTATAATTTGAACAAATTTTGCAATCAGTGTAATTACAAATAAAACTGTAGTTTCACTAATTTTTTACTTAAATTTAGATGTGTTAAATTTAGAAAAAAATCAAAAAATTTTTTTGATTTGGTTACCTCAGAATCTGTTCTAGAACAGGTGTTTTTGTCACCGGTTCCGTGGAACAAGTTCTAGAACTGGTTCCTGGGAGTCAAAATGTAAGGTTCTACTGTCGAAGAACCAGTTCTATAACTGGTTCTAGGATTGGTTCCAAAGCAACCTAGTTTGGAGGAAACGAATCTGTTGGGTTTGGGACAAACTCAAACAAAAATCACCGATGCTAGAACATAAAGTAGAACAGGTTGCATACAAGTAAAAGTTGTTCTACAACTGGTTCTTTGCCTCCGACAATTTTGCTGGGTTATATTAAGCCAAAAAAACAGAAATAAATTTTGTGAAAGTAACAAATTTTTCTGTTTAGCGAACAGACATATTATTTTGACAGGCAGACATATTATTATTTCATAAAAAAATGCCAATTATAATCTATTTTGGCATAAAAAGGGTTTTGAATTTTTTCGCAAAACTGGTATCAAAAGTTACCCAGGAAAATTTTTTACAATCGGTAGCCAACCACACCTATTCTACAACTTGTTCCACTGCAACCGATTCCATGGTTCCACAACTGATTCTAGGGCAACCGGTTCCACTTTGGAGCTATGGAAGTGATTGCTTTTGGGACAATTTCAAACAAAAAGAATCGGTGGTAGAATCGACAGTAGAAGGGGTTGTAAATGAAAAGTAGCTATTCTAAAACCGAATCTTTGGAACATAAAATTTACCTGGGTATGTAACGACAATCTTGCTGAAACAGAAGCATTTAAGTACGTCACTGCATTCCCGAGATACAAATTTTGACCTTTATGCCAAAATAGGCCTGAAAAGTTTATCCTTAACAGACCTATTAATATTATATGCTCTATGGAATAATATCCCTCAAAAATCATTCATTACCCAATAAGTGGTTAAATAGTGACACTAACATGAAACCCCCAGGAAAAAAAGTGAGGAAAAAGAAGTAGTAAAAACATAACAACAGTTGCATAGGGAGTAGTGATAATTTTTGGTTTTCACTGATGAATTTAACATTGGCTTGTCATAGGAGGGAAGTTGTTCTTTTTTGAAACAAATTATGTATATTTGAACCAATGAAAAGGAAGTTAATTTTCACTTGTTTTTATTTTAATTTAATTAAAAAAAACAAAACATCATGCGTCGTGGGGGTTTGAACCCACAGTCGTTGGCATTTCAAGCAGACGCTCTAACCCCTATGCTATGGCTTTTTATAACTTAGCTGACTTTTAGCAATCTTGTTCAGTAAATTCCCAAGTAAAAAAAAAATGATATGGAGCCATATAAAGTTATATTTAATTATATATAATCTTCTATGTAATTAGATATAATTATATCCGAAAAATGAGAACGTCTTATTGTATCATATTGTATCGAATTGTATACAATTGTATACAATTTGGTACAATTTGATACAATTCGATACAATATGATACAATTGTATCCGAATTTTGTCCTCATCCAATTACATAAAATTATATCTTTTTGTATAAAATTATATAAAATGTTATAAAAGTGGACACAGTTTGATACAATTATACCTAAATACCCGTGTAAAAAAGACCAGATCTGGCCAGATCTCAGCACATCTTACCAGATCTAATTAGATCTCAAAATTGGGGACAAATTTGAGATCTAATTAGATCTGATCAGATCTAGGCATATCTGGCCAGATCTTTGTAGATCTTACCAGATCTAGTTAGATCTCAAAATTGGGGACAAATTTGAGATCTGATCAGATCTAGGCATATCTGGCGCATTTGTCCAGATCACTTTAGATTTGAACAAATTTGGCACTAGATCTGATCAGATCTTGCCATAAGGTATTATCACATATGCCATATCTGATCATATTTGATGTGATCTGGTACAGGATCTAATTAGATTCAATCAGATCTATTGAGAACCAAAAAGATCTGGCCAGATCTAAACTTTTTTACACGGGTATTAACCCTATATTTTTACCATAATATATATGACCATATCTAACAATATACAAAATTATATTTTTAAATAAAAAAAGATATACAATATCTGGAGATCATACCTGAGGGATTTCAATTACAATTACTTGTAATTGAAATTACAAGCAATTGTAATTGAAAATTTTCAATTATAAATTACTAGTAATTGTAATTGAAAGTGATTTCAATTACATTTAGAATTAAAAAGTGTTTTTTGTTAAAATTTTGTATAAAAATCTGACTGGGATAGGTTGCATAGGCATGGATGCGTATAAATAGAATACGTCATGTTGGGATTACCCCTAACTTGTGCTTTTTGTCATTATTTATTTTACCAAAAAATGTAATTGACATTTTTAAAATTACAAATTACTTGTAATTGTTCTTTTTTGAATTACAATTACAAATAATTTGTAATTGTAATTGAGTTTTTTTGAATTACAAATTTTGAATTACAATTACAAATAATTTGTAATTGTAATTGAGTTTTTTTCAATTACAATTACATGTAATTGTGTAAATAAATGTGTAATTAATTACAAAATATAATGATTAACCCCCAGGTCTACTGGATATCCTATAATTTCGATAAATCTTCCATTACTTTTATCCAGATTTACCATGACAGTGCATTAAACATGAACAAATTTTTCTTTGTTTTTAGTAATTTTAAAATAAGGTTAACAACACTGAAATTTTTAACTTAATAGGATTGTGATATACAACCAAGATATAAGAGATCAGTCAAGTGTGCGTTATAGTATAGAGAATTCCATATTAAAGCTTCAGTATTGTTAATTTTATGGGCGCGTTAGCCATTTTAACTCACGCTCCTAAACAAAAACAAATTACTCAAGCACGAGCATTTCGTATCTTACTCACGCAGACATGAGTATATTAAAAACTTACTCACAATCAGAAAATTCTTACGCAAAACAGTAAAAATTACTAAAAAACATATGATGCAAAAAATAAACTCACACACGAATCATGCACGGGTTATATATTCTTACTCACGCTCACGTACGAATTATGTATTCTCACTCTAACGGGCGAATTACTTTGGTATAGTAATTATTACTCACGATCACTTGTGAATAACTTCACTCACGATCGTGTCATGCGCCAATCCCTAGTAATTACAAAATCTAAAACTAGTTCAAAATCATTTTTAATATGGAACCACATTTAATACAATACGGTTTTAAAAGGACCTTATACATATATTTTTATATAAAATCACTTTGAAAAAATTGCTAATGTAAGATAATATATAACACTATGCGACAGTCAAAATCGGGATGGGATGAAACCAACGGGAAATGTTATATCGGTCAAAAACAAGTTATACGTGTCCCGGCGTTTCGCTGGGTCACCACTAGGACTCGAGATATATCTTTTTTTTGACATAACTCGAGAACCACTAGTCCGATTTTGCTCAAACAATTTTAAAAAAATTAAAAATTACAATTCCTTTAATCTGTTCGTTTTTCTATATACTCAGTTTTGCCGGTAAAAATAAATGTTTGTTACCGCTACCATAAAAATCAATAACCTTTTGTTTATTACTTTTTTTTAATATTTTAGGCAAAAACTATTTTTTTCTTCATACATTTATTTTTACCGGCAAAACTGTTGAGTATATAGAAAAACGTTATATAAACAGATTAAAGGAATTGTAATTTTTAATTTTTTTTTAAATTGTTTGAGCAAAATCGGACTAGTGGTTCTCGAGTTATGTAAAAAAAAGACCACCAAAGGTCAAATCGATATATCTCGATTCCTAGGGTTGACCCAGCGAAACGCCGGGACACGTATAACTTCTTTTTTACCGATATAACTTTCCCCGGTAGTTTGAACCCTTCCCGATCACTGACCCCTACCATTTGTCTCACAGTGTAATTATAGATGATTTTATAAAGAATGTTATATCGTTATATATAAAAGAAATCATGAAATATTGTAGATATGAAACCATACTAAGTTATATATGGGTTCATATGCGTCAATATATAATCATATATAACACCTATTATATAATATTTCTTAAATGGCTCCATATATAGTTTTATATTATTATGTATAGTGTCATACTAAATTATATATAAACGTATATGTAATTATATCTTTTATATATTACTTTGTGTACTTATATATAGCACATACACTTATATGCAGGCCAGTATGTAATAATATAAAATCACATATGTCTCAATATTAAAACCTTTGAGGCAAAAATATTTAATATATGACTATATAAAAGTCTATATGCTTCAATTTAAAAGCATATGTGGCCATATCTAACTATAAGTTACTATATGTAATTACATAAAATAATATATGATTATATCAAAACTTTTTTACTCGGGTTGTTATATTTATTTCTTTCTATTTTTATTAACAAAAATATTGGAAAATATATAAAGTTGATTTTTTTAAAGGTGTTTTTTTTATAAAAATAATATACTCATTGAAAGAAATGAAGCTGTAAAAATAGGAGAAAAAGCTACTAAAAATTATGTAATTAAAAATGATCTTGCAAAAAAACTGCTGATATTAGCAGATTATTTTTTGCTAAATACTAGTAAGATAAGAAGGAAAAATAAAACTGTTAAATTTACAAAATTTTGGTTACATTTAAGTAAACTTTTAATACGATTACCTTGATAAAATCCGTAAAAAATTTTGCAGCATATTAGTAGATAAAAAATAGTTTTTTCTGCAAGGTAATTTTTAACTTATTTTTACTAGTTCTAACTAAAATGTTTACAGGATTTTTCTGTTATATTTATTTTCTAAATATATTTAATAAAAATTTTATCAAGATGGATTTTTTAAATTACAATTTTTTAAATACAAACAAAATTGTAATATTTAGCTTTTTCGTATTTTAACAAAAAATATTTGAAGAATTACATATTTATTGAGAATTTTTATATTTCCATAAAATTTCGTTAAAAATTAATAGAAAATTTAAAAAAAATTTTTAAATCGTTTCAAAAATTAATTTTTGAGTGTACAAAAATATAAAAAAATAAAAATTTTACAGTGAAAACTACAAAAAATTATTAATTGTGTAAAAAAAGTTACAAAAATTTTTTTTCGACCTGGTGGGATTCGAACCCGCAACCCTCTGATTTCTGTCCCAGCACGTTCCTATGCAACCCCCATACAAAATATTAACTTCTTATCACCCATGAAAAAAAACTTCTGACTAGCATATATTTATTGCAGCATTAGATGTTGTTTAAAACCCATTCCTAAGGGAGTAATTCTTTGTGATGTAATGAAGGAAGTGATTCATTTAGAAGTCATTCCATTTTTTTTGCTGGGCCTGTACAGGGTAAAATTTTGAGTTTAAGTTTTTTAATTTTTGAATATAATTTTTTCTGCGGAGCTTTTGTTTCGTGAAGTTGTGTGATCCACGTGAACCACGCGTGATCACGCGTGAGTGTGACTGAAAGTATAATTTACTCACGTGAGCGTGAGTGAGTGTGAGTACTAATTTTTTTATCGTGAGTGATTAGAATTTTTTTCTCGTGGACGAGTGTGAGTGAAAATTCACTCACGAGCCCATCTGCTGACAAGCCATAGGCTTAGCAGTTTTTATTATTAAGAATGAAGTTTTATGTTATTAAATAATAATAATTAATTAATAATCTCTACTAAATACTAGTAAAATGATGTTTACGCGTAAAGTGCAAAACGCACCTATTGTTGGCTTAGCGAAACATTTTTCTCTCGCTCTTTGGGATTTACTCGTAGCCTTAGAGCTCTTGTTTTGTTAAGCTAAGAATTTAGTACTCTTGTATCAACCCGAGTGAAAGGTATGTTTCAACCCCCGTTTTCTTTGTTAAATAAAGAAAGTTATTTTTATAACGTTTTTAGAAAATATTCTAACCAGCATTTTTTTTATTTTCCATAATTTTCGGAAATTATTTTACGAGAAAAAACATTAGTGCTTCAATCCGGATAATTTAGAACCCGAAATCGTAAAATAATTTCTCCGAAAATTATTTTCATTTTCATAAAAAATAACCCGTATTTTCTTTAGATTCGCTGCTAAGGATTCTTAAGTATACACCCAAATTTTTACCCCATAAAACCCCCTGTAAAATAAAAACGTACGTAATTCGAATTAAACAGTGTTCAAATTAAGTGTAACAATATAAAATATAAATATATACAGTGAACCCGCGTTAAAGAAAATAAATCATACCAACAAAACTGGTGCATCAAAAAGCGCACTTTATTTGTGTGTTCCTTTTATTTAAAAAACAATAAGAGAAAAAACTTCGATTTCGTTGGTTTTACTCTTAAAATTCAAAGCCGTTTTTTGAGTTTGTTCAATTCTCTTTTTTAATTGCAAAATAAGTGTTTATCCCCCCCCCCCCCCCTCCCCCCCGTACGAACCAAGAATAGTGATAATAACATTTACTCGTTGTTTTTTCTATTAAACAAACGGACTGACAAACTGGAAATAAGTTATTTTTATTTTACTCGCGAAAATAAATTAATTTTAAATCAAATAACTCGTGTGTTTAAATAAATAAAAGATTGAAACATTTTACTCCAATTGTATATACATACGTTGTGAGCAGAGTAGGAAAATAAACTGTACACAACATGTAGGGTGGGGTACGGCTAAGGAACACATACCGTATCTATCGTTTTAGCGGTTGTGTGTTTGTACACAAACCGAATGCGGTACACTAAGATTGTCTGATGAACGCAAAAGCTACGATTATGTACTGTACTTTCAACACATATTCACACCCCGTAGCGTACCGAATTCGGTTTGTGTGTATAAACACAAACACTAATTGGGGAGAATAGCGTATGTGTTTTCTACGCAACCAATATGTTGTGTACTGTCTTCGCGATGTACGGTACGCAACCCTAAAAGTACGGTTCGTTAGAGTTTATTTTCATACTCTGGTTGGGAGTGCAAGTGGTTTTTTTTTGTATTGTTTTTTGTTGGTATTTTACTTTGTTTATATTGTTACACACATTACATTAGTGTTGTACCATTTGAATCGAGCGAATAATCGGATAAAAAGTGTTATTTTGTGAAAAGTGATTCATAGTGAAACAGAAAACACAATCGATTATTTTTAATTATTATTCGATTATTTCGTTAATTTGTATTTTTCGTTTTTTAGAGAAAATTAATTTACCCGTGACGTGTACCCGAAGTGATTTATTGCAACAATATTGTAAATTGAGCTTTTCTAAACCTTTTTTGTAATCGAATAATATTACACTAAGAAAACTAATTGTTTCGAATTAAATTAAAGTGAAATTTAAAGTAAAAATCGAAAATTAACCCGAGTTTTTCGAATTTTTAAATGAATAGTTGCTTATCAGTGTAAAATTATTAAAATAATATTGAATATTTTTATAAATTTTGATAAATTTTTGCGCTTTTGATAAATTTTTCCGATTTTATCGACTTTTAGTGAAAGTTCTTAAATTTTTTTCCGTTTTGTTTAAAATTTATTTAAAATTCATAAATTTTTAACCATTTTTTAATTTTTTGAAAATTTTGAGAAATTTTCACCCGTTTCTTCATTGTTTTTGAAGATTTAACTCGATCTTCATAAATTTTACATCTGTTTTTTTAATTTTTTGAAGATTTAACTCGATCTTTATATTTCTTACCAATTTTTCTTTGAGAAAAGAGCAAGGTTGGTTACCGTTATCGTTATAATACCGTTATCGCTAAAATACCGTTTCAAATTGAATACCGTTACCGTTATCGATACCTCTAAAAAAATTTATAAATACCGTTATCGTTACCGATACCGTTAATTTTATGGGTAGTTACCGGTATTTTACCGGTATTTATTATTTTATATAAAAATTACAATTTTTTTATTTTATAATCTTGAGTGTTTTTTTTACAAAAAATTTATAGATAATAATTTTACTTATTAAAACTACCAGTATTGAATTTATAGCTTAAAATCTGAATTTTCAGTACTTAAAATTAAAAATATGCCATGTTTTTACTTGTTTTTATATGTTTTTAACATAATTTTTAATACCGGTACGTACCGGTATTGCTGTTTCGATAACGGTATAACGTTACCAAAACAGTCTTAAATACCGTTACCTTTACCGTTACCTAAACAAACGAAATCTGATACCGTTACCCTTACCGTTATTCGTTTCGGGAACCAACCTTGGAAAAGAGTGACTTATATCCACGAATATGTCTGATATTTCCGAATTAGTGAAAAATTGTGACCGTTTGAATGATTTTGAATCATTTATAATCGCTCTCCCTCCTGCGGATCATAAAATCGGTTCACTAAGCGCCAATGAAAGCGAATTAAATCGTTTATGGGAATCTATTCGTGCATCTTACGATTCTTTACACCTTGAATCTGATCCGAATAACAAAATGGTTAAGGAAATAAAACATAGGTATATGTCTTCGTACACTACCTACACTCGCGCTGTTTCCTTTGTTACCGAAATCTTTGAGCGTTTAAAGGCAGAAAAAGCCAGAGAGTTAAACCCGCTTCCCGCCTCTACCATTAATCTTTCGCCTTGTAAAATGAATTCAGTTGATGGCACTTATACAAGTTGGCCTACGTTTCGAGATTTGTTCACGGCTATGTACATTAATACCCGTATAAGCCCCGTTGAAAAGTTACTTCATCTTCGTAGTTTGGTAAAAGACATGGCTTATAGTGTCATAAGCAGAGAAGACAAAATTGCTGTTTTTGCTTGTTTTACTCATATTTGCTTCTTTTTGCTTTTTTTGGATTTTCCATCTTTTAGCTATGAATTGGGGTTTTTAAGACTTCTTGCTCAAAAATTCTTTTTTTGATCACAAAAAAATATTTTTTCTCTTAAATTTGAATTTTTTTTCTAAAACTGTTGTTTTTCCAAGTTTTTTTACTTTTGCTTTTTTCTTGCTTTTTTTACAATATTTTTTTGCTTTAAACACATAGGATTTTGCTTTTTCCTGTCTTCTCTGGTCATAAGCAAGTGCCCCTTGACTAATGAGGGTTTAGATCTTGCTTGGAAGAATTTAATAGGTAGATATGAGAACAAAAACAGTCTCATAAATGCTCAAATGGGAATTCTTTTCAGCATTCCTTCAATAGAGCGTGAAACTGGCCCTAATATTAAAAGGTTTCAACGCACCATAAATGATATAATTGCAAATCTTTCTTTACTGAAAGTTACCTCGGAAATGTTATAAAATGTTATTTTCGTGTACGGTTGTTCTATTAAATTACCGGAACACACTTTAAGTATTTGGGAAGAATCTGTGAAACGTAATACCGATTTACCCGAATGGGATGAAATGGATAAATTTGTATCCTCTCGGTATCAAAGACTTGAATCCGTAACCGATATAAGGCGTTCACAGTTAAATCCCATACAAAATCAATCTCGAAATTCGATTCCCGTTAACCCGAGGAAATCTTTGAATGATTCGAAGAGAATAAATACTTTGGGGCTTAGACAAACACGAGTCAAACCGTGAGTAGATGTGCTCTTTGCCAAGAACGACATCCACTTAGATTGTGTCCAACATTTTTAGGACAAAATGTTGATCAGCGATTATCAACGGTAAAAAGACTAAAGTCTTGTACCAATTGCCTTGCTACGTCCCATGAATTTAAGGATTGTAAGAGCATTCACGTTTGCTTTTTGTGTAAGCAAAAGCATCACTCGCTTCTTCACAGAGGAAATCAGCCCGTAAGATCGAGTTCTGGTATTTTTTCTGATCAAAATGTCCCGCATAACTCTTCTGATACTACTGGAAACCCGAATGTATCTCCCCATAATCCCTCTCAGGTCTCATTAAATCCCGATGATGGACCGTCTACGTCTACAGGCATAAGATCTTATTAGACTTATACTGCCCAGGTAGATTGTGCCCAAAATTCTCGAATGGATCTACTTCTCGGCGGAGACATTTATCCCCACATATTATTGCCCGATGTCAGAAAACACCCGAAAGGCAATCTAATTGCCCAGAAGACAATCTTCGGTTGGATTGTAACCGGTAAAGTAGGTCAATCCGAACCCTTGCAATCGGTTACGTCATTTTTCAACCATGTTCAACTGAACAATCAACTTTCTTGTTTTTGGGTTCCCCGAACAACTGAAACCGAAGACTTTTTTTTTTTTTTTCTCATATTGTTTTATTTGCAATCTATTTTACAAGAAATAATAAGCAAAATATATAATAATTAAATATAACTTAATATACCAAGTACCATTGCACTCAATAAAAAAAAAAATATAATACAATTGTGCATTAATGTTTAAAAGAAAAAGTTACTATTTCCTAAAAGGCAAGTCAAGTATGTGATGTCTTTTTAATCTACGTATCTCATCACTGTCATCTAAAAGGTTGATTGCTAATACATTTGAATGATTGCTAAGCCTATTTAAATATCTTTCAGTGACACAATTAATTTCCTCTTTGACTTTTGGAATTTCAAGATCTTTATGTATACAGTTGTTGTTTAAAAACCACGGAGCATTTGATAAAAGTCTCAATGTTTTTGATTGATATCTTTGCAGAATTTCAATGTTTGAATTGCTAGTAGTTCCCCAAAGTTGAAGACCATAAGTCCAAACTGGTTTAAGGATTGTCTTATATAAGATGATTTTGTTCTCTAAACTTAGCTCTGATTTTGGTCCTAAGAGATAATACATTTTTTTGGTTTTAATATTTAAGTGTTCTCTTTTCACTTTAACGTGACTTTTCCAAGTGAGTCTTCTATCTAAATGAAGACCTAAGTACTTCACACTATTTGATTTTGGTATAGCTGATCCGTTTAAATATACTGATTGACAGTCATTTTTTCTCATTGTAAAAGTAACGTGAACCGATTTTTCTGCATTAACTTTGATGTTCCACTTTTGTAACCAATTTCCGATCATATCAAGCTGTCGTTGAACCATGGCCGATGCTTCATTTGGGGATTCATTAGAAAACAATATGGCAGTATCGTCTGCATACGTTGCAGTGCTTAAACCATCAATAGTGGGCATATCTGAGGTAAAAATTGTATAAAGAACTGGTCCCAAAACGCTTCCCTGTGGAACACCAGATTTAATAATTCCGAAATTTGAATCTTCATCGATTACATTTACGTAAAAGGACCTGTCATGTAGATAAGACTTTAATAACATATAAAACGGAGCAGGAAGAAGTTGTTTCAGTTTGAAATAAAGACCATCATGCCACACTCTGTCAAAGGCCCGCTGAATATCAAAAAATACAACTGAACAATATAATTTACTTTCCAAAGCTTTTGTAATTTCATCAACAATTCGTTGGCATTGCTCAGGGGTACCGTGTTTGTGTCTAAATCCGAATTGATGACCTGGTATTATGTTTTTATGTTCTAGTATTTGAAGTAATCTTTTTAATAAAAGTGTCTCAAATATTTTAGACAACAAGCTAATTGGTCTGTAAGACTTTATTTAATTTTCAGGCTTATTTGGTTTTGGTATCATTATGATTTTAGCGTATTTCCATTGCGATGGGAAGTGATTTAATCTAATTATAGAATTAAATATAGTTGTTAGGAAGATAATTCCCTTTTTAGGCAACAGCTTCACAACTTTCGAATCAATGCAGTCATACCCAGGAGATTTCATATTATTAAGTTTATTCGCAACACTTACAACTTCTGAAGGTGAAATATGTTTAATAGGCAGATCCATTTGACAAGGAACGTCGAGAAATTTAAGTATTTCATCTAACTGTAGCGGATTGGTTATTCTAAAAGGAGTAAAAGTTTTTTCTAAATGATCTTTAAATACGTTTGCCTTACTAACGTTAGACCTACACCATGCACCATCAGCATTTTTTATTGGTATATTTCTTTTTACCGGACGTTTTAAATACTTTGTTGCCTTCCAAAGGCTATGATCATCATTTCTTGTCACATCTAAGTTCCTTAAAAACTCCACCACCGAATCACTTTTGTATTCCTTTAAACGTTTTTTAAGATAGTTTGATGCTCTGTTCCAATTAGTCTTGTCAATTTGACTTCTACTGCTTTGATATATCTTCCGTAAAACTCGTTTATTTCTAATAAGTTCTCTTATTTCAGAAGAGATTCTAACATTATAACCCACTGTTTCAGTTTGTTGTGGGGTAGCTAAAGTACCTGCGTTGTGTATTATATTTGTAAATGTCTCAACAGCATCATCCAATTCTTTTTCGTTTTTTATTGAAATATTTAAATTCAGATTGTTTTCTATGCAATACCCGAAATATTGTATATTAGTTTTGTTACTAATAATTTTGTAATGTTTTGCAATGGTTTGTAAAACTGTACTATAAGTCACTATTAAAGCACTATGATCGGAACTCAATTCACCTGAGTCCAAAATATCTAAAAAGGATCTTGATATACCATTATAAACAACAAAATCAAGGAGATCCGGTATTTTGGTGGGGTCAGTTGGCCAGTATGTTGGACTACCTGTTGATAAAGGTGAATAATGGTTTTTTATCATGCATTTATACAGCTCTTTTCCTTTTGGGTTCGCTAGACGTGAGCCCCACCAGGGGTGCTTAGCATTGAAGTCGCCTCCAACAATAAATCTTGGTCCAAGTTGATTAAAAAAGTTTTGGTATTGTTCACACATTACATTATGTCTAGGTGGAAAATATATAGAAAAAATGTTAAGACTGTGATTGTCACATGAAACCCTAATACCAACGGCTTGAAAATATGGTTTTTGAATGGGATTAAGAACATCGTATTTGATTTTTGATTTTTATTAAAATAGCTGCTATAGTGTGAGCTCTGTTATCTGGGTGATTAGCTGCAATTGTATTGTAATCTTTTATTTTAAAATAAGTTTTATTTGTGAAATGAGATTCGGAGACTATAAGAATATCAATAAAATTATTTTTAAGAAAAACTTCGATTTCGTTTTTATGATTGGAGAGACCGTTTGCATTCCACATTGCTATTCTTAAATTTATTTGCATAGCTTAGTCATTAACATTGACATCATGTTCATTAGGTTTTCTATTAAATTTTCTAGTTTTTCCAAACGTGAGTTAAAATTGGAATTTGGTGTTTTTAATGCATCTGAGTAGGATACATTATATTGGTTTAGATTAGGATCATTGTTTTGTATACCATGTAATTGGGGATATTCCCTAGGATTCATTACAAAATTTGTATTTCTTTGACTGTTAGTATATAATCTTTGCCTGTTAGGTCTTTTTGAAACGAGATCGTGATATACTTTACAGCCTTTGTAACTGGCAGTGTGATTACTTAAGCAGTGTATACAACGAGGTGGAGTATCAATTGATTTTTTACATTCAGCAGTAGGATGATCCATTCCACACTTAACACATCTAAAAGGCCTTTTGCAATATGATTTAGTGTGGCCAAAAAGCTGACAGCGATGACATTGTACCAACTCATTGCTTCTAATGGGTGGTTCAACTTTATTTATACATTTTATGTCGTAAATATTTTTGTTGTTAGGATTGGGATCTAATTCCACGAAAAACATTGAGAGAGGCTCTTTTGTAACACGGCTCTTAGCATTAGTGACAAGTCTTACTTGGTGGCCTAGCAATAATAATTCAGCTTTAATATCAGATATATGAGTTGAATGATGAAGACCTTTAATAACGAATCTAAATGATTTTTCTTGTTTTAGTTGAAAGGTATGGAAACTTATTTTTGAATTTTTTAAATATTTAATAATTTTTCTATAGGAATCTACATTTTTAACCATTAATCTAACTTGACCTTGCCTTAAACACTTGTAATTATAATTATCTATAGGTATTATAGCACTTTTTTTGTAAGCATTATGCTAATATTGTCTGCATTAGGTATGTAAATTGGTGGAGGTTTTGGTGTTATTTCTTCATCTTCACATTCTAATTGACCATCATCAAGGGCTGCATATTTATTGTTGTATGACGTGCTGGGTTGAGTAGATGAGTTGTTGCGTTTGTGCTGGTATAGTTTTGGCCAAAGGTTTAAAAGGCTTAATTCTTTCATTCACTTTTTAAAAATTAATGAAATTTGGGTTAAATTTCATTCCCTAATAGCATTCTTATGGAATTAATTCGATAGCTTAATTCCCTATAGCTTAAAATTATATGAATTCATTCTATTTTGATTGAATTCTAACTGAATGAAACCCAATTTACCTGAATTCATTTAATAAAAAAGTGAATGAAAAATTATTTGTTTTCATTCACTTAATCAAATGAAAAATTTTAATTTGTATGTAATTGCTGAAATATTAGCATAATACAATGAAAAACGTTTAAAATTCATCTAACAGAAATAAATAGTATCGTATGCTTTGTTACAGCTTGTATGCTTTGGTTTTGATTATATGTTAGTTTCAAACTACACTGCACTAAGTGAATGGTAATAAAATTTCTTCATTCAATTAGTAAAATGGTGAATGAACATGCGATTTGAATGATTCAAGTTAGGAATTCATTCAATTCATACTAAAGCTTTGGGAATGAAGCTTATGAATGAATTCTTTACGAATGGTTTAAGGGAATGGTACATGAATCTTTTTAAAATCTGAATTTAATTTTTAATGAATTAAGCTTAAATTGAATTAAGTTTTTCGAAGCTCTGGTTTTGGCGAGTCATTAAGCTTGCGCTTTGTTGGTACTTTTTGCCAATTTGTATCTAATTGCCCAGAAGACAGTCTTCGGTTGGATTGTAACCGGTAAAGTAGGTCAATCCGAACCCTTGCAATCGGTTACGTCATTTTTCAACCATGTTCAACTGAACAATCAACTTTCTTGTTTTTGGGTTCCCCGAACAACTGAAACCGAAGACTATTGTGAAAAACTTTATGGATCTACCACTTATAGGAATTTAGATGGTCGATATGTAGTTTCTTTACCCTTTAACCCCGATTTTCCTACTAATTTGTCTTTGGGAAACTCTCGTAATATAGCTCTTTCTCAAATTATGAGAAATGAGGCAAGGCTTCAGAAGAACCCTGAACTAAAGTCGCAGTATGATGAAGTAATTAACGAATATTTGGTTTTAGGATATGGTAGCGAGGTAAACCCCCCTTTTAATGAATTGTCCAGCCGTTATAAATCCCGATAGCGTTACTACCAAGCTTCGAGTGATTTTTAACGCATCAAATTCATCGTCAAATGTCGTGAGTTTGAACGATGTTCTATACCCCGGTCCTGACCTCACGGTCTTAATTCTCCGTTGGCGATTTTATCGTTTTGTTTTTAATGCGGAAATTGAAAAGATGTACCGTCAGATACTCGTACACCCCAATCAAACCACATTTCAAAGGATTCTTTCCCGTCGTAATCCTAATAAAAATATAAAGGACTTTGAGCTAAAAACTGTAACATTTGGAGTAAATTGTGCCCCTTATCTCGCTATACGGACACTACTTCAACTGGCCCGTGAGTGTGAAGCTAAATGCCCTGCTGCATCTGAAATTTTGAAAAACCATATTTATGTTGATGACGAGCTAGCTGGCTCGCATGAGTTAGAAGATGGTTGTAGAAGACGTAATGAACTTATTAAAATTCTTGAGTGGGTGGGTTTTATTCTCCGAAAATGGACCGCAAATCATATACGTCTTCTCGAAAATTTACCCGACAAGAATCAGCTTGAAACAGATTTCTTGAAAATTTCGGATGCGAGCACTACTAAAACCCTAGGCTTGCGGTGGAATGCTGTAAAAGACAGCATCTATTTTAAACTCGTTTCGCAGTCTGGTCACCAAACGTGCAGTCTTGTCTGAAATTGCTAAATTATTTGATACCGCCGGTTGGCTATCCCCGAAAATAATAGTTGCGAAAATGATCATGTAACAAATATGGAAGGACAGGACAGATTGGGATGAGTTCTTGAATTTTACCACGTTGATCCAATGGCACTCTTTTCTCGATGATTACCCCCACATTGAGAAGATTGAAATACCCCGATGGATTAATTATCACCCCGATAATGATTTTGAGATCCATGGATTTTGTGATGCTTCCGAAACAGCATACGCTGCAACACTCTACGTTCGCATAGGGTTGCCATTTCCATTTTGAGAAAAAGAGGACGTCAACCTCAAAAAAGGAGGACATTTGCCTTAAAAAAGAGGACAATTTTTTTTAATGAATTAATTTTACAAAAATCAACAACGCGTTAAAATATACAAATAAATTTTTTTTTTTCATAAATAAAACTATTTTTGAGGGGAATGTTTAGTTGATCTCTTATTTTTATTCCCACTAAAAAAAATTTACAAAAAACAAGAAAATCATTCAGAACTTTAAATTAGTGGTACATAAATAAAAAAAAGCATAACGATTAACCAATTCATTGCACACATTTTTAGGAATGCATATTTCTATAATTTCTTGATACGAATGGTAAAGGGTTTCAGGAACGTTTTTCAATGCTTCCAATTTGAATTAGTATAGTACTGTCGCATTTCTTTAAATATTCATAAAACTCTTGAAAATTCATATCAAAACTTTATTTGACTCTACACTCACAAAAGTTTGTCGGTGGAATCTAACGAAAATTATAGTTAAAACAAAGGTATATGCAGTTAAAAATAACTAAAACTTTTGTTATTTTTAACTGTTTAAAAATAACTAACAAATAAATTAAAAATAACTACCAATGTCGTAAAATTAACTGAGAAATTTTACTACAAAAATTTCAAAACAACTGACAAAATCGGTAAAAACTACTGTTTTTTAGAGTCAATTCTTTTTCTTTATAAAAGTATATGGGTGAAATCAAAAAATGTGATAATTTTTTGGGCCAAATTTGTGAGAAGCAAAAAGTGTTAATATTTCGGTTTTTTCTTAATGGAATCAGCAAGTTTAGTCATTATAAACCTAATTGCAAAAAATCTCTCTACAAGTTGTCGCAATAACTTTTTTGCACAATTTTAATTTTTTTTTTTGTAACGGAGTTAACATTTCTGCAAGCAAAAGATATAACAAAAAAAATTGCGTACGAATTTTCTTCCATTTATTAGTTTTTCGTATTTGGGTTTTCATCTTGCTCTCCAATGATATATAATTTGTGTTTATCAAATTGGCGGTTTCGCGAATAAAAATACAATTCATTCCGCGAAAATAAAATTTTATTTTTTTCTTAATTTTGTATTTTTGGTCCTTTTAAATGCTTTTCAAAAATATAAAATTTTTTAAAATCCAAACAGCGGTTGCGCAGTTACAAAATATTATATTAAAAACATAACATTTCGCGATCAAAAAATTCTTAAATTGTGTGAAATAAATTTAATTTGTCAAACTAATGTCAGTAACGACTCGAAATATCGATTCAAAACCAATGAAATGCAAAATCAATCGTTTTTCGCTCCAGCAGCTTAGGGTAAAAAACTGATAACTTTTTTTGATTTGAAGCAAAATTATTAGTTGAATCGTCTTTTGACGCATAAATATTAGTTGAATCACCTCTGTTTGTGGTTATTTTAAAATATTTTAAACATTTATAAACATTTATTTGAATGAAACCTGATGCAATCAATTGTGGTTACGGAGTTTACAGTTACGGAGTTTACATTTGGTTACTTTTTTCGTTTTCTTTTAGAAACGCTTTGTCATAATTTTTTTTCCGAAACAAAATCGCATGATGCCTATAAGGTGAATCCAAATATGGCATTGTTTTACTTACTTGTTAAATAGTTTGGTGTAAAAATTAGGAACGGAGTTTACAACATTTTTTCAAATCTTATTAAAGACATCCTTTTTCATCTCGAGAATGTTACATGCTGCAGAAAAGCTTCAAGTCTGTTATACTGGATGATTACTTACAGTCCAACGATCATTTGAGTATAAATAACATTATACTTTTCGCAATATAAATAATAGATAACTCCAAAATTCTGGTATATGCATTTTTATCAAAAATTATGACGAAAAATCGTTACAGAGTTGAAGTCGTGATAGCTAAGATAAACGAAAAAGTTTGTAAAATGTATTAATTTTTATTAAAAACGGTACTTTTCCTCTTCATAAAAATTCTTACAGTTAGTGTTTAGCTTTATTGGTTATTAAAATATAAGCTATTAAAGTTAAAAAACCTTATGAGTTACTTGTTATGGAGTTTACATTTGCCCTATAAAATTGGTCACAAATTTTATGTATTAACCAAAAATTGGTCAGATTGTTATAAATTTTGTAAAACAGGTGACAGTGCGCTGATATATATCGAAATATGTAACTCAAATGTAATCCGTGCATTAGAAATTAGGTGGTTACACGGTTTTTATCACATTTTTTGATATCACTCATATTTTAATAAGAACAAAATATTTTTTCTTCGGTTTTCAAAAATATGTGTTATTACTTCAGCCTATTTAAAATTCGAATTAAAAATTCCAAACCGTTCTCCAATTATTATGCTTTTATGCGTTAGAGATACTACAAAAGTTTCTGATTTTTATTTGCAAACTAGAAATATATCAATTATAATTTGTTAAACTTAACAAGGATTTTTAAAATAAAAAAAAAAAAAATCAACGAAATTTTTTATTTTTTAAATAACTCCAAAAAAAACTGTTTATTGTAAAATTACTGTTGTACTTGTTTATTATGATATTAAAAATAACTGTTTTATACAACTGTAACGAAATTACAGAACTTTTCGTTGGTTGTTTTCTTAAATAACCGTCATAGAAGTTGTTTTGCATTTTTCTATAGAAAAACAACTGTAATTTCCGTTAAAAACAACAACTACTGATTACTACACAAACAATTGTCATGTAGTAACTGTCAAACTTTTTTGAGTGTAATAGCATCAGAAATATAAATAGAAATGATTAAAGAAAATATGACTTCTACGTTAGCCATATGTGCCGGTAAGAAAAAATAAAACCCAACAGGTTTTTTCATTTCATAGCAAACATTATTTTTAATAAAAAAAAATCACACCAAAACTTGTTATGAGTCATGTTAATTGAATTTAACTACCTAATTTCATAAAACACTTGGGTGAAGTGAAGGGAACTTTCAATGTAAATTGTTTTTGTAACAAAAACAATTTCTATAAAAATAACGCAACACTTCACCAAAGTGTTTTAGAAAATTACCCCCTAAATTTTTTAGATAAGTTTTCAGGATAAGGAAGTCATTAAATAAATTTTCATCATTAAAAGCAATGTTAATTTTTTTTAATTCAACAGTTGGCTCACTGGTGATAAGCTTCGAATTTGGCAATTAAAGTAAGTGATGCCAAGTCAATTGAAATAACAGCGATGACAACAATTCAAAAAAAAGTTATGGAGAAAGGCGCATAAAGTAAGACAACCCCGGACACTTACTGAAAAAGAAGGAGGACTGCCCCGGACCAAGGACCTTTGAGTATGAGGATGTACAAAAGTGATTTTTACGGGTCGAAAAAATAAATTCATGATTAGATTATTTGGTGAGGACCTAGTTTGCCGCGGTCTTTTTGCCTAGTTTGGTTATTTATAGTTATTTTTATTAACTGACATTTGTATTTATATTGTCGTTTAGTGGGTGTTTGTGTAACGTGTTAATAGCCGAGTGGTTTAAGAGGCTGCCTTTATGCATGTTTGCAAGGGCATAGTGTTTAATTCTCGTGCAGGGCAATGAAAAATAATTTTTCTGCCTTGCTGGTCTTATCGAATTCTTTCAAAAAAATTTGTATTCTTTGTAATTTACTTGTAAAAATTGTATCATCTTTCTTTGATTTGAAAATAATTTAAACAGAAAGTGATATTAATTTATGATCTAGAGTCAAACTAAAATAACACTCATTTACTTAAAATAACAGATCAACTAAAACATTTCCCCCATTCATCATAAACACTTTGAAACGGTGCAAAAATATAATTTAATAACATACATTTAAATTTAACGGTTCGTTGTAATTCAAAAATCTGTGTTTATCATACACAGAGTTGAATAGAATCTGCTGAGATATCTTAAGAATTAAGGTTCAAAGCAAAAAAGAGTAATAATAACAAAAGGATAAAAATAGCATTGTTAAATTTCGTTAATGTTAGTCTAAGTTGAGTTGTTGATAACAAATTCGATTTGCTTTCAACAGTCACATAAGTAGAAGATAATCAGAATATTAACCCACTCAAAGGCGAAAGGCACTGATGATGGCTTTGTAGCGAAAGCCGAAAATGCGCATTCTGCTTTGCTGGTCTTACTTGTAATTTACTTGTAAAAATTGTATCATCTTTCTTTGATTTGAAAATAATTTAAATAGAAAGTGATATTAATTTATTATCTAGAGTCAAACTAAAATAACATTCATTTACTAATAATTTTTTTAATTTCAAAGTGTTCTTAAGTTATTTATAATGAATTGAAGAAAATGTGTTATAATTGTTATATTGTAACATTTTAGAGATTCCAGAATTTGCTATGTAGGGTAGAGGGGGGATCCTTCGCCACTTTTTTTCAAAGCACTGTCATTTCTTAACCCCTAATTATTTTTCAAAAATTACTTTCAAATTAAAGATCTACATATCTTGGCTTTAATCTCTATGATTTTTATTCTAATTATTTGCATATTTTCTATTACTTTTTTTATGATTTCCAAAGTAACCCAAATCGGCGTAACTGCCCCCAACCTGGGGGATATTCGCCAAAAGAGCTATTGAACATATTTTAAACAAATAGAAAAGTCTTATAGAGCATTTTAGGCAGGGAAGTACCAACTGTTCGTAGCTCCAGGGGCCATCTGGTGATTGTACGCCAGAGGCAGGCACTAACATGAAACTAATATTTTTTCCCACTTTTTAGCATTTATTAAAATCAAATTATTATTTTATGAAAGCTTAGGATCATAGGTCTAACATAATGAAAAATTATTTTTTTATCACACGATTTGAGGAAGTTATTGCAAAATGTAGTTGCTTTCAATTATTTTTTTGGCACCCCAAAAATCACAAAACACGTCTGTCTGCGACCTCATGTGATATAAATTCGTCAAAGTGGATGTCAAGGAAAGGCAATTGAAAAATGCACAAAATATATTTTTTCCAATTTTTTATATATTTTTTCCAATTTTTTATACATCGGAGAAAAATGGGATTAGTGTATGTGCCCCACTGGCGAAGGATCCCCCCTCTACTCTATGTGCCACGTTTCGTTGAAAACGTAATATTTCTTGATTATAAAAAATAAAGAAATCTAAATAAATAGTAATATTTCAAAAATGTTTGATATGAGAAAAAGATATAAAAAGTTAATTTACCATAAGAAGATATATGTAATAGAAATCTTGAAGTATCTGAAATATACTAGAAATATTTTATAAAAAAATGTGATACATATCCCTATAAACAATTTTACTGGAATTCATGTTGAAATAAAGTTCAATTTCAGCCCTGTTTTCCAGTTTCAAGGCTTGAATACAACTTTCATTACATTTTATTTCAATAGCATACTCCAGCAAAAGGGAAACTAAAATTCAAGTTTGAAATATTTTTGTTAAATAAACAAGTGCTGGAATTTGAAATCTACTTTACTTCAAGCAAAATTTAAAGCACTTGAATTTTTAAAACCTATGTGCTTATTGGGTATATTATAAAAATTTTTTTAAATTTTTTGATAACGCAAATGAATGAGAAGAAAATGCAGTTTTATATTGGTTTAAAATACTTGATAAAAATTTTTATTTGTAAAAGTTTGCTGGAGATTTTTTTAAGTTTATTTTTACATTTATTTATAAAATTTAGTTTTTTACTATTTAATTGATTTTTTGTATTTACATATTCAGTTGAATTTAATAATTTTTTTTGTACAAACAATTTAGAAATCTCAAATAAAATAAAATTTTTCGTTTTATAAAATTAATTTTGTTTTTATTTAAATTTGTTTTCAGGTTTAATTACAAAAAAAACTATAAGTTTTATTTAAATTAAAAATTTATTATATATTTTTAAGTTAATAACAAAATTATTTTCTTTTTATCCACATTTATTTAAAGCTTCGTTAGAAAGAATTTTTGATTTGATTTATAAATAAACTAGCGGGCGCAGCCCGCTACGTTGTTAGCGTGCTTTAAAGTTTAGGGGGGGGGGCTGCGCCCCCCCCCCCGACAATTTTTTTTAAATTCGCTTTTTATTTAAAGTACAGTTTTTATAATAAAAGCCTTCACCCAGCCACCACAAATAAATAATACTGCACAACAATGGGTTTAAAATAAATAAATATTTGATCACTTTTTCTCATGAAAGTGGATTGTTAGTAATGAATCCATAATAAGTGCGAACTTAGGTAGATAGACCCATAAGTAGTTTTGTTCATTTGTGTTTTGAATGAAAATAAATAACGTAAAGCAGGGTTGGAAAGCATTTTATAATATTAAAAATAGCGGGCAAAGCCCGCTACGTTGTTAGCGTGCCTTAAAGTTTTTTTTTTTAATTCCAGTTTATGTAAAGGTAGACCAGGCAATTCAAGTAAATTCACAAATTCAGTTGGAAAATTTACTGCGTCGGTTTCTTCCACCGGTGCTTCGTTACATGAAGTTTAAATATCGGAATATATAAGTTCCATTCCTTTTCTAAGGTTTTTTCTCTTTTAGAAAATTTGTTTAACTTTTTGGAGAGTATGTTTCAATGCTACATAAGTTTCATGTTCCGTGGATAGTGTTTGAACAGGTAATTGCCTCTTCCAATCCATTTGCATTGTCTATAATTTCAATTCCGCTCGTTCAACGTTTATATCCATTTCATTCCACTTGTGTAGTGTTTCAATTCCACTCGTTTCCTATTTAGTTTCTTAATTTTAGTGTTCCATATACACTTGTTCTTTAAGTTTTAGGCTTTTAGCTAAAGACGCAGACGTTAAGGGAGGGGGCAATTTTCCCCTTTTGAACCACCATTTTACCACGTTCCTGTCCAAAGTCCTAGAAATGCCTTGTCGATAAGTTAACCCATACTCCAAGGAAAACATATTATATATTACAGGTTTCTAGCCGAAGGGTTCGGTTAGGCCATCAAGGGGGAGAATTATTCCGTTTTTACCCCTCCCGGTAGGAATTTCCAAAAATTCCGTCTTAGAGGACGTCTGCGTTGGAGGAGGAACCTACTACATATATAATTTTAGGTCTCTATATCCAGCAGTTTGGCCAGGCTATCAAGGGGGAAGTTCTTTCTCTTCTTACCGGCCAGGCCGTTAAGGGGAAGACTTTTCCTATTTTTGACCCTACCTGTGGAAATTTCCAAAAATCTCATCTTAGCGGATGTGTACAATAGAGGAGGAACATTAATACCAAATTTCAACTTCCTACCTCCAGCGGTTTGGGCAGGCCTTTAATCGGCACTTTTCGCTTCATTAATCCCCATTTTTGCAATGTCCCTGTCCAAAAAGCACCTTCCCGGTAAGTGAGCCCATACTCCAAGTAACATATGTTTTACATTTCAGGTTTCTAGCCAACTTTTACTATTTGTGCCCCTCTCGGTAGGAATTTCCGAAAATCCATCGACAGGGAATTTCAGCTTCCTAGTTCCAGCAGTTTGAGCAGGCTGTCAAGGGGGACACTTTTTCTTTTTTTGTCCCTCCCAGTTGGAATTAGGCTGGAAGAGGAACATAAGTACCGAATTTCAGCTTCCTAGTTCCAGCAGTTTGGACAGGTCGTTAAGGGGCCACTTTCCCTTTTTGAGCCCCCATTTTATAACGACCCTGTCCAAAATTCAAAAAAGTATCTTTCTAATAAGTTAGCCCTTACTCCAGGGACCCACTTTTAAGTTTCAGGTTTCTAGCCCAAGGGGTTTTTACAGGCCCCCAAGGTGAGGCTTTTCTTCTTTTTGCCCCTCCCTTTAGGAATTTACAAAAATTCCATCTTCGCGGCTATCTGCGATGGATGAGGAACATTCATACCAAATTTCAACTGCATTGCCTAAGCGGTTTGGGCAGGCCGTTAGTGGGTACATTTTTTCCTTTCAACCACCATTTTTACTATGTTCCTGTTCCAAAATGGAAAAATTACGTTACCGGTGAGTTAGTCCTACTCCAAGGAATACATATTTAAAATTTGAGGTTGGCCAAAAGGGATTGGGCAGGTCGTCAAGGAGGAGACTTTTCCCCTTATTTCCCCTCCCGATAGGAATTTCAAAAATTCCGTCTAAGCGGACGCCTACACAGAAGGAAGAACTCATATTCCGAATTTGCTTTTGGGATATCCTATAGGGAATTAGTCGATGTCTACTACAGTGGAGGAACCTTTATACCAAATTTCAACTTCTTACCTCCAGTCGTTTTGGCAGGCACTTTTCCAATTTGTGAGACTGTTTATGGGGAGAGTTTTCCCCTTTTGCCCGTTCCGGTAGGAATTTCCAAAAATCCCGTCTTAGCGCACGTCTATGCCGAATATCAAGAAACCTTGTTTTAGTGGAGATATCCGTAGGGGGAGGAAAAAAAGTAGTTTTTTTGAAATTATATATTATTTTAAATGGTACTTTTTGGAAAAACGAAATTTTTTGGAAAAATATACTCTGTTTTTACAAAGTACTTTTTTTTGGAAAAGGTATTTCTTTTTAAAAGGTATTTTTTTTTGGAAAAATGTATGTTTTTTGGAAAAAGGTACTTTTTTTGGAAAAGGTACTTCTTTTGGAAAAGGAAAATTTTTTTAGAAAAAAGGTACTTTTTTGGGAAAGATACTTGAAAAAGGTATTTTTTTGGAAAAATGTATGTATTTTGGGAAAAGGAAAATTTTTTTAGAAAAAGGTACTTTTTTTGGGAAAAAAAATACATTTTTCAAAAAAAATTCTTTTTCAAAAAAAGTATCTTTTCCAAAAAAATGTATATTTTTTTGGAAAAGGTACTTTTTTCGAATAACGATTAATCGATTGAATACCCCAGCTTTAATCGCATTTTTTTACTAATAAAATATACGATTGTAAGTAAAACACGTCTGCCACAACCAAAGCTCAAATCTAATCTTATTCTGCAAGTCAAAAATTATTCAAACAAAGCACATATTTTTTAAATTTTAAACTTGTTTGTCAAAAATTGCGCATTAGTCTTTGTAAAATGAATTATAAAAGGCACAAATATTTCAGGCATATTTTTAAATCCAAAGATGATTTATAAACGACTTAGAAATGTAAATAAATTTTAATATTTTGTGAACAATTCAAAAATGACTCAAAAAATTCGCTAAAAATGAATTAAAAATTACCTTCCATAAAAAACTGCAGAAAGAAGCAATTTTCCTTACTAAATATTAATGAGATAAAAATAGCAAAAATAAATATTTGAGCTAAATTTTAGTTAATTGAAATAAAAATTTACTCTGCTAGAATCAGCAACAAATTTTGCTGAATATTTGTATAATTAACAAACTCAAAAAAATTTTCATTGTTTTGAGAGAATAAAAATCTATTTTTGTGAAATTAGCAGTCTACTATTTTTCGTTATACATTTCTGTTGATCAGGATAACTATTATTGTATTTAACAGTTTATTTTTGCTCTTATAATCTTACTAATATTTAGCAAAAATCGGCAAAAAATTTTCTGCAGTCACTTTTAAATAATATACCTGTAAAAATAGCAGAAAAAGCTACTAATTGTTTTGCTATTTTCACAGGTTTATTTCTATGAGTGTATGAATAAAATTTTATTGCGTCTCGTGGTACTCCTTGGGGACCACCTCTGTTGAAGTTGAAGCGAATTCGAGCGACGGTCTTTAGCATGTCCGAATGGTCATTTAAAGAAAATAAAATAACGTCTCGGGAAGTAGGAATTTTTGCTAAGTTTGATACTGACTTTCACCAAGCCAGGCTGGTGGCTTAGCTGGAGAGAGCTATAGGCCAATCACTTATTCTCCCCGAAGTTGAAATGGTTACTGAAACCTATGCGGCCCTATGTTCCATTGGGAATTAAAGGATTAAATATATATAAGTGCTTCTACGTCATATTCAGCCATACAGAATTTTTCCCAGGCTTAAGGTTTAAATAAAAAAGAAGAAATTTTTCTCTAAATATTCGTATTTACGAGGCGAAAAATCTTTAAAAGTTTTAGGGGAAGTCTGTGCAAAAAAGTCGATATTTCTTGATCGGTGTAATTTTCTTGAGGCTCCATTTAATGTTTATTTTGTTATCGATGTTTTCTATATTCAGTATTTAAAAAAAAAAAAAATTTTATTTTGTTTAAAATTAAATTAAAAAAAATGTTTTGATTGTTTTAAAATTAATGAAGGGCCGCACGAAATTGGTTGACGGGCCCCATGCGGTCAAGCCATAATTGCAAAAGTTTATTTCTGATAAGATTCGAGTTTAAGAATGTTTAATAATAGGAGAGTAATTAAAAGCCCTTAATATGTGGAAAAAATAGGCATGTCTACCTGAAAAAACAGTGGACTTATAAAATTAAATGTACATTAGAATGTTTAAAATAAATACTTTCGGGGTAAAAAATAACAGCCGCTTAATTTTTCCCTTCATGAAAAACTATTTTAATTTCTATTAATTTTAAAATAAAAAATATTTATATTAAAATCCATGGCTTTAGAATGATATTTCTGTAGTCTTCAATAAACCTGGTACTTCAGAGGTCACTGCATTTTTTTCATATGGATATAATATAGCACACATGGGCAAATGCGGACCTTCATTAATTTTAAAACAAATTTTTATTTTTAATTTTGAACAAAATTAAAAAAAAATTAAAATCAGAATTTAAAAATATACATAGGGAGTAATTTTCTAAAACACTTCAGTGAAGTGTTGCGTTATTTCCATAGAAATTGTTTTTGTTACAAAAACAATTTACATTGAAAGTTCCCTTCACTTCACCCAAGTGTTTTACGAAATTAGGTAGATAATATAGAAAACAGTGACAACAAAATAAACATCCCATGGAGCCTCAATAATAAAAAATACACCGATCAATAAATATCGACTTTTTTGCACAGACTTCCACTAAAACTTTTTAAAGTATGTTCGCCTCCTACATAAGTATATTAAGTAAAAAATTTCTTCTTCTTTATTTAAACCTTAAGCCTGGAAAAAATACTTTATGGCTCAATATGACGTAGAAGTACTAGGGATTCTCTTATTTTTTATGAGTTTGAATTCAAAAAAATTATCTTTCATTTTAGGAAATGTTTAAGGCTGTTTTACGGACCTCGTAAGGATCTCTAATATCTACTTTTGAGAAGTGTCCTTGAAGCACTCAAATTTGGTAAAACAGCCACAATGAAACTCATAGAAATAAACCTGTGAAAGTCCCAATCAGCAAAATTTGTTAGTGTTTCTAGCAAAGTAAATTTTTATTTTAATTAACTACACTCTAAAAACAGCATGTAAAATCACTATTATAAATATAGGAAGTTTTCATGTAAAATTGCATAAAATGCTTAACATTAGGCACAAAATGTGTACAAAATTTAACTAGGCACTTTTGTCTACAGAAATACACACAAAGTATAGTATTTTGCATGTTTGTATACATGTTTATAAGTTTGTAAACATTTACTTTTTATAATTACCCACATTGTGCCTAAATTTTCATATTAGGCATTATATGCGTACTTGTAGCTACTTTAAAGAGTAACAGTCTAAATGTCAATATATGAATAAAAATTAACAAATTTATTGAATAAATTTGAATCCAATGAAGAAAACAGCGAAAATATTCGAAAAAATATATCAGATATAAAAGTTTTCTTTCAATGGAAATTGTTACTAAAGGTGGTTGAAATAAAGGTGATTAATTGAATTTGAATTGAACAGGAAGGTTTATAATATAATAATCTGAAAATTATGCATATATTTTTTCAGATATTTATGCCAAAAGGGATTTATTAATACGAAACGTAATACGAAATCAAAGCACCGCCAAGCAATGTTTCCTGTTTCTTTTATTTTTTTGGAGGATGCATACACTCTAATTAAATTCTGTTGAAATTTACCCAACTGATAGTAGGAAACTGAACTCCTACTATAAATTGGGTAAATTTACTCTATGTGCGTAATTAAAAAAAATACGCACATTGTGTTTAAGTTGGTGCACAAATAATTTGTAATTTTACATTGAAAGTGCGTAAAAATTAAATGAAATTTTGAAATTAGTGTGTTAATTTACTAAATTTGTATGTAAAAAAGCACGTTTCACGTGTAAATGTACGCATAAAATGCGTAAAAATCCACTAAAATGCGCAAAAATCCACAAAAAGTGCGTAAAAATCCAATAAAATGCATGCATTTACAACAGTTGTGCTAACTTTAAGCACCATCCAAAATTTTTTTTAAAATAAAATAACAAATTAATTTTTAGTACGTATTTTATTAATAATAATATCCAAGTCATTCTCTCATAATCGTTTATGTCCAAATTAATCGTTTTGGGATCTTAAGGCATTTGTATAAAATTCATATAAAAATTTGTTATAACTATTGAATGGGTGCAATGACTCCTGCTAAACAAAATGCCTTCTTTGAAAGGGAGGCAGTAACCGTCAACAATAACGGGAGAAAACGCAGAGATATGGCCTACGCAGGAACAACTGAGTCCAATGACTCCTGATCAACAAAATGCTTTCTTTGCAAGTTAAACAGTACTCAATGAATACTGACTTTGTTGAGCAGGAGTCATTGCACCGAGTTGTTTTGCCTAGGCCGTATCTCTCTTACGGCGTATTCTCCCATTATTGTTGACGGTTGTTGGTTGACTGCCTCCCTTGCAAAGAAGGCATTTTGTTGAGCAGGAGTCATTGCACCCAGTTGTTCCTGCGTAGGCCGTATCTCTCTTACGGCGTTTTAAATTTTGAAATGAGGTTTAGACTACCACCAAAACAATTTCATGCTTATGTTGCTATTTCCAGACTCTAATGTGTTTGTGGAAATGTTGTAATTCACAAAAAATAATCCGTTTTCGCTTTTTCTTTTTATAATTTATAATTTTTTTTTAAATTTTTTTCAATTTGAAATGTTAGAGTATTTATTACTATTATATATTTACCAACTTTGTGCATAAAAATTTATTTAACAAAACACTAGTAATTTTAGGCACAACGTGTTTATTTATAAACACATAATGTCTAAAAATACTTTGTGTGTGTATTATTGTGTATGGAAGTGTGTATGAAAAAAGTTTACGCATTTTTTGTTTATATTTACCGAATTTTCGTAAAATTAAACAAAATTTTACCCATTTTATAGTAGTAAATTTACAAACATTTTTTAGAGTGTACATGAAAAAGGAAAAATTTACAAGATATTGGAAACAGTTGCAGTATCTGTACCCTACGGGAAATTTTAACAAACTGTCACCGAACTGGCCCCTTTATATGAAATAGAGTGGTCACTTTTACATGGCGTTGTCATAGGAGGTGGAAATTGACCCCTTGTGACATGTCACAAGACAAATCCTAGGACAGGCTACTGAACTCTCAATTTCAGGGACCTGTCCTGGGGTTTGTCTTGTGATATGTCACAAGGGGTCAATTTCCACCTACTATGACAACGCCATGTAAAAGTGACCACTTTATTTCATATAAAGGGGCCAGTTTGGTGACAGTTTGTTGACATTTCCCTTTTATCCAATAGGGAAAAAAGCTGCATAGAGAGAGCTTTCCGGATAAAATTTCAATGAATTTCCTTCACGTAATAATTCATTAACATTATGCGGATAATTCATTAAAACAATGCAGATAACTCATTGAATGTGTGATTGCAGACCCCTACGTATACCTAAGGGGCCTAGAGACGATTCTTTGGATGGCCAGTTCCCTACTTGGGTCATCGATGATCTAACTACCTTACCGGTCCGTCAGTCCGGTAATCCTGCGGAAAGACAAAACAGGGGAAAAAAGGAGCCCTAAAATGTCAAATTTACCGGTTCATCCATCCATTGCAACACCCTGCTAACAAATTGAACAAAGAAACCACACACATTCCAACAACAGAAAACTAAAATCGAAAAAACCCCAGCACCCGTGCAATAACATAGCCGTGTAGGCACTTGGGCAATTCCTGAAGCGCTTTCGTCCCTTGTGACCAGCGGCTATTGATTCTCGGGCGTGGTACTGGAAGGGATGGGGTGGGATTTTTGGATTAATTTGATTTATGGTTTTTTGGGACGGGTTTAGGATTTGGTTTGTTATGTTCGGGAGCATATTATATATGCGTCTCACAGGGGTTCCACGGAACTATTAGGTTAATCCTGCTGATGAGTCCCTTTGACAGGGGACGAAAGCGCTTCAGGAATTGCCCAAGTGCCTACAAGGCTATGTTATTACACGGGTGGAGGGTTTTTTTCGATTTTAGTTTTCTGTTGTTGAATTTGGTGTGGTTTCTTTTTTCATTTTGTTAGCGGTGTGTTGCGATGGATGGAGGAACCGGTAAATTTGACATTTTAGGGCTCTTTTCCCCTGTTTTGTCTTTCCGCAGGATTACCGGACTAGCGGACCGGTAGGGTAGATAGATCATCAATGACCCAAGTAGGGAACTGGCCATCCAAAAAATCGTCTCTAGGCCCTTAGGTGTACGTAGGGGTCTGCTATGACACATTGAGTGAGTTATCTGCATGATTTTAATGAATTATCCGCATAATGTTAATGAATTATTGTGTAAGAGAATTCATTGAAATTTTATCCAGAAAGCTCTCTCTATGCAGCTTTTTTCCCTATTGGATTGAATATACGAGCTACTATGATACTTGATGCATGTTTTTTCTTCACCTTGTAATTTAGATAACAAGAAGTAAAAAAATGAGTAAAATCGGTTCACATTTCTAAAAGTTGTACGACCATAAATCTTTTGTATACCCGAGATGGTGAACTTTTTCTAAAAGCCTAGATCTTTCTCTTTAGTTCTTGTGAACATTTTTTTCCGATTGGATCAGTAGATTAGAAGATCCATAATTATAACCTTTTTTTTTTTTGGTTTCGAACCACAGTTTTGTTATATAAAATTTGCAAAAATGTAAATGACAAGTGCGAAGCTGAACGCGCTAAAAAGGCAAAAGTAAAAGCTTAAGAAAAAACACCAGGATATCTGGCTGGCTGAAAAATATAAAAAAATTAATAAGTGAAAATTTGTTATCGAATTTTTAACACATTTATTTTTTTGTTTTATTTTAATTCATTTTAACTTTTATTTAAGATTTTTATATTAAAAATAAACAATCTATATATAAAAGAATAACGTGACTGACTGACTCATTGACTGACTGACTGACTGACTGACTGACTCAACATCGCCCAGCCCAAACCGCTGAAGCTAGGAAGTTGAAATTTGGTATGTAGGTTCCTCTTTCGGCGTAGACGTCCGCTAAGACGGGATTTTTGGAAATTCCTACCGGAACGGGCAAAAGTCTCCCCCTTGGCGGCCTGCCAAAACCCCTTTGGCTAGAAAGCTGAAATTTAAGATATGTGTTCCTTGGAGTATGGGCTAACTTTTCTGGAAAGTACTTTCTGGAATTTTGGACAGGGACGTTGTAAAAATGGGGGTTAAAAAGGGGGAAAAGGCCCCCCTTGACGGCCTGCCCAAACCGCTGGAGGTAAGAAGTTGAAATTTGGTATAAAGGTTCCTCCACTATCGCAGACATCCACCAAGACAGGAGTTTTGGAAATTTTTACAGGGACGGGCAAAAAGAGGAAAAAGTCTCCCCCTTGACGGCCTGCTCAAACTGCTGGAGCTATGAAGTTGAAATTTGGTATGTAGGTTCCTCGACCGGTGTAGACGTCCGTTGAGACGGCATTTTTGGAAATTCTTATCGGGAGGGGCAAAAAGGGGACAAAAAAAGTACCTTTTTCCAAAAAAGTAACTTTTCCCAAAAAAGTACCTTTTCCCAAAAAAAGTACCTTTTTCCAAAAAATGTAGCTTTTTCCAAAAAAAAGTACGTTTTTGCAAAAAAAGTACCTTTTTCCAAAAAAAGTACCATTTTCCAAAAAAAGTACCTTTTTCCAAAAAAAAGTACCTTTTTCCAAAAAAAGTACCTTTTTCCAAAAAATGTAGCTTTTTCCAAAAAAAGTACCTTTTTCCAAAAAAAAGTAACTTTTTCCAAAAAAAGTACCTTTTCCAAAAAAAGTACGTACCATTTTCCAGACTTTTGCCCGTTCCGGTAGGAATTTCCAAAAATCCCGTCTTAGCGGACGTCTACGCCGAAAGAGGAACCTACATACCAAATTTCAACTTCCTAGCTTCAGCGGTTTGGGCTGGGCG
Source organism: Leucophora obtusa (assembly GCA_949987735.1). Classification (NCBI taxonomy): domain Eukaryota; kingdom Metazoa; phylum Arthropoda; class Insecta; order Diptera; family Anthomyiidae; genus Leucophora; species Leucophora obtusa. The sequence goes on from OX465295.1 coordinate 249,122,950, forward strand.
ATGTTGAGTCAGTCAGTCAGTCAGTCAATCAGTCAGTCAGTCACGTTATTCTTTTATATATAGATTGTTTATTTTTAATATAAAAATCTTAAATAAAAGTTAAAATGAATTAAAATAAAACAAAAAAATAAATGTGTTAAAAATTCGATAACAAATTTTCACTTATTAATTTTTTTATAT